>CM036768.1:9379675-12002175 GCA_020796225.1 Arion vulgaris
TGGATATGATTGATCAGCGTAATGGTGAAAGGAAAAATTTTGATGAGAAGTAAAAATAATTTTCAAAACACATGGAAGAACAAAAAATAAAGATACTAGACGTGCTGTACGGATCTGTTATGTAGACAATAAAAATAAAGAAAACATATATTGAAAAAAAACAAATGTCATGTGAGACGATAGAGGTGACGGAGAAGAAAATCAGAGGAAAGTCGTTTAGAAAAGATAACTAAAACAAAAATGAAGCGATGATGTCAAATAATGCGCTTATAATCTACTCTTTGAACTTTTCTGATAATCAATTTGTACCTTCTCTTATAGAAAAACCATTAACGGGGAAATAAGTCCTTGCCGGCAGCAAATGTTGTTGATAACCTCTTTCTAATTTTAATTTTCTAAAGATGTCGACATTTAACAAATGTTTTCATTAGGAAAGTAAGTGTTTACATCTACGAGAAATTGGAAGCTAAGAATACATTGATGTTGTTGCTGAGATGTGGTTTTGGTAGTTGCTTCTAGTTTATTAGTTGTGATTTCACTGTTGTCGTTGTTAGTTGTTTATTGGTTGTAGTACTTTTGTTTAGTTGTTATATTTGTTGTGGTATTTTGTTTTAGTTGCATATTTGTTATGGTATTTTGTTTTAGTTGCATATTTGTTATGGTATTTTGTTTTAGTTGCATATTTGTTATGGTATTTTGTTTTAGTTGCATATTTATTATGGTATTTTGTTTTAGTTGCATATTTATTATGGTATTTTGTTTAAGTTGCATATTTGTTGTGGTATTTTGTTTTAGTTGCATATTTGTTATGGTATTTTGTTTTAGTTGCATATGTGTTATGGTATTTTGTTTTAGTTGCATATTTATTATGGTATTTTGTTTAGTTGCATATTTATTATGGTATTTTGTTTTAGTTGCATATTTGTTATGGTGTTTTGTTTTAGTTGCATATTTGTTACGGTATTTTGTTTTAGTTGCATATTTATTATGGTATTTTGTTTTAGTTGCATATTTATTATGGTATTTTGTTTTAGTTGCATATTTGTTATGGTATTTTGTTTTAGTTGCATATTTGTTATGGTATTTTGTTTTAGTTGCATATTTGTTATGGTATTTTGTTTTAATTGCATATTTGTTACGGTATTTTGTTTTAGTTGCATATTTATTATGGTATTTTGTTTAGTTACATATTTATTATGGTATTTTGTTTTAGTTGCATATTTGTTATGGTATTTTGTTTTAGTTGCATATTTGTTATGGTATTTTGTTTTAGTTGCATATTTATTATGGTATTTTGTTTTAGTTGCATATTTGTTGTGATATTTCGTTTTAGTTGCATATTTGTTGTGGTACTTGATTTTCGATACGTTTCTTGGAAAAATAATGTGGTGGTTTCCCCTTGCCTGCCACATCCACATGAGGAGCTATTCTCCATCTTGGACAACATTTGTAGTTGTCAGGACAAATGAGTGCCCCTCCCGATCGAAAAATCTCTGGAGGCCACAGAGATGTGGTTTTACAGAAGAATGATGAGAATTCCATGAACTGCAAAAATCACTAATGTCGAAGTATTGAATGAGGTCAAGACAAAGAGAAAGCTTATTACCCCTTTCCCTGCTACATACTTTCTGAAGGCTGAGCTAAAAATAGCTACTCTTTGTTTCTAAGTCACAAACGTGAATGTACGCCTATAGCAGTGACAGTAGCAATGTATAACGTGTTAACACGTCTTTAGCCCACAGAGGAGAGGAAATAACTGACTTATTGATGCATCTTTAGAATTGAATGGGGAAAACGTATATATACGTCCTTAGCAGCTAAAGGGTTATCAATGTAAGAAAGAGGCAGTCATCAATTTTCGGAAATGTGATGAGGAGGTGAGGTTTAGAACATGTTTGTAACAACTGGAAAAATCAAGGGTAGACGAGACAGAGGAAGACAGAGAGAGAAACTTTGGATAGCCTGACTTCATGGCACGGTAGAGTGTCAACATCTGAATTATATCACACACCAAAGATACAGATTTGTGGAGATCCATGATCGCCTACGCCAGCCGGCACGGCACCTGATGATGATTTGATTTTAGTTTTTATTTGGTTAAGGAACTTTGTTTTAGTTGTTAATTTGTTGTGGCACTTTGCACAAGATTGAATTGAGTTGAAGCTTTTTGTTTCCGAGTTATGATCTTCCACGTTTTCGATTACCATCTGGTAAGATAGATAGTCTCTACGCGTATCACATATACGATCTATCTCCAGCTTCTCTGTTCAATGATGGTGCTCATATTCTCGAGTTTACACAGTGCATACAATTTATGGTTATATATTTTATTTGACCAGAACCAGCAAAAGAATTTATGCAAACATGTTGTATGGAAGATGGAGAGTTTGGAATAACTTGGTGCGCATGCCCAGCGCGTTCGTAGCGCGTTGGACTACGGTGACAAGTCCTCTGTGAGTGCGGTTCAATTCCGCGGACTGGCAGAAAAGCCATAGGTTCCCCAGATTTACGGTGTTCGTGGCACCGAACCGAAGGGTTAGGATGTCCATGGCACCGAGGCGAAGAGCTTTCAGCTCAAATGCTTCTGCATCGAAAAAAAAAATGGAATAACTTGTAATGTCATTCTCAATCATTCTGATTCGTATAGTAAAGTGTTTTTTTTCCCATCCAGAAGCACTTGAGCTTTCAACTCTTCGGTTCGATACCATGAATACCATAAATCTGGAGAACCTGTGGCTTTTATACTAGTCCGAGGAATTGAACGGCATTGAAAGGGATATTGCCACCCGCCGTCCAACGCGCTTAGAACAGGCGGGCTATAGTAAAGTTTATAGCACATAGATGCGGTAAGTATTAATCTTGGTTCTGAAGCTCTATTGGATTAATTTCCAGACTACCTAATGTCATGAATGCACTTTCTGCCTTAGTCTACTTTTAATATTAGATCCAGTTCATACGACTTCGTGGCTGATAACATTTCAAAAATATTCAAGAACTAAAAACAGACATCGATGGCGATGGATAGGACACATTGAGAAGACCGACCGGGAGCATTGAAAGACATGCACTGTTTTGTAACCCGCTGGCAGAGTGAGGAAGACCTAGACATACCTGGAGAAGAGAGCTAGAGGCTGATGTTAAAAGGATAGGTAAAACATGGAAAGAATTGAAATGAATGGCAGGAGAAAAGAAAAGCTGGAAGACGTTTGTTGAAGACCGTTGCTCTGTTGGAAGTTGAAATGTTAAGAAGAGATGAGAAAGATCGGACTCGATTCCATAGAAGAGATTAATGACGAAACACGTAATAACAAAGTACTGTAGTTTTACGAAATATAAAAACATTGACAATACACAGTAACGTTTCAACCAAAAGGTCTTTATCAAGCAAACGATGCAACAGGAGTGACGAATTTCACAGCACACTACATATAGACTATGACAGAGATAGTCCACAGTCCTAAAAATGAAAATCTGGGACTAAAAACAAATAACGAAATAAATGTACAAAAAAATCAAGAAGTGAAAAAAGAAGAGAAACATAAAAAAATGAAGTAAAAATATAACTTATATACATTTACCATATACACATATAGAAAATGAAGCATGAGAAGAGTATTGTCATTATTTTTGTATTTTGTAAAACTATAGTACTTTAAGAAATGGACAAGTTACAGTCTGGCAGTGTGCAACATCAAGGCGAAAGACAGAGGATGCTGGAGATTCATTGCGGACAACCTTCGATGTGGAGACGGCACCTGATGATGATGAGTACTTTGTTATTACATGTTCCCTGCTTTACAGTTTTACTGCAGCCCTCACCTATATCGATAATAGAAGCGAGTTTTCCAGGACAGAGCGGTATGGAGAAATTATACTTATTGGCCCTAAATAATGTATTAATGTGATATACGAGATGAATGTGATAAGATTAATAATAATAGTACCTATATCAAGTGAGGAAAACTACGAGACTAAACTGGGAATTGATTTGTTGATTTATCGGACTTTCTGAAGACTTATGACCTAACCTTGATCCTTCTCGCGATCACTAACCTTGATCCTGAGAAGCTTAGAATGGTTAAACATGTTTTCACTTAATTATTCAGGACGTTTAAAGATTTTTCTTTATTTAAAAGAATCGATTTTTATTTTCAACGTTTTCAATGAATCGTCTGTTCTGATGTACAATTCTCCCTCACAAGTCCAATATAATTTTACTGTAAATAATATTTGTCAATTCTTCTTCTTGTCTTTTACGAACTCTCCATATCGACCATTTGATAAACCACTCGTTGTGATCTGTATGTGATCTGAGCATAAGAGCAATTGTACTTGTGTCATTTATGCGCCTGTAAGTAGGCCAGTACATCCGACTTCTGTGACGCTTTTTATTTACTAGGGTAGCTTACCTAGCCTCCTACCTCAGTCACCTCTTACCTTATAGCTCTCACTGTTACTATTCTTTGCTCCCTTGCAGGCTCCACCAATACACAGGCGACATGTCTCAATAAATACATCAATTTGTATGTCCCACTAATCCTGTACTTCAAACCTGAACTTCAAATATCAGTTATGCATTAGAACTTTGTTACATACACAGATATTGACATAATACCCGATATTACATACGTTTGATGTAATACATCAGAAACAACGCTGTTAGCAATAACCATGCAACTCAGCAACATCTAAGAAAAATTATCAATATGAAATCTGTGAGATCAAATCGGATTAAAAGTTGCAATTTCGTTGTTATGTTTAGTAAATAAAAATTAGAGTTCAAAGTAAGGGTCTTGTATTCTATAACATATTTAATTACAGTTAAAGGGAATTATTTCAATATTGTGACTCAGGAATCAGACGCAGTAAACATGTCAATTTTCTAGTCCCCACTTATACGTTCAGTAGTTTTCATTGCTTTCTGAACGGAGTGGTCTGTTTTTACCGTTCATAAAAGTCTATGCGAACAAATTTGCTTACAAATTGTCTACCGTGGAGTTTGAACAAGTGAATTTGGAATGAGAGGGGCTTACCTAACCTCTACGCCACAGATCCCTTTTTCTTACTACGCCATGTAAGGGTACCTTGGATCTTTAAATGTAACGGATAACACATTTTCGAAGTACACATTACAAAAACAAGTACTAGAAAACACTTCGCAATGACAATTTGCAGAAACACACCACGGGATTATTGTCAACAAAACCAACAATAATATATTTTTTTAATCATTGCTCAACACTTGAAGACTACAACAGATATACCAGATCTAAGGGGGTATGTGAGAGCCGCTGTAGCGTAGTTGTTAGTGAACTCGCTTCGCAAGGCTGGTGGTCTGGGTTCAGCTCCCACAATGCTCGTGGAATTGTTCCACAACGGCTCTCAGGTCGACCCAGCCTCAACTGGGCACCAGACATGCTCTGGGGTGATGCTGACCACATCACCCATTGTGTGCCGACGGTCAATGAAAAATACAGGCCTAACACTGTATTGACCTTTATACCACGAGGTATGAAAGGGTTCCTTTACTTACTTTTTTTTTTTTAAGGTGGTATGTGTGGCTCAAGCTTTTTGCCTTGCGAGTCGAAGGCCGTGAGTTCCAATCCGGACCGCACCGTTCTGTTCACGAAAACAGTTTTGTTCCAGAGACGCCTAGGATTGTTGTTGAAGCTACGGAGTTCGTGCTTTGTACAATATTCTCCACAGGTGGCGTGCCATTGCTACGGAGAGGGGCAGAGCCAGACGGGATAAAACCTGGTGCAATGAAGTTAATCCTTCGACTTTAAAACACTTTAAAAACGAGATACAATACATTGTATTTATCCCAACAAAATATCAGTCCTGTGCTGTAAACTATAAAGGAGAAAGAGTACTTTAAAAAACTAAAAATATATTCAGAAAATACTGTAAAACATTATTATCAAATTCATTTTTTTTCTATAAGATACGGAAATAATATAGCACAAGGGAACTAATGAATGGAAGCGGAATTTACAGATTGTCGTAGATAATGAGTAATCTCCCTTGGCTGATATGATGCTTTGACAAGTTTGAATTTTATATTTAAATCAACATAGCTCTAGCATAACATGTTATTACAAATATAATGAACAAAAATAAATGATTTATGATAGTTATATAAGTTACTATAAAATTCCTATTTTACAATATCGTAGAGTATACTATTGGCACTTCTAAACAGTGATGTTCAAATTGGTTTTTGAGGTGATACACCATCATCATCAAATAGATTGTCATGAGTAGAACTTTGCCACCTTAACTCCTTCTACGGCAATAGCCGTACACTGCGCCAACGCGTATTCCGTTGAGCGCCATTAGCTGTACATTGCGCGATTCGAGTTGGTTCTCCGTATACAGGTCTTTCTAGTTTTACTCTACTAATTTTACTTATACTATTTTTACTTCTACTACTTTCTAAACTTGTTATTCTAATAGGTTGTCCAGTTTTCATAAAAATAGTATATTATCAGATATATATATATGTTTATTTATTGAATAGTAGTTAGGGTTTGAGGAAGTCAGTGGGAGTCACCAGGAAAGACAGACTACGAAATGAGGACATCAGAAGCAGAGTGGGCATAACTTCATGCACAGAATACATCAAAAGACAACAAATATAGTAGTTTTAATGAGATGAGAATGTCTTATAAATTATTCTGCATATCCATATGCCTTAAAAGTGCAAAAGAAAAACTATAGGATTACACAACAATTAAATAAACAATGATACGGAAACAGATATTATCTTTTCGAGTGTATCAGTTTACAATGTCATTATGAGAAAAATAACGAAATATAATCAAATTGCTTTCCATAGAAATCTAAGATGTGTTTTTAAAAAAACGTACAATAAGCATTTGTTACTGCGTGTAGGCGTTGTATGTAAACCTACAAATCTGAGGTGGTCATAGCGGATCAGATCTGGGGAGAACCGTGGAGTGGTTGCACTTTCATTTTTATGTCGTTTTATTACAGGTGGAGGAGGGGGCATGAGCCTGTGGAATTTAATGGGCGCATGGCTAGTGCAGTCGACGTGAAATTGTATAAGCTCGGATTTGTTTTCTTTATGCACCTAACATAAAAAAAACTATTTTGTTTTTCAGGGTGATTGAACCCGGGTTTCCCGAATGCAATTTGGGTTTTAATTCATTGGGTTAGACCATAAATTCATTGGGCTAGTGCATAGATTCATTGGGCTAGACCATAGATTCATTGGGCTAGTGCATAGATTCATTGGGCTAGTGCATAAATTCATTGGGCTAGTGCATAGATTCATTGGGCTAGTGCATAGATTCATTGGGCTAGTGCATAAATTCATTGGGCTAGTGCATAAATTCATTGGGCTAGTGCATAAATTCATTGGGCTAGTGCATAGATTCATTGGGCTAGATCATAGATTCATTGGGCTAGTGCATAGATTCATTGGGCTAGATCATAGATTCATTGGGCTAGTGCATAAATTCATTGGGCTAGTGCATAAATTCATTGGGCTAGTGCATAGATTCATTGGGCTAGATCATAGATTCATTGGGCTAGTGCATAGATTCATTGGGCTAGATCATAGATTCATTGGGCTAGACCATAGATTCATTGGGCTAGTGCATAGATTCATTGGGCTAGATCATAGATTCATTGGGCTAGACCATAGATTCATTGGGCTAGATCATAGATTCATTGGGCTAGTGCATAGATTCATTGGGCTAGTGCATAGATTCATTGGGCTAGACCATAGATTCATTGGGCTAGTGCATAGATTCATTGGGCTAGTGCATAAATTCATTGGGCTAGTGCATAGATTCATTGGGCTAGTGCATAGATTCATTGGGCTAGTGCATAAATTCATTGGGCTAGTGCATAAATTCATTGGGCTAGTGCATAAATTCATTGGGCTAGTGCATAGATTCATTGGGCTAGATCATAGATTCATTGGGCTAGTGCATAGATTCATTGGGCTAGATCATAGATTCATTGGGCTAGTGCATAAATTCATTGGGCTAGTGCATAAATTCATTGGGCTAGTGCATAGATTCATTGGGCTAGATCATAGATTCATTGGGCTAGATCATAGATTCATTGGGCTAGAGCATAGATTCATTGGGCTAGACCATAGATTCATTGGGCTAGAGCATAGATTCATTGGGCTAGATCATAGATTCATTGGGCTAGATCATAGATTCATTGGGCTAGACCATAGATTCATTGGGCTAGAGCATAGATTCATTGGGCTAGATCATAGATTCATTGGGCTAGATCATAGATTCATTGGGCTAGAGCATAGATTCATTGGGCTAGACCATAGATTCATTGGGCTAGACCATAGATTCATTGGGCTAGATCATAGATTCCTAAACGTTTTCTGTCCACTGCCCACTTTGCACAACATAAACTTTGTAACGCCCCCTCCACATTATAACAGTTTGTCAACGCCCCTTCCCACGTATATGCATGTTCTATTTTCTCTTCGACATAGAAAATTGATAAATATTTCTGTAATACATGGTCAATTTTCAAATGATTATATGCATGAAATAGAAAATTGATGAAAAAATGGATCGTGTAAGACGTGCATAAGATAAATTAAAATGCAGAATTCAAATTTTTAATGATTATTCAATCGCAAAATCACGAAAATAATTTATTTAAAAATATTTATTATTATTTGTTTCTTTAAGGAGCCACCGACCCTAATCTCCTGAACACCCCACATTCTTCTGAACCCACTATCGTCCCCTACAACACTTCAGCGCCCACTGGAGCAGTACCGTCCACTTTGGGAAACGATGGCTTAGACTTAAACACTGTAAATCTGGGGACCTGTAGCTTTTCTGCCAGTCCGCGGAGTTGAACCCGCACTTACAGAGGACTAGTCACCCGTAGTCAAACGCGCTACGAACACGCTGGGCAAGCGGGCATATTTTGATATAAGAAACCGACCATGTGGCGCTGGGGCCCGCAAGGCAAGCAAAGAATAGTACCACTGTAACCTACAATGCATGCCGTAAAGGTGACTTATGTAGGTCTTAGGGATGCTACCTAGTAAATAAAAGAAGCGAAAAATCGGATGTGCTGGCCTACTTGTAGACGCATAACTGGCACAACATACAATCGCTGTTAGGCTCAGATCTCATACAAATCACACATAGTGGTTGACAAGTGGTCGATATAGAGGATTCGAAAAAGAAGATATAAGAGGCATTGATGTAGTGCTTAAAGTACGTTTCGATATGATTTATTAAGGAACTTCTTCTTCTTTTGTCGTCACACTTCTACCGGGTTGTTGCCCAGTGTTAAGGTTTTCTATTTTTGTCTTGTGCTGTTCTGGTGGCTTGTGTGATTGTTATCTTTGCTCTTTCACAGGATTCTGCTACGCCATCTAACCATCTTTTCCGTGGTCTTCCTCTTGCCTTCTTTCCCGATGTTCTGTTGTAGACGACTCTGTATAGTGTGGAGTTTGGATGCATTCTTATTAAGTGGCCAAACCACTTCATTCTTTGTTTATCTATGTAATTCAAGCACGGTTTTGTGCCAACTTTCTTTCTTATGCTGATGTTGGTGATTCTGTCTTTTCTGGTGTTGTTGGTAACTTTTCGCAGTCAACGCATTTCACATGTAGTTATATTTTGTGACTGCGCTTTGCTCAGGGAACTGTCCCTGACAAATGTTATTCTAAGCATATTGTGAAAATTCTTATTCAGAGTACGTATACTGAGAGTTAAATAGAAACTACATGTCAAAGGTCATGGGTTCAGATCTGGACCTGGCCGTTCTGTTCACGAGTGCAGTTTTTTCCAGAGATCCATAGGATTGTTGCTGGAGCTACGGACTTCGTGCTTTGTGCAATACTCTAGGCAGGAGGCGTGCCATTTCTGAGGAGAGGGACCGAGCCATATAGGTAAAACCCAGTGCAAGGAAGTCAATCCTTCGGTTTTTTTCACAACTTCTATTGTGTTTACTATTTGTAGATTACGGTAGGTGACGTTATATTTTATAATTCTACATAGTCTACTTCATGACGTATGAGAGGAGACATACCGACAAAGAGAAGAAGAGGACGACAACGGAGAAGATGGATTCGGGATGTCACTGATTGAACATGATGGCTGCAGAGGCGGAACATCTGGTATATGAGAGAGAGAAATAATTCCTCAATTACATATTTTTATCAAATTATAGATCGAGCCACGATGTAGAACTATAACGCTGTGCTGTAGGTAAACACAGTAGACTCATCAGATTACGTTGTTATAAATTTATCACCAACTTTACATGAAACAATGTTTTACGCAGTGTGATGTAGTTGGGTATTTTATTTGATAATCTTGACGCACACTGCGGCAGTTAGTAATGAATGAGATAACATAAGAATCATGTTCACTATGGAAATCATGGCGGTTACCAAAGCGATGATTTGGCTAGAATCACAGACTTTTATCCATGCATGTTTTCTCAGTTACTCAATGAGTATGCTCAGGAAGATTGAAACAGGATGGGCTAGGAGACATTGGATAGAATCGCTGGGGAGGTCTAAGCTGACAAAGATCAGTTTTATTTGTGTGCCAGGGCATGCAGGTGTAAGGGGAATGAACGTGCGGATAGGCTTGCAGGTATGGCTGCTGTCCAAAGCGGACGAGCAATGGACCAGGCTGATATTATAAATTCCTTAAGGGAGAGAGAGGGTGTACATGATTCACGTAATAGCGGTGAATCCACAACACAAACCAGACTGCAAGAGCTCAAAGTTAAGTGTGGTGTAGCTCGACAAGAACGCTATGCTGGCAGACAAAGAAGAATTGTAAACCAACAAAGAACCGGTGTCGTTAGTCGCCACACTCTGATGGACATACTGAGGGAGAGATCGAAGCACTTATGGACTAATTTGTTCGACGTGCAGTGATGGTGATCCGACGACTAAAACATAAGAATCATAATACATTTTATTAGAACAGTCTCCATTAAAAATGTCTGAAAATACGGTACGGAATTGTTCTGTACGTGTACCCTGATTTGTGACGTATTAGCGTAAAGCATAAGTGTTTGCCTATCGATTCGGACACAAGAGGGTTGTCGGTTCAGCCCAACACTGGACGGGTTCACACGTGAGGAAAGAAATTATCCCTCCTACCTCCCGCATACTAGAGAAAAAATGTGCAGTGATAGACAATTCATACCGTAAATGGTCTGAAGCCGAAGAATTGAATTCATTGCACCGGGTATTAACCCATATGTCTCAGTCCCTCTCTACAGAAAAGGAACGCCATCTCCCATAGGTTTTGCACAAAGCACGAACTCCATATCTCCGGCTATAATCCTAGGAATCTCCTGAAAACAGCACTTGTGAACAGAACAGCACGGTCGGGATTCGAACTCACGAGCTTCTTGACACAAGGCAATAACTTAACCACTTAGACATACAGACTCCCACTTCTTTCTCTAAGATCTGAAAAGACTACTGTAAATACACAAATATTTTGCAATACACAGACTTCTGAATTATTCACAGAAATATTTGTTTTCTAAAAAAAATGAAGCAATCAAGTGGTGTAAAAATTAAATAAATATATTTGGTTATAAAGAGTGGGCGTCGTCAAAATGAGGGTTGACCTTCCCCCTCCCTCTACAATACCCTGTCTCTAATGTTGTTTATACATTCCACTAATTATGTTTTTTCTCATTTCATGTTGATTATTTTTTTCTCTTCAGAAAATTCCATCTCTGTTTCGATCTTGTTTCACATGCTATCGCAATCTGCTTCCCATAACTTGATTCCAACAAAAACAAAAAACGTAGCGTCTCTCATGACATCCTTATTAGTCTTTTTATCCGCCCCTGGGAATCTTCGTATTTTTTTATTTGCCCGTCGGAATCTTAACACTCCCATCTCTGTGCCCTCAAGCAAAGCTCTTCAATCTTGATTTATTGTTCTTTCCAGCATATACCAGCATTATATATTACATTGTTTTAAATTTAATATGCAATATATTGAAGCAATTTTAAAATGTAGCTTTCAATTTCGAGACTCGAAGTGATTTCGTGATAGAAATTAGATTTTCTGTGAAAAAAAGGTTTTTGCGATTTCTTGGGGAAAAATAGCTATTCCACTGTCTAAGAGGTTTTATTAAAAGGTTTATCCCGCAGCGTTACCGACTTTTGGACTTTCTGAATGTGGTCTCCCGCATCTATTTTAATGGGGTGACAGACAAATGACTAACGCATCCGTGCCTCGGGGAAGATGGGACCGGTTAGGATCCTGTAAAAGCCGATCGGAGAAAAGAAAGGGCTCTTGTTTGTTTGTGATGCCCCTGATGGCGTTTAGCGGCCGATGGTGCGGTTGTTAGTAGCAGTCAAGGCGAAGTTAATGATGGGGATATTTTTTGTGTTGTTGCTTAGCTCGCTTTATTAACGAAACTCGTAAAAACAAAGTACAGTAGTTTTACAAAATACAAAAACAATAATAATAGACAGGAATGTTTCGACCAAAAGCCTTTCCCAAGCAGAGAATACAACAGAAGTGTAGAAAATCATTTCTTACATGGCACAGAACATATAGAATCAGACAATATATTTCTAACGTCCTAAAATGAAAATCTGTGACTAAAAACGAATAACGAAATAAAAGCAGAAAAAGTAGAAGTGGAAAAAGAAGATAAACAATAAACATCAAATACATATATATAAAACATACGTACATTAACATATAAACATATAGATTTATATATGTGTGTATATATATAGCATTGTTTGGTCACTTAGTAAGAATGCGAACAGACCAAAATGCCTATGAAGCTTTCCACAACAGAATATCAGGAAGGAAGGCGAGAGGAAGACCGAGGAAAAGGTGGATAGATAACGTAGTTGAATTCTGCCAGGGAACAAAGAAAACCATCCCACAAGTCACCAGAGAAGCACAAGACAAACACATAAAACCACCACACCGGGTTAACAACCCGGTAACAGTGTGCTGACAAAAGCAGAGAAAAGCAAGACAAATATATGAAACCACGACACTTGTCTAACAACGCTGTAACAGTTTGCTGACACAAGAAGACGACACATAGAATATGAAGCATGAGAATAGAAAGTACTAAGAAACATATGAGTGTAGTGTGTATTATTACATTACATTGTTTTTGAGGATATGATCACAGAAGATGATGATGTTGATAAAATAGTATTTAACACTGGTTGATTAATTAGGGTGGCTTCTATGGCTTAGGGGATAGTGATTCAGTCTATTAACCCCGACGTTCTGAGTTCGAATCACGCAGCGGACAGTGTGGTGGCAAATTTTACGCATGGATTTTTACAAAGGACGATGGCACCACCCGTTTAGAAAGCAATGGCAAACTTCTGAACGTAATAATACCTAGAATAATCACAAACAGCGTTAAAAAGCTGGGGTTGATTCGCAAAGTCATATAAAAGATATGCAATTAACTTTTGATTAATTAGATAGTCGTTGTTTAACAAATGTTGGTTGCCCGTCTGCCGAGCGTGTTCGTAGCTCGTTGGACTACGGATGACTATCCCCCTGTTGTGCTGGTTCAATTCCGCGGGATGGCAGAAAAAGTCACAGATTGCCCAGATTTAAGGTGTTCGTGGCACCGAACCGAAGGGTTACGATGTCCATGGCACCGAGCGGAAGAACTGAAAAGCTCAAGTGCTTCTGGATCGGAGAAAAAAAAATGTTGGTTAATACAGAGATTATGATGTAGACGGAAATCATGTGGCTAACTGGTTAACCCTGTGCCTTACGAGTCGAAGATCATGGGTTCCAATCCGGTCCACGCCGTTCTGTTCATTAGTGCATTTTTACAGAGACCTAGGATTGTTGCAGGAGCTTCAGATTCCGTGCTTTGTGAAATACTCTCGGTAGGTGGCGTTCTAATTCTGCGGAGAGGGACTGGGGTATGTGGGATAAAATCATGTCCAATGAAATCAATTGTTCGGCTTTAAAACCATTTATATTAACAGCTAGAATTGTATTAAAGTGACTAGTCTTTCTTATCGATATGTGTTCGTGGCACCGAACCGAAGGGTTACAATGTCCATGGCACCGAGCCGAAGAGCTGAAAGCTCAAGTGCTTCTGGATCGGAAAAAAAATCGATATAAGGGAATACTGAGTAAAACTATGTAGCAATGGCGAAACATGAAAATAAAGCACTGTAGGATCTTTGGAAAAAATTCCGAAGGCTTCCCGAGGGAGCGATCTCTGTACCTTCGGAACGAGAGGCAAGCGCATAACCTCTACGCTACAGGGCCAGACAATCTTTACAAACATCAGTCCTGAAAACGGACTCCAATTTCCAATTCTGAAATTTCTCCCTGCCACTGTGTTATGCAAGCTGTCTAGTATATTATTATTCTAAGCATCGAATAACAAAGTTCGATAAAGCTTCTTCATCTGTGACACGTAATCAGCCTAACACGATCACCACATCTCGGATTCGATCTCTGTTCATTTCCTTTCTGCATTTGCATGATATTTATTCATTTAATACGCTATATCATTTTTATCCATTATTTTTTTTTTGCATCAATTAATTGTGAGATTTGATCTACAGTTAATTTTATCATTTTAATTCGTTCAATCTTGTAGATAAAATCAAATGATATTTGATTTACATGTTTCATTGCTTATAATTACTTTGTATTTTCGTTAATTTATTGCGTTTATTCTGGACAAATTGCTATACATTTTTCTGCGAGGATTCCATGCTGGAGACCCGTGTTCATTTCACGGTCTTCTTCTTCTTCTTCTTTGCGTTCGTTCTTTACGACCAATTTTAATCACTCTTTGTGATATGTTTGATCTCTGCCATGAACATGTATACGTTACACATTGGTTTAGTAGGCCCCTAAACGCATAGACTTCTACATGTTTAGGACACGTGCATCTGATTTCAGCCAAACCACCTTAGTCGCCTCTTACGACATGCATGGCAGGTAACATTAGTTCTATTCTTTACACGCCAAATTTGGGTCCAGGTAACCACTCGGGCAAATTTCACGGTAAAGCCATAATTTTTTATGTTGTCGGGGTAAATAAAAAGAGTTCTAACCTGAACAGATTTGCGGCGACTGCACTAGCTATGCGACCATTAAATTCCTCAGGCTTACGTCCCATCTGTCCTACACCACCCTAAAGAGCGGTACTACAGGTAGTAACGATAATTTTGTTTGATGTAAGTAAAATGTGCTGCAGACACTGTTCAGCTGGTATATGAACTCAATTAAGTAGCAACTGGGGAGACATTGATACCGGTTCTTTCGTTATTCTGGAAAATCTTTTCGATTCCCATCAAATTCTACAAAAGTTGCGGAGAGAGGAAATCCATGGAGGTGGATGCTGACGTTAAGGTCGACATTAACGAAAACTCCAGTTCGGGTGACGTTGTGATCAACATGAATGCATCTTCCGACTCAGGATAGGTCATAATAGTTTAGTTTAGTTTAGTCGTCGGATCACCATCACTGCACGTCGAAAAATTAGTCCATAAGTGCTCCGATCTCTCCAACAGTATGTCTGTCCCTCAGCGTGTGGCGACTAACGACACCGGTTCTTTGTTGGTTTACAATTCTCCTTTTTCTGCCAGCATAACGTTCTTGTCGAGCTACACCACACTTAACTTTGAATTCTTGCAGTCTGGTTAGTGTTGTGGATTCGCCGCTATTACGTGAATCATGTACACGCCCTTTCTTCCTTAAGGAATTTATAATATCAGCCTGGTCCATTGCTCGCCCGCTTTGGACAGCAGCCATACCTGAAAGCCTATCCAATATAGGTCAAGGATAGGTCATAACAGACTGAACAAACACCTACACAGGCTGCGATTGTCCCCAACCCCTCTGTGCCCCTGTGGCTCCGCTGAACAAACCACAGAACATGTCCTGCAAGACTGCCCCTGTATGTCCTCCCAAGAAAGGAATGCTGGCCCTACAACACAACACTTCATTCAAAACTACATGGCACTAGAGATGAGCTCCAGACAACAGTCGATTTCATCATAAGAACGAGTCTAACGGTATAACCATCAAAAAAGTGATCGCAAAGAAGAAGAATGCATCTTAACTTCTCCGTCTGGCTTCTTCTTCTTCTTCTAACGCTCCATATCGAGCACTTGTTACCCACTCTGTGTGATTTGTAGGTGATATGAGCCTAAGAGCGATTGTACGTTGTGCCAGTTATGCGACTACAAGTAGCCAGCACATCCAATTTCTGTGTTAATTTCTATTTACTAGGGTAGATTCCCTAGGTCCTTCATCAGACACCTGAAGTCTATGCGTGTAGGGGCCTACCAAACCAATGTGCAACGTATACACGTTCTTGACAAAGATCAAACATATCACAAAGAGTGATTAAAATTGGTCGTAAAGAACGAAGGCAAAGAAATAGAAGAGATCACAAAAAGTCATAAAAGTGGTTAATAAGTGGTTGATATGTAGCGCCTTCGATGTAGAAGAAAAATACAGACATATTGGTCGATATGAACCGTTCCAAGAAAAGAAAGAAAATGCGTATTGTTTGGCTGTGACAGAAATGTAGAAGTGAATGAACAGATTTCCAATTTGATTGCACTGCTCTCACATTTCAACGTTGTTTATTTTTTTGTTTAACATTTCTAGTTTGTACATTTTAGACACCCACATACACACACACCAAAAAAATATAGAATTAAAACAACGAAAACAGCATTAAAAATGTTCAAATCCCAGGATGTTATCTGTGGTTCTAAATCGAACAGGATATCTCTAATTAAGCGTAGGGTTTCGGCAAGGGGCTTCTGGTAGGAATCACGTTCCAGAAAGTAAAAGTTGAAAGGTCATCGCCTTTAACAGCCTTCTGTTGTTTGTTTATTTGTTGTTGGCTATTATTTTCCTTGTTGTTTGGCTTGAATTGTATTATTTTATTTGGCTTCTCTATAGATCGAATAAAAATGTGATTATTTTAGAATTATATGGATTTTTCTCATATATATATATATGTGTGTGTGTGTGTGTATCTGTGTGAATTGGGTCTCTGAAATAAGAATGAGAAAATTGAAGTATTTTGGAGATATAGATAGACACGAAAAGCTGGAGAAGACCATCATGAAAGGGGCATCACGGCAAGGAGAAGAAGAAGAACACGGAGAAGAAGGGTTCAGGATGTAACTGATGGTTTGTGCATGACGTCTGCAGAAGCAGGACATCTTTAATTTGTATATGAGAGAGAGAAAATTCTAAAGGACTGTTGGGGTAGCAAAGTTCTGTTCAGGACTTATTCATGACGATGAGGGTCTTTTCATCGTAGAGGTTAGGTCCTCGCCTCTTGTTTCAAAGGTACTCGGTTCACTTCCTTGCGGGGCCTTCTGGACATTTTCCAGAGATTTCGGTGTAGGTGAGATCGAGTTTCTAGTCCTATCGGAGACGTATATAGAACGCTGTGTAAAACGCTGCACCGTTGGCACGAATGTTTCATGACACAGTACGAATAAATATGTCATCATCGTGAGTTATAAAATAAAATAGTAGCCTATCTTATGCCGAACTATGCGATACAAAATGAATACTTGCGATCTTCTTCTTCTCTTCCACCATTTACTTCTTTACAGAAGTGTTGGGGGTGAAACGTAGTGATCTTGTGTGTATTTGTTTTAAGGCACTTTGTAAGCTGATATTCATGTTCGTAAGGCTGTTCTTGATGCCGTCGATCCATCTTTTGCGTAGTCTTCCTCCTGCTTTGTACTCATTATACTTTTTCTGTGTGGCTCTCTGTGGTAGGCGATACCAGGGCATTCTGGTCAGGTGTCCGAACCATTTAATCTGTTGTTCTTTGATGAATTGCATGACTGGTTTCACAACCAGTCTCCTGATTTCTTATTTCTAATTTGGTGATTTCTATTACTTGCAATGCAAATACACAACACAAGTTAGCAGTTCGTAGTTCCAGTTTACTAAGTTTTATTGTACCTCTCACCCCCGTTCATTATTTTCTCCATATGTGATCTTCTTTTTCTTGTGCGATCTCACTTGATTGAGCTTCTATAATCTCTGATAACAATAACGACACAAGGGAATACTGCAGTAAAACTATGTAGCAATTGCGAAACAAGTAAAAACAAAGTACTGTAGTTTTTCAAAATACAAAAACAATGACAAATTCACTTCTATTGTAAACTTTGCTTGATGAAGGCCTGTTGGTCGAAACGTTGCTGTGTATTGTCATTGCATTTGTATTTTGTAAAACGCATCCCAAACCCGTTGATGTATGACGAACTTGAAGGGGCAGACGTTCAGCTAGTGGACAGAAACACGCTTTAAAGACACTCTTAAAGTGTCTCTGAAATGCTTCGATATAGACACCAGGTGCTGGAAATCAGTTGAGCAAGATCGCGAAATGTGGCGCTGTAACAACAAAAGAGGAACCTGCTGAGAATCATCGTTTTGTTGAGGCATAGAGAAAACGAGCTGCTCGAAACG
Organism: Arion vulgaris; assembly: GCA_020796225.1. Classification (NCBI taxonomy): domain Eukaryota; kingdom Metazoa; phylum Mollusca; class Gastropoda; order Stylommatophora; family Arionidae; genus Arion; species Arion vulgaris. The sequence continues at coordinate 9,398,157 of CM036768.1, forward strand.
ATAGAGCACACAAGACACACATATCTAACCTCCATCATGTATGCCCCACATGTAAAAGGTAAAGTAAAGGAACCCTTTTATACCTCGTGGTACATATGGCAATACAGTGTTAGGCCTGTATTTTTCATTGACCGTCGGCACCCGATGGGTGATGTGGTCAGCATCACGCCGGCCGCCTTTACTTTCCCAGAGCATGTCTGGTACCCAGATGAGGCTGGGTCGACTGAGAGCCGTCGGGGAAAAATTCCACGCGCACTGCGGGAGTTGAACCCAGACCACCAGCCTTGAGAAGCGAGTTCACTAACAACTACGCTACCGCGGCTCTCAGCCCCACATGTGGTAGGGGATTATGTCCTAGGAATGGACTCTACAGTCACCTCCGCACACACTAGAGAGGTGCAGGAGCACACGTCTGAGATTGTTGTCATCATCGCTTACGATGGACGGCTATTATTACTATTTTGTAATACTACAGTACTTTGTTTTTACGTGTTTCGCTATTCTCTGACAACGGTCGCCTTCTGCTTCAGGTTATCAGTAACGTCATACAGTTTGTTTTTGACCTTTGTGTATGTGGGCCACCTCTTTCTTTGTAGGCCTGCAAACAGGGGGCAGTTCTATATGGCCTGCTCTGTTACCACACTGACATTTTTACCGAAGTAACATTTCTTTTTTACCGACATTTATTGTGTTCTTTGGTGGTGTCTGTGGCCTAGGGGATAGTGACTCAGCCTATTAAGCCCGAGGTTCTGAGTTCGAATCACGCTGCAGACAGTTTGGTTGCAAATTGTTTCGAGTGGATTTTTACGAAAGGACGATGGCACCACCCGTTCAGAAAGCAATGGCAAACTAATGGACGTAAAAATGCCTAGAAAAATCAGAAAAAATCGTTAAAAAGCTGGGGTTGATTCGCAAAGTCCTGTAAAGGATATGCAATTAACTTTTTTTTATTGTATTCTTTACATATTGTATCATCACATAAAAATCCTCTTTAACATAAAAATTGTTTGTACCTCTTTAGTCTTCTTCTTCTTCTTATCCTTTCAACTTTCAATGGAGCACAGATCTTCCACAAACTACTGCCAGCTCTTCCTCTCTCCTGCCATATCTTCCAATTCTTTCCACGTTTTACTATTCTTTTAATATCAGTCTCCAGATCTCTTCTCGAAGTATGTCTAGGTATTTCCCTACTCCTCTTACCCTGCGGGTTAAAAATAGTACCTGTCTTGCAATGCTTCCGGTCGGTATTCTCAATGTGTATCGTATCAATCACCAGCGTCTCTTCCTTAGCTCTTACTTCACTAGTATCTGCCTAGGTCTTTCTCTGAGTTCCTCGTTCGTTATCTTATCATATCATCTCAATCCATTTATGAAGATTTGTAGTTTTCTAGTGATTACTTTTGTTGTTATCCATGTTTCCGAGCCATAGAGCAGCACTGACTTCACATTTAATTGAAAGATTCTCAGCTTTTTGTTTGTTTTATTCTCCTTTGACTTCCATATCCTTCTACTCAATGCAATATTGTGTATTCTTATCTTGACATCTTTGTTTGTTCCCTCTCTTCATTCCCCTTATTCTCATTCTTACCACTTCTTCTTCTTCTTCTTCTTTGCGTTTGTTGTTTACGACCAATTTTAATCAATCTTTGTGATATGTTTGATCTTTATCAAGAACGTGTATACGTCGCACATTGGTCTGGTAGGCCCCTAAACCACGGAGAAGATGGATTCAGGATGTAACTGGTTTGAACATGACGGCTGCAGAGACAGGTCATCTGGCCTATGAGAGAGAAAAATTCCGTAGGACTGTTTAGGTTGCAAAGTTATGCTCAGGACAAGCTATTTTATGATGATGATGAGGCCCTAAACGCAAAGACTTCTACACGTTTAGGACACGTGCATTCGATTTCAGCCAAACCTCCTTATTCGCCTATTACGACATTCATGGCAGGTAACATTAGTTATATTCTTTACACGCCAAAGTTAGGCCCCGGTAACCACTCGGGCGATTCTCACCAAATTCCTTCTTTGTGTCTTCATTTCCTTATTTATCGCAGACTCCTGTTAATGTTATGGCTGCTTATTTTCCACCCGATCTATTACCAAATCTATTTTCCCTTATGTGTTTTTACGTTCTCATCTACATACCAGTCTGCCATTTACGCTAACTTGCATTCTAATAATTGACTTGTCTTCAACAAGATAACTCTGCCTCTTCATCCGCGTCTTATGACAAAGGTTCTTAAACTGTATCAGTGTCTATGCATGGATTATCGTTCTTTGAATCATGTGCCGTTTAAGTACTTCGTATACGGATTAAAGTTGTAGTTTTATTCATTAAATACCTTGTCCTGAACAGAACTTTGCGACAGAACTTTACATATATATATATGTATCGTCTCTCTCTCTCATAGGCCAGATGTCCTGCCTCTGTAGAGGTCATTCTGAAATCATAAGTTACATCCTAAATACATATTTTCCGTAGTCTTCCTTTTCTTCTCTTTGAAGGAATGCCCCTTCTTCTTCTTCTTCTTTGCGTTCGTTCTTTACGACCAATTTTAATCACTTTTTTTGATATGTTTGATCTTTGCCAAGAACGTGTATACGTTGCACATTGGTTTGGTAGGCCCCTAAACGCAAAGACTTCTACACGTTTAGGACATGGGCATCCGATTTCAGCCAAATCTTCTTAGTCGCCTCTTACGACATGCATGGCAGGTAACAGTGGTTATATTCTTTACACCCCAAATTTGGGCCCCGGTAACCACTCGGGCGGGAATGCTCCCTTCAATAATGGTCTTCTCTGACCGTTTACATCTCTTTCTCTTTCTTTCTTTTGTTCTTCTCTGCTTTTTTGCCGCTAGGCGTAGCGGCGTAGCTGGTTTAACTGAGGATCGGTTTCCGAGATAATGCACGCTCGGTCGCTTGATATGGTGTGGTATTGTGGAGTTTTAAGATGTCTGTAACTCCATCAACCCATCTTTTTCTAGGTCTGCCCTTTCCTCTTGCTGGTTCCATTTTCAGGTTGTACGCTCTTGCAACTGGTGTATTCGGTTCATTCTGACCAAGTGGCCAAACCCTTTGAGTCTCTGTTTTTCAATAAATCTAATAGCAGGTGTTGTTCCGGCTGTTCTTCTAATTTCCTCATTTCTGATATGGTCTCTTCTTGTTTTATTTACTGCTTTCCTCAGGCATCTCATTTCGCATGTGGTAATTTTCCTTTCTTGTTCTTTTGTCAGTGTACATCTCTTTATATGTCCAAAATACTTAAATTTTCTAATTCTTATTTGTAGCATCAGTCAATTTCCTTGACATTTGAGATCTTTCTGGATAGATCTATTTGTTCTCTTCTCTGTCCATGATATAGGTAGAACTCCTCTGTAACACTTGTAGTTAAAAGCACATATATGTTTTTTCCAACGCCTTGATACCATGCTTCACACTAATACGTTGACTATAGGAATATGCATGCTTTTAGTATTCCGATCTTTGTTTCCGTATCAGTGGTTATATAGTATTTTTAAATTACGCAATTTTTAATTCGCAATGTTGTCTCACTCCTAAACTATTTGCAAACACAACTTAGAAAATAACTGAAGGTGTAGAAAGTAAGTTTTAAAAAATGATGTATGCAAAAAATGATGTATGCAAAGAATGATGTATGCAAAAAATGATGTATGCAAAAAATAATGTATGCAAAAAATGATGTATGCAAAAAATGATGTATGCAAAAAATGATGTATGCAAAAAATGATGAACTTAGAATACGACGAAATCTTCTTTTTCGAACGCTCCATATCGACCACATGTGAACCACTCTTTGAGATTTGTATGTGATCTGAGCCCAAGAGCAATTGCTTGTTTTACCTTGTCATGCGCCTACAAGTAGGCCAGCACATCTGATTTCTGTGATGCCTTTATTTACTAGAGTATCTTCCCTACGCCCCTACCTCAGTCGCCTCTTACGACATGCTTTGTAGGTCGCGGTGCTACTATTCTTTGCTCCCCTTGAGAGCGTCGGCAACACACGGTCGGGACGAATTTAGGAGAAGTGATGAAATCAGAGACATATTTGGACAATCTGTAGCGGCAACAACTGTTATAACAAGAAAAAGAAGATGAAGATATGCTAGGTATAAAGTTAATTGCATCTCTTTACAGGACTTTGCGAATCAACGCCAGCTTTTAAACGCTATTTGTGATTTTTCTAGGCATTATTACGTTTAACCTTTTTGCTGCTACATACTTTCTGAAGGCTGAGCTAAAAATAGCTACTCTTTGTTTCTAAGTCACAAACGTGAATGTACGCCTATAGCACTGACAGAAGAAATGTATAACGTGTTAACACGTCTTTAGCCCACAAAGGAGAGATAATAACAGACGTGTTAATGCGTCGTTAGAAGTGAATGGAAAAAACATATATATACGTCCTCATCAGCTAAAGGGTTAATAGTTTGCCATTGTTCCTGAACGGGTGGTGCCATCGTCCTTTTGTAAAAATCCACGCAAAACATTTTTCAACCAAATTGTCCGCAGCTTGATTCGAACTCAGAACGTCGGGGTTAATAGACCGAGTCATTATTCCCGAAGCAACAGACGATGTTAGGTATACTCTAAGACATTATCAAAGAATCACAAAGCGGGATATGAAGTGAATTTCTTGCAAACCCTATGTAATCAATAAGCTATAGTAGCAATGTTTACGTAGAATAGAGGGACTGAGATGGTATGATAAGATTACAAACGAGGAACTTAGAGAAAGAAATAAACAGATACCAGTGGAGACAGAGCTAAGAAAGAGACGCTGGCGATGGATATGACTCACATTGAGTAGACCGACCGGAAGCGTTGCAAGACAGGCACTGTTTTGGAACCAGCAGGGAAAGAGAAGTAGGGCCTAGACATACCTGGAGAAGAGAGCTGGAGGCTGATATTAAAATGATAAGTAAATATGGAAAGAATTGGAAGGGATGGCAAGAAAAGAGGAAGAGCTGGAAGAAGTTTCTTGAAGACCTGTGCTCCGTTGGGAGTTGAAATGTGAAGAAGAAGCAATACAATGCAATATAACATCATGAGAACCGCTGGAATTCATATACTTGATTTCATTGTTTACTTCCATGACTGTCTCTCTCTCTCAATTTATATGTCATATGTTATAGCGTCTGGAGTAGGCAATCTAAAACTTCCACAACATCATTCCCTCTAGCTTGTTTAACCCTTTCGCTGCTACATACTTTCTGAAGACTGAGCTAAAAATAGCTATTATTTGTTTTCTTAGCAGCTAAAGGGTTAACAAGTTGTAATATCAACCAATTTTTATTATATAGTTCTAACACGTTGTAGCAAGAATGCCCTGGTTGCGTCTACCACAGAGAGCCACACAGAAAAAGTATAATGAGTACAAAGCAGGAGGAAGACCACGCAAAAGATGGAGCGACGGCATCAAGAAAAGCCTTACGAATATGAATATCAGCTTACAAAGTGAATTAAAACAAGCACACATGATCACTACTTTTCACCTCCAACACTTCTATAAAGAAGCAAATGGTGGAAGAGAAGAACAAGCACACACAAGATCACTACGTTTCACCCCAACACTTCTATAAAGAAGTAAATGATGGAAGAGAAGAACAAGCACATACAAGATCGCTATGTTTCACCCCCAACACTCTATAAAAAAGTAAATGATGGAAGAGAAGAAGAAGAACAAGTAAACACAAGATCACTACGTTTCACCTTCAACACTTCTATAAAGAAGTAAATGGTGGAAGAGAAGAAGAACAAGCACACACAAGATCACTACGTTTCACTCCCAACACTTCTATAAAGAAGTAAATGATGGAAGAGAATAACAAGCACATACAAGATCACTACGTTTCACCCCAACACTTCTATAAAGAAGTAAATGGTGGAAGAGAAGAAGAACAAGCACACACAAGATCACTATGTTTCACCTCCCAACACTTCTATAAAGAAGTAAATGATGGAAGAGAATAACAAGCACACACAAGATCACTACGTTTCACCCCCCCCAACACTTCTATAAAGAAGTAAATGGTGGAAGAAGAAGAACAAGCACACACAAGATCACTACGTTTCACTCCCAACACTTCTATAAAAAGTAAATGGTGGAAGAGAAGAACAAGCACACACAAGATCACTACGTTTCACCCCCAACACTTCCATAAAGAAGTCAATGGTGGAAGAGAAGAACAAGCACAAACAAGATCACTACGTTTCACCCCCAACACTTCTATAAAGAAGTAAATGGTGGAAGAGAAGAAGAAGAACACACAAGATCACTACGTTTCTCCCCCAACACTTCTATAAAGAAGTAAATGATGGAAGAGAAGAAGAAGAAGAACAAGCACACACAAGATCACTACGTTTCACCCCCAACACTTCTATAAAGAAGTAAATGGTGGAAGAGAAGAAGAAGATACGTTGTAGCTCTTCGTCTGGTCGAATAAAGAACGTGGACTAACATTCCGGAGACACTCGTTCTATCACCAGTATGATCAATTGGTTTTTTTTCTGTCAGGTGCATAAAGAAAAATTAAAACCTGAACAGTTTCCCGGTGACTGCTCTAGTCATGTGACTATTACTTTTCAGAGGCTGATAGTCTCCTTGTCTCACACCGCCTTAAACACAGATAGCAAATACTTTTTTTTCTAAACACGTTGTGCATTACCACTATTACTTTTATGATTGATTGAGTGATAGGAACATCATCATTGCACTTCTGTGAATAACCAAGTGTGATCCGATCTTTTTCTTACACATGAAGACCTCAGCGGCAGTGTACGGATTCGGCAGCACCGGCGAGGGTTCCCCGATGTAATTTACAAGATGGTGAAAACATTTTGCAGGTACATATGTGTTTTTTTATTTCTAAGGATCTATGTCGGGGCAGTGGTCTTCCAGCCTGATCTAGATTTTTGAACTGATAATGGTACGTTTACGTGCTCAACTTGAACTAGGAACCTAAGTTTAATTGCCCGTCTCCGATATGACTAGAAACTCGATCTCACCTACACTGAGATTAGTGATCTATGGAAAAAAAATAACGATAGCTCCATGAGGATTCGAACCGAGTACTGTTTGAACGAAATGCGAGCTCCTAACATCAACGCCACAAATTGTTTTATAAAGTGAATATAGGTGAAAATGATGAAAAATTTAAATACTGTTTCGGTAAACATTTGTGTGGTATACATTAACACTGTAGCCACTGATATCAATGGAACTGACCATTTAGAAGCTCGCAATATCTACGCTTTGTGATCCCTGTAGCCACTGATATCAATGGAACTGACAATTTGGAAGCTCGCAATATCTACGCTTTGTGACCCCTGTAGCAACTGATATCAATGGAACTGACCATTTAGAAGCTCGCAATATCGACGCTTTCTAACCCCTGTAGCCACTGATATCAATGGAACTGACCATTTAGAAGCTCGCAATATCTACGCTTTGTGACCCCTGTAACTACTGATATCAATGGAACTGACAATTTGGAAGCTCGCAATATCTACGCTTTGTGACCACTGTAGCCACTGATATCAATAGAACTGACCACTTGAAAGCTCACAATATCTACGCTTTGTGACCCCTGTAACCACTGATATAAATGGAACTGAAAATTTGAAAGCTCGCAATATCTACGCTTTGTGACCCCTGTAGCCACTGATATCAATGGAACTGACCCTTTGAAAGCTCGCAATATCTACGCTTTCTAACCCCTGTAGCCACTGATATCAATGGAACTGACCATTTAGAAGCTCGCGATATCTACGCTTTGTGATCCCTGTAGCCACTGATATCAATGGAACTGACAATTTGGAAGCTCGCAATATCTACGCTTTGTGACCACTGTAGCCACTGATATCAATGGAACTGACAATTTGGAAGCTCGCAATATCTACGCTTTGTGACCCCTGTAGCAACTGATATCAATGGAACTGACCATTTAGAAGCTCGCAATATCTACGCTTTCTAACCCCTGTAGCCACTGATATCAATGGAACTGACAATTTGGAAGCTCGCAATATCTACGCTTTGTGACCACTGTAGCCACTGATATCAATGGAACTGACAATTTGGAAGCTCGCAATATCTACGCTTTGTGACCCCTGTAGCAACTGATATCAATGGAACTGACCATTTAGAAGCTCGCAATATCTACGCTGTCTAACCCCTGTAGCCACTGATATCAATGGAACTGACCATTTAGAAGCTCGCAATATCTACGCTTTGTGACCACTGTAGCAACTGATATCAATGGAACTGACCAGTTGGAAGCTCGCGATATCTACGCTTTGTGACCCCTGTAGCCACTGATATCAATGGAACTGACCATTTGGAAGCTCGCGATATCCAGGTTAAGACATCCAATCATGTTATTTTGTTGATTGGCTTCGATTTGCTCTAGAAAATCGTTTTATATCTGTATTTGGTACCTTGTGACCTCATGGACTCAACGCACTACACTGCTATGTTTCTTAGTACTTTCTCTTCTCATGCTCCATATTCTATATGTGTATTTGGTACCTTGAAACCTCTTGGACTCAACGATCTCTATTCATATTCTTTGTAATACTGTGTCTTCTTGTGCTCCATAATATCTATGTATATGTTAAATGTAAATATGTTATATATGTATATATTTTATTATGATTGTTTTAGATTTTGTAAATTTCATTTCTAGATTTTTTGACATTTATTTCGTTTTTTTATCCTTTTTTTCTCAAACATTTGTATTTTAAATCACTTAAGGTATGTATCGTCTGACTGTGTCTGTCATTCATTTTCTTCTGTACGAGTATCATCATGAGTATCATTCAAAGAGCAAGAGGAAGACCTGAGAGATAAGTGGGGAAACTTTAAGAAATGGACAGGTTACAGTCTGGCAGTGTGCACACCAAGGCGAAAGACAGAGGATGCTGGAGATTCATTGCAGCCAATCTTCGATGTGGAAACGGCACCAGATGATGATGATGAGTATCATCAAGTAGCTCGCCCTGTGCAGAACATTACCACTCTAACAGTCCTTTGAAATTTATATCTCTCATAGGCCAAATGTCCCGTATCTGCAGCCGTCCTGTTCAAACCATCAATTACATCCTGAATCTATTTTTTACATGGTCTTCCTCTTTTTCACATTGATGGGATGCCTCCTTCCATGATGATCTTCTCCCTCCCTTCATTTCTCTTTACATATATAAATCATTTAAATTTCTCTCATTATTATTTGTAACAGCAAATTGTCTTTGATCTGGAGCTCTTTATGAAAGGCAGTCATCATTTTTCGGACATGTCATTAAGAAAAGAGGTTTAGAACACATTGTGACAACCGATCAAGTCCAGGGTAGACGAGACAGAGGTAGACAGAGAGAGAAAATTTTGAACAGCACGACTTCATAGCACGGTAGAGCGTCAACATCTGAGATGATAGCAAACACCAGAGACAGAGATTTGTGAAGATTCATGATCAGCTACTTCAGCCGGCACGGCACTTCAAGATGATGATATATCACCATCAAATAGCTTGTCCTGTGCAGAACTTTGTCACCCCAACAGTTCTCCAGAATTTCTTCTCTCATAGGCCAGATGTCCTGCTTCTGCAGCCGTCATGTTCAAACCATCATATACATCCTGATTCCATCTTCTCCGTGGTCTTCTCTTCTTCTCTTTGCCGTTATGCCTCCTTCCATGATGGTCTTCTCCAGCCCTTCATGTCTTTTATATGTCCAAAATATCTCAATTTTCTTTTTCTTATTTGTAGCATCAGCCAGTTTCCTTTTATTTTGAGTTCTTTCTGGGTAGATGATATATAAACCTTCTGTATTCTTTGCTAAATAAAGACCTTTTGATCGAAACGATTTTCTTGTTTTTCTACTTTGCAAAGCTACCTTATATCGTTTATACATGTATCTCAAAAGGCAATCAATGCGCATCTTCTCCAAGAAGTTGATCATGTATTTCAACAGAATAAGTCATGCAAACTTAAATGAATTCCTGCAATCAATTCAGATAGACGAGAAAGAGATCAGCTTAATCAGTAATCTATATTGGGGAAAAAAAGAAATAAGATTGTGAAAGAATTGTGTCACAAACAGCGAGCAGAAATAAAGTGAGAAGAGAAAAGGTTGTGCTGTTAAATTACATAGAAGCAAAAATCTAACACCCAATTAAATGAATGTCAGAAGAGATTTAAGAAATAATAAACAACATGGAATATGCATAGTGTTGTATATTTTATATTGTTTAAAAATAAGATTTTAAGCAAGAAAGAGGAGAGGATTGTAACAAAATGTAGATTTAGTAAAGATTAAAAGTGGGGGTAGTTTATTGTGCGGAAATAGCTTTCTTTCTGTCTTTAGTCGCTTCTAATCCTGTTCTGTCTTACAGGGTCAGGATAGGAAGAGATTTCTAGAACGGGCTTTTATATGTGGGCTTCATAAACAGTGTATTTCGTCCTTTCTGTTATCTCTGAGGTTCACCTTTTGCGTTGCCGGCCTTTTGCTGTGTGTCCACTATATAGGAGTAGAATTGCTCATTGAGGTAATCTTGAGGGCCTGTTGTTATTCTGCGTATGTAGCCGAACTATTGAATTTGTTGTTTCTTGATGAAGTTTAGTACTGGTGTACCCATTTTGTTCCTGATGTCTTCATTTCTTCTTCTTCTATTTTGCGTTTGTTCTTTACAACCAATTTTTATCACTCTTTGTGATAGGTTTGATCTTTGCCAAGAACGTGTATAAGTTGTACATTGGTTTGGTAGGCCCTAAACGCATAGACTTCTATACGTTTATGACACATGCATCCGATTTCACCCGATCCTCCTTAGTCGTCTCTTACGACATGCGTGGCAGATAACAGTGGCTCTATTCTTTACATCCCAAATTTGGGCCCGGTAACCACTTGGGCGTCTTCATTTCTAAATAGGTCTCTTATTGATACTTCCATAATTCTGCGTAGACACTTCATTTCTGTCGTGACTAGTTTTCTTCTATCATTTGATGTCAGCGTCCAAGTTTGGCACTGATAGCAGAATGTTGGGAGAAAAATTGTGCTGAACAATGCTCTTTTTGTGTTCATTGTGACATGTCTGTATTTTAAAATAAACGCCATTTGTCATATTATTTAATTTGCTTTGTTGCATCTATGTTGGATTTTGTTAGTTATTCTTCAGCTTGATAAATAAATGCTCCCCAGGAATGTGATGTCTTTGACTTGTTTTAATGGGCGTTTGTCGATGGAGATATTGGTAATGTTTTCTTCTCTAGTGAATGTCTTTTGTAACTCTCTAATCCCTTAATTATATTCTTAAATGCTTATTTATAACGGTATTATAACCAACTACAAATCCGTAGGGAGGGACCCTAAGGCAGTTGATGGTTATAAGTGTAATCATTCCATCCTCTGACATCTCCTACAAACCCTGCTTGATTCCAAACGTATGGACTTTGTCTTTGGAATAAACAGTAGGGAAGAGAGTGGTTTATGCAGAATTGACAAGGCACATTCCCTATATCAGATGCCCAGGCTAGGCACAAATGAAGATGACACTTTATCCTTGTTTTAACCTCCGATACATGTTGTTCTGTGAACTTTCAGAGGAGAAAAGGCACCAAGGGCAGAACACTGCTCAGATATAAAGATGTCTGCAAAACCTCAATGAATAACTTTTCTATCAGTCCCAGCAAATAGGAAAAACTGGCTGATGATCGAGATATATGGAAAACAACATTGCGCAAAGGTGCAGAATCTTTTAAAAAGAGACTTAGAAATGAGCTGAAAGATAGAGAGGCAAACGAAAACTCTGAAATTGTCACAGTTGAAACACTTGCCAATTGACCGTCTGTAAAGAAAGGCCATACATATAAATCAGCTAGTGTGCTAAAACCTCATCCGTGGGCTAGGCAAATGGGCTGAAAATATGAATCTGGGGTTTCTGTCTTCTTCGTCTTTGAGTTCATCGTATGCTCTCTAAACCATGAGATGGATTGCCCTATGAAGCTGGTATGTCAGTTGGGTTCTTCGAGTTCCCTATAGCTTGCTCTTGTTTTTTACTGAGGCCATGTTTCTTTTTATTTGTGAATTTGGGTTAGAATAGTGTGTTTTGGTAATTTTTCAGAAGCCTATACATTTTTTTCATTTGTGAATTTGTGGTTAGAATAGTGTGTTTTGGAATTTTTTCGGAAACCTTAATACTGTTTTTTCTTCTATTTACTGGTCATATTCTTTGGCTCTAGCGCTTTCCTGGGGTTCTTAAAATATGTTCTTAATTACGCTATCGGCCATCCTTAAATGTATATGAAACTGGAAGAGTAGCACCAATAGATGGTCGGAATTGAGTCTTCAAGAGTTTCCCTCTGTATTGGAGGGGCTCAAAGGGAAGCAAAGAATAATAACACTGCGTCACTAAAAAATATCGTAGGATGCTGATTGAGATAAGTAGGGTCTTGAGAAGCTACCCTAGTAAATAAAAAGAGTCGTAGAAATCAGATATGCTGGCCTACTCGTAGGCGCATAACTGACACAACATACAATTACTCTTAGGCTCAGATCACAAGCAAATCACAAAGATTGGTTTAAAAAGTGGTCGATATGGAGCGTTCAAAGAAGAAGAATCTTTAAGAATTTAGCAACGAACAACATTTCTTGAAAATTATTTACAACCAACAATCAATAATGAAGACGGTCCATGAAGTGGATTATAACGTAGATGATAATAATGATGATGAAGATGATGTTGGTTAATTTTAACTATCGAATACAGTGTTTACGGTTAATTTTAACTATCAGAGATACAGTGTTTACGGTTAATTTTAACTATCAGAGATACAGTGTTTACGGTTAATTTTAACTATCAGAGATACAGTGTTTACGGTTAATTTTAACTATCAGAGATACAGTGTTTACGGTTAATTTTAACTATCAGAGATACAGTGTTTACGGTTAATTCTATATGTAACAAGAAGTGATCAAATCAGAAACAACGAAATCAGAAGAGAGTGGGTTCTTTGCCGGTGCAACCATATGTTAAGAAATAACTGGTCAAATGGTTCGGACATGTAACAAGATTACCACAAGACAGTCTCCCACAAAGGGGTCACGGATCACTTAGATACAGCGGCTATAGGCCCAGAGGTCGACCACGTAAATGATGGATTCACGGAATATCCGCGGCCCTAAATTCCACCTTACACCAAGCACACAAAGAAGCTCGATCCTTAAATTCATTTTTCGGCCTGACGCCGAAAGGCAAAACAGAGTTAGAGAATAGAAAGATAAAAAAAATAGAATGAGCAGATGCATATTGTATGTGTGGGGCTACCCGTGGGGCCGCGAGGAGGTTGGCGACCGTGTTTTCCAGCTTTCCAGAACTAATTTATTTCTGTCCCAACAAAGGGAGTCTATGTGGCTAAGTGGTTAAGCCCTTTGCCTTGTGAGTCGAAGGTCGTGGGTTCGAGTCCGAACCGAGCCATTCTGTGCAGTTTTTTCCAGAGACCCTAGGATTGTTGCTGGAGCTACGAGTTGTGCTTTGTGCAATACTCTCGGCATGTGACGTGCCATTTCTGCGGAGAGGAACCTAGCCGTATGGAGTAAAAGCAGGTGCAATGAAGTCAATCCTTCGGATTTAAAACCCTTTATTTCTCTCCCAAAATATTATTTAAAAACAGCCTCCACACATCGCATAGTCACTGCCACACACACACGTTCATATCCACAGCCGACGCAGTATTCTCAGTAACTATTTGACAATTATTCTTCGTGACCTAAATTACCCTGTTTGTACGCACGCGCCAACTGTTTTTTCCCCATACTGCATTGAAGCGGAAACATCGTCTGGGCATGCGCCGTGAGAAGCCGGGCAAATATGGAATGGAGGTCGATAATCGGAAGTAAATTTTGTGGTGAATTTGGAATTAGAATTTAAGTCACGCGATACCTAAGTAATCAATATTTAGTCGGTTACAATTTCACGTGAACTAGTAACGAACAAAATGCAATGTTATGTCCCTTGACATAATGAGTTTCCGTGGCGTAGTGGATAGGTGCACATCTCTCGTTCCAAACGTGTTCGGTTAGCTCATTCGTGGAGACATCTGGATGTTTTTCCAGAGACCTCTGATCTCAGTGTAGGTGAGGTAGAGTTCTAGTCCTAACGGAGACGGAGGATAAAATGTGCTCAAGTTGAGAACGTAAAATAACCCTTGACAGTTCAAAATATTTTCACCATCTGTTAAATTATATCAGGAAAAACTCCCGTGCTACGGAGTTTGTGCACTGTCGCTGAGATATTCCTGTGTAAGAAAGAGATCGGAGCACACATGGTTACTCACCGAAGTGCTGGGATGATGGTCCAATCAATCAATCAATCAATCATGCAGTGCCCTGGCTAGTATTGCGCTGGCGATGTAACCACTGCAGTGAGAAAGTCCATGTTTAGATTTTGCAACAAAAATTACTTTACAAATTTTTTTATATGTTTTTTTTTTAAAACTGTCATTAGTGCTCGTAATACCGCTTTTGTGGGCGGTGTAGGACAGGTGGGACGAGGGCCAGAGGAATTTAATGAACGCATGGCTAATGCAGTCGTCGCGAATCTGGTCAGGTTATGATTTTTCATATATGCCTACAATACTAAAAGTATTTTTCTTACCGTAAATTGAACACGGGTCAGCCGACATGTTTAAAAGTTTTAAATTGTCACAACTAGCCTGTGTCACTGCGAAAAGGCGGAAATGACAGCAGAACACATACTGCAAGACTGCCAGCGGTTTGTAGCCCTAAGAAAAGAAACTTAGCCCGATAACACTGAGCTCCGTGGGAAGCTGTACGGGGTAGGAGTCACTAGCACGGTAAAATTCATGATAAAAGTTGGTTCATCAGTCTGGCCGGGCTCGAGAGAGAGAGAACACGGGTCTCCCCCTTATGGAAGCCGTGGTCTAATCCATTCAACCAGACGCTTCTTCGCTCCTTCAAAAATGTTAACATTATCAAAATCTTCAAAGTTACATTGCTACGGAGTTAGTGTACTCCCGCTGAGATCTTCCAGTTGAAGAAAGAGTTCAGAACACGCATGTTTGTTCACCGAAGTGCAAGTACGATGATGCTATCAATCAATCCATCTATCAGAGACCGCATCAACATTATTAACTGTAATAACCATGCCGTATCTCTTCACTACATCATGTCGTTTGTAGATGTTATCTTCAAAGATTTTTGTTTTGAAGCAATTTATAACACATTTCTTATCTTCTGTTTTCATTTCTACATGTTCTTTATTTTTAACATGTGATTTATATGTTCTTTCTAGCTTTTAACATGTGATTTATATGTTCTAGCTTTAACATGTGATTTATATGTTCTAGCTTTACATATTTTTGATTTAATGAAGATTCTAGATTTGACATGTGACTTGTGTGTTCTAGTATGACATGTGACTTGTGTGTTCTAACTTTGACATGTGATTTATATGTTCTAGATTTGACATAAGATTTTGTGTTCTAGCTTACATGATTGTATTCTAGCTTTGACATGTGATTTATGTGTTCTAGCTTTGACATGTGACTTGTGTATTCTAGCTTAACATGTGACTTTGTGTTCTAAGTTTGACATGTGATTTATGCTATTGCTAGTTCTTTTGACATGTGATGTTTTTCCATGTGACTAGTTCTAAGTTTGACATGTGATTTATGTATTCTAGCTTTGACATGTTTATGTTTTTCTATGCTTTGACATGTGATTTTGTATTGTGACATTACTGTCTATTTGACATGTGATTGTGTGTTCTAAATTTAACATGTGATTTATGTATTCTAGCTTTGACATGTGACTTGTGTGTTCTAAATTTGACATGTGATTTGTTTGTTCTAGCTATAACATGTGACGTGTCTTCTAACTTTGACATGTGATTTGTACATGCTTTTAACTGTGAAATATTATGTGCAAACACACTCTCCTTTCCGTGTCGAAATACAGGCTCGCAGTGGCGGCTCGTGATCATTTTTATTGGTGGAGCCAGACACAATTTTCGTGAAAATCATGATTTGTATTAGGTTATATTTTAATTTATAAAATAATAAATACACGTTACACATTATTTTTGTGGGGCCTGGCCTCACGGGCCCTTACTGAGGAGCCGCCGTTGCAGGCTAGTTTTTGTCCGAGTTGACGCAAGGTAAATGGTTATCAACATCAGTTTCTAAATGTTTAAATAAAATATGGAATGCATGGTATATAATATTAAAATTAAATTACGAATTTGTAATTTCAATGTTCTATCAATTATAACATATGACAATCCCCCAGCGTGTTCATAGCGCGTTGGACTACGGGTGACTAGTCCTCTGTAAGTGCTGGTTCAGCTCCGCGGACTGGCAGAAAAGCTACAGGTTCCCCAGATTTACGGTGTTCGTAGCACCGAGCCGAAGGGTTACGATGTCCATGACACCGAGTCGAAGAACTTTCAGCTCAAGTGCTTCTGGATCAGAAAAAAAAAAAAAAAACATTGCAATGACAATTCGAAAATGACTAAAGCAAAATTGTAATGTTAAGGGGAGATACAATGGTTAAAAAAAATAAAGCAAGATTGCGTAAGCGGGAAGATCGTGTTCACTGAAGTGCTACCAAAAAACACAACCTGAAAAAGTGTGTTTTCTTTCAATATGATTAACTTTAAAGCCAGCGTCATTAATAAACGACACTGACGCCGACATGGACAGCGCTGCAATACCACATTGTGATCGTAGGGGTGCTACCAGTAAATCACAAGCACATAAATCACTACATAGATGTCTTCACCCTTCCAGACGAAAGAGTGTAGAAAAACCCTTTCCTGATCAACGCTCAGTCTGTTCATTTTTGTAATTCATCTTCTCTTACAAGTTACAATTTTTCCCCTGAAGATTTGTTGTTTTTTTTTAGATGGTATCATTTCTGTTGATATGTCTAAATAAGGGAATCTTACGATGTTTCGCCACTACGAGAATGCTTTCTACTGTACCCAACCATTAAGAAAGATAATTATTATTCAACGTATGCTCATATTGATATACAAAGAAAAGTAAAGCCATGTTCTGTATTGTTTACCACCTTCTCTATAACATGTACAAGGAATTGTCTATTGTCTATTCCCAGGTGGAAGATGTAGTTGGCTGTCCACTCTTGCCGTTACGAGTAGGGATGGGGGCTTTAATTTGCGTTCTAGGGCTAGATAAGTCGCCCTTGTTGTGTTGTATCCGTGTTTATGTAGTGTGGTCTTGATATTGTCTATCCATCTTTTTCTTGTCTTCCCTTAGCTCTATTATCCGATCTCTTTTTTTTGTATGCTGTTATTGGTGGTTGGTTGTATTATATTCTCATTAAATGTCCAAACCGCTGCATTTGTTGTCTTTCGATGTATTCGGTGCATGAAGTTATGCCCACTCTGCTTCTGATGTCCTCATTTCGTAGTCTGTCTTTCCTGGTGACTCCACTGCCTTCCTCAAGCATTTCATTTCACACGTGGTAAGCTTTCTGTGTATGTTGTGTAAGAGACCAAGTTTGGCACTGGTAACAAAGTGTTGGTAGGAAAATACTTTTTATTATCTGTCTTTTCACTCCCATCTTGACCTTTGGGTGTTGTAGTAATGGTGCCAGCTGGTAGATCACTGCATTTGCTTTTTAACACTTTGTCTTTATTTCTCTATCGAGTTTTTCGTCCTCTGTGAAAATTCTGCCTAAATATTTGAATTCAGAAACTTGCTTTACTCTTCTGTTATTTATTTGCATATTTGCTTGGCTTGGTGTTCTGCTGGTTTTCATGTAGGAAAACCGTTTTTAAAAAAAAGTGAAGATATTACACTGTAGAAATGTTATAACTAAACAACAACTGAAACATTACAATCATGATTGTTGATTAGTTGATTATAGAACCATTATCATTGCACTTTGGAAAGTAACCATGTGTGCTCCGATCTTCCTTACATAGAAAGATCTTAGAGACAGTGTACAAAATCCATAACACCGCCAAGTGTTTCAAGTGTAATTTAGAAGATGGTCAAATATTTTTAGGATTTAAAAAAAAAAAATTTCTAGTGAATTTTTCACAGGCAGCAACTTCCCAGCATGCTTAAAACAAGTAATTACTTTCATCTTCTTCTTCTTTTGTCGTCACACTGCTACCGGGCTGCTGCCCAGTGTCGTGGTTTTCTGTTTTTCTCTTGCGCTGTTCTTGTTGCTTGTGTGATTGTTATCTTTGCTCTTTCACAGGATTCTGCTACGCCATCTAACCATTTTTTCCGTGGTCCTCCTCTTGCCTTCTTTCCCGATGTTTTGTTGTAGAAGACTCTGTATACTGTGGAGTTTGGATGCATTCTTATTAAGGGGCCAAACCACTTCATTCTTTGCTTATCTATGTAATTCAAGCACGGTTTTGTGTCAACTTTCTTTCTTATGCTCATGTTAGTGATTCTGTCTTTTCTTGTGTTGTTGGTAGCTTTTCGCAGGCAACGCATTTCACATGTAGTTATTTTTTGTGACTGCGCTTTGCTCAATGTCCATGTTTGGCTCTGGTAACACAAAGTAGGTATAAAAATGCTGTTGATATTACTTTCATATATGCACAGAATGAGACAACACTAACTCACGCACACACATACATTTTTAAAGGGGTTTTAAATACGTAGAATTGGTGTCATTGCATCAGGTTTTACAAGATATGACTCGGTACCTCACCGCAGAAATGGCACACCACTTGCCGAAAGTATTGCACAAAGCACGAACTCTGTAGCTCCAGCAACAATACCAGGGATCTCTGGATAAAAATGAACTCGTGAACAGAACGGCTAGGTCCGGATTCGACCCCACTTCGACTTGCAAGACAAGGTCTTATATTTAAGACAGACATTGAAATACATTTAAGACATACATATGTGAAAGCAATATAAACCCAACAGACATACAAACAAACGTAGGAAAACATACTCGCACGCACACAAACACAAATACACTCTCTCATTCGAACACATAAAATAAGAAAGCACAGACACAAACACACACATACACACACACAAAACACTATGTATTACAAACACACATCACATACTGTGAATTTCTCCAATCCCTTCGCCCAAACTCTCACACACAGCGGGAACTTTTCCGGACAATGCTTTAACAATAGTCTACGACCTGAAGCCTGACATGTCAATATGTTATCTTAATACAGGCAAGTCCGGACCTTCGTCCAGTCATATCAATCAAGCTGACAGTACACCAGGCACGATCACGTAAATTGAATTATTGGTCCAGTTTGAAACTGCGGTGCCAAATCTAATTACGAAGTATACAAAATCTAGTTTTCTTAACCGCGGCAGAAGCAGTTCTAGACTTTACGGTCATGCTTCAATGGTTCCTCAGATAATGGAAAAAACGTGAGCGAACTGAAGAAGAAGAAGCATCAAGATGTTATTGCGCGTTTTGGATATACTCTCCTTCTTCTTTGCGTTCGTTCTTTACGACCAATTTTAATCACTCTTTGTGATATGTTTGATCTTTGCCAAGAACGTGTATACGTTGCACATTGGTTTGATAGGTCTCAACACGCATAGACTTCTACACGTTTAGAACACGTGCATCCGATTGCATCCAGCCCCCTTAAGCGTCTCTTATGATATTTGTGGGAGGAAACAGTGGTTCGATTCCTTACACCCCAAATTTTGGCCCCGGTAACCACTCGGGTGTATTTGAATTACTGAACAAGGGCACCTATGAGGGCACGGTTACAAAAGAACTGATTATTATGCTCTGAGGGCAATAAAAGTGGGGTAACAGTGAAACATCTGGTCCATGGATTAATGTGCGGCTTCCATGCAGGAGAGCCGGGCTCAATCCACAATAAGAGATTTTTTTCTGTCAAAGGCATGAAGAAAACATCCTAAACCGTACAGTTTTGTGGTGGTTGCACTAGTCGTGTGGCCATTAAATTCTACCGGCTCATGATCATAATTTGGTCATAATCAGCCACAGCAACGTTTGGTTCACATGCTAGTCTTTATCTTCTTAAAAACGCTTCATATTGACCACTTGTTAACCACTCTTTGTGATTTGTATGTGATCTGAGCCTAAGACCGATTGTTTTGTTTGTTATTTAGGGGATTAGAGCCTCTTTAAGCCGAGGCACGCCCTTTCAACCTAAGGCGAACCGTTTACTAGTTATATCAGAGCGTGTAGGCCAACGAACATGAAAAATAAGAATTAACACCTTTTGGAGAATCCCAAGATTAGTTATAAATGACCTAAGAGCGATTGTACGTTGTAGCAATTATGTACCTACAAGTAGGCCAGCATATCCGATTTCTGAGACGCTTTTTATTTACTAGTATAGCTTCCCTAGGCCCCAACCTCAGTCACCACTTACGACATGCCTTGTAGGCAGGGCCGTGCCGTTCTATGATACAAAGATGGGCCGCATCAGGCGGACCAAAAGGGGAAAGGGCGGCATAAGCAACAAATCATAATTGAAGGTTAATAAATGAAAAAACCTTTAGGGCGGCATTTCGAAGACTTGCATCATACTGAGAAAATATACCGCACTGTCCTGCTTGTAGGTCGCAGTGTTACTGTTATTTTTCCCTTGCGCGCCCCGGCAACACACGAGCGCACATGTTAGTGAACGTATTCATTGGATTTTCCCAATTAAGCAACTATGTAGGGCATATTTTACAAATATAAATATATATTCTATAAATAGGAAAATATAAATCTGAGCGTGATTACATTCCGAAAGATATGATTACCAACTTAATAAGGAGAGATAACTCCAGCTATATATCTCAGGAACCGTAATCCACTAGAAACTTCTCACGCTAAAAGGGTCAGCAATGTTGACTTGATCTTTCCTTGGCTTCTACTTTCGAGATATTACTCAGGAAGAATAAGGACTACTTTGATTATTTGGCGGAACTCTCACAAATTTGTACGAAGTTTCCAGCACTCTTATACTTCCCCACAATCAGCCTTGTTTAAACTCATGAATAACTGAGACATATATGCATTGCTAGAGTTGAACCACAGAACCACAAACGAAAAAAAATAGGTTAGTGGCATTTTAAAATCTGAGTCTGTGCAAATGTTTGTTTTTTTGATTCGCAAAATTCACAAAATTATATTATTTGAAAGCTAATAGCACGAATCTGTTATATATTAAGTGTTTCTCTAGTATAAAAGCCTTGTTAAATTTAATAATTTTCTCTGAATCTAACCTGTGACACCTGATACCTAGTGTAGCATTTAAAGCACACAATTCTTCTCTATTCTCGGCATTCCTCTGTATTGTATTCAACTCTCTTTAACCTGACGCCCTGAACTTAGTGTAGCAACAAACGCATATCATTCTTCTCTATTCTCGGCATTCCTCTGTATTGTGTTCAACTTTATATAACCTGTGACGCCCTGACACTTAGTGTAGCAAAAAGCATATCATTCTTCTCTATTCTGGCATTCCTCTGTATTGTGTTCAACTCTCTTTAACCTGTGACGCCCCTGACACTTAGTGTAGCAACAAACGCATATCATTCTTTAATTCTTGGCATTCTCTGTATTGTGTTCAACTTCTTTAACCTGTGACGCCCTGACACTTAGTGTAGCAACAAACGCATATCATTCTCTATTTCTTGGCATTCCTCTGTATTGTGTTCAACTCTCTTTAACCTGTGACGCCCCTGACACTTAGTGTAGCAACAAACGCATATCATTCTTCTATATTCTTGGCATTCCTCTGTATTGTGTTCAACTTTCTATAACCTGTGACGCCCCTGACATTTAGTGTAGCAACAGATGCACGCCATTCATCTCTATTCTCAGCATTCCTCTGTATTGTGTTCAACTTTCTATAACCTGTGACGCCCCTAACACTTAGTGTAGCAACAGATGCACGCCATTCATCTCTCTTCTCAGCATTCCTCTGTATTGTGTTCAATCCACAATTTGAGAACCCCTGGTCTAAAAGGACTAAAACAGAAAGATGGATTTCATTGCGATGGATGTTACCTAATATTGTTTGATCCCTTTCCGAAGAAATTGCATTACATCTGCCAAAAGTATTGCAAGAATCGCTAACTCTCTAGCCCCGACACCAATCCTATAACTATTTGTGCACAAAATGGACCCATGAACATAACGTCGCTGTCTGGATTCAATCTCGCAACCTTCGGAACGCTAAGCCAAATGCTTAACAACTTAACCACACAGACACCACTGCTTCGGCATATACACAAAATAGATATCTAGCTTATAAATGTGTTTAGAAACATGAGAACGATAATACGAGAAATGGAAAATAAAAATAAAATATTCAAATTAAAAATTAAACACTGTAAGAGAATATAATGAATAACATGAAGAGATATGTATAGAATGACACAAAGAAACATCAATAAAATAAACGAAATGGCATCTAGATAATGGAAATATTAACGAGAACAAGTAGAAACTGAATCTTTCTTTCTTTCTCGAATCCTGTTTGCCTCACAGCGTCAGGTCAAGAAGAGATTTCTAAAACTGGCCCTAGTATGCGCTTCGTAGATAGTCTCTTTCGCTGCCTCTGTTATCTCTGAGGTCCGTCTTTTGCTGGCCTGCCTTTTGCTTTGTACCCATTGTATCGGAGCAGCATTGCTCTTTGAGGTGCACTGTCTGTTGGTAATCTGCTTATCTGGCCGAACCATTTAGTTTGTTGTTTCTTGATGAAATCTAGTACTGATGTTGTACCCACTTTTTCCTGATGTCTTCATTTCTCAACCGGTCTCTCTTGTTACACCCAGCATTCTGCGTAGACACTTCATCTCTGTCGTGACTAGTTTTCTTCTATCGTTTGTTGTCAGCATCCAGGTTTGGTACTGGTAACATAATGTGGGAGAAAGATTGTGTTGAACATTTTGTTTCTTTTGTGTTCATGGTGACGTGTTTGCATTTTAAAATTGGCGCCATTTGCCCTATCATTTGATTTGCTTTGTTGCATCTGTGTTGAATTTCATTTGTTATTCTTTCGTTTGCTGAGAAAATTCTTCCCAGGTATGTGAAATCTTTTACTTGATTTAGTGGGCTAGTGTCGATGGAGATATTGGTAGTGCTTTCCTCTCTGGCGAATGTCATTACTTCTGTTTTGTCGATGTTTATTCTCATGTTGTATTCGTTACATGATAACTGGAGTCTGTTAATGAATCTGTCATCGATATAATACGAAGTTTGAAAAACAGCAAACTAGTTAAATATTTTACAAGAAAGATTTATAAACATGTCAGAAGAAGAATATTTATTCTGGAAAATGATAAATTTTGTCTGTTTGAGAAGCAATATTTCCAGCATTGTAGAAATGCACTACTTTGTCTAGAGTCACAAAACAAATCTCACGTGCATTCTGAGTGACTCAAGGAGTATGATCCGAAAGGTGGAGGCCGGTTCGGTGCGCAGGCAATGGACTGAATCACAAGCATCAACAATTTTCAGAATTACACTTGTCTTCTTTCCGGGTCACATGGGTGTCGTTGGTAATGAGAGAGCAGACAGACTGGCTGGCTCTGCCGCTACATCAGAGGGCTAGCCAATGGACAGAGCTGACATCGTTAACGCCCTCATAGAGGTGGCCGCAGAGAAGATCTTCATCTAAAACAATCCACGTCAACTACTAGATTGTGGGAGCTGGATTTTAAGATTGGTGTGGCAAGAAAAGAATAGTACAACAGGTATACGAGTAGGCAAATCAATCAAAATCGAACTGGTACGGTCAGTCGCTGGACGCTGTTGGAAATTTTGCCAAGGAGATCGGAGCACCTATGGACATGTCCGGAGTGCAATGAAGATATTCCAAACTGAAACTGAAATTTCAGCTTTGACCATGATAGCTTATGGAGTCAATCCATTATATGATAGCAAATGGGTTGACTGTGAGGTGCCGTTAGGAGCAACACCAAGGCAATTCTCTAGTATAAAAGTTAAGGAGCCTGGAAGCTGGAACGTTTGGAGAGCCTGAAACATAGGACGTTTGTGGAGACTGGAAGCTGGGGAGTTTGGGGAGCTAAGGCGTTTTGAGAGCCAGAAAGCTGGGAATTATAGGAAGACTTGAAGCTGGAATGTCTGTTGAACAAGAAAGCTCGGGCGTTTGGTTAGCCTCAACGATGTGGCGTATTGGTATTCTAGAAGACGAGGCGTTTTATTAGTCGAGAAGCTGAGGCATTTGGGGAGTCTGAAAGCTATAATGTTTTGGGATTTAAAAGCTTGGGCGGTTTGAGAGGCTGGAAGCTATTGCGTTTATGGAGTTTTGAAACTGGCGTTTAGGGTGTTTTGAAGCTGGGGAGTTTAGGGTGTCTTGAAGCTGGGGCCCTTAGGGAGTCTGAAAGATGAGATGGTTTGATGTCTGAAAGCTGTGGAGTTTAGAGAGTCTGAAAGATGAGATGGTTTGATGTCTGGAAGCTGTGGAGTTTAGAGAGTCTGAAAGATGAGATGGTTTGATGTCTGGAAGCTGTGGAGTTTAGGAGTCTGAAAGATGAGATGGTTTGATGTCTGGAAGCTGGGGAGTTTAGGGAGTCTGAAAGATGAGATGGTTTGATGTCTGGAAGCTGGGAGTTTAGGAGTCTGAAAGATGAGATGGTTTGATGTCTGGAAGCTGTGGAGTTTAGAGAGTCTGAAAGATGAGATGGTTTGATGTCTGGAAGCTGTGGAGTTTAGAGAGTCTGAAAGATGAGATGGTTTGATGTCTGAAAGTTGGGGAGTTTAGGGAGTCTGAAGCCTGAAAGCTTGGGAGTTTAGGGAGTCTGAAAGATGAGACGTTTCGATGTCTGGAAGCTGGGGAGTTTAGGGAGTCTGAAAGATGACGCGGTTTGGAAGCCTGGAAAATGAGAAGTTTAGCTAGTCGGAAAGATGAAACATTTCGATATCTGGAAGCTTGGGATTTTAGGAAGTCTGAATTATGACGCGATTGGAAGCCTGGAAACTGTGGCGTCTTAGACTCACTATGAATTTTACTACATTAGACATGTTGATAAAGTTCAAAGATAACAAGATCTTTTTTTTTGTCTGATAATTACAACATTAATAAATAGAAGAATTTATAGATAAAACGAGGGACATATGTACAGTGCAGCATCACGTCAAGTACAATCACACAACAAGGAGATGGACACAAGATGAATAAGGAAGAAACGATACAAGAAATAATGAAAGAGTCAGAATGATAACAGTACCAAGAAAAAAGAGACAAATGTATGCAGGGGCGGCTGGTCATTAAGGGCCAGTGGGTTCGGGTCTACCAAAATTCTTCACGGAATATACAAATAATAGTAAATACTAAAATATGAGCTAACCCAAAAATCAGGAATTTTCCTAAAATTTGTGCAGGCACCACCAACAAAAATGACTACGAACCGCCACTGAATATATGGATATTTAGAGATAAGAAGAGACAAACACAAGAATGTCAACCTAACTTATCATACTTAAATATATGTTTACAATATGATCTACACAATAAGTTTAGAGAAATTCTCGTTCTGTCCTTGGCATTTACATTTCCAAGAATTTGTAAACATACTTTTCTTAGTAATTACTTGTCTGTTGGGCAGATAGCATTGGAAAGAACATCATCTGTAATTTCCTGCAATTTTGTTAGATTATTGATTGGAAATGAACAAACATTTGTTAGACAGAATTAATTCTTTGAGATTTGGATATACAGAAAAATATACAGACAAATGGAAAGAAAATTGGCGAAATAATCAAAATATAGATGAGACTGCAGTAAAACTATTTGATTGGCGAAACACGTAATAACAAAGTACTGTAGTTTTACAAGTTACAAAAACAATGACAATATACAGCAACGATTCGACCAACAAGGTCTTTATCAACAAACGAACAACAGGAGTGACGAATTAAAAAAGAAAAACACTAACATATGGACGACTAGATACGGAGACATTCAAAAGTTTCTAATGAACATTGGAAGCCACAGAAATGTGGTTTTTCAGAAGAATATTGAAAGATCATAGACAGCTACAGGGTGTTCAACTTAAAAGCAGTCCTTGAATGGAGCTAATCTGGCATATATGTATGGAAATGGGAAGGTTCAGTTATGACGTAGTATAGGTCAAGGTTGTGTGACGGTGTGTAATTGTAGTGCGGGAAGGGGTGATGAGCAAATGTGACGTAGGACAAGCTAGTCAGAACCGGTTTAAATAGTAAATAGACAAGATGCAATGCGTACCTGGCAAATTTATATTTATCACTTGGGCTGCTTTTAAGTTGAACACCCTGTAGAAAGACAAATGAAGAGATCTTGTCGGAGACAGATTCATATCGAAATCTAATCAATCGAATAAGATGCAGACTTTCAAGGTTTTTCGGACATATAATTAAAAGGAGCAGTTTAGAACATTTAGTTACAACACAAAAGATACAGGAGAAGAGAGAAATAGGGATATAAAGGGACAAAATTCCGGACGGCTTGAAATCGTGGCTCGGCAATGGTTCGGTGACGGAGTTGATGGATTGCACCAGAGACAGACAGATGTGAAGAAGCATGATTGTCTACGACAACCGGCACGGAATTTGATTGATTTATGTACAGAACTGATTTATGAATTGATTTATGAAAATTGATAAGAAACTGGACAGCTTTGAGAATAAATGTCTACGAAAATTATTAAAAGTAAAATGGAATAATTTCGTTTCTAACAACACAGTGAGAGATAGAACACACCAACAACCCGTATCAAATATTATAAGGAAACGAAGGTGGAAATATTTAG
The DNA here is from genome assembly GCA_020796225.1 of Arion vulgaris. Classification (NCBI taxonomy): domain Eukaryota; kingdom Metazoa; phylum Mollusca; class Gastropoda; order Stylommatophora; family Arionidae; genus Arion; species Arion vulgaris. The sequence goes on from CM036768.1 coordinate 9,424,949, forward strand.
GTCATGTTCTTAGATCAGACAAAAAGAGACTAAATCGACAAGTCCTTATGTGGTCACCAGTTGGGAAAAGGAAACGTGGAAGACCAAAGACCACTCTTCGAAGAACCATCCAACAAGAAAGTAAACTATTGGGATGTAAAACCATACAAGATCTCCAACTGCTAGCAAAGAACCGTATCACATGGAGATCTAACACATCTGCCCTATGTGCCGCCTTTGGCACGAAAGAAACAAACTAACTAACTAATGTACAGAACATGTCATATTTTATGGATAAAAATAGACAACTAAACAATCTCTTAAAAAAACAGGATTGAAACAGAGTTACTAAATCTAATACAAAGAATACAACAAATACGGCTAGTTCCGGAGTCATATAGCATCGCATTTATAAATGAGATTTTCTTAGTACCCGAACGTTAAAGGGTTAAAAATACAGGATTGAAACAGTTACTAAATGTAATACAAATAGATAAAAATAAGTATTTCTGATATATAAAGAAACAAACACGTTTTTTCAAACCTTATTAAAATGGGAAGTTTATTGATAGATTGATTGATTGATAGGACCATCATCATTGCACTTCGGTGAGTAACCATGTGTGCTCTGATCTCTTTCTTACACAAGAAGATCTCAGCTGCTGTGCACGAAATCTGTAGCATCGGCGAGGGTCCTTAGTGTAATTTTGAAGATGGTGACGATATTTATTTAGGAATTAATTTTTTTTAAATTCTTTTCTGACGAATTTTACCCGGGAAGCGGCATTTCTGCTCTTCTCGATTTTGAACTGCCAGGGTTCTTTTACCTGCTCAAATTGAACACAGGAACCAACATTTTATCGCCCGTCTGTTCGTAGCGCGTTGAACTACGGGTGACTATCCCTCTGTGTGTGCGGGTCCAATTCCGCCGGATGGCAGAAAAAGCCACAGATTCCCCAGATTTACGGTGTTCGTGACACTTAACCCAAGGGTTACGATGTCCATGGCACGAGCCGAAGAGCTGAAAAGCTCAAGTGCTTCTGGATCGGAAAAAAAAAATAGCCCGTCTTCGATAGGACTAGGAACTTAATCTCACCTACACTGAGATTAAGGACCTCTCTAACAATATCCAGATGGTTCCATGAGGGAGCGAACCTGGTGTCTTTGTCACGAGAGGTGAACACCTAGCCACTACGCCACAGAGACCCCCGGAGAGAAATTGTAGTTTTATTTGGTGTTTTTTTCCCGATCCAGAAGCACTTGAGCTGAAAGCTCTACGGCTCGGTGCCATGACCACCGTAAATCTGGGGAACCTGTTGCTTTTCTGCCAGTCCGCGGAGTTGAACCCGCACTTACAGAGGAGTAGTCACCTGTAGTCCAACGCGCTACGAACACGCTGGGCACGCGGGCCTGGAGAGAAATAAAGAAGCTATAAACAAATAAAATTACCAGGAATTAAAAAAAAGAATTATTAGAGGAAATAAAAATAGAATAAAAATATGTCAACACATAGAGTGACACACACATTTATTAGAACCTGATTATAGAGGAAAGTTGTAGCCAACAAGTATGAGGAAGAACAAGACAACAGTAGGACAGAATAATCGAGAAATTGGAAAATGAGAAGCTTAAAGACAATTCACAGGTGATGTTGGCGAAACACGTAATCACAGAGTACTGTAGTTTTACAAATTACAAAACAATGACAATATCCAGCAAGTTTCGACCAACAAGCCTTTATCAAGCAAACTAACAACAGGAGTGACAAATTAAAAAAAAAACTCCTGTTGTTTGTTTGCTTGATAAAGGCTTGTTGGTCGAAGTTGCTGTATATTTGTCATTGTTAGAAAATTGATGACAAAAATGGATAGCTTAAGACCGGCATAAGATGAATTTAAATGTAGTATTCAAATTTTAAAAAAATTATTCAATCGTAAAATCACGAAAATAATTTATTTTTAAATATTTGTTATTAATTTCTTCTTTAAGGAGCCACCGACCCTTACCCCCTGGTCGTCTGAACAACCCCCAAATTCTTCTGAACCCACTATCACCACATATAACGCTTCAGCGCCCACTGGGGGGACGCCTCAGTTTGGGGAAAGCTGGTGTAAACAATGTATACCAGTCTACATAGATAATGCTGGAATCGTAGACAATATTTCTTTCGTATATACTTTTGAATATCAAGACATCTGATCCCTGTTTTGTTTACACCCATGTACTTCAGTGAGGCGTTAGTGGTAGATGTAAAGGTCATCTGCGTGTCCTGCTTAAAGCATTTCTAAGTTGTTATTCATTTCTCTAAAGTTGCTCTTGGTGTCTTCACTCCATCTTTTGTATGGTCTTCCTTTTACTCGATATGTATTCATTACATTTTTTCAGTGGGGTTATCTCTGGTGTAAACTGAGACTGAAAGGTAACTGAATACCAAAGAAGACATTGAAGTGAGAGACAAAGGGTTCAAGAAAGAGAGGATACCCTAAAGAAACCCTGAAATGAATTTTGCTAAGAGAAGCAAGAAGTATCGGACTCAATTCCATGGAAGAGATTTAACGAGTTGCCCAGGACAGAGCGGTACGGAGAAATTACTTGCAGGCAATATGTAACGTAGAGCCGCTGTAGCGTAGTTGTTAGTGAACTCGCTTCGCAAGGCTGGTGGTCTAGGTTCAGCTCCCGCAATGCGCGTGGAATTTTTCCCGACCACGATGGCTCTCAGGTCGACCCAGCCTCAACTGGGCACCAGACATGCTCTGGGAAAGTAAAGGCGGCCGGCGTGATGCTGACCACATCACCCATCGTTTGCCGACGGTCAATGAAAAATACAGGCCTAACACTGTATTGACCTATATACCACGAGGTATGAAAGGGTTCCTTTATTTTTTTTTTTACTTAATATGTAACGTACACCTTAAGAGAGGAATATGTATATATATAGTAGGCGATACTAGGTCATTCGTCTCAGATGACCTTATCATATCTTAACACATTTGCCGTGAAACGGCGTGGGAGAGTTAGTTTTCTATCTTGTGCCAGGTGTGTTGCGCTTGACGTTGTCAGTCCATGCTTTCGCAGGGACTCTGAGATGTTATCTATCCATCGTGTTCTTGGCCTGCCTCGTGCTCTGCGCCCTGAGTGTCGATTATTGTAGGCACGTGATGGTAGTAAATGTGGTAGTAAATTTCGTCTCAGATGACCAAACCTTATAATATGTTGTGCTTTTATAAATTGTATGTTTGATTTCATTCGTAGTCTTCTTCTCATTTTTTAATTTATATTTTTATTTCGAAGGTGCATTCCTGCAGCTCGAATAATAAATCTCATTTCTGCTGTTATCAGTTTCCACTCATTAGCTTCTGTGAGCGACCATGTTTGACATTGATAGCGTAATGTTGGCATGAAGATAATTCTCACGACAATATTTTTAGTATTCACATATATTTATTTTTATGTTTCAGAGTCGTGGTTTAAGTTAATTATGATATATAATATATATGAAAATAAAATGGAACGAATTCAGGACAAGTGATGAAATCAGAGAAATGTCTGGTCAACCACTAGTGTTGCCTATGATAAAGCGGTAGGGAGAAATTGCTTGTAGGCCCTATGTAACGTATAACGATACAAGAGGAAGAATTATTATTATATATATATATATGTGTGGTCAACCACTAGTAGCAACTGTTATAAGAAGGAGAGGATGGAAATATGTTGGACACACATTGAAAGGAAATGTCTGGTCAAACACTAGTAACAACTGTTATAAGAAAGAGAGGATGGAAATATGTTGGATACATATTGAAAGGAAATGTCTGGTCAAACACTAGTAACAACTGTTATAAGAAGGAGAGGATGGAAATATGTTGGACACATATTGAAAGGAAATGTCTGGTCAAACACTAGTAACAACTGTTATAAGAAAGAGAGGATGGAAATATATTGACACACATTGAAAGAATGTCTGGTCAACCACTAGTAACAACTGTTATAAGAAGGAGAAGATGGAAATATGTTGGACACACATTGAAAGGAAATGTCTGGTCAAATACTAGTAACAACTGTTATAAGAAGGAGAGGATGGAAATATGTTGGACACATATTGAAAGGAAATGTCTGGTCAAACACTAGTAACAACTGTTATAAGAAGGAGAAGGTGGAGATATTTGGACACACTTGAGAAGAAGTGATCAAAAATATCAAGCAGGCATTGAAGTGAAATGCAAAGGGTTCAAGACAGAATAACTGACATGAGGAGACCATGAAACGAGCTTTGCTGAGAGATAGGCAAGAAATATTCGTCACAGTTTCGTGGATGAGATTGAGCAGTTTCCAGTTATAGAGGGTATGGATAAATTTCTTGCAGGTACTATTTAACGTATAATGGTACGAGAATAATAATGATAATTGTTATAGATATCTATTATTCATCATAATTCCCGAATGTTATATACATCTCCTATGTATATATACTAGTTGTTGGACATATCTTACATACATACATATAAACAGTGGCGGCTCGTGCTCACGGTTGGTGGGGCCAGACAAAAATGTTCGGAAAAATCATGGTTTTGGGTTAGGTTATATTTTAATTTATAACGTAATAAGTACACGTTACAATTTATTTTTAGTGGTGCCCGGCCCCAACTGCCTTTAATGACGAACTGCTACTGCATATATATATATATATATATCCAATGTAGGACATCTAATAAATATGTATATATAAAATCGTGGAACAGCGACTGACGTAAAATATAAGAAAAATTGATAAGTACTGTTATAATAGTTAACTTCTGGATGATGATGATTCTGATTACTATGACGCCTGTGTGTTCCTGAGGTTTACAAAGGGAAACAGAGATTAGTAACACTGCGACCTACAAGACATGTCGTAAGAGACGTCTCACAGCTAGCAGGCCGAGCTACTATCAACTACTCTAGGCAGTCCCCCTTGTACTGTTATAATAGTTAACTTCTGGATGATGATGATTCTGATTACTATGACGCCTGTGTTCTGAGGTTTACAAAGGGAAACAGAGATTAGTAACACTGCGACCTACAAGACATGTCGTAAGAGACGTCTCACAGCTAGCAGGCCGAGCTACTATCAACTACTCTAGGCAGTCCCCCTTGTACTGTTATAATAGTTAACTTCTGGATGATGATGATTCTGATTACTATGACGCCTGTGTGTTCCTGAGGTTTACAAAGGGAAACAGAGATTAGTAACACTGCGACCTACAAGACATGTCGTAAGAGACGTCTCACAGCTAGCAGGCCGAGCTACTATCAACTACTCTAGGCAGTCCCCCTTGTACTGTTATAATAGTTAACTTCTGGATGATGATGATTCTGATTACTATGACGCCCTGTGTGTTCCTGAGGTTTACAAAGGGAAACAGAGATTAGTAACACTGCGACCTACAAGGCATGTCGTAAGAGACGACTAAAATAGAAGCTTAGAGAAGCTACGTTAGTAAGTAAAACCGTCGCAGAAATTGGATGTACTGACCGCCCTTGTGGTGCCGGGACCCACAAGGAAGCAAAGATAGTACCACTGCATCCAACAATGCATATTGTAAGAGACAACGGATGTAGGCCTTAGGGATGCTACCCTAGTAAATAAAATGCAGCGCAAAAATCGGATGTGCTGGCCTACTTGTAGATGCATAACTGGCACAACATACAATCTCTTAGGCTCAGATCACATACAAATCACAAAGAGGGGTTTAACAAGTGGTCGATATGGAGAGTTCGAAGTAAAAGGATTACTGCGATGATAATGATGGTAAAATATTTCCAAAAATTGTTTGTGTTGAAAAAAATTCATTGCAACGAACAAAGTCTATCTCTCTCTCTCTCTCTCTCTCTCTCTCTTGTGTGTGTGTGTCTCCTTCATTCTTATTGTTATTGACAACAAAATGATAATCAACGTGGACACATTCAACAAAGAAGAAAGTACAATAATATGATATTTAGAAATAGTGAATACAAACTTGCAAAACCAGACGCTAACAACACTCTATTCTTGTGTTCAAAAAACAAATTCAACAAAATAAAGAATACCACTGCATTGAACTTTATGTGGTAGTAAAATAATCCCCAAACAAATCCTCCCCAAAAAAAACTCAGCAAGTCAATTGAATGCTATTATCAACTAAAGGTCAAGGAAAAGAAATATTATGTTTCAATGAGTTTCTAAGAAAATAGCAACGTCAACGGACACACATTGACAGATATTGGTGGCATGAATGACAAAAAGGAAATAACAAAACTAATGACTGCAATTAGGAAATGATAGAAAAACAGTAATAAATGCTGGTGGGAAAAGAAAATGTAAAATACAATTTGTTTGAAACCGGAGAAAAAATGTAATATCTGGAGAATCCAAGAACAGTTCAAATCTTACATTTTTTGAATTAAGAGAACTGGCGTCATATCCTTTTATAAATTTTTTTAGTTTTTAATAGAAATATTTAAAATGAAAATCCTGGCATATCTTTTACAGGACGCTGTCATCAACAACAGTCTTCTTCTTCTTCTTCTTCTTCTCTTCTACCCCTCCATATCGACCACTTGTTAAACCATTATTTGTGATTTGTATGTGCTCTGAGCCTAAGAGCGATTGTACGTTGTGTCAGTTATGTGCTTACAAGTAGGCACATCCGATTTTTGTAGTGTAGCTTCCTTAGAACCCTACCCTAGTCGCCTCTTACGACATGCCTTGTTGGTCGCAGTGTTACTATTCTTTGCTCCCCTTATGAGCCCTGCTCTGAACGATACAAAAATACAGAGTAAATGTGTATGTCTTGTAGATATGTAATTGTTCATTCTCATAAAATGTCATAGTCTTGTATTTCTTAATAATCATTCTTACCAACAAAGTTAACAACTCTATGTCATCAGTGTGACTTGCGTTCATTAAAAATGTTCATACCAAGTGCTAGTTCCATCGCTTTCACAATGAATTTAGTCGCTGAGAAGGTCTTAGCTAACAACTTCTTCTCCTTCTTTAGCCTGTTACGCCCTTGGCGTTTAGGGCAGCAACAAACGCACACCATTCTTCTCTGTTCATGGCCTTCCTCTGCATTGTGTTCCAGCTATGATTCATTTCCTTCAGTTCTTGCTCTATCGTTCTCCTCCAGGTCGTCTTGGGTCTTCCACGCTTTCGCCTACCCTCTGGAGTCCATCTCAGTGCAGTTTTCGTGTCGGAGCCAGTCTCCATGCGCATCACATGTCCAATCCATCTCCAGCGTCGTCTTCGGATGATAGTGTCCATATTCTCTTGTTGGCATCGTGCAAGAAATTCTTGGTTCGAGATAGTAGTCGGCCAGTACACGAGTAAGATTTTTTGCAGACAAGTTGTATGAAAGGTGGAGAGTCTGGACATATCCTGTTCTGTCATTCTCCATCATTCCGATCCGTACAGCAATGTTGACAGCACACAGCTGTTATAGATACTAGTCTTGGTTCTGATGCTGTATTGGGCAGATTTTCAGGCGGTCTGAAGGGCCATGAATGCACTTCGTGCCTTATTCAGTCTGTTTTTAATGTCAGATCCAGCGCCTCCTTCATTGCTAATAACACTTCCAAAGTATGTGAAAGCGGTTTAGCTGACAACAATCAGTTTTAATTCTGTGCAGGGCATGCAGGTGTAAATGGAAAGGAACGCACCTATATGCGTGACGGTATAACTGCTGTAAAAAGAGGGACAGCAAAGAACCAGAGTGATATTAAAAATTCCCAAGAGAGAAAGGACGTGTACATGATTCAAGTAATAGTGATGAATCTAGAATACTAACCAGACTGCAAGAATTCCAAGTCAAATGTAGTATAGCTAGACAAGAGCACAATGCTGGTAGACAAAGAAAAATAGTAAACCATTAAAGAACTGATGTCGCTAGTTGCCACACGTTGAGCGATATTCTGAGAAGCAGATCGGATCACTTATGGACTAATAAGTTGGATGTGTAGTGATGATCCGACGACTAAACTGAGCGACATACTGAGAAGCAGATCTGATCACTTATGGACTAATTGGTTCGATGTGCAGTGGTGATGATCCGACGACTAAACTGAGCGACATACTGAGAAGCAGATCTGATCACTTATGGACTAATTAGTTCGATGTGTAGTGGTGATGATCCGACGACTAAACTAAACTAAATGTTGATGCTGACAAATAAACGCAAAGTCTAACGTGTAAATGACTCTAAAAAACGTATGTATTCTAACAAGAAAACTAACGATGTAGTAATGAAGAAAAACATACAAGAAAACACGTGTTAATTTTTTTAAGAACATAGACAGACAAAGTCTTGGTCACATTCAGAGACAGACAAACAAAATAAGGAAATGAGGCTAATGTGTAGGAACTATTGAAAGGGGAATAATCGACCCAAAAAAATAGCGTGTTTACAGTCATTAGAAATTCGAGTCGTTGGTAATGTTTGGGACAGACAAATAGATAGAAAATGTATATATACTGTAATAAGGATGGTATTAAACTGTCTGGTAGACGAAACCGAAGATGTACATACAGATATAAGGATAGACAGAGAGAAGGATAGAATGGGGGGCTGTGGTTAGTGAGGGAGAGAATTTACGAATGTTGAAAGAAAGTAATAATGATATTACTCATAACCCCTGGTCGTAGAGGTGCTATGGCGTAGATATCAACAACAAACGATAAGGTCATAGTTATGTATTCAACTTTTCGTAAAAATGTTGAGAAGTCGTACCCTGACCAGCTCTTGATGTTGTCAGTCCAATATAATTTCTGTCCATCTCGTCTCTTTTCAATCTCAAATGTCCTCCATAGAATCATCTTTGCGCCCGTTTGTTGTCGGGGACGCAAGGAAGCAAAAATAGTAACATTGCAACCTACAAGGCATGCCGTAAGAAGCGACTGAGGTAGAGGTCTAAGAAAACTACCCTCATCATCATCATCAGGTGCCATGCTGGCCGGCGTAGGTGATCATTGATCTCCACAAATCTCTATCTTTGGTGTTTGCTATCAATTCAGATGTTGACGCTCTACCGTGCCATGAAGTCAGGCTATCCACAATTTTCTTATCTGTCTTCCTCTGTCTCGTCTACCCTCGATTTTACCGGTTGTTACAATGTGTTCTAAATCTCCCCTCCTCATCACATGTCCAAAAAATGATAACTGCGTCTTTCTTATATTGGTAATACGTTTTCTGTGTCTTGACCTCATTCAACACCTCAACATTAGTCATTTTAGCAGTCCATAAAATCTAATCATTCTTTTGTAAAACCACATCTCTGTGGCTTCCAGAGATTTTTCGATCTGTTTGTTTATTGGATATTCAAATTTGTTTATTGATTACTCTAGCAAAATAAAAGCATCGCAGAAATCGGATGTGCTGGCCTACTTGTAGATGACATAGGCAGTACAACGTATAAACTGGCAGGACAAAATTCCAGACAGCGAAGTCCTCACAAGAGCAAAGATCCCAAGCGTCAACACCCTGTTGCAGAAGGCCCAACTGAGATGGGTCGGTCACGTTGCTCGAATGCCTGATAAACGCATCCCAAAACAGTTGATGTATGGCGAGCTTGAAGGGGGCAGACGTTTAGCTGGTGGACAGAAAAAACGCTTTAAAGACACTCTTAAAGTGTCTCTGAAATGCTTAGATATAGACAATACGTGCTGGGAATCCCTTGCGCAAGATCGCCAAATGTGGCGCTGTAACAACAAAGAGGAACCCGAATAGCTGAGAATCATCGTATTGTTGAGTCACAGAGAAAACGAGCAGCGCGAAAAGACAGAGCACACAACACGCACATGTCTAACCTTGATCATGTATGCCCCACCTGTGGTCGGGGATTCTGTTCTAGGATTGGACTCTACAGTCACCTCCGCACACACCAGAGAGGTGCAACAGTACACGTCTGAGATTGTTGTCATCATCGCTTGCGATGGACGGCTATTACAACGTACACTCGTTCGGATCATATACACATAACAAAAACTGTTTAACAAGTGTTTAGTGAAGAATAGGAAGAAAAACAATCTTTGAAAGTTCGTTGTAAAAATTAAAGCCTTTTTAAAAATTCAAAAATTTAATTAGGATGCGATGGAATGTGTTTTTTTCGTCCTTCTCTGCTTTTTTGCCGCTAGGCGTAGCAGGTTTAACTGATGATGGGTTTCCGAGATAATGCATGCTCGGTCGCTTGATATGTTGTGGTACTGTGGAGTTTTAAGATGTATGTAAATCCATCAACCCATCTTTTTCTTGGTCTGTCCCTTCCTCTTAATGATTCTATTTTCAGGTTGTACGCTCTTGCAACTGGTGTATTCAGGTTCATTCTCACTAAGTGGCCAAACAATTTGAGTCTCTGTTTTTCAATAAATCTAATAGCAGGTGTTGTTCCGACTGTTCTTCTAATTTCCTCATTTCTTATATGGTCTCTTCTTGTTTTATTTACTGCTTTCATCAAGTATCTCATTTCAAAGATGGAATGCTAAATAATACAAATAGAAAACAGACAAGAAACGACGTATCAGTACTAACTGCGCAAGTGGCGGCTCGTCATTAAGGGACAGTGGGCAAGGCCCACCAAAAATAATGTGTAACGTGTGCTTAGTATTTTTTAAATTAAAATATAACAACTGAACACTATGATTGTTCCGAAAACATTTGTCTGGTTCTATCAACAAAAATGATAATGAGCCGCCACTGAAATGCGTCGTCATGTCTGCTCTCAGTCCCGTTCAGCTAATTGAATGTATAAACGGTAGAGCACTTGCTCAGTTATGTCGTGCACTATTTGACATAATTGGACGTTATGGGTGTTTATTTTTGTTTGATTTTGCAAAATATTAAGTTGGTTGTACTAGGGATTCAATTATTTGAACTAGGGATTCAGTTATTTGTACTAAAGGATTCAATTATTTGTACTAGGGATTCAGTTATTTGTACTAGGGATTCAGTTATTTGTACTAGGGATTCAATTATTTGTACTAGGGATTCAGTTATTTGTACTAGGGACTCAGTTATTTGTACTAGGGATTCAATTATTTGTACTAGGGATTCAATTATTTGTACATTTGTACTAGGGATTAAGTTATTTGTACTAAATGATTCAATTATTTGTACTAGGGATTCAGTTATTTGTACTAAATGATTCAATTATTTGTACTAGGGATTCAGTTATTTGTACTAGGGATTCAATTATTTGTACTAGGGATTCAATTATTTGTACTAGGGATTCAGTTATTTGTACTAAATGATTCAATTATTTATACTAGGGATTCAGTTATTTGTACTAGGGATTCAATTATTTGTACTAGGGATTCAATTATTTGTACTAGGGATTCAGTTATTTGTACTAAAGGATTCAATTATTTTATACTAGGGATTCAGTTATTTGTACTAAAGGATTCAATTATTTGTACTAGGGATTCAGTTATTTGTACTAAAGGATTCAATTATTTGTACTAGGGATTCAGTTTCATTTACAAATGATACACATGTATGTAATAGGATTCGTTTCATGTACAAATGATACACATGTATGTAATAGCGATTCAGTTTCATGTACAAATGATACACATGTATGTAATAGCGATTCAGTTTCATGTACAAATGATACACATGTATGTAATAGCGATTCAGTTTCATGTACAAATGATACACATGTATGTAATAGCGATTCAGTTTCATGTACAAATGATACACATGTATGTAATAGCGATTCAGTTTCATGTACAAATGATACACATGTATGTAATAGCGATTCAGTTTCATGTACAAATGATACACATGTATATACTAGGATTCCGTTTAGGGCTTAATTTGATATACAAAGGATTAGATGGATGTACTGGAGATTATGTTAGATGTGCAATTAATTTAGCTAAGGTAAATTTTAATTATTATAATAAATGAAATAATGTACGTTTTCACGTATACGTAATACTGTAATACATAATAACAATAATTTATACGTAACAACTGCTATAAGAAGGAGACGATGGAGATATGTTGGACATACCTTGAGAAGAAATGATCAATTAATATCTAAGTAGGCATTCAAGTGTGATTCAAAGGGTTCAAGAAAGATAAGACGACTTAAGGAGACCCTGAAACGAACTGAGAGAGGCAAGAAATATCGGTCTCAGTTCCATGGAAGAGATTGAGCGAGTTGTCCAGGATAGAGCGGTATGGATAAATTGCTTACAGGTCCTATCTAAGGAATAACTGTACGATATAAATTATTATTGTTATAATAATATACGTATATTTCAATACTAAAGTATTATATAAGTTAACTTTTGGTGGATGATTCAAAGACTGACAGGGATAGATAATACGAAAAAAAGTGTAATATAAATATCAGAGAAGAAATAAGACAATAGATATGAGAGTAATGCAAGTATAATAAAGTAAAGTAGACTAGAGACGTAGAAACATTGCGATATAATCAAATCGGTAAAGTTAGAAATGCGAACAGAAAGAGAGAATGAGATAAAGATAAAGAAATCATTGTGTATTGCGCGGTGGTGGACTAGAAGGGGTGGCGTGTAATTGATTTAGATGTTTGGGTTCGAGATTAGAAAGGGTGTGTGAGGGAGCGAGTGAGAAAAGTTTAGGGAGCGAGTGAGTACAAAAGGGTGAACCAGCAAGAGAGAGAGAGAGAGAAAAAAGAGAGAGAGAATGAGTTAAGATTATTGGTTATTGGTTGCTAAGCTGACGTTATTGCACTCCGGGCAGACCAATATAAGATCAGTCTTACCCAACAGATATCGAAGAGTATGCATACTGATGGTTCCCGTGGCGCGCTGATTAAACACACCTCTCACTCTGCCTCTCAGGCATCCAGCTCTACTTGTTTAGTTTAGTTTAGTCGTCGAATCACCATCACTGCACGTCGAACAAATTAGTCCATAAGTGCTCCGATCTCTCCCTCAGTATGTCCATCAGCGTGTGGCGACTAACGACACCGGTTCTTTGTTGGTTTACAATTCTTCTTTGTCTGCCAGCATAGCGTTCTTGTCGAGCTACACCACACTTAACTTTGAGTTCTTGCAGTCTGGTTAGTGTTGTGGATTCACCGCTATTACGTGAATCATGTACACGCCCTCTCACCCTTAAGGAATTTATAATATCAGCCTGGCCCATTGCTCGTCCGCTCTACTTGTACAAACTCCAAACTGCCTAAATCGCTGGATCGATTCAACATCTATTTTAGTGTCCTCATCCAACAGACAGTCGCGAAGAGACCGAAGAACATCCCCTTATCCATCTTCAACTTCCCAACAATCGATGCTGTTGATACAAGCGTGCCCGCTCTCTCATTACCGTAAACACCCGTATGCCCAGGACAGATTATCCACGTAAGCCTCTGGAGGTTAGAAACTTTTTTAGACGACATCCACTTATGCCGAAATCTGCCTTTCTGGATCTTGTGAAGCATCGACTGAGAGTCAGACACAACAACGGCACCAGTAAATGAAGCCCCAGAGAGCCAATGGAGGGCAGCAGTAACGGCCTCAAATGCCATCATCATGCTAGAAGTAGTTGTCCTGTCTGCCCCACTTCGCCACGGCTTAACCACTCATCCACAGAGACCCCCATATCAGACATTAAGACAGAATGAAAAGAAATTAAATAAATGTACGTGAATAATCAGAATATTGTAAGCTGAGATACAAGAAAAGTAAGAAAGTTAACTGGAAGAAGACAAACAGACAGACAACAGGTGAGTAGTTTATATCAATATATATATATTTTTTTATCAATCAATTTTTTTATGAAGTGTTTATTTACTAGGTGGCGTATGTGGCTTAGTGGATAGTGACTCGGTCTCTCTCTCTCTCTCGTTCCCGGCCTAGACTGATGAATCAACTTTTATCATGAATTTTACCGTAGTTTTTAGGGACTCCGTTCCCCGTACAGCTTTTCGCGAAGCTCTGTGTTTCGTGGTCAGGTTTCGTTTCTTAAATCTGTTATCCGTTGACAATCCTGCAGAACTAGTTCTGCTGTCATGTCCGCCTTTTCACATGGGCACAGGCTAGTTGTGCATATTTTGTACTTGTTGTACATGTGGGCGCGTAGTTTGTTATGACTCGGTCTATTAACCCCGACGTTCTGAGTTCGAATCACGCTGCGGACAGTTTGATTGCAAATTGATTCGCGTGAATTTTTACAAAGGACGATGGCACCACCAGTTCAAAAGCAATGGAAACTACTGAACGTAATAATGCCTAGAAAAATAACAAACAGCATTTAAGAGCTGGGGTTGATTAGCAAAGTCCTGTAAAGGATATGCAATTTACTTTTTTATTTACCAGATAGTGCACTTAGAAATTACAGTTTGGAAAATGTGGTGACAACAGGAAAAATGTAGTGTGGAAGATGTTAAGAAAGACATATATTAATACTACTTTTGGTAAAATGCTTATAAATTGCTGAGTGAACATTGTGCAACAGCAAGGATAAATTAACCGATTGAGTGGTTACCGGTGCCCAAAATGGGGTGTAAAGAATAGAACCACTGCTACCTCTCACGCATGTCGTAAGAGGCGTTAAGGAAGTTAGTGGGGCTAGCTACCTCACCCCGTAAAAACATTAAAAACAACCAGGAAAATTGATAGCTCGCCACCCGGGGAGGAAGAAGGACCTTGCAAGGAGGAGATCGGGAAAAAGATCGCCTTCGATAGGCGGGATTGGGAGGCCTTGGTTGCGGACCTGATTATCGCTCCTAATTGAAAAATCTAGGAATTCAACTACACACATTTATGTTCGAGGCTGGTGCACTATCAGTATTAGACTTAATGTTTATATTATATATACAAATTTACGAGTAAACTGTTCCTGTGGCAATAGATTGATTGATTGATTGATTGATTGATTGATTGATTGGACCATCATCATTGCACTTTGGTGGGTAACTATGTGTGTTCCGATCTTCGTCCTGCACAAAAAGATCTCAGCGGCAGGGCACGAATGTTTTAACGCCGGCGAGGGTCTCCGGTGTAATTTAGAAGATGGTAAATATATTTTGTAGGAATTTTATATTTTATCTTTCTAATATATTTTTGAATTTTGCGCAGGCAGCGGCTTTCCAGCCTGTTCTTCTCGATTTTGAGTTGCCAATGGTTCTTTTACGTGCTCAACTTGAACACGTGACCTACTTTCTAATCGTCCGTCTTCGATAGGACAAGGAACTCGATCTCACCAGCACTGAGATCAGACACTTCCAACTCTAGATAACTAGGCCAAACTTCTGACTGGGAATCCTGACCTGGATCAGAAAAGGGGGCTGGAAAATATAGATGTTTGATAAAGCACTGCAAGCTTTTTTGCAATTTTACTCAATTCTATGAGTCTATGGTTATTTATTGGTGAAAAATATTCATAATATTGATATTACTTATTGATAAACTTAATTTGTTGCATAATATAACTTCGATTTAGCATTTTGTTTTGATTTTAAAATGGTCTCTAGAAAAACATTCCAATGGTTCAACGAGGGAGTGAACCGGCTACTTTCGTAACGAGATGCTAGCGCATAACCTCTACGGCACAGACACTCTTTGTCGAAGTAGACTGTTCTCGGTACATAGAACAGAAACGAAACCAATGCTTGTTACGTGCCTTCAAAGTCTAAAACAGCTCAAGCATATAACAGCTAGCGACAATGAGAAAGTTCCAGATTTAATGAGGAACTCATGCCAGGTTCTGAAACAGTGGAGATCCCAAGCGAAATTGTTTTTGGCCAGGATGTAATGGGGAAACCCGAAAGGAGAGCAGTCCAAATTAACTCGATGTCTGTCCGGGGGGTCAGAGACCATTCCTGATTTCCAAGCAGAACCGATATCTTCCTGTGGAGGTCAAACATTAGTCTTCAGTTTCCTGTCATTTCGGCGGGTCTCGACAGGAACTGAACACAGTATTCCCGTAGGAACCTTCTACAGATTGTCAGTTACAATAGTCATCATTGTTAATAGATTATTTTAGCTTATTTATTTTTTTCAATCTCTCTCTCTCTCTCTCTCTCTCTACCTCTCTCTCACACTCTCCTCTCTCTCTCTCTCTCTATTTCCCAGCAATACGATTTATTTCTTTGAAACCAATATGCAGAACTTCACATCGCTTATATATTTGTAACAACATTTTCTCTTTCTCAGGTTATCAACATAACATTGCCGTGCGGTGTTATGATTCAGAGAGACGGTCATATCAGGCGGCACCATGAAGGGGCGGCATAAACAGCCAAATAAAATCATAATTGAAGGCTATTTTAGAGAAAAAATATTTAAGGGCGACATTTCGAAGACTTGCATCATACTAAAAAAATATACAGCACGGCCCTGATTATCTAGATCCGATAACAACATTCTCTCTCTCTCTCTCTCTTTCTCTCTCTCTATTTTTCTCTCATTCTCTAAATCCGTAACAACATTCTCTCATTCTATAACTCTTTAACAACAATCTCTCATTCTATAACTCTGTAACAACATTCTCTCATTCTATAACTCTGTAACAACATTCTCTCATTCTATAACTCTGTAACAACCTCTCATTCTATAACTCTCTAAAACTTATCTCCATCATTCTCTGCACTAACAACTTTCTCCATCATTCTCTAACTACGTATCAACTTTATCTCCATCATTTCTCTAAATACATAACAACTTTTCTCTCCATCATTCTCTAGATCGACAACAACATTACTTTTCTTTATATAATTCTCAAGATCCGTAACATCATTCTCTTTCTCATTCTGTATTTCTCTATATCTACATATCTATTTATGTGAGTATATAATTTTTTTGTTCATCAAATATAACAACACATCAACATCAGTAGGACAAAGTAAACGAAATGGACTGGTAATCGTTCATACAAATAATTAGACATGTCTACAATTTTTCCGCTATCTTCAAATTTAACTTAATGACCACACACCGCTTTTCTAGGACTACGGTCTCTGTGATCTGTCGATGTACTTTATGTTTGAGAAAGTGATCGGACGACACATGACAGTATAAATATAAAATGTATATGAAACTACAGATGCAGTTTTTATATAAAGGGTTTGAAGCCGAAGGATTGACTTCATTGCACCGGGTTTTACCCAATATGGCTCAGTCCTACTCCGCAGAAATGGCACGCCACCTGCCGAGAGTGTTTCACACAGCACGAACTCCGTAGTTCCAGCAACAATCCTAGGGGTCTCTGGAAAAAACTGCAATAGTGAACGGCGCGGTCCGGATTCGAACATACGACTTTCTACTCACAAGGCAAAGGGCTTAACCATTTAGCCACAGAGACCCCCGATATAAGTGTTTATTATTATTATTATTATTATTAGTATTATTATTATTATTATTATTATTATTAAGCCAGAGTGGTTACGGGGCCCAAATTGGGGATGTAAAGAATATAACCACTGTCACCTGCCATGCATGTCGTAAGAGGCGACTAAGGAGGTTGGTCGTGGGGCTGGCTACCCCACAGCGTAAAAACACCATATAGCTACAGAAACCACAGCCAAGAAAATTCAACGCTCGCCATCCGAGGAAGAAGAGGGACCCCAAATAGAGGGACTCATGAAGCGACCCGGTGAAATTCTAAAGAAAATCGGGCTCCCGGCTCACCCTATTATTATTGTATACTTCTTGCGCCGTTAAACGTTACATAGAGTATGCACGCAATTTCTCCATACAGCTTTATCATTGACAACTGGTACAATCCTCTGTAAGGAACATAGTCCCCTATTTCTCACCTCTATCTCTAGAGCTCGTTTCCTTAACCCTTTAGCTGCTAAGGACGTATATATATACGTTTTCCCATTCACTTCTAAAGACGCATTAACATGTCTGTTATTATCTCTCCTCTGTGGGCTGAAGACGTGTTAACACGTTATACCTTGCTACTGTCACTGCTATAGGCGTACATTCACGTTTGTGACCTAGAAACAAAGAGTAGCTATTTTTATCTCAGCCTTCAGAAAGTATGTAGCAGCAAAAGGGCTAGGCGCCCTTATCAGTTTCTTGGTTTTTCCTAGGCGCTCTTACCTTCCATACTCCTTTGTCTCCCACTTCATAGCCTGCTTTGGGATTCTTTGATCATTTCTTCTAAGAACATACCCAGCATATTTCCATCTTCTCCTTCCTATAACAGTTGTTACTAGTGGTTGACCAGACATTTCTCTGATTGAATCACTTCTTATTTCGTCACATCTTATGTTCATTATTTTTCGTAGACATCTATTTTCAAATGCATTCTCTTCCAACTTTCTTTGGCAAATGTTTGAACTGACACATCATTGGAATGTCTTCTTTTCTTCGTTCTCACTAGATTGGGATTTCGAATTCTCTAATAAAGGCAGCCGTCTGTCTCAGATTATCAGCCATGCCATACAGTTTGTCTTCTGCGTTCTCACTAGACTGGGATATCGGATTCTCTAATAAAGGCAGCCGTCTGCCTCAGATTATCAGCCACGCCATACAGTTTGTCTTGGACGCTAGTGTAAGTGGGCCACCTCCTTCTTCTCAAGTCTGCATACTGGGGACAGTTCTGTAGGATATCATTCCTATGATTTCCGCTTTCCCGTTTGTGCCGACCTCAATAAGTTGTGGCCACCCTCGTAATGGTAGGTCTGACATTCTTACTGCGTATCTAAATCTCCGAGGCAGATTGGTGACCATAGAATCCGTTATCCCAATCCTCATTGTGAGGGGTGGTTGCACCATGTTATTCGCCTTACGGCCTGATGCATCCGTTTTCCGCAAGCATTTGTTTCGGGTTAGCATTCCCTAACGGTCACGTGCATCCGATTTCAACCAAACCTCCTTAGTCGCCTCTTACGACATGCGTGGCAGGTAACAGTGGTTCTATTCTTTACACCCCAAATTTGGGCCCCGTTAACCACTCGGGCAAATTGGAATTTATAATTCCTGATTTAGTTTTAAAACTTGGTGTTTCATATTACATTTATATTTGTAAAAGCTCATGTTGCTTTGTCAAATTGGGGCATATTTTATTTGATAGTATTTCCTACCAAAACTAGAAAACACCAAACATATAATTACTAAAACTAGAAACACCACACATATAACTACTAAAACTTACCTAATACGTCACAACGAAGAGTTGCAGAGAAATGTCGAAATATTCACAAAATAGATGAGACTGCAGTAAAACTATTTGATTGGCAAAACACGTAATCACAAAGTACTGTAGTTTTACAAATTACAAAAACAATGACAAAATACAGCAACGTTTCGAACAACAAGGTCTTTATTTTTACTCCAGTTTTAAATAGTTTTACTGCAGTCTCATCTATTTTGTGAATATTTCGACATTTCTCTGCAACTCTTCATTGTGACGTATTAGGTAAGTTTTAGTAATTATATGTGTGGTGTTTTTAAATTTGTCACTCCTGTTGTTCGTTTGCTTGATAAAGGCCTTGTTGGTCGAAAGTTGCTGTATTTTGTCATTATTTTTGTAATTTGTAAAACTACAGTACTTTGTGATTACGTGTTTTGCCAAAATAGAGGAATTTTCTCCGTTATATATTTAGTATTACTTGAAAAAATTTCTAACAAAAGTTTTTAATCTGAATTTTAGTGTAGAATGGACATTTATAACAGAGTTTTTAAAACCTTCTTATAAATGTCAATTCTACTTTCTACAGGCGAAGGATTGACTTCATTGTGCAGGTTTCCCCCATATGTCTCCGCTGCTGTCGACATAATGTGTACGACATTTATCGAGAGTTTTGACAAATCAAGAACTCCGTAGCTCCAGCAACAATTCTGGTTATCTCATGAAAAATTGTACACTTGACTCGGTCCGGATTGGAACCCAAAACCTTTAAAATGACTATCAAAATGTTAACCAACTCTGACAGAAGCACCAATACAATGAAATAGTAAACAATAAGATGTGTACGCTCAGTCACGGCATCAAATGTTTTCGGTCCTTTTCAGCTGTCTGAAATTTCAACTGGAAAAATGCATGTTCGCAATATTTTTAATTTTAATATTTTGCTGGTACTTTGCTGGGCTCAATAGTTAACAATAACGGTGGCTACTTACGGTTGTGAATCATGGACCATACACACAAAACAAGAACGAAAATCCAGTCCTTCGAAACTAAATAGTACAGAAAGATCCTACGAATACTGCGGACAGAAAAAGAAAGAACACTGATGTTCTGAAAGAACTGAATGTTAAAGAGAATTGGCTTATAAACAACATACTATACAGAAAAATTAGATACTTTGGTCACATCAAGCGTCACGATGGCCTGGAGAAACAATATTAGAGGGCAGGTCCAGGACGCAAGGTAGACCAAGAAGAAGATGGCTACATGATATTAAAAAACCATGAATATGACCATTGACAAGGTGGGTGAACTGGCTAGAGACAGAGTGAATTTCTCTCTCTCTCGCGATCCCGGCCTAGACTGATGAACCAACTTTTATCATGAATTTTACCGTGTTTTTAAGGGACTCCGTTCCTCCGTACAGCTTCTCGAAGCTCTGTGTTTTGGGCCAGGTTTCTTTTCTTATACTCTATCAGTTGACAATCTTGAGTGAATTTCAGAGGTGCTGCAAAGAGAGATGCGCTATAAAGGATACGCACCTTGATGATGATGAAATATCAATAAGAGAGAATTCCCACAGTGGTTACGACGGCGGCGATTGATAAAGTTTCACAACTTAAAATGATTGAGATATTTATCTTCCTGATGGGAAACTGAAGTATGAATAAACCATGTGCCAATAAAGAGAAAATTGAAGTGGCTAAAAGTATAAATGATCAAATTATTTTATGCTTATATTCTGTATAAAACAGACCAAATAAGAATGTATGAGTGAAAACGTGCTGTTTTTCTACTTGTATATATGTATGGATCGGTAGTTCGTCACGAAAAGTCCGCATGGGCCTTCTCTGCAAGCTCATGTGGCAGAATGGTCCATGAGGCCGGTGGTGCGTTTCGTATAACAACAAGCAGCATGACAATGAAGGTACTGACGGTGACTAATGCTTTACGTTGGCTGGAGTCACAAAACTACATTCATGCGTGCATTCTGAGTGATTCGTTGAGAATGATCCGTAAGGTAAAGGCTGGTTCGGTGCGCAAGCAATGGACTGAATCACTACAAGCGTCAACAATTTGCAGAATCACACTTATCTTCGTTCCGGGGCAAATGGGTGTCGTTGGCAATGAGAGAGCAGACAGGCTGCCTGGCTCTGCCACCATATCAGAAGGCCAGCCTATGGATAGAGCTGATATTTTGAACGCCCTCATAGAGTGTGACCGCAAAGAAGATTTTCATTTAAGCCAATCTACGTCAACTACTAGATTGCAGGAGTTGGGTTTGAAGATTGGAGTAGCAAGAAAAGAACAGCATAACAGGTACGTGAGTAAGCTCATCAATCAACATCGAACTGGTACGGTCAGTCGCTGGACGCTGTTGGAGATATTGCGAAGGAGATCGAAGCACATATGGACATGTCCGGAGTGCACTGAAGATATTCCAAACTGAAACTGAAACTGATGTATGTATGTATATATGGCCTTTTTCGTCTTTACACACGGTCAATTGGGAAGTGTTTTACTGTGACTATCTCTAAGTTTTCGTTTTTCTCTCTTGTCTTTTCGTTTTTCTCTCTTTTCAAAAGACTCTACCCCCTTGCGTAATGTTGCTTTATCCACAACTCTGTCTTCAGCTAGTTGACCCGAGTCGAAAGCAAAGTTAAGGTGCCCTCTTCCTTTTTGCCTAGCCAGGGCAGCAGATATGGAGAATGTGCCTTGTTCATTTTGCCCAAACTCCTTTTCTACTATACTGCTTCATCCAAAGGAAAGACAAAGTCTATACTTTTGGAATCAAGCAAGCTTTGCAGGGAATGCCATGAGATAGAATGGAATACACAACTAACCATCAACTGCCTTATGGTCTCTTTCTCTGAAGTTTTTGTGAAGGTTTACTCTTCTAGCCCTCTGCAAAACTGTTCTAACCCACAAGATAGAGGTCATTTTCTATTAGGGTTTACTTCCTTAGTCTTTAGCTCTCCCGAGCCACTTTTCACAAGGCAGTCTGGAGTTTATTAGGGTTTGCTCCCCTAGCATTTAGCTCTATCGAGCCTCTCTCCACAAGGCAATGGGGATTTTCTATTAGGGTTTTTTCCCTAGCATTTAGCTATCCGAGCCCCTTTTCATAAGCAGTCTGAATTTTATTAGGGTTTGTTCCCTTGGAATTTAGTTCTCCCGAGACCCTCCCAACAAGTTAGTGGATTATCATTCTATTTATACCAGTAGGAATAGATCAACAATAAACAAATTATACAAGTTCTCAGAAAGAGCATACACCATACAAGATACTATAAAGAGAGTAAGAAGTGCATGCAAAGACCTCTGACATTAAGTATTAAATCCCAGCACAGACAGACAGAAAAAGTATAACGAGTAGAAAACAAGAGGAAGACCACGCAAAAGATGGAGCGACGGCATCACGAACAGCCGATGAAAATTAATATCAGCTTACAATGTTCCTTAAAACACTCACACACAATATCACTACGTTTCCCTCCCCCCAACACTTCTATAAAGTAGTAAATGGTGGAAAAGAAGAAGGAGAGAAGACAGGTAGAGTTTTTGTAGGACATACATCAAATCATCTTCTTCCTGTGTTTTTACTTTCTTGTAATTTTGTTTCCTTGTAATCTTGTTTTAAAGTGCAACAATTTAAATACCTCGGAGTCCTGGTAACATCAGATGACAGATGCCGATCAGAAATAAAGAGCAGAAAAAGGCAAGGAAAACATCATTCCTGAAATGAGAAGCATTATCTGCAACAAGTCCTTGTCAATCCCGATCAGAATGCGAGTTATTCAGTGCTACATAGAACCAATACTGACATACGGATGCGAGTCATGGACAATGAACACACAGATCGAAAAATCTCTGAGGGCCACAAAAATGTGGTTTTATAGAAGATGATGAGAATCCCATGGACTGCTAAAATGACTAATATTGAGGTGCTGAATGAGATCGAGACACAGAGAAAGCTTATTATCAATATAAGAAAGAGGCAGTCATCATTGTTTTGAGCATGTGATGAGGAGGGGAAGTTTAGAACACATTGTAACAACCGGTAAAATCGAGGGTAGGCGAGACAGGGAAGACAGAGATTAAATTTTGGATAGCCTGACTTCATGGCACGGTAGAGCGTCAACATCTGAGTTGATAGCAAACACCAACGACAGAGATTTGTGGAGATCCATGATCGCCTACGCTACCCGGCACGGCACCTGATGACGATGACGAATCTTGTTTTGCCTCACATCGTCACGATAAGAAGAGATATCTATAACAGACTTTTGTGTGCGCTTAATAAACAGTGTTTTTCACTGTCTATATTATTTCAGAGTTCCACCTTGTGCTTGGACCGCTTTTTGCTGTGTATCCACTGGACCTACTTAACATTACTCTTTGAGAGACGCCTGTAATGTGTTAGGTATCAAAAAACTATCCAGACTGTTGTTTGCAGTTGCATAGATTCGAAAGTACACCGAATCAGATCAACATTATAAACTACATTATGTACAGTAAGAAGACAAAACAAAAAAACCTGGAAAGGAGGCCGGCTACCAATTCTGTAAATCAAAAATGTTAACGAATATCTGTCCTGTAAAAACTATTACTGGATATGCGTTCTGCAAATATAGTGAATAGATATTCTTCTTGAAAAAAAAATTACTGGATACCGATTCTGTAAAACACAGTGGCGGCTCGCCATTAAGGGCCACTGGAGCCGGGCCCTACCAAAAATAATGTGTAAAGTGTATTTATTATTTTATAAATTAAAACATAACCCCAAACCAAGATTTTTCCGAAAATTTGTGTCTGGCCCTACCAACAAAAATTATTACGAGTCGCCACTGGTAAAACATAATTACTGGATATCCATTCCGTAAAATATAATTACTGGATATCCGTTCCGTAAAATATAACTACTGGAAAAATCAAATATCCTGGATCAAAAATATAATTACTGGATATCAATTCTGTAAAATATAATTACTGGATATCCAGTCTGTAAAAAATAATTACTGGATATCCATTCTGTAAAACGTAGTTACTAGATGTCCATTCTGTAAAAAAAATAATGGATAACAATCCTCTGCAAAACAAAAAAACAAAAACTATGACAACATTCTTACACACAGGAACAATATATAAAGATCAAAAACACAAACAACTTACAGAATCGATGAGTGTCAATGTCCGTCAAATGTGGAATTATCTGTAAAGACAAAAAAAAAGGAAATAAATTTCAAGCAAAATTCAAACAGTTTCTTTTTGAAAAACATATTAGCCCGTGTAGTGCAGGGTCCCTTAAGGAAGCAAAGATATATTACCACTGCGACCTACAAGGCATATCATAGGAGGTGGCTGATGTAGGACCTAGGAAGCTACAATAGTTAATAAAAGCTTCGAGAAATTGAATGTGCATGTACTTGTAGGTGCATAATTAGCACAACGTATAATCGCTCTTAGGTTCAGATTATATACAAGTCACACAGAGTGGCTAACAAGTAGACGATATGGAGTGTTTGAAGAAGAAGAAGAACATATGGTAATGTGTGAATAAGAAAGCAGTGGCGGCTCGTGATCACTTTTGTTGGTGAGGTCAGACATTTTTTCCGGATAAATCATAGTTTTTGGTTGCTATATTTTAATTTCTAAAATAATAAATATACGTTATACACTATTTTTGTTGGGCACGGCCCCAGTGGCCCTTAATGACGAGCCGCCACTGCAAGAAAGTAGGATAATTTTCAAAAATATCATTATAAAAAGACAGAGCAGAAATTGCTTTTTAATCTTTTCTTTTATGAATTGTGCTCTGATTGAGTGATTTATTGATTGATAGGACCATCATCATTGCACTTCAGTGAGTAACCATGTGTGATCCGATCGTTTTCTTACACAGGAAGATCTCGGTTGCATTGCATGAACTCCATAGTTCCGGCGAGGGTCCTAGATGTAATTTTGAAGAAGGAAAGATTTTTTGTAGGAATTTTATTTTTAATTGCTTCCAATAAATTTTTTCCCGGACAGCGGCTTTCCAGCTTGCTTTTCCCGATTTTTAAATGCCAAGGGTTCTTTTACGTGCTCAAAATGAACACGGGCCCTACGTTTAATCGTCCGTCTCCTATAGGACTAGAAACTTGGTCTCACATACACTGAGATCAAGGATCTCTGAACAAATATCCTGATGGCTCTACGAAGGGGCAAACCTGGCACTTTTGGCATGAGAGATCAGCATCTAGCCTTTACGCCACAGATATGTGTATTTAACAAAACAGAGGGCCCGTCTGCCCAGCGTGTTTATAGCGCGTTGAAATACGGGTGACTATCCCTCTGTGTGTGCGGGTTCAATTCCGCGGGATGGCAGAAAAAGCCACAGATTCCCCAGATTTACGGTGTTCGTGGCACCGATCCGAAGGGTTACGATGTTCATGGCACCGAACCGAAGGCTGAAAAGCTCAAGTGCTTCTGGATCGGAAAAAAAACCCAGCAAAACAGAGGAAAAGCATATGGACTTTTGTCTGTATATGTTACAAAAGAGACATCAATATACCATATACAGAGAAGAGAACAAATTAGTGTATCCAGGACGAACTTCACAACCTAAGAAATATGTCTGATAATACAAATAATATCAAGACCACGGTAAATAAATAAGGATATAAAACAACAAGAACGACTCATCTGACCATGGGAAGCAAATTAAAGCTCCCACCCCAACGCTTAACGGCAACAGTGGACAATCAATTCCATGATCCACCAGGCAAAAGAAAATAGACAATTCTTCTTCTTCTTCAACCTTCGACCCTAGGAAACTAGATCGATAGCAATAGAATACAAATATGATTGAAAAAAGTGAAGGATTTGTGATGAAAGTACAACAGGTTGAAGATCATTTGAAGGAGACATATTGGTGAGAAGAGATAAACCACGAAGATCATCATGGAAGGACATCTTGTAAGAAGAGATAAACCAGAGAAGATCATCATGAAGGAGACATCTTGGTAAGAAGAGATAAACCACGGAAGATCATGAAGGGGACATCTTGGTAGAAGAAGATAAACCACGGAGAAGATCATGGAAGGAGACATCTTGGTAAGAGAAGAGATAAACCACGGAGAAGATCATGGAAGGAGACATCTTGGTAAAGAGAAGAGATAAACCACGGAGAAGATCATGGAAGGAGACATCTTGGTAAAGAGAAGAGATAAACCACGGAGAAGATCATGGAAGGAGACATCTTGGTAAGAGAAGA
This sequence comes from Arion vulgaris, assembly GCA_020796225.1. NCBI lineage: Eukaryota > Metazoa > Mollusca > Gastropoda > Stylommatophora > Arionidae > Arion > Arion vulgaris. The sequence continues at coordinate 9,451,265 of CM036768.1, forward strand.
GATAAACCACGGAGAAGATCATGGAAGGAGACATCTTGGTAAAGAGAAGAGATAAACCACGGAGAAGATCATGGAAGGAGACATATTGGTAAAGAGAAGAGATAAACCACGGAGAAGATCATGGAAGGAGACATCTTGGTAAAGAGAAGAGATAAACCACGGAGAAGATCATGGAAGGAGGCATCTTGGTAAAGAGAAGAGATAAACCACGGAGAAGATCATGGAAGGAGACATCTTGGTAAAGAGAAGAGATAAACCACGGAGAAGATCATGGAAGGAGACATATTGGTAAAGAGAAGAGATAAACCACGGAGAAGATCATGGAAGGAGGCATCTTGGTAAAGAGAAGAGATAAACCACGGAGAAGATCATGGAAGGAGACATATTGGTAAAGAGAAGAGATAAACCACGGAGAAGATCATGGAAGGAGACATCTTGGTAAAGAGAAGAGATAAACCACGGAGAAGATCATGGAAGGAAACATCCTGGTAAAGAGAAGAGATAAACCACGGAGAAGATCATCATTTAAGGAGGCATCCTTGTAAAGAGAAGAGATACCCATGGAGAAGTTGGATACAGGATGTAACTGATGACTTGGGAATGAAGTCTGCAGAGATAAAACGTCTAGTCTAAGAGAGAGAGAGAGAAATTACAAAAGACTGTTGAGGGAAAAGGTTCTGCTCAGGACAAACTACTGAGTGAACTATTTAAATTGATCTTTTGATTTGTGTAATAAAAATCCATGTCGGTTTTCAATAACTTTTTTTTTTAAATAAAGAGCTGTAAGGGAGAAATTGAAAAATAAATTATTGAAAAGTTAGTTAACATCAAAATTGGTTTTGTCTTCAGGGACTACGTAGATTGAATTCCAGGAGATTGCGTGGATATGTTTACAATCTGGTTCTTCTTATTCTCCTCCAACTGTTTGCGTCAATTAACTTTAATGAATGATGATTTCGTTGTTTGCAAATATTTTTTTGTATGCTGTGCTGTAATAAAGTAATGTATTGTTTCTGAATTGATGGAAATATTTATGTGATGGATTGATTGACAGTACCATCATCATTGCATTTCAGTGAATAACAATGTGTGCTCCTATATCTTGCTTACACAGGAAGGTCTCAGCTGCAGTGCACGAGCTCGGTAGCACCGGCGAGGGTTCCGATTTAGTATGAAGATGGTGATGATATTTTGTAGAAATTTTTATTTTAAAATTGTTTTCCACTTAACCATTTAGCTGCTAAAGACGTTTATATACGTTTTCCCATTCACTTCTAAAGACGCATTAATACGTCTGTTATTATTTCTCCTCTGTGGGCTAAAGACGTGTTAACACGTTATACATTGCAACTGTCACTACTATAGGCGTACATTCACGTTTGTGACCTAGAAACTAAGAGTAGCTATTTTTAGCTCAGCCTTCAGAAAGTGTTACCCTGACAGCGGCTTTCCAGTCTGTCATGCTAGATTTTGAGCTGTCAAGGGTTCCTTTAGTGCTCAAATTAACATGGGACCTATGTTTTATCGCCCGTGTTCGAGAGGACTAGGAACTCGATCTCACATACACTAAGAGAGCAAACCGAGTACCTTTAGCACGTGAGGCGAGCATATAACGTCACAGAGATCACTAAAAATATGTTTATTTTAATCAAAGATCACATGAAAAATGCAACAGATGTAATCAGACATATATTAATTGCATTATAAAGCAAAATTAAAACAGTGTTAAGGAACATATTCTTCTTCTTCTTCTTTCCTCCCTATCGCCCATTCGCTGCTACATACTTTCCGAAGACATTGCTAAAAATAGTTACTCTTTGTTTCTAGGTCATAAACGTGAATGTACGCCTAGAGCAGTGACAGTGGAAATGTATAACGTGTTAATACGTCTTTAGCCCACAGAGGAGAGATAATAACAGACGTGTTAATTGAACTTCAGCAGTAAATGGGAGACACGTCTATACACGTTCTCAGCAGCTAAAGGAAGCATAGGTCGGCAACCAAGGCCTTCCAAGCCTGCCTATCCAATGCCATCATTTCCAGATCTTCTCACTCTCTCACCATTAAATTAAACAGTGACTTTTTAATAACATATTCGGCCATGTGGTGCCGTGGCCCACAAGGGAAGTAAAAATAGTACGACTGCGATATTCAAGGCGACTGATGTAGGACCTAGTGAAGCTATCCTCCTAAATAAAAGCATCGCAGAACTCGAATGTGCTGGACTACTTGTATGTGCATAACTGGCACAATGTACACTCGCTCTTAGGCTCAAATACTTTTTCCTTATTCTTTACATGATGTATTATCCACCAATTTGTTTCCTTCTTTGTAACTTGTTTAATTTGCGTCTAGAAGTGAAATAAGTTCAAACGCTCCTTCGCATGTAGGACAGGTAAGTTATGAAAGTCAAACTTTCAGAATTGCTACGAGATATTTAACTACATTACCTACTAGCTTATATTTCTTCCAACGCTACATATCAATCACTTGTTAAATCACTCTTTGTGATGTGTATGTGATCTGAGTCTAAGAGCGATTGTACGTTGTGCCAGTTATGCGCCTACAAGGCATATCGTAAGAGGCGCATGGGAAGCTTACCTTAGAAAACAAAAGCATCACAGAAATCGAATGTGCTGGCCTACTTAAGTAGGCTCATAACTGGTACAACGTACAATCGCTATTAGGCTCAGATTACATACAAATCACAAAGAGTGGTTAACAACTGGTTGATATGTAGCGTTCTGAGACGAAGAAGATAAACGACAGAATTAAAGACTCGCAGAAATATATATGTAGGCATAGATGGCCTACTTGTAGGCTCATAACTAGCTCAGCGTACAATCGCTCTTAGGCTTGGATCACATACTAACCACAAAGAGTGGTTAACAAGTGAACAATATGGAGCTTTCGAAGAAGAAAAAAATTAATAAATCTATCAAAGTTTTCTTCAAATCTGAAAGATGGATCACTGAACCAAACATATGGGTCACTATACCAAACACAGGGGTCACTATGACCAAACATAGTGGGTCACTGTACCAAACACAGGGAGTAACTATACCAAACACAGGGTCACTGTACCAAACACAGGGGTCACTATACCCATTAAACATAGGGCCACTGTACCAATCATAGAGGTCACTGTACCAAACATAGGTGTCACTGTACCAAACACAGGTGTCACTATACCAAACACAGGGGCCAAATGCTACCAATACATAGGGTCAACTGTACCAAACATAGGTGTCACTGTACCAAACACAGGTGTCACTATACCAAACATAGTTGTCACTATACCAAACATAGGTGTCACTGTACCAAACATAGGTGTCACTATACCAAACATAGGTGTCACTGTACCAAACATAGGGGTCACTGTACCAAACATATGGACCACTGTACCAAACACAGGGGTCATTGCACCAAGCAAACTATATTTACATATTCCTGATTGTACAACCTTGATGTGAGTGAGAAAGCATTCTTTGTTTTCAGCAAACGATGAGATTGAGTGTCAAGTAAAACAACGAAAAATCCAATCCTGTCCAAAGAGAATAAGTTTCCATAACGATCCTTCATTGGTGCATCGGCCTTCCTCGTAATCTGCACCTAACTTAAAAATTCCATAATATATTTCCATATTCTGTGAGTGTATTCAATTATGGAAAATGTATGCACAGGTCCTGCTGGCTTTGTTAAATGTAATAACCGTAGGAATTCTTGCTGATATCGATTTCTTCAGAGCCAGATTGTGTGTGAGCTTGCCGATGTTATATTGCAAATGAACACTTCTACATAATGTGTAACAGTTCTAGGGCTTCATGTTCCCTTAATCAGTTTAATATCCTGCAGTGTCACAATGATCATTATCTATATCATTAATATCATTTATTATTTGATAATGCTTTACAAGTTGAGTATTTTAGACGATTTGATATTTCTTGATTAATGTACAGCGCATGGTGATTGTGAAAAAGAGTTTACATCGCAAAGAATTAATTTCATTGGACTTGGTGCTCCCTGTAGGACTGGGTCACTTTTCGTAGAAATGTCACGCCATCTGCATAAGCGTATTGCACAAAGTTCTTCTTCTTTGCGATTGCTATTTTAATGATTTTACAGTTAGACGCGTTCTTATGATGAAGTCGACTGTTGTCTGGAGCTCATCTCTGGTGCCATGTAGTTTTGATGATTATACCGTTAGACGCGTTCTTTGATGAAGTCGACTGTTGTCTGGAGCTCATCTCTGGTGCCATGTAGTTTTGATGATTATACCGTTAGACGCGTTCTTATGATGAAGTCGACTGTTGTCTGGAGCTCATCTCTGGTCCATGTAGTTTTGATGATTATTCGTTAGACGGTTCTTATGATGAAGTCGACTGTTGTCTGGAGCTCATCTCTGGTACCATGTAGTTTTGATGATTATACCGTTAGACGTGTTCTTATGATGAAGTCAACTGTTGTCTGGAGCTCATCTCTGGTGCCATGTAGTTTTGATGATTATACCGTTAGACGCGTTCTTATGATGAAGTCGACTGTTGTCTGGAGCTCATCTCTGGTGCCATGTAGTTTTGATGATTATACCGTTAGACGCGTTCTTATGATGAAGTCAACTGTTGTCTGGAGCTCATCTCTTGTGTCATGTAGTTTTGATGATTATATCGTTAGACGCGTTCTTATGATGAAGTCGACTGTTGTCTGGAGCTCATCTCTGGTACCATGTAGTTTTGATGATTATTCCGTAAGACGTGTTCTTATGATGAAGTCGACTGTTGTCTGGAGCTCATCTCTGGTACCATGTAGTTTTGATGATTATACCGTAAGATGCGTTCTTATGATAAAGTCGACTGTTGTCTGGAGCTCATCTCTGGTGCCATGTAGTTTTGATGATTATTCCGTAAGACGTGTTCTTATGATAAAGTCGACTGTCTCGAGCTCGTCTCTGGTGCCATGTAGTTTTGATGATTATACCGTTAGAGAATGAAGGTATGCGTATAGTCCTGGGCTGCACTAGAGATACCCCCATTGTGAAGATGAGATATATGCTTGGCCTTCTGTCACTACACTCCCGTCATGCTATCGCCCAAACCAAGGCATATATGCGGGTTACTGCGGATAAGAGACATCCACTTCACAAGAACACTAATGATGTTAAGGGCACGAGAATCAAGGGTGGCATGTCGTGGATGGCTCAGCTGAGAGAACAATTGGCCAGGTGACTACGGTTGCAACCCTACCAAAAGGGAAGAATGGATCCCAACAGATGGTAGCATGACCAACTATCTCAACGTTATCATTACTCTTGGAAGAGAATGTAGAGATTGGGCAACATGAAGGCTGATCTCGCAGTTAAGCAGCTGATAGAAGATAATGCAAGAGATGATGACGATGTTGTATATACCGATGGGTCGGTTCAACGTAATGAGAAGTCCGGCTGGGGTTTCTTGGCTAATGCGCATGGTAGGGTTGTTGCAGAGCGAAGTGAGGCATACAGGACAACTACTGCTAGTATGAGGATGGAGGTTGAGGCCGTTACTGCTGTCCTCCATTGGAGATGTGGTACTTAATTTACTGGGGCAGTTGTTGTATCTGACTCTCAGTCGATGCTTCACACGATCCAGAAGGGCAGGTTTCGGTATGAGTGGATGTCGTCTATAGAAGTTTCTAACCTCCAGCGGCTTACGTGGATATACTGTCCTGGGCATGCGGGTGTTTACGGTAATGAGAGCGGACAGGCTTGCATCAACAGCATCGATTGTTGGGAAGTTGAAGATGGATAAGGGAGATATTCTCGGTCTTTTCACGACTGTCTGTTGGATGAGGACACTAAAATCGATGTTGAATCGATCAAGCGATTTAGGCTTTTTGGAGTTACCCGTTGTTCAAGTCGAACTGCATGCCTGAGAATCAGAGTGAGAGGTGTGTTTAATCAGCGAGCCACAGGAACCATTATTATGCATACTCTTCGAAATCTATTGGGGAGACTGAGCACCTATGTGTCTGCCCGGAGTGCAATGACGTCAGTTTAGTAACCAATAACCAATAACGAATAACCGTTAGAGCCGTTCTTATGATGAAGTCAACTGTTGTCTGGAGCTCATCTCTGGTGCCATGTAGTTTTTAATGTAGTCTTGAGTTGTAGGACCAGCTCTCATTTCTAGGGAGGACATACAAGGGACAGTCTTGCAGGACATGTTTTGTGGTTTGCTCAGCAGTGCCACAGGGACACAGAGGGGATGGAAACAATCGTAGCCTATGTAGGTGTTTGTTCAGTCTGTTATGTCCCATCCTGGGTGAATTCCTGACTGTGTCTTGATTCGATCCTAAAACCTCCAGGTCACAAGGCAATCTGCTTAAACTTTGTCACAGATACATCTCCTCCTCCCAAATTCTTTATCTAAAAATACAAAATCTATCAAATATATAAATCACATTAGTGGAAAAAAATATATGTGCTTTCGAAAATAAGTGTTACAGAAGAGTCCTTCGTATATCTTGGACAGAGAAGCGAACAAATAGAACTCGCAATGATAGAAAACTGGATGATGCTACAAATAAGAAAGAGAAAATTGAGATATTTTGGACATATAAAAAAACTTGAAGGGCTGGAGAAGACAATCATGGAAGGAGGCATACCAGCAAAAAGAAGAAGAGGAAGACCCCGAAGAAGATGTATTCAGGATTTAACTGATGGTTTGAACATGACGGCTGCAGAGGCAGGACATCTGGCCTATGAGAGGGAGAGAAATTCCGGAGAACTGTTGGGGTGGAAAAGTTCTGCTCATGACAAGCAATTTAATGATGATGATGAGCTTCCCTAGTCGCCTACCTCTGTCGCCTCCTACGTCATACCTTGTGGGGGACAGTATTACTACACTTTGCTCCCCCAGTGTTTCCCGGCAACAGACGGGCAAGTTAATCATATAACACAACATATCAGATGAGACAATAGATAAGGTACCATAACAGATCAAACATCAGAACTTGTTATAAAACAGTCATGATACTCCCTGTCCTTTTAATAACTTTGAATACAGATTTTCGTTGCTACTAACAACGGATTTAATCTTCTAACGCCTGGAACAACTATTTTCACTATTTCTTCTGTAACAAAGATGTTACAGACACTTTAGAAGACAATGTTGTCTCAGACATCGTTATCTTGATGTCAACAAAGCTTTGGTACCACATTTATCAGATTATTCATCTGGTAGTCTGAATGCTCGCGCCGTTACCGTTTGTTTGGTGTGTAACTAACGGCAACAGGGTCGGTAATGAGAACAGGAAGCGGTGTTCTAACTTGGGACAACGATTCGTCCTGAAATGTCGGCAAAAAAAAGAAGAAATGTCTGGATATTGCACGTTAATCTGTCGTTGCTGATTAAGATTTGTCTGTTTTCCCGTCGAGATACGCAGCTATTATGGGATATGTGTGGGTTTTTCTGTTTATTTGATGTCTGTCTGACAGTTTATCCGTTGCCTTGTTAGTATCTGTCTTGTATATGTCACTATCTATCTTGTAAATGTTAGCATATATCTTGTTTCTCTCCTTATCTATCATGTAAATGTTACTATCTGTCTTGTGTCTGTCTGTATCTGTCGTGTGTCTGCCCCTATCTGTCTTGTAAACGTTACTATCTGTCTTGTGTATGTCCCTATCTGTCTTGTGTCTGTCCCTATCTGTCTTGTGTCTGTCCCTGTCGATCTTGTGTCTGTCTGCCCCTATATGTCTTGTAAATGTTACTATATGTCTTCTATCTGTCACTATCTGTCTTGTATCTGTCCTTATCTATCTTGTGTCTGTCTGTCCCTATCAATCTTGTGTCTGTCTGTCCCTGTATGTCTTCTAAATGTTACTATTTATATTGTGTCTGTCACTATCATCACTGTTTTAAAGCATTTGGTGTTGTCATGTGAGACTATCACTGAAAAGGGTTAACTTGTGACGTATAACGCAGAACACATGCAAGCGTAATCTAACTTCATGCGACATAGACAAAAAACACTGGAAGAGGCTGGCCAAAGACAGGCACGCATGGCGAGCGGCAGTGAGGGCGCTCAAAAAGAAAGAAGAAAACAACATCACATGTGGAGGCAAAGAGAGCACAGAGTCCAGAAGAACATCCCATGCATCGGCTCTAGTCTCCAGTTTTACCTGCAGCAACTGTGGCAAGGATTGCCACTCCAGAATAGGCCATTACAGCCACATGAAACGTTGTGATTCAGCACAGAACATACTACGTGACGCAACACCTATTGTCTCCTGAGACAAAGAGGCCAATGATGATGATAACGCAGAAATGTATCGAATGATTCCTGGGCAAGTGAAGTCAAGTGCACTATCTGTTCATCTTGACTAGAGAAGACAATCTTAGTCTGACAGTGTTCCAGTGCTTACAAGAGCTATGGTCATGAAGAGGACACGTAGTTAATTCATGATGACTAATTTCTCTATGAGAATATGTTAGATGTTCAACTTTGAGGAACATATGGTCTAGGATAGTCTCGAATACGACTGTTTCAATTCATATATATAATAATAGTTCCTCTCGTACCGTTATACGTTACATAGGGCCTGCAAGTCATTTATCCATACCGCTCTATCCTGGGCAACTCGCTCAATCTCCTCCATGGAACTGAGACCGATATTTCCTGCCTCTCTCAGCAAAGTTCGTTTCAGGGTCTCCTTAGGTCGACTTCTCTTTCTTGAACCCTTTGCATCCCACTTCAATGCCTGCTTTGATATTCGTTGATCATTTCTCCTCAAGGTGTGTCCAGCATATCTCCATCTTCTCTTTCTTATAACAGTTGTTGCCAGTGGTTTACCAGACATTTCTCTGATTTAATCACTTCTCCTGAATTCGTTCCATTTTATATTCATTATTTTTCGCAGACATCTATTTTCAAATTCATTCAACTTGCCTTCTATATCTTTAGTCATTTTCCAACTCTCGCTGGCATATGTAAGGATTGATTGGTTATTGGTTATTGGTTACTAAACTGACGTCATTGCACTCCGGGCAGACCCATAGGTGCGCAGTCTCCCCAACAGATATCGAAGAGTATGCATAATAATGGTTCCTGTGGCTCGCTGATTAAACACACCTCTCACTCTGCCTCTCAGGCATCCAGTTCGACTTGAACAACGGGTAACTCCAAACTGCTTAAATCGCTTGATCGATTCAACATCGATTTTAGTGTCCTCATCCAACAGAGAGTCTCGAAGAGACCGAAGAATATCCCCCTTATCCATCTTCAACTCCCCAACAATCGATGCTGTTGATGCAAGCCTGTCCGCTCTCTCATTACCGTAAACACCCGCATGCCCAGGACAGTATATCCACGTAAGCCGCTGGAGGTTAGAAACTTCTATAGACGACATCCACTCATACCGAAACCTGCCCTTCTGGATCTTGTGAAGCATCGACTGAGAGTCAGATACAACAACTGCCCCAGTAAATAAAGTCCCAGAAATCCAATGGAGGGCAGCAGTAACGGTCTCAACCTCCATCCTCATACTAAAAGTAGTTGTCCTGTATGCCCCACTTCGCTCTGCAACAACCCTACCATGCGCATTAGCCAAGAAACCCCAGCCGGATTTCTCACCACGTTGAACCGACCCATCGGTATATACAACAACATCATCATCCCTTGCATTATCTTCTATCAGCTGCTTAACTGCGAGATCAGCCTTCATGTTGCCCCAATCTCTACATTCTCTTCCAAGAGTAATGATAACGTTGAGATAGTTCATCATGCTGCCATCTGTTGGGATCCATTCTTCCCCTTTTGGTAGAGTCGCAACCGTAGTCACCTGGCCAATTGTTCTCTCAGCCTGGGCCATCCACGACATGCCACGCTTGATTCTCGTGCCCTTAACATCATTAGTGTTCTTGTGAAGTGGATGTCTCTTATCCGAAGTAACCCGCATATATGCCTAGGTTTTGGCGATTGCATGACGGGAGCGTAGTGACAGAAGGCCAAGCATATATCTCATCTTCACATTGGGGGTATCTCTAGTGCATCCCAGAACAATACGCATACCTTCATTCTGAACCCGTTCGAGTCGTTCACATTGTGATCTTGATATCGTAAGAATTCCGAGTCCGTAATCTACCACTGACATTACCAGTCGATCGAACAAAAGGGCAAGTAGTCTCTGCTCAAGGTGTGCGGCCACCATAACTTTGAGAGCCGCAAGACCACGCTTGCACCGTTGTATCGTCTGTTCCATATGGTGTTTGAAAGATAGACTACGATCAAAGGTTATTCCAAGATAGCGCAGCCTGTCTCTGCACGCGATGGTATGTTCATCAAGATTACACAGGGTAGGTCAGCCTTGACGATGTGATTATTCGACGAGCACCACAACATACACGCTTTTTCAGGATTGATACAACATTTGAATGAAAATTCGTAATTTAGTTTTAATACTATATAACTTGAAGTTCCATGTTTTATTTAGACATTAAAAAGCTGATGTTGCTTTGCCAATATATATATATATTTCCGTTACTGCTTGTACTACCGCTTTTAGGGCAGTGTAGAACAGAGAACGAGTCAAAGGAATGTAATTGTCGCATGGCTAGTGCAGTCGTAAAAGATATAATTTTTACTGCGGTAAATTGGCATTTTAGGACAAAAACACGTATGTATGGTATCACATAAGCAAACAAAGACACGTATGTATGGTATCACATAAGCAAACAAGACACTATGGTATCATAAGAAACAAAGACACGTATCTAGGTATCACATAAGCAAGCAAAGACACGTATGTATGGTATCACATAAGCAAGCAAAATGAATAATCAAATGATAGTTAGCTTCGCACGTGGCTTCGGTAACATTAGGCCGACGAGCTCATGTAAACATTTTCAGAAATCAGACCCCAAATGTCGCGTGACCATCACATTTCAGTATATTTAGTTAGAAATGAATTCATTTGAAAAACGACACAACATGAAAGAACTCGGTTATATTATGTCACAAATTTAATTTAACAATAAGGAATATCAGTAATATTAACACTTGTCAGTGGCGGCTGGTGATAATTTTTCTTGGTGGGGCCAGACATTTTGTTCCGGATAAATCATGGTTTTAGATTGGTAAATATTAATATTTAATTAATAATAAATACACGATATACATTATGTTTTGGTGGAGCCCTGCTCCAATGACCCTTACACATGAGCCGCCACTGACATTTGTCATCAATAAAACACTATATACTCAATAAATTTATTAAAATTACAATAATGCTTACAGTGTTCTAACAAATATATATAAAAATCAGCTTCATAAAACAGGAATTTACGATTTGTCTGCTAAGCTATTCAGTCTTCTGTTGGAAGCCGATGAAAGTATCGATAGCGAAATCAAAAATCGTTGCACAAAAGCTAACCAAGTACTGGGAAAGTTAACACCACTGTTGTCACATAAAGAGATACCGCTAAAAACTAAAGCAAATCTCATAAGAACGATTTTCTGGCCAACATTATGTTACCAGTGACAAACATGATCAATAACAGCAGCTAATGAGCGGAAAATCATAACGACAGAGATGAGGTGTCTTAGAAGAGCTGCAAGTGTGACAATAAGAGACAAAATTAGAAATAAAGAAATCAGAAGAAGACTGAATGAAAAATCAGTCATGCAATTCATAAAAGAACAACAGATTAAATGGTTTGAACATCTGATAAGAATGCATTGGTATCGCCTACCACAGAGAGCCGCACAGAAAAAGTATAATGAGTACAAAGCAAGAAGAAGACCACGCAAAAGATGGAGCGCCAGCATCTAGAACAGCCTTACGAACATGAATATAGGCTTACAAAGTGTCTTGAAACAAGCACACACACGATCACTAATCCCCCCCGAAGAAGAAGAGAAGTCTTCTGTGACAGTAGGCTGCACTTTGCCCATTGTTCACTCTAGATATTTCTCTCACTTTTTTTTCTGAGACTCTAGAACTTGATATTTGTAATTGTCTGAAAAAGCGACAGTTACAATTAGTGTCATCGACAGGTCAAGCTGAAATCTCAACCACCAGCATCGATAAACCTTGGTCATCAATACTGTCCTCTTGTGTATCTGCTTAACACCTTCACCACCTCTTCCGTCACCACCACAGCAGATCTCAATTAGAAGTCTCACGCGATGGAAGAATACTTCGAGAAATACGTTCCTAGCATCAAGTCCGGTCATCGTGTTAACTATTCTTTATTTTAGCTATGCGTATTATTAGGGAGCTGGCGTCGCTGTGAAAATTCAGCGGTAATGTGATACCTAAAAACGAGAGATTTTTTTCCGTTACAGAAGCACTTGAGCTTTCAGCTCTTCCGCTCGGTGCCATGGATATCGTAACCCTTCGGTTCGGTGCCACGAACACCGTAAATCTGGAAGACCTGTGCCTTTTCTGCTAGCCCGGGGAATTGAACCGCACTCACCGTGGACTTATCACCCGTCGTCCAACCCGCTACGAACACGCTGGGCAGGCGGACACATCAGATAGCTTTAAACGCAAGGATATTCTTAGTAGTAAAAGAGAAAAGGGAAAGACGGGGAAGTATATTTATAAACGCCCGAGTGGTTACCGGGGCCCAAATTTGGGGTGTAAAGAATAGAGCCACTGTTACCTGCCACGCATGTCGTAAGAGGCGACTAAAGAGGTTTGGATGAAATCGGATGCACATATCCTAAACTTGTAGAAGTATATGCATTGAGGGCCTACCAAACCAATGTACAACGTATACACGTTCTTGGCAAAGATCAAACATATCACAAAGAGTGATTAAAATTGGTCGTAAAGAACGAACGCAAAGAAGAGAGAAGATATGCATATATATATATATATATATATATATATATATATATATGCCATATATGGCCCTTTTCATCTTTACAGACGGTCAATAGGCAAGTGTTTTACTGTGACAACTTCTGAGTTTTCGCTTTTCTCTCTTGTCGTTCAGCTCGTACATAAGTCTCTTCTCAAAAGACTCTGCACCCTTCCGTAATTTGGCTTTCCACACAACTCTGTCATCAGCTAGTCCCTCCCATCTCTGTAACTGTTGCTTTCCGTGTTGTGCTCGAGCCGAAAGAAAAGATGAAGTGTCGTCTCTCTTTGTGCCTAGCCTGGGCAGCTGTTATGGAGAATGTGCCTTGCCCATTTTGCACAAACCCCTCTCTACCCTACTGTTTTATCCAAAGGAAAGACAAAGTCTATACGTTTGGAATCCAGCAGGGTTTGCAGGAGATGCCAGAAGATGGCAAGGAATACACACTTCACCATCAACTGCCTTAGGGTCCCTCCCTACGGATTTTTGGTCAAGGTTTATATGTATAAACAGTTTAATCCAACGACGGTGATGACATTAAAGAACAAAATGAGAAACAAGATTGGTCATGTTGGTGTTTGTGTTGTTGTTATTATAAAACCTCCAGGAAATATAGCATTTAACCTGTTTTCCTATATTTGAGCGGATAAGAGTACTTGGCATACTTGCAGACTTAGAAGACTCAGAAACTCTAGGCGTGTAGTGTTATGCTTAGTTTTGTGGAAACTCCAACTCAGTCTTACAAAACTAGTCATAGAAAACTGTACACCTTTAGTTGTGTCTTCATCACTTTGCATGATTATCGTCATCATCAGGTGCCGTGCCGGCTATCGTAGTCGATCCTTGATCTCAACAAATCTCTGTCTCTGGAGATTGCTGTCATCTCAGATGTTGACGCTCTTTCATGAGATAAAGTCAGGCTATCCAAAACGTTCTCTCTCTGTCTCGTCTCCCCTCGATATTACTAGTTGTTATAATGAGTTTTGGTTGCGTCTGTCCTAAGGGATAGTGACTCGGTCTATTAACCCAGACGTTCTGAGTTCGATCACGCTGCGGAAAGTTTGGTTGTAAATTATTTCGCGTGGATTCTTACAGAAGGACGATGGCACCACCCGTTCAGAAAACAGCGGCAAACTACTGAACATAATAATGCCTAGAAAAATAATCACAATCAGCCTTAAAAAGCAGAGGTTGATTCGCAAAGTCCAGTAAAGGATATGCAATTACCTTTACTACAATGAGTTTTAAACTTCCTTTATTCATTAGATTCCTGAAAACTGATTACTGTCTCTTTCTTATATTTCCATGATAATTGAGACACACACAAAAAACAAAAAACAGTGCCATCTAGTAAATCACAACAAATAATATTTGTGTGTCTCTGTTGCGTTGAGGTAATGTGCTCGCCTCACATTCCAAAGATACTTGATTCACTACCTCGTTGAGCGATCTGTGTAGGTTTCCAGAGCTCCCTGATATCAGTGTAGGGGAGATTGAGTTCTTAGTCCTATCGGAGACGGACGATAAAAAGTATGTACCGTGTTCAAATTTAGCACGTAAAAGAAAACGTGAAGTTCAAAATAGAAATGAGCAAAGCTGGAAGATGATGCCAGGCCAAAATTCAATTTAAAAATTATAAAACTAAATTTCTACAAAATATTTTCACCATCTACTAAATTTCATCGTAGAACCTCGCCATTGCTACGGAGTTCGTGCACTGCCGCTGATATCTTCTTGTGTAAGAAAGAGACCGTACCAAACATGATTACTCACCAAAGTGTAATGATGATAGTCAATGATGATTAATTGATCAATCAATTAATCATTCAATAATTTAAAAAAAATATTTTCGGTTCCTTTCATTCTGCTTTTGTTTTCACTGCATGATCGCGTTAGAATACTATTTCTCATTTCTACTTCTTCTTCTTCTTCTTCTCTTCCACCATTTACTTCTTTATAGAAGTGTTGGGGGTGTTAATGTAGTGATCTAGTGTGTGCTTATTCTAATATACTTTATAAGCTGTTATTCATTTTCTTAAGGCTGTTCTTGACGCCGTCACTCCATCTTTTGCGTGGGCCTCCATCTTGCCCTCTACTCGTTATACTTTTCTGTGTGGTTCTCTGTGGTAAACGATAGCAGGACATTCTTGCCAGCTGTCCAAACCATTTAATCTGTTGTTCTTTTATGAATTGCATGACTGGTTTCCAGTGGCGGCTCGTTATTAAGGGCCAGAGGGGCCGGGCCTCCACCAAAAATAATATGTAACGTGTATTTATTATTTAATAAATTAAAATATAAACTAACTTAAAGTCATGATTTTCCCGAAAATGGGTGTCTGGCCCAACCAACAAAAACGATCACGAGCCGCCGCTGATGGTTTCACATCCAGTCTACATCTAATGTCTAGAAAGACCATAAATAATGGTTGTCAACAAATGTATTCAGTAAGCACTGGCGATAACTCAATCACTATTCTTTTAGAGTTGTCCCTCTTACCGTTACTTATTATCGTTCCTGATGTCAGTTTGTCTTGCCCAGGTCAGATAGCTAATTATCTGCCCTGTCCTGCTTTCTAATTAGAAGAAAACTTGTCTCTTTTTTTTCCTATTTATTTCCTGTGTAATTCCATTTCTCTACTTTTCTTTTCTTTGTAATTTTTCCTAGTCAACATTATCCTAGGATATTCTGATTACTATTAATCTATCGCATTCACAGTAAAGCATATTCGACTGAACATTACTCCAATATTTATTTTAGTTTTTTTCAATTCAGCGTCTGTGGCTTAGGGGTTAGTGACTCGGTCTATTAACCTCGACGTTCTGAGTTCGAATCATGCTGCGGACCAGTTTGGTTGCAAATTGTTTCGCGTGGATTTTAACAAAGGACGATGGCACCACCCGTTCAGAAAGCAATGGCAAACTACTGAACGTAATAATGTCTAGAAAAATCACAAACAGCGTTATAAAGCTGGGGTTGATTCGCAAAGTCCTGTAAAGGATATGCAATTAACTTAACTTTCAATTCAGCTTTCTTATCCAAATATCAACATCATCATCAGGTGTCGTACCGGCTGGCGTAGACGATCTAATGATCTCCACAAATCTCTGTCGTCGGTGTTTGCTATCAACTCTGATGTTGACGCTCTACCGTGCCATGAAGTCAGGCTATCCAAATTTTCTCTCTGTCTTCCTTTGTCTCGTCTACCCTCGATTTTTACCGGTTGTCACAATGTGTTCTAAACCTCCGCTTCTCATTACATGCCCGTAAAATGATGATGCCTCTTTCAATATTGATGATAAGCTATCTCTGTGTCTTGATCTCATTCAGTACCTCAACATTAGTCATTTTAGCAGTCCATGGGATTCTCTTCATTGTTCTGTAAGACCTCATTTATGTGGCCCTCAGAGATTTTTCGATCTGTGTGTTCACTGTCCATGACTCGCTTCCGTATACCAGTATTGGTTCTATGTTGCACTGAATAACTTACATTCTGGTCGGAATTGATAAGGACTTGTTGCAGATAATGCTTCTCATTATCAGGAATAATGTTTTCACTTGCCTTATTCTGCTCTTTATTTCTGATCGGCATCTGCCATCTGATGTTACCAGGGCCCCGAGGTAATTAAATTGCTGCACTTGTCTTAGCTCAGTCCCATTTACTGTGATGGTGCATTTTGTTAAAGTCTGCTTTTTTATATGATCATAACTTATGTCTTTATAATATTCAAACTGAGTCCTTTGTTGTTATCCAAACATACAAGATTTAATTACGAAGAATTGACTATAAAACTTTGAATAAATTTTATCTGTGAGTCGGTCTCTCACCGCAGATATGACATTAAAAGTCTCGAAAGTATTACATTGGAGTTCACATATGATTCGGTCTCTCGTCGCATATAAAGTATGTCGTCTGTCAAGAGTGAATAATAGCCGTCCATCGCAAGCAATGATGACATCAGCCTCAAACGTGTGCTGCTGCACCTCCCTGGTGTGTGCGGAAGTGGCTGTAGAGTCAGCGTATTGTGTAAAGCGCCATATCTATACATCTAACAAAAATTCATAGCATATCCGGAAATAACGCACTCGTAAACAAAACAAAAAATATGGGCACTATCATCCGAAGACGACGCTGGGGATGGATTGGACATGTGATGCGCATGGAGACTTGCTCCGACACGAAAACTGCACTGAGATGGACTTCAGAGGGTAGGCGAAAGCGTGGAAGACCCAAGACGACCTGGAGGAGAACGATAGAGCAAGAACTGAAGGAAATGAATCATAGCTGGAACACAATACAGAGGAAGGCCATGAACAGGGAAGAATGGTGTACGTTTGTTGCTGCCCTAAACGCCAAGGGCGTAACAGGGTAAAGAGAGAGGAGAGAGAGAAACAAAACAAAGCTGTCAGGATTCGAACCTAGAACTTCGAAATGTAGTACAAAAGGTTTAGCCACTTCACCAAAGAAACGAAAAAAAACACAACTACATAATATATATTTTAGATACGAGAATAGTTCATAATGGATTTGATTATGCAATAAATATAGTCTTTGTGTGTGCCCACATTTGATAATAGAAAATCAAGAGGATGAAAACAAGAACGGTGGGATGTATTAAAGATGCATTCACTTTCAATAGTAAGGTAATATGGACGTGATCATATGATGCAGAGAAATGGAAAGAATGAAAGAGAGGAGAGAGAGAGGAGAGAGAGGAGAGAGGGAGAGGAGAGAAGAGAGATGAAGAGAGAGAGAGAATGTGAGAGATGTAGAGAGCAGAGGAGAGAGAAATGCGAGAGAGAGAGAGAAATGCAGAGAGAGAGATGCAGAGAGATGCAGAAGCAGAGAGAGAGAGAGAGGGAAGCAGAGAGAGATGCAGAGAGAAGAGATGAGAGAGGAGCAGAGAGATACAGAGAGAGAGAGAGAAGAAGAAGAGAGGGAGAGATGCAGAGAGATAGAGATAGAGAGATAGAGTAGAAAATATATAGAGCGAGATATATATATATATATATATATATATATATATATATAGAGGGAGAGGATAATGAGAGAGAAAAGAGTGATGGATAAGAAAGACTGGGACAAAGCATCTAAAACCGAAATATTGCCATAATTGCACCGGGTTTTACACCATCTAACTCGGTCCCTTCCCGCAGAAATGGCATGCCACATGTCGTGACTATTCCTCAAATCATGAACTTTGTAGCACCGGCAGCAATCCTAATTGCTCTCTAGAAAAATGCACTGTTGAGTAGAATGGCGTGGTCCTTATTGAACCAAAGACCACTGAAACGAAAGGGCAAACGCTTAACTACTTAGCCACAAAGTCACACAAAACTGTGAATAATGACAGTTTTCTAACATCAGAAAAAATGGATATTAAATCATTAAGAAAAGCGTTGAATTTTAACACAATACTCTTACCATATATATCCCAACTCTCTGCTATCAATGCCAAACATGGCCCATGACTAAGACACAAGAAAGAAAGAAATTCATCATCAGGTGCCGTCTCACATCGAAAGGTTGGCTGCAATGAATCTCCAGTAGCTTCTGTCTTTCCCTTGGTGTTGCACACTGCCAGACTGTAACCTGTCAATTTCTTAAAGTTTTCCTCCCACTTATCTCTCGGTCTTCCTTTTGCTCTTCCCCTCAACTTTCCCCTCTAGTAAAGATTTTATCATGGTGTCATGTTTTTTATGTGCCCAAAATACTTTACTTGTCTGAATTTTATTTCTCTTAATAATTGTCAATTCACACCTAGTTTTCCTTAAACTTGTTTATTTTCTGTTTTTCTGTCCATGAAACTCTGCCTATTCTTCAAATATCTACATCTCAAATGCATCAATTCTGTCTTCTAACTGCTTGTTCATTGTCCATGTTTCCGAGCCATACATAGGACATATAATACATCTGATCATTCTCATTTTTAGCCTTTACAACAACAAAAATTACAACATGTGAAATGAGATGTCTACGAAAAGCTGTCAACGTTACAAGGAGAGATAGAGTGAGAAACGAGAATATCAGAAGCTTCGTTGGTACTATAAAATATATACATTACATCGAGAAGCAAAGAATCAAGTGGTTTGGCCATCTAATGAGAATGGAACCACATTTATTACCATCATGTGCCTACAATAATCGACACTCAGAGCGCGAGGCAGACCAAGAACACGACGGATAGATAACACCTCAGAGTCCCTGCAAAAGCATGGACTGGCAACGTCAAACGCAAAACACCTGACACAAGAAAGAAAACTAAATCTCCCCCCGGCGCTTCACGACAAATATGGTTAAGATAAGATAAGACTTTTACCAAAGTATACGCAGATTAAAACAAGTTTTCATTGTGTGCCTCAGAACAGGACAAAGTCGACTCCCCAACCACACGTATACAAAATATAAGATTGTTCACTAAACCACCCCAGACTACAGCGCATACATCAAGACTGTCTTGAATATGATATTATGATGCAAAGTCACTGGCTTAATAAAACAGCTCTGGAAAGGAAACTACAAGAAGCTCTGTGGGAGAAACAAAATACAGTGAGGTTTATACAAAGAAAATGTTGAATATATAGAAAGTATTTCTTGCGAACGAAAGGAAGGACAGGAGAAGAAAGAAAGAAAGTGATGAGAGAGAAAGAAAGGGTGATGAGTAAAAAAAGATAGAAAGACGACAGAAAAAAAAGAGAGCAATAGAAACAAGAATTCAAAGAAAGGAGAAGAGAGAATAAAAACGTGATTAAAACGAGAATTGGGAGAAAAGAGCGCCTGAGTGGCTATGGGACCCGCAAGGGAAGCAAAGAATAGTTCCACTGTTACCTATAAGGCGTGTCGTGAGAAACGACTGAGGTGGGGTTCTATGGAAGCTACCCTAGTAAATAATAAGTGCTGTAGAAATTGGATGTGCTGGCCAACCTGTAGACGCATAACTGGCACAACGTACAATCGCTCTTATGCTCAGATCGCAGAGATCACACAAGGTGGTTAACAATTGGTTGATATGGAGCGTTGGAAGAAGAAGAGATAAAACAGAAACGTGATGGAAAAGAGGATTGAGAGGGAGGACAGAAAGTAAGGAAATGAGAAAGAAGATGAAAGAGAAAGTGAATAGAATAAATATGTGATTAGGAAGAAAACTGAAAGAGAATTGAGAGAGAAATGACAGAGGGACAGAAAATGTGATGAAAACAAAGAGAACTGATAGTGTAAGAATGACAATAATAATGACAAAAATAATGAGAAATTAAAAGATAGAGAGAGAGAGGTTCAGAGAGAAGGCACATGAGGTTAAACGAGGATTGAGAAAGAGAGAATGGACAGCGAGACAGAAAATGTGATGAAAAGAAATAAAACTGAGTGTAAAAGTGACAGAAAGACAAAAATAATGACAAATTAAATGAGGGAGAGAGAGAGAGAGAGAGAGAGGTCAGAGAGAAGGCACATGAGGCTAAAAAAGAATTGAGAAAAAGAGAAAGGACAGAGAGACAGAAAATGTGATGAAAAGAAATAGAACTGGGTGTAAAAGTGACAGAAAGACAAATATCATGAGGAATTAAAGAGGGAGGAGAGAGAGAGAGAGAGAGAGAGAGTGGTCAGAGATAGGAACATGAGTATAAAAGAAGATTGAGAAAGAGAGAAATGTGAAATATGGGATACTTCTAAGTGCTGTTACTTTCAAATTTGAAAATAGGGACATTAGTGCCTGTTTAATAATCTATATATGAAACATTACAACAAACAGATAAGTACAGAATACAGAAGCTCGAATACTGACTCACACTAGGGAGAACCCACCCACTATGTTGTATCTGACAGAAATATGTAAAGGCGTATCCTATAGATCAGCGTTTCCCAAACTGACGGTACCGCCCCAGAGGGCTCTGAAGCGTTATAGGGGGGCGATATGGAGTTCAGAAGAATTTTGGGGGTGTTCAGGCGATTAGAGGTCGATGACTCTTTAAAGAAGAAATTAATAATAAATATTTTTAAATAAATTATTTTCGTGATTTTGCAATTGAATAATCATTTAAAATTCCAATTCTACATTTTAATTCATCTTATGTCCGTCTTACACGATCCATTTTTTCATTAATTTTCAATTTCACGCATATAATCATTTGAAAATTGACCATGAATTAGAGAAATATATATCAATTTTTTATGTCAAAGAGAAAATAGAGCATGTATATATGTGGGAGGGGCGATGGAAACTGTTATAATGGGGAGGGCGGCGTTACAAAGTTTATGTTATGCAAAGTGGGCGGTGACCGGAAATAGTTTGGGAATCTATGCTATAGATCGTAGATTCCCAAAATTTTTCGGCCCACCGCCCACCTTGAACAACATAAACTTTGTAACGCCCTCCTATTATAACAGCTCTGTAACGCCCCTCCTGTGGTGCAGAAAAGCCACAGGTCCTACAGATTTACGGTGCTCATGGCACTGAACCGAAGGGTTACGATGTCCATGGCACCGAGCCGAAGATTTGAAAAGCTCAAGTTCTTCTGAATGGGAAAAAAATAAAACAAATACACTAAAATACATAAGTGGAACTTTTGTTTTTAAATGATGACGCAATTAAGAATTCTTCTTCTTCTTCTGTTGTCACACTCCTACCGGGTTGTTGCCCTGTGTCGTGGTTTTCTTTTTGTCTTACGCTGTCCTTGTTGCTTGGTGATTGTTATTTTGTCTTTGACAGGATTCTGTTATGCCATCTAACCATATTTTTCGTGGTTTTCCTTCCTCCTTCTTTCCTGATGTTCTGTTGTAGAAGACTCTGTATACTGTGGAGTTGGATGCATTCTTATTAAGTGGCCAAACCACTTCATTCTTTACTTCTCAATGTAATTCAAGCAAAGTTCTGTGCCAACTTTCTTTCTTATGTTGATGTTGGTGACTCTTGTCTTTTCTGGTGTTGATGGTAACTTTTCGCAAGAAGCGCATTTCACATGTAGTTATTTATAATTAAGCGGTTTGGCTCTCTAGATAATTTTAGTCAAAAACATCGATTTTTCAAAGTGTTTAGTTTTATAAAGTACAACATTCGTACTATCGATAACACATAAATTTATGTTGTTTTGTTTGTTTATTAGCATTACAACATTAATAAGAAACGCCTAATTAAAACTTTTTTCTGTCAAATCCCAAGTTTAAAATTGAGTTTTAAAAAAATCATTTTTCCCATTTTTAAAAAATAATTTCTTGAGTTTTAACTAATACTAAAGTTAGATACACGAAATTTGAGATGAATATCTCACATATCATTGTGTAACTACAGCTCCATTTCAAATTACATTTTTGTGAAAATTTGTTTTTACAATTAATTTTTCAATGTGAAATGGTGACACGTTTTGTGCGTTTTTTTCAAGCATAATTTTAAAAAATAAAAATAAAATATATTTCTTGAGATTTGACAGAAAATAAATAGACCTATGTCTGTAAATATGCTAACAGTTTATAAATCACCCCCTTATTTCTTAATATATTTGTTTGTTTTGTAAATTTTAGGATTCTAATGACATGTATTTTTTAATGATGACAGCTATTGTCATGACAACCATGCAACTTTTATTTAAAAACATTAAAATAGATCTACATTCAAAGCTTAACATGCCCATTATAAAATAATTGCTCTAACTTAATTAATAAAAGAAATTATTTTTTCGAAGCCAAACCCCCTTAAGAATAGAGATAATAAAATATTGACATCAGAAACGGAGCTGAAGAAAAGATATACATAACAAATTAACGAAATTCTAATTAAACTTGACCCATCAGAACTGATAACATTTGACAAGGAAGCCAGAATTCAGTCTCTATCAATTAACGAAGAATTAGGAAGTGCCACTGAGATCAAGAAGGCAATCCGTTCTCTGATAAACAATAAGGCAGCATGTAATGACAACATTATTGCAGAAATGTTCAAAGTGGCAGATGATACAGCAATTAGACAGGTGCAAAAACTATTTAATAAAATATTGGAAGAAGAAAAAGCCAAGAACAATGGAATAAGAGAATAATTAAGATCCCTAAAAATGTGACTACAAAGATTGCAACAAGATTAGATGGATCACCCTATTATCAGTAATGAACAAGGACTTTTTACTAAGTCCTTCTCAGGAGAATCAAATATTGCAACAAGAGGACATGGCCCACCCTATTACAAGTAATGAACACCGCTTTTTTTTGGTTAATTCAATCTCAGAGAATCAAAGAGTCACGCGAGAACAGAACGGGGCAGCGCAGATTTGAACCTACGACCATCAGAAAACTAGGCGAATGGATTAACCACTTAGCCACAGAGACCTCCACATTCTTCTTCTTCAAACGCTCCAAATCGACCACTTGTTATCCACTCATTGTGATTTGTATGTGACCCATGCCTAACAGTGATTGTACGTTGTGCCAGTTATGTGCCTACAATAAAGCCAGAACAGCCTATTTCTCCAATGTTTTTTATTACTAGGTAACGCCCTAGGTCCTACATCAGTCGCCTCTTACGACATGCCCTGTAGGTCGCAATGGTACTATTCTTTGCTTCCCTTGCTGACCCCGGCACCTCACGGGTGTCAGGAAGATCAAAGAATCACACTTGAACAGAACGGTGCAGTCCGGATTCGAACCTACGACCTTCAGAAAACTAGGCGAACGGGTGTAGCTCTTAACCAAAGAAACTTCAATATTAGTAGACAGTACTTTGAGAACTACGAGTATTTTCTCTTTGTCTAATACCATCACTATCTACTACTGATGTATGGCTCTGAAACGTGGCAAGTCACCAAGTTAAATACAAAACACGTAATCACAAAGTACTGTAGTTTTACAAATTACAAAAACAATGACAAAATACAGCAACGTTTCGACCAACAAGGCCTTTATCAAGCAAACGAACAACAGGAGTGACAAATTTAGTTTTGTTGGACGAAACGTTGCTGTATTTTGTTATTGTTTTGTAATTTGTAAAACTACAGTACTTTGTGATTACGTGTTTTGCTAATAAAATAGTTTACTGCAGTCTCATCTATTTTGTGAACAAGTTAAATACAATAAGATTCAAACCTCTGTCAACGGATGTCTTTGGTAGATTCCCAGACTGAGATGGTATGATGGAATTGCATACACAGACCTGTGGATAAGAACCGGATAGGAACCCATGACGACCCAGGTCAAAAGGAAAAAAAGCGATGGATCGGGCATACCCTAAGGAAGACACAGTCGAATGTCACTAGACAAGCACTTGAGTGGAACCGACAAGAAAAACGAACAAAGAGGACGCACTAAACAGACCTGGAGACAAAGTCTTGTTGAGGAACTGAATAGTTCTCGACTATCCTGGGAAACCATAAAGAGAACATCCAGAGACCGAGACGAGTGGCGAACAACTGTTGAGGCTATATGCTCCACGAGGAGTAGAGAGGAATAAGTCAGTAAGTAGGTATCTCCACCTACTTTCTCTATTATACTACCAGTGGCGGCTCGTGATCATTTTTGTTGGTGGGGGCAGACAGACATTTTTTGGAAATATCATTGTTTCGGTTAGGTTATATTTTAATGTATAAAATAATAAATACACGTTACACCTTTTTTTGGTGGGGCACGGCTCCACTGGCCCTTAATGACGAGCCGCCACTGTATACTACTATCTGTTATGTCGCAATTCATGGTTTGTTTTCTCAAGTACTACTTCCACTGTGTAAGGTCAATGAAAGATAGACTTCTTCCGCCGGTTTCTGCAACCTGAGTACGCAATTTCCTCTTTATCTCGTGTTTAATCCCATTTACCGTTCGACTGTCCTCGTCAAGTATTTCTGGGATCCTTCTAATATCATTAACCTGATCCTCACCTTTAAGACCACAACTTTTTTTTTTCTCTCTCGTATGCCATTTAAACCCCGATTGAGGGATAGCCTTTTAACAAACTAATGCCAAGTCTTCATATTTTTTAGTTATCTTCTGCAGCCACCATCAACTCTTCTACAATTTTGTTAAAATCTGCCTCCAAATCTTTTCTTCGTGCATTTCTAGGCTTCAGATTTTCGATTTCCTTTGGTTTCATGGAAAGCCTTCTTGCTATAATCGCTTCGGATTTTTTAAAGAAATGTCAAAGAGCGTGTGGCCGAACGGTTAACCACTGCTTCCATGCGAGATACCCGTGTTTAATTCCCGGTAAGTCCTTGGATTATTTTCAGTTGGCATAAATAAAAATCTTAACCTGCTTCGCGGCGACTGAATTAGCCATGCCGTCATTAAATTCCACAGGCTCGTCCACCTGTCCTACACTCTCCTAATATCGAAATTACAGGCAGTAACGACAGTTTTTGGTTGCTTTTTCTTTTTTAACTTTTTTAACAAATGTTGCTGTCTGTGTCCTATCTCTCGTGCGGCTACATACTGATTCCAAAGGCAATATCGATTCTCTAACAAATGTTGCTGTCTGTGCTATCTCTCGTGCGGCTACATACTGATTCCAAAGGCAATATCGATTCTCTAACAAATGTTGCTGTCTGTGTCCTATCTCTCGTGCGGCTACATACTGATTCCAAAGGCAATATCGATTCTCTAACAAATGTTGCTGTCTGTGTCCTATCTCTCGTGCGGCTACATACTGATTCCAAAGGCAATATCGATTCTCTAACAAATGTTGCGGTCTGTGCCCTATCTTCTGCTGCTACATACTGATTCCAAAGGCAATATCGATTCTCTAACAAATGTTGCTGTCTGTGTCCTATCTCTCGTGCGGCTACATACTGATTCCAAAGGCAATATCGATTCTCTAACAAATGTTGCTGTCTGTGCTATCTCTCGTGCGGCTACATACTGATTCCAAAGGCAATATCGATTCTCTAACAAATGTTGCAGTCTGTGTCCTATCTCTCGTGCGGCTACATACTGATTCCAAAGGCAATATCGATTCTCTAACAAATTTTGCTGTCTGTGTCCTATCTCTCGTTCGGCTACATACTGATTCCAAAGGCAATATCGATTCTCTAACAAATGTTGCAGTCTGTGTCCTATCTCTCGTGCGGCTACATCTGATTCCAAGCAATATCGATTCTCTAACAAATGTTGCTGTCTGTGTCCTATCTCTCGTGCGTTTCTCTAACTGATTCCAAGGCAATATCGATTCTCTAACAAATGTTGCTGTCTGTGTCTATTTTCTGTGCGGCTACATACTGATTCCAAAGGCAATATCGATTCTCTAACAAATGTTGCTGTCTGTTCTATCTCGTGCGGCTACATACTGATTCCAAGCAATATCGATTCTCTAACAAATGTTGCAGTCTGTTTGCTATCTCTCGTGCGGCTACATACTGATTCCAAAGGCAATATCGATTCTCTAACAAATGTTGCTGTCTGTGTCCTATCTTCGTGCAGCTACATACTGATTCAAAGGCAATATCGATTCTCTAACAAATGTGCTGTCTGTTCTATCTCTCGTGCGGCTACATACTGATTCCAAGGCAATATCGATTCTCTAACAAATGTTGCAGTCTTGTCCTATCTCTCGTGCCTATACTGATTCCAACAATATCGATTATCTAACAATGTTGCAGTCTGTCCTATCTCTCGTGCGGCTACATACTGATTCCAAAGGCAATATCGATTCTCTAACAAATGTTGCAGTCTGTGTCCTATCTCTCGTGCGGCTACATACTGATTCCAAAGGCAATATCGATTCTCTAACAAATGTTGCTGTCTGTGTCCTATCTCTCGTGCGGCTACATACTGATTCCAAAGACAATATCGATTCTCTAACAAATTTTGCTGTCTTTTCCCTATCTCTTGCGCTACATACTGATTCCAAAGGCAATATCGATTCTCTAACAAATGTTGCGGTCTGTCCTATCTCTCGTGCGGCTACATACTGATTCCAAAGGCAATATCAATTCTCTAACAAATGTTGCAGTCTGTCTATCTCTCGTTGGCTACATACTGATTCCAAGGCATATCGATTCTCTAACAATGTTCTGTCTTTTCCTATCTCTCTGCGCTACATACTGATTCCAAAGGCAATATCGATTCTCTAACAAATGTTGCTGTCTGTGTCTATCTCTCGTGCCTATCTGATTCCAAGGCAATATCGATTCTCTAACAAATGTTGCTGTCTGTCTATCTCTCGTGCGGCTACATACTGATTCCAAACTTCGATTCTCTAACAAATGTTGCAGTCTGTTCCTACTCTCGTGCCTACATCGATTCCAAAGAATTCGATCTCTTAACAAATGTTGCAGTCTGTCTATCTCTCTCGCTACATACTGATTCCAAAGCAATATCGATTCTCTAACAAATGTTGCAGTCTTGTCCTATCTCTCGTGCGCTACATACTGATTCCAAGGCAATATCGATTCTCTAACAAATGTTGCAGTCTTGTCCTATCTCTGTGCGACTACATACTGATTCCAAAGGCAATATCGATTCTCTAACAAATGTTGCTGTCTGTGCCTATCTCTGTGCTACATACTGATTCCAAAGCAATATCGATTCTCTAACAAATTTGCAGTCTGTGTCCTATCTCTCGTGGCTACATATGATTCCAAGCAACTCTAACTTCTTCTTCTTCTTCTGATTTCTAATTCTTCTTCGAACGCTCCATATCGACCACTTGCTAACAACTCTTTACGAATTGTATGTGATCTGAACCTAAGAGCGATTGTACGTTGTGACAGTTTTGTGCCTACAAGTAGGCCAGCACATCCGATTTCGGCAATGATTTTTATTTATTGTGGTAGCTTCCCTAGTTCCTACATTAGTCGCCTCTTACAACATGCCTTATAGGTCGCAGTGGTAGTATTCTGTTTCCCTTGCGGGACCCTGCACCACATGGGCGGATTCCTCTACTAAATGTTGAGGTCTTTGTGCTATCTCTCTTGCCGCTATATACTGATTCCATCAGTAAAGATGAAGAATGACAAGTCCTTACTCTGTTATTCATGAACATCTGACTGTCTTATGGTATGTGCTACATGTTGTCGGTCCTAACGAACATTTCTAACACAATTTACAGCCAGATAAATTTACATCTCTTAGCGGGCCTGTGCAGCTATAGCTGAAGCGGTAGTGAAGGTGATCACAATACAAACCCATTTCAATGATACTGGCCATTTAGGTACTCACGATGTCCAGGTCACAGCCATCCGATCATGTTCCTCGGATGATCGCAGTCGATTTGCTCTGGAGAATCGGTTGATTTCTTTGTATGGTACCTTGCGACCACGTGGGCTCAACGTATTACATTCCTATGCTTCTTAATACTTTCTCTTCCCATGTCTTGTAATCTATATGGGTATATGTTGCATGTATTCAAGTTATATATTTACTAGATGTTTCATTGTTTCTCTTCCGCTCTATTTCTAGTTTTTATGTGTGTTTTTGTGTTACATTTATTTCGTTATTCGTTTTTATTCCCAGATTTTCATTAGAAACGTTTGTATTTGCTCGTCCATTTGAGTTTTTTTTTCACTCCTGTTGTTCGTTTGCTTGATAAAGGCCTTGTTGGTCGAAACGTTGCTGTATATTGTCATAGTTTTTATAATTTGTAAAACTACAGTACTTTGTGATTACGTGTTTCAACAATAACAGAACATTATTGGAACAAATGTTCCCTTGCTCCTAGATTCATACTCGCTTAGCCATATTCAGTAATGTGGGACGTTGTCATGGTCATCACTTGGAAGTGGAGTTAGGTCTAAGGCAGTTATTGCTTGATGACCCTGAGGCTGATTCATGTAATCTTCTTCTTCTTCGATCGTTCTAGGCTTGTTTTTATCATTTTCTTTGTGATATATAAACAGCCAAACATTAGAACGTAATGTACATGATCCAAACTTCAGCACCTATTTGAGCACAGCTGCTTTTCCTTCGGTGGGGTGTTCGATTTCAGCCAGCTATTGTGTGCGGTTTCGCTTTTTCCGCTAGCCTTTGACTGTCCCCAACCAAAACCCACAAGGCAGTGGGTTGCTATTTTCTTTCAGGGCAGCGACCCTTAGACGACCTGCCCTCCCTGGCTTTTTAGCACCATCTACCCAACAAATCCGGTCGTTTTAATAAACACCTTGGTTTGTCACCCGTTCAGGTTTGTGTACGGTTTGCTCCGCTAGTCTTTGATTGTCCCCAAATCAACTACAAGGCAGCAGTAATTTATATCATCTCACTCCCTGTGGCTACAATCCTGGATATGTGTCCTACTGTTAACTTATTGTTCTTATATTGGCCCGAGTCTGACAGCCGACGTGATGTTAGCTTAGTTTGTTATAGATTTGACAATCAATCGCAATGTTTGTATATTTCTATCGCTCGTGTGTTGTCAGGGCTCTCAATGGAAGCAAAGAGTTGTAATACTGTGACCTACAAGGCATGTCGTAAGAGGGGACTAACGTAGGGGGAGGGACTTAGGGAAGCTATCCTAGTAAATAAAGGCATCGCAGAAATTGGATGTGCTGGCATACTTGTAGACGCATAACTATCACAACGTACACTCGCTCTTAGTGCTTCAGATCACATAGAAATCAGAAAGAGTAGTTAACAAGTGGTTGATATGGAGCCTTCGAAGAAGAAGAAGTATACTTATATGCGGGTCTATTCTACACATGAGACATGAACAGTTTAATTTTCTAACCAACTCAGTCGGGCGTAATATAAAGAGTTTTAAAGCCGAAAGATTGACTTCCATGCACTGGGTTTTACCCCATATGGCTCGGTCTCTCTCAGCAGAAATGACACGCCACCTGCCGAGAGTGTTGCACAAAGCACGAACTCCGTAGCTCCAGAAACAATCCTAGGTGTCTCTGGAAAAAACTGCGTTCGTAAAAGAACGGCGTGTCCGGACTCGAACCCACGACCTTCGATTCACAAGGCAAAGGGCTTAACTACTTAGCCACAGAGACCCCCGAAAGGCGTAATATAGACTGCAAAAAAGCAGAATGACAAGACAGAAATCACAAAATAGAATAACTCGAATGAAGTATAATTTTAAAAGCGTTACTCATTTACAGAAGTGTTACAGAAGAGGCCTTTGTATATCATGGACAGAGAAAAGAACAAATAGATCTATCCAGAAAGAACTCAAAATCAACTTGCAAATCTTCAGAAGATGACAGAAGAGTATCAGCAACCAATCTTTAGAATACTGGTGAATATCGGTTACTAATCTTCAGAAGACTAGAGAATATCAGTTACTCATTATTTTGCTCTTAACACTACGCTGTTTTAATTTTCTTCTCTAAGAAAACTGGCTGATGCTACAAATAAGAAAGAGAAAATTGATATATTTTGGACATATAAAAAGACTCGAATGGTTGGAGAAGACCATCATGAAAGGAGGTATACCGACAAATATGAGAAGAGGAAGACCACGGAGAAGATGGATTCAGGATGTAACTGATGGTTTAAACATGACGACTGCAGAGGTGGGACATCTGGCGGAATTGAGAGAGGAAATTCTGAAAGACTGTTTGTGATGATGATGATAGATGATGTGTATGGAAAATATTTTGATGATGATGATGATGATGATGAACTAATTTACAGGTTGCGACCAAATAAGAAATTAAGTATTATTATTAGGGAGATGAACTCAGTATATTACAAAATGTATTTGGAACAATACGGATACTTTTCTAGAGATCTATTTCGAAGTAGGTGCGATAGAATTCACTGCTCTATCAGAGACCTGATATAAAAACTAATCTCCGTGTTGAAGTTGCGCACGTAAAAGAATCGTTAGCAAATGAAAAGTTAAAAGAACAGGCTGCAAATCAGCTGTCCTTGAAAAATGTATAAGAGAGCGTTAAAAATTTTTTTTTTAATTTCACCATCTTCAAAATAACATTGAGGTGATCGCCGGCGCTGCGCTGACCGGGGACTGCCGTTGATATCTATCTGTTCATTGTCTATTCCCAGGTGAATGATGGAGTTCGTTGCCCACTCTCGTCGCTAAGCGTAGGATGGGAGCTTTAATTTGCATTCTAGGGCCAGATGAGTTGCCCTTGTGAGGGTTATGTCCATGTTTATATAGTGTGGTCTTGATATTGTCTGTCCATCTTTTCTTGGTCTTCCCTTAGCTCTAGTACCCGATCTCTTTTATTGTATGCTGTTATTGGTGGTTGGTTGTATTTCATTCTCATTAAATGTCCAAACCACCGCATTTGTTGTCTTTCGATGTATTCGGTGCATGAAGTTATGCCCACTCTGCTTCTGATCTCCTCATTTCGTAGTCTATCTTTCCTGGTGACTCCCACTGCCTTCCTCAAGCATTTCATTTCACACGTGGTGAGCTTTCTGTGATGTGTTGCTGTAAGAGACCAAGTTTGGCACTGATAACAGAGTGTTGGTAGGAAAATATTTTTTATCATCTGTCTTTTCACTTCCATCTTGATCTTTGGGTGTTATAGTAATGGTGCCAGCTGGTAGGTCACTGCATATCTTCTTGTGTAATAAAGCTATCTTAACACACATGGCTATTCACTGAAGTGCAATGATGATGGTTTCTATCAGTCAACCAATCAATCAATCAATATTGTAACCATTTCTTCGTTTCAAAATCAAACAATAGCTTACAACAGATGAATATGGTTTTTAGTGAAAACCAAACACCTAATATTATTACAACTTCCGTATTTAGAGGAATCCTGATAAAAGCGAGCGACGGGCCGAACCACCTCCACTGACCTAGGGTTGCATATTCCTGTCCTAATCATTTTTTTTTTTAAAGATTCAGAAGCACTTGAGATTTCAGCTCTTCGGCTCGGTGCCGATGACATCGTAACCCTTCGGTTCGGTACAACGAACACCGTGAATCTGGTGAACCTGTGGCTTTTCTGCCAGCCCGCGGAATTGAACTCACACTCACAGGGATCTTGTCACCCGTAGTCCAACGCGCTACGAACACGCTGACAGACGGGTGTCCTAATCATTTATTACCGTCTCATTTATTCTCTCTCGATTTAATCCTCGTTTTTAAGTGTTCCTTTTATTACATTCCTGGCTCTACCATTTAGCAGTCCTCTAATAGTTTCTTCTCTAGTTGAATACATTCCGTTTTTCTATCCTGCCTCGGCTGCTTTACCAAGAAATAGAGACTCTTTACATCAAGCTTAGACTTGTTGAAGAGCCCTAGACGACGTTAAGAGCACAATGCCACCTGGTACATACAGACACTCTTGTCTGGACGTGAAGTGCTCTTATTTGGTGGTGCTCGCTGGCTAGTTGTACTCACGAGCAGTTGGTCTAGACGTCACGGCTTGAAGAGATTACAGGAGGGTTAGTATTGTTCTCTATTCTCGGTCTTCTGTATGGGAGACACATACACAGGGAGAGGGTATACGCTGGAGAGTAGATTAGGGGCGTTGATAGATTAGATCATCGGATAGATTTATTCAGACGGAATTTTCTGTTATTGAGATGAAGGCACAGTGTTGTATGTATATTTATTTATATATATATATATATATACAGTGGCGGCTCGTTATCATTTTTCTTGGTGGGGCCAGACACACATTTTCGGGGAAACCATGATGTTGGGTTAGGTTATATTTTAATTTGTTAAATAATAAATACACGTTAGATATTATTTTTGGTGGTGCCCGGCCCCATTGGTCCTTAATGACGAGCCGCCACTGTATATATATATATATATACATACAATACTGTGACGTATTGACAGACAGACAAACAGACAGGTAGGTAAGTTTTCTTCTTTTCCTCGAACGCTTCATATCGACCACTGTGTGTGATTTGTATATGATCTGAGCCAAATAGTGATTGTAGTTGTGCCAGTTATGCGCCTTAGAAAGTACTTACGTAAGTTTGAAAATAGGTACGCAAGTTGGAAAGTGGGTAGGTAGGTTTGCAAGTTTGTAGGTAGGTCTGAAAGTAGGTAGGTAGGTTAGAGAAGTAGGTAGTAGGTTAGAGAGAGGAGGTAGGAGTGAGGAGAGTAGGTAGTAGGAAAGCAGGTAGGTAGGTTAGAAAGTAGGTAGGTAGGTTAGAAAGTAGGTAGGTAGGTTAGAAAGTAGGTAGGTAGGTTAGAAAGTAGGTAGGTAGGAGTTAGAAAGTAGGTAGTAGGTTAGAAAGTAGGTAGGTGGGTTAGAAAGTAGGTAGGTAGGTTAGAAAGAGGTAGTTAGGTTAGAGAAAGTAGGTAGGTAGGTTAGAAAGTAGGTGGGTAAGTGTAAGGAGAAGTAGGTAGATAGGTTAAAGTAGGTAGTTAGGTTAGAAAGTAGGTAGGTAGGTTAGAAAGTAGGTAGTTAGGTTAGAAAGTAGGTAGGTAGGTTAGAAAGTAGGTAGGTAGGTTAGAAAGTAGGTAGGTAGGTTAGAAAGTAGGTAGGTAATTTAGAAAACAGGTATAATGACAGACAAACAGACAGACGGAGTAATGAATGAATAAATCTACATAAAATAAACGGATAGACCGACAGACAGGCAAGTAGGCGGACAGACGGACGAACGGAGGGAAAGATGAATGGAGAATCTCTAGATAAATAAATAGATAGGCAGACGGACAAACGGACGGATAGATGGACGAAATGATAGACGGACGGTTAGACGTATGGATAGACGTACGGAAGGAGAGACGAACAGACAGATAGATAGGCGGATAGGCGGACGGATATAAAGACAGATAGAAGAACAGATAGGCGGACAGATAGATGGAGAGATAGATGGACAGACGGATTGATGTATGGATAGGCAAACAGATATACGGACAGTTAGAAGGATAGATAGACGAACAGATAGACGGACAGATAAACGGAAAATAGATGGATAGATATGGACATATAGACGGACAATAGACGGACAAATGGTTGGACAGATAGTTGGGCAGATAGGACAAAAGACGGAAAAAGTTGGACAGATAGACGGACAGATAGACGACAGATAGACGGACAGATAGACGGATAGATAGACGGCAGATAGACGGACAATAGACGGACAAATAGACGGACAGATAGACAGACGGATAGACGGACAGATAGACGGACAGATAGACGGACAGATAGACGGACAATGGACAGATATACGGACAGATAGACGGACAGATAGACGGACAGATAGACGGACAGATAGACGGACAGATATACGGACATATAGACGGACAGATAGACGGACAGATAGACGGATAGATAGATGACCAGATAAACGGACATATAGACGGACAGATAGACAGACAGATAGGCGGACGAACAGATAGACGGACAGATAGATGGACAGATAGATGAACAGATAGATAGACGGACAGACAGACGGATAGACGGACGGAGAAACGGACAGATAGACGGACAGATAGATGGACAGATAGACGGACAGATAGACGGACGGACAGACAGACGGACAGATAGATAGACAGATAGATAGACGGATAGATGGTCGGAGAAACGGACAGATAGACGGACAGATAGACGGACAGATAGATGGACAGATAAACGGACAGATAGACGGACAGATAGATTGACAGATAGACGGACAGATAGATGGATAGATAGAAAGACAGATAGACAGACAGACAGATAGATAGACGGACAGATAGACGGACGGACAGACAGATAGAAAGATAAATATTTAAAGAATAATTACGATTTCCAATTGGCACATATATCTTCAACAAATACTTGGTTCTATCAGTGCAGAAAGGGGATATCACAATTAAGAGTGAGAAACTTTGATAAAACCGCGTATCTCTTAACTAGATTTAGATTCCAAAAATTAATTCACTGAGACGTTGACCCACATACCGATCAAGATCAATACCCCAATAAAAAATAAATTCCCCGAAAAAATCTTCATTTCTATGTGATATAAGGACTTCCTGGTGGCAGATCCTGAGAACCGACGGATATTTCAAGCATACACGAACACTTGAAGTATGCCTTAAGAAAAGAGTACTCACTCGAACTCGATTAGACAAATTTTCGAGAGTAGAACAGAAGAAGAAGTATTCCTTCCAGCGTTTCCCAAAGTGAGCGGTACCGCCCCCTCCCCAGTGGGGCTGAAACGTTCTAAGGGGGCGATAGTGGGTTCGGAAGAAATTGAGGGGATGGGGTGTTTCATGCGATTAGAGGTCGGTGGCTCCTTAAAGAAGAAATTAATAATATATATTTTAAAATAAATGTTTTCGTGGTTTTGCGATTGAATAATCATTTAAAATTTGAATTCTGCATTACAATTCATCTTATGCCCGTTTTACACGATCCATTTTTTCATCAATTTTCTATTTCAATCATTTAATCATTTTTTAAATTGACCATGTATGACAGAAATATATATCAATTTTCTATATCAAAGAAAAATAGAGCATGTATAGGGGGCGTTGACAAACTGTTATAATGTGGAGGGGCGCGTTACAAAGTGTATGGTGTGCAAAGTGGGCGTTGTGCAAAGTGGGCGTTGTGCAAAGTGGGCGTTGTGCAAAGTGGGCGTTGTGCAAAGTGGGCGTTGTGCAAAGTGGGCGTTGTGCAAAGTGGGCGGTGTGCAAAGTGGGCGGTGTGCAAAGTGGGCGGTGTGCAAAGTGGGCGGTGAGTCGAACAAGTTTGGGAATCCATGCCTTATACACTTGTATTTCAAAAATGGTTAAAACTGAAAATGTAATAACGTGATTGTCACGTAAGGAATATAGACTTGCAGTAGGAAAATTAAAAAAAATATTGAATATTGAAAAGTAATGATACAAGCTGGGAAAAAATCTTCGATTTGTGGGGAAAATAATTGGAAATACGAAAATGTTATTTATTAAAGTGACATTTATTATTTATTTTGTGTTTGTTCGCTGGCTGTCATGAATTAGGGCGTAGTTATGGCTCATAAGTTTTATTTTTTTTTACGGGAAGAATACTTTACAGTATCACTATTGTCCATTACCATTCAGTCGATTGATTGATTGATTGATTGATTGATTGACTGACGAACGGATAGGCGGACGGATAGACGGATTACCGTATAGACGGATAGGCCGACGGATATAGGCGGACGGATAGGCGGATTGCCGAATAGAGGGATAGGCGGACGGATAGGTGGACGGATAGGCGGATTTGCCGGATAGACGGATAGGCGGTCGGATAGGCGAACGGATATGTGGATTGCCGGATAGACGGGTAGGCGTACGGATATGTGGATTGCCGGATAGACGGATAGGTGGACGGATAGGCGAACGGATAGGCGGACGGATAGGCGGATTGCCGGATAGACGCATAGGTGGAGGGATTGGTGGATTGTCGAATAGATGTATAGGTGGACGGATAGGTGGATTGCCGGATAGACGGATAGGTGGACGGATAGGTAGATTGCCGGATAGATGTATAGACTGAGGGATAGGCGAACCATCTTTACTGCACTTCAATGAGTAACAATGTGTGACCTAATCTCTTTCTTACACAGGAAGATCTCAGCTGCGGTGGACGAACTCCGTAGCACCGGCGAGGTTTTCCGATGTAATTTTTAAGAATGTGAAGACATGTTTGTATCAATTTTATTTTAAATCTTTTCTAATGAATTTTGCGTGGGCGGCGACTTTCCAGCCTGCTTTTCACGATTTTGAGCTGCAAATGATTCTTTTACGTTCTCAAATTTAACACGGGATCTACGTTTTATCGTCCGTTTCCGATATGACTAGGAACTCGATCTCACCTACACTGAGATCAGGATCACTTAAAAATATCGAGATGGCTTGACCAGGGAGCGAACTTGGTATATATAACACGAGAGAAGAGCACATAACCCTTACGTCACAGAGACAGCCTAGAATCTTATCATCCCCGACGTTCTGAGTTCAAATCACGCTGCGGATAGTTTGCTTGCAAATTGTTTCCGTTGATTTTAACAAAAGGACGATGGCGCCACCGTTCAGAAAGCAATGGCAAACTACTGAACGTATAAGTAGTGCCTAGAAAATCAACGACTTGTTTACTGTGGTTGATGGCTACGTCCTTTGGGATATGCCACGATTTTCATTTTTTTCAATTACTCATATTGTGTCACATTCTATTGTAAATCAACTTTCTCTTGCTAACTTTCCTATTTATTTTGATATTTGAATCTGTTCTGTGTGATCTCTACAAATAATTAAGGCTTGCGACTCATCAGACTAACTGTTTTATAATCTATGTGTGGGATTAATAAAGCATGGATTATGAGATTAACTGTTTTAAAATAAGTGCGTGGGCTTAATAAGGCGTAGATTATGAGAATGATCAAAAATATTTATTTTGAAAAAGGTTTATCAAAAAGGAAACATGATAAAGATGGAAGGGGAAAATCGAAACGAAATCATCATTATTAAATTAAGCACTGGCATAAGTCAGTTAAAAGAAGAACAAACATGGCTTTACAAAAATTAAACAACTCAAAACGGTATGGAACGGAACTGATAAGAAAACAAAGATCAGAATACTAAGAGCATGCATATTCCCAGTGGCAACGTATGGGTGTGAAGCATGGACATTTAATAAAGCAGTAAAAAAACGTATGTGCTTTTGAGTATAAGTGTTACAGAAGAGTCCTTCGTATATCTTGGACAGAGAAGAGAACAAATAGATCTATCCAGAAAGAACTCAGGGTCAAAGAAAACTGGTTGATGCTACAAATAAGAAAAAGAAAATTGAGATATTTTGGACATATAAAAAAGACATGAAGGGCTGGAGAAGATCATCATGGAAGGAGGCATACCGGCAAAGAGAAGAAGAGGAAGATCACGGAGATGATGGATTCAGGATGTAACTGATGGTTTGAACATGACGGCTGCAGAGGCAGGACATCTGGCCTATGAGAGAGAGACATTCTGGAGGACTGTTGAGGTAGCAAAGTTCTGCTCAGGACAAGCTACTTGATGATGATGATTCAGTTCTGACGGTCATCTGGTTACCAATCAGATCTGATAACATGCTACAGTATACAGGTCCGTGCGGTATATTTTCTCAGTATGATGCAAGTCTTCGAAATGTAGGCTGTAAATGTTTCAAATTGTATTTTGAATTTGCTGTGTATGCCGTCCCCTTATTGTTCCGCCTGATGCGGCCACTTCTCAGTATCATAGCACGGTACGGCCCTGACAGTATAACTCCAGATGTGGCTACTTTTAAGTGGTGTTTTTTTCTTTTGAAATATTACAGTTTTCCGTCTGTACGCATGTGTGTCATTTTGGACAATATGCAAACACTTTGGTCGAAATTCAGATTTTACTGTCATACAGGCTGTAGGGGTAGCTCTACGAGTGTGTAGCGTACACACGTTCTCGGCGCAAACCACACAGATCACAAAGAATTTGTTTTTTCCCCTTGTTTTTCGTTCGTTCGCTATGCAATTAGGAGTACTTATAAACTAATGTGGCTCCTATGATTTATTTTTTAGTCGTGAAGACTTGCTTTCCCCTTATAACTAGTGCCCTGTATGATTTCTACAAATAATTAAGGCATTCTCTCATCAGGCTAACTGCTTTATAATCTCTGTGTGAGCTTCATAAAGCGTGGATTATGTGATTTATCAGATCTTTTTTAAAAATAACTGTTTTGGAAACAGGAAACATGATAAAGATGGCGAGGAAAATCGAAACGACATCAACATGATTAAATTAAGCACTGACATGAGTTATCTCTGACGGTCATCTAGTTACCAATCAGATCTGATATCATGATACAGTATAACTTCAAATGTGACTACTTTAACTCTTTCCACGAAATTCACCGCACACTGCGCTTCAGTGTATTCCGCTGAACGTCATTCGCCGCAAACTGCGACATTCGAGTTGTTTTCCGTATACAAGTCTTTCTAGTTTTACTTCTACATGTTTACTTCTACTATTTTTAACCTTGTTATGCTAATACGTTTTCTTAAAATTAGTATTTCATTTGCCTCTTTCGCCCGAGTGGTTACCGGGACCCAAATTTGGGTGTAAAGAATAGAACCACTGTTACCTGCAACGCATGTCGTAAGAGGCGACTAAGGAGGTTTGGCTGAAATCGGATGCACATGTCCTAAACATGTAGAAATCTATGTGTTTAGGGGCCTACCAAACCAATGTACAACGTATACACGTTCTTGGCAAAGATCAAACATATCACAAAGAGTGATTAAAATTGGTCGTAAAGAACGAACGCAAAGAAGAAGAAGAAGATTTGCCTCTTTGTCTCAGGAGAAAATAGGTCTTGAGTCACGTAGTATGTTCTGCGTCTAATCTCAACGTTTCTTGTGGCTGTAATGGCCTATTCTGAAGTAGCCCTCCTTGTCACCGTTGTTTCTTAAAATTAGTGTATAATAAGATATATATATGTTTATTTATTGACTAGTAAAAAGACTGTGATTGATGGCTACGTCATGTAAAGGATATGCCACGATTTTCATTTTCGATAATGATTTTTTTATTGCATTTTTGCATCCTTCGAATTAACTGTGTACAGCTGAGGTACAAGTGTTCTTTTTATGTGTTCATATTTTACAGGTATCCGTCTGTACAAATTTGTGTCATGTTGGATAATATGCATAAATTTCGGCAGAAAGTTGGATGTACCTGTCATACTTGCTGCATATGTCTAATGAGAGCGCAAGGTACCACGCTCTAGGCGCAAACCATATAGATCACAAAGAATTTTTTTCCTTATTTTTATTCATTCGCTGTACATTTAGGCGTACAGTATTTACATGCATGTACAGTATAACTCCAGATGTGAATACTATAAAGTGTGGTTTTTCTGTTAAAGAATTCGGGAAATATCTCATTGGAATAGATCTGGTCATTATATTTCGCATACTTGCCGAACATTGCATGCACAATAAACAATTACATAGACTAGGAATACGTTAAACAGTTCTTCACAAGTCCAGAGGGTCCGAAGGCGGAGGATTGGCTTCATTGTACCAGATTTCCCCCGTATGGATCCGTTTCTGTTGGCAGAAATGACATGACATTGCCGAGACATTGCACAAGCACGAGCTCATAGCTCCGGCAACAATCCTAGATATCTCATCAAAAAATTGCACATGCGTCTCTGTCGGGGTTCAAACTCACAACCTTCAGTACGGCAGGAAAACGAAGTAATCACTTCGTCATTGAGACCCCCGTCTTTACCAGTGGCAACAAGCTGGGCAGACACCAGAAAATGTCTTGCAAACTATTATTTCCTGAGTAAAATGAAAAGCAGCATGTGGTCACACTCAGTCAACCTGAAATCGACACTTTGGGAAAATCTGACAGACTTCAAGCTGACTGCCCAGTGTGTGGTCAACATTGAACTTAGTGTATGATCAGAGACCGCTAATGTAGACGAAGTTAAAAGTACATTTATGAACCAAATAGTGCAAGGAGAATGATGCATTATGCAAAATATTTAAACAGTATTTGAAAAAAAACTCAAAATCAAAGAAACTGACTGATGCTAGAAATAAGAAAGAGAAAATTGTGGTATTTTGGACATGTAAAAAGACACAAAGGCCTGGTTAATACCATCATGAAAGGAGGCATACCAGAGAAGAGAAGAAGAGGAAGACCATGGTTAATACCCTATGAAAGAGGCATACCAGAAGAAAGAAGAGGAAGACCATGGAGACGATGGATTAAGATGTAACGATGATTTGAAATGGGCGGCTGCAGACCAGAGACATTTGAGCTTATAGAAGAAATCGAAGGACTGTTGAGGGCACCTTTACTCAGGACAAGTCATTTGATGAGGCGTGAATTAAAACAAACAAAAGCAATACAACACAAGGAGATCACTTATAATGAGGCCAGCCTTTTAGAAGTACAACACGAACAGCTACAAATTCAACATAGTTGTTAGAATTAGAGTATAATATATGTAAATATAACAGAGTAACTATGAGATGGACAACATAGCAATAAGTATACTGTAAGACTGTTCTTTATCAGACTGAATCAAAGGAAACTACATACGATGTGATTCTGAACGATAGGAATGCAAGCAATCACGGCAGCTTAGTGTTTCTACAAGCGCTGTACGGAAACATACAAATCGAAATTGGTCAGACCGGAGAATTTACATATTTAATTAACAATTTGCCTTTCAATTTGGAACTGCCACATATCTCTTCTCGTTCATGTCGCAGCGCATGTACTCGTACAATAAACTTTGAGTAAGTAATTTGTGACTACTGAATTTTGTTTGCACTTTTTTTCTATCATGCAGGCATCAATTTCTTTTTTTATTTGTTGTAAAATATCATAAAATATCATCAGGAAATAGCAGAACTTTGATATCCTTTGGAATTTCTCTCTCTCTCTCTCTCTCATAGGCCAGATGTCCCGTCTCTGTCGCAGTCATTTTTAAATCATCAGTTACATTCTGACTCCATCTTTTCAGTGGTTTCCTCTTCTCCTATTTTTAGGATGCTTCCTTTGATGATTATCTTCTCCAATCATTTGTGTATTTTTATATGTCCAAAATACTTCAATTTTATCATTCTTATTTGCAGCATCAACCAGTTTTCTTTGATTTTTATTTTTTTTTCTGGTTTGATTTATTTGTTCTACTATTTGTTCTATAGATATATACTCTATCCTAGAACTTTTTGATACCCAGTTGAGACTGGGTCGACCTGTGGGCAGGATCTATTTCTTTCTGGATAGAAAATACAATGTATATATAAGTAAGAAAGTAAATACTAATCGATGTTGTAACTACTGAATTTTTGTTTTCCCTCTGTTCGATCATGCACGCAACCATTTATTATTTGATATTTGATATTCAAAGTGTAGAAAACTACGAATACCTTGGTTCAATAGTTAACAATAACGAGGACTGCTCCAAAGAGATCTCAAGAAGATTGGCAATAGCAATCAAGTAGTTAAATACAATGAAGAACATGTGGCAAAGCACCAGCAAAATATTACAATCACAAATATTGAGAACATGCATTTTTCCAATGGCTACTTATGGTTGTGAATCATGGACCATTACACAAACAACAAGAAAGAAAATCCATTCATTCGAAACGAAATGCTACAGAAAGATCTTAGAATACTATGGACAGAAAAAGGAAAAACACTGATGTCCTGAAAGAACTGAATGTTAAAGACAATTGGCTGATAAACAATATACTATACAGAAAAATTAGATACTTTGCCCACACCAAGCATCACGATAGCCTGAAGAGAACAATTTTGTAGGGAAGGGTCCCAGGACGCAGAGGCAAACCGAGAAGAAGATGGCTGCAAGATATTAAAGACACCATGAATATGACAATCGGCGAAGTTGGTGAACTGGCTAGAGACAGTGAATTTTAGATGCGCTGCAAAGAGAGCATCGCCTTGAGGATACGCACCTTGATGATGATGATGAAATTATCATAGAATAGTCTTTTTATTTGGTCGTCGATTTCATTTTTTTCCCTCTTGCGCTGCTCTAGTAGCTTGGCTGCTATTTTTGCTTTCTTTTTGACAGGGTTATGCTTTATCATCTAACTATCTGTTTCGTGATCTGTCGCTCGCTTTCTTTCATGATGTTCTGTTGTAGAAGACTGTACACAGTGAAGTATGGTTGTATTCTTTTTAAGTAGCCGAGTCACTTCATTCTTTGTTTCTCAATGTAATTCAAGCAAGGTTCTGTGCCAACTTTCTCTCTTATGCTGATGTTGGTGACTGTCTTTTCTGGTGTTGTTGGTAACATTACGTAGTCATAGCATTTCGCATGTAGTTATTTTTTTGCGACTATGCTTTGTTCATCGTCCATGTTTGGTTCAGGTAAATGTAGGTATAGTAAAATATACAAGGTTATGCTCGTCCATCACGGGTGATGACGACCACATAATTTTCATCCAAGGGAATGTAGTTGCGTTATGTTTGTCTGTGTGTGCGTAGATGACTAGTGAGCCTGATACGGGCTTGAAATGTTCTTGTACAGTGTGGGCAAGGTATACTTTCACTTGAAGGGAGTTTTACTGCCTTTCTATTTGACGTTTTGTTCCATCTGTGCTGTTCTACCTGCCTCGCAGGTCAAAGAACCGTGTCGAAGAAGTGTGCGCCAGGCTGATCTGTCTTAAGCAACATTCTCCCAGTTGTCGACATCTATGCCAAAGGATTTTATCGAATTCTTCAATATGTCTTTGAATCGCTTTTTCTGACCACCCTGTGAGCGTTTACCGCTATGCAGCTCACCATAAAAGGTGACTTGCGCAATGATTTGGTTTAAAGTGAAAAGATTGATGAAATATACAATGTAAATATAATGGAAATAGTTGATTCTCAAGCAATGCAGGGTAGTAAAGGTAGTAGGAAATAATTTCTTTCAAATGGTTACAATATCAACAAATAACTACATAACGTTATAAATAAGAAATAAGTAGATTAGTTTCTTGGGGAGATGCGGAGACTAGAACGATTGTCTACTCTTGCGTGTCGTGCAAGTCGACTGAGAGGGATTGGAGTGTTGCTGGAGAAGCAGCACTCTATTAAAGGAAACAGCTGTAGAGATCGAGGTAAAAAATAAACATAAATCCTTCTGGGAAATTTACTGAATATATTTTGTCTCCGTCTTTTGAGTTATTCGGCGTGACGAAGAATGATGATGATGATGATGATGATGATCATGATGATGATAATGATGATCATGATGATGATAATAAGGATGATAATGATGATTATGCTAATGATAATAATGATGATAAAATGATGATGATGATGATTATTATGACAATTATGGTACAAATAGGAATGATGATAAGATAATGATGATGACGATGATAAGGATAATAATGATGATGATGATGACGATGAAAATGATGATAATGATGATGATGATAGTAAAATGGTGATGATGAGTATGAAAAGATGATGATAGTAATGGTGATAACGATGATGATGATAATACTGGTGACGACGATGATAATGATGACTATGATAATG
This sequence comes from Arion vulgaris, assembly GCA_020796225.1. Classification (NCBI taxonomy): domain Eukaryota; kingdom Metazoa; phylum Mollusca; class Gastropoda; order Stylommatophora; family Arionidae; genus Arion; species Arion vulgaris. The sequence continues at coordinate 9,494,947 of CM036768.1, forward strand.
ATGACGATAATGATAAAACGATAATGATAATGATGACATATCACCTGAAAATAAAACATAATAATAAAAAAAACAGTAAAACGTAAACTAGAAAAACAGTAAAAAAACATAGAATCAGAAAATATCAGTTAGATAAAAACACAAGTTATTATTAGGACGCAACACTCAGATGTAGGGCGTGCAAATTGCAGCTGGCAAAAGCAATTTACATTAATAAATAAATAATAAAAAGATGCAGCAATAAAATCTATTAATGAAAAATTACGGAGACAGTATCCATGTGTATGAAGCTGAAATAAAGATAAATTGCTTGGCTGTCGTTGGAAAATTATTATTTTATCCTTTTTTTTCCTTTTTCCTTGTTAATCTTCCTCCTTAGCTACATCGCCGCCATTATCAAGCATTTTCTCTAAAACATCTCTCCTTCTTCGATTTTACTCGGGATACTGGATCGTCTTATAAAGGCCGCCGTCTGCTTAGAATAGATAATGTTCCTTTTTGTTTCGATTTTAACATGCATGCCTTTAACCCTGTTCTGCTTGAATTCCCATCCATCATTTTCACTTTCTTTAGAGGAATTTTACTTCATTTTAAACACGGACATTGAACAAGCAGCTTGAAGATTTGAAGATAAAATTACAATCTTTGAAATGTCGATTTTATTGACGAGTCGTGCGTATTTCGTAGATATAGACATTTTAAAAAGATTTGAAAAAAAGGTTTGAGAAAGTTAAGGATAATGAAGTAATTGTTGAACGAGATGAAACAAATAGAAGATTTTGGATACATAAAGTCGTTGAAACAGCAACAGAAATGAAATGACTGAAGACAGGGCTGCACCGTGATATGATACAGAGAGGCGGTCGCATCAGGCGGCACAGTAAGACGACGGGATAAGCAGCAAAATCAAAGTGTAATTTGAGCAGTTCAATCTTTACTAAAAATCTTTAAGCAACGCTTTTCTATATTATTCCAATCTATGGTCTATGTTATTCCGATATTGATTAATACGATTTATGATTTAGCTCACGTCTCTGTCTAAGCGCTTTCGGTACCCTTCGGTTTCTGGTGCAGGTGCATTGTAGGTGAGCGCTTGTCGAAAGACTTTTGATGATTTTAAAGCGCGATGCTATTATTTTTCTTTGTAATATATAGGCGCAGTCGCTACTAAAAGCTGAGGCGGCATTTATCACAAACGAAAATTGAATGCGTTACGTGTTTGATAGTTCTGCTTTGAGTTAACAATTATTGACAATATTTGATTTTAATGTTAATTTGTCTCGCTCGAAGGAAGTCTCCTTTCTACAGTACACAAGGCTGCTGGCAGAAAAGGCGGAAGATTGACAATGTCAACAACGGCTTCGAAGGCGGAAGCTGGAACAGTCATGTATCGGGCTCAGGGCACACCAGAGATCAACATGGTTAAGTGACCAGAACCAATCAAAAAGCAATGGCAAACTACTGATTGTATGTTGCCAAGAACTTGATGCAGAACATGAAATTACTAGAGGGTAGGTTCCCATGACGCAGAGGCAACCAAAGAAGAAGATGGCTACAAGATATTAAAGAAACCATGAACATGACTATCGATGAAGTGGGTGAACTGGCAAGAGACAGAGTGATTATCAGATGTGCTGCAAAGAGAGCAACGTCCTATAAAGGATACGCACCTTGATGATGTTAGTTTGTCTCGAGAAGTCGAAAGTGGCTGGTCTGTGTTTAAAATCATAACTCAGATATATAATATATCTTGTAGCAGTAGAATATTTTTGCACTTATACTAACTCAGTTTTTGAGTTTAAAAAGTAGATCAGGTAAGAGAATTATCATTTTTTACAACAATTCTAGTTGCTTATTATTATTGAAAATGATTATGTTATGACAATAGGAACTCGAGTTAAATAGTAGCATGTACATAGACTGGGTATATCTCACGTACGAAACGTATGCATCTGTGTGATAGATAGAGTTATTTCAGATGAAAATTATTGCTAATGAGATTGCAGATTTACTTTGTATCCGAATACTGTTAAAGCTCTGATGATTTAATTAACATTCCGTAGCTAGTGGGGAAAGAAGTTTTGGAAAATTAATAAAACATTACTTAAAAAGTTCAATAAGCCAAACAAAACTTAGAAATATGTCATTAATTTCTATTGAATCTACATAGGCTGCCACTCTAGACTACACATCCATAACTAACTAATTTGCAAAAGTTAAAATTAGAAGAGTAAAACTGTAGTAGATTGTTCTAGTTGATAATTGATATCATTATTTTAAAGTAGTTTATATTTTCAAATTAAAATAGTATTCATACATTTTGTGCTATTTTTTTAACATCTCAATCAAATGTTTTTTTTTCTTAACAACATTCAAGGAACGGAATTTCGAAGACTTGCATCATACTGAGAAAATATACCGCACGTCTCTGACTGAACGCAATTAGTTGGTGTAGCGAGGAGATAAACACCGAGATTATTAGAGACTTGGTAGGGAAAACACCAGTGGTTTAGAAGGGTTTAGAAGCCGAAGGATTGACTTCATTGCACCGGGTTTTATTGCATCGGTCCCTCTCCGCAGAAATGGCACGCCACCTGCCGAGAGTATTGCACAAAGCACGAACTCCGTAGCTCCAGCAACAATCCAAGGGGTCTCTGGAAAAAATTGCACTCGTGAACAGAATGGCGTGGTCCGGACTCGAACCCACGACCTTCGACTCACAAGGCAAAGGGCTTAACCACTTAGCCACAAAGTATATTACAAAATATCAAACGAAATATTTCGACCAAGTAACGTGATTATCACCAAATAGTAAATCAAAACAAGCACTACTGTTCATGTACTATGACCTCAGAGCTAGAGGTTGCCCACGCAAACGATGTATCATAAGCGGTAAGAAACACAATATAAGAGATGTACTCGATAAATACAACGATAACAAAAGTTATAGACCACCGCTGTGCCTGCGGGCAGCATGGTGCCCTTGTCATATATTCATTGTGCCATATTTTGCTCTGCCAGCTTTAAAGTTTTAACATCAAATAATAGAACAAAACTAGTCACGACAGAGATGAAGTGTCTATGCAGAATGCCGGGAGCAACAAGAAAACACCAGTATAGAAATGAGGACATCAGGAAATAAGTGGGTACAACATCAGTACTGAGAGCCGCAGTAGCTTAGTTGTTAGTGAACTCGCTTCTCAAGGCTGGTGGTCTGGGTTCAGCTCCCGCAATGCGCATGGAATTTTTCCCACCGCGACGACTCTCAGGTCGACCCAGCCTCAACTGGGTACCAGACATGCTCTGGGAAAGTAAAGGCAGCCGGCGTGATGCTGACCACATCACCCATCGTGTGTCGACGGTCAATGAAAAATACAGGCCTAACACTGTATTGACCTATATACCACGAGGTATGAAAGGGTTCCTTTACTTTACTTACATCAGTACTGAACTTCCATCAAGAAACAACAAAATACATGGTTTGGCCACACAAGCATATTACCAACAGACAGTGCGCTTCAAAGAGCAATGTTATTCTGATACCGTTTATAGAAATCAAAAGGTCGACCACGTAAAATGTAGCCTCAGAGATGACAGAAGTGACGATCTACACTGTTTCGGAAGCGCGCAAAAAATAACTAAATGTGAAATGCGGTACCTGCGAAAAGTTACCAACAACACCAGAAAAGACAAAGTCATCAAACATCAGCATAAGGAAGAAAGTTGGGACAGAACTTTTCCTGAATTACATAGAGAAACAAAGAATGAAGTGGTTTGGCCACTTAATATGAATGCATCCAAACTTCACAGTATACAGAGTCTACTACAACAGAATATCAAGAAAGGAGGCGAGAGGAAGACCACGAAAAAGATGGTTAGATGGCATAGCAGAATCAAAGAGGAAAAATAACAATCACCCAAGCCACCAGAACAGTGCAAGACAAAAACAGAAAACCACGAAAAAAATGATGGTAACAGATGTGAGGAAAACTAACAACAGCAGCCCAAGACAAAAACAGAAAACCACGACACTGGGCAACAATCTGGTAACAGTGTGACGACACTAAAACAGCGCAAGACAAAAACAGAAAACCACGACACTTGGCAACAATCTGGTAACAGTGTGACGACACTAGAACAGCGCAAGACAAAAACAGAAAACCACGACACTTGGCAACAAACTGGTAACAGTGTGACGACCAAGGAATAATACGAACACAAAAACTCGTTCTATAAGTTTCTTCTTATCCTGACGCTGTGAGACAAAACAGGATCGGAGAAACGAAACAAAGAAAGAGTGATCGATTTATTAATTGAATCATTGATTGATTGATAAGACCACCATCATTGGATTCGGTGAATAACCATAGTGCTCCGATTCTTTCTTACACAGAAAGATCTCAACGGCAAAGCACAAACTCCTTAGCATTGGCTATGGTATCGGATGTAATTTGACGATGGGAAATTTCTGGAATTTGAAATTTCATTTATTTTTTTTTTTATGAAATTTTCCCGGCAGCGACTTTCCAGTCACTCTTATTGATTCTCAACTGTCAAAAATTCCTCATTACCGTCAATAATGAAAACATTGAGATCGTCACAGATTTTGAATATCTTGCCTCTATAATTACCAACAATGGAGATTATACGAAAGAAGTTAGAAGAAGGCTAGCCATGGTTTTCCAGAGGTTGGTGGGCATGAAGAAACTATGGCACGACACAAGCAAAGAAACAAAAGTAAGACTTCTGAGAGCATGCATATTCCCTGTGGCAACATATGGATGCGAATCTTGGACCATAAGACAAACATTAATAAATAAAAATTAAGCTTGTGAAACAAGGTGCTATATAAAAGTTCTTAGAACATCCTGGACAGAGAAGAGAAGAAACTAAGACATCCTACAAGACCTGAATATCAAGAAGCTTTGGCTCCAATATAACATCATGTCCCGGAAGATGAAATATTGTGGCCACATTAAACGCCACAGTGGTCTGGAGAGAAAGGAAATGAAAGGCATGGTTCCTGAAAAACGACGCAGGGGACGACCAAGACGAAGATGGCAGCAGGAAATCAGAGAAACCTTAACATGACGCTGGAAGAGGCAGGAGAACTTGCAAGAGACAGAGAGCTTTTCATGCGACGTTCCGCAAGGGATATGCTACTAGTTGAAAAGTTATTTTATGTGCTAAACTTGAACACAGTACATAAGTGTTATCGTCCATCTCCGATAGGACCTAAACTGAGATCAGAGTCATTGGAACAACATCATGGTGACAAATATATTTCAAGTATCAATGTTATGTTTCTGACGAGTTTTACACTACAAAATATGAACCAAATACATCGACAAATAGTGCTTTTGACAGACGCATTGTCTGCTATCTCTGCACTGAAATCTGAAAGGAACACAGAACTACGTGATCTCATCCTTAGTTCAATTGTCCCGTGATTCTGAGAGAGTAATAATCCAGTGGATACCCTCACACTGCAAGATCAAGGGAAATGAAGATGCTGACAGAATGGCTAAAGAGGGAGCAGAAATGCCCCAAGATGACAACCTGGTTAGCTATGAAGAAGCAAAATCCATCGCTAAAGGGCACTTAAAAGCAAAGCGGGATCAAGAGCACCCAAAACACAAGGATGATGGATATTACCAACTGTCCAGAAGGGACCCAACTGTCATACTTCGCCTCCGGACGGTCACAACAGAATGAGACACCACCTGTACACTACATTCAAGATAGGCACCACCAACCTGTGCTCATGTGGCTTGGCGAGTATTACAACAGAGCATACCCTACAAAACTGCCTCCAGTATGCAGACCTGAGAAAAAGAGGTGGCCCACTTACACCAGCGTCCAAGACAAACTGTTTGGCGTTTCTGACAATCTGAGGTAGAGGGTTGCCTTTATTAGAGATTCTGATTTCCTAATCTAGTGAGAACACAAAGAAAAAAATTGTCTCCGCCGCTGCTATTGGATGAGTTATATAGACAGAAAAATCGAAAATGTAATTTGTAAAAACAAATAAGATTTTTCTTATTTACGAGTAAATCCAAAAACAAAATGATGTCGTTCTTTTATGAGAAAAACTTCATGAAGAACACGAGAAACGGTAAATTATACAAAATGATTTATTGAACGAGACCTGATCGTGTGGTACCTAGCGATTTATATTGAGGGATAAGATCTTCATCTCTCTTTTATCAAAGATTCAGAATTTATTGAGTTCTTGTTTTTGTATCCAGCACTGTGTATGTAGACGTCTGTAACAGCTAGCTCACAACCCAAGCATACCTGGCACACACTCCACCGATATTTGAAAGTAAATTCGTTTCCGTGGGACTTTTACGAAAGGTAAAAATATTGGTTGACAGCTACGCCCTGTAAAGAAAATGAAAACAAGGAGTTTTTTGGTAAGAACCCCAGGGGAAGCAACGGAAGCAAAGAATATGATAAAAAAATAGACAGTGTACAAGTATTAACAGCTTAAAAACAAAAACAAATAAAACAAAACAGGACACGATTCACTTACCATTAATTTTTACGAAACCCACTGCCTAGCCTAGCAATACGAGCGTTCTTACGAACACAACAAGCGAGCCTTTTAAAAAAATGGCTTTACTGAGGAGTGTGTTTCACATAGCTAGACATAAAATAATCAGGTAAGCTTCGATCAAACAGTGTTTGCACTAACACATGATATAATCTTATTGTGCTTGTATATTTGAGACGAGACAATATCATACATACACACATGTATACACATATAACACCTATGAATACATCATTGTACATAATATTGTAGTATTATAAAAGTTTATTGCATATCCTTTACAGGACTTTGCGAATCAACTCCAGCTTTTAACGCTGTTTGTGATTTTTCTAGACATTATTACGTTCAGTAGTTTTCCATTGCTTTCTGAACGGGTGGTGTCACCATCCTTTTGCAATAATCCACGCGAAACAATTTGCAACCAAACTATCCGCAGCATGATTCGAACTCAGAACGTCGAGGTTAATAGACCGAGTCACTATCCCCTAGGCCACAGACCCACCTTATTGTAGTATTAGGATGTCCAAAAGGGTTGAAGGCGATTTCAGGATTGACTTCAGTGCACCGGGTTTAACCAAGTGGTTCCATCCCTGTCGGCACAGATGGCATGACATCTGCCGAGAGCATTGCACAAACTCCGTAGCTCAGGCAACAATCTAGAGATACTCATGAACAAATTTCACATGTATATCAGTTTTAGTTTAGTTTAGTCGTCGGATCACCATCACTGCACGTCGAACAAATTAGTCCATAAGTGCTCCGATCTCTCCCTCAGTATGTCCATCAGCGTGTGGCGACTAACGACACCAGTTCTTTGTTGGTTTACAATTCTTCTTTGTCTGCCAGCATAGCGTTCTTGTCGAGCTACACCACACTTAACTTTGAGTTCTTGCAGTCTGGTTAGTGTTGTGGATTCACCGCTATTACGTGAATCATGTACACGCCCTCTCTCCCTTAAGGAATTTATAATATCAGCCTGGTCCATTGCTCGTCCGCTTTGGACAGCAGACATACCTGCAAGCCTATCCGCACGTTCATTCCCCTTACACCTGCATGCCCTGGCACACAAATAAAACTGATCTTTGTCAGCTTAGACCTCCCCAGCGACTCCATCCAATGTCTCCTATCCCATCCTGTTTCAATCTTCCTGAGCATACACATTGAGTCACTGAGAAAACATGCATGGATAAAAGTCGGTGATTCTAGCCAAATCATCGCTTTGGTAACAGCCATGATTTCCATAGTGAGACTGCTCGTAGTCACGGCAAAACCACCACTGTCTTCCTTCACAACATCACCTCCGACCTGAGCAGTGAAAGCCCACGAGCTCCGCACATGTCGAATCACCGAACCATCCGTATAAATATTACATCATGCTCAGATGCTATCTCAGAAATTAATGCCTGAACCTCTGCCTCCACGACAAGTGGGTTGTGTTGCCTGCATTCTTTATCAAGTTCGATGCATACAGAAAAGGATGTAGCGATTCCTGTTGGCACTGGTATCCATTCTTCACCGGGATCAATATCTTCAAGTGTACACACCTGTATCAGTACGGATTCGAACCCACACCCTTCAGTACGACAAGTAAACGACTTAACCACTTCGCCATTGAGACCCTCTATTTTATTATTATTGTATTAGAATCTATGAGGATTATTTCTCCATCGGTTGATACTGCTAGATAAAAATAACATGAAGGTGAGTCGCCCGTGTTGTGCCAGTGCCCGCAAAGGAAGTAAAGAATATTACCATTGTGGTCTACAAGGCATGTCGTAAGAGTCAACTGATGTAGGACCTAGGAAGCTACCCTAGTAAAAAAAAACAAATCCGATGTACAGATCTACTTGTGGATGCTTAATTGGCACAGTGTAAATCGCTCTTAAGTTCAGATAACATTCATATCAAATTTTGGTGACATCTGATGATGATGATGATGATGAAAAGAACCCTTGGCAGTTCAAAATCGGAAATATCACGCTGGAATGCCGATGCCCAGGCAAAATTCATTGGTTAGATTAATAAATAAAATTCTTACAGAACATGTCCACCTTCTTCTAAATTACATCGGGGAACCTCGCCTGTGCTTCCACTGCCACTAAAATCATCATGTGTAAGAAAGATATCGCCGCACATATGGTTACTCACCGAAGTGCAATGATAATGATCCAATCAATCAATCAATAAATCAATAAATCAATAGTCAAATGTAGTCAAAGTCGTATACAACAGATCAGCTAGAAACGTTGGAAACTTGTGACGACCGACATCAGGAGAGATACAACGACATAAAGTGAAGTCACAATGTTTTCATTCCATTTATCTTGTCTAATAATAATATTTATCGTCATTACCTGCTTTATCTCATATACGACATTTGTCAAACAATTATCACTGGAGTGGGTTTCCAACAATGTAGCTGTTGCTCAGAGTTCCCACAATGTAATATCCTTGCAGAATTATAATCAATACATATACATTTTGTCATGAAAGTTGTGATAACAAATATATTAAAATGTAGTGTAAACATCAACGCATTTGTCTATAGAAAATATATGTACATAATATTGCTATTAAAGAGGTTTGCTGTGTATGATTGTTATTGTGCTTCTTTGGCTATGTTTATTGAGTTAGGATTTGCCTGGGTGGTGTCGGGGTCCCAATGGAAGCAAAGAATATTACCACTGCAACCTACAAGGCATGTCGTAAGAGGCGACTGATGTAGGGACCTGGGAAAGCTACCCTAGTAAATAAAAAGAGTCGAAGAAATCGGATGTGCTGGCTTACTTGTAGGAGCATAACTGACACAACGTATAATCGCTCTTAGGCTCTGATCACATACAAATCACACAGAGTGGTTAACAAGTAGTCAATATCAAGCGATCTTCTTTGCGTTTGTTCATTTACGCCAATTTTAATCACTCTTTGTGAAGTTTTATCTTTGCCAAGAACGTGTATACGTTGCACATTGGTTTAGTAGGCCCTAAACGCATAGACTTCTACATGGTTAGGACATGTGCATCCAATTTCAGCCAAACCGCCTTAGTCGCCTCTTACGACATGCGGGCAGGTAACAGTGGTTCTATTCTTTACACCCCAAATTTGGGCCCCGGTAACCACTCACGGGTCGATGGAGCCCCTTCGGGAACAAGAAAGAAGAAGAAGAGAAGAAGCGAACTACCATGAATCTCCAAGGCAGCATATTCAGTCACAGCAATCACACAGAGCTTCGCGAGAAGCTGTACGGAGGAACAGAGTACCTTACAACCACGGTAAAATTCATGATAACATTTGGTTCATCAGTCCAGGCTGGGAACGCAAGAGAGAGAGAGAGAGAGAGTCACAGCAATCAGTTTATTTGTTAACAGTATTTGATATACTGTATGTTTTCGTTGTTGTGTTTTGTTTCAGTTTTTCCTTAATTTTAAGCAGTTAGGTAGTACTGTGCTTAGTCATAGACAAGACCTTCTATCGATTGACGTTTCACAATAACAAAAAGGGACACTTTTACTAACCATATTTTTTTATATTACATATTTTTCATCATATATAGTGTTAATCTCTCTCAGACATGTATTCATGTTAAAATATCCCAAATTTGTAGTCGTTGGATGATTGTTAATTTCTCTCAAAGTTGTGATCACGGTGTGAATGTTAATCTCTCCCAGGTTTATGTTTGTGCAAAATATTAATATATCCTAACCCTTTAGCTGCTAAGGACGTATATATACGTTTTTCCCATTCACTTCTAAAGACACATTAACACGTCTGTTATTATCTTTTCTCTGTGGGCTAAAGACGTGTTAACACGTTATACATTGCTACTGTCACTGCTATAAGCGTACATTCACGTTTGTGACCTAGAAACAAGGAGTAGCTATTTTTAGTTCAGCCTTCAGAAAGTATGTAGCAGCGAAAGGGATAGATTTGTGTTCATAGTAAATGTTAAAATGAATCACTTCCAAATATGTGGTCATGTTAAATATTAATCTTTCTTTTGTTTAGATCAGTTAGAAGAAATGTTTATAGAAGTGTGTGTTGGGGTAGGTAGGGGGAGGGATCTTGTATGTGATTGTTCTAAGGCACTGTGTAAGCTGTTTTTCATTTTATTAAGAGTGACATTGATGCCGTCGCTCCGTCTTTTGCGTGGTCTTCCTCTTGCTCTGTACACGTTATACTTTTTCAATGCAGCTCTCTGTGGTAGGCGATACCAGGACATTCTTGTCAGGTATCAATTAACTTTCATTTTAACACTTTCGTTACTCTGAGCCGATGTACTGACTCAATGTGATTTTTAAGATGACGCAAAGCCTGTTTACTTGTTAATTTTGTACAAATTGTAAAATAAGTACGTCCGGTAAAGTAAAGTAAAGGAACCCTTTCATACCTTGTGGTATATAGGGCAATACAGTGTTAGGCATGTATTATTCATTGACCGTCGGCACATGTTGGGTGATGTGGTCATCATCACGCCGGCCGCCTTTACTTTCCCAGAGCATGTTTGGTACCCAGTTGAGGCTGGGTCGACCTGAGAGCCGTCGCGGTCGTGAAAAATTTCACGCACACTGCTGGATTTGAACCCGGACCACCAGCCTTGAGAAGCGAGTTCACTAACAATTACGCTACCGTGCCTCTCAAGTACGTCCGTTGGTTAAATAAAATTACAGAGTGAAATGGTTATAATTACAAGTTGTACACACAGAACTGTATTGATGAGCGACAGAGTGTGGAGTGTGTTTAACCAGTGAGCCACAGAAACCATATGTATGCATATCTTTCGGTATATGCTAGAGAAGACTGAGCACCTATGGGAATGCTATGACGTCAATCAGGGCCGTGTCGTACTATGATACAGAGAGACGGCAGCATCAAGCGGTTCCGTAAGGGGGCGACATAAGCAGCGAAATCAAAATACAATTTGAAATATTTCAGGGGCATCGTTTCGAAGACTTGCATCATACTGAGAGAATATACCGCACGGTCCTGACTTCAGTCCATTAACTATTAACACTATCCTGAAAGAATCTAAGAGATGATCTATCTTCAAGCACAGACACACGTCCGAGATATAAACTACCATGGCCGCAGACACATGTGACACAAACTTAATGGATATTTTTCTCTTATCTTCTCTTCCCTAATCCATCTCTCTCCAATTTTCAATCTTTTTAACAGTTTTTGCCCTGTTTTTGTCCTGTTTATGCCCTGTGAGGCATCGAATGTTTATCGGATATTTCTCTTCTTCTTCTCCTTTGCGTTCATTCTTTACGACCAATTTTAATCACTCTTTGTGATATTTGATCTTTGCCAAGAACGTGTATACGTTGCACATTGGTTTGGTAGACCTCTGAACGCAGAGATTTCTACAAGTTTAGGACATGTGCATCCGATTTGAGCCAAAACTCCTTATTCGCCTCTAACAACATGCGTGGCAGGTAACAGTGGTTCTATTCTTTACACCCCAATATTTTTCATTTTTCAAGATTTCAAACCGATACTTTAAATGTTTTTAAAAATGACAATGTGATACCGAAGAAGTAAATGATGAAAGAGAAGAAGAAGAAATCTTTATAGAAGTGTGTGTTGGGGGACTGAGGGGGGGTAGTGATCTTGTCTGTGATTGTTCTAAGGCACTGTGTAAGCTGTTTTTTTATTTTATTAAAATTGATCTTGATACCGTCGCTCCGTCTTTTGCGTGGTCTTCCTCTTGCTCTGTACACGTTATACTTTTTCAGTGCTGCTCTCTGTGGTAGGCGATACCAGGACATTCTTGTCAGGTGTCAAAACCATTTAATCTGTTGTTCTTTTATGAAATTGCATGACTGGTTTCACATAAAGTCTTCTTACGATTTCTTCATTTTTAATTTTTGTGTCTTATTGAATTTGTTACTAAGTAAAGGATACAACAGAATTAAATTATTCACTTCATACACCCCACAGAACAAATGGAAGCAGACAAATCCCTAACGACCCTAACATGAAAATATGTCAATTTTTGGTCGAAATGTTACTGTGTATCGTTACTGTTAATGTACTTTGTACAGGGTGTTCAACTTAAAAGCAGCCCCAGTGATAAATAGAAATTTGCCAGGTATGCATTGCATCTCGTCTATTTACTATTTAAACCGGTTCTGACTAGCTTGTCCTACGTCACATTTGTTCATCGCACCTTCCCGCACTACAATTACACACCATTACACAACCTTGACCTATACTACGTCATAACTGAACCTTCTCATTTCCATACATATATGCCAGATTAGCTCCATTCACAGGCTGTTTTTATCTTGAACACCCTGTGCAGCTACATTCTATCTATCTATTCTCTAATCCTGTTTTTCCTTGGAGCCTAGCCTCTCTATGCACCTTGTCTTTCTTTCTCTTCTCCAATCCTGATTTGTCTCACAGCTTCAGGGTACGAAGAGATTTCTAGCACGGGCTTTTGTGTGTGCTTAATAAATAGTGTCTTTTCTTGCCTCTGTTATCTCTGAGGTTCACATTTTGCGTGGTCGGTCGTTTGCTTTGTATCCACTGTATCGGAGCAACATTGTTCTCTGTGGTGCACTGCATGTTGGTAATCTGCTTATATAGCCCAACAATTTAATTTCTTGCTTCTCGATAAACTACAGTCCTTTGTTTTTACTTGTTTGACCATTGCTACATAGTTTTACTGCAGTCACCCCTTATATCGATAACTTTTTTACTACAGAAACGCCTATGGCAAAGTATGTGAGAACAAGGAGTACTTGATTAACAGCCGCTATGAACAAATATTCCTACCCTAGCCTCTGCTGTTAAGAGCGATTGCAAAATTAGTTTACCATGCCTGTCTTTGCCCACAGTAACGAAATGTGTCGATTAAGTCAACTGTTTCTCGAGTCTCCTGATGTTCTTGTAATCATGTCAACGGGAATGTTCTATGTCACTTTGTGAATTTTATTTTCCATCAATAGTGTTAAGCGACTGTTCTAAAACTGGAGAAATAAATGTAGCGCTGTCTTCCTTCTTCATCGTTAATGTGAGTCTCTGTCGCAAAATAATCACAATATATATATATGAGATGCAGTAAAACTATTTGATTGGCAAAACACATAATCACAAAGTACTGTAGTTTTAAAATTACAAAAACAATGACAAAATACAGCAACGTTTCGACCAACAAGGCCTTTATCAAGCAAACGTCTGTGGCATAGACGTTAGGTGCTTGGCACTCGTTTCAAATGTACACGGTTCGCTCCTTGTGGAGCCGTCGGATAAACTTTTCCAGAAATACTTGATCTCAGTTAACTCCCTTTCTATAGTTCTTCTCCATGTTTCCTTCAGACTTCCATATCTTCTCTTCCCATCAGCTGTCCATATGAGAGCTGTCCTAGCCAACGCCCCTACTGACATACGACATACATGTCCATTCCACCTCCATCTCTTAATGATGATCTCCAATGATGCACAGTCCGTTCGTTTCAAAATCTCCTCATTTGTTATGGTATTTGGCCAGAAATGTGCAGGATTCTTCTTGAAAATGTATTCGGGCCTTCTGCCCAGCGCGTCTGTAGCGCGTTGAACGACGGTGACAAGTTCCTGTGAGCGCTTGTTCAATTCCGCGGGCTTGCAGAATAAGCCACAGGTTCTCTAGATTTACGGTGTTCGTGTAACCAAACCGAAGGTTTACGATGTCCATGACGCCGAGTCGAAGATCAGAAAGCTCAAGTGCTTCTGGATCGAAAAAAAAATGATTCTGAAAAATACGATATTGACACGAACAAATTTGTTGTTTATACGAGTTTTCTGTTCACACTTAACCTGGACATTTGTCGGTTTATTGACTATTCAAGAATTTGGTATTCAAACTAAACAGCTGTTTCCAGACTGACTATTCTATGTTCACACTTAAACTGATTGATTCTGAATGTGTGTGTCCTCACATTCATGATTGAATGTAATAGTTTTGAAATAACATTTGTCCCACGCCTTCACTGGGACAGGCAGGCAATGTTATTGTGTCTGGCTCTTAATAACATTCCTTCATTTCTTCCTTGTACACCTTAAGAAAAAATTGTATTTCAATATTGTATTAGATCAAACAGTGCTATAGTTTTTTTTGTTTTTTTTTAGATTCTCAAATTAATTTAATCAATTAATTAAACATGAGGCATGTCTACCGAAGTAGACGATCGTTTCTTTCAACAATTCTTCTCTTTTTTCTCTCTCCATGTTGTAGTTTTTTCTCAGTTCAGACGTTAATCTCTTGTCCAGCAACGATGTCTAACCGTCAATCATCTTATCCTTCTGCCTTCCACGTTTTCTCACTCCTTGTATTTTTTCCGCTGTCATCAAATGTTTCAAAACTCCTTTTGCATTAAATGTAAAAAGACTATTTATTATATTTTTTTTTTAAATCAGAATTAGCAAACAAATATTAGAATATTAAGAGCATAAATAATCCCATTGACAACGTTTGGATGTGAAGCATGGACATTTAATAAGGCATTGGGAAAACATATATGTGCTTTTGAGTATAAGTGTTACAGAAGAGTAATTCGTATATCTTGGATAGAGAATAGAACAAATAGATCTATCCAGAAAGAAATCAAAATCAAATAAAACTGGCTAATGCTACAAATAATAATGAGAAAATTGAAGTATTTTAAACATAGACACACAAGAGTTGGAGAAGACCATTATGGCAGGAGGCATATGGAAAGAGTAGAAGAGGAAGACAACGGAAATGATGGATTCGAGATGTAACTGATGGTTTGAGCATAACGGTTGCAGAGTTGTGACATCTGGACTATGAGATAAAGAATATCTGTAAAACTGTTAGTGTGGCAAGGTTCTGCACAGAACAAGCTATGTGACTTTTATTAAATTAGCAAAACTTAATTCTTCTTTCTTTCTTTTGTCCTTCTCTGCTTTTTTGCCGCTAGGTGTAGCAGGTTTAACTGATGATCGGTTTTCGAGATAATGCACGCTCGGTCGCTTGATATGGTGTGGTATTGTGGAGTTTTAAGATGTCTGTAACTCCATCAACCCATCTTTTCTTGGTCTGTCCCTTCCTCTTGATGATTCCATTTTCAGGTTGTACGCTCTTGCAACTGGTGTATTCGGGTTCATTCTGACCAAGTGGCCAAACCATTTGAGTCTCTGTTTTCAATAAATCTAATAGCAGTTGTTGTTCCGACTGTTCTTCTAATTTCCTCATTTCTTATATGGTCTCTTCTTGTTTTATTTACTGCTTTCCTCAAGCATCTCATTTCGCATGTGGTAATTTTCCTATCTTGTTCTTTTGTCAGTGCCCATGTTTGGCTCTGGTAGCACAGTATTGGTATAAAGATTGAATTTATAATCTGTCTTTTATAATAAAAATTAGAAAAAATAACAAGCAGGTTTCAGAAAAGGAAATACGTGCATTGATGACATGTTTGTACCCGTCAGTTAAGGGATCAGCATAAGAAATAAAGTTGCACAAACCGTGCTTGATTATATGATAAACAAAGAATGAGTGTTGGCCATTAATAGAATGCATCCAAACTCACAGTACACAGAGTCTTCTACACAGAACATCGGGAAAGAAGGCAAGAGGAAGACCACGGAAAAGATTGTTAGATGGCGTGGCAGCATCCTGTGAAAGAGCAAAGATAACAATCACACAAGCCACCAGAACAGCGCAAGACAAAACAGAAAACCACGACACTGGGCAACAACCCGGTAGCAGTGTGACGACAAAAGAAGAAGAAGAAGAAGTTAAGGGAACAAATCGAGGAATATAATAATTCTTCTTCTTCTTCAAACGCTCCATATCGATTACTTGTTAACCACTCTGTGTGATTTGTATGTGATCTGAGCCTAATATCGATTGTACGTTGTACCAATTATACTCCCACAAGTAGGCCAGCATATCCGATTTCAGCTATGCTTTTTATTTACTAGGGAAGCTTCCCTAGGTCCTACATCAGTCACCTCTTACGAGATGCCTTGTAAGTAACAGTGGTGCTATTCTTTGCTTCCCTTCCGGGCTTCGGTACCACATGGAAGATAATAGTTCTATTTATATAATTATTTTGACAAGGAAAAGACATTTAATAGTTCGCAAAGGTAATCTCAATGGAGAAGACTAAGTCATTATGAAATATCAGCAAGCAGCACCTCACACAACAAAGTCGTGATATTTGCCGATGCTCTCTCGGTCATCATCATCATCTAGGTGCGTATCCTTTATAGTACGTTGCTCTCTTTGCAACACTTCTGAAATTGACTCTGTTTCTTGCCAGTTCACCCACTTCACCGATGGTCATATTCATGGTTTCCTTAATATCTTGTAGCCATCTTCTTCTTGGTCTGCCTCTGCCGATGCTCTCTCGGTCATCACGGCACTAAACAACGCAGCCAGAACAGAGCTCAATGAGCTAAAAACGATCCTCGATGTACTAGCAAACTCACTTAAACACGCATTCATACAGTGGATCCAATCATATTGCAATATAAGCGGAAATGAAGAGGCATACAAGCTAGAAAAGATAGGATAGCGACTGCTGCAGACCGATCGCGAGATCTACAATGAGAAGGCCAAAACAAATAACAGTTGACAGTATATAGAAAAATGGTCGAAAGACCTCCCTCAACACAGTGTCAGAGATGGGTACTATGGTCTCTCACGTAGCGAACAAGTTCTTATATTCCGCCTCCGTACCGACCAAAACACTTGGGCCTACATGTTCAACTATTTTTAATTGACACAACTAGTTGTGCCACTGTGAAAAGGCGGACATGACGGCATAGCACATACTGCAATACTGCCAGTTGTTAACTGACCTTAGAAACGAAACCTGGTCCGATAAAACAGAATTTGACCAGAAGCTGTACGGAGGGACAGAGTCCCTAAAAACATTAGCAGAATTCATAAGAAAATTTGGTACATCAGTCTAGGCGAGGATCGAGAGAGAAAGAGAGAGAGAGATCTCAACAATAAAAATGTTAATGTAGTTAAAACATATGCACCTTTCAAGTAGTTTGCCATAGTCATTTTGTGGAGGATACATAAGTTGTACAATTTTTTTTTTCACGATATCAGTGGAAGCTGCAATGGGCCGAAATGTCATTCTTAACGAATTTAGAGAGTCTTCCCGAACAAATGAGTTTCAGGGTTGTGAATGCCACTCGCTGATTAAATTGAGAGATACGGGTGTCGATATTGGTCGTTATTGTCGTTACTGCTTGTAGTACCGCTTTTAAGGGCAGTGTAGGCCCGCCTGCCCAGCGTGTTCGTAGCGCGTTGGACTACCGGTGACAAGTCCTCTGTAAGTGCCGGTTCAATTCCGCGGACTGGCAGAAAAGCCACAGGTTCTCCAGATTTACGGTGTTCGTAAGGGTTACGATGTCCATGACACCGAGCCGAAGAGCTTCAGCTCAAGTGCTTCTGGATCCCAAAAAAAGGGCAGTGTAGGACATGTCGGACGAGAGATTGTTGAGGGCCTTTGCCCGAACCTGGGTTAAAAATGCACGGAGAGAGAGAGAGAAAGATGGCTAGTGCAATCGCCGTGAAGCTGTTCAGGTTAGGATTTTTCTTTATGCCCTCAACAGATAAAAACAAATCCATGACCTTACCGTGAATTGAACGCAGGACTCCCGCATGGGAGCAGAGATCTAATACATTCAACCAGACGCTCCTCCCGTCGATATTGGTACAGCCCGAAAATAATGACATACCAAATATACAGAAGATTCATTAATCAACATCGAACTGGCGTTTTAACCCTTTCGCTGCTACATACTTTCTGAAGGCCGAGCTAAAAATATCTACTCTTTGTTTCTAGGTCACAAACGTGAATGTACGCCCATATAAGTGACAGTAGCAATGTATAACGTGTTAACACGTCTTTAGCCCACAGAGGAGAATAATAACAGACGTGTTAATGCGTCTTTAGAAGTAAATAGAAAAAACGTATATATACGTCCTTCGCAGCTAAAGGGTTAAGTATCTGAACGCTGCTAGTTTTGTTGCAGCGGAGATCGAAGCACCTATGGACATGTCCGAAGTGATATGATGATAGTCCTCATGTAACAGAAACTGATTTTCTGTCACTATTCTCGTTTAGCCTCGACATTAACTGGCTTTTGGGAGAAACCATCAAGGACAATAACAGATATATCCGACGAACACATACCTCAGTAGAGGAAGGTGTTGAATATGGAGACGATATTAGTAGTTTGCCAACAGATGGATAATGCGCAAGAAAAATATATGATGAGCACAAAGAGTTTTCTGCAAGAACACCAGAGGAAGCAACGAATATGATCAACAAATAAACAGTGTACAGGTATTAAGAGCTTCCGAAAAAAAACAAATAGACAATCGATGGTTGTGTTCGTAATGACTCTCGTATTGCTAGGCTAGGCGATGGGTGCCGTAAGGACTCTCGTATTGCTAGGCTAGGCGATGGGTGTCGTAAGGACGTTCGTATTGCTAGGCTAGGCGATGGGTGCCGTAAGGACTCTCGTATTGCTAGGCTAGGCGATGGGTGCCGTAAGGACTCTCGTATTGCTAGGCTAGGCGATGGGTGTCGTAAGGACGTTCGTATTGCTAGCTAGGCGATGGTGTCCAAGACGTTCGATGCAAGTAGGCGATGGTATCGTAAGAACGTTCAGTATTGCTGAACTAGGCGATGGGTGTCGTAAGGACGCTCGTATTGCTAGGCTAGGCGATGGGTGCCGTAAGGACTCTCGTATTGCTAGGCTAGGCGATGGGTGTCGTAAGGACGTTCGTATTGCTAGGCTAGGCGATGGGTGTCGTAAGGACTCTCGTATTGCTAGGCTAGGCGATGGGTGTCGTAAGGACGTTCGTATTGTTAGGCTAGGCGATGGGTGTCGTAAGGACGTTCGTATTGCTAGGCTAGGCGATGGGTGTCGTAAGGACGCTCGTATTGCTAGGCTAGGCGATGGGTGTCGTAAGGACGTTCGTATTGCTAGGCTAGGCGATGGGTGTCGTAAGGACGTTCGTATTGCTAGGCTAGGCGATGGGTGCGTAAGGACTTCGTATTGCTAGGCTAGGCGATGGGTGCCGTAAGGACTCTCGTATTGCTAGGCTAGGCGATGGGTGTCGTAAGGACGTTCGTATTGCTAGGCTAGGCGATGGGTGTCGTAAGGACGTTCGTATTGCTAGGCTAGGCGATGGGTGCCGTAAGGACTTCGTATTGCTAGGCTAGGCGATGGGTGTCGAAGGCGTTCGTATTGCTAGGCTAGGCGATGGGTGTCGTAAGGACGATTCGTATTGCAGGCTAGGCGATGGGTGTCCGAAGGATTTGTATTGCTAGGCTGAAGCGATGGGTGTCAGAGCGTTCTATTGCTAGGCTACGATGGTGTCAGGACGCTATTGCTAGCTAACGATGGGTGTCGTAGGCGTTCGTATTGCAGGCTAGGCGATGGGTGTCTAGGACGTTCGTATTGCTAGACTAGGCGATGGTGTCGTAGACGTGTATTGCTAGCTAGGCGATGGGTGTCAAGAAATGAGGGTAAGTGGTTCAATCTGTGTTTGTCTAAAGAAAATATATACACTTTCCAGATTATAAAAGAAATGAAACAGTGACAGATCTTCAAAGGTCTCACCATCAACAACAGTAAGGTTGTTGATTTCTAGCATCCCTTTCATGTTTAGTAGTTTCTAGCTTTCGAACGGTGATGTCTATTTACTGTTCGTAAATCCACGTGAACAATTGCTTCCGAAGACAGATCGTCAGCAGGGATGCAACCGTCGAGAACAACCTCAAAAAGATGTCCTCAGAAACGGAATGTGTCAGCCATTATTGGCGGGAGGAATCGACACATACGAACAACTCAAATGGCCATGGCCAAATTTGCTTCCACGCTGTTTGCCGCGGTGTTTGAACCAGATACTCTTGGATTGTGAGTGAGCTCACTACAGCTAAGCCAGATAATGTTGAATTGATTTGTTCTTTCCAGGACAATTTTTAAAATATCACTTGAAGTTAGTATCGTGAAAAATAAACAATATAAAATAACAAACATATGAAAACCCATTTAAGTTAGAAAAGGAAATTCTAGACCAAGTCCACAATTTCGTTATCTTGGAAAGATAATATTGCATTACTGTGATTCATGAAATTACATGATTGAAAAAATAAATCAAGAAAATCAAACTTTCGCAATGCTCAAAACAATCTGAAAAAACCAAACTGATAACTTGTAAACAAAACTTAAAATATGTAGAAAATGCGTCATGGGAGTGTTGTTATATAGTAAGGAGTGTAGGAACATGCCCCACAACATCATGAACAAGTTAGAAACATTCCACAAGAACAAGAATCCTGCAAATTATCTGGCCAAATATGATAACAAAGAGTTCTTAAATTGAACAAATTGTCCATCATTGGATATCATTATTGGCGAAACACGGTTTTGGGGGTTTTCCCGATCCAGAAGCACTTGAGGTTTTCAGCTCCTCTGCTCGGTGCCATGGACATAGTAACCCTTCGGTTCGGTACCACGAACACCGTAAATCTGGGGCGAAACACGTAAAAAACCAAGAATTGTAGTTTCACAAAATACAAAAGCAATAACAATACACAGCAACGTTTCGTTTCCGGGTTGTGATCAAGCTCTCTATAGCTAAGTCACAGAAAAGACACTTCTAGAAGATAATATAGAATGTTTGGCTGAAATCGGATGCATGTGTCCTAAATGTGTAGAAGTCTATGCGTTTAGGGGCCTACCAAACCAATGTGCAACGTATACACGTTCTTGGCAGAGATCAAATATATAACAAGTGATTAAAATTGATCGTAAAGAACGAACACAAAGAAGATCAAACAAAACAAATGACACTGTTTGTCAAAAGAAATGTAACATTATTAATAATTTACCATAACCAAAATAATAAGTGTAATTTTTCTCAAACAGTGTTTTCTAGTCACGTCAGCTATGATTAAAACAGCTATCCCGTTTGCTGGTAGTTTATAACCAGCTGATTGTATATCTTGTTTTGAAAACCTATTATTAATGCGTCGGTTTAAATTACAGCCCGTCTGAGATATTTGGAAAATGAAATGTTGAATTGTTGAAACGAAGAAACTAGAAACAGCACTTTCAGAGACATGTTATTTGACAATATAAATTGTTTCACTGTTCAAGTAAAGAAAAATGATCTTAGAAATGATGTTAAATTGATTTTGAAAGTAATAAAACATTTTAAAATAGTTAATATCGCCCGTGTGTTGCCAAGGGAACCAAGGAATAGTAACACTGCGACTTACAAGTCGACTGATGTAGGACCCAAGGAAGCTACCCTTCCCTATCATACCTCGGTCAATACAGTGTTAGGCCTGTATTTTCATTGACCGTCGGCACACGATGGGTGATGTGGTCAGCATCACGCCTGCCGCCTTTACTTCTACAGAGCACGTCTGGTACCCAGTTGAGGTTGGGTCGACCTGAGAGCCGTCGTGATCGGGAAAAATTCCACGCGCATTGCAGGAGCTGAACCCAGACCACCAGCCTTGAGAGCGAGTTCACTAACAACTACGCTACAGCGGCTCTCAAGGAAGCTACCCTAGTAAATAAAAAACATCGCAGAAATCGGATGTGTTGGCTTACTGGTAATGCATAACTGGCACAACGCACACTCGTTCTTCGGCTAAGATCACATAGAAATCACACAGAGTGGTTAACACGTGGTCGATACAGAGCGTTCTAAAAAGACGAAAAAAGTTTCACTGTTCAAGTAAAGAAAATGAATCTTAGAAAACAATTTTAATTGATTGTGATAGTAGTAGAACATTTTAAAATAGTTAAAATGGAGAAATATTTTTTAAAGAAATATAAACATAAGAACATATGTTCACAATGTTCACATGAACATATGTTCACAATGTTCATATGAACATATGTTCACATATCTTCACAAACATAAAAATGGACTTGGCTAATAAACAAAAATTCCGTGTTCGTATATCTTCTTCTTCTTTTTCTCATTCGGTTTCGTATGCTCGTCTAAACAATGAGATGGGTTGCCTCTATGTAGCTGCATGTCTATTGGAGCTCCTCGAGAGTTCCTTAAAGATTGGTCTGTATGCTTTGTTCATGAGGCCATGTTTTGTTTCGTTGGTGTATGTATGATGAACATGAGTGCAGAATGTGCTCTGTAGTCTGTGTTTCAGTCTGACTTGCACACTGTGCAATCTGAGCAGGCTTTATTGTGTGCATGTCTTCTCCTTCTTCTTTACGTTTGTTCTTTACGACCAATTTTAATCACTCTTTGTGATAGGTTTGATCTTTACCAAGAACGTGTATACATTGCACATTGATTTGGTAGGCCCCTAAACGTATAGACTTTACACGCTTAGGACACATGCATCCGATTTCAGCCAAACCTCCTTAATCGTCTCTTACGACATGCGTGGCAGGTAACAGTGGTTCTATTCTTTACAACTCAAATTTGGGCCTCGGTAACCACTCGGGCGTTTTGTGCAAGTGATGGTTGAGCTTGCATTGACTTGTTCTTAAACAAAAGATTGTTGTGTGCTGTTTTCTTTTAAGTCTGCTGATGGGATCTTGTGGGTGTTTGCTGTGAACTTGTTGCTTCCAGAACTCTTCATTTATAAAAAAAAAAGACTTGATAAATAAAAAACAAATTTTCTTCGCAAACATAGAAATGGAATAAAGGCTTAAGGAAACTAGATTTTACAAATATAACAATAAATAATTAAATACAGAAAAAACATATAAAAATAGACTAAACACATTAAAAACTTAGTTTTTAGAAATATAAAAATTTATAAAATAAATTTAAATAATAAAAATGAAGTTAATACATGCAAAAAATAGTTTTGCAAATATCAAAATGAACTAAGTTAAAAATAAAAAACTATTATTCATAAAATTAAAAATGAACGCAATACATAAAAACTTAGTCTCCTTAGAAATAATACTGAACTTAATACATAACAAACTCATCATCAAATAGCTTGTTCTCAGCAGAACTTTTCCATCCCAACAGTCCTCCGGAATTTTTCTCTCTCATAGGCCAGATGACCTGCCTCTGCAGCCGTCATGTTCAAATCCATCAGTTACATCCTGAATCCATCTTCTCCGTGGTCTTCCTCTTCTTCTCTTTGCCGATATGCCTCCTTCCATGATGGTCTTCTCCAGCCCTTCATGTCTTTTTATATGTCCAAAATATCTCAATTTTCTCTTTTGTATTTGTAGCATCAGCCAGTTTTCTTTGATTTTGAGTTCTTTCTGGATAAATCTATTTGTTCTCTTCTCTGTTCAAGATATACGGAGGACACTTGTGTTCAAAAGCACATATATGTTTTTCTACTGCTCTATAAAATGTCCATGCTTCAAACCCATACGTTGCCACTGGGACTATGCATGCGCTTAGTATTCTCATAAAAAACTAGTCTTTATAAAACTGGACTAATAAAATATGTTATAACTAGTCTACTAGTCTTCAAAAAAGCATAAGAATTGACAATTTTAGATACTAGCTCCTACAGAAAAAACAATCAATATTGTGCACAAAGAAGCATTAGTTTAATTGTACGTGAATACCAATCAGAGAAGTGGGAAGCAGAAAGTTAAAGAAAGAAATGACACCTTAGGAAAACCCTAAACTTTACTAAGAAAGTTGAGAAATATCGGTCTCAATTTCATATATTATCAATATAAGGGACGACTGCAGTAAAACTATGTAGCAATGGCGAAACACATCAGGACAAAAATGAAGTAGTTTTACAAAATACAAAAAAAGTTATCGTTATTGTTTTTGTATTTTGTAACACTACAGTACTTTCACCAGCAAAATATTAAAATTAAAAATATTGAGAACATACATTTTTATAGTGGCTACTTATGGTTGTGAATCATGGACTATTACACAAAAAAACAAGAACGAAAATCCAGTCCTTCGAAACTAAATGCTACAGAAAGATCCTACGAATAGAAGGGACAGAAAAAGAAAGAACACTGATGTCCTGAAAGAACTAAATGTTAAAGAGAATTGGCTGATAAACAACATACTATACAGCAAATTAGATACTTTGGTCACATTAAGCGTCACGATTGCCTGGAAAGAACAATATTAGAAGGCAGGGTCCCAAGGCGCAGAGGCAGAGGCAGACCAAGAAGAAGATGGCTACAAGATATTAAATAAACTATGAATATGACCATCGACGAAGTGGGTGAACTGGCTAGAGACAGAGTGAATTTCAGATGTGCTGCAAAGAGAGCAACATCCTATAAAGAATACGCACCTTGATGATGATGACAGTACTTTGTTTTCACGTGTTTCTCAATTTCATATAGAAGACTGTAACGTTCGGGTACTAAGAAAATCTCATTTATAAATGAGATGGCTACATGACTCCGGAACTAGTCATATTTGTGTGTTATTTATGCATTTAAGTGCATATATGTTTCATAATGTAAAACATGTGATATCATAATAAATTGTTTACAAAACATATTTAGATGTCTAATCTCGTTGAATAAAGCATGCTTTTTTTTTCTCTTCTTCTGCCTCCGCCGGCTATGAATTCATGCGTATTCAGTGAGAATTTTATGGCGCATCTGACTGATTTTTGCGCGAAAGCCGACTAATCGTGTGTAAGGTGTCCCTAGCCATTCATGAGAACCTTCTACCATTTCAGTGATAAGAGCATGCTTTTATTACACCGACATTTCCGATCGGTCACCATTTTGGATAATCTCTGCAGACGAATTTTCACTTGATCTTGTCAAAAATCATATATTTGCTTATAAAATGGCATCCAATGATTACTGTCCTGACCAAGACTACAAGTGTTAGTTCTTTACGTGCTGCTTACTTGACCAGTTCTGCATCATTTTCTCTTATTTATTCATTATTTATTAATTGGTGTCTCCAAAATATTTAATTATTTAGAAGTTATAAATTTCCTAATTACTGCCTTATTTATTTTTCAAACAACTTCATCTTTGGATATATTGTGTAAATATGAAGGTACTAAGAGCCTGTATTAATAGTTTTCATGATATATTTCATACTTTTTTTTTCTTCTTTGTGACTGTAAAATTTTTGGAAATTTGTTGAAAAATCTATTTTTAACATCACCAAAATTAGGTCACTGATATCACATATTACATGACACTGATATTAAAAGTACATATCTTGATAGTACATTCAATTAGCTTTCCAACCATATATAACATGACTATGTTCAATTCATGGAGTATATATGGCTTCTAGTAATAGAGCAGGCTTTCAAAAATAAAAATAAAAACTTAAAAACCCATAAAAGGTTAACGAAAAACGAATTGCACAAGGATAGAGCGATTTGGAGAGATTACTTGCAGACCATATCGTACAAGAGGAAAGTAATTTTGTTTCAATAATCACAGTGGTTGGCTGATTGGGTTGCAGTGACGAATAAAACTCCTAATAAGAAACGACACCTGGTCACCATGACTCGTTGTTTATCCATTAACAGAAACATCCGTCGCAATTATCATCGTTTTTATATTTGTTTATTGTTTTTTCGATCCAGAAGCACTTGAACTTTCAGCTCTTCGGCTCGGTGCCATGGACATCGTAACCCTTCGGTTCGGTGCAACGAAAAGCGTAAATACGGGGAACCTGTGGCTTTTCTGCCAGCCCACGTAATTGAACTCACACTCACAGAGGGCTAGTCACCGTAGTCCAACGAGCTACGAACATATCGAGCAGGCGGGCATGTATTTATTTAAACTCATTTACTACTAGAGCTGAGAGCAGCAGTAGTGTAGGTGTTAGTAACCTCGCTTTTTAGGCTAATGGTCTGGGTATGATTCCACAGTGGGCATGGAATTTTTGTCTGAACATAAAGGCTACCAGGACGATCCAGCCTGAATTGGGTATTAGGAAAAACACTGGAAAGTAAAGGAGACCGGCTTGGTGTTGACCACATCACTCATCGTGTTCCGACGGTCGATGAAAAATACGGGCCTAACAATGTATTGCTCGATATACCACGAGGTATGAAGAGGGTTTTTTTTTAAAATCATACTGGAGTTAAACTGATAAAATGTGAATTTTAGTGCGAAAAATGGGTGATAAACTATGAATTTCCGTGCGAAGAATGGGTGCTAAAATATGAATTTCCGTGCGAAGAATGGGTGTTAAACTGCTAAACTATGAATTTCCGTGCGATGAATTGGAGCAAAACTGCTAAACTATGAATTTCCGTGCAAAGAATGGGTGCTAAACGGCTAAACTTCGAATTGCAATGCCTAGAATAGGTAATAAACTGCCAAAATATGAATCTCTGTGCGATGATGAGGTACATCTACTAGCTCTTTCCACGCCCATTTATTTCCTCAATTTTTAAGCAGTTAATTCAAAGTAAAAAAAAAATAAAAATTACGATCCCAACTACTTATCAATAAATAAACATATATATATTATTATATACTAAATTGAAGTAAACTGGACAACCTAACAGAATAACAAGGTTAAAAAGTACTATAAGTAAAACAGAAGTAAAACTAGAAAGACTTCTTATAAGGGAATCAACTCTATGGCGCAGTGTGCGGCTTAAAGCGTGCAACGGACTTCCGCCATGGCGCAGTGTGCGGCTTAAAGCGTGGAAAGAGCTAGTGTATTATATTTATATATAGCAGTCTAATCTATCTTAGTTTTTTAGCCACATAGATCAAAGAAGGTTGTGCTCAATCATCTGTCCCTATTTGCAACATGTTGGACAATAATTCAGAAACATATGTATATTAGAATTCAATTGTTGTATCTCCATCATTATATAGCTTGTCCCGAGCAGATCTTTGCCAACCTAAGTCCTTAGTAATTTTTTTTCCGTCCGTATGTTGCAATTAATCTCAATTCGCCCGGGGCATGCAAAGGGAACACAGACTAGGAACACTGCGATCTACAAGGCATGTCGTAGGAGGCGACTGAGGTAGGGGCCTAGGAAAGCTACCCTAGTAAATAAAAAGCGTCGAAGAAATCGGATGTGCTGGCCTACTCGTAGGCGCATAATTGGCACAACGTACAATCGCTCTTAGACTCAGATCACATATAAATCACTATGAGCGGTTTAATAAGTGATAGATATGGAAAGTTTGAAGACGACGAAGAAGAAGAGTTTCAATTACTATTAGGGTTATCTAGGCATTTTCTTGGTCGGTAGTCTGTCATTAGGGTTATCTAGGCATTTTCTTGGTCGGTAGTCTGTCATTTCTTATCCTCCTTGCAGTGACCATACTCATCCTTAACCGAAGTCACTGTCTCTATTACATAGAACTTCTGTCTATCGCCGGGAATTTTGAGAACATAGCCATTGACACTTTGTCAGTTGTCTCCGCACGTACACAACCCAATCATATGACTTCATGTCGCCCTGCTGAGGTAGGGAGAAGGTAAGCTGGGACTAAACGGTAATTTACTTTGCCCGCGATTGCCCCGTAGACTTTCGTAGGGCAACAGGCACCATAAATATCATTTGGTAGAAGTTTACTATTGAGAGCCGCTGTAGCGTAGTTTTTAGTGAACTCGCATCGCAAGGTTGGTGGTCTGGGTTCAGCTCCAGCAATGCGCGTGGAATATTTTTCGACCACGACGGCTCTCAGGTCGACCCAGCCTCAACTAGGTACCAGACATTCTCTGGGAAAGTAAAGGCGGCCGGCGTGATGCTGACCACATCACCCATCATGTGCCGACGGTCAATGCAAAATACAGGCCTAACACTTTATTGACCCATATACCACGAGGTATGAAAGGGTTCCTTTACTTTTACTTTACTTTTAGACGTTTACTATTAACCCTCTGTCAGCAGATTTACCTTCTGTCATGGGTATGTTCAACAGTAGAAGACTAAGATGGCTAGGTAATGTGAGAAGAATGGGCAATAGCCTCGTAACCCAACAGGTGTTGTTCTGTGAACCTTTGGAAGGAAAAAAGTTCCAAGGCAGACTACTGATCAGATGTCTCTCTCTTCGCGATCACCTAAAAGACCGAAGTACCAGACCTCTTCTTAAATTCGTTCATGTGGAAATATGATTCATGCATCATTAGCATGGGTGGGTTTCGTCACATCTTCAGCACCATTTGGAGCTCTGGTGCTTATCCTTCGGCGATGTGTCCGGTTTCAGCCAGCGTTTACTGGGTTTGCTCTCCGTTAGCCTTTGGCTGTCCCCAGACGTCCTGCAAGGCAGCAGGTTGACTTCTACACATTTAAGACACGTGCGTCCGATTTCAGCAAAACCTCCTTCTGCAAGGATAGTAAAAAAAAAGATATCTGCAAGGCCTCAATAAAGAACTATTCTATCGGTCATAAACAAATGTGAACAACCGGCTGATGAACTAGTTATGTGAAAATCAATATTACGCAAAGGTGCAGAATCTTTAACCAAAAAAAAAGACTTTTAATGATGAGCTGAAAGGCAAGAGAGACAAGCGCAAACTCAGAGAGTTGATTCCATCGAAAAGGTAAAGGACCTCTACCAATTGGCCATCTGTAAAGGCAAGAGAGACAAAAGCAAACTCAGAAGTTGTCACAGTAAAACTCTACCAATTGAGCCATCTGTAAAGGCAAGAGAGACAAAAGCAAACTCAGAAGTTGTCACAGAACTACAATTACCTCTGTACCAAGTGTGAAGCCATCTGTAAAGGCAAGAGAGAGAAAAGCAAACTCAGAAGTTGTCACAGTAAAACATCTACCAATTCACCATCTGTAAAGGCAAGAGAGACCAGCGCAAACTCAGAAGGTGTCACAGTAAAACATTTGTCTATTTACAGTGGAAGGAGCGTCTGGCCAAATGTATTAGAGCGCGGCTCACATGCAGGAGACCCGTGTTCAACCCACGTAAAGGCCAGTGATTTTTTTTATGTTGTGGGCATAAATGAAAAATCATAACCTGAACAGCTTCGCGGTGACTGTACTGGTTATGAGGGCAGTAATTTATCAGGCTCACGTCCCACCGTCCTACACCACCTAAAAGCTGTACTACAGGCGGTAGCAACAGCTTGTGTGTGTGTGTTTTTTAAAGAATAAATAGGTCATATATGTATATTTACTTTATCGAATTGTGTTTACGTGTTTAGCTATATTTACTTTACTATTTTTAACACTTTGGCTGCTAAGGACGTGTATATACGTTTTTCCCATTCACTGCTATAGACGCAATAATACGTATGTTATTATCTATCCTCTGTGGGCTAAAGACGTGTTAACACGTTATACATTTTTACTGTCACTGCTATAGGCGTACATTCACGTTTGTGATCTAGAAACAAATAGTAGCTATTGTTAGCTCCGTCTTCGGAAAGTATGTAGCAGCGAAAGGGTTTAAGCTTCATAGCAAACTTGAAAGATCTAGTACAAAGCAAGTGAAAGTTCTCTATATCTAACACTACAGTATGGGTCAATGGCAAGACTGCACTGATATATTGGCCACTATTGTGTTTAATGGCATGAAATGAGTTAAGAAACTCAAAGAACGCCATCAACAAATCACTACTAATAAAAATCGAGAAGTACGCCCCTGATTGTGTAATTTTTTTTTTTAACAGCGTTATATAATCCTTGATAACGTATCGAGCAGACCTTGTTGTAAACTTTTAATGTATGGTCTCTTGTTTCACAAAACGGCACGTAGGTATTGATTACAGATCAAGGAATTGAGTAGGAAGTATATGATATTGTATAACTAAATAACATTGTATAACAAGCTGCTGCAGTTGATGCGATGTAAGTGCTTTAAAGTGAGTGAAAATGGAACACTTTCCGTACACAAGTAAGCTTGGACAATGGGTATAGACAAAGATTTTGAGAAGTTCAATGAGGATAATGTGAAGGCAAGAGACATGATCAGATGAGTTTAAAACATATTTTTCTACTTTTTACAATATATATGGAAAAGTGGAGAAATGTTTTTAAAGGGTTTTAGAGCCGAAGGATTGATTTCATTGCACCGGGTTTTATCCCATATGGCCGCCAGTCTGCCCAGCGTGTTCGTAGCGTGTTGGACTACGGGTGACTATCCCTCTGTGTGTGCGGGTTCAATTCCGCGGGATGGCAGAAAAAGCCACAGATTCCCCAGATTTACGGTGTTCGTGGCACCGAACCGAAGGTTAGGATGTCCATGGCACCGAGCCGAAGAGCTGAAAAGCTCGAGTGCTTCTGGATTGGAGAAGATAAAAAATTAAAATCCCATATGTCTCAGTCCCTCTCCGCAGAAATGGCATGCCACCTGCCGAGAATATTGTACAAAGCACGAACTCCGTAGCTCCCGGCAACAATTCTATGGGTCTCTGAAAAACTGCACTCGCGAACAGAACGGCGCGGTCCGGATTCGAACCCACGACCTTCGACTCGCAAGGCAACGGGCTTAACCACTCAGCCACAGAGACCCCTGTGGAGAAATGTGTGTAAGTAGATAGGGAAAAAGCGGCCAGGAGAGAAAAAGGAAAAGGTGGAGTAAACGAGTGATAGCAAACAAATATGGAAATGTGATTGAAGAAGATTAAAGTAAAACGGCAATAGAAGAAGAAGGAAAAGAGGATGAAGCAGAGCTACAAATGGAAGAGAAAAAAGATGAATTAGAAGAGGAAGAAAAAGAAGAAGAAAATTGGAAGACAATGACATTGACCCAGAAGGAATCAGAAAAATCGAGAAAAATTGGTTAGGAATAGAAGTGAAAAGTAGGGTAAAGGAATGGTAAAATCGAGAAAGATTAATTAGATTTAGAGATCACAATATAGCTGCCGAGAACAAAATAAAAGGATTAAAGAATTTCAACAACAATTAATGTACGGATTAAAATCAATAAAATATATCAACAAATGTTGTAACACTTGAAGTAAAAATGTTGTAACACTTGAAACAAATGTTGTAACATGTGAAGAAATATAGACCATCTGTTTCATGATTTCAATAGTGTATTCTACAGGGTGTTCAAGATAAAAGAGGTCTGTGAATGGAGCTAATCTGGCATATATGTGTGAAAATGAGAAGGTTCAGCTATGGCGTAGAATAGGTCAAGGTTGTGTGACTGTATACAATTGTAGTGCGGGAAGGGGCGATGAACAGTTGTGACGTAGGACGAGCTAGTCAGAACCGGTTTAAATAGTAAATAAACACAACGTGATAGGTTATCTGGCAACTTTCGATGTGTCAATGGGGCTGCAATTATCTTGAACACCCTGTAATATCACTGATATCCATGAATTCCCTATTTTTTTTAAAACGCGCGTAAACATAAGGGATCAATAATAAGAGTCCAAAGGAGAATAAATAACTTCATTGTGCCATGTTTCCTCCTATTACTAGGTCCCTACCTGCAGAAGTGGCACGCTACTTTATGTTTAAAGAAATAGTAGCATGTCCCTTACTGAACGTTGCTTTCATCACAGCACGATTGAAAAACTCTTCGTCTCTAGCAAGTTCTTCCGCCTCCATCATCATTATGTTCAAGGGATGATTGTCTCTGTGGCTAAGTTGTTAAGCCCTTTGCCTTGTGAGTCGAAGGTCGTGGGTTCGAATCCGGACCGCGGCCTTCTGTTCACGACTGCAGTTTTTTCCAGAGACCCTAGGATTGTTGCTGGAGCTACGGAGTTCGTGCTTTGTGCAATACTCTCGGCAGGTGGCGTTCCATTTCTGCGGAGAGGGGCCGAGCCATATGGGTTAACACCCGGTGCAATGAAGTCAATCCTTCGGCTTTAAAACCCTTTTTTATGTTTAAGGTCTCTTTGATGTCATGCTGCCACCTTCGTCCTGGTCGTCCCCTGCCTCATACTCCAGGAACCGCAATACATTACCGTTCTCCCCAAACCAATATGACGTTAAACGGGTCCAAAATATTTTATCTTCCGGGAAACGTTGTTAATTATGACCTGATGTTATGTTATCTTATCTTAACCACATTTACCGTGAAGCGGTGTGGGGAGAGTTAGTTTTCTATCTTTTCCCAGGTGTGTTGCGTTTGACTTTGTCAGTCCATGCTTTCGCAGGGATTCTGAGATGTTATCTATCCATCTTGTTCTTGGCCTGCCTCGTGCTCTGCGCACTGAGTGTCGATTATTGCAGGCACGTGATGGTAGTAAATGTGGTTCCATTCTCTTTAGATGACCGAACCACTTGATTCTTTGCTTCTCGATGTACTGTATGCGTGGTATAGTATATGACCTGATGTTACATATTATTATTCAGATTTAGGTCTTTAATAACATAAGTTTTCTACTTGTTTTCAGACCAAGATCGTATGATAGAGCTGCAAACAAAGACCTGAGGATATGAATATGACCAGAATCCACGATGACCAGGTTAAGAAAAAAAATGTTGATTGATCGGAGATCTAATGCCGAAGACACAGGCGAGTCACTTGAGTGGAATCCACAAAGTAAACGGAAAAGTGGACGTTATAAACAGACCTTCTTCTTCTTCTTCTGCGAACGATTTGTATCCACCACTTGTTAACAACTTTCTGTGAAGTGTATGTGATCTGAGCCTAAGAGCGATTTACATTGTGCCAGTTATGCGCCTACAAGTAGGTCTACACATCCAAATTTTGCGATGCTTTTTATTTACTAGGGTAGCTTTCCTGGGTATAGACAGACCTGGTTACGAAGTATACTTAAGGAAATGAAATATTCTAGACCATAGATTCCCAAACGTTTTTGGCCACCGCCCACTTTCACGACAAAACCTTTGTAAACCCCCCTCCCCATTATACAAGTTTGTCAACGCCCCCTCCCCTCCCATGTATATATATATATATATATATATATATATATATATATATATATTCATGCTCTATTTTCACTTTGACATAGAAAATTGATATATATTGCTGTCATACATGGTCAATTTTCAAATGATTGTAAACAGGAAATAGAAAATTTATGGAAAAATGGATCGTGTAAGATGGGCATAAGATGAATTAAAATGTAGAATTCAAATTTTTAAATGATTATTCAATCGCAAAATCACGAGAGAGGAACAAAAGCAAATGCTTCTGAACCTACTATCGCTCACCCCCTGGAAGGTTTCAGCGCCCACTAGGGGTGGTACGCCCACTTTGAGAACGCATGTTCTAGATAATCCTGTAAAGTCATAAATAAAACAGATCGAGATCGGGAAAATTGACGAATAACTGGTGAGGCCCTATGCTTCCCATGAAGAAATAAAGGAACCATAGAAGAATAATTATCCTGCCAAAAAATGATGAAAAGTTGTCATTTCCTGATTAACCCTTTCACACCGTTATTCTTTTTTTACCGCCGAACACACTTATATTGCAACGTATACCGAATTAGCCAGTATTATTTCTTGGCTTCAGCTTAACGCGAGCCAGTAGCCTATATCAACTCAGAGAAGCAATACACTCTTACAGAAACAAATTATGAATAATGGAGAGACACTTTCCAAAAAGATTTTAGTTGAAGTACTCAGCAGAACTTTACATAAGTGTTAAACGTGTTGGAGAAGTGTCTTTCTTTCATATTTCTGACAAAGTCGGTAAATTGAGTTTAGGAGGTGTTGGAAGAGACGTCAATACGATAAGAGCTATAAAGTGTCTACAGACGATGCATTTTCTTACTTGCGTCGGGTTTTTCCATAAGACTTAGTCTTTCTCTGCAGAAATGGAACATCACTTGCCGAGAGTATTGCACAGCGCACTAACTCCGTAGCTCCAGCAACAAACATAATGGTGCGGTCTGAATTCTTCTTCTTCTCCGTTCTCACTAGATTGGGATTTCGGAATCTCTAATAAAGGCAGCCGTCTGCCTACGATTATCAGCCACGCCATACAGTTTGTCTTGGACGCTAGTGTAAGTGGGCCACCTCTTTCTTCTCAAGTCTGCACACTGAGGGAAGTTCTGTAGGATATAATTCCTATGATTTCTGCTTCTCCGTTTGTACCGGCCTCTTCCCGCATTAAGTTTTGGCCACCCTCGTGATGGTAGGTCTGACATTCTTACTGCGTGGCTAAATCTCTGATGCAGACTGGCGACTGTAGAATCTGTTATCTCATTCCTCATTGTGAGGGTCGTTGCACCATGTTATGCGCCTTACGGCCTGGTGCATCCGTTTTCTGCAAGCATTTGTTTCGGGTTAGCATTCCCTAGCGGACACATGCATCCGATTTCAGCCAAACCTCCTTAGTCGCCTCTTACGACATTCGTGGCAGGTAACAGTGGTTCTATTCTTTACACCCCAAATTCCCAAACTGGAAATGTAGTTTTGTAAAGCACACAAACAGGACAAAGCGACGTTTCGATCAAATGGACTTTATCAAGAAAAGGATACAAGACACAGTACTACCTTTCTATACACGTAAAGTTACATAGACAGCATTGAAAAAGTTACTAGAAACATTACCATTAACGTTTTCATTGTATCTATTTGTTTTTACATAGGGCCATCTTCTTGTATCCCATGATGTTTTCTTCATTTTGCTTGATGGACCAGGTTGATATTCTGAATTCTCTAAGTGGGATAGATCGTGTAACTGATTCAAGTAATCGTACTGAATCTAAAACCATAATCAGGCTGCCATGAATACTAATTTAAATGCTGTGTAGCTAGAAGGCAAGAGGAAGACCACGGAAAAGATGGTTAGATTGCGTTGCAGAATCCTGTGAAAGAGCAAAGATAACAATCACACAAGCCACCAGAACAGCACAAGACAAAAACAGAAAACCATGACACTGGGCAACAACCCGGTAGCAGAGTGACGACAGAAGAAGAAAGAAAGAAGAAGAAGGCGTAGCTAGATAATAGCCTTATACTGGTAGCCTAAGACGAGTAGTAAACCAACAAAGAACCGAGGTTGTTATTTGCACACGCTGAGAAACATACTGAGGAGAGGATCGGGGCATTTATGGAATAATTAGTTCGATGTGCAGTGATATGATCATTAAAGAGTGTTCCACATACGATCCAAAATGGACGACCGCGAGCAGTTAGAAAGGTTACAAAATGCTCTTTAGCGTAGATCCAAGCGTAAATATACAGCGTTAAACCGAACATTAAAGATTAATGTACACAAGAATGAAAGGAAAGTGTTTGATTGTCAGCAGGAGAGACTCGAACATTTCCTTAACCGAAAATTTCGTCTGCGACTTTCGTACACTAGTAGGTACTTAACGGGGGCGCAACGTCTAGTCTTTCTTTGCAAAGACCTTTATACATCACGAAAGGAATCCCCAAAATGGTCTAGAAAAAATTACACAAACAAACGCACAACAAACATGTGCAGTGATGATAATCCGACAGCTAAACTAAACTAAACATAAAAAGAAGTATATGATAGTCAGTTCTGTAATAAAACTTTACCTGCGTGCTACCTAACTGACAGGAGTATGGCTCCTGATTGGAACCGCTGATTCAACAGTATAGTGTACTCCGTTGTTTTATCAATAGGTGTTTAGCGATGACAACAGAAGACACGAGAGATAGCTACCTTTATAACAGGTGAGAGATCCAAAGTAGGAAGAGATCGATATACAGTTGTTTGAAAGAGGATTAGTCCTGTCAGATTTACTGAAGTACCGAAGGGATAGAAAAAGACTTGTAAAAAGGATGAAGGGTGTGTTAACATAACGGTTATCATCAGATAGAGCAGGCTGTAACACATAGTACTGTACGCATAAAGGATAATTTATGAAGAGTGAAACAGTAAAGATAAGATTTACTATTGAGGGTGCAGTCGTAAAGTGAAAATTCACTACGTAGGGTACAGTCGTAAAGTTATGATTCACTATGTAGAGTACAGTATTAACGGTAAGATATACTATGTAGAGTACAGTAGTAAAGATAAAATTCAATATGTAGAGTACAGTATTAACGGTAAGATATACTATGTAGAGCACAGTTGTAAAGATAAAATTCAATATGTAGAGTACAGTATTAACGGTAAGATATACTATGTAGAATACAGTATTAAAGGTAAGATATACTATGTAGAGTACAGTCGTAAAGGTAAGATATACTATGTAGAGTACAGTATTAAAGGTAAGATATACTATGTAAGATACCGTCGTAAAGGTAAGATATACTATGTAAGTACAGTATTAAGGTAAGATATACTATGTAGAGTACAGTATTAAAGGTAAGATATACTATGTAGAGTACAGTCGTAAAGATAAAATTCAATATGTAGAGTACAGTCGTAAAGATAAAATTCAATTTGTAGAGTACAGTCTTAAAGATAAAATTCAATATATACTGTCGTAAAGATAAGACGGTCTACAGAAATCGCATTCTGAAACATAAGTTAGACTAAGGTGAGCGAAATCTGAAAGTAAAGAATCACTATGTAGAGTACAGTCGTAAAGATAAGACTCACTATGCAGATTACAGTAGTAAAATTAAGATACACTGTGTAGAGTACAGTTGGAAAGATAAAATACAATATGTAGAGTACAGTCGTAAAGATAAGACGGTCTACAGAAATCGCATTCGAAAACATAGGTTAGACTAGGGAAGCGCAGTGGTAAGTTAAGACTCACTATGTAGAGTACAGTCGTAAAGACTATGGAGAGAAGAGCACTTGTCGGTAAAATAAGATAGACTATGGAGAGAGAGCACTGTCGGTAAGATAAGATAGAGTATAGAGAGATAGTACTGTCGGTAAGATAAGATAGAGTATAGAGAGATAGTACTGTCGGTAAGATAAGATAGAGTATAGAGAGATAACACTGTCGGTAAAATAGGATAGAGTATAGAGAGATAGTACTGTTGGTAAGATAGGATAGAGTATAGAGAGATAGTACTGTCAGTAAGATAAATAGACTATGGAGAGAACACTGTTGAAAGATAGGATAGAGTATAGAAGATAGTACTGTCGTAAGATAAGATAGAGTATAGAGATACACTGTCTGTAAGATAAGATGAGTATAGAGAATAGCACTGTCGGTAAGATAAATAGAGAAGAGATAGCTACTGTCTGGAATGATGATATAAAGATAGATGTACTTCGTGATAAGATAATAGAGATGTTTAGCATGAAGATAAGAAGACTATGAGAGAGAAGCACCTTATCGGTAGAGATAAAGTAGGTATAGAGATAGATTCAGTAAGATAGATAAGAGAGATAGTCCTGTCAAGATAAGATAGTATGAGAAGTACTCGAAGGATAAGAAAAAGACTTGTAAAAAGATGAATGGAGTGTGACATAACGGTTATCACCAGATAGATAGAGTATAGAAATAGTACTGTACGATAAAAAGGATAATTATGAAGAGTAACAGTAAGATAAGTTTTACTATTGAGAGTGCAGTCGTAAGTAGATAAATTACTACGAGGATACATGTCGTAAATTTAAATGATTCACTATGGAGAGTACAGTATTAAGGTAAAAATAAGTAGAGTACAGTCGTAAGATAAGGATAATATGAGAGTACAGTATTAAGATAAGATAGTATAGAGAAGCACAGTTGTAAAGATAAAATTCAATATGTAAGATAAAGTATAAGAAGAATACTATGTAAATAAGATGAAAGGTAAGATATATATGAAGAGACAGTCGTAAGGTAAGATAATATGTAGAAGTACAGTATAAAGGTAAGATATACTATGAGAGATACCTGTCGTAAATGGATAGAGTATATAGAAAAGTACATGTATTAAGGATAAGATATATATGAGAGACAGTATTAAGGTAAAATAGATACTATGAGAAGTACTGTCGTAAGATAAGATTCAAGTATGAGAGTACAGTCGTAAAGATAAATAGATTATGAGAAGACAGTCTTAAAGATAAAATTAAATATACTGTCGTAAAAGTATAAGAGGTCTGCAGAAGATGATTCTGAGAAACATAAGATAAATAGATAGAGAGATGATGTCGAAGATGATAAGTAAGAGATATCACTATAGATAAGAGTACAGAATACTGTCAGTAAGATAAGATCACTATAGAAGATTACATGTAGTAAATTAAGATACACTAGTAGAGATACAGTTGGAAAGATAAATACAATATGAGAAGTACAGTCGTAAGATAAGAAGGTCTACAGAAATGCATGTCGAAAACATAGGATAGACTAGGAAAGCGCATGTGGTAAGTTAAGACTATATGAGAAGTACTTCAGTGATAAATATGAGAGAGAGATAGACTGTCGGTAAAATAAGATAGAGTATAGAGAGATAGTACTGTCGGTAAGATAAGATAGACTATGGAGAGAGAGCACTGTCGGTAAGATAAGATAGAGTATAGAGAGATAGACTGTCGGTAAGATAAGATAGAGTATAGAGGATACTACTGTCGGTAAGATAAGATAGACTATGAGAAGAAGCACTGTCGGTAGATAAGATAGAGTATAGAGAGATAGTACTGTCGGTAAGATAAGATAGAGTATAGAGAGATAGTACTGTCGGTAAGATAAGATAGAGTATAGAGAGATAGCACTGTCGGTATGATAAGATAGAGTATAGAGAGATAGTACTGTCGGTAAGATAAGATATAGTATAGAGAGATAGCACTGTCGGTAAGATAAGATAGAGTATAGAGAGATAGTACTGTCGGTAAGATAAGATAGACTATGGAGAGAGAGCACTGTCGAGATAAGATAAGATAGAGAGCACTGTCGGTAAGATAAGATAGATATAGAGAGAGAGCACTGTCGGTAAGAAAAGGATAGACTTGGAGAAAGCAATTGTGAACTATTTAAAAACAATAAAACATGCGAAAACAAAGATAGAGTATATCCCAAATTAAAAGCAACGCTAGAAAATATCAGTATTATTAACATTCTTCATCAACAAATAATCATGGACTTGTAGAACTGAGAACAATTGCAAAACAAAAAGCTAACATTGTTGTATCAAACATATATTACTTCTTCTTCTTCTTCGAATCCTTCATATCGACCACTTGTTAACTATTCTGTGTGATTTGTATGTGATCTGAGCCTAAGAGAGATTGTACATAATGCCACTTAAGCGCCTATAAATAGGCCAACACATCCAATTAATGCGATGCTTTTTATTTACTAGGGTAGTGTCCCTAGACCCCTACCTCAGTCGTTTCTTACGACATGTCTTGTGGGTCGTTGTGGTACTATTCTTTGCTTCCCTTTGAGCCCGACACGACCCACTGCGAAACATTAAATTCAACCCACATAAACAGGGAATTTCCGATTTTCCGCTTGAGCTGAACGGACTTCGGTTACCGGGGGCCATGTCTACACACATTCTCGAGTGAAGCCAACCTTCTTCCTCTAGACGTGATTACCAGTGATAAACAATTAACATTGTCCCCCAGCGTCCCATTTAAAATACTTTTTTTTCTGCAACATTTCTTTCAACTTCTTTAGTGATATCTATTTCATTTTGTTTTTATTCAATCACATATTTTTTTGTGGGCCACTTTTAAAGCCAGACTCAACCTGTTAAAATAAAGTCACGTACATACAAAATAAAACTGTAAAAAAATGTCTGAAGTCATTGTTTAGTTTTTATTCACAAACGTGTGACAGAAGAACGGCTGTCAGTTGAATTGGACACGCAAGACAACCGAGCCGAAAGCACGCAAGCTTCAGCAGCTTAATGAAGTCAGTTACATAGAAAATCGATCAGTTTTATTTACAATACCATTATAGCGGATTGTAAAAATGATTAACCGTCAATACTTAATCATGTTTATCTGTGAGTGCTTTGGAGTATCTGTGGACGTGTTTGGAGTGTCTATTGGTGTTTTGGAGTATCTGTGGTTGTCTTTGTTGATCTGTGGGATCTGTGGTGTTTTGGAGTATCTGTGGTGTCTTTGGGGTATCTGTGGTGTTTTGGGGTATCTGTGTGTTTTGGGGTATCTGTGGTGTTTTAGAGTATCTGTTGGGTATTTGGGGTATCTGTAGTGTTTTGGGGTATCTGTGGTGTTGTGGGACATAGGTGGTGTTTTGGAGCATATTGGTGTTTTGGAGTATATGTGGTGTTGTGGAGTACCCTGTGATGTAGAGGTTGGGCGCTTGTCTCTCGTTATAAAGGAGCTCGGCTCTCTCCCCCATGGAGCCATCAGGATACGTTTCTAGAGATCCCTGAACTAAGTGTAGGGGAGATTGAGTTCCTAGTCCTGTCGGAGACAGACGATAAAACGTAGGTCCCGTATTCAATTTGAGCACGTAAAAACCACTGTCAGTTCAAAATCGAGAAGAGCGACTCAAACCTGCCGGAGCAAAATTCATTAGAAAAATTAAAATAAAATTCTACAAAATATCTTCACTATCTTCTAAATGACAACGGGACTGAACACTATATATATATATATATATGCCCTAGAGGGAAGACGTATATTTTATACAATTGTAAACCCGTTTTCCTAACTTGATAAGAATGAAAATAATGCGCTTACGATAATTGAAAAAATCTAGACACTTTCACAACATGAATTTTACATTTTTTTTTTTAATTGCAAGATTCGAAAACGTAATATGTTCAATTTGTCACGGATAAATCCTGACATGAATTAAGGAAACAAGAAAATATGGCAGGTCGACGGCTTAAACGTTTGACATAATCATAATGTCACACATGCACGTGCCCGGGGTAAAACCTTATACGAATGGCACATATATATATATTTATGTGTGTGTGTTGTGTGAGTTTGTGTGATGTGAGTGGAAAGAAATAATTCAAAAAAACCCTCAATCAGAATAATGTTTGACTTGGTCCATTTCTGCATACCTTTCTCTAGCCACATTGATATACAATGAAGCATGTAACACGGACAGACAGACAGGTAGGTAGGATGATTTAGGTAGGTAGGTAGGTAGGTAGGTAGGCAGGCAGGTACAGGCAGGTAGGCAGGTAGGTGTAGTATTTAGGTAAGTAGGTAGGTGGGTAGGTAGGTAGGTAGGTAGGCAGGTAAGGAGGTAGGCAGGCAGGCAGGTAAACAGGCAGGTAGGCAGGTAGGGTAGGTGGTAGGTAGGTGGGTATGTGAGTGGGTGGGTAGGTAGGTGGGTAGGTAGGTTTGTGGGTAGGTGGGTGGGTGGGCAGGCAGGCAGGTGGTAGTAGGTGGTAAATGGGTAGGTGGGTATGTAGGTGGTAGAAAGGTAAGTAGCAGTTAAGTATTTAGTATAATGAGGTTAGGTAGGTAGTAAGTAAGTAGCAGTTAATATTTAGTATAATAGTAGGTAGGTAGGTAAGGTAAGTAGCAGTTAAGTATTTAGTATAATGAGAAGTTAGGTAGGTAGGTAAGTAGGCAGAAAGACAAGCATACAAATAAACATACAGACATATTCATAAATATATATATACTTTGACGTACTGTTTACAACAATGAAGCTACTTTACACTACTGTTTATAACACATCGTTACTCGCACTATGGCCTACAGCAGTGAAGTCGCTATATTATACTCCTTTCAGTCCAGTACACGTAATTTTAACTTGCACAAATCGAGCTCTTTGTGATATGTTAGGAATGCAGCTTGAAATAACTATCATCTGTGTCTACTAAGATCATCTGTGAATACCAATTAGATTCAGATCTTTGTCTACGAATGTCTTCGGCGGATTCTCAGACTGAGATGGTATGATAGAGTTGCAAACACAGACCTGTGAATAAGAACAGGACAGGAACCCATGATGATCCAAGTCAAGAGGAGAAAATGGCGATGGGTCGGGCATACCCTAGGGAAGACACAGTCGAGTGTCATAGATAAGCACTTAAGTGGAACACGCAACGAAAACGAAAAAAGAGGATGGCCTAAAGAGACCTGGAGACGAAGTCTTCTTGGGGAACTGAAGAGTGCTCGACTATCCTGGATGACCATAAAAGAAAACAGCCAGAGACCGAGAAGAGTGGCGAACATCTGTTGATGCCATATGCTCCACAAGGACCCGAGAGGAATAAGTCAACTGATGTATCTACTAAGAAGCTAACATATAATCCATCTGCAATACCCAGAATCTGGACGAGTCCATACCTTGACTACACGGTTGCGAAGCTGATTTATTTTATGTGGGAATCAAAATTACACAATTATATCTTTTTTTAAACTATATATATATTAATAGACATGATACTACTTGATATTTGCCTTGTACCGATATTCGCTATATAGGTCTTGCAAGTTATTTCTCCACACCGCTTTGTCCTGGGCAACTAGCTCAACCTTTTCTATGGAATTGAGACAGATATTTCTTGCCCGTCTCAGCAAAGTACGTGAACTTTTAAAACTACATAAACTCTAAAAATAGAACAGGTTGTGGACGCTTGTAAATTCAAGGGGACGTAATCAGGTCTGGGCCATGAAATTTTAATTTGACGAAACCAAAATATTTTGAAAACAAGAAAGAAATTTTTGGTCGGAGTTCTTTTCATGCAATATCAAAAATAAAAATAATTTGGTTGAATAAATATTCCGAACCAGTTTAACAAAGATAGATGATACTGTTTTGTTGTGAATATCTTGATCACCTGATTACTATGTTTTGATTTGGACATATCAGTAACATAGACATAACATTTATTACAGAAAGAAGTGCAAACCTTAGGGAAATATTAGTATTTTCTGTAACTTCAACAATATGTCTAAGTGAAAGAGTATAATGAAATGGTTGTCGACCAGACAATATGTCTCTCTTGCAGCTACAAGACAGATTACGGAGACCATCCGTCATCTGGTACGTCTAAGAGATAAGAATACTGATATATTATCCGAGAAACAAATTTGAGCACTGGAAATGAGATTTATCCTCAGAGAGTTTACTTTGATTAATATATTGACCAAGCTACAAGCCAAAATGTTTATACGTTTATTGTTGAGAGTCAAGGACGGTCTGAGACACTGCCGACTTTCAAGACAAAGCTATATTAAAGTAGTGTGGGATTGAGGCCCTCGAAGATTTTAAAGTCTTGCTAATACTATTCGTCAAGGAACCGTGAAAGGAGAAAATATTCAGATGTTGACAGAATAAGAAATAAATTGAGAAGAGAACAGTGCAAACATTACTTGGACTACAGATGTCATCAAAATACTTCTTCTTCTTCAAACGCTCCATATCGACCACTTTTTAATCACTCTGTGTGAGTTGTACATTGTACGTTGTGCAGTTATGCGCCTACAAGTAGGCCAGAACGTCCGATTTCTGCGATGCTTTTTATTTACTAGGGTAGCTTCCATAGGCCCTTACCTCAGTTGCCTCTTACGACATGCCTTGTAGGTTGCAGTGTTACTATTCTTTACTCCCCTTGCGAGTCCCGCCAACACACATTCAATTTTGTGTCTAAAGATACTTGTTAGCAATTAAGAATCGGTATCATTTGAAATATAATTTATAAAAGAAAGTTAACAAATAAAAAGAGAGAGAGAAATGAAAGAAAAATATCAATGATGGAAGGAATAGTAAGGAAATAACACAGAAATATTCCAGTAAATACATTCTGGGAAATCATGTGTACCAAAAACATTCCAAATCAACATTCATTTATATTTATATATACCGCACCCAAGGACGAACATCATGATTCGGCACTGATACCTTCCCCTAAGACTAGTCAGATTAGGTTTCACAACATGCTACAGTATATTTAAGTAGATGTGATAATGTAAAGTTGGTTTTTATTATCATAAAACTGTATCAACAAGCGATTTGTACAAGTATGTATGCTAAATAGTTATATTATCCCGAGTTATATGGGAGCTTCTGTTAGAGGTAACCCCTCATATATATGTTGTAGGCATACTTTTGTTTGTTTGATGGTATATTGTAGATGATGTTATTTCTGAACGATGTTATTGTAAGCAGGGTGACATGACCTGTTTTCATATTATAGGCGCAGTCTGGTATTATTGATAATGATATCATCCCCAACACTGGCAACGATGTTATACTTGGGGCCTCTGTGGCTAAGTGGTTAAGCCCTTTGCCTTGTGAGTCGAAGGTCGTGGGTTCGAAACCGGACCGCGCCATTACTGTTCACGAGTGCATTTTTTCCAGAGACCTCTAGGATTGTTGCTGGAGCTACGGAGTTCAGGCTTTGTGCAATACTCTCGGCAGGTGGCGTGCCATTTCTGCGGAGAGGGACCAAGCCGTATGGGGTAAAACTAGGTGCAATAAAGTCAATCCTTCGGCTTTTAAACCCTTTTTAGATGGTATACTTGAATTATTAACATGATCAAAATACAACAACAAAACATGTATCCAGCTTACTTTTTGTTTATTACTAGGGCAGGTTGGGACTACCTATCCTTTTCTTGTCCAGATCATTATAATATTTATTTCATCATATCTAC
The DNA here is from genome assembly GCA_020796225.1 of Arion vulgaris. NCBI lineage: Eukaryota > Metazoa > Mollusca > Gastropoda > Stylommatophora > Arionidae > Arion > Arion vulgaris. The sequence goes on from CM036768.1 coordinate 9,539,726, forward strand.
AGTGGCTGCAATCTACATCCACGTTCGTCTTGGTCTAGTGTCTGTTGTGTCTCCCCTACTCCGCCACTATCACTTAGTGGTCTTGTCGTCAATCTACTTCGAACTTACGTTTTCTTTTCTTAACAATTCTACTACGCTGTGAAGTCTTTGGTGTGCAGCTTTCCTTCATTACATTGTCTCCCTGTATTTCTTCTATGTTGTCGTCGACTATATGCTTTACCTGTCTAGAAGGATAGATAATCCTATCAAGGATAGCTTTATCCTTCTACATATATATATATATATATATACAGGGGCGGCTCGTCATTAAGGGCCAGTGGAGCCGGGCCCCACGAAAAATAATGTGTAACGTTTATTTATTATTTTATAAATTAAAAAATAACAACACAAATCCATGATTTTTCCAAAACATATTTGTCTGGCCCCACCAGCAAAAATGGTCACGAGCCGCCACTGTGTATATATATATATATAAATTTTGCTTTTGTTGTAGTGACTGCAATAATTTATTTTGTTGTAAACACTGCAGTTAATTGTTAATGTGGTGCCGGAGCCCGCAAGAGAAGCAAAGAATAGTACCACTGCGTCCCACAAGGCATGTCGTAAGAGGAGTTGAAGTAGGAGCCTCCCACCGCATAGCAAGGGACACCAGTCAAATGGTAAACAGCCCTCACGCAAAATTCAGTCAGATGCAAAATAACTGGCGTCATGACTTCCACCAGAACTGACAGCGGGAAATCGAAGAAGATAGATAGAAGGGTAGGGACGCTACCTTAAAAAATAAAAAGCGTCGCAGAAATTGGTTGTGCTGGCCTACTTGTAGCGCATAACTGGCACAGCGTACAATCGCTCTTAGGCTCAGATCACATACAAATCTCACAGAGTGGTTAACAAGTGATCGATATGGAGCATTCGAAGAAAAAGAAAAATATGGTAGTAGAAATTGCACAGAAGAATGCTGAAAAATCTATGGACAGCTAAGAAAACAAATGACGATGCTTTAAAGAAAGGCTGTCCCGCGTGCCCAGCGTGTTCGTAGCGCGTTGGACTACGTGTGACTAGTCCTCTGTAAGTGCGGGTTCAACTCCGCGGACTGGCAGAAAAGCTACAGGTTTCTCAGATTTACGGTGTTCGTGTCACCAAGCCGAAGGGCTACGATGTCCATGAAACCGAGCCGAAGAGCTTTCAGCTCAAGTGCTTCTGGATCGAAAAAAAAAAAAAGGCTTGTACACAAAGAAACCTTATCAAAAGAATAAGAATTCTGCAATCAAGGTTCTTCGAGCATATAATGCGAAGAGAAGGTTTAGAACATTTGGTGACAACAGGTAAAATTCAGGAAGGAGAGATCGTGGAAGACAGAGGGAGAAGATGTTGGATATTCTGAAATTGTGAGTAGAGGACAAGAGATCAACATCAGAACTGATTAGCTGCATCAAGGATTGAGAGTTAGCGAGCGACATGATCGCCTACACCTGCAGGCATGGTACTTGATTGATTGAGTATAAATTGCAATAATTTGCGTTTGTTGCTGAAATTGTAACTAATTACTTTTGTTGCAGAATCTGCAATTAATTGCTATTGTTCCAGAAACTGCATTTAATTGCTATTGTTTGCAGCAGTACTTTTGATTCAAACATTGCAATTATTGCTATTGTTGAAGAAACTACAATAAATTGCATTTCTTATAGAAATTGCAATGAAATGCCTTTGTTGTAGAAATTGCTATGAATTGCCTATGTTGTAGAAATTGCAATGAATTGCCTTTGTTGTAGAAATTGCAATGAATTGCCTTTGTTGTTAAAAATTGCAATGAATTGCCTATGTTGTAGAAATTACAATGAATTGCCTTTGTTATATTACAAAAACTGAAATGATGAACTAAAATATATATATATTTTGCAGCATAATCTTCTCTTGAAAACGTACAGAAATGAAAAGAAAAAAAATCACTCATAGATACAGACAAATGAATCTAGAATCTAAAAGTATCATTATACAATAAGTATGTAACTACAAGTGGAAGGTTGTTAGCCACTATCGCAGCACTGTATTAAATTCTTCAAAGGAACAAATGCTTCTGTTCTGCAACAGCTTGATATTAAAGAGAGTTGGCTATTAAACAGCATAAAAACAAGGAAAATTAAATATTTCGGACACATCAAACGACATGAGAGCCTAGAGAAAATAATTTTAGAGGGAATGGTGGCTAGAAGAAGAACGAGAGGAAGACCTAGAAGACAATGGGTGCAATATGTCATTGACGATCTGAGAGTGACTGCTGCTGATGCCGGTAAACTCGCACAGAACAGAGAGTTTTTCAGGACTGCTTGTCATGGGAGCCAAGCTCCGAAAGGGACAAGCTACTTGATGATGATGATGTAACTACATTTAATGTTAAAGCTTACACCACTAGTAGTTATAAATGTACTGTATATGCTGTCATGTGTAAAACGTTTTTCAAATTATATATCAATTTACGTCTCCGTTATCGTTGGAAGCATTCATGATCGTAGTAATACGATTGATTTCTCTTGTCTTGTGTAGACATCAAATATTACTCTAGTTTATATATTGTAGGACTGATTCTAGTCAAGCACTAGACTATGTCAAGTTATTATAGTCAACTAGACTATGTCAAGTTATTATAAACAAGACTAGACTATGCCAAGTGGTAGGCAGATCACATTGTAGACAGTTTGATGTGAGGGTTATCTGTGTGTCTCTCTCACTCGTTAATTTTGCTTCACAATAATTGTGTGAGAGAGGAACCCCTGTCGAAGATGGGTCGATATGTGTCCAAGAAGATATGAGCATCAGAAGGTTTGTATATTCATCATCATCTGTCCTCGTAGCGCATAAGGGCACAGGAACCAAAACTTCCATTCATTCCGGTCTTGTGTGTCTATCTGCCTGAAATACCATCAAATAGCTTGTCCTGGGTAGAAATTCTCCACCCAACAGCCCTTAGGAATTTCTCTCTCTCTCTCTCTCTCTCTCATAGGTCAGATGTATTGCCTCGGCAACCGTCAAGATATAATCATCGGTTACATCCTAAATCCATCATCTCCGTGATCTTTCTCTTCTCTTCTTTGCCGATATACCTGCTTCAATAATGATCTTCTTTAACACATCGTGCCTATTTGCATGTTCAAAATACTTCACTATGTTCATTCTTATTTGTGGCATCAGCCAATTTTCTTTAATTTCGAAATCTCTCTGATCAGTTCCACGCTTGTGTGTTGTCGGTGTCCCCATAGGGAGCAAAGAATAGTAACACTGCGACCTACAAGCCATATCGTAAGACGGGACTGAGGTAGGAACCTAGGAGATTTACTCTAGTAAAAATAAAACGTGGCAGATATCTGATGTGCTGACCTTCTTGTAGGTGCATAACTGGCACAACGTTAATCCCTCTTAGGCTCAAATCACAGACAAATCACAAAGGGTGGTTTAACACGGGGTCGATATGGAGTTTTTGAAAAAGAAGAAGATCAGCTCTATATTTTAAAATAACATACCAGAAAACATCACTACAATTTCTTTCTTCTTTTGTCGTCACACTGTTACCGGGTTGTTGCCCAGTGTCGTGATTTTCTGTTTTTGTCTTGCGTTGTTCTGGTGTCGTCACACTGTTACCGGGTTGTTGCCCAGTGTCGTGATTTTCTGTTTTTGTCTTGCGTTGTTCTGGTGTCGTCACACTGTTACCAGGTTGTTGTCCAGTGTCGTGATTTTCTGTTTTTGTCTTGCGTTGTTCTGGTGTCGTCACACTGTTACCAGGTTGTTGCCCAGTGTCGTGATTTTCTGTTTTTGTCTTGCGTTGTTTTGGTGTCGTCACACTGTTACCGGGTTGTTGCCCAGTGTCGTGATTTTCTGTTTTAGTCTTGCGTTGTTCTGGTGTCGTCACACTGTTACCAGGTTGTTGTCCAGTGTCGTGGTTTTCTGTTTTAGTCTTGCGTTGTTCTGGTGTCGTCACACTGTTACCGGGTTGTTGCCCAGTGTCGTGAATTTCTGTTTTTGTCTTACGTTGTTCTGGTGTGTCACTTGCTTACCAGGTTGTTGTCCATGATCGTGGTTCTTTTTTCTTGCGTTGTTCTGGTGTCTGTCACCTGTTACCTGGTTGTTGCCCAGTGTCGAATTTCTGTTTTGTCTTGCGTTGTTCTGGTGTCGTCACATTTACCAGGTTGTTGTCCAGGACGTAATTTCTTTGTCTTGCAGTTGTTCTGGTGTCATCACATGTTACCGGTTTTCCATGTCGTGATTTTCTGTTTTGTCTGCTTGTTCTGGTGTCATCCACTGTTACAGGTTTTGTCCAGTGTCGTGAATTTCTGTTTTTAGTCTTGCGTTGTCTGGTGTCCACTTGTTACCGTTGTGTCCATGTCGAATTTCGTTTTGTCTATCGTTGTTCTGGTGTCATCACACTGTTACCGGGTTATTGCCCATGTCGATTTTCTGTTTTTGTCTTCGTTTTCTGTGTCGTCACATGTTACAGGTTGTTGTCCAGTGTCGTGATTTTCTGTTTTTGTCTTGCGTTGTTCTGGTGTCATCAATGTACGGGTTGTTGCCCAGGTCGTGAATTTCGTTTATGTCTTGCGTTGTTCGTGCGTCATATGTTACCGAGTTGTTGCCCAGTGTCGTAGTATCGTTTTGTCTTGCGTTAGTTCTGGTTGTCACACTGTTAGGGATTGTTTCAGTTGTCGGATTTTCTGTTTTTGACTATGCTATTGGTGTCACACTGTTACGATTATTGCCAGTCGTGATTTTGTTTTTTTCGTTGTTCTGGTGTCGCATCATGTTATCCAGGTTGTTGTCATGTCGTGATTTTCGTTTTAGTCTTGCGTTGTTCTGGTGTGCTCACACTAGTTCTGGTTGATTGCCAGATGTCGTGATTTTCGTTTTTGTCTTTGCTCTGTTTTGGTGTCACACTGTTACCGGGTTGCTTGCCCAGTGTCGGATTTTCTTTTTTATCTTCGTTGTTCTGTGTGTCAATCTTACCAGGTGTTGTCCAGGTCGTGATTTTCTGTTTTTGTCCATGCGTGTTCTGTGTCGTCACATGTTACCGGGTTGTGCCCAGTGTCGTGTTTTCTTTTAGTCTTCGTTGTTCTGGTGTCACACTGTTACCGGGTTGTTGTCCAGTGTCGTGATTTTCTGTTTTTGTCTTGCGTTGTTTTGTGTCGTCACACTGTTACCGGATTGTTGCCCAGTGTCGTGATTTTCTGTTTTTGTCTTGCGTTGTTCTGGTGTCGTCACACTGTTACCAGGTTGTTGTCCAGTGTCGTGATTTTCTGTTTTAGTCTTGCGTTGTTCTGGTGTCGTCACACTGTTACCGGGTTGTTGCCCAGTGTCGTGATTTTCTGTTTTTGTCTTGCGTTGTTTTGGTGTCGTCACACTGTTACCGGGTTGTTGCCCAGTGTCGTGATTTTCTGTTTTTGTCTTGCGTTGTTCTGGTGTCGTCACACTGTTACCAGGTTGTTGTCCAGTGTCGTGATTTTCTGTTTTAGTCTTGCGTTGTTCTGGTGTCGTCACACTGTTACCGGGTTGTTGTCCAGTGTCGTGATTTTCTGTTTTAGTCTTGCGTTGTTCTGGTGTCGTCACACTGTTACCGGGTTGTTGTCCAGTGTCGTGATTTTCTGTTTTTGTCTTGCGTTGTTTTGGTGTCGTCACACTGTTACCGGGTTGTTGCCCAGTGTCGTGATTTTCTGTTTTTGTCTTGCGTTGTTCTGGTGTCGTCACACTGTTACCAGGTTGTTGTCCAGTGTCGTGATTTTCTGTTTTAGTCTTGCGTTGTTCTGGTGTCGTCACACTGTTACCGGGTTGTTGTCCAGTGTCGTGGTTTTCTGTTTCTGCCTTGCGCTGTTCTGGTGTCGTGACACTGCTACCGGGTTGTTGTCCAGTGTCGTGGTTTTCTGTTTTTGTCTTACGCTCTTCTGGCTGCTTGGATGGTAGTTATTTTTGCTATTTAACAGGATTCTGCTATGCCATCTAACCATTTTTTTCGTTATCTTCCTGTCACCTTCTTTCCTGGTGTTCTGTTGTAGAAAACTCTGTATACTGTGGAGTTTGGATGCACTCTTATTACAACAGCCACAACACAAACAAGTATCACAACAAACAGAAAACTTTATAAAACTACAAAGAACTACTTACGTAAATACAAAAATAAAACACAAAATTTCCTACCTTACTGTTTGAACTCAAAGCAGATTCATCGTTACAACCTCTTGATCTGTTTCTTAAATACTTTCCCAGCTTGTCATCCGCTGCTGTCCACGAAAATAAAAGCACAAATATGTATTTTTTTATCCACATATTATGCCATATAACAGCAACTGTTTATAAAACCTGTTTAATGTTATTCTAATTGAATTGTTAGGCTGTGCATCGATAATGCTGTGCGTGGAGTATATATAATCGTGTATGTATGGAGAAAGAACATTGCACACAAGGGGAATAACCATAAAATGTCCTGGTCAAAATGGATCATAGAAATATTTGCGAGTTCAAAAAACGATTTTCTTGCTATAAATATATATTAGCATTCGAGTGGGAAAATAATAAGCTTTCAAGTTTGGATAACAGAGTTTGAATCATAACAGATCGTGTTTGAAATATGACAATACATTACGTAGATACAGTAATACTATTATTGTCATAACTATTATTTATTTTTCGTTGTTCATTTGAGGATCATTTTCATCGCATATCGGACATGTCCATAATTGTTCCGATCTCCTCCCAAGCATGTATTTCTATGTGTGTAGGCTAACAATTCCAGTTCTGTGTTGATTGATGTATCTACTGGGATTTCTCTCGTAGTTTTCCCGTCTTGCTGTACCTATCGGTATGCATAACTTGCGCAACCGAGATAGAGAATACCTTTTATCTTCGGTGTTGAAATCTTCAGAGCGTATGATTTCTCTTAGAGCGTTGATGATGTTTTGTCCATAGAAGACCCATTCTTGATCGTAGCATTGCTCGCCAGTGCATCTGCTCTCTCATTGCCCTTCATCCCAGCATGACATGGGATACAGATGTAGGTAAGTGTCTGGTTTGTTGTATTTTGTATTAATTGCATCCCCTGCCTTCGTATATAACCGGTCTTGATCTTCTGTATCATACTCATAGAGATTATGAGCATGCATGCGTGGATTTTTTCACCGTCATGACCGTCATAGTCCACTGCTAGTAGTTGTCACACATGCGCCCCTTGCCTCTTTGATGACTTTTCCTTTAGTTCTAGCCGTAAAGACCCATGCACTCCGACTGTGAGAGTCACGGTAGCGTAGTTGTTAGTGAACTCGCTTCTCAAGGCTGGTGGTCTGGGTTCAACTCCCGCAATGCGCGTGGAATTTTTCCCGACCGCGACGGCTTCAGGTCGACCCAGCCTCAACTGGGTACCAGACATGCTCTGGGAAAGTAAAGGCGGCCGGCGTGATGCTGACCACATCACCCATCGTGTGCCGACGGTCAATGAAAATACAGGCCTAACACTGTATTGACCTATATACCACGAGGTATGAAAGGGTTCCTTTACTTTTACTTTTACTCCGACTGTGCCAAATCACAAAACCATCAGTGTAGACAACAACAGCATATTTCTCCGATGTGTAGCCATTTATTAACAACTCTGCAGTAACGAATTACCAAAAACTAACTTAACTTTCAGGATTACATCTTTTCTGGTTATGGCTGTTCTGCCTCTGTTGTTGTCAAAATCTTCTCGGTCTATTTTCAAAAGTCGTCTTCTTCTTCTTCTTTGCGATCGGTTTGGGCGTAGAGGTTAGGTGCTTGTCTCTCGTGTCAAAGGTACCAGGTTCGCTCCCTCTTGGAGCCATCTGGATAATTTTCCAGAGATCCCTGATCTCAGTGTAGGTGAGATCGTGTTCCTAGTACCATCGGAGACGGACGATAAAACGTAGATCACGTGTTCAATTTAATCACGTAAAAGAACACTTGTTATTTAAAAATCGAGAAGAGCAGGCTGGAAAGCCGCTGTCCAGTCAAAATTCATTAGAAAAGATTAAAAATAAAAACTTTCTACACAAATATCTTCACATCCTTCAAAATTTACATAGGGACCTCGCCGATGCTACAGAGTTCGGGCACTGCAGCTGAGATCTTCCTGGTAAGAAAGAGATTGGAGCACACATGGTTACTCAGCGAAGTGCAATGATAATGCTCCTAGCAATTAACCAATCAAACGTATTCTCGTCTAAACCATGAAATGGGTTGCCTCTATGAAGCTGCATGCCAGTTGGAGTTATTCGTAAATTCCCCGTAAATTTCTCTGTAAGCTTCGTTCATGAGGTCATGTTTCGTTTCGTTAGTGTATGTATGATGGACATGACTGCAGGATGTGCTCTGGAGTCTGTGTTTCAGTTTGACATGCACACTGTGCAATTTGAGCAGACTTTATTACGTGTGTGTGTGTGACGGTTGAAACAACAGTGTCCTGTTCTTGGGCGAAAGATTATTATGTGATGTTTTCTGTTTTGTCTGCTGTTGGGATCTTGTGGATGTTTTCTGTAGGTTTGTTGTAAGTTACTTCCGTTGCTTCCTCAGGGGTTCTTGCAAAAAACTTATTGTTCTCATCTTATAATAAATTTGAAGCTAGTTTGAATGATGTATGCATGTTTGTTATATGTGTATACATGTGTGTATGCATGATATTGTCTCGTCTGAAATATATACAAGCACAATAAGCTTATAGCATGTGTTTGTGCAATCACTGTTCCATCGAACCGTACCTGATTATTCTGTGTCTAGTTGTAACGAAGGGTTTGAGAAAGACACTCCCACATGAGCCATTTTTTTTAGAATGGCTAGCTGGCTGTGTTCGTAAGGACGCTCGTATTGCTAGACTAGGCGATGGGTGTCATAAAAAATGAGGGTAAGTGGATCGAATCCAATGTTTGTCTATTTGTTTTTTTTGAAGCTCTTAATACCTGTACACTGTTTATTTGTTGATCATTGTAAGTTCAAAGGAAGGTGTCCAACGTTTGATCTCGGAAAGAAGATGGAAGGTTTTAAAAGATAATGATACACTCTTACCAGAGCCGGATTAGCATAGTAGCAGAAGTAGCAAATGCTACGGGTCCCGCGCTTTGGGGGCCGCGCCTCTGGAGCTAAGTTGTCACTAGTCATAAACAAGGAACCAAGTTTGGGAGGTGGGTAATAATTTCCCCCTTTCATTTTTTTTATTGAGGTTAGGGCCAAGGTCATGTTTACTCAATTTCGGACTTAATTGGGCGGTCACACTGAGCTCATTAACAACGTAACAGTTTTTTTACTTTTTGTATAGGAGTGTCTCTTGTGTGCACACGCTTCTAATAAACGAAAACTTGAAAGCTTGAACAAAAGAACAATTCAATTTGACTCATAACCCAGTTCAAGTCTCTGTTCGTTCAGTAGTTTTTGCGCGAAACTTAGTTTAAAATAAATGCAAGTTGGCGTATGAAATATTGTTCTAAGACATGAGCAGATCTGGGCACTCCTAAATAAATTTCATGTCATTCACGCTTTTTGTGAGAAACTGTTTTGCACTCGACTAGATGTCCCAGAAAATAATGCGAAGGAGGGCCAAATGATTAAACAGAAAACTTGGACACACTTGAAGGAGTCGCAACAAGAAGCCGCAACACAGAGCTGCATAATTTTACAGAGAAGCACACAAACGGACACAGAGAGTAATTTTTATTTGTTCTGCTAACTTTGAATGTATTTAAATCCTCCCATCTTGTTATTTTATTATTATTTTATTTTACATAGCTAATTTTATGTTTCAGTGAGAAATTAATTTTTAAAAATAGTTTCTATCATTTTTCGTTTTCAATGAATTCAAATGTTTTAAATCAGAGTTATAGTCATGTTAAGTAGTTAAATTACGAAGCACCCTGTATATAATATATCATCATGAGTAAATTGTTATATCATAAAACGCTGTCCAAACTTTCACATTTATATGTTATATTAGTAGAAAGTAGAAGAATTACATTTTATTTGTAAATTCATTTTCTCTTCCCAGATTGAGATAGACATCATGAGCAGCAGAGCCAGAGATACGGGTCGACATTACGCTTCTGGAAGTGCAAAGCGTAAAGCACAAGATGAACAGGAAAATATAACCAAGTTCTTGTATCAAAACACGCAAGCTGTCTGAATGTTTTAATGTCGTGTAATGGTGCTGAATCCAAAGAAATCGAAGCAGAAAATATAGAAGTCGCGTCTCACAGTATAGTAGATGAAGATAGTGATATAGAACAATCATCATTACCAATATTAAGATCAGCAACTCTTCACGATTTAGCCACATTTTCCACAAGACAAACTGAAGTCGAATGTACAGCAAGTCCTTCCAATTTAGCCATATCATTTTCAAGCCAAAGAGAGGCAGAAAGCACAGCACATGCTTCCAATGTAGCAACATCTTCTACAAGCCAAAAGCACAACGAAAATAAAATGTACTCCAACGATATTGGTGAATGGCCAATCAACTTCAATCGAGATTATTGGATTGCGAAAGGAAGCAGCGAAGTGCAACATATGAACAGTGATTTCTTGTCTTCCAAAAAAAACATACGATAAAGAAAACAATCCACGAATTTGTCGAAAATCGTTTTTCACATATACACATAAACCAACAAACAAAACTGATGTGAGAGATTGGTTGTGTTATTCAGAAACTAAAGGACAACTTTTCTGTTTTGTTTGCAAAGTTACTGATTCAGACTGTTCGTCACGGTTTACGAAAGAAGGATTTGACGATTGGAAAACGCAAATAATTTGTTGAAAAGACATGAAGAAAGCACCTTCCATAGACAAGCGATAATTTCTCTGTTAGTTTGCAAAAGAAAGATGCTCGTGTCGATTCTCAACTTGTAAGCCAAATTGAGACCGAACAAACATATTGGCGGACACTTTTGGAGCGAATTACTTCAGTAATCCAATTTTTAGCAGAACGAGGTCTTGCATTTCGGGGTAGGGATGAAATTATTGGTTCACCTAATAATGGAAATTATTTAGGTTTGTTGGAATTAATAGCCAAATTTGACATTTTTCTGGCTCAGCATATAAATACTTATGCAAATAAAGGAAAGGGACATACATCATACTTATCAAAAACAACATGTGAGGAATTTATCCATCTAATTGCATCAAGCTTACTGGATCATATTATTTGCGAAATTAAGAAATGCAAGTACTATTCCGTATCACTGGACTCTACTCCAGACATTTCGCATGTGGACCAACTCACTCTAATAGTGCGCTATGTGTTACCATCTGGACCAGTGGAAAGGTTTGTGAAGTTCTTGGATATGGAAGGTCATACTGCTGAACAACTGCCAAAGTTTACTTGTTTTTTAAAGGAAAATGGCATTGATATCAAAGACTGTCGTGGTCAAAGCTATGACAATGCCAGCAACATGAGTGGGAAATACAACGGCTTACAAGCACGCATTAAGGAGATAAATAAGTACGTAGAATACATTCCCTGCTTTGCACATTCACTGAATTTGGTTGCGAAGTGTGCTGCAGAATGTTGTATAGAAGCATCCATTTTTTCGATTTTGTTGAAAGTCTCTATACATTCTTTTCCGCTTCTACCGATCGATGGGGCATTCTTACAAAAGCACTGGAAGATACAGGTTCAAAACTCCCGACTTTGAAGAGACTGTCGGACACCAGGTGGTCTCCCGAGCTGATGCGACAAAAGCACTTTATGTGGTTTTACCATTATCAAACAAGTTTTGGATGACATCTCAAATAACATGGATCAAAAGGTAGAGTGTCGTAATCAAGCGTATGGGCTAGTTTTGGAGATGAGTAAGTTGGAAACGGGAATAGTTAGCATTTTATGGAACGGAATTCTAGAACGCTTGCAAGCGTCTAGCGCTTCATTACAGTCACCTGATCAAGACCTTAACACGGGATATGCTCTTTATGAATCGTTACACGGGTACGTTCAAGCAATGCGGCCTACATTTTCAGATATTGAGGCCAAAGCCAAAATCCTGACTCACTGTCAAGAATATCAGCAACAAACTTCACGACGACGCAAGCGAAATACTAAGTACGACAATTTTAGTGGCTCTACTACGCTCGATGAAGTTGTAGAAAATCAAACACCCAAACACAAATTTGAAAGGGGCCAATTTTAATTGGATTCTCCGAAAGGAGTTAATTCTTATTTTTCATGTTTGTTGGCCTACACGCTCTGATATAACCAATAAAAGGTTCGCCTTAGGTTGAAAGGGCGTGCCTCGGCTTAAAGAGGCGTTAATCCCCTAATAAACAAACAAACAAATTTGAAAGTCAGGTGTTTATTGTCATAATTGATAATGTACTCTCTGCCTTAGCTAAACGCATGGAAGCGTACCATAGAGTGACTGATGTATTTGGAACATTTCGGCAGTTAAAATCTCTTACAGCAGAAGAGATCTTGAAAAGAACTTCAAATATTGTCAGCTCTTACCAAGAGGATTTGGAAGAAAGCCTAGGCGACGAACTTGTGCAGTTCACTGAACTTCTTAAAACTAATGTAGCTGCTGCTATTAGCAACGAAAAGAATGAGGCCCTTGAACTGCAATTTTATAAACTTATAATGGAAAATTCATTAGAGTCGTGTTTCCCAAATGTAGAAATAGTCTTACGAATTTACTTGTCTTTAATGATTACTAACTGCAGCGGAGAACGTTCTTTTCAACATTAAAGCGTATAAAAAGTGAGTTAAGAAACATGATGGGACAAGATCGTCTAAATAACCTCACCTTAATGAACATTGAATGTAATTTACTTAGAAAAATTGATTTGTCTAGTATTATCTCTAAATTTGCTCACATTAAATCGAGACAAGTTTGTTTGTATTACATTCTTATGCTTCTTAGTACTTTCTCTTCAGTATATATATATGGAACTGCAGTAAACTATTTGATTGGCAAAACACGTAATTACAAAGTACTGTAGTTTTACAAATTACAAAAACAATGACAAAATACAGCAACGTTTCGACCAACAAGGCCTTTATCAAGCAAACGAACAAACAGGAGTGACAAATTAAAATGAAACACAAATGGACGACCAAATACAAACGTATCTAAGGAAAATCTTCCTCTTCCCATGCTTTGTAATCTATATGGGTATATGTTGCATGTATTCATGTTATATTCCATTCTTATGCTTCTTAGTACTTTCTCTTCTCCTGCTTTGTAATCTATATGGGTATATGTTGCATGTATTCAAGTTATATATTTACTAGATGTTTCATTGTTTCTTTTCCTTTCTATTTCTAGTTTTTATGTGTGTTTTTGTGTTACATTTATTTCGTTATTCGTTTTTATTCCAGATTTTCCTTAGATACGTTTGTATTTGGTCGTCCATTTGTGTTTCATTTTAATTTGTCACTCCTGTTTGTTCGTTTGCTTGATAAAGGCCTTGTTGGTCGAAACGTTGATGTATTTTGTCATTGTTTTGTAATTTATAAAACTACAGTACTTTGTAATTACGTGTTTTGCCAATCAAATAGTTTTACTGCAGTTCCATATATATATATACTGAATATTTGTAAAATTTATGTTTTATTATTTATTATCATACAAAACTTAGGGCCCGCGCTAAAATTTGCTACGGGCCCCGCGCTGGTCTAATCCGGCTCTGACTCTTACACACAATAACACTTTCCGAACCGCTCTCTCCTAAAGGATGAGACATTATAAAACGTATTCGCTGTTAACTACTAACTGGGTCCACCCGATTCGGCACTGCCGGGTAGGTCCAATCAAATATAATTATGTAATCAACCATCTTCTTCTTGTTTGACACTGGAAGTATGTATGAGTTAGTACTAAGATTTGTATTGTCATGTCTTGTATAGATAATAAACGTTACTCTGGTCAAGATTGTGAAGTATATCATAATTAAGACGTCTCAAGTATATCCTAAGACTGCAGCAATGCAGCAATTCTTACGTTTGTCAGTATATCATAAGACTGACTCGCATCAATGCAGCAATTCTTACGTTTGTCAGTATATCATAACACTGACTCGCGTCAATGCAGCAATTTTAGCTAGTCAGAATATCCTAAGACTGCAGCAATGCAGCAATTCTTAAGCTATTCAGTATATCATAAGACTGACTCACGTCAATGCAGCAATTCTTAAGCGAGTCAGTATATCATAAGACTGACTCGCGTCAATGCAGCAATTCTTAAGCGAGTCAGTATATCATAAGACTGACTCGCATCAATGCAGCAATTCTTAAGCTAGTCAGTATATCATAAGATTGACTCTCATAAAGAGTATATAGGCGAAGATTTGACTTCATTGCACCTCCAAGAGCAATGCTGCTCCGATACAATGGATACAAAGAAAGCGGCTTACTTCTTCTTCTTCTTTGTCGTCACACTGCTACCGGGTTGTTGCCCAGTGTTAAGTTTTTCTGTGTTTGTCTTGTGCTGTTCTGGTGGCTTGGGTGATTGTTATTTTTCTCTTTTACAGGATTCTTCTATGCTATCTAATGATCTTTCTCGTGGTCTTCCTCTCGCCTTCTTTCCTGATGTTCTGTTGTAGAAGACTCTGTACACTGTGGAGTTTGGATGCATTCTTATTAAGTGGCCAAACCACTTCATTCTTCGTTTCTCAATGTAATTCAAGCAAGGTTCTGTCCCAACTTTCTCTCCTATGCTGATGTTGGTGACTCTATTTTTTCTGGTGTCGTTGGTAACTTTTCGTAGGCAGTGCATTTCACATTTAGAAAACGGTTTTTCACGCAAAAGTTGTACCTCAGAAATAACAGAAGCGGCGATAAACACTGTTTATGAAGAGAACACAACGGTCGTTCTAGAAATCTCTCCTTATCCTGACGCTGTGAGACAAAACATGATTAGAGAAGCACACACAAAAACCTGTTCTATAAATCTCTCCTTATCCTGACGCTGTGAGACAAAACATGATTAGAGAAAAGAGAACGCTTAGAGGTGATCACGTAGATTTTATTGTTTGACTCGCATGTTTCAAAAACCGATCCTCAATAACAATAGGGGCTTTATGATTCGATACAGTACGTGTTTGTATCACATAAGCACATGCATAGCATCGCTCACAGCTACACCGGACTGTGAACTTTTTACTGCATTTCTATATTTCTTGGTACTACATGTTTTTGGGGCAGTTGTTGTATCTGACTCTCAGTCGATGCTTCACAAGATCCAAAAGGGCAGGTTTCGATATGAGTGGATGTCCGTCTATAGAAGTTTCTAACCTCCAGCGGCTTACGTGGATATACTGTCCTGGGCATGCGGGTGTTTACGGTAATGAGAGAGCAGCCAGGCTTGCATCAACAGCAACGATTGTTGGGGAGTTGAAGATGGATAAGGGGATATTCTTCGGTCTCTTCGCGACTGTCTGTTGGATGAGGACACTAAAATCGATGTTGAATCGATCAAGCGATTTAGACAGTTTAGAGTTACCCGTTGTTCAAGTCGAACTGGATGCCTGAGAGGCAGAGTGAGAGGTGTGTTTAATCAGCGAACCACAGGAACCATCAGTATGCATACTCTTCGATATCTGTTGGGGAGACTGAGCACCTATGGGTCTGCCCGGATTGCAATGACGTCAGTTTAGTAACTAATAACCAATAACTATATGTTTTCTAGTTTCGTAATATATATGTATATGTCTATTTGACTATTGTTGATTCATCTTCATTTGTCCTCTTTCTAGTTTTTCAAATTTATTTCGTTTTTGTTTTGTTTGGTTTTTAGTCATATATTTTATTTTTTTAAGGCAGTTTGGAACATCCAGATTATGAAAGGAAAAAGGTTACTAAGTTCAGCATTATCAGACATCATGACGTCTCCTTACACAAACATAATGTTTGCTAGTTAGTGGTGTGTTCACTATTCCCTTGTGAGGACGAATTATGCAAGTTGTATCCCTTTGCCAAATTGTAACGTTTATTCATTTGACATCGGACATATTTCTCATTTTTTACTTGGCTGTACACACCTCGACATGCTGAAGTGCAGGGTAACGAGCGTGTAGACTTTCTTGCCAACAATGCCCCGACTCAAACGGGCAGAAGTATGGACAGAGCCGATATCATCAATGCGGTACGCTCTCAATTATGTGACATGGGCAAGTCTCAGACACTGGAACGAGTTCAAGAATTAGGTGTTAAGTGTGGACATGCCAGACAGTGTCGTCTTCGTGGTAGAGAGAAGATATAGTAATCAACTTCTCATGGGTACGGTGAGCAAATGGACTTTGGGATGGCTGTTGGAGCGGAGGACAGAGCATGCATGGGAATGCCCAATGTGCCATGACGTCGATCGCATAACATAACATAACATATTTCTCATTATGAATCATTATGAGAGGATGATTTCACTGAGATGTCTTCAAAATAAATTAGTCTTCTGAAAGGGGGTTTAAAGCCGAAGGATTGACCTCATTGCATCGGGTCCACTCTTCGATGGAGAGTAATAATAATAGCCATCCAGCGCAATCGATGATGACAACAGTTTCAAACGTGTGCTTATGCACCTATCTGACGTGCGCGGAGGTGACTGTAGAGTCCAATCCTAGAACACAATCCGCTACCACAGGTGGGGCTTATATGATCAAAGTTAGACATGTGGGTGTTGTGTGCTCTGTCTTTTTGCTCAGTTTGTTTTCTTTGTGTCTCAACGGCAGACGATTCTCAGCTATGCGAGTTCCTCTTGTGTTGTTACAGGATTGCTCAACATTTTGGCTTTGGCGATCTTGCACCAGGGATTCCCAGTACCTTCTGGGAGTATTGTGCAAAGCAGGAACTCTTTAGCTCCGGCAACAGTCCTATTAGTCTCTGAAAAAAATACATCCGTGAACAGAACGTAGTGGTCGGGATTCGAATCCACGACCCTCAGAACCTCGAGGATAGGGTTAACCACTTAACCACAGAGGCTCCCATTAATCTTCTTGATTCTATGTAACGACGGGTGATGGCATAAGTAGCTCTAACAACTTACATATGACCAATCAGAACTGAAACCATGCTACAATATAACACAAGATGTGGTACTTGGAAGTGGGACTTTTCTGTTTTTAAATCTTACAGTTCTCTTCTTAATTTCCCCAGCATTCTGGTTGACAGAGGAGCGTCTGGCCGAATTGGTTAGAGCCGGCTCTATGCGAGAGACCCGTGTTCAATTCTCGGTAACGCAAAGGATTTTTTTCTGTTGTGGGCATAAATGAAAAATCTAACCTGAACAGCTTCGCGGTGATTGCACTAGCCATCTCTCTCTCTCTCTCTCTCTTCTCCTTTTTAACCCGAATTGGGGCATACACCTTCAACCAACTCATGCAAAGTCTTCCTATCTCTAGCTATCTCCTGCAGCTCCCTCCAGCTCTTCTTTATATTGTTGATCTTTGCCTCCAAATCTCGTCTCTAAGTATTTCTCGGCCTTCCTTTCTTTCGCTGTTCCTGCGGGTTCCAGGAAAGAACCCTTCTTGTTATACTTCCCTCATGTTTTCCCAAAGTGTGTTCTATCCAGCAACAGCGTCCTTTCTTAACCTCTTGGTTAATTAACTGGAATCCGTCCTGTTCTCTCCATAAGTTCCTCATTTGTGAACCTATCATGCAATCTCAGTCCCTCTATTCTGCGTAGACACCAGTTGACAAATTCTTGCAATTTATGCGTTATTATTTTAGTAGTTTTCCTTGTTTCAGGTTCACGTCCCTTCTGTCCTACACCGCCCTTAAAAACAGTACTACAGGCAGTAACGACAGTTTTTGGGGTGTTTTTTGCTAGACACTTCATCTCCGTCGACATTCGTTTTCTTCAATCAAAACTGATGTATTTATCAACTGTTATATATGTTTTATCAGCTCAATCATCTACTACGTAAATATAAATCTGTTAGACAACCTGGAAAACGTTCTAAAGGATTCATTCTCTTCCAGCAGACTGGAACATTTCTAAAACAGGTGTCGTCACATGCTGAGACAATGTGGATTCTTACCTTTTTACCCAAACAAATCAACAGCAAGAAATCTCCATTGGGAGGTGCAGCATGATCTTTACAAGTGTGTAGATTGACCCTAATGCACGTCTGTGTCCCTCAAGAGTTAGCTAATCAGGCAATCGATGTTTTGTTCCTGAAATTTAAAAGGGGTAGATGATGATTGTTGTAGACTTGAATTATACGTATGTACTTGTTACAGAGTTATACAGTGCTACACAGAACCAATACTGACATACGGATGCGAGACATGGAAATTAAACAAACAGATAGGCAATTGAGATCAGAATGATAGTTATACAGTGCTACATAAAGTCAATACTGATAAACGGATGCGAAACATGGGCAATAAACAAACAGATAGGTAATTGAGATCAGAATGAGAGTTATACAGTGCTACATAGAACTAATACTGACATACGGATGAGAGTCATGAAACAATAAACAAACAGAAAAGAAAATCTCTGAGGGCCAAACAGGAGATGTGGTTTTATAGAAGAACGATGAGAATCCAAATGGAATGCTAAAATGACAAATGTGGAGGTGTTAAATGAAGTAATGACACAGAGAAAGCTTATCATCAATATAAGAAAGATGCAGTCAATCACTTTTCGGAATGTGATGAGAAGGGAGGTTTAGAACACATTGTAACAACTGGTAAAATCGATTGGAGACGAGACAGAGGAAGACAGAGAGATAAAATGTTGGGTAGCCTGACTTCAAGGCACTGAACACCGTCAACATTTGAAATGAAAGCAAACACCAGAGACAGAAATTTCTGGAGATCAATGATCGTCTACGCCAGACGGCACGGAACCTGATGATGATGATGCTTGTAACAGATTTATGAATGTGGGGGCACCAGAATTATGTTTTGTGCTTTTTACTACTGCTGCTCATGCGACCATTAAATTCCACAGGCTCGTGTCCCTCTCTCCAAATAAAAAGTTAATTGCATACCCTTTACAGGACTTTGCGTATCAACCCCAGCTTTTAATCGCTGTTTATAATTTTTCTAGTCATTATTACGTTCAGTAGTTTGCCATTACTTTCTGAACGGGTGGTGACATCTTCCTTTTGTAAAAATCCACGCGAAACAATTTGCAGCCTAGCTGTCCGCAGCGTGATTCGAACTCAGAACGTCGGAGCTGTTAACCCCTAGGCCACAGACACCACCCCCTCTTCTACACCGCCCTAAAAACCGGTACTAAAGACAGTAACGACAACGCCTACTGCTGTTACTATGAACGCTGTTTACGAAACTTACTATGATTGAAACTACTACTATTGTTACTACTACTGCTACTGCGTCCGCCATTGACACTGCTACACAGCTACTACTACTACTACTATGCCACAGTGAGAACTAATATTGTTACTATTACATCAATTGCGACTACCATTGCTACTTCTATTGCAGCTAGAACTACTACTACTACTACTACTACTACTACTATGCTACAGTGAGAACACCAACTACTTATAGGATAAAAATATTACTGCCAATACCGCACACAAGAACTACTACAGCTACTACTACAACTACTACCACCACCACTACTACTACTAACTACTATTACAATGACTACTACTACTACTAACTACTATTACCACCACTACTACTTATATACATCTAAGTTGTCTAAGGCCGGAGGATTGGCATCCTTGCAGCAGGTTTTACCGCATATAGCTCGGTCCCTCTCCTCAGAAATGGCAGCTACCTGCCCAAAATATTGCTTAAAACAGGGATTCTGTAGCTCAGGCAACAATTCTAGGGGTCTCTGGAAAAATGCTCTCGTAAACAGAACGACACGATTTGGAATCAAAGTCACGATCTTCTTGTGCTCTTGTACCAAGGTATTGTTCTGTCATGTATAGAATATGCATGCGATCTCCTAACAATTAGTCTTACGCAAACAGTGAGACTGGAAAGAATTCAGAATGAGGATATGCGCGTCATTCTGGGACGTACCAAAAATACACCAGGAGTGTCAATGAGATTCCTTCTTGACCTCCCAACTATTGCTAACAAAATTGAAACTTGGAGTGTTCGATCATATCTAAGAATCAATGCAAACAAGGAACATCCTTTCCATGAAGAACTCATTAAGGAGAAAGGGTGTAGACTCAAGAGAGGCAGATCATGGCTGAGTCAGGCGGAAGATACTCGTAGGAAAATATGTGATCCTTCCTGAATTGAAAAGGAGAGGAATGGATTGCTGTGCCATCTCAATTTCAGACTGTTTTTACCGTTATTATATCTATTAAGAAAAACTGAGACCAAAATAATCTATCACTGCTAAACGTGGAGGTGGAGGCCCTCTTGAATGACATCATCAATGATACAGATGTAGTTATTTACACCGATGGTTCAATCATTCGCCAACAATGCTGTGGGTGGGCTTTTTCAGCCCGTTCAGGAGGAAAAATAATAAGAGAGGCCAGTGGGGCCTACGCAACAACCACAAGTAGTTTGACAATGGAGGTTCGGGCGGTTACAGAGGCGGTGAAATGGTTGGCTTCTCACAACTACTCTCGTGTTTTCATACTCGGTGACTCCATGAGCATGATTCGTAAAGTCAAATTAGGAATGGTGAGTCGCAACTGGGTGGAGGTACTGGTACAAACAATGATCAGAGAAATCACCTCCATTTTTGTCCCTGGGCACTCAGGAGTTAGGGTAATGAACGAGCTGATAGATTGGCTGGCTTGGCTACAATATCAGAGGGAGCTGCCATGGATCGAAATGACATTCTTCACGCATTGAGAGAGTCTTTACAAACAGAGGAGTTTCAGGGCTGTGAATCCCACTCGCTGACCAGATTAAGAGAGATGGATGTCAATATTGGTGCAGCCCGAAAATAACGACATACTAAATATGCAAAGAGATTCATTAATCAACATCGAACTGGCGTGTTGGGCGGCTGGACGCTGCTGGATTTGCTGAGGCGGAGATCGGAGCACCATGGACATGTCCGGAGTGCTATGATGATAGTCCTCATATAACTGATAACTGATATTCGTTATTGATTATTGGTTATCGGTTATTGATGATTGGTTATTGGTTATTGCTTATTGGTTATTGATTAGTGGTTATTAGTTATTGGTTATTGGTTGTTGGTTATTGTTGATTGGTCATTAATGGTTGGTTATTGGTTATTCATTCCTGGTTATTGGTTATTGCTGATTGGTTATTACTGATTGGTTATTTATTGTTGGTTATTGCTGATTGAGTTGTTTGGGTTATTGCTGATTGGTTATTGCTGATTGGTTATTTGTTGTTGGTTATTGGTTACTGTCTATTTATTATTTGTTGCTGAACTGACGTTACAGCCCTCCAGACAAACCCATGGGAGCTCAGTCTTCCCCAACAGATGTCGAAGGGTATCCATACTGATGGTTCCTGTGGCACACTCCTCTCTCTCTCTACCCATCAAGCATCCAGCTCTACTTAAACAACGTGTAATACCAAACTCCTTAAAACGCTGGATTGACTCAACGTCAAATTTTGGTGTCAATATAGGTCCTTGCTTGCCTAACGTTAAATTATTATAACCAAAAGAAACATCAGTCTACGTGAGATAAATATTCTGGAAACTTTCCAAAACATTGACACAGGTCAAGAGAAATGACCAACTGTCGAACTTAAGTGGTAACGTTCTGTTATATCACATTACCACTGACATTTATTTCATAGTTCGTTCCAAAATTCGTGAACAACTTTACCAAATGATATCAAATCATCCATTTCAAAGAAATTATTGATTTTACATTTTGCTATTGATAACAGTCGCGACCTTCGTAAAGTACTTTCTGCCCACCCACACCTTTAGCTCTGTAAGATTTTACTTATTTGTGATTAGTAAAATATCAACGAGGTTGATTTGGTATACATGTAGAATTTTAACAGTACGGTAGTCAAATTTCCTTAAATAACACATTTACGTGCTAAACACGCAATTCAGCACCAGTGAAAATCGGGAATCCCCTTGAATTAATTATCTTTTTATAGTAGGTAGACATTTATCTCATTACCAAAATTTGTAATAATGGAATTTTTAAGAAGTTTTCATTATTGCTTCACGATTCTATTTGGTACCATCAATGTTGCAGAAATTGTCAACGTGTTAATCACTATGGTGATCCTGTGGTGTAGAGGCTAGATGATAGTCATTCGTTCCAAAGATATTCTGTTCGCTCCCTCGCGTAGCCATCCGAATATTTTTCAAGAGATCTCTTATCTTAGTGTAGATGAGATCGAGTTGCTAGTCCTATTAGAAACGGGCGAAAAACCTACGTCCTATGTTCAAGATGAACGCGTCAACGAACCCTGAAGAGTTCAAATTTGTGAAGAGAAGGCTGGAAAGTTGCTGCCCGGGCAAAACTCATAAGAAAAGATTTTAAATAAAATTCATACAGCATATACATTTACCATCTTCAAAAATTATACAAGAGATCATCGCCAGTGTTATAAGGTTCGTGCAATACCATTGAGATCTTTCTGTGTACGAAGGAGATCGGAGCACGCATAGTTACTCACTAAAGTGCAATGATGATGCTCCTATCAATTAATTAATATAAAAACTATAGACCTACTATATCATGAATTTATTCTCTGATAATATTACGAGTTTCTTAAGGATTACCAATACATTTATGTTCATTTCCCGTGTAAACGAAAATAAAATTTCAGAATTTAATTTGTTAAACCCGAACATTAAAGAAAAATTCAAGCAAGGTTTTTAAGAACAAATATCATAAAAATTAGAAAATTATCCGAAAATTTAAAAAAAAAAACAACTGCAGACCACAAAAATTTGACATGATTAAATACAAAAAAAAAGAAATGTGCTTTTGTATCAGAATATTGAAAACAAATTTGAAGATTAAATAAAAAAAAGGAATGACGCGAAGTTAACAAGAAATATAACGATTAAAATAGAAAAATAGAAAAGATTTCAGTAACGCTGATTCAAGAAGCAAAAAAAAAAAAAAAAAACAGATAGAAAGAGTTGAAAATAAAATGTAATATTTTACTTTACGAATAACATGATCATCGTTATGTGTTTCTTTGTGAGCATTTGTTGATGTTTGGTAACAAATTATTAAACCAGGAATAAGTGTAAATAATAGCTACGCAAATGATTCATAACTTTAAAACAAAATATATAGAAATAGTGCATTGGGAGTCTTATCCTGACGCTGTGAAGCAAAACAGGAACAGAGAAAAGAAAGAAATAACAATGTGATTGGGTGTTACTACACAGTAGTGATGTGATTGGGTGTTACTACACAGTAGGGATGTGATTGGGGTGTTACTACACAGTAGGATGTGATTGGGTGTTACTACACAGTAGGGATGTGATTGGGGTGTTACTACACAGTAGGGATGTGATTGGGGTGTTACTACACAGTAGGGATGTGATTGGAGTGTTACTACACAGTAGTGATGTGATTGGGGTGTTACTACACAGTAGGGATGTGATTGGAGTGTTACTACACAGTAGTGATGTGATTGGGGTGTTACTACACAGTAGGGATGTGATTGGGGTGTTACTACACAGTGGGGATGTGATTGGGGTGTTACTACACAGTAGGGATGTGATTGGGGTGTTACTACACAGTAGGGATGTGATTGGGGTGTTACTAGATATTGGGGGCACAGTGGGATGTGATTGGGTGTTACTACACAGTAGTGATGTGATTGGGGTGTTACTACACAGTAGGGATGTGATTGGGGTGTTACTACACAGTAGGGATGTGATTGGAGTGTTACTACACAGTAGTGATGTGATTGGAGTGTCACTACACAGTAGTGATGTGATTGGGGTGTTACTACACAGTAGGGATGTGATTGGGGTGTTACTACACAGTAGGGATGTGATTGGGGTGTTACTACACAGTAGGGATGTGATTGGGGTGTTACTACACAGTAGGGATGTGATTGGGGTGTTACTACACAGTAGGATGTGATGGTAATACTCACATCAGATGATTGGGAATGTCAAAGTAGGATGTTTAAGAAATTATGTAACATAGGATGGGGGGTGTATTAGAACCCGTGGGGCTTGGAGCTTACTAACAAGAGGGATAATTGAGTGACAAAAGTAGTGATTATTGGGCTTTAAACCATGGATGTATTGAAAGTGTCTGCCCTACCAAGAGGATATGATCAGGGTGCACACGTGATATTGGAAACTACACAGTAATAATTGAGGTTACTACACGAGTGATGGATTGAATGTACAACAGCATGATGTTGGGGTTTTCCAGAAATGACTCAATTTAGTGAGATTGGAGACATCAGGAATAAGTTGTGTTTCAATCAGTAGTGTGATTATTATAACACAATAGATGAATGATTGCGTGTTCTCAGGATGTGATTAGATTACCAACAGAATGTGATTGGGGGAAATACTGTTCATTAGGTGTTACTACACGAAGTGGATTTGTACACACATAGGAATGTTGGTGTATCTACACAGTAGACAGGTTCTACACAGAGGGATGTGATTGAGTACACAAGGGAAGGGTGAAACACAGTAAAATGTATTGGGGTTATACAAGAACAGCCTACGAAGTAGGGAATGATTGCAGCACAAAGGTGTATTAATACACACAGAGATCACTTAGTTTACTAACACTATTGATAAAAGTAGATGGATTGAGAGAGTGTACACACATGGGAAAGTGGACACAGAAATAACATAGGAGAGGAACACACATGTGATGTGAGAACACAAGTGAGGATGAGTGTTACACACAGAGTGTGATTGAAATCTCCGTTATCCTGATTGGTGTGACAAACAGATTAGATGGTATAAAGTAGGGAGTGAAATTGAAAGATAACAAATTGTTATCTTCTATATCAGTAATGTCATTGACCTTTACTACAGATGTAGATTGTCATTTACAGTAATGATTGATTGGGTGTTATTAAAGTAGGATGCTGTAAATAACCCACAACATCATAACAAATGAGAATCAAAATAAATTTAAAAAATTCTAATCATACTGTACAGTGGCTCGTCATTAAGAACCAGTGGGGCCCGGACCCACCAATAATCGAAAGGAGGAATAACATCCCCGAATAGACAAATAATAGTAAATACTTAAAAACACATGATTTTTCCGAAAATTTGTGTCTGGCCCAACCAAGAAAAAAGATCACGGGTCGCCACTGATACTGGCCAAATACAATATCAAATTGAAGGTCTACTAGTCACGACAGATATGAACTGTAAACGCATAATGTTGGAAGTATCTAGAAAAGACCAATTTAGGAAGAATGGAGACATCAGGAAATAAGGTTGGTACAATATCAGTAGTGGACTTCATTATAAAACAATAGATGAAATGGATCGTGTTTCGGCCATATAATTAGATTACCAACAAAATGTACACCTCAACGGGAAATACTGTTCATATACGGTTGATACACACCGAAATGGTTTGGACACCTGACCAGAATGCCCTGGTATCGCCTACCGCAGACAGGCCACACAGAAAAGTATAATGAGTACAAGGCAAGAGGAAGACCACGCAAACAATGTAGCGACGGCATCAAGAACAGCCTTATGAACATGAATATCAGCTTACAAAGTGCCTTAAAAAGCACACACAAGATCACTACGTTTCACCTCCAACACTTCTATAAAGAAGTAAATGGTGGAAGAGAAGAAGGAGACACACCGAAAACGTGAAACACAGATATAACATAAGCAGGGAAAACACCATGTACCAGAACACAAGCACACACGTCCAGCACACAAGAGCCCGCTGTAGAAATCTCCTCTTATCCTGATTCTGTGAGACAAAACAGACTTAGAGAAAAGAAAGAAAGAATGAAAGATAACAAATTGTTATCTTCTATAATTCCATTAATGTCACCTCTTGACCTTATATAACATTGTATCATATCGTATATTGTCGATTTACAGCAATAATATATTTTATTTTGTGTAAATATGTTATGATTTCACAACTAAATCACAACTAAATCACAACTAAATCACAACTAAATCACAACTAAATCACAACTAAATCACAACTAAATCACAACTAAATCACAACTAAATCACAACTAAATCACAACTAAATCACAACTAAATCACAACTAAATCACAACTAAATCACAACTAAATCACAACTAAATCACAACTAAATCACAACTAAATCACAACTAAATCACAACTAAATCACAACTAAATCACAACTAAATCACAACTAAATCACAACTAAATCACAACTAAATCACAACTAAATCACAACTAAATCACAACATAAAACGCCCGTGTGTTGCCGGGGCTCGCATGGGGAGCTAATAATAGTAACACTGCGACCTGTAATGTGACTGAGGAAGGTGTCTAGGGAAGCTACCCTAGTACATAAAAGGCCTCGCAAAAATCGGATGTGCTGGCCTCCTTGTAAGCGCATAGCTAGAACAACATACAATCGCTCTTATGCTCAAATCGTATACAAATCAAAAATAGTGGTTTAACGAGTGATCGATATGGAGCGTTTGAAGAAATAGAAGACAACATAAAAAACACAATTCAATTAAAACCAGGAAACGAGTAATGGGATTTAACAGGAAGCTCTGTAAACAAGATGGCTGGAATTGTAGTTCGTGATTATAGTATAAATGAGATATGTCGACAACACTTGTCTCGATAGCAAAACAAATGAAATAGAATTCAGGACCTAGTTGTAACAATACTAAAAGAAATAGAAATAGAAGACGAGGCTGGTTAAAGAAGTTGCAGGCCAGCTAGAAAACATCTTCGTCAAAGAGCTTGTCCTGGGCAGAACTTTTCCAATCTAACAGTTCTTTGGAATTTCTCTTTCTCTCACAGACCAGATGTTCCGCCTCTGCTTTCCTGCTTAAATCATCAGTTAAATGCTGAATCTATCTTCCCAGGGGGGGTTTCCTTATCTCCTCTTTGCCGGTATGCTTCCTACCATAGAGGTTTTCTCAACTCTTTCGTGTCTATTTATATGTCCAAAATACTTCAATTTTCTCTTTCTTATTTGTAGCATCCGCCAGTTGTCTTTGATTTTGAGGTTTGTTTTCAGAATAAATCTATTTTTTTCTTCTTTGTCCATGTAACACTTATCTTTTCTACTGTATGCATCTACTTTTCTTTCTTCTTTTTCTCCTTGTTTTGGTCCTGCTCTGATTTTTTATTTTTTGTGCTGTTAGGTGTAGCAGGTTTAACTGATGATCAGTTTCCAAGATAGTGTACACTCGGTCGCTTCATATGCTGTGGTATTGTGGAGTTTTAAGATGTCTGTAACTCCATCAACCCATTTTTTCTTGGTCTGCTCCTTCCTCTTGATGATTATATTTGAATAATTGTCAATGCTTCACACCCAAACGTTACCACTCGGAATATGCATGCTCTTAGTAGTATGATCTTTGTTTTTCTATTAGTTCCATTTCAATCTGTTTTTAATTGTTCAATTTGAAACAAATATTATATTCCATCAAAATGCACAATCAAATTAAACGGAAAGTTTTAAATTCAAATTTATCAATTGAATCGCCCGTTGACTTTCTGAAATGATCAATTGTTTGATATGGAGAACAATTTCTTGTTCCCTTCCGTTCGTAAGCTTGAAATATTGTCTGTTTTTTATATTGTCTCTTGTATACATTTCACTGTCTTTTCTTTCTCAAACGCCCGCTGTTAATTCATGCGAAAGTTATGACGATTGGTATTACGCTTCTGATTGATTTTTGCGTGAGACCTAAATTACCGTTTTACAGGTGTCCCTCAACCATACGGGCAACCTCGTCGACTTCAGGTGTACTTGAAGCTTAGATCCTCCAAGTGTGATCGTTGCGTGAAATCCGTTGTCCGTCTAACTCTTGTCTTGAGTCCTCGTACCATTGGTACTTTTGCGGCCAGAGTTAATTAGTGTTTTTCACTGCCTTTTCGAGTTCACATAGATTTTCCTGACGTTTTCGTCCAAAACGTTGCTTCAATTGGCGAGTTAGTTTGTCTCAGTATATCACAGGAGTAGAATAACTCAAGCGAAAGCAGCTTTTAGGAAAATGAAAAACACACAATGCGTGAATTCACTACCAATGACACTGACGAAACGAGTACTCCGGTGCTATATTGCACAAATACTTATGTATGACAGTGAATCATGGACAATGAACAAACAATCAATAATATCTTTGGAAGTCACAGAGATGTGGTTTGAAAGAAGAATGTTGAAAATTCCACAGACAGCGAAAAAAACAATTGATGAAGTTTTAAATCAGGCCTGCACACAAAAAGACCTTATCAAAAGAATAAGAATCCGACAATCAAGGTTTTTTGGGCATATAATGCGAAGAGTAGGTTTCGAACATTTGATAACAACGGATATGACTCACGGCAGGATAGATCGTGGAAGACAGAGGGAGAATATGTTGAATAGTCTGTCATCTAGGTTCGACAAAATATCGACGTCAGTACTGATTAACTGCACCAAGGAGAGAGAGAGAGAGAGAGAGAGAGAGAGTTGTTGAGAGAGACATGTTCGTCTACAAGAAGGAAAATATATTCTCTGCATTCGGTGGTAGCTGTCCCACATGTACTCATGACTGAATTGTCAATCTTGAAATTTCTATCATCATCATCGAGGTAAGTTAAAGTAAGTAAAGGAACCCTTTCATACCTCGGGGTATATAGTCAATACAGTGTTAGACCTGTATTTTCATTGACCATCGGCACACAATGGGTGATGTGGTCAGCATCACGCCGGACGCCTTTACTTCCCACAGCATGTCTGGTACCCATTCGAGGCTGGGTCGACCTGAGAGCCGTCGTGGTCGAGAAATTCCACGCACATTGCGGGAGCTGACCCAGACCACCAGCCTTGCCAAGCGAGTTCACTAACAATCTGCGCTACAGCGGCTCTCCATCATCAAGGTGGTATCCTTTATAGGACGTTGCTCTCTTTGCAGCACATCTGAAATTCACTCTGTCTCTTGCTAGTTCACCCACTTCGTCGATGGTCATGTTCATGGTTTCTTTAATATCTTGTAGCTATCTTATTCTTGGTCTGCCTCTGCGTCCTGGGACCCTGCCCTCTAGTTTTGTTCTTTCCAGGCCATCGTGACGCTTGATGTGACCAAAGTATGTAATTTGTCTGTATAGTATGTTGTTTATCAGCTAATTCTCTTTAACATTTAGTTCTTTCAGGACATCAGTGTTTTTCTTTTTTCTGTCCATGGTAATCGTAGAATCTTTCTGTAGCATTTAGTTTCGAATGATTAGATTTTCATTCTTAATTTTTGTGAATTTTCTATACAATCTTGAATTTGTTGCAGAGTCAATTGTGTCCTGGTCTGACACGCAGAATAGCAACATGTTCTAATATGTTCATATTTTGTTTGTCGTTTTATGTTAGTACTTGTGACTTTATAATTGATTTCTTCTTCTTATTTTTTATCGAACGCTTCATATCGACCACTTGATAAACCACTCTTTGTGGTATGTATGTGATCTGAGCCTAAACCGATTGTACGTTGTGCCAGTTACGCGTCTAGACGTAGGACAGCACTTCCGATTTCTGCGAAGCTTTTTACTTACTGAGATAGCTTCCCCAGGTCCCTACTTCTTACGACATGCTTGTAGTTCGGAGTGTTACTATTATTTGCTCCTTGCAATCCCGGTAACACACGAGCGACTAACATTACTATTGTTATTATTATTAGTAGTAATACTGGAATCATCAAATTGTCCCCGCGTCTCTTCAATCATCGGCCAGATGCGCCCAAATGCATAAAAATCAGAGTCACACACACGGACATCACACGGTAGCATACGCGCGTGATTGATTTAATCAATCTTTACCTTTGATGATAGATTGGTAACTGAATCGTCCAGTCGTATACAGCATCTTAGCAAATGAAGAAACATGGACAGCCTACTCAAGACACGAGAGAAGACTTAACATCTTTCAACTTCGATGTCTCCGCAAGATTATGAACATAAGGTCGTACAACAAGATAACTAACTATGAAGTAGTGCAACGTGCAAACTTGCCTTTCATCATGGACATGCTCAGCAGTAGAAGACTTAGATGGCTAGGGCATGTGCGAAGAATGGACAATGGTCGCATTTTAAAACAAATGGTGTTCTGTGAACTTTCGGCGGGAAAGAGGCACCAAGGCAGACCACTGCTCAGAAATAAAGATGTCTGCAAGGCATCAATGAATAACGGTTCTATCAGTTCCAGCAAATGTGAAAAACTAGTTTGATGATCGAGATATACAGAAAACAACATCGCGCAAAGTTGCAGAATCTTTTGAAGAGAGACTTAGGGATCAGCTGAAAGACAAGAGAGACAAACGAAAACTCAGAAGTTGTCACAGTGAAACACTTGTCAATTGACCAGCTGTAAAGACACAAAAAATCATATATAGAAAATGAAGGAATTATATTTCTTCTTTTGCGTTCTCACTAGATTGGGATTTCCGGATTCTCTAATAAAGGCAGCCGTCTGCCTCAGTTTATCAGCCACGCCATACAGTTTGTCTTGTACGCTAGTGTAAGTGGGTCACCTCTTTCTTCTCCAGTCTGCATACTGGGGACAGTTCTGTAGGATATAATTCCTATGATTTATGCTTCCCCGTTTGTGCCGACCTCGTGATGGTAGGTCTGACATTCTTACTGCGTGGCTAAATCTACGAGGCAGACTAGCGACCGTAGAATACGTTATCCCATTCCTCATTATGAGGGTCGTTGCACCATGTTAAGCGCCTTACGGCCTGGTGCATCCTTTTTCTGCAAGCATTTGTTTCGGGTTAGCATTCCCTAAAGGAATTATATAAGACAAGTCATTGGATAATGAAATCAGAAAAATAGCAAGTTCTACAGTATTACATAACACCAGTACTCACATATTAAATTAAATCATAAACAGTTTAGTTTAGTCATCGGATCATCATCACTGCACATCGAACCAATTAGTCCATGGGTGCTCCGATCTCTTCCTCAGTATGTCTCTCAGTTTAGTTTAGTCATCGGATCAGCATCACTGCACATCGAACCAATTAGTCCATGAGCGCTCCGATCTCTTCCTCAGTATGTCTCTCAGTTTAGTTTAGTCATCGGATCAGCATCACTGCACATCAACCAATTAGTCCATGGGTGCTCCGATCTCTCCTCAGTATGTCTCTCAGTTTAGTCATCGGATCAACATCACTGCACATCGAACCAATTAGTCCATAAGTGCTCCGATCTCCTCTTACGTATGTCTTTAGTTTAGAATCATCGGATCACATCACTGCACATCGAACCAATTAGTCCATAAGTGCTCCGAATCTCCCTTACGTATGTCTTCAGTTTAGTTTAGTCATCGGATCATCCATAGTGTATAAGTACTAGTATCTCATAATCTTGAACAATAAATAAATTAATGGCGTACAGACCAGATAGATGTGATTTTACACACAAAAATGGAGAATCCAATGAAATGAAAATCGTGACAAATCCTTTACATTGCGTTGCCACGAACCACAGTAAACGAGTCTTTGATTTTATAGACAGCACTTATATTTTCAGTAGATTGCCTTTGCTTTCGGAACGGTGAGGTATATTTTTATCATTCGTAAGAATCCCATGAAAAAATTTGCTTTCGCCTCTCTCTCTCTCTCTTGTGATCACCGCCCAGACCGATGTACAAGACTTCCCCATAAATTCTATTCATGTGGAAATCTGGTTCATTCAGCCTTAGCATTGGTGTGTTTTACGTCACATCTTCAGCACAATTTGCAGCTTTGGTGCTTATCCTTTGCAGATGTGTATGGTTTCAGCCAGCGTTTACTCGGTTCGCTCTCCGTTCTGTAGCCATCTAGTGTTTTTTTTACGATGTGGGGCAGCTAGCCCCACGCCCAACCTCATTTGTTGCCTCGTACGAAATGCGTGGCAGGTAACAATGGTTCTATTCTTTACACCACAATTTGAGCCCCGGTAACCACTCGTATCAAATTTGCTTTCAAAATGCCCGCGGCGGAGTTTGAACCGGATGTACTCTTTAGTTTGATCAAGCTCACTACCCATAAGTCATAAGAAAAAAAAAAAAAAAAAGTAAAGAAACCCTTTCATACCTCGTAGTACAGGGTGTTCAAGATAATTGCAGCCCCATTGACAAATCAAAGTTTGCCAGATAATTTTATCACGTTGTGTTTATTTACTATTTAAACCGGTTCTGACTAGCTCGTCCTACGTCACATTTGTTCATCGCCCCTTCCCGCACTACAATTACACACCATCACACAACCTTGACCTATACTACGTCATAACTGAACCTTCTCATTTCCATACATATATGCCAGATTAGCTCCATTCATAGGCTGCTTTTAAGTTGAACACCCTGTATATAGGTAAATACAGTGTTAGGCCTGTATTTTCATTGACCGTCGGCACACAATGGGTGATGTGGTCAGCATCACGCCGGCCGCCTTTACTTTCCCAGAGCATGTCTGGTATCCAGTTGAGGCTGGGTCGACCTGAGAGTCGTCGTGGTCGGAAAAATTCCACGCGCATTGCGGGAGATACGTCATAGACACCCACTAATATTATTTTTTTTTTTTTTTTTACTGTCAGTAATACCGCTTTTGTGGGAGGTGTTTGACAGGAGTGATATCTTCTTCTTCTTTTGTCAGCACACTGTTACCGGGTTGTTAACCCAGTGTCATGGTTTTATGTATTTGTCTTACGCGTTTCTCTGGTGATTTGTGTAAGTTTTCTTAGTCCCCTGGCAGAATTCAACTACGTTATCTATCCACTTTTTCCTCGGTCTTCCTCTCGCCTTCCTTCCTGATATTCTGTTGTGGAAAGCTTCATAGCAGTTTGGTCTGTTCGCATTCATACTAAGTGGCCAAAGCCACTTCATTCTGTTTCGCTATATAATTCAAGCACGGTCTTGTTCCAACCTTTTTCTGATGCTGGTATTCGTTACTCTGTCGATTCTTGTGTTGTTGGTGACTTTGCGGAGACATCTTATTTTGAATGTTGCTATTTTCTTGTTCATGTTTGGCATTGGTTATGAGGAGAGACATGAGCCTATGAAATGGAATGGCTGGATAGCTAGTGAAGTTGCTGCGAAACTATTCAGGTTAGAAATAATCTAATAGACTGCTAAAATGACAAATGATAATGATCAATTGAAAGAGGTCAACACAAGGAGAATGCTCATTATCATTACTAGAACAAGACAATGACAATTGTTCGTAATTGTCATTAGACCTGGCGACTCACGCTGACAATAGTCACTGCAGAGTACGACAAAGAACGACAAAAACGACAGAGAAAGAAAAGGTTGTACATTCTACAAAATCAGTCCTCGTCACGGACAAGAGTACAATAGAAACAAAGAATTTCCACTCGACTCGATATTATGACATTAACTATGTCATTGTGATTTTCATGTGCAGGTTATGTTTTTCTATGTTCGTTTCTGTAGCTGTTTACCTTTTTCGTAGCTGTTTTGTTAAGTTTTTGTAATTGATTATTTGTTTTTTATAGCTTTCGTCTGTTTCTGTTTATCAGTTTATGTAATTGTTTATCTATTTCTGTAATTGTTTATCAGTTTCTGTAATTGGTTATCAGTTTCTGTAGTTGTTTATCTGTTTCTGTTAATTGATTATCAGTTTCTGTAGTTGTTTCAGTTCTATTGTTTCTGTAATTGTTTATCTGTTTCTGTAGTTGTTTATCTGTTTCTGTAATTGTTTATCTGTTTCTGTAGTTGTTTATCTGTTTCTGTAATTGTTTATCTGTTTCTGTAATTGTTTATCTGTTTCTGTAATTGTTTATCTGTTTCTGTAATTGTTTATCTGTTTCTGAATTGATTATCTGTTTCTGTCATATTGTTTCTCATAGTTTATCTGTTTCTGCAATTGTTTATCTGTTTCTGTAATTGT
This sequence comes from Arion vulgaris, assembly GCA_020796225.1. Lineage (NCBI taxonomy): Eukaryota > Metazoa > Mollusca > Gastropoda > Stylommatophora > Arionidae > Arion > Arion vulgaris. Next base: position 9,573,645 of record CM036768.1, read on the forward strand.
TTATCTGTTTCTGTAATTGGTAATCTGTTTCTGTAATTGTTTATCTGTTTCTGTAATTGTTTATCTGTTTCTGTAACTGGTCGACATGGCACACGATGATGCAGTTATACAATATAATAATACAGTCGACAGGGCACACGATGATGCAGTTATAAAATATAATAACACAGTCGACAGGGCACACGATGATGCAGTTATAAAATATAATAACACAGTCGACAGGGCACACGATGATGCAGTTATAAAATTGAATAACACAATCGACAGGGCACACGATGATGCAGTTATAAAATTTAATAACACAGTCGACAGGACACATGATGATGCAGTTATAAATTATAATAACACAGTCGACAGGGCACATGATGATGCAGTTATAAAACAGAATAACACAGAAACTAGCTCTCAAAGAAATCTCTGCAGACCAGGATAGAGATCAAAAAGATATGACATTCTGCAAAACTTTGAACACGTTGATCCTACTTCCGCGTTAACCCGTTGCTATAGTTATTTGAGTTATCAGATAATGTTTGAGTCAGCTTTCAATATATATTTAAGAGAAATTGTCAGATTCATTTACAGTGTAAATTTCTGCCGAGTTCGTATCGAATCAATACATCCGCGGAAACAGGCCATCAGAAAACTTCCCTTATGATCAAACATATCCCAGAACGATGTAGTCTTTCTTTTCATATCCTTACTTTGAAGAAAATGTGGTTGCAGAGTTTTTGTCTAAACACCTCCTGCCCCTGTCTCACAAAAAAAATGTGACATTTAAAGCTTGTCGTTCGTGTCTGGACAATAGATTAGGCACTTATTGATTGTCTTAAGAGCGGTGTTTTTGTTGTGATTGGCATTTTGGGCATGTTGTAAAGGTTGTCAAAGTTAAATTGAGTTTTTTTTTAGACAGAACAACGCAACTTGTTTTTTGTGTAAAAGTTAAAAGCTATCCTGTGTAGCGCACACTTGGTTAAGTGGTTAAGCGCGAGTCGAAGATCGTGGGTTCGAATCTGGACCACCTCGTTTTGTTTACGGGTGCAGTTTTTTCTAGAGACCAATAAGATTGTTTTCGGGGCTACGGAGTTCGCGCTTTGTACAATATTCTCGGCAAGTTGCGTGCTATTTCTGCGTAGACGGACCGAGCCATATGAGGTTTAAAACCCGGCAATGAAGTCAATATACCGTCTTTAAAACCTTCAAACATTTAATAACATGTATAGTGAGTACTCTCCTGGTTTTTTATGTTCTTCGTATAGTACGCGGTTGTCTGATATATGGATTGCGTGATTGATTGATGATCGTCGTCCATCACGGGTGATGATGACCACACAATTTTCATCTAAGGGAATGTAGTTGCAGTATGTTTGTCTGTGTGTGCGTAGATGACTAGTGAGCCCGATACGGGCTTGAAATGTTCGTGTACAGTGTGGGCAAGGTATACTTGCACTTGTTGGAAGTTTTACTGTCTTTCTATTTTGACGTTTTTGCTCCATCCGTGCTGTTCTATCTGCCTCGCAGGCCGAGGAATCGTGTCGAAGAAGTGTGCGCCAGACTGATCTGTCTTGAGCAGCATTCTCCCAAGCAGCATTGATTGATAGGTCCATCATCATTACACTACGGTGAGTAGCCATGTGTGATCTGAGATTGCTTTCTTACACAGGAAGATCTTAGAGGCAGTGCATGAACTCTGCAGCATCGGCTAAGCTCCCCGATGTAATTTAGAAGATAGTCAACATATTCTGTAGATATTTAATTAATAAAATTTTCTAATGAATTTTGCCCGGGCAGTATCTTTCCAGCCCGGTCTTCTCGATTTTGAACTGCCAATGGTTCTGTAACGTGCTCAACTTGAACATGGACCCTTTTTTTTATCGTCCGTCTCCGTTAGGACTAGGAACTCGATCTCACCTACACTGAGATCAGGCCACTTTTTCTTAATTTCTTTTTTATATTGGCAATTTGCTCTCTATCTCTCTCTTCTCTTTCTCTTACCCCTCCCCTCAATCCAACTTGTTATTACTTCCTTTATCTATTTACCAATCTCTCTCTATCTCTCCCTCACTTTCTCTCTCTGGTTTAATTTCTCTATTGAAATGTATCTCTCTCTCTTTGTCTAACCTCTCTCTCTTTATCTTTCTCTTTGTATATGTATCTCTACAAATCAAAAAAGTAAACAACTCAAAACAGTACGGAACGGAACTGATAAGAAAACAAAGATCAGAATACTAAGAGCATGCATATTCCCAGTGGCAACGTATGGGTACGAAGCATGGACATTTAATAAAGCAGTGGAAAAAAATATATGTGCTTTTCAATATAAGTGTTACAGAAGAGTCCTTCGTATATCTTGGACAGAGAAGAGAAAAATAGATCTATCCAGAAAGAACTCAAAATCAAAGAAAACTGTTGCTACAAATAAGAAAGAGAAAATTGAGATATTTTGGATATATAAAAAGACATGAAGGGCTGGAGAAGACCATGATGGAAGGAGGCATATCGGCAAAGAGAAGAAGAGGAAGACCACGGGGAAGATGGATTCAGGATATAACTGATGGTTTGAACATGACGGCTGCAGAGGCAGGACATCTGGTCTATTAGAGAGAGAGATTCCGGAGGACTGTTGGGGTGGCAAAGTTCTGCTCAGACGAGCTATTTGATGATGTTGATACAAATCACAGAGAGTGGTTGACAAGAGGTCGATATGGAGCGGTCGAAGAAGAAGAAGATATATCTCTCTCTGGTTAAATTTCTTTATTGAAAGTCCTCTCTCTCTTTCTTACCCTTCTCTCTTTATCTTTCTACCTTTTTATATATATCTCTCTCTCTCTCCACCTCTATCTCTCTCTTTTCCTGTATCTTCTTCAGTTTTCACAATTTAAAACTAATTCAAATTTGTTTTCTCTCCCAAACAAAAATGAACCCATTCCCAAATATTGGTGTTGCTTCCATTTAGTCGAGATTTCATCATAAAATTTTCGACAAATCTTACAAAATATTTTCTTCTTTTTTCTCATTCGTTATTTTTCCTCATCGTTTCATCCTTTGTTTGTACCCTAAAAATACTTCACTTAGTCAAATTAGAAACACGCTCAAAAATATATTCCTAACAATATTTTTTCTTCTCAACTGTTTAGTTTTCATCACTCTTTGACTTGCTAAAAGGTTTAACAAAACAAAAACTAGTGGTTTAACTAAGTGAAATGTAAAAAAAAAAAATCGTGTTAGATGACGAGAAACAAAGGTTAATAAAAAATATTATTATATTTTTACTCGGGTCTTGATAAAGACTTTTCGGTCGAAATTTTGAATATACATTTTTGCGCACATTTTACAACCATGTTTTTGTTTTTATTTCTTTATTCGCCCGATATTAATTAACTCATGCGTAATTTTGGTACCACATCTAAAAATCAACAGATGATTTTGTTTTCAATGATATATCTCTCTCTCTCGCGATCACTGCTCAGACCGATGTACCAGATTTCCCCATAAATGATATTTATGAGGAAATCTGATTCATGCAGCCTTAGCATTGGTGTGTTTTACGTCACATATTCAGCACCATTTGGAGCTCTGGTACTTATCTATGGCGATGTGTCCGGTTTCAGCCAGCGTTTACTCGGTTCGCTCTCCGTTCTGTAGCCATCTAGTGTTTTTTACTGTGTGGGGTAGCGAGCCCCACATCCAACCTACTTATTTGCCTCTTATGACATGCGTGGCAGGTAACAGTGGTTATATTCTTTACACCCCAATTTTGGGCCGCGGTAACCACTCGGGTGGATGATATATCTAGGTACAGAGGTATAGTTTTATAGAGGAATGATGAGAATCCCATGGACTGCTAAAATGACTATTGTTGGAGTGTTGAATGAGATCAAGACACAGAGAAAGCTTATCATCAATATAAAAAAAAAGAGGCAGTCGTCATTTTTCGGGCATGTGATGAGGAAGGGAGATTTAGAATACATTGGGACAACCGGTAAAATCGAGGGTAGACGAGACAGAAGAAGACAGACAGAGAAAGTTTTTGGATAACCTGACTTCATGGGACGGTAAAGCGTCAACATCTGAGTTGATAGCAAACACCAAAGACGGAGATTTGTGAAGATCCATGATCGCCTAAGCCAGCCGGCACGGTAACTGATGATAATTACCACATTTAAATATCAACATATAATTTTATTCTGTGGCTTATCTGGATACCAGAAAAAGCCGCCACTGTATACAGAGTCTTCTACGACAGAACCTCAGGAAAGAAAGTCAGAGGCAGATCGCGAATAAGATACATAGATGGTATAGCAAAACACTGTCAAAACAGCAAATGTAACTATCACCCAAGCCTCTAGAACTGCGCACGGATAAAATAGAAGCCCACGACACTGGATAACAATCCGGTAACAGTGACTGATTGATTGATTGATTGATTGATTGATTGATTGATTGATTGATTGATTGATTGATTGATTGATTGATTGATTGATTGACTGATTGATTGATTCTTCTTCTTTCTTCTTTGCGTTCGTTCTTTATGATAAATTTTAATCACTCTTTGTGATATGTTTGATCTTTGCCAAGATCGTGTATACGTTGCACATTAGTTTGGTAGGCCCCTAAACGCATAGACTTCTACACGTTTAGGGCGCATACATCCGATTTCATCCAAACCTCCTTAGCCGCCTCTTACGACATGCGGGGAAGGTAACAGTGGTTCTATTCTTTACACTCCAAATTTAGGCCCCAGTAACCAATCGGGCGAGATTGATTAGTTGATAGGTCCATGATTATTGCACTTCGGTGCGTAACCAAGTGTGTTCCAATCTATTTATTACACAGAAAGATCTCAATTGCAGTGTTCGAACTTCGTAGCACCGGCGAGGGTTTCAGGTGTAATTTTGAAGATAGTAAAGATATTTTTGTAGTAACTTTATTTTTAATCTCTTCTAATGAATTTTTCCCTAACAGCATCTTTCCAGCCTGCTCTTCTCGATGTTGAGCTGCTAAGGGTTCCTTTACGTGCTCAAATTGAACACGAGACCTACGTTTTATCGTCCGTCTCCGATAAGACTAGCAACTCGATCTCACCTACACTGAGATCAGCGATCTCTGGAAAAATATCCAGATGGCTTCATGAGGGTGCGAACCTGGTACCTGTGACACGGGAGACGAGCAATCAATAGCTATGCCACAGAGACCCCTAGGTAACAGTGTGACGACAAAAGAAGAAAAAGAATGTAACGACGAATCAAATATTAACAGTTAAGATTTCATCTGTGATATATACTTTCATTATGTAATGAACAGAGAAGAAAACAAATGAGGTTTTTAATTAGGTCTGCAAACTTCTTCTTCTGCGTTCTCACTAGATTGGGATTTCGGATTCTCTAATAAAGGCAGCCGTCTGCCTCAGATTATCAGCCACGCCATACAGTTTGTCTTGGGCGTTGGTGTAAGTGGACCACCTCTTTCTTCTCAAGTCTGCATACTTGGGGCAGATCTGTAGGATATAATTCCAATGATTTCTGCTTCCCCGTTTGTGCCCTTCCACTCGTGATGGTAGGTCTAACATTTTTACTGCGTGGCTAAATCTCCGAGACAGATTGGCGACCGTAGAATCCGTTATCCCATTCCTCATTGTGAGAGGTCGTTGCACCATATTATGCGCCTTACGGCCTGGTGCATCCTTTTTCTGCAAGCATTTGTTTCGGGTTAGCATTCCCTAGCGGAAACATGCGTCCGATTTCAGCCATTCCTCCTTAGCCGCCTCCTACGACATGCGTAGAAGGTAACAGTGGTTCTATTCTTTACACCCCAAATTTGGGCCCAGGTAACCACTCGGGCGGGCCTGCAAACAAAGAAACCTTATCAAAAGAATAGGAATCCGGCAATCAAGGTTCTTCGGGCATATAATGCGAAAAGAATGCTTAGAACATTTAGTGACTACAGGTAAAATTCAGGGAAGGAAAGATCGTGGAAGACAGAGGGAGAAGATGTTGGATTGTCTGACATCGTGGTTTGACAAAAGATCGACGTCAGCACTGATTACATGCAGCAAGCAAAGAGAGTTGAGGAGAGACATGATCGCCTCCGCCGGCAGGCACGACACTAGATTGATTTGAAAAGAAAATATCGTAACGTATCCTTTACATGACGTAGCCATCAACCACAGTAAACTAGTCGTTGATTTTCTAGGCATCACTTATACGTTCAGCAGTGTGTCATTGCTTTCTGAACGGTGATGTCTATTTTTACCTTTTGTAAAAATCACGTGGAAACGAATTTGCTTGAAACTTGCCCACCGTAGGGTCTGGTACGCTTGGGTTTGTGATCGAGCTCACTACCGCTTGAGCTGCAGACGCTCAGTGATATACTGCTTTAAAAAAAAACTAGGAAGACTTGGAACACTTACAGTCTATTCATTAACCGTGACCTATGACACGTGAACGACGGGAAGCAGTGGCGAATAATTAGAGACAGCTCGGCGAGCCGAAGGCATAAGATTATAGACGCATACACTTTGTGTACTTTGGTTGGAGCGCACCAAATAAAATCAGACTCGTATTGTTTGCGTACAATTGGAAATCGATGAATAATTTCGATTATTATGCCCATGGATGATTTGGTTTGCGCTGAACAAACTTTTTATTTATATTATTTTGAGGCAGAATGGTGACACTGCTATGGTTTCTAGCCGGCTCGAATGATGTCACGTGTTTGTTCTTCTAGTTTACTTTGTACATTCACGTTGTGTTGAGCATGACTGCCATATCATGATCACAAGTGCGCATGTCAGAAGTTTAGGCGGATCGATTAATATTGGAGTTATAGATTTTATCAGTTTCGATCAGTCCAAGACATTATTGTGTTCAGTTTGTTTGAATGCATAAACAAAAAGAAGGATGGAAGGATGAATTTTGTACAGAATGTTGGTTAGTTTAATAGTAAGAAAAACCAACAAACATACAGGTAGACAGACAAACAAACATACAGATAGACAGGCAAAAAGACCAAGAAAAAAGCAGACAGGTAGACAGACAGACAAAGTCTCAGGAAGACATACAAAAGTTATACATAAAGACAGGGGCGGCTCATGGTCATTTTTCGTGGTAGGGTCAGACACAAATTTTCAGAAAAATCAAGATTTTTTTAGTATTTACTACCATTTGTCTATTCTGGTAAGTTATTCCCTTCGGTTTTGTGGCCGGGCCCAACTGGCCCTTAATGACGAGCCGCCCCTGCATATAGGAAAGACAGGCAGCAGACAGACGGGCAAACAAACAGGTATAAACATAGATTTTGTCTTCACCCTTGACCCCTAGGTAGGCTTAGGTCCGAAACCAAAGCCTTCCAAGCCCACTTATCCAAGGCCATCTTCTCTAGATCTCTCACCTCTCTCAACATTTTCTTGCATTCCATCTCTGGCAGCCGATTTCTTTTTGGATATCATCGGGTCTCTTTATGAGTCCTTCTTTTTCCTCGGGTAGCAAGCTATGAACTTCTTTGTTTGTGGTTTCTGTAGCTAACTAGTGTTTTTGTTTCCGGGAGGTGTAGCTATCCCCACGCCCCAACCCTTTTGCCGCCTCTTATGACATGCGTGGCAGGTAACAAGGGTTCTATTCTTTACACCCCTAATTTGGACCCAGGTTACAACTCCGGGGACAAATAGATTTACAAACAAACAAATAGAACAACAGAGCAACATATAGACAGACAAATGAACCGATAGAACAAATATGATCTGTTGATACGATAACAGTACAGCATATCAATGTCAGACTTTTCAGTTTTTATATAGTTTATTAGATGAAATGCTGGCCGTCACCGCTGTGAGGATAACACTACTATTGCTGATCTATTTTAACTTATATGTGACAAGAGAAAGACACTATTGGATATGTGACAAGAGAAAGACACTATTGGATATGTGACAAGAGAAAGACATTGACATTGACATTGGATATGTGACAAGAGAATGTTTGTTGTTGATATGATTGCCTGATCGTCTTTTGCAGACGATCAGGCAATCATATCAACAACAGAAGAACAGCTACAACAACACATCAACAGACTCCAGTTAGCATGTAACGAATACAACATGAGAATTAACATCGACAAAACAGAAGTAATGACATTCGCCAGAGAGGAAAACACTACCAACATCTCCATCGATAATCACCTACTAAATCAAGTAAAAGATTTCACATACCTGGGGAGCATTTTTTCAGCAAATGGAAGAATAACTAATGAAATTCAACACAAATGCAACAAAGCAAATCAAATGATAGGGCAAATGGCGCCAATTTTAAGATGCAAACACGTCACCATGAACACAAAAAGAGCAATGTTCAACACAATCTTTCTCCCCACACTATGTTACCAGTGCCAAACCTGGACGCTGACAACAAACGATAGAAGAAAACTAGTCACAACAGAGATGAAGTGTCTACGCAGAATGCTGGGTGTAACAAGAAGAGACCGGTTGAGAAATGAAGACATCAGGAAAAAGTGGGTACAACATCAGTACTAGACTTCATCAAGAAACAACAAATTAAATGGTTCGGTCACGTAAGCAGATTACCATCAGACAGTGCACCCCAAAGAGCAATGCTGCTCCGATACAATGGGTACAAAGCAAAAGGCCGGCCACGCAAAAGATGGACCTCAGAGATAACAGAGGCGACGAAAGAGACTATCTACGAAGCGCATACTAGGGCCCGTTTTAGAAATCTCTTCCTGACCTGACGCTGTGAGGCATACAGGATTCGAGAAAGAAAGAAAGAAAGAAAGAAAGACACTATTGGATATGTGACAAGAGAAAGACACTATGTGATATGTGACAAGAGATAGACACTATTGGATATGTGACAAGAGAAAGACACTATTGGATATGTGACAAGAGAAAGACACTATTGGATATGTGACAAGAGATAGACACTATTGGATATGTGACAAGAGAAAGACACTATTGGATATGTGACAAGAGAATGACACTATTGGATATGTGACAAGAGAAAGACACTATTGGATATGTGACAAGAGATAGACACTATTGGATATGTGACAAGAGAAAGACACTATTGGATATGTGACAAGAGAAAGACACTATTTGATATGTGACAAGAGAAAGACACTATTTGATATGTGACAAGAGAAAGACACTATTGGATATGTGGTCACCGTGCAGTGCCGGTGCCTGCAAGGCAAGCAAAGAATAGTACCACTGCAACCTACAAGGAATGTCGTAGGAGACGACTGATATAGAACCTAGGGAAACTATCCTAGTAAATAAAAAGCATCGCATAAATCGGATGTGCTTGTAGGCGCATAACTGGCACAACGTACAATCGCTCTTAGGCTCAGATCACATACAAATCATGCAGGTTTGTTAACAAGTGGTCGATATGGAGCGTTCAAAGAAGATGAAGGATATGTAGTTTCCTAGCAACGGAGATTCAACAGTATGTCACTATATCTTCTGTCGCAGGGAAACTGTGCCCATCATTGCATCTCTTAAGTCATTTGATATTTGAATCGTTCTGTTCTCACGTCTTTGGCGAGAGTCAGCTCTAGCAGTCTTACTATCACTAATCAGATCGATCTGATATCATAATTTACTGACTTATTCCTCTCCACTCATCGTGAAGCATAGGGCATCAACAGTTGTTCGCCACTTTTCCCTGTCTCTGGCTGTTTTCTTTATGGTATCCAAGGATAGTCGAGTCACAGCCAACTCTAGATAACTAGGCCAGACAACTGACCCGCGATTCCCTGACCTTGATCAGAAAAGTTGGCTGGAAATTACAGATATTTGATAGAATACTGCACGCTTTTTTTCAATTTTACTCAATTATGTGATTCTGTGGTTATTTATCGGTGAAAAATATTCATAATATTGATATCCCTTATTGTTAAACTTAACTTGTTGCATAAAATAACTATGATTTAGCATTTTGTGTTGATTTTAAAATGAGTTCGTCTTTATACACCAATACTGGAATGCAAGATCACGTGGTGTAGTTGTGGTCTGATTTCCCATAATTCTTACCCGAGTCCGAAGGCCCATAAGTTTATAGTTGGCTCTGGTCGAGCACCCTTCAGTTCCTCAGGAAGACTTTGTCTACATGTCTCTTTAGGACGTCTGTATAATACCAAGCTACAGTATAACTCCAGATGTGGTACTTCAAAATGGAGTTTTTCTATGTGTAAAATCTTACAATTGTCGGTTTATACAAATCTGTGTTATGTTTAATAATATGCATATACTTCAAGACATCCTACAAGACTTGCATATCAAGGAGCATTGGCTCATCAATAACATCATGTCTTGGGAGATGAAATATTTTTGCCATGTTAAATGTCACAGCGGTTTGAAGAGAACGGTAATAGAAAACATGGTTTCTGGAGTACAAGGCAGGGGACGACCAAGACGAAGCTGGCAGCAGGACATCAAAGAATTCTTGAAAATGACGCTTGAAGAGGCGAGAGAACGTTGTAAGAGACAGTGAATTTTTCAGGCAGGCTGTGATGAAAGGGACGTTCCGCAAGGGACATGATACTACTTGATATACATTTGTCCAAAATTCGGATGTACCTACTCTACCTAGGAGATTAAAGGGAGCGCAACGCAATGAGAGAGCAGACAGGATGGCTGGATCTGCCGCCATATCTGAGGGACAGCCAATGAACAGAGCTAACATTTTGAACGCCCTCATAGAGCGTGGCCGCAGAGAAGATCTTCATCTAATCCAATCATGGTCAACTACTAGATTGCAAGAACTGGGTTTGAAGATTGGTGTGGCAAGAAAAGAACGGTACAACAGGTATACGAGTAGGCTCATCAATCAAAATCGAACTGGTACGGTCAGTCGCTGGACGCTGTTGGAGATATTGCGAAGGAGATCGGAGCACCTATGGATATGTCGGGAGTGCAATGAAGATATTCCAAACTGAAACTGAAACAGGGATCTCAACAAGCTCATGTTCTCGATGCAATTAACACTGATCATAAAATGTGTTTGTAATTGTTTGATAAGAACAAACGCAACCACACAAACATTGTTAACATTTGATGTCAGCTAGATTTACCTGTATTTTAAAAAAAAGATCAAATGACATTCTGAGCTGCCGTGTAAGTAATACTACGTCGGCATGTCCAACTGGTTTAGTAAAAATTAACACATTTGAAGTCCAACACAAAGGAATTGTAGTCAATGGTGCATAACTTTATTTACTGATTGATTGATAGGACAGACTATCACCAGCGCACTTCAGTTAATAAACGTGTGTGCTCCTATATTTGTATTTCACTGCAAGATACCAGCGGCAGTGGGATCACTGTGTAATGTTAGAAGATAGTTTGAAATTTCTAGGATTTAAAAAAACTTTTAAATGAATTTTGCATGGGAAGCGACAATGCGGTATAAAAAAGTTAATTGCATATTCTTTACATGACTTTGCACATCAACCCCAGCTTTTTAACACTGTTTGTGATTTTTCTAGACATTATTACGTTCAGTAGTTTGCCATTGCTTTCTGAACGGGTGATGCCATCGTCCTTTTGTAAAAATCCACTAGAAACAACATGCAACCAAGCTGTCCGCAGCGTGATTTGAATTCAGAACGTCGTGGTTAATAGACTGAGTCACTATCCTCTAAGCACACACCCTAATCATTAGCCATGTCGACTGGCGTAGGCGATCACGAATTTCCACAAATATATATCATCGACGCTGATTATCAATTTGGATGTTGACACTCTTCTTCTGAACTATGAAGCAAGAGTGCAAATGATTCTCTATATGTCTGTCTCCCGTTGATTACAAATCGTTCTATCTGATATCACAGATTGGAAATTGAGCAACCAAATGTACACATAAAAGCATCTATTTCTCATGTATTATCAGATGATAGTTGGGATTAATAGACTCAGCACGTCGGTCTTAATATACCGAGTCAGCCCGCCTGCCCAGCGTGTTCGTAGCGCGTTGGACTACGGGTGACTAACCCTCTGTGAGTGCGGGTTCAATTTCGCGGGCTGGCAGAAAAGCCACAGGTTCCCAGATTTACGGTGTTCGTGGCACCGAACCGAAGGGTTACGATGTCCATGGCACTGAGCCGAAGAGCTGAAAGCTCAAGTGCTTCTGGATCGGATTTTTAAAAAAAAATAGACTCCCCGACTAGATAAGAAAACTATTATTTCAAACCAAGACATCCTTGGTTTACAAAGTGCATCAAAATATTAGCTCGACGTTTTGACAATAACACTTTTATCATAGAATTTGGGCGCCTGAGTGGTTACCAGGGCCCAAATTTGGGGTGTAAAGAATAGAACCACTGTTACCTGCCATGTGGGTCGTAAGAGGCGACTAAGGAGGTTTGGCTGAAATCGGAGCACATGTCCTAAACGTGTAGAAGTCTATGCGTTTAGGGGCCTACCAAACCGATGTGCAACGTATACACGTTCTTGGCAAAGATCAAACATATCACAAAGAGTGATTAAAATTGGTCGTAAAGAACGAACGCAAAGAAGAAGATCATAGAATGAATACATTATGCATGAAACGAAATGTGATATAACAATTGGGAAAATATTTATTAAGAAAAACCTTCGAAAAATCTTAGCGGCATCATAGATTGGCATACATACAAGTCCTACATCGACAAGTACATGAAACCAGATATCAATCATTCTTCTATGGGGTCATTATGGCAAATTGGTCAAGACATTTGCCTTGCGTTTTAATAGCTGTTGGTTCGAATCCGGACAGTTTCACGTGCTTTTTTCAGGACATGAATAGGATTGTTGCTGGAGTTACTGCGTTCGTGCTCTAATCTTCTTCATCTCGGTCACTTGTTAAAACACTCTTTGTGATTTGTATGTGATCACTTCCGAGTGGTTACGGGGTCCAAATTTGGGTGTAAAGAATAGAACCACTGTTACCTGCCACGCATGTCGTAAGAGGCGACTAAGGAGGTTTGGTTGAAATCGGATGCATGTGTCCTAAACGTGTAGAAGTCTATGCGTTTAGGGGCCTACCAAACCAATGTGCAACGTATACACGTTCTTGGCAAAGATCAAACATTTCACAAAGAATGATTAAAATTGGTCGTAAAGAACGAACACAAAGAAGAAGAAGTATGTTATCTGAGCCTAAGAGCGATTGTATGTTGTGTCAGTTATGCGACTATAAGAAGTAGGCCAGCACATCCGATTTTTGCGTTACTTTTTATTTACTAGGTGGCTTCCTACGGCAGTCGCCTCTTACGGCATGCCTTTAGGTCGCAGTGTAACTATTCTTTGCTCCTTTGCGAGCCCAGCAAGACACGGGATGTGGTTTGTTCAACATTTTCGGTCGGTGGCATGCTATTTCTGCCGAGAGGGACGGAGCCTGTTGGGGTAAAACTCAGTGCAATTCAGTCAATACTTCTTCGCTAGGCTCTTTTTTAACCATTATTAATTCAATTTTATATATATATATATATATATATACATATAATAATTCCTCTCGTACCGTGTTACACGTTACATAGAGCCTGAAAGCAATTTCTCCATATCGCTCTATCCTGGGCAACTCGCACAATCTCCTCCATGGAACTGAGACCGATATTTCTTGCCTCTTCGTTTCATGGTCTCCTTAGGTCGTCCTCTCTTTCTTGAACTCTTTGCATCCCACTTCAATGCCTGCTTTTATAATCTTTGATATTTTCTTCTCAAGGTGTGTCCATTATATCTCCATCTTCGCCTTCTTATAAGGGTTTTTACTAGAGGTTGACACGACATTTCTCTGATTTCATCACTTTTCCTGAATTCGTTCCATTTTAAATTCATTATTTTTCGCAGACATCTATTTTCAAATGCATTCAGCTTACTTTCTATATCTTTAGTCATTTTCCAACTCTCGCTGGCATATGTTAGAATTGATACAACATTTGAATTGAAAATTCGTAATTGAGTTTTAATTCTATATAACTTGCAGTTCCATATTTTATTTAGACTTTTAAAATATTTATATATGCTTGTTTTCAAATAGTATAAAATTGTAAAGAATAATTTAATATAAAGAATATTTGCTTTTATAATCATGAAGCTTGAAACTCACAGCTAGTGGTCACTGCAAGATTTCACCATATCATTTTCAATTGCGCAGTCACGATACAGTACGAAAAATCGCGAGAGTTCTATTCACCAGTTTGTTTTTCTGAAACAACAATGGCCATTATTTATTCTACGGTATAAATGAGCTTGTCCATGTTTTCTTCCAGTCTTTCAATTTCTCAATCAAAACAAAATAAACATACTCGATCACGTACAAGAAAAATGTAAACCAGAAGAAGCGGTTTATAACTACAACTTCCGTTTTCTGCCAATGAATAATAGTGCGCAGATGCTTGGTTGCTATGCAACTGTGTCCACATCAAAGTAGTGTATACATGAGTCTATGACAACTATTTAAAGAATTTATTCCAAGTTTTTATGCTATTTTATTATATGAGTATGTCTAGTTTGAATTATGGCATTATATGAGGCCAATTTAATGTTTTATTTTTAATTAGGTGTTTAGATGTCAAGGGAGAAGTGTTTAGTTTAGTTTAGTCGTCGGATCACCATCACTGCACATCGAACAAATTAGTCCATAAGTGCTCCGATCTCTCCCTCAGTATGTTCCTCAGCGTGTGGAGACTAACGACACCGGTTCTTTGTTGGTTTACAATTCTTCTTTGTCTGCCAGCATAGTGTTCTTGTCGAGCTAAGCCACATTTAACTTTGAATTCTTGCAGTCTGGTTAGAGTTGTAGATTCACCGCTATTACGCGAATCATGTACACGTACTCTCTCCCTTAAGGAATTTTTAATATCAGCCTGGTCCATTGCTCGCCAGCTTTGTACAGCAGCCATACCTGCAAGCCTATTCGCAAGGAACAAGTGTGTTATGCGTTATTCCAAGGGTACTGCAAGCCTGCCCAACGTGTTCTTAGCGTGTTGGACGACGGGTGACAAGCCCCCTGTGAGTGTCGTTAAATATCACGTTCTGGCAGAAAAGCCACAGGTTCTCCAGATTTACGGTGTTGTGGCACCGAACCGAAAGGTTACGATGTCCATGGCACTGAGCTGAAGAGCTGAAAGCTCAAGTGCTTCTGGATGGAAAAAAAATTGAAAAACTCCAAGGGTATGGTCAAGTAGTAGCATCCCCCTTGTGGAACGTCACTTTCATCACAGTCTGCCTGAAAACTATTTTTTTCTTGCAAGTTCTCCCTTCTCCTCCAGCGTTATGTTTGATTAGTCGTTCATGTCCTGCTGTCACCCTCGACTTGGTCTTTCCCTGTCTATTACTTTACCAACCATGCCTTCCATTACCGTTCTCTCCAAAACACTGGGAATGCATGGATCGAAATGACATTCTTCACGCATTGAGAGAGTCTTTCAGAACAGAGGAGTTTCAGGGTTGTGAATCCCACTCGCTAACCAGATTGAGAGAGATGGGTGTCAATATTTGTGCAGCCCGAAAAGAACGACATACTAAATATGCAAAGAGATTGATTAATCAACATCGAACTGGCGTGTTGGGCCGCTGGACGCTGCTGGATTTACTGAGATGGAGATCGTGGGCACCTGTGGACATGTCTGGAGTGATTTGATGATAGTTCTCATATAACTGATAACTGATAACTGATAATGGTAGTTATATTAATAAACTGATATTTGTTTTCCTATCAGTTCCATTCCAGACTGTTGTTAGTTGTTTAATGTTTTTGTAAAGACATGTTTGTTCTTCTTTTAATTTCCTTCATAAAAGCTAACAAAAGTAATATGGACCTTTCTGTGATACGTTTTAAAGTCTTACTTCTCCTTAATACTTCAAACTATCAGCTGTTTTTTTTTTTTAAATTATTATTAAAAATAAGAAATCAGAACGAGTAAGAAAGAATCGAAACGAAATAAAAGCTATCGGACAAACCTTATATCCACACTAAGCATCCCATGATCAATGCAACATTGCATGAGCTTCAGCCTAATATTTGCATCACATTTTGAGACAGCCTCACGCAAAGTAATAAAATGAAATAAAAATATTTCCCTGGGGCATGATTTCCAATCGAACAAAAAGTGTGCTAAAGCCGCTAGAGTCGAATAGTATAAACAGTTGTATAGTAAGTATATCGCTTTTTGGCCTTGTGGCCAAGATCAAAGTGTTAGTGATACTTGATCGCGGCCAAAGCGCTGGAGCCTTCATAAAGTCAATAATAATAATAGAAAAATTGTAATAATATAATAGTATATCGCTTCTCGACATTTTGGCTACTATCAAAGTGCTGGAAGGATAATCGCGCCAAAGCGCGGAGCCTTCATAGAGTCAATAAGCAACTAAATCAAATTTTAAAATAGCTGTCGTTCGAAAGGATGACGACGCTCGGGATTTACACGTTCAAAACGTGACCGTCTACCACCCTTTTCGGCACTAAATGTTAAAGGCGCCAAAAATAATAATAATTTTAAAATATGGCTTCTCAGCCTTTTAGCTAAGATTAAAGTGCTGGATGGATAGTCGCGGTCAAAGGGCGGGAACCTTTATAGAGCCAATAGGTAAATTAAACAAAAATTTAAAATTCCAAGCAGAACTCGTTCGAATGTTACACGTTTAAACGTGACTGGGTACCACGCTCTTCGTCACTAAAGGTTAAGGGCCCAACACTATTTTTTTAATATAAATAAAATAGTATATGCTACTTAACCTAGACATTGTATCACATTTATTTTCTATTTTTTTCTAAATTAACTAATTGTAAGAAACAGTTTTAAAAATTAACTTATAATGGTCAACGTAATTCTAAATTAATATCTCAGAGCGTTTTTTTTTTAAAATTAGCATTTAATATATACAGTAGCGGGTCGTGATCCTTTTTGTTAGTAGGGCCAGACTCAAATTTTCGGCAAAAATCATGGTTTTGGGTTAGGTTATATTTTAATTTGTTGACTAATAAATTTACGTTACACATTATTTTTGGTGGGGTCCGGCCCCACTGGTCCCTAATGACGAGCCACCACTGAATATATATATATATAAAATTATATATATATATATATATATATATATATATATATAAGTTGTCAAATATGATATAAGTTATCAGATCGTATCTTATCTTATCCACATTTGCCGTGAAGCGTCGTGGGGAGATTTAATTTCTATCTTGTGCCAGGTGTGTTGCGCTTGACGTTGCCAATCCATGCTTTCGCAGGAATCTGAGATGTTATCTATCCATCGTGTACTTGTCCTGCCTCGTGCTCTGCGTCCTGAGTGTCGATTCTTATTAGATATATGAGGATTATCGTCATTGCACTCCAGACATATCCATAGATATATAGCTTAGCAGATATGTTATGTTATGTTATGCGATCGACGTCATGGCACATTGGGCATTCCCATTCGTGCTCTGTCCTCCGTTGCAGCAGCCATCCCAAAGTCCATTTGCTTACAGTACCCATGAGAAGTTTATTACTATATCTTCTCTCTACCACGAAGACGACACTGTCTGGCATGTCCAAACTTAACACCTAATTCTCGAACTCGTTCCAGTGTCTGAGACCCGCCCATGTCACACAATTGAGAGCGTACCGCATTGATGATATCGGCTCTGTCCATGCTTCTGCTCACTTGAGCCGGGGCACTGTTTGCAAGAGAGTCAGCACGCTCGTTATCCCGCACTCCAGCATGTCCAGGCGTGTACAGCCAAGTCATTTTCTTGAGATGTGATCTCCGAATGCTGTTCACCCATTCCACCCGCATACTTCCAGATTCAATCAGTTGAAGCTTAGCAGTTGATGATTACATCACTATTATACAATATAGAAGGTAATAATCAATTTACAGTCATGACATTTAGAAGGTAATAATCAATTCACAGTCATGACATTTAGAAGGTAATAATCAATTCACAGTCATGACATTTAGAAGGTGATAATCAAATCACGGGTATAGACTTTAGAACCAATGATCGCCCATGTTGCGGGGCTCGAAGGGGAGTAAAGAATAGTAACACTGCGACCTACAAGGCGACTGGTTCTAGGAAGCTACGATACTAAATAAAAGCATCGCAGAAAACGGATGTGCTGGCTACTTGTAGGCGCATAACTGGCACAACGTACAATCGTTCTTAGGCTAGCATCACATTACAAATCAAAATGATTGGTTAACAAGTGATCGATTTTGAGAACTTTCAAGAAGAAGAAGAAGGTAATGATCAAATCTCGAATATAGAATGTAGAGGTAATGATAAATCTCGAATATAGAATGAAGAGGGTAATGATCAAATCTCGAATATAGAATTTAGAGGGTAATGATAAAATCTGAATATAGAATGTAGAGGGTAATGATCAAATCATGAATATAGAATGTAGAGGGTAATGATCAAATCATGAATATAGAATGTAGAGGGTAATGATCAAATCTCGAATATAGAATGTAGAGGGTAAGGATCAAATCAATGAATATAGAATGTAGAGGGTAAGGATCAAATCTGAATATAGAATGTAGAGGGTAATGATAAAAAACAAATATAGAATGTAGAGGGTAATGATCAAATCTCGAATATAGAATGTAGAGGGTAATGATCAAATCACGAATATAGAATGGAGAGGGTAATGATAAAATCAAGACTATCAATTTTTTTTTCTTTTTAGCAATGTGTATTCGCTGAGATTTCCAAGAGCATTTGAAGTCAAGAAAATGGAATCCCAAATTTTCAGAAACCAAACAAACCTTTAAAAAAACATTGAGAGAAATTGATTTTCTAGCTCCTAATACTTTTGATAGAAATAGAAAGAATTTGAAACAAGAGAACAGAAAAATGTAGCAAAGGAAATTTTTAAAAGTGAACAAAAATATGATGGAACAAATATGAGATGTCTTGGAAGTATGGACAGCAATATTGCTCAAGTTTGTATCAATGTTGAATTTGTAAAATATTTGTAGATGTTCTAGATGGTGTTATTGTAGATTTATTTGCTAACTTAATTTCGTAGATATATATATATATATATATATATATATAGTGACAAACTTTAGATACGCCTTTTGTCTTGCGAGTCGAAGGTCGTGGGTTCAAATCCGGACCGCCCCGTTCTGTTCACGAGTACAGTTTTTCTAGAGACCCTAGGATTATTGTCAGAGCTAAGGGGTTAGTACTTTGTGCAATACTTTAGGCAGGTGGCGTGCTATCTCTGCTGAGAGGGACCGAGCCATATGGGGTAAAACCCGGTGCAATTAAGTTAATCCTTCGGCTTCAAAACCTTTTAAACTTGAGATAGTTGCGCGCCTATGTGTTGTCAGGGCTCACAATGGAAGCAAAGAATAGTACCACTGCAACCTATAAAGCATGTCGTACGAAGCGACTAAGGTAGGGACCTAAGGAAGCTACCCTAGTAAATCAAAAGCGTCGCAGAAATCGGATGCCCTTGCCTGCATGTAGGCGTACAACGTAAAATCGCTCTTAGGTTCAGATTACATACAAATCACACAGAGTGGTTGACAAGTCATCGATATGGAACCTTCGAAGAAGAAGAAATACTGCAAATTTACTCGCTAACTTAAGACTGTTGAAATATATATAGTGATATAGTGATATAGTGATATAGTGATATAGCGAAATTGTGATATAGTGATATAGTGGTGATATAGTGATGATATAGTATAGTGATACATGATATAGTGATGATATAGTGATATAGTTATATATTGATATAGTGATTTAGTGATATAGTGATATAGTGATATATGGATATAGTGATATAATGATGATATAATGATATAGTAATGATATAGGGATGATATAGTGATTATATAGTGATGATATAGTATAGTCATATACGATATAGTGATGATATAGTGATGATATAGCGATATATTGATGATATAGTGATATAGTGATGATATAATGATATATTGATGATATAGTGATATAGTGATATAGTGATAACTTTAGATAGTTGCAGCTTTAAGTAATAATATACCAGAAAGGGCCTCTGTGGCGTACAAGTTAGATGCTCGTCTCTCGTGCCAAATGTTGCAGGTTTGCTCCCTCGCGGAGCCATCTGGATATTTTTCCAGAGATCCCTGATTTCAATGTAGGTGAGATCGAGTTCCAGTCCTATCGGAGACGGACGATAATACGTAGGTCCCGTTTCCAATTGCAGCACGTAAAAGAACCCTTGACAGCAGTGGCGGCTCGTCATTAAGGGTCAGTGGGGCCAGGCCCCATCAAAATAATGTGTAACGTGCATTTATTATTTAATAAATTAAAATATAATCTAATCCAAAACCATAATTTTTCCGAAAATGTGTGTCTGGCCCCACCAACAAAAAGGATCACGACCCGCCTCTGCTTGACAGTTTAACATCGAGAAGAGCAGACTGAAAATCCGTTGCATGGGCAAAACTCAATAGAAAAGATTAAAAATAAAATATCTATAAAAATACTCTCTGTTGTGTACGTTTTAATTTGTTATCTAGTCTTGCTCAGCATGGACTGTTTGTTGTTTTTAATGCGTGAGGTAGTCTTCATCACTTTGTTCTTCCTACTCTTTGATACTGTTAGTTTATCAAATTTAGAGGGAAACGAGCTTTCACTAACATAGGGAAGGCAAGCCAATGAGTATCGACTATCTGCCAATCAAATGTCATAACATCCAAGTATATCCTGTCTGATTGGATACTATGTTTTGGCTACGTTATTTATATTCTGTCTCCCCTCTAGATCAAGTGTTCTCAAAGTGGGGGTACAGCCCCACAGTGGGCGCTAAGGCTTCCAGGGGCGTAGTGGGTTCAGAAGCATTTAAGGAGTTTTTTTGTCGTTATTTTGCGATTGAATATTCATCAAAATTTTGAATTCTGCATTTTAATTCATCTTATGCCCATCTTACACGATCCATTTTTCATCAATTTTCTATTTTATGTATATAATCATTTGAAAATTGACCATGTATGACAGAAATATATATTAATTTTCTATATTAAAGTGAAAAATATAGCATGATATATATATATATCAGGGGGCAGGGCGTTGGCAAACTGTTATAACGGGGGCGTTACAAAGTTTATATCGTGCAAAGTGGGCGTGGGCCAAACAAGTTTGGGAATCTAAGCTCTAGATGGTTGAAAATTTGAGGAAAGTCTCTTCCTTGATAACCAAAATACAAAGATAAGTCCACATCAAGCAGAGATGTAGGGCTGTAAATGGTTATATATATATATCACAAAATTCAATATCGTGTGCCATGGAGTCTCGAGTAGCTGATTTTAGATCTCCACATACTTCTGTTAGACTACGAACTGTCATTTCGGACATTGTCTACTTTTTCCTGCAGTAATTGTTGACTGTCCAGAGTTTACTCTCTATGTCCCTCTGTCATTCTTTTTCTCATTTACCATTGGATTTGTCCATTTGTGCTACGTAGATTTTCCGGTTACAATATGGTAGATTTGCCTTTTGCAATATGGTAGATTTGCCTGTTTGGTATGCGGTGGATTTGCTCGTTTGCACTACTATTCCTCTTATATCACATACACACATGATCTCACTACCATTACTACCATTACTACCAACCATGTTATACCACAAACATATTATCTCACTTTACTCTGCTTAAGATACATTTTGACATCGGTAAAATCTAAAAAAAACGAGACAGAGGGAGAAAATGTTAAGCAGTCAAACTTCATGTCACAGAAGAGAGTCAACATCTGAGATGATAGCAAACACCACGGACAGAAATTTGTGGAGATCCATGATCGGCTGCGCCAGTCGTCACTGCACCTGATGATGATGACATTACCACAACCACTACCACCATCACTACTGAAATAAATGAACATCGGAGCATATCCTTTACAGTACATTACCATTAACCACAGTAAACGATTTGCTGATTTTCTAGGCACCACTTATATGCTCAGTAGTTTACCACTGCTATCTCAACAGTCATGTCTGTTTTTTGAAGATCTACAGCAGCGTTTCCCAAAGTGGGCGCTACTGCCCCACTGTGGGCGCTGAAGCCTTCCAGGGGGGCGATGGTGGGTTCAGTAGCATTTGGGGGGATTTATTTTCCGTGATTTTGCGATTGATTAATCATTAAAAATTTGAATTCTGCATTTTAATTCATCTTATGCCCATCTTACACGATCCATTATTTCATCAATTTTCTATTTCATGTATGTAATCATTTGAAAATTGACCATGTATGACAGAAATATATATATCAATGTTCTATGTCAAAGTGAAAATAGAGCATGTATATATATATATATATATATATATATATATATATGGGGCGTTGGCAAACTGTTATAATGGGGAGGGGCGTTACAAAGTTTATGTTGCGCAAAGTGGGCGGTGGGCAGAAAAAGTTTGGGAATCTTTGATCTACAGGGACATATTTGCTTCCAAACCGCCCGTGTGGTGCCGGGACCTGCAAGAGAAGCAAAGATTAGTACCATTAAAACCTACAAGGCATGTCGTAAGAGGAGACTGAGGTAAGGACCTTGGGAAGCTACCCTAGTATTTAAAAAGCATAGGATAAATTAGATGTGCTGGCCTACTTGTAGGCGCATAACTGGCACAATGTACAATCGATCTTAGGCTCAAACCACATACAAATCACACATAGTTTTTAACAAGTGGTCGATATGGAGCGTTCGATGAAGAAGAAGAAGCTTTCAAAACGTCGGCAGCGAAATTTGAAATAGGTACCCTTGGATTGTAATCGAACTCACGACTTCTAAGCTACAGACGCCCACATCACTACTACTCCAGTTATATTACAAATACATCACCTCACTACCACTGCCACCATTATTACTACTCCTCGTATACCACAAACACATCACCTCGCTACCACCACTACTACTACTACAACACTTACATCCCAAAACACATCATCTCCATTCCACACTCTGTTTTCAGACCATGTTTATATGTGGTTAATAAGTATTTTCTCATCTTTGATCTGGCCATGATCACAAATACTGATCTCCAAATAGCATATACATCACAAAGAAACCTGAGGCATACATACACATCGATCTATCTCCCAGCACCTTCATATCTATCAGCCAAAAAAAAGTCAGTAAACTTTTTGTTAGCTTTTAAGATACTCAGAATGTTTGCTTTTATAAGAAAGCAAACATATCGCATTTTTTTCCATTTCACTAACACACAAACACTCACACACATTCATTTTATTTACTTGTTTAAAGATATAAACACATTACCGTTTTTTGCCCTAGGGAAAGCTGTAAGTAAACTTAGATATATATATTTATATATTAAACATAGGCGTGTTTCTAGCAACTGAAAGGTAGGTACACTAGAGATCTGTTTCACAATAAATCAATTTATGAGACGGATGTTTTCTTTATTTTGAGTAAAGACAACAAAAGCATGTTAATGTTAATATAATTTTAGTTACTGTTAGCTATTTTAGTGATGTTTAAGTATCAAAGTATTTGACAGAAGTAAATAAGAAATGGAATTTCCGATTATGTGCAAGAAAGTAGGTGGAAAATCCTTCTTTTTCAGTGCGAAAGGATTGGTCTTTAACTAATTTGTGTTATTCGTCTTCTTTTGTCGTCACACTGATACCTGGCTCCTGTCAAGTGTCGTATTTTTTTCTGTTTTTGTCTTGTGCTGTTCTAGTGGCTTGGTTGATAGTTATTTGTGCACTTTGACAGGATTCAGGATTTTGACAGGAAATAAAACAAACAATTGAGGCCAAATACTTAGGAGCAATTTTCACATCAGATGGAAGTATCGATAGCGAAATCAGAAATCGTTTCACAAAAACTAACCAGGTGATGGGACAGTTAACACCACTGTTGTCACATAAAGAGATACCGCTAAAAACTAAAGCAAATCTCATAAGAACAATTTTCTGGGCAACACTATGTTAACATGTCCAAACATGGCTAATAACAGCAGCTAACGAGCGGAAAATTATAACGACAGAGATGAGGTGTCTTAGAAGAGCAGTAGGTGTGACAATAAAAGACACAATTAGAAATGAAAAAATCAGAAGACTGGATGTGAAACTAGTCATGCAATTCATAAAAGAACATATTAAACGGTTTGGACACCTGACAAGAATGCCCTGGTATTGTCTACCACAGAGAGCCGCATAGAAAAAGTATAATGAGTATAAAGCAAGAGGAAGACCACGCAAAATATGGAGCGACGGTATCAAGAACAGCCTTACGAAGAGGTCATCAAAGGGGTCAAAGGCGCAAGGAAGCAGGGTTAGAGAGATGGCTTTAATCCCCTGTCCTCATCTCCACGTGGTGACCCTGGTAACAGACGGTGGTTTCAGTCTGGCCAAGAGGGCAGGTGCTGTGGGAGAGCTACTCTGGGCAAGTAGAGATGCAAAGGTAGTCATGCTTGATGGGATTCGCCCGCAACACAGACGAGCGAATTCCCAGAGTGACTATTAATGCACGCCTCTCCCAGTCGAAGGGAAAAGCTTGAACGACACTTGTGGAACCTCGAGGGGAGGAACTCGGAGCCCACGCATTCTCTCTCTTGTTGCGTATTTCTTGAGCCGATGAGAATGCCGGGTGATGAGTTGGACAGCACGTTCGAATCGAATCAAAACCATCGAGGAGAGGTTAACCCGCGTGTGGCGAATTTCGGAGCCCAAGCATGCTCACTCTTGCGTACTCTCTTGAGCCGATGAGTGTGCTGGGTGATGAGTTGAGTTGCACGTGGGCAACATGGGGCAAACTCGGTTTTCGGACAGCCCAGTAGAAATTGACGGAAACGGTGAGATAGGCACCAGGGTAGGGCTAAAAATGTGAGCACGAAAAAGATGATGGTGACAGGGCATCAGGGCAGGGCTAGCACGCACGATGGCAAAAATCATAGTGGGCCTCATCGAGGGGTAGGCACGGCAAGAGGGTGCGCGTCCCACCCAGTAGAATAACTGGTAAGCCCAGCAGAGGCAAAACCAGTGCAAGCGTGGCAGCGGTGTAGCAGCAGCATCGTGGCAGCAGCATCGCAGCAGCATCGCAGCAGCGGTATGCAGGGTGTGCGTCCCACCCAAATGTACAGAGCAACGGGAAAGCCCAGCAGAGGCATAACTAGTGCGCGTTTCTGATCGCAGGAACTACTGCTGCCTTGTAGATTGATTGAGGACAATCAAAGGCTAGCGGAGCAAACCGTAAACAAACCTAAACGGGCGACAAACCAAAGTGTTCACTAAAACGACCGGTTTTGTTGGGTAGATGGTGCTCATAAGCCCGGGAGGGCAGGCCGTCTAAGGGTCGCTGCCCTGAAAGAAAATGGCAACCCACTGCCTTGTGGGTTTGGCTGGGGACAGTCTAAACCTAGCGGAAGAGGCGAATCCGCACAAAATAGCTGGCTGAAATCGAACATCCCACAGAAGGATTAGCAACTGAGCTCAAATAGGTGCTGAAGGTGGTGCACGTACATTACGTTCTGATGTTCTGCTGTTTATATATCACAAAGAGAATGATTTAAACAGGCCTAGAACGATCGAAGAAGAAGAATTTCTTCATGCCTAGTTTTCCTAAACCTTTGGTGACAACAGAACATTAAATAAATGTTGAACTTAAAGATGGATGAGGCGAGAGAACTGTTTAACGATTAAGAGTCTTTCCTATAAGTTTTATTTTGAGCAACATTCTACAAAGTACATTGCACATAAATGTAGTATATTAAATAATATATTGAATGATACAAGAGCAGTGAAAAACACTAATTATGAAGCGCACACCACAGCCCGATCCATATATCTCTTCTTATCCTAACACTGTGTGGCAAAGCGGGATTAGAGAAAAGTAGAAGAAGAAGAAGAAGAAAGGTATACTGGGAAATATGATGTTAGGTCAGTAATTTTAATTGACCATCAGCACACGATAGGGCATGTGGTTTACATCACGTCGGTTGAATTTACTTAACAGTGCTTGTCTGGTATCCAATTGAGACTGAGTTGACCTGAGATACGAAAAGTCTGTTTGTTTTTTGGTTTGTTATGTGTGGGATTACAGCATCTTAAGCCGGAGCACGCCCTCCTGCCCAGCGTGTTCGTATAGCGTTGGACGACAGGTGACAAGCCCACTTTGAGAGTGGTTTAATTCCGCAGGCTGACAGAAAAGCCACAGGTTCTCCAGATTTACGGTGTTCGTGGCACCGAACCGATGTGCTACGATGTCCATGACACTAAGCCGACGCGCTGAAAGCTCAATTGCTTCTGGATCGAAAAAAAAGCAGAGGCACATCCTTTTCAACCTAAGGAAAAGTATATTTTAGTAATAACAGAACCTATCCGCCAAATAAGAAAGAGAAGATGGAGATATGTTGGGCACACTTGAGGAGAAATGATCAACGAATATCAAAGCAGGCATTGAAGTGGGATGCAAAGGGTTCAAGAAAGAGAGGTCGACCTAAGGAGACCATGAAACGAACTTTGCTGAGAGAGGCAAGAAATATCGGTCTCAGTTCCATGGATGAGATTGAGCGAGTTGCCCAGGATAGAGGGTATGGAGAAATTACTTGCAGGCCCTATGTAACGTATAACGGTACGAGAGGAATTATTATTATTATCCACCAAATAAGATGAAAAATAAGAGTTAACTCCTTTCAGAGAATCCAAGTATAAATTAAAACGTCGCAATAAATTCCACACCCCTGCGAAATTGAACCCGGACTCCGTTCTAGTAAGCGAGTGCACTAACCACTATGTTCTCTTTTCTCATTATATATATATATATATATATAAAATATAAATATATAGATGAGAGAGAGAGAGAAGAGTCGAGAAAGAGAGAAAGAGAGAGAGAGAAGAGAGTCAGAGAGAAAAGTAGAGGAGAGGAGAGAGAGAGAGAGAGAGAGAGTGAGAGAGAGAGAGAGAGAGAGAGAGTGAGAGAGAGAGAAAGAGAGAGAGAGAGAGAGAGAGAGAGGGAGAGAAAGAGAGCGAGGAGAGAGAGAGAGAAGAGAGAGCGAGGAGAGAAAAAGAGGAGAGAGAGAAGAGAGGCGAGAGGAAGAGGAGAGAGAGAGTGAGAGAGAAGAGAGCGAGAGAGATGAGATGAGAGAAAGAGAGTACGAGAGAGAGAATGAGAGAGTACGAGAGAGAGAGAGAGTGAGAGAGAGAAAGAGAGTACGAGAGAGAGAGTGAGAGAGAGAAAGAGAGCGAGAGTAAGAGTACGAGAGAGAGTGCGAGAGAGAGAGAGAGTGCGAGAGAGAGAGAGAGTGCGAGAGAGAGAGAGTGCGAGAGAGAGAGAGAGAGAGAGAGAGAGAGAGAGAGAGAAGAGAGAGAGAGAAGAGAGAGAAGAGAGAAGAGAGAGAGAGAGAAAGACGCAGTAACGTAGCTGTTAGTAAACTCGCTACTTAGGCTAGTGGTTCGGGTTCAATGTCCCAGTAAGCTTGAAATATGTTCCAACTGCAACAGTTCTCGGGTCGACCCAGTCTCAACTGGGCACCAGGAAAAACACTGGGAAGTAAACAGCTGGCGGGATGTTGACCACATCACCCATCGTGTGCTAACGGTCAATGAAAAATACGGACCTATCACCGTTTTACCTTATATACTACGTAGTATAAAAAGGTTCCTTACCCCTAACATATACATATACTATATATATATATATAAACCTGTTGTTTGCTGACGACTGCGCCCTCGCTACCAACTCTGCGGAAGAAATTGCAGACTTACATGGACAAGTTCTCAATGGCCTGTGATAGGTTTGGCCTCACCATTAACACCAAAAAAGAGGTCATGTTTCAGCCGCCCTAGAGAACAGTATTATGATCCAGTCATCAACATTAAACACCAGCGTCTCCAGTCAACGGACAACTTTGCTTATCTTGGCAGCCTCCTATCCAGATCGGCAAATATAGATTCTGAGGTCAACAATAGGATATCCAAAGCCAGTGCTGCGTTCGGAAGGTTACGTGTCACTGTGTGGGAACGGAAGGGATAAGCATAGTCACAAAGCTGAAAGTTTACCAGGCCATAGTGCTAACCACGCTGCTGTATGCAAGCGAGACATGGACAGTATATAGCAGACACGCAAGAAAATTAAACCATTTCCACACAAGCTGTCTACGCAGAATACTAAAAATAAACTGGCAGGACAAAATTCCAGGCAGCGAAGTCCTCACAAGAGCAAAGATCCCAAGCGTCAACACCCTGTTGCAGAAGGCCCAAGTGAGATGGGTCGGTCACGTTGCTCGGATGCCTGATAAACGCATCCCAAAACAGTTGATGTATGGCGAGCTTGAAGGGGCAGAAGTTTAGCTGGTGGACAGAAAAAAGCATTTAAAGACACTCTTAAAGTGTCTCTGAAATGCTTCGATATAGACAATACGTGCTGGGAATCCCTTGCGCAAGATCGCCAAATGTGGCGCTGTAACAACAAAAGAGGAACACGAATAGCTGAGAATCATCGTATTGTTGAGTCACAGAGAAAACGAGCAGCGCAAAAAGACAGAGCACACAACAAGCACATGTCTAACCTTGATCATGTATGCCCCACCTGTGGTCGGGGATTATGTTCTAGGATTTGACTCTACAGTCACCTCCGCACACACCAGAGAGGTACAACAGCACACGTCTGAGATTGTTGTCATCATCGCTTGCGATGGACGGCTATATATATATATATAAACTAGTTGAAAACCCGTCAATAATGACGGGGGAAAATTGTCTATTGTCAGAACCATTTATAAACTTACGGGCCTTCGGACTCAGATAAGAATTATGGGAAATCAGACCACAACTACACCACGTGACCTCGCATTCCAGTATTGGTGTATATAGACGAATTCATTTTAAAATCAACACAAAATGCAAACTCGAAGTTATATTATGCAACAAGTTAAGTTTAACAATAAGGAATATCAATATTATGAATTTTTTTCACCAATAAATAACCATAGACTCATATAATTGAGTAAAATTGCAAAACAGCTTGCAAGGTTCTATCAAACATCAATATTTTCTGGCCCCCTTTTCTGATCTAGGTCAGGGAACCCCAGCCAGTTGTCTGGCCTAGTTATCTAGAGTTGGCTGTGTCTGAACCCATGTGGATGAAGGAATTGGTTGTTCACTCTTGCCGTTAAGGGTAGGGGTGGAGCTTTAATTTGCGTTCTAGGGCTAGATGAGTCGCCCCTGTGTTATCTCTGTGTTCATATAGTGTAAAATATGATAATAAAATAGTCCATTTGTTTTTTCATTTATTTTCTTTGATTCTGATTTTTTTTATTAATTAGCCTAGTATTTGTTCCGAAATACGTAAAAACAAAGTATTGTAGTTTTAAAAGTTCATTGCATATTCTTCAATCAGCTTTTTAACGCTGTTTGTGATTTTTTTCTAGTCATCGGGTGAAGCCATCGTCCTTTTGTAAAAATCCACGTGAAACAATTTGCAACTAAATTGTCCGCAACGTAATTCGAACTCAGAACCTTGGGTTAATAGACTGAGTCCCTATCCCCTAAGTCTCACACGCCACCATTGTAGTTTTACAAAGTGTAAAAACAGTAACAATACACCACGACGTTTCGACAAAAACGCCTTTTTCAAGTAAAGTATACACCAAAAATAAAAGAAATTCACTTCTTGTTTGCCAGACATAAGATATACAATTAGACAACAAATCCTTAACGGCCCCTAATTGTTGTTATCACTACGATTATAACCTTGATATGGCGCATTACAAACATACACACGAAGATTCTTCTGATTGCATCCTGTCCTTATGACAACAACACTTGAACACTTTATCAGCAGATTGCAGAAGAGAAAAATTAATATAACGACAGAACTGACACTCAACATTCATACAAGCATAATCATAAACAAACAAATCGCTTTCGTTGAATGTCTCATGATTGAGATTAGCATGATTGTGCCATGATTGCTCTCAATTTCTTTGAACATCACCTTCAGAAAGCCGTGTTGAAGAATATTTTCAGGCATGTCTGTAGCTTACTTACTGTATTGTTTTTTTTTATTCGAAAACATTCCAGCAAACTGAGAGCTTCGAGCTCATCTGGATAATGTCATTATTGTTCTGAGTTTTGAGCAAACGTACACACGAGAATATCAGGAAGGAAGGCGAGAGGAAGACCGAGGAAAATGTGGATAGATAACGTAGTTGAATTCTGCCAGGGGACTAAGAAGACCCTCACACAAGTCACCAGAGAAGCGAAAGACAAATACATAAGACCGTGACACTGGGTTAACAAACCGGTAACAGTGTGCTGACAAAAGCAGGGAAGCGCAAGACAAATGCATAAAACCACGACACTGGGTTAACAAACCGGTAACAGTGTGCTGACAAAAGCAGAGAATCACAAGACAAATGCATAAAACCACGACACTGGGTTAACAACCGGTAACAGTGTGCTGACAAAAGCAGAGAATCACAAGACAAATGCATAAAACCACGACACTGGGTTAACAACCCGTAACAGTGTACTGACAAAAGCAGAGAATCACAAGACAAATGCATATAAAACCACGACACTGGGTTAACAACCAGGTAACAGTGTGCTGACAAAAGCAGAGAAGCGCAAAACAAATACATAAAACCACGACACTGGGTTAACTGTGTACTGACAAAATAAGAAGTACACATGACGTGCATCGATGTCTTTTACATATATGTTTGGTTAGTTACTTGCTATTGGTTATTGGTTATCGGTTACTGAACGGACGTCACAGAAATCGGGGCAGACTCCTATGTTCGCATTCTCCGCCAACAGATGTTGTAGGGTATGTATACTGATGGTTCCTATGGCTCTCTGGACACACTCCTTTCTCTGACCTTCAAGCACCAAGCTCTAGCCATTTCATATATTGATGTGAATTACTACTACCATTACTACTATTTCTCAGATTTATTGATTGATTCATCATTGCACTTCGGTGAGTAACGATGTGTGCTCCGATCTCTTTCTTACACAGGAAAATTGCAGGAACACTGCAATGCACGAACTCCGTAGCACTGACGTCGCTTTGAAGATGGTGAAGATATTTTGTAGTAATTTAATTTTTATCTTTTTTTCTAATGAATTCTGTCCGGCACAGATAGGACTATGAACTCGATTTCATCTACATTGAGATCAGGATCTTTACAAAATATCGATGTCTCCACGGAGTCGACGTCTCCACGAGGGAGTCTA
This sequence comes from Arion vulgaris, assembly GCA_020796225.1. Taxonomy (NCBI): domain Eukaryota; kingdom Metazoa; phylum Mollusca; class Gastropoda; order Stylommatophora; family Arionidae; genus Arion; species Arion vulgaris. The sequence goes on from CM036768.1 coordinate 9,604,830, forward strand.
CGAGCTCGATGACTCCACGAGGGCCGATGACTCCACGAGGGAGCTCGATACTACGAGGAGCTGATGACTCACGAGGGAGCTCGATGACTCCACGAGGGAGCTCGATGACTCCACGAGGAGCTCGATGACTCCAGAGGAGTCGATGTCTCCCGAGGGAGCTCGATGACTCCACGAGGGAGCGAACAGGCTACCTTTGGCAAGAGAGACGAACACCTAGCCTCTACACTACAGAAACCACTTATTATTTATAGATACTTGAGGGCAAGTTGATTTATTTTCCATCTAAGCTTTCTCTGTCCAGCACGCTGCTTACGTCCACTTTCTTCTCTCCTCTACCTCTTCTTCTATTTGCACACTTCTTTGCGTCATCTGCAAGAAAACCAGACGACAGTGCACAAACTCTGTAACATCCACTGAAGCTCATTGGAAATATTGCAACTTACAAAAACAACATAAACTTCCAAACAAAGTGAATTCAACATTATACCTAGTTAGTTAGTTAATTTTATATCCTTTACAGGATTTTGCGAATCAACCCCAGCTTTTTAACGCTGTTTGTGATTTTTCTAGGCATTATTACGTTTGGTAGTTCGCCTTTCGCTTTCTGAAAGGGTGGTGCCATTGTCCTTTTGTAAATATCCACGCGAAACAATTTGCAACTAAACTGTCCGCACCGTGATTCGAACTCAGAACGTAGGGGTTAATAGACCAAGTCACTATCTTCTAAGCCACAGACGCCACCTATATCTAGCTAGTTAGTATAAATTTCACAAATATAAAACAATGTACTAATGCAAAAGATTGACTTCATTGCACAGAGTTTCACCAGATTGCTCCATCACTGTCGGCAGAGATGGCATATCATCTGCCGAGAGCATTGCACAAAGCATGAACTATGTAGGTCTGGCAACAATCCTAAAGATCTCATGAAAAAAATTAAGATGTGTCTTAGTCCGAATTCGAACCCACAATATTCAGCACGACAGGCAAACGACTTCACCACTTCACCATTAAAACAGTGTATCCGTTTTGAGCGTCTGTAGCTCAAGCGGTAATGAGATCGATCACAAACCCAAGAGTACCTGGTTCAAACCCCACGGTGGTCAAGTTTTGAAGCAAATTCGTTTCCGTGGGATTTTTACAAAAGGTAAAAATAGACCTCACCGTTCAGAAAGTAATGGCAAACTACTGAACGTATAAGTGGTGACTAGAAAATCAACGACTCATTTATTGTGGTTGATGGCTACGTACTCTTAAGGATATGTCACGATTTCCATTTTCATTCGTTTTTAAAGGGACAAAATTACACTTAGCAACAATGGTAAGCTGTCAGTCCTCTGAAGTATCCTGAACATACTTTCTCTTCCCATGCTTTGTAATCTCTATGGGTATATGTTGTATGTATTACATTCTTATGCTTCTTAGTACTTTCTCTTCCCATGCTTTGTAATCTATATGGGTATATGTTGCATGTATTCAAGTTATATATTTACTAGATGTTTCATTGTTTCTTTTCTATTTCTAGTTTTTATGTGTGTTTTTGTGTTACATTTATTTCGTTATTCGTTTTTATTCCAGATTTTCCTTAGATACGTTGGTATTTGGTCGTCCATTTGTGTTTCATTTTAATTTGTCACTCCTGTTTGTTCGTTTGCTTGATAAAGGCCTTGTTGGTCGAAACGTTCTGTTTATCGTCACTGTTTATGTATTTTGTAAAACTATAGTACTTTGTTTGTACGTGTTTCACTATCCTGAACATAACAACTTTGTAGGTGCTATCAAATGTTTTAGACAGTCATTGCAGGTTTGTGTTCTTTTCTGCGCAATTCTTATAGCTGTCTCATAGAGTAAGATTATACAGGGTGTTCAACTTTAAAGCAGCCCGTGAATGGAGTTAATCTGGCATATATGTATGGAAATGAGAAGGTTCAGTTATGACGTAGTATAGGTCAAGGTTGTGTGACGGTGTGTAATTGTAGTGCGGGAAGGGACGATGAACAAATGTGACGTAGGACGAGCTAGTCAGAACCGGTTTAAATAGTAAATAAATACAACTCAATTGGTACCTGGCAACTTTCGAATTGTCAATGGGGCTGCAATTATCTTGAACACCCTGTATTATGTCAAAGGTTTCTTACAAAATCTGAACTGGGACTCAGTACATTCTGTCAGGCATCGCTTTCCCCCAGCTAATCCCCTCCTGTCCAGCGTGTTCGTAGCGCGTTGGACAACGGGTGACAAGCCCTCTGTGAGTGTGGGTTCAATTCCGCGGGCTGGTAGAAAAGCCACAGGTTCCCCAGATTTACGGTGTTCGTGGCACCGAACCGAAGGGTTACGATGTCCATGGCATCGAGTCAAATAGCTGACAGCTCAAGTGCTTCTGGATCGAAGGAATAAAAATCCAGCACTCTATTTTTTTCTCTCTCTCCCTGTCTCTGATTCTTGAACTGCTGTCCTCCCCTTTCCTCGTTTATGACCATTTTCAGAGTTCTCCATGGTGAAGTTGTTGAGTCGTTTGCCTGTCGTATTGAAAGTTCTAGGTTCAAATCCGGACCGAGACACGTACAATTTTTTCATAAGATTTCTAGGATTATTGCTGGAACTACTTAGCTACGGAGTTCGTGCTTTGTGCAATACTCTCAGCAGATGTCATTCCATCTCTGCTGACAGGGGCGGAGCCATGTAGGGATACCCGGTGCAATGAATTATATCCTTCGCCTTTGGGTCTTTTGGGTCGTTTTCTTTATTGCTTCTCATGATAGTTCATCATCCCTTAGTTCCTCAAGTAAAGTCTTTCTAAAGGCCTGTTAACAGTGTCCACGTTTCCATTTCCCTTTCGGGTTCCACTCAAGTCCTTGTCTCACTCGACTGTGAATTTCGCAGGGCATGCCCAACCCACCGCCATTTTTTTCATCATGACCTGGGTCAAAATAGGTTCCTGCCCTATTCATATCCATAGGTCTGTGCTTGTCACTTTGTCATACCATCTCGTCTGAGAATCCGGAAAATACATTTGTTGATAAAGAGTTTATCAGGCTCAGTTGATATTAAATCTTGGCTCTACCGATCTTGCTTACCATTTTATGATTAAACTGAGAGACAACCTGTCAATAATGACTGAAACACATCTAACAAAATTAATTTAGTTCTTTACTTATTCGCTTATTCGTTTATTATTTTTTTCAGACAATATGGTATTTATTGTGGTGCTAGTTTTTATCTTCTTTATTTTTCTAGTCCTTTTTACTTCAAGGAGTGAGGCTGAGAAGTGATTTCTTTTTTTTTCTTCTTAGACTCCATATCGACCACTTGTTAACCACTCTGTGTGATTTGTATGTAATCTGAGCCTAAGAGCGACTTACGTTGTGCCAGCTATGCGCCTACATGTAGTCCAGCACATCAGATTTCTGTGTTGCTTGTTTTTTCTTATTAGAGTAGATTCCTAAGGTCCTCCATCAGTCGCCTCTTTCGACATGCATTGTAGGTTTTAGTGGTACTATTTTTTACTTCACTTGCGGGCCCTGCTACCACACGGGTGAGAAGTAATTTCTAGAACTGGCTTTTGAGTGTTAATAAATAGTGTTTTACACCGCCTCTATTATTTCTGAGTCCACCTTTTTCGTGGACGACTTTTTGCTTTATGTCCACTGTTTTTGAGTAGCATTGTTCTGTGATCCGCCCTGTCTGTTGGTAATCTGTTTATGTAGCCACACCATTTAATTTATTATTTATTGATGAAGTTCAGTAATGATATTATTTTCAATAAGTTCTTAAATAAGTCCTCTCAAGCCCGCATGCCCAGCGTGTTCGTAGCGCGTAGAACTACGGGTGACTAGCCCTCTGTGAGTGCGGGTTCAATTCCGCGGGCTGGCAGAAAAGTCACAGGTTCTCCAGATTCACGGTGTTCGTGGCACCGAACCGAAGGGTTACGATGTCCATGGCACCGAGCCAAAGAGCTAAAAAAAAGCTCGTGCTTCTGGATCGGAAAAAAAATACCTCTCATGACATCCAACATAATTATCATATAGCAGCATTATGTTGCATTTTTGACAAAAAGTACACGTTCTTATATATCATAAGCATACTTCATCAAATGTTCTAATGTTGGTAGTGTGACTGACATGTACTCGACAATAATTAGTAGCATTTTATAGCGTAGTTTCTTCAATTTGTTAAATTGATTGAGTCATGGGCGGCTCGTCATTAAGGGCCTGTGGGGCCCGGACCACTAATAATCGAAAAGGGAATAACTCCCCGAAGAGACAAATAATAGTAAATACTTAAAAACCCATGATTTTTCCGAAAATTTGTGTCTGGCCTCACCAATAAAAATGACCACGAGCCGCCACTGGATTGAGTCCTGCTGATCATACTAAGTCATACTGACATTCATTGGTGTGTCCAAGTCTTATTCCACGTCTTCAGCAATATTTACTTCGAGACATACACACAAATGACACATCAAAACTTCGTTTCTCCGCAACAAAATGTAATCTCCACGTACTTCGTATCATATCGTCAGAAAACGTAACAATACAGATTTGTAACAGATATTGAGAGAATGTAACAATACAGACTTAGATTACATGAGATGTACGTGTTTAACATTTTCCGACCGTGAGGGCTCTCACATCGACACAGCTGGGAATCACAGAGAAACACTGGAAATAAAGATCGCCGTCTTGATGGTTACCACATCACCAACTATGTGCTGTAGAACTTAGAAAAATACCTCTTCTTCTTCTTCACCATTCGCCCCTAGGAGACATAGGATCTACAACCAAGGCCTTCCAAGCCATCTTATCCAAGACGGATAAGTGGTTACCGGGACAAATTAGGTACAAAGAATAGAACCATTTTTACCTGCCCCCATGTCGTAAGAGTCGACTAAGGAGGTTTGGTGTAGGGCTAGCTAATCCACCCCGTAAAAAAACACTAGATAGCTACAGAAACTATAACCAAGAATAAAGAACAATACGTACAAACACCAAATTCCAAATGGTATGAAAAGCAGTTTCGTTACTTTACCCTTACTTTATCCTTACTTTACCCTTACTTTAACCTTACTTTAACCTTACTTTATCCTTACTTTAACCTTACTTTAACCTTACTTTACCCTTACTTTACCCTTACTTTATCCTTACTTTGCCCTTACTTTATCCTTACTTTAACCTTACTTTAACTTTACTTTACCCTTACTTTACCCTTACTTTAACCCTTACTTTACCCTTACTTTACCCTTACTTTACCCTTACTTTACCCTTACTTTATCCTTACCTTATCCTTACTTTATCCTTACTTTAACCTTACTGTAATCTTACTTTAACTTTACTTTAACCTTACTTTAACCTTACTTTAACTTTACCTTTACTTCTTACTTTATCCTTACTTTACCCTTACTTTACCCTTACTTTACCCTTACTTTACCCTTACTTTACCCTTACTTTACCCTTACTTTACCCTTACTTTACCCTTACTTTATCCTTACTTTAACCTTACTTTAACCTTACTTTACCCTTACTTTATCCTTACTTTAACCTTACTTTAACCTTACTTTACCCTTACTTTATCCTTACTTTAACCTTACTTTAACTTTACTTTACCCTTACTTTACCCTTACCTTACCCTTACTTTACCTTACTTTACCCTTACTTTACCCTTACTTTATCCTTACTTTACCCTTACTTTAACCTTACTTTAACCTTATTTTATCCTTACTTTAACCTTACTTTAACCTTACTTTAACCTTACTTTATCCTTACTTTATCCTTACTTTAACCTTACTTTACCCTTACTTTACCCTTACTTTACCCTTACTTTATCCTTACTTTATCCTTACTTTACTACAAAAAGTTAGAATACATAACAACTTAACATAATTACAAGGAATAATTAATAACAAAATTGATAAAAACTTATAGAAAATCGTGATATGTTTTGCTCACAGATTAGCTCCAAAAAACCGCTTGGAGCGCCACTATGTATTTGTTTTAGAGTTTGTTTTTTTTTCGATCCAGAAGCACTTCAGATTTCAGCTCTTCGGCTCGGTGCCATGGACATCGAACCCTTTGCTTCGGTGCCACGAACACCGTAAATCTGAAGAACCTGTGGCTTTTTTCTCCAGCCTGCAGAACTGAACCCGCACTCACAGAGGGATTGTCACACCGTCGCCCAACGCGCTACGAACACGCTGGGCAGGTGGACATTTATTTTAGATATATCATTTAAAAAATTAATTTATCTACAAAATGGTATATTACTCATAAACATTGGTTAATAATTAAGTAAACTGCAGCTGAATTTGTACATACACCTACAACGGGAAGACAGGACATAAATTTAATTGCGCCATAATCCGCTCTTCACTTCGATAGCCAATCAGCTATAGTCCGTTCAACTTGTCATGCCCACAGATAAAAACGTGTATCTTTGTAACCATTTGATAAAATAACTTGAAAACTTGCATGTGAACTACACATGTTCCCGAGGCTACAAAATATGTTTTGTCATTTATGAGACTTGTCATCAAATGTCATATATGTGCGTTTACTGTAAAAACTATAATTTCGTTTCACACTAGCCAAATATGCCACCAACATCAAAGGAAACCGTTATATTACAAAATCCATGTTTCATATAGCAATTTCTTCCATCAGACATTTGTGTCGGTATAATTCTACGGTTGGGTGCAAAGTTTCACTACTGTGGAGCTGGTGGTTTTGCTACAATTCGCATTGGACTGTGGGCATGAGTTGTGGAACGTACTACAGTAAGCGCCTTATCGTAATAAGAATAATTCACAGTTGAGTCAAATTACTTACCTGAAAAGGTATGCGAATCACAAGGTTCCTGGCCTTACAGGTTATAGATATTCATGAGCTTGACCATATAACCGCACAGTATGCACAATTACTTTCGATTGTGTACAGCACAGTAACACATCAATTTTGTCAAATTAAAATATGAATCGTAGACAAATCTCCTTTTTAAATTAGTAAGACCACATAACATCGCTGGATGAAACAATGCTTCTGATTGTCAGCGCCACATCAAAGTTGCCAAATTAAAATAACAACAGTACACATTTCTCCTTTTAAAATTAATACCTGTGTATAGATAGATAGCTACTTTACACATTTTTACGACAATTTAATAAGTCTCAACTTTACAAATTTATACAACAATTTAATAAGTCTCAATTTTGTAAATTTATAAGACAATTTAACAAGGCTCAATTTTGCAAATTTATAAAACAATTTAATAAGTCTCAACTTTGCAAATTTATACGACAATTGTATGTCTCTACTTTATAAATTTATACGAGAATTTAATAAGTCACAACTTTACAAATTTATACGAGAATTTAATAAGTCACAACTTTACGAATTTATACAATTTAATAAGTTGAAACTTTACAAATTTGTACGAGAATTTAATGTCTCTACTTTACACATTTATACTACAATTTAAAAAGTCACAACTTTACACATTTATACAACAATTTAATAAGTCACAAATTTACAAATTTATATGAGAATTTAATAAGTCACAACTTTACAAATTTATACGAGAATTTAATAAGCCACAACTTTACGAATTTATACAATTTAATAAGTTTCAACTTTACAAATTTGTACGAGAATTTAATGTCTACTTTACAATTTATACTAAATTTAATAAGTCACAACTTTACACATTTATACAATTTAATAAGTCACAATTTACAATTATACTACAATTTAATAAGTCACAACTTTACACATTTATACTACAATTTAATAAGTCACAACTTTACACATTTATACAACAATTTAATAAGTCATATATTTACAAATTTATACGAGAATTTAATAAGTCACAACTTTACAAATTTATACGAGAATTTAATAAGTCACAACTTTACAAATTTATACAATTTAATAAGTTTCAACTTTACAAATTTGTACGAGAATTTAATGTCTCTACTTTACACATTTATACAACAATTTAATAAGTCACAAATTTACAAATTTATACGAGAATTTAATAAATCTCAACTTTACATATTTATACGACAATTTAATAAGTATCTATTTTGCAAATTTATATGGCACTTTAATAAGTCTCTACTTTACAAATTTATTCAAGTATATAAATATATACTTCTCAAATTTCACAAAAGATTTGATTTTTACATTTCCAACTTTATTTAAATAACTGATGCTTCATTTGACAAATTGTATAAAAACAAAAATAAATATGTTTTAAATCATTAAAAAACAAACATAAAGTATTCATATTTTCGCGTGTGTATTTTAAATAAATCTTATAATGTTCACAGTTTTACATTTTTTTTTCAATTTCTCATTTCTATTTTACATAGATAACTTAAAATGTTCGTTCTTTTCATCCCATTTTATTGATTATAACTTCTATAAAATGAAAACGAACATAATTTCGCTCATTTCAAATGCTAACAAGCTTCTCATTTGTCAAAGATAATATATTTATAACTAAATATTACTTCAAATCAGTTCTAGCATAAACCGCCGAGAGTTGGAAAATGACTAAAAATATAGAAAGTTTAATGCATTTTAAAATGTATGTCTGTGAAAAGTAATGAACATAAAATGAATCGAATTTGAATAATGGGAAGAAATCACATTCAAGCCAGCAGAACAGCGCAAGACAAAAACAGACAACCACGACACTGGGAAACAACCTGGTAACAGTGTGATGACAACAGAAGAAGAAGAGGAATCACAGAAGAACTGCTCAACCTTTGGCAACTATTATAAGAAAAATAAGATAGAGATATGTTGGGCATACGCTGAAAAGAATAATAGAAGAATCATTAAGCAGGCATTGAAGTTGTGGTTAAAATGGTTCCAGCAAGTAAGGACGCCCCAAAAAAACACCCTAAAACCAACTGTAATGAGAGAGGTGATAAATATTGACTCAATTCCATTACGGCGAGATTGAACTAGTTGTCAAGAATATATCAGTGTAGAGAAATTGCTAGCAGGGCCAATGTAACATACAACAATACAAGAGGGATACACTGACCCTTGGATGAAAATGTGTGTGGTCATCATCACTCGTGATGGACGAGCATCACTCTATTGTAGACACTGACCCGAAACAGAGTACAGTAGTTAGTAATATTTACTCTCTTGTAGACACTGACTCTTCGAATCAAAGTACAGTAGTTAGTAATATTTACTCGCCCGAGTGGTTACCAGGGCCCAATTTAGGGTGTAAAGAATAGAACCACTGTTACCTGCCACGCATGTCGTAAGAGACAACTAAGGAGGTTTGACTGAAATCAGATACATATGTCCTAAACGTGTAGAAGTCTATGCGTTTAGGGGCCTACAAATCAATGTGCAACGTATACACGTTCTTGGCAAAGATCAAACATATCACAAAGAGTGATTAAAATTGGTCGTAAAGAACGAACGCAAAGAAGAAGAAGTAATATTTACCCTATTGTAGAGAATTTACTTGAAGAACTAGGAAGCATATTATCAACCTTCTCCTCATCGTTCGTCCTCTATGAAGTCAAGCGTAGTCAGGACGCCTTGTACGGCGTATCTGTCGTTCCTGATTGATTTTTGTGTAAAGGTATATTTTCTTTATTACCAGTGTCCCCGTCATACAGATTACCAACAAAATACAAGTATGTATCAGTGGTTGCGTGAAGAAGATCTTGCTCGTACATTGGCAAAGGGAGACTATTAAGATGTTCGTCTGTAGCTTAAGCGATAGTGAGCTCGATCACAACCCAAGCGTACCTGGTTCAAATTCCGCGGCAGGCAAGTTTGGAAGCAAATTAGTTCCTTTGAAATATTTCAAACGGTAAAAGTAGACCTCACTGTTCTCTCTCTCTCTCTCTCTATCTTCTCTCTCTCTCTCTCTCTTCTCTCTCAGTTTGTTCTTTTATCCCACGTTTATCATTATAATTGTGATATATACACAGCCAATGCCAAGAACACAATTTTACGTCACAAAGTTCAGTACCATTTAGAGCTCTAGTGCTTATTCTTCAGTGAAGTGTCTGATTTCAACCAGCGTTTACTGGTTTCGCTCTCTGTTAGCCTTTTGCTGTCCCCAGCCAACCTACAAGGCAGCAGGTTGACCTCACCGCTCAGAAGCAATGGAAAACTACATAACTTATAAGTGGTACCTAGAAAATCGACGATTCGTTTACTGTTGCTGACGGCTACATCCTGTAGAGGAAATGAACCCTATTTTCGAATGATATAGAATAAAGCAAAGAACTATTGAAGAAATTGGCAGAACATTAAGATGTTCAACTACTTTGATCTAACTAGCTACTTTTAAGCTGCTGAGATTACTCAGTTTGCCATCTGTCTTGAATATAATTCACACTACAGCATCCTCATACTCTAGAACAGTGGCGGCTCGTGATCATTTTTGTTGGTGGGGCCAGACAGAAATTTTCGGAAAAATAATAGTTTCGGTTAGGTTATATTCTAATGTATAAAATAATAAATACGCGTCACACCTTATTTTGGGTAGGACCCGGCCCCACTAGCCCTAGAACCAGAAAATCTGTTGTGAGCATTGCTGCAAATATTAAACTTCGCAGATCGTTTGAGACAACATAAGTAGTCTTGTTTATCGTCATTAGCGAGTCCATGGTTCCGGGACCGCAAGGAAGAAAGAATAGTATCCTGTACCTAAAAGGCATGCTGTAAGAGGCGACTGATGATCTATGGAAGCTACGCTAGTAAATAAATAGCAGCGCAAAAATCGGATGTGCTGGCCTACTTGTAGACGCATAACTGGCACAACGTAGAATCGCTCTTAGGCTTAGATCACATACAAATCACAAAGAGTGGTTAACAAATGATCGATATGGAGCGTTCGAAGAAGAAGATTTTTTAGTGATATAGAATACTTCGGGCAGGTCTTATCATTCTGCACATGGTCATCCTAATCTCATGTAACTGTTGAAGGATTGTTGGGAACTGCGTAGACATCTGCGAACTTTCTCACAATTCTTCTTCTTCTCTTCCACCATTTACTTCTTTATAGAAGTGTTGCGGGGTGAAACGTAGTGATCTGTGTGTGCTTGTTTTAAGGCACTTTGTAAGCTGATATTCATGTTCGTAAGGCTGTTCTTGATGCCGTCGCTCCATCTTTGCGTGGTCTTCCTCTTGCCTTGTACTCATTATACTTTTCGCTCTTGGCTATCACATATCACAAAGACTGGTTAATGGTCGAAACCGTTTAAGAGATGTTATTTATGAATAGAATAACTGGTCTTTCACTCCAGTCTCCATCTCATTCTGTTTCATTTCTAAAATTCTCAACTTTCTCACAATGTTTCCTCATAATCCAAAACAGACGCTGAAAATCGGACATGTGTTGAGCATGGAGTCGAAGTCTGTCACGAAAACTGCAATGAGGTGGACAAGATAGGGCAGAAGAAAAAGTGGAAGACCTAAAACGATCTGAAGGAGAAAAGTAGGACAGGAGCTTAAAGAAATGAATAACAACTGGAAAACTATACAGTGGACTACCAAAGACATAGAAGAATAGTCTGCATCTGATGAAGCTTTAAGCGCCAAGAACGTCACATACTGCTGATATCTTCATGTATAAGAAAGAAAATGAAGCACGCATGGCTACTCACCGAAGTGCAGTGATGATTGTCCTATTAATCAATCAATTATAAGGAATATAATAATTTTATCTGTGACTAACAACACGCTCTGAAATTAAAATATGAAAAACCGAAGTAAGGGGAAATTTGTTACTGTCTACACTGGCACAGACAACACACAGCCCAAACATCAACTAGTACCTATCATAAAATAGAAAGAATGTAATTAATACTAAATATGAAAGAAGCATTAATCCTTAGTTTTCTCTTCAATGCGTGATACATAAATAACCAATATTTTATAAAAATTTGATGTTTCAACTATTTTTTGGGAAAAATCGCCTAATTTAACTTTTATTTCTTCATTAAAAACTGTGTTTTTATTGATAAATTCTCACTTCTCGAACCCTTTCAGACGACCTGCTCAGAGTATAAGTAATACCAAATTACCTGCTTTACTAATATTTACCTGTTCTTACCTGTTTATTTGCACCTGTTTTTTTTTAAATCATGAAATTTTAAAAAACCGTAGATTAATATCCACTTTTGAGAGTTAAAAATGTCAGATTAACTAACACTTTGGATAAAAATTAATGAGATTTGTTTTTTAACTGCAACAAAAATTAGACACAACATTTTTCTATAATTTATCCATAAAATACACTAAAATATTACCAAAACAACTCTCGATACGACTTGGTATCACGAATCTTGTAACTATCTTTATTTATCTGAATCCAATTTGCTGGTCATATGCAGAGCAGTTATTTGGTTTAAGATCAAATTTGAAAAAAATTATCAGAAGTTAGTGAATGTGCTTACGGTTCCGATGTCAATACTGACTGTGAGTTAGCAACGTGGACATAAACTTTTAACGCGGTGCAGAGCCCAACTTTTCGTTTTTCTTTCGTTGGCGAGTTGGTTTGGACGTCATGAATAAGAAGGTAGTGGATTCGCCAAGTTCTGACAGAGAGAGATGCGACGAAATGTGTGATACCAGAGCTCGCGAGACCGTGGCAACAACCGCACTTAACACCCAACAGGACCAGAGAATGTGTGATAACTACCGGAAGCGGATTTACGGTAGTTTTTCTGTTTACCTGTTTGGCTCCATGTGGAGTATGGGGTAGCTACAACAGTTGCGCTACTAACATGAGATCTTGGATCTTCTTCTGCGTTCTCACTATATTGGGATTTCGGATTCTCTAATAAAGGCAGCCGTCTGTCTCAGATTATCAGCCACGCCATACAGTTTGTCTTGGACACTGGTGTAAGTAGGCCACCTCGTTCTTCTCAAGTCTGCATACTGGGGGCAGTTCTGCAGGACATAATTCCTATGATTTCTGCTTCCCCGTTTGTGCCGACCTCTATCCTCATTAAGTTTTGACCACCCTCCTGATGGTAGGTCTGACATTCTTACCGCGTGGCTAAATCTCCGAGGCAGATTGGCGACGGTAGAATCCATTACTCCATTCCTCATTGTGAGAGGTCGTTGCACCATGTTATACACCTTACGGCCTGGTGCATCCATTTTCTGCAAGCATTTGTTTCGGTTAGCATTCCCTAGCGGACACGTGCATCCGATTTCAGCCAAACCTCCTTTATCGCCTCTTATGACATGCGTGGCAGGTAACAGTAGTTCTATTCTTTACACCCCAAATTTGGGCGCCGGTAACCACTCGGGCGAGATCTTGGATAAAGAATGATATGTTCAACAGGAAGTCGAAGAAGTTTAGAGTGGGGCTAACATTTCAAAAATGAAGATGTTTAAACTTCATTGTGGTCAGCTCCCTAATTGTTCCATCTTAAAGTAGGTCTCAGACGTTTTCAGTAATATGAAAGTATTGAATCGTAAACAGGACTACTTTATAAGGGATACATTATTTTACTGAGTGATAGAGAGAGAAAGAGAGAGAGAAGGAAGACTTAGTTGAGCACAGCTCCTCTCAGGGCAAGATATTTATCTTGATCAGATCGTAATTGTAAACATTAATGAAAAATAATAATTCACAATTTGCAGAGAATCCAATATTTTCAAATAACTGTCATTCTGGAATTAAAAAGACCATTAAATAGTGTTTATCCTCTTTCTATTCTCTTCCACCATTTACTTCTTTATAGAAGTGTTGGGGGTGAAACGTAGTGATCTTGTGTGTGCTTTTTTAAGGCTCTTTGTTAGCTGATATTCATGTTCGTAAGGCTGTTCTTAATGCCGTCGCTCCATTTTTGCGTGGTCTTCCTCTTGCCTTGTACTCAATATACTTTTTCTGTGTGGCTCTCTGTGGTAGGCGATACCAGGGCATTCTGGTCAGGTGTCCAAACCATTTAATCTGTTGTTCTTTTATGAATTGCATGACTGGTTTCATATCCAGTCTCCTTCTGATTTCTTCATTTCAAATTTTGTCTCTTTTGTCTCTTATAGGGTTTATCATATGATGCAAAAGTAAGACTGCACTTTGCGTCAGAAAAGGCTGCAAAGTAATAAAAGTTCTTTGGCGTAGATCCAATCCCAAATATACGACGATAAACGGATCATCAAGTATAGGGTGTTCAAGATAATTGCAGTCCCATTGACAATTCAAAAGTTGCCAGGTACAAATTGAGTTGTGTTTATTTACTATTTAAACCGGTTCTGACTAGCTCGTCCTACGTCACATTTGTTCATCGCTCCTTCCCGCACTACAAGTACACACCGTCACACAACCTTGACCTATACTACGTCATAACTGAACCTTCCATTTCCATACATATATGCCAGATTAGCTCCATTCACGGGCTGCTTTTATCTTGAACACCCTGTAGAATTATATAGCGAACGGAAGGAAAGTGTTTGACTGTCAGCAAGACAGACTCGAACATTTCCTAGGTCGAAAACTTCCGTTTCGTATGCGCTCGTCCAACATTAGTAGGGGCCTAACTGGGGGGTGCAATGTTCTAATCGTTCTTGGTAACGACTGTTTATATATCACAATAAGAATTATCAAAATGGTCGAGAAGAATGAACGGAACAACAAACAGGGTCAAAGGCTCATGAGGTCATGGTGGTAACATGAGCCAGGGTTAGCGAGGGCGCGCGCTAACCAAGACCCTGCCCTAACCTCCACGCGGTGACCCTGGAAACAGACTCTGGTTCTGGTCTGGCTAAGAGGGGCAGGGATCGGGAGAGAAACTACTGGTAGTGGTAGCAGTGCAATTACGGAAATACGATAAAGATACATACAAATAAAATGCACAATTCTTCTGACCGATGTCCAACAAGATATTGCCCAAGTCCCTGAACGCAAAGAAACAGCAACAAAACGACTCAGACATGGATGAGAGGTGCATCCAGTGACCAAACGTATGCCCACGTAGGGCGAAGCTCGAAGCCCTGAGGAGGGGCAAACATTGCCAGCCCGTCGGCAAGAATAAATAAGACAGGACCGTAACGAATGAAAGTCTACCCTCGTGTTGGTGCGAGAGAAGATTGCAGCTGACCCCGCATTGGTAGCCTGGTGCAGATACATGTACTGGGCAAGGTTTGCCGAGCGCAAAAGAACAAGTTGCGCTTAGTGCATAACGAAACTACCCGCCCTGGGAAAACCGTGCAAGGTACTGTGCGATTAAAATTAACATCCCCGGAAGAACTGAGGTTGGTGATGCCTAACGGAACTGCCAGCCTTGGGGCAACTGGGCAAGGTTCGATTGCAGTCGTAACTAACATCCCCGGAATAACTGGGGCGGGTGATGGCGGCGAGCGCAAAATCCTCAGTTACGCTTATAGTGCCCACTGAAACGACCCTCTACATTGCTTGTACTCGGCCCCATGCCAGTGCTTTCGAGGTAAATTGCAAATTGCCACGCACCGATACGCGTCTAGAAAAGGCTGAGAATGTTCCTTCCCGGATCAAACTCAAAAATGTACGGTAAAGCAAGGCCGACAATGTACGGATCAAACAGGAAGCCCGGGTCCTGAACATTGGCGAAGGCCGATACTTTACACGGTGTTTTATACGAGTAAGACGCCGTCCGAGGACAAGCTGACAAGCCCGAGAAATATTTCTCAGTCAGAACGGGTAAAGCAGCGTAACTCACTGTCTTGGCGTAGATCACAAAGCCCAAATATACGGCAAAGTTGATCGAAAGGCGTAGATCCGAAAGGATCGTACCCTATGGAAAGCTCACCCTAGTAAATCAAAAGCTGGCTGAAAACGGACGGGCGGGCCTAGTCACCATGGGCGCACAATCGTCCCGACGTAGATCACTCCGTTCTTGCCAGTGGACCAATTATACATCACAATAAGAATGATCAAATTGGCCGTGAAGAATGTTAGCAGAAGAAGAAGAAGAAGAACGGAACAACAAACAAAAATTCGTCATTCTCTCTCTCTCTCTCTCTCTCTCTCTCTCTCTCGATTTGTCAAAAAAAAACAACCTTAGATGCGTCAAACAAACCAGGAACACCCACTGCAAAACGAAACTTTAGATAATAAGTGCAAAAGAATCATCGACAAAAATGTTTCAATGACATGTGCTGTAAATGATCATTGGAAAATTGAGTACAGTTGCAGCCAACGCTAATATGGAACAATTTATTACTATTATTGAGAGTATGACGCAATTTCAAATTGACAGAATCATTTTTGGAAGAAAACGCAGAGATTTGGCAAAAAGGAAAGCTGGCTTTCAAGTTGTTAAGGTAATAGTAAATATCGAAGGAGATGATGATCTTAATCTATTTATATATGGCCTTTTTCGTCTTTACAGACGGTCAATTGCAAGTGTTTTACTGTGACAACTTCTGAGTTTTCGCTTTTCTCTCTTGTCGTTCAGCTCATACATAAGTCTCTTCTCAAAAGACTCTGCGCCTTTTCGTAATTTGGCTTTCCACACAACTCTGTCATCAGCTAGTCCTTCCCATGTGCTGGGACCCATAGAAAAGTTTTTAATTGAGGCTTTGCAGACATCTTTATATCTGAGCAGTGGTCTGCCCTGGTGCCTCTTCCTCCGAAAGTTCACAGAACAACATTTGTTTTGCTATGCGATAAGTTTCCATTCTTCTCACATGCCCCAACCATATTAGTCGTCTACTGCTGAGCATGTCCATGATGGAAGGCAGGTTTGCACGTTGCTGTACTTCAGAGTTGGTTATCTTGTCGTGCCACCTGATGTTCATAATCTTGCGGAGATATCGAAGGTCAGGTGCACTGTCGGTTGGTAATCTAGGTATGTGGTTGAACTATTTCAGTTGTTGTTTCTTTTTTAAGGACGGTATCGTCCGTACTATACATAAGAATTCACACATATGCAATCCACAAGTGACAACTGTTATAAGAAAGAGAAGATGGAGATATGTTGTAGACACCTTGAGGAGAAATAATCAACGAATATCAAAGCAGAAATTAAAGTGGGATGCGAAAGGTTCAAGAAAGAGACGACGACTTAAGGAGACCCTGAAACTAACTTTTATAAGAGAGGCAAGAAATATCGGTCACAGTTCCATGTAGGAGATTGAGCGAATTGCTCAGGATAGAGCGGTATGGAGAAATGTCTTGCATACCCTATGTTACCTATAACGGTACGAGAGGAATTAGTATTATTATTAACTCTTAGTGTGTCCACTAAAGCTACATTTGTACACATTGGTATTTAGAATAAAATTGTTAATTGAGTACCAGATTACCTCTTCAGTCCTCAGAAAGTTCAAAGTTCAAATGTATGTCTTTCACACAGGTAGGTAATTCACCTGCTATATTTTTGTGGTTTTTTGCCGATCCAGAAGCACGTGTGCTTGTCAGCTCTTCAGCTCGGTGCAGGGGTATCGTAATCCTTCGGTTCGGTGCCACGAACATCGTAAATCTGGAGAACCTGTGACTTTTCTGCCAGCCCGTGAAATTGAACCACACTCACAGGGGGCTTGTCACCCGTCGTCCAACGTGCTACGAAAACGCTGGGCAGGCGGGCGCTCTGTTCTCTAAAGAATTATACACACATATTATCAAATGGATCTTTTTTTAGTTTTTAGCGATTAGTTTTTTTAAATAAAACATTTTGGCTTTTGGCATGTGAGGTGGCTTCTCGGAAATTTGATACTGCTCAAACGGTTTTCAAGTGATTTGCCGTATTCTATGAGTTAAAATATACCACACTAACAAACTAATATGTGCACATCACCAAGGAAAACTATTTCATTTGAAATGATCTTTTTTCTAATTCTAAGGTCATTATCCTGGCTTTGGACAGAAGAAGAAACGACACTTAATTAGTTCTGTTCAGCCCACGACACCTTGAGGCGAAATTCAAGAGCAAAGCAGTCGAAATAATTGGTAGTATCGTCAGGGTGATGAATCTTGAGACTAGAGAGATACAAGGAGCAAAACAGAAGTGAACAACAGAGTCAATTTTGAACAGAACAAAGAAAAACATTAAATGAATGACCTTCTCTTTTGCTCACTGTTTTTCATCATGGGAGATAAATTATAAATTGGGCACAAAGTTAGATAACTTGAAGTAGATTGTTTTGTCAAATATATCTACAAAAAAATAGTGGTTGTGGAAATTGCTTGTCGAGACAATTGAGTTTTAGGAATATCGATATTTTGAAGACTGAAAAAAATCGATACTTTCTTCTTCGAATGCTCCATATGGATCACTCTTTGTGATATGTATGTGATCTGAGCATAAGAGCGATTGTACGTTGTTTCAGTGATTCGCCTACAAGTAGGCCAGCACATCCGATTTCTGCGACGTTTTTTTATTTACTAGGGTAGCTTCCTTAAGCCCCTACTTCAGTCGTCTCTTACGACATGCCTTGTAGGTCGCAGTGTCACTATTCTTTGCTCCCCTTGCTAGTCCCGGCAACACACAGGCGGTGAATCAATATCTAAACACTCAGAGTGCTTCCATAGGTGCTGAGTCAGTGTATGGTAGTTGAAAGTTTAAGTGATAGAGCATTCATACAGTCAGGACTGAAACAGATCAGAAAAATGAATTCAAAGAAAACAAACTTATGATACAATCTAGAATCATCATCATCATCACGTGCCGTGCCGGCTGGCTAGGCGATCATGGATCTCCACAAATCTCTGTCTTCGGTGTTTGCTATCAACTCAGATGTTGATTCTCTACCGTGCCATGAAGTCAGGCTATCCTAAATTGTCTGTCTCTGTCTTCCTCTGTCTCGTCTACCCTCACAATCTATAGTATGACAGCATAAATAAGTTAACCAGAAACAAACAGATAACAATCTATCTTAGAACGGGATGCTGCAGTCACAGGCTACATCTCCATCGAATGGGTCTCAGAGGATCGGCTGCCTGCATCTGGAAATCATCCTGCAAGGCTGTTCCTATTTTGTCCTCGTGATAATGAAAATCGGACCAACAGGAGCAATCTTTCAAAACAAATATGTAAACCAGCAAAGTCCTAAATCGCACCGCCATGTTTATTACCCATATAGGAATAGTCGCATTGCAGAAATTGATCGCAGAAGAAGCAGAAAAATAAAATAGCTCAGTTCTCAGTGAACAATGTAAATTTCTCTCAATTCAAAAAGTTCATATCTCCATGTTCAGTTTAGATGTCTAGATAAACAACTTACAGAAAAGTGAACACTGTCATCATCATCAAGTGCTATAATGGCCGAAATAACCAATCTTTGATCTCCAGAAACGTATGTTCATGGTTGTAACTATCAGATCCGATGTTTACAGTCTTCTGTGCCATGAAGCTAGACCATAATTTTCCAAACTTTTTCG
This sequence comes from Arion vulgaris, assembly GCA_020796225.1. Lineage (NCBI taxonomy): Eukaryota > Metazoa > Mollusca > Gastropoda > Stylommatophora > Arionidae > Arion > Arion vulgaris. The sequence goes on from CM036768.1 coordinate 9,624,177, forward strand.
GCCCACCGCCCACTTTGCACATCATAAACTTTGTAACGCCCACTCCACATTATAACAGTTTGCCAACGCCCCACCACCCCCCTCCCTATATACATGCTCTATTTTCTCTTTGACATAGAACTTTGATATACATGTCTGTCATATATTGTCAATTTTCAAATGATTATATGCATGAAATAGAAAATTGATGATAATATCGATCGTGTATGACGGGCATAAGATGAATTTAAATACAGAATTCAAATAAAATCACGAAAATAATTTATAAAAAATAATTATTATGAATTTCTTCTTTAAGGAGCCACCGACCCCTAATCGCCTGAACACCCCCAAATTCTTCTGAACCCACTATCGCCCCTCTAAAATACTTCAGCGCCCACTTGGGGCCGGTACCGCCTACTTTGGGAAACGCTAAGCTAGACTGTCCTCTCTGTCTTCATCTGGACAAATTGGTTCGACGTACAGCGATGATGATACGACGACTACACTAAAACTGTGTTAGTTTGTTCCTTTCGTGCCAAAGGCGGCACATAGGGCAGAGGTTTTAGATCTCCATGTGATACGGTTCTTTGCTAGCAGTTGCAGATCTTGTATGGTTTTACATCCCAATAGTTTACTTTCTTGTTGGATGGTTCTTCTAAGAGTGGTCTTTGGTCTTCCACGTTTTCTTTTCCCAACTGGTGACCACATAGGACTTGTCGATTTAGTCTCTTTTCGTCTGATCTAAGCACATGACCTAAATATTTCCACCGTCGTTTCCTTATAATATTTGATATGGGTTGTTGGTGTGTTCTATCTCTCACTGTGTTGTTAGAAACGAAATCACTCCATTTGACTTTTAATAATTTTCGTAGACATTTATTCTCAAAGCTGTCCAGTTTCTTATCAATTTTCTTTGTTGATTTCCAACTTTCACAACCGTAGGTCAGTACAGGAATCACACATGACCTAAATAATTTAACTTTTGTGCATATACTAAAGTCTTGAGATTGCCAGATATTCGTTAATTTAGTGAAGGCACTAGCTGCTATAGCAATACGAGAGTTTATTTCTTTCATCGTGTCTCCGTTGTTTGACACTTTACTACCCAAATATGTAAAATGTTCAACTTTCTCCAGTGTTTGGCCATTTATTACGATGTTGTCTGTCGAGTTTGTGAGGTCCATAATTTTGGTCTTGGCAGAATTGATCTGGAGACCAACCTGTTCTGCAAGTGTGCAAAGATTGCTCGTTAGTTTGTGGGTTGCTTGTGTAGTTGAATTCAATATGGCCACGTCATCGGCAAAGTCAAGATAGTACGGTACACAGATTTACGGTACGGTAAAACTGTGTACCGTACTTATAAACAAATGTCAGTGTTATTGTGATACATCAGTTTTCCAAATATTTTGAATAAACGTTTTCAATTCCTGATTTTTGTCTCACATTAGTTTTCCATTACATTTTCTCTTAAATCATTTATTAATAGCTCATCTTCGTCAACGAGTTAATGAATCTGAAGACTGGTTTTTTATTTTTTATTTTTATTTTTTCGTCCGCTTTCAACTCAGACGAAGTTTCATCTCTGAAACTGATTTTTGTGTGAAAATCCGTTCTTTTTCCAATTTCTTACAATGGCAGCAGCGTGCACATTGTAAATTACTTTACACTGGCAGCCGCATGCTCAATGTACTCGTAATTAGTATTCCCTCGCCATACAGGCAGATTTTCTCCGACTTCAGAGGTACTCAAGTTATCGTCCTGAGTAAGATCAGGGACTCGAACAAATGCCGGACAGTAGGTTCGAACCCGAGCTTTGAGGCGTTTCACAGCTAGCAGAGCAGGCCGAGCTACTATCAACTACTCTAGGCAGTTCCCCCCATGAAGACTGTAAGTCCCTCGCAAATTCAGGCAAACCTTACTCTGACTTCAGATGTATTTGTAATTTAGATCCCCAAGGAAATGATCATTATCTCCTGTAACCCAACGTCGTACTGTACGCACAAAGAGAATTTGTGACCAAGTTGAGTTTGAACCACAGAATTTGCACGGCATGCGCTCACTAGCGAAGAATGTTATCAACATCATTAATGTCGACTTTCTCCAATTTCTTTTAGTGAGATCAATTTTTTCTGGGTAAAATAAAACGTTGAATTTCTATTTTCAGCGAATTTCATAAATAATTAATATTTGTCTTAGAATTTCAAAGGCGAAACACGTAAAAACAAAATACTGTAGTTTTACACAGTAAAAACACAATTTACAGCGACTTTTGTTCCATACGGCCTTTTTCAAGGAAATGATACTCCAGAAGCGAAGAAATTCAGACTTCTTTTACGGCAGACATAACATATAGAATAAGACAGTAAATCACGGACCAAATAATTAGGTTAAGGGGGGATTCTGGTCTTGAAAATTTTTTCGTTGCTTTGGTATTAATGTAAAATTTGTATAACAATTTTGAAAGATTATGACTTAGAATAGTAGAAAAAAATTAGTAAAAAAATGTCAATGCGTTGCCATGGAAACAATAAAAGATGGCCGCCAAACATAAAATTTCAAATCCCTAAGGCTCTGAAGTAATGAATATAAATGAATTCTGTTTTCACTCTAAGGTGAATAATTGTAATATCTAAACAATTACACATGATTTTTAGGATATATTAAATTTACATTTTTATGAATTTTGGGTAAACACTCCCAAAAACAGCTTTTTTAACCAAATTTTGAGGAAATTTTTACCAAATAATTTATAAAAAATTACATATTTAATATATTCTAAAAATCATGTGTAATATTTTAGATATTAGAATTGCGCACCTTAGAGTGAAAACAGAATCCATGTACATTCATTAGATTCAGAACCTTAAGGATTTGAAATTTTGTTTTTGGCGGCCATTTTATATTGTTTCCATGGCAACACTTTGACATTTTTTTACTCATTTTTTTCTACTATTCTAAGTCATAATCTTTCAAACTGGTTATACAAATTTAACATTAATGTGAAAACAATGAGCTGTGTTAAAATTAGTGGTAGAGTTTTATTGTAGATCTTCGTGTAGCTCTGATTTCTTCTTCTTAGGTTTTGCATGCTCGTTCTAAATCATGAGATGGGTTGCCCCTATGAAGCTGCATGTCTGTTCGAGTTCCACAAAGCTTGCTCTGTAAGCTTCCTTCATGGGGCCATGTTTTGGTCTTTGGTGTATATACGAGACATGATGGACATGAATGAAGGATGTGCTCTGGAGTCTGTGTTTCTGTCTGACATACACACTGTACATTCTGAGCAGGCCTTATTCTGTGCACGTGATGGCTTAGCCTGCAGTGACCTGTTCTTAGGCGAAAGATTGTTGTGTGCTGTTTTCTGTTTAGTCTGCTGTTAAAATCTTAACATTTCACAAAATATTTAGGAAATATTGCAGGTGTTACCTTACGTCAGAGATTATTCGATTTATAAAACAGTTTTACGCACTAGTACGTCCACATTTGTGTACCCCTTGGAGAGGAGGCTGGAGGTATTTCAATTATTCTTCAACAACTGCATTTTAACTTTGTTAAATATGCGACTAATGATATCTTTTAATAGCTTCACCTGTGGTTAAAAACAACAACAAAATGTTCATAGCCTTTTCAGACTTCAGGTAGTTTCCATTGCTAGGTTCTAGTTTGCAGAAGGTAGGAGTGCCAATTTTATTCCTCGTGTGTGGAACATCGATTGAACCCACATCCCTCTTGTGTCCGAGTAGATAGCTGAACACGTATGCAATACGCTACCCCATCGCGCGCACATGTGGTTAAAATGAAAATCGTGGTATATCCTTTACATGGCATAGCCATCGACCCAGTAAACGACTCGTTGATTTTCTAGACACCACTTATACGTTCAGAACTTTGTCATTGCTTTCTGGACGGTGAGGTCTATATTTACTTTACCTAAAAAAATCCACGGAAACGAATTTTGCTTCCAAACCTGTAGCCGCTAAGTTTTAACCAGATACGCTTGGGTTGTGATCGAGCTCACCGCCGTTTAAGCTACAGGCGCCCACCTGTGGCTACATTCACGAAATATGTATCCAACTGGGATCAGGTAAATAAGAGAAGAAGAAGAAAATGATGTGTTGGCAGGATATTGTAGCCTCCCATTTCAATGATACTGGCCATTTAGGAGCTCACGATGTCCAGGTCACAGCCATTCGATCATGTTCCTCGGATGATCGCAGTCGATTTGCTCTGGAGAATCGGTTGATTTCTGTGTATGGTACCTTGCGACCACGTGGGCTCAACGTATTACATTCCTATGCTTCTTAGTACTTTCTCTTCCCATGCCTTGTAATTATATGGGTATATGTTGCATGTATTCAAGTTATATATTTACTAGATTATTCATTGTTTCTTTTCCGTTCTATTTCTAGTTTTTATGTGTGTTTTTGTGTTACATTTATTTCGTTATTCGTTTTTATTCCCAGATTTTCATTAGAAATGTTTGTATTTGGTCGTCCATTTGTTTTTTTAATTTGTCACTCCTGTTGTTCGTTTGCTTGATAAAGGCCTTGTTGATCGAAACGTTGTTGTATTTTGTCACTGTTTTTGTAATTTGTAAAACTACAGTACTTTGTGATTATGTGTTTTGCTAATCAAATAGTTTTACTGCAGTCTCATCTATTTTGGGAATATAATGGCAGAATATTATATCATATAATTTAATTACTTTTTTTTCTTTGCGATCGCTATTTTGATGATTATACCGTTAGACACGTTCTTATGATGAAGTCGACTGTTGTCTAGAGCTCATCTCTGGTGCCATGTAGTTTTGTGATATATTTTTTTTTTTTTTTCTTTTTCAGATCCAGAAGCACTTGAGCTTATTAGCTCTTCGGCTCGGTGCCATGGACATCGTAACCCTTCGGTTCGGTGCCACGAACACAGTAAATCTGGGGAATCTGTGGCTTTTTCTGCCATCCCGCGGAATTGAACCCGCACACACAGAGGGATAGTCACCCGTAGTCCAACGCGCTACGAACACGCTGGACAGACGGGCTTGATGATATATACCGTTAGACGCGGTCTTATGATGAAGTCGACTGTTGTCTGGAGCTCATCTCTGGTGCCATGTAGTTTTGATGATTATACCGTTAGACGCGTTCTTATGATGAAGTCGACTGTTGTCTGGAGCTCATCCCTGGTGCCATGTAGTTTTGATGATTATACCGTTAGACGCGTTCTTATGATGAAGTCGACTGTTGTCTGGAGCTCATCTCTGGTGCCATGTAGTTTTGATGATTATACCGTTAGACGCGTTCTTATGATGAAATCGACTGTTATCTGTAGCTCATCTCTGGTGCCATGTAGTTTTGATGATTATACCGTTAGACGCGTTCTTATGATGAAGTCGACTGTTGTCTGTAGCTCATCTCTGGTGCCATGTAGTTTTGATGATTATACCGTTAGACGCGTTCTTATGATGAAGTCGACTGTTGTCTGTAGCTCATCTCTGGTGCCATGTAGTTTTGATGATTATACCGTTAGACGCGTTCTTATGATGAAGTCGACTGTTGTCTGTAGCTCATCTCTGGTGCCATGTAGTTTTGATGATTATACCGTTAGACGCGTTCTTATGATGAAGTCGACTGTTGTCTGTAGCTCATCTCTGGTGCCATGTAGTTTTGATGATTATACCGTTAGACGCGTTCTTATGATGAAGTCGACTGTTGTCTGTAGCTCATCTCTGGTGCCATGTAGTTTTAAATGAGTTATACGTTAGACGCGTTCTTATGAGGATGAAGTCGACTGTCTGTTTGTCAGCATCTCTGGGCCAGAAGGGATTATACCGTTAGACGCGTTCTTATGATGAAGTCGACTGTTGTCTGTAGCTCATCTCTGGTGCCATGTAGTTTTGAATCTAGTGTTGTGTTGTAGTGCTAGCATTCCTTTCTAGTGAGGACATACAGGCGACAGTCTTGCGGAACATGATTCTATGATTTGATCAGCAGTGCCACAGGGACACAGAGAGGATGGGGACAAACGTTGCCTGTGTAACTATAGTTCATAGTTCATAAGTACGGTTCCAACTTCACTGCAACGGGTCACCCCATAATCGCTCCGTTTTTGTGCCAATGAAAATCACACGAAATGCTAACAACTGTGAAATATTTCCTGTGTGAACTAATTCCAGAATGAATTAGTCTGTTATGTCCTATCCTGAGTTGGAAGATGATAGTCTGTCCTTGTCTGTCGAGTATATGGTAGTCATCGTTGGATAGTTTAGGTTATTTTCTAATGTCATTCAATTACTATTTCCCTAATATTTGAACTGTCCTAAATCCAAACACAATTTATACCGAACATTTAAATAACATTTACATGGTACTTTTATATAGCAGTGAGTCATGGACAATGAACAGACAAATGGTAAGAACATTGGAAGACACAGAAATGTGGTTTCTCAGAAGAATGTTGAAAGATCCATAGATAGCTAAACAGACCAATGAAGAGATCTGGTCGGAGATAGATTCATATCGAAATCTAATCAATCGAATAAGAAACAGACAATCAAGGTTTTTCGGACATATAATTAAAACGGGCAGTTTAGAACATTTGGTTACAACAGACAAAATACAAGGGAAGAGAGATAGTGGGAAACAAAGGGACAACATTCAGTATGACTTGAAATCGTGGTTCGGTAATGGTTAGGTGACTTCTTCTCCTTCTTCTTCTTTGCGTTCGTTCTTTACAACCAATTTTAATCATTCTTTGTGATCTGTTTGATCTTTACCAAGAACGTGCATACGTTGCACATTGGTTTGGTAGGCCCCTAAACGCATAGATTTCTACATGTTTGTTTGATGTTTTTTTTCCGATCCAGAAGCACTTGAGCTTTTCAGCTCTTCGGCTCAGTGCCATGGACATCGTAACCCTTCGGTTCGGTGCCATGAACACCGTAAATCTTGGGAATCTGTGGCTTTTTCTACCATCCCGCGGAATTGAACCGCACACACAGAGGGATAGTCACCCGTAGTCCAACGCGCTACGAACACGCTGAGCAGACGGGCGTTGTACATGTTTAAGACATGTGCATCCGATTGCAGCCAAACCTCCTTAGTCGCCTCTTACGACATACATGGCAGGTAACAGTGGTTCTATTCTTTACACCCAAAATTTGGGCCTCGGTAACCACTCGGGCGTGCTTCGGTGACGGAGTTGATGGATTATACCAGAGACAGACAGATGTAGAGAGACATGATCGTCTACGCTAACCGGCAAGGCACTTGATTGATTGATTACAAGATAGCTACGTGTGATCAGAAATATTATCTAAAACATTTGAACACTATAAATTCAATAAGATATCACATACGGCTCTATGTGGTGGCAAAATGTGGCACGAATTATGAGGGTAATGGGGGATTCCAGCGCAGAGAGCGTTAGAATAACTTGATTTGGCAATAGAGAAGTGAACATCAGCAGCCGATCATTACCTGGGAATATTCTGTAAAGTATTCACAAAATCGTTTAGATACTTATGCTAGTTTGTGATTTCTCTGAAGCGTACGATGTTAACAATAGCTTCCTAGAATAGTTTGTCTTGATGCCATTTTGACAATTGCATTCACGAAGATATCAGGGTTTTTATATTGGTGTCTTCGCCCGAGTGGTTACCAGGACTCAAATTTGGGGTGTAAAGAATAGAACCACTGTTACCTGCTACGCATGTCGTAAGAGGCAGCTAATGAGGTTTGGATGAAATCGGATGCACGTGTCCGCTAGGGAATGCTAACCCGAAACAAATGCTTGCAGAAAACGGATGCACCAGGCCGTAAGGCGCATAACATGGTGCAACGACCCTCACAATGAGGAATGGGATAACGGATTCTACATTCGCCAATCTGCCTCTGAGATTTAGCTACACAGTAAGAATGTCAGACCTACCATCAAGAGGGTGGCCAAAACTTACTGCGGGAAGTGGTCGGCACAAACAGAGAAGTAGAAGTCATGGGAATTGTTCCTACAGAACTGTCCCCAGTATGCAGACTTGAGAAGAAAAAGGTGGCCCACTTACACTAGCATCAAAGACAAACTGTATGGCGTAGCTGATAATCTGAGACAGACGGCTGCCTTTATTAGAGAATCCGAAATCCCAATCTAGTGAGAACGCAGAAGACAAACTGTATGGCGTGGCTGATAATCTGAGGTAGACAGCTGCCTTTACAAGATGAAATGTGAAGTCAGCGCTGTTCTATGGCTCGGAAACATAGAGGACAGCAACAGAAACCACCAGAAAACTACAGACCTTCATAAATGGATGTTAATGTAGAATAGAGGGACTGAGATGGTAAGATAAGATTACAAACGAGGAACTCAGAGAAAGAACAAAACAGGTACCAGTGGAGAAAGAGCTACGGAAGAGACGCTGGTGATGGATAGGACACACATTCAGAAGACCGACTGGAAGCATTGCAAGACAGGCACTGTTTTAAAACCCGCAGGGAAAGAGGTGTAAGGGAATGCCTAGACATACCTGGAGAAGAGAGCTGGAGTTTGATATGAAAAGGATAAGCAAAACATGGAAAGAACTGGAAAGGATGGCAGGAGAGAGGATGGAATAAGTTTGTTGAAGACCTGTACTCCGTCAGGTGTTGAAAGGCAAAGAAGAAGAAGAAGAAGACCAAACATAGTCAACTAATTCTCCGCAAGAAGCTAATTCGTATTTTTCATATTTTCTTACCTACAAGCTCTGACAAAACCAAATAAAAGGCTTGTCCGTAGATTAAAAGGTCGTACTTCTCCGTTCGGAAAATGCGTTATTTAGTAATCTATCAATTAAGGTCATCTCTCTGTCTATCCTATCTATCTATATATCTATCTATTCTCTAATCTCGTTCTAATAGAAGTTTCTAACCTCCAGCGGCTTACGTGGATATACTGTCCTGGGCATGCGGGTGTTTACGGTAATGAGAGAACGGACAGGCTTGCATCAACAGCATCGATTGTTGGGGAGTTGAAGATGGATACGGGGATATTCTTCGGTCTCTTCGCGACTTCTGTTGGATGAGAACACTAAAATCGATGTTGAATCGATCAAGCGATTTAAGCAGTTTGGAGTTACCCGTTGTTCAAGTCGAACTGGATGCCTAAGAGGCAGAGTGAGAGGTGTGTTTAATCAGCGAGCCACAGGAACCATCAGTATGCATACTCTTCGATATCTGTTGCGGGAGACTGAGCACCTATGGGTCTGCCCGGATTGCAATGACGTCAGTTTAGTAACCAATAACCAATAATCAATAATCTCGTTTTGCCTTTCAGCGTCAGCTCGAAAAGGAGACACTGGAGTGAGCCTCTCTATGCGCCTTGTCTTACTTTTCTCCAGTCCTGATTTGCCTCACGGCTTTAGGCCAAGAAGAGATTTCTAGAACGGGCTTTTGTGTGGGCTTCATAAACAGTGTTTTTCGTAGCCTCTGTTATCTCTGAAATCCACCTTTTGTGTGGCGGACTTTTGCTTTTTCCGATCCAGAAGCACTTGAGCTTTCAACTCTTCGGCTCGGTGCCATGGACATCGTAACCCTTCGGTTGCACTGTCTGACTCACTGTCTGTTGGTAATGTAACCGAACCATTTACTTAACGCCATCAATATCATTTATACAAGTGACTCTGTATAGACCCAGCTTCGTGTGGGGTACCACAGAAACATCTAGAAGTAAAGGTGACCCTCGTGATATTCAACACATAACCCATTATGTACCGTTGATCATAGAAAAACTCCAACCTAAAAACGTAATCCCAAATAAACCTCTTTGTATGAAAACTAGTTCTTTACTTTACTTGTTCAGTTATGTTAACCCAGACCAGATTATCTCCCATTATTACATTTATTTCTACGAATAGATCTATCGATGACATATCTTCTTTGATCTATACATATACAATGATTATCTACATTACCTTCAGACTTCTGAAAGGACTCAACAAATGATGAAATCACAAGCATAGAAAGTTTTAATTTGGCTACACAAATAGTGTGGCTAACGGTAATATAAAGCCGTTCAACTCTCTCTGGAATTCGGAAATTTCTATTAAAGTAGGCTGACTTTTATATATGTTTGACGCCCGTCTGTCCAGCGTGTTCGTAGCGCGTTGGACTACGGTGACTAGTCCTCTGTAAGTGCGGGTTCAACTCCGCGGACTGGCAGAAAAGCTACAGGTTCCCCAGATTTACGGTGTTCGTGGCACCGAGCGAAGGGTTACGATGTCCATGACACCGAGCCGAAGAGCTTTCAGCTCAAGTGCTTCTGGATCGGAAAAAATATATATATATATATGTTTGATAGAACACTGTAAGCTTTATTGCAATTTTACACAATTCTTAAAGTCCGTGGTTATTTATTGGTGAAAAGTATTAATAATACTGCTATCACTTAACGGTAAATTTATGTCGGACGTTCCATCCGTGTGTTGTCGAAGACTTCAAGGGGAGCAAAGAATAGTAACATTACGACCTACAAAGCATGTCGTAGCGGGCGACTGAGGTAGGTATCTAAGCAAGCTACCCTAGTAAAAAAAAAATCGAATGTGATGGCCTACCTTTATATGCATAACTGGCCAGCATGCCCAGCGTGTTCGTATCGCGTTGGGCGACGGGTGTAAACCCCTGTGAGTGCGGTTCAATTCCGAGGGGTGGAAGAAAAGTCATAGATTCTCCAGATTTAGGGTATTCGTAGCACCGAACCGAAGGGTTACGATGTCCATGGTACCGAGCTGAAGAGCTGAAATCTCAAGTGCTTCTGGATCGGGAAAAAAGACGCATAACTGGCACAACGTTCAATTGCTCTAAGGCTCACATCACATATAAATCACAAATAGTGGTTAACAAGTGATCAATATGGAGCGCTCGATGAAGAAGAAGAAGAATATTACATTCATCAGGACACTGCACACTCAACTATCACATACACAGGATAAACCTGCTCAAACAACACAGTGTGCTTGTCAGACTGAAACACAGACTCCAGAGCACATCCTGCAGTCATGCCCATCATACATACACCAACGAAACCTGAGCATGGCCTCATGAACAAAGTTTACAGAGCACGCAATGGGGAACTATATGGGAATTCCTCTACTAACATGCAGCTTCATAGAGGCAATCCATCTCATGGTTTAGACTATTATACGAAAAACGATCGCATAGAAGAAGATTAAATTCGTCATTTTCTAGCACTACTGGAATGAAAGGGATGCGTGAGGGGTCTGATTATCAGGAATTACAGCTTGATCTGAACGACTTTTGACTGAATTGCCAATTCAGACATGTAGAAACTTCAAGAATGAGTCCCAAAATGGCAGCGCTGGAGGAAGATTGGTTAGAAATTTTTTACAAGTCTGATCAGAATTAAATATAAGCTGGAAAAATGTACACAGAAATTAAGGAAAGAAAATAACAAGGGCGGAAGGAAACCAAACGAAAAACAAAGAAGTAATAAACGGAGCAAGACCTAAGGGGGTCTATATGTGAAGGGTTAGTTTCATTGTACCGAATTGTCGAAAATCTGGCCACTCTAAGGAAAAATGGAAAACTACCTGCTTAACCCTTTAGCTGCTAAGGACGTATATATATTTTTCCATTCACTTCTAAAGACGCATTAACACGTCTGTTATTATCTCTCTGTGGGCTAAAGACGTGTTAACACGTTATACATTTCTACTGTCACTGCTATAGGCGTACATTCACGCTTTGACCTAGAAACAAAGTTATTGTTTGCTCATCCTTCGGAAAGTAGGAAGCAGCGAAAGGCTAGAAAATTGCACAAATCACGAGCTCCGTAGTTCTAGCAAAAATAGTAAGGGATATAACAAAATACACAGGTGAAAATACGATTTTGTCTGGATTCAAACCCAAGATACTAGAATGTAAGGAGAGCTACGATGTTCGATAAATCACACCTGTATGGTGAGGGGGGAACACTGATAATATCAAAAACAGGCCTTCAAGCAAAAATCATTTCTAACCGCCATACCAGGTGCCCTGACTCCGCTTGAATTCATAGTGGGTGTGCGCTAGACGAAGAAGAAGAATGTAAGGTAAATTACTTAAGCATCACAACCAGACTTCTTCTTCTTCTCTTCCACCATTCCTTTTTTATAGAAGTGTTGGAGGTGAAACGTAGTGATCTTGTTGTGCTTGTTCTTATCTTCTCTTCCACCATTTACTTCTTATAGAAGTGTTGGGGGTGAAACGTAGTGATCTTGTGTTGTGCTTGTTCTTCTCTTCCACCATTTACTTCTTTATAGAAGTGTTGGGGGGAAACGTAGTTATCTTGTTGTGCTTGTTCTTCTCTTCCACCATTGACTTCTTTATAGAAGTGTTGGGGTGAAACGTAGTGATCTTGTGTGTGCTTGTTCTTCTCTTCCACCATTTACTTCTTTATAGAAGTGTTGGGGTGAAACGTAGTGATCTTGTGTGTGCTTGTTCTTCTCTTCCACCATTTACTTCTTTATAGAAGTGTTGGAGGTGAAACGTAGTGATCTTGTGTGTGCTTGTTCTTCTCTTCCACCATTTACTTCTTTATAGAAGTGTTGGGAGTGAAACGTAGTGATCTTTGTGTGCTTGTTCTTCTCTTCCACCATTACTCTTTATAGAAGTTTGGGAGTGAAAGTAGTGATCTTGTGTGTGCTTGTTCTTCCTTCACCATTTACTTCTTTATAGAAGTGTTGGGAGTGAAACGTAGTGATCTTGTGTGTGCTTGTTCTTCTCTTCCACCATTTACTCTTTATAGAAGTGTTGGGGTGAAACGTAGTGATCTTGTGTGTGATTGTTCTTCTCTCTTCCACCATTTACTTCTTTATAGAAGGGTAACGATCTGTGGTTTTCTTCCATTTTTTATAGAAGTGGTAAACGTAGTGATCTTGTGGTGCTTGTTCTTCTCTTCCACTATTTACTTCTTTATAGAAGTGTTGGGAGTGAAACGTAGTAATCTTGTGTATGCTTGTTCTTCTTCACCATTTACTGTTTATAGAAGTGTTGGGGGGTGAAACGTAGTGATCTTGTATGTGATTGTTCTTCTTTTTCCACCATTTACTTCTTTATAGAAGTGTTGGGGGTGAAACGTAGCGATCTTGTGTGTGTTTGTTCTTCTCTTCCACCATTTACTTCTTTATAGAAGTGTTGGGGTGAAACGTAGTGATCTTGTGTGTGCTTGTTCTTCTCTTCCACCATTTACTTCTTTATGGAAGTGTTGGGGGTGAAACGTAGTGATCTTGTATGTGCTTGTTCTTCTCTTCCACCATTTACTCCTTTATAGAAGTGTTGGGGGTGAAATCTAGTGATCTTGTGTGTGCTTGTTCTTCTTCTCTTCCACCATTGACTTCTTTATAGAAGTGTTGGGGTGAAACGTAGTGTTCTTGTGTGTGCTTGTTCTTCTCTTCCACCATTTACTTTTTATAGAAGTGTTGGGGTGAAACGTAGTGATCTTGTGTGTGCTTGTTCTTCTCTTCCACCATTGACTTCTTTATAGAAGTGTTGGAGGTGAAACGTAGTGATCTTGTATGTGCTTGTTATTCTCTTCCACCATTTACTTCTTTATAGAAGTGTTGGAGGTGAAACGTAGTGATCTTGTATGTGCTTGTTCTTCTCTTCCACCATTGACTTCTTTATAGAAGTATTGGGAGTGAAACGTACTGATCTTGTATGTGCTTGTTCTTCTCTTCCACCATTTACTTCTTTATAGAAGTGTTGGGGGTGAAACGTAGCGATCTTGTGTGTGTTTGTTCTTCTTCCACCATTTACTTCTTTATAGAAGTGTTGGGGGTGAAACGTAGTGATCTTGTGTGTGCTTGTTCTTCTCTTCCACCATTTACTTCTTTATGGAAGTGTTGGGGTGAAACGTAGTGATCTAGTGTGTGTTTGTTTTAAGGCACTTTGTAAGCTGATATTCATATTTGTAAGGCTGTTCTTGATGCCGTCTCTCCATTTTGTGCGTGGTCTTCCTCTTGCCTTGTACTCATTATACTTTTTCTGTGTGGCTCTCTGTGGTAGGCGATACCAGGGCATTCTGGTCAGATGTCCAAACCATTTAATCTGTTGTTCTTTTATGAACTGAATGACTGGTTTCCCATCCAGTCTCCTTCTGATTTCTTCATTTCTAATTTTGTCTCTTATTGTCACACCTGCAGCTCTTCTAAGACACCTCATCTCTGTCGTTATGATTTTCCGCTCATTACCTGCTGTTATTGGCCATGTTTGACACTGGTAACATAGTGTTGGCCATAAGAACGTTCTTATGAGATGTGTTTTAGTTGTTAGCGGTATCTCTTTATGTGACAACAGGGTGTTAACTGTCCCAGTACTTGGTTAGCTTTTGTGCAGCGATTGCTGATTTCTCTATCGATACCTCCATCTACTGTGAAAATTGCTCCTAAGTATTTGGCCTCAATTGTTTGTTTTATGTCTATGTTCTGCAGTTTTATTATAAGGCTTTCTGGTTGTCTACTTATTGCCATTGTCTCTGTCCAGACATTGTCACGACAAGAGACTAACAGTAAAATTTAATCAAAATGAATAAAAATACAAACAAGAGAAGAATGAGTGCAATAAAAAAGAAAACAGAGGAAATAAAAAATCTTACACCAACAACTTATGTTGGGAAAGATGATGAACAGAGAAAATAAAAAGTCTTACAGCAACAACTTATGTTGGGAAAGATGATGAACAGAACAAATAAAAAGTTTTACAGCAACAACTTATGTTGGGAAAGATGATGAACAGAACAAATAAAATTATGTCAAGAAAAGAAAGGCAAAATAATTTATTCAAAGAAGAAGATTTAATAATAAGAAGTGGTCTTAAACGAAGCATATTTGATGGATATCTTCCTGTGAGCGAGTTGAAGCCATGTTCTTAATTAGGATCAATTGCACAGCTCACGCCATTACTTTGCGTCTGACACGTGTACGCCAACATTCCCGTGTTCAAATCTTGCGGTTTTCAACCTAACATTACCTGCTTCTGGTAAATAAATACACATTTTCTAGAAAATTTTGAATTTAAAAAAAAAATAATAATAATATTTTAAAATATGTAAAAATTAATTTTCCTGAAAAGCACAATATTTTTAGAGGTAATAAACGAACTGTCAAAATTCATCATCTTTTGTTTTTTGGTGTGTGTGTTTTTGTGTGTGTTTGTGTGTGTGTTTATTTCGACCGCTATGAGATCAGGCTGAGTAAGGGCGGCTAAAAATGACAACCGCTGACTGATTTTTGCAGGAAGACTTGCTTTCAAATTATCACCATCAATCATGCAGGCGCGACTTATTTCGACTTCTGAGGTACTCGTAATTTAGATCCCCATGTAAGGAATCAGGTAACCTGTAGCCGAACGGCGCACCGTATGCATACTGACATTTGTTGGGGAAAAGTGTTGCTTGAACCCCGGAATTACCACGGCATGTTATTACTAGCAAAGCGTCTTATCGACTTTGCTATCGGCGCTACATCAGCTTTTACAAGTAAATAAAATATGGAAATCAAAGTTATAGTTTTAAAACTAATTTTAAAAATTTGTCAGTTCGAAGTTGTTTCAACCCCAACATTTGTAGGCAAGAGTTAAAGTATGACTAAGGACAGTGGCGGTCATTAAGGGCCACTGGGGCCGGGCCCCACCAAAGATAATGTGTAACATGTATTTATTATTTTATAAATTAAAACATAACAACCCAAAACCATGATTTTTCCGAAAAATGTATGTCTGGCCCCACCAACAAAAATGATCACGAGCCGCCACTGACTAAGGATATAGTAAGTAAGTTGAATACATTGGAAAATCGAAGGTTACAAAGAAACTACGATAAAATCAGTGAAAAATATGGTCATTCACTAGTAACAAAGGTTATAAGAGGGAGAAGATGGGGATATGTTAGGCACACTCTGGGAAAAAATGATCAAAGACTCAAAAATGGGGCAATTAAGTGAGAGAAAAATGGTTGAATAATGTAAAGACACCATATTAATACCCTGAAACAAACTTTACTAAGAGAAACGAGAAATGTCAGACTCAATTTCATAGAAGAGATTGAACCAGTTTTCCAGGATAGAACGCTACGGAGAAATTGCTTTGAAGTCATGTGTAACGCATAATGATAAACAAACAAAAACATCATTCAAGACAGATTCTAGTGAAACAATATGTTAGAAAAAAGACGCTGGCGCTAGATAGGGTTCACTTTGAGAAAACCAGAGAAGAATATAACAAGAAGGGTCCTTTCTGGAACCCACAGGGGCAGCGAAATAAAGGAGGGCTAGAAATACACGGAGACGAAATTTGAGGCAGAGATCAACAATATACAGAATAGCTGGAGGGAGCTGCAGGATAATGGGTAGAGATAGGAAGAATTGGCATGAGTTGGTTGAGAGCCTATGTCTCAATCCGGATTTAAAAGGCAGCGAGAGAGAGAGAGAGAGAGAAAGAATGATAGATAGAGACAACGTTAGAAACAATTCATGTTATGCGAAACGTAATCATATAACATTGTGGCACTTAAAAGTCGAATATTTTAGAGTTTATCTGATTGAGTTAAGCGGAAACTGTTGTGATTTAATTGACACTTTTCGTCACGTAGAATATTCTATAGCAGCGCTGTCCGGCGTTTTTATATTTTGTGGAGTATCTGACTGATGGTTGTGGAGGAGCATGTGTTATTTTGTGGAGCATTTGACTGATCGTTGTGGAGGAGCATGTGTCATTTTGTGGAGCATTTGACTGATCGTTGTGGAGGAGCATGTGTCATTTTATGGAGCATCAGACTGATGGTTGTGGAGGAGCAAGTGTCATTTTATGGAGCATCAGACTGATGGTCGTGGAGGAGCATGTGTCATTTTGTGGAGCATTTGACTGATGGTTGTAGAGGATCATGTGTCATTTTGTGGAGCATTTGACTGATGGCTGTGGAGGAGCATGTGTCATTTTGTGGAGCATGTGACTGATGGTTGTGGAGGATCATGTGTCATTTTGTGGAGCATTTGACTGATGGTTGTGGAGGAGCATGTGTCATTTTGTGGAGCATGTGACTGATGGTTGTGGAGGATCATGTGTCATTTTGTGGAGCATTTGACTGATGGTTGTGGAGGAGCATGTGTCATTTTGTGGAGCATCAGACTGATGGTTGTGGAGGAGCATGTGTCATTGTGAGCATCTGCTGATGGTTGTGGAGGAGCATGTCATTTGTGGAGCATTTGACTGATGGTTGTGGAGGAGCATGTGTTATTTTGTGAAGCATGTGACTGATGGTTGTGGAGGAGCATGTGTCATTTTGTGGAGCATTTGACTGATGGTTGTGGAGGAGCATGTGTCATTTAACGACTACAGTACTATTATTACTACTACTAATTATTATAGTGATTTGTTCTTCAAATGCTACATAGTTAAACCACTCTTTGTGGTTTATATGTGATCTGAGCCTAAGAACGAGTGTACGCTGTTCCAGTTATGCACCTACAACTAGGTCAGCACATTCGAGTAGGTCACAGTGTTACTACTCTTTGCTCGGTACTTTGTCATTAGCCGGCCGCAAAAAGACCTGAACAACGAGTTCCGGGTAAACCCGGGTATCCCGTAGGCGTGTCGGGGATTGTCCAGTGATTTCCAAAGGTCGAACAGTCTGCACGGTTTATT
The DNA here is from genome assembly GCA_020796225.1 of Arion vulgaris. NCBI lineage: Eukaryota > Metazoa > Mollusca > Gastropoda > Stylommatophora > Arionidae > Arion > Arion vulgaris. The sequence goes on from CM036768.1 coordinate 9,641,816, forward strand.
CCATTTGCGTTTTTAGGGGTTTCATGTTGAAAAACCTTTCGTTTTCGGCTTTAAAAAAAAATTAAGTAGTAACAAACAATCGCAAGATTTTATATTTTGTGGCAGGGTTAGGGTTAAGCAATTTCTGTGGTTTTTTTCCTATAATATAATTGTTCCTCCTTTCCTCGCTGTATTTGTGTTGTTATCACTGTATATGTATCCACATACTAATGCTTGACCTACCTGGGTCCCAAAGTGGACTGTCCACGACTATTTACAACATATCTAAAAATAGATGACACTTTCCGACAATTTCTAAAAATAGGTCTTCCTGTCAGTTGTGGTCGGCTAATGACAAAGTTTTATTGAGAAGAAACAATAATTCTTTTCTTATTTACCTCGAAATACACTGGGGTTTCCTTCTAAATCTGATTAAATAGAACTGCGATGTACGAAAATCAACAAATCTGAGGTGGTCAGACTGGATCAGATCAGATCTGGAGAAAATCGTTGGGTGGCTGCGGTAATACTGAGCAAATAGGCGTTAGAGCAAAGACAGGTATATACAGTATTACATAAGAAGGGAAAAATTAATTATAAGATATGAAAAAACAACACTCAACGTTTCGGTGCTTAGACCTTTATCAAGAACAAAAAACTTACACAAAAAACTAAATTAACACAATGTATAGAACAAAGTAGCAATTTCAAAGCACATTCAGGTACAACTACTTTGTATTCGACTAAAAATATACACATAAACACTATAGGACCACTGTAGATGAAGAAGGTCTTTAATGCAGTCTCTGTAGCGTAGAGGCTACGTGCTCGCCTCTCGTACAAAAGGTACTCGGTTCATTCCCTCGTGAAACCATCGGGATATATTTGTGGAGATCCTGATCTCAGTGTAGGTGAGATCGAGTTTCTAGTCCTATCGGAGTCAGACAATAAAACATAGGTGTCATGTTCAAGTTGAGCACATAAAAGAACCCTTCGCAGTTCAATACCGAGAAGAGCAAGCTGGAATGACACTGCCTGGGCAAAATTCATGAGAATGATTTATCAATAAAATTCCTACGAATATTTTCACCATTTTCTAAATTACATCGTGAAGCCTAAGCTGGTCTCTGATGCGTAGACACTGCCGCCTGAAATTTTTTCCTGTGAAACAAGGGATTATTTTAGATCCTGAATCCAGTGTGTGAGTTATCAGCTTTCGCTCAGTCCATGGGCATCGTAACATAGTGTCGGTTCAGGAGCACCAAGAACACTCGCACAATCTGGGGCAAGCTGGTGACTTTCTCATTTATTGAATGAATCAATACACACAGAATAGTCCCAACCGTAGTCAACCGCGCTACGAACCCCGCTGCGGGAAACTTGCGTAAGAAAGAGATCGAAGCACACATGGTTAATCACCGAAGTGCAATGATGATGGGCATATCAATCAATAATATCAATATTATTAATATAATACCCGTTCATTTTGAGCAGTCAAAAGCAGTTCAAAATCGAGAAGAGCAGGCTGGAAAGCTGCTGCCCAGGGCAAAATTGATTTGACACGATATTTAAAAAAAAATTTCTAGAAACGTATCTTCACTATCTTCAAAATTACATCAGGGACCCTATCCGGTGCTACTTCATTCCCACGCTGCCGCTGAAATCTTCCTGTGTAAGAAAGAGATCGAAGCACACATGGTTAATCACCGAAGTGCAATGATAATGGTCCTATCATTCAATCAATCAAACAGATAAAAAAGAAGAAACGAAGAGGGAAAAGAAGAAAATAGTTTTAACTTACGTCAGCTCTATTGCTAACTTAAAAACTTGTCCCTTTTATCTAACGAAACAAAATTGCTAAGATTGAAATAGTTGGTACCAAGGTACTTCTATCTTGCAAAGTCTATTTGGTAAGTATTTGCCGGTTGGGATTTTGCTAAAAATCAAGTCCCATGTGATTTCCTGTTAACGACGTCTACGGAAATCGTTTTCTCTAAAAGTCGTGAGCATAAAACTTCCAGATTTAGCTAGACTAGCTAACATTTCTATTTTCTCCTGCCCAGTTTCACTGTCTCTGCTTCTTTTCCAGGGTTTCTCAACATTTTGTATTTCCAGTACCCCAAGACAAAATGTTATTACTTTTCCTGCCATACAGCGCAGTCACAAAAAATAACCACATGTGAAATGTGCTGCCTGCGAAAAGTTACCAACAACAACAGAAAAGCCATGAGTCATCAACATCAGCATAAGAAAGAAAGTTGGTACAGAACCTTGCTTGAATTACATTGAGAAACAAAGAATGAAGTGGTTTGGTCACTTAATAAGAATGCATCCAAACTCCACAGTATACAGAGTCTTCTACAAAAGAACATCAGGAAAGAAGGCGAGAGGAAGACCACGAAAATATGGTTAGATGGCACATCAGAATCCTGTCAAAGAGCAAAAATAACAATCACCCAAGTCACTAGAATAGCACAAGACAAAAACAGAAACAACGAAACTGGGCAACAACCAGAAGCAGTGTGACGACAAAAGAAGAAGAGGAAGAAATACCACATATTATATGAGTATTATTATACAAATAAGGAAGGGAAAATTGAGATATTTTGGACATATAAAAAGACATAAAGTGCTGGAGCAGACCATCATGGAAGGAGGCATACCGGCAAATAGAAGAAGAGGAAGACCACGGAGAAGATGGATTCGGGATGTAACTGATGGTTTGAACACAACGGCTGCAGAGGCAGGACATATGGCTATGAGAGAGAGAAATTTAGGAGGACGGTTGGGATGTCAAAGTTCTGCTCAGGACAAGATATTTGATGATGATGATGATGATGATTATCCCTACCCTTATTCATATTATAAGTTATAAATACAATACATTTCTCCATTTGTCGAGCTTCCTGAAATGCCTTGTTACCCCCAAATGGGTGGAGCACTCCGGGATGAGAACCGCTTTTTTGTTCAGTCTCACTGAGTTGGATTCTTGCACAAGCAAACGTCCTACGTTCATTTCCATATGCAATTGTTTTAAGCGCAATTGTTGCCGGAGCTACCGCAGACACTTTAAACCAGCAACAAAGGATATATTTTTTTCGATCCAAAAGCACTTGACCTTTCAGCTCTGCGGCTCGGTGCCATGGACATCGTAACCCTTCGGTTCGGTGCCATGAACACCGTAAATCTGGAAAACCTATGGTTTTTCTGCCAGCCGCGGAATTGAACCCGCACTCACAGAGGGCGTATCACCCGTCGCCCAACGCACTACGAACACGCTGAGCAGGAGGGGCTAAAAAGAGATATACACGGAAAGACTAAAGTAAAAATGATGTACTATGGACGAAACACGTACAAACAAATAAAAGTAGTTTTACAAAGTACAAGATGTTCACAAGTTCCTTCTTCTTCTTTAGTGATCTCTGGTCATGCGCTTAATTTACTGTGGACCACAAACTGGGTGGTCAGCTTCAGGTCTGTCAGGTTTACCCAAAGCTTAGTTTTCAGGTCAACTGGGTGTGGCCTCATGTTGCTTCTCAGCTCACCCAGGAGAGGATAGTCTTGCAGGATATGCCCAGTATCTGTTCCGCCTGCTGACACAGGCAAAGAGCTGTTTGACTTATTCCTAGTCTCTATAAGTGTCTGCTGAGTCTGCAGTGCCCGATACGTAGTCAAAATATAATGACCTGTTATGTTCTGCTTGGGTCTTTGAGTGAGTCTTTTACATAATCATATCCACAAGATCCAAGCGGGCAGAATTCGGTATGAGTGGCTGTTGTCTTATTTTTTTTTTTTTTTGATCCAGAAGCACTTGAGCTGAAAGCTCTTCGGCTCGGTGTCATGGACATCGTAACCCTTCGGTTCGGTGCCACGAACACCGTAAATCCGGGAACCTGTGGCTTTTCTGCCAGTCCGCGGAGTTGAACCCGCACATACAGAGGACTTGTCACCCGTAGTCCAACGCACTACGAACACGCTGGGCACGCGGTCGTGGCTGTTGTCTATAGACGTTTCTAACTTCCAGAGGCTTACGTGGATCTACTGTCCTGAGCATGCGGGTGTTTGTGGCAATGAGAGAGTGGACAGTCTTACATCAACATCATCAGTTTGTTGAGGAGTTGAAGAAGATGGATAAGAGGGATCTTCTCATGTCTCTTCGCGACTGCCTATTGGATGAAGACACTAAAATAGATGTTGAATCGATCCAGCGATTTAAGCAGTTTAGTGTTACCCGTTGTAAAAGTGGAACTGGATGCTGAGTGGCAGAGTTAGGAGTGTGTTTAATCAGCGAGACACGGGAACCATCAGTACGCAAACTCTTCTATATATGTTGAGGTTGACTAATACCTATTGGTCTGCCCGGAGCACAGTGACGTCAGTTTAGTAACCAATAACCAATAACAAAAGTACAAAATCTTGATACATCGACTTTTCAACCAAAATTCCTTTCTCAGGCAAATAGCTCCTACAGGACAAACGTGATGCAGGCGAGGGTTTTACATCAACAGATATCACAGTCATAATTCGTTGATTAACCCCTTCGCTCTACTAAACCGAAATACTGTCTCATAATATTTGGTAAGGTGACGCAAAACCAGTATACTGGTTAATTCAATATCATCATCATCAAGGTGCGTATCCTTTATATGACGTTACTCTTTGCAGCGCATCTGAAATTCACTCTCTAGCCAGTTCACCCACTTCGTCGATGGTCATATTCATGGATTCTTTAATATCTTGTAGCCATCTTCTTCTTGGTCTTCCTCTGCCTCTGCGTCCTGGGACCCTGCCCTCTATACTAATATTGTTCTCTCCAGGTCATCGTGACCCTTGATGTGACCAAAGTATGTAATTTGTCTGTATAGTATATTGTTTATCAGCCAATTCTCTTTAACATTTAGTTCTTTCAGGACATCAGTGTTTTTTTCTTTTTTCTGTCCATGCTATTCGTATGATCTTTCTGTAGCATTTAGTTTCGAAGGAATTGATTTTCGTTCTTGTTAATTTAGTATACAGTGGAATATAAATGCACCTGGATGTGAAAACAATTACGAGGTGAAAGAGTTAATTCCGAAACGTCCTGAAATATTTTTAAAAATATGTAACTTAAAACGAAAAACGAAATAGATGTAGAAAAACTAGAAACGGGGAGTACTACAAGTGTAGCTTACAGAGATCTCATCAAAATGGTGATACTATGAATATATGCAGCAAAATTGCGGATTTTAGTATCGATGCACGGGGAGAATTCGATGCAACTACAGCCAACTATATGTGTTATAGAGAAGGTTGTGATACAACTATGTAACAAAGGACAAAACTAGTAAACGTGAAGCAAAAAAGTTCTTTAAAATTTACACACAAGATACAGATGATGTTTCGATCAAAGTGTCTTTATCAATCAAAATTGTAATTTCTCCTTACTGGTCAGTCTACTATAAGAATTATTTTACAGTACTTTGTTTCAAAAGATTAGATTTTTGTTTCTTAATATTGGTGTTTTTGAGCCATCTTTTCTTCCTTCCTTTCGTTCGCTTGATATATTTTTTATATATTCATAGTTGTCTCTTGTGTCAACTTTTCTGTCTTGTGTAGCTCCCATAGAATCCTGTTTAGCATTGTTTCAAGTGTTTTTCCACTATGTTAGTGAGTTTGCCTCAGTATATTATATTGGAAGTAATCTTAAAGTAGGTGTGTGAAGTAACAAACTAGACAATGTCAAGTTTCTCACACACCCCAACAAATTAGATAAGCACACACAGCACAACAAACTAGACAATATTAAGTTTCTCACACAACCCAACAAACTAGACAATGGTAAGTTTCTCACACAACCCAACAAACTGGACAATGGTAAGTTTCTCACACAATCCAACAAACTAGACAATGGTAAGTTGCTCACACAACCCAACAACTAAGTTGCTCACACAACCCAACAAACTAGACAATGGTAAGTTTCTCACACAACCCAACAAACTAGACAATGGTAAGTTGCTCACACAACCCAACAAACTAGACAATGGTAAGTTGCTCACACAACCCAACAAACTAGACAATGGTAAGTTGCTCACACAACCCAACAAACTAGACAATGCAATACTTCTCCCAAACCCCAGCAAACTAGACAAAGCAATTTTTGTTACACAACCCAACAAGCTAGACAATTCACTGCTTATCGCCTGTCTCAACATCACCACAGACTACCAAACTCGACAATGCAAATCCACACGTCTGGTCACGCCCGAGATCTCTTGGGAAATGGCGAGTCTTTACCGATGCAAATTGGGCCAATTTTGGTGGCAACCGCCGTCTGATAGACTCGAAGTTTTCCGCCTTTCCAATAAACCCTCGTTTTCCTAGCTTGTTAAATCTTTTAGGTACTTTTGATCTCTTTTGTGTCCTTTTGACTCTCGATTCAGTTGGTTATCGTGTGACTTCTTTCATACTTAGTGATTGTTGTTTCTTTCTTTCTATCTCCATCTTCGTGGCGAGTCTCCATTTTACGTCCCTTTTGTTGTCTTCCTTGACCACTGATCTGATGGTCCATCAACTGATCTCACTATCATTTACCTTAGGGAATTCAGTTACATGTACTTCAATTTATTGTAACTAATCAAGGGATTTTTCAAGCTACTTCAAGGAAACTAATACGCATCAACTGTGTCTTAAACTTTGTAAAGAGGACGGTCATTTCATCCTACAAGCACTGGTTTTCCAAGTAATTTATTGCTTCAGTTGTTCCCTGATTTCTGGCAAGGTCAGATAAATATCAATTTTAAAAAACGGAGTAAAAGACAAATTTACAAACACTATAAAGACATCATTACATAGCATTTGGCCGAAGTGCAAGAGCTTAAGTCACGCTGGATCATTGAAGAAGAAGAAGAAGAAGAAGAAGAAGAAAACAAGAAGAAGAAGAAAAAGAAGAAGAAAAAGAAGAAGAAAAAGAAAAAAAAGAAAAAGAAGAAAAAGAAGAAAAAGAAGAAGAAGAAGAAGAAAAACAGAAGAAAAACAAGAAGAAGAAAAAGAAGAAAAAGAAGAAAAAGAAGAACAAGAAAGAAAAAAAGAAGAAAAAGAAGAAGAAAATAAAAAGAAAAAATAAGAAGAAAATAACAAGAAAAAGAAGAAAAAGAAGAAAAGAAGAAAAACAATAAGAAGAAAAAGGAGAAGAAAAAGAAGAAGAAAAAGAAGAAGAAGAAGAAGAAAAAAAGAAGAAAAAGAAGAAAAAGAAGAAGACGAAGAAGAAAAAAAAGAAGAAAAAGAAGAAAAAGAAGAAAAAGAAAAATAAGAAGAAAAAGGAGAAGAAAAAGGAGAAGAAAAAGAAGAAAAAAGAAGAAAAAGAAGAAAAAGAAGAAAAAGAAAGAAAAAAGAAGAAAAACAAGAAGAAAATAAGAAGAAAAGGAAGAAAAATAAGAAGAAAATAAGAAGAAAAAGAAGAAAAGAAGAAAAAGAAGAAAAGTAGAAAAACAAGAAGAAGAAAAAGGAGAAGAAAAGAAGAAAAAGAAGAAGAAAAATAAGAAGAAGAGGAAGAAAAAAAGGAGAAGAAAAAGGAGAAGAAAAAGAAGAAAAAAGAAGAAAAAGAAGAAGAAAAATAAGGACGAAAATAAGAAGTAAAAGAAGAAAAAGAAGAAGAAGAAGAAGAAGGAAAAGAAGAAAAAGAAGAAGAAAAAGAAGAAAAAGAAGAAAAAGAAGAAGAAAAAGAAGAAAAGAAGAAGAAGAAGAAAAAGAAGAAAAAGAAGAAGAAAAATAAGAAGAAGAAAAAGAAGAAGAAGAAGAAAAAAAGAAGAAGAAAAAGAAGAAGAAAAAGAAGAAAATGAAGAAAAAGAAGAAAAGAAGAAAAGAAAAAGAAGAAAAAGAAAAGAAAAAGTAGAAGAAAAAGAAAAAAAAGATGAAGAAAAAAAGAAGAAAAATAAGAAGAAAAAGAAAAGAAGAAGAAGAAGAAGAAGAAGAAGAAGAAGAAGAAGAAGAAAAGAAAAGAAAAAGTAGAAGAAAAAGAAGAAGAAAAGAAGAAGAAGAAGAAAAGAAAAGAAGAAGAAGAAAAGAAGGAGAAGAAGAAGAAAAAAGAGGAAAAAAAAATAAGAAAAAAAAGAAGAAAAAGAAAAAGAAGAAGAAGAAGAAGAAGAAGAAGAAGAAGAAGAAGAAGAAGAAAAAGAAAAAGAAAAAGTAGAAGAAAAAGAAGAAGAAAAAAAAGAAGAAGAAGAAGAAAAAGAAAAAGAAGAAGAAGAAAAAGAAGGAGAAGAAGAAGAAAAAAGAGGAAAAAAAAAATAAGAAAAAAGAAGAAAAAGAAAAAGAAGAAAAGAAGAGGAAGAAAAAAGAAGAAAAAAGAAAAGAAAAAAAAGAAGAAAAAAAAGAAGAAGGAAAAGAAGAAAAGAAGAAAAACAATAAGAAGAAAAAGGAGAAGAAAAAGAAGAAAAAGAAGAAGAAAAAGAAGAAGAAAAAGAAGAAGAAGAAGAAAAAAAGAAGAAAAAGAAGAAACAGAAAAAAAAGAAGAAAAGAAGAAGAAAAAAAGAAGAAGAAAAAGAAGAAAAGGAACAAGAAAAATAAGATGAAGAAAAGAAGAAAAAGAAAAAAAAGAAGAAGAAAAAGAAGAAGAAAAAGAAGAAAATGAAGAAAAAGAGGAAAAGAAGAAGAAAAAGAAGAAGAAAAAGAAGAAAAAGATGAAGAAAAATAAGAAGAAAAATAAGAAGAAAATAAGAAGAAGAAGAAGAAAAAAAAGAAGAAGAAAAAAAAGAAGAAGAAAAAGAAGAAGAAAAAAAAGAAGAAGAAGAAAAAGAAAAGAAGAAGAAGAAGAAAAAGAAGAAGAAGAAGAAGAAAAAGAAGAAGAAAAAGAAGAGGAAGAAAAAAAAGAAAAAAGAAGAAGAAAAAGAAGAAAAGAAGAGGAAGAAAAAAAAGAAGAAGAAAAAGAAGAAGAAAAAAGAAGAAGAAGAAGAAAAAGAAGACGAAGAAGAAGAAGAAAAAGAAAAAGAAGAAGAAAAAGAAGAAGAAGAAGAAGAAAAAGAAAAAGAAGAAGAAAAAGAAGAAGAAGAAGAAAAAAAAGAAGAAGAAGAAAAAGAAGAAGAAGAAGAAGAAGAAGAAAAAAGAAGAAGAAAAAAAAGAAGAAGAAGAAGAAGAAAAAAAAGAAGAAGAAGAAAAAGAAGAAGAAGAAGAAAAAGAAGACGAAGAAGAAGAAGAAAAAGAAAAGAAGAAAGAGAAAAGAAGAAGAAGAATAAAAAGAAGAAGAAGAAGAAAAAGAAGAAGAAAAAAGAAGAAAAAAAGAAGAAGAAAAAAGAAGAAAAAAAAAGAAGAAAAAAAGAAGAAAAAGAAGCAGCATAAAAAAGAAGAAAGAGAAAAAGAAGAAGAAGAAGAAGAAGAAGAAGAAGAAAAAAAAGAAAAAGAAGAAGAAAAAGAAGAAGAAGAAAAAGAAGAAGAAGAAGAAGAAAAAAAAAGAAGAAGAAGCCATCGTTTCATGACAACAAAAATCTCTTCTCTCATGTTTTATTATTTTAGATCACTGGTTCTCAACTTGGGAGGCGCGCATCCCAGAGAGGAATGAGGCAGTATCAAGGAATGCGGGAGGCAGAATCCAGAGAGACGTCAGGCAGTATCAGAGAAAGGTGAAACGTTATGCAAATTTGTCGATGTTGTTTTTCAATAAGTTTGTATGCTTACTGCTTTTTCTTAGTAAAAATATAGTTTCTTAATTAAATTTCAAAATTAGCGAGTTCCATTTTTTACATTATTGTTTTTAGCATTTTGTACATCTACACTTTAATAATTGGTTTGGCCACTTAATAAGAATGCATCCAAACTCCAAAGTATACAGAGTCTTCTAAAAAAAAAAAAAAGTTAGAGAAGGCAAGAGGAAGACCACGGAAAAGATGGTTAGATGGCATAGCAGAATCCTGTGAAAGAGCAAAGATAACAATCACACAAGCCACCAGAACAGCGCAAGACAAAAACAGAAAACCACGACACTGGACAACAACCCGGTAGGAGTGTGACGACAAAAGAAGAAAGAAAGACACTTTAATAATAAAGGTGGATCCCGGAGATAACAGAGGCGACGAAAGACACTGTTTATGAAGCACACACATAAGCCCATTCTAGAAATCTCTTCTTACTCTGAAGCTGTGAAACAAATTAGGACTGGAAAAAAAAAAAGAAAGAAAGAAGAAGGCGCAGGGGCGGCTCACCATTAAGGGTCAGTGAGGCCTGGCCCCACCAATAATCGAAAGGGAGGAAATTTCCGAATTGACAAAAATAGTAAATACTCCAAAAATCATGATTTTTTCGAAAATTTGTGTCTGGCCCCACCAAGAAAAATCACTACGAGCCGCCACTGATAAGGCTTATAGAGAGGGTCGCTCCATGTGTCTCCTTTTTCAACCTGACGCTTAAAGACAAAAACAGGGCTAGAGAATAGATAGATTGTTTAATAATCTCGGAGAACTTTAGATGTTTACTCATGTTAATAATTGCCTCAAATTTCTTGTAAAAAATTAGCTTATATATATATTTGCATTCCTCACTGAACATGTTATTGCGTTTAGGACACAGTGCTGTTATAAAGCTCAGAATGAGAAACATTTGTTTTTTCATCTGCTTTTTGCAAATTACAGTTAATTTGGTGGAGAAAAATAGATTAGCTGAAAGAGGTGAGAACAAGATTTTGACATACATCTGTAGTGGGTTGCAACTGTGATTCATTTATTTCAGGTCATGTTATACCGATTTCGTAACGCTCATTTTTTTGGTCTTCCACGTTTCCGTTTACCTTCTGGTGTCCATCTCAGTGCAGTTTTTCTGACAGAGCTATTCTCTATGTTTATCACATGTCCGAACCAATTTTAGCGTTTTGTATTCTCTTGTTGACACTATGCAAGCAGTAATTGGTTAGATGCAGTGGCGGCTCGTAGTCATTTTTCTTGGTGGGGCCCGACACAAATTTTAGGGAAAACTCATGTTTTTTTTAGCATTTACTATTCCGAGAAGTTATTCCCCTATTGATAATTGGTGGGGCCAGGTCCCACTGGCCCTTAATGACTAGCCGCCCTGGTTAGATGTATGTTTTGCTCAAAGCTGGTGAGATGTTTCGTAGACAATTTGTAGGGATAGGAACGAGTTTGGATATATCTTGTTCTGTCATTCTCCAGCATTCTGATCTGTAAAGTAAAGTAGAAAACACACAGCTGCGGTATGAATTAATATTGGTTCTGATGCTGTGTTGGGTCTATTTCCGGACAGTCTGAATGGCCAATTCGTCTTCTTCTTCTCATATCGACCACTTGTTAACCGCTCTTTTTGATTTGTATGTGATCTGAGCCTAAGAGCGATTGTACGTTGTGCCAGTTTTGCGTCTACAATTAGGTCGTGACATCTGATTTCTGCGACGTTTCGTATTTACTAGGGTAACTTCCCTAGGTCCCCTACATCAGTCACCTCTTACGAAATGATTTGTAGGTCGCAGTGTTACTGATCTTTGCTCCCCTTGCGAGCCCCGGCAATACACATAAGCGTAATAGTCAATGATGGTACAGGAAGAAGTGGATAACAAAGCATCTGTCTTACAAGAAAAGGTGATATCTTATCAATTCAATAAAAATAACAGGTCAAGATGTTCATTCATACCTGCACACATGTCACAACAGGCTCATGTGTCATTTGTCTTCTTCTTTTTCTTCTCTTTCTCTTTATCTCGCGATCACCGCCCAGACCGATGTACCAGATCTCCCGATAAATTATATTCATGTGGAAATCTAATTCATGCAGCCTTAGCATTGGTGTGTTTTACGTCACATCTTCAGCACGATTTGGAGCTCTGATGCTTATCCTTTTGCGATGTGCCTGGTTTCAGCCAGCGTTTACTCGGTTCGCTCTCCGTTCTGTTTCAGTTTCAGTTTGGAATATCTTCATTACACTCCGGACATGTCCATAGGTGCTCCTATCTCCTTCGCAATATCTCCAACAGCGTCCAGCGACTGACCGTACCAGTTCGATTTTGATTGATGAGCCTACTCACGTACCTGTTATGCTGTTCTTTTCTTGCTACTCCAATCTTCAAACCCAGCTTCTACAATCAAGTAGTTGACGTGGATTGGTTTAAATGAAAATCTTCTTTGCGGCCATACTCTATGAGGGCGTTCAAAATATCAGCTTTATCCATCGGCTGGCCCTCTGATCTGCTCTCTCATTGCCAACGACACCCATGTGCCCCGAACGAAGATAAGTGTGATTCTGCAAATTGTTGACGCTTGTAGTGATTCAGTCAATTGCCTGCGCACCAAACCAGCCTCCACCTTGCGGATCATACTCAATGAATCTCCGTTCTGTAGCCATCTAGTGTTTTTTTTACGGTGTGAGGTAGCTAGCCTCACACCCAACCTCCACAGTCGCCTCTTACGATATGCGTGGCAGGTAACAGTGGTTCTATTCTTTACACCCCAATTTGGGCCCCAGTAACCACTGAGCGCTTCTTCTTCTATGCGACTAATCCGATATGTATCATAAACAGGGTGGTGCGCTTGAGGTCTTCACCCATAGTTTGTTTTGTAGGATTGTTTCTGTTCGCCAGATTTCCATTCCCACATTGCTCAGACTGGGACAGTCTTGCAGGATGAGCTCTGGGTACTGCTTTGATTCTCTACAGGTGCAGACAGCCGAGTCCCTGACACCCATTCTATGTATGCGTGCTCCATGCCATTTGTCTAAAAATAGTCTAAAGGTGAATAATTTACGTAATTACACAGATTCCCCCCTTATGACTCCGTTCCTGACGGTAGAAAGGACACCTCATCTTCCGAGAATGTTACACGAAACACAAACTGAGTATCTTCATCAACGATCCTAGGAATCTCATGAACATGTTACACATTTGTCTCAGTCCGGATTCGAACCCACGACTTTCAGATCGACAGGCAAACGTTTTAACCACTTCATCATTTGTGTGTGTGCATAAAGATGAGTGAGAGCCGCGGTAGCGTAGTTGTTAGTGAACTCGCTTCTCAAAGGCTGGTGGTCCGGGTTCAACTCTGGCAGTGGGCGTGGAATTTTTCCCGACTGCGACGCTCTCAAGTCGACCCATCCTCAACTGGGTACCAGACATGCTCTGGGAAAGTAAAGGCGACCGGTGTGATGCTGACCACAGCACTCATCGTGTGCCGACGGTCAATGAAAAATACAGACCTAACACTGCACTGCCCTATATACCACGAGGTATGAAAGGGTTCCTTTACTTTTTTTTATAAAGATGAGTGATGATGTTGTATCTGTTAAAAAATCTAAAGATTGTAATCTTTATGTAGTTTGATTATGACACACACACACAAAAAAAATAAACATAATTTTTATGTTTCAAACATGTTCTAGTTATGAGTAATAGATCAAAACTGTCCTGGGCATGAGGGTTTTTACGGTAATGAGAAAGCGGACAGGCTTGCATCAACAGCATCGATTGTTGGGAAGTTGAAGATGGATAAGACTGATCTTCTTCTTCTTCTTCTTTGCGTTCGTTCTTTACGACCAATTTTAATCACTCTTTGTGATATGTTTGATCTTTGCCAAGAACGTGTATACGTTGCACATTGGTTTGGTAGGTCCCTAAACGCATAGACTTCTACACGTTTAGGACACATGCATCCGATTTCAGCCAAACCTCTTTACGACATGCGTGGCAGGTAACAGTGGTTCTATTCTTTACACCCCAAATTTGGGCCCCGGTAACCACTCGGGCGACCTAGGTCGATAAGGCTGATGTTCTTCGGTCTCTTCACGAATGTCTGTATCAGTGGCGGCTCGTAATCATTTTTGTTGGTGGGGCCAGACATACATTTTTCTGAAAAATCATGGTTTCGGGTTGTAATGTTTTAATTTATAAAATAATAAATACACGTTACACATTATTTTTGGTCGGGCCTGGTCCCAGTGGCCCTTAATGACGAGTCGACACTGGTCTGTATAATAAGGATTCGTAGATGTTGAATCAATCCGACTGCCTGTTGGATGAGGACACTAAAATAGATGTTGAATCAATCAAACGATTTAAGCATTTTGGAGTAACCCGTTGTAACAGTCGAACTGTATGCTGGAGGAGCAGGGTGAGGAGTGTCCACTCAGCGAGCCACAGGAACGATCAGTATGCATACTCTTCGATATATGTTGGGCGAAGACTGAGCACCTATGGGTCTGTCTGGAGTGCAATGAAGTTAGTTTAGTAATCAATAACCAATAACAGATAAAACGTAAGTCGATATAATCACAGAATAAAATCTACCAGCATCAGCGTGAACCTTACTTTCTTTTGTTTATTCAAACTGATATTTGAATTTCTTCTCCGAAATGTCAGTAAAAAAAGTAAACAATGAACTAGAAGAAGAAGATATTTTCGTGCAAAAAAATATAAATAGGATGTACTGCAAAATTGTGACGCCTGTGGCTTAGGGGATAGTGACTCGGTCTATTAACCCCGACATTCTGGGTTCGAATCTCGCCCGAGTGGTTACCGGGGCCCAATTTGGGGTGTAAAGAATAGAACCACTGTTACCTGCCATGCACGTCGTAAGAGGCGACTAAGGAGGTTTGGCTGAAATCGGATGCATGTGTCCTAAACGTGTAGAAGTCTATGCGTTTAGGGGCCTGCAAACCAATGTGCAACGTATACACGTTCTTGGCAAAGATCAAACATATCACAAAGAGTGATTAAAATTGGTCGTAAAGAACGAACGCAAAGAAGAAGAAGTTCGAATCATACTGCGGACAGTTTGTTGCAAATTGTTTCGCGTGGATTTTTACAAAAGGACGATGGCACCACCCGTTCAGAAAGCAATGGAAAACTACTGAACGTAATAATGCCTAGAAAATCACAAACAGCGTTAAAAAGCTGGGGTTGATTCGCAAAGTCCTGTAAAGCATAAACAATTAACTTTAACTAACTGTAAAATTAAATGATAGAACTGATTGTATGCCGACATGTAAGTCCTAAACTATATAGGACACGTCTCCGTGACGAAATAAATAGGTAATTTTTCTTGCATTTTGAAGTTCGTTGATTCGAATTCATATCTTGTCGTTCTATTCACGGCTGCCTTTTCTTTTCAAAGATCCCTTAGACCGTTGCCGAAGATACGAAGTTTGTGCTTTGTGCAGTACTCTTGGCAGGGGGTATGCCATTTCTACGGAGAGAAGCCGAAACATATTGGGATTGATTGATTGATTGATAGGATCATCATAATTGCACTTCGGTGAGTAACCATATGTGCTCTGATCTCTTTCTTATACAGGAAGATCTCAGCGGCAGTGCACGAACTCCATAGCACCGGCGAGGGTCTCTGGTGTAATTTTGAAGATGGTAAAGATATTTTTGAAGGAATTTTATTTTTAATCTTTTCTAACGTATTTTGACTGGGCAGCGGCTTTCTAGCCTGCTCTTTCCGATTTTGAGCTGTCAAGGGTTCTTTTACATGCTGAAATTGAACACGGGAACTAAGTTTTATCGTCCGTCTCCGATAGGACTTGGATCTCGATCTCACCTACACTGAGATCAAGGATCTCTGGAAAAATATCCAGACGGTTTCACGAGAAGCATATTCCATATGGGGAATACCGACGCAATGAGGTCACATCTTTGTATTTAACCTTTTCTTTCTATCTTTATATGTTAACTGAATCCATTTTTCATTATAACAACTGTCAACTATTGGCAGTATATGATTGCTCAACTCTCTTTTCTTTGTCAGCTGTTTTTGATTCACTTGATTTATTTGTAGAATATCTCTCTCATTTTTGCTCCTCAAATTCTGTCAGAAATAGACAGCTGGTTACAATTCTGTACTTGGGGAATTCCCTCGGTTATACGGTAACTTTCAGCCTGGTGAAATCGTCATCAATAGATCCCCTCTAGCTCAAGCGGTAGTGAGCTTGATCACGAACCCAAACGTACCTGGTTCAAACCCCACGGTGGGCAAGTTTGGAAGCAAATTCGTTCCGTGGGATTTTTACACAGGTAAAAATAGACCTCACCGTTCAGAAAGCAATGGCAAACTGCTGAACGTATAAGTGGTGCCTATAAAAATCAACGGCTCGTTTACTGTGGTTGATGGCTACGTCCTTTAGGATATGCCACGATTTTCATTTTCACACACTAGCTGCAAAGACTTTTTTGTTTGTCCCAAAGATCAGTCACTTTTGTTGCCCGTGTGGCGCTGGGGCCCTCAAGAGAAGCAAAGAATAGCACTGCCACCTACAAGGCATGTCGTAAGAGGCGACTGATGTAGGACCTAAGGAGGCTGTCCTAGTAAATAAAAAGCATCGCAGAAATCATGATGTGCTAGTCTACCTGCATAACTGGCACAACGTACAATCGCTATTAGGCTCAGATCACATACAAATCACATTAAAGAGAACTTATCACATTATAGTGATCAAGTGGCGGCTGTAAGAACATGTGATGATACTTCAGATTGGTTTCTTCTTCTGTCGATCACCGGTTTGACATAAGGCAGGGAGTTAAACAGAGCCTCATTTTGTCGCCTTGTCTGTTTAACATTTATGCAGAAAACATCATGAGGAATGTTACAGAAGATATCGGAAAACAACAATGATTCTTTTATAATCGGAGGAAGAGATATACCTGAACTAAGATACGCTGATGATACAGTGTTACTGTCAACATCACAAAAATAAATTGAGAAATTATTAGGAGAAGTGAAAGATAAAAGCGAAAAACAAAATCAATCTATATCTAAATGTGGCACAAACAAAAATAATGACAACAGATAAAACGAACATGACAAAACGATATTTTTATCAACGGAGAGAAAGTAGAACATGTGAACAGTTTTAAATATCCTGGTTCACTGCTAACAACAGATGGAAATGAGATGAAGGAAATTAAAAGAAAAAAAGCATGGCTTCACAAAAAATTAAACAACTAAAAACAGTATTGAACGGAATTGATAAGAAAACAAAGATCAGAATACTAAGAGCATGCACATTCCCACTTGCAACGAATGGGTGTGAAGCATGGACATTTAATAAGGCAGTGGAAAAACATATAAGTGCTTTTGAATATAAGTGTTACAGAATAGTCCTTCGTATATCTTGGACAGAGAAGAGAACAAATATATATATCCAGAAAGAACTCAAAATCAAAGAAAACTGGCTGATGATACAAATAAGAAAGAGAAAATTGAGATATTTTGGACATATAAAAAGACATGAAGGGCTGAAGAAGGCCATCATGGAAGGAGGCATCCCGACAAAGAGAAGAAGAGGAAGATCACGGAGAAGATGGATTTTGAATATAACCGATGGTTTGAACATGACGGCTGAAGAGGCAGGACTATGAGAGAGATACATTCCGGAGGACTGTTGGGGTGGAAAAGTTCTGCTCAGGACAAGCTATTTGATGATGAACATCTGGCAACCCTATTTGAAACGCAAGACAAACTGCAATGCTAATACGTTTTTTCGATCCAGAAGCACTTGAGCTTTCAGCTCTTCGGCTCGGTGCCACGGACATCGTAATCCTTCGGTTCGGTGCCACAAACACCGTAAATCTGGAGAACTTATGGCTTTTCTGTCAGCCCGAGGAATTGAATCGTACTCACAGGGGATTTGTCACCCATCGTCCAACGCGCTACAAACACGCTGAGAAGGCGGGCTATGCTAATATGTTACAAATACTCCCAAAATATAGTAAAATCCATTTAGCCGACTTTTAATAAAGTGATGGCACTTGATCTGAACTGACTCATACAACACAAAGCCATTGCCAGGTTTGACCATCTTAAGACTCGACAACTAAAGCAAAGTTGGAATGTAACATGACCTAAAGTACCAAAACATCAGAACCACATTCACTATACTTTGCACAACAAATCTTAAGCACTCTTCTAAAAGTACCAAAACATCACAACCACATTCACTATACTCTGCACAACAAAACTTAAGTACTCTTCTAATTTGCTAGACTATCTCTAACTTTTTTTGTAATCTAGAATAATTGTTCCCGCTGCCGTCAGTTCCCATCAATATTTCCTGAAAATCATCATTTTGCATTAGTAAACTAACTCTCATGGGAATTTTGTATATGAATCCTCGCACTCGTATCGGTCACGTGTCTGCGTGATTATCACGTCTAGATAACTAGTAACAACGTGACTCGCTCATGCTTTAACTGAAAATGAATTTGACGATGTACTCTGTTAGTTCTATTTATTAGAAGCTGTTTGTAATCCATTATTGCAACGTAATATTTATATTGTGAAATCATGTTCGTGAAGTTGTTGCTTCTGTGAGAGTATTTTGTTTAAGCTTGTTCTAGCGAGTGAAATGAAATCTATATTTCTTGTTTGTGTTTTGTAAAACAATATTTGTTTTATTGCCAATAATATTTGTAATAACATTCGCTGTTTTAAAGTTAATTCTGTAGTCGATTATACCACTCTGTTGTATATACACTTCTGATATCCATTCTTATTTTCTTTGTTCTTCTTGCTATATTTTTTCTTATTACTTGTCTTCTTTCTATTTCTCTAATTTTCTTTATCTATCTACATTTATTTATATATATATGTATTTGGTTACGAATCATGGACTATTACACAAAAATTAAGAACGAAAATCCAGTCCTTCGAAACTAAATGCTACAGAAAGATCCTACGAATACCATGGACAGAAAAAGAAAGAACACTGATGTCCTGAAAGAACTAAATGTTAAAGAGAATTGGCTGATAAACAACATACTATACAGAAAAATTACATACTTTGGTCACATCAAGCGTCACGATGGCCTGGAAAGAACAACACTAGAGGGCAGGGTCCCAGGACGCAGAGGCAGAGGCAGACCAAGAAGAAGATGGCTACAAGATATTAAAGAAACCATGAACATGACCATCGACGAAGTGGGTGAACTGGCAAGAGACAGAGTGAATTTCAGAAGTGCTGCAAAGAGAGCAACTTCCTATAAAGGATACGCCCCTTGATAATGATCTATATTTATATCCTCTTCGTGTCCCGATTGACACATAAGTCTTACACAAGAGACTTCAACTTTTGCCGTTATGTTGCCTTTCTAGCAACCGTTATCCACGTCAGGCCCCATTCCCTCAACTCTCTCTCCACAGTGTTTCTCCATGTATATTCTGGACGTCCAAGCATTCTCTTCCCATCCGCTGTCCATCTGAGACTATCATATCCAATGCCCTCCCTCATTAGCATACGACATACATGTTCCCAAACCACCTTCATCTTCGTTTCTTAATAATAGTCTCCAAAGATGCACAGTCCGTTCGTTTCAAAAGCTCCTCATTTGTTACGGTATTTGGTCAGAAAATGTGCAAAATTCTTCTTAAACATTTATTCTGAAATGTCTCCAACTTGTATATTATGTGTTTGTTCATTTTCCAGCATTCAATGATCCATTATTATAATATAATATTTATATTGTGAAATCATGTTCGTGAAGTTGTTGCTTCTGTGAAAGTAGTGTACTGAGTCTTGTTCTAGCGAGTGAAATGAAATCTATATTTCTTGTGTGTGTTTAGTAAAACAATATTTGTTTTATAAAATAATTTGTAATAACATTCGGTGTGCTACAGATAATTCTGTAGTCGTTTATATCACTCTGTTGTATTTATTTTTCGTATATCTGTTCTTATTTTATCCCCCATCCGTGTATTTCCGGGGCTCTCAAGAAAAGCAAAGTAAAACTCGGTGTGCTAAAGTTAATTTTATATTCGTTTATACCACTCTGTTATATTCACGAGTGCAGTCTTTTTTTCCAGAGACCCAAGGATTATTGCTGGGGCTACAGAGTTCGTGCTTTGTGCAATGCTCTCTGCAGATAGCGTGCCATTTCTGCTGAGAGGGACCGAGCCATGGGGTAAAACCTGGTGCAATGAAGTCAATCCTTCGGCTTAAAACCCTTTATACATTTTTCTTATATCTGTTCTTATTTTATTTGTTCCGCCCGTGTATTGCCGGGCTCTCAATAGGAGCAAAGAATAGTAACACTCGTTGTGTTAAAGTTAATTCTGTACTCGTTTACATAACTCTGTTGGAGAGAGACCGAGCCATATGGGATCAAACCCGGAGAAATTAAGTCAATCCTTCGGCTTAAAAACCCTTTATACATTTTTCTTATATCTGTTCTTATACATTATTTACTATTTAAACCGGTTCTGACTAGCTCGTCCTACATAGTTCATAGTTCCTAAGTACGGTTCCAACTTCACTGCAACGGGTCACCCCATAATTGCTCCGTTCCTGTGTCAATGAAAATCACACGAAATGCTAACAACTGTGAAATGTTTCCTGTGTGAACTAATTCCAGAATGAAACAGCCACGTACCGCCACAAAAAACAACCTGCACCGCATAAATGCATATGGCCGTCGCTAATGTAGCAACACAAAACTGTTCATCACTTGAATTGCAATTCTTGTCGAAGGGAATATCAATCATGAAGCTCGTCCTACGTCACATTTGTTCCTGCACTACAATTACACACCATCACACAACCTTGACCTATTCTACGTCATAACTGAACCTTCTAATTTCCATACATATATGCCAGATTAGCTCCATTCATAGGCTGCTTTTAAGTTGAACACCCTGTATTATTTGTTCCACCCGTGTTTTGCTGGGGAGGGGAAGGGGGCACAACAGGGGCAAAGAATAGTAAAACTCGGTGTGATAAAGTTGGTTTTTTTTTTGTTTTCGCTTTAACTCAGACGAAGTTTCATCTCTGAAACTGATTTTTGCGTGAAAATTCGTTTTTCCAATTTCTTACAACGGCAGCAGTGTTACATTGTAAATTACTTTACACTGGCAGCCGTGTGCTCAATGTACTCGTAATTAGTATTCCCTCGCCATACAGGCAAATTTTCTCCGACTTCAGAGGTACTCACGTTATCGTCCTGAGTAAGACCAGGGACTCGAACAAATGCCGGACAGTAGGTTCGAACCCGAGCTATGAGGCGTCTCACAGCTAGCAGGCCGACTATCAACTACTCTAGGCAGTCCCCTGTGATAAAGTTAATTCTCTACTTGTTTATATCACTCTGTTGTATATATTGTTCTGATATATATTCTTATTTTGTTTGTTTTTCTTACTCTAATTCTTCTAATTACGTGCATTCTTTCTATTTCTCTTATCTTATCTTATCTTAACCACATTTGCCATGAAGCGACGTGGGGAGAGTTAGTTTTCTATCTTGTGCCATGTGTGTTGCGTTTGACGTTGTCAGTCCATGCTTTCGCAGGGACTCTGAGATGTTATCTATCCATCGTGTTCTTTGTCTGCCTCATGCTCCGCGCCCTGAGCGTCGATTATTGTAGGCAGGTGATGGCAGGTAGTAAATTTGGTTCCATTCTCATTAGATGGTCTAACCACTTGATTCTTTGCTTCTCGATGTACTGTATGCATGGTATAGTCCCAACGATGCTTCTGATATTCTCGTTTTTCACTCTATCTATCCTTATTTCCTTAATATCCATTCATTTTCTTTTAATTCTCTTCAATTATATCTTGTTTCTATTTTTTCATTTCTTTTTGTTAATTCTTCGATACTATCGTTTAAAAAAAAAACTGTCGTTACTTCCAGCAGTACCGATTTTAGGGCGGTGTAGGACAGGTGGGACGAGAGTCTGAGGAATTTAATGGCCACATGGCTAGTGCAGTCGTCACGAAGCTGTTCAGATAGGATTTTTCATTTTAGCCTCTACAGAAAAAAACTCCTTGGTCTTACCGTGAATACGGGACTACCGAATAGGAGCCGTGCTCTAATCAATTCGGCTAGACGCTCTTTCCTGCGATACTGTACTCCCCATATATAAAAATCTTGAAATTCCTATGAGTTTATTTTGTAACATAATTTGACTGAAATCGGAGCATGTGTCCTAAACGCGTAAAGTCTATGCGTTTAGGCCTACAACCAATGTGCAACGTATCACGTTTTTGAAAGATCAAACATATCACAAGTGATTAAAATTGGTCGTAAGGAACGAACGCAAGAAGAAGAAACGTAATTGGTTGCAGTTTTTGATTATGCTCACTACTTTCGGTTTGTTTTTGTAATATTAATTTTCAGTTCTATAAGTCCTACAGAACATGTGATCCATATCTGTACAAGTCATTATCGATCCAGGAACCACGCTTCTATTATAGAGAAGGCCGTGCATGAACCCAGTCGGAATACACCCATCTTTCTGTTGGTACTAGCGAGTTAAAGTCACGTTATTCTGTAATCTACCATTCTTTATGAAAAAAAGGATGCTTTGTTTTGTATTTTCATCTGTTTAGAATATCGAGTACAGTTACACGATGACCTGATAGATATATTAAATGGCAAGATTTACACGTCTGGTCTTTGTGACCTGTCAGTATTTATTGCATAGACGCCCATGTTAGGAGAGTAATATTGAGCGAATATGAGCTATTCGTTACTCAAATACCTATTATCGAATAGTACCGAAATAACAGAGGTGAAAGAAACTTGAACACAATTTGTAAAAAGCAAATGCTGTAACCTACCAGCTAACCCCATTGTTAATGCACTCAAAAATGTCGCTGACAGCTAAACAACAGATGACCAACAGCGTTTTCATACCTACTTTGTGCTACCAGTGCCAAACATGGACAATGAGGAAAACGCAGTCACAAAAAATAACTACATGTGAAATGCGCTGCCAGCGAAAAGTTACCAACAACACAAGAAAAGACAAGTCACCAACATCAGCATAAGAAAGAAAGTTGACACAGAACCTTGCTTGAATTACATTGAGAAACAAAGAATGAAGTGGTTTGGCTACTTAATAAGAATGCACCCAAACTCCACTGTACACAGAGTCTCTCTACAACAGAACATCAGGAAAGAAGGCGAGAGGAAGACCACGAAAAGATGGTTAGATGGCATAGCAGAATCCTGTCAAAGAGCAAAAATAACAATCACCCAAGCCACCAGAACAGTGCAAGACAAAAACAGAAATCACGACACTGGGCAACAACCCGGTAACAGTGTGACGACAAAAGAAGAAGAAGAAGCAGAAAGAAACTATTTTGAATCGCACACAGAAGTCCGATCTATAATTATTTTCTTATCGTGAAGCTGTAAGACTAAACAGGATTTTAAAAAGATGAAAGAAAAATTTCATTGACACATTTCTTTGATATCTTTAAAAATAGCATTTATTATTATATGTCCAATTTACATCGAAGGCTGACGATATCTGATCTTTGCTACATATCTTTTCAAACATACGAAGGCGGACTGAAAGATTTTGTCTCCACTGTTATTTTTTCATTAACATCAGACATATCTTAATAAACCCGATTCTCTACAGTTGCATGGCATCTCTCTTCCGTTGGCTGGCATGGCTACAATATCAGAGAGCTGCCATGGACAGAAATGACATTCTTAACGCATTGAGAGAGTCTATCCGAACGGAGGAGTTTTAGGGTTGAGAATCCACTCGCTGACCAGATTGAGAGAGATGGGTGTCGATATTGGTGCAGCCAGAAAAGAACAACATACCAAATATGCAAAAAGATTGATTAATCAGCATCCAACTGGCGTGTTGGGTCGTTGGATGCTGCTGGATTTGTTGAGGCGTAGAATGCAACATCTATGGACGTCTCCGGAGAGATATGATGATAGTCCTCATATATAACTGATCTTGCACACAAAGATACTAACATTTTCCCGGCCAGCCCACATCGAAATGGAGGGGTCTTCAAACGTGCGGTTTAAATTGCTCGCTATTATTTAATTCTTAACAGTCGAAGATGTTTCTGCAATTGAACATCACAGGCGTATGCAAGCCGTTTATGGTGATCATTGTGCTGATGTGAGTAAAGTGTAAAGCGATGGACAAAGCGTTTGCAAGAAGGAGAATACCGGAATACCACCATAAGCAATCACCTCAATCATCGGCTAAATGAATTATTTTGATTTTTTTTTCTTAAATTCTCAACGAGTTGTTCTTGCAGAATTTCCTGAAAAATCAACAAGTAACTGAAAGTTACTTTGAAACTCTGCTTCTTCTTTTGCCGTCACACTGCTACTGGGTTGTTGCCCAGTGTCGTACTTTTCAGTTTTTGTCTTGCACTGTTCTGGTGGCTTGGGTGATTGTTATTTTTCCTCTTTGAAAGAATTCTGCGATGCCATCTAACCATTTTTAGTGGTCTTCCTCTCGCCTTCTTTCCTGATGTTCTGTTGCAGATGACTGTATACTGTAGAGTTTGGATGCATTCTTATTAAGTGGCCAAACCACTTCTTTCTTTGTTTCTCAATGTCATGCAAGCAAGGTTCTGTGCCAACTTTCTTTCTAATGCTGATGTCTTTTCTGGTGTTGCTGGTAACATCGAAACTCTTACCGCAGAAGAATCAGAAGGATTGAATAAGAAATGAAGCAATTCTTCAACACGACAACGCCAGGGCGGCTTTCCCCACCGTTTCTAAAACTAAAGAAACAAGGGAAGGACCAAAACTTCAGCTGTGAAGTCAGAAATGAGGAAATTGCTTCAAAGACAAAACAACGATTTCTTGATGGGTTGGTTTTATAAACTAGTGCGTTGGCACGAACGTATAGACTTACGACTATTGTATCCTTTGACGTTGCTTGATAAAGACCTTTTGGTCGAAAAGTCCCTGCTTATTGTTTTTGCACTTTGTAAGACTACAGTAGTTTGTAAGAGTACAGTAGTTTGTAAGACTACAGTAGTTTGTATGAGTACAGTAGTTTGTAAAACTACAGTAGTATGTCATCATTGAACAATTAGCTGAACATATAATACAAGATTTCATGCAATGAGGTTAATCAATCCTGAATCGTCTCTCTCTCTCTATCCTTGAGTCTTGTTCCCCATTGAATTTATCTGTTGCAACAATGCATTTAAAGCCCACAACATGACAAGCCTCAAAATGATGATTAAAATTTGTGATATATTTCCTCTGTGCCTCTTTCACCTCAAAGATATTGCATTTTTTGTTAGCAGTCAACTTTCTTCTAGAAAACAGTAAACATACAACACAACAGTAAACATACAACACAACAGTAAACATACAACACAACAGTAAACATACAACATAACAGTAAACATACAACATACAAACATAACAAAACATTGAATGCCATCATCTTGAGCACTTTTTTTACTTTTGTTTATTCCAAAAAATCAAATTAAGTTTCACTGTTTAAGTTAACAAGAAAAATACAAAACACTATCTGGACAGTTTGACTAAACAGAACAAAATTAACAGCAAAAATGCATCACACAAATTGAAGAAACAAAAATTTTAATTTTTTTTTTTTTGGTTATGTTTTAAAATTAACTTTAAATACTGACAACTTAACAAAGAGCATCAACAGGAGGGGGAGGGGAGGGGCGGGGAGTCAACATTTCAACTAAAAGTCTTTGATCAAGAAACTATCTACAATCATAAACAATGTGCAATGCTTAATAAGGCAAAAATAAAAAAATTGCACAAACTTTTAATTCCCTGCTGTTCTTTTTTGATGTGTGAAACTGATACTTGCTGTATTGTTTATCATTTGTGACTGACAGCTTTAATGAGGACTAGCCTGTAATTAATAATACGTTACATTGGACCTGCAAGTAATTTCTCCATACCGCTCTATCTCATCCAGGGAACTGAGACCCGATATTTCTTGCCTCTTTCAGCAAAGTTCGTTTCAAGGTCCCCTTAGGTCGTCCTCTCTTTCTTGAACCCTTTGTATCCCACTTCAATGCCTGCTTTGATATTTGTTGATCATTTCTCCTCAAGGTGTGCCCAATATATCTCCATCTTCTCTTTCTTATAACAGTTGTCACTAGTGGTTGACCAGCCATGTCTCCGATTTCATCACTTCTGAATTCGTTCCATTTTATATTCATTTTTTTAAAGTTTTTTAATTTACCTGTAATTACTAATTTTTTAATGAAATGAATGAAAATCATGGCATATCTTATACAGGATGTCCTCGCTATCAACCATATTAAATGAGTCGATGATTTTCTGCACAAAGCATTCCTAAGGATCTCTACACAAAATACACTTGTGAACAAAATGAGGTGGTACAGATTTGAACCTACAACCTCCAGAACGCAAGCAACAGCTTAACCACTTAGCCAGAGATCCCCCTTCCCCATGGTGTCATGTGCCACAAGTCAGCAGGGACTCCTGTGAGGACGGAATCACGAGACTGCCGAAATTCTGCATCAAATGCACAGAATAAATCTGCAGGAACCCAAGTGAGGATGGATGAAAAGTGTATATGATCAGTGAGTTACCGGAACTATAAGCATGAATTCTCTTTGATATCTGCTACAAGTACCTGAGCATGTCGCCTGAGAGCAATAATGTTGATTTCGCTTGCTAATTAATGAATCCAAATTATTCACATCCCCTGTGCATGACCCAAGTCCCACAAATGATCCAACGAGTAATTTAAATGTATAACATGTGGGATAAAATACAGGATGTTCAAGATAAAAGCAGCCTGTGATTGGAGCCAATCTGGCATATATTTATGAAAATGAGAAGGTTCAATTATGACGTAGTAAAGGTCAAGTGACGGTATGTAATTGTAGTGTGGGAAGGGCGATAAACAAATGTGACTAGGACGAGCTAGTCAGAACCGGTTTAAATAGTAAATAGACACCACACAATATGTAACTGGCAACTTTCGATTTGTCAATGGGGCTGCTTTAATCTTGAACACCTTGTACAATAACATATCCCTTAGCTTTTTCAGACCTTAGGATATGAAGTGCCTGTCAATTGCCATTTATAGTGTACAGAAGGTAGGAGGGCCAATTCCTTTTCTCTCGTGTGCAACGCCAAGTGTTGGATTGAACCCACAATACAGAGGATACTTATTCAAGAACACCATATAAAAGACTGAACACTAATTCACACTAAAAAAACGGACATTTTAGATAAATTTCTCATTAAATTGAACACAATTTTGAAACCAAATGAACAAACATTTTAATTAAGAAATTCAAATTTCAGAAACTGGTCTCTAATGTGATACCATAATTTTCTCCAACATTAACTTTCTCCAATATGTTTTTTTTTTTCCATAATCACATCAAGTGTTCATCATCCAGTTTACTGCAGATTTTCTCTGTATAAAGGTTTTGACCTCTTGATAAGACAATAGCTAGTAAATATGCCCTTTGACATGCTTCTTTAGTCAAGACATTGGTACTCTCATTGTCTCGCTGCCACATGTACTCAATATAATTGTTTTTATTCCATCGCAGGCATTTATGAGCATCTGTTACAGACCCTAATGTTCATATCTTTACTACATACATTTTTTCTATGTTCAATCCGCTACATCAGTGCTATTTAACGTTTTAAATAATTGGGTCATGTCTGACTTATGACTGTGGAGCGAGTCGCCATGTAGCAATTGCAATAATAATAAAGTAATATTAATAGTAACATAAATAAAAATAATAACGGATGAAAACTTAATCCTGACTACGAGTTGAATTTTTTTTTTATTGTGTTTATGAAAAGAAACTGAATCATTCCATTATTCAGAAACACATTTTTTTCTCTTGAAATTCTGATTAACGTTAAATTCTGGAGAATCTTTTTCTGCTTGAGCGATCCATATGGACCACTTGTTGAACCACTCTTTGTGATTTGTATGTGATCTGAGCCTAAGAGCCCACCGAAAGATAAGCACTTGAGCTCCAATTGGTACTGAAGGCTGTGCACGTACATCATGTTCTGATGTTCGGCTCTTTATATATCACAATAGAATGATAAAACGGCTTAAAAACGATCGCGAGAGAATCTAAGAGCGATTGTCGTTGTCAGTTATGCGCCATCGATTCAAGTAGGCCAGCACATCCGATTTCTGCACTGCTTTTTATTTACTAGGGTAGCTTCATTAGGCCCCTACCTCAGTCACCTCTTACGACATGTCTTGTAGGTTGCAGTGGCATTATTCCTTGCTCCCTCTGTGGGCCCTGGCAACACACAGGGAAGTTCATAGTTTAAGAGATAAGGTGGCTGTGAAAACCCATTCATGTTACTAGAAGAGACAAAAGATAAGCACATATCCTGTCTTTTTTTTTCTTGTGTTCACCTGCTATGAAGTCACACTGGCGAGTCGGGAGAACAAATTAGGGCATCAGGGATGTATGTTACAGGCATTTGCTGGCTCCAGCATTGGATAGCACTGCACTAAAGGATATCTTTTTCTTCTTCTGCATTCTCACTAGATTGGGATTTCAGGTTCTCTAATAAAGGCAGCCGTCTGCCTCAGATTATCAGTCATGCCATACAGTTTGTCTTGGACGCTAGTGTAAGTGGGCCACCTCTTTCTTCTCAAGACTGCATATCTGGGGACAGTTCTGTAGGATATAATTCCTATGATTTCTGCTTCCCGTTTGTGCCGACCTCTTCCGCAGTAAGTTTTGGCCACCCTCGTGATGGTAGGTCTGACATTCTTACTGCGTGGCTAAATCTCAGAGGCAGATTGGCGACCGTAGAATCCGCTATCCTATTCCTCATTGTGAGTGGTCGTTGCACCATGTTATGCGCCTTACGGCCTGGTGCATCCGTTTTCTGCAAGCATTTGTTTTGGGTTAGCATTCCTTAGCGGACTCGTGCATCCGATTTCAGCCAAACCTCCTTAGTCGCCTCTTACACATGCGTGGCAGGTAACAGTGGTTCTATTCTTTACACCCCAAATCTGGGCCCGGTAACCACTCGGGCGACTAAAGGATATTATAATATACACTTCAATGAATATTGATCATAAATCTAACAGCACGCTTGTATTCTAACCCACAGATTTGGACATGTAAGTGTGTGCACACATGGTGTGTGTATATATGCAAATATATATGTACCAAATGCGATCAATCCTGTTCAAAACTTAAACAATATGAACACAAACAATAAACATAAATGCACAACTCATAATTGCACTAAAATGAAAACAACAAGCATATGCAAGCAATACAACATAATAATTACATTTCAGGATGGGAGGTTGGAGGCGGATTCCTCTGTGACAAAGTGGTAAAACAGTTTGCCTTGTGTTCTGAAAGTTATTGGTTTGAATTCAGACCACTTAGTTTGGTTCATGTGCATATTTAATCCACAGGTCCCTTATGACTGCTGATCAAATTACGGAGTTTGTACTTTGTGCAATATTAACTGCTAGCAGAACGTCATTTCTTAGTACATGTACTAAGCTATATGGAAAAACCTGCTGAAATGAAGTCACCTGTGCCTTTAGACCAGTGTTTCCCAAACTTTTTTGTGCCATGCCCCACCAAAGCTTTTCAAAACTTTGTATGCCCCCTCCCCATCTATCAAATGGATATTACAAATGTGCATGGAGTCATATTCAACATCATCAAATAGCTTGTTCTGAGCAGAACTTTGCAACCCTAGCAGTCCTTCAGAATTTCTCTCTCATAGTCCAGATGTCCCGCCTCTGCAGCCGTAATATTCAAACCATCAGTTACATCCTGAATCCATCTTCTCCATGGTCTTCCTCTTCTCTTTGCCAGTTTGCTGCGTTTCATAATGGCCTTCTCCAGCCCTTCTAGTCTCTTTATATGTCCAAAATATCTCAATTTTCTCATTCTTATTTGTAGCATTAGCCAGTTTTATTTGATTTTGAGTTGTTTCTGGATAGATCTATTTGTTCTCTTCTCTGTCCATGATATATTGAGAACACTTATATGTGCACTTATATTCAAAAGCACATATATCTTTTTACACTGCCTTGTTAAATGTCCATGTTTCACACCCATATGTTGCTACTGTGAACACAAATGCATTTCAGCATATACGCATTCATATTTCTCCATGTATCCTATTGAACTGAAAAACTAACATAACATACTAAGAATATTGACATCAAACAGTAAGGAAGTAAACAACATACAGCAGAATATGCAATCAAACTTGTTGCATACAACCAGGAAACTTGCATGCAACCTAATATGCAACTCAACCATGCAATAAATATAACAGGACACAAAAAAAGCAACCAATCTCAAATAAAATTGAAAAAATAAGAACTCATAAAGCATTGCTGACAAATGCAATATATCAAATTAAGTAAACTAAGTATAATTTGTAATTTGTTTTTAAAAAAAGGATAAAAATTTATACAACCAACAACTAATGAAATGTCTGGACAAAAAAACCACAAATTATGATGTGTCCGATTTGGTTAAACAAGAGCAAAAAAATGATGAATAAGACTAGTAATATCTATAACACACCCAAATAAAAAAACATGGAAACAATCAAATTTAATATGTTAAGAAGAATGTGATGAAGGTGTTTAATGGTTTACAAATTGATCAAACTATTCAACAATTGCAAATGGTTCTAAGACTATCAAAAGCTTTAGATCGGGAATGGGAAACCAGTTTTTGGTCCCAGGGCTGAATGCAGAACTATGCAGATGTTTACAGACCATACTAAAATTAAATTCACGTTAAATATGATATCTACATTCCCATCATTGATACAGCATTCGAAGGTCACATCTCAAGACAATTACTTGGATGTACACGCCTGGGCATGCTGGGTAGCAACGGTCGAAGGTCACATCTCAAGACAATTACTTGGATGTACACGCCTGGGCATGCTTGCAACGTGCATCGAAGGTCACATCTCAAGACAATTACTTGGATGTACACGCCTGGGCATGCTGGGTAGCAAACGGTGCATGAAGTTATGCCCACCCTGATGTCCTCATTTCGCAATCTTTCCTGGTGACCCCCCACTGTACAACGTGCTGACTTTCTTGCCAACAATGCCCCAACTCAAGTTGGCAGAAGTATGGACAGAAACAACGTCACCAATGCGGTCCGCATTCATTTGTGATATGGTCGATACTCAAATACTGAACCAATTGCGAAAGTAATGAGTTAAGTTTGAACATGTCAGACAGTATCATCTTCATGATAGAGAGAGAGAAGATATACTAATCAACTTCTCATGGGTACGGTGAGCAAGTGGACTTTGGGATCGCTTCTACAGTGAAGTAAGGAGCATGCAAGGGAATGCCCAATGTGCCATGACATCGATCAAATAACATAATATAACTTCATGGACATATGTTTTTGTGCTGATCTGAAAGCTGAATTACATATAATATTCACATATTATCAAAGTCAAGGAGATGACAATCTGTTATGACAGTAGTTCAACAGACAAAAAAGCAAACTTAAATTATAAATATTGACCTGCATAGTTGGTAGCAATAGGAAGATTTTGTTAGAGTCTCTTTTAAAAAGGCACTCGATTTTAAGTTAACCCTTTGAACCCTGTCCACTTGTACCCTAAAAATCCCTGAGCTCCTGAGAAAAAACAGCACATATCAGAGTGATATTAAAATCATGATAATTTAGTAAACTAAGTGCTCTATAATTTGTTATTGACTAACCCCATCATCTCCGTTATTCATGTTTATTATATATTTGTAGAATACCCAAATATTTTTAATTTACTTGATATGTTAAATAGGTAATGGCCCCCAAATACTTCCACATAATGTATCTTGTTCTCAAGATTGAAAATGTATGGCTTGAAAATCAATCAATTAAAACAATTCTTCATCATTTAAAATGATTGTCTAACTCACTATTGATATCCTTTTCAAAATATTTACATTCTATGTCTAATTCATCTTCGGAATCATTCAGAACAAGTTCGACAGCTTGCTCTGTTGTTATCCTGTTAGAGTGACAAATTCCTCAATAAGAAGAGATTTCTAGTACAAGCTTTTGTGTGACTTCATTGACAGTGTCGTTCGCCACCTCTGTTATCTCTGAGGTCCACCTTGTGTGTGGCCTCATCGGAATAACAATGCTCTTTGAGGTGCACTGTCTGTTGGTAAACTGGTTGTGTGCTGAACCATTTAATTTGTTGTTTCTTGATGAAATTCAGTACTGACGATGTACCCACTTTTTTTTCCTGATGTTTTCATTTCTAAGTTATGTATGCCATGGTCTTGGAGATCAACTGCAGTAATGAATCCAAGCTTCTGAAATGTTATAAGTAATGCTAATCCTATAATATATAATGACACAATGATATGAAGTGTGCGTGACTTCACAGTACTAGTCTGTAAAATATGAAAGTGATATGATCAGTTCTCTTTTAATCTAACTAGTCTTTTCTCCAGTCTCTCAGAGAAGGGTGCACATGTCCATTTGAAAAAGGTGGCTTGAGTAGCAAAGCAAAGAACAGCAAAAAGTTACAAATATGGATAGAGTCGATGGATTCTAGCAGAAGTATGGACAGAGCCAATGAATTCTTGCATAAGTATGAACAGAGTCGATGAATTCTTGCAGAAGTATGGACAGAGCCATTGTCATAAATGCGATACGCTCTCATTTAAGTGATATAGGCGAGTCTCAAACACTGGAATGAGTGAGAATTTGGCGTTAAATTTGAACATGCGAGACAGTGTCATCCTTGGGTAGAGAAAGTCTACCAATCAACTTCTCATGGGTACGGTGAGCAAGTGGACTTTAGGATGACTGCTGCTGCAGCGGAGGACAAAGAATGCTTGGTAATGCCCAATGTGCCATGGCGTCGAACGCATTATATAACATCTTCTTCTTCGAACTTCAGAAATTATGAATTTTCACTCTTTTTTATATAGTGCAATGTGTGGGAGTACCCGGCTTTCTTTAAAACCCAGAAACCTCCAACAGCTCTAGGTGTGTAGTGTTATGCTTAGTGCTGCAGAGACTCCTACTAAGGTAGGGTTCAAACATAACATAACATTGTTATGTAAACAAGACTAGAACTATTTAAAAACCATTTCAACCAACACAAACATTGCAAAAATTGATATTTTCTTTGACGCCATTGTCACTCATGCAACATAAAATCTACATAATGTAAAATCTGGTTAAATAATGTCTATACTACTGTATATATCCAGCCTGTTAGAAGATATCAGGGCAAGATACAGAATTTGCTGAATGTCCCTTGCAGCCAACCTTTGATATTGAAACTGCTCAAGATGGTGATACTGCTCTCAAAACAGATGAGACTGCAGTAAAACTATTTGATTGGCAAAACACATAATCACAAGTACTGTAGTTTTACAAATTACAAAACCAGCAACGTTTCTGTTGGTCGAAACGTTGCTGTATTTTGTCTTTGTTTTTGTAAAACTACAGTACTTTGTGATTACGTGTACTGCTCTCAAACAGGATTAATGACCATTAGTGATGTCAGCAGATTACCAACAGACAGTGTGCCTCAAAAAGCAATGTTACTGCAATACAGAAGGTTACTTTATTCTTCTTCTTCTTCTTCTATCCAATACAATAGATACAAAGCAAAAGGCCAGCTATGCAAAAGGTGGACCTCAGAGATAACAGAGGCGACGAAAGACACTATTTATGAAGCACACACAGAAGCCTGTTCTAGAAATCTCTTCTTACTCTGAAGCTGTGAGGCAAATCAGGACTGTAGAAAAGAAAAAAAAGACAAGGCGCATAGAGAGGTTTGCTCCAGGTGTCTCCTTCGACATGACGCTGAAAAGCAAAACATGATTAGAGAATAGATAGACAGTGATGTCCCTAATATATATTTATTGGGTCTGCATGGAGTGCAATGACGTCAGTTCAATAACCAATAAAATATATTTATTCTAAACTATCTGGTATAGCAATGCTGGAGAATGACAAAACAGTATGGACACTTATGGACTATAAATATAGCAGACACATATATTTAAAAAGAAGGCTTGTTCATCATGAGTAATGGAAAATAAAGAAATAAACAGAAATTATTCATGTAGTACAGCTCTTCCTGAGAGGTTATAGTACGGTGGTAAGTGCATTTGCTACCTAAATGGATGGTCTTGGTTTGATTTCCAGCTGGAGTGTGATTATTCCCTACGGCAAACAGCTTTCAGAACTTCCTGCTACAACTGTCTATTCCCAGGTGGAAGATGTAGTTGGCTGTAAACTCTTGCCGTTAAGCGTAGGGATGGGAGCTTTAATTTGTGATCTAGGGCCAGATGAGTTGCCCTTGTGTTTTATTCGTGTTTATGTAGTGTGGTCTTGATATTGTCTATCCATCTTTTAGATTATTCCTACAGCAAACAGCTTTCAGACTTCTTGATACAGCTGTTTCTGAGACTATCTCCATTCCTTATAGCAAACAGCTTTCATACTTCTTGAAACAGCTGTTTCTGAGACTATTCCTACAGCAAACAATTTCTTAATATCGCTCTATCCTGGGTAACTCGCTCAATCTCCTCCATGGAACTGAGATCGATATTTCTTGCCGTTACTTTAGTATGAAACAGGTAAAATGAGTGCAGAGCATGTGTTGCAACCGTACCGTAGATATTATATAATTTATATGACACATACAATTCTAGGACAATTTCTTTTAAAATATTAACAACTAACTACTGGTTTCTTTGAACCTGTTTAGGTTGGCATCTGAGAAAGTAAACAGAAGAAATAAGAACTGTTCACAATTGAGACAATAGAACCGACACAAGTTAGTAGAAAATAAACTCTAATTTCACCTGATGTTGAAATTTTACATAGAATAGAACCACTGTAGATGTCATAAGGGGCGACTGAGGAGGTTTGGCTGAAATCTGATGCATGTGTCCTAAACGTGTAGAAGTCTATTCGTTTAGGGGCCTACCAAATCAATGTGCAACGTATACACGTTCTTGGCAAAGATCACACATATCTAAAGAGATTAAAATTGGTCATAAAGAACGAACGCAAAGAAGAAGAAAAGGAGAGTAGAAAATAAACTTTCTAATTACTCCACACTGAAGCTTCTTCTTCTTCGAACACTACATATCGACCACTTGTTAACCACTTTGTGTGATTTGTATGTGATCTGAGCCTAAGTGATTATCGTTGTGGGCTACAATTAAGCCAGCACATCTGATTTTTGTGATGCTTTTTATTTACTAGGGTAGCTTCCCTAGGTCCTAAATCAGTGGCTTCTTACGGCATGTCTTGTAGGTCGCAGTGGTACTATTCTTTGCTTTTTTGTGATGCTTTTTATTTACTAGGTAGCTTCCTCGGTCTAAATCAGTCACTTCTTATGACATGCCTTGTAGGTCGCAGTGGTACTATTCTTTGTTTCATTTGCTGACCCCAGCAACATGCGGTCACACACTGAAGCAATAGCCAGGCTGAGATTTTAGTTTTAATAATTAGTGAGTTATGTTACTCTTATGGTACAGAAAGATCCTACGAATACCATAGACAGAAAAAGGAAGAACACTGATGTCCTGAAAGAACTGAATGTTCAAGACAATTGGCAGATAAACAACATACTATACAGAAAAATTAGATACTTTGGTCACACCAAGCGTCACGATGGCCCGGAGAGAACAATATTAGAGGACAGGGTCCCAGGACGCAAAGGCAGACCAAGAAGCGCCCGAGTGGTTACCAGGGCCCAAAATGGGGTGTAAAGAATAGAGCCACTGTTACCTGTCAGTCATGTCATAAGAGGCGACTAACGAGGTTGGGCGTGGGGCTAGTTACCCCACACTGTAAAGAACACTAGATGGCTACAGAACGGAGAGCGAACCGAATAAACACTGGCTAAATCCGAACACATCACCGAAGGATAAGAAGAGCTCCAAATGGTGCTGAAGATGTGATGTAAAACACACCAATGCTAAGGCTGCATGAATCAGATTTGCACATGAATAGAATTTATGGGGAAATCTGGTACAAGTCTGGGCGGTGATTGGAGAGAGAGAGAGAGAGAGAGACAGACCAAGAAGAAGATGGCTACAAGATATTACGGAAACCATGAATATGACCATCGGCGAAGTGGGTGAACTGGCTAGAAACAGAGTGAATTTCAGATGCGCTGCAAAGAGAGAAACGTCCTACAAAGGACACACACATTGATAATGAATTAGTTGGTGTTGTAACAGTTACTTCTGTCATCTAAATTTGTGATATACGCTCTGTGTTGTCTCGACTGTGCCCTGTGACCAAGCCTCTAGATATTTATCTGTTTAACTTTCCTTTGTCTTGTTCAATTCAAGTTTGCCAGTTGTCACAAAGTTTTTCTTCTCTTATAAACAGTCAAAATTAATGAACTGTCTCCATTTCATCTAAAGATAAATGAACATGCGTGTGTTCGGAGCAATGAGAGCAGACAGGCTTGCATAAAAAGTTGGGGAGTATAGAATGGATAAGGGGAATGTTCCTTGGTCTCTTGGCGACCTACTGTTGGATGTGGACACCAAAATTGATGACAATTCAATCGTGGCGACCTACTGTTGGATGTGGACACCAAAATTGATGACGAATCAATCGTGGCGACCTACTATTGGATGAGGAGTTGGATGAGGACACCAAAATTGATGACAATTCAATCACGGCGACCTACTGTTGGATGAGGATACCAAAATTGATGACGAATCAATCGTGGCGACCTACTGTTGAATGAGGACACCAAAATTGATGACGATTCAATCGTGGCAACCTACTGTTGGATGAGGAGTTGGATGAGGACACCAAAATTGATGACGATTCAATCGTGGCGACCTACTATTGGATGAGGAGTTGGATGAGGACACCAAAATTGATGACA
The DNA here is from genome assembly GCA_020796225.1 of Arion vulgaris. Lineage (NCBI taxonomy): Eukaryota > Metazoa > Mollusca > Gastropoda > Stylommatophora > Arionidae > Arion > Arion vulgaris. The sequence continues at coordinate 9,678,384 of CM036768.1, forward strand.
ATTCAATTGTGGCGACCTACTGTTGGATGAGGACACCAAAATTGATGATGAATCAATCACGGCGACCTACTGTTGGATGTGGACACCAAAATTGATGACAATTCAATCGTGGCACCACTGTTGGATGTGGACACCAAAATTGATGACAATTCAATCGTGGCGACCTACTGTTGGATGTGGACACCAAAATTGATGACAATTCAATCGTGGCGACCTACTGTTGGATATGAACACCAAAATTGATGATGAATCAATCACGGCGACCTACTGTTGGATGTGGACACCAAAATTGATGACAATTCAATCGTGGCGACCTACTGTTGGATGTGGACACCAAAATTGATGACAATTCAATCGTGGCGACCTACTGTTGGATGTGGACACCAAAATTGATGACAATTCAATCGTGGCGACCTACTGTTGGATGTGGACACCAAAATTGATGACAATTCAATCGTGGCGACCTACTGTTGGATGTGGACACCAAAATTGATGATGAATCAATCACGGCGACCTACTGTTGGATGTGGACACCAAAATTGATGACAATTCAATCGTGGCGACCTACTGTTGGATGAGGACACCAAAATTGATGACGAATCAATCGTGGCGACCTACTGTTGGATGTGGACACCAAAATTGATGACGAATCAATCGTGGCGACCTACTGTTGGATGAGGACACCAAAATTGATGACGAATCAATCATGGCGACCTACTGTTGGATGAGGACACCAAAATTTATGACGAATCAATCACGCGACCTACTGTTGGATGAGGACGCCAAACTTGATGATGAATCAATCGAGCGATTTAAGTAGTTTGAAATTATACATTTTATAAGTAGAGCTGGATGTGTGAAGGCAGAGAGAGGAGTGTATTTAACAAGCGAGCCACAGGAACCATCAGTATGCATATCCTTCTACGTCTGTTAGGGGAGACTGAGTCCCTATTATGGGTCTGCTCCGAGCGCTCTGACGTCTGTTTAGTAACCATTAAAATGCTCAATACCATGGTGTATGTCCATTTCTGAAACGTGTTGACTTTTTATATGTTTATTGATTGTCCATTTCAGCTTTACACAATAAATAACCTTATCATACTCATTAGCATATACAGTGACGAACGATCTTTTGTCTACTCCAACACAACAACCTCTTGTATACGATTGATTTCCTCGACAGAAATCAGTATTTAAGGAAAACTGCAGTAAAGCTCAGCGCAAACTGATGAATAAATAAAAATTAATTTGGTTAAAGAAAAGTAAAGAAACAGCCATTTTACGAGAAAACAGAAACGGGGATCTGTGTTTCATCAAGGACATGACAATTGAACATAGCATTAAGAAGTTTGACTAAGTTACGGCTTTGAACTGTTTTATATGTACAAGTAAGTGCAAGTGTCTTTCTTTTTTTATAGATAACAGCCACCCATCACAAGCTGTGATGACAAGAACATCAGACATATGTTGTTACATCTCACTGATACGTGTGGAGGTGACTGTACAGTCCAAGTCCAATCCTGGAAAGCAATTCCCTACCACAGGACATAAATGATCGTGGGTGTTGTGTGTCATTTTTTCAGCACCCATGCAGTACGATGATTTTCAGTTATACAAGTTCCTCTTGTGATCTTGCAGCATCACAATTGGTGATCTAGTGCAAGGGATTCTCAACATGTGTTGTCTACATCAAAACATTTTAGAGGCACTTTGAGAGTGTCTTTGAAGCGTTTTTTTCTGTTAACCGCAGACATTTTTTGCAGAAATCTATTTTCAAATGCATTCAACTTACTTTCCATATCTTTATTTAGTCAACTTCCAACTCTCGCTGACATATGTTAGGGCTGATACAACATTTGAATTGAAAATATTTAATTTAGTTTTAAAACTATATAACTTGCAGTAGTTCCATATTTTATTTAGACTTAAAAGCTGATGTTGCTTTGACAATTTGTAGCATAAACTACAAGTTTTACTGATGTGTAACACTTATGTGAAACCAAACACCCTGTTTCACCATTGGGAAACCAAACATTCTCAAATGATTGTAGTGTCGAGTCGATAGTGCACTTACATTGTAGATGTGTGGTCCAAGGTTCAAAACCACCAGCAGATGTGGGGTTTTTTTTTAATCTAACTGGAATATCTCTCAAATTGACATAGCTTCAGCTGGATACCAGAAAAACACTGAAAAGTACATTTGGCCAGCGTGACATTAACCATATCATGTGACATTGGTTAAAGAAAAATACAAGCCTAACACAGCATTCCCCAAACTAACCACATGGCATGAAATCTGGTACATTTCGTTACTTTTACGCTTACAGTATAATGTAGATTAACAAGAGACAGTGTGCCTCAAAGTGCAATGCTATGATACAGTGGATATAAAATAAAGCAAAAGGCTGTCCACGCAAAAGGTGGACCTCAGCAATAACAGAGACAGTAAAAAAAACACTATTTATAGAGCCCACAAAATCCTGTTTTGGAAATCTCGTCTTATTGTGATGCCGTGAGAACATTTCTAAAGACATATTCTGCTCATGGGTGCATTTTTTCACCGACCCTAGGATTGTTGCAGCAGCTACGAATTTTGTGATTTGAAGAATACTCTCGACAGGTGGTGTGCCATCTCTGCGGAGAGAGACCAAGCCATACGGGGGGTCAACCTCAGAGCAATGCAGTCAATCAATCCTTCGGTTTAAGGGGGGATTCTGGTCTTGAAACTTTTTCGTTGCTTTGGTATTAATGTAGAATTTGTATAACAATTTTGAAAGATTATGACTTAGAATAGTAGAAAAAAAGTAGTAAAAAATAAAAAGTCAACGCGTTGCCATGGAAACAATACAAAATGGCGCTAAGCACAAAATTTCAAATTCCTAAGGCTCTGAAGTTAATGAATATAAATGAATTCTGTTTTCACTCTAAGGTGAGCAATTGTAATATCTAACAAATTACACATGATTTTTAGGATATATTAAATATTACATTTTTATGAATTTTTGTGTAAACACACCCCCAAAAACAGCTTTTTTGACCAAATTTTGAGGGAATTTTTACCCAAAAATTTATAAAAATTAAATATTTAATATATCCTAAAAATCATGTGTAATATTTTAGATATTACAATTGCACCTTAGAGTGAAAACAGAATTCATTTATATTCATTAGATTCAGAGCCTTAGGGATTTGAAATTTTGTTTTGGTGGCCATTTTGTATTGTTTCCATGGCAACACTTTGACATTTTTTTTTTTACTCATTTTTTCTACTATTCTAAGTCATACTCTTTCAAAATGCTTATATAAATTTTATATTAATATGAAAACAACGAAAATAGATTCTTGATTTTCAAGACCCGAATCCCCCCTTAAGACCCTTTTTATATCTCTAAAGAACGTGTCGTAGAATTGTATGGGTAACATAAATTTGTTTATTTAACTCATATCTACGGCATTTTTGCAACACATGTTCTGGACTCATGTTGTCTGTACATCAGGGACCCTCGCCAGTGCTACGGAGATCAAGCACTGCAGCTGAGATCTTCCTGCGTAAGAAAGAGATCAGAGTACACATGGTTACTCACCGAAGTGCAATGACGCTGGTCCTATCAATCAATCAATCAATCAATCATTCATGTTGAATGTAACGTAACAGTAATAACCATCAGAAGTTCATAATTTTGTTTTGTTGAATAGATTGTAACTCATTCTGTTGCGACATATATACAAAAGTTAAAGATCTTCGAAACTCACTAACAATATTTCATCATACTGGGTAAAAACAGAAACAAATTTACATTTAGAGAATATAACAAAAAAAAGTAAAGGCACCCTTTTATACCCTGTGGTATATAGGGTAATACGGTGTTATGTCCATATTTTTCATTGACCATCAGGACACAACGGGTGATGTGGTCAGCATCACGCCTGTCACCTTTACTTTCCAGTGTTTTTCCTGGTACCCAATTGAGGCTGGGTTGACCTGAGAGCTATTACAGTCTGAAACATGTAAAGAATGCCATTGCAAAATAATCAGCACTGACATGTGGAAAGCTTAAGTTGTGTTTGTTTTGCTATAAATCACATGTTACATTGTATACTTAACAACGAGCGCTAATGAATTACATTCAAGAAATATTTTGCTTATTTTTGAATTGTGTAGAGATGTTTTGTGCAGAGATGTTTTGTGCAGAGATGTTTTATATAGAGCGTTGTTCATCAGTGCCTGGCACACATGATTTTTATTCTAAGTTCTCATCCACCCCAAAAAATGGTATTATTCTAATGTAAAAATATTGCAAAAAAATTTTACAAAACAGCTTTCTTGACTGTCATCAAAACGAACAATAGAACCACATGAGAACAGCAAGCTGCTTATTAACTAAACTGTTTCTTGGTTGTGGTCGCTACATATGGTACGCCTCGTACCACATTGCTCCGGATTCTTTTAAAGACCTGTACATGAAAGAAAAGACATTGTTAGAGATAACAGGAGACTGTAAGAATGTTTCTTCTTCAATGATCCAGCGGCATTTGAGCTCTTGCCCTCCGGCCCAATGCTATGTAGTGGTATCTGTATGTGTTTGTAAGTTGTTATTTTGTTCCGTATAATGTGTTCTATTTATCTGGCCTTGGAGGAAGGAGGGTCTTTCTGATGTCATCTAGTGCTTGATACTTGAAGAGGTTGTGGTAAACGGTTTCATGATGATGTGCACACAGTTGGCACTCTGGAGTGTGTTGTGGTTGAATACTGTTCAAGTGATTATTAAGTGTTATGTGTTGGGTTCAGAGTCTAAAAATGGTGCTCTGATCTCTTCTAGTAAGGTGGTTGATGTTGTCATTAAGGGTCGGGCTGGCCATATGGCTGTACACCTCTCTTCCCGTGTCTCCCATGGCCCATCTGTTCAGCCAATTTTCTTTATTTGTTGTCATTATGATTTGCTTTGCTGTATGGAGAGTTGTTGCTGTGATTGGTTGTTTTTGTGTTGACCCTTTCTTGGCTAGCCTATCTGCTTTGTCATTTCCAGGTGTGTTTGAATGTCCAGAAGAAAGTTTCAACTTTCAATGTTATACATCAATTTCCTTCGCAATAACTCCAACAGTGTCCAGCAGGAGAGTGTAAGAATGTTTCAACTTTCAATGTTATACATCAATTTCCTTCGCAATAACTCAAACAGCAGACTGTAAGAATGTTTCAACTTTCAATGTTATACATCAATTTTAGTTTAGAATATATTCATTGCACTCCGGACATAACCAAGGTTTCCTTCGCAATAACCCCAACAGCATCCAGCAGGAGACTGTAAGAATGTTTCAACTCTCAATGTTATACATCAATTTCAGTTTAGAATATATTCATTGCACTCCGGACATAACCAAGGTTTCCTTCGCAATAACTCCAACAGCGTCCAGCAGGAGACTGTAAGAATGTTTCAACTTTCAATGTTATACATCAATTTCAGTTTAGAATATATTCATTGCACTCCGGACATAACAAGGTTTCCTTCGCAACAACTCCAACAGCGTCCCGTGACTGACCGTACCAGTATGATTTTGATTGATGAACCTACTCGTATACCTGTTTTTCTGTTTGGCCACTCCAATCTTCAGTTCAAACTCTTGGAATCTAGCAGTTGATTTGAATTGGTTTAAATGAAAATCCTCTTTGCTCCCACACTCTATGAGAGCGTTCAGAATGTCAGTTCTATCCAATGGCTGAACTCCTGATATGGTGGCAGAGCCAGTATGCTCTCTCATTGCCATTGACACCAATGTACTCCGGAATGATGATGAATGTCTTCTTCATGTTTTTACAACCAATTTTAATCACTCTTTGTGATATTTTTGGTTCTTTGCCAAAAACGTGTATACGTTGTACATTGGTTTGGTAGGTCCCTAAACGCATAGACTTCTACACATTTAGGATATGTGCATCCGATTTCAGGCAAACCGCCTCAGTCAATACGACATGCGTGGCAGGTAACAGTAGTTTTATTCTTTACACCCCAAATTTGGGCCTGGTAACCACTCGGGCGGATGAATGATAATTATCTGAATCACAATGTGAGTTTTGTTATGTGTTCACAACTCTAGAAACGTGTGTTATAAACTTACCCTACAATATCTCTCATTGCTCCATACAAGGATTTGGACTGATAATTCAAATCATGTTTTTTGCACATGGATTTGACAAGTTCGGTTGTTTTGTGCAGGTTATTCCTTGGCATTGTTGGAAACAGACTGAAGATTAGAATCATAGAAAAATTTTCACTTTTAGCGGTAGAAGCATAATCTGATTTTGAAAATGAACATAAATAGTTATGGACACTAGTCATCTGGTAAGACTATCTTAAGATTAGTTAAAGTGATTTGTTTATATTTTACTATCATGCTCTGTCTGCAATGACTCTTTAGGCATGTATATTCTACTATCATGCTCTGTCTGCAACGACTCTTTAGGCATGTATATTCTACTATCATGCTCTGTCTGCAACGACTCTTTAGGAATGTATATTCTACTATCATCAATAAATGGCGTAGAGGTTAGGTACTCTTTTCATTCCAAAGGTACTAGATATACTCCCTCGAGGAGACATCTGGATATTTTTTCCAGAGATCCCTGAACTCAGTGTAGATGAGATCCGAGTTCCTAGTTATATCAGAGATGGACGTTAAAATGTATGTCCCGTGTTCAAGTAAAAGAATTCTTGGCTATTCAAAATCAAGAAGAGCAGGCTGGAAAGCAACAGCCCAGGCAAAATTCATTAGAAAAATATAAAAAATAATATTCCTACAAAATATTTACACCATCTTCTAAATTACATCAGGGACCCTCGCCACTGGTACGGGGTTCGTACACTACAACTGAGATCTTCCTTTGTTAGAAAAAGATCAGAGCACACATGGTTACTCACCAAGTACAATGATGATGGCCCCATCAATCAATCAATCAATCAATCAAAGGTCTGTGACTCCAGCCAGATCATTGCTTTAGCTACTGCCATAACTTCCATAGTCAGACTGCTTGTAGTCATGGCAGAAAACCACCACCATCTTCCTTTACAATACCCTCTACGACCAGAGCACTGTAAGTCCATGAGTTCTGCATGTGCCAATTAACAGACCTATCTTTGTAAATAACCAGATATCCCTCAAATAATTCTCATTGATCAACACCTGAAATTCTGTCTCCACAAAGCAGACACTTGGAAGTAAAGACAGCCAACCAAACTCATAGCAGTCAAGGAAGACCCACATTTGAACCGTGACTAGGTGGGGTCGATTCATGTGATCAGGAAGAGATGGCTGTGGTTTCCACCAACAGATCTTGAAGTATATGCATTCCGTTAGTTCCTTTAACTTGCTGGTTCTGTTTAAGGAGTCTAAATGTACACGAAACGTATGTTTCAGGGAGACTATATGCTCTCAGAATACCCTCTATTTCAATGTTAAATGTGTTTGGTTTCCTATCAATACTACTACTAGCAGTGGTCATGCCATTTTGTTCTTCCTTTTTCTTTTGTACTTCTCTGCTTTTTGCAGTTAATCACTGCATTTTTAACTGATGAACAGTTTCCGAGATAGTGCAAGCTCAGTCACTTGATATTCTGTGATATTGATGGAGTTTTAAGATGTCTGTTAACTCCATCAATCCATCTTTTTCTTGGTCTGCCCCTTCCTATTGATAATTCTATTTTCAGGTTGTACGATCTTGCAGCTGGTGTAGTCGGGTTCATTCTCACCAAGTGGCCAAACCATTTGAGTCTCTGTTTTTCAATGAATCTAATAGCAGGTGTTGTTCTGACTGTTCTTCTAATGTCCTCATTTCTTATATGGTCTCTTCTTGTTGTATTGACCGCTTTCCTTGAGCACCTCATTTCCCAGGTGGTAATTTTCCCTTCTTGTTCTTTTGTCAGTGCCCATGTTTGGCACTGGTAGCATAGTATTGGTATGAAGATTGCAATTTATAATCTGTCTTTTAGTCTCACATAATGCCAAACAAACCAGGTCAAGGACATAAAGATGAAGACATGACACTTACTGATGCTCAATCTGAAAATTTAGATGCCCAGAGAACCAATCATTAAAGAGTGACTGTTCCACGTTACATGTGGCCTTGAGTTGTGCTGTTACCCAATCTTCGTTGTTGTCATAACTGACATCCATGGGGATGTGACTCATCTGTGTTGTCCAGACAAACCAATGAGATTCTAGGAACCTGAAGTTGAATAAATAGTCATTAGTTTATCAGTAGAATTAAAAAATTAGTGAAAAAATAAATTGCAATGAAGAAAAAGGGAATTATCTATTTCCGTTGCAGAAGCGATGCATACAGATAGGTGCGACAAGATGGGAAAACAATGAAAGAACCCCCAGCAGATACATCAACCAGCACAGAACGAGAGTTATTAGTCTAAACAACACACTGAAATACATGCTTGGGAGGAGAGTGAAAAAATAAGGACATGTTCAATGTGTGATGAAGATGATTCTCAAATGAATAATAAATACATCCATTAGTTTATCAGTTGAATCTTCTTCAAACTCTCCATACCGATCACTTGTTAAACACTCAACATGTGTGATTTGTATGTGATCTGAGCCTAAGAGCGATTGATCGTTTGCTAGTTATGCGTCTGCAAGTAGGCAAGCACATCCGATTTTTGCAATGCTTTTTATTTACTAGGGTAGCTTCCCTAGGTCCTACATCAATCATACACATTCGCCTTGCCTTGTAGGTCGCTGTAGTACTATTCTTTGCCTCCTTGCTTGCCCAACACCACATGAGCGATTCTCTATAAATGATGTTGTTTTTACAATACACAGTTAGAGTTTGGACCAGAAATCATCAGTCGAATAAATACAATTTTAAATTTCTCTGTTGGATTATGGCAAACGAATGGTTTCTTTGATTTTCTAATTTTTTTTTACTGATTCGTTCGTATATGGCTTTGAATAATACTTGATTCTCGGTCTGCATATTTTTCCAGTGATTCCTGATCTAGGCGTAGGTGTAGCATAAAACATGGCGTACATGTTAGGTGATCGCCTTTCGTAGGCGTAGGTGTAGCATAAAACATGGCGTACATGTTAGGTGATGCCTTCGTCCAAAGGTACTCTGCTCTCTCCCTCATAGAGCCATCAAAATATTTTCAGAGATCCCTGATCTCAGTGTAGGTGAGATCAAGTTTCTAGTCCTATCGAAGACGGATGATAAAAAATTGGTCCAGTGCTCAATTTGAGCAAGTAAAAGAAACCGTGGCAGTTCAAAATCGAGAAGAGCAGGCTGGAAAGCCGTTGTCCGGGCAAAACGTATTAGAAAAGTTTAAAGATAAATTTCCTAAAAAATACCTTTACCATCGCCTAAATTACATTGGTGACACTTGCTAGTGCTATGTAGTTTGTGTGCTTCCGTTGAGATATATATGTGTAAGAAAGAGATTGGAGCACATGTGGTAACTCACTAGCACGCAATGATGATGGTCCTATCAATCAATCTAGTAAAACAAACTGTGTGAGCTGACGTACTTGTCTCAAATATACAGGCACAATAAGCTTATAGCATGTGTTTATGCAAACACTGTTTGATCGAACCGTACCTGATTGTTCTGTGTCTAGTTAAAACGAAGCGTTTGTGAAAGACACTCCGCAGTAAAGCCATTTTTTTTTAAATTACTCGCTGGTTGTGTTGGTAAGAATGCTCGTAGAGCTAGGCTACGTAGTGGGTGCCGTAAGAAATAAGGTTTGAATCCTGCGTTTGGTAATTTGTTTTTGTGGAAGCTTCTAATACTTGTACATTATCTTTTTTTTCTTCCGTCCGCTTCAACTCAGACGAAGTTTAACTGATTTTGCGTGAAAATCCGTTTTTCCAATTTCTTACAATGGCAGCAGCATGCACATTGTAAATTACTTTACACTGGCAGCCGTGTGCTCAATGTACTCGTAATTAGTATTCCTCGCCATACAGGCAGATTTTCTCCGACTTCAGAGGTACTCACGTTATCGTCCTGAGTAAGACCAGGGACTCGAACAAATGCCGGACAGTAGGTTCGAACCCGAGCTATGAGGCGTCAACTACTCTAGGCAGTCCCCCATACACTATCTATTTATTGATCATATTCTTTGCTTTTGTTGCTTCCACTGGGGTTTCCTTGCTCTCAGCCGACATACTCAAACTACGACAATCACATGAACAGTTAAACAGCACAAAAATCATATACCTCACCTGACCCACAGGTAGAACAGCAAAGAACCACCAACACCTAGGAACGGGTAGAACATCGTGACATAACGGACAAAGAATGTAAACATCCAAAACATCTCCTACAATTGAGAGAGAGAGAAAAAAATACAAAATAAATTAATAGAAACATGTTGATCTTGTCTTCAACACTTACAAAGAGAGACAATAGGAAACATTTGAATTGTTACTGTTACGGAAAGTGTACTTCAAAAGGTTGCTGTGAGCACATGTTAGTTTTCTTTAATAAATGGCCTTTTTTCAACTTTACAGACGGTCAGTTGACAAGTGTTTTACTGTGACTGGCCAAATGGAATAGAGCGTGGCTCCAATGCAGGAGACCTGTGTTCAATCCACGGTAAGGCCAAGGATTTTTCTGTAAGTGCATAGAAGAAAAATCCAAACCTGAACAGTTTTGCTGTGACTGTACTAGCCATTAAATTTCTCATGCTCATGTCCATGTCCACATCCCCCACCCTGTCCTGCACTGCCCTAAAAGCGGTATTACAGGCAGCAACTACAGTTTTCTTTTTATTAAACTGACTTCAAAGTTTACGCTTGCCTCTCTTGTCTTTCAGCTCATCCCTAAGTCTTTTTTCAAAAGATTCTGCACCTTCGTGTAATGTTTTCCACAAAACTCGGTCATCAGTTAGTTTTTTCCCCATTTGTTGGGACTAATAACTAACTCAACATCCAATGTTTTCTCTACATACAATAAAGGCAATAACTCAACATCCAACATTTCTCTGCATACAATAAAGGCAACTCAACGTTCACATTTCTCTGCATACAATAAAGGCAATAATTCAACATCCAACATTTCTCTGCATACAATAAAGACAATAGCTCAACATTTCTCTGTATACAATAACACCAATAGCTCAACATCCAACATTTCTCAACATACAATAAAAGCAATAACTCACCGTTCAACATTTCTCTACTTACAATGAAGGCAATAGCCCAACATTCAACATTTCTCAACATACAATAATGGCAATAACTCACCATTCCTCTAAATACAATAACAGCAATAACTCAACATTCAACAATTCTCTACATAAAGTAAAGGCAATAACTTGTCCCACATTTCTCTGCATACAATAACAGCAATAACTCAACAATTCTCCACATAAAGTAAAGGCAATAACTCAACGTCCCACATTTCTCTGCATACAATAACAGCAATAACTCAACAATTCTCTACATAAAGTAAAGGCAATAACTCAACGTCCCAGATTTCTCTGCATACAATAACGGCAATAACTCAACAATTCTCTACATAAAGTAAAGGCAATAACTCAACGTCCCACATTTCTCTGCATACAATAAAAGATGAAAAGGAACTTACCCCATACTTTTTTCTTGACCACAGAAAATATGGCACCTCATAATTAAAGTACAAGGGTAGCAACAGTGGAGGCATAACTAAACACAAAATAGAAATACAAAAGTTAGTTATTATTAACATATAGTTTAGTTATCTTCAGTTACAATGATCAACAAGAAATATACAGCAATACCTCGACTCTCAACACATCGCTTTTTTTGCCATTTTTAATTATAGCCTTACCTACAGATTAGGCTGATCGCTTCACTCATTGAATTATTTTTAATAATAGTCACTTTCACACTTAACTGTTTGTGGGCAAATGCCACACTATGTGGTTTTGAGTTGGACACCTTTTTTTTACAATGAGCCACATTAAATGGTGATTTTATTTTTAAAGTAAAACAGTTGTCGTAAATTTATCTTCTTCTCTTCATTCTTCTTTGCGTTGTTCTTTACGACCAATTTTAATCACTCTTTGTGATATGTTTGATCTTTACCAAGAACGTTAATACGTTGCACATTGGTTTGATAGGCCACTAAACAAATAGAATTCTACACGTTTAGGACACATGCATCCGATTTCAGCCAAACCTCCTTAGTCGCCTCTACGACATGCATGGCAGGTAACAGGGGTTCTATTCTTTACACCACAAATTTGGGACTCGGTAACCACTTAGGCGAGTAAATTTATATTCCAGTCCACCTTTAATAAGTTAACTTAAGGTCGTTAGTTATGTCCAGCTTCACATGTGGACATAACTGTTTTAGATTTTGGTTTAGTAAATTGTGATCAAATCTGCAAAAAATTTGACAACTTATTTTTTTTACATACAATTTGGACTTGAAAAAATGGCTTCATCTTGTGACAAATATACGGTTAAAAATATGTTATTTATTTATAATAACTGATGAAACTTTCATGGAGTGTGTAAATATGGATGTACGTAGTATGAATAGAAATACGTTTTATATCTCGCAGATGTATAAGATTAATTTATAGAGTTGTAACTGACATTTTTGCCCTAGTTTTATTATTTCTTTCCTTTTTACTAAAAATCATTTTTCATTTTGCTTTTCATATGCAGAAATACTTTACCAATGTAATTAAACAGAGAATTCAATTCTAAACATTTTGATATATGGTAGATGTTCATATATTAAAAAATAACAGTTTTATGATAAAACTAATGGCTTCTTATCTTCACCACATTTGCCGTAAGCGTCGTGGGGAGATTTAGTTTTCTATCTTGTGCCAGGTGTGTTGGGCTTGTTGATGTCAGTTCATGTTTTCACAGAGACTCTGAGATGTTATCTATCTATCATGTTCTTGGCCTGCCTAGTGCTCTGCGCCCTGAGTGTCGATTATTGTAGGCATGTGATGGTAGTAAATGTGGTCCCATTCTCATTAGATGGCCGAACCATTTGATTCTTTGCTTCTCGGTGTACTGTATGCATGGTACAGTACCAACGATGCTTCTGATATTCTCGTTTCTCACTCTATCTCTCCTTGTAACGTTGACAGCTTTTCGTAGACATCTCATTTCACATGTTGTGATCTTTCTTTCTAATAGCTAAACACATAAAAATAAAACAAAAACAAAGTACTGTAGTTTTACAAAATACAAAAATAATACACAGCTAAAACTAATGACAGCTGTCTGTTTAAAAATGTATGATTAAAAAGACGGCTTATAAAAACATGGTTTTTGCCCTGGTCCACCCAGAATTGAGAGACATGATTATATAGTGGTTAGTTCATTAGCTTCATAAGTGTGTGGTCCTGAGATCACATCCCCCAGTTTGACACTATTTCCAAGCACAGGGTGCTCAAGTCGACTCAAGAGCCTTAATTGAGTACCAGATTAGCACTGAGGAATCTTCTTCTTCTTTGCGTTCGTTCTTTACGACCAATTTTAATCACTCTTTGTGATGTTTGATCTTTGCCAAGAACGTGTATACGTTGCACATTGGTTTGGTACGCCCCTAAACACATAGACTCTACACGTTTAGGACACATGCATCCGATTTCAGCCAAGCACTGAGGAATAAATACGGTTGACATCTTCCTTCATGTTCAGTTGTTCAATGAAAAATTGGACAGCATCTCTCTCATGGAGACAACAGTTGTTTGTTGGTGGTTATGCTAGAGGGAATTAACAAGAAAAATCATGGCAATAAAAAGAAGATAACCAGAAGAGTTCAGTAACAAAAAATATAACTAAAATACTTACTCATGAACCAATAGTGATGCTGAAACTCATATGGCATAAACCCTTTCTTCTTTTACCCCACTGTGGACAGATAAATAAAAAGATGGGTTGATGGAGTTACAGACATCTTAAAACTCCACAATACCATATCAAGCGACCGAGCGTGCACTATCTCGGAAATCGATCATCAGTTAAGTCTGCTAAGCCTAATGGCAAGAAAAAGAGAAGGACAAAAGAAAGAAAAGACAGATAAAATATATAATGCTATTTAAGACAGTTGAGATATTGATTATTGAATCAACAACATAGCACTTCATGCAGACTCTTTATTGTTCAGTCTACCACCAGCAGATAAAGTTACTGGTTACTAAACTGACATCATTGCACTCCAAGCAGACCCATAGGTGCTCAGTCCCCGAACAGATATCGAAGAGTATGCATACTGATGGTTCCCGTGGCTCACTGATTAAACACACCTCTCACTCTGCCTCTCAGGCATCCATTTCAACTTGTACAACGGGTAACTCCAAACTGCCTAAATCGCTTGATCGATTCAATATCCGACATCCTCATCCGACAGTCGAAGAGACCGCTGAATGGTCCTACAGCAGATCAGGCAAGAAAATATGCAGCAGATAAGGAAAAGTGTGCATGATGATTGTTCCTGTACCTCGCTGGTTAATTACGTTTCATATTCAGCACCTCAGGTGTTCAGACTTACTTGTACAATGTTTAATTCAAAATAATGCAATCACAGTATAGATGTGTTATCAATCACTGTGTCCTTATCCAACTGGTGGTTACTAGTAAGCAACTACACGCTTATAAACTAAGTATGTTGCTCTTATTCATCTCCAACACTCCAACTATATGTGCTTTTAACCCTTTCGCTGCTACATACTTTCTGAAGATGGAGCTAAAAATAGCTACTCTTTGTTTCTAGGTCACAAACGTGAATGTACGCCCTATAGCAGTGACAGTAGAAATGTATAACGTGTTAACACCTTTTTAGCCCACAGAGGAGAGATAATAGCAGACGTATTAATGCGTCTTTAGCAGTGAATGGGAAAAACGTATATACACGTCCTTAGCAGCTAAAGGGTTAATGCAAGTCCATCATCTCATTATAAATAAAGCAAAATGTGGTATGATGCAAGCCAATTCTCGGAAAGATTAAAATAATAAAAATAGTGTTATGGAAAAATAGTATATAACACAAAAGATCTGATTTAATAGAAAATTTATAGTAACATCATCATTGCACTTTGGTGAATAATCATGTGTGTTCCTATCTCTTTCTTACACAGGAAGATCTTAGTGGCAGTGCACAAATTCATTAACACCAGCGAGGGTCCCCGTTGTAATTTTGTGAAATGGAGGAAATTTTTGTATGGATTTTTATTTTAGGGGTCTCTGTGGCTGAGTGGTTAAGCCCTTTGCCTTGTGAGTCGAAGGTTGTGGGTTCGAATCCGGACAGCGCCATTATGTTCACGAGTGCAGTTTTCAAGAGACCCTAGGATTGTTGCTGGAGCTATGGAGTTTGTGCAATACTCTCGGCAGGTGGCGTGCCATTTCTGCGTAGAGGGACCGAGCCAGACGGGATAAAACCCGGTGCAATGAAGTAAATCTTTCCGGCTTTTAAACCCTTTTCAACCCTATTAATTTTACCCGAGCAACAGCTTTGCATCCTACTTTTATTGATTTTCAACGATCACAGGTTCTTTAACTTGCTCAACTTGAACAAGGGACCTATGTTTTATCATCCTCCGATAGGACTAGAACTCGCCCTCACCTACATTGAGATCAAGGATCTCTGGAAAAATATCCTGATCACTCCACCTGGGAAACAAACCAAGTAACTTGAAACAAGAGGCGTCCACCTCACCCGCTACTCCACACAAACCCATAATTATGACTCCTTACCAAGATGGTTCTAAATGCTACTAAAAGGGTCTTTTTTTTTTTTTCTTTCGTCGCTTTCAACTCAGACGAAGTTTCATCTCTGAAACTGATTTTTTCGTGAAAATCCGTTTTTCCAATTTCTTAAAATGGCAGCAGCGTGCACATTGTAAATTACTTTACACTGGCAGCCGTGTGCTCAATGTACTCGTAATTAGTATTCCTCGCCATACAGGCAGATTTTCTCCGACTTCAGAGGTACTCACGTTATCGTCCTGAGTAAGACCAGGGGACTCGAACAAATGCCGGACAGTAGGTTCGAACCCGAGCTATGAGGCGTCTCACAGCTAGCAGGCGAGCTACTATCAACTACTCTAGGCAGTCCCCACTAAAAGGGTCTAATTGAGAAGGATTGACTTTACTGCGCTGGGTTCCTCATATGGTAACGTCCCTGTCGGCAGAAATGCTGACTGTTGCACAAAGCATGAACTCTGTAGCTCCAGCAACAATACTAGGGATCTCATGGAAAAATTGCACGTGTGATTCTGTCCAGATTCAAACCCACAATCTTCAGATCAACATACGTCTTAACAACTTCGCTATAAACTTCCCCTCTCCCAAATCCTGTGTACTTTCTAAAACCATGAAATATTGCAAAGTGTAAAGATCAACCATACACCAACATTTAATGTGAACTTAAACCCTCACCATGAGGTTACGTACTAAGTACACATACACTTAAAGTGTATTATGACTGATAACTTTTCACCTGTAGTTTGGTCACATCAATATTTTAATCAAACTAGGGCACAGGTTTAAAAATGAAAGTAGGACAAATACTGCTAGGTTAAAAGATAAAAATAGATAAACCATAACTGTTATGACCCCTTCCTCATATATGGGTCTGAATATATATACTTCTTTGAACGCTTCCATATCGACCACTTGTTAACCACTTCTTGTGATTTGTATGTGATCCAAACCTAAGAATGATTGTACATTGTGCCAGTTATGTGCCTACTAGTAGGCCAGCACATCCAATTTCTGCTATGCTTTTTATTTACTAAGGTAGCTTCCCATGGCGCCTGCCTCAGTCACCTCTTACGGCATGTATTGTAGGCTGCAGTGCTACTATTCTTTGTTCCCCTTGAGGGCCCCAGCAACACACGGTCGGAATATATATATATATGCTATTCATATGCCCGTACTAAAAGAAGTTAAACAACTGTTTCGTGATTTGTGAGGATTGTCATCACAGCACTTTGGACATGTTCATACGAATAATCACACCCGTTCTGTATTGATTAATCAAATGGCTCATGTCTCTAACAAAGTGTTTGTGCTGGCAGTTCACATTTCTCCTATCTGCTTCCCTCTGGTTAAGGATTAATGTTTATCAATGTTTCTCGTTGGACTTCCATCTTTATGGAAGTCCAAAATCTAATAGGACCACAAAGCTTAAACTCTATAAAAGCATTGTTTTGCCAGTTTTGCTCTACGGATCGGAGTGTTGGAGGATGACCAAAGGAGATACTAGCAGGCTGTCAGTTTTCCACCACTCTTGTCTTCGCAGAATCTTGGGAATCTTTTGGCCAGTAAAAATATCCAACAACCAACTACTCCAAGACACAAGACAAGAGGCAATGAATGACATACTCAAAAAGAGAAGATGGAAATGGCTCGGACATGTTATGAGAATGAGACAAGAAATGCCTGCAAGGATAGCCCTCACTTGGACACCAGAGGAAAGAGAAAGAAAGGCAGACCACGGACAACATGGAGCGCATGATGGAAGAGGAACTGGACACCGCATCTCTGACGTGGGGCTCTGCGCTGAAGGTTGCAAGGGACAGGAGAGCATGGAAAGTCCTTTCTGAAGCCCCATGTGTCACTAGGCATGACGGGATTAAGTAAGTAAAGTAAGTAATGTTTCTCGTTACTGCTGTTCTTCATTGGCTCTCTGGGACTCCGTTTATTGGTGCCATTGTTGTTTCTGACCCTCAATTGATTTTTTGGAAGATTCCGAATGACATGTTGTGGTATGAGTGAATGTTGTCTTTGAAGTTTCCAACCTCCAAAACACTCAAGTGGATCTACTGTCCTGGTCATGAGGGTGTTTGCGGCAAAGAGAGAGCGAACAGGCTTGCATCATTTGTTGAGGAGTTTAGGATGAATAAGGGAATTTCGCTATCTCTTTGTGATCTACTGTTGGATGAATACACTAAAATTGAGGTTGTATCAATCCAGTAAAGTAAGGAGTTTGGAATTACATGCTGTAGAAGTAGAGATGGATGCTTGAGGAGCAGAGAGAGAAATGTGTTTAACCAGCGAGCCACATAAACCATCAATATGAATGCTCTACATGACGGCTGCAGAGGCAGGACATCTGGCCTATGAGAGAAATTCTGAAGGACTGTTGGGGTGGCAAAACTCTGCTCAGGACAAGCTATTTGATAATGATGAATTCTCTTTGACATCTGTTGGGGAAGACTGAGCACCTATGGGTCTGCCGAGAGTACTCTGACATCAATTTTGTAACCAATGTTTGTAAAGACTTCTATACAATGTGCACAAAAACAAAGATTAAATGGGTCTGACGGGTTGTGTTCAATGTGACAAGAAGTTCCTGCTTTACACAGCCAGCATGAGTTTTCTTGAGCGTATTCGTTGTTGCTCAGTATTCACGTATGAATGAATTCTTGTGTACCGCTTTAGAGTCCGTCCAGGGGGACATCTTTGCTATAACTACAAGCAGCCTCACATTGAAGTTATACAACTAATCGCACACAAAAACATGTTTTATATAACAAAAACAAAACTAGAGTCCCAAAGTGGTTCAAGTATCCAATCTTTCCCTTATGAAGTGTTTGAAAAGTTCACAAGAGCTTTTATTCCAACACCCAGGATTATCCATTACTCTGTAGTGTGAGCAATGAAGTGAGGTGTAAAATTTTCTACTTCATTACTTCCCTTTGTTCGCTTGAAATATTGTCTGTGTATCCAATGTTGTCTCTTGTATAAACTTCCCTTTCTTTTGTAGCTCACATTTCACGAGACAGAGGACAACAGAAAGAAAATATTATGTACAATATGGCTTCATGGCACGGAAGAGTGTCAACATCAAAATTTATAGTTAGTATGTAGGACATATTTTTGTGGAGATCTAAGATTGCATATGCCATCAGGCATGGAACTTAATGATAATTATGAACCTTTCTTCTTCTCGTTCGTTGATGTTAAATGTCTACACAATGAGTTCGGTTCTCTGGATGTATGTTGTTGTGTTTGTTAGTTCGCCAAGGCTTCCAAACAGCTTTGTGTAGATGTCTGTCTCTGTTAGCCAGTGTTCTATCCGCAGTTGGTTCATCAGGTGATAATCTTGCAGGATATGTTCGGCTGTCTGTCCACATGTACATATGGGTGATGGAACTAGTTTTAGTAATTATGACCTTTAAACAATTAGCTTTTAAATTCAGACTTTCATTGTTCAGTGTAGGATCATCTTCATCACACATTGGACATGTCCATAATTCCTCCCAGGCATGTATTTGAGTGTGTTTATACTAACAACTCCTGTTCACTAACAACTCCTGTTCTGTGTTGATTGGTGTATCTACTAGGGTTTTTATCGTGGTTTTTCCATCTTGCCGCAACTATCGGTATGCAAAACTTGCGCAACCGAAACAGAGAATAAATATTTTTCGTTTAAGTCTTCAAGGTTATATTTTCTCTTAGAGCATTGATGATGTAACTTTTGTCCATTGTCGATCGCAGCATTGCTCACCAGTGCATCCACTCTAAATGCCTTTCAACACAGAATGACCTGGGACAAAGATCAAGGTAAGTGCCTGGATTGCAGCATTTTGTATTAATTACATACATTGCCTTCATATATAACTGATCTTGATTTTCTGTATCATGCTCATAGAATCGCTGAGTATGCATACATGAGTGAATGTCTGCGTCTTTAGCAAGACATTCTTTATTACAATCTTTTACAGAATTACAGAATTATCAAACAAAAACGCAAGCTTAATCTTTATTTACCTCTTTAGGGAGGACATTGCCTAGAAGAAAAAACATGTCTAGTCGTATATCAGGATCCTTGCGTAACATGTTTGGCTTGGCATGATGGAGGTAGTGACGGTAGTTCCACCACGATGAGGATACACCCTAGAGACAATAAACAAATAAAATATCAGTCAGTCGGTTATTTATGAAGTTGGAAGATTTTTTACATGACATCCACTCAAATATTATCTTTCTTTCAAAGCATAGGCTTCTTTTCTCCAATCCTGTTTTGCCTCACAGCGTCAGGATGATGAGAATTCTATAACAGGGTTTTGTGTGAGCTTCATAAAGTGTCTTTTGTCACCTCTGTTATCTCTTGAGTTCCACCTTCTGCGTGTGTGGCCTTTTGCTTTGTATCTATTGCATCAGAGTAACATTGCTCTTTGATTCTGTTGGTAATCTGCTTATATGGCCAAACGATTTAATTTGTTGTTTCTTGATGAAGTGTACTGATGTTGTAGCCACTTTTTTCCTGGTGTCTTCATTTCTGAACCAGTCTCTTCTTGTTACTCCCAGCATTCTGCATAGACACTTCATCTTTGTCATGACTAGTTTTCTTTTATCATTTGAGGTCAGCGTTCATGTTTAGCACTGATAGCATAATGTGGGGATAAAGATTGCGTTGAACAGTGTTCTTTTTTGTGTTCAATGAAGATATTTCAAACTGAAACTACTGGAACAATCTGTATCCATACCCGCCAATATCTGCTGTGTGTGACTGAGCATCTATGATTCAGAGTGGCATGAGGTCGGTTCAATAGCCAGGAGAGACCTGACATAGACGGTCCCATTAGTATTCTAGGATAACCTCTTTGGAGATGTCATCAGGGAAAAAAATTGGGAATCCTGACTTCCTGGCAAGGAAAAGCGTCAACATCTGAGATGATAGCAACCACCAGGGACAGAGATTTGTGGAGATCCAAGATCGCCTACGCCAGCCAGCAAGGCACCTGATTATGAGTGTGTACAGGGAAGATATTTGTGCTATTTTTACTCCACATTTTTTATCTACATTCTGATCATTGTGGGATTTCAATTAAAAAACTACCCTCCATATTAGCCCACCTTATCGCGGTTGGAGGGTTTGTGTGTCT
Source organism: Arion vulgaris (assembly GCA_020796225.1). Taxonomy (NCBI): domain Eukaryota; kingdom Metazoa; phylum Mollusca; class Gastropoda; order Stylommatophora; family Arionidae; genus Arion; species Arion vulgaris. Next base: position 9,699,231 of record CM036768.1, read on the forward strand.
TTAGGATCCTTCAGGCTATGTCGGCGGTAGTCTAACTTCTGGCAGGTCAACCAAGCCGAACAGACTGAAGGTGAAAGGCCAGACCAAAGGGCGGGAGCAGGATGGGGCCTCATAAGGTGACAGTGCAGAACCCACCGGCGAGTGGTAAATGCTCTGGATGCAACCAACCCATCCCCCAGCTATGGGACAAATAGCACTTGGCCTCTCTCGACCTTGAGAAGGACAACATTTTTCTTGTCTTTTCTACTTCTATGACACTTGCCTTTAAGTATATGGGATTAAACTCAGTGTCAGGAGCACACCCTGCCTAAAAGCCTGGGTTGGTGAGCTAGGCAACAGAAGGCTGAAGTCATCTAGAGTAGGACGACTTCAGACAAACCCTGGAAGGGGACTGCAACTGTCTAGAGAACAACCTCAAAAAAGATGTCCTCAGAAACGGAATGTGTCAGACATTATAGGCGGGGAGGAATCGACACACATGAACAAGCCATGGCCAATTGAAAACTCATTATACCTTTGAAGACGGAGAAGGCACACCTGGTGGGGACACTGATAAAAAGGAAAGCAGGCCGTCACGCAAAAATCAGAAGTGCCATACCAGGTGCCCTGGCTATGTCTGAATTCATAGCGGGCGAACGCAAGAATAAAAAACTCAATTTAAAAAACAAAACTATAGAAATTTGCAGTTTCAAAACTCAATTTTTTTAAATATATATACAAATTTAATTGTTTAATTAACGATATCAAGCGCGATATACAAACCTTAAAAAAATTCAACAAAAATATATGTATCCAGTGATTGACTTTAGATGACGGAAACACTGACAGATGTCCATAATCATGCTGAGCCCATCCAGCTTGAGCCTGAAATAATGACAAAGTAAGTTGATTTTATAATTTTAATTTATCGATATAACCACTACAGAACTCTGCCTGACTAGCAGACAATTGGTATCGGAGAGTTCTGTATACTTTTGCATCATCTATAAGAGCATTCATTGAGAGAGGGTGGGGTGTCTCTGTGGTGGAGTGGTTAAGCAGTTTGCATTTTGTTCTGACGGTTGTGGGTTCTAATCTTTATCTTCTTCTGCTTTCTCACTAGATTGGGATTTCGGATTCTCTAATATAAGGCAGCCGTCTGCCTCAGATTATCAGCCACGCCATACAGTTTGTCTTGGATGCTAGTGTAAGTGGGTCACCTCTTTCTTCTCAAGTCTGCATACTGGGGCAGTTCTGTAGGATATAATTCCTGATTTCTGCTTCCCCGTTTGTGCCGACCTCTTCCCGCAGTTTGGTCACCTTCGTGATGGTAGGTCTGACATTCTTACTGCGTGGCTAAATCTCTGAGGCAGATTTGCGACAGCAGAATCCATTATCCTATTCGTCATTGTGAGGGTCATTGCACCATGTGAGAGGTCGTTGTACCATGTTATGCGCCTTATGGCCTGGTGCATCCGTTTTCTACAAGCATTTGTTTGGGTTAGCATTCCCTAGCGGACACATCCATCCAATTTCAGGCAAACCTCCTTAGTCGCCTCTTAAGACATGTGTGGCAGGTAACATTGGTTCTATTCTTTACACCCCAAATTTGGGCCCCAGTAACCACTCGGGCGGGTTCTAATCTGAATTCGTTTCATGAATGCATTTTTCCAATGAGATCTCGTATGATTACTGCATGAGCTATGGAGTATGCTGTGTGCAATACTATCAACAGGTAGTAGGGCATTTCTGTGAACATTGTAAACTCATTTTTTTGTAATGGCCATTATGACTCTCAAATCAATATTGTCTATCATAAACTACATTATAATCAGTCAGTAAAATGTCAAAGAAGGGCTTTCAATTTTTTTTTTTAAAAAAGAAGGATTAGAAGTAATTTTAATCTAACTTTGATCTATAAAGTTAACATCTGCAGTTGAAAAAAGTATTAATGTTATCTAGTTGGAATTATTTTGAGACTAGTGTTTACAATTCGACATGGCAGTCATTCTCATGACAATCTGACAAGTAATTTATATAAAAGCAATTAAATCTTTCATTTCAGACCACCCTAGAAGCAATTATACATTGAGGATATCAGAAGCAGAGTGGGCATAACTTCATGCACCGAATACATCGAACGACAACAAATGCAGTGGTTTGGACATTTAATGAGAACGTAATACAACCAACTACCAATAACAGCATACATTAAAAATAGATCAGGTACTAGAGCAAAGGGAAGACCAAGAAAAGATGGATAGACAATATCAAGACCACATTAAATAAACACGGATATAACACAACAAAGGTGACTTGTCTAAATTAAAGCTCCCACCCCTATGCATAACACCAGGAGTGGACAACCAATTCCATCCTCCACCTGGGGAAAGACAATAGACCCCATTAGCCCTTTTGCTCCGTAAATTTTGTTTACCTAAGGCTTTATTCATTCTGTAATGTATACTGACTTAGCCAGTGTACAGGCTTTGCTTCGGTAAAAGAATTTTCATGAGCCAGTATATCGGTTCAGACGAGCGAGTAATAAAACAGTGCGATTCTCAAGATGAAGGTTAACTCAAGTCAATATCTTCTCCTTTGAATACTACAAATCGATCACTTGTTAACCACTCTTCGTGATTTGTATGTGATCTGAGCCTAAGAGTGAATGTATGTGTGCCAATTATGCTTCTACAAGTAGGCAAGCACATCCGATTTCTGCTATGCTTTTTATTTACTAGGGTAATGTGAGCACAGTGGGAATTGACAGAAATGGTGAGGTGGGCACCAGGGCAGAGCGTGCACGCATGCAAGTGTGGGCCACAGTCGACTAGAACAGCCAGGCACAGCAGGTGCGTCAGGCACGGCAGGCAAGAGGGTGTGCGGACCCCCGAGTGTGCAAAGCAACTGGAAAGCCCAGCAGAGGTAAAGCCAGTGCTCGTTTCTGCTTGCAGGGAACTGCTGCTGCCTTGTAGTTTGATTGAGGACAATCAAAGGCTAGCGGAGCAAACCATACACAAAACTGGACGGGCGGCAAACCAAGGAGTCCACAAAGCGACCGGTTTGCTGGGCAGATGGCGCTCATATGCCCGGGAGGGCTGGCCGACTAAGAGTCGCTGCTCTAAAAGAAAACAGCAACCTGTTGCCTTGTGGGTTTTGCCTGGGACAGCAAAAGGCTAACGGAGAGCGAACCCAGTAAACGCTGGTTGAAATCGAACACACCACCGAAGGATAAGCACCTGAGCTCTAATGGGCACTGAAGGCTGTGCATGTACATCTGTTCTTGATGTTTGGCTGCTTATATATCACAATAAAATGATAAAAGCGGCCAAGAACGATCGCGAGAGAGATTTACTAGGGTAGATTCCCTATGCCCCTACCTCAGTCGCCTCTTACTACATGCTTTGTAGGTGGCATGTATTCATACTATTCTTAGCAGCCCTGCAGGCACCATATGGTGTTAACTCAATCAATATAACTATGCAGAATACCTTGCTTCTCTATCAACTTCCTGAAATCAATATAACCCCACTTCAAGAGCAGGTCACATCAAACTTGACACTACCCTTCACCATGTCAAAGAACAGTAATTTTCAACACAGCAGACATTAACACTTGTGGTGAAACAACAGAAATGCTGTCAACGCTGCCAACAAATGCACCTAGACAGCATTAACTAATGTATTACTATATTTCTAAGTGATTGATGGGGCCAATTTTCACATCAGACCATATGCAATATTCAGGTACAAGGTTTGGCTGTACATGGATCTCAAATATTTATTGTCTTTAGTCTATAATACAGAATCTTCTACAACAGAACATCGGGAAAGAAGGCAAGAGGAAGACCAAGAAAAAGATGGTTAGATGGTATAGCAGAATCCTGTGAAAGAGCAAAAATAATCACACAAGCCACCAGAACAGCAAGACAAAAACAGAAAACCATGACACTGGGCAACAACCCAGTAGCAGTGTGATGACACTGGGCAACAACCCGGTAGCAGTGTGACGACAATGGGCAACAACCCGGTAGCAGTGTGACAACACAAGAAGAAGTTTATAATACATCAGAGCAAGCGCCATCCTTAAATCAAAGGTTTGCTGTATTGATATCCATTTCAGTCTCTCAAACAGTATTTTTATGTTCTTTTCTTCTTCTTGAACACTCCATATCAACCACTTGTTAACCACTCTTTGTGATTTGTATGTGATCCGAGCCTAAGAGCGATGCTGTGCCAGTTATGCACCTACAAGTTGACCAGCACATCCAATTTCTGCAACACCTTTTATTTACTACGGTAGCTTTCCAAAGCCCCAACTTCAATCGCATCTTACGACATGTCTTGTAGATCACAATGTTACTATTTTTTTTTCTCAGTTGCGGGTCCCAGCAACACACACAGATGATTCTTATGTTCAGCTTATATTGTTTCATTGGTTTTGTTTTGGTCAAGAATTTGTCAATAATTCAACAAACTGGCGGAGAAGTTGTAGTCCTTCGCATCAATAGAACAAACTGGTGGAGGGGGACAGCTGTAGTCCTTCGAATGAATGAAACAAACTGGTGGAGGGGACAGCTGTAGTCCTTCAATGAATAAACAAACTAGTGGAGGGGACAGCTGTAGTCCTTTGTATCAATAGAACAAACTGGTGGAGGGGGACAGCTGTATGTCCTTCATATCAATAGAACAAACTGGTGGAGAGGGGACAGCTGTAGTCCTTGTATCAATAGAGCAAACTGGTGGAGGGGACAGTTGTAGTCCTTTGTATCAATAGAGCAAACTGGTGGAGGGGGACAGCTGTATGTCCTTCATATCAATAGAACAAACTGGTGGAGGGGACAGCTGTAGTCCTTGTATCAATAGAGCAAACTGGTGGAGGGGACAGCTGTAGTCATTGTATCAATAGAACAAACTGGTGGAGGGGGACAGCTGTATGTCATTCGTATCAATAGAACAAACTGGTGGAGGGGGACAGCTGTAGTCTTCGTATCAATAGAACAAACTGGTGGAGGGGACAGCTGTATGTCTTCGTATCAATAGAACAAACTGGTGGAGGGGACAGCTGTATGTCATTGTATCAATAGAACAAACTGGTGGAGGGGACAGCTGTAGTCATTCTATCAATAGAACAAACTGGTGGAGGGGACAGCTGTATGTCATTCGATCAATAGAACAAACTGGTGGAGGGGACAGCTGTATGTCCTTTGTATCAATAGAACAAACTGGTGGAGGGGGACAGCTGTAGTCCTTTGTATCAATAGAACAAACTGGTGGAGGGGGACAGCTGTATGTCCTTCGTATCAATAGAACAAACTGGTGGAGGGGACAGCTGTAGTCCTTGTATCAATAGAACAAACTGGTGGAGAGGGGACAGCTGTAGTCCTTTGTATCAATAGAACAAACTGGTGGAGGGGGACAGCTGTAGTCCTTTGTATCAATAGAACAAACTGGTGGAGGGGGGACAGCTGTATGTCCTTCATATCAATAGAACAAACTGGTGGAGGGGGACAGCTGTATGTCATTTGTATCAATAGAACAAACTGGTGGAGAAGTGCAGCCTTTGTATAAATAGAACAAATTGGTGGTGGGGGGACAGCTGTATGTCCTTCATATCAATAGAACAAACTGGTGGAGGGGGACAGCTGTAGTCCTTTGTATCAATAGAACAAACTGGTGGAGAGGGGACAGCTGTAGTCCTTTGTATCAATAGAACAAACTGGTGGAGGGGGACAGCTGTAGTCTCTGTATCAATAGAACAAACTGATGGAGGGGACAGCTGTATGTCATTCGTTTCAATAGAACAAACTGGTGGAGAAGCTGCAGCACTTTGTATCAATAGAACAAATTGGTGGAGAAGCTGCAGCATTTTGTACCAATAGAACAAATTGGGACGCCCAAGTGGTTACCGGGCCCAAGTTTGGGGTGTAAAGAATAGAGCCACTGTTACCTGCCACGCATGTCGTAAGAGGCGACTAAGGAGGTTAGGCTGAAATCGGATGCATGTGTCCTAAACGTGTAGAAGTCTATGCATTTAGGGCCTACCAAACCAGTGTGCAACGTATACATGTTCTTGGCAAAGATCAAACATATCACAAAGTGATTAAAGTTGGTCGTAAAGAACGAACGCAAAGAAGAAGAACAAATTGGTGGAGAAGCTGCAGTACTTTGTACCAATAGAACAAACTGGTGGAGAAGTTGCAGCACTTTGTACCAATAGAACAAATTGGTGGAGAAGCTGCAGCACTTTGTATCAATAGAACAAACTGGTGGAGGATGACAGTGGCAGTCTTCTGTATCAACTACAGAATCATATATTAATAAATTATAGAGATTTCCAACCTACAGAAACTCATGTGGATCTACTGTCCTGGGCATGTGGGTGTTCCCAGCAACAAGAGAGTGAACATGCTTGCATCGAAAGCATCAAATGTTGATAAGTTTAGGATGGATAAGGGGGATGTTCTTTGGTCATTTGACGACCTGTTGGAACAGGACACTCAAATTGACGTTGAATCAATCCTGCAAATTAAGGAGTTTGGAATTACTTGTTTTACAAGTAGAGATGGATGCTTGAGGGGGCAGAAAGAGAAGTGTGTATAACAAGTATGCATTGGTTATTGGTTACTAAACTGACGTCATTGCATTCCAGGCAGATCCATAGGTGCTCAGTCTCCCCCAACAGATATCGAAGAGTATGCATACTGATGGTCCTGTGGCTCGCTGATTAAACACACCTCTCAGGCATCCTGTTCGACTTGTACAACGGGTAACTCCAAACTGCCTAAATCGCTTGATCGATTCAACATCGATTTTAGTGTCCTCATCCAACAGACAGTCGTGAAGAGACCGAAGAATATCCCCTTATCCATCTTCAACTCCCCAACAATCGATACTGTTGATGCAAACCTGGCCGCTCTCTCATTACTGCACCTGCATGCCCGGGACATTATATCCACGTAAGCCTCTGGAGATTAGAAACTTCTATAGACGACATCCACTCATACGAAACCTGCCCTTCTGGATCTTGTGAAACATCGACTGAGAGTCAGATACAACAACGGCCCCAGTAAATGAAGACCCAGAGATCCAATAGAAGGCTGCAGTAACGGCCTCAACCTATATCTTCATACTAGAAGTATACATATTCTTCAACATCTGTTGGGGGAGACTGAGCACCTATGGGTCTGCCTTGAGTGCTGTCAGTTCAGTAACCGATAACCAACCAAATGAATGCTCTGAAAGCTCCCCAGCTGTTGCTGTTTAAGTGATGAACAACACTCTTCATGAGAAGTACTAAAACCTACAAAATATAACAGTGATCTTACTTGTGCTGACACCATGAACAGGGACGCCACAAGCAAAGTCAGCCATGATGTACCAAAGAAATATACAGTAAACCATCCAATAATCTCTAGGATGAAAATATGAATCATGATGAATACGAAGAATGGAATGCTGGCTTTAAATAAGCCCATGTCTTCAACTGTACGGCGTAGATCTCTGAAGTCTTTGATAAGTTCACTCTGTGAAGAAATAAAAACAAAATGATAATCATTTAAAATTTTCTTCGGTTTTAAGCATTACAAACATTTACAAAAATTCTTCATGACCATTTTAAGAACCTCTGTAGTTGTTTGGGCAGAACACGAGACTATCTTTTCTCTTTTGTTTTCTTGAAATATTTGCGATATGTGCAATGTTTTTTATTCTCTAATTACTATTCACAAGATCCAGAAGGGCAGGCTTCGGTATGAGTGGATGTCGTCTATAGAAGTTTCTAACCTCCAGCAGCTTACGTGGATATATACTGTCCTGGGCATGCGGGTGTTTACGGTAATGAGAGAGCGGACAGGCTTGCATCAACAGCATCGATTGTTGGGGAGTTGAAGATGGATAAGGGGATATTCTTCGGTCTCTTCACGACTGTCTGTTGGATGAGGACACTAAATTCGATGTTGAATCGATCAAGCGATTTAAGCAGTTTGGAGTTACCCGTTGTTCAAGTCGAACTGGATGCCTGAAAGCAGAGTGAGAGGTGTGTTTAATCAGCGAGCCAGAGGAACCAACAGTATGCATACTCTTCGATATCTGTTGGGGAGACTGAGCACCTATGGGTCTGCCGGAGTGCAATGACGTCAGTTTAGTAACCAGTAACCAATCTCTAATTACTGTTTTGCCTCACAGCATCAAGATAAGAAGAGATTTCTAGAACAGGCTTTTGTGTGCGCTTCATAAACAGTGTTTTCGTCGCCTCTGTTATCTCTGAGGTTCACCTTTAGCATTTACAGCCTTTTGCTATGCATCCTCTATAGTGGAGTAACGTTGCTCTTTGAAGTGCACTATCTTTTGGTAATCTGCTTATGTGGCCGAACCACGTAATTTCTTGATTTTTGCTTGCCTATGTGATACCATACATACGTGTCTTTGTCCTAAAATGTCAATTTATTAAGTATCATCGCAGCCTTCCGTTGGTTTTCTCCAGATCTGATCTGCTCTGAACACCTCAGATTTGATGGTTTCCGTACATCGCTTTGAAGTTCAGTACTGATGTCGTAGCCACTATTTTCCTGATATCTTCATTTCTAAACCAGTCTCTTCTTGATACTACCAGTATTCTGCATGGACACTTCATCTCTGTCATGACTAGCTTTCTTTGATGTCAGCGCCCAGGTTTGGCAATGACAGCATAATGTTGGGAGAAATAGTGTGTTGAACAATGCTCTTTTCGTGTTTATGGTGACATGTTTGCATTTCAAAATTGGCGCCATTTGTCGTTTGATTTGATTTGCTTGGCTGCTATGTTATCTCTTGTGTAAACCTCAAATCTCACAGAAGTCTGTGTAGCTTTCTTTCCAATGTTGTTTAACTTGACCAGTCAGTTTGCCCCAATTTATTATATTTGGGAAAGTCTTGAAGTATGTGCACTGCAGTCTGGGGTGTCTGTCCACATGGCTGAATTGTCAATCTTGAATTTTGTATACATGTGGTTATAGAATCGATTGTGCCCTCTTTGGCTAGATTATGGATCATAATTTCTGTTTGTATAGTACAAGGTTACAAAAGTTACAAAAACACCAGTAAAGACAAGAGTCACCAACATCAGCATAAGAAAGAAAGTTGGTACAGAACCTTGCTTGAATTACATTGAGAAACAAAGAATGAAGTGGTTTGGTCACTTAATAAGAATGCATCCAAACTCCACAGTATACAGTTTTCTACAACAGAACATCAGGAAAGGAGGTTAGTGGTAAACCACGAAAAAGATGGTTAGATGGCAGACAGAATCCTGTCAAAAGTCAAAATAACTATCACCCAAGCCACTAGATCAGCGCAAGACAAAAACAAATAAACCACAACACTGGACAACAACACAGGTAACGTGTGACTACAAAGAAGAATACTTAGTCTCTCGAGACTAACAAGATATCATCATCAAGCAATCTGACAAAGTGACTTAATACTACATAGGTATACTAAGCTCTCGGGGGACACAAAGACCAGACACTGAAATTGAACCATGACTCTTATTCCTAATCGATACCTATCACCAAATAATGAGACAAGTGTTTTAGCTTCCAAAACCAGTCGGACTTTCCAATAAGAGATCTTACAGTGCTATATCTCAGCCTTTAAAAGTGAGGTGGATACATCTCTTCCTATCTAACTTTTCCCTTCTTTGACTCAGCCACCAAATATTTAGGTCATGTTCTTAGATCAGACGAAAAGAGACTAAATCGACAAGTCCTTATGTGGTCACCAGTTGCGAAAAGAAAACGTGGAAGACCAAAGACCACTCTTTGAAGAACAATCCTACAAGAAAGTAAACTATTGGGATGTAAAACCATACAAGATCTCCAACTGCTACAACGAACCGCATCACATGGAGATCTAAAACCTCTGCCCTATGTGCCGCCTTTGGTATGAAAGGAACAAACTAACTAACTACCCACAGCCACCAAACTTCCCATTTTTTTGGGATTGCAAAGCAAACACTCTAACCACTTGACTACAAAACTTGCTCAAGAGTTTCCTGGATTTTGTATACAATGAAGACATTCATCAAAATTACCTCCATGTCTTCATCCTCCCTGAGTTTTCCCACACGAAGAGCTCCAAGGTATTTGCTAACAGCCTTCTTATCATTGTGAAATGCTATCCAGGCATCCTAAGATAAAAGAAAAAAGTATGATTACAATATAAAATATGGAACTGCAAGTTATATAGTATTAAAACTAATTTACGAATTTTCAATTCAAATGTTGTATCAATCCTAACATATGCCAGCGAGAGTTGGAAAATGACTAAAGATATAGAAAGCAAGTTGAATGCATTTGAAAATAGATGTCTGCGAAAAATAATGAATATAAAATGGCACGAATTCAGGAGAAGTGATGAAATCAGAGACATGTCTGTTCAACCACTAGTGACAACTGTTATAAGAGAAGATGGAGATATGTTGGAAAACACCTTGAGGAGAAATGATCAACGAATATCAAAGCAGGCATTGAAGTGGGATGCAAAGGGTTCAAGAAAGAGAGGCCGACCTAAGGAGACCCTGAAACAAACTTTGCTGAGAGAGGCAGGAAATATCGGTCTCAGTTCCATGGAGGAGATTGAGCGAGTTGCCCAGGATACCATGCCGGTATGGAGAAATTGCTTGCAGGCCCTATGTAACAGTATAACGAGTGAGAGGAATTATTATTTATTATTATATAATTTGTGGGCATCTGTGGTGTAGCGGTAGTGAGCTTGATTACAACCAAAGTATCTTTTTCAAACTCCACGGCGGGCAGTTTGGAAGAAAATTTCCACCCATGGATTTTACAAACTGTAAAATAGACCTCACCGTTCAGAAAGCAATGGAAAACTACTGAACGTATAAGTGGTGTCTAGAAAATCAGTGACTCGTTTACTGTGGCGGATGGTGACATTCTGTAAAGGATATGCCACAAGTTTCATTTTTGTTTCATGCTTTATAGATTTGACTGCCATCAAAGTTGAACAATGTAAGTACTTGACTTCATTCAATGTAGAACAACTTGTGATGTATGACAATTTACTTAATATTCCGCCTGAGTGGTTACGGGGCCCAAATTTGGGGTGTAAAGAATAGAACCACTGTTACCTGCCATGCATGTCGTAAGAGGCGACTAAGGAGGTTTGGCTGAAATCGGATGCATGTGTCCTAAACGTGTAGAAGTCTATGCGTTTAGGGCCTACCAAACCATGTGCAACGTACACACGTTCTTGGCAAAGATCAAACATATCACAAAAAGTGATTAAAATTGGTCATAAGAACGAAGCAAAAGAAGACTTAATATTCCACAATTTGTAGACTTTGTTCTTTGTATTTTCCTTTTTCCGATCCAGAAGCACTTGAGCTTTAGCTCTTGCTCGGTGCCATGGACATCGTAACCCTTCGGTTCGGTGCCACAAACACCGTAACTCTGGAGAACCTGTGGCTTTTCTGCAAGCCCACAGAATTGAACCCGCACTCACAGGGAGCGTGTCACCAATCATCCAGCGCGCTACGAACATGCTGGGCAGGAGGGTTGTATTTGCATTATCATCATGTTCTCGTCACGACCAAGGGCAGATAAGACAAGAGACAAAAAATGTTCACTCAATTCAAGTTTGTGCTATTCTGTCTACCTCAAACCTCATCGAATGCATATCTTTGAGCTGTCTCAAGTGTTTTCCATCTGCTCCTATGCCTCCCCTTCTTCCAGTGTACCTGAGGTGCACCCATAATGCATGTCTTGACCACCTTTCTTTTCTCATCCGGAAGACATGTACAATCCAACTCCAACTTCTCCTTTGTACCTCTTTATTTATGTCTTCCAGACCAGCTGATATTGCTAATCTTATTTCTCTATATTTCGGTGTATATATATATATATATATAATATAATATATCAAATATATATGTATAATCGCCAGTGTTACCCAATTTGGGTGTAATGAATAGAACCACTGTTACCTGCCATGCATGCGTGGCGACTAAGGAGGTTTGGCTGAAATCGGATGCACATGTCCTAACGTTAAAGTCTATCGTTTAGGCCTACTAAACCAATGTGCAAAGTATACACGTTTTGACAGATCAAACATGTCTGAGAGTGATTAAATAGGCATAAACTGATGCATAAGAAGAAAGAGTATGATATATATATAGTACTAGTATAGATTGTGGCCTCCGATACTATATAGCTGGCGGGATCAGGGAAAATTCTCGGAAACAGACCACACCGTGCGCTACCTAGCATTCCAGTACTGTTAAATAAGATAAATTCATTTTTAAAATAATACAACACGATATATCAAGGTTATATTATGTTACAAATTAACTTTAACACTAAGGAATATCAATATTATTAACATGTTTCATAAATAAATAACCATGGACTCGTAAAATTTAGTAAAATTGCAGAAAACCTTACAGTGTTCTATCAAACACTTATAAAAACCAGCTCCTATTAACTCATTGTGGACCACACGCCACACTAAAGGGCATTCTTTACTCTTAAAACAAATTTGCCCTGGTCCACTAAGAGTTAAGCAGAAATTTTAGTTTTCCTGTCTGAGCTAGTCTGCCTTATGTTGGGGGGCACGGTATAGATATAGTATATTGATATATATATTATATATGGTATATCAGCAACTTTAAGAAATGGACAGGTTACAGTCTGGCAGTGTGCAACATCAAGGCGAAAGACAGAGGATGCTGGAGATACATTGCAGCCAACCTTCGATGTGGAGACGGCACCTGATGATGATATCAGCAAATATTATATCATCATCTAAACAAGACAAAACAATCGACTGTCTCATTGCGAGGTCAATGTTCATATTGCCCTACATTTGTTTTCAAGAGTAATGATAACATTGCGGAATTTGGTCATGCTCCCATCTAGCAGGTTCCATTTTTCCTGTTAGGGTAGTGTCACCACTCACCTGACTGACTGTACTACAACGGTAATGTAACTACCCGCATGTACGCCACAAACAGATAAGAGCTAGGAGCGTAGTGATTGGCTGACTTAGAGCATGACATAATTCACCAACCAATCCGCTTGTTGTTATGTGCTCAAAGTTCAACACATACAGGCACAAGAGATACTTTATCATTATACATCATGATATATTTTCCAAAAGACAAAAAAGACTTGACTTCATCAAATTTATTTGAAAAGAATTTTCTGGAATTCTATAATTTAAAAATAGCACCATTATGCATATCTCTCTCTCACGATCGTTCTTTATCATTCTATTGTGATATATAAACAGCCTACACCAAAAATGGGTGTACATGCACAACCTTCAATACCAATTGGAGCTCAGGTGCTTATCCTTCGGTGGTGTGTTCGGTTTCAACCAGCGTTTACTGGGTTCCTCTCCATTAGCCTTTTGCTGTCCCCAGCCAAACCTGCAAGGCAGTAGGTTGTTATTTTCTTTTGGGGCAGCGACCCGTAGATGATCTGCCCTCCCGGGTTGATGAGCGTCATCTACCCAGCACGCATATCTAAAAACTTTGAGACAAGCTACTTACATAAGTTCCCTAGACCATGCAGGAAAAAGAAAATGGCAATCTAAATATGACTTATCATGCATTTTCTGTTGTATTACATGTGATCTGATCTCTGAACCAATTTGTTTTGAGCCATATGTGTCATATCTTCTGTTCTCTTCCATCTTTTTAATCAGAGACTATGTTTGACTACTTAATTTAGTAGTTTGTGTTTGTATATGGTGTCTAAATAAAGACTCATTCTTATTTGATTCTTTTTTGTGGCATCAGTAAGCTTTCTTTGATTTTTGAAGTATTTTGGACATATAAAGAGACATGAAGGGTTGGAGATGGCCATTATGGAAGAAGGCATCCTGGTAAAGAGGAGAAGAGGAAGCACACTGAGAAGATGGATTTTGGACATAACATGATTTGAGCATGATGGGTTGAGAGGTGGACATCTGGTCTATGAGTGAAATTCTGAAGAACCTTAGGGTGGTAACGCTCTGCATAGGACTTGCTATTTGATAATGATAAGATAAAGACTATGGTTGAAATGTTAATTGTTCTTACTTTTTTATATTTGATTATTAACTTTTGTCCTTGCTCAATTTTTTCCCTTTTTCCCCGATCCAGAAGCACTTGAGCTTTCAGCTCTTCGCTTGGTGCCATGGACATCATAACCCTTCGGTTCAGTGCCACACACACCGTAAATCTGGAGAACCTGTGACTTTTCTGCCAGCCCGCGGAGTTGAACCGCACTCAAAGGGAGCTTGTCACCTGTCGTCCAACGCGCTACGAACACGCTGGGCAGGTGGGCGACCTTGCTCATATAAAACTATTGTATTCCTGTCTTATTCCAAATCGTCTGTTTACCCCAGCATCCAATGGTTTCTCCAAAATTGATCTGATCACCTAAGATCTATAGGTTTCCGTGCATCGCCTTAATAATAATAGTGACCATCACAAGCAATGACGACAACAGCCTCAGACAAATGCTACTGCACCTCTCTGGTGTGTACAGATGTGACTGTAGAGTCCAATCCTCGAACGTAATCCTCGTACTCTTCTTCTTCTTCTTCTGCAATCAACTTTTGCTATGCAACTACACCCGGTATGTGTCATAAACAGGGCAGTGTGCTTGAGGTCTTCACCGGTTCCCCATAGTTTGTCTTGTAGTGTTGTTTCTGTTGGCCACATCTCCAATCTCTCACTGCTCAGACTAGGGCAGTCTTGCAGGATGTGCTCTGGGGACTGCTTTGGTGCTCCACAGGTGCAGGCTGCAGAGTCCCTGAGACCTATTCTGTTGAGGTAATCCTCGTACATAGCCCTACATACCCAAGAAACTATAAATATCCATTCTAGCTGAATGGATTAGAGCGTAACTCCCATGTGGAGACCCAGGTTCAATCCACGATACGGCCAAGGAGTTTTTTTTCTGTCGAGGGCATAAATAAAAGATCCTAACCTGAACAGTTTCACGCTGACTACACTTGCCATTAAATTCTACAGGCTCATGTCCCTCCTGTACTACACCGCCCACAAAGCGGTACTACAGGCAGTGACGACAGTTAACGTCCCAAGAAACAGTCTATTTCTTTCTTTTATATTTGAAAACAGTACAAATACATGTCAGTTCCAAGATACATTAAGTTATCAGCAAACACTTCATAATTGCCAGCATTCAAGTTGACCTTTTCATTTGCTCTCAATGACTTAGCATGTTAGCTTAGTGATGTTATAAAATTACATTACTAAGCTCACTTGTTTCTCTGTATCAAAAAAAGCTTAAACATAAAATAATTATTAAATCAATGTTTGTTGTTGGTTTGCGTTTGTTCTTTACAAAAAATTTGATCACTCTTATTGTGATATATAATTTATCTTTGTCAAGAACGACTATAACATTGCACCCCAGTTAGGCTCCTACTAGTGTGGGACAGGTGCATCCAAAATTTTACTTAACTGATTCCGTACCATGGAACACTGGAGTGTAAATATTTCTTATCTGCATGGACCATGCGTTGCTCAAAAGATGATTATTTTGTTGAGTTTTTATTATTTTTAGTTCCGATTTAAGATTTATATGAACCGGAAACTACTTAGAAGTAGTGTGTAAATGATAACGAATACATAGCATCGTGTTGTTGGAGGGAATGGCTATGCCGGCGGCATACAGCCATTGTCCCAGGACAGAGAGCCTCATACTAGACAAGTAGATAGAATAGTAGAAACGAGCTAGATAGTATAAGGAGGCACCGTAGGATTTGCACACCAAAGCTGCGCACCTATGATGAGAATAGCAGCACTAGAATGAGACTAGTTTGACGTAGGTTAGTTAGGACTGCTTAGTGACGATAGTAACAACATAGAGAGACCGATAAAACACTAGAACAGTGTGGACGTGTTTGTAAATAACTAGTCTAAATAACATCAATAAATATGAATCACAGCCAATACAACAGAGTTTGTGTCATTGTACAATACACTATGGTCATACCATCAACCATCATGCTATGAAAGGTCACCAGTAGTATTCGCCCACCACCAACGATCTCCTATAACAGTGGCTTACTGGTTCAATCTGAGAAGCAATCGATAATGTAATCGCAGATATCCTTAACTCCTTGTGGACCAAACGCTACACTATGTGGCTTTGGTTTGATGACTTTACCAGAAGCACTAAAGGCGTTAAAACGTGGCTTTTGTTCTGGTCCACAAAGAGTTAAGTAATAAAACAATATACGGACAGGAGAAACATGATACGGACAGGAGAAACATGATACGGACAGGAGAAACATGATACGGACAGGAGAAACATGAGACGGACAGGAGAAACATGATACGGACAGGAGAAACATGATACGGACATATAGAATCAATGACTACTACACACTAGAATGTGCCTCCTCCTCCCCCCTACCCCATGTGGGCTAGATCATTTGAACTAAATCTAAAGGGTATAAAGCCAAAGGATTGACTTCATTGCACCGGGTTTTACCCATATGGCTCAGTTCCTCTCTGCATAAATGGCATGCCATCTGCTGAGTGTATTGCACAAAGCACAAACTCTGTAGCTTCAACAATCCTAGTGGCCTGTGAAAAAATACACTTATGAAGAGAATGTCGCTGTCCGATGTGAAACCACTACCTTCAGAGCGAGGTGAGGTTTAACCCCAGAGACCCCCTTGAATGAAAATAATGTGGTTTAATGAAAGAAAAACAATTAAAACTAAATTATAATCAGCAATTTACGATAAGCAGCATGGGTTTAACAAAGGCACACCAACTTATGCATATATTAACAGAAAATTAGCAAAATAATGCTGTACTCCTGTGGAGCTTGTGTCCCTATGAACATGAAAGAATAGGATCCGTCCTAACAAACATGCCAAGAAAAACAACTAATTAGAGTCATACAGAGATTTAAAACTTTATACTTAATTTGTATATAGATGGAGACTGCAGTAAAACTATGTAGAATGGTGAAACACGTAATAACAAAGTACAGTACTGCAGTTTTACAAACTACAAAAACAATGACAATACACAGCAACGTTTTGACCAAATAGGCTTTATCAAGCAAACAGTACAACAAAAGTGAGAATGTGACAGAACACCACATATAGACTTTGATAAAGATATTACAACGGTTAAAAATGAATTACTAATTTGTAGATGATGGGTATGGAAGCTGCTTTAAACAAACAATAAATCACTACGCAAAGATTGATTGATACACATATACAAATAGGATATGAATATGTGACATTCATTTATCATTATGGTACTGTGCCATCAGCTACAAACAGGAAGAAGGTCGCTCTGAGGCTCCATAAAACCTGAGATTGCTGAACATGACTAGTGACAAGTCATGTTTTAGTATGAGCTAGAAGACTGAACATGATAGTGACAGTCATGTTTAGTATGAGCTAGAAGACGAACATCGACTGTGACAAGTCATGTTTTATATGGCTAGAAAGACTGAACATGTGTACAAGTCATGTTTTAGTATGAGCTAGAAGACTGAACATTATAGTGACAGTCATGTTTTGTAGACTAGAAGACTAACATCGATAGTGACGTCATGTTAGTATGAGCTAGAAGACTAAATTGTGAAAGTCGTTTTAGTATGAGCAGAAGACAACATCGGTGACAAGTCATGTTTAGTATAGCTAGAAGACTGAACATCGACTGGACAGTCATGTTAGTATGAGCAGAAGACGAACATCTACTATGACAAGTCATGTTTTATATGAGCTAGAGAAGCTGAACATTCAGTGACAAGTCATGTTTAGTATGAGCTAAGAAGACTGACATGTATAGTGACAAGTCATGTTTAGTATGGCAGAAGACGAACATCGTATGTGACAAGTCATGTTTAGTATGGCTAGAGACTGAACATCTCTGGTGACAAGTCGTTTTAGTATGGTAGAAGACTGATACACGATATGTGACAACATGTGTTTAGTATGAGCTAGAGAAGACTGAACATCGTACTGGGAACAGTCATGTTTTAGAGACTGAGAAGACTGAACATCGTACTGGTGACAAGTCATGTTTTAGTATGAGCTAGAGAAGACTGAACATCGTACTGGTGACAAGTCATGTTTTAGTATGAGCTAGAGAAGACTGAACATCGTACTGGTGACAAGTCATGTTTTAGTATGAGCTAGAGAAGACTGAACATCGTACTGGTGACAAGTCATGTTTTAGTATGAGCTAGAGAAGACTGAACATCGTACTGGTGACAAGTCATGTTTTAGTATGAGCTAGAGAAGACTGAACATCGTACTGGTGACAAGTCATGTTTTAGTATGAGCTAGAGAAGACTGAACATCGTACTGGTGACAAGTCATGTTTTAGTATGAGCTAGAAGACTGAACATCGACTGGTGACAAGTCATGTTTAGTGACTAGAAGACTGAACATCGATGTACAAGTCATGTTTAGTATGAGCTAGAAGACTGAATCGATTAGCATGTAGATGTCTGAATGTTGGTGACAATCATGTTTATATAGCTAATGTGAATATTGTCTGTGACAATCAGTTTCGCATTGCTGGAGATGTTGAATTTTCTGATCCAGTTCAACAGGTCAGATATTGAATAGTTCTGCCAACATGCAAAAATTGTGCAGACGACTGATTTGGCCTCAAAAAGATTTACCTCATTTCCATGTAATTACATACTCAAGTTATCAAATTGTGTACATAGTGAATAAAAAGCAATGTCAGGCCTAATCTCTATGAACTTAACGCAGAGAGAAGCAATCTTGTCTTTAAAAAAAAACTGTACAACTGTATCAAAAAGGCAATAAAACATATGAACATACTTCCCTTTCAATGCTAATGAATGTTTTAAAAAAAAACTGCAGGTCATTGAGGCATGACTTATAAATTATGCATAATGATAGTGTTCAATGACCTGTGAAAATGATTATTGGCGTTTTTTTGCAACCAGATGTTCTGATGAATGAACGACTCAGTGAATAGTAAAGATATTAGGCATTTTTTTTTCAAGAATGCAAGAAATCAACAATGACGGCCAGTCATTGATGATGCTTCATTAGTTGCACAAGCACATGTTTGTTAGTAAATTGTGTTCTCTTTGAAGAACTGATCTTCTTTTCTTTTTCTTTATCATCACATTGCTACCGGGTTGTTGCTCAGTGATGTAGTTATCTGGTTTTGTCTTGCGCTGGTTTAGTGACTTGGGTAAAAGTTATTTTTGCTCTTTGACAGGATTTTACTATGCCATCTAATCATCTTTTTTGTGTTCTTCCTCTCGCCTTCTTTCCTGATGTTCTGTTGTAGAAGATTGTTTACTGTGGAGTTTGGATGCATTCTTATTAAGTGGCCAAACTACTTCGTTCTTTGTTTCTCAATGTAATTCAAGCATGGTTCTGTTCCAACTTTCTGCTGATGTTGGTGACTTTGTCTTTTCTGGTATTGTTGGTAACTTTTTGTAGGCATCGCATTTCATGTATAGTTATTTTTTGCGACTTTGCTTTGCTCATTGTTTGGCTCTGGTAACACAAAGTAGGTATGAAAATGTTGATTATCTGTTGTTTAGCAGTCAGTGAGATTTTTGGGTGCCTTTGGGTGAAGAACTGACCAACAACACATAGTACTGACTCTCCTTTAGTATCTGTTTCTAGATGCAATAATAATTCTTCAACCAAACTTTTACTTTATGAAGCGGACATTGAAGCACATGATGGAGATTAATTTACAGCTACAATTCCAGTTCTGTGGAGTGTCTGGTTGAATGGATTAGAGTGCTGCTCCCATGAGGAGACCGGGTTCAATCCACGGTATGGCCAAGGAGTTTTTTCTGTCAAGGGCATAAAAAACACCTAACCTGAACAGTTTCGCAACGACTGCACTAACCATTAAATTTTACAGGCTCATGTCCCTCTGTAATGAAGACTCCCCGCCCAAAATGCAGGATACAGGCAGTAACAACAGGATTTTTTTTAATCCCAATTCTGTTGTATGTAATATACTTTACCAACTATACACCCCAAATATGCAGCCTGTTTTCTATAGTGGTAATACAGTGCATATCATCCCACTGCGGTACACCTATCAACGAGACAGCGGATAATATTAGCAAAGGCACCTGCAACATAAGGCCAACTATAACTCAAACATGAAAACTAAAACTCCTGTCTAATGTTTTTAGTTTTTATGAGTGTTTGATAGAACACTGTATGGTTTTCTGTGACACACATTTCACACAATTTTATTTTACACAAATAACGAGTCCATGGTTATTTATTGATGAAAAATGTTAATACAGATATTCCTTAGTGTTCAACTTCATTTGTGACATAAAATAACCTCGATTTAACATGTTGTGTTGTTTATAAAATGAATTTGTCTTTACCTAACAATACCGGAATGCGAGGTCATGCGAGGTCATGCAAGGTCATGCGACAGTTGTGGACTTATTTCCTAGAATTTTTACCTGAGCTTGTCGTCGTTATGTTATCGAAGACCGCATATTAACAAATGGATGAGAGATCACTCTAGTCAACAAGAAGATGATACCTACTATCAACTCAATTGAGGAGAAGAACAGGTTGTCACATTATCTTCCACATTAGCAACCATTTCATCAATGCGTTATTACATTGAATTGTTGCTGAGAGAGATCTTCTTAATTATATCATGTAGTGACTAGTGCAAAATTGTATTTAGGGGTCTCTGTGGCTAAGCCCTTGCCTTGCGTTCCAAAGATGGAGGGTTTAAATCCGGACTGTGCCGTTAACGAATAGTGCATTTTCTCAGAAATTTCTAGGATTGTTGGCAGAGCTACGGAATTTATTCAATACTCGCTGCAGGTGGCGTGCTATTTCTGCAGAGAAGGACTGAACCATATGGGGTAAAACCCGGTGCAATGAAGTCAATCCTTCCGCTTCAGACCCTTTTTTTTATTTAGGACTTGAACTGCAGGGACGATGAGTTCTCCCTCGCCCAAGTGGTTCCCGGGCCCAAATTTGGGGTGTAAAGAATAGAGCCACTGTTACCTGCCACACATGTCGTAAGAGGCGACTACGGAGGTTAGGCTGAAATCGGATGCATGTATCCTAAATGTGTAGAAGTCTATGTGTTTAGGGGCCTACCAAACCAATGTGCAACGTATACACATTCTTGGCAAAGATCAAACATATCACAAAGAGTGATTAAAATTAGTTGTAAAGAACGAACGCAAAGAAGAAGAAGTTCTCCCCTCTAGTGCATGTGGTTTTCCAGACTTAACAATCTATAATGAAATGTAGGAGGCTTGAATACCATCTCGCCCGAGAGGTTACTGGGGCGTAAAGAATAGAAACACTGTTACCTGTCACACATGTCGTAAGATGGGACTAAGGAGGTTAGACGTGGGGCTAGCTACCCCACACTGTATAAAACACTAGATGGCTACAAAATGGAGAGCAAACCGAGTAAACACTGGCTGAAACTGGACACATCGCGAAGGATAAGCACCAGAGCTCCAAATGGTGCTGAAGATGTGACGTAAAATACACCAATGCTAGGGCTACTTGAATCAGATTTCCACATGAATAAGATTTATGGAGAGATCTGGTACATCAGTCTAAGAGGTGATCGCAAGAGAGAATACCATCTGTGTTTTGTTGAAAAGTCTTACAGAACATGCTTGGGCAGGTGTGAAATTTGTCACGTGATTGGAAAAAAAAAAGTCTTTATTTTATCTTCCATATCAACCAGTGGGTGTGAGCTTGAGGTGTGCAATCATTCAAGAAGGTTTTATTACTTCATTAGAAAATGTCTTTTCACGCTCTACATCACATTGTAATATGTTGATTTACTAGTGATTTTATTACTCTGAATTTTATGCATTCTGCACTACTTCTTTGTTTGTACTGATTCTGCCATTGTTCTGCAACATAATTTGCTGGTTACTTTACATAACTATGTTTTGAGAACTACATGTGATGTTTTTTTTTGCTAAGTGATGGATTAAGACTATATTAGGCTGAGATTTTTAAAAAGTTGTACGGACCTCTAAGAGAGGATGGCGTCACTGGCACAAGTTTTCATAGTGCATTTTTTTAAAACTAACTCATTAAATGACTAATCTAAGAATAGTATTAGATCAATTTAATTTGGCACAATCAATATATCAATATATATCCCAGTGATTCCTAAACCAAAAGGTGAAGAAATAACGCTGGATATAACGCACCATGATAAAAGCTCAGGGGAATATAACAAGAAAGGTTCTTTCCTGGAACCTGCAGTGAAAGCGAAAAAGGGGGAAGTCTAGAAATACATAAAGAAGATATTTGGAGGAAGAGATTAGCAGAAGAGCTGGGGGAGTCTCAAGAGATAGCTTCGGATAGGAAGACTTGGTAAAAGTTGATAGGAGTTAGTTTGAGAGCCTATGCTCCAACCAAGGTTTAAAAATGCACACCAGCTTGAAGAGAGAGGTGCTATAAACTAAAAGATAACTATAATAAAATAATATTTGCAATTCTTCACTGAATATTGATACCCCAGTTTTAAGTGTATCAATCATGAGACTGATGAGAGTCATCATCAAATAGCCTGCCCTGAGCAGAACTTTGCCACCCCAACAGTCCTCCTGAATTTCTCTCTCTCATTGGCCAGATGTCCTGCCTCTGCAGCCATCATGTTCAAACCATCAATTACATCCTGAATCCATCTTCTCCGTGGTCTTCCTCTTCTCTTTGCCTCCTAGGCTCCTTCCATGATGGTCTTCTCCCCATATTGAATATTGATACCCCAGTTTTAAGTGTATCAATCATGAGAAGAGAGTAGTGGGTAGAAAATCAATAGAGTATAGAGAGAATATAATTAAATGAATTTTTACTTGTGGATATGTCAACAAAGGCACTAGACACTGACAGAGTAGTCAGTAGCAGACTCGTAGACAATATTCTTCTTACGGTACCCAGTACTAAGACCGGATGGATACACTCCATCTCATTGTAAAATCATGTAACAAACAGTCGCCGAGTCGGCAGTGTAAAAGTCGGAATATCATCACTCAATATGGCATCACAATGTATTATATAATCGCAATTTTCAGCACAAACATATCAAACAGTTTGTTTTAAATTAATATAATACATGTTTAATTATAATAATTACATCACTAACTTAGCAACGGTACGCGGTGGTTATAATTATTCGACCAGCATTGATCGTTGTACCAGTCAGAGATCGGCTGAAAATTAAAATTACGTCCAGTTTTTCAACATTCTCACATCTGCATCATCACTATCATCGACATGATAATCTTTCAGACCAATTCGGTGAATTAAATATATATCTCTAAACAACAAACCGTGGAATCTTGACCAGCCTGATTCGTCAGCAACCGTTGTCCCCCTGGATGTTTTTTCGACCAGGTTGTAACATCATAAACGTAACCCTCGATGACAATCCACTGTTCAGATTTAGTAGCGTGCTTTCTGATTTCATCCCAGCTGTACACAGGGAGAGAATCGTCTCCGTTCACTTGAATGCCCGTTTTACACATTTTTGATGTGGGAGAAAACAAATGACTCCCTGTCTAAGTTTTGATTCCACTAACTATAGATCTAAACTATCATAAGTTAGTTCTACAATTGTAAGCGGTCCTAAAAACCAAGGGCACTGTAGAGAACGGTAGACACGAATCATTCAGCACTTATCAACACACAGGACACCGGTTGGCCTTGAACTTTCACCCCTCGTCTCACGACGTTCATCCAATCGCATTCTATGTATAAATCAATTCTGATTTAATAAACCGTATACTGTACAATAAAGGAGCTCTGCGTTTTTTACAATAGGGCAAGAGGAAAACATAATTAAGAAATATAAAGCGTAGCTACCATCAGAACCAGAATTTGCTGAAAATCAAATGCTGCCTACCGTTCTTCTTTGCGTTCGTTCTTTACGACCAATTTTAATCACTCTTTGTGATGTTTGATCTTTGCCAAGAACGTGTATACGTTGCACATTGGTTTGGCAGGCCCCTAAACGCATAGACATCTGCACGTTTAGAACACGTGCATCAATTTCAGTCAAACCTCCTTAGTCGCCTCTTACGACATGCGTGGCAGGTAACAGTGGTTCTATTCTTTATACCCCAATTTAAGGCCCCGGTAACCACTCGGGAGGAAATGCTGCCTACCGTTGAAGTATAGACAGCACATGCGTATGATGATTGCTAACATGCTTATTTCGAGTCGTTGTGTGGATTCTGTGCTATAAAGTCGACTTTAGATAAAATCTTCTACCTGAAGCAGCTACAAGAAAAGTGTAGTGACCAAGTCATTCTTTCTTACAAGATATCACTAACGTATTTTACCTCGCTATTTAGAGAAAATGACTAAAGATATAGAAAGCAAGTTGAATGTATTTGAAAATAGATGTCTGCGAAAAATAATGAATATAAAATGGAACGAATTCAGGAGAAGTGATGAAATCAGAGACATGTCTGGTCAACCCACTAGTGACAACTGTTATAAGAAAGAGAAGATGGAGATATGTTGGGCACACCTTGAGGAGAAATGATCAACGAATATCAAAGCAGGCATTGAAGTGGGATGCAAAGGGTTCAAGAAAGAGGGTCGACCTAAAGAGACCCTGAAACGAACTTTGCTGGAGAGAGGCAGGAAATATCGGTCTCAGTTCCATGGAGGAGATTGAGCGAGTTGCCCAAGATAGAGCGGTATGGAGAAATTACTTGCAGGCCCTATGTAACGTATAACGGTACGAGAGGAATTATTATTATTATTTAGAGAAAATTGGTTGCCTGTCAAAACAAGTTTTGTCCAGTATTTCCACCAGGATATGAAGGGCGCGCTTTAGCATGATAATCTGACACCAGAAGACTTCAAAATCAACGGAGAATTTAAACATGGATATGTCCTTGCTTATATACGCTGTTCGGCAACTTTTTCGCTGTCGTTCTGAATCATGCCTTCGGATCATCAGCTGAAAGTGTCTGCTTACAAATCCGGTGTGATTAGATATTATATCATCTCACCCGATTGAAAGCAATTGAGTGATAGTTTTCATTGTGTATATGTTGTGGGCAAAATTATAATGCTTTGGTCCATCATACAGCAAGAAGTCAAACATCAGACTCTCATGATCATATTTATGGTTGCTGTGAGTCAGCCTAAATAGGATCAACTTGGTAGTACAGTGTACAGAGCGACCATACATAAACATCTGCGGTTACGAATTAGGGGTGGAAATAATATCATTTTCCCTGACTCTGCCATCACTGACGACTTTTCATTAGGTGGAACTGCACAATATAATAGACAAGGCATCAGTAACCTTAGCCAGTCGTTGGCAGAGAGTGTATAGAAACAGCATGATGAACAGGAGCAATAATTTCATTCTCCTATACTCTATGCCAGCAAAGCATAGATCATACACGTATCAAGGGAGAAAAAGATTAATGGAATTTACAAGCGCTGCCTTAGGTGTGTACTCGTGATCTCTTTCAGTGATAAAGTAACAAACAAGGAGGTATTGGACTATGATGGGATTTCTAGCATACTCACACCCTTCCATCATCACCGTCTAAGATTGCCGGTCACTTGTGTCTAACGTAACGACCGAATCCTTATGAATATCGTGTACAGAGATCTGGATTATGGCAAAAGAACAGTGGGCGATCTTTCCTTCGCTGTAAGGACGGACGTATGCAAACCAGATGGATGCGCTTGAGATGAATGCATACAAAACTGGGAAGTACCTGCCATAAACAGATCAAACAGGAAGCAGATTCTGGACACTTCAGAGAATTGGTAAAGTCCATTTTCTATACACTCTGCTAATTACTGGCTAAGAACTCATATATAATCGTTGAAACTCACTGTCTCTGGAGACTAACATGATGGCATTACTGTCAAGCCATAGACAAACAATCAGAAAATATATACTTTTTAATCATTCTCTTTCATACGTCAATGATGGTTGCATAGGCGGCAGCTGCTACATTTATCAGAAATATGTGAATAACATATGTAGGACAGTGGACTACTTATCAATGCATTATATATTTATTTATACAGCATCAAAGAAAGTCAATTTTTTGCAGTAATTAATAACGTAAAAGTCTTATCAATACTGAAAGGTAAAGTATGCAACGTGTTTTAATAAACGAAAGCCACATCAGAAGATAAAATATTTTCGTAATTTTATAGAGTACTTTAATGCCTACCATTTATGATGTCTCCGCGAGATTATGAACAGCAGGTGGTATGACAAGACAACCAACTCTGAAGTATTGCAACAAACAAACGTGCCTTCCTTCATGGAAATGCTCAGCTGTAGAAGACTAATATGGCTAAGGCATGTAAGAAGAATGGAGAATAGCAACATGCCACAACAGGTGTTGTTTTGTGAACTTTCAGAAGGGAAGAGATACCAAGGCAGGCCAATGTTCAGATATAAGGATGTCTGTAAGGCCTCATTGAAGAACTTTTCTATCGGTCCCAAAAAATAGGACAAACTAGCTGACGACTGAGTTATGTGGGGGGAAAAACAGTAAAAGAAGGGCAGATTCTTTTGAAAAGAGACTTAGGGATGAGCTACAATGCAAGAGAGACAAGAACAAACTCAGAAAAAGTTACAGTAAAACACTTGCAAGTTGACCATCTGCAAAGATGAAAATGCCATATTTCATTTATGAGTTATCTGTTTTGGAGTACAAATTGAATAAGAACCATAAACACGAGCTCCGTTTAGTTTAGTTTAGTTAATTAATTTGTTCCTTTCGTGCCAAAGGCGACACATAGGGCAGAGGTTTTAGATCTCCATGTGATGAGGTTCTTTGCTAGCAGTTGGAGATCTTGTATGGTTTTACTTCCCAATAGTTTACTTTCTTGTTGGATGGTTCTTCGAAGAGTGGTCTTTGGTCTTCCACGTTTTCTTTTCCCAACTGGTGACCACATGTCCGTTTAGTACCTTGCGACAAAAACATACACAATAAAAAGTACAATTATATTAATTGCAAAGAAGTTCTAAATACTTATTTTTTGGGAATAATATTGTATATTGATTATTTGTTTTCCAAAATCGTAAGACATTCGACATTTAACTAACAAGTGATTGATACCCCAATGCTAGTATGGTTTTTGCTACATTAGTCTTGTGAAATTACAAAATGTAGTTTCAAATTGTAATTGTTTGTTATTTTGAGAGTGCATCCATAAGTGCATCAACGTTATCAAATACATTTTTAAAACGTATAAATATGCAACTATAAATATGCAACGCTAAATGCGAAAGGAAATCACTCTTTCCATGCTATGTTTGGTTATTGGTTACTTTTCATGTTTTGTTTGGTTATTGGTTACTTTTCATGTTTTGTTTGGTTATTGGTTACTTTTCATGTTTTGTTTGGTTATTGGTTACTTTTCATGTTTTGTTTGGTTATTGGTTACTTTTCATGTTTTGTTTGGTTATTGGTTACTTTTCATGTTTTGTTTGGTTATTGGTTACTTTTCATGTTTTGTTTGGTTATTGGTTACTTTTCATGTTTTGTTTGGTTATTGGTTACTTTTCATGTTTTGTTTGGTTATTGGTTACTTTTCATGTTTTGTTTGGTTATTGGTTACTTTTCATGTTTTGTTTGGTTATTGGTTACTTTTCATGTTTTGTTTGGTTATTGGTTACTTTTCATGTTTTGTTTGGTTATTGGTTACTTTTCATGTTTTGTTTGGTTATTGGTTACTTTTCATGCTTTGTTTGGTTATTGGTTACTTTTCATGTTTTGTTTGGTTATTGGTTACTTTTCATGCTTTGTTTGGTTATTGGTTACTTTTCATGTTTTGTTTGGTTATTGGTTACTTTTCATGTTTTGTTTGGTTATTGGTTATTTTTCATGTTTTGTTTGGTTATTGGTTATTTTTCATGTTTTGTTTGGTTATTGGTTACTTTTCATGTTTTGTTTGGTTATTGGTTACTTTCCATGCTATGTTTGGTTATTGGTTACTTTTCATGTTTTGTTTGGTTATTGGTTACTTTTCATGCTTTGTTTGGTTATTGGTTACTTTTCATGTTTTGTTTGGTTATTGGTTACTTTTCATGTTTTGTTTGGTTATTGGTTATTTTTCATGTTTTGTTTGGTTATTGGTTATTTTTCATGTTTGTTTGGTTATTGGTTACTTTTCATGTTTTGTTTGGTTATTGGTTACTTTCCATGCTATGTTTGGTTATTGGTTACTTTCCATGCTATGTTTGGTTATTGGTTATTTTTCATGTTTTGTTTGGTTATTGGTTACTTTCCATGCTATGTTTGGTTATTGGTTACTTTCCATGCTATGTTTGGTTATTGGTTATTTTTCATGTTTTGTTAAGGGGTTAGACCATAGATTCCCAAACGTCTTCGGTCCACCGCCCACTTTGCACAACATCAACTTTATAACGCCCCCTACACATTATAACAGTTTGCCATCGCCCCCTACACATATATACATGCTCTATTTTCTCTTTGACATAGAAAATTGTTATATATTTCTGTAATACATGGTTAATTTTCAAATGATTATATACATGTAATAGAAAATTGATGAAAAATGGATCGTGTAAGATGGCATAAGATGAATTAAAATGCAGAATTCAAATTTTAAATGATTATTCAATCACAAAATCATGAAAAATATTATTTTAAATAATTTATTATTAATTTCTTCTTTAAGGAGCTACAAACCCCTAATCGCCTGAACATCCCCCAAATTCTTCTGAATCCACTACCGCCCCCTAGAACGCTTCAGCGCCCACTGGGGCGGTACTCAACTTTGGAAACGATGGGTTAGACCATCATCATCAAGGTCATCAACATCCTTTATAGGACGTTGCTCTCTTTGCAGCGCATCTGAAATTCACTTTGTCTCTAGCCAGTTCACCCACTTCGGCGATGGTCATATTAATGGTTTCTTTAATATCTTGTAGCCATCTTCTTCTTGGTCTGCCTCTGCGTCCTGTGACCCTGCCTTCTAGTATTGTTCTTTCCAGGCCGTCGTGATGCTTAATGTGACCAAAGTATCTACTTTTTCTGTATAATTTGTTGTTTATCAGCCAATTGTCTTTAACATTTAGTTCTTTCAGGACATCGGTGTTCTTTTTTCTGTCCATGGTATTCGTAGGATCTTTCTGTAGCATTTAGTTTCGAAGGACTGAATTTTCGTTCTTGTTTTTGTGTAATGGTCCATGATTCACAACCATGTGTAGCCACTGGAAAAATGCATGTTCTCAATATTTTTAATTTTAATATTTTGCTGGTGCTTTGCCAAATGTTCTTCATTGTGTTTAACTTCTTGATTGCTATTGCCAATCTTCTTGAGATCTCTTTGGAGCAGTTACCGTTATTGTTAATTATTGAACCCACGTATTCGTAGCTCTCTAAACATTGGAGTTCTTCATTGTTTCCTTGGATGTTAGTTGAGCCTTTTGCTTTGTCAATTGACATTATTTTGTTTTTTGTGTATTCAAATATTGATGTTGGTCTTCACTATGTTTCTTGGTCGTCATGATTATGTTAGACCAGCACTTTGAAATCAAACGAAGACAGTATTGCTTCCCAATGCGCATAAGTTGCATTTCTGGCCAGTTGTAAATGGATTCATGTTTTTTATTAGTCCAACATCATCATCATGATGAGCCATGCATGCAGACAAAGACGATTATGGATATTCACAAACGTCTATCCTTCGTACAGATTACCATTTTGGGTGCTTACTTTCTGTGTCTTGCAATTATGCTGTCCATTGGGTGGCTCGTCATTAAGGGTCTGTGGAGCTATTTGATGATGATGATGAATATCCAACTCTTTTTAATATCAAGCTGTTGCAGAACAGAAGCATGATGATGATGAATATCCAACTCTTTTTAATATCAAGCTGTTGCAGAACAGAAGCATTTTTTTCTTTTCTCGAAAGGGGGAATAACTTCCCGGAATAGACAAATAATTGTAAATAGTCCAAAAACCATGATTTTTCCGAAAATTGTGTCTGGCCCAATAAGAAAAATGACAACGAGCCGCCACTGATGCTGTCCATAATATTTTCTTTCTCGGTTACCCCATATGGCTCGATCCTCTCCGCAGAAATGGCACGCCACCTGTCGAGAGTATTGCACAAAGCACGAACTCTGTAGCTCCGTCAACAATTCTAGGGGTCTATGACAAAAAAGTGCACTCGTGAACACAACGGCGAAGTCCGGATTCGAACGCACGACTTTCGACTTGCAAGGCAGGGGTTTATTAACCACTAGATTATGTATACACGCAACGTTTCGGTGAACAAGCGAATTAAATAACATTGTGATGTAGATTGCCACAGTAAATTAGTTTGAAAAATTTACAACGTAGTAAAGTAAACGAGAGTAATTAATCTTATCTGTTGTAGCAGTAGAAGTAGTAGTATTCGCAGTAGTAGTAGCAGCTGAAGTAGTAGTACTAGCAGCAATCGTAGCAGTAGCGATAGTAGTAGTAGCAGTAGCAGTAGTAGTAGTAGTAGTAGTGGTGGTGGTGGTACAAGAAGTAATGATAATCTTTATCAGTCATGGCAGACTTTAAGTGCCCGTGTAAAAATGACAAACATGTATTCCTCTGCTTTATTCTATCATGTCTTTTCTGTGTTAACGACGTTTTCTTTCGTCTGCCCTGCTTGTTGTAGAACTGCCTTCAACCAGCTTAACTCATTAAACCCTACCCCTCTCCCTCCTCATACCATAAAAACCCATTTCTCCCCGGCATCTGCGCAAAAACTGCACACAAAAATTAATATTCAAAACTAATTACTTTGCCCATATAAGTAATGTATAATTTGTATTCATGTGCCTCATCATCTGAATATATTTGCTGGTGACCAACCTATATCAAATTTACTTGATACCTTACATTGGACACGCCTCTTACAACAACAACATGTAACCCGATCCCCCATATGCAACATACGTGGATTGTATATTAATCACGTAAACATTGCTGCTACACCCAAATTGTAATTGGATCCAGCTTCGATATCCTTATCAGAATAATATTTAATAGAGCAGTGGAAAAACATATATGTGCTTTTGAATATAAGTGTTACAGAAGAATCCTTCGTATATTTTGGACAGAGAAAACAAATAGATCTGTCCAGAAAGAACTCAAAATCAGAGAAAACTGGCTGATGCTGCCACAAATAAGAAAGAGAAAATTGAGATATTTAGGACATATAATAAGATATGAAGGGCTGGAGAAGACCATCATGGAAGGAGGCATACCGGCAAATAGAATAGGAAGACCACGGAGAAGATGAATTCAGGATGTAACTGATGGTTTGAACATGACGGCTGCAGAGGCAGTACATCTGGCCGATGAGGGAAAGAAATTCCGGAGGATTGTTGGGGTGGCAAAGTTCTGCTCAGGATAAGCTATTTGATGATGATGATATCATAATAATTAGTTTTCTTCTTCTGCGTTCTCACTAGATTGGGATTTCGGATTCTCTAATATAGGCAGCCGTCTGCCTCAGATTATCAGCCACGCCATATAGTTTGTCTTGGACGCTAGTGTAAGTGGGCCACCTATTTCTTATCGTCTGCATACTGGGGGCAGTTCTGTAGCATATAATTTCTATGATTTCTGCTTTTCCAGTTTGTGCGACCTCTTTCTGCAGTACGTTTTGGCCACCCTCGTGATAGTAGGTCTGACATTCTTACTGCGTGGCTAAATCTCAGAGGCAGATTGGTGCCCGTAGAATACGTTATCCCATTCCTCATTGTGAGGAGTCGTTGCACCATGTTATGCGCCTTACGGCCTGGTGCATCTGTTTTCTTAAAGCATTTGTTTCGGGTTAGCATTCCATAGCGGGCACGTGCATCCGATTTCAACCAAACCTTCTTAGCCGCCTCTTACGACATGCGTGACAGGTAACAGTGGTTCTATTCTTTACGTCCCAAATTTGGGCCCCGGTAACCACTCGGGTGAGAATAATTAGTCTAAATCCCATTAATCTTTGAGATCATTGAGAACAAGTTCAATAGCTTTTTTAAATCTGGACATTTGTAATAACAATGTTTACACCATCTTACTGAGTCACCTTATCTTGAGCAAGACAGTGGGGGTCATCAGGAAAGATAGACTACGAAATGAGGACATTAGAAGCAGGGTGGGCATAACTTCATGCACCGAATACATTAAAAGACAACAGATGCAGTGGTTTGGACATTTAATGAGAATGAAATACAATCAATCACCAATAACAGCATACAATAAAAAGAGATCAGGTACTAGGGCCAAGGGAAGACCAAGAAAAAGATGGAGAGACAATATCAAGACCGCACTAAATAAACACGGAAATAACACAACAAGGACGACTCATCTGGCCCTGGAACGCAAAAATTAAAGCTCTCACCCCTACGCTTAACGTCAAGAATGGGCAACCAATTCCATCATCCACCTGGGAAAAGACAATAGATAGGCTAAACCACTTAGCTATGTAGTGCCTTTTATGCCACATTTCTACATAATTTGTGTTTTTGGTCAGATAATATCTCTCAGTTGTTCAATAAGTATGTTCAACAAGATTGAGACTGACTGGGCTCGAAGGAAATGGCTAGAGTCTCTGATGATACCTAGGTTGAGAAAATTCCAGTTAAATTTTTGTTGCATGACACGCAGACGTAACGCGATTTGAACGAGCCGATAGACTCTCTAACTTGGTTACCGTAGGAAGCAGACGAGCATTTATTTAATCGTCTGTGAGCGCGGGTTCAACTACGCGGGCTGGCAGAAAAGCCACAGGTTCTCCAGATTTAATGTGTTCGTGGCACCGAACCGAAGGGTTACGATGTCCATGGCACCGAGCCGAAGAGCTGAAAGCTCAAGTGCTTCTGGATCGGGAGGAGGGGGAATCGCACATGGTGATAATGGTTATCTTTTAATTGTGCTTGCATCAATACACGAACATTGTAAACCTGAAGAATATGACGATTTATTTATTTAAATACGGTTCAGTCTCACTGAACGTGTCCTACCTGAAGAATTTATTGTGCTTCTTCGTCTGCCTCGTTTATTTTTCATTATTAATCGATAATCGATGAAGATGTGAGTTTCTGATGAATACAGTTTACGTCACTGATAAATGACAGCTTTACATCTTTTACAAAGCGCCTAAATATGAGGTCAAAAGAAAGCTTACGTGACGGTTATCAGTACTCTTTTGTGATAATCTCTATCGAGATGTCAATAGTTTTATGATAACTACTGCTTTCTCTGCGCCGTGCAGGCGTATGTGGCTGAGCGTTAGTGATCTCGATAACAACATAAGAGTTCCTGGTTCAAACTCCGCGGCCGGCAATTTGGAATCAAATTTGTGCCTGGGTTTTTTTTAACAAACGTTTAAAAATAGACCTCAACGTTCAGAAAGCAATGGCAAACTACTGAATGTATAAGTGGTGTCTAGAAAATCAATTACTCGTTTACTATGGTTGGTGGCGATGTCCTGTGAAGGATATACCGCGACTTTCATTCATTTCATACACAGATCAGTGGTTTTCAACCTTTTCTATGCGACGCAACATCAGGTAATGTTTGCACCGCTTACAAAAATAATATCACAAATTTAAAGGTAAACAGTAAGTTTATTAATAAATTATTTGGTTTTTTTTTGCTGTTGGATCGACATATTCAATCAGTACTTTGGGTGGCGTGTGAGGTAAAAAACAAACATACATGACTTGCCTACGGATGTGTGATATATTTGTATTCTTATCCACGTTTTATTTCTATCTTTGTTTATACAGTTGTATTTCGACAGATTCTACTACATTTAATATGCTATGGTCCACTGACCTACTACTAGTGTTTTGGTCTAATTCCGCAATGATTAAATAGTTTGGTTACTTGTATTCATTCTTTGTAGGCTATGGACTATAAATGAGGATGATGATGATGATAATGATGATGATCAGTGGCGGCTCGTGATCATTTTTCTAGGTGGGGTAAGACAGACATTTTGGAGAAAAATCTTGGTTTTTGGAATATTTCTTATTATTTGACTAATACGGAAGTTAGCTTTTAAAAGTCTAAATAAAATATGGAACTGCAAGTTATATAGTATTAAAACTAAATTACGAATTTTCAATTCAAATGTTGTAACAATCCTAACATATGCTAGCGAGAGTTGGAAAATGACTAAAGATATAGAAAGCAAGTTGAATGCATTTGAAAATAAATGTCTGCGAAAAATAATGAATATAAAATGGAACGAATTCAGGAGAAGTTATGAAATCAGAGACATGTCTGGTAAACCACTAGTGACAACTGTTATAAGAAAGAGAAGATGGAGATATGTTGGATACACCTTGAGGAGAAATGATCAACGAATATCAAAGCAGGCATTGAAGTGGGATGCAAATGGTTCAAGAAAGAGATTTCGATCTAAGGAGACCCTGAAACGAACTTTGCTGAGAGAGACAGGAAATATCGGTTTCAGTTCCATGGAGGAGATTGAGCGAGTTGCCCAGGATAGAGCGGTATGGAGAAATTACTTGCATGTCCTATGTAACGTATAACGGTAGAATAGAGGAATTATTATTATAATACGGAAGTTATTGACCTTTTCGAGAAAATAACAAATACTTCTGTTAATGAGTACAAATAATTACAAGTTACACAATATTACTGGTGGGGCCGGACCCCACTGGCCCTTAATGACGCGCCGCCCTGATGGTGATGGTGAGGGTGCCGATGAGGATGATAATGAATATTATGATGACAACGATTTATATTCTCGTTCCTAACGTTTAACAATTTTTCAATATTCATTTTTTGGCTCTCAGTGTTTATTTATTTTTCAAAATTGATATAATAACACCCAATGTTTACTAGTGTTTAAATATGTACATCGCCCGAGTGATTAACGGGGCCCAAATTTGGGGTGTAAAGAATAGAACCACTGTTACCTGCCACGCATGTCGTAAGAGGCGACTAAGGAGGTTTGGCTGAAATCGGATGCACGTGTCCTAAACGTGTAGAAGTATATGTGTTTAGGGGCCTACCAAAACAATGTACAACGTATACACATTCTTGGCAAAGATCAAACATATCACAAAGAGTGATTAAAATTGGTCGTAAAGAACGAAAGCAAAGAAGAAAGAGAAATATGTACATTATCTTTACAAACTCTTCATTATCTTTCAGTGTGTATATTATCCCTCTCAATATTTAACTTTTGTCTTTTGTCTTTCCCCAGGTGGATGATGGAATTGGTTGTCCACTCTTGCCGTTAAGAGTAGGGGTGGGAGCTTTAATTTGCGTTCCAGGGCCAGATGAATAGCCTTTGTTGTGTTATATCTGTGTTTATTTAGTGTGGTCTTGATATTATCTGTCCATCTTTTTATTGGTCTTCCCTTGGCTCTAGTACCTGCTCTCTTTTTATTGTATGTTGTTATTGGTGGTTGATTGTATTTAGTGGCGGCTCGTCATTAAGGGCCAGTGGAGCCGGCCCCACCAAAAATAACGTATAACGTGTATTTATTATTTTATAAATTAAAATATAGCAACCAAAAATAATGATTTATCCGGAAAAAATGTCTGGCCCCACCAACAAAATGATCACGTGCCGCCACTGATTGTATTCCATTCTCATTAAATCTCCAAACCACTGCTTCTTCTTTTCTTCTTCTCCGAACGCTCCATATCGACCATTTGTCAACCGCTCTGTTTGATTTGTATGTGATCTGAGCCTAAGAGCGATTGTGCGTTGTGACAGTCATGCTCCTACAAGTAGGCCAGCACATCCGATTTATGCGCTGCTTTTTATTTACTAGGGTAACATCCCTAGGGCCTACATCAGTCACCTCTTACGACGTGCATTGTAGGTCGAAGTGGTACTATTCTTTGCTTCCCTTGAGTCCGCGGCACCACACAAGCACCAAACCACTGCATTTGTTGTCTCTCAATGTATTCGGTGCATGAAGCTATGCCCACTCTGATGCCCTCATTTCGTAGTCTGTCTTTCCTGGTGACCTCACTGTCTTCATCAAGCATTTCATTTCACAAGTGCTGAGCTTTCTGTGGATGTGGTAACTATCTTTAAATATTTATATTATCCTGTCCAATATTCTCGCAATTTTGTATTCGTTTCGTGATATCTGCGTTACCGTTAATCTATGTGAGATTCTGCACCTGTTACGTTGTAATATACTAGTGGTTCTCAACCTTTCTAAGCATGCACCCATCCAAATCATTAATGATGAATGAAGCAAAACTCCTACGCTCACCCCATTTTTTTCACATTCCCTCCTCCAAATATTTGTAATGTCTAAAGAGCAAACGAAAATTAAATTTGTTTCTCACTCAGAGATTTATAACAGCAGTGCTCCCTAAACACATTGACGCGCCCGTCTGCCCAACGTGTTCGTAGCGCGTTGGACTACGGGTGACTATCCCTCTGTGTGTGCGGGTTCAATTCCGCGGGATGGCAGAGAAAGTCACAGATTCCCCAGATTTACGGTGTTCGTGGCACCGAACCGAAGGGTTACGATGTCCATGGCACCGAGCCGAAGAGCTGAAAAGCTCAAGTGCTTCTGGATCGAAAAAAAAACACACACATTGATATTCTTTCTTTCTTTCTTTTCACCAATCCTATTTTGCCTCACAGCGTCAGGATAAGAAGTGATTTCTAGAACGAGCTTTTGTGTGCGCTTCATAAATAGTGTCTTTCTTCGCCTCTGTTATCTCGGAACAACATTTCTTTTTCCTCTGTTATCTCGGAACAACATTTCTTTGCCTTTGTTATCTCGGAACAACATTTCTTCGGCTCTGTTATCTCGGAACAACATTTCAAGCCCGCATCGGGCTCACTACTCATCTACGCACAAACAGACAAACATATTGCAACTACATTCCATTGAATGATAATGGTGGTCATCATCACCCGTGATGAACGGGCATCATTATCATCTTCATCATCATCATTATCTATGAAGTCCACCTTTTGCTTGGCCTGCCTTTTGCTTTGTATACAATGACAATAGTAGTGAGAAATATAAACATTAGAAAGTTCAAATTTTTAAAAAGAAATTTGTAAAAAATTTGAAAATCTGTGATCTTCTTGACTATTTTGTAAAGAAATTTTGAGCTTACAATTTCAGTGAAAAAATATACTTTAACTTTCTTATTCTTCTTCTTCTGCGTTGCCAGCTATGCATTCAGGCGTAGTCATGGTACCTAGTATGCCGCTTCTGACTGATTTGTGTGCGAATGCCTGCTTTCATTAATATCAGTGCCCTTCGTCATACAGGCGCGTCTTCTCCGACTTTAAAGGTGTATTTTAACTGGAAAAAAACTAATATAAAAACTTATTAACCCCTTCGCACCTCTGAGGTTATATACCCGCTCGAAGCATTTTTTAATATGACGCAAATCTGTGTACAGGCTAATTTAGTCAGTATACATTGCAATAAAAGTGCGTTCGAAGATAAAAAATAACAAATTATTGCGGATTGAAAGAGTTAAGACACAAAAATCCACTACATTTTCGTAACGCTTCACGCCTTCAATGATACGGCCTGTCGCCCCCAGGTTGGGCACCACTGCAATAGACCAGGCATGAAATAATTCAGATGAACACATGTTGCGTGAAGCGAACAGTTGATATAAGGAAGACCTATTGTGATATTTAATTAGAAA
This sequence comes from Arion vulgaris, assembly GCA_020796225.1. Lineage (NCBI taxonomy): Eukaryota > Metazoa > Mollusca > Gastropoda > Stylommatophora > Arionidae > Arion > Arion vulgaris. The sequence continues at coordinate 9,736,903 of CM036768.1, forward strand.
AGAAATGTTCGTTTAGTGATACATGACAAACGAGAACACGCAAGGTCTCAAATGTATTTACTTATAACAAGGCAATATTACACGATAGTAAAATATAGTGTAGAACAGAAGTGAGCCATGCTAACATCTGCCGCGTTTTTTTCCCCCACCTATATTGAATACAGGCGAAGCACGTAATAACAAAGTACTGTAGTTTTACAAAATACAAATACAATGACAATATACAGCAACTTTTCGACCAAAAAGGCCTGTATCAAGCAAAACTATACAACAAATATGACGAATAACTCAGAACACTACATATAGACATTAACAAAGGTATAGCAACGGTTAAAAACGAATGAAAATATTTGACTAAAAACGAATAACGAAATAAATACAGAAAAACTGTAAGTTTAATAAATTGATGTGTATTGTCATTGTATTTGTATTTTGTAAAACTACAGTACTTTGTTTTACCTGCTTTGCCATTATATATAGTTTTACTGCAGTCTCCATCTATATTGATATTGAATACAGCAATTTTTAATCTAAATTTTCTTTCTTATTTGTAGAAAAGTGGCAGATGCTACAGATAAGAAAGAGAACATTGAGATATTTTGGACATATAGAAAGACATGAAGGGCTGGAGAAGACTATCATGGGAGGAGGCATACCGGCAAATAGAAGAAGAGGAAGACCACGGAGAAGATGAATTCAGGATGTAACTGATGGTTTGAACATGACGGCTGCAGAGGCAGGACATCTGGCCTATGAGAGAGAGAAATTTCGGAGTACTGTTGGGGTGACAAAGTTCTGTTCAGGACAAGCTATTTGATGATAATTGAGTACAGAGGATGATATTGTAAGCAGATATGTTATATCTCTATTTATGACTGGCGTGTGTGATCATAAGCTTCATAACTTTATATTTCTAGTTACCGTAGCCAGAACTGTTGAAGATTCTGTCTATCATTGTTGTTCTTTTCTATCCCCCCAATCCCTGCATTGTGGACCAAACGCCACATTTTGTTACGTGACTTTGGGTTTTCTCTCTCTCTCCGGTCACGCCCAGACCAATGTACCAGGCCTCCCCATAAATTCTATTCATGTGGAAATTTGATTCATGCAGCCCTAGCATTGGTATGTTTTACGTCACATCTTCAGCACCATTTGAAGCCATGGTGTTTATCCTTCAGCGATGTGTCCGGTTTCAGCCAGCGTTTACTCGGTACGCTCTCCGTTCTGTAGCCATCTAGTGTTTTTTTACAGTGTGTAGTAGCTAACCCCACGTCCAACCTCGCTTCTTACGACATGGGTGGCAGGTAACAGTGGTTCTATTCTTTACACCCCAATTTGAACCCCGGTAACAACTCGGGTGACTTTGGGTTTGATGTCTTTTTAGCAGGAACCACACTAATGGATGTTTCTTATTCTAAAAACAAATTGCTTGTAAAAACAAGGCTTTGCCCTGGTCCACTAAAAGAGTATGTTCTCCATATCACATTGGGCACTAAATATTCTCTCGCATATTCACGAATAAGAACATAAAAGAACATAATTGAAGAAAGAAGATATAGAAATCAAGTTGAATACCTCGTCTGTCGTGCCAAAGATACCTTGTAGAACCATCTGGATATTTACCTAGAGATCCTTGATCTCAGTGTAGGTGAGATCGAGTTCCTAGTCCTATCGGAGACGAACGATAAAACGTAGGTCCCGTGTTCAATTTGAGCACGTAAAAGAAACCTTGGCAGTTCAAAATCGAAAAAAGCAGGATGGAAAGCCGCTGGCTGGACCCAAATTCATTAGAAAAGATTTTAATTTTAAATTCCTACAAAAATATCTTCACCATCTTTAAAATTACACTGGGGTCCCTCGACAGTTTTACGGAGTTCGTTCACTGCAAAATGAGATAAAGTGTAATTAAGAGATCGGAGCACATGGTTACTCACACAAGATGGTCCTATCAATCAATCTATCAATCAATCAATCAGTCAATATAGTTGAATACCATTGGTACTTTATTGCAGGGCCGTGCTGTATATTTTCTCAGTATGATACAAATAATAATAATAATAATATTTCCTCTAGTACCGTTATACGTTACATAGGGCCTGAAGTAATTTCTCCACACCGCTCTATCCTGGGCAACTGCTCAATCTCCTCCATGGAACTGAGACCGATATTTCCTGCCTCTCTCAGCAAAGTTCGTTTCAGGGTCTCTTTAGGTCGACCTCTATTTCTTGAACCCTTTGTCAAATGATACAAATGCCGCCCCTTAAATGTTTTTTGTTTAAAATAACCTTCAATTGTGATTTTGATTTCGCTGCTTATGCCGCCCCCATGACTGTTCCGCCTGATGCGGCCGCCTCTCTGCACCATAGCACGGTACGGTCCTGCTTTATTGCAGGGAATGCTAAAACTTGATGCAGATTCAGGTCTCATATTAAAAAATGTGTACACGCACACAATACAATCAGAACTGTGGAGCCAAAGAAATGTGTGAGAAGATGCATGAACATGTCAGAAATAGATCACACAGAGCATCAGAAACATGATTCTTACGACCAGCTCCGCAGAAGTAACATGTCGGACGTTGAAAACCTCACAAAAGACTGATTCCGTCTTTGATGAGTGTATCTGTAAAGTAAAAGTAAAGTAAAGGAACCCTTTCATACCATGTGGTATATAGGGCAATACAGTGTTAGGCCTGTATTATTCATTGACCGTCGGCACGCGTTGGGTGATGTGGTCAGCATCACGCCGGCCGCCTTTACTTCCCAGAGCATGTCTAGTACCCAGTTGAGGCTGGATCGACCTGAGAGCCGTCGCGATCGGGAAAAATTTCACGCACTGCGGGAGTTGAACCCGGACCACCAGCCTTGAGAAGCGAGTTCACTAACAACTACGCTACCGCGGCTCTCAAGAGTGTATCTGTGGTACAGATCAAATGTCTACAGAACTATGACATCTCTCAGATGGACAGCGAATCCGTCAGAGTGGTTACCGGGGCCCAAATTTGGGGTGTAAACAATAGAACCACTGTTACCTGCAACGCATGTCGTAAGAGGCGTCTAAGGAGGTTTGGCTGAAATTCGATACACGTGTCCGATAGGGAATGTTAACCCAAAACAAATGCTTGCAGAAAACGGATACACCAGGCCGTAAGGCGCATAACATGGTGCAACGACCTCACAATGAGGAATGGGATAACGGATTCTACAGTCGTCAATCTGCCTCAGAGATTTAGCCACTCAGTAAGAATGTCAGACCTACCATCACGAAGGCGGCCAAAACTTACTGCGGGAAAAGTCGGCACAAATGGTGAAGCAGAAATCATAGGAATTATATCCTACAGAACTGCCCCCAGTATGCATACTTGAGAAGAAAGAGGTGGCCCACTTACACCAGCGGCCAAGTCATGGCGTGACTGATAATCTGAGGCAGACAGCTGCCTTTATTAGAGAATCCGAAATCCCAATCTAGTGAGAACGCAGAAGAAGAAGAAGATGAACAGCGGATGAGAAAGGAAGGCATGGGCGTCCAAAGAAAACACGGAAAAGAAATGTGAAAAGAGAATTGAAAGACTGTGGCCTGACATGGGCGCAGAACAGCAGCAATGGAAATCGTTTGTGGAGATCTCATGTGTCAAATGATATACGAAGATGATATAGATATATACAGTGGCGTCTCGTGGTCATTTTTCTTGGTGGGGCCAGACACAAATTTTCGGAAAAAATCATGTTTTTTTAGTATTTACTATTATTTGTCTATTCCGGAAAGTTATTCCCTTTCGGTTTTTGGTGGGCCCGCCCCATTGGCCATTAATGACGACCTGCTTGATATATATATATATGTATATATATATGTCATTTAACTGTAGTGTCTCACCTTCTTTGGTGGATTTGTCAAGCTGAGAGTGCACGCAGAAGAAGACCACACAAAAAGAAAGCATACCAAAATGTAACGGATATTCTGAGACCCAGTGGCGGCTCGTGATCATTTTTGTTGGTGGGGGCCAGACATTTTTTCCGGATAAATCATGGTTTTGGTTGCTATATTTTAATTTATAAATAATAAATACATGTTATACATTATTTTTGGTGGGGTCAGGCCCCACTGGCCCTTAATGACGAAGCGCCACTGCTGAGACCATAAAACAAAAGTGTAAATATAACGATACTGCAGTTTTTGCCCAGCGTGTTCGTAGCGCGTTGGACGACGGGTGACAAGCTCCCTTTGAGTACGGGTTCAATTCCACGGGATGGCAGAAAAGCCACAGGTTCTCCAGATTTATTTTTGTTCGTGGCACCGAACCGAAGGGTTACGATGTCCATGGCACCGAGACGAAGAGCTGAAAGCTCAAGTGCTTCTGGATCAGGAAGAAAAAAAAATACTGCAGTTTTAAACATACTGCATGCCTCTCTTCTTTTAATATTGTTGATAAAACACACTGATTTAACAACCCACTTGATATTAGACATGAAGAGTTAACACGCCAGACACTGAATTTAGAAATACACACGTTCCTTCCTTTACGCTTAAAGTAACCGCGTGTTATCGTTGATGTGAACATGTGATAAAAAATGACACGATTTATGATGACATGGTGTGTGTATATGTGTGTGTGCGTGCGCGTGCGAGATTTGCAAGATTGCATGTGTCCGAGCACGTTGGCAAAGACATCTTAAACAGCAGGGAAAGGAGGAGATTGGGTCAACCAAAGGAGACATGGAGAAGAAACACGGAAGCCCGAATAGAAGCCCAGAGAGTGACATTTGCAGTTCGAAGTTCTACCACGGATAAGACGTTTCAGGTAGTAGTAGTAGTAGGCATGTAGTGCAATGTAGTAGTAGTAGTAGTAGTGAGCAGCAGTAGTAATAGTAATTAGTATTGATTAGTAGTAGTAATTTTAGTAGTAGTGGTAGAGAGTGAAGATTTAGCAGTGTGAGTAGTAGATAGTAGCAGTATAGTAGTAGTAAGTAGTAGTAATGTAAGTGAGTAGTAATATGTAGTAGTAATAGTAGTAGTAGTAGTAATAGTAGTAGTAGTAGTAGTGATAGTAGTAGTAGTAATAGTAGTAGTAGTAATAGTAGTAGTAGTAGTAGTTGTAGTAGTAATAGTAGTAGTAATAATAGCAGCAGCAACAGTAGTAGTAGTAGTAGTAATAGCAACAGCAGCAGCAACAGTAGTAATAGCAGCAGCAACAGTAGTAGCAGCAACCGTAGGAGGAATAGTAGTACCAACGTATTGTAGTAGCAATATTATATCAGCGGCAGTAGTATGAATAGTAGGAGGAGTAACAATAGTAATGGTAGTAGCTTGTGTCCCTACTATTTGTCAGTGAATCTTGGTCGCAACATAACGTTGCAGGAGACAAAAAATGAATACATTCTGAAGGAGACTCATACTCAAAATCTTCTGGAGGAACAAAGTAACAAATAATGAGTTGTTGGAACATGCTGGAACTCTTAGCACAGTTGCCGTTATCCGTCAATTCCGTCTGAGGTGGCTGGGTCTTCTGCCGGGATGAATGACGGTCTGATCTTCTTCTTCTTCTTTTGTCGCCACACTGCTACCGGGTTGTTGCCTAGTGTCGCTCTGATTCCCTAGGTTATTCAATACGGGGAACTGGCTTATGGCAAAAGAACGGTGGTGTGACTATTTTCCTTCTTTACAAAGACGTTTGCTAGCGAGACATGAAGAAGCTACAATAGATTGTAAGGAATTTGTCAGGAACAAATCCAGTTGGAGACGGGCTCTGAAAACGGGTCTTAGAACTGGTGAAGACAAACATAAACGGCTTACTGACAACAATGAATATATAGGTAATACTTCAAGCGAACCAAAGGATTGATGGAAAAATCTAGACAACAGACATCACATTTTGGAGATATATTAGAGTCAAGATATGATGCGGATATCAAACTTGAACTTAACTCTTTCCACGCTACAAGCCGCACACTGCGCCACGGCGGAAGTCCGTAGCACGTTATTAGCCGCACACTGTTCCATAGAGTTGCTTCCCTTATAAAAAGTCTTTCTACTTCTACTGTTTTACTTATACTACTTTTCAACCTTGTTATTCTATTAGGTTGTCCAGTTTTCTTCAATTTAGTATATAATAATATATATATGTTTATTTATTGACGAGTAGTTGGGATCGTTTTATGGCAAAATATATTTTCTTTTCTTCTTTAAGACAGTGAATTATGGACAATAAACAAACAATCGATAAGATTGCTAGAAGCTACAGAACGGTTTTGAAAGTTGTATATACAGCAAGCAAAGACAAATGATGAGGTTTAAAAAAAAAAGGCTTACATACAGAGAAACCTGAACAAATAAACAAGAGCCGGAGAATCAACGGTATTCGGACACAAAACGCAAAGAAGAGGTTTTGAGCATTTGGTAACAGCTGGTAAAATACAGGGGGAGAAGAGATCGAGGAAAGTGGAGTGAGATGATGTTGGATGGTTTGATATCGTAGTTCGACAAGAGATCGTTCTCAGAACTTATAAACCGCATCACACAGAGATACCGCTAAAAACTAAAGCAAATCTTATAAAACGTTTTTTTTGCCAGTGCCAAACATGGTCAATAACAGCAGCCAATGAGTAGAAAATCACAACGACGGTGATGAGGTGCCATAGAAGAGCTACAGGGGTGACAATAAGAGACAAAATTAGAAATGAAGAAATTAGAAAAAGACTGGATGTGAAATCAGTCATGCAATTCATAAAAGAACAACATTAAATGGTTTGGATGCATGACAAGAATGTCCTGGTACCTACTACCACAGAGAGCTAACATTGAAAAAGTATAACGAGTACAGAGCAAGACGAAAATCGCGAAAAAAATGGAACGCTGACATCAAGAACAGTCTTAATAAAATTAACGACAGCTTACAAAGTGCCTTAGAACAAGAACACACAAGATCACTACACCCTCCCCACCCTCCTTCTCCGAAACACTTCTAAAAAGAAGTAAATGATGGAACAGAAGAAAAGGACAGTGAGAGAGAGTAGATGACATACATTATCGCATACGCCAGCAGGCACGGCTCTAGGTGATGATAAACATATCTTTAATCATAAACAACCGTATTATTTTTTAAACAGGAATCAAGATATGATGTGTATTGTAATGATATCGTTAACACATACAACGTGTTGTTTGAATGAATGCTAGTGTGTTGATAGCATGTTCATTTGCACGTACACATTTGGAATATATTTCAACATAAGTTCGCTCCCCTCTCTATTGAATTCAGCATCTAGTGTCACTACTGTTTTACTATGGCGTTCATCATCATCAGGTGCCATCTCCACATCGAAGGTTGGCTAAATGAATCTCCAGCATCCTCTGTCTTTCGCCTTGGTGTTGCACACTGCCGGACTGTAACCTGTCCATTTCTTAAAGTTTCCCTCCCACTTATCTCTCGGTCTCCCTCTTGCTCTTCCCCCATCAACTTTCACCTCTAGTAAAGATTTTATCATAGTGTCATGTCTTTTATGTGTCCAAAATACTTTACTTGTCTGAATTTTATTTCTCTTAATAATTGTTTCTTCATGTCTAGTTTTCCTATAACCTGTTTATTTGTCTGTTTTTCTGTCCATGAAACTCTGCATATTCTTCTATATATCCACATCTCAAATGCATCAATTCCGTCTTCTAATTGCTTGTTCATTGTCCATGTTTCTGAGCCATACATTAATATAGGATATATATGGCATTTGATCATTCTCATTTTTAGCCAGTTTGTAATTTGTTTGGATGTCAGTAACTTTCTCATACTATTGAAATTATCCTTGGCCATTCCTATTCTCTTTTAATTTCTGTTATACATCTGTTATCATCTGACCAAGAAGATAATTCCTCTGGCGTTAAATCCTCTTTAGGTGGAGGTCGGCTCTTTCAACCTAAGAAAGATAATTGATCTTATTATTTCAGTCCATGCAGACCAACACAAATAAGGATTAACGCCATCCGTGGTTGCCCTTCTATACTTGAAGGGTCATCTCTTCGCTAGTTTGTATCCTCTTATCGCTCTTGAGGATACCTCCGTCCTAGTGACTCTCACATGTCTACATCGTTCTATTTATGTATGTCATCATCTTGTGCCATGCCGGCGCAGGTATAGTACTGGCTATAAGTTTGGATTTTTTTCCCGATCCAGAAGCACTTGAGCTTTTCAGCTCTTCGGCTCGGTGCCTTGGACATCGTAACCCTTCGGTTCGGTGCCACGAACACCATAAATCTGGGAAATCTGGGGCTTTTTCTGCCATTCCGCAGAAATGAACCCGCATACACAGAGGGATAGTCACCCGTAGTCCAACGCCCTACGAACATGCTGGGCAGACGGGCATAATTTTGGGATATAGACTCTTCCGCGTCATGAAGCCAGGATGTCCGTACTTGCCCTTCTCTGTCCCATCTCTCATTAATTTTGCCGGTTGCCATTGTGTGTGCTAAACCTCCTTTTTCATTACATGTCGAAAAATGTTGTTTGCAATTACTTTTCTGCGCATTGACCTATTTCAGCAGGTAAATATCAGTCATTTTAGCATTTTCCTACAAAACGCCCCCTCTGTGGGTTCCAGAGATTTTGATGTCTCTTTATTTGTTGTTCTGGCCACAGCCAACTCTAGATAACTAGGCCAGACAACTGACTGGGGAATCCCTGACCTAGATCAGAGAAGGGGCTGGAAAATATAGATGTTTGAAAGAACACTGCAAGCTTTTTTGCAATTTTACTCAATTCTGTGAGTCTATGGTTATTTATTGGTGAAAAGTATTCATAATATTGATATTCCTTATTGTTAAACTTAACTTGTTGCATAATAGAACTTCAATTTAGCATTTTGTGTTGATTTTAAAATGAATTCCTCTATATACAACAATACTAGAATGCGAGGTCACGTGGTGTAGTTGTGGTCTGATTTACCATATTTCTTACCTGAGTCCGAAGGCCTACAAGTTTATAGTTGGCTCTGCCTTGGCTCACTTCCACACATCACAACTAGTTCCATGTAGCAGTGAAGAACTCACTTTCTGACTAGTAGAAAACGACTTGAAGCATATAAGACATTCCATTTTCCTGAACGACGTTTTCGAATGGCATATTCTACATTCATTTCTGATCTGCATCTACCATCTGATGCTATCAAGGTTTCAAGGTTCCGGGTTTCAACTTCATTTGTGGAGATGCATGATCTTCTACGTCGGCTTGACACAAGATGATGACATAGAACAATGTGAGCATGAGAGAGGCGCGAGGATGTGAAAAAACAGTAGTATCCTCGACAGCAAGAAGTGGTTACAAATTAGAGAAGACATGAAGCTTCAATCATAGAAGAACAGCCACGGATTCTCCGTAAGACGTTATTCCTTATTTTTGTTGGTCTGCACGGACTGATATTAGCGATCTTATTGATTGTCCATAATTGGCTGCCATAAATAAGTAAAGAAAAGATGTTATGTGATATTAAATTCAAGTTTTCCATCCGCATCACAGCTTGACTGTAATATCTCTCTAAAATGTGATGCCTGTTGTTTAGATCTTCCTCCCCCTACTCCATCCTTTGGTTCGCTTGAAATATTGTCTATATGTTTATTCATTATTGTTTTCTGTATAAACTTCACTGTCTTTTGTAGCTCACAGAGGTCCATGCAATTTTTTTTTCAGAGTTGTTTCACTAGCCGTTTCAAAAACAGCAACACATAATGCTGTAAATACATGACTACTAAGACTGTAAGCTTTAGGGACAAATCTATTGTAACTCTAATCTAACTGAGAACAAAAACAGTTAAGTGAACAAATAACTACTTAGACTGTAAGCTTTAGGGCTAAATATAGTGTAACTCTAACCTAACTAAAATAGAAAACAGCAGCACAGAATGCTACTGTATTAAGTAAAGACATAACTACTAAGACTGTAAGTTTTAGGAAATCTAGTAGAACTCTTAATCTAACTGACACAGAAACAAGTAAACACATAGTTATTAAGACTGTAAGCTTTAGGGACAAATCTTGTGTAACTCACCAATAAGTAAACACATAACACTGTTAAGGCAGATCTGCTGTTTAATTACATATTTCACAGTTCTGATCAAGTGTGCAAGTTTTAATGCAAGTCAAAGAAATAATATTCTTCGCAATCATCTCATACTGGGTTCCAGATTCTCTGATACAGTCTACTGTCTGTTTCAGGATTTCAGTTTCACCATAAAGTTTCTTGTTTGAAAGTGGTGGATGTTGGTCAGTTTTTCTTAGATATGCCTGCAGTAAACTGTTTTAATGGACAAGTTCTGCTAATTCACAGTAACAGTGGCTAAAGATGCCTATCTTGAACTTAGTGTATAAGTAGGAGACTCATTTCATTGTGGCCTGTTCTGAGGCAAAGTATGACTACCTGATCTCTTCTAGACAGTTTGTACCTAGGCAGATGATGCTCAACAACCCGGGAGGGAATGTTGTCTAAGGGTCGCTACCCTAAAAGAAAATAGCAACCTGCTGCCTTGCAGGTAGGCTGGGACAGCCAAAGGCTGAAGGAGAGCGAACCCAGTAAACACTGGCTTAAACCGTACATGTCGTCGAAGGATAAACATCAGAGCTCCAAATGGCGCTGAATGGTGTGTCATAAAACAAATGGCGCTGAATGGTGTGTCATAAAAAAACGTTCTTGGCCAAGGCTGTTTATATATCACAATAAGAATGATCAAAATGGCCAAAAAGAACGATCGCGAGAGAGACAGTTTGTATTATCGGTTCTCTGTTCTGTGTTTAAAATAAAGAAACCTTTTGTATACCTCGGGTATACTAGGTAATACTACGTTAGGTCCGTATTTTTCACTGACCGCCAGCACACGATGAGTGATGTGGTCAACATCATGCCGCCATCTTAACTTTCCCAGTGATTTTCACCTTTTACCAAGATCCACACTAAAGGACATTTTTTAATTCTATGAATATATGGTTTGTAGAAACATGTCTTTTGCCCTTGTTCACTAAGAGTTAAAATTGCAGTGTGATGGTATCCCCACTGAACCACTATCATCTGAAAGTTACGAATCATCCAGTCAAAGAAATGAGATAAAGTAAGTTATAATTTTTGAAAAAATATATATATAACAAAACCAGTCAGACAGGATAGGTTACCAAATTGTTACAAATTAGAAAAGCACACATTGTTGAAACAAATAACAAAAATATGGCATTCCATATTAAAATAAGTGTCTATGAATATAATTTGATGAATTTGTACAGATTTCATCTGTTACTAAGTACATGTACATATTTGACAAAAATTGGTTGTTTTACAGATGTACATATATAACATATAGACAGTGTACAAATATTAAGAGCTTCTGAAAAACAAATTACTTCTTTTTCTTCTTTGTGTTTGTTACTTTACGACCAATTTTAATCACTCTTTGTGATATGTTTGATCTTTGCTAAGGACGTGTATACGTTGCACATTGGTTTGGTAGGCCCTAAACGCATAGACTTCTACACGTTTAGGACATGTGCATCCGATTTCAGCCAAACCTCCTTAGTCGCCTCTTACGACATGTGTGGCAGGTAACAGTGGTTCTATTCTTTACACCCCAAATTTGGGCCCGGTAACCACTCGGGTGAACAAATTACTAATCACAGGATTCGAACTACTTACCCTTATTTCTAACTCTAGCCTAGCAATATGAGTGTTCATATGAACACAACCAGTAAGCTATTCTGAATGGATCGTTGGTTGTGTTCGTATTGCTAGACTAGACAATGGATAAGTAACAAGAGTAAGTGGTTCGAATCCTGTGTTTGGTAATTTGTTTTTTGGAAGCTCCTAATACTTGTACACCGTCTATTTATTGATCATATTCATTGGCTTCCGCTGATTCCCTGGGGTTGTTACAAAAACTCCTTGTTCTCATTTATTACATATACAATGGTATTAGTGTTCCATTGGATCTCTGGGATTTCATTTACAGTGGCCATTGTTGTATCTGACTCTCAGTTGAAGCTTCACAAGATCCAGGTTTCGGTATGAGTGGATGTTGTCTATAGAAGTTTCTAACCTCCAAGAGGCTTATGTTGATATACTGTCCTAGGCATGTGGGTGTTTTGTAATGAGAGAGCGGTAAGGTTTGCATCAACAGCATCGATTGTTGGGGAGTTGAAGATGGATAAGGGGGATATTCTTCAGTCTCTTCACGACTGTTGGATGAGGACACTAAAATCGATGTTGAATCGATCAAGCTATTTAGACAGTTTGGAGTTACCCGTTGTACAAGTCAAACTGGGTGCCTGAGAGGCAGAGTGAGAGGTATGTTTAATCAGCGAGCCATGGGAACCATCAGTATGCATACTCTTCGATATCTGTTGGGGGAGACTGAACACCTATGGGTCTGCCCGGAGTGCAAATGACGTCAGTTTAGTAACCAATAATGTTCCAGTAACTAACAGCTGTCGAACATTGTTTAAATTATATTATATAAATGCAGTAACAAAGGTGGTCGTTGAAGGAATCACATCTTCAGAGAAATGGGCTACAAGCCCTAATTTAATTTGACTTCTGTGCAAAACCATTCCTTGATAATTTAAATATTTAACTTTTATCTATTATCAGGTGGATCTCTTCTTGAACACTCCATATCAAGCACTTCTTGTTAACGACTCTTTGTTATTTGTATGTGATCCTAGCCTAGGAGTGATTGTATGTTGTGCCAGTTATGCGCCACAAGTAGGCCAGCGGATACGATTTCTGCGATGCTTTTATTTACTAGGTAGCTTCCTAGGCCCCTACATCACTCGCCTCTTACAACATGCCTTGTAGGTCGCAGTGTTGCTATTCTTGGCTCCCCTTGCGAGCTCCGGCAACAGACGGGCGTACCCAGGTGGATGATGAAATTAGTTGTCCACTCTTGCCGTTAGCGTAGGGGTGGGAGCGCTAATTTTCGCTCCAGTGTCAGATGAGTCGCCCTTGTATTATATTCGTATCAAACCTTATATGTCGCTGGCCAAAGAAAATACAGGCGGCAAACATCGTATTTCCCAATATACTACATAGTATAGAAGCAGGTTCTTTACTGTTTTAGACTATATTAAATGCTAATAAGTATCACACAGTTACGTGACAGTAAACAAAGCAATAAGCTTAAATTTTTGTGCAAATCAGAGACAATGATCTTCTGTACATGAATAAAAAAACATCACACACAAACAGCATATACATAACCATAAACAGCATTCGCATAACCACAAAGATCATACACATAACAGCATACACATAACACTAAACAGCATACACATAACACTAAACAGCATAAAAATAACTATTAACATCATAAAAGTTAATTGCATATCCTTTACAGGACTTTGCGAATCAACGCCAGCTTTTTAACGCTGTTTGTGAATTTTCTAGGCATTACTGAGTTCAGAAGTTTGCCATTGCTTTCTGAACGGGTGGCACCATCATCATTTTGTAAAAATTCACGCAAAAAAATTTGCAACCAAACTGTCCGCGGCGTGATTCGAACCCAGAACATCAGGGTTAATAGACCGAGTCACTATCCCCTAAGCCAGACGCTACCGAACATCATACAAAAGCCATAAACACACTTAAAACCAAAAACAGCACCAAAAAATCACCAAAGAAAAATAAATTTTAAAATCTATTGTTACTGCATGTAGCACCATTTTTAGGGGGAGTAGGACAAGTGCGACGTGAGCCGGAAGAATTTAATGGCTGCATGGCTAATGCATTCGCAGTGAAACTGTTCAAGTAAGGATTGTTCATTTATGCCTACAACAGAAAAAAAATCCTTGGCCGTACTGTGAACTGAACACGGGTCTCTCCGCATGGGAACCGCGCTCTAATCCATTCGACCAGATGCTCCTCATACAATAACCATAAACAGCAGATTCTTCTTCTTTGCGTTTGTTCTTTACGATCAATTTTAATCACTCTTTGTGATATGTTTGATCTTTGCCAAGAACGTGTATATGTTGCACATTGCAAACCTCCTTTGTCGCCTCTTACTACATGCCCGTCAGGTAACAGTGGCTCTATTCTTTACACCCCAAATTTGGACCCGTAACCACTGGGCGATACAGCATATAAAAACCATAACACACTTATAACCATAAACAGCAAACACACAACCATAAACAGCATATAAAAACCATAAACACACTTATAACCATAAACAGCAAACAACCAACCATAAACAGCATATAAAAACCATAACACACTTATAACCATAAACAGCATATAAAAACCATAAACACACTTATAACCATAAACAGCAAACACACAACCATAAACAGCATATAAAAACCATAACACACTTATAACCATAAACAGCATATAAAAACCATAAACACATATAAAACCATAAACAGCATATAAAACCATAACACAAACTATAACCATAAACAGCATATAAAACCATAAACACACTTTATAACCATTACAAACAGCATATAAAAACCATAAACACACTTATAACCATCAACAGCAAACAACCAACCATAAACAGCATATAAAAACCATAACACACTTATAACCATAAACAGCATATAAAAACCATAACACACTTATAACCATAAACAGCATATAAAACCATAAACACAGTATAACCATAAACACAAACACACACATAAACAGAAATAACAGAAGATATCAGTTTAATTCATGAATACAATCAATAATAGTAACACAGGTATAAATATAACATAAATAAAACAAAATAAAGAAGAGATACAATAATATGTTAGGCAACATGACGGACAAGATAAACAGGAAAAATATTCATAGAAACTGAATACATGCAGTGAATGATGAATATAAACATAGATTTAGAATATAGACAAATGCCCGCCTGCCCAGCGTGCTCGTAGACGGGTGACAAGCTCCCTGTGAGTGCGGTTCAATTCCACAGGTTCTCCAGATTTAGGTATTCGTGCACCGAACCGAAGGATTACAATGTCCATGGCACTGAACCGAAGGATTACATTGTCCATGGCACCGAGCCGAAAGCTCAAATGCTTCAAAATCGGGGAAAAAAATACAGACAAAACTGTTTTTTTTAGTGTACAGTGAGTGGTTTTCGGTTCGCTCCCTTGTGGAGCCACTGGGAAATTTTCAGAGATCCATGATCTTATTGTAGGAGAGATCAAGTTCTTAGTCCTATCGGAGATGGACAATAAAAGGTAGGTCCTGTGTTTAGGTTGAGCGCATAAAAGAACCCTTGACAGTTTAAAATCGAAAAGAGCATGCTGGGAAGCTACTGCCTGGGCAAAACTCATCAGAATATTTTTGTTTATTTCTGAATAAAATTACTACAAAATATTTTTACCATCTTCTAAATGACGTCAGGAACCATCCCCTGTGCTATGGAGTTTGTGCCTAACCGTTGAGATCTTCCTGTGTAAGAAAGAGATCGGACACACATGGTTACTCACCGAAGTGCAATGATGATCGTCCAATCAAAGAGAAAGCAAGCTGCGCGAAAAGACAAAACACACAACACCCATATATCCAACCTTGATCATGTATGTGGTACGGGATTGTGTTTGAAGATTGGACTCTACAGTTACCTCCGAACACACCACAGAGGTGCAGCAGCACATGTCTGAGGCTGTTGTCATCATCGCTTGCGATGGACAGCTATTACTATTATCTGACATTTTGAAAACAGACAATTCTTACAATTGCAAACCTTTTTTTATCGGATCTTACCCTCCACCTTATCTATCCACTATTTAGTAAAGACTGTATGTGTTTGGTAACAAACATGAATGAACTAAATGGATTGCATACTTCACCACTTGATATCATTAAACTAGATCTCTTGAAATTGCCATCTATTGCAGTTTTTAACTGCTGGAGGTTTATGTGGATCAGCTGTCCAGGGTTTCGTGTAACGAGAGAGCGGACAGACTTGCATTAACAGCAATGGTTGTCGGAGGGTTCGGGGTGGATAAGAGGAATGTTCTACGGTATCTTCACCAATGCCTGTTGGATGAGGACATTAAATTAGATTAATTAGGAAATGCTTGCATTAGTTGTTGGGGAGTTTAGGATGGTAAAGGGGGATGTTCTTCGTTCTCTTGGACCTACTATTGGATAAGGTCACTAAATTTTATGTTGAATCAATTCAGCATTTCCATGAGTTTGGAGTTACCTATTGTACAAGTATAACTGGATGCCTGAAGGGCAAAGTGAAGAGTGTTCATTTCAGGATCATCTTCATCGCACATCAGACATGTCCATAATTGCTCCGATCTCCTCCCAAGCATGTATCTCAGTGTATTTAGGCTAACGACTCCGTTCTGTGTTGATTGATGTATCTATTGGGTTTTCTCTTGTGGTTTTCCTGTCTTGTCAGCCTCTCAGTATGCACAACTTTGCAACCGAGAAAAGAGAATACCCTTTATCATCGTCGTTGAAATCTTCAGAGTACATGTTTTCTCTGAGAGCGTTGATGATGTAGCTTCTCTCTATAGAAGACCCATTCTTAATTGTAGCATTCCCCGCCAGTGCGCCTGATCTCTCATTACCCTTCACCCCAGCGTGACCCGGGACAAAGAGTGTATTTAACTAGCGACCCACAGGAACCATCAATATGCATACTCTTTGACATCTGTTGGGGAAAACTGAGCACCTACTGGCCTGCCCAGAGTGCTATGGCATCGGCTCAGCAACCAATATTCTTAAAGTGATCACATCAATTCTTTCATTGCAACGATCTGCAAGAAATCTGGATAAACAAAAACAATTCACCAAGGATGTCCCTATAGATCCTCAGTCCAACTCAGCTAGCCAACCAAGAACGTTAAAAGCAGAATACTTTTACAGTAACTCTGGCAACGAACACAACCTGGGGTATCCATTTTCTGATGTTTAACAAGAATTAAGAGTGACAAGCCATAAACATATATTCATAAACAATATCATGACCTGAACTGAAATATTTTTGATATATTTGCTACGTTAAATGACACAGCGGATTAGAATGAGCAATAATGGAGGGCATGGTTCTGGAAGACAAGGATGGAGATGACAAAGATATCGGAGGCAACAGAACATTGGGGAAACATTAAACACGAAGATGGAGTAAGTGGGAAACTTGGCTATGAGATGCGTCTTTCCAGCAGACTGCATGATGTTCTGTAATGGTTAAGTTACATGAAGAGAACAGGAGTAAATGGTGCTGGGACTTGAAAATGTCAATGTTAGACAAATCTAGTTGTCTTTACTTAACTACACTGACTTGCAAGGTTAGACATCCAAAGGTTCCAGACCTCTATAAAAATCCACCATGCTGCAACCCAAGTCTGCCAAGTCTAAGACATCCAACGGTTCCAGACCTCTATATAAACATCCACTATGCTGCAACCCAAGTCTGCCAAGTCTAAGACATCCTAACGGTTCCAGACCTCTATATAAAACATCCACTCATGCTGCAACCCAAGTCTGCCAAGTCTAAGACATCCTAACGGTTCCAGACCTCTATATAAAACATCCACTCATGCTGCAACCCAAGTCTGCCAAGTCTAAGACATCCTAACGGTTCCAGACCTCTATATAAAACATCCACTCATGCTGCAACCCAAGTCTGCCAAGTCTAAGACATCCTAATGGTTCCAGACTTCTATATAAAACATCCACTCATGCTGTAACCCAATTCTAAGACATCCTAAAGGTTCCAGACCTCTATATAAAACATCCACTCATGCTGCAACCCAATTCCTAAGACATCCTAAGGTTCCAGACCTCTATATAAAACATCCACTCATGCTGCAACCCAAGTCTAAGACATCCTAATGGTTCCAGACTTCTATATAAAACATCCACTCATGCTGTAACCCAATTCTAAGACATCCTAAGGGTTCCAGACCTTTTATAAAACATCACTCATGCTGTAACCCAATTCTAAGGCATCCTAAAGGTTCCAGACCTCTATATAAAACATCCACTCATGCTGTAACCCAATTCTAAGACATCCTAAGGGTTCCAGACCTCCATATAAAACATCCACTCATGCTGTAACCCAATTCTAAGGCATCCTAAAGGTTCCAGACCTCTATATAAAACATCCACTCATGCTGTAACCCAATTCTAAGACATCCTAAGGGTTCCAGACCTCTATATAAAACATCCACTCATGCTGTAACCCAATTCTAAGACATCCTAAAAGTTCCAGACCTCCATATAAAACATCCACTCATGCTGTAACCCAATTCTAAGACATCCTAAGGGTTCCAGACCTCTATATAAAACATCCACTCATGCTGTAACCCAATTCTAAGACATCCTAAAGGTTCCAGACCTCTATATAAAACATCCACTCATGCTGTAACCCAAGTCTAAGATATCCTAAAGGTTCCAGACCTCTATATAAAACATCCACTCATGCTGTAACCCAATCTAAGACATCCTAAAGTTCCAGACTCTATAACATCCTATGCTGTAACATTCTAGACTCCTAAAGTTCAGCTCCATATAAACATCCACCTCTGAATACTTCTAGAATCCTAAGGGTTCCAGACTTCAATAAAACATCCACCATGTAAACCCAAGTCTAGATATCCTAAGGTTCCAGACCTCTATAAAAACATCCACCATGCTGTAACCCAAGTCTAAGACATCATAAAGGTTCCAGACCTCTATATAAAACATCCACTCATGCTGTAACCCAAGTCTAAGACACCCTAAAGGTTCCAGACCTATAAGATTTAATGTTCTTGCTTTCATTAACTTGTAATATTGTTTGTTAAACACAGTCTCTTGAATAGCATTCTTTATGATTGTAAAGGAGTTAAAAGTTACTTCAGAGTGTAAGTGGAAAGGCATCTATCACCACTTTTAATTTAGCAGCTCTCACTGAGATTTGAAAGAAAGCTTTGGATAACTTGTCAGAAAGTCCTCAGGCGATCCATAGCTTTTAGCTTAAGGTACAAATTGTCTGGTACAGGTAGCAAGGGTGCTAACTTGTACCACACCCCTATCTTTGGAAACAAAAAGGTAAAAGTTCTCACTAGTTAAATTTTTCTATACATGTGACCTCTAAGTCATGTCAATTGTCTATTCCCAGGTGGAAGATGTAGTTGGCTGTCCACTCTTGCCGTTAAGCGTAGGAATGGGAGCTTTAATTTGCGTTCTAGGGCTAGATGAGTCCCTGTGTTGTATCCGTGTTTATGTAGTGTGGTCTTGATATTGTCTATCCATCTTTTCTTGGTCTTCCCTTAGCTCTAGTACCTAATCTTTTTCAAGTCTGACATGACCTGTTAGTAATCACAAGATAATGATTTGTTCCATGTGTGAAAATAAGGAAGTCCACGTTGTCAATAACTGAGTATGTTTGCCCTTTGTCATTATTTTAGATGCCTCTGTGGTAAATAGTCATTATCATTTCAGATGCCCCTGTGGTACATAGTTTAAGCCTGTCTATTGCTAGGGCCCTCAAAGGAAGCAAAGAATAGTAACACTGCGACATACAAGGCATGTCTAAGTGGTGACTTATGTAGGAGCTAGGGAAGCTACTCTAGTAAATAAATAGCATCGCAGAAATCGGATGTGCTGCCTACTTGTAGGTGCATAACTGGCACAAAGTACAATCACTCTTAGGCTTGGATCACAAAGAGTGGTTAACAAGTGGTTGATATGGAGCGTTCGAAGAAGAGCTCGCCTACACTCGTCATTATTTTGGGGTCGTGTGTTCCGAGCTGAGCACCTCTTTCTCCATGTTATTTGAGGAAGGAACGCTTTTTCATACCTCAAGGTATATTTGGTAATACAGTGTTAGATCCATATTTTTCATTGACCGCCAGCACACAATAAGTGATATGGTCAACACCATGCCAGTCACCTTTTACTTCCCAGTGCTTTTCCCGACACCCATTATGAGGATGGGTCAACCTCAGTTAAATCACAAATATTGATTTGAATTTGTATTTGTTATGAATTTTATATCACAAACACTTCTCATTGTTGCAAAGTTATTTCCCTTGCACTGGGAATTCAGTAGGAACTTTTTCTAAGTGCTGGGGCTGAAAGGGTTAACATTATTAGTTTTTAAAATTGTCTTCTTGCTGACATATTTTCATAACAGGAACTAACAAATGGAAGAATAACATCACACCCACTGGAAAAAAACATGGGAACTTTTGTGCCAAAAATATAAAACTATGACACCAAATAAAAGAAGATATCAATAATGAAATTGGAACACATAGCGTGAATAAGTTAAGTTTCGTACATAAACAGGAACACAAGATGGAAATATCTTGCTAAGCAACATGTAACAGAAAATTGTAGAATATACTTCAAAATTTATTCTTCTTCTTCATCGTTCTCCCCTAGAGAGGCATAAATCCGCAACCAAGGCCTTTCAAGCCCACATATCCAAGACTATCTCTTTTCCTGATCTCTTCCAATTTTCTTGCATTCTGTCTCCAACTGTTCCTGGGTCTTCCATTATCTCTATTATCCTGTGGGAAGGGGGGTTCTTATCGGATAGTCTGTCTCGTGAGGTTCTAAGTGGGTCTCTTCAGCATTTGTCCTATCCATCTCCACCTGCTGCCCCTATTGCTCTATATTTCATTGTGGAATATCTTCACTACTCCGGACATGTCCATAGGTGCTCCGATCTCCTTCGCAATATCTCCAACAGCTTCCAGCGACTGACCATACCAGTTTGATTTTGATTGATGAGCCTACTCATGTACTTGTTGTACTGTTCTTTTCTTGCTACTCTAATCTTCAAACCCAGCTCCTGCAATCTAGTAGTTGTCGTGGATTGGTTTAGGTATCTATATTATAAATCTCAAAGTGAATCAATAACAAGTGAATAATTCTGTACAATAGGATAACAGGTTCACTCTCTCTCTCTCACGATCACCGCCCAGACCGATTTACTAGATTTCCCCATAAATTCTATTCATGTGGAAATCCGATTCATGCAGTCTTAGCATTGGTGTGTTTACGCACATCTTCAGCACCATTTGGAGCTCTGGTGCTTATCCTTTGGCGAGTGTCCGGTTTCAGCCAGCGTTTACTCAGTTTGCTCTCCATTCTGTTGCCATCTAGTGTTTTTACGTGTGGGGTAGCTAGCACCCTCCCAACCTTTCTTAGTCGCCTCTTACGTGTGGCAGGTAACAGTGGTTCTATTCTTTACACCCCAATGTGGGCCCCTGTATCCACTTAGGTGATCTAACAGGTTCTATCTTTCAGTAATCATGGCACTCATTTAAGTGCACAGTCTCTATCAATTTGTTGAGAGTTCAGAGCATTTACACAGCAGTTCAGGTGACAAGTGCATTTCATCTTGATTTTAACAAGGCATGCCACGTCGAAAGCAATGGCAAACTACTGAACGATATGGTGCTAGAAAATCAACACTTGTTTACTGTGGTTGATGGCACGCTTTGGGATATGCCACGATTTTCAAACTAGGAGATTATCTGTACAGGGAATTGACCCTCTATATACTGGGGATTGAATCCAGCAAAATTTTGACACAAGCTGTAGTTAATGGGTACAAAAATAGAATACACAGATAGTTTGTCAAGACTGGTGAGATGTATTTTGTTAATAGTTTCGTTTGGGCCAAGACAGTTTTCCACTATTTATTAGAAGTTTGTCTGTAGTCTATGTATTTTTCCACTGTTTGTTCATTATTTGATAATAATCAAATTTTGCCAGTGTGGTGTCAGGGCCGAAAAGGGAAGCAAAGAATAGTACCACTGTGATCTACAAGGCATGATGTAAGAGGCAACTGATGTAGGACCTAGGGAAGCTACCCTAGTAAATAAAAGCATCGAGAAATTGGATGTGCTGGCCTACTTGTAGGTGTATAACTGGCACAACACATCGCCCGCCTGCCCAGCATGTTGGACGATGGTGTGACAAGCCCTCTGTGAGTGAGGTTTCAATTCCGCGGGCTGGCAGAAAAAGCCACAGGTTCTCCAGATTTACGGTGTTCGTGCACCGAACCGAAGGGTTACGATGTCCATAGCACCGAGCCGAAGAGCTGAAAGCTCAAGTGCTTCTGGATCAGAAAAAAAAACTGGCACAACATACAATCGCTCTTAGGCTCATATCACACAGAGTGGTTAACAAGTGGTCGATAAGGAGAGTTCGAAGAAGAAGTAATCAAATTTAGTTTTCCACTGTTTGTTAAGTATGCCTGTCATCTAGTAGTTTTCCCACTATGAGTTAATAATTTTAGTCTAATGTTTCACTATTTCGTAGTGGTTTTACTGTGATCTAATTGTAAACTAATACTGGCCACATGTGAGAGTGTACTAGCAACCGGTAACAGTGTACCAGGAACTGGCAAGTGTACCAGCAGTAACAGTATACAGCACCATGTACCAACAACCGGCAAGTGTACTACCAATAAGCAACAGAACCGGTAACAGTATACAAGTAACTGACAAGAGAATACCAAAAACATTGTACCAACCAACCGGCAAAGACATCAAGCGCACCGCCCTGTTTATGGCACATACCCGAGTAGTCAAATAGCAAAAGTTGAGCGCAGAAGAAGTACCAACCAAGAACAGTGTACATGCAACCAACAACAGTGTACCAGCAACATTGTACCAACCAACAACAGTATACCAGTCCTCAGAAGTATTGAAGTTATAAGTTGTATTGTAAAAATTTGATCACATGAGCAAGAAATTATTTTAAAAAAAAGAACACAATAATTAATAATAATAATAACACACATTTAAAAAAGCACAAAGTAATCCATTAAAGAAAAAACAAGACATTAAGAGCCAGTATCAATGAAAAAGAACTCATACTATATAATAATATATACGCATATAAATATAGTATATACACAGCCATATCTTTTGTACATATACATATATATACATACAAATAATACTTCGTAGATTGCAGTTTATATTCTGGTGGAGCCAATATATACATATATACAAACTGAAAACAAGTACGGGTGATCATGTCTCAAACTTATAACAGGTATTGTTGAGACGCTATTTATTTTGTTATTGAAAAATGCAGTATGATGTTAGCATGAAAACAAATGAGCCGACATGAGTTGTGATATTTCAAGAGAAGTTCTTATCACATTCAAAGATGTGCCCTCGCACAGATGAAGGTCTGCTGAAAAGAAATCCCTCGCCCTAAAACAATGTATGTCATCTAAATCAGCGTTTCCCAAACTGGGGTCTGCGGACCACACAGGGGTTCTCAAGCTCTTGAAGAAATATTATGATCTTTCACATTTCAAACAGGAAAACAAATTTTAAAACATGTATAAAAACAGTGGTAAACTAGTGCCATGCGAAATCAAAGACCCGGACCAGACGGAGTCTAAATGTCTGACAGGACAAAAGGAAGATCATTTGAAGTTTCTCTAGTCTCAGAACATTGTGTACTATTCTAACACAAAGATAATTCATCCTTGTTCATTTTCATATTTAGAAACTTTTGGGGTCTGCGTAGCAAATGTATTTAAAAGGCGATCCACAGTATTGCAAAGTTTGGGAACCGTTATTCTAAATGAATATGACACTTACAGATATCAACACAGAAAAATGGATATTTCATGCTCAGAAAAAAACAATTTATCATTAGAAACTGTCATATCTTTCTCTCTCTCTCTCCCCAGAGACTGTCATCTCTCTCTCGATTCCTAGAGACTGTCATCTCATAAATAATCTACAAAATAAATTATTCATCATGAAAGTATTCCTACAAACTTATTAGTTCTCATGAAAGTATTCATACAAACATATCAGTTCTCATGAAAGTATTCATACAAACATATCAGTTCTCATGAAAGTATTCATACGAACATATCAGTTCTCATGAAATTATTCTACAACTATAGTTCTCATGAAAGTATTCATACAAACATATCAGTTCTCATGAAAGTATTCATACAAACATATAGTTCTCATGAAAGTATTCATACAAACATATCAGTTCTCATGAAAGTATTCATACAAACATATCAGTTCTCATGAAAGTATTCATACGAACATATCAGTTCTCATGAAATATTCATAGAACATATCAGTTCTCATGAAAGTATTCATACAAACATATCAGTTCTCATGAAAGTATTCGTACAAACATATCAGTTCTCATGAAAGTATTCGTACAAACTTATTAGTTCTCATGAAAGTATTCCTACAAACTTATTAGTTCTCATGAAAGTATTCGTACAAACTTATCAGTTCTCATGAAAGTATTCATACGAACATATCAGTTCTCATGAAAATATTCGTATGAACATATCAGTTCTCATGAAAGTATTCATACAAACATATCAGTTCTCATGAAAGTATTCATACAAACATATCAGTTCTCATGAAAGTATTCATATGAACATATCAGTTCTCATGAAAGTATTCGTACAAACATATCAGTTCTCATGAAAGTATTCGTACAAACATATCAGTTCTCATGAAAGTATTCATACAAACATATCAGTTCTCATAAAGTATTCATACAAACATATCAGTTCTCAAAATATTATACAAACATATTAATTCTCATGAAAGTATTCTTATAAACATATTAGTTCTCAGAAGTATTTGTACAAACATATTAGTTCTCATGAAATATTCAGTACAAACATATTAGTTCTCATGAAAGTATTCGTACAAACATTTTAGTTCTCAGGAAAGTATCCTCCTCCCCCCCAACAAAAAATTCCAAAAATTATAACTACTTCCTCTCCACAAATTCGTAATAAATAAACACAATAATCTCAACAAGTAGTTCTTATCAACAAGATTATCTCAGATTAGTTATCATAATCATCTCACAGATTAGTTCTCATATCATAATCATCTCACAGATTAGTTCTCTATAACATAATGATCTCATAGATTAGTTCTCTATAACACAATCATCTCACAGATTAGTTCTCTATAAACATAAACACTTCGATGCGTTTGTTATTTTTTTTTCTTAATTCCATTTGAAGCAGAAGGCATCAAGAAATGACCGATGATTGTGGTAATGAGAGAGAGGAAAGACTTGCATCAACAGTATTGATTGTGAAGGAGTTGAGGATGGATAAGGGGTGTTCTTTTGTTTCTACACGACTGCCTGTTGGATGAAGATAATAAAATAGATGTTGAATCGATCTAGCAATATTACGGAGTTATCCATTGTACAAGCTGAACAATGATAATGTTTAAGCTGGTAAGGAACAAGCTGGATGATTTTACGTTGTTACAATGTGTTCTAAACCTCCTCTCCTCATCACATACCCGAAAAATGATGATTGCCCCTTTCTTATATTGATGATAATCTTACTCTGTGTCCTGACCTCATTCAACACCTTTACATTTGGTATTTTAGCAGTCCATGGGATTCTCCTCATTCTTCTGTAAAACCACATCTCTTGCCTGCCTGCTCAGCGTGTTCGTAGCGCGTTGGACCATGTGTGACTAGTCCTCTGTGTGTGCGGGTTCAATTCCGCGGACAGGCAGAAAAGCCACAGGTTCCCCAGATTCACGGTGTTCGTGGCACCGAACCGAAGGGTTGAAAGCTCAAGTGCTTCTGGATCGGAAAAAAAAAAACCACATCTCTGGGGTCCTCCGAGATTTTTTGATCTGTTTGAGGAGCATGTTTAACCAGCACCCCACCGTGTTCTCCGCCTTCCCATGTCTCTGGCTGCTTTCTTTATGGCAACCCAAGATAATTCAATATCCTTTACTCCTTCTCACGGTCTGTTCAGGGCGAACCCTTTACCATTTCTCTTGAGAGTTCCACTAAAGTGAGTGTCTAGTGACACTTGACTGTCTTGCACAGGATATGTCTAACAACCCTTTTCTCCTCCTGACCTAGGCCCTCATGGGTTCCTGTCCTTATCCATAGACTTATGTTTACTAAACTATCCTACCATCTCTGTCTCAGAATCTGTCAAAGACATTTCTTGATTTAAACAAAAACCAGATTCACAGTGTTCGTGGCACCAAACCGAAGGGTTACAATGTCCATGGCACTGAGCCGAAAAGCTAAAGTGCTTCTGGATATAAAAAAAAAAATTAAAACAAAAAACACCTTAGTTACTCTCTGTAATACCGTTTTTTAGGGCAGTGCAGGACAGGGAGGGGGAAATGAACTTGTAGAATTTAATGGCTGCATGGCTAGTGTAGTCATCGCGAAACTGTTCAGGATAGGATTTTTTTTCTTTATGACACTGATAGAAAAGATTTGTTGGCTGTACTGGGAATTGAACCCGTATCTCTTGAATGAAAGCCCACATTCTAATCTATTCTGCCAGACGCTCCACTGAAGACATCTGTTAATAAAAGTCTGAATCTTATTTGTGCAAATAAACAAAAAAGTGGCGAAAATTCATCAAAAATAATTTACTTTTCTGTGTTTATACACAAATTGTTAAGAAATATAATTTCTTCTAAACAAAATGTATTTCCTCTTCTAAAATGTCATTAACTTTACCTTTTAACTCCCAGCAGAGCACAGGTCTTCAATAAACTTCTTCTCTCTTTCCATCCCTTTGAATTCTTTCCATGTTTTACCTATCTTTTTAATATCAATCTCCAGCTCTCTTCTCTAGGTATTTCTAGACCTTCCCTCATCATCATCATCAGGTGCAGTGTAGGCTGGAGTAGGCAATCGTGAATCTCCACAAATCTCTGTCTTTGGTGTTTGCTACCAACTCAGATGTTGAAGCTCTTCCTTGCCATGAAGTCAGTATGTCCAAAAATTTTCTGGGTTCCTCTGTCTCGTCTACCCTCAATTTTACCGGTTGTCACAATGTGTTCTAAACCTCCTCTCCTCATCACAAGCCCGAAAAATGATGACTGCCTCTTTCTTATATTGATGATAATCTTACTCTGTGTCTTGACCTCATTCAACACCTCCACATTTGACATTTTAGACGTCCGTGGGATTCTCAGAGATTTTTCGATCTGTTTGTTCATTGTCCATGACTTGCATCCATATGTCAGTATTGGTTCTATGTAGCACTGTATAACTCTCATTCTGATATCAACTAACAATGACTTGTTGCATATAATGCTTACCTACGTTTTACCTATCCTTTTAATATCAGTCTCAAGCTCTCTTCTCCGGGTATTTCTAGGTCTTCCCCTGAAATGAAAATCATGGCATATCCTTTACAGGACATAGCCATCAACCAAAGTAAACGAGCCGATTTTCTAGGCACCACTTAAACGTTCAGTGTTTGCAATTGTTTTCTGAATGGTGAGGATTATTTTTACCACTCGTAAAAATACCATGGAAACGATTTGTTTCCAAATTGTATGCCGTGGAGTTTGAACCAGGTACGCATGGGTGGTGATCAAGCTCACTACCGCTTAGCTACAGACGCTCACCCTACCGGTCTTCCCCTACTGGTTCCAAAACAGTGCCTGTCGTGCAATGCATCCGGTCGGTCTTCTAAAAGTGTGTAAAATGTTGTGTAATGTAAATTATACAAGAAATCAGCAGAAAAGACAAGACGCAGCCATTTAGATAGATAACAGTTTAAATAAAAATACAGCAGTGTTATATCACACTAACAATAGGTTAACAAGTTGAGCCATTGACATATAAACCCTTTGCTGAAGGAAACAAATCATCAATAAAGCATACATTACAAGAACAATACAGTGGAACTTATAAAAATCAAAGAGAATCTTTTCAACAAAATATCAGCTTATACGTTGATCACACATGCTACTTCTTAGTCTTCTTCAATGATACAGCGGGCACTTGAGCTCTTGCCCTTCGGCCCGAACACACATGCTACACAATTCTAACACAACTGATACTGTGTTCATTGTTTAACAAATGTTTTCAGAATCTCTTCTGCCATTTTGATATTGTTCCTAGCGACTCTGAGAGCATTCACGACCTGCAGACGGTTGTAGCCCATAGCGACGAGTGTGCTGACGTGAGCTTCATTAATGCTAGAGGTTAGCTGGTCGTTTTCTTTGTTTACATCTTGATTCTCTCTTAGACCTTCGCGCGCGGTGAGGCACTCTATTTTGAAGAAAAAAAGAGAGAATCAAACAATAAATAAAATGAAACAATTTGTTCTTACACAATGCTAGAATATTCTACATGGAAGAAAATAAAACAACACAAAGTACTGCCGTTATGTTGTACCAAGGACAGCAGCAGATAAGTTAAAATGTTCACATAAGTTGTTATCAAAGCTGCCCAAGCGTTTACCTGAGCAAAATTTAGGGGTGTAAAGAATAACACCACTATTGCCTGTCATGCATGTCGCAAGTGGTGACTAAGGAGGTCTTCTTCTTCTTTGCGTTCGTTCTTTACGACCAATTTTAATCACTCTATATATTTGATCTTTGCCCAGAACGTGTATACGTTGCACATTGGTTTGGTAGGTCCCTAACGCATAGACTTCTACACGTTTAGGACACGTGCATCCGATTTCAGCCAAACGTCCTAAGTCGCCTATTACGACATGCGTGGCAGGTAACAGTGGTTCTATTCTTACACACCAAATTTGGGCCCCGGTAACCACTCGGGCGGCTAAGGAGGTCAGATGCAGGGCTTAGCTACCCCACCCCATAAAAAAAACTAGAGAGTTACAGAAACTACAACAAGGGAAATGCATAGCTCACCACCCGAGGACGAAAAATACACAGCAATGAAGGACTCCGGCCTGCAAGAAAATGAGGGGAGATCTGGAAAAGATGGCCTTGGATAGGCGGGTTTAGAAGATCTTGGTTGTGAACCTATGCCCCCTAGAGGTGAAGAAGAAGTAGTTATCACGGCCATTAAAAATAGCGGCGGCGGGGAAATCTATAAAATAACAAAATCCCAAATCAAAGGGTACAGTGAAACCTAATTACTTTGAATGATGCATGTTATCTTGTCAAACTAAAATGCGTTCGTCTTTTGTCGCAAGTAATCGGTTTTCTATCATATATAGAGCCCTGCATATGTTCATGGACCACATATGCCAGACAAGAACATCGCCCTAACACCTTTCAATTGCGCAGTCTCAGGTAAATATACAATATCTGATCACAAGACCGCATCTCTAATATAGAAATCCTGGACAGTGCTGGCATTCCAAGCACATACACCTTGCTGGGTCAGCAAAGTCTTCTTCTCCCTGTCTGTGTCGGTCAATATTGTCATATATTATTATTGCAATCTTCACAAGATTTCCATGTTTCCACAACCAAGTCAGAAATGCCCCAGTATATAAAAGTTAAACAGTCCAGATATATAGATTTTCCATACAAATATAAAAATTTACATGCATGCATGCTGACATGCACACACATAGATAGATATATATTGCTTTGCTAAAACTAAAGGAACTAACAAACTTATGGAAGGAACTGACTTAAGGGGGATTCTGGTCTTGAAACTTTTTCGTTGCTTTGGTATTAATGTAGAATTTGTATAACAATTTTGAAAGATTATGACTTAGAATAGTAGAAAAAATTAGTAAAAAAAAAAAAAAGTCAACGTGTTGCCACGAAACAATACAAAATGGCCGCCAAGCACAAAATTTCAAATCCCTAAGGCTCTGAAAGTAATGAATATAAATGAATTCTGTTTTCACTCTAAGGTGAGCAATTGTAATATCTACAAAATAACACATCCTTTTTAGGATATATTAAATATTACATTTTTATGAATTTTTGTGTAAACACACACCCCAAAGACAGCTTTTTTTTAAACCAAATTTTGAGGACATTTTTACCCAAAAATTTATAAAAATTAAATATTTAATATATCATAAAAATCATGTGTAATATTTTAGATATTACAATTGCACACCTTAGAGTAAAAACAGAATTCATTTACATTCATTAGATTCAGAGCCTTAGGATTTGAAATTTTGTTTTTGACTGCCATTTTGTATTGTTTCCATGGCAACACTTTGACATTTTTTTTACTAATTTTTTTCTACTATTCTAAGTCATACTCTTTCAAAGTGCTTATACAAATTTTATAATAATATGAAAACAACGAAAATAGATTCTTGATTTTCAAGACCCGAATCCCCCCTTAAGAACATAAATCAAGTGTTTAAGAGCCTGCGTTTTTCCCTTGGCAACATATGATTGTGAGACATGGAACATTGAGAAAGCGGCAGATCATTAATGACTTTGAATGCAAATGATACAGAAGAGAACTTAGAATATCATGGACAAATGCTTCTGTTCTTAGAAAAAGAACAAATGCTTCTGTTCTGCAACAGCTTGATATTGAAGAGAGTTGGTTATTGAAGAGCATACAAATCAAGGAAAATTAAATATTTTGGACACATCAAACGACATGAGTGTCTAGAGAAGATAATTTTGGAAAGAATGGTGCATGGAAGAAGAATTAGAGGAAGACCTAGAAGACGAGGGTGCAAGATTGGCGATTTGAGAATGACTGCTGCTGGCGCTGGTCAACTTGCATGCACAGAATAGAGTTTTTCAGGACTGCTGTCATGGATTTATATATATAAATCGTCATGAATTAGCTTGTCTCTTCTGGAACTTGGCTGCCATGACAGCAGTCCTGAAAAACTATATATATATATATATATATATATATATATATATATAGAGATAGAGAGAGAGAGAGAGAGAGCCGCGGTAGCGTAGTTGTTAGTGAACTCACTTCTCAAGGCTGGTGGTCTGGGTTCAACTCCGCAGTGTGGGTGGAATTTTCCAGACCGCGCGCTCTCATCTCGACCCAGCCTCAACTGAGTACCAGACATGCTCTGGGAAAGTAAAGGCGGCCGCATGATGCTGACCACATCACCCATCGTGTGCCGACGGTCAATGAAAAATACAGGCCTGACACTGTATTGCCCTATATACCACGAGGTATGAAAGGGTTCCCTTACTTTTACTATATATATACATACACTTCATGCAGGCCTCTTAATTTATATATATATTTACTATACAGTTATATTTATTTCCCATACATGCATATATATTTATTATATTCATCTCATTACATGTCGTCTCCAATGAAACATAGGACTCAAATTATCACTAGCATTTATTATTCATTTTTCAGTTCAGTGTTCATAATGGAACATCATCTGGCCCTGCGCCGGCTGATGTAGACGATCATGAATTTGCACAAAGCTCTGTCTCTGGTATTTGCTATCATCTCAGATGTTGACGCTCTTCCGCGCCATGAAGTCAGGATATCCAAAATTTTATATCTCCTCTGTTGGGTCTCCCCTCGATTTTACTGGTTGCTATCATGTGTTCTAAACCTCCATTTCTCATCACATGCCCGAAAAATGATGACTAACTCTTTCTTATAATGACAATAGTTTTATCTGTGTCTTGACCTCATTCAATATCTCCACATTACTCATTTTAGCAGTCTATGGGATTCTCATCATTCTTCTGTAAAACCACATCTCTGTGATCCTCCAAGATGTTTCTTTCTGTTTGTTTATTGTCCATGACTCGCATCTGTATATGACATAATGGAATATAATTGCTGAAATTATTCTTGACAATATGTCAGTCTGTAGTTGCGGTTAATATAACAAAGCCATTGTTGTAGATTTCAGTTGTTAACCCTAAATCACCACTTGATAACCTGAGAAAACAATTATTCAACAGAAAGCACATTTTGACACAAGGGCTATTGATAAGATATTATACTTTTTTTCTCATTCTTATTTTGTCGTTTCACTTTTACCGGATTGTTGTTCAATGTTGTGGTATTTCTGTTTCTTGTTTTAGGCTACTCTAGTGACCTGTGGGAATGGATATTTTTGCTTTTTTAAAGAGAGTTCTGCCATCTATCCAACATTTTCGTGGTCTTCCTCTCACCTTTTTCCTGAGTTCTGTTGTAGAAGACTGTATACTGTGGAGTTTGGTTGCATTCTTATTAAGTGGCCAAACCACCTCACTCTGTGCATCTCAATGTAATTCAAGCAAGGTTCTGTCCCAGCTTTCTTTCTTATGCTGTTGTTTGTGATTCTGTCTCTTCGTGTGTTGTTGGGGTAACTTTTACAAGGCATCGCATTTCACAAGTAGTTATTTTTGTGACTGCATTTGTTAATTGTCCACGTTTGGTCCAGGTAGCACAGCGTTGGCATGAAAATGCTGTTACTTATTTCCCATAACAACTCCAATAATATTCAAGATAAATAAAATACAGATTGCTCATAAAATGATTACTTGCATACAGATTATACATACACTATGTTTATATCAACAATGCAAGGATACCATGCTCTCATTATCATTAACAGATACTATGCATTATTTACTCATGCGGTTTAGTGAGCATTCTTTGAATCAAACCGTGACTATGTGTCCATTCAACAAACTATTATTATTATATTGAAATCGGTACGTTATGTGATCAATTATAAGTGTAAGCAGTTCACATGCGCATAAATATTTATAGAGCCATTTTAAAGCATAACTAAGCAACGGCAGGCAGCGGACATTGTAACTTACAATTCTCCTGACCACTGGCGACCTCTATAAACAAAATATAGAACACAAATATATTGATATCATTCGAAATACAGACTTTTGTAAAGATCTATAAGCTAAATCGTGATCACCTCATACAACTCTTGTAAAGATCTATACGGCTAATTAGTGTTCACCTTAAACAATTCTTGTAAAGATCTATGAGGTCAAATAGTGTTCAGATCCAACGGATATTGTAAAGATTCATGAAACTAAATAGAATCACCGTACATGAATATTGTAAAGATCTAAGAGACTAAAAAGAATGACATTACACGGATATTGTAAATATCTACACTGCTAAATAGAATCACTTTACATGGATATTGTAAATATCTACACTGCTAAATAGAATCACTTTACATGGATATTGTAAATATCTACACTGCTAAATAGAATCACTTTACATGGATATTGTAAATATCTACACTGCTGAATAGAATCACCTCAACGGATGTTATAAAGATCTATGAGGCTTAAATTCAATGTCACCTTCAACGGATATTGTAAATATCTACACTGCTAAATAGAATCACTTTACATGGATATTGTAAATATCTACACTGCTAAATAGAATCACCTCAACGGATTTATAAAGGTCTATGAGGCTTAATCATGTTCACCTTCAACGGATATTGTAAATATCTACACTGCTAAATAGAATCACTTTACATGGATATTGTAAATATCTACACTGCTAAAAGAATGACTTACATGGATATTGTAAATATCTACACTGCTAAATAGAATCACTTTACATGGATATTGTAAATATCTACACTGCTAAATAGAATCACTTTACATGGATATTGTAAATATCTACACTGCTAAATAGAATCACTTTACATGGATATTGTAAATATCTACACTGCTAAATAGAATCACTTTACATGGATATTGTAAATATCTACACTGCTAAATAGAATCACTTTACATGGATATTGTAAATATCTACACTGCTAAATAGAATCACTTTACATGGATATTGTAAATATCTACACTGCTAAATAGAATCACTTTACATGGATATTGAAATATCTACACTGCTAAATGATCGCCTCAAAGGATATTATAAAGATCTATGAGGCTTAATCATGTTCACCTTCAACGAATATTGTAAATATCTACACTGCTAAATAGAATCCCCTCGCATCTATGCGGTTAAATAGAGTTCATCTCCCATGGATAATGTAAAGATCTATGAGGCTAAATCATGTTCACCTCTGACAGATATTGTATAGATCTATGAGGTAAAATAGTGTTTCTAGGCTAAATATCCCCCCAAAAATGAAAGCAACAGCAATCATAAAGACAAGGTGTGCACAATTTTTTTCCCCGATCCGAAGCACGAGCTTTCAGCTCTTCGGCTTGGTGCCATGAACATCGCAACCCTTCGGTTCGGTGCCACGAACACCTCAAATCTGTGGCTTTTCGCCAGCCCGCGGAATTGAACCCGCACTCACAGAGGGCTAGTCACCCATAGTCCAACGCGCTACGAACACGCAGGGAAATCAAAATACCAGAAAACATAAAATAGGAATCAAAGTTTAAAGATTCAATTAAAGAATACTAAGTAACAAACGGAAGAAAACAAAGTTAAATGCGGAAAAGATAAAATTGTAGGATAAAAATGTTGAAAATTAGATAATCAGATATCATAAAAACGGGAAAATATTATTATTCAGACGTCTTAGCATATTCAGACTGTCGCCTGCGTGTCGCCGGGGCCCACAAGGGTAGCAAAGAATAGTAACACTACTACCTACAAGTCATGTCGTAAGAGACGACTGAGGTAGTAGCCTAGGGAATCTACCCTAGCAATTAAAAAGCATCGCAGAAATCAGATGTGCTGACCTACTTGCAGGCGCATAACTGGCACAACATATGATCGCTCTTAGGCTGAGATCCCATACAAATCACAAAGAGTGGTTTAACAAGTGGTCGATATGGAGCGTTCGAAAAAGAAATGCATCTTAGCATATTCATATAAATTACAATATGCAAATACAATACTGTATATGCAGAACAGATTACCATAATGCGTAGAGCGCTCGTTAAGGTAGCGAGTTCATTTTCCTGCACTCGACATCCCACAGTGAGATTGGCCCTACCACCTACCTCCAATAAACTAAAATTCCAGGAACATATAACTATATAATGATGACTATTTGGTACATTGAGAGGGGAAATTACTGCAAGCAATTCAACAAAGGGAACAAACTTACAAAATACCAGAGGATTGCTCATCTCTCTGGGATTTTGATCTCAGGGGAGGTATCGCATAGTCGCTGTTCAGTCTGTAGAGCTGAGGTCTGTCTTCATGTCCTGCAGCACCAGTTCCTGAGGAGTAGACATACAAATTATGTCAACATTACATTAGGATAATCAACTTCAAATTTACAACAGATTCCATGCAATTTCTACGTTGAATAAAGGGTTTAAAAGCAGAAGGATTGACTTCATTGCCCCGGGTTTTACCCTTAGGGTTCTGTTCCTCTCGCAGAAATGGCACGTCACCTGCCGAGAGTATTGCACAAAGCACGAACTCCGTAGCTCCAGCAACACTCCTGGGGGTCTCGAAAAACTGCACTCGTGAACAGAATGGCGCTGTACGGACTCAAACCCACGACCTTCGACTCACACAAGGCAAAGAGCTTAACCACAGAGACTCTTACGTTGAATTTCTATGTTGGATATAATGAAGCCACTACATTTTCTCTTATCCGACGGGTTGAACTTTTGTCCATCTTTTGATATTTCATCTCAGTATGGCCATCTCTTGATATTTCGTCTGAGCATTGCTTTGCAAAAACTAACAGAAATAACTACTCTATAGAAGAGAACTGACATAAGAACAAAAATCAGGTGTTCAAGAGTCTGCGTTGTCCGTTGGCAACATAAGGTTGTGAGACATGAAATATTGACAAGGCGGCAGAAAAGATTGTTAATGCCTTTGAATGCAAATGCTACAGAAGAGTACTTGGAATATTATGGACAAAGAAAATAACAAATGCTTCTGTTCTGCAACA
This sequence comes from Arion vulgaris, assembly GCA_020796225.1. Classification (NCBI taxonomy): domain Eukaryota; kingdom Metazoa; phylum Mollusca; class Gastropoda; order Stylommatophora; family Arionidae; genus Arion; species Arion vulgaris. Next base: position 9,772,378 of record CM036768.1, read on the forward strand.
GCTTGATATTAAAGAGAGTTGGCTATTAAAGAGCATAACATCAAGGAAATTAAATATTTCTGACACTCAAACGCAGCAGTGCCTGGAGAAGATAATTTTGGAGGAAATGGTGCCTGGAAGAAGAATGAAAGGAAGACCTAGAAGACGATGGGTGCAAGATGTCATTGACGATCTGAGAATGACTGCTGTGATGCCGGCCAACTTGCACAGAACAGAGAGTTGTTCAGGACTGTTGTCATGAGAGCCAAGTTCCGGAAGGGACAAGCTATTTGATGATGATGATATTAATAAATATACAGAGTGTGTCCTGAAGTTTGCAGCATCAGGTGCTGCAACAATTGAGTCTCTACATAACTAAAGTCCCATTTTTCACAAGTAACAAAATTATCTCCAACGTAATGTAGTTTTTTTCATGTCTTATTGTTCACAAAGAGCTTTTTATGTGGCTGTGGCTACACAGGAAAAAGTCTACAAACTTATGATGTTTACTGTTTACCTAAGATTAATGTGTAAAATAGTGGGGAATCATTATCAAATAACTTGTCCTAAGCAGTACTTTGCCACCCTAACAGTCCTTCGGAATTTCTCTCTCTCAATGGGCCAGGTGGCCTGCATCTGCGGGCGTCATGCTCAAATCATCAGTTACATTCTGACTATATCTTCTCCGTGGTTTTCCTTTTCTGATCTTTGCCGGGATGCCTTTTTTCATAATGGTCTTCTCCAACCCTTCATGTCTCCTTATAAGACCAAAATACTTGAATTTTCTCATTCTTCTTTTGTAGCATCAGGCAGTTTTCTTTGATTTTAAGTTCTTTCTGGGTAGATCTATGTGTTCTCTTCTCCTGATATACTTAGGACTCGTCTATAACACTTATTTTCAAAAGCACATATATGTTTTTTCACTGCCTTGCTAAATGTCCATGCTTCACTGCGGGGAAACATCCTTAAATAAGAAAGGAAATTGGGTCTGATAAAAGAGAATATCATATACCACTATAGAACATGTATGTGCAGTATCAATGTACAAAAGGTGGTGGGTGTGTCTACATGCCATTGTCTGCTTGCAAGTGTAAACAAAGACCTACCAGCAGGGTGTATACCAGGTAATGGACGATCATATACACCTTCTGTCGATTGTGATGCTGATGATGGTGATGAGGGGCAATAATCTGCAGCTGGGACATCATATCGAAGCTCTGCATATGATATACCTGACAACATACAAGAGCACTGTAATGATACACCTGTTTATGATATTCAAATATACAAAGGGGATTCGTTATGGATCAAAGTATAATTTCGTTTCACATTAAATTAAATGAACATTTGAAAGATTGCCTAGTAGAGGATTGAGTTGTGATTAATGTTACTATTTAAACCGGTTCTGACTAGCTTGACGTCCTCTACGATCCACATTTGTTAATATTTAAGCCCTCTTCCGTAGCGTTGGACAATTACATACAATTACACAACCTGAACTTATAATTCATGCTCATAACTGAACCTTCCCATTTCATACATATAGCCAGATTAGCTCCATTCAGCGGCTGCTTTTAACTTGAACAACTTCTGTATACATTCATTAATCCTCCAACTTAATACTCTACTAAGCAATACAGGTTGTATGTATATAGGTAACTACATTAACAAATAACTATGAGCACAAGCAACTAAACTTGTTCATTGTTTATTTAGAACTATCTACATTGGACATGTCTATAATTTCTCAGATCCCCAAAGCATGTATTTCGGTGTGTTTAGACTAACAATTCCCGTTTCGTGTTGGTTGATGTATCTACTGGATTTTCTTTCATGGTTTTCCCATCTTGCTGCACATATCGGCATGCACAACCGAGATAGAAAATACCCTTTGGCTTCTTCGTTAAAATCTTCAGAGCATGTCAGTTATCAGTTATATGAGGACTATCATCATAGCACTCGGACATGTCCATAGGTGCTCCGATCTCCGCCTCAGCAAATCAGCAGTGTCCAGCGACCTAACACGCCAGTTCGATGTCCATTTTCATCTTTGCATATCGCATGCATGTCTTTGCTCATTGCCAACTTCGAGCTGAAACTAAAACCCCTTTAGGCTCTATCTGAATCCGATCATAAATCATCAGAGCATGTTTTCTCTTAGAGCGCTGATAATGTTGCTTTTGCCCATAGAAGACTCATTCTCGATCGTAGCATTGCTCGCCAGTGCATCCGCTCTCTCATTGACCTTCACCCCAGCATGACCCAAGACAAAGATGAAGGTAAGTGTCTGGATTGTCGCATTTTATATTAATTGCATCTATTGCCTTTGTAAATAACCGGTCTTGATCTTCTGTATCACGCTCGTAGTCACTGAGCATGCATGAGTGAATGTTTGCATCTGTAGCCACTTCAGGGGTTTTGTCACTGCCATGACATCCACAGTCATGATGCTGGTAGTTGTTGCCTATGTGCCACTTGCCTCTGATGACTTTTCCTTTAGTTCTAGCCATAAAGGGTCATGCACTCTGACTGCTGAATCACAGAACCATCAGTGTAGACAACATCATCTTCCTCCGGGCATGCTGTATAGTCATCTATTAATGCTTCAGCTTCTACATTGACTATTGTAGGCAGCAAATTTTATGTTATGTTCACAGGCAACTAGAGCAACATACGTTTACGTTCACAGGCAACAACTAAAGTAACATAATTTTACATTTGCCTGCAAAAATTAAAGTAACATAAGTTTACATACACTGGCAACAACTAAAGTAACATGTTTATTTCACATCAATATCTGTTATTAACTGCAACACACTTACCAGAAGTTGAGCTGTTTGATTGGACATGGGGTCTGAACTGTTCAGGGCTCTTCAGGTTGTTGTCACCGGAAGGAGTGGGTGGAAGCTGTCTTCTGTAGATCAGAACAAATCAGTTAATAAAGTTTGTGTGGATTTCAGGATAACTTACTTATCATTATCATGTGCCTTGTTGACTGATGATCATGGATCCTCACAAATGTTTGTCCTGAGTATTGGCTATCTGTTTTAAAAAAAAGAGGTTTAAATCCGAAGGATTGACTTCATTGCACCGGGTTTACCCCATATGGCTCTGTCCCTCTCTGCAGAAATGGCCCACTACCTGCTGAGAGTATTGCACAAAGCAAGAACTTGGCAGCTCCTGCAACAATTCTGGGGGTTTGGGGAAAAATGCATCCATGAACAGAACAACGCGGCCCAGATTCGAACCCATGACCTTAAACTCGCAAGGCAAAGGCGTAACCACTTAGCCACAAAGACCTGGCTATCAGTGATTCAATACAATCACTGAATCGCTACAATCATCAACAACTTGCAGAACTATACTCATCTTTGTTCTTGGGCACAGTAGTTTTGATAGAAATGAGAGAGCAGAAATGAGTGACTGGCTCTGTCACAATATCAGAGGGTCAGCCAATGGATACAGCTGACATTCAGAATGCACTCATAGAGTGTGGCCGCAAAGAGGATTTTTATTTAAACCAATCCACATCAACTGCTAGATTGCAAGAGCTTGGATTGAAGATTAGAAGGGGCAGAAAAGAACAGCACGAAAGGTATATGAGTAGGCTCATCAATCAACATCAAACGTCGTCTTCAAGATCAATTTTAATCATTCTTTGTGATATGTTTGATCTTTGCCAAGAACGTGTATACGTTGCACATTGTTTGGTAGGCTCCTAAATGCAGACTTCTACATGTTTAGGACATGTGCATCTGATTTCAGCCAAACCTCCTTAGTTGTCTCTTACGACATGCGTGGCAGGTAACAGTTGTTCTATTCTTTACACCCCAAATTTGGGCCCCAGTAACCACTCGGGTGAACATCAAACTGAAAAGGCTAGTTGCTGCTGGAGATACTGTGAAGGAGATCGGAGCACCTAAGGACATGTACAAAGTGGAATGAAGATATTCCAAATTGAAACTAACTATCAATTCGGACGATGATATTTTTCTGTTCAATGAGCTAGGCTAACTAGAAATTTCTTGCTCTTTCATCAAAATAAAAATAACAAATACAAAATAACAAATACAAAACAAATAAAATAATGTTCTGTGATATTCTATTTCATTATTTAAATAGAAGAGCAATAGAAACACATATACTATAAGCAGACACTGTTGAGTCTGCAAACACTGGAACAGATCCAGACTGGACTAGAAAGGTATTGTTATTGGTTACTGAACTGATGTCACAGCACTCCGGGCAGACCCATAGGTGCTCAGTCTCCACTAACAGATGTTGAAAGGTATGCATAATGATGGTTCATGTGACATGCTGGTTAAATGCACTTCTCTTTCTACCCTTCAAGCATCCAGCTATACTTGTACAATTTATAATTTTAAATGCCTTAAATCGCTGGATCGAATCAACATCAAGTTTAGTATCCTCATCCAATAGTAGTCGCCAAGAGAACAAAGAACATCCCCATTATCCATCCTAACGCCTAACAACCAATACTAGCCTTTCCGCTCCCCCATTGCAGCGAACACTCACCAGCACAAGTCTGAAATGTCCAGGAGAGGTAAGTAAAAAAGTAAAGGAACCCTTTCATACCTCATGGTATATAGGTCAATACAGTGTTAGGCCTGTATTTTCATTGACCGTCGGCACACAATGGGTGATGTGGTCAGCATCACGCCGGCCGCCTTTACTTTCCCAGAGCATGTCTGGTACCCAGTTGAGGCTGGAGTCGACCTGAGACCGCCGTGGTCTGGAAAAATTCAGCGCGCATTGCAGGAGCTGAACCCAGACCAGCCCTGCGAAGCGAGTTCACTAACAACTACGCTACATCGGCTCTCTTCCAGGAGAGGTAGGGGAAATATAATAGCCTGATTATGTTCTTCTTAGATATTTGAAGATGACCTATCCATAATCATATACAGTGTTTGTCATCTATTCTACTGCAGATTTTCTCTGTATGAGTGTTTTTGCCTCTTGAAAAGACATTGGTTGTCAAATTTGCTCTTTGGCACTGTCTTCCTTAGTAGCCTGCAATGCCACAGTGAGATGGAATCCACTGCAAGTGAATTTCCGCCTAATTTGACAGCCAAGCAATATCTCTTTTTTATAATGCTGAAAAGGGACTAAGCCAGTATGGGAATGCTAGATGGTATCGCTAATAAGTCTTTAATACAGAAAAAATGCAGACAAACTGGTATTGTTAAGTGATCTACGATTATTACCTTGGTGGTTTTGGAGATGCACCAGGTGAAGGTATTGGAGAAATTGTTCTGGGTGGCACCGGAGGAGGCATATCAGAATTGTGCAGTCCAGGACGCTTGGATAAAGCTGGAGAATCAAAAGGTGAACCTCCATCTCGAGACTGCAATGAAAATCAAACAAAATTGTTAAATGCAAAATTTCAAAATGCAAAATTAAAGATAAAAGCCCTGCAGATGCAGAGAGGTGACCAGTGTGATGTTGACCATATCATCTATCTGGTACTGCTGCCCTCCATTGGATCTCTGGGACTTCATTTACTGGGGCAGTTGTTGTGTCTGACTCTCAGTCGATGCTTCACAAGATCCAGAAGGGCAGGTTTCGGTATGAGTGGATGTCGTCTATAGAAGTTTCTAACCTCTAGCGGTTTACGTGGATATACTGTCCTGGGCATGCGGGTGTTTACGGTAATGAGAGAGCAGACAGGCTTGCATCAACAGCATCGATTGTTGGGGAGTTGAAGATGGATAAGGGGATATTCTTCGGTCATTTGGCTGAGTTCGACAATGATGATGAAGTGTCGAGTGCTGATAGTTCAGATTATGAATACGAAGTTCTTAATTTGTCTGATACCAGCAGCAATAATCACAGTGATCAAGAGGGCCGTTTTCCTGCTGTCTACCCAGCTGTTCAAGTAAAGTCTGTAAAGGTAAGGGAAAAGGCCCTGCTTCTAAAAGGAAACGAGGATCATGTTCTGTATTATTAACTGATAGTGTGAGTGATACTACTTTTTTTTTTTTTCTTCTTTCTTTTTTTTCTTCTTTTTTTTCTTTTTCTTTTCTTTTTTTTTTTTTTCTTTCGTCCGCTTTCAACTCAGGCGAAGTTTCATCTCTGAAACTGAATTTTGCGTGAAAATCCGTTTTCCAATTTCTTACAATGGCAGCAGCGTGCACATTGTAAATTACTTTACACTGGCAGCCGTGTGCTCAATGTACTCGTAATTAGTATTCCTCGCCATACAGGCAGATTTTCTCCGACTTCAGAGGTACTCACGTTATCGTCCTGAGTAAGACCAGGGGACTCGAACAAATGCCGGACAGTAGGTTCGAACCCGAGCTATGAGGCGTCTCACAGCTAGCAGGCCGAGTTACTATCAACTACTCTAGGCAGTCCCCCAGTGATACTACTAATCCAACTACTTCTGCTTCTGCAAATAATACTAGGAGACCCACAGCAGGCACAACACCATCCAGTAGACCAAACACAGGCCAGTAGTGATGGAAACTGGGAGGAAATATTTGAGGGCAAAAGTGAGAACAACTTTTGGTTTGTTCCACCTCAGCATAGGATTACTGGTGTCAATCCTTGATATTATACCTGAAGGTTCAACAGCTCTACATTGCTTGAAAGCTCTCTTCAGCGACAAAACATTGGAAGAGCGTGTGACATCAGTAAATAACTATGATGAAGAGCGGTGCAAGGTGCACAAGAAAACCGCATGAAAGCACTCAATTTTTCACTCCTGGACACCACTGAACTTGCCAGATTCTTTGCTGTAGTCATAGCAATGGGCATAGTAAAGAAACCCAAAGTTAGCGACTACTGGTCCACTGAACCCTACATGCAGACACAATGGTACAGTGAGATGTTCACGAAGAACAGGGTCAAGGCGATCTACCACACCATGTTCCATGTAAGTGAAGTAGATGCCCTGGGATGTTTATTCGCCTGAGTGGTTACCGGGGCCCAAATTGGGGTGTAAAGAATAGAACCACTGCTACCTGCCATGCATGTCGTAAGAGGGGACTAAGGAGGTTTGGCTGAAATCGGATGCATGTGTCCTAAACGTGTAGACGTCTATGCGTTTGGGACCTACCAAACCAATGTGCAACGTATACACGTTCTTGGCAAAGATCAAACTTATCACAAAAGTGATTAAAATTGATCGTAAAGAACGAACAAAGAAGAAATGTTTATTTATTAACGAGTAGTTGGGATCGTTTTTTTATTTAACCTTCCTTGAATTAACTGATTAAAAATTTAGGAAATAACTCTGCATGGAAAGAGTTAAAAAACAAATTTCTTTCTTTTCAATCTCTCTCAACTTACTACTTTCTTTCAACTACTGTCTTTCTTTCTTTCTCGAATCCTGTATGCCTCACAGCGTCAGGTCAGGAAGAGATTTCTAAAACGGGCCTAGTATGCGCTTCGTAGATAGTCTCTTTCGTCGCCTCTGTTATCTCTGAGGTCCATCTTTTGCGTGGCCGGCCTTTTGCTTTGTTCCCATTGTATCGGAGCAGCATTGCTCTTTGGAGTGCACTGTCTGATGGTAATCTGCTTACGTGGCCGAACCATTTAATTTGTTGTTTCTTGATGAAGTCTAGTACTGATGTTGTACCCACTTTTTCCTGATGTCTTCATTTCTCAACCGGTCTCTTCTTGTTACACCCAGCATTCTGCGTAGACACTTCACCTCTGTTGTGACTAGTTTTCTTCTATCGTTTGTTGTCAGTGTCCAGGTTTGGCACTGGTAACATAATGTGGGAGAAAGATTGTGTTGAACATTGCTCTTTTTGTGTTCATGGTGACGTGTTTGCATCTTAAAACTACTATAATATATCATATTTGTATACACCTTATCTGACAGTACATTCAATCACTGAAACTTACCCTGGCACCAACTGCTAATGCATGTAGTGTGGACATTCCACCACTATCCTGTGGAAATACACAATCAACAAAATATAATTATCAAGAGAAAAACAGTGGTCTATGTTTATTTTACTACATCATTTGATGTTTCTAATCTCCAGAGGTTTACATGGATCTACTGTCCTGGGCATGCGGGTGTTTGGGACAATGGGAGAACGGCCAGGCTTGCATTAACAGCATCGATTGTTGTGGGGTTCAAGATGGATGAGGGGTGTATTCTTCGGTCTCTTCGCGACAGCCTGTTGTATGAAGACACTAAAATAGATGTTGAATCAATCCTGCGATTTAAGCAGTTTGGAGATACCCATTGTACAAATAGAACTGCATGCCTGAGGGGCAGAGTGAGGTGTGTGTTTAACCAGCGAGCCATGGGAATCATTAGTATGCATACTTTTCTATATCTGTTGGGGGAGGCTGAGCACCAATGGGTTGCAACGATGTCAGTTAAGTAACCAATAACTACATCATTTAATGATGAGTAAACCCGACAAAAAAATCTCGAAGGAGGTCTGACCCCCAGACTTGTGATACAAGTGGATTTATTCTGATGTCCAAGAACCAGACTCCCAGCTATAGGCAAATAGCCCCACTGCCTTGTGGGAGCCTTGGGATAAGTGAAAGACTATGAGAGTAAACCCAAACATAAAATCCGGAATGGAGCCCCAAAGGTGTACGGGCATCATGTGATGCCCTACCGGCAGCTCCTGCAACTAAACTCATACGAGACGTTGAGCTTGCACTCCTCTGAACTCTTATCAGTGAAGTCACGAGGAGGTAACTCAGCTACTCCATAAAAATTACCCAGTCAGGAGTCACGGAGATGTGACTTCGTGGTCGACTTTGTTGACCAAACAAATAAGGAAGGAATGACGCAAGTAGAATGGTGTAAAATCAGTCTAATATATTTTTAGACAGCATGACTTCATGGCACAGAAAAGCATCAACATCTAAAATGTTAGCAAACACCAGGGACAGAGATTTGTGGAGATGCATGATCGCCTATGCCAGCTGGAACAACACATGATGATGATGATATGTATATGCCAGCGAAACAATAGTCGATCAGATATTGAGAAAATTAAAAACTTATTCAAGGGAAAGGAACGACCAGTGGCAGCTTGTCATTAAGGGCCAGTGGGGCCGACCCCACCAAAAATAATGTAACGTGCAATTATAAATTATTTGTTCATAATTATTACTTTTAACGTTTTAATGATTAGCTTTGAAAGTTGAAAATATAACGCTAACATATTATATACAATCTGATATTGCCGTCTTTCCTCCTAATTAGTATACTTCATGCGCACTATTTTTGGGCACTGAAATATAACCTTTCCCAAACCCATGATATTTTCGAAAATTTGGGTCTGGCCCACCAACATAAATGATCACGAACCGCCACTGGGAACAACCATTAACAAGTCAAAAAGTAAATAAAAGTATGTTTCCAGAAGACAGAATGAAAAAAAAAACTACAAACAGATGAAATACAGTTAGCATAGTCTTGCAGTAAATTTGTGTATCCACAGAAGTACATGTCATCATCATCATCAAGTAGCTTGTCCCTTCCAGAACTTGGCCCCTTGATAGCATTCCTGAAAAACTCTCAGTTCTGTGCAAGTTGACCGGCATCAGCAGCAGTCATTCTCAGATCCGTCAATGACATCTTGCACCCATCGTCTTCTAGGTCTTCCTCTCATTCTTCTTCCAGACACCATTCCCTCCTAAATTAACTTCTCTAGGCACTCATGTCATTTGATGTGTCAGAAATATTTAATTTTCCTTGATGTTATGCTCCTTAATAGCCAACTCTCTTTAATATCAAGCTGCTGCAGAAAAGAAGCATTTGATCTTATCTCTGTCCCTGATATTCTAAGTACTCTTCTGTAGCATTTGCATTCAAAGACAATCAGATCTTCACCACCGCTTTGTCAATGGTACATGTACCACAGTGTGAAAACCACTGTGCTTGATAACTGTCAAGATGACCACACTCAACATACATATCCTGGTTAATCAACATACATATCCTGGTTAGTCTACATGAGCAAGATGAAAAAAATTAATTAAAAAGAACACTTATGCATACCTCTTCTTCATCAACATCCAGAACTGGTGATTTTGTAGAGGATATTTTCATCACATGACGATCGTCAAAAGGATCTACAACAACCTGCTCTGTTCCTTTGATTTCACATCGACACCATGGACATCCTTGCCCATCAGAGTCCTTCAAGATGTAAAGTAAATATTCATCATTTAAACCAGGAAGTGTTGAGTATTCTGCTTTCTATGTGTTTAAAAAAAAGGGGGCGCTAGAACAAATTCTGACAGTGCATAACATCAGGCAAAATTAGCAGATACGCAACAGAGTATTTTTAGCTTGTGAAAGGAATATCTTATAATGCCCCAAAATTGCACACACTCACGTTGGTTAACTAAAATATATTTAAATTTAATTAAAGTTATATAACTTATTAATAAAACATAAATTTTCATAGCCATGGTATGTAGTGCCTGTCACTTCAGTTTATTGATTGATTGATTGATTGAAAGGACAATTCTTCTTCTTCTTCTTCATTGAGCTCGTTCTTTACAACCAATTTAAATCACTCTTTGTGATATGTTTGATCTTTGCCAAGAACGTGTATACGTTGCACATTGGTTTGGTAGGCCCTTAAACGCATAGACTTCTACATGCTAAGGACACATGCATCCGATTTCAGCCAAACCTTCTTAGTCGCCTCTTACGACATGCGTGGCAGGTAACAGTGGTTCTATTCTTTACACCCCAAATTTAGGCCCTGGTAACCCCTCGGGCGGAAAGGACAATTAACATTGTACTTCAGTGAGTAACCATGTGTGCTCCAATCTCTTTCGTACACAGGAAGATCTCAGCGGCAGTGCACAAACTCCGTAGCTCAGCGAGGTTCCCTGTGTAATTTTGAAGATGGTGAAAATATTTTGTAGGAATTTTATTTTTAATCTTTCTAACGAATTGTGCCCGGGCAGTGGCTTTCCAGCCTGCTATTCTCAATTTTGAACTGCACCGTGTTCTTTTACGTGCTCAATTTGAACACAGGAGCTACGTTATCGTTCGTCTCTGATAGGACTAGGAACTCAATCACACCTACGCTGAGATCAGGGATCTCTGGGAAAATGTCACAGTGGCTCCACAAGGGAGCGAACAGGGCATCTTTGGAACGTGAGGCGAGGACTCAACCTCTATGTCACAGAGACCTCCTGCCACTTCACATTTGCGTCAAATGTTGTACAGTGTAGACAACAACTGTGGAGCAGGCACTGTCACCTGTAGAATAATAATAGCCGTCCATCGCCAGCGATGATGACAACAATCTCAGACGTGTACTGTTGCACCTCTCTGGTGTGTGCGGAGGTGACTGTAGAGTCCAATCCTAGAACAGAAACCCCGACCACAGGTGGGGCATACATGATCAAGGTTAGACATGTGCGTGTTGTGTGCTCTGTCTTTTCGCGCTGCTCGTTTCTCTGTGACTCAACAATACGATGATTCTCAGCTATTCGGGTTCCTCTTTTGTTGTTACAGCGCCACATTTGGCGATCTTGCGCAAGGGATTCCCAGCACGTATTGTCTATATCGAAGCATTTCAGAGACACTTTAAGAGTGTCTTTAAAGTGTTTTTCTGTCCACCAGCTAAACGTCTGCCCCTTCAAGCTCGCCATACATCAACTGTTTTGGGATGCGTTTATCAGGCATTCGAGCAACGTGACCGACCCATCTCGGGCCTTCTGCAACAGGGTGTTGACGCTGGGATCTTTGCTCTTGTGAGGACTTCGCTGTCTGGAATTTTGTCCTGCTAGTTTATTTTTAGTATTCTTCGTAGACAGCTTGTGTGGAAATGGTTTAATTTTCTTGTGTGTCTGCTATACACTGTCTATGTCTCGCTTGCGTACAGCAGCGTGGTTAGCACTATGGCCTGGTAAACTTTTACCTGTAGAATACAATGTGGGCAACAGACCTGTATGAAACATCATGACTGGACAAGATGATAAAATTGAATGAATGCTACTCTGCATCTTTCCTCTTTTCTTTAATCCTGTTTTGCCCCAGTGACAGGATAAGAGATTTCTATAATGGGCTTTGTGTGCGCTCCTAAACAGTGTTTTTCACCGCCTCTGTTATCTGAGGTCCACCTTTTGCGTGGACTGCCTTTTACTTTGTATCCACTGTATCAGGCTAACATGTCTCTTTGAGGTGCACTGTCTACTGGTAATCTGCTTATATGGCCGAACCATTTAATTTGTTGTTTCTTGATGAAGTTCAACATTGATGTTGTACCCACCTTTCTTTATGTCTTCATTTCTAAACCGGTCTCAACTTCTTTTTGAATTAGATGTAGATATTGATTTATTTCAATGAAATAAAAGTTAAATTTTTGTAACAATAAGGCTTGCCTCAACTTTGAAGTAACAATAAGGCTTGCCTTAATGGCGAGGCGCATTGGTGATAAGAAAAAAGCAACCCTTCACGCAAAATCAGTCAGAGGTGCCACATTAGGTGCCACAACTTCACTTATATTCATAGCTTGTGAACCTAAAACACAACAAAAACACTAACCTGCCACTGTGTGAGACAAGGAGTGCACAGCAAATGCCCACATGGTTCCAATCTGATATCTTTATCATTCTCAGCACAAATTTTGCACTGTTGAAAAGTTGATCCCATCTCGCAGTACAGTTCATATTGTTCCTGTTGAAAGATTAGGGTAAGGGTTATTATTTCTTTATTAATACAACGACATCAGCTCAATGAAAAACATAATCTACAAACTAGCCTACACTATTCTGTCAACAAACCTAGCTTGTACTATTGTCAACAAAAATAGTTTTAACTATGGTCAACAGAACTAGATTGTACTTTACTATTAACAAATACACTTTATTTTATTATTCTGTCAACAACTAATTTTTATTTTACTATTCTGTCAACAACTAATCTTTATTTTAGTATTCTGTCAACAACTAAACGATATTTTATTATTCTGTCAACAAATTATCTATATTTTATTATTCCGTCAATAACTAATCGATATTTTATTATTCTGTCAACAAATTATCTATATTTTATTATTCTGGCTACAAACAAACTTATTCTTTTTCGAATGCTCCGTATCAACCATTTGTTAAACCCATCTTTGTGATTTGTATGTGATCTGAGCCTATAAGCGATTGTGCGTTGTGCCAGTTATGCGCCTACAAATAGGCCAGCACATTTGATTTCTGTAACGTTTCTTTATTTACTAGGGTAGCTTCCCTAGGCTCCTACCTCAGTCTTCTCTTACGACATGCCTTGTAGGTCACAGTGTTACTATTCTTTGCTTTCCTTAGGGCCCCTGGCAACATCTAAATTTTATTATTCTGTCAACAAATACAGAATGTACTATTCTGTCCATAAATATAGCTTGCAACATCTGTTAACAAACAACAGATATTGTTCTATAGTTATCAACAAACAAAGAGTGTCAATCGCTATAAAAACTAACAAAATCATAACTTTCACAAACAAGAATGTATAATAGTCTGTGTATATGAGAAACACATAAATACACAGTAAACATTGAGTGTCCTCATATACTGTGCTTGGGAGAAGATCGGAGATCAACGCCATGGCACATGTTTTTACATGTTTCGCCATTGCTACATAGTTTTACTGCAGTCTTCCAGTATATCGATAAAGTGTATATGAGAGATTATTGGTTACTGAACTGACATACCATCATGGAAGGAGGCATACCGGCAAAGAGAAGAAGAGGAAGACCACGGAGAAGATAGATTCAGGATGTAACTGATGGTTTGAACATGACGGCTGCAGAGGCAGGACATCTGGCGTATGAGAGAAATTTCAGAGGACTGTTGGGGTGGCAAAGTTCTGCCCAGGACAGGCTATTTGATGATGATGAACTGACATTGCAGCATTCCAGACAAACTGATAAGTGTGCTGAGCCTACCAGCAGAACTTGAAGAATATGCATGCTAGTGGTTCCTGTAGCTCCTGATTAAACAGACCCCTCAATCGTCCCCTCAAATGTCTAAACTGCTTGTACAAATTTTGATTATAAATTTCTTCCAACTCTTTTTTAAATTAATCGGTCACTGAGCAATCCAAAACATTTTGCCTGTATTCATTTTCAACGCTCTGTGCTTTTAATAAAAGCTTATCTGCATTCCCATTACCGCAAACACCAACTTGTCCAGAACATTAGATCAATGTACACAGCTTGTATACATGTAAACACTCTGGGATTTGAAACATCAATAAATGACATCCACCCACATCACAACATGCCATTTATAATATCCCGAAGCATGGACTGAGGGTCGGACACAATAAATACCATAGTATGAGAGGTCATACAGTACTAAAAGACTGGCAACAAACTGGTACGCTCCTGTTTTGGAAGGTCCCTCGATCTTCAAGCTGCAGGATTGATTTCACTGCACCGGGTTTTACTCAGTCCCTCTCTGCAGAAATGGCATGCCATCTGCCAAGAGTATTGCACAAAGCATGAACTCGGCAGCTCCTGCAAACAATCCTAGCGGGTCTCTGGAAAAAAATGCACTCATGCTTAGAAAAAACACTGTCCGGAATCAAACCAACGACCTTCGGAGCGCAAGACTAAAAGCGATTGTACGCTGTGCCAATTATGTGCCTACAAGTAGGCCAGCACATCCAATTTCTGTGAAGCTTTTTATTTACTAGGGTAGCTTTCCTAGGCTCCTACTTCAGTCACCTCTTACAACATGCCTTGTAGACTGCAGTGTTTCTATTCTTTGTTCCACTTAAGAGCCCCAGCAACACACGGGCAGACAACTACAACAAAATAACAAATCTTACATTAAACAAAATCAAAGCTACAAGCATAAAATGGACATGCTGTAAGGCCTTTAAAAATTGTTAACAAAACCAAAGCTATAAATAATTTTTTTTCAATATTCATGCAATGCCTGTGTCAAGTTCCCCATACTTCACCTGTGTGACGCGGATATGATCTTCCTCACTGTCAGCTACCAGGAAGCTTAAATCTGGGTTGATACTACGCCCATCTGGGTACAGAAAACTGTTGGTGGTGGGTAGAGAAGAAATTCCATTAAGTTCTTGAGTTACACCTGACATACCAAAGTCAGTTCTCGCTTCACTCAGAAACATGTATGTTTTAGTAGTCTATATGTGTTTACTTTTTCTCTCTGTTAATCTATGACACTTCTTTGCAAAACTGCAAAACTGCAAAACTGTCTGTATTGACTTTTTTCTCTGCCAATCTATATGACATTTCTCTGCTAATCTATACATTTCTCTGCTAATCTATATGACATTTCTCTGCCAATCTATATGACATTTCTCTGCCAATCTATACAGTTCTCTGCTAATCTATACATTTCTCTGCTAATCTATATTAAATTTCTCCGTAAAACTGCATGCTTTACTTTTTTCTGCTAATATATAATAACATTTCTCCATAACACTGCATGCTTTACTTTTTTCTGCTATTGTATAATTACATTTCTCTGTAAAACTGCATGCTTGACTTTTATTCTGCTATTGTATAATAACATTTCTCCATAAAACTGCATGCTTGACTTTTATTCTGCTATTGTATAATAACATTTCTCCATAAAACTGCATGCTTGACTTTTATTCTGCTATTGTATAATAACATTTCTCCATAAAACTGCATGCTTGACTTTTATTCTGCTAATGTATAATAACATTTCTCCATAAAACTGCATGCTTGACTTTTATTCTGCTAATGTATAATAACATTTCTCTGTAACACTGCATGCTTGACTTTTATTCTGTTAATGTATAATAACATTTCTCCATAAAACTGCATGCTTAGACTTTTTTCTGCTAATGTATAATAACATTTCTCCATAAAACTGCATGCTTGAATTTACCTCTGCAAAAATTATATGTCAGAGCTACCTAGCTTTCCCTCTACTAAATAGGTCTAATTTTTTTTATTTTATTTGCTAAAAGAAAGTCGTGTTTTTTCTCTGCTAAATCAAATGTTCGACTATTTCTCTGCTAAATCAAATGTTCCGACTATTTCTCTGCTAAATCAAATGTTCGACTATTTCTCTGCTAAATCAAATGTTCAACTATTTCTCTGCTAAATCAAATGTTCCGACTATTTCTCTGCTAAATCAAATGTTCGACTATTTCTCTGCTAAATCAAATGTTCCGACTATTTCTCTGCTAAATCAAATGTTCCGACTATTTCTCTGCTAAATCAAATGTTCCGACTATTTCTCTGCTAAATCAAATGTTCGACTATTTCTCTGCTAAATTCTTCTTCTTCTTTGAACGCTCCATATCGATCACTTGTTAAAACACTCTTTGTGATTTGTATGTAATCTGAGCCTAAGAGCAATTGTACATTGTGCCAGCTTTCCACCTACAAGTAGACCAGCACATCCGATTTCTATTGCACTTTTTATTTACTAGGGTATTTTCCCCTAAGCTCCTCTCTCAGTCATGACTTGTAGGTTGCAGTGGTACTATTCTTTGCTTCCCTTTCGGGTCACGGCACCACAGAGGCGTGTTGATGTTCAAACTCACTCGATAATGACTGTCTTATTAAATGTCTCCTTGTATTTATATCGGAATCTATTCCCTTTCATTGTTCATAAATTTTTTTTTTCCTGATCCAGAAGCACTTGAGCTTTTCAGCTCTTCTGCTCGGTGCCATGGACATCGTAACCCTTTGGCTCGGTGCCACGAACACCGTAAATCTGGGGAATCTGTGGCTTTTTCTGCCATCCCGCGGAATTGAAACCGCACACACAGAAGGATAGTCACCTGTAGTCCCAGCGCTACGAACACGCTGGGCAGACGGGCATAAATTTACTTAAACATGACATATGCTGCCAACACCCAGTCAAATAGCACTGGAAAGTATTGACTATTATTGTATTTATCTTGTACCGTTATACGTTACATAGGGCCTGCAAGCAATTTCTCCATACTGCTCTATCCTGGGCAACTTGCTCAATCTCTTCTATGAAATTGACCCCCATCACCTTCCTCAAGGGTTTCATTTCACATCGTATTTTAGTTAGACTTTTAAAAGCTGATGTTGCTTTGACAATTCGTAGCATAATTTCTTTTGAGGTATCTCCCGTGCAGTCAAAATTGCAACCCAAATAGGTAGCCTG
Organism: Arion vulgaris; assembly: GCA_020796225.1. Lineage (NCBI taxonomy): Eukaryota > Metazoa > Mollusca > Gastropoda > Stylommatophora > Arionidae > Arion > Arion vulgaris. The sequence continues at coordinate 9,789,469 of CM036768.1, forward strand.
CTCTGCTATTTTCATCATTTTGGATTCCAGTGTGATAAATGCATTGACAATGAGAGAGCAGACAGACTGGCTGGCTCTGCCGCTATATCAGAGGGCCAGCCCATGGACAGAGCTGACATTGTGAACGCCCTCATAGAGCGTGGCCGCAGAGAAGATCTTCATCTCAACCAATCCACGGCAACTACTAGATTGCGAGAACTGGGTTTGAAGATTGGTGTGGCAAGAAAAGAACGGTACAACAGGTATACGAGTCTGCTCATCAATCAAGATAGAACTGGTACGGTCAGTCGCTGGACGCTGTTGGAGATATTGCGAAGGTGATCGGATCACCTATGGACATGTTCGGAGTGCAATGAAGATATTCCAAACTGAAACGCATTACTTCTCATAGGTGTCTTCATTATATTTGTCTTTAATAGCTTATCAGCAGCCCAATTTTTTTAATGGAAAGGTACCAGGCACTGCAGACTAAACAGAGACTTACATAGACTAAAAATAAGTCAAACAGCTCTTTGTCAGTGTCAACAGGAGGAACAGACACAGGATCACGTCCTGCAAGACTGTACTCTCCTGAATGAACCGAAAAGCAACATGTAGCCACGCCCAGACAACCTAAATACTATCATCCTCATCAGGTGCCGTGCCGGCTGGCGTAGGCGAACATGGATCTCCACAAATCTCTATCTTTGGTGTTTGCTATCAACTCAGATGTTGACGCTCTACCGTGCCATGAAGTCAGGCTATCCAAAATTTTCTCTCTCTGTCTTCCCTGTCTCGTCTACCCTCGATTTTACCGGTTGTCACAATGTGTTCTAAACCTCCCCTCCTTATCACATGCCCGAAAAATGATGACTGCTTCTTTCTTATATTGATGATAAGCTTTCTCTGTGTCTTGATCATTCAGCACCTCAACATTAGTCATTTTAGCAGTCCATGGGATTCTCATCATTCTTCTATAAAACCACATTTCTGTGGCCCTCAGAGATTTTCGATCTGTGTTCATTGTCCATGACTCGCATCCGTATGTCAGTATTGGTTCTATGTAGCAATAAATACTAAGCTTTATGAAAACCCAACAGATCAGAAGCCGACTACCAAGTTTGTGGTCCATAGTGGATTAATGACACTGCCAGAGATTGCTGAAGAAGAACTGGAGAGTACATATATAAATCGTGGCATAACCTTTACAAGGCGTTGTCATCATCCACAGTAAACAAGTCGTTGATTTTCTAGGCACCACTTATTCGTTCAATAGTTTGCTATTGCTTTCTGAATGGTGAGGTCTATTTTCTACTGTTCGTTAAAAACCGATAGGAAAGAATTTGCTTCCAAACTGTCCGCAGTGGAGTTTGAACCAGGTACGTTTGGGTTGTGATCGACCCCACTACCTCTACAGATGCTGAAAAGTATACATAAAATAATAATATAAACTTTCTGCATGGCTACTTACAATCCTTCTCTCTGACCATCAAGCAAGGCCTGGCATAGTGACTTATTCTGTGGGATTGTTTGTAATATCTGCCCATCATTTGTGACGTAACCGATAGCCCACTGTCCGAGTCTAGTGCAGCTCAGTCTGAATACATAGCTGGAAAAGATAAATTGAGAAACATATGATAAATATGTTATTAATATGAAGTGGACTTCAGAGATAACAGAGGTAACATATAACACTGTTTGTGACACACAATCCAGTTCTATAAATCTTTTCTTATCCTGACGCTGTGAGGCAGTACAGGAATATATAAAAGAAAAAATAGATTAATAATAATAATGGCAAAAAGAATGATTGTTCAATATAATGATGGTACTCTCTGTTACCTAGATGCAAAATTAGAATGTTTAAATCAAAGCAGTTCTGCTGTATGGATCAAAAACATCACCCATGTGTTGCGGGCCGCAAAGGGAGCAAAGAATAGTAACACTTCGACCTACAAGGCATGTTGTAAGAGGCGACTGAGGTATGGACCTAGGGAAGCTACCCTACTAAATAAAAATTGGATGTGTGGCCTACATGTAGGCGTATAATTGGCACAACGCACAGTCGATCTTAGGCTCAGATCACATACAAATCACAAAGATTGGTTAAAAAGTGATCGATATGGAGCGTTGCAAGAAGAAGTAAAAGATCAAAAACATGGAGAAGGACTATAACAATGTCTAATAAATTGTAAACATTCATCAACTGGTGTCTACGCGGACAAGAAAGAATGAGATATGATACAGGGAGTCAAAAAAGGGTAGTTTATGGAGAGAATGATATGAGATATCGGTACATACAACTTTTTCATTAGCAATTCTTGTACTGAATGATTTCCCCTGATACTTATTTAAATAGTGTTGTAAACTTCCTTTCGTTGGGCATACCCCACAGAAGACACAGTCGAGCGTCACTAGACAACAGCTATAATATGAGCAGATTGGAACAAGTTGTCATTCTGCCCCTTAGAACAGGACACAATCGACTCCACAGTGACATGTATACAAAATTCAAGATTGGCAATTCAGCCATTTGTACATGTGGACAGGCACATCAGACTGCAGAGCACATACTTCAAGACTGTCCCAAATATGATATACTGAGGCAAACTCACTGGCCTAACGAAACAACACTTGATATAAAACTACACGGACCTCTGTGTGAGCTACAAAAGACAGTGAAGTTTATACAAGAGACAACAATGAATATATAGACAATATTTCAAGCAAATGAATGGAAGGACTAGACAACAGTTTTAGTGAACCCGCAAAGAAAAAGGAAAAGGGGAAGTCCTAAATCAACCCGAAGACAGAATCTTGTTGAGGAACTGAAGGATGCAGAACTATCCTGGGAAGACATAAGGAAAACAGAGACTGAAAAGTGGCAAACAACTATTGAGGCCCTATGCTCCACAAGGAGCGAGGATGAAGAATAAGTCAAGTAAGTATAACATAAAAGCATCACCGTACAAATATGAAGACTAAGGAGCGACAGATACAATATTACCATTTCTGAGTGGCAGCTAAAAACAGAACCATGATGACAGAGGCAGTCCCTTGTTAACAAAAAAAAAGAGGTCAGACACTTAAAAAAGGCTCAACCGTGTCTCAAGCTATTGGACTTGCCCATCATCAACAGTCCTGATCACGCCCAAGGGCACATTAGGAGGTAATAAGAAAATATCCACTTAATAAATGAGCAGTATGTGTTTCTTCTGTCTCTCTGTAGCTGTTTGCCTTTTTTTTTTTTACAGTATAGTTTCTCTGTTTCTTACAAGGCGAGATAGAGTGAGAAACGAGAATATCAGAAGCATCGTTGGTACTATACCATGCATACAGTACATCGAGAAGCAAAGATTCAAGTGGTTCGGCCATCTAATGAGAATGGAACCACATTTACTACCTTCACATGCCTATAATAATCGACACTCAGGCGCAGAGCACGAGGCAGGCCAAGAACACGATGGATAGATAACATCTCAGAGTCCTGCGAAAGCATGGACTGACAACGTCAAGCGCAACACACATGGCACAAGATAGGAAACTAACTCTCCCCACGGCGCTTCACGGCAAATGTGGTTAAGATAAGATAAAGTTTCTCTGTGGCATAGAGGTTAGGTCCTCACTTCTCATTCCAAAGATACTCGGTTTGCTCCCTCGTAGAGCGATTGAGATATTTTTTCAGAGATCCCTGTGTAGGTGATATCGAATTCCTAGATCTATCACAGAAGGCCGATAAAATGTGGGTCCCGTATTAAAATTGAGCACGTAAAATCGAGAAAATCGCAGGATGGAAAGCCGCTGCCTGGGCAAAATCATTAGAAAAGTTTTAAAATAAAAATTTCTACAAAATATCTTTACCATCTTCTAAATTACATCGGGACCCTCACCGGTGCTACAGAGTTCATGCTCTGTAGCTGAGATCTTCCTGTGTAAGAAAGAGTTGGATCACATATGGTAACTCACCGAAGTGCAATGATGATGGTCCTACCAATCAATCAACAGTAAGGGGTCATCAGTCCCACTACCTACCCCTTCTAGCCGACTTTTACAACATGCAAGAAGAAACAAGCAGTTTTGGAAACCGCAGGAAAAAAGGAGATGGGGAAGACCTAGAAATACCCAGAGACGAGAGCTGGTGACTGATATCAAAAGGATAAGCAAGACGTGGAAATAATTGGAAGAGATGGCAAGAGAGAGAAAGGGCTGCAAGAAGTTTGTAGAGGACCTGTGCTCCGTTGGGAGGTGAAACGCCTGAGTGGTTACCGGCCCAAAAGGGATGTAAAGAATAGAACCAGTGTTACCTGCTACACATGTCGTAAGAGGCGACTGAGGAGGTTGGCTGTAGGGTTAGCTACCCCACACCGTAAAAAACACTAGATCGCTACAGAACGGAAAGCGAACCGAGTAAACGCTGGTCGAAACCGGACACATCGTCGAATGATAAGAAATAGAGCTCCAAATGGCGCTGAAGATGTTACGTAAAACACACCAATGCTAAGGCCGCATGAATCAGATTTCTACATGAATAGAATTTATGGAGAGGTCTGGTACATCGTTCTGGGTGGTGATTGCAAGAGAGAGAGAGAAAAAGGTGAAGAAGAAAAAGACAGCAGTTTTGATCTTCGCTAACCCAGAAACCGCGTAGGAAATGACTGCCCATACCAGGACAAACTAAGAGTGAAACAAAAACAACAACAAAAGCCAACACTGTAATTAACATACTTCTAACAGCCACTTAAAAGATTCAATGGTCTTAACCCTTTCAAGCCAAAAGCGCCTGCTACTGTGTGTATAACTTTTTAAATGAAATTTTCAATATCTATCCATACAAAGGCACGCTAAATTTAGCCATGATGTCATTACCGACAATGGCTGCCATTAATATCACTAGTCTTAAGTTTCTCTTACTTTTTCTGAAGTGCTGGGGTTGAAAGGGTTATGTTAAAGACTACCCATACCAGTATGAATTAAGAGTGAAAAAACTGTAGAGGAACAAACACAGTGTCATTAAAGCCTCATAACTGGACCACTTATATCGATAAACTAGTGCAGTGGATCTCAAACTGTCAAGATGTGAGATCTGTTACTTGCGTACATGTATGTGTACAGTTCTTGAGATGTACAGATTCCAGGATCAAAGTTTCTATTGTGTTACAGATCTTCTTCTGGTTCTCACTAGAATGGGATTTGGAATTTCTAAAAAGTCGCGTCTGGCAGATGCCAGCCGCCATTCAGTTGTAGTCTTGTTGGTCTGGATGTTGGTGCCAAGGGCCCGACCTATCTTTATCTTGTGACGGCTTGCATGTATGGCCTTAGGCCTGGGCATTGTTTCTGCGTTGGTTAAATCCTTCAACAGAAAAAAGAGAGAACTGTCACAGAGAGCATTCGATGAAAGGTATTGCATGAACGTCATTGTCTAATCAATCAATGTCACTCGGTAGGCGACATGTCTCACAACTGCCTGCATTGCAGTAAATCAGTGGTCATGACAGGTATTTTGTCAACCATGATGTCAGGCATCCAACAGTTCTCTCTGTCTACAACCGATCTGCCCATAGTCCTGAATTTTGCCTGAGTCCAAATGTTCTAAACTTCTTAGCATTATATGCCAAGAACCTTGATTGTCGGATTCTTATTCTTTTGATAAGGTTTCTTTGTGCAACCTGATTTAAAACCTCAGTTTGTTTATCTGTGCTAAGTCCATGGAATCTCAAATTCTTACAAAACCACATCTTTCTGTGGCTTCCAATGATACGTACTTGATTGTTTGTTCAGTGTCCATGATTCCTGCCATACATAAGTATTGTTGCATTAGCTTGAGTACTTTCAGATGTCATTGGTAGTGAGTTACATAGTCTTTCTTCTTTTCATAATAAACTGCTTTGTTTGACTATTCTACTCTAATCTCTGTCTTACATCTTCCATCTGGTTGAATTAGGATATGTTCTTTAGTACTTCAGAATCCTGGATTGTTCAGTGTTGTGTATTTTTTTGATATTGCATTTTGGTGTCTTCTTGCTTTTGGACCAACCATACTCTGTTAATATCGGATATTATGCTTAATCCTTTGCTTTTCACTTTCTCTCATTTTAATGTCTAATCAAGTTTTGCAATCTGTGTTCATTTGTAAGCCATGAAATTGTGTCATCGCGTATTTTATATGTTATATTGTCACCAACTCAGCTATTCCTGTCTATTTCTTCTCAAGATCTCATGATAGTTTATCGCAAATAGTACTAGTTGAATAGGTCTGTGAAGTACACACCTTTGCCGTATTGAAGTCATAAAGAGAGTTCTTCAGTGCTACATGGAACCAGAACTGACACACAGGTGCAAGTCACGGACAGTAAAATGCTGGAGGCCACGAGATACATTTTACAGTGTAATACTAGTTCATTGCTGCATCTACTTCTTATTCTTCTTTGAACCCAAACTTGTTAACCTTGAGTGATTTGTATGTGATCTGAGCTTAAGAGCCATTGTACCTGTGCTAGTTAGCACAAGAGCCAGCACATCTGATTTCTGCTGATGCTTTTTCTTTACTTTAGGGTAGCTTGCCTAGGCCCTTGCATCACCCGCCTCTTACGACATGCCTTGTAGGTGCAGTGGTACTATTCTTTGCTTCCTTGCGGCCCGGCCACATGGCGGAATTGCTGCATCTTGTTTTTGTACTCTTAAAACAATCTTACTTCATCTTTGGTACATAGATTAACTACATTCTTCCCTTGTATCAACAATAATATGATTTTGGTTCAGTATACAATTGTGGCTAAGAGGTTACGCCTTGCCTTGCGAGTCAAGGTTCGAACCGGACTATGCCGTTCTGTTCACGGTGCATTTTTTCCAGAAATCCCTAGGATTGTTGCAGGAGCTACGGAATTTGTGCTTTGTGCGATACTCTCGGCATGTGGTGTGCCATTTCTGCGTAGAGGACCAGCGATATGGGTTAAAACCCGGTGAAATGAAGTCAATCCTTTGGCTTTAAAACCTTTATTTTTAATTCAATAACCAATATTTTTTTCAAACTGATGCAAAGGAGATAAAATGGCGCACAGATAACTGGTTCCGTATTTATTCATAAACAATTATCGTGGGCTTGTCAAACAACAAGTGCCAAGACAGACTGATGTCTCCGACTAATTAGTTTTATCAGCTCAAATCTATGTCCGTATTAGAAGTACTTCATAAATAAGTACTATACCTCAACTACGAACACAAGTGTTCAACACACTAGTATTATTAAGGACAACTTAGATTACTAGTGCTCTATATCACATACTACTCCGAGTGTTGGATTTCAACTTTTGAGAGGCAAATATCCAAAACCAGGCAAATGATTGTTTAGTATCCATGCTTCTACCTAGTGTTACATTACTAATGAGCGACTATCTTGATGAAATGGGAGAAATAAAACACAGGAGAGTTGAGAGTGTCTGAAAAAATTAGAAATAAATGGCTATGTTATGTCTGGCACTATTAATATTACATAATTGTTATATAATGTTACTTAAAATAATGTGTCGTAATTAAAAATTTTTTGATTCCAGAAGCACTTGAGCTTTCAGCTCTTCAGCTCGGTGCCATGGACATCGTAACCCTTCGGTTCAGTGCCACGAACACCATAAATCTGGAGAACCAGTGGCTTTTCTGCCAGCCGTGGAATTGAACCGCACTCATAAGGGGCTTGTCACCCGTCGTCCAATGTACTACGAACACGCTGGGCAGGTGGGCATCATAATTAAATACCAACCTTCCAGGCTTGTTGATGTACTTTTGTAGTCGAGCCTTGACTTCATCATAAGTAAGAAAAGCCACATAGCCTGGGTGTGCAACTGCCAGAACATTCCAATTCCGCAAGAGATTTACCCATGGCTGGAACAATCTAGAACACATGAAAGATCAATTATTAAACAGATTTAAGTGATTAAAAATAATACGGCTGACACCATTACATACTGTCTCCAATGGCTATATCTATCTATATCTTTTCATGTCTCATTTGACACATAAGGCTTCCACAAGAGATTTCTATTGCATCTTCTGCCACCACTCTTAGACATGCCTTGTAGGTCGCAGTGTTACTATTCTTTGCTACCCTTGTGAGACCCGGCAACAAATGAACGATACTGAGATTGGTTCAATAATTAATAACTAATTAATAGGAGCTTCAGGGACAGCGAAAGAAGGGAAGGCGAGAAATACATGGAGCGAGATTTGGAGGCGGAGATCAACAATATAAAGAAGAGCTGGAGGGAGCTGCAGGAGATAGCTAGAGATAGGAAGACTTGGCATGAGTTGGTTGAGGGCTATGCCCCAATCCGGGGTTAAAAGGCAAAGAGAGAGAGAATAGGAGCTTGTTAGTTAGTCGTCATATTATCCTCCCTGTACAAGGAACAAGCCCCTAAGTGCTCCGATCCCAGATATCATTCTCAGTACATCAATTAACATGCAACAACTGACAGTCCCAGTTCTGTGTTGGTTAATGAAACATCACTCAATCGTCATTTAGTGTTCAGATTTAGCAACACCGCGTTTGACTCCATGATATGGTCTGGACATGGACTAGAATCCTTCTTCTTCTTCACCTTTCAAATCCCAACGAAGCAGAGGTCTTCAAGCTCCACGTCCCTGAGTGCTATCAACTATACTATATGGATCAGAATGCATACCGCAGCTGTGTGCTATCAACTATACTATATAGATCAGAATATATACCCACCCGAGTGGTTACAGGGCCCAAATTTGGGGTATAAAGAATAGAACCACTGTTACCCACCACGCATGTCGTAAGAGGCGACTAAGGAGATTTGGCTGAAATCGGATGCATGGGTCCTAAACTGTAGAAGTCTATGCTTTAGGGACCTACCAAACCAATGTGCAAAGTATACACATTCTTGGCAAAGATCAAACATATCACAAAGAGTGATTAAAATTGGTCGTAAAGAATGAACGCCGCGAAGGTCTTCAACAAACCTCTTCCTCTCTCTTGCCATCCCTTCCAATTCTTTCCATGTCTTACCTATCTTTTTAATATCAGCCTGTCTAGGCCTTCCCCTACTCCTCTTTCCCCGCGTGTTTCAAAACAGTGCCTGTCTTGCAATCCTCTGTCCAACGAGTTTTGATTGATTGTGCTTTGATTTAACCATGTGTGTTTCGATCTATTTCTTGCACAGGAAGATCTCAGCGGCAGTGAATGAACCCCGAAGCACAGACGAGGGTCCCAGGTGTAATTTAGAGGCTGGTGGTAATATTTTGTAGGAATTTTATTTTGTAATCTTTCTAATGAATTTTGCCAGGGCTGCAGCTGTCCAGTCTGTTTTTCTCGATTTTGAACTGCCAAGGGTTTTTTCCAAGTTCAACTTGAACACAGGTGTCTTACTGTCCATCTCCGATAGGACTAGGAACTCAATCTCACCTACACTGAGACCAGGGATCCTGATGGCTTCATCACGTACCTTTAGTACATGAGGCAAAAACTTAACCTCTATGCCACAGATACCCTCCAATCTTCTAATGTCATTCAGGATATCAGCACTATCTTCAGGAAGTGACGAACAGACAGAAATGTAGGCATAGATATGGTGGCAAGCCGTAGATCAACTAACAACTAAAATAATAAAGACAACTAAAATTCACACTAGGATATCCCTGTACAGATTTTCAGATTAAAAGTTACTAAACACAGACATCACTATATTCTGTGCTAACCACTTTCAGACACTTGAGCAGAATAAATACATCAGATGAGCAGAAAAAATATATAAGAGTTGCAGTTACATAGTGGCTATGATGGACATAGTGCAGGGGTTTTGTTTTTTGTACAGAAAATGAACCCAACCTCATTTGAGTATCAGAATCTTCTTCTTCTTTTGTCATCATACTGTTACCGGGTTGTTGCCCAGTGTCGTCATACTGTTACCGGGTTGTTGCCCAGTGTCGTCACACTGTTACCGGGTTGTTGTCCAGTGTCGTGGTTTTCTGTTTTGTTTGCGCTGTTCAGGTGACTTGTGTGATTATTATTTTGCTCTTTCACAGGATTCTGCTATGCCATCTAACCATCTTTTCCGTGGTCTTCCTCTTGCCTTCTTTACCGATGTTCTGTTGTAGAAGACTCTGTATACTGTGGAGTTTGGATGCATTCTTATTAAGTGCCAAACCACTTCATTCTTTGCTTCTCAATGTAATTCAAGCACGGTTTTGTGCCAACTTTCTTTCTTATGCTGATGTTGGTGACTCTGTCTTTTCTGGTATTGTTGGTAACTTTTCGCAGGCAACGCATTTCACATGTAGTTATTTTTGTGACTGCGCTTTGCTCATTGTCCATGTTTGGCCTGGTAACACAAAGTAGGTATAAAACTGTTGTTGATCATCTGTTGCTTAGCTGTTAGTGAAATTTTTGTGTGCTTTAACAAAGGGGCTAGCTGGTATGTATCAGAATAACTCTTGGAAAGTCTATTAAAACAAGGGAATCCAAAGGCAAATGGTTTGACTTCAGTGCAGTGGGTTTTCCCAATATCACTTAATCCCTCTCTGCAGAAATGGCACACCACCTACCAAGAGTGTTGAACAAAGCATGAACTCTGTAGCTCCAGCAATAATCCTAATGATCTGAACAATGTACATGTGTGACTCTGTCTGGATTTGAACTTACAACCTTCAGAACTCCAGGCATATGCCTGAACCACTTCACCATAGAGGCCCCCGAAAGTAATGGCAGGCAGTGTGACGTTGAACAAGATAATGTTAATATGTTGTTGGTGAAGAAATTGATGTGTCTAACAACGAATTCCCCAATATACCATATGGCATGAAAGCAGGATCTTTACTTACTTTCTTTATTTTCCCTAATCCTGTTTTGATACACAGCGTCAGGATAAGAAGAGATTTCTAGAACGGGTTTTTATGTGCGCTTCATAAACAGTGTTTTTACCACTGTTATTATTTCTTAGATCCGCCTTTTGCTTTGTATCCACTGTATCGATGTAGCATTGCTCAAAGTAGCATTGAGGCACACTGTCTGTTGGTAATTTGTTTATGTGACCGAATCATTTAATTTGTTGTTTCTTGATGCAGTTCGGTACTGATGTTGTTCACACTTTTTTAATTTGTTGTTTCTTGATGAAGTTTAGTACTGATGTTGTCACACTTTTTGGAATTTAGTTCTTCTTGATCCAGCAGTTCGGCCACTTCATCTCTGTCACTACTTTTTTAAGTTTTTTTTTACAACATAAGCTAAATGATGTTGTTTACACTTTTGAATTGTGTTTCTTGATAATGCTTCAGTACCTAAATGAAAATGTCTTCATTTCTAAACCAGTCTCTTCTTGATACTACAAGCATTTTGTATAGCCACTTCATCTCTGTCGTGACTAGTTTTCTTCTATCGTTGTCCAGGTTTTAATTTTTACAACACAAGCTAAATTGCTACACTTGTATTACCTACTTGAGATAGGAAAATATATGCTGACCAAATGCTTCAGGAATCACCATAAAGAAGAAAAAAGCTATTACAGATCTGCCCTACAACCGTAAAGATCCTACTTTTTCTTTTCCAGCCCCAGGAATTATGAATTTTCCCTCTTTTTCTATAGTTCAATGGGGAGTACCGAGCTTTCTTTCGACCAGAAACCCCAACAGCTCCAGGCGTTTAGTGCTGAGGAGACTCCTACCCAGGTTGGGTTCAGCCACAAACATTCTAAAAAGCATCACACAATCGTTAAAAGCAGAAGCAATTTTCTGAACTTGACATTGGCTGTGAAAGAGCAGCTAGTGTCGATGAGAAGAGCTAGTTTGTGCAATTAACAGTTTAGGTCTGCATCACAGCACAACAATAAAAATATTCGATTTAGTGTGCCATAATTATAATTATGTGCTCTTTCAGCTGGCAAACATCCTTCCTTCCTTTCGTGCGCTTGAAATATTGTCTATATATTCAATGTTGTCACTTGTATAAACTTCACTGTCTTTTGTAGCTCACACAGAGGTCAGTGTGTTTTCTGTTGATGTTTTTTCATTAAGCCAGTGAGCAGGTATACAAGATTACTGACTATCAGTTTCAATGTTGACATTTTTAGTGCCAGGATGTTAGGTTGTCCAGAATTTTCTCTCTCATCATCTGTATTGTTGTCCATTAATTTTTTAGTTCATCACCATGTATGATAAACTTCTTTTGGAAAGCAGTTCCGTTTGTGTGGTGCATGGGTTTGCAAGGGAAGCAAAGAATAGTACCACTGTGACCTACAAGACATGTCGTAAGAGGCGATTAATGTAGGACCTAGGAAACTACCTCGTAAATAAAAAGCATTGCAGAAATCAGATGTGCTGGCCTGCTTGTAGGCGCATAACTGGCACAATGTACAATCTCTCTTAGGCTCGGATCACATACAAATCACACACACAGAGTGGTTAACAAGGGATCGATATGGAGCATTCGAAGAAGATGGAAAGCAGTTCTGCAGTCTAGTAAAGTTGGTCGGGATCGATGGGGAAGCTACCCACAAGCAGAGGTAGTAGTGCAGCTGTGCAAAAGATGTGACTGTCGCACACCAGACAAACAACAGCTCCTAGTGGCTGTGCTTAACATTGTCCCTAGTCAACATCTAGAGAATGATAAATGGGACAGCTACTGTGCAACAATGTCCGAGACTTTGGTTCCCGCAAGTGGGCCATTAAACATCTAATGTATTACTTACATAGTACATCAACACACACACATTGCTTACAGAGTACATCAAAACACACACACACACACATTGCTTACACACATTAACACATACACACACTGCTCACACACACGCTCATATATATATTGCGTACAACACATGCTCACACCCACACAGAAAGAGAGAGACAGACAGGTAGGCAGACATACATACATATTGCTTACAGACAGCATACATAGAGCCCATCGGAAAGTACACACATTACATACAGACAGAACACATCAACACACACAAACATATTACTTACAGACAGAATACATTAGCCTATACAAATGTATTACTTACAAACAGCAAACATCAACGCATACATACATAATACTTACACACAGAACACACACATCAATACAGACATTCACATTACTTACCGACAGAACACATCAAATTCGAAGACGGAGATAAAGTCATTGCATGTTAGGTCTATGGTTGACTTGAGAGCCATAGCCTCCAAGGCGGAGCCAATGGGATGTGTTTCATGTAGCCTGCCTTTGAACTCCTTCCATGGAATAATAATTCTAGAGAGAAGAAACAAGAAGCAATGGTTAGGTTTCAGATGAAGATTAGACATGTATATATGTAGGCCGCCTTCATCTTTACAGATGGTCAATTGGCAAGTGTTTTACTGTGACAGCTACTGAGTTTTTGCTTGACTCGTGTCTTTCAGTTCATCCCTAAGTCTCTTTTCAAAAGATTATGCCGCCTGAGTGACTACCAGGGTCCAAATTTAGGGTGTAAAGAATAGAACCACTGCTACCTGCCACACATGTCGTAAGAGGTTTGACTGAAATCGGATGCACATGTCCGCTAGGGAATGCTAATCCAAAACAAATGCTAGCAGAAAACGGATGCACCAGGCCGTAAGGTGTATAACATGGTGCAACGATCCCTCACAATGAGGAATGGGATAACGGATTCTACAGCCGCCGATCTGCCTTGGAGATTTAGCCACGCAGTAAGAATGTCAGACCTACCATCACAGAGGTGGCCAAAACTTACTGCGGGAAGAGGTCGGCACAAACAGGGAAGCAGAAATCATAGGAATTATATCCTACAGAACTGCCACCAGAATGCAGACCTGAGAAGAGGTGGCCCACTTACACCAGCGATAATCTGAGGCAGACGGCTGCCTTTATTAGAGAATCCGAAATCCCAATCTAATGAGAATGTAGAAGAAGAAAATATTATGCACCTTTGCGTAATATTGTTTTACACATAACTCAGTCATCACATAGTTTTTTCCATTTGTTGGGGCTGATAGAAAAGTTATTCATTGAGGCTTATAACACATTGTGACAACCAGTAAAATCGAGGGAGACGAGACAGATAATTTTGGACAGTCAGACTTCATGGCACGGAAGAGCATCAACATCTGAGATGATAGCAAACACTAGAGATATAAATTTGTGGATATCCATCCATGATTGCCTATGCCAGCCGGCACCTGATGATGATAAATGCGAAGTGGGGATTTAGGACACATTAAACCACCGGTTAAATTGAGAGCGAAAATTTTTGACATCCTGACTTCATGGCATGAAAAGCGTCAACATCTGAGATGATAGCAAACACCAGAGACAGAGATTTGTGGAGATCCATGAGCGACGTCGCCAGCCGGCACTGCACCTGATGATGATGGTAGTATAACTGACCGAGTTTTGCTTTGAATGTTGAATCCCACATCCCGTGAAAGTGGACAGTCAAGTATCGTTGAGCACTTACAAACTATACTTCAACTATTGCTGAATCCACTTAACATATGTAACTTAATAAAACTAGCTGTAACATGACAAGGAATGAATCTAGTTGAATAATCTTGTAAGATATATCAAACACAACAATTTGAGACTTGGTGAAGTCAGTTTGACTAATTGTCATATTAATCTTGGGGTGAATGTCCTGTACAGCAGTGATGTAAAGGGGAAAAAAGACTCGTTCTTATGTTCTTCTTCTTTGCATTCGTTCTTTACGACCAATTTTAATCACTCTTTGTGATATGTTTGATCTTTGCCCAAGAACGTGTATACGTTACACATTGGTTTGGTAGGTACCTACAAGCATAGACTTCTATACGTTTAGGACACCCGACTTCAGCCAAGTTCTTATGTTGAGATAGAGAAGACCTAGGGAGATCCTGAAACGAACTTTGCTGAGAGAGGCAAGAAATATTGGTCTCAGTTCCATGTAAAATCAATATAGATGGAGACTGCAGTAAAATTATGTAAAATGACGAAACACGTAATAACAAAGTACCGTAGTTTTATAAAATTTTAAAAAATGACACTACACAGCAATGTTTCGACTAAAAGGCCTTTATCAAGCAAACAAAACAACAGGAGTGACAAATTGTACAATTGTAGTGTGATGTACAATTGGTCACTCCTGTTCTACAGTGTTTTGTTATTACGTGTTTCGTTAGATCCATTTAGGAGATTGAGCGAGTTGCCCAGGATAGAGCGGTAAGGAGAAATTGCTTGCAGGCCCTATGTAATGTATAACGGTTACCTCTGAAGACGGCGAAGGCTCACCACATGGCGAGGGACACCAGTAAAATGGAAAGCAGGCCTCACGCAAAACTCAGAAGCGCAATACCAGGCGTTATGACTTCCGCCTGAATTGACAGCTGGCCAACGCAGAAGAAGAAGATATATAACAGTATGAGAGGAATTATTATTACTATTATGTTGAAATAGCAGTGGGAGTCACCAGGAACGACAGACTTCGAAATGAGGACATCAGAAGCAGAGTGGGCATAACTTAATGCACCGAATACATCGAAAGACAACAAATGCAGTGGTTTGGACATTTAATGAGAATGAAATACAATCAATCACCAATAACAGCATACAATAAAAGAGATCGGGTACTAGAGCTAAGGGAAGACCAAGAAAAAGATAGACAATATCAAGACCACACTACATAAACACGGATATAGCACAACAAGGGCAACTCATCTAGCCCTAGAACGCAAATTAAAGCTCCCATCCCTACGTTTAACGGCAAGGGTGGAGAGCCAACTACATCTTCCACCTGGGAATAGACAATAGACAAATAGCTGGCTTAAAGAGACTTTAATCCCACCCCATCTCCCCCTCCCTTCCAACCCCACCACATAACAGTCTGTTTTAAAACTGATTGGCTCATATTGGTCACTGGGGGCGCCACAAGACAATTAATTTACATACGAAATGGTATATTATTCATAAAAATATGTTAATAGTTAAGAAAACTGCAGCTGAATTTGCACATATGCCAGCAGTGGGGAAATTATGTCTACATTTAATTCAGTCACGGTCCGTTTTCAATTCAATAGCTATTGTCTATCCCCATGTGGATGATGGAATTGGTTGTCCACTCTTTTGTCTTTAAGCGTAGGAGTGGGAGCTTTAATTTGCGTTCTAACTCAGTTGCTAATCAGTTAATCTCGTTCGTTTTGTATACTTTGCCTGATGAAAGATAGGTAGTCGAAACCTGATTGTATCTTGTTTATTTACTTTGTAAATTACTATTGTTTTTACGTGTTCGTCTTTCTAATCTTTCTTTCTCTAAGATAACAAACAAATTATAATCTTTCAGTCCGCCTCTGACTAAGCGTTAGAATTACAATCATCATCATTAGGTGCCGTGCCGACTGGCGTAGGTGATCATCGATCTCCACAAATCTCTGGGTTTTTTTTATCAACTCAGATGTTGACGCTCTACCGTGCCATGAAGTCAGGCTATCCAAAATTTTCTCTCTGTCTTCCTCTACCCTCGATTTTACCGGTTGTCACAATGTGTTCTAAATCTCCCCTTCTCATCACAAGAATTGCAATAGCATACTCAATTACTGAAAGGACCAGCCTCCGATATCCAAATTAGCAACAATCATCACCGTCATCGCTATCAGTCCCTTCCTGTCTTTCATAATTTTGTGTGATAGCCGAGATTATTGTTACACATGCTCATATCAAAAAACACTTCCAGCTATTTCAATGTGCTAATTATTTCCACTGTTGTCAAACGTAAGCTGACATTCGATGATTGATTGATAGGACCATCATCATTGCACTTCGGTGAGTAACCATGTTGCTAGATATTAGCCGTTATGATCAGAAAAAATGCCACGTCCACTGTGGAATTGAACCCAGACCACTAGCATAAGAAGAGAGTTCACTAACAACTACGCTACTGCGGCTTTTCCCTAAGGGAGTGAGGACATGTAAATGAATCAAGTAATAATAGTGAATCTACAACACTAACCAGACTGCAAGAATTCAAAGTCAAATGTGGTGTAGCTAGACAAAACACGTAATCACAAAGTACTGTAGTTTTACAAAAACAATGACAAAATACAGCAACGTTTCGACCAACAAGGCCTTTATCAAGCAAACGAACAACAGGAGTGACAAATTTAAAAACAAATGGACGACCAAAAACAAACGCTTCTAATCAAACAAATTCTAATAATAATGATAGCAAACACCAGAGAGTTTTTGGTCGTCCATTTGTCACTCCTGTTGTTCGTTTGCTTGATAAAGGCCTTGTTGGTCGAAACGTTGCTGTATTTTGTCATTGTTTTGTAATTTGTAAAACTACAGTACTTTGTGATTACGTGTTTTGCCAATCAAATAGTTTTACTGCAGTCTCATCTGTTTTGTGAATATGTAGCTAGACAAGAGCACCATAGTGATAGCCAAAGACGAATGGTAAACCAACACAGAACCGATGTCACTCGCTGAGAGACATACTGAGGAGATCGGAGCACTTATGGAATAATTGGTTCGATGTGCAGTGATGATGGTCCAAAGACTAAACTACAACATTCCTAACTTAACTAAAAACAGTATGGAACTGATGGGATCGCAGAGATCAGAGTGCTGAGAGCACGCATATTCTCAGTGGTAACGTATGGGTGTGAGACATGGACGTTTAGCAATGCAGTGAAATCTGGGTAGGAGAAAACTGACTCATGCTGTAGGATGAGAACAATGGATTTTGTTGTTGTTGGTAAGAACCCTAGAGGAAGCAACGGAAGCAAAGAATATGATCAACAAATAAACAGTGTACAAGTATTAAGAGCTTCCGAAATGTTTTTGATGCTGTAGGTGGGAATGAGAAGGTTGAGGTGCTTTGGGCATGGGGGAGGCGGACAGGATGTGTTGGAGAGAACGATTGTGAAAGGAGGCGTCCAGACGGGAAGGGGTGGGCAGGAGGCCGCGGATAGGATGGTCTGTAGATGAAGATGATGGTTTCAAATGCAGCTGCGATGGCTAAACGTCTGGCATGTTTGAAAGAGAAACTTGGAAGAACTGTTATGATGACGATGTTCTACTCAGTTGAAAGAGAAACTTGGAAGAACTGTTATGATGACGATGTTCTACTCAGTTGAAAGAGAAACTTGGAAGAACTGTTATGATGACGATGTTCTACTCAGTTGAAAGAGAAACTTGGAAGAACTGTTATGATGACGATGTTCTACTCAGTTGAAAGAGAAACTTGGAAGAACTGTTATGATGACGATGTTCTACTCAGTTGAAAGAGAAACTTGGAAGAACTGTTATGATGGCAATGTTCTACTCAGTTGAAAGAGAAACTTGGAAGAACTGTTATGATGACGATGTTCTACTCAGTTGAAAGAGAAACTTGGAAGAACTGTTATGATGGCAATGTTCTACTCAGTTGAAAGAGAAACTTGGAAGAACTGTTATGATGACGATGTTCTACTCAGTTGAAAGAGAAACTTGGAAGAACTGTTATGATGGCAATGTTCTACTCAGTTGAAAGAGAAACTTGGAAGAACTGTTATGATGGCAATGTTCTACTCAGTTGAAAGAGAAACTTGGAAGAACTGTTATGATGACGATGTTCTACTCAGTTGAAAGAGAAACTTGGAAGAACTGTTATGATGACGATGTTCTACTCAGTTGAAAGAGAAACTTGGAAGAACTGTTATGATGGCAATGTTCTACTCAGTTGAAAGAGAAACTTGGAAGAACTGTTATGATGACGATGTTCTACTCAGTTGAAAGAGAAACTTGGAAGAACTGTTATGATGACGATGTTCTACTCAGTTGAAAGAGAAACTTGGAAGAACTGTTATGATGGCAATGTTCTACTCAGTTGAAAGAGAAACTTGGAAGAACTGTTATGATGACGATGTTCTACTCAGTTGAAAGAGAAACTTGGAAGAACTGTTATGATGGCAATGTTCTACTCAGTTGAAAGAGAAACTTGGAAGAACTGTTATGATGACGATGTTCTACTCAGTTGAAAGAGAAACTTGGAAGAACTGTTATGATGACGATGTTCTACTCAGTTGAAAGAGAAACTTGGAAGAACTGTTATGATGGCAATGTTCTACTCAGTTGAAAGAGAAACTTGGAAGAACTGTTATGATGACGATGTTCTACTCAGTTGAAAGAGAAACTTGGAAGAACTGTTATGATGGCAATGTTCTACTCAGTTGAAAGAGAAACTTGGAAGCACTGTTATGATGGCAATGTTCTACTCAGTTGAAAGAGAAACTTGGAAGAACTGTTATGATGGCAATGTTCTCCCTCAGTTGAAAGAGAAACTTGGAAGAACTGTTATGATGGCAATGTTCTACTCAGTTGAAAGAGAAACTTGGAAGAACTGTTATGATGACGATGTTCTACTCAGTTGAGAAACTTGGAAGAACTGTTATGATGACGATGTTCTACTCAGTTGAAAGAGAAACTTGGAAGAACTGTTATGATGACGATGTTCTACTCAGTTGAGAAACTTGGAAGAACTGTTATGATGACGATGTTCTACTCAGTTGAGAAACTTGGAAGAACTGTTATGATGGCAATGTTCTACTCAGTTGAAAGAGAAACTTGGAAGAACTGTCATGATGGCAATGTTCTACTCAGTTGAAAGAGAAACTTGGAAGAACTGTTATGATGGCAATGTTCTACTCAGTTGAAAGAGAAACTTGGAAGCACTGTTATGATGGCAATGTTCTACTCAGTTGAAAGAGAAACTTGGAAGAACTGTTATGATGGCAATGTTCTACTCAGTTGAAAGAGAAACTTGGAAGAACTGTTATGATGGCAATGTTCTACTCAGTTGAAAGAGAAACTTGGAAGAACTGTTATGATGGCAATGTTCTACTCAGTTGAAAGAGAAACTTGGAAGAACTGTTATGATGACGATGTTCTACTCAGTTGAGAGAGAAACTTGGAAGAACTGTTATGATGGCAATGTTCTACTCAGTTGAAAGAGAAACTTGGAAGAACTGTTATGATGACGATGTTCTACTCAGTTGAGAAACTTGGAAGAACTGTTATGATGGCAATGTTCTACTCAGTTCAAAGAGAAACTTGGAAGAACTGTCATGATGGCAATGTTCTACTCAGTTGAAAGAGAAACTTGGAAGGATTGTTATGATGGCGATGTTCTACTCAGTTGAAAGAGAAACTTGGAAGAACTGTTATGATGGCAATGTTCTACTCAGTTGAGAAACTTGGAAGAACTGTTATGATGGCAATGTTCTACTCAGTTGAAAGAGAAACTTGGAAGAACTGTTATGATGGCAATGTTCTACTCAGTTGAAAGAGAAACTTGGAAGAACTGTTATGATGGCAATGTTCTACTCAGTTGAGAAACTTGGAAGAACTGTTATGATGGCAATGTTCTACTCAGTTGAAAGAGAAACTTGGAAGAACTGTTATGATGGCAATGTTCTACTCAGTTGAAAGAGAAACTTGGAAGGATTGTTATGATGGCGATGTTCTGCTCAGGACAAGCTATTTGATAATAACATCCATTTCAGTAATCTAACATAGTATTGCCCTTGACATCTAACCTTTGAAACTCAACACGTAATCATTGTTACTAGGGTAAACATCGTGTTCAAAACATTGAAATAATTACCCATGATACCCTAAAATCAATATGGCTACCACGATGTGAGTATTAAGACAATAGTCACTAGAATATAAAATGACACTAGATGGACGGGAATGTGTACTGCTAATGAAAACTAGGGATACACATATTTACACTTCCAAACTGAAAATAATTAATTATCGAGTTACGAGTAATGAGATTCCCTCCCAAATAAACAAATTTAGAATCATGCAATTCGCAAAAAAAAGACGCTGGTGAATATTGAGTGATTATATGATTTTTGTTCTGGGTGGTACAGAAATGTTACATGTTGTGACTTTTATAATGCCCTATGACAGAAGTTATCAGTTATATGAGGACACTCATCATAGCACTCCGGACACGTCCATAGGTGCCCCGATCACCGCCTAAACAAATCCAGCAGCATCCAGCTGCCCAAAACGCCAGTTCGATGTTGATTAATCAATCTCTTTGCATATTTGGTATGTCGTTCTTTTCGGGCTGTACCAATATCGTCGACACCCATCTCTCTCAATCTGGTCAGCGAGTGGGATTCTCAACCCTGAAACTCCTCTGTTCGGAAAGACTCTCTCAATGCGTTAAGAATGTCATTTCGGTCCATTGCAGCTCATATTGTAGCAGTGCCCGCCAATCTATCAGCTCGTTCATTACCACTGACTCAAGTGTGCACAGGGACAAAAATGAAGGTTATTTCTCTAATCCCTGTCTATACCAGAATATCCACCCAGTTTCGTCTGAAATTACAGAAGTAATTAGTTATTAAACTGACGTCATTGCACTCCGGGCAGACCCATAGGTGCTCACTCCCCCAACAGATATCGAAGAGTATGCATATACTGATGGCTCCCTGATTGAACACACCTCTAACTCTGCCTCTCAGACATCCAGTTCGACTTGTACAAAGGGTAACTCCAAACTGCCTAAATCGCTTAATCGATTCAACATCGATTTTAGTGTCCTCATCCAACAGACAGTCGCGAAGAGACCGAAGAACATCCCCTTATCCATCTTCAACTCCCCAACAATCGATGCTGTTAGCTTATTTCACAAAGGAGAGACTTCTTTCACGAACAACCGACATCATCACAAGCTACAACAACAACAGTAAAGGAATAGATGATACACTAATTTGTTGACTAAATGCAGTATGATTATCAATCCATTGGTAATACCTCTGTATTAGTTTAGATAATATTTCGACATCATCGTTTTCACAGTCCTCTTGTCTTTCCATACTGTTTATTCCCCCCATCCGCTATCCCATCTGAGCGTAGTCGTGGCAAAGGTCCCGTCTCTATAGCATACGACATACATGCCAAATCCATTTCTATCTTAGTCTTTTAATGATAGTATCATTGTGGAGGTGGGCGTCTGTAGATTAACAGATACACTTCGATCACAACCAAGCGTACCTGGTTCAAACCCCGCGGTGGGCAAATTTTGAAGCAAATTCCGTGGGATTTTTACGAAAGGTAAAAACAGACCTCACCGTTCAGAAAACAATGACAAACTACTGAATGTATAAGTGGTGCCTAGAAAATCAACGACTCGTTTACTGTGGTTGATGGCTACATCCTGTAAAGGATATGCCACGATTTTTATTTTTTCATCGTTGGGAGGTTCTTGGTTTGACTTTTTATTTATCCTGGAGAATATGCAATGTTCTATCTACTTTGCTCTTGTTTGAATGTTTTCAATTGTATCAATGTCGAGATTTATGAGTTCTTGTGACATATTCGTTCCACTCATATTTGAATACCTTTGTAGGGAATGCTAACTCGAAACAAATGCTTGCAGAAAACGGATGCACCAGGCCGTAAGGATCATAACATGGTGCAACGACCCTCACAATGAGGAATGGGATAACGGATTCTACGGTCGCCAATCTGCCTCTGAGATTTAGTCACGCGGTAAGAATGTCAGACCCACCATCACGAGGGTGGCCAAAACTTACTGCAGGAAGAGGCCGGCACAAACGGGGAAGCAGAAATCATAGGAATTATATCCTACAGAACTGCCCCCAGTATGCAGACTTGAGAAGAAAGAGGTGGCCCACTTACACTAGCGTCCAAGACAAACTGTATGGTGTGGCTGATAATCTGAGACAGGCGGCTGCCTTTATTAGAGAATCTGAAATCCCAATCTAGTGAGAACGCAGAAGAAGAAGAAGAATACCTTTGTACTTTCTTCCCAACTTGTTGTTTCACTGTTATACCACTAAAACTTCATTGATTTGATTGATAGGATCATCATCACTGCACTTCGGTGAGTAACCATGTGTGCTTCGATCTCTTTCTCACACAGGAAAATATCAGTACACGACTTAGCACCGGCGAGGGTTCCCGATATAATTTTTGAAAATGGTAACGATATTTTGTAGGACATCTATATTTAATCTTTTCAAGTGAATTTTAACCGGGCAGCGACTTTCCAGCCTAATCACGATTTTGAACTGGCAATGAATATTTTAAGTGCGCAAATTGCACACGGGACTTACGTTTTATCGTCCGTCTCCTATAGGACTAGGAACTCGATCTCACCTACACTAATATCTGGGATCTCTGGCAAAAATATCCCGATGGCTCCACGAGGGAACGAACCTAGTACCTTTGAAACGAGAAGATAGCACCTAACCTCTACGTCACAGAGACCACATGGGTTACTACTTTTTGACTGTATAATTATTCCGCTAGATGATTTGTGGTAGATATGGCTACCTGCTTGGTAGTAGATCGAAGGGAAGGTGAGCATTCAAACAATGGTTGTCTTGCGGGGTAATCCATTCAATAGAAAGGTTTTTGAACATGAAATTCGGACAAAATATCAGAAACGGAAGTCCCTAATTTAGCACAGCGTTGTTTCCGCCATTAATTTATCAATTCTGACGTCACTGGCACACTTTCAAAATGTCAGTCACGTTCAGTGGGGTAGTGGAAGGGTGGAGAGGAAGAAAGAGATGAGAGACAGAGAGAGAGAGAGAGAGAAAAGATGCTGCATGTGTAAAGGGTTTAAATTAAAGGGGAAGGATTGAGTTCACTGCGCCGGGTTTTCCCAAACAGCTCCGTCCGTGTCGACAGAAATGGCATGCCATCTACTGAGAGAATTGCAACCTTCATGTTCAAACCCTCAGTTACATCCTGAATCCATCTTCTCAATGGTGTTTCTCTTCTTCTCTTTGCCGGTATGCCTCCTTCCATGATGGTCTTCCAGCCCTTCATGTCTTTTTATATGTCCAAAATGACAGATTGATACACAAGCTAAATGATACAAATTTATGAACATCCCTGAATGACTTCATTGTTTTGTTTTCTCATCTGTGATCACGGTGTGCTACTATATTTGATTAAACCAGCGTTATCTAAGAGAAATTAAATTCATTCTCCATGTATTACTGCAATCGGGAAGTATCAAATGCATAGCAACATTGTTTGTGGCAGACAGTTTTGAAAGCTGAATCAACATTTTCCCCACCCGTGTGGATCAAATGTCCCCTCAATTGTGTGGATCAACATTTTTCAAAGATTTGTTTACCAAGATTTAACCTGTGAACCAATATTTCTCCTGTCTGGCAGGTTTCTTCCTGGAACCAATATTTCTTCTACTGTTGAATATTTCTTCTACTGTGGAGCAATATTCTTCCTCTGTGAACAATATTTCTCTATGTGAACCAATATTTTCTACTGTGTGGCCAATATTTTTCACTGTGACCAATATTCTTCTATGTGAACAATTTCTCTACTGTGTGAACAATATTTCTTCTCTGTGAACCAATATTTCTTCTACTGGACAATACTTCCTTGTGAACAATATTCTCCTGGAAATTCTCCTACTGTGAACAATATTTCTCCCTACTGTGAACAATATTCTTCCTACTGTGACCAATATTTCTCCCTACTGTGTGAGCCAATATTTCCTACTGTAACAATATTTCTTCTACTGTGGAACCAAATTTCTTCCTACTGTGAACAAATTTCTCCTACTGTGAACCAAATTTCTTCCTACTGTGGAGCAAATTTCTTCTATGTGAACCAATATTTTCTACTGTGAACCAATATTTCTTCCTACTGTGGAACAATATTCTTCCTACTGGAACAAATTCTCACTGTTGACAATTTTCTCTACTGTGAACAATATTCTCTACTATGTGAACAATATTCTTCTACTTACCAATATTTCTTCCTACTGTGTGAACCAATATTTCTTCCTACTGTGAACAATATTCTTCCACTGGAATTTTCTACTTGAACAATATTCTCCCTCTGTGAACCAATATTTCCTACTGTGAACAAATTTCCCCACTGTGGAACCAATATTTCTTCCTACTGGTGAACCAATATTTCTTCCCACTAACCAATATTTTCCTACTGTGTGAACCAACATTTCTTCCTACTGTGTGAGCCAATATTTCTCCTACTGTGGAACCAATATTTCTTCCTACTGTGTGAACCAATATTTCTTCCTACTGTGTGAACCAATATTTCTTCCTACTGTGTGAACCAATATTTCTTCCTACTGTGTGAACCAATATTTCTTCCTACTGTGTGAACCAATATTTCTTCCTACTGTGTGAGCCAATATTTCTTCCTACTGTGTGAACCAATATTTCTTCCTACTGTGTGAACCAATATTTCTTCCTACTGTGTGAACCAATATTTCTCCCTACTGTGTGAACCAATATTTCTTCCTACTGTGTGAACCAATATTTCTTCCTACTGTGTGAGCCATATTTCTTCCTACTGTGTGAACCAATATTTCTTCCTACTGTGTGAACCAATATTTCTCCTACTGTGTGACCAATATTTCTTCCACTGTGTGAACAATATTTCTCCTACTGTTGAACCAATATTTCTCCCTACTGTGTGACAATATTTTTCCACTGGTGACCTTTCCTCCTCACTGTGTGGACTACTATTTCCTCCTGTGTGGACTACTATTTCCTCCTGTGTGCACTACTATTTCCCCTGTGCTACATTCTACTATTTTCCTCCTGTGTGCCTACTATTTCCCTCCTGTGTGCACTACTATTTCCCCCTCCTGTGTGCACTACTATTTCCCCACTGTGTGCACTACTATTTCCCTCCTGTGTGCACTACTATTTCCCAACGTGTGTCTACTTCACTCATTTCCTCCTCGTGGACTACTATTTCCCAACTGTGTGCACTACTATTTCCTCCTGTGCACTACTATTTCCCAACTGTGTGGGCCAATTCCTCCTGTGTACTATTTCCAATGTACATATTCCTCCTGTGCTACTATTTCCAACTGTACTATTTCCTCCTGGTGGACTACTATTTCCCAACTGGTGGACCAATTCCTTTTCCATTTCCCTGTGTGGACTACTATTTCCCAACTGTGTGACACTATTTCCCAGGGGACTATTTCAACTGGTGACTACTATTTCAACGCGTGGACTATTTCCAACCGTGACACTATTTCCGTGACCTATTCCCAACTGCGTGAAACCCACTATTTCCCCGTGGACTACTTTTCAACTCGTGATATATTAACTCGTACACTATTTCCCAACTCTGACTAATGTGGAACTATCCTGGACACATTTCCGTGGACTACTACCCTGGTGAACCAACATTTCTCTTGGACTCATTTCCAACTGGTGAAATTCCTCCGTGATACCACACATTTCTCCCCATTTCTTGACTACGGACCAACATTCCCCCCCACTGTGTAAAACCAGACATTGATTGATATCTCCTCCATCCCATTGATGCCATAAACTCTTGTCTATTTACTTAATGCTAATGTTTAAACCTGCCCTGCCTGTTTAAACCAAAACTTTTCAAACTATATGGACCAACATTTCTCAATTGTTTACACATATCTTGATACAAAATAAAAAGTAAACAAATGATTTGCCTGTACCAGATCGGAATTAAATACCAAAGTATTTCTAGGACTAATCAAACATGTTTGCACTCAATCATTACAGTAGTTTTCAACCTTTTAATTTTCACTTCTAGTATGAGGATGGAGGTTGAGGCTGTTACTGCTGCCCTCCATTTGGATTTCTGGGACTTCATTTACTGGGGCAGTTATTGTATCTGACTCTCAGTCGATGATTCACAAGATCCAGAAGGGCAGGTTTGGTATGAGTGGATGTCGTCTATAGAAGTTTCTAACCTCCAGCGGCTTACGTGGATATACTGTCCTGGGCATGAGGGTGTTTACGGTAATGAGAGAGCGGAAGGCTTGCATCAACAGCATCGATTGTTGGGGAGTTGATGATGGATAAGGGGGATATTCTTCGGTCTCTTCGCGACTCTCTGTTAGATGAGGACACTAAAATCGATGTTGAATCGATCAAGCGATTTAAGCAGTTTGGAGTTACCCGTTGTTCAAGTCGAACTGGATGCCTGAGAGGTAGAGTGAGAGGTGTGTTTAATCAGCGAGCCACAGGAACCGTCAGTATGCACACTCTTCGATATCTGTTGGGGAGACTGAGCACCTATGGGTCTGCCCGGAGGCAATGACGTCAGTTTAGACAATAACCAATAACCTTTTGCCTTTCACTGATCCATTATAATGTAAAACATAAACATATAATGTCCGTTTAACAAGGGTACGTTATCATCATCATCAAGTGCCGTGTCGGCTGGGGTAGGCGATCATGGATCTCCACAAATCTCTGTCGTTGGTGTTTGCTATCAACTCAGATGTTGACGCTCTACCGCGCCATGAAGTCAGGCTATCCAAAATGTTCTCTCTCTGTCTCGTCTAACCTCGATTTTACCGGTTATCACAATGTGTTCTAAACCCCCCTCCTCATCACATGCCCGAAAAAATGATGACTGCCTATTTCTTATATTGATGATAAGCCTTCTCTGTGTCTTGATCCCGGTAAAACTGTTCAGGTTATGATTTTTTCTTATGCCCCGCCAGAAAAAAACTTCTTGGTCTTACGGTTGAACTTCAAATGAACCCTAGTCTCCAAAATGGGAACCTGAGTCTCCAAAATGGGAACCTGAGTCTCCAAATGAACCTGGGAACCTGAGTCTCCAAAATGGAACCTGAGTCTCCAAAATGGGAACCCGAGTCTCCAAAATGGGAGGTTCTCCAAAATGGAAATCTCCCCAAAAAATGGGAACTTTTGAATCCAGAATGGAACATGATCCTACAAAAAATGTTCCGAACTAGCTAACACCAGTCTCAAATGGAACCGAGTTCAAGTGGGAACCGAGTCCAAATGGAGCTGTGTTCAAACATGGAACCGATAGTTCCAAAATGGGTTTTGAAGGGTTGAAATTAATCGATTTAGAATCAGAATGCATGCACATCACTTAACACTACATATAATAACATTCCTAACCTTACCGCCTAACACAGTCATACATGCACTACACTATCGTGGCTGATCAGTATGATTGTGAAATCAAATCATCACTGAACACGATATAGTTCAATAGTCATTTGTTATGACAAGTGTCACTATCACATGCATTCTATAACTTATCACTATCACTATAACACGTCACTATCACATGTACTATCACTATAACAGTCACTATCACACGTCACTATCACATCGTCACTATATGTCACTATCACACTGTCACTATCACTATAACACGTCACTATACTGTCACATCACTAAACACTAACATGCACTATCACTATAACATGTCACTATCACATGTCACTATCACTATAACAGTCACTATCACTAACATGTCACTATCACTATAACATGTCACTATCACTATAACATGTCACTATCACAACATGTCACTATCACTATAACATGTCACTATCATTATAGCAAAAACACTGGGGAGGGGTGTACTATGTAGGGGATTAAAGCTTCTTTAAGCGGAGGCACGTATATTTCAACCTAAGGACGATCCTTTTATTGGTTATATCAGAGCGTGTATCCCACAAACATGAAAAAAAAGGAATTAACTTTTTTTTCAGAGAATCCAAGTCCTACTTCAGAAGCTTGCCACGGGCAGACCATTAGAGGTTACGGTAAAAATACACCTGTGACTCCCAGAAGCTTGTCATAATAATAATAATTCGTCTCGTACCGTTATACGTTACATAGGGCCTGCAAGTAATTTCTCCATACCGCTCTATCATGGGCAACTCGCTCAATCTCATCCATGGAATTGAGACCGATATATCTTGCCTCTCTCAGCAAAGTTCGTTTCATGGTCTCCTTAGGTCGTCCTCTCTTTCTTGAACCTTTGCATCCCACTTCAATGCCTGCTTTGATAATCGTTGATCATTTCTCCTCAAAGTGTGTCCAATATATCTCCATCTTCTCTTTCTTATAACAGTTGTCACTAGTGGTTGACCAGACATTTCCTCTATTTCATCACTTTTGAATTATTTCAATTTTATATTCATTATTTTCGCAGACATCTATTTCCAAATGAATTCTTCTTCTTCTTTGCGTTCGTTCTTTACGACCAATTTTAATCACTCTTTGTGATATGTTTGATCTGTGCCAAGAACGTGTATACGTTGCACATTGGTTTGGTAGGCCCCTAAACGCATAGACTTTACACGTTTAGGACATGTGCATCCGATTTCAGCCAAACCTCCTCAGTCGCCTCTTAAGACACGTGGCAGGTAGAACAGTGGTTCTATTATTTACACCCCAAATTTGAACCCGTAACCACTGGACGTCAAATGCATTCAATTTGCTTTCTATACTTTAGTCATTTTCCAACTCTCGTTGTCATATATAAATACATAGTATATATATATATATATATATAACTGTTATAAGAAAGAGAAGATGGAGATATGTTGGACATACCTTGAGGAGAAATGATCAACGAATATCAAAGCAGGCATTCAAGTGGATGCAAAGGGTTCAAGAAAGAGAGGTCGACTAGATGGAGACCTGGAACGAACTTTGCTGAGAGAGGCAAGAGGTATCGTCTCAATTCCATGGATGAGATTGAGCGAGTTGCCAGATAGACGGTATGGAGAAGTTACTTGCAGGCCCTATGTAACATATAACGGTACGAGAGGAATTATTATTATATATCCACTCATGCCAGTAGTGAAACATAACACTTCATCTGGTCAACTTACAAACAGCAAGCACAGATGATATCTCTTACACGTTAACAGTTCAGATTTCTGTAACAAACTTGTTTAACTAGATAAGATAACTAGCAACCTGAACAACGCCCAGTAACCACTGATTACTATATACTTGATAGAAACAGCTGTTTCATTCTTCACTGCCCACCAACGACAACTCGAGGAGGAAAACAAGGAAACTGAAAACTACGTAAAGTCCTTCGTGTTACTACTATTGGTTCTTCAATTGTGGATCAGAGGTGTTAGGTTGTTCCCATGTCTCTTCTGTTCTCAAAATGAAAGGGCTCGTGTTCTGACTTCCTCCGTGGACCAATCGGGACATTTTTACAGAGATCTCTGATCTCAGTGTAGGTGAGATTGAGTTCTTAATCCTATCAGATGTGGAAGATAAAGGTAGTAGGCTCCCATAGTAGTTAAGAGTTTAGAAAGCAGCGTTCAAAAAAGTTGCCTTTCAAAATTGAGAAGTGCAGGCTGGAAAGCTGCTGCCCAGGCAAAATTCATTAGAAAGATTACAAAATAAATATTCTAAAAAATATTTTTACCATCTTAAAAATTACATCGGGAACCCTCGCCGGGGCTAGGAGTTTGTGCACTGCGGTTGAGAGCTTTCTGTGTAAGAATGAGATCAGAGCACACATGGTTGCTCACTGAAGTGCAATGACGATGGACATATCAAACAATCAAATTTTGTTAATAATTACACTAAAATAAATCCTATGTTTTGATTCTAAGTATAAACAAACTAAAAATATGGTTTTTTTTAAATAATAAAATGTAGTGTCCTAACACAATCTATAATAACTTTTTGTTATGTTAAACACCAGAGCACCATTTCATATATCAATATATGCTGAGATAAAAGAGTACTATTTTATAATTTCACCTGATGAATTTCTATATAATCATACAGAATATCCAGTCTTCGAAACGAAATGCTACAGAAAGATCCTACGAATACCATGAACAGAAACTAAATGCTACAGAAAGATCCTACGAATAAAATGGACAGAAAAAGAAAGAACACTGATGTCCTGAAAGAACTAAATGTAAAGAGAATTGGCTGATAAACAACATACTATACAGAAAAATGTGATACTTTGGTCACATCAAGTGTCACGATGGCCTGGAAGGGATAATATTAGAGGGCAGGGTCCCAGGACGCAGAGGCAGACCATGAAGAAGATGGCTACAAGATATTAAAGAAACCATGAATATGACCATCGACGAAGTGGGTGAACTGGTTAGAGACAGAGTGAATTTCAGATGCGCTGCAAAGAGAGCAACATCCTATAAAGGATATGCACCTTGATGATGAGAAAGCAACCGGTAGTACAAGTTATCAATCCCCAAAAGGAAAGGATGATTAAATCAATCAGGAAGTCACCAATTTGGATGCAAAGAGATGCAAAGAGAGCAACATCCTATAAAGGATACGCACTTTGATGATTATAGAAACATACAGGTACTTTTTTACTTTGGGTATCTAAATTACAAGTACCTCAAAAGTCAGAGTAAAGATTGCCTGAATGGCAAAGGAAAACGTAAAAAAAATCGTGGAAACAATATAGTAAGTGTCAGATCAGTGACACATGATAGAGAGTATAAATATGAAGTGCAGACATCCAGACAAAATCTGCTCAAAAAGTGATACTGACTTTTGAAAACAATCTTGCAACATCATATCATGTCTGCTGGCACCTTTGAAATCAACAACATTCTGTCAGTGCTGTTTATCAGTTCTGCTGTTGAACTAGTTATGCTGCCCTGATGTTACGCTATCTATGTAGTATCTCTTGTTCATCATCTTGACATATCTTTCAGACATATGAGTACTGCTTCTCTCTGGCATATGTGATACGGTGTTGTTATGCTTTGGCTAGACTCAGAACTTATTCTTTGGCTTGATTTATTTTTTTGTTTATATTAAATTCCTGCATCATTGTGTGAAATACCAGCATCAGAGAAAAGGTTGGAACAAGACCGTGCTTGAACTATATAGTGAAACAACAGAGTGAAGTGGTTTGGCCACTTAGTAAGAATGCGAACAGACCAAACTGCCTATGAAGCTTTCCACAACAGAATATCAGGAAGGAAGGGAAGAGGAAGACCGAGGAAAAGGTGGATATAGATAACGTAGTTGAATTCTGCCAGGGGACTAGGAGAACCATCAGAGAAGCACAAGACAAATACATAAAACCACGACACTGGGTTAACAACCCGGTAACAGTGTGCTGACAAAAGAAGAAGATGTTAAATTCATACAAACATCATAGTACTGATTCCTTTCTTTATCCTTTTCCCTTATTCCTTTCTTTATATTTTCTGAACACTTTCACTTTGTAATCTTTGGTTACCTCTGGGTGCTTTTATATTGCAAAATATATTGAATTAGCAGGTCTACTGGCTTTGTGTAACTATAGGAAAATACTGTGAGCAAGTATATTGGCGTATAAGTGTGAAAGAGTTAACAAAATGATAGTAGGGATTAGTTTATGTTAACAAATGATTGCAGAAAATGAAGAATCTCTCCAGAACCATTACAGCTTAGTTAATATCAAGGGGGAGGAGTACAACATGAAAATAAATACACTGTATAATAAAGACAGAGACAATGGCAATAAGTAGACAATCAAAAAACTTTACAATAAAACTCCAGGACGTAACAATAAAACAAACAATTGAGGCCAAATACTTAGGAGCAATTTTCACAGCAGATGGAAGTATCAATAGCGAAATCAGCAGTCGCTGCACAAAAGCTAACCAGGTACTGGGACAGTTAACACTACTGTTGTCACATAAAGTGATACCGCTAAAAACCAAAGAAAATCTTATAAGAACGAATTTCTGGCCAACTCTATGTTACCAGTGTCAAACATGGCTAATAACAGCAGCTAATGAGCAGAAAATCATAACGACAGAGATGAGGTGTCTTAGAAGAGCTGCAGGTGTGACAATAAGAGACAAAATTAGAAATGAAGTAATCAGAAGACTGGATGTAAAAACCAGTCATGCAATTCATAAAAGAACAACATTAAATGGCTTGGACACCTGACAAGAATGCCCTGGTATCCCCTACCACAGAGAGTCATACAGAACAAGTATAATGAGTGCAAAACATGAGGATGACCACGCAAACGATGGAGCGACGGCATCAAGAACAGCCTTACGAAAATTAATATCAGCTTACAAAGTGCCTTAAAACAAGCACACACAAGATCACTAAGATTCCCCAACACTTCTATAAAGAAGTAAATGGTGGAAGAGAAGATGTTAACAAAATAACTAGGGATCTCTGTGGTGTAGAGGTTAGGTGCTTGTCTCTCATGCCAAAGGTACCAGGTTCGCTCCCTTGTGAAGCCATCTGGATATTTTTCCAGAGATCCCTGATCTCAATGTAGGTGAGATCGAGTTGCTAGTCCTATCGCAGACATACGATAAAACGTAGGTCCCACGTTCAATTTGAGCATGTAAAAGAACCCTTGGCAGTTCAAAATTGAGAAGAGTAGGCTGGAAAGCCATTGCCTGGGCAAAATTCATAAATATATTTTTTTTTATTCTTACAAAAATATCTTCACCATCTTCAAAATTACATCGGGGGCCCTTGTCGGAGCTACAGAGTTCGTGCACTGCAACGGAGATCTTCCTGTGTAAGAAATAAATCGGAGCACACATGGTTACTTACCGAAGTGCAATGATGATGGTCATATCAATCAATGAATGTAAACAAAATGCCAAGATTACAATATGGATTCCTTTCTTCCTATGTTAACAAAATGACAGGATCAAATAAAATGTAGTAAAGAAGGGAGTAGCAATATTGCACATAGAATACCCAAACAAAATAAGAGATATAATCAACGTACCAACAGAGGAAGTTCTGTCATAACTATGATGTAGAAATTCATGCAATCAAGGTGGCAACTGAGAAACTGTTCAACACCAAGTTTGATCCACAACCTGTTGTATTATTGATAATTGTAAAATCAGCACTTCAAGCAATTCACTCCAGAAAATGTCCACGTCTACATACCGTACTATCTGAACTGTGCAAGCAGCATAAAGTCGTTTTGCAGTAGATACCATCTCACTATGCAATAATAGGAATAAGGCAGCAGACCGACTGGCCAAAAAAGATGCTGCTAGAAAGCAGCCAGTCCTTCAAAACTAAATGCTACAGAAAGATCCTATGAATACCATGGACAGAAAAAGAAAGAACACCGATGTCCTGAAAAAACTAAATGTTAAAGAGAATTGGTTGATAAACAACATACTATACAGAAAAATTACATACTTTGGTCACATCAAGCGTCACGATGGCCTGGAAAGAACAATATTAGAGGGCAGGGTCCCAGGACGCAGAGGCAGACCATGAAGAAGATGGCTACAAGATATTAAAGAAACCATGAATATGACCATCAACGAAGTAGGTGAACTGGCTAGAGACAGAGTGAATTTCAGATGTGCTGCAAAGAGAGCAACATCCTATAAAGGATATGCACCTTGATGATGAGAAAGCAACCGGAAGTACCAGTTATCAATCCCCAAAAGGAAAGGATGATTAAATCAATCAGGAAGTCACCAATATTAACACAGGACAACTATCACAATATGAGCAGATTAGAATGAGGAAATAAAACATAGGAGATGGAAGTGGCTGAGACATACATTAAGAATGCAGAAAACCAGACACCCACATGCAGCTTTGAAATTGAATCTGGGAGGAAAGAGAGGTAGGGAGTGACCTAGAGAGACATGGAGATGAACTGCAGTCAGAGAAAGAGAAGAGGCGGGAAAGACCTGGAATGCACTAGGCTGTCTTGCTCAAGACATATCTGGCTGGAGGAAATTTGTTGATGCCTTGTGCTTCAACGGGAGTTAAGAGAAGAAGAATGAGCTGTCATTCTGTGTCTCAGAACAGGATACAATTAACTCCGCAGCTACATGTATATAAATTTCAAGATTGGCAATACAGTAGATCATACAGCATATGAGCAGACTGCAGAGCTCGTACTTAAAAAATGTCCTGAATATGATATACACTCACAGGCCTAGTGAAAAATACTGTAAAAACTGCATTGACGTTTGTGGAGATACAAAAACAGTGAACTTTATACAATAGACAACATTGAACATTAATTCAATTTTTCAAGCAAATGAAAGGCAGGAAGAAAAGAGAAAAAGAGCAAATTTTTGAGACATCGAAGAAGCATCAGCTTTTAAAAGTTGAAATAAAATATGGAAGTTTAAAATTAATTACAAACTTTAAATTCCCTTTTTGTATCAATCCTAACATATGTCAGCGAGAGTTGAAAAATGACTAAAGATATAGAAAGTAAGTTGAAAGCATTTTAAAATAGATGTGTGCAAAATATAATGAACCTAAAATGGGATGAATTCAGGAGAAGTGATGATATCAGAGAAATGTCTGGTCAACCACTAGTAGCATCTAATATAATAATGTGAAGAGGGAGATATGTTAGGCATACCTTAAGAAATTATCAAAGAATACCAAAACAGGCATTGAAGTGGGAGGCAACGGGTTCAAGAAAAAAGAGAAGGAGAAGAAGCCCTAAGGAAACCCTCAAACGAACTGTGCTAAGAGTGGCAAGAAATATCAGACTCAATTCCATGGAAGAGATTGAGCGAATTGCCCAGAACAGATCAGTATGAAGAAATTACTTGCAGCCCTATATAACAAATAACGGTACAAGAGGAATATATATATATTACTGAACATTTATACATCCACAAATTTATACCTGCGACACACCCGAGTGGTTACCGGAGCCCAAATTTGGGGTGTAAAGAATAGAACCACTGTTACCTGCCACGCATGTCGTAAGAGGTGACTAAGGAGGTTTAGCTTAAATCGGATACATGCATCCTAAACGTGTAGAAGTCTATGAGTTTAGGGGCCTACCAAACCAATGTGCCACGTATACACGTTCTTGGCAAAGATCAAACATATTACAAAGAGTGATTCAAATTGGTCATAAAGAACGAACGCAAAGAAGAAGATACCTGAGACACACAATTTGCACCATCTAAAGAACAATATATGTCGCAACATGTTATGTTTTAATCAGCCCCGACACAAATTTTCTATTTCTATACAACTTATTGTTTCAGCTATTAAGTACCTGTAAGTTGTAATTTACTACTCACATTGGATGGTTTACTATAAGCTTTTAGTTGTTCCCTGACTATTTTGTCTGCGTTTTTCTTAAGTTATTGTGTGTTATCTGTCTTCAATTGTTTCAGTGACTATAGTATAGTATATCCCTTAAGACTCGGAAAAAGAAAGTAGTCTCAGATGTCAAGATGAGATTAAATAATATTTTTGGTTTTAAAAAATGTGTACAGGAAAGCTAAAATCCTTAATAGTCCTGATTAGGGGGTTGCTAGGAGGTTTTTCTTAACTGAGAATTAAAGACTGTTTATCTAGCAGTCGCAATAGAGTGTGCATGGTTGAGGTCTTTTTATTTTTTCGATCCAGAAGCACTTGAGCTTTTTAGCTCTTCAGCTTGGTGCCATGAACATCACAACGCTTCGGTGACACGCACACCATAAGTCTGGAGAACCTGTGGTTTTTCTGCCAGCCCGGGAATTGAACCGCACTTAGAGGGCTTTATCACCCGTCAGTCAACACGCTACGAACATGCTGGGCAGTCTTTTTATTAAATTATACCAATGAAAGACAATTAAAACACACACCCATCCATAATTCAAACTTTATTTATAATATAAATAATTACTACTAATATAAATAGTTGGGAATACTCTGATCAAAGAATCACAAAGCAAGCATTGAAGTGAAGTGTGAGGCAAAGGGTTCAAGAAAGAAAGGATGCCGTAGGGAACCCTGAAATGAACTTTACTGAGAGATGTGAGAAATATCTGATTCAATTCTATAGAAGAAATTAAGTTGCTCAGCTATCCTCATCTGTAGAAATCCGAAAAATGGTGTGACAAGAAATTGCTTGCAGGCCGTATCCTACCTCTGTACACTTCACTAACTTACTGCCTAACACTTTAAAATAGCTGCACGACTCTGCTAAAAGAAACAGAATATAAACAAAAACATAAATACTTACTTATCCCCAAACGATTTCTTCCACCAGTCAGCAGCGTCACCTTTTGTTATCCTAAAAGTCTCTCCTGCAAAAGTCCCACTTGGGTAGATCGCCTTCAGTTCAGCTAGCATGTGTGAGAACACAAGACTTAATTTCGTCAAATTACGACGGTAGTGAGAATTCTCATCATACATTTTGTCCTTACCATCTCGAAAAAGTTTAGTAGTGTTTTTGCACTTGTTCATCAAATTTTCTATACATGTTCTGAAGTATTCACACTCATTCAAAGTCTGAAGTTTGTCGTCATGTTTTGAACAAATCGTACGCAAGTGTTGGTATGTGTCGGGCAAAATATCCAAAATAAACGGAGGACTGTTTCTCAAATTCATCTTTGGATGCTGACAGAGCTTGACAACTTTGTCCATCATTTTCCATGATTTTTCTATAGTTTTTCTATCCACAACAACAAGTTTTGGTGGCACAAGAACGCCTTGAATTTGTCTCAACATTGAACCTAAGTTCTTAGCCTGTTTGTTCCCCAACGCCATCTTTGCTTCCTGGTCCACCTGATGAAAAAAAAAACTTCCGGCGGAACCTAACAGAACATGGTGTACAACTTGTGGGGGCGTTGTCATGTGCGAAAGTAGTTGCTTCTTTATCAAATAAAAAGTGAGCAGATTCCAAGCCCGCTCGTAATATACACAAACACGTTGTTGGAGATTACGTATTTGACTATTAGAAGTTGTAATTCCCTAGTAAATGGCAAGAATACCTACAATTTTCTTCAATTTGTCTAACATATTCACACAATTTTGTCGACTAAAAACTCTCAATTTCTATTCATTTTGTCAAACTACTCAATTATATTTTATTTTTATGCTGTGTGGTATTCGAACAGAAAGATAACATACTGAATTACACGATCAAAAAAATCAAACATTTGTTAACAGTAAACACGACAATTGTAAATTTAGCAGTGTCGTCCTATTTAAATAATTGCATGTGTTCCCTTTCAGTGTCTAATAGCCCTGTGTTGACGTAATGTATGACGCATTACGTCAGCGTGTCTGGTGCTTTTTCCTGTGTTGTTCTGTGTCTCGCTTCCCCCACATCTTGTCTGTTGACAATAACAAAATTTGGTTCAACTTTCCTGTTATAAAAACAAACGTAAAGAAAATTATGCGCACAACAATTTACTTTAATTTACGTGACAATTGTTATTAGTTA
Organism: Arion vulgaris; assembly: GCA_020796225.1. NCBI lineage: Eukaryota > Metazoa > Mollusca > Gastropoda > Stylommatophora > Arionidae > Arion > Arion vulgaris. Next base: position 9,827,411 of record CM036768.1, read on the forward strand.
CTGAACTGTCGTCACTGACATAATTACATGCCCATCGGTGCTTAATCTTTACCAGCAAACATCTCAAGGTATGCGGTTTGGTAATATAGACTAAAAGACAGGGGAATGAAACGAGCGGCTACAAGAGACAAAAGAGCATATGTCAATCGGCTGGCTGAAGAAGAGGGAAAGGCAGTTAGAACTGGAAACAGTAAAATGCTATACAACACACTTCTTATTCTTCGAACGCTCCATATTGTTAACAACTCTGTGTGATTTGTGTGTGATCTGAGCCTAAGAGCGATTGAACGTTGTGCCAGTTATACGCCTACAAGTAGGCAAGCACATCCGATTTCTTCGATGCTTTTTATTTACTAGGGTAGCTTCCCTAGGTTCTACATCAATCACCTCTTACGACATGCCTTGTAGGTTGCAGTGGTACTGTTCTTTGCTTCCCTTGTGGGCCCCAGCCCCACACGGGCGATACAATACACTAAAACAACTAACTGGAACTTTTGTTTCAAAGGGTGGCTCTAGCAAGAGTAAAGATGGTAAATTGCTAACATTAGATACAGAGCAGATGAAAAGATGGACAGAACATTTTTAAGAAATCTAAAATAGACACTGACCAACCAATACCACTCAAGTTTGACGAAGAGGCAAGAAACAACTCTCTACCAATTAACGAAGGATTGATAAATGTAGCTGAGGTCAAGGGGGCAATCCGTTCCTTGTTAAACAATAAGGCAGCGGGTGATGACAACAATACTGCAGAAATGTTCAAAGCGGTAGATGATACAGTTATTAGTCAGATGCTATTGAGCAAGTCGCCCAGGATAGTGCGGTATGGAGAAATTGCTTGCAGGCCCTATGTAACGTATTAAGGTACGAGAGAAATTATTATTATTTATGCGGTTTGAGGGCTTCTGTTGCTTGTGGTTAAGCATACTTCTCTCCAAGATACTCAATTATCTAGTCCTGAACGTACAACGTGTAATTTCAAACAACGTTAAACGTTATATAGATTCATCATCAAATGTGTTTCCATCCAACATGGATCTTTAAGCAACAAAAGAACGTGCTCCTTATCCACTCACAACAACACGACGACTGGGACTGTTTATGCACATATGCCTGCTTTCTCACTACAGTGAACAATCCCATAATAGTATATATACTCGTACGCCCCAAATGGTTGGAGACTTCGATATATGACACCCACTTATGTTATGTTATGCGATCGACGTATTGGCCCATTGGGCATTCTCATTCGTGCTCTGTCCTCCGCGGCAGCAGCCGTCCCAAAGTCCATTTGCTCACCGTGCCCATGAGAAGTTGATTAAAATATCTACCACGAATACGACACTGTCTGGCATGTTCAAACTTAACGCCTAATTCTCGAACTCGTTCCAGTGTCTGAGGCCCGCCCATGTCACATAATTGAGAGCGTACCGCACTGATGATATCGGCTCTGTCCATATTTCTACCCACTTGAGTCGGGGCATTGTTTGCAAGAAAGTCGGCACGCTCGTTACCATGCACTCCAGCATGTCCAGGTGTGTACAGCCACGTCATTTTCTTGAGATGTGATCTACGAATGCTGTCCTCCCATTCCACACACAGAGTTCCAAATTCAATCCTTTGAAGCATATTCATCATGTTTGACAGAAAGAAAGAACGGTCTGACTATACATTTTACGCAGATTGCAAGAGAAGCCAAGCACATTATATGGACAAATTCTGCGCTGAAATTGGAAACGAGCAATCACTCGCAAAATTCTGGAGACACCCACTTATACAGCAACCTGCCAGTTTGAACACTCCTAAACATTGATTGAGTGTCGGTTACAATAACAGTCTCAGAGAGCCATTGAAGGGTAGCAGAAACGGTCGAGTTTCATGATCATGCAGTAGTTAGTTATCTTGTATGATCCATTAACTCTCCGCCTTTCATATAACTTGTTTGCGAAAGATCTTACTCGTGTTCTGAACAAATACTATCTCTAACCAATAACTGCTTGCACAGTGTCAACAAGAGAATATGTGCATCAACTTACAAAAGAGACGCTGGAGAAGGATCGGACACGTGATACGCATAGAGACTAACTCTGTCAAGAAAACAGAACTGCGATGGACACCAGAATCACAGTTAGAACACATTACAGAGTACCGGACAAAAATAGAGAAGAATTGTGTGCATTTCTTGCTGCCCTAAACGCCAGGGGCGTTACAGGCTAGAGAAAGAGAGAGTGGGGATAGATATGATTCATTACTCAGGGCAAAGACTCTTACGTTCGAGTTTGCTAGAAATTCAAACTAACATTTGACAGTCCAGTAGTACTTCTTCTTCTTTGCGTTCGGTTTCGTATGCTCGTCTAAACCATGAGATGGGTTGCCTCTATGAAGCTGCATGTCAGCTGGAGTTCTTCGAGAGTTCCCATAGCTTGGTCTGTAAACTTTGTTCATGAGGCCATGTTTCATTTCGTTGGTGTATGTATGATGGACATGACTGCAGGATGTGCTCTGGAGTCTGTATTTATGTCTGGCATGCACACTGTGCAGTCTGAGCAGGCTTTATTCTGTGTATGTGGTGGTTGAGCCTGCAGTGACCTAGAACTATTGTGCTTCTAATATTGTTGTATTCATGTGAAACATAGACTATGTATCATCCGGATGCCAGGAAGTGTAACACCTTCAATGTAACAAAATGTCTGATTAGGGAAGTTGATGAAAAGCATGATATAATTTATGTTAGCACGTTTTGTTATGTTATGCGATCGACGTCATGATACATTGGACATTCCCATTCGTGCTCTGTCCTCCGCTGCAGCAGCCATCCTAATGTACATTTGTTCACCGTACCCATGAGAAGTTGATAAGTATACATTCGCTCTCTACCACGAAGACGACACTGCCTGGCATGTCCAAACTTAACTCCTAATTCTCGCACTCGTTCCAGTGTCTGAAACTTGCCCATATCACATAAAAGAGAGCGTACCGCATTGATGACATCGGCTCTGTCCATACTTCTGCCCGCTTTAGTCGTAGTATTATTTGCAAAAATGTCAGCACGCTAGTTACCCTGCACACCATCATATTCAGGTGTGTACAGCCAAGTCATTTTCTTGAGATGTGATCTCCAAATGCTGTCCACCAATTCCATGTGCAGACTTTCATATCAATCCTTTGAAACATATCCATCGATTCTGATATGATAATGGTATGTATGGGTTACATATTGCTCAGCCACAAATTAGAGAGCCTTGTAGGTCCAGCGGGTAGACTATGTATCATCAGGATGCCAGGAAATGTAACCCTTTCAATGCCTGGAAATGTAACAAACAGTCTGGTTAGGGAAATTGATGAACAGAAAGAGACCATTTCTGTTAGAATAATACATGGCATAGTGGTTCTTCCTAGTTTATTGTCTTTCCCAGGTGGATGATGGAATTGGTTGTCCACTCTTGCCGTAAGCGTAGGGATGGGAGTTTTAAATTGCGTTTCAGTGCCAGATGAGTCGCCCTTGTTGTGATATATCCATGTTTATTTAGTGTGGTCTTGATATTGTCTACCCATCTTTTTATTGGTCCTCTCTTGGCTCTATTACCTGATTTCTTTAGTAGAATTTCAAATATATATACAAAATTTGACTCAGTTACAACCAACTGGGCAGGTCGTATATTTTGCATACCAAACGATCGATTAACAAAAACGACTTTTATTTTATGTGCTGCAGAAATATAAAAGCGCCGACAGTAAAGTCTATAGCCCGCTTCGCTATAACAAGTAAGTAAAGGAGTAAAGGAACCCTTTCATACCTTATGGTATATAGGGCAATACAGTGTTAGGTCTGTATTTTTCATTGTCCGTCGGCACACGATGGGTGCTGTGGTCAGCATCACACCGGCCGCCTTTACTTCCCCAGTGCATGTCTGGTACCCAGTTGAGGCTGGGTTGACCTGAGAGCCATTGCGGTCGGGAAAAATTCCACGCCCACTGTGGGAGTTGAACCCAGACCACCAGCCTTGAGAAGCGAGTTCACTAACAACTACGCTACCGCGGCTCTCCGCTATAACAACGTGCCGTGTTAATTTCTGTGTTCGAGGCCAACTTTGACCAACAAAATTGTCGGTGTGCACGCGGTTGGACTACAGGCTTCTTGATCCTTTACTTGGGGTTATAAATAACAAGTACCTCTGAAGTCGAAGTAATGCTCATCTGAATAGCGAGGGGTGCTGAAGATAATGAAAGCTAGCCTTCACGCAACAATCAGTCTGAGGTGCCATATTAAGCGCACGGACTACGCCTGAATTTATAACGGGTGAACAAAGAAACAAAAACTGATCATAAAGAATCATTTTGAAGACAAGTTCAAGACCTCACTAAGGACTGTTGGTTTAAACGTCGAAACTTGTGTTACGACTGCGCAAGGCAGAACCGCTTAAAATACACTATCTGCAAGCGGTGCAACAAGTCCTATATTGGGGAAACCGGCAGAAGACTCAGTGACCGATTCGCCCAACATTTGCGCGATATACGCCAATGCTCTGTGACCCCTGTAGCTACCCATTTCAATGATACTGGCCATTCAGGAGCTTGCGATGTCCAGGTCACAGCCATCCGATCATGTTCCTCTGATGATCGTAGTAGATTTGCTCTGGAGAATCGGTTGATTTCTTTGTATGGTACCTTGCGACCACGCGGGCTCAACGTATTACATTCTTATGCTTCTTAGTACTTTCTCTTCCATGCTTTGTAATCTATATGGGTATATGTTGCATGTATTCAAGTTATATATTTACTAGATGTTTCATTGTTTCTTTTCCGTTCTATTCCGTTTTTGTGTTACATTTATTTCGTTATTTGTTTTTATTCCAGATTTTCCTTAGATACGTTTGTATTTGGTCGTCCATTTGTGTTTTATTTTAATTTGTCACTCCTGTTTGTTCGTTTGCTTGATAAAGGCCTTGTTGGTCGAAACGTTGCTGTTTATCGTCACTGTTTCTGTATTTTGTAAAACTATAGTACTTTGTTTGTACGTGTTTCACTATTAAAATACACTACATCATCTTGGTGCTGAAATGTGTAAGGCATCTAGAACTGCAGCAGTAGAGTAGGGAGACAAGCCTGAAAAAGCAATGCATTATCAGAAAATTGCAATAACATTTCATGCCCACACTGTTTAAGAGGCCTTCATGTCCATCTTTAGTTTTATCTTTGTACTGCTGCTGTTGCAATAGTTCTTTTCTTCCTGTTGTTTGATATCTCTTCTTTCTTCAATAAGTTTCCACGTTTCTTAATTTATCCATTTCTTCCTGTGTCTTATACGGTGTCCAAGAATTGAGCTTTGCGATTGTTCTTATCAACCAAGTTAACCACCATTTGTGATCTGTGTGGTTTGTTCTTATTAACCAGGTTTGACTGAAATCGGATGCACGTGTCCTAAACGTGTAGTAGTCTATGCGTTTAGGGGCCTACCAAATCAATGTGCAACGTATGCACGTTCTTGGCAAAGATCAAACATATCACAAAGAGTGATTAAAAAGAACGAATGCAGTTTCAGTTTCAGTTTTGAATATCTTCATTGCACTCCGGACATGTCCATAGGTGCTCCGATCTCCTTCGCAATATCTCCATCAGCGACTGACCGTACCAGTTCTATTTTGATTGATGAGCCGACTCGTATACCTGTTGTACCGTTCTTTTCTTGCCACACCAATCTTCAAACCCAGTTCTCGCAATCTAGTAGTTGACGTGGATTGGTTTAGATGAAGGTCTTCTCTGCGGCCACGCTCTATGAGGGCGTTCATGATGTCAGCTCTGTCCATTGGCTGGCCCTCTGATATAGCGGCAGAGCCAGCCAGTCTGTCTGCTCTCTCATTGCCAACGACACCCATGTGCCCCGGAACAAAGACAAGTGTAATTCTGCAAATTGTTGACGCCTGCAGTGATTCAGTCCATTGCCTGCGCACCGAACCGGCCTCCACCTTTCGGATCATACTCAAAGAATGCAAAGAAAAGGAGAAGATCGATCAGGTTAACCCCTCTTTATGATATGTGTGCTTTATATCTAGAACGTGAATACGTTGTGCCCTAGTTCCTATGCATAGGGAGGAGGGGAGTGGGAGGAAGGAGGGTTCTCTGTAGCGTAGAGGCTAGGTGCACGCCTCTCGTGCCGAAAGGTAACAGGTTCGCACCTACATGGAGCCATCTGGATATTTTTCCAGAGAACCCTAATCTCAGTGTAGGAGAGTTCCAATTCCTATCGGAAACGAACAACAAAACGTAGGTCCCTGTTCAATTTGAGCACGTTAAAGAACCATTGTCAGCTCAAAATCGAGAAGAGCAGGCTGGAAAGCCGCTGCCTGGGCATAATTCATTAGAAAAAATTTTAAAACAAATAAAATGACTAAAAAAAATATCTTCACCATCTTTAAAATTACATCCGGGACCCTCGTCGGTGCTACAGAGTTCGTGCACTGCAATTGAGATCTTCCTGTGTAAGAAAGAGATCGGAGCACACATGGTTACTCACTGTAGTGCAATGATGGTTCTATCATTCAATCAATCTTATGCTTCAATGGTATGTAGGACAGACATATCTGAATTTCGACCTAAGATGATGCTTGAGTTTGCCTGTCTTGATAGTCTAAGACATGCTCCGTTCTCTCTCTCTCTCACTGAACCTGATCCACTCTTTGTTGATAACTCATCAGCCACTCAACGAAACTTGCATATGATCTGAACATGTTTCCACTTTTTCTGAACCCGGTGAGGTTGTTCTGGATAAAGAACATCTTTAACCGTTTACGACATGTGCCACTTTTTTGTCGCCCCCAATGAATTTGTAGTTTTCACTCTGTATTTTAATTTTACAGGAGCGGAAATGTTAGACATAAATGTTTCTATAAGCCGTATTGACGTAATTATTTTATTGTTATTTCCCTCTAATGCTCTCTTCTTTGCTGCGCTGTATTTTTCAAAAATCGCTTGAGTGGAAACAAATATAACACTAGGTGACTGATACGTTGAACTCTTAAAGACAAATAGTCTCAACATATGCACAAATATATATATATATACAGGGGCGGCTCGTCATTAAGGGCCAGTGGGGCCAGGTCCCACCAAAAATATGGTGTAACGTGCATTTATTATTTTATACATTAAAATATAACCTAACCGAAACCATGAAATTTCCGAAAATTTATGTCTGGCCCCACCAACAAAAATGATCAGCAGCACGGTTAGACACTAGAAGGTGAATGAAAATGGATATATATATATCCCTATATATATATATATATATATATATCTATCGATTAGAGAGTGTCACTTTTATTGCATATATATATATATATATATCGAGAAAATCGTGGCATATTCTTTACAGGACGTAGCCATCAACCACAGTAAATGAGTCGTTGATTTTATAGGTACCACTTATACGTTCAGTAGTTTGCCATTTTCTTTCTGAACGGTGAGGCCTATTTTTACCTTTTTTGTAAAAATCCAACGGAAACCATTTTGCTTCCAAATTTGCCCACCGTGGAGTTTGAACCAGGTTGAGCTTGAGTTTGTGATCGAGTTCACTACTGTTTGAGCTACAGACGCTCACCTGTTTTATATATATATATATATAAAACAGAGTTTAACTGTAGTTTTACAAATCATAAAGCCCATTAAATTTTTTTCTCTGTCTTGTTAAGGCCATTTTGATAGAAACATTGACTCTGTGTATCTGTGGTGGTCTGTAAAACTGAATGTATACTCCATATATACATATAAGTGATCGCCACGCAGCATATTCAATATTCCTTGCTTATTGTTTTCATTTTTATTGCCATCTACCTCCTTTATGATTTTCGACTATTTCACCGCAACCATCATGTGTCCTGTCATCTTCGTATAACACCTCCTGTTTTTCTGCGTGCCCATCCCTGTCTTAACAAAGAACCTTTGGTCGAAACGTCGGCTTTGTGTAAATATAATGTGCTAACTTGTAAGACTATTTCAACCCCATTTATAAGGAAGGAGTGACGTTCATTTTAGGAAATACGGTTCAGGGGAAACTACTTATTATGAACACTATCTTTTTAATGACTTCCGTTCATCTAACGTACTAATAATTTGCCGTAAATCTTCTTCTTGATTTCGAGTATTGATTATATAAATCTTCAGATTATCTTAATTGAAAAATATTGAAATTTATTTTAAAATTTAAGATTTTAAAAAAATTTCCAACTATGAAACTATGGTAACGGCTTTCAGCGGCCATTATGGTTTGGAAACAAGATGGTGGACAATGGTTGACGACAGTAGTAAATAAAGTTTCTTTACATACAAACATCTAGTCGAAATCTTTGTCCACTGCGAATTAAGACAAGCAGACGTGGTCATCATGAGTACCACACAAACTATCCGACGTGGTCCTCCAAACACCACAAGAATTCATGACTATCTCTATGGTAAATGATATTAATTCATATTTTCGAATCTAGCATGAGTTAGATTCTAACTTCAGATGACATTTATAAAGCTGTTGCTCTTCTTTAATAAAGTTTTTCGTCCCAGACATCAGTTGCTAATGCGAAATAAAGTTGATATCTTATAACACACATGCATCTTGTATGTCGTTCTAGACACCAAACTAGCTGGAGGCTGGAGAAACCATCAAATCAATAAATAATATTGAAACATTTGTTGTTAAAGAGATTACACCCTCTATAAGCCAATGCTAGCTACTTTCAACCAAAGATTAAGTTTTGGTTTGGAACATGAACAAAAAATAATTAACGCTTTGCAGAGAATCCACTAGAATTGAAACAGGACTAAATTATAATTTTAAGATCAACTATATATTTCATAAAAAGAAATGAAAAATGATCTAATTATGATTATTTCAGTTTAAAAATGTATTGTTCCATTATATTTCAGTAGCTGCTTGTTTAAGATGTGATCTTGATATATCTTAGTTTCTCTTAATATAGCCCTTAGCTTTGCCTCTTCTCACGAAATGCACCGTTCTGTTCACGGGTGCATTTTTCCAGAAGCTCCCAAGATTGTTGCCAAAGTAACAAAGTTCATGCTTTGCGCAATACTCTTGGAGGTGAAATGCAAGTTCTGCTGAGAGGGACTGAGCCATATAGGTTAAAACCTGATATAATGAAGTCAATCCTTTGGACCATTTAAACACTTCAGCAATTTCTACTACAGCAACGATCATGAAAGATAAATGCCCCCTTATCTGCAGAATCAATATTTTGATAATCAGAATCAATATTATCACTAAACGAGTGTTCAGAATATGAACTAAACTGATTTCTCTCTCTCTCCTTCTCTTGCCTGTGAAGCCATAGCGCTTAGGGCAGCAAAAACAAATACACACCATTCTTCCCTATTCTTGGCTGTTCTCTGTTTTGTGTTCTAGCTGTGATGTTTTTCTTTCTTTTCCCTGCTCTAATGCTCTCCTCCAGGTTGTTTTAGGGTTTCCATGTTTTCGTTTACTCTCTTGTCTCTATCTCAGTGGAGTTTTTGTGACAGAGTTAGTCTCCATGCATATCACATGTTCGATCCATCTCCATCATCTCTTTGATGATGGTGAATATTTTCTTTTGTAGACACTGCAATAGTTCTAGGTTAGATATAATTGTAAGATCTTTTGCTGACAAGTTGTATGAAAGGTGGAAAGTATAGACATATCTTGTTCTGTCATTCTCCAACATTCTGTTCCATATAATAAAATTAATAGCACATTGCCAATACATAAATGAATAAGCATCTTAGATTATGCAGCCAATATTTTCTGCATGCAAATATTAAAACCTGAAGTAATTTTATCCAGAAACATGTTTATTTATACATCTCAATTGTTAAAGTTTTTTAAAATCGAAGTGTTATTGTGGCAGATAAAATAAATTTGTATATTGGGTTCTATTTTTTTTTATATATCTTCGTTTCCTATTTGATACATAGGCGTCCACAAGAAGTTTCCATTGTTGCCATTCTGCCACTGTTCTAACAATTGTTTCCACGTCAACCACAATCTGTCAACTTTCTTTCACCCCATTATTCTCTATGTTTCCTTTGGATATTCATTGGTTATTTTCTCATCTGCTGTCCATTGGAGAGCTGTTCTAGCCAATGCATTTCCTGGAATACAGCACAAATGTCCAATCCACTTCTACCGTTGTCTTTTAATGATGGTTTCAATTATACACTATTTGTTTGTTTTAAGAGTTTTTCATTTGCTATTGTATTTGGCAGAAAACATTCATTGCCAAAAGTCTCCAATTTGTGTATGAGTCATTTTTCAGCACTTACTAAAAGGAAAGGGAAAGGAACCCTTTCATACCTCGTGGTATATAGGTCAATACAGTGTTAGGCCTGTATTTTTCATTGACGTCGGCACACGATGGGTGATGTGGTCAGCATCACGCCAGCCGCCTTTACTTTCCCAGAGCATGTCTGGTACCCAGTTGAGGCTGGGTCGACCTGAGAGCCGTCGCGGTCTGCAAAATTCCAGCGCATTGCGGAGCTAAACCCAGACCACCAGCCTTGAGAAACAAGTTCACTAACAACTATGCTACAGCGGCTCTCCTGTATAATAATGCTCCCAGTCCATATTTTATTTTCATCCGTTAGAACCTGAAGTCATTTTGTCCAGAAATATATTCCACGTCTCAGATGTTTAATAGTTTTTCAAATCGAAATGTTTTTTGACAGACAAAATAAATTAGTAAATTAGATAGGTTATCAGGGATAGAAATAGCTCTGAAATATTAACTTGTTAGCCAATGTTGAATAAAATTTGAAAATAAATTTTTTTTCTGCTGACACACATTTTGAAAGGGCAAGCTGGAGTAATGGTACTCACAGAAGTCTGCATGAAAAGGTATTCCAGATATTGAATGAAAATCGTTGCATATCCTTTAAAGGACATCGCCATCAGCCACAGTAAATGAAATGTTGATTTTCTAAGCACCACTTATACATTCAGTAGTTTGCCATTGCTTTCTGAATGGTGAGGTCTATTTTCCGCCAGTGGTTACCGGGGCCCAACTTTGGGGTGTAAAAATCGAAATGTTCTGACAGCAATAAATTTGTAATTAGTAGGCAGATGAAGAGGCTTTACGAGCATGAAAAAATGAATAAATTTTGTCGCTGAAACTTTGAAGCAGTGAGTAATGGTACTCAAACAAGTGCATGAAAGTATTTCACGATTTGAATGAAAATCAAATCATATCCAAAGGAGTGATTGAAATTGATTTTCTAAGAACTATACATCAGAAGAGAAGGTAGGTCTATTTTCACCATTTGTAAAAATCCACGGGAACAAATTTGCTGTCAAAGGTCCATCGCAAAGTATGAACCAGGTACTCTTGGATTGTGATCGAGCTCCCTAACTTTAATCCACAGGCATCCGCAGATTCCAGATATTAGGAGTTAATATACTTGTTAGCATGACACACCAAGAACAAATATTGATGGTAATGGGAACTCCTAAAATAAACATAGTGCATTTCTGACTGACTTGCCAAGTTTTGGTTAATCAAATATCTTATTTCTTTTTTTCCAGATAGAAATTACATTCTATCATCAGAGAGAGACCATGGCCAGACTATGCTTAAGGCCCAAACAAGTACAAGTCGTCTTGTAAGCACAAACATCTCATTAAGAATCTAAATAATTTTTATTATTGTTTTCCATTTCTACAGATCATCAAATGTGTTTCGTCATACATTACAGATACACACACATACTCTATGTTCTATGCCAACTTATTAACATATGTAATTTAGGAACTTCAAACTGTTCTGCCTGTCATCATCTTCTTCTTTCTTTATATTGTCATCAAGCCTGTGTGTTGCTGGGGCTCGCAAGGGAGCAAAGAATAGTAACACTGTGATCTACAAGGCATGTCGTAAGAGGCGACTGAAGTAGGGGCCTAGAGAAGCCATCTAGTAAATCAAAAACATTGCAAAAATTTAATGTGCTAGCCTACTTGTAGGCGCATAACTGGCACAACGTACAATCACTATTAGGCTTGGATCACATATAAATCACAAAGAGTGGTTAATAAGTGAACGATACGGAGTATTTGAAGAAGGATTTTGTCATCACACAGTTATCTAATTCTTGCCCAGTGTTGTGGTTTTCTGTGTTTGTCTTGTGCTGCTCTAGTGGCTTGGGTGATAGTTATTTTTGCATGTTGACAGGATTCTGCTATCCATCTTTTTCATGGTCTTCCTTTGACTTCTTTCCTGATGTTCTGTTGTAGAAGACTTTGTATGTGCCAGTATGTAGTTTCTATTCAGGATTTTCATCAGGTGAAAAAGGATATATGCATATTGAAGAAATTTACCAAGTAGTGTACTACTTTCCTTCCTTTTATTCGCTTGAAATAATGTCTATATATTTAATGTTGTCTCTTGTATAAACTTACTGTTTTTTATAGCTAACAAAGAAGGTCTATACTGTTATCTTTCCAGTGTTGTTTCGCTAGATCAGTGAGTTGGTCTAAGTATAATCGCATTTAGTCCTTCTACATGGAGCGGAGACATGGAGAACAACTAAGGGGAACAGCAAAAAGTTGCAGACATTCATCAATAAATGTCTGCACAGGATACTCCGTCTGCGATGGTATGACAGGACTACAAACAGGGAACTCTGGGATAGAACAGGACAACGATAGGTGGAACAAGAGATAAGGAGCAGAAGGTGGCGATGGATAGGACACACACTGAGGAAACCCTCTAACAATATCACAAGATAGGTTCTCCGATTAAGCCCCAGGGCAATAGAGGTAGGGGAAGACCTAGGAACACCTGTAGATGGGAGTTGGAGACGGAATCCAAGAAAATGGGGAGAGAGTGGAGAGATCTGGAAAAGATCACCTTGAATAGGCGAGCTTGGAAGGCCTTGGTTGTGGACCTTTGCCTCCCTAGGGGCGAAGGGTGAAGAAGATAGCACATTTAGGACAGCCTTGAAGTTTTTGCAGTGCAGTCAGGGGTGTCTGTTTACATGTCTGAACTGTTAACCTTCAATTTTGTATACATCTGGCTGCAGAGTCATTTATGTCCTATTCTGGGAACTAAGTAGGGTACTAAGTGATATCATTCTTCTTCTTTGTGTTCGTTCTTTACGACCAATTTTAATCACTCTGTGATATGTTTGATCTTTGTCTAGAGCGGTATACGTTGCACATTGGTTTGGTAGGCCCCTAAATGTATAGATTCTACACGTTTAGGACATGTGCATCCGATTTCAGCCAAACCTCCTTAGTCGCCTCTTACGACATGCGTGGCAGGTAACATTGGTTCTATTCTTTACACCCCAAATTTGGGCCCGGTAACCACTCGGGCGAGTGATATCATTTTTACAGTATGAATGACTCCAACATTTATTATTTATTTTTAAGGTAAGTTAAGACTTACTTAAAGCTTTCATAGTGACTAAATTTGACTATTGTAAAAAATAACATTTTATTATGGAAGTAACAAACAATTGTGTTGATTTGTTTACTAAATGAAATGAAAAATGAAAATCGTGGCATATCCTTTACAGTATGTCACCATGAACCACAGTAAATTAGTGGTCAATTTTCTAGACAACACTTATACGTTCAGTAGTTTGCCACTGCTTTTTGAATGGTGATGTCTATTTTACCGTTCAGTAAAAATCAAAGGAGCTAATTTGCTTTTAAACTTACCCGCCGTGAAGTTTGAACCATGTACACTAGGGTTGTGATCGAGCTCACTACTGCTTAAGCTACAGATGCTCATTAATGTTTATTAAATACTGGAACAAAAATCATGAAAATATACCTCAAGACTGTCCAGCCATTAATGATTAATAAAGTTAGATCTATTCAGAGGGTGCAGAACTACAACAAAAGTTATGGGACTGCCTTCTGGATCTAGAAAAGATTGCTGATTTCATACTCACAACAAACCCGAGGACCTAGTCTGACTACTTTTACTTGAATCTTCTTCTTTTGCGATTTATTTTTATGCCTTTAATTTACTGGGGACCAAAATCTAAGCAGTCAGTTTGAAGTTTATTAGATTTCTCTAAAGCTTAGTTTTCAGTATGACTAGGTGTGGCTACATGTTGGTTCTCAGCTCACCTAAGAGACGACAGTCTTGTAAGACATGTTCTAGTGTCTGTTCTGCCTATTTTTTAGATACTGGTAGATAGCTGTGGGCGTCTGTAGCTTATGCGGTAGTGAGCTTGATCACAACACAAAGTGTACCTGGTTCAAACTCCACGGCAGGCGGATTGTAAGCAAATTTGTTTGCGTTGAATTTTATGAACGGTAAAACACAGACCTCACCATTCAGAAAGCAATGACAAACTACTGAACGTATAAGGGGTGCCTAGAAAATCGAAGACTCGTTTACTGCTGTTGATAGCTACATCCTGTAAAGGATATGCCACGATTTTCGATTTCGAGATAAATGTTTGACTTATGTCTAGTCTGTGTAAATGCCTAGTCAGTCTTAAGTGTCCTGTACCTAGTCAAAATATAATGACCTGGTCTGTTCTGTTGAAGTCTTTCCATTATCATATCCAGTGTTAGTTTCTCAGTCTACCGCAGATTTTGTCTTTACAAGCTTTTTGACCTCTTGAAAAGACAATGGTTGGTAGATTTGTTCACAAAGGAATAAGAAGAATAAATGTGAATCCAATAATTTGTTCTTCTTCTTCACCTTTCAACTCCCAACGGAGCACAGGTCTTCAACAAACTTCTTCCAGCTCTTCCTCTCTCTTGCCATCCCTTCCAACTTTTTCCATATTTTACCTATCCTTTTAATATCAGCCTCCAGCGCTCTTCTCCAGGTCTGTCTAGGTCTTCCCTACTCCTCTTTCCCTGCAGGTTCCAAAACAGTGCCTGTCTTGCAATGCTTCCAGTCGGTCTTCTCAATAATTTGTTAATAATGATATAATCTATCCACAGAAACAAGTTCCTGTATACAAAACTATGTTCTCGGAGCTCCGCCATTATCCAAGCTATCAGCTTAGATTGAATACACATGATCCTGTTCCTAAATTCATCAGTCGAGAATGGAGAGGTTATGCTGATCAGCATAGAGAGGCCATGGTTAGATATAAAACGTAGGTATTTATATACGAAATGGAAATTGATTTCTTCTTCGAGCACTCAATATCGACCACTTGTTAACCACTCTTTGGGTTTTGTATGTGATCTGAGCCTAAGAGCAATTGTACGTTGTGCCATTTAGGCACCTACAAGTAGGCTAGCACATCCGATTTCTGCGGCGCTTTTTATTTACTAGTGTAGCTTCTCTAGATCTCTACCTCAATCACAGTGGCGGCTCGTCATTAAGGGCCAGTGGGGTTGGGCCCCACCAAAAATAATGTATTACGTGTATTTATTATTTTATTAATTAAAATATAGCAACCAAAAACCATGATTTATCCAGAAAAAATGTCTGGCCCCACCAACAAAAATGATCACGAGCCGCCACTGCTCAATCATCTCTTACCTTGCCTTGTAGGTTGCAGAGTTACTATTCTTTGCTCCCCTTAAGAGCCCCAGCAACACATGCGTGGAAACTGATATAAAGATACAACTTTGATTGTTTAAGAGCAGGTATTTTTTCCCCGTAGCAAAGTTTTTGGATGTGAGGCATGGACTATTTGTAAAACAGTTGAAAAACAGATTAATGCCTTTTAATAAAGTATACAGAGTCTTCTACAACAGAACATCGGGAAGAAGGCAAGAGGAAGACCACGGAAAAGATGGTTAGATGGCGTAGCAGAATCCTGTGAAAGAGCAAAGATAACAATCACACAAGCCACCAGAACAACGCAAGACAAAAATAGAAAACCTCGACACTGGGCAACAACCCGGTAGCAGTGTGACGACAAAAGAAGAAGAAGAAGAATGCAAGTGCTACAGAAGAGTATTTAGGCTACCATGCACAGAAAAAAGATCAAACATGTCCATTTAGTAACAGGTTAATATTGAAGAAACTTGAAACTTACACACAGCAGGGCGGCCGGAACAATAGTTGTAACGTGACTACAACACACAACTCTTGCCTGTAGTTTAGCTGTAACATGCACAGTGACTACAACGGTTACATCGCCTATTCGGTGGTCAAACCAGGTGAGAGAAACCGATGGGTCTAGCAGCATCGGTAATCTAGGCACTGTCTGCCTGTGCATGCAAAGACTGGATCCGGCTGACTTCGCGGATGAGGCCACTAGTTGGCTCAACGGTTAGAAAGGCGGATCACAGCAGAGCGGTGTGGACCGCATAGAGCACGGCGAGGCACTTTAGAAAGCCCTGGTCATCCACTGCATCTGGCACTATCTCCAGTCGTCTTGACTTGTCTTGCCCTGGATACAGATAGTCCTGGACGAGAGAGTGAGGTTGACGAATAGCGCAACTTTTCCTCACTATAATCCAAATACAGCGCAAGCTACAGTTTCAGACAACTACATACAACACAAATCACACAACATGAAGAACACGCTTAAAGCTCTCACCATAGGCGCGTGGAACGTCAACACTATTACACAACACGCACATGTCTAACCTTGATCATGTATGCCCCACCTGTGGTCGGGGATTCTGTTCTAGGATTGGACTCTACAGTCACCTCCGCACACACCAGAGAGGTGCAACAGTACACGTCTGAGATTGTTGTCATCATCGCTATGCGATGGACGCTATTAATATTGAAGAAAAGTAGTTGATAAAGAAGGGAATAATGAAATATTTGGGACATATAAAACAATTCTATTCACTGAAGAAGGTCATTCTGGAGGGCCTGATACTTGACAAACCAAAGAGAAGATGGGTACAGGATGTCATAGCTGAGTTGAGTATGGCTGCTACAGACATATGATATTTCATACAGGACAGTCAGACATTTAGAGTTGCTGTCAATGGATGGAGCTGACATTCTGAGTTGAGTGTGGTCGCAAGGAGGACTTTCATACTCTCTCTCTCTCGATCACCGCCCAGACCGATGTACCAGACCTCCCCATAAATTCTATTCATGTGGAAATCTGATTCATGCAGCCTTAGCATTGGTGTGTTTACGTCATATCTTCAGCACCATTTGGAACTCTGGTGCTTATCCTTCGGCGATGTGTCCGGTTTCAGCCAGCGTTTACTCGGTTCGCTCTCCATTCTGTAGCCATCTAGTGTTTTTTACGGTGTAGGGTAGCTAGCCCCATGCCCAATCTCCTGAGACGCCTCTTACGACGTGTGTGGCAGGTAAGAGTGGTTCTATTCTTTACACCCCAATTTGGGCCCCGGTAACCACTCGGACGGGACTTTCATCTAAACCAATCCACATACATCAACTGCTAGAATGCAAGAGCTTGGACTGTAGATTGGAGTGGCTAGAAGAGAACAGTACAATAGGTGTATGAGTAGGCTCAACATCGAACTGGTATGGTTAGTCACTGGACGCTGTTGGAGATAATATAAAGGAGATCGCAGCACCTATGCACATGTCCGGAGTGCAATGAAGATATTCAAAACTGAAACTGAACTTGTACTTCTCTACTGAGTTGGTACAAAGTGTCATCTTTTTGTTGACTATCATTAATCTGTTCCACCATATTCATCTTCTTCTAACTCACCATATCAACTACTTGTTAACCACTGTATGTGATTTGTATGTGATCTGAGCCTAAGAGCGATTGTACTTTGCGCCAGTTATGCGCCTACAAGTAGTCAGCACATCCAACTTCTGTGATTCTTTTTAGTTTAGTAGGTTAGCTTCCCAAGGTCCTACATCAGTCGCCTCTTACGACATGCCTCGTAGATCACAGTGGTACTATTCTTTGTGATAGAGCAAAGACTGGTATGTACAGTATTACATAAGAAGGGAAAAATTAATTATAAGATATGAAAAAATCCACACTCAACGTTTCATGGCTAAGACCTTTATCAAGAACACAAAAAACTGAATTAACTAAAACACGATACTAACAAATGATCTGAATCAAGAGATACTGGCATACGTACCTGCGTGGCTCTTGGTCAGCATCTCGTGAATGATAGAAAGGACAGGAAATAGGAAGACTATTAGGTTACCGATTGGCTGGTCAATCGGAAAGGGTCAGTGGCAGGTTACGTAAGATATTGTTTGTACAGGTGGGAACAAAGACCCCACGTGGGAAGAGCAGGAGAGGTAGGTGGAAGAAACGTGAGATAATAGCGTTAATGACCAACATAGCATACTGATGTGTAAACACGTACACCCCCATACAACATGAGCCCTATTCGGCTAATATGGATTGCATACTCTCCGATAACAAAGGCGGGTATGTACTCCAATGTTCCCGGGGGGGTTTGTCAACAGTATCACACTGTAAGTGTCCCACAGATATGTATACCAGACGATAACGTGCAGAAGATAAGTATGAAAGTAAGAAAATGGGATAGAATATGACACTAGAACGGGTCCCAGTGACTAAACTAGGAATGTCTCGACCACCGTTCATCAAGAACGACTCGAGCCCTACTTGGCTAATATGCATCCTGTGTGTCCGGGAACGAACACAGGCAGAATCCAATGTCGTATGGCTGGAACAGAGGGGAGAGAAGTGTAAAAAATGACACCCTAGAGTGTGAGCCGAATTCTGACGTAAATAGGGATGATAGTGTCATGTGATACTGCGTAGATATAAATAAGAACAGGGAGGTGGCTGGAGAGTGGACAGACAGAAGAGGAAATGGTAGTGTCAATGGGTTTGTGGAAAGGGTAGATGAAATAGAGAGAATGAAATAAGAAGAAGAAAGACTAGTGGGCATAGACACTACGCATGCTGAAGTCGTACATTGATACCTTTGGGTGACACTACACCCAAACGGTCAATCAACCGACATTCCAATGATAACCTGCTGCGGTCATCGGAGGAGCACGACACAAGACCGGTGATAGAGACATCTAACCTGCCGTGGTGACAGGGGCCATTGAAATGGACAGCTACCGGGGTGGGTGCACTGTTAGAGATATCCCGGAGGTGCTAAGCGACGGTCACCAAGCGCAAGCCTGTCTCACCTATATATGCCATCTCACAGCGCTTGCAGAGAATAGCATAAATAAGGTTGCGGGAGACACAAGAGAAGCCTTGTCGGATAGTAAAGGAAGTGAATCATTTGCGGGTCCCAGCCCCACACAGGCGGTTACACAATATAAAAGTTTACCTACTAGCATTTTGAAATTTTATCCAGAGTTTAAATATGATTAATCTTCATTTTAATGACTATGTGTAATTATTATCCATTTGTACTTGTATGATCAGTTTCAACTATGATACACATTTACAAGTGCCTGGGCCAGATTTGACAGACTTCAACTGTGCTGATGTCAATGGAAGAAATCGGTACAGATTTTCAAAGCGGTATGTGAGAACATGTTTTTTTTTTAAAAACTGTGTGTCGTTGACAAAGATGATTCTTTACTTCATTGTTGTTCTTTCTTCTTCTTCACCTTTCAAATCCCAAAGGAGCACAGGTCTTCAATAAACTTCTTTCAGCTCTTCCTCTCTCTTGCCATCTCTTCCAATTCTTTCCTCGTCTTGCCTATCCTTTTAATATCATTCTTCAGTTTTCCCATCCATGTAATTCTAAGTCTTCCCCTGTTGTATGAGTTATATGTGATGACCAAGTGTGATTAACAATGGGAGGCTACTGCACTACCATACAGTTATGTGGAAAGTGAACAAAATATTTTCTTATTTCAAGGAAAATTCAATCAATTTTATAGATTTTGAAGCATTTACAATCAGCAGCAAAGATTTATTATCTATGAAATCCTAAGACTGCATGTTTTTGTTTAATAAAAAAACTGTCATAAGTTACAGGCTGCGCTGTTTGTCCGGTGTGACCTACATGTAACAAAAATAATTCATTTTTTGAGACATAATTTTGTATTAATATAAGATATTTATATTTTTGTCTTCTTTTTTGTACAGGACATTCTCTCTCTCTGCGATCACCGCCCAAACCGATGTACCAGACTTCCCCATAAATTCTATTCATGTGAAAATCTGATTCATGCAGCCTTAGCATTGGTGTGCTTTACGTCACATCTTCAGCACCATTTGGAACACTGGTGCTTACCCTTTGGCGATGTGTCTGGTTTCAGCCAGCGTTTACATGTTCGCTCTCCGTTCTGTAGCCATCTAGTGTTTTTTATGGTGTGGGGTTGCCCATCTGCCCAGCGTGTTTGTAGCGCGTTGGACTACGGGTGACTATCCTCTGTGTGTGCAGGTTCAATTCCGCGGGATGGCAGAAAAACCACAGATTCCCAGATTTACGGTGTTCGTGGCACCGAACTGAAGGGTTACGATGTCCATGGCACCGAGCTGAAAAGCTCAAGTGCTTCTGGATCGGGAAAAAAAAAAAATGGTGTGGGGTAGCTATCCTCACGCTCAACCTCCTTAGTCACCTCTTACGACATGAATGGCAGGTAACAGTAGTTCTATTCTTTACACCCCAATTTGGGCCCGGTAACCACTCGGGCAGTACTGGACATTCTAAGAAATATTTCTGCAGCATTCTCTTTCTTCTTCTTCTTCTTCAATGATCCAGCGGCACTTGAGCTTTGCCCTTCGGCTCCAATGCTATGTAGTGGTATCTGCATGTGTTTGTAAGTTGTTCTTTTGTTCCGTATAATGTGTTCCATTTATATGCCTTGGAGGAAGGAGGGTCTTTCTGATGTCTTCTAGTGCTTGACACTTGAAGAGGTGGTTGTGAACGGTTTCATGATGATGTGCGCACAGTTGGCACTCTGGAGTGTATTGTGGATGAATTCTGTTCAAGTGATTATTAAGTGTTATGTGTTGGGTTCGAGTCTAAAACGGTGCTCTGATCTCTTCTTGTAAGGTGGTTGATGTTGTCATTAAGGTTAGGGCTGGTACATAATCATTTGGCTGTACACCTCTCTTCCTGTGTTTCCCATGGCCCATCTGTTCAGCCAAATTTCTTTATTTGTTGTCATTAGGATTTGCTTTGCAGCATCTTCTTTCAAAGTTGTTTTTTTTCATCTGTAATGTTTATGTAGTGGTTCAATGATTCATATCCATGCGGTTAAAAAAAACACCCCAAAAACTGTCTTTACTGCCTGCAATACCAATGTTTACTGTGGTGTAGGACAGAGGGACATGAGCCTGGAGAATTGAATGGTAGCATTGCTTGTGCTCTGACATTAAAAACAGACTGAGTAAGGCACGAAGTGCATTCATGACCTTTCAGACCGCCTGAAATCTGCCCAATACAGCATCAGAACCAAGACTAGTATCTATAACAGCTATGTGCTGTCAACATTGCTGTATGGATCGGAATGCTGGAGAATGATAGAACAGGATATGTCCAGACTCTCCACCTTTCATACAACTTGTCTGCGAAAAATCTTACGCGTGTACTGGCTGACTACTATCTTGAACCAAGAATTGCTTGCACGATGCCAACAAGAGAATATGGAGACTATCATCCGAAGACGAAGCTGGAGATGGATTGGACATGTGATGCGCATGGAGACTGACTCCGACACGAAAACTGCACTGAGATGGACTCCAGAGAGTAGGCGAAAGCGTGGAAGACCCAAGACGACTTGGAGGAGAATGATAGAGCAAGAACTGAAGGAAATGAATCATAGCTGGAACACAATACAGAGGAAGGCCATGAACAGGGAAGAATGGTGTACGTTTGTTGCTGCCCTAAACGCCAAGGCGTAACAGGCAAAAAGAGAGAGAGAGAGAGATTGCTTGTGCAGTCACCGGTAAATTCTTCAGGTTAGGATTTTTTCTTTATGGCCCTGATAGAAAAAAATCTTTGGCCGTGCCGGGGATTGAACCCAGGTTTCCTGTGTACCTATGTGTTAACACAGTAAAACTGTCTTCAGAGGTATTGTTAACCTGTCTGTGTTATGCCATAATATCTTCATACCTAGTGGCGGCTCGTGATCGTTTTTGTTGGTGGGGCCGGACACAGATTTTTGGGAAAATCATGGTTTTGGGTTAGGTTATGTTTTAACTTATTAACTAATAAATGCATGTTACGCATTATTTTTGGTGGGGCCCGGCCTCTCTGGCCCTTAATGACAAGCCGCAACTATTCATACCTTTTAATCTCCATAGCCAGTCTTAATCTGGTTAATTTTGAACAACATTTGTTTCATTATAAAGATTGAAGGCATATGTATATCTGATTTTACACTCATATCCTATACTGTAAATGTTACATTAGCTAATATTTATTAAATTTATTTTTATAGACCTATAATTCCATTCCTGCAGCAAGTTCCACCAGAAGTCATACTGGCTGCTGCAAGGTGAAAATTGTTATCTTTTGGTTATTTGCTTATTAGCAATCTTCATACAAACACTATGCTACCAGTGCCAAACTTGAGCATGAACAAAAGAACAAAAAAGGAAAATTACCACCTGTGAAATGAGGTGTTTGAGGAAAGCAGTAAATAAAACGAGAAGAGACCATATAAGAAATGAGGAAATTAGGAGAACAGTCAGAACAACACCTGTTATTAGATTCATTGAGGGGGACTGCCTAGAGTAGTTGATAGTAGCACAGCCTGCTAGCTGTGGGGACACCTCATGAGCTCGGGTTCGAACCTACTGTCGGATTTGTTGAGTCCCTGGTCTTACTCAGGACGATAACGTGAGTACCTCTGAAGTCGGAGAAAATCTGCCTGTATGGGGAATACTAATTACGATACATTGAGCACACGGCTGCCAGTGTAAAGTAATTTACAATGTGCCCGCTGCTGCCATTGTAAGAAATTGGAAAAACGGATTTTCACGCAAAATCAGTTTCAGAGATGAAACTTCGTCTGAGTTGAAAGCGGACAAAAGAAAAAAAAAAAAAAAGATTCATTGAAAAAAACAGATTCAAATGGTTTGGCCACTTCGTGAGAATGAACCCGAATGCACCAATTGCAAGAGCGTACAACCTGAAAATTGAATCATCAAGAGGAAGGGGCAGACCAAGAAAATTATGGATTGATATAGTTAGAGACATCTTAAAACTCCACAACACCACAGCATATCAAGCAACCGAGCATGCACTATCTCGGAAACTGATCATCAGTTAAACCTGCTACGCCTAATGACAAAATGCAGAGGACAAAACGAAGAAGATTGGTGATTTGTTGTTCTTGATTTGTTATTTTAAATAAACATTTTAAGTAATCATTAATAAGAAGTATCAATGTTTGTGTGTTTTATCTTGTCTAACATCTTCTACCATGAAGTGTTATGAGAAGTTTAAGTTCTTATTGTTGGGTCAATTGTGGATTTCTGCTTAAAAAACCATAATGGATGAAGGAAGCAGGGAAATGGAAGTTAAGAAGAGAATATGAATATTTTAAACGCTTAAGAAAGATTGATTGATAGGACCATCATCATTGCACTTCAGTGATTAGCCATGTGTGCTCCAATCTCTATCTTACACAGGAATATCTCAGCGGTAGTGTACAAACTCTGTACGGTGAGGGTCCCTGATGTAATTTAGAAGATGGTAATAATATTTTTGTAGGAATAACATTTGTTTTAAAATTAATTGTTGCCAGGGCAGTGACTTTTCAGCCTGCTCTTCTCAATTTTGAACTGCCAAGGGTTCTTTTATGTGCTTAGCTTGAACAAGGGACCTATAATTATCATCCATCTCTGATAGGATTAGGAACTCGATCTAGATGAGAAAGATATTAACATCCCAACAAGTAACTAACACGCAGAAATTACGAATCATCACATATTGCATATGATCAGCAATATTGAATGAGATGGAAGTATTGACAATTCACAAACAGATGGAAAATAGAATTGAGGATTTAAATTTGTGGATATACAAAAGTACAGGAAATTGTCATGAAAGGAAAGTAAAACTATTATAGAATTAAGATTGAAAAGAGAATAAGCAAAAAAGAAATGTTAGACAAATATATTATTCTGGTTCATCATCAAATAGCTTGTCCTGAGCAGAACTTTGCTACCCCAAAAGTCCTCAGGAATTTCTCTCTCTCATAGTCCAGATGTCCCGCCTCAGAAGCAGTCATGTTCAAACCATCAGTTACATCCTGAATCCATCTTCTCTGTGGTCTTCCTCTTCTTCTCTTTGCCGGTATTCTGGTTATATTACAAAAAAAGACACATTGTTGAAGACCATATTGGAAGGGATAGCTGAGGGTAAGAAAGTAAGAGAATGACAGAGATATAATTTGAAGAGAGCATCAAATGTGGACAGTCAGTAGCTTGTCTGAGTATGCCATCAGAGCAAGAAGTAGATCTTATCTTATCTCATCTTAACCACATTTGCCAGGAAGCATCATGGGATAGTTAGTTTTCTATCTTGTGCCAGGTGTGTTGCGCTTGCGTTGTCAGTCCATGCTGTTACATGGACTCTGAGATGTTATCTATCCATCGTGTTCTTGGCCTGCCTCGTGCTCTGCACACTGAGTGTCGATTATTGTAGGCACATGATGGTAGTAAATGTGTTTCCATTCTCATTAGATGGCCGAACCACTTGATTCTTTGCTTCTCGATGTACTGTATGCATGGTATAGTACCAACGATGCTTCTGATATTCTCGTTTCTCACTATATTTCTCCTTGTAATGTTGACAGCTTTTCGTAGACATCTCATTTCACATGTTGTAATCTTTCTTTCTTGTGTCTTAGTCAGGGGCCATGTTTGGCACTGATAGCAGAGAGTTGGAATAAGAAGTAGATATTGTTGAAAATCCATTGCAGATAGTCTTTGATATGTGTATGGCACAAGCTGATGATAATTGTTAGTAGACTTTTTGTTGTGGGATATTGTGTGGACTTTTGTGCACTAGTTATATGTGTTTATTGTGTAGATCTGTTTTGTAGACTTGTTGTATGGGCATGTTGTATGAGACATTGTGTGAGACTTATTGTGTGGACTTGTGTATGCTTATTGTGTGGGCTTTTGTGTAGACTTGTGTGTACTTGTTGTGAGGAATTTTTGTGTGGACTTGTTATGTGTGCTTGTTGTGTAGACTTGTTGTGTGGGCTTGTTAAATGGGACATTGTGTATGACTAATTGTGTCAACTTGTGTATGCTTATTGTGTGGACTTTTGTGTAGATTTGTTGTGTGGACTTGTTGTGCAGACTTGTTGTGGGGAATTTTTGTATGGACTTGTTGTATGGACTTGCTTGTGTACTTGTTGTGTTGACTTGCTGTATGGACCTGTTATATGGACATGTGTAAACATGTGTGAAATTATTGTATGGGCCTGTTGTGTGGACCTCTGTAAACATGTTGTGTGGACTAGCTGTATGAACTTGTTGTGTAGACCTGTGTAAACATGTTGTGTGGAATTATTGTATAGACCTGTTGCGATGAAAAAATCAAACAGTTTTATTTTTTATTTAACAATAATCGTTATTATTTATTTCAACTTTAAGACAAGACCCTCTAGCAGCTCCAGACAATGTTGTTGGAGAGCAAGCACAGATTCCGCTGATCAGAACAGTTGAAACACAAACAGATTATCGTGATGCTGAAGTTCAAACTGACCCTTACACTCCTGAATATGTTGTCCGCCCTGGTGAAGCACCCGAGCTGCTGACTCTGGCCACATTGTCATTTGGTATGAATATATTTTCTGTCCATTTAACTTTGTTGAGTCAGTTAACCAATGCCTAGATGATCTTCATTAATTTTAAAAGACAATTTCTTTACTATTATCATGTTAATATATTATCAATTAGTGGCTAGTAAGTCTTACCAACATAGGTTTGTGAGGATATTATGTCGGTAGTGTTAGATGTATGGATCCATTCTCCCAGCACTGTTGACACCAATTTTCTTCTTCTACTTCTCTTCCGCCATTTACTTCTTTATAGAAGTGTTGGAGAAGGGTGGGATAGGGAGGGGAATGTAGTAATCTTGTGAGTGCTTGTTCTAAGGCACTTTGTAAGCTGTTACTAATTTTCTTAAGGCTGTTCTTGATGCTGTTGTTCCATCTTTGCGTGGTCTTCCTCTTGTTCTGTACTTGTTATACTTTTTCAGTGTGGCTCTCTGTGGTAGTCGATACCAGGGCATTCAATGTTAGGTGTCTATACCACTTAATCTGTTGTTCTTTTATAAATTGCATGACTGGTTTCACATCCAATCTTCATCTGATTTTTTCATTTCTAATTTTGTCACTCCTACAGCTCTTCTAAGGCACCTCATCTCCGTCGTTATGATTTTCCGCTCATTTGCTGCTGTTATTGGCCATGCTTGACACTGGTAACATAGTTTTCTACTAGGTGAAAAGGGCAGAAAAGTTGTATGCTGTTCTTTTTGCTGAATTCCATGCAAGACTTGCCTAAGTCTCTTCTGGGACCGGAAATAAAGGGAAGGATCCTGGAGTAAGTTATGTTATGTTATTCAATCAACGTCATGACACATTGGCCATTCCCATGTGTACTCCATCCTCTGCTGCATCAGCCATCCCATAGTTCACTTTCTCATTGTACCCATGAGAAGTTATTAGTATATTTTCTCTCTCTACCATGAAGATGACATTGTCTGGCATGTCCAAACTTAACTTCTAATTCTCGCAGTCGGTTCAGTGTCCGAGACTCGTCCATATCACATAATTGAAAGCGCACCACATTGATGACATTGTTTCTGTCCATACTTTTGTCAGCTTGAGTTAGGACATTATTTTGTAAGGGATCTCTGGTTTGGTGGTTCAACGCAAAGATGAGATTGTAGAGATGACACCTAACAGATCAATCATTCTCAGTATATTCCTTTTTCTTAATTTTTGCTGCCCAGTGTAACGTAATATTCTTCTGTAAATCCATATCTTTGTGACCTTACAATCATATTTTTATGTTTTTGATTGTCTGAACAACACCTGCTATTAGATTCATTGAAAAATAGAGACTCAAATCGTTTGGCCACTTGATGAGAATGAATCTGAACACCAGTTGCAAGAGCGTACAACCTGAAAATTGAATCATCAAGGGAAGATCAAGTAAAGATGGATTGATGGAGTTACAGGCATCTTAGATCACATACAGCATATTGAGCACCAAGCATGCACTATCTCGAAACCGATCATCGTTAAACCTGCTACACCTAGCGGCAAAAAAAGCAGAAAGGACAACAGAAAGAAAAGAATGAAAGACTGTCCTTGATTCACTTATATATTTTTTAAATGGACTCTCCATGACACTGAAGAGCTTTCATTCCTGTTGTCCTGAGCAATGGCATGTTGTATAGTACAACATTTTCTGAAATTTATATCGATGTTCTTGGTGTGTTTTTTTAAGGTCGAGGATTACCAGCTGGACTGGCAGAAGTGGAAATGATAGAACGTGCCAGGGCTAAACGGGCATGGGAAGCAAATCTCCCACCCTTAAGTGACATTTCCCAGCTTGATAAAAGGCGAAAAATGATGGATGAGATGGAAAGAATGGAATGGGCACTTAGAGAACAAGAAATTGAACGGTATTTTAATTAGTATTGTACAAATGTGAATTTTTAAGTCCTTCCTTTCTTTCATTCAGTTGAAATATTGTCTATATATTCAACGTTGTCTCTTATATAAACTTCACTGTCTTTTGTAGTTCATACAGAGATCCGTGTGGTTTTCTGTTGAGTGTTGTTTCATTAGGCCAGTGATTTTGTCTCAGTATATCATATTCAGGGAAGTCTTGAAGTATGTGCTCTGCAGTCTGATGTGCATGTCTACATGTACAAATGACTGAATTGCCAATCTGAATTTTGTATATATGTGACAAGGAGTCGATTGTGTCCTGTTCTGTGGCATAGAATGACAACTTGTTCTAATCTGCTAATATAAATTCTTAAGTAAATCTCATCATCATCATCTAGTGAAGTGGCATACAGTCAATGTTTCTACAATGTCTGTCATTATTTATATTTTAGTTACTCAAAGTTTTAAATTTATCACAGTGATTTTGTAATTATTTTTAGTTATTTTTATGTTTTCTTCTTTTATTTGAACTAAATTTACCTGTTGTTCTCTGGTCTTTTTAAAATCTTGTTATATCTTTACAGAATAATGGGATGTTTAAAATGTAATAGCTTTCTACTGTTTATCTGGGAACATGTTTGCCTAGTAATATCTGTTTTTCATATTTGATTGCCTAGTTTCATCATCATCATCATGTACCATGTTGCTGGCATAGGCAATCAAGATTTCACAGCAGTGCCTTGTTCTGACTATTAGTTCGGATATTGACACTCTTCTGCCATCAAACCAGAAGTTCTGAATATTCTCCCCTTGTTGTCCTTTTCACCTTCTATTGATTTTACTGTTTTACACCATGTGTTCTAAACCTCCCTTTCTAATCTCATGCCTGAAAGGAACACATAACTAAGTGATCTCAGGTCAACCTTAACCCAGCTGTCCCATGATTCTGAGAGGGTAGTAATCCAGTGGATACCTCACACTGCAAGATCAAGGGGAATGAAGATGCTGACAAGATATCCACCAGCGACCTGTGCCCCTGTGGCTTCAGTATGACAACAGAACATATCCTCAGAACTGCTCCAGTATGCAGACCTGAGAAGAAAGAGGTGGCCCACTTACACCAGCGTTCAAGACAAACTGTATGGCGTGGCTGATAATCTGAGGCAGGTGACTGCCTTTATTAGAGAATCGGAAATCCCAATCTTCTGCAGAATGAAGAAATCTCATGTCTGACAAATGATGACTCCTTTTTTCTTCTTTTTCTTCTTTGTCCATCTGTCTGCATGAATTCAGGCTAGTCAGTGTATCTGATATGGCGCTTCTGATTGATTTCAACGTGAAGGCCTGCTTTCCTTGTTACCAGTGTCCCTGTCAACAGGGTGCCTTCTCAACTTCAGAGTTACTCCTCTTTTTTACATTGATAATGTTTTATCTGTGCCTTGATCTCTTTCATCACATGAACATTAGTCATTTTAGCAGTCCAAGGGACTCTTAGCATTCTTTGCAAAAACTAAATCTATTTCAAGGGACTTTTTAGCATTTTCTTCCAAAACGACTGAAATCTAGTGTGACATTCAGACATTTCGCATTTTGTTAGTCCATGGCTCACATCCTTAAGTCAGTACTGGCTCTATGTAACACTGAAGTGCTCTCTAGCTTCAATAACTGACTTGTTGCATATAATGTTTCTAATTTTCTATAATGCTGTTTTTGTCTGGCCTATTCTACTCTTTATGTCTGATCTGTATCTACCATCTGACATTATCAGAGTTCCAAGGTATTTCAATTGATGGACTTGTCTTAGCTTCGTTCCATGTACTTTGATGATGCATTCTTGAAAACAAGTAAAAAAATACTGTAGCTTTAAAAAGTACAAAAACAATATACATTAACATTTTGACCAAAAGCTCTTTATCAAGCAAAGGAAAGGATACAAAAGAAGCAAAGACATTCAGACTTCCTATATGACAGACATAACTTATACAGTCAGACAATAATGCCCTAATGGCCTTAAAATGAGCCCTCTATTGTTTAGCTATCCAGACAGATCAGATGCTAGACAGTGTCATCTTTATGGTAGAGAGAGGAAGGTATACTAATCAACTTCTCATGTGTATGGTGAGCAAGTGGACTATGGGATGACTGCTGCAGCGGAGGATGGAGCATGAATTTCAATGCCCAATGTGCCATGATATTGATGAATAACATAGCATTCCTCTACTCAAGTTTTCCTTTATATGGGTGCTCTCACATGTGCATACATTTCTGCTTGGACAGTTTCTGTTCATTTACCACTGAAGAGCTTCCTGTCATGACTATTGAGTGATTGATTGATTGATAGGACCATCATCATTACACTTTGGTGAGTAACTTTGTGTGCTTCGATCTCTTTCTTACACAGGAAGATCTCAGTGGCAGTTTGCAAACTTCATAGCACCAACAAGAAGATAGAGATAGGAAGACTTGGCATGAGTTGGTTGAGGGCCTATGCCCCAATCTAGAGTAAAAAAGGCAAAGAGAGAGGAGAGAGAAAAGATAGCACCTCGTAGCAAGAAAGCCCACAATAAAAATTGAATCTTAGAAAATGGAGAAAATAGCTTTTGCTTGTAGGAGGTTTCATTTTTGTAAATCTTTCCTAGCCCTTTTGGGGAATTTTTGCCATGGCAACAACTATTCATAATCTGCTCTTCTTGATTTATGTGACTGCAACAACG
Source organism: Arion vulgaris (assembly GCA_020796225.1). NCBI lineage: Eukaryota > Metazoa > Mollusca > Gastropoda > Stylommatophora > Arionidae > Arion > Arion vulgaris. Next base: position 9,857,574 of record CM036768.1, read on the forward strand.
GTGGTTCTTTTACGTGACTGGCAACACTATGAACCACACGGATCTATCGTTTTTATTGTCCATCTCCGATAGGACTAGGAACTTAATCTCACTTATATTGAGATCAGGGATCTCTGGAAAAATATCTTGATGGCTCCACAGGGAAGTGGCTAAGTATCTTTGGAATGACAGTTGAGCACTAACTCTACACCATAGAAGACCCCAAATGACTAATTGTTGATTAATTTTTTAATTGTTTTAACATGCTCATTTTGTTTTCATTATCTGTCATTAAGGCTGCAAGAGGCACGACTGGAAGTCCTTAAAAAACTGCTCAAACAAAGGGAGGAAAGCCACCAGAATTTGAACATAAGAAGACTAGACAAACTCTGGTAATTTTTTTTTTGGTCATTTCCATCATCATTGGCCTCTTTGTCATAGGAGACAATAGGTGTTGCGTCACGTAGTATGTTCTGTGCTGAATCACAAAGTTTCATGTGGCTGTAATGGCCTATTCTGGAGTGGCAATCCTTGCCACAGTTGCTGCAAGTAAAACTGGAGACTAGAGCCGATGCATGGGATGTTCTCTTTGCTCTCTGTGCTCTCTTTTGCCTCCAAATGTGATGTTGTTTTTCTTCTTTTCTTTTTGAGCCACCCTCACTGCCGCTCGCCATGCTTGCCTGTCTTTGGCCAGCCGCTCCCAGTGTTTTTGTCTATGCCGCATGAAGTTAGATCCCGCTTGCAGGTGTCAATGAAGCGTAATAATGGGCGCCCATGCTCTCTAGCACCAGATGCGAGTTGACCATATACAGGGTGTTCAACTTAAAAGCAGCCCCATTGATAAATAGAAATTTGCCAGGTACGCATTGCATCTCGTCTATTTACTATTTTAACCGGTTCTGACTAGCTTGTCCTACTTCACATTTGTTCATCGCCCCTTCCGCTACTACAATTACACACCATCACACAACCTTGACCTATACTACGTCATAACTGAACCTTCTCATTTCCATACATATATGCCAGATTAGCTCCATTCATGGGCTGCTTTTAAGTTGAACACCCTATAGAATGTTCTTTGGGTCATTTAGTTGGTCATTTAGTGGTACAGTAAATGGATCTATAAATATATTTCTTATTAAAACGTATGCTAGATAAATGTGGTATGAAATGCTGGTATAGTCAAGAGGATAGATCATTTTACTTGCAACGAAATGATATAGGGATCACTTCACGGTTTAGGTTGTTGAGTTTTGGAAAAAAAAAAGTTGAAAAATAAGAGTGGTTACTTCATATCTTAAAAATTAATTTCAGTCAAATTCTCTGCACTCAGGATGCCCACATAATGGCTCAGCTCTTTCCAGTTTACTAAAATGTTGTTAGCATTATAACAGTTGCATAGTAGATCTAATGGAAGACAGAGACAGAAAATTTTGGATAGCCTGACTTCATGGCACGGTAGAGCTTCAACATCTGAGTTGATAGCAAACACCAACGACAGAGATTTGTGGAGATCCATGATCGCCTACACCAGCCGGCACGGCACCTGATGATGATGAGTAGATCTAATGATACATCCAAAGATTCCCCTTATCTTCTAAAGTCGGGTACGCATTTTTAACTGAGTAGATTAGGGAATTGACCGTACCAGAAATTGAACTATCCTCTGTGACTGAATTCAGCTTACTACAACTGAGCCATACCAACTCTTCATAGAAACAACAGGAGTACGAGGCCAATCCACATCCAGATAATTTTGAGACCTTTTGCTCTGATCCCTTAACATCACACTCCTCTCATTAGCTAACATGTAAATACTAAGACAATGTACTGCAAAGTTTCTAACACTTTACACTCGCATGCTATTATAGGATATGTGATTACATTACTTTTTTAAAACTTCCTGTAGACATTTCACCATATAGTGTGATAGTTGATCACAACCATTTAAAATAGCTATAAGCAGATATATCAGCTTAAAAATCTTGAATGGTCATCAGTTATCATAGGACTATCATCATAGCACTCCGGACATGTCCATAAGTGCTCCGATCTCCGCCTCAACAAATCCAGCAGCGTCCAGTGGCCCAGAACGCAAGTTTGATGTTAATTAAACAATCTCTTTGCATATTTGGTATGCCGTTCTTTTCGGGCTGTACCAATATTAACACCCATCTCTCTCAGTCTTATCAGTGAGTGGGATTCACAACCCTGAAACTCCTCTGTTCAAAAAGACTCAGTGCGTTAAGAATGTCATTTTGGTCCATTGCAGCTCCTTAACATAGCCATGCCAGCCAATCTATCAGCTCGTTCATTACCCCTGACTCCTGCATGCCCAGGGACAAAAATAAAGATGATTTCCTTGATCCATATCTGTACAAGTACCTCCATCCAGTTTTATCTCACCATTCTGGTTTCAACGTTACGAATCATACTCATGGAGTCATTAAGTATAAAAATATGAGAGAAGTCATGAGATGCCAACCTCGTCACCGTCTTTGTAACCTCCTATACCTCCATTATCAAGCTGCTTGTGGTTGTTGCGTAGGCACCACTGGCCTCCTATTATTTTCCTCCTGAGCATGCTGAAATTACCCACTAGCGTTGTGGGCGAATGACTGAACCATCAGTGTAAATAACTGCATCTGTTTCATTGACGTCATGCAAGAGAGCCTCGTAAATAGACAACTATTGAAAAAGAATTAAAACATGCAATCTGTTCTCAATTTGTCATAATTTGAAACATGGCTGTCTGTTTCAGAAAATATTTTCCAAAACAAATAAAGTATGTACAATGAGTAGTGTTCTTCACTGTTTATATTCATTAACAGGGCTGTAAAACAGAAAGACAAAGAGGCCAGAAGCAGGAAAATAAGAAATGAGCATATCAAAGGTATTTTACTTTACCTTGATTTATTTTGCTGATAATTATGGATTATAATTTTTCTGTAAAAAAAGTAAAGGAATCCTTTCATACCTCGGGGAATACTGGGCAATACAGTGTTAGGCCTGTATCGTTCATTGATCGTCGGCTCACGATGTGTGGTGTGGTCAGCATCACGCCGGCGGCCTTTACTTTCCCAGAGCATTTCTGGTACCCAATTAAGGCTGGGTTGACCTGAGAGCCGTCGTAGTCTGGAAAAATTCCACGCCCACTGCGGGAGTTGAACCCGGATCACCTCCTCCTCCTTCTTCTTCACGTTGTTTTTACACCAATTTTAATCACTCTGTGATATGTTTGACCTTTGCCAAGAACGTGTATACGTTGCACATTGGTTTGGTAGGTCCCTAAACCATAAACTTCTACACGTTTAGGACACATGCATCCGATTTAGCCAAACCTCCTTAGTCCCTCATAGACATGCATGGCAGGTAACAGTGGTTCTATTCTTTACACCCCAAATTTGGGCCCAGTAACCACTCTGGCATATAAACCTGGACCACCAAAGTTTATTTCACGCAGGGAGAAATATGGGTATACTTATGATTTGTTTCATTCTCCATGTTAAGCAGTAGATAAAATATCTCAATTTTCTTATGTTTTGTTAAAGCAGTACATAATTATGTTCTTACTTTGTCACAGTACAGTAAAGCCCACATAAACTTGTTACTAATGTAATCAATTTTCACAGCGATTCGTAAGCTGATGGATAAGCGTTCTCGAGTATTAGCCAACCTCCGACAAAGGGAAATAATTAAGGAGTTTGGCGACCATGGTTCCCAAGTCTACGCACCTCTGATGAGGATTGGAGTTTTCCTGGATCGGGGATCTGAGCAGTATGTGGTAAAATCAAAACATCTGTCTACTTACCAGGTACAAGTTACTACGGTCAAGAAATTATTTTTAGAAATGTAATTTTTTTCAGAAATATAGTACCAGTCTATAATTAATACGAGTATCTTATATAAATCATTCTTTCAAATTGGATAATTTTTATTTTGCTATATGTGCCAATGCTATCAATAATTTACTTTGAAATATGTCCTTCTTTTCAAGAATTTATATTAAGATGTCACTCTTTCATAACGTTGTTTTAGATAAGTCACTCATTCTTCTTCTTCTTGCGCGCGCCTTCAATTATTTCAGGTGTAGTCATGCGTAGTATGACCCTTCTGACTGATTTTAGTGTGAAGGTATGGTTTTCTTAATATCAGTGTCCCACACCATACAGGCGTGACTTCTCTGACTTTATAGGTGTAGACACACGTTCATAACATTGTTTTAGATAAGCCGTCACTCATAACATGGTTTTAGATAAGTCTCTCACTCATAACATTGCTTTAGATAAGTATCTTACTCATAACATTGTTTTAGATAAGTTCCTCACTCATAACATTGTTTTAGATAAGTTCCTCACTCATAACATTGTTTTAGATAAGTTTCTCACTCATAACATTGTTTTAGATAAGTCTCTCACTCATAACATTGTTTTAGATAAGTCCCTCACTCATAACATTGTTTTAGATAAGTTACTCACTCATAACATTGTTTTAGGAAAGTTACTCACTCATAACATTGTTTTAGATAAGTCTCTCACTCATAATATTGTTTTAGATAAGTCCCTCACTCATAACATTGTTTTAGATAAGTCTCTCACTCATAACATTGTTTTAGATACGTCATTCACTCATAACATTGGAGTGGCTTTGGAGCCACTGAGTAAGAAAACATGAGAGCAGTTATGAGATGCTAACCACATAGCTGCCTCTCTAACCACCTGTACATCCATTGTCAAACTACTTGTGGTTGTCGCATAGGCCCAACTGGCCACTCCTATTATTTTTCCTCCTGAGCATGCTGAAAAAGCCCACACCCATCGTTGTTGGAAAATTTTCTGATCCATCTGTATAAATAACTACTGTTTCATTGACGATGTCATTCAAGAGAGCCTAAACTTCCGCATTAATATAGTGGATTATTTTTTCACAGTTTTTCTTAATATATATAATAACTATGAAAGCATTCTGAAATTGAGGTGGCACAGCAATCCATCCCTCTCCTGGTTCAATTCTGGAAGGTTCACATATTTTCCCAAGAGTACCTTCCGCCTGACTCAGCCATGATCTGCCTCTCTTAAGTTGCACCCTTTCTCCTTAATGATTTATTTCATGGAGGGGATGTTCCTTGTTTGCATTGATTTTTAGATATGATTGTTTAGATATTGATTGTTTAGATATTGTTTGATTTTGAGTTATTTCTGGATAGATCTATTTGTTCTCTTCTCTGTCCAAGATATACAAAGGACTCTTCTGCATATAAGTGTTACAAAAGAATTCTTCATATATTTTGGACAGAAAAGATAACAAATAGATCTATCTCGAAAGAACTCAAAATCAAAGAAAACTGGCTGATGCTACAAATAGGAAAGAGAAAATTGAGATATTTTTGACATAAAATGACGTGAAGGGCTGGAAAAGACCATCATGGAAGGAGGCATACCGGCAAAGAGAAGAAGAGGAAGACAACGGAGATGGATTCAGGATGTAACTGATGGTTTGAATATGACGGCTGCAGGGGCAGGACATCTGGCTTATGAGAGAGAAATTCCGGAGGACTGTTGGGGTGGCAAAGTTCTGCTGAGAATAAGCTATTTGATGATGATGGTGTTTAGATATGTATGTTTCTATAGTTACTTACCATACCAAAACTCTAAATTGTAAAGCATGTTTGCTATTTGAAGATTCAGTGACTTTGATTCATATTTTCACCTTTCTAATTCTCTTGCCAGGGGTTACTGGAGCTAGAAGCATCCTTACCTAGTTTTGTTCTAAATCCTAGAATAACAGCGCCGCATACAATCACTACAACCAAATCTGGCTTTATCAAGAAAAAATTCAGAAAAGATCAAGAACTAACAGAGGTTTATGAGGTAAATTTGTTCAAGCTTGATGATTTATTTTAAAAAAAAATACCAGCAATTAAATTTGATGCCTCTGAAGTCGGAGAAGGCATGCCTGTATGGCAAGGAAAACTGATCTTCTTATTCTTTGCGTTCATTCTTTATGACCAAATATAATTACTCTTTGTGATATGTTTGATCTTTGCCAAGAACAGGTATACGTTGCACATTGGTTTGGTAGGCGCCTAAACACATAGACTTGTATACGTTTAGGACACATGCATCCGATTTCAGCCAAACCTCCTTATTCGCCTCTTACGACATGCATGGCAGGTAACAGTAGTTCTATTCTTTACACCCCAAATTTGAGCCCCTGTAACCACTCGGGCGTGGGAAAGCTGATAATAAGGAAAGCAGGCCTTCATGCAAAAATCAGTCAGAAGCACCTTACCTACGCCTGAAGCTGGCAAACACAAGAAGAAGAAATTAGATGCAATCACAACATATTGAAGTATTGCCTGTGCAACAAGCAGGAGATAAGCTTAAATTTCTGATGAGAAGGAAAAGTAGCACAAACAGAATTATTCCAAAAATGTCCCATGTTTGAGAAAAAGAGTAAAACACATGTCGATGTAATCAATATTATTCTGAAATAAACTCTTTAGAAACTCTACCAGCTTCAAATTGACCACTGCTTCCTTTGAGCATATTCAAGCTGGAATCATATTTGTAAAAAATAGAGGGGAAAAAAGTTCAGATGTTCATTATGCACTTTTCCCGGTCTCTGATTGTTTTCTTTACGGTCTACTAGGATAGTAGATAACACTTTAGTTCCTCAAGAAGACTTCGTCTCCAGGTCTGTTTAGAACGCCCTCTTTTCGATTTTCCTTTTGGGTTCCACTCAAGTGCTTGTCTAGTGACACTCGACTGTGTCTTCCGTAGGGTATTCCCGACCCATCGCCATTTTCTCCTCTTGACTTGGATCATCATGAGTTCCTGTCCTGTTCTTATCTTCAGGTCTGTGTTTGCAACTCTCTCATACCATCTCAGTCTGAGAATCCGTCGAAGGCATCCATTGACAAATGTCCGAATATCAAAATAAGTAACTTGCATTAAAGAAAAGATATATCAGAGACAGTCATACTGATATATATATATATATATATAAATATAAATATATAATGATTGAATTGTTAAATTATTTAACATTCTGATCACAAATGTTTTTTTAAATACACAGAAACTTTCATACAGCTCAATCTTGACTTTATGGGTTGCTAGAACGTTTTTCCAATGATGTGGATTTAAGGATGCTTGCCATAGCTGTCTCCTCACAGTGTGCAATAAAAAAAATCTTGCTCCTTAAACAAATCATAACAGACCTTACCAGGGTGTGAACCAACATCCTCATGATTTCAAGAAAAAAAAAATGTTGTACTGTCTGTGTAATACTGCTTTTTAAGATAATGTAGGACAGGGATGATATGAGCCTGAGAAATTTAATGACCCCACAGCTAGTGCAGTAACCACCAAAATGTTCAGGTTAGGGTTTTGTCTTTATGTCCCCACCAGAAAAAAACTCTGTGATCTTACCGAGGATCGAACCCGGATCTCCTGAATCCGAGAACAGTTTGTAAAAATTCTGGAGTTTATTCCTTATATAATTATTAACACACATAATTCTTGGGGTCTCTGTGGCTAAGTGGTTAAGCCCTTTGCCTTGTGAGTCAAAGGTCATGGGTTCGAGTCCGGACTGCGCCGTTCTGTTCACAAGTTTTTCCAGAGACCCTAGGATTGTTGCTGGAGCTACGGAGTTCGTGCTTTGTGCAATACTCTCGGCAGGTGGTGTGCCATTTCCGCTGAGAGGGACCGAGCCATATGGGTAAAACCCGGTGCAATGAAGTCAATTCTTCGGCTTTAAAACCCTTTTAAACACATAATTCTTATCCTTATATTTGTTCTTAACACATGTTTATCCTAGGCTTTGATGATCAGCTCTAATGTTGACTTTGTGTCATGCCATGTAGTTAATCTGTCTAGTATATTCTCTCCTTGTCATTCATCTCTGTTGTTTAGTGTCCCATCTTCTATTATAATAATGTTACTACTTATTGCATAATTTTAACCAAATAAATGTATAATAACAGATTATGAGGAGCAACCGTCTTGAATCAGAGGTGACATTTTTAGTTTGTTTCGGTTTTTTCCCTTTCAATAATACTCTTTGCTTACATATTTTCATATTGAAGTATTTGTAAAACAACATTCATGAGTTGGTCAATTTATCCTCATTTATGAAACTGTTTCCCGTTTTGCATGAAGTTAATTTGAATGTATTACATTTCCATTTATTTGAATGTATTACATTCACAATTTTATCTTTCAATTGGCAAGAACTCTTAAGTTTGAAAAGTATTTAATTCAAGGAACTTTTTTAAAATAACAGAACCATGGAGATGAGACGATCGTAAGGGGATGTTTAATTTCATCTCTCTTATGCAGAGAGTTACGCAAAAAGAATAAGAAGTTCGTTCATTGAGGATAATACATTGACATTTGCTATTATGAACCAAAGTCCTTTCTTCATAATGTAAACTAACTAACCATCTAACCAGCTAACCAACTAACCAACCAACCAACCAACCAACCAACCAACCAATTAAAACAAGCAAGCAAACACAGATACATACGCATACATTCACACACATACATTTTTTTTCTGATCCAGAAGCACTTGAGCTTTTCAGCTCTTGGCTCGGTGCCATGGACATCGTAACCCTTCAGTTCGATGCCACGAACACCGTAAATCTGGGAATCTGTGGCTTTTCTGCCATACTGCGGAATTTAACCCGCACACACGAGGATAGTCACCCGTAGTCCAACGCGATACGAACACGCTGGCAGACGGGCACACACATACATATATGTATATATGCAGAGGGTCTCTGTGGCTAAGTGATTAATCTGTTGCATTGCATTCCGAAGTTTGTAGATTCAAATCTGTTTGTTTGTTTGTTGTTTGTTGTTTGTTATGTAGGGGATTAAAGTATCTTTAAGCTGAGGCACACTCTTTCAACCAGGCGCACCTTTTATTGGTTATATCAGAGCGTGTAGGTCAACAACGTGAAAAATAAGAATTAATTCCTTTTGGGGAACAAAGTTTGATCATACAGCGCTGTTTAATAGTGCAATTTTTCCAGGGGCACCTAGCATTGTTTCCAGATATATGGAGTTTGTGCTTTGGGCAATACTTTCAGCAGGTGGCGGGTCATTTCTACAAAGAGAAACAGAGCCATATGTAGCAAAACTCGATGCAATGAAGTCAATCCTTTGGCTTTAGATCCTTTAACTACAACTAAAATATACTAAACAAAAAATAGAATAACTATTAAAAACACTTTCTTATTTGATCCAACCATAACCTTCTACATACATTCCACAATAACAACTTATATAATGTCAAAAAGAAATTATTATAATTTAGGTTATTCTCTTCAATACATTTACATCTTCCTGGGTAAGAGTCTGTACATGCTTTTAGCTCTCAACCTCGCCTATGTGGTTCCCCAGTAAAGCCATTTTTAAAAATGGCTCGCTGGTTGTGTTCATAAGAACGCTCGTATTGCTAGGCTAGACAACAGGTACCGTAAGAATTGAGGGTAAGTGGTTTGAATTCTGTGTTTGGTGGGGGTTTCTTTCAGAAGCTTCTAACACTTGTGCATTGTCTATCTATTGACTATATTTATTGCTTCCACTGCTTCCCATGGGGTTTTTACAGAAAAACTCTTTATTCTCATCTATTATTTTTCCCCCAATCCAGAAGCACTTGAGCTTTCAGTTCTTCGGCTCTGTGCCATGGACATCATAACCCTTCGGTTCGGTGCCACGAACACTGTAAATCTGGAGAACATATGGCTTTTCTGTCAGCCCACAGAATTGAACCACACTCACAGGGGGCTTGTCATCTATAAAAGTTAATCGTAATTTGCAGCTGCATGTTCCATTAGAAAAGAAAAAAAGTAATAATAATAATAAATAAAAATAATTTGACTGACAACCTTATAAGGGGATATGCATTGGAGTAACCCTTTTGCTTCCTAATATTTTTTTAACCTATGGACACATACATATTGCAATACTGAATTAGCCATTATACTAGCCTTGTGTTATCTTGAAAAAATACTGGAAGCCGGTATATCAGCTCAAAAGGGCAAATGGGTTAACAACCATAGGGTTTAAAACAAAATGTCACATAATTCTCCCCCACCCATTGTAAAATCACATGTAGAGTGTTTCTGAGCTACTATTTAAGAATAAACAGAACACATATATAGCTTACATAACCGAAATATATCAAGTTTAGCTAATTCATTCCTTTGTATTTTCATTTGTTTCATCTTTGTTAAAGACCTTTTGTTCAAAAGTTTGTCTTGATCTATTAACCCGTACTTGTCTAAACCTGCTTAATTTTGTTGTCAACCCATGTTATTCTATGTACTTCATTCATGAACATTTATTTATTTATAAATAAATTAAATTGAAGCTAGATAATATATTTATATGAGTGTTATTCCAAACTAATCTGCATTCATTTCATGTGGCTTGTATTACATTTGATTTTATTGCCTGTAGTGTACGTAGCATTTTTATACCAATGTACGCATTTTCAATAACTGCTTATTAAGTGTTTGTCAATATAGATAAACTACTCAACTTTTCCTCTTAGTTTATTTTTTGAGTTGAGTAATTAATCTATTGAATTACTGAGAAAACTTTTGCGGTGTGTTACCAAGGCTCTCAAAGGAGCACAATATAGTAACACTCACTACAAGGCATGTCGTAAGAGGCGACTGAGGTAGAGACTAGGGAAGCTACCCTAGTAAATAAAAAGTGTAGCAGAAATCAGATGTGCTGGCCTACTTGTAAGCGTATAACTACCACAATGTACAATCGCTTGTAGGCGTGGATCACATACAAATCACAAAGAGTTGTTGACAAGTGGCCGATATGAAATGTTCAAAGAAGAAGACTGAGCAGAAATGATCTAAGAATCACATAGAATGTATTAAAGTGGAAGGGAAAGGCTTCAAGAAAGAAAGGACGGCCTACAGAAACTCTTAAACAAACTTTACTGAAAGAGGCGAGAAATACTAGACTTTACCCTAGAGAGGAGATTGAGTGAGTTGCCCTGGATAAAGTGATTTGGAGAAATTGCTTGGCCCTTTGTAATGATATCAGAGGAATATAATAATTAATATGAATTTATGTGCCGGACAAAATTCATTAAAAAAAGATTTTAAAAATAAAATTATTACAAAATAACTTTACCATATTAAAAATTACATCAGGACCCTCGTCGGTGCTACCACATTTATGCACTGTCGCTAAGATCTTCCTGTGTTAGAAAGAGATTGAAGCAGACATGGTTACTTATCGAAGTGCAATAATGATGTGATATCAATCAATCAATAATAATACATAAAAATGAATGTGTTATCAGAAATTTATTTTGTTATTATATTTTTTTTATAGGGAATGCTAACCCGAAACAAATGCTTGCAGAAAACGGATGCACCAGGCCGTAAGGTGCATAACATGGTGCAACGACACCTCACAATGAGGAATGGGATAACGGATTCTACGGTCGCCAATCTGCCTAGGAGATTTAGCCACATATTAAGAATGTCAGACCTACCATCACGAGGGTGGCCAAAACTTACTGCGGGAAGAGGTCGGCACAAACAGGGATACAGAAATCATAGGAATTATATCCTACAGAACTGCCCCAGTATGCAAACTTGAGAAGAAAGAGGTGGTCCACTTACACTAGCGTCCAATACAAACTGTATGGCGTGGCTGATAATCTGAGGCAGATAGCTGCCTTTATTAGAGAATCTGAAATCCCAATCTAGTGAGAACACAGAAGAAGAAGAAGAAATTTCTCTTAAACCATTATATCTAGATTGGTTGATAACCAGGAATGCAGAAGATGAAGATCAAAGGGAAGAGTGAAGCAAGATGTCAATAGTCAATACTTGAACATGACATCACTTGTGGCAGATAATTCAAAACTAATAAAGCTATAAGATTTACATAGAATAGAAGGACTGAGATGGTATGATAAGATTACGAACAATGAACTCGGAGAAAGAACTCAGCAGATACTAGTTGAAAAAGAGCTGCGGAAGAGAACCTGGTGGTGGAAATGACACACATTGAGAAGAGTGACCAGAAGCATTGCAAGACAGGCAATGTTTTAGAAACTGTAGGAAAGAGGCGAGAAAGAGACTATCTACGAAGCGCATACTAGGGCCCGTTTAGAAATCTCTTCCTGACCTGACGCTGTGAGGCAAACAGGATTCGAGAAAGAAGAAAGAAGAGAAGAAGGAAAGAGGAAGGACTAGAAATAAATAATGAAGAGAGCTGAAGACTGATATTAAAAGGATAGGCAAGGCGGGGAAAGAATTGGAACGGATGGCAAGAGAGAGAAAAGGCTGGAAGAAGTTTATTGAAGATTTTGCTCCATTTGGAGTTGAAAGATAAAGAAGAAGAAAGCTATTAACATTAGAGCAAGAGCTAGTTAATACTATTATTATTAACATTAGAGCAAGAGCTAGTTGATACTATTGTTATTAACATTAGAGCAAGAGCTAGTTGATACTATTGTTATTAACATTAGAGCAAGAGCTAGTTGATACTATTGTTATTAACTTTAGAGCAAGAGCTAGTTGATACTATTGTTATCAACATTAGAGCAAGAGCTAGTTAATACTATTGTTATTAACATTAGAGCAAGAGCTAGTTAATACTATTGTTATTAACTTTAGAGCAAGAGCTAGTTAATACTATTGTTATTAACATTAGAGCAAGAGCTAGTTGATACTATTATTATTAACATTAGAGCAAGAGCTAGTTAATACTATTGTTATTAACATTAGAGCAAGAGCTAGTTGATACTATTATTATTAACATTAGAGCAAGATCTAGTTGATACTATTATTATTAACATTAGAGCAAGAGCTAGTTAATACTATTGTTATTAACATTAGAGCAAGAGCTAGTTGATACTATTATTATTAACATTAGAGCAAGAGCTAGTTAATACTATTGTTATTAACATTAGATAAAGAGCTAGTTAATACTATTATTATTAACATTAGAGCAAGAGCTAGTTGATACTATTTTATTAACATTAGACAAGAGCTAGTTAATACTATTATATAACATTAGAGCAAGAGCTAGTTAATACTATTATTATTAACATTAGAGCAAGAGCTAGTTGATACTATTATTATTAACATTAGAGCAAGAGCTAGTTAATACTATTGTTATTAACATTAGAGCAAGAGCTAGTTGATACTATTATTATTAACATTAGAGCAAGAGCTAGTTGATACTATTATTATTAACATTAGAGCAAGAGCTAGTTGATACTATTGTTATTAACATTAGAGCAAGAGCTAGTTAATACTATTGTTATTAACATTAGATAAAGAGCTAGTTAATACTATTGTTATCAACATTAGAGCAAGAGCTAGTTAATACTATTATTATTAACATTAGAGCAAGAGCTAGTTAATACTATTGTTATTAACATTAGAGCAAGAGCTAGTTAATACTATTGTTATTAACATTAGAGAAAGAGTTAGTTAATACTATTATTATTAACATTAGAGCAAGAGCTAGTTGATACTATTATTATTAACATTAGAGCAAGAGCTAGTTAATACTATTGTTATTAACATTAGAGCAAGAGCTAGTTAATACTATTGTTATTAACATTAACATAGTATCTTCTGGTTTGTGTGTTTTAAATTTTATCTAAACATATTGGAAATGGAACGAATTCAGAGAAGTGATGAAATCAGAGACATGTCTGGTCAACCACTAGTGACTAAGAAGAGAAAATGGAGATATGTTGGGCACACCTTGAGGGGAAATGATCAAAGAATATCAAAGCAGGCATTGAAGTGGGATGTAAAGGTTCAAGAAAGAGGTCAACCTAAGGAGACCATGAAGTCGAACTTTGCTGAGAGGCAGAAATATCGGTCTCAGTTCCATGAAGGAATGAGTGAGTTGCCAGGATAGAGCTGTATGGAGAAATTACTTGCAGGTTGTGAGGACAAGTGAGTGCCTTTCTGACAACAGCAGAGATGTACACTTATGTGTGGATACTGTCAAATTCGTTGGCCACAACATCGTGTCATCGCAAGGAGATCAGTTGGGATTTTACCTTCATGAAATGAGACAGTAAAGGCATTTCTCAATCTCTCCAACACTTTAGGCGATAGTACTACATCTTAATTATCTTTCAATTAAAGTTCATTCAATTTATTTTTTGCAGATTTCATGTTTCTTATCCAGAATGTAACTTGTCAGATGTATGTAGTTATTATTTTTGGCAGATCATTATCAATATTATTTGAGTATGTACATGAACATATTTGTGCAAGTATGATTTCATTTTTGAGTGCATTTGGAAATAGATGTCTGCGATAAAACAATGAACATAAAATGGAACAAATTCAGGAGAAGTGATGAAAGAGAAATGTCTGATCAACCACTAGTAACAACTGTTATAAGAAGGAGAAGATGGAGATATGTTGGACACACCTTGAGAAGAAAGGATCAAAGAATATCAACGAAGTGGGATGCAGAGGGTTCAAGAAAGAGAGAACGGTCTAAGGAGACCCTGCAACGAACTTTGCTGAGAGAGGCAAGAAATGTCAGTCTCAGTTCCACGGAGGAGATTGAACGAGTTGCCCAGGATAGAGCTGTATGGAGAAATTGCTTGCAGGTCCTATATAACATATAACGGTAAGATGGGAATTATTATTATTATAATTTCATTTGTCTAAATGTATTTGTTATTAATATTATTCTCTAAATTGTTCTGTAGGCTGTTAAAGAAGACACTAAAGGTTTAGATATTGCAAAGGACTTCGTTTCTTGCAAAGAATCGAACGCCAATCCAGCGCCTCCTACTCCAGAAGTAGACATTTTGGAAGATGTAAGTAAACACTGTGTTTCATCTGTTGTGTGAAATCTACTTTTGAGAATGCCGATTTTTCTCACCATAATTTTTTGTTTCTTCTTATTTTCGTTTGCTTGAAATATTGTCTATATATTCCACATTGTCTCTTGTATAAACTTCACTGTCTTTTGTAGCTCACACAGTTCCGTGTAATTTTCTGTCCAGTGCATTTTTTGCTTGAAAATTGTTCAAATTTCTGCACATGAAAATATATATATAAAACTAAATATTTTTGATAACAACGATAGACATGATCCACTTTATTGAAAATCATAATATAAAGAAAGGTTTAGGGAGAGAGAAAGACAATGAGACAAATGGGAAGGAACCATCAAGAGGTTTTCACCTAGCAGTCTTACTGAATGAATCACCACGGAAAGAGAAAGATATTGTTGCATATCCATCACGCTAACCTTGAATGTAAGTAAAGTAAAAGTAAAGGAACCCTTTCATACCTTGGGTATATAGGGCAATACAGTGTTAGGCCTGTATTTTCATTGACCGTCGACAGCGATGGATGATGTGGTCAGCATCACGCTGGCCATCTTTACTTCCCAGAGCATGTCTGGTACCCAGTTGAGGCTGGGTTGACTTGAGAGCCGTCGCGGTTCGGGAAAAACCCACTATGGGAGCTGAACCCGGACCACCAGCCTTGAGAAGTGAGTTCACTAACAACTATGCTACCGCGGCTCTCAACCTTGAATGTGGAGATGTCTAATTTAAAAGATACATGTATACATAATTGAGAGCTGCAGTAGCGTAGTTGTTAGTGAACTCGCTTCTTAGACTAGTGGTCCAGGTTCAATTTCACAGTGGGTGTGGAATATTTTCCTACTGTAACATCTCTCAGGTTGACCCAGCCTCAATTGGGTACCAGAAAAAGCACTGGGAAGTAAAGGTGGCTGGCATGATGTTGACCACATCACTTATCGTGTGTCGATGGTCAATGACAAATACGGGCCTATAAAAAAACTAGAAGCGGAAAAGAAGAGGATATCAAGTAAATATATAACTTATATACATTTAACATATACACATATAGAATATGGAGCAGGAGAAGAGAAAGTACTAAGAAGCTTACCAATATAACAAGTGTACACATTTTATTTCATGATATATTGTTTGTTATCAGTATCCAAACAAAATTCTTGAGCTTGAGGTAAAATTTTGCATTCTATTTTGATATATTTTCTGTTAACACACGATTGTTGACGTAACCATTTGTTGTTATGTTTATTACATTTTACTTATTTCTCAGTTCTAAAGTTTCAGTTACACTTTATTTTAACTCATTGACTACCACCAAGAGACAACAAATTGAATGGTTCGGCCACATTAAGCAGATTACCAACAGACGGTGAGCCTCAAAGAGCAATGTTACTCCGATACAGCGGACACAAAGCAAAATGCAGTCTACGCAAAAGTTGGACCTTCGAGACAACAGAGGCAATTAAAAAACATTGTTTATGAAGTGCACAGAAAAACCTGTTCTATAAATCTCTTCTTATTATGAAGCTGTTAGGCAAAATAGGATTCAAGAAAAGAAAGAAAGAAGAAGATTACCACATTGAAAAAAACACACTGTGGCTGTATTAATTTTTGTTCACTGTTTAATTTCACAGTGTATGTACAAATTAAGTTGGAGTTTTTTTGTGTTTTTTAAAATTTGATGAATAACATCCAATTTTGTAGATAAATAAATATAATTTTATCATAAATTAACATGATGTGAAAGAATAAATTCAAAGCTGTTAGCAATCAGAGTCGCCATGTGGTACCGGGGCCCATAAGGGAAGTAAAGAATAGTACCGCTGCGACCTACAAACCACGTTGTAAGTGGCGACTGATGTAGGACCTAGGAAGCTACCCTAGTAAATAAAAAGCGTCACAGAAATTGGATGTGCGCATAACTGGCATAATGTACAATCACTCTTAGGCTCAGATCACATACATATCATACAGAGGGGTTAATATGTGGTCGATATGGAGCGTTGGAAGAAGAAGAAACAGAAGAAATAATCAGAGTGTATTACAAGAAATGTTGAGACAATTTCACATTGAAATAAATCGTAGTGCAGTCTACAACACAGGGCCAAGTAGGACAAAAAAATGATACAGACTTCGGTATTTGGTAGTTCTTTCTTTCTTTCTTTTTCTCTTGTCCTTCTCTGCTTTTTTGCCGCTAGGCGTAGCAGGTTTAACTGATGATCAGTTTCCGAGATAATGCACGCTCGGTCGCTTGATATGATGTGGTATTGTGGAGTTTTAAGATGTCTGTAACTCCATCAACCCATCTTTTCTTGGTCTGCCCCTTCCTCTTTATGATTCCATTTTCAGGTTGTACGCACTTGCAGCTGGTGTATTCGGGTTCATTCTGACCAAGTGGCCAAACCATTTGAGTCTCTGTTTTTCAATAAATCTATATATTGGTAGACAATATTGGTGAATCTATATATTCAATAAATTTGGTAGTTAATGTGTTAATTTAATATTATCATTTTACAACTTTTATTTGTGATTAGTGAGGGTGATCATCATTTTACTAAGAACAGGTCCATGGGTGTTCAGATCTCCTCCTCAAAATTTCCATGGTTCTTTTATGTACTCGTCTTAAACACAAGACCTACCTTTTATCGTCCATCTCCAATAGGACTAGGAACTCAATCTCACCTACACTGAAATCAGGAATCTCTAAATAAATATCCTGATTGTTCCACGCTGGGAATGAATTGAGTATCTTTGGAGCAAGAGTCGAGCACATTACCTCCAAATTACATAAATCCCCAAAGCTATCAGTTAGAATAAAGTTTACAATGTGTTCTTACTGTCATTAACCCTTTAGCTGCTAAAGATGTAAATATACGTTTTCCCCATTCACTTCTAAAGATGCATTAACACATCTGTTATTATCTCCCCTCTGTGGGCTAAAGACGTGTTAACACGTTATACATTGCTACTGTCACTGCTATAGGCGTACATTCACATTTGTGACCTAGAAACAAAGAGCAGCTATTTTTAGCTCAGCCTTCAGAAAGTGTATAGCAGCGAAAGGGTTAACTCTTTCCACGCCCATTTATTTCTCAATTTTTAAGCAGTTAATTCAAGGGAAGTAAAAAAAAAAAAAAAAAAAAATTACGATCCCAACTACTTATCAATAAATAAACATATATATATTATTATATACTAAATTGAAGTAAACTGGACAACCTAACAGAATAACAAGGTTAAAAAGTACTATAAGTAAAACAGAAGAAGTAAAACTAGAAAGACTTCTTATAAGGGAAGCAACTCTATGGCGCAGTGTGCGGCTTAAAGCGTGCAACGGACTTCCGTCATGGCGCAGTGTGCGGCTTAAAGCGTGGAAAGAGTTAATGCTTGTAATACCACTTTTTTAAGGGTGCTGTAGGATGGGGGGAACATGAGCCTGTGGAATTTAATGGCAGCATGGCTAGTGCAGTCACAACAAGACTGTTCAGGTTAAGATTTTTTTCTTTATGCCCCTGACAGAAAAAAACCTTCTTGGCCATAATGAGGATTGAACCTGGGTCTCCCACATGGGAGTCCATGCTCTAATCCAATCTGCCAGATGCTCCACTTTGTAGTAATGTGTTAAATTGTGTAGTAGTTTGTAATCATAGCATAACCTCTGATGTGCTTGAAAATTGTGTCCTGTGTACAAACAAGTAATGATCAGGGAAAGTCAATCTTTGTTGTAAAGTCATAGACCAAATTCGTTTTTATTGAAGAAAAGTACATTTTAACTGCGTTACAAAATGTATCTTAGTGTGAAATTCTTAAATAATCTGGTAAAATGTAAAATAATTGTCACATACTTCCAATAGGCGGAGGAAAACAAACATTTGGCCGTCATATTTTTGCAACAAGTTCTACGTGGAAGAGCGATTCAAAATAATGTAAGTTATTTCCATTTCTTTCTTCACTCTACAATTATTTTTAAAGCACAAAATGCTTAATATAATAAGAACGTCAGTATGATATTGTCACTAGATGTCATTACCTGTTGACAGCCACATAAGCTTTTCTGTTTCTCACATCTTGGACATTTTTGCAACAAATCTTAGGCGTTCATTTTGCCTGTTCCACAGTAACACTAATCAGAAAAATTTCTATTCTTAGCTTGTTAAACAGATGGTACTTCAATTTGTTATGATCTGGGCTGTTATATTGTATCCATTGAGAGATGTTTTCATTTATAAATGTTTTGTTGATGAGTCCCTGGCTGACGTGGAGAGCAAGAGTCTTGGTGAAATGTTTGACTTTCTGTCAAAAGAGTTGATACAGCTTCAGGATGAACGAAAGATACATGAATGCGGAGAGACATAGAAAATCTAAAGATGTTGTCTTGTTGTCTTTATTAAACTAGTAATATGCAAGCTTCTGTAGCTCAAGCGGTAGTGAGCTCGATCACAAACACAAGCGTACCTGGTTCAAACCCCACAGTGGGCAAGTTTGGAAGCAAATTCGTTTCCGTGGGATTTTTACAAAAGGTAAAAATAGACCTCACCATTCATAAAACAATGGCAAACTACTGAACATGTATGTGTTTCCTAGAAAATCAACAGCTTGTTTACTGTGGTTGATGGCTGCGTCCTGTAAAGGATATGCCACGATTTTCATTTTCAATATGCATCATCTCTGGTTAAGCTGAAACTTTAAAGATGCTAGATTTGTAGGTGTTAACATGTGTGCAACGTATTCACATTCTCTGTGCAAATCCCACAGATAACACTGAGTGGTTAAATTTGGTTGATAAGAAAGAACGGAAAGAAGAATAAGAAGATCTCTCTGGTGGCTTGTGTGCTCTTTTATGTATTTTAATAATTTAATGTGTTTTATCTGTGTAACATAATCAGATGCATATCTAACAATAATTCTTTCTCTATGGCTCATGCTATTGTTATCAAATTTCACTTATATAAGGAGTATAAGTGGCGGCTCGTCATTAAGGGCCAGTGGGGCCTGGCCCACCAAAAATAAGGTGTAACGTGTATTTATTATTTTATACATTAAAATATATCTAACCGAAACCATGATTTTTCCAAAAATTTCTTTCTGGCCCCACCAAAAAAATGATCACCAGCTGCCACTGAGGACTAGTTTAGTCGTCGGATCACCATCACTGCACGTCGAACAAATTAGTCCATAAGTGCTCCGATCTCTCCCTCAGTATGTCCATCAGCGTGTGGCGACTAACGCACCGGTTCTTTGTTGGTTTACAATTCTTCTTTGTCTGCCAGCATAGCGTTCTTGTCCAGCTACACCACACTTAACTTTGAGTTCTTGCAGTCTGGTTAGTGTTGTGATGCACCGCTATTACGTGAATCATGTACACGCCCTCTCTCCCTTAAGGAATGTATAATATCAGCCTGGTCCATTGCTCGTCCGCTTTGGACAAATCATCATAACACTCTAGACATGTCCATAGGTGCTCCGATTTCCGCCTCAACAAATCCAGCAGTGTCCAGCAGCCCAACATGCCAGTTCAATGTTGATTAATCAATCTTTTTTGCATATTTTGTATGTTGATTTTTTCATGCTATACCAATATCTACACTAATCTCTCTCAATCTGGTGAGCGACTGGGGTTTACAACCCTAAAACTCCTCTATTCGGAAAGATTCTCTCAATGCGTTTAGAATGTTATTTTGGTCTATTTCAGTACACTCTGATATCGTAGACATGCCAGCCAAATCTATCAGCTCAGTATGTTATTATTATTGCATATTACACATATGTGAGCGTCTGAAGCTTAAGCGGTAATGAGCTCGATCACAACTAAAGCGTACCTGGTTCAAACTCAGTGGTAGGCAAGTTTTGAAGTAAATTCGTTTCTGTGGGATTTTACAAACGTAAAAATAGACCTCACCGTTCAGAAGGCAGTGGCAAACTACTGAACGTATAAGTGACACCTAGAAAATCATTGACTCGTTTACTGTGGTTGATGGCTACTTCCTGTAAAAGATAAGCCACGATTTTCATTTCATTTTCATTACACATATGTATTCACATACAAGTGCATTTCTCTTCTTTAAGTATACATGACTGAGCACGATAAAAAAACATGATCTACTTTGTTAAATGAAACAAATATACTGCAAAAAACGTGAAGTAATATTTCTATGTTCTTTACTGTGACATGCAGATGTTTGAGGGCAAAGAAAAGAGAATAGAACTGATAAATGAAATTAGATCAACTCATGCCCTCCAAGAGAGAGAACAACAAATGAATAAACATGAAGAGAAGGTCACTGTTGCTCTTCAGCGACAGCGAGAACTGCATGAACATAAGGTCTGTATTTGGTAATTATTTCCTTTAAATTACAACTCATTTTGGTTTTGTTAGCCTGATGTAGTCCTTTTAATAGAAAGAGGTGTGTAATACTAAATGTATCAAGTATAAAGTAAAGAAACCCTTTAACAAAGATATAGCAACGTTAAAAGGAATGAAAATATGTGATCTTCATACGGTTTTAACCGTTGCTGTATCTTTGTTGAAGTCTGTATTTAGTGTTCTGAGTTATCCGTCAGGTTTGTTGTATCGTTTTCCTTGATAAAGGCATTTTTGGTCGTAACGTTGCTGTGTATTGTCATTGTTTTTGTATTTTGTAAAACTACAGTACTTTATTATTACGTGTTTCGCCATTCTACATAGTTTTAATGCAGTCTCCATCTATATTGTGATTATTTCGTAATCTTTTCATAATCTTTTCGTAATCTCATTCCCTCTATTCTACGAGAGGAATATATATATATATTGAATTGAATGCTTAGGTTGTGTTAAATTTGCTTGGTTAATATTATTGTTTTCATTGTGAGATGTTTTCTTATAGGAATTTCTTGTTGATGAGTCTCTGGCTGACGTGGAGAGCAAGAGTCTTGGTGAAATGTTTGACTTTCTGTCAAAAGAGTTGATACGGCTTCAGGAAGAACGGAGGATACATGCTTTTACAATGCTTGCGGAGAGACATAGAAGAATTAGGGAAGCCGAAGAGAGTGGGAGAAGACAATGGGAAATTCGGAGGCAGCGAGAACAGGATGAGATCTTCAAGCAGGTTGGTATTTTTTTGGGTGTTCTTGAATTGTTAAATATCATTTTCTAACGCATTATTATTTTGTTTTAGTAACTAAATATTTTAAAATGTAAAATACTTAATTAAATTTATTTTAGCACTTGTATTTGTGCTAGGTTTTAATAAAATATAGAAATAGCAGAAAAACGAGCACCATTTGAAGGAAAAAAAACTCTCCTTACTACCTGTAATACCGCTTTTTAGGCGGTTGACGGGGAGGACATGTGAATTTAATGGTTGCATGGCTAGTGCAGTCGCAGCGAAACTGTTCAGGTTAGGATTTTTTATTGCTAAAGACAGAAAAAATCTCAGTGGCCTTACCATGGATTGAACCCTAGTCTACTGCATGGGATCCTGTGCTCTAATCCATTCGGCCAGATGCTCCACTCGGGCAGACACTCCACCCATAAAGAAGGATTAAAATTCATTTAAGAAACATTATTACTAAACAGCAGGCATAAGAATTCAGTAATATTGTGCCAACTTCTATTTTGTTCACATTTTCACAGCACAGGTTTATGTACAAACTGAGTTGTAGTTTTCTTACATTTTTGCTAACGAAATTTGATGAATAATGAGCAGTTTTTTGTAGATAATTTCACGTACTGGTTATGGTAAGCTAATATAAAGTGAAAGAATCAGTTCTTCTTCTTCTTCTTGTCGTTCATTCTTTTTGACATTTTGATCATTCTTGTTGGAACATGTAAACAGCCTTTGCCAAGAACGGTTTTTTACATCACATCATTCAGCACCATTTGGAGCTGTGGTGCTTATCCTTCGGTGATGTGTCCGGTTTCAGCCAGCGTTTATTGGGTTCGTTCACCATTAGTCTTTGGCTGTCCCCAGCCTACATGCAAGGCAACAGGTGAAAGAATAAGTTAAAAATCTGTAATCATAAGAATGTGTTAATATAGATTTAGAACTAATTTGACAAAGAAATAAATGATGGTGTAATCTTCTTCTTCTTCTTCTTCTTCTTCTTCTTCTTCTTCTTGTTTGCCTGCTATTAATTCAGGCGTAGTCAGAGTGTCTAGTATGGTACTTCTCGTGTGAAGGCTTTCTATATCATCAGTGTCCCTCGGCATGCAGGCATGACTTCTCCGACTCCAGAGGTATGGTGTGATCTAACTTCATGTAGCATAAACAAAGAAAATGGAAGCATATGGCCAAAGGCAGACAAGCACGGATGTCAGTGAGGAATGGTTCCAAAAGAAAATAAGAAAAACACCATCACATATGGAGGCAAAAGAGAACACAGAGAGCAGAGAGTCCATCCTATGTATCAGCTCCGGCCCTCAGTTTTCCATGCAGCAACTATTGCAAGGGTTACCACTCCAGAATATGCCATTACAGCCACAAGAAAGGTTCGGATTTAACACAGAACAAACTACATGTTGTAAAACCTATTATCTCCAGAGAAAGAGGCCAATTAAAAAAAATGAATGACATAGGTCAAAGTACATGATCTATCAGAACAGACAAACAGGCACAGGCTGCGACATTTGAGTATAGATAACTATCATATGCAGCTTCATTTATTTTCGTTCTGAAACAGGTAGTCAAGACACATCAAGTAACAGTTGATACATATCTTGAGAGCATCATAACAGGATCAATTGATAATACTGCGGATGAGCAAGCAAGAAGAGAGATTGAAGTACAAGCAGAAATAATTAACGACCTAGCATATGAAGTGGAAGAAAGGTGAGAAAGAAACAAAATTGAATACAGAAAATTAGATAAGCTCCTACCGCAGAATCATCAGATTCTGAAACCTGTCACTAAAACTTGAAATATTGATTGTTTTATTCGATTTTTATTTCTGTTTTGACTTTGTTTTAATGATCATTAGTTATCTGTTATGTTATGTGATGTGATCGACGTCATGGCATATTTGGCATTCCCATTCGTGCTCTGTCCTCTGCTGTGGCAGCCATCCCAAAGTCTATTTACTTACCGTACCCATGAGAAGTTGATTACTATATCTTCTCACTCTACCACGAAGACGACAATGTCTGGCATGTCCAAACTTAATGCCTAATTCTCAAACTCGTTCCAGTGTCTGAGACTTGCCCATGTCACATAATTGAGTTATCAGTTATATGAGGACTATCATCATAGTACTCTGGAAATGTCCCTACATGCTTCAATCACCGCCTCAACAAATCCAGCAGTGTACAGAGGCTGTATGTCCAAGACATGTTGTAAGAGGTGTCTGAGGTAGAGATCTAGGGAGACTACCCTAGTAAATAAATAGCGGCATCGCAGAAATCAGATGTGCTGGTCTACAGAGGCCCAACACAGAAAGTCCATGTACTCATTTCCTCTCAAATCAGAAAGTCTATGTACTCATTTCCCCCCAACTCAGAAAGTCCATGTACTCATTTCCTCCCAAATCAGAAAGTCCATGTACTCATTTCCCCCCAAATCAGAAAGTCCATGTACTCATTTCCCCCCAACTCAGAAAGTCTATGTACTCATTTCCCCCCAACTCAGAAAGTCTATGTACTCATTTCCCCCCAAATCAGAAAGTCCATGTACTCATTTCCCCCCAACTCAGAAAGTCCATGTACTCATATCCCCCCAACTCAGAAAGTCCATGTACTCATTTCCCCCAGCTAAGAATGTTATAAGAATGCTGTCATTCATAGTTAATAAAGAAAGTTAATAATTATACTCAGATATCATACATGGAATGTGGCTGCCGTCCATAGTTAAAAAATTTAATAGTTTTTGCTCAAATATTTTACACAGAATGGGGCTGCCACTATTGATCAGCACTAGATACATAGAAGCAACTCATCTCTCTGTTTAGATTTCTGAGCATGAGAAATTTATTAGAGAAGAAGAAGTATTATCAGTGTAATACCAATTTTAATAAGATTGCAACATCTCCATGAAATGATAATCTTGTGTTGTCTTCCTAACAGCCGAGACCAACTTGAATCCGAGGAAATTGTTGCAGACCTTGTTCACTGTTTCCTGATTCCAGAAGCAAAGAAAGCAACAGTTAGAGAAAAAGGTATCAATCATATTCCTTCCTTCCTTTCTTTCGCTTGAAATATGTCTATATTTTCAATGTTGTCTCTTGTGTGAACTTCACTGTCTTTTGTAGCTCACACAGGGGTATCAATCATATTTAGGTCATAGTTCATTCCTCCAAGTTCAAAGATGTGCAGATCAATCATATTTAGGTCATAGTTCATTGTCTGCACATCTTTGTCTTACTTTCTTTGTATGTGTGTTGTATAGGAAGGACACTAAAGAGGATTATCTCAATTACAGCTCTTTCCATTTCTGCCTGTTGTGTATTCTTCTCTAAAGGTCTTGTACATGTACACCTGCTCACTCTGTTACATCGTCAATCTACTTATTTTTTCAGTCTGTCCCTTTAACTTTTCCTTTCTACATTTCTTAGAAAAATAATTATAGTTCATAAATCCGCATGAAGGTGCTTCATGTGGGCAACCAGATGTACTAGTTATATAACTGCAGATTGATTGACCAAGAATGTTCATCTGAATGGCAAGGGACACTGGTGATAAGGAAAGCAAGCTATCATGCAAAACTCGAGGCAACCTGATTGTACTTGAATTCATAGCAAGCTTTCAAAAAAAAAAAAACAGACACCTCAGATCTTCATTGCCATATCGACATGGTGTTTGGTAGAAGACAATAGCCCCAATGTTGCTGGCTCATTAAAAGAATAGAAGTGTGATATAAATTAATATCACTTTTTCTGCTTGCTCTTGCCCTAAGAAACACATCTCTGAATTCCTTGATAGTATCCTTAATCCCATAGGCACCACACTCCGTCATTTTTGAAAGATACGAACCATGCTTTGTCTGTCTTTTCTTCCATTGAGTTGCTACCGAGAGAACCTACCGTCTCTTCCTCCTTGATGTGTGCTCATTTTACACTTCTATACCTCATCCTGACGGCCTTAAAGCTCTCCAATTCTTTCTCAATAGGAGAACTAATCCACTTGTGTCAACTTCTGCTCTCCTTCGTCTTGCGGAACTAGTTCTGACTCTTAACTCCTTTCAGTTTAATGACCAATTCTTTGAGCAGATCAGTGGGGTTGCCATGGGTACTAAAATGGGACCTAGTTATGCTTGTCTATTCATGGGTTATCTTGAACACCTAGTATGGACTACATATGATGGCCCCCTTCCGTCTGTCTATCACAGATACATTGATGACTGTATTGGCATTACTGATATGCCTGAAGCCGATTTGTCACGCTTCATTAATTTCATTAATGTTTTCAACCCTTCTATTCGTTTTACTTCTCACATCTCCACTACTTGTGTCAACTTTCTTGACATTACTATCACCTTACGCCTATCCACTATCACTACATCAGTATATTACAAGCCTACTGATGCACATAGTTTCTCCTTTATACTTCTTCCCATCCCTGGGCTTGTCATGACTCTTTGCCATTCTCGCAGCTCTTGCGCCTTCATCGCCTTTGTAGTGAGGACGATGATTTCCTTGAGAGAGCTTGCGAGATGATTGATTTCTTTCGCAGGCGCCTATACCCGGAGAGGGTGCTTGTCTCTGCTATGCATCGAGTTCAGAAAATCACTCACCAGCAGGCCCTCACCAGCCAGCATAGGACTACTAACTCTGACAGAGTAAAACTTATCTTAACTTTCCACCCCCATAGTTCACTGGTGAAAAATGTTTTATTCCGTCATCTGTCTATCCTTAAGTCAGATCCTGAGACCCGTTCTGTCTTCCCTAACTATCCTTTGGTGGCTTACAGATGGGACAGAAGTCTTAAGGATATGTTGGTACACAGTTGCCTAAAGTCCAATATCCATACTCATTTTGGCACTGTCCAGTGTGGCGTCGGCGTTGCAACACGTGTGCTTATGTGATACAGATGCGTACTGTATCTTTTCCTTTAGCCACGTTTCTTATTGACGATGGTTTCACATACGAGTCCCGTAATCTTATCTATGCCATTATCTGTAAGCGGTGTAACAAGGCTTATATCGGCGAGACAGGTAAGAGGCTCAGTGACCGATTCGCCCAACACTTACGCGACATACGCCAATGCTCTTGGACCCCTGTAGCCACCCATTTCAATGATACTGGCCATTTAGGAGCTCACGATGTCCAGATCACAGCCATCCGATCATGTTCCTTGGATGATCGCAGTCGATTTGCTCTGGAAAATCGGTTGATTTCTTTGTATGGTACCTTGCGACCACGTGGGCTCAACGTATTACATTCCTATGCTTCTTAGTACTTTCTCTTCCCATGCCTTGTAATCTATATGGGTATATGTTGCATGTATTCAAGTTATATATTTACTAGATTTTTCATTGTTTCTCTTCCGTTCTATTTCTAGTTATTATGTGTGTTTTTTGTGTTACATTTATTTCGTTATTCGTTTTTATTCCCAGATTTTCATTAGAAAAGTTTTTATTTGGTTGTCCATTTGTTTTTAAAATTTGTCACTCCTGTTGTTCGTTTGCTTGATAAAGGCCTTGTTGGTCGAAACGTTGCTGTATTTTGTCATTGTTTTTGTAATTTGTAAAATTACAGTACTTTGTGATTACGTGTTGTGCCAATCAAATAGTTTTACTGCAGTCTCATCTATTTTGTGGATATAAAAGAGAACATAATCTAAGCTTGATAAAGACTGTTTGATCGAAACATTAATTTTGACTATTGTATTTTCTAAATTTACATTACTTTATTGTTTTGATCACTAACTTCTGGTATATCATTTTACAGCAGTCTATCTCTCTTCTTTCTTTCTTTCTTTTGCCTTACAGCGTCAGGATAAGAAGAGATTTATAGAACAGGCTTTTGTGTGCACTTCATAAACAGTGTCTTTCTTTGCCCCTGTTATTTCTGAAGTCCATCTTTTACGTGGTCGGCCATTGCTATGTATCCACTGTATTAGAGTAACATTGCTCCTTGAGGCGTACTCTCTTTTGGTAATCTGCTTACCATTGTGTTGCCGGGGCCCTCAAGGGGAGCAAAGAATAATAACACTTCGACCTACAAGGCATGTTGTAATATGTGACTGAGGTAGGGGTCTAGGAGGCTACCTAGTAAATAAAAAGCATCACAGAAATCAGATGTGCTGGTCTACTTGTAGGCACATAACTGGCACAATATATAATCACTTTTAGGCTCGGATCACATACAAATCACAAAGAGTGTTAACAAGTAGCTGATATCGAGCATTCGAAGAAGAAGAAGAAGGTCATCTACTTATGTGGCCAAACCCTTTAATTAGTTGTTTCTTGACGAAGTTCAGTACTGATGTTGTATCCACTTTTTTCCTGATGTCCTCATTTCTAAACCGGTGTCCTCTTGTCACTCCAACAATTCTGCATAGACACTTCATCTCTGTCGTGACTATTATCTTTCTTTCTTCTTTCTTCTTTTGTCATCACACTGCTACCGGGTTGTTGCCCAGTGTCGCGTTTTCTGTTTTGTCTTGCGGTGTTCTGGTGGCTTGGGTGATTGTTATTTTTGCTCTTTGACAGGATTCTGCTACGCCATCTAACCATCTTTTTCATGGTCTCCCTCTTGCCTTCTTTCCTGATGTTCTGTTGTAGAAGACTCTGTATACTGTGGAGTTTAGATACATTCTTATTAAGTGGCCAAACCACTTCATTCTTTGTTTCTCAATGTAATCCAAGCAAGGTTCTGTGCCAACTTTCTCTCTTATGCTGATGTTGGTGACTGTCTTTTCTGGTGTTGTTGGTAACTTTTCGCAGGCAGCACATTTCACATGTAGTTATTTTTTATGACTGTGCTTAGCTCATTGTCCATGTTTGGCTCATTGTGCATGTTTGGCTCTCGTAACACAAAGTAGGTATGAAAATGCTGTTGATCATCTGTTGCTTAGCTGTCAGCGAAATTTGGGGGTGCCTTAACAAAGGGGCTAGCTGGTAGGTTACAGCATTTGCTTTTTGCACTCTAACCTCTATCTCTCTATTTAGTCTTCCGTCTTCTGTGTATATTATCTCACTATTAATTACAAAATAAGAAACTCTTTAAGAAATTAACTAACTTATTATTCTCCAATAACTTCCACAGTACGACGAACCCAACGCCGATTCCTCCTAGCTGCTCACAAGGAAATACACAAGGAGGGTACAGAAATTATTACTGTGCACAACAAAATCAAATTGTCAATGATACCAGATAGTACAGATCGTGTACACTTTCTGCCAGTCGAAGAGAGTACTATTAGTGATAATAGTCTAACAACCAACAAGATGTGAAGCAACCTCTAAAACAGCTTGTAAACTATTGATATTGTCAACAATTTCTCAACATTAGATACAGTTTAGGAAAAAATTACATTTGGGATCACAAACTTCTGATAACATTTAATTTACTCTGTCGATTTATTCTTCTTCTTCAAACGTTCCATATCGACCACTTGTTAACCATTCTGTGTGATTTGTATGTGATCTGAGCCTAAGAGCGATTGTGTGTCAGTTTTTCGCCTACAAGTAGGCCAGCATATCTGATTTCTGCGATGCTTTTTATTTACAACGGTAACTTTGCTAGGTCCTACATCAGTTGTCTCTAACGGCATGCCTTGTAGGTTGCAGTGGTACTATTCTTTGCTTTCCTTACGGGTCCTGGCACCACAGAGGTGACTCTGTAGATTTAGAATTGGATTAATTTTAACCAAAAAAATGATTTCCTTGACAGGAAAATATAAATTGCATTAAGCATCATCAAATTTCAGACCTTTTAAAAAGTGCAAGTAATTTCCCTGGTCTTGAAGTTAAGAAAATAATAAATTAAGAGCTTGAAATAATTACTAGACTATAGATCATTTTATAATTCCAAGTGTGAATTTGATGATTTTATATTTCTTACAAATTTAGAAATTTATACATTCGTAGCCAGTTTAGAAGATGATACGTTAGCAGTCTAAAACACCACAAATACTGTGTCAAGTCATGTCTGGTCAGTTTGTTCATTCTGATGGTGAGTACCACATCTCCTTTTCTCTTTCTTTTCTCATTTTCTATTGTATATGTGTCGAGATAAGTGAGATGGAAATTTAAAGAAATGGACAAGATACAGTCTGGCAGAGTGCAACACCACGACGAAAGACAGAGGATGCTGGAGATTCATTGCAGCCAACCTTCAATGCGGAGATGGCACCTGATGATGATTGTATATGGTGTTTACTACCGCTTTTGATAGAAGAAATGAGAAGAGTTGCACCCCATAATTGAAGATAAGTATTTAGTTAAGCAGGTCAATAGCCACACTGGCCCACAAAGTTTTTACCTGGGCTAGTTTTATCTTATCAAGCCAGTTATCCCTTGAAACAATATGGGAATTCTAAGTTTTTGCTTATGGACTAAGTGTGATACAGCAATTGCTGTGAGCCCATGTTGTTATAGTATTTTTTAATGTTTTCTATCCGTCTGTCTCTTGGCATTCCTCATAATATCAAGCCAGAGGGAAGGGTACTGTTGTAGGTACAAAGTGATAGTCAACTTTGTTTCATTTTCATAATAGTGCAGCCATTTTTTTTATTTCTCTCCATATTTTGTATAGCATACATGGTTCCTATAGTTCCTTTGATGTCTGTTGATCTCCTTCTATATCTTCTGGTAACATTGATTGATTTTCTCAAATACCTTATTTCACATATAAGATTACTAAAAATAAACTGGCTGTACGAAACATATAAAATCAACGTTTTGAACAAAAAGTCTTCATCAAGCACATTATGCAATAAACATTCTTAAATGGTGTTGTTCGTTGTAGAACTACTCTACTTCATCTTCTTCTACTTCTTTGTGTTTGTTTTTTACGACCAATTTTAATCACTCTTTGTGATATGTTTGATCTTTGCCAAGAACGTGTATACGTTGCACATTAGTTTGGTAGGCCACTAAACACATAGACTTCTACACATTTAGAACACATCCAAACCTCCTTAGTTGCCTCTTACGACATGCATGGCAGGTAACAGTGGTTCTATTCTTTACATCCCAAATTTGGGCCCTGGTAAGCGCTCGGGCGACTCTACTTCATGTTTTTTATGCTTCACAGTTTGGTGAATAGTTTTGCAACTTTCTTAATACCTAATCCCAAGAAGATAATTTTCTTAATCCCTAATCTCATCAAGATAATTAACTTAAATCCTAATCTCAAGAAGATAATTTTCTTAATCCCTAATCTCAAGAAGATATCAGTAAAAAATACAACTTATTTCACCTTTTTTTTATTATAGTTTATCCTATGTGGTTACTTCTGCTGCTGTTGTTTCCAGGAGTTACTTCTCTTGTAACTGTCATTACTGCCTGTAGTATCGCTTTTAGGGCGGTTTTGGAAAGGCGGGACGAGATCCTGGGGAATTTAATGGCTGCATGGCTAGTGCAGTCAGTGCAAAGCTGTTCAGGTTAGCATTTATGCACATAACAGAAACAATTCTTGGCCTTACCGTGAATTGAACACGGGTCCCCACTTGAGACGCTCCTCCCTTGTAACAACATACTTTAATTAATTATATTAGTATATTTATATATTTCTATTTGCATATATTTTTACAATTTTATTAGTATATATTTATGTTTTTTTGTGCAAATGTTTATCTGTTTCTATTTCTATTTATTTTTCTGTTTTTATTTGCATATATATAATTATGTTTTTATTCACATATATATATTTATTTATTTTTATTACCATATGGCATATGTTTATCTCTTTGCATGCATATTTATTTTTGATTGTGTATACGGTTATAGTATTGTGATAAACAAATGAATACATATGGTATGCCGAATCTGTCTCTGTGGCTAAGTGGTTAAGCCTATTGCCTTGTGAGTCGAAGGTCGTTGGTTCGAATCCAGACCGCGCCGTTCTGTTCATGAGTGCAGTTTTTTCCAGAGACCCTAGGATTGTTGCTGGAGCTACGGAGTTCGTGCTTTATGTAATACTCTCGGCAGGTGGCTTGCCATTTCTGCGGAGAGGACCAAGCCAGATGGGGTAAAACCCAGTGCAATGAAGTCAATCCTTCGGCTTTAAAAAAAAAAAAAAAAATCTGTCTATTCATGATTTATCACAAAAGAATTATGCAAACTCGTATATGTTGTATACATTGATCCGCTGTTTACTATAAAGCTGTCGCTCGATTTAGACCTCAGCTTCTTAATAATTATTATTTTAATTCCCGTTGTGTCTTATGGCTGTGCAGTGTTTTATTTGCCGTTATTATAATCTAACTGCTGTTAGCAATATCTTTGCATCATGCAGTGACCATTTCCTAACCATTTTGCATTATTTTTTCATACCAATTTTACTAATAAATTGGTTTGTATTTCTGCTGACTAAATCAAATTGATGATGGTATCAGATTAAAAAAAAACCCAGCAAATATATTTTGTCTGGATGGAGTACATTTGGTGTAGTTTACAGGGTATCCCATGTAATGTGGTACCACTAATTCTTATAATAGAATATTTACTCACAAAATAGCTTGTTTCCAGTGATTCCTTAATATTTGCACATTTTGGGGGTAGGAAATATGGGAATCTTTGATGGCAGCAAAATGTGCAGAGCTTTGTTTAAATGTTAGTTCTACAGGGTGTTCAAAATAAAAGTAGCCCCTTCAATGAAAATGATACGGTTCAATTATGATGTAGTATAAGTCAAGTGAACAAGTCTTTTTATGATGGTGTGTAATTATGGTGCGGGAAGGGGCAATGAACAAATGTGATGAAAGGACAAGCTAGTCAGAGCTGGTTTAAATAGTAAATAGAGAAAATGCAATGCATATCTGGCAACTTTTGATTTATTAATGGGGCTACTTTTATCTTGAACACCCTATATAATGCTAGCTAAATGACTCTATAAAGGTAAGTCTAACTGCTCTGCAGTGACAGATAATGGCTTGTTAGTGCTAGAGATAACAGTTCTACAGTGCTGTACAAATGACCTATGCGGAAAGAGTTAATAACTTTATATAGCTAGCTATGGACTCTGTAGGGCTATAGTTATATAGTGCTAGACTATATGGTGGTAATGTATGATCTATATAGGGGTATAGCTAGTGACTATATAGTGGTAGTACTAATGGTTTTATATAGGTGTATAGCTAGTGGCTATATAGTGGTAGTACTAATGGTTTTATATAGGGGTAGAGCTAGTGACTATATAGTGGTAGTACTAATGGTTTTATATAGGGGTAGAGCTAGTGACTATATGGTGGTAGTACTAATGGTTTTATATAGGGGTAGAGTTAGTGACTATATAGTGGTAGTA
This sequence comes from Arion vulgaris, assembly GCA_020796225.1. Lineage (NCBI taxonomy): Eukaryota > Metazoa > Mollusca > Gastropoda > Stylommatophora > Arionidae > Arion > Arion vulgaris. The sequence goes on from CM036768.1 coordinate 9,890,793, forward strand.
CTAATGGTTTTATATAGGGGTAGAGCTAGTGACTATATAGTGGTAGTACTAATGGTTTTATATAGGGGTAGAGCTAGTGACTATATAGTGGTAGTACTAATGGTTTTATATAGGGGTAGAGTTAGTGACTATATAGTGGTAGTACTAATGGTTTTATATAGGGTAGAGCTAGTGATATATAGTGGTAGTACTAATGGTTTTATATAGGGGTAGAGCTAGTGACTATATAGTGGTAGTACTAATGGTTTTATATAGGGGTAGAGCTAGTGGCTATATAGTGGTAGTACTAATGGTTTTATATAGGGGTAGAGTTAGTGACTATATAGTGGTAGTACTAATGGTTTTATATAGGGTAAGCTAGTGACTATATAGTGGTAGTACTAATGGTTTTATATAGGGGTAGAGTAGTGCTATATAGTGGTAGTACTAATGGTTTATATAGGGTAGAGTAGTGACTATATAGTGGTAGTACTAATGGTTTTATATAGGGTAGAGTAGTGATATATAGTGGTAGTACAATGGTTTATATAGTATAGTTAGTGACTATATAGTGGTAGTACTAATGGTTTTATATAGGGGTAGAGTTAGTGACTATATAGTGGTAGTACTAATGGTTTTATATAGGGGTAGAGCTAGTGGCTATATAGTGGTAGTACTAATGGTTTTATATAGGGGTAGAGCTAGTGGCTATATAGTGGTAGTACTAATGGTTTTATATAGGGGTAGAGCTAGTGGCTATATAGTGGTAGTACTAATGGTTGTATATAGGGGTAGAGCTAGTGGCTATATAGTGGTAGTACTAATGGTTTTATATAGGGGTAGAGCTAGTGGCTATATAGTGGTAGTACTAATGGTTTTATATAGGGGTAGAGCTAGTGGCTATATAGTGGTAGTACTAATGGTTTTATATAGGGGTAGAGCTAGTGGCTATATAGTGGTAGTACTAATGGTTTTATATAGGGGTAGAGCTAGTGGCTATATAGTGGTAGTACTAATGGTTTTATATAGGGGTAGAGCTAGTGACTATATAGTGGTAGTACTAATGGTTTTATATAGGGGTAGAGCTAGTGGCTATATAGTGGTAGTACTAATGGTTTTATATAGGGGTAGAGCTAGTGACTATATAGTGGTAGTACTAATGGTTTTATATAGGGGTAGAGCTAGTGGCTATATAGTGGTAGTACTAATGGTTTTATATAGGGGTAGAGCTAGTGTCTATATAGTGGTAGTACTAATGGTTTTATATTGGGGTAGAGCTAGTGACTATATAGTGGTAGTACTAATGGTTTTATATAGGGGTAGAGCTAGTGACTATATAGTGGTAGTACTAATGGTTTTATATAGGGGTAGAGCTAGTGGCTATATAGTGGTAGTACTAATGGTTTTATATAGGGGTAGAGCTAGTGGCTATATAGTGGTAGTACTAATGGTTTTATATAGGGGTAGAGCTAGTGACTATATAGTGGTAGTACTAATGGTTTTATATAGGGGTAGAGCTAGTGACTATATAGTGGTAGTACTAATGGTTTTATATAGGGGTAGAGCTAGTGACTATATAGTGGTAGTATTAATGGTTTTATATAGGGGTAGAGCTAGTGGCTATACAGTGGTAGTATTAATGGTTTTAAATTTTCCACTGAAAGCTTTGTATAACGTTACAAAAAAAGATGCAACAATTTCTTTTTTCTTTTATTCTTTGCTTAATAAAGAGCTCTCTATGTCTTTAAGTTTATGTTGTCAATCAGGTAATGTGCTTGTCAAAATATTCTATTTTGTGTTTGAATCTGCCACTTCTTGAATAGGATGCCAAATCCTACTAATACTTCTATCAGTGGCGGCTCGTGATCATTTTTGTTGGTGGGGCCAGACAAACATTTTTGAAATAAATCATGGTTTTGTGTAGGTTATATTTTAATTTATGAAATAATAAATACACGTTACACATTGCTTTGGTGGGGCTCGGCCCCATAGGACCTTAATGACGAGCCGCAACTGACTTCTATTCAAGGATATCCGTGTTCTGACTTCAGTACTTTTTTATGAGAAATGTGCATAGGCATTTCAGTGATACATTGTAGCTAGAAATATTTATCATCATCTAGCTTGTCCTGAGCAGAACTTTGCTTCCCTAACAGTGGAATTTCTCTCTCTCTCTCTCTCTTATTGACCAGATGTCCCGCCTCTGCAGCCATCATTCTCAAACCATCAGTTACATCGTGAATCCATCTTCTTCATAGCCGTCCTCTTCTCCCCTTTGCCGGGATGCCACCTTTCATAATGGTCTTCTCCAACCCTTTGTGTTCTTTATATGTCCAAAATACTTCAATTTTCTCATTCTTGTTTGTAGCATCAGTCAGTCAAAATAGAATATTAACATATAATAATTTGCTAATTAAACACAATTTAAATGGTCAAGATACATGGGACACCCTGTATTTCACTTTCAAATTGCTCCAGGTACATGCAGGATACCCAAAAAAACACATTTTTATAATACTATAAAATTTGATTTGTATATTTTTATAATGTTATAAGTGTGGATGTTTTGAGATTTATAAATCATTGTAAATCAATATTTGCTGACTTCAATTCTTTTCATCTGCGACAAAGATCCTGTACATTATTAAGTGAAACTTGCATTAGAAGAATAAATAATTGAAGTTTACATGTGCACAAGGAAGAGTTATTTTGTCTACACATAGCTATTTGTTTTGTACATTTGTTCATGAACTATATTGTATGATTGTAAGCTCATTTGTGCATTTGAAAACAGACTGTGTACATATTTTATTTGTTTGTTTCTTCTTTCTTTTGTTCTTCTGTGCTTTTTGCCATTAGGCGTCACATGTTTAAATGATGATTAGTTTCTGAGATAGTGCGTGCTCTGTCACTTGATATGCTGTGATATTGTTGAGTTTTAAGATGTCTATGATTCCATCAATCCATCTTTTTCTTGCTCTGCCTCTTCCTGTTGATGATTCCATTTTCAGGTTGTACTCTTGCACTGCTGTAGTCGAAATCATTCTCACTAAGTAGCCAAACCATTTGAGTTTCTGTTTTCAATGAATCTAACAACAGGTTTTGTTCCGACTGTTCTTCTATTTTTTAAATTTAACTATAAATATATTAAATTCCTATTGCACCGTTAAATGTTACATAGTTGCCTGTTACATATGTTACATAATTGCCTGTAAGCAATTTCTCCATAGTGCTATATCCTGGAAAATTAGTTCTATCTCTTTTATGGAATTGAGTCTGATATTGCTTGCCTCTCTCAGTAAAGTTTGTGCACAGTGTTTCTCTATGACTTTTTGTTTCTTTCTTGAGCAATTTGCATTCCATTTCAAAGTCTGCTTTGTGATTCTTTTTGTGTGTGAAATTTAACAGCAGCCTGTGTTTTAGGGAACATGTCGAGCATATGATTGTCAAGACACGCAAAGGTTTGGCAGAAATGAGACTTATAGTGGCAGCTAATGTCGAGCAGCTGCTTGTCATCATGTCTCAGGTGCTGGTTCTTTCAACCATCGAATATGCGGAAAGAAATGGCAAACTACTGAACGTGTAAGTGGTGCCTAGAAAATAAACCACTCGTTTACTGTGGTTGATGGCTACGTCGTGTAAGGATATGCCACGATTTTCATTTCATCGTCACTGTTAGTAATACGTAAACTGAACGACTGGAGAGAATATAGAATGAAGCTATACGCAGTAGCGTATACTCGTCATTAAGAGCCAGTAGGGCCGGGCCCCACCAAAAATAAGGTGTAATGTGTATTTATTATTTTAAACATTAAAATATATCCTAACCGAAACCATGATTTTACCGATAATATCTGTCTGGCCCCACCAACAAAAATTATCACGAGCCGCCACTGGCTGTACGTATTATCCTAAGTTGCACTAAAGATACGCTCTGCGTGTTGTGAGGTTCCTCCTCGACTTCCTCGATATTTGTGCGTATAGACTCAAGATTCCTAGAGAACGTGCGTCTTTTAAAATAAGTGCTAACTATCATCCCCCATAGTATGAGCTGCTCAGCATCAGTTGTGAAAATCAGTTAAAGCGGGGCAAGTCATGGGTTTATCGTGCTGCAGACGCTGTTTAGCTGGTATGTGGGTTTACAATTACTATTACATTCTACACAGGTTCCAGAGAGAGTAATCATGTGGTGTTGGATACAGACGCCAAGGCCACCATTAATTAATGCAAACTGTAATGAAGGCGACATTATGATTTACACGGATGGTTTAGTAATTCACCACGATAAGTCCACGTGGGATGTCTCTGCATGCTTATATAGCACAAAGGTCAAGGAAGCCAGTGGTGCATTTAGTATGTCAATAAGCAGCATAACAATGAAGGTACTGGAGGTGACTATGGCAATACTCTGGCTGGAGTCGCAAAACTACACTCATACGTGCATTCTGTCCGATTCATTGAGTATGATCTAAAAGATGGAGGCTGGTTCGTTGAGCAGGCAATGGGCTGAATTAATACCAGCCTCAGCAATTAGCAGAATTACATTCAACTTTGTTCCGCGGCACACTGGTGTAGAAGGTAATGAGAGAGACGACAGGCTGGCTGGCTCTGCCACAATATCAGGGGTCAGCCAAAAGATAGAGCAGACATTCGGAACACCCTCATAGAGTGTTGCAGCAAAGATGATTTTTATCTAAACCAATCCACGTCAACTGCAAGACTGCAAGAGCTTGGATGAAGATGGCCCAATTAGTCAGGTGACCACAGTTGCCACCCTACAAAAGGAACGATGGATGCCAATAGAAGTTAGCATGCCAAGTACCGCAACATTACCATTACTCTTGGAAGAGAATGTACAGATTCTGGACAACATTAAGGCTGAACTCACAGTTATAAAAGATAATACAAGCGATGATGATGTCGTTGTTTATACCAATAGGTCTGTGCATCGTGGTAAAAAGTTAGACTGTGGTTTTTTGGTTAGCGCGCACGGTAGCGTTGTTGCAGGTGGAAGTGGAGCATACATTACAACTACTTCTAGTATGAGGATAGAGGTTGATGCCATTACTGCTGGCTCTATTGGACTCCGTTTACTGAGACCGTTGTTGTCTTTGACGCTCATGTGATGCTTCGGAAGATCCAGAATGGCAGGCTGCAGTATGAGGTGATGTCGTCTATACAGTGCCGGATTAGGCTAGCGCGGGGCCCGTAGCAAATTTTAGCGCGGGGCCCTAGGTTTTGTATGATAATAAAATAAAACACAACTTTACAAACAAACTTGTCTCGATTTAATGTTAGCAAATTTAGAGATAGCACTAGACAAATCAATTTCTCTAAGTAAATTACATTCAATGTTCATTTAGGTTGGTTATTTAGACGATCTTGTCCCATCGTGTTTCTTAACTCACTTTTTATACACTTTAATGTTCAAAAAGAACGTTCTCCGCTGCAGTTAGTAATCATTAAAGACAAATAAATTCGTAAGACTAATTCTACATTTGGGAAACACGACTCTAATGAATTTTCCATTATAAGTTTATAAAATTGCAGTTCAAGAGCCTCATGCTTTTCATTGTTAATAGCAGCAGCTACATTAATTTTAAGAAGTTCAGTGAACTGCATAAGTTCGTCGCCTAGGCTTTCTTCCAAATCCTCTTGGTAAGAGCTGACAATATTTGGAGTTCTTTTCAAGATCTCTTCTGCTGTAATAGATTTTAACTGCCGAAGTATTCCAAATACACCAGTCACTCTATGGTACAGCTTAAATCAATAACTTTGCAAACAAAACAGAACAGTTGTCCTTTAGTTTCTGTATAACACAACCAATCTCTCACGTGAGTTTTGTTTGTTGGTGTATGCGTGTATGTGAAAAACGACTTTCGACAAAATCGTGGATTGTTTCGTTATCGTATGTTTTTTGTGGTTTTTTAAAGACATGAAATCACTGTTCATATGTTGCACTTCGCTACTTTCTTTCACAATCCAATAATCTCGATTGAAGTTGTTTGGCCATTCACCAATATCGTTGGAGTACATTTTACTTTCTTTGTGTTTTTGGCTTGTAGATGATGTTGCTTCATTAGAAGCATGTGCTGTTCTTTCTGCCTCTCTTTGGCTTGAAGATGATATGGCTAAATTGGGAGGAATTGCTGTACATTCGATTTCAGTTTGTCTTGTGAAAAATGTGGCTCGTGAAGAGTTGCTAATCTTAATGGTAATATTGATAATGATGATTCTTCTATAGCACTGCCTTCATCTACTACACAGTGGGACACGTCTTCTGTATTTTCTGTTTCGATTTCGTTGGATTCAGCACCATCCGACACGACATTTAAAAATTCAGACAGCTTGCGTGTTTTTGATATAACATCTGGTTATTTTTTCCATTTTCATCTGTCACATAGGCGCGGGGCCCCTTAGAAGCGCGGGGCCCGTAGCATTTGCTACTTCTGCTACTAGGCTAATCCGGCGCTGCGTCTATAAAGGTTTCCCAAAATCCAGAAACTCAGGTGGATCTACTGTCTTGAGCATGCGGATGTTCGCGGCAGCGAGAGAACGAACATTTTTATATCAAAAGCATCGATTGTTGGGGAGTTTAGGACGGATAAGGAGAATATTATTCTGACTCCTGGCGATATACTGTTGGATGAGGACACTAAAATTGGTGCCGAATTAACCCAGCGATTGAAGGTGTTTGGAATTACACGTTGTTCAAGTAGATCTCGATGCTTAAGGGGCAGAAAGAGATTTCATTCAGCAATGGACTGAATCACTGCAGGCGTCAACAATTTGCAGAATTACACTTGTCTTTGTTCCGGGGCACATGGGTGTCGTTGGCAATGAGAGAGCAGACAGGCCGGCTGGCTCTGCCTCTATATCAGAGGGCCAGCCAATGGACAGAGCTGACATCGTGAACGCCCTCATAGAGCGTGGCCGCAGAGAGTCTTCATCTAAACCAATCCACGTCAACTACCAGATTGTGAGAACTGGGTTTGAAGATTGGTGTGGCAAGAAAAGAACGGGACAACAGGTATACGAGTAGGCTCATCAATCAAAATAGAACTGGTACGATCAGTCACTGAACGCTGTTGGAGATATTTGCGAAGGAGATCGGAGCACCTATGGACATGTCCGGAGTGCAATGAAGATATTCCAAACTGAAACTGAAACAGAGAGGAGTATGTTTAACCAGCGAGTCACAGGAACCATCAGTGTGTGTACTCTTCGACATCTGTTAGGGAATAAGTACCACCTATGGGTCTGTCCGGAGTGCTGTGACGTTAGTTCATTAACCAATATTCAATCTATGTGTCGATACGGGGAAAACGCACATGATTTTAAAAATCAAAGGTAATAGCAGTACATAAGTAATGTTCACATTTGTATAAGAAACCAACGTCTTTTGTTCTTAAAGCAGATATCGTTCACTCACAAACACATCAGCATTTAAGATGTTCATATCTAATCTTTCATTCACTCACAAACACATCAGTATTTAAGATGTTTATTATTTAATCTTTCATTCACCCACAAACACATCAGTATTTAAGATGTTCATATTTAATCTTTCATTCACCCACAAACACATCAGTATTTAAGATGTTTATATCTAATCTTTCATTCACCCACAAACACATCAGTATTTAAGATGTTCATATCTAATCTTTCATTCACCCACAAACACATCAGTATTTAAGATGTTCATATCTAATCTTTCATTCACCCACAAACACATCAGTATTTAAGATGTTCATATCTAATCTTTCATTCACCCACAAACACATCAGTATTTAAGATGTTTATATCTAATCTTTCATTCACCCACAAACACATCAATATTTAAGATGTTCATATCTAATCTTTCATTCACTCATAAACACATCAGTATTTAAGATGTTCATATCTAATCTTTCATTCACTCACAAACACATCAGTATTTAAGATGTTCATATCTAATCTTTCATTCACCCACAAACGCATCAGTATTTAAGATGTTCATATTTAATCTTTCATTCACTCATAAACACATCAGTATTTAAGATGTTCATATTTAATCTTTCATTCACCCACAAACACATCAGTATTTAAGATGTTCATATCTAATCTTTCATTCACCACAAACGCATCTAGTATTTAAGATGTTCATATTTGAATCTTTCATTAAATCACAAACATCATAAGCATTTAAGATGTTTATTATCAATCTTTCATTCACCCACGAAACAATCAGTATTTAAGGATGGGTCCATATTTAATCTTTCATTCACCCACAAACACATCAGTATTTAAGATGTTTATTATCTAATCTTTCATTCACCCACAAACACATCAGTATTTAAGATGTTCATATCTAATCTTTCATTCACCCATAAACACATCAGTATTTAAGATGTTCATATCTAATCTTTCATTCACCCACAAACACATCAGTATTTAAGATGTTCATATTTAATCTTTCATTCACTCACAAACACATCAGCATTTAAGATGTTTATTATTTAATCTTTCATTCACCCATAAACACATCAGCATTTAAGATGTTCATATCTAATCTTTCATTCACCCACAAACACATCAGTATTTAAGATTTTTCATATCTAATCTTTCATTCACCCACAAACACATCAGCATTTAAGATGTTTATTATTTAATCTTTCATTCACCCACAAACACATCAGTATTTAAGATGTTCATATTTAATCTTTCATTCACCCACAAACACATCAGCATTTAAGATGTTTATTATTTAATCTTTCATTCACCCATAAACACATCAGCATTTAAGATGTTCATATCTAATCTTTCATTCACCCACAAACACATCAGTATTTAAGATGTTCATATTTAATCTTTCATTCACCCATAAACACATCAGTATTTAAGATGTTCATTATTTAATCTTTCATTCACCCACAAACACATCAGTATTTAAGATGTTTATTATTTAATCTTTCATTCACCCACAAACACATCAGTATTTAAGATGTTCATTATTTAATCTTTCATTCACCCATAAACACATCAGCATTTAAGATGTTCTTTATTTAATCTTTCATTCACCCACAAACGCATCAGTATTTAAGATGTTCATATTTAATCTTTCATTCACCCACAAACACATCAGCATTTAAGATGTTCATATTTAATCTTTCATTCACCAAAACACATCAGCATTTAAGATGTTTATTATCTAATCTTTCATTCACCCACAAACACATCAGTATTTAAGATGTTCATATTTAATCTTTCATTCACTCACAAACACATCAGTATTTAAGATGTTCATATCTAATCTTTCATTCACTCACAAACACATCAGCATTTAAGATGTTCATATCTAATCTTTCATTCACCCATAAAACATCAGTATTTAAGATGTTCATATCTAATCTGACAAATAGGCTCACCGATAGTTGTAAGAAATAATATCAAAACATTTGAACCAATTGTTCCTTAAATTTCGATCCAGTTAAAGATTTTAACAATGACGTCACAGTCACTGACCTCATTAAACTAGGCTATTGCCTTGGAAACATACACTAATCTTGGCGGTAACCTTAGAAACATGGTAATCAAATATTGACACTGATAAAAACATCATTTAGTTAGATGTTTTCATGCAAATATATACAGCAGATATATCATCGTGTGCCGTTTCAAGTGTGGAGTGTGTGTTTAACCAGCGAGCCACATGAACCACCAGTGAGCGTACTCCATGTCATCTGTTGGGGTAGACTGAGCGACTATGGGTCTGACAGGAGTGCTATGACTTCGGTTCATTAACACATAGCCAACAGTTATCCAGAGTCTACATGTCAAATTGTTCAGTCTTATAACACGGTTACCTTCAAATAGTATTCCCTATCAGCCCATGATACACATCATCATCATCATCAAGGTGCGTATCCTTTATAGGACGTTGCTCTCTTTGCAGCACATCTGAAATTCACTCTGTCTCTTGCCAGTTCACCCACTTCGTCGATGGTCATATTCATAGTTTCTTTAATATCTTGTAGTCATCTTCTTCTTGGTCTGCCTCTGCCTCCTGGGACCCTGTCCTCTAATGTTGTTCTCTCCAGGCCATCATGACGCTTAATGTGACCAAAGTATCGAATTTTTCTGTATAGTATGTTGTTTAATACACATAATAAACGAAAACGTAGGAAGAGAACTGCCATGCAAGCTCTGGACTGAGGGAATAGCAGCCCTTGATATCCTCTGTATCATCATCATCATTTAGACTGCCCCTGTCGGAGCGTGACTCACATGACAACATTTTTATACATATCCCTGTCCTGAGTGAGTTTCCGATGTCTACCGCAGCCATATTCAACTCCTCTATGACATCGTGCACACATCTTCTTCTTGATCTTCCTCTTTCCTGACTTCCTGGTTCTGTGCAGTCCAGAACAATCATCTCCAGATAATGATATCGTTTTATATGTCAAAAGCCTTTTCTCCCTAATTTTTCTCTTCTTTATCAACCACTTCATGGGCTCTATAGTAAACAGAGTCTTCTACAACAGAACATCAGGAAACAAGGCGAGAGGAAGACCACGAAAAAGACGGTTAGTAGGCATAGCAGAATAGTGTCAAAGAGCAAAAATAACAATCACCCAAGCCACCAGAACAGCACAAAACAAAAACAGAAAACCACGACACTGGGCAACAACCCGGTAACTGTGTGATGACAAAAGAAGAAGAAGCAGGTCAACCATTTCTCTTCACCTTTAAGCTGATTTTGTAAAATGGATGTATTTGTTCATTGTTCTACTCATGATATTCTGAGCACTTTTCTGTATCATTTGCATTCAAAGAAAGCATTAATCGATTTTTCAACCATTTTATCAATAATCCATGCCTCAAAGCTTTTCTCTGCCAAGGAGAAAATTACATGCTTTTAAAAATTGTGTCTTTATATCAGCTTCCTTTCATGTGTTTCGTAGTTCTTTTAATTTCTACAGAGCCATGTTCATTTTTCTTTTTTTGTTCCCTTTATAATTTTCCGTCGCTCGAAAATAAGAGGTTCTGTTTCCGCATTATGTTTGTTCTCACCTATATACGCCCAGTACTAAACTTGGTCTCTGGCAGCACCACACAACAGAAAGCTCACCACGTGTGAAATGAAATGCTTGAGGAAGGCGGTGGGGTGTCACCAAGAAAGATAGTCCTCGAAACAAGGACATTAGAAGCAGAATGGACATAACCTCATGCACCGAATACATTGAAAGACAACAAATGCATTTGGTTGGAAATTTGATGAGAATGAAATACAACCAACCACCATTAACAGCATACAATAGAAATAGATCAGGTACTAGAGCCAAGGGAAGACCAAGAAAAGATGGATAAACAATATCAAGACCACAGTACATAAACACGGATATTCTTCTCTTCTTCTCTCGTACGTCTGCTGTTTATTCAGGCGGAAAGTCATGACACCTAATATTGCGCTTCAGGCTGATTTTTGCGTGGATCTATATTATTATTTTACAGGCATCCCTCAACCACATATACAGCCTCGCCGACATCAGAGGTACTTGAAGTGTAGATCCTTCAAGTGTGATCGTTGCAGGAGACCAGTTGCCCTTGTAGCTCTTTCTCAGACAGAGTTAGTTAGTGAAGGCAGAACGGATGACTTCTCTATCGACTTTCCTGCCTTTGGTGAGGTCGTTCTGTACGCTTCGTAAGATACACTCTTTAATGATCTAGTAACACGGATATAACACAAGAGCGGCTCATCTGGTCCTGGACGGAAATGAAAGCTCTCACTCCTACGCTTAACGGCAAGAGTGGACAACCAATTCCATCCTCTACCTGGGGAAAGACAATAGACAAAATACACGACGCGTATTAAATGGCGTCGCCTGCACCTATGAAAATCGTACATATCCTCAAAGGACGTAGCCATCAACCACAGTAAACGAGTCGTTGATTTTCTAGCACCACTTATACGTTCAGTAGTTTGCCATTGCTTTCTGAACGGGTGGCGCCATCGTCCTTTGTTAAAATCAACGGAAACAATTTGGAAGCAAACTGTCCGCAGCGTGATTCGAACTCAGAACGTCGGGGTTAATAGACAGAGCATAACCCTAGACCACAGACGCCACTCTGCACCCTATACCACACCTCAAATGTACAATATAAACAAAATGTGATAGGATATATATTTGAATATTTCTATCCAATAATGAAATATATCAATAAATACAATTTAGCTTGTATTTAATAAATAAAAACAATAATAAACCTCTCGTACCGTTATACGTTACATAGGACTACAAGTATTTCTCCATACGCTCTTACCAGGCAACTCGCTAACTCTCCATGAAACTGAGACCGATATTTCCGCCTCTCTCAGCAAAGTTGTTTCAGGTCTCTAGGTCGACCTCTCTTTCTTGAACCCTTTGCATCCCACTTCAATGCCTGCTGTGATATTCGTTGATCATTTCTCCTCAAGGTGTGTCCAACATATCTCCATCTTCTCTTTCTTATAACAGTTGTCACTAGTGGTTTTTAATGGTCTGTTAAATTACCTTACTTTTTTTAAATTTTAATATTTTGCCTTTAGGAAATCTCTGGGGCATTTTTCTTGCGTTTCGAAGATTTTGGGTCTGAATCCGGAACGCGCCGTTCTGTTCACTTGTTTTTAAACAAAAATTTAATCATTTTTTCCAGAGATCCCATAGGATTGTTGCGGGAGCTGCGGAGTTCGTTCAGCAATCTCGTCAGGTGACGGGCCATTTCTGACGAGAGGGATCTAAAAATATCAATGAAGTTGATTCTTTGCTTTTTGATTCCAGTTTTTTAAGAAAGCACAGTAGTAAACTAATTTCTTTTTTTTGTATGTCTTACCTCCAATATCAACGCTCCTACTTCCCTCCACACACATTTCATCTCCCAATTCAGGTTGTTTGTATTTCCCATGAGCTTCCTCTCAACAGAGGCTCTTGTGAATATTATTATTACTATTATTATCAGTGGCGGCTCGTGATCCATTTTGTTGGTGGGGCCAGATACAAGTTTTCGGAAGGAAAAATCATGGTTTTGGATTAGGTTACATTTTAGTTTATTAAATAATAATTCACGTACACATTATTTTGATGGGGCCTGGCCCCACTGGCCCTTAATGACGAGCCGCCAATGATTATTATTATTATTATATTATTATTAAAATTACTAAAAGTAAAATGGAGTGATTTCGTTTCGAACAACACGGTGAGAGATAGAACACAGCAACAACCCGTATCAAATATTATAAGGAAACGAAGGTGGAAATATTTAGGTCATGTTCTTAGATCAGACGAAATCGACAAGTCCTTATGTGGTCACCAGTTGGGAAAAGAAAATGTGGAAGATCTAAGACCACTCTTCGAAGAACCATCCAACAAGAAAGTAAACTATTGGGATGTAAAACCATACAAGATCTCCAACTGCTAGCAAAGAACCGTATCACATGGAGATCTAAAACCTCTGTCCTATGTGCCGCCTTTGGCACGAAAGGAACAAACTAACTAACTATTATCATGTATTTTCCTCTAGCACCGTTATACGTTACATATGACCTGCAGCAGTCAATTTCTCTATACCGCTCTATCCCGAACAACTTGTTCAATCTCCGTTATACGTTACATAGGTCCTGTAATCAATTTCTCCATAGCAATCTATCCTTGGCAACTTGCTCAATCTCCGCAATACGTTACGTATGACTTGCAATCAATTTATCTATACCGTTCTATCCTCAACAACTCGCTCAATCTCATCTATAGAATTGAGTCCGATATCATTATGATTATGCCATGTTCCATATAGGATCATCGTTTTTGTGTCCCTTGTTATCTTGTATATTTGCTTGATAAAGACCTTTATGTCAAAACGTTGATTCAGTATTGCTCTGTGCTCTATACAACTACTTTATAATTACTGTAAAACAATCAAATATTGTTTTAATTTATTTCACTCTTTCTATATATCATTACTGTAGACTCTTCAATCATTGATATGTTTATTCCCTTTGCCTTCCATGAATTCAACTTTAATCATATCGCCCTCTATAACAACTCTGACTGATTTTTTACTTGAGGGCTTGCTTTCCTTATCAATATCATTCCGGCGAGCCTTCTTAACCCTTTCGCTGCTACATACTTTCTGAAGGCTGAGCTAAAAGTAGCTACTCCATGTTTCTAGGTCACAAACGTGAATGTACGCCTATAGCAGTGACAGCATCAATGTATAACGTGTTAATACATCTTTAGCCCACAGAGGAGAGATAATAATAGACGTGTTAATGTGTCTTTAGAAGTGAATGGGAAAAACGTATATATACGTCCTTAGCAGCTAAAGGGTTAAACTGAGTTTTAAAAGGGTTTCAAAGCCGAAGGATTGACTTCATTGCACCGGGTTTTACCCATATGGCTCGGCCCCTCTCTGCAGAACTGGCACGCCACCTGTCGAGAGTATTGCACAAAGCACGAACTCTATAGCCCCAGCAACAATCCTAGGGGTCTCTGGAAAAAACTGCACTCGTGAACAGAACGGCGCGGTCCGGACTCGAACCCACGACCTTCGACTCACAAGGCAAAGGGCTTAACCACTTAGCCAGAGACAGAGATACTTGTAATTTAGATACCCAAGGGAAGGATCAGGTTCCCTTTAGCTCAATCGCGTAACGTTTATATACGGATAATATTTTGACCCAAGCTGGCTTCGAACCCCGGAAAGTCACTGCACCTTGTCACTGGCTCGGTGTGTTATCAACTTCCCTTTCGACGACGCTAATCATTGAAACGAGACAAAACAAATATAAAAAAAATGTTGCAACAAATCGAAGCTACAACATTGATGTTTGTTAGCGCAGTTGCTATGGTAACTCTATAGTTTTCTCAGTTCTGGGAAACAAATAATTGTTTTGTCGTTGCAGTTTCCAAGTCCAATATCGAATACACTTAATGCATGATTCGATTACTGTCAAAAATCGATGAACATTTCGCAATTTTAATGTCAAAAAAAAATAATTAAGTTAGTTTGAAAACATGTCAGAAATATTCGCAATATGTAGATCATTATCTACGCACATGTATTGAAAGTGGAATTGATTGATAGGACCATCCTCATTGCACTTCGGTGAGTAGTCATGTGTGCTCCGATCTCTTTCTTACATGGGAAGATCTCAGCTGCAGTGCACGAACTCCGTAGCACCCGCGAGGATCCCCGATGTAATTTTGAAGATGGTGAAGATATTTTTTGTAGGAGTTTTTATTTTGAATAATTTCTAATGAATTCTGTCGGGGCAGCGGCTTTCCAGTATGCTCTTCTCGATTTTTGAACTGCCAAGGGTTCTTTTACGTGCTCAAATTGAACACGGGACCTACGTTTTATCGTCCGTCTCCGATACTACTAGGAACTCGATTTCACCTACACTGAGAACAGGAATCTCTGAAAAAATATCCAAATAGCTCCTGGAGGGAGCGAACCTGGTACCTTTGACACGGGAGACGGACACCTAACCTCTACGCAACAGAGCCTTTTATGTAAGTTGAATTAATATATGTCAGTTGGTCATATTATTAATATATGTATGTTGGGCACACCTTGAGGAGAAATGATCAACGAATATCAAAGCAGGCATTGAAGTGGGATGCAAAGGGTTCAAGAAAGAGAGGTCGATCTAAGGAGACCCTGAAGCGAACTTTGCTGAGAGAGGCAGGAAATATCGGTCTCAGTTCCATGGAGGAGATTGAGCGAGTTGCCCAGGATAGAGCGGTATGGAGAAATTACTTGCAGGCCCTATGTAACGTATAACGGTACGAGAGGAATTATTATTATTATTATTAGTTGCAGTAGTGTATGCGTGCATAGATTATATAAATGAGTTATCATCATCAAATAACTTGTCCTTAGCAGAGCTTTGCCACCTTAACAGTCCTTCGGAATTTCCCTCTCTCATAGGCCAGATGCTCCGCCTCTGCAGCTGTCATGCTTAAACCATCAGTTACACATTGAATCCATCTTCTCCTTGATCTCCTTTTGCCGGGATTCCTCCTTTCATGAAGATGTTCTTCAGCTCGTTGTGTCTCTTTTTATATCCAAAATCCTACTATTTGTCTCATTATTATTTGTAGCATCAATTACTTTTCTTTGATTTTGAGTTCTTCCTGGATGGATATATTTGTTCTCTTCTTTGTCTCTGATATACGGGTGACTTTTTTTTGTAATACTTATATTCAAAAGCACATATATATGGGTGATACGCTTGTGATTGTACGCAAATTACATTATGTACGTGAAGGAATGTAAATTAATAGTAATGGTATTAGCCGTCCATCACAAGCGATGATGACAACAGTCTCAGACGTGTGCTGCTGCACCTCTCTGGTGTGTGCGGAGGTGACTGTAGAGTCTAATCCTAGAACACAATCCGATACCACAGGTGGGGCATACGGGATCATGGTTAGACATTTAGGTGTTGTGTGTTCTGTATTTTCGAACACAGCTCGTTTTCTCTGTGACTCAGCGGCACGACGATTCTCAGCTATGCCAGTTCCTTTTGTGTTGTTACATCGCCTTATTTGGCGATCTTGCGCCATTGATTACCAGGACGTGGTGTCTATATTGAAGCATTTCAGAGACACTTTAAGAGTGCCTTGAATTTGCCTTTCACTTGAATGCCTGCTTTGGTATTCTTTGATCATTTCTTCTCAAAGTGTGCAAAATATATCTCCATCGTCTCCTTCTTATAACAGTTGTCATTAGTGGTTGACCAGACATTTCTCTGATTTCATCACTTCTCCTGAATTTGTCCCATTTTACATTCATTATTTTTCGTAGACATCTATTTTAAAATGCATTTAACTTACTTTCGATCATCATCATCAGGTGCCGTCTCCATATCGAAGGTTGGCTGCAATGAATCTCCAGCATCTTCTGTCTTTCGCCTTGGTTTTGCACACTGCCAGACTGTAACCTGTCAATTTCTTAAAGTTTCCCTCCCACTTATCTCTCGGTCTTTCTCTTGCTCTTTCCCCCTCAACCTTCCCCTCTAGTAAATGTTTTATCATGGTGTCATATCTTTTTATGTGCCCAAAATATTTTACTTGTCTGAATTTTATTTCTCTTAATACTTGTTTCTTCATGCCTAGTTTTCCTAAAACTTGTTTATTTGTCTGTATTTCTGTCCATGAAACTCTGCCTATTCTTCTATATATCCACATCTCAAATGCATAAATTCTGTCTTCTAACTGCTTGTTCATTATCCATGTTTTCCTAAAACTTGTTTATTTGTCTGTATTTCTGTCCATGAAACTCTGCCTATTCTTCTATATATCCACATCTCAAATGCATCAATTCTGTCTTCTAACTGCTTGTTCATTATCCATGTTTCCGAGCCATACATTAATATAGGATATATACTGCATTTGATCATTCTCATTTTTAGCCTGTTTGTAATTTGTTTGGATGTCAGTAACTTTCTCATACTATTGAAATTATCCTTGGCCATTCTCTTTTTAATTTCTGTTATACATCTGCCATCCTCTGTTATCATATGACCAAGTTATAAGAAACTTTTTACTTGATGTAGTAATTCTCCATGTATTTTTATATTCATTTTAGATTTCTCCATTTCCTTGTTGATCACCAGTTGATTACTTTCTACATTTCTAGTTATTTTCCAACTCTATCTGCATATGTTAGGATTGATACAAGTTGTAATTTAACATTCTTAATTTACATTCATACATAGTCTGATAATAAATACATAACATCAGTATTTGGAATGCAGATAAGCTATAATGAAATACAACCAACCACCAATAACAACATACAATAAAAAGAGATCGGGTACTAGAGCTAAGGGAAGATGGATAAACAATATCAAGACTACACTATATAAACACGGATATAACACAACAAGGGTGACTCATCTTGCCCTAGAACGCAAATTAAAGCTCTCATCCCTACGCTTAACGGCAAGAGTGGACAGCCAACTACATCTTCCACCTGGGAATAGACAAAATAGACAATAGATAAGCTATAAAAAGACAAATATAATGAAGACACTCATGTTGTCAAGTATTGCAAATACCACTCTGGACTCAAAACTAATTTTAAAAGACAAGGTGGCTTATCAATTTTGGTATCAATTTTAAATGCACGGGAGATACGAAACAAGAAATTATGCTACAAATTGTCCAAACAACACCAACTTAAAAAAGTCTGAACAAAATACGAAACTACAAGTTATATAGTTTTAACGCCCGAGTGGTTACCGGGCCCAAATTTGAGGTGTAAAGAATAGAACCACTATTACCTGCCTCGCATGTCGTTAGAGGCGACTAAGGAGGTTTGGATGAAATCGGATGCATGTGTCCTAAGCGTGAAGAAGTCTATGCGTTTAGGGGCCTAACAAACCAATGTGCAACGTATACACGTTCTTGGCAAAGATCAAACATATTACAAAGAGTGATTAAAATTGGTCGTAAAGAATGAACGCAAAGAAGAAGAAGAAGATATAGTTTTACAACTAAATTATGAATTGTCACTTCCAATGTTGTCTCAATCCTAATACATGCAAGAGTTTGTTTTATTGGCTCTCTCTCTCTTTCTCTCTCTCTCTATCTCTCTCTTTCTCTCTCTTTCTCTCTCTCTCTCTCTTTCTCTCACACACACGTTTTGTTTGTTTTTAATGTAGTGGTTTTGTTTGTTATGTAGTAATTTTGTTTGTTAATTTTTGTGTGGATTAAAGCCTCTCTGAGCCGAGGCGCGCTCTTCCAACCTTGTTTTGGTTATATCAGAGCATGTAGGCCAACACACTTTTCTTTTATATGTAGGCCAACAAACTTTTCTTTTATACATAGACCAACAAACGATGAAAAAAGAATTAACTCCTTTCGGAGTATTTATACATCTAACCAGTGGCGGCTCGTCATTAAGGGCCTATGGGGCCAGGACCCACTAAAATTAATGTGTAACGTATTTTTTTTAGAAATTAAAATATACCCTAACACAAAATCATGATTTTTTCTAAAATAATTGTCTGACCCAACCAACAAAATTGAACACGATCCGCCACTGCATCCAACATGTCTGCGTTATCGTTTCCGAGTGTAGTAGCTTGTCCAGCAACCTATTGTATATTTATTTTGATGTCAGGTGATGTAACAAGCTCTCACATTAATTCAAACAATTTTATTTGATACTATTGTGGCCCCCTGCAATGTAAGGCCGACTAGCTCAGACGGGAAATTAACAAAATTAAGTTTAATGGGGCCGGATTTTTTAAATATATGTTCGATAGAACACTGCAAGCTTTTCTGCAATTTTACTCAATTATATGAAGCCATGGTTATTTAATTTTTGAAAAATATTAATAATGCTGATATTTCTTATTTTTATTTATTTTTTATTTTTTTAATGGGGCCCGTCCCAGATGTGCCATACCAGGTGGACCCGTACAACGGAACGTGAAAACGTTTATAAACTATCAAGCCCCGTCAATCCTTCGATAGATGACACTCCTAGTTTTGTACAAGGGTAGCCATGTGGCATTTAATGAAGGCTTTCGACCTTCGGCTTCGATCAAGTGGGCACCAGTTCCGTAACACAAGCTGTTATCTTTGTGAACCCATATAATAGGTCACGTGAGAGATATCAAGCGATACAGATACTACACTTTGATCTTAACCAAAAGGCCGTTAATATAACCTTGATTTAGAATGCTGTGTTGTTTTTAAAATGAATTCGTCTATATACAACAATATTGGAATGCGAGATCACGCGACGGTTGTGGTCTTATTTCCTAGAATTTTTACCTGAGCCCGCCTGCCGTATGTTATTGGAGGCAATGATACTATCTACATTATCATATTTCTGCTTTAAATAGAATTCCAGTTTGTTAAGATTTCACTGCAGTTTATTTCTTTCTATGTTTCAACAACACATACCCTTTGTCTATTGATTGTTTATCGCCCTTTACAAATATATCCTTTTTTGCGCTCTAATTACCTCCCATTGATTTACGTGACAAACAGTCTCTGTTTCTCTGGTCGTCAGGACAATATTTGTTCACGACGGAACACAGGCACGCAGTGAATGTTAAGTAACACTAATTGTGATTGAGAGAGAGAGAGAGAGAGAGAGAGAGAATAGGGAGTAGGAGAAAGGTAGAAACAGTGACTGAGAGTGTGAGAGAGGAAGAGCGGGAGAAAGAGACTGAGTGGTATGATAATGATGAGAAAGAAACAGGATAAAAGATAGAAAGATGGAGTGAGAAAGAGGAAGAAAGAGACGGGGGTCGGAGCGTGGGAAGGAGAAAGGAACAGAGTAAGAGAGAGAAAGGTGGAAATATGGGGAGAGGAAGAAAGAGACATACCAGAGTGAGAAAGAGGAAGAAGCAGATTAAGAGAGAGAAAAATGTAGAGAGAGAGTGAGAGGGAGAGATGGAGTGGAAGAAAGAGACTGAACGGTGTGAGAGTGAGAAGGAGAAAGAAACAGAGTAGGAGATAGAAAGATTGAGCAAGAAAGAGGAAGAAATAGACAGGGGTCTGAGCGCGAGAAAGTGAAAGAAAAAGAGAAAGAGAGGGAACGGTGGAGAGAGAGAGAGAGAGAGAGAGAGAGAGCGATGAAGAAAGAGACAGAGTTATGAGAATGAGAACGAGAACGAAGCAGAGTAAGGAGAGAAAGATGTAGAAAAAGAGAGAGAGTGTGTGAGAGAAAGAGCGGAAGAAAGAGACTGGGAGGTTTGAGAGTGAGATGGAAAAAAATGCAGAATTGGGAAGAGAAAGGTGAAGAGAGAGAGAGAGAGTGGGGGAGAAAGAGACAGAGACAGAGACATAAGAGTGAGAAGAAAAAAGAAGCAGAGTAAGGGAGAGAAAGGTGGAGAGAGAGAGAGAGAGAGAGGAAGAAAGAAAGAGACTGAGGGGTATGTAAGTGAGAAGGAGAAACAGAGTAAGGAAGAGAAAGGTGAGAGAGAGAGAAACAGAGTAAGGAGAGAAAACGAAAAGTGGAGAGAGACTTAAAGGTACTGAAGGTATGAGAGTGAAGTGGTGAGGAGAAAGGAACAGAGTAAGTGAGAGTGAGATGGAGAGGCAGAGAGAGAGAAAGACTAAGCGGTGTAGGAGTGAGGAGGAGATGGAGAAAGTGAATGACAATTGAATGAACAGAGAAGGGAATAAAAAAAAAAATAGCGCCGGAAAGATAGGAAGATACAGGAAAAAATAAAATGAGAGACAAAGTGAGAGATTGAGAGAAAGATAGAGGTTGTGATAGAAAAGAAAGGGAATTTGGGAGAAAATGAGTAACAGAGAAAGTGAGAGAAAGGGAGTGAGAGAATGTGTGAGAGGAAAAGTGAGTGAAAAAATATTGAGAGATAGATAAATGGTAGAGCGAAAGATAAAGATAAGGCAGATTTAGTGCATGCGTGCGTGAGTGAAGGACAGCAAGAGAGAGAAACATATGAGTGAGATGGGAGGAGGAGAGATTTATCGCGTGCGTGAGTGAGCGAGTGAGTGAGAGACAGTAAGAGAGAGAAGAGAGAGAGAGAGATGAGGTAAATAAAAGGGAAAAGATTGAAGAAAGACTTTGTGATATGTTTAATCTTTGCCAAGAACGTGTATACGTTGCACATTGGTTTGTAGGCCCCTAAACGCATAGACTTCTACACGTTTAGGATACATGCATCCGATTTCAGCCAAACCTCCTTAGTCGCCTCTTACGACATGCATGGCAGGTAACAGTGGTTCTATTCTTTACACCCCAAATTTGGACCCAGGTAACCACTCGGGCGGCCCAGGCGTATCAATAGCTGAGGTTGTCCGTAATCCTGATAAACCACCTATAAGAGTTGTCAGGCAGATCATTGACTGGTCGTCTGTTTTAAGGATGTATCTCTTGGATGTCTCTTAGAATCCAAATGAGTAATCTACCCCTGGTTGGTACACACGTGCAATGTGAACCCCAGTCGATGATCAGATTGAGAGAGATGGGTGTCGATATTTGTACAGCCTGAAAAGTGCGACATAAGATATAAACAAAAAGATTGATCAATCTGTAGTAGCCCCCAGCTCCAAGGTAGTAGCTAACAGATTAGACAGGTAGTTTAGATAGAGATAGGCTTGTAACCGGAGATAAGTAGAGACTTAGTGTTTGCACACCAAAACTGCCCACTATAAGCAGTAGCAACACTAGAACGAGACATTGACGTAGTGAAACTAGTTGACGTAGATGTTAGTACTGCTTAGCGACGTAGTGACAACATAAGGAGAACGATATAAACACTACCGCTGGACAGACGTGTTTTTGTTTACTCATCAATAACATCACCAAATAAATATATATGGAGTCTGCAAGACAATGTTTGTCAATAAATTGTTCAGTATACCATCATAAGATACTACCATCATCACTACAATAAGAACACCATCAAAGAAACATCAAAACTACAACAAATCAATATCAAACTGGGTGTTGGGCTGCTGGACGCTGATAGAATTGTTGAGGTGGAGATAGGAGCACGTATGGACATGTTCGGAGTGCTATGATAATAGTCCTTAAATAACTAGTGAGCCCGTCTGCCCAGCGTGCTCGTAGCGCGTTGGACTACGGGTGACAAGTCCTCTGTGAGTGCGGGTTCAACTCCGCGGACTGACAGAAAAGCCACAGATTCCCCAGATTTACGGTGTTCGTGGCACCGAACCGAAGGGTTACGATGTCCATGACACCGAGCCGAAGAGCTTTCAGTTCAAGTGCTTCTAGGTCGGGAAAATAAAAAATAACTGGTGACAGATAGCTGAATGTGAATCCCTTGAAAGCTCAGAAAATTAGCGTTCTACCCTAGACGTCTATTGTCTTTCTCCGAGTCACTGATGGAATTGGTTGTCCACTCTTACTGTTAAGCGTAGAGTGGAGGAGTGGGAGCTTTAATTTGCATTTCAGAGCCAGATGAGACGCCCTTGTTGTATTATATCCGTATTTAGGCGAATCAAGTAAAAACAAAGTACTGTAGTTTTACAAAATACAAAAACAATTACAATACACAGTAACGTTTCGACCAAAATGCCTTTATCAAGCAAAGGATACAAAAGAAATGAGGAAATTCACTTAAAACTACAGTACTTTGTGTTTACGTGTTTCACCATCGCTACATAGTTTTACTGCAGTCTTCCATTTTATCGATAATATATCCGTGTTTATTTAGTGTGATTTTGATATTGTCTATCCTTTTTTTTTTGCGTCTTCCCTTGGCTCTAGTACCTATCTCTTTTTATTGTATGATGTTATTGGCGATAGGTTGTTTCCAAAACGTTTCACTGTCAACAAAACAAAGAATGTATTCAGCATCAACTTGTAAAACAGATACACAAAAAACCTACCAAGAATAACATAAAAGAAACCATCAGAGTTTAGTCACAATATTTCTTTATATTCACATAACTTGTACAATATTCCCAACAAGATATTGATTAATATTACCAAAAATATCAACATTTGTTTATGTTAGATATACATCAATCAACATCAACAAAGATGATTTAGCAGCCTCCGTAACAACGTTGGGCCTAGTCGTTTTACAAAGCACTAGATCATGTGTAGAATGTAAAACAAAGCATTCATTAAAGAATTATATATATATATATATATATATATTTACATACATGTACAAGACTTCACATACATTTTTTTCAGCAAACGGAAGAATAACTAATGAAATCCAACACAGATGCAACAAAGAAAATCAAATGATAGGACAAATGGTATTAATTTTAAAATGTAAACATGTTACTATGAACACAAAAAGAGCAATGTTCAACACAATCTTTCCCCCCACATTATGCTGTTAGTGCCAAACCTGGACACTGACAACAAATTATAGAAGAAAACTAGTCACGACAGAGATGATGTGTCTACGCAGAATGCTGGGTGTAACAAGAAGAGACCGGTTGAGAAATGAAGATATCAGGAAATAAGTGGGTACAACATCAGTACTAGACTTCATCAAGAAACAACAAATTAAATGGTTCGGCCACGTAAGCAGATTACCAACAGACAGTGCACGATACAATGCGTACAAAGCAAAAGGACGGCCACGCAAAAGATGAACCTCAGAGATAACAGAGGCGACGAAAGACACTATCTACGAAGCGCACATAAGTACCCGTTTTAGAAATCTCTTCTTGACCTGACTGTGAGGCAAACAGGATTGGAGACAAGAAAGAAAGAAGGTATATATATATCTACATATGAAATATTTAAACAAAAAATATGCTACGAATTGTCAAAGTAACATCAACTTTTAAAAGTTTAAATAAAATATAGAATTGTAAGTTATATAGTTTTAAAACTAAATTACTAGTTTTCAATTCCAATGTTATATAAATCCTAACATATGCCAGCGAGTTCGAAAATGACTAAAGATATAGAAAATACGTTGAATGTATTTGAAAATAGATGTCTGCGTTTTTAGGGAAACGAAGCAGCCGACAAACTAAACAAAGAGGGCGGGCAACTACCTCAGACTGATCTCGAGATCAGTTATGAGGAAGTCAAAACAACCATCGGTTAGCACTATAGAAGCAAATGGGCAAAAGATCACCCTCAGTACACAGACAGTGACGGATACTATGGTCTCTCTCGCAGTGAACAAGTTGCCATACTTCGCCTCCGTACCGGACACAACAAGCTCCGAGCCCACATGTTCCATAAATTTAAAATCGGCACAACTAGCCTGTGCCCCTGCAAAATGGCAGACATGACGGCAGAACATGTCCTGCAAGACTGTCAACGGTTAGCAGGTATAAGGAAAGAGTCATGGCCACAACACACAGAGTTTCGCGAAAAGCTGTACGGAGGAACGGAGTGCCTTAAAACAACAGTAAAATTCATGATAAAAATTGGTTCATCACTCTAGGCCGGGAACGCAAGAGAGAGAGAGAGAGATGTCTGCGAAAAAAATGAACATAAAATGGGACAAATTCAGGATAAGTGAAGAAATCAGAAAAAAGTCTGGTCAAGCACTAGTAAGAACTGTTATAAGTAGGAGAAGATGGAGATATGTTGAGCAAACCTTGAGAAGAAGTTATCAAAGAATACCAAAGCAGACATTGAAGTCGGAGGCAGATGATTCTAGAAAGAGAGGACGCCTTAAGGAAACCATGAAACGAACTTTGCTGAGAGAGGTAGGAAATAGCCGACTCAATTCCGTGGAAGAGATTGAGCAAGTTGCCAAGGACAGAGCAGAACAGAGAAGTTACTTGCAGGCCCCATGTAACGTATAACTGTAGAAGATGAATATACATATATATATATATGAAACAGCTCTTTCTATATCTTTTTGTAATTATTCATTTACGTTTTCAAATGAGCATAAAGCTTCAGTTTATCTCTGATATTTAATGTTGACCTATGCGCTCTGATATAACCAAAACAAGGTTCACCTTAGGTTGAAAGGGCATCCCTTGTCATAAAGAGGTTTTAATCCCCTAAATAACAAAGACATTAAATTTGTTTTTCTTCAGTTCAGCGTTTTAAGGAAACACACTGTTGGAATTGTTTCTAACACAATGTTAGCTTCTCATAGCAGCTTATGTAACAAAGCTATCGAATCTTAATGAAAATCTGTGGCATATCCTCTCACAGGACGTCGACATCAACCACAGTAAACTAGTCATCCATTTTATAAGCACCACTTATACGTTCAGTAGTTTGTCATTGTTTTCTGAACGATGATGTATATTTTTACCGTTGTTAAAATTCAAGGGAACTAATTTTCTTACAAAATGCCCGCCGCGGTGTTAGAACCAGGTATGCCTGGATTGTGATCGAGCTCACTATCTCTTAAGCTACAGGCGCCCTATATATATGTATAAATCTATAAATCTATCAATCTTTATATTAATCTATATCCTTTTCGTGCCCTCTTGACACACACACATTCCCCACGAGATTTCCTTTGTTTACGTTCTGCCACTTTTCTACTATAGTCTGTCCATTAATTCGTGAGCACGTTTGAAATTGATTTTCTCGAAAACTACCTGTTGGATCTCAGTGATTTTTGCATGCAGCCTTAGAATATCCATGACGCTAAAATAAAGCTAACCAGTAGTCCATAGATGCTACGGATTTTGCACATCGGCGAATTCCTTTGATCTTTTATGACAATTGCAAATGCGGGGCTCAAATTTTAGATTTTACAGTATCCCTAGAATTTGTCCATGTCAATTCTATTCATAGGTGCATCTCCATATAAACTTGATAGGTCAAGTAATTAAGTGTGTTGCCCTTTATG
The DNA here is from genome assembly GCA_020796225.1 of Arion vulgaris. Taxonomy (NCBI): domain Eukaryota; kingdom Metazoa; phylum Mollusca; class Gastropoda; order Stylommatophora; family Arionidae; genus Arion; species Arion vulgaris. The sequence continues at coordinate 9,917,050 of CM036768.1, forward strand.
TGCAATCGTGAACTTGGATACAATATGCAACAGTTAGTCCTCCCTTCGGTCACCATTAGACCCCAAGGTGTCTTAACTTCACCACAAATTGTATGATGGTAGACGCATTTGGATATGGAAATGTATACGTTGCTATTTCTCAGTCTGTAATCAAAATATGATTTGTATCATCCCGAATCTGACGATTCCATGAGGTTGATAATTGTTACTGGCTGGACAAATTGTAATCCATCTCGGTGCCAGTACTCGTCTTCCTCTCGGAGCACATGTTCAACACACTTCTTCCAGAACTGCATGTCTATCATTGAGAAGGACTCACGTGTCATAACTTCAACATCACACATTTTAAACGTCCTGTTCTGTTCGGCAACTTGCCCTTTACTTTAGCCCAGACAAGCTCTATCGGATTGAGGTGAGCATGATATGGAGGTAGTCGCAAAGATGTGTGGCCGTATTCCGCAATGATTTTGTCAATATGAAACACCTTTGTCTTATTTGTCATCCTCACTAGGTGCAACAACTCGGGTTTCAAATATGTATCATCGAAGCTGACATTTTCCTTACCAAGCCAAGTCCTAATTTGATCTTTTGTATTTGATGCAGTTGGTACTTTGTCTTCCGCTGATACTGCGTTGTGATAGGATGCATTATCCATTACCAAGCATCATGGTCTGTTTAGAATTGGAAGTAGATCTTTCTCCATCCAGTGCCTGAAAATATGTCCATTCATTTCTGTGTGGTAGTCCCTACCGTCGGTACTTTTGATTGGAAAATAAGTCCAGCGTCATGGACAAGACATTCTTCACTACTTCCTGCATGTGTTAGTATAATACGCTGGCCTTTGCTGCTTGGTATTTTTCTTTCTGTTCACCGTCTACTGATTGCCATTCTTTAGCATTGGTGTGGTGAGCATTGACCCAGGATTCGTCCAAATATACAATATCATAGCCTTGCCTCCGCCGCTCACGGATCTACTTCAGGTATTTACTTCGGGCAGCAATTAAATGTGGCTTTTCACAAATAATATTCCTGCCGCCTATAGTTTTCTGAAGGTGAAGCCGGCGGCTCTTACAATTTTCCATAGAGTACTTTTAGAAATGTCTATGCTGCAATCTGATTGCAGTTTTAATTTCAGTTTCCTGAGAGTAACAAGTTGATTTGTCGCAAACATTTTCAAGAGCTCCCGTCTTATGACATCTATGTCAAAGTCGTCAATTGTTCTTTTCCTTCCTTGCTTGACATTAGTGCACTTTGTGTCCTGTTTAATCCATCGGAAAAGGATTCTCTATTCAGACCAAGCGCCAGTTGCGTTCGTTTCTCAGGGTTATGAATATCGCAATATAGATGACCTCTCTTAGATTCCCTACGGAAGTGTTGGTATAGTAAAACTGTAACCTTCTGCATTGTTATAAATGTGCACTTCAGACTCATTATGAATGTGATATCAATGTCAGTTTTGATAAGCCAACAAATATGATACAATAGCTTCATACAAATAGCGAGATACGCCGATAACTATAAAACGGTATCCCAATTATAACGTCATATGCTTTCCGCTTTCAAAGTCGACTGGGTTAGGTGCACGGGATTTCGTGAAATTATTGTATACTCACGATATTTCAATGTTACCATAATGTATTTTAGAACAACGCGTCTGTGTACCGTAAATCTGTTACTATTGTGTACAATCCGGTGAGGTTGATTTAATATAACCTGAAGAAGAAATATTTCAAACTACATCAAATTTTCTTGGAAAAAATATTTCTCTAGCGTCATGGATATTCTAAGGCTGCTTGAAAAAATCACTGAGGTCCAACAGGTAGTTTTCGAGAAAATCAATTTCAAACGTGCTCACGAATTAATGGACAGACTATAATTAGTTTTCCATGTCAGACCACAATTTTTCAGATTATTTTAACTCAGTTATTCACTATATTTGCTGTGGACACCCATGACTTCTTTTTCTATCTGCTGTTCCCCGGAGAGCTGTCCAGACTAATATCCCTAATGGTACACGACATACACTTCCAATCCACTCCATCCTCGTCTTGTAATAATGGTTTCATGTAATGCACAATTTGCTGGTTTTAAAAGCTCTTCATTTGCTATTGTATTTGTCCAGAACATTTGCAGGATTGTTATTTAAACGTATTTTGAAATGTCTCCAACTTGTGTATGATGTTGTTTGTCCGTTTTTCAGCCCTCTCTGCTGTATAACAACACTCATAAGACACTGCTTCTATATATTTCATATTTTGTTTTCAGACTTAATCATTTGACTTTTCAGATTTTTTTGAACAAAGAAATTTTTTTTTTTTTTTAGAGTTCTTAGATGGTCTCCTTTTCAGAATCCCCATCCTACGATACTGTACTTCCCAGGTACACACAAACGAAACATGTGTTAAGGGTTAGGGGTTTAGAAAATGTTGGAACCTCTAATGTAAGAGAATGTGGTCATCCAGTTTTTCACTTAAAACTACGTTTTTTCAGAAGCTAAATACCTATGTTGAAAGAAAAGTAGAAAGTATAAAACAGATTCTGAAAAACAACTCCAGAGAAGATTGGCTGAACCGATGGGATATGGGGACGACTGGTCGGGACATGTATGCAGAGATTAATAGACCAAACCTCAAGGACAATATAAATCTGCTACAACGAAAATATCAAAGCATTATCTTCCAGTTGAGAACAGGACATGTTGGACGACTGAATTACCACCTACACAGAATAAACCCCACACACCTACCACACTGTAGACAGTGCAGTCATTCATGTGAGACAGTACAGCATATCTTGCTTAAATGTCCTGGACTGCATAAAGCTAGACAAGAACTCCTCCCACCACACCCATCTGTTCATAATACACTTTACATTAGTCTTCCACAATTACAGAACACATGCAGATTCTACAAACTGGCATTGGCTGCCCAAGAGTGAAAACTCACAGCCCTGGTTAGAAGAAGAAGAAGAAGAAGAAGAAACAAAAGTAGACGAAGACTAGCCATAGCTTTCCAACGGTTGGTCAGTATGAAGAAACTATGGCATGACACAAGTAAAAGAGCAAAGTTAAGAATTTTGAGAGCGTGCATCTTTCCTATGGCAAGATATGGTTGTTAGAGGTGGACATTAACATATGTATTAAGGAACAAAATCGAAACGTTCGAAATAAGGTGATACCAAAAATAATTTAAAATGTTGTGGACAGAAAATAGAAAATACAATGGCATACTACAAGACTAGAGAGCCACGGTAGCGTAGTTGTTAGTGAACTCGCTTCTCAAGGCTGGTGGTCTGGGTTCAACTCCGCAGTGCGCGTGGAATTTTTCCCGACCGCGACGGCTCTCAGGTCGTTCCAGCCTCAACTGGGTACCAGACATGCTCTGGGAAAGTAAAAGCGGCTGGCGTGATGCTGACCACATCACCCATCGTGTGCCGACGGTCAATGAAAATACAGGCCTAACACTGTATTGCCCTATATACCACAAGGTATGAAAGGGTTCCTTTACTTTACTTTATACTACAAGATTTACATATCGTGGAGCATTGTCTCATAAACAACATCATATCCAGGAAAACTAAGTATGTCGGACTCGTTAAACGACACGGTGGTTTGGAGAGAACAGTTAGTAATGTAAGTCATGGTTCCTTGGGGCAGAGGCAGGGGAAGACCAAGACAAAGTGGCAACAGAACATCAAAGAAACCTTAAACCTTAAAAATACAATGAGAGAAATTGTAAACAAAAATAGGAGAGTTCGTCTAGAAATGTGATGTCAATAAAGAGTTGTTAAAACTCAAGATCGCCCATGTTTTATCGGTGCTCGCAAGGGGAGCAAAGAATAGTAACCCTGCGATCTACAAGGCATGCCGTAAGAATCGACTGAAGTAGGCGCGCAGGGAAGCTACCCTAGTAAATGAAAAGCGTCGAAGAAATCCGATGTGCTGTGGCCTACTTAAAACGAGCAAAAGAAGGTTGGAAGAGGATTTAGGACTTACTAGAGACAGAAAGTTTTTCAGGCAGGCTGCGCTGAAAGCGACGTTCTGTAAAGGGCATGCAACTTGATGATGATGATGATGAAGTACGTATTTACAACTAGGTTGAAATGATTATTCTAAAGTAGTATACCTTAAATCTATCGCGCGATCACCGCCCAGACCAATGTACCAGATCTCCCTATAAATTCTATTCATGTGAAAATCTGATTCATGCAGCCTTAGCATTGGTGTGTTTTACGTCACATCTTCGGCACCATTTGGAGCTCTGGTGTTTATCATTCGGCGATGTGTCCGGTTTCAGCCAGCGTTTACTCGGTTCGCTCTCCGTTCTGTAGCCATCTAGTTTTTTACGGTGTGGGGTAGCTGGCCCCACGCTCAACCTCCTTAATCGCCTACTACAACACGCATGGCAGGTAACAGTGGTTCTATTTTTTACACCCCAACTTGGGCCCCGATAACCACTCGGGCGATACTTAAAATGATAAGCTTTAGCCGAATGGTTTCACTAGCACACTTCTAAATTGTTCATTAGACAAACTTGTCTATATTTATTTATTTACCATATTTACCGATCTCGGTGTTTCAACTCCAGTTCTTCTTCTTCTTCTTTCTGCTTCTTAGAACGCTCCACATCGACCACTCTTTGTGATTTGTATGTCACTCGAGCCTAAGATCGAGCGTACGTTGTGCCAGTTATGCACCTACAAGTAGGCCACGGCACATCCGATTTTTATTTACTATGGCAGCTTCTCTACTCTCCTACCTCAATCGCCTCTTACGATATGCCTTGTAGGTCGCAGTGTTATTGTTCTTTCCTCATTTAATAAGAATAAAATACAGACAGCCACCAATAACAGCATACAATAAAAAGAGATCGGGTACTAGAGCTAAGGGAAGACAAAGATAAAGGCGGAAAGACAATATCAATACCACACTACATAAACACGGATACAACACAACAAGGGCGACTCATCTGGCCCTAGAACGCAAATTAAAGCTACTATCTCTACGCTTAACGGCAAGAGTGGACAGCCAATTACATCTTAACAGACAGTAGATAGCTCCCCTTGCAAGCCTCGGCAACACACAGGTGATCTTGAGTTTTTAGAATTCTTTATGCACATCGAACTTCTCGACGAACTCTTAATGTTGTTTACAATAACTCTCAACGTATTTTTAAATAGGCTCTGGTTCAATTAAGATTATTCTCCGCTGAATCAACAACCGATCCTATTTTTATATCTGTTATTTGTTTGTTTAGTAGGGATTAAAGCCTCTTTAAGCCGAGGCACGCCCTTTTCAACCTAAGGCGAACCTTTTATTGGTTATATCAGAGCGTGTAGGCCAACAAACATGAAAAATAAGAATTAACTCCTTTCGGAGAATCCAAGGATAAACCAATAAGTCTTAATTTATATCTGTTAAATCTTCAGTCGCAATATATATAACAACATCATCAACAGGTGCCGCGCCGGCTGGCGTAAGCCATCATGAATCTCCGTTAATCTCTGTCTTGGTGTTTGCTATCAACTCAGACGTTGACGCTCTACCGTGTCATGAAGTCGGGCTATTCAAAATTTTATCTCTCTGACTTCCTGTCTCGTCTCCCTCGATTTTACCGGTTGTCACGATGTGTTCTAAACCTCCCTCCTCATCACATGCCCGAAAAAATGATGACTGCCTCTTTCTTATATTGATGATAAGCTTTCTCTGTGTCTTGACCTCATTCCTCACCTCAACATTAGTCATTTTAGCAGTCCATGGGATTCTCATTATTCTTCTATATATAACAACACAAACTTATATAATTAAACCTAACACTAATAAGTTCCATCGTTTGCGTGTCAGTCACATTACAAAAACGTGTACTTAGTAAGCTCATGATGTATAATACAGTGAACCGAATAGCACTGAAATTGTATGATCTGGTGTGATTAGCGCTGGGATGTCATGCTTCATATTTTAGAACTAATTTTAAAACAGCACTTGACTCGCCAAAGGGGTTACCGGGGCCCAAATTTGGGGTGTAAAGAATAGAACCACTGTTACCTGCCACGCATGTCGTAAGAGGTTTGGATGAAATCGGATGCACATGTCCTAAACGTATAGAAGTCTATGCGTTTAGAGGCCTACCAAACCAAAGTACAACGTATACACATTCTTGGCAAAGATCAAACATATCATAAAGGGTGATTAAAATTGGTCGTAAAGAACAAACGCAAAGAAGAAGAAGAAGCACTTGACTTGTGAACAAAACATTGATTATAACTGAACCAATTTGTATGAAAATGTAACGACACACATAAAATGATTTTGATTTGTTGTCAACATTAACCGCGGACTTTAACAATTTAAAATATATTTACAATCATTATTTATTTTGTTTAAACAAGTGAATCATCACTGGATGTCTGATGTTGAGAGTATTTTTGTTGGTTGATTTGATCGTTCTGTTTCAGCGATTTGATGTATTGACTACGTAGCACTCTCACAAACACAATAGTGACACACGCGCGCACACACACACACAGACACGCACTTATAGTGACATACATACACGCAAACACACACACACACACATACATATATAATGATGATGGTGATAATAAAAATACGATACAAAAGAAGACTAGAATACAATAAGAAAAAGTTATACAGTGCCGTACTAAAAAAAAGTTAATTGCATATCCTTTACAGGACTTTGCGAATCAACCCAGCTTTTAACGCTGTTTGTGATTTTTCTAGACATTATTACGTTCAGTATTTTGCCATTGCTTTCTGAACGGGTAGTGCCATCGTCCTTTGTAAAAAAATCCACGCGAAATAATTTGCAACCAAACTGTTTGCAGCGTGATCCGAACTCAGAACGTCGGGGTTAATAGACCGAGTCACTATCCTCTAAGCCACAGACGCCACCTGTGCCCTACTACACCTGCCAAAATCCAAGTGCCTGTCCTGTAATACCAAGAAGACGAGATATAAAACTGTAAAAAAAAACATTTGTTCTATACGTATACGAAACCCTTTTGTAACTATGTGTGCTCTGATCCCTTTCTTATGAAGATCTCAGCTGCAATGTACGAACTCTGTAGCACCGGCGAAGGTCCCCGATGTAATTTGGGAAGATGGTAAAGATATTTTGTAGGAATTTATTTTAAAATCTGTTCTAATTAATTTTGCCCAGGGAGCGACTTTCAAGCCTGTTCTTCTCGATTTTGAACTGCCAATGGTTCTTTTCCATGCTCAAATTGAACGCAGGACCTACGTTTTATCGTCAGTCTCCGATAGGACTAGGGACTTGATATCACCTACACTGAGATCAGGGATCTCTGGTAGCTGAAATCGCATGCACGTGTCCTAAACATGTAGAAATCTACGCGTTTAGAGGCCTACCAAACCAATGTGCAACGTATACACGTTCTTGGCAAATATCAAACATATCACAAAGAGTGATTAAAATTGGTCGGAAAGAACGAACGCAAAGAAGAAGAAGAGGGACCTCTGAAAAAACATCCAGATGTCTCCACGAGGGAGTGAACTGAGTACCTTTCGCACGAGAGACGAGCATCTAACCTCTACGCCACAAAGACACCCTCCCCGCGCCCCCGCCCCCATATTACTTAGCTATTCAGTTTCGGTTTGGAATATATTTCTTGCACTCTGAACATGTCCGTAGGTACTCTGATCGCCTTCGCATTCTCTTTGACTTCGTCCACAAAAAGACACAAGATCAAAACGAATAGGAATTTTTTTAAAATCTGTGCCATACAGTTATGTTATGCGATCGACGTCACGGCACATTGGGCATCCCATGCATGCTCTGTCCTCCGCTGCAGCAGCCATCCTAAAGTCCATTTGCTCACCGTACCCATGAGAAGTTGATTACTATATCTTCTCTCTCCACCACGAAGACGACACTGTCTGGCATGTCCACATTTAACGCCTAATTCTCGAACTCGTTCCAGTGTCTGAGACGTGCCCATGTCACATAATTGAGAGCGTACCGCATTGGTGATATCGGCTCTGTCCATACAGTGCCCTTGATTGCGTTTCATGTCCATACAGAGTCATACAGTGCCTTTGATTGCGATGTGAAGTGATCTTGTTTATCTGCCATCTTTTCTTTTATTTCTTTTCTCCATTCCTGGGTTGCCTCACTTCATCAGGATAAGAAGAGATTTCTAGAACGAGCTCTTGTGTGCGTTTCATAAATAGTGTATTTCGTCGCCTCTGTTATCTCTGAGGTCCACCTTTTGAGGGGGTCGGCTTTTTGTTTTGTATCCATTGTATTGGAGCAACATTGCTTTTTGAGGTGCACTGTCTGATGGTAATCTGCTTATGTGGCCGAACCATTTAATTTGTGGTTTCTTAATGAAGTTCAGTACTGATGGTGTACCCACTATTTTCCGGAATATATATATTTCCGCTATATCAGACGGCCAGCCAATGGACAGAGCTGACATCGTGAACGCCCTCATAGAGCGTGGTAGGTCTTCCGCAGAGAAGACCTTCATCTAAACCAATCCACGTCAACTACTAGATTGCGAGAACTGGGTTTGAAGATTGGGGTGGCAAGAAAAGAACGGTACAACAGGTATACGAGTAGGCTCATCAATCAAAATAGAAGTGGTACGGTCAGTCGCTGGACGCTGATGGAGATATTGCGAAGGAGATCGGAGCACCTATGGACATGTCCGGAGTGCAATGAAGATATTCCAAACTGAAACTGAAACTAAATATGTGTTGAATTTCATTAGTTATTCTCCCGTTTTACTGAAAAATGCTCCCTATGTATGTAACGTCTTTGACTTGTTATCTTTTCTATCGCAACATAAGTCTGCGAATCATGGTCATTTAGTAAATCAGATGAGAAGCATATCTTCTTCTCCTTTCTCTAATCCTGCTTTCCTCATCGCGTCAGAATAAGAAGGGATTTCTAGAACGGCTCTTGTGTTCACTTCGCACATGGTGTCATTCACTGCCTCTGGTATATATATATATATATATATATATATATATATATATATATATATATATATATACATATATATATGGTCCACATTATGCGTAAATAATACTTCAAAGATCATGCACGCAGAAAAGAAGAAAGAAATTCATAACACTTTGAAGATCGGATTCATATTAAAATAAATATTAGACATCAAAAGTGAATCATTTTGATCATATATAACGTCACAAAGAATTGAAGAAGGCATTCATGAACAAATATATAACGGGAAATAGAAATAGCTCAATGACATAGTGAAGATTAGTGCAAGATGTGATAGACTAATTGATTTTATGAGTTATTGAATCATCATCAATGCACTTTAGTAAATAACCCTTTGTGCAGGCGCGTATTATCCGTGTGTGTTAGGTGTGCGGCGCACACCTATGCCAAGCCAGAAGAAAAATAAAAATGAAGTAATTATTATGTTAAGTATTCGCATCAATGTTTACTAGAAAATATTTATAGAGTATCTATAAGTAGCTGCCTATTGCCGAATTTAAGCGAATGAGAAAACTGCCAGTCTCTACGCGTTATGACACGCAATTCCAGAATGTTAGTCCTCAGGAGTTACGACTATTGTTCTACGAAAATCGCTCGAACGTTTCCGTCTTAATGCGTGCTGGTCTCTGGATTCTAATGCTAACTATAACGTTTTGTGAAGTGAGTGAGGGAAGAGATAAGTAGACGGGTTGTGGTTTTAGAAAGAGAATGCGTGCGGGAGAAAACCAGCACTAACAATTGAAGGACTTGGTGTTTAAAAGACGTTTATTTAGGAATGTTCGACTATGTACAATTGAAAAATGAACTCATACTCTATTGTTTGGATGAATTCCACAATAAGTCAGTTCATGACTTACTGCAATTTGTGGTTTAAAATGTTCTCAGTTCAGGTTTTAAAGAAGTGTTTGCCCAGCGTGTTCGTAGCGCGTTGGACTACGGGTGCTAGTCCTCTGTAAGTGCGGGTTCAACTCCGCGGACTGGCAGAAAAGCTACAGGTTCCCCAGATTTACGGTGTTCGTGGCACCGAGCCGAAGGGTTACGATGTCCATGACACCGAACCGAAGAGCTTCAGCTCAAGTGCTTCTGGATCAGCAAAAAAAAAAAAAAAAAAAAGTGTTCAAACTGGCAGAATTGATCATGACTACCCTCGCAACCCCTGCGCCAATTGAAAGGTCGTTTTCATCAATAAAGCGAATCCACAGTTGCTGCAAATCTACACAAGATTAAAATAAACTGTTAGACTTTTGTCTTCTTCTTTGAACGCGCAATATCGAATACTTGATAAACCACTCTTTGTGATTTGTATGTGATCTGAGCTTAAGAGCGATTGTACGTTGTGCCAGTTATGCGCCTACAAGTAGGCCAGCACATCCGATTACTGAGACATTTTTTATTTACTAGGGTAGCTTATCTTCCCCCTCCCTACCTCAGTCCCCTCTTACGATATGCCTTGTAGGTAGCAGTGTTACTGTTCGCTGCTCCTCATGAGAGCCCCGGCCATGCGCGGGCCATCCTTTTCTGGTACTTTTGTCACGAGAGATGAGCACCTAACCTTTACGTCACAGAGATCCCTCTGACCCAGAGACTGGGGAGTGTCTGTATCCCTCTGACCCAGAGACTATTTGGGGAGTGTCTGTATCTTGGAAGTAATGAGCTATCTTCTCGTTTTATGGTGCAACTAAAATATATAATATTTATTAGTTATATCAATATATTCCAGCAACATTACAACATATAATAATAATAATAATAATTCCTCTCGTACTGTTATACGTTACATACGGCCTGCAAGTAATTTCTCCATACCGCACTATCCTGGGCAACTCGCTCAATCTTATCCATGGAACTGAAACCGATATCTCGTGCCTCTCTCAGCAAAGTTCTTTTCAGGGTCTTCCTAGGTCGACCTCTCTTTCTTGAACCCTTTACATCCCACTTCAATGCCTGCTTTGATATTCGTTGATCATTTCTCCTCAAGGTGTGTCCAACATATCTCCATCTTCTCTTTCTTATAACAGTTGTCACTAGTGGTTGACCAGCCATGTCTCGTTACAAAATATAACGAATATAATATACAACATATATTTGGTCCATGAGATGAGAAAATGAACTCTTCATTGTTACGTTCGTCCAACACTGACATATGGAAGCGAATCATGGACAAAACCCACCAAAAAAAAAAAAAATATACCTGCACAGTTTAGTGTCAAATCTCTAAACCTGGTTACAAAATCACCAAGCAAGCAAATATTGTTATTATTTTTGTAAAACTACAGTACTTTGTTTGTACGCGTGTGACCATTGAAACCGGTCAAGACAACATTTGGAGACGATGGAAATGGGGTTCTACATAAAACATTAGGAATATCATAAATTTTAAATAAATAATTGTCTGAGGTGAATCCTGTGAGTATTATCATAAGAAAAGACTACATACGAGGAACTGAGGAACTGAGGAAAGAAAACCAATTGTATATCAATAGCGACCACGATTGGGGGAAGAAGATGGGGATGGTTTTGACATGTGTGTGTGGATGTCACAGGTATTTTGACAAAGCATGTTCTTCGTAGCGTCTGTAGCTCAAGCGGTAGTGAGCTCGATCACAAACCCAAGCGTACCTGGTTCAAATCCCACGGTGGGCAAGTTTGGAAGCAAATTCGTTTCCGTGGGATTTTTACAAAAGGTAAAAATAGACTTCACCGTTCAGAAAGCAATATCAAACTACTGAACGTATAAGTGGTGCCTAGAAAATCAACGACTCGTTTACTGTGGTTGATGGCTACTTCCTTTAGGATATACCACGATTTTCATTGTTCATGTTCTTCGATCGACATCAAACAGCAGGAGTAGAATTAATGGAACATGAAGAAGGGCTATGGAAATATAAATTAAAGAGTGTTGGCTGACATTGAAGGGCTATGGAAATATAAATTAAAGTGTTGGCTGACATTGAAGGGTATGGAAATATAAAAAGGTGTTGGCTGACATTGAGGGCTATGGAATATAAATTAAAGAGTGTTGGCTGACATTGAAGGGCTATGGAAATATAAATTAAAGAGTGTTGGCTGACATTGAAGGGCTATGGAAATATAAATTAAAGAGTGTTAGCTGGACATTGAGGGCTATGGAAATATAAATTAAAGAGTGTTGGCTGACATTGAAGGGCTATGGAAATATAAATTAAAGAGTGTTGGCTGACATTGAAGGGCTATGGAAATATAAATTAAAGAGTGTTGGCTGACATTGAAGGGCTATGGAAATATAAATTAAAGAGTGTTGGCTGACATTGAAGGGTTATGGAAATATAAATTAAAGAGTGTTGGCTGACATTGAAGGGCTATGGAAATATAAATTAAAGAGTGTTGGCTGACATTGAAGGGCTATGGAAATATAAATTAAAGAGTGTTGGCTGACATTGAAGGGCTATGGAAATATAAATTAAAGAGTGTTGGCTGACATTGAAGGGCTATGGAAATATAAATTAAAGAGTGTTGGCTGACATTGGAGGGCTATGGAAATATAAATTAAAGAGTGTTGGCTGACATTGAAGGGCTATGGAAATATAAATTAAAGAGTGTTGGCTGACATTGAAGGGCTATGGAAATATAAATTAAAGAGTGTTGGCTGACATTGGAGGGCTATGGAAATATAAATTAAAGAGTGTTGGCTGACATTGAAGGGCTATGGAAATATAAATTAAAGAGTGTTGGCTGACATTGGAGGGCTATGGAAATATAAATTAAAGAGTGTTGGCTGACATTGGAGGGCTATGGAAATATAAATTAAAGAGTGTTGGCTGACATTGGAGGGCTATGGAAATATAAATTAAAGAGTGTTGGCTGACATTGAAGGGCTATGGAAATATAAATTAAAGAGTGTTGGCTGACATTGAAGGGCTATGGAAATATAAATTAAAGAGTGGTTGGCTGACATTGGAGGGCTATGGAAATAGTGTTGGCTGACATTGGATACCATTGTTAGGTAGAAAGGTAGCAAATGTCAGAAATTGGGTCACTTGCGAATTACGTATGTGCAAGTTATGACAGCAACCATCATCATCATCAAGTAGCGTGTCCGTTAAGTAACTTGGTCACATGACAACAGCCTCTATTCTGTGCAAGATGCCCGACGTCAGCAGTAGTTATTCTCAGCTCGTCAATGACATCCTGCGCCCATCGTATAGGCATTCTCTAATTATTCTTCCGGGCACCGTTCCCTCCATAAATATCTTCTCTAGACACTCATATTTTTATATGTGTCCGATATATTAAATTTCCCTTGCTTTATGTTCTTTAAATACCAACTCTCTTTAATATCAAGCTGTTGATAACATCAATATGATGATGTAGGATATAACTGCTAAAATGTATAAAGTAGATGTCCTCAAAAAGTTCAGTTACAGAAAATATACTTTTGACAAACATCTGAAGAAAGCAGTAATTGTTGTTTTGAACGAGTCTTTGTGTGAGCTAAAAAAAAGTCAGTGAAATTTGTATAAGAGACCATATCGAGCAGTGGCGGCTCGTCATTAGGCCAGTGGGATGGGGACCAAAAAAAAAAAAGTATAACGTGTATTTTTATTTTATAAATTAAAATATAGCAACCAAACACCATGATTTATCCGGGAAAAAAATGTCTGGTACCACAAACAAAAATGATCATGAGCCGCCACTGATATGGAATATATATACAATATTTCAAACGAATGAAATGAAGGAAGGAATGCTGGATATTTTTATGATCAAGATTCTAGAACACACTTGATAAAGGAAGAACACTTGAAAAAGGAAGAACACTTGATAAAGGAAGGATGGAGTATCAAGAAAAGAACAACATAACAGGTACGTGAGTAGGCTCATCAATCAAAATCGAACTGGTACGGTCAGTCACTGGACGCTGTTTGAGATATTGCGAAGGAGATCGGAGCACCTATGGACATGTCCGGAGTGCAATGAAGATATTCCAAACTGAAACTGAAACTGAAAACTTGATGGAAAGAGAGATAGAGGATGACAATGCGAGACTATTTTGATAGTATGAGAGATAGCCAGAAGTTAATCACCAAGGTTGGGGACATAAAGTTATGAAGATTCATGATCTCCAACACCAGCAGACATAATGATATTGATGATAGATTGTATACAGTGGCGGCTCGTGATAATTTTTGTTGGTATGGCCAGACATTTTTTCCCGGAAAAATCATGGTTTTTATATTGCTATATTTTAACTTAAAAATAATAAATACACGTTATATATTATTTTTGTGGGCGGCCCCATTGGCCCTTAAAGACGAGTCGCCACTGATTGTATAATATAATACATATATAAATGCATGATGCAACATTTGACATTCTGGCCTATTTTCGGATCTGGTTTCTCTGCTCAGGCACTTGTAAGATAGGTTCCAGTTTCCGGGGTCTTGACACAAAGTAAGAATTAGCATTAGAACTATGTTTAATTCTGCTGTCCACCGGATGGGACATGCGTCGTAAAGGACTGTTGATGTTTTCGTCTCTCGACGTGTTTTGAAATGTGTTTTGTGTGGCTGTACTGTTGGGTTCCATGCGGGTGTAAATAGACTTTTCTGTATCAGCAATTCTTGACATTATTCGGTCTGCCGCTTGTAGGTATGTGTTCGTTGATGTTTGCTCTGGTTGAAGAGATGATTCCAGGCCTCTAAGATGTGTCTGCCTGGTAGGGTCCATGTTTTTTAATTGTCGAAAATCTGTTTTATCTTTAGATTTGAAGTTTCGAGGTTCATTGATGGCTGAAATTTGAAGTACACTACTTTTTTGATACTTGGGAAAATTGTTGCTGACGTTGCGATGGTAACGATTTTGATTGATGTGCCTCTCTGTAGCGATCTGGTTTCTGATGGCAACATGTGATTTCGAGTCTTTGTTTAATATAGTCAGAACATCTTGAATCGGCATGGCACTTCCTGATGGTATCTTCAAATTTCCATCTGAATGGCACTCAGAATCTGGAAGAGTTTGGGAGCCATCCATGCTTGTTGTCAGAATATCTGCCTCACTGTGTATCCTTCGTCTTGTTGTGTGCCCATTACTCTCACGAGGGTTTCCAAGAAGTGTCAGTGTCTCTGTCAATGGCTGGTAATGAGAATGAAGTAGGTTCGAGTCTTGGAAATATAATTCTTTACTAAGAGTCTCACCAAAAACTTGCTGTGGCTTATAAACGACAACTTCATTTGCTGTTGGTTTGGAATCAAGTCTTCTGATGGTCTGATTCGGATTCTGCAAAAAGCTGGAACCATTTTCTTCATGTTTTGACGGAAATTCTACATTCTTACCATCTTTAGAGAAACCGTTGAACGTACTTGTTTGTTTAATAATATTTTGATGATCATTTGACACACGGGCAACTGTTGTTCCGGAATCATTACTCTTTTTTTGTCTATACACATTTAATTGTCCATTATCAGTTTTATATGTTTTTTGTGAAAAGTCTATTTCTTGTTTATCGAATTGTTTAGATGCAAAGTTATTACTTATCTTTGTTAACTTCTTTTGATCGATTCTCATCTGAATATTATCCTTTTTCTGAACTTCATATTTTTCATGAATTCCTTCACTCTTAGAAACATCGTCACCATAATCAATAACCTTGTCATTATCAACACCAGGAATTGTATCACCATTTGATAAATGTCTGTTATCGAAGTTACTATTATAAAATTCCTGTTCTGTTGGAGCACTTAAAAAATAGTTATCTTGAAAACCAAAAGTAGCATCGATAGAAGCGGGTACTGGGTACACTTTTGTGGAATTTAATATTGCCACCGTTTCTTCATTATAACCAAATACTTTAAAGAAATCTTGTTCACCTTCAATAAACTGTATTTGATCGTCGTCATCATCGTCACCATCATCGTCTGTATTGACAGACCACAATTCCTCACTTTGATGTTTGCTATAATCAGAAAGGTCAGCTGTTTTAGGTCTTAGTCCTGTTTGAATAATTTCTTCGCTGTAGTTCATTCCATTTCTTTGAGAATTGTCACATACGTTACTATCGCGCACATCTGTTTCTTTGAGTGTTGGTGAATTTTTAATGCCTTTAACTTCTTTCAACTTGTAGATTTGTGTTTGAGGTGCAGTATTCGAATTAAGTTGTATGTCTTTTTTCTTTGGTGTTTCTGTGAACTCCATATTCTGTGTGTGGATGCTCAGAGCTTGTCTTTTTCTTTCGTGTTCTCTCGTTCGTGTTTGACTACCCTGATAACTTTTCTTATCTTTATATCCGTATATCTCTTGATGTTGGGAGTTGAAATATTCCATATTCTTACTGTGATCTATCCATTCTGCGTGTTCCCCTTTCAACGCAATATCCTTATACGTTTGTTTATGCGTAGATCGTATATCACCACCACTATCGGTACCAGGAATAGTTACATTATTCTTATTACGCAACGATTTCTTAACATCACCAGTAGCGATTACATTACTCAATAAACTCTGGCTACCATGGTAACGATCTTGAATACTTATTTCACCCGTTATTTTATCTGCACTGGTAACTTCTCCGCTTTTGTTTAATATGTTACTACATGAAGAATCTCCATCTGAAATTTCACTCACAGAAATCGTCTCTGAAACAATCCGCGCTTCATTTATAGATTTGTGGTTAGAGCTCGAACTGTTGTCACGGATATCACTATTTACACTCTCGTCGTGAATTTTAGACATTCTATTTGCAGTTCCAACAACATTTAATGCTATTCTATTCCTGCTTCGACTATTTGCTGGTTGAATATGCGAGTGTTTTTCTTGGCATTCAATCCCTTTCGCATTGCTTTTTTTATTTCTCACAAAATTTGTGATCGTCTTCGATTGATTAGGTAAAACATCATACCCAGTTCTGTTTCTCTTTTGTTGTTGATCGTTGTGTAAATGCGATTCGCCCTGCGGCGAATATGACCCGTTCTTATATCGACTGATTGAAAGAGTCGACGCTGTTAGTTCATCATGCTTTTCGAGTTCAACCAAATCCAAGTTTAGCATCTCTTTTGTTGCGCCATTTGTTATCGATTGTCGATTGTGTCTCACATTATAAACCTGTTTACATGGAACTTCCGTTGGACTAGAATTTCTAATCACAAATATGTTACTTGTTTTGTCCCCAGGCGGTTGGCTAGAAAAATTACTCTCCCATTTGTCGAAATTATCTTTTTCAGTGTCACAGGCAGGCTGTGATAATTCATTATCTTTTAGTTCGTTATGACATGCTCCATTTTTCTTTGAGCTCCAATTATTTCTAGAACCAGTCATACTCGATAAAGAGTCTTTTATGTGAAGCGCTTGTTTCCTGTTACCGTCAGCCGTGGTAATGCATTTGTTGACTTTCTGCGTTGCTGTGGAAACACCGATGTCCTGCAACGATCTTCCCCGGCCTTGGTTTAACTCAACCCCGTTTACGTGTTTTAGTTCAGTCACGCAACAGTGCTCCCCCTGTCCACTTGAAACACGCTCATGTTGCATTGCTCTATCATAGACCATGTCGTCGCTACCGCCCATGCCGGATCTGTAGACAGAACTGTGATCAATGGATGTGTTAGAAACTATTCCTGCATCTCGTGTTTGATCAGAATGTTGGACAATCTTTGTGTCCACATCTCGTGTTTCTGATTCTGTCTTTGTTACCACATGAACATTACTCTTTGATGTATCATCATCTTCTACACAACACAACTTAGCGGTCCCGTTTTCAGTAGAACTGTTCCGAAATGTCTCATGAAACTCTCCCTTAAGCTCAGGTTCCCTTCTTCTCGTTCGTATCTTGTTATTTATTTTTTTACTTTCCTTATTTTTAATATTGTCATCAGTATGTATTCCTTGTTTTCGTTCCGAGCTATCATTTAATATTTCATTGACCCTGTTTGAGAAGTTAGATTCTTCGCAGTTAGAATCGTGTGTTTTAGAAATATTCTTCTCATCGCATTGTAACTTGTTTTCCTTCGATGTTTTATTTACCCTATCACCATGGCAACTGTTTACTCCTTTTGTATTTGGAGTACAGTTTTCCTTTCGTTTTTCGATCCCATTGGACATACACTTGTCTTCTTGTATGGTTTTAATATCAAAGTCCTTTTTGGCACTTCTCCGCTTGATACTGTTATCAGAATTGGAAATTATATTCGTTTTATTGTCAATTGTTCTAATATTATGTTCTAGTTCTTGTTTGTGGTCGCCCTGAATGTTTTCTTCTCTTTTCTCTACTGCTGGCAAGATTGATGTCTTATTAGAGGCATTCGGAACACTGCATTCAATTGACGAACCATAATCATTCAAAATATAATCATTATTTTGTTTTGTTATCTCCCTGTTCATAATGTCAGTTATTTTGTTTGATGGTTGACTGGTATCGATGCTGTTATCAGTTATTTTAGTACTCGAATTCCTGTTTAAATGGTGTCGATTCCGTTGACGTAATAACCGATTCTTATCGCCTCCGTCGTTATTTAACGAATGCAATTGACAGCCAGTTGTTGCTTTAGAATTGATATGTTTTGTTTTTCCAACACTAGTTACTTGGCCAGAGTTTGTATCATATTGTGATTGTGTCTGTTTTATCACATCTGTATGAATAAAAGAGTTAGATTCCAAAACATTGCCAGCAACTTCCGAGGTCGTGTTAGAGGTGTTGTTATTTTTTGATTGAATATTTATATCGATCTGTGTGTCGTCTTGTTTCTGTACTTCTTGTTGTGAATGATCTATTGTTGGTTCTGTCCTAGGTACCAAATTGTAATTAGACTTCCAATGCTGTTTAGATGCATTATTTCTATGATCAGTTGTCGAAGAAATATGATAATGAACTATTGAACTGATTGGAACAAGTTGTGTAGAAGATGCCTCGACATGTCGGTCAATGTGAACTGGTTTGATATCTGAAATAAAATTGTCAGACGAATGACCTGTATCGTTCCCATCTCTTCTTGTGAATTTATGAATGTTTTTATTCACATCTAAACAACATCCATCAACTGATTCAGAATTAGTGTCTTCGTTAATATTCAGTTGTATCTGTTGATCTTTCACCTTTTCCTTTACAATCACAATTTGCTGATTTTCATTCTTTACATCTACAATTTCGTTTTTAGAACTTTGGTTTCTGGGTATAGTAAAGGCCACTTTTGTTCTCACTTTTGTTTTGTTAAAAGAAGCTAAACCACGTCTGAGAATGGAAGAATTGTTAGAAATTGGTTCTTGGTCATTGGAGACAACATCTGCAGTCTTACTTCTTTTTGTGTTATCCGGCTGCTCAGGTGAGAAATTACCTTCATCTGGTTTCTTGTTTGGTGCACTTTTTGAACTCCCCGTATTGTATTTATTTTTCTTAAGTCTCTTTTTCTTGTATTCTTGCAGTTTTCTTACACCTTGCGGAACTCTTGTGAAACTAGTAAGTGCAGAGTTATCTCTTTCTTCCCATCGAAAATATATTTTCTCTCCCCTATCATTCCTGACCTCTGAACCTAGATTCTCAATATATGCTCTTACACGGGGCTGGTTTGATCGGATACGGTTTCGAGTGTTGGTATCTTTTTTATTCTCGTTAGCATTATGATAGAAATAGCGAGCATGCCAATTTTTTATTGCGTGTCTGGCATTTGCTTTTGCTAGAGCCATTGCTTTCCTACGTCTGAGAACTTCCGCAGAGTTAATCTGTTCAGAGTTGGTAGTCTTGTCTGTGACAATGAAGGTATTCTCTTTCTTAAGTGTTTCCAATGACTCAGATGATGATTTTGTGTCGGTGGAAGACATCGTGGAGGCATTATCTAATTGTGAGTACGATTCGGGTGTCACTTTGTATTCACTCTGTTCTCTGTTATCGTGTAAATCGGTACTAACAGGAATTGAGCTTAAATACGAAACTGGCAAGATAGGTTTTCCCCTGTTGCGTACACTTCTCAGCAGTGACTAATTTATTTTCAGAGAAAGCTTGAGGTTTAAGATTGTCTTCAGTAATTGAAGTACCTGAAGGTAACGCATAGTTTGAGTCTTGAATATCGTCTGCGTTTGTGCCTCGTTGCTCTTGTTCTTGTGCAGCAAGCCATTTTACTCTCCTTCTTGAGCCTTTACTGACGTTATATGTTGCTGCTCTGATTTGAGAAGAAGCACTGACTTTTTGACTGGCAGACATTCTCTTCGTATAAATTAAAATCTGAAACAATCCTTAGAGTGTGCATACTATTAAAGACGCAGTGTATATCAGATCGCATACACAATAATACTATCTCACAAGGATCTTAAACCAAAAGATTGACTTCATTGCACCGAAGTTTACCTCATATGGCTCGGTCCCTTTCCGCAGAAATGGCACGTCATCTGCCAAAAGTATTGCACGAAGCGCAAGCTCCGGTTATAATCCTATAGTTCTCTTGAAAAAATGGACAAGTGAACGGAACTGTCCAGATTCGAACCCACTACCTTCTGGACGCAAGGCTAGGGCTTAGTCACTTAACCACAACTCTCTAATTCTTTTAACCCATGTCATTATCTAAAATACGTGTTTCTTTCTTATAATCTTTGTCACTCTCCGAAACACATATCCCACTCCGTAATATTTGTATCCCACTCTGCAATCCGTGTCTCCCAATCTGCAATCCGTGTCTTCCACTCTGCAATCCTTGTCTCCCACTCTGCAATCCGTGTCTCCCACTTTGTAATCTGCGTCACACTCTGTAATCTGCGTCACACTCTGTAATCTGTGTCACACTCTGTAATCTGCGTCACACTCTATAATCTGCGTCAAACTCTGAATCTTGTGCGATTCCGTTCATTCCTTGTCAACATCTGTACACCAGTTTCGCTACATAAACGCTGGTTGCTACAACAAAAAATGTAGATGAGTACAGGAAGCTTGTAGTTACATGAAACTCAGTTCCAGCTATATTACACTTCTTTGTTAGCACTTCCTAGTTGCGTTTCTGAAAACGGTAAAAAAAAATCAATATTTTAATCATTACAAAAATGTGTGTTATGTTTATCTCGTACAAATTTATTAATGTTGTTATTATAAATAGTAAAGTTATACTAGTTTTGATGTTGCAACTATACAACACTATACTAGTCTCGGGGGCGGCTCGTCATTAAGGGCCAGTGGGGCCCTGCCCCACCAATAATCGAAAGGCAGAATAACTTCCCGGAATAGTAAATACTCAAAAAACATGATTTTTCCGAAAATTTGTGTCTGGCCCCACCAAGAAAAATGCACACGAGCCGCCACTGACTAGTCTTAATATTGCAACTATAAAATAATTATAGTCTTAATATTGCAACTGTTTAAAATAATATTAGTGTTAGTTTTGCAACTTTATAAAATTATACTATTCTTAATGTTGCAAGAATAAAATAATTAAAGTCTTAATGTTGCAATTATAAAATCATTCTAGTTTTAATGTTGCAACTATATACAATTATACTAGTCTTAATTTTGCAACTGTTTAAAATTATATTAGTCTTTGTGTTGCAACTGTATAAAATTATATTAGTATTAATGTTACAATTATAAAAACGTATATTAGTCTTGTGGGCGTCTGTATCTACAGCGGTAGTGAGCTAGATCACAACCATAACGTGACTGGTTCAAACTCCACGGCAGGCAGTTTGGAAGCAAATTTATTCTCGTGGATTTTTACGAAAGCTAAAAACATACCTCCCTGTTCAGAAAGCAAAGGCAAACTACTGAACCTTATAATTGGAGCCTAGAAAATCGACGACTCGTGTACTGTTGTTAATGGCGAAGTCCTTTTAAGATATGCCATGATTTTCATTTCATACTAATCTTAGTTCCCGGGTTTCAATCTAGCCAGAAACGTATACTAATCTTAGTGTTACAACTACAGAAAAGTATACTAATCTTAGTGTTACAACTACAGAAACGTATACTAGTCTTAGTGTTACAACTGCAGAAACGTATACTAGTCTTAGTGTTACAACTACAGAAACGTATACTAGTCTTAGTGTTACAACTACAGAAACGTATACTAGTCTTAGTGTTACGACTGCAGAAACGTATACTAGTCTTAGTGTTACGACTGCAGAAACGTATACTAGTCTTAGTGTTACAACTACAGAAACGTATACTAGTCTTAGTGTTACAACTGCAGAAACGTATACTAGTCTTAGTGTTACGACTGCAGAAACGTATACTAGTCTTAGTGTTACAACTACAGAAACGTATACTAGTCTTAGTGTTACAACTGCAGAAACGTATACTAGTCTTAGTGTTACGACTACAGAAACGTAAACTAGCCTTACTGTTACAACTACAGAAACGTATACTAGTCTTAGTGTTACGACTGCAGAAAAGTATACTAGTTTTAATGTTACAACTACAGAAACGTATACTAGTCTTAGTGTTACAACTACAGAAAAGTATACTAATCTTAGTGTTACGACTACAGAAACGTATACTAGTCTTAGTGTTACAACTACAGAAACGTATACTAGTCTTAGTGTTACAACTACAGAAACGTATACTAGTCTTAGTGTTACGACTACAGAAACGTATACTAGTCTTAGTGTTACGACTGCAGAAACGTATACTAGTCTTAGTGTTACAACTGCAGAAACGTATACTAGTCTTAGTGTTACAACTACAGAAACGTATACTAGTCTTAGTGTTACAACTGCAGAAACGTATACTAGTCTTAGTGTTACAACTACAGAAACGTAAACTAGCCTTACTGTTACAACTACAGAAACGTATACCAGTTTTAATGTTACAACTGCAGAAACGTATACTAGTCTTAGTGTTACGACTGCAGAAACGTATACTAGTCTTAGTGTTACAACTACAGAAACGTATACCAGTTTTAATGTTACAACTATAGAAACGTAAACTAGCCTTACTGTTACAACTACAGAAACGTATACTATAATTCATGAATAATGTTGCAGCTGTGTCAAATTATATTTGTTTTAATGTTGCAACTAAGGGCTAACTAAACTTCCACATTAACATTTGAAGAGGCACTATGTAACATTTATGCTGCCCAGTCACCGTGAAATACTGTGATTTTATTCTGATATTGATTGACAATTTGTCGTTATCAACTTAGCGTTAATTTCAACCAAAAAAATTGTAACCAAACTATTGTAAGTATGATCAAAAACAAAACACGTCTGCTGACTTGCTTTTGTGACCACAACACGAGGAGAGTCTGGCTCAGTTGAATAGAGCGCGGCTACTATGCGGGATACTTGTGTTCAATTCACGGCAAGGCATATGACTGTTTCTATTGTAGACTTTAATGAAAAATCCTAAACCGAACAGCTTCGTGGCGCTAGCCATTAAATTCCTCATCCTCACGTCCCGCCTGTCTTCATCATCGTCATCATCAGGTGCCGTCTCCACATCGAAGGTTGGCTGCAATGAATCTCCAGCATCCTCTGTCTTTCGCCCTTGTGTTGCACACTGCCAGACTGTAACCTGTCCATTTCTTAAAGTTTCCTCCCACTTATCTCTCGGTCTTCCTCTTGCTCTTCCCCCCTCAACTTTCACCTCTAGTAAATATTTTATCATGGTGTCATGTCTTTTTATGTGCCGAAAATACTTTACTTGTCTGAATTTTATTTCTCTTAATAATTGTTTCTTTATGCCTAGTTTTCATAAAACTTGTTTATTTGTCTGTTTTTCTGTCCATGAAACTCTGCCTATTCTTCTATATATCCACATCTCAAATGCATCATAAGAGATGCGTCACAGAGTATAATGATAAACTATAAAAACTATGCTTTTTACTTGAGTCAATGAGTTTAATGATTAATTTTTTAAAACTATGTTTTTAACTGAAGTAAAGATAACCACCTGTCCTACACTGTTTTAAAAAAGTGTTACTACAGGCAGTAACAAAAGTAAAAAATTAATTGTTGTTTTCTAACCTGTCCAGCTTAATTGATTCAACTAAGTGTAACCATCAGTGGCGGCTCGTGATCATTTTTGTTGGTGGGCCAGACAAAAATTTTCGGAAAAATCATGGTTTCGGTTAGGTTATATTTAAATGTACGATAAT
This sequence comes from Arion vulgaris, assembly GCA_020796225.1. NCBI lineage: Eukaryota > Metazoa > Mollusca > Gastropoda > Stylommatophora > Arionidae > Arion > Arion vulgaris. The sequence continues at coordinate 9,941,093 of CM036768.1, forward strand.
AATACACGTTACACCTTATTTTTGGTGGGGCCCGGCCCCACTGAACCTTAATGATGAGCCGCCACTGGTAACCACATTAGGGACTTTGAAAGAAATCTTTAGTTGTGTGCTGTATTCAATTTCTTTAAGAAACTTCAGAAGCTAGTCACATAACGCATGCACTTATTTAGCCAGGGTAACAATATTTTTAATTGAGTCACAAAGCGTTAGTGTTCCCTATAAACACTATGTTGTTAATTGAGTCATGTTTTGTAGTGTTTGAATATAAGATTTTTTCATAGCTGAACATTATTCTTGGTGACTCAATAGAAAAATATTTCTCATAGTTGAACATATGTTTGTTATTGAATCACCAAGAATAATGTTCATACAGAGAAAATCTGCAGTAGACTGGAAGACAAACACTGGATATGATTATGGAAAAGACTCCTCAAAGACCTAAGCAGAACAGACCAGGTCATTATATTTCGACTACGCACAGGACACTGCAGACTAAACAAACACTTATATAGACTAGGAATAAGTCAAACAGCTCTCTGCCAGTGTCAGCAGACGGAACAGACATCAGAGCATATCCTGCAAGACTGTCCTCTCCTGTGTGAGCTGAGAAGCAACATGTGGCCACACCCAGTCGACCTGAAAACTAAGCTTTGAGGAAACCTGAAAGACCTGAAGCTGACTGCCCAGTTTGTGGTCCACAGTAAATTAAGCTCATGACTAGAGATCGTTGAAGAAGAAGAAGAATATAAGTGTTACAGAAGAGTCCTTCGTATAACATGAACAGAGAAGAGAACAAATAGATCTATACAGAAAGAACTCAAAATCAAAGAAAACTGGCTGATGCTACAAATAAGAAAGAGAAAATTGAGTTATTTTGGACATATAAAAAGACATGAAGGGCTAAAGAAGACCATCTTGGAAGGAGGCATGCCAGCAAAGAAGAGAAGAGGAAGACCACGGAGAAGATGGATTCAGGATGTAGCTGATAATTTGAACATGACGGCTGCAGAGACAGGACATCTGGCCTATGAGAGAAAGAGATTCTGGAGAACTGTTGAGGTGGGAAAGTTCTGCTCAGGACAAGCGATTTGATAATGATGATTGTAGTGGTTAGTTAAGAAAAGTATGTTTTTTATTGAGTCTTAAAGCGTAATGATTCTCTATGAAATGTATGTTTTTAACCTTTTCACCCTTATGGGCCGATATACTGTCTCGTTATATTTTTGTTAACGCAAAGCCAGGATACAGACTAAATCAGTATAAATTGCAATATAATTGCGTCTGAAAGTAAAATAAATTAAGGAGTTAAAGGGTTAATTGAGTCACAGAGTATAATGATAAACTATTAAAATTATGCTTTTTACTTGAGTCAATGAGTTTAATGATTCATTTTTAAAAACTATATTTTTAACTGAAGTAAAGATAACCAAGAATAATGTTCAACTATGAGAAATGTTTTTTTATTGAGTCACCAAGTATAATGTTCAACTATGAGAAATGTTTGTTATTGAGTCACCAAGAATAATGTTCAACTATGAGAAATGTTTGTTATTGAGTCACCAAGAATAATGTTCAACTATGAGAAATGTTTGTTATTGAGTCACCAAGAATAATGTTCAACTATGAGAAATGTTTGTTATTGAGTCACCAAGAATAATGTTCAACTATGAGAAATTTTTGTTATTGAGTCACCAAGAATAATGTTCAACTATGAGAAATGTTTTTGATTGAGTCACCAATAATAATATTCAACTATGAGAATTGTTTGTTATTGAGTCACCAAGAATAATGTTCAACTATGAGAAATGTTTTTCATTGAGTCACCAGGAATAATGTTCAACTATGAGAAATGTTTTTTTATTGAGTCACCAAGAATAATGTTCAACTATGAGAAATGTTTTTATTTATTGAGTCACCAATAATAATGTTCAACTATGAGAAATGTTTTTTTTATTGAGTCACCAATAATAATGTTCAACTATGAGAATTGTTTGTTATTGAGTCACGAATAATAATGTTCAACTATGAGAAATGTTTTTCATTGAGTCACCAATAATAATGTTCAACTATGAGAAATGTTTGTTATTGAGTCACCAATAATAATGTTCAACTATGAGAAATGGTTTTTTTATTGAGTCACCGTTAATAATTATAAACTAATACATTTTTTTTTTAAAGTTGAGTCCCAAATTTTATTTTATTTTAATATCATCATGTTTATGTCTTGTTTTGTCGTGTTTAATATTTATTTAAAACCTTGTTTCGTTATGGTTAACCTTGTTAGGACTGATCAGGTTTTTTATCATTTCCAATCGTATTAAATATTAACACAGATGTACAACAATGTTTATCTTGTAACTGTCAAAATTAACATTCTATAATGGAGAAAAAAAAAATTGTAATAATACCTTTACCTCTACATTTATTTTAATCTCCTTCTACAATTATTGTAATCTCAAATAATCATTGTTCCTTTCATTAATCATCATAGCGGAAACAAATATATAGTGCTTCATAATCTCCTACGCCTGTTGGATGACACTAGAAAAATGGTTGCTTATAATTAATTCCCACTTGAATCCCTTTAACACTAAAAAAAAAATTTTTTTAAATAAAACGTATTGTGCTTTTATGACATTTTGTTACAAATAGTAGGTTGGTAATTCCTCTATTATTGATTTGTTAAGTATTCTGTCATTGGAAAAACAATGACTGCCATTTCGAAGTATATGTCATATCGAGAAATTAATTATTAACTAGTGTTGATGGTAAAACTGATCAAGATATCACCAGGATCACGTCTAGACTGAACTTAATGCTGTCGGGCGTTGTAGAATTGTACTTTTACGGTTTTTGTGGTAAATTGCAACCATATTTTAATATGAAAATAGAAATCGTGGCATATCATTTACAGGACGTTGACATCAATCTGGTGGCGTCTGTGGTCTAAGGGTTAGTGACTCGGTATATTAACCTCGACGTTCTGAGTTCGAATCACGCGGCGGACAATTTGGTTGCAAATTGTTTCGCGTGTATTTTAACAAAAGGACGATGCACCCGTTCAGAAAGCAATGGCAAACTACTGAACGTAATAATGCCTAGAAAATCACAAACAGCGTTATAAAGCTGGGGTTGATTCGCAAAGTCCTGTAAAGGATATGCAATTAACTTTTTGTTTTTAACCATCAACCACATTAAACGAGTCGTTGATTTTATAGGCACCACTTTTACGTTCAGTAGTTTGTCATTACTTTCTGAACGGTGAGGTACAGTTTTACCTTTCGTAAAAATTCCACGAAAACGAATTTGCTTCCAAACTGCCCGCCGCGGAGTTTGAACCAGGTACGCTTGGGTTGTGATCGAGCTCATTACCACTATACCCCCTTTTTACTACAGCTATTTTAAAATGAAATTAATATTATTTTAGTTAAATTGTTTGCAAAATTGAATTTTTACAATTATATTCTCCGTACAGAGCTGAAGTGTGGCGCTGAGAAGCAATCTGTCAAGAGAAGGTCCTAGATTCTGGTACATTCTGAAACATCAGATTAAATACCAGTTCTTGATTTTTTCAACTTCAAGTTCAGTTGATCTCTGCAATGTAAAAAAAATACGGTTCAGTTAGAGAAATTGTTGAGTTATCAATAATTTAAGAAAATAAAAAATGATATAAAGAGATTGAAATGTAAATTTGCAAATTGGAAACAAATACACATTCGACGTGTTGACGAACAAATCTTTATCAAGTTACGGACAAATAAATACAGAAACAAATGAGGAGAAGTATGATTATGCCACTCTACGTTTGTAATATTAACAAAATAGTAATACATAGTTCACCACAATCTTTCTCTCAACTTATACTATCATTGTCAAACCTTAACGCTGACATCAAATGATATAAGGAAAATAGTCACGACAGTCTATGCTGAAGGCTTTGAGTATCAAGAAAAGACCGGTTTAAAAATGAGAATATCAGGAAAAAAGTAGGTACACCATCAGTACTAAACCCACCCGTGTGGTGCCGGGGCCCGCAAGGGAATCAAAGAATAGTACCACTGCAACCTACAATGCATGTCGTAAGGGACGACTTCTTCTTCTTCTTCTTTGCGTTCGTTCTTTACGATCAATTTTAATCACTCTTTGTGATATGTTTGATCTTTGCCAAGAACATGTATACGTTGCACATTGGTTTGGTAGGCCCTAAACGCATAGATTTCTACACGTTTAGGACACGTGCATCCGATTTCAGCAAACCTCCTTAGTCGCCTCTTACGATATGCGTGGCAGGTAGCAATGGTTCTATTCTTTACATCCCCAAAATATGGACCCAGTTAACCACTCGGGTGGTAAGAGACGACTGATGTAGGCCCTAGGGATGCTACCCGGGTAAATAAAAAGCAGCGCAGAAATCGGTTGTGCTGGCCTACTTATAGGCGCATAACTGGCACAACGCACAATCGCTCTTAGGCTCAGATCACATACACATCACACAGATTGATTGGCAAGTGATCAACATGTCACATTCGAAGAAGAAGTACTAGACTTCATCAAGAAACAACAAATTAAATGGTTTAGCCACATAAACAGATTACCAACAGACAGTGCACCTCAAAAAGCAATGCTACTCCGATACAAACAAAATGTAGTCCACGCAAAAGGTGGACCTCAAAGATAGCAGTGATGACGAAAAACACTGTTTATGAAGCGCACACAAAAGCCCGTTCTAGTAATATCTTCGTACCCAGACAATGTGAGACAAAACAGGATTAAAGAAAAGAATAAGTAACAAATAAGAAGGTACAAAAATTAACTAAATTATGTACATTAAAAAACAAGAAGCTCCCATTACAAAATTAACCCTTTGGGTAATACGTTGTTAGTCCCGTAATTTCCATTGACCTTCGACACACGATGCATCACTCGGCCGCCTGTAACACCCAGTGCTTTTCCTGGTACCAAATTGAGGTTGGATTGACCAGAGCCAACTATAAACTTATGGGCCTTCGGACTCAGGTAATAATTATGGGAAATCAGACACCAACTACGCTACGTGACTTCGCATTCCAGTATTGGTGTATATAGACGAATTCATTTTAAAATCAACACAAAATGCTAAATCGAAGTTATATTAAGCAACAAGTTAAGTTTAGCGATAAGGAATATCAATATTATGAATATTTATCGCCAATAAATAACCATAGACTCATAGAATTGAGTAAAATTGCCAAAAAGCGTGCATTGTTCTATCAAACATCTATATTTTCTGACCCCTTTTTTGATCTAGGTCAGGGAACCCGAGTCAGTTGTCTGGCCTAGTTATCTAGAGTTGGCTGTGGGCTGACTCACAGCTAACTTGAAGTTTATAGTTAGCTCTGGTCGACTTGAGCTGGGATTGAACCCGTACCACTAGCCTAAGAAGCGCGTTCACTAACAACTACACACTGGCTACTGTATTGTCTGCTATTTTTAGTATCTTGTTGCCGGTAAATTATGCTTATATAGAAAGTATTCAACAATACTTATCTCTTTCTCCTATACAACAGACATACATACCATATTGTCTTGCTATTTTTATCCAAACAGAACATTTAACCCAAATTTACCTTTTCCGAAGAAATGTAAAGAAAACAGAAACCTTGTGTACAGACCAAGATGTCGGCTATGCCTAGTGTTGCCTAACACACAGAGCTTACCCAGGCAACCAAGCATATAGAAAAGTTAACAGAACCCTAGTCATCTAGCGATATCGAATTCTGTTACGTTACCTAGCAACAGAAATAAACAAGAATAGTAGGAATGACGTCGCTAAGCCTGTAAATTTGTTTATTAGTTGCATAGAGTCGAGTAGTGACACGATACTTGTAATCAGATCTTCAGTGATAACATTATTCTAGTATTCTGGAACCGTAAAATCGTATAATAGATGTTTCGATACAACAATTATTGTCACGTGACCAGCCGGTATAATTACCATCATCTAGTTTCATATCGATTGCATTTTAGGAAATGACAATTAAAGGATTTGTTGGTACACAGTCGCCTCAAGCCTAATATCCAGAGTCACTTTGGCACCATCCAGTGCGGACGTCGGCGCTGTAATACATGTGCATATGTAATACAGACCCCCATTGTCTCTTTTCCAAAAGCTACGTATGCCATTCAAGACAGTTTCACGTGTGAGTCCCGCAATATCATCTATGCCATCACCTGCAAACGAGGCAACAAGTCATATATTGGCCAAACCGGTAAGAGACTCAGTGACCGATTCGCCCAACACTTACGCGATATTCGCCAATGCTCTGTGACTCCTGTGGCCACTCATTTCAACGATACTGGCCATTCAGGAGTTTGCGATGTCCAGGTCACAGCCATCCGATCATGTTCCTCCGATGATCGCAGTCGATTCGCCCTGGAGAACCATTTTATTTCATTCTATGGCACTTTGCGACCTCTTGGACTCAACGCATTACATTCCTATGCTTCTTAGTACTGTCTTATCTCGTGCCTTGTTATCTATATGTGTGTTTGCTCCATATATGTGTCATTTATCCACTATATTGTTTATTGTTTCTCTTCTTTTCCACTTTCGGTTTTTGTGTTGCACTCATTTCGTTGTTCGTTTTTATTCCCAGATTTTCATTAGATAGGTTTATGTTTCCACATGTAATCGTCCATTTGTAGTGTTCCTCGAAATTAGTCATTCTTGTTGTATTGTTTGCTTGATAAAGGCCTTTTGGTCGAAACGTTGCTGTTTATCGTCACTGTTTATGTATTTTGTAAAACTGTAGTACTTTGTGTTTACGTGTTTAGCTAAATGAATATATGAAGCGACTGAAAAAGTAAATGAAGAAGAAAAGGAGCAAATCCGCAACGTACACAAAATGTTAGACACATAACATGGCTAATTCAGTTGTTAGTATATTAAATATCATCATCATCATCAAATAGCTTGTCCTGGGCAGAACTTTGCCACCCTAACAGTCCTTCGGAATTTCTCCCTCTCTCTCATAGGCCAGTTGTCCCGCCTCTGCAGCCGTCATGCTCAAATCATCAGTTACATCCTGAATCCGTTGTCTAGCGCTTCTCCTTTTTTGCCGGGATGCTTTCTTTCCCTAATGTTCTTCTCCAACCCATCGTGTCTTTTTATATGTCCAAAATACCTTCATTTTCTTATTCTTATTTGTAGTATCAGTCAGTTTTCATTTTTTTTATTTTGAGTTCTTTCTGAATATATCTATTTGTATTCATAATATACATATTATTTTAAAATATTCATTGAAATAAGAGAAGAGACTATATAAGAAATGAGGAAATTAGAAGAACAGAAGGAACAACACCTGCTATTAGATTTATTGAAAAACAGACTCAAATGGTTTGGCCACTTGGTCAGAAAGAACCCGAATACACCAGTTGCAAGAGCGTACAACCTGAAAATTGAATCATCAAGAGGAAGGGGCAGACCAAGAAAAAGATGGGTTGATGGAGTTACAAACATCTTAAAACTCCACATACCACACCATATCAAGCGACCGAGCGTGCATTATCTCGGAAACCGATCATCAGTTAAACCTGCTACGCCTAGCGACAAAAAAGCAGAGAAGGACAAAAGAAAGAAGAAGATTGAAATAAGTACGTTTATGTGCAGGAGATGTTCAAGAGAGATTTGACGCATACCATTTTTCTGATAAACCATCATGCATGCGATATATTTATGACACTGTTTCTCTATCAGCTCCTTCAAAATAATCATCATATTTGCTAGCAGCTGTAATATAAAGTCTTGAGGTACCATTCAGGTATCCCCATAAAAAAAAATTCCCAACAACGGAAGCAATATCCAGGTTGTGAGGTGATAAAATTGAACCAGGCTGAAAACGTAATGTAAATGTAATGTTCTTAATATAAATTTCAAGCAGAAAATAGAGATACACGTTTGTCATATAAGGTCGAGCTCCGCCTTTGAACCATTTTGTCTTCAGTGATAGTCTTGTTATCTAGTGTCTGTGCTGAATATAGGGAGGGAGGTGATGTGATAGGGTCATAACTTATGGAGATAACAAGATAGATTCCAGTGAACCAAGAGGTTAAAAAAGAGACGCTGGTGCAGGATAGGACAGACCTTAAGAAAATCCGAGGGGAATATAACAAGAAAGGCCCTTTCGTGGAACAAACAAGGAAAGCGAAAGAGAGGGAGGCATATAAATATACGGATACGTTTTGGAGAGAGCTGCATGAGATAGGAAGATTTGTCATGAGTTGGTTAAGGGCATGTGCCCAAATCGGAGTTAAAAATGCATAAGAACAAGAGAGAGATAGAGAGAGAGAGAGAGAGCATATCCATGTATCATGCATTGTTAAATGTGTTGTTGAAAACGAATGACCCAGTGGTTCCATTGCTGGAAATCACAGCTTCTAAACACTTTCTCACTATAATTATCAAACGCATAGGAAATATTAAAAACTTATATTATATTTCACCTACTTACCGAACACTGCAAACTCAAAAGACACTTACATAGACTAGAAATAAGTCAAACAGCTATCTGCCAATGTCAATAAGTGGAACAGACACAGAAGCATGTCCTCTCCTGGGGGAGCTGAGAAACAACATGTGGTCCTACTAAGTCGACCTGAAAACTAATCTTTGGGAAACCTGACAGACCTTAAGATGGCTGCTCAGTGTACGGGGGATTACTACGCTAAAGTACTAGAAGATTACTTCTTGTTGAAATGAAAATCGTGGTATATTCTTTTTACAAGTTTTAGCCATCAACACTAGTAAACGAGTCGTCAGTTTTCTAGGTACCACTTATACGTTCATTAATAGGTCATTGCTTTCTGTATCCTTACCTCTAAAGTAGGAGGAGGTCAGCCTGTATGGCGAGGAAATCAATAAAACGGCAAGCAAGCTTTCAAGCAAAAATAAGTTAAAAACGCTACACCAGACGCATGGTTACGCCTGAATTCATAACGTACGAGCGCTGAAGAAGAAGAAGAAGCTTTCTGAACGTTGATGTCTATTTTTACAGTTCCCAAAAATCCAAGGGAACTAATTTGTTTCCAAACTTGCCCGCCACGGAGTTTGAACCAGGTACGCTTGGGTTATGATCGAGTTCACTATCGCTTAAGCTACAGACGCTCACACCTCCTCTTCTTCTTCTTTACGTTCGTTCTTTACGACCAATTTTAATCCCTCTTTGTGATATGTTTTATCTTTGCCAAGAACGTGTATACGTTGCACATTGGTTTGGTAGGCCCTAAACGCATAAACTTCTACACGTTTAGGACATCTGCATCCAATTTCAGCCAAACCTCCTTAGTCGCCTCTTACGACATGCGTGGCAGGTAACAGTGATTCTATTCTTTACACCCCAAATTTAGACCCCGGTAACCACTCAGACGCGTTGAGGTCTATTTTTACAGTTCCCAAAAATCCAAGGAAACTAATTTGTTTCCAAACTTGCCCGCCGCGGAGTTTGAACCAGGTACGTTTGGGTTATGATCGTGCTCACTAGCACTTGAGCTACAAACGCTCACACTTCCTCTTACTTCATAAATAGCACAGTAGTTATATATAAATCAATTGATGTTAAATCTCATCTTTTGATCACCACAGTTTGGGGGTTTCTGTGTCGCAGAGGTTATGTGCTCGCCTCTAGTTCCAGAGGTACTCGGTTCGCTTCCTCGTGAAGCCATCAGGATAGTTTACCAGAGACTGCTGATATCAGTGTAGGTGAGATCGAGTTCCTAGTCCTATCGGAGACGACGATAAAACGTAGCTCCCATGTTTAATATGAGCACGTAAAAGAACCCCTGGCAGTTCAAATTCCAGAAGAGCAGGCTGGAAAGCCGATTCCTGGACAAAATTCATAAGAAAAGTTTTGAATGAAAATCCCTACAAAATATCCTCACCATTATCAGAATTACATCGTGGACCCTTGCCGTTGCTACGGAGTTCCTGCACTGCAGCTGAGATCTTCCTGTGTAAGAAAGAGATCAGAGCACACAACATGGTTACTCACCGAAGTGCAATGATGATGGTCCTATCCAGTTTCGGCTCGTCATTACGGGCCATTGGGCATGACACCACCAAAAATAAAGTGTAACGTATTTTTTATTTTATACATTAAAATATATCCTAACCGAAACCATGATTTTTCCAAAAATATCTGTCTGGCCCCACCAACAAAAATTATCACAAGCCGCCACTGGTCCTATCAATCAATCAATCAATCAAACAATCCTGTGAGAGAAGGTATCTGTCTGCAGTGATATAGAGTTAATAGTTCAATAACTAATAATCAATACCCCTAGACTTAATTAAGAACTATGTTTGATATAAGCTTTCTTATGACACACAAACTTCTTTACAAGACTGGCGTCATTAGTACGTCGCGAAGCAATTAATTACAAGGTGATGGAAATAACTAAAGCAAAGAAAAGTAAAAGAAAAGAAATCCTTTTATACCTCGAGGTATCGACCGGGTGGTGTTAGGACCACAAGGAAGCAGAGAATAGTATCACTGCAATCTACAAAGCATGTCGTAAGAAGCAACTGATTTAAGACCTAGAGAAGCTACCCTAGTCAATAAAAAGCATCGCAGAAATAGGATGTGCTGACCTACATCTAGTCGCATAACTGGCACAACGTACAATCGCTCTTAGACTCAGATCACATAGAGGGGTTAACAAGGGATCGATATTAAGCATTCAAAGAAAAAGAATACCTCGATGTATATTTTGTGAGAGGTCGACCTAAGGAGACCCTGAAACGAACTTTGCTGAGAGAGGCAGGAAATATCGGTCTCAGTTCCATGGAGGAGATTGCGCGAGTTGCCCAGGATAGAGCGGTATGGAGAAATTACTTGCAGGCCCTATGTAAAGTAATAGCCGCCGTCCATCGCAAGCGATGATGACAACAATCTCAGACGTGTACTGTTGCACCTCTCTGGTGTGTGCGGAGGTGACTGTAGAGTCCAATCCTAGAACAGAATCCCCGACCACAGGTGGGGCATACATGATCAAGGTTAGACATGTGCGTGTTGTGTGCTCTGTCTTTTCGCGCTGCTCGTTTTCTCTGTGACTCAACAATACGATGATTCTTAGCTATTCGGGTTCCTCTTTTGTTGTTACAGCGCCACATTTGGCGATCTTGCGCAAGGATTCCCAGCACGTATTGTCTATATCGAAGCATTTCAGAGACACTTTAAGAGTGTCTTTAAAGCGTTTTTTCTGTCCACCAGCTAAACGTCTGCCCCTTCAAGCTCGCCATATGTAAAGTATAACGGTACGAGAGGAATTATTATTATCATTATATTTTGTAATACAGTGTTAGGTCTGTATATTTCATTGACCGTCCGCAACACAGTGGGTTGGGGGAGGGTGTGTGGTCAACATCTCTCCGGCCGCCTTTACTTCACAGTGCTTTTCTTGGTACTTAAGTATGGGTCAACTTGAGAGCCGTTCTTCTCCTTCTTTTCTTCTTCTTTCTTTTGTCGTCACACTGCTACCGGGTTGTTGCCCAGTGTCGTGGTTTTCTGTTTTGTCTTGCGCTGTTCTGGTGGATTGTGTGATTGTTATCTTTGCTCTTTCGCAAGATTCTGCTACGCCATCTAACCATCTTTTCCGTGGTCTTCCTCTTGCCTTCTTTCCCGATGTTCTGTTGTAGAAGACTCTGTATACTGTGGAGTTTGGATGCATTCTTATTAAGTGGCCAAACCACTTCATTCTTTGTTGATCTATGTAATTCAAGCACGGTTTTGTGCCAACTTTCTTTCGTATGCTGATGTTGGTGATGTTTGAGAGCCGTTACGTTCGGAAAAATATTCCACGACCACTGTGGAATTGATCCCGAACCAATAGTCTAAGAAGCGATGGAAACGTGATTTGGTAATTTCTTCTGTTATAGAAGGGATGGACTACCTTTTTGTGGCCCAAAATGCAGAATAATGCAGCTAATCGCTTGCCATGCTAAACATAAATTCACGCTAAATGCTAAATGAATGATAATCACATTTAATTATAACATTAAACCCTAACCAGACTGCAAGAGATGGGTGTCAATATTGGTGCAGCCCGAAAAGAACGACATACTAGATATGCAAAGAGATTGATTAATCAACATCGAACTGGCGTGTTGGGTCGCTGGACGATGCTGGATTTGCTGAGGCGGAGATCGGAGCACCTATGGACGTGTCCGGAGTGCTATGATGATAGTCCTCATATAACTGATAACTGATAACAGACTGCAAGAATACCAAATCAAATGTCGTGTAGCTAGACAAGACCAATATACTGGAAGACAAATTCTTTTTCTTCTCTTCCACCATTTACTTCTTTATAGAAGTGTTGGAGGTGAAACGTAGTGATCTTGTGTCTGCTTGTTCTTCTCTTCCACCATTTACTTCTTTATAGAAGTCTTGGGGGTAAAACGTAGTGATCTCGTGTGTGCTTGATTTAAGGCACTTTGTAAGCTGATATTCATGTTCGTAAGGCTGTTTTTGATGCCGTCGTTCCATTTTTTGCGTGGTCTTCCTCTTGCTTTGTACTCGTTATATATACTTTTTCTGTGTGGCTCTCTGTGGTCAGCGATACCAGGGAATTCTTGTCAGGTGTCCAAACCATTCAATCTGTTGTTCTTTTATGAATTGCATGACTGGTTTCACATCCACTCTTTTTCTGATTTCTTCATTTCTAATTTTGTCTCTTATTATCACACCTGCAGCTCTTCTAAGACACCTCATCTCTGTCGTTATGATTTTCCGCTCATTAGCTGCTGTTATTGGCCATGTTTGACATTGGTAACATAGTGTTGGCCAGAAAATTGTTCTGATGAGATTTGCTTTATGTTGTTAGCGGTATCTCTTTATGTGACAACAGTGGTGTTAAGTGGAAGACAAATAAGAATAGTAAACCCACACAGAACGGGTGTCGTTAGTTGCCACAGGCTGAGAGACATACTGGATGACACATAAGAGCACTTATTGACTAATTTGTTCCATGTGCAGTGATGATGACCATATCTGAAAACTAAACTAAAACAAAAAATATATTTTTTAGTGAACAGAACGTTTAATGATACATAATATTTACACATTATTATGTCAGTGTTATATTTAATATTTCATAAAAGCAGTGGCGGCTCGTGGTCAGTTTTCTGGGTGGGACCAGACACAAATTTTCTAAAAAATCATGGTTTTTGGGGTATTTACTGTTATTTGTCTATTCTGGGAAGTTATTCTGCCTTTTGATTATTGGTGGGGCCGGACCCCACTGGCCCTCAGTGACGAGCCGCCCCTGCATAAAAGTATTTAAACAAAAAATCGTCTTAACTCATTTACTGCTAAGTGTCGCAGTTTGCCGGTTCCATTTGACCATGTGCTGCAGATTGCGCCATGATTTGTTTCATAGTCAATTTAGAACAACAGTTAACATAGATTGAGTGATTGATTGATTGATTTTCGATGTGGCCATTTTCATTGCATTTCGGTGAGTAAACATATGTGCTCAGATCTCTTCCTTACACAGCGGCAGTGCGCAATCTCCATAGCACCGGCAAGGGTCCCCGATGTAATTTAGAAGATGGTTAAAATATGTAGGAATTACTATTTTATAATCGTTCTAATAAATTGTGACCGAAGAACGGTTTTCCATCCAGCTATACTCGATTTGGAAATGCAAGGGTTCTTTTACATGCTCAACTGTAACCCTTTAACTGCTAAGGACGTATATATACGTTTTTCCCATTCACTTCTAAAGACGCATTAACACGTCTGCTATTTTCTCTCCTCTGTGGGATAAAGATATGTTAACACGTTATACATTGCTACTGTCACTGTTATAGGCGTACATTCACGTTTGAGACCTAGAAACAAAGAGTAACTATTTTTAGCTCAGCCTTCAGAAAGTATGTAACAGTGAAGTGGTTAATACAAGACCTACGTTTTATCGTCCGTCTCCGATAGGACTAGGAACTCCATCTCACCTTCCTTGAAATCGGGGATATCTGGATAAATATACTAATGGTTCCTCGAGGAAACTACAGGCGAGAATCTAACCTTTACGCTCCATAGATCCATTGCTACATTGAATATTCTCCTAACAAATATTGTTGTTACCGTCCATGTCTGGCTTTGGTTGCACGGTGTTGTTATGGAAGAAACACGAAAATATGACATAGGAAGCGTTTCTGTTTCAGCGTCAGTTCTGAATATCTTCAGTGCACTCCAGACATGTCCATAGTTTATTCGATCTTCTTCCCAATATCTCAAACAGCGTCCAGCAACTAACAGTACCAGCTCAACGTTGATTATTATTATTATTATTTATTATCCGATTCAGAAGCTCTTGAGCTTATCAGCTCTTCGGCTCGGTGCCATGGACATCGTAACCCTTCGGTTCGGTGTCACGAACACCGTAAATCTGGGGAATCTGTGGCTTTTTCTGCCATCCCACGGAATTGAACCCGTACACACAGAGGGGTAGTCACCCGTAGTCCAACGCGCTACGAACACGCTGGGCAGACGGGTCTCGATGTTGATTGATGAGCTTACTCATACACAGGTTGTGCTGCTCTTTTCTAGAAGCTCTAATCTTCAATACTAACTCTTGCAATCTAGCAGTTGACGTTGGTTTAAATGAAAAACCTTTATGTGGAAACATATCACTCAGAAATGGTTATAGGAGAAGCTATCGATTTCTTGAACTGCCAAGAGATGAAACGTTGTGAAATATAAAGCTACAACAAAGTCAACTTAACTTATTAAAAGAAACAAAGAGAGAGAGAGAGAGGAGAGAAAGAGACGGCGTTAGTAACTTAACATCATGTTTCAAAATAAAGCCAAACAATAGAACCGTTTAACAACACCAGTGTCAGGATGTTCTGGAAATCCGTGGCTTCTAACACCAGGTAGTATTGCAAAAGATATTTGGTACCAAACTTCAAAACAAAAGTTCATTTTTAATTTTGCGAAACAAAATAATTTTAAACAAATTTATTTTGTAAAGAACGAAACAATATTCTACTGAAGAGCACTAGAAAAGCATTGCAAAGTAATCTTAGAGTTTGCGATTTCAAATACGAAATCCTACATCAAAAGCATACATAGCGCCCCAAAAAAAGGAGCCTGCGTTTCAAGTAAAATTAAAGCACATGGGTTTCGTTTTACGTATTTTATCGCACTTCATTACCTCGCTTAACGATGCCATTAAACACGATAATTGATTTTACAATTCTGCTATCTAAATATTCATAAGATTCATATACATGCACAGCTGTAGTTGTTTACTAGTGTGTTCTTCATTTTATTTTTACTCATCATCATCAAGTAGCTTGTCCTGAGCAGAACTTTGCCACCCTAACAGTCCTCCGGAATTTCTCTCTCTCATAGGCCAGATGTCCTGCCTCTGCAGCCGTCATATTCAAACCATCAGTTACATCCTGAATCCATCTTCTCCGTGGTCTTCCTCTTTTCTCTTTGCCGGTATGCGTATTTCCATGATGGTCTTCTCCAGCTCTTCATGTCTCTTTATATGTCCAAAATATCTCAATTTTCTCTTTCTTATTTTAGCATCAACCAGTTTTCTTTGATTTTTAGTTCTTTCTGTATAGATCTATTTGTTCGCTTCTCTGTCCAAGATATACGAAGAACTCTTCTGTAACACTTATATTCAAAAACACATATATGTTTTTCCACTGCCTTATTAAATGTCCACGCCTCACACCCATACGTTGCCACCGGGAATATGTATGCTCTTAGTATTCTGATCTTTGTTTTCTTATCAGTTCCGTTCCATACTGTTTTGAGTTGTTTAATTTTTGTAAAGCCATGTTTGTTCTTGTTTTAATTTCCTCCATCCCATTTCCATCTGTTGTTAGTAGTGAACCAAGATATTCAAAACTGTTCACATTTTCTACTTTCTCTCCATTTATAAAAATATAATTTGTCATGTTCGTTTTATCTGTTGTCATTAGTTTTGTTTTTGCCCTATTGAGATATAGATTTTGTTTTTGCTTTTATCTTTCACTTCTCCTAATAATTTCTCAATTTCTTTTTGTGATGTTGACAGTAACACTGTATCGTCAGCGTAACTTAGTTCAGGTATTTCTCTTCCTCCGATATGAAAATTTTTTACTACTTCATATTTTTATATTCTTCTTCGAATTCTTCTTTTTCTTCGGTTGTTTCCATATTTACAGTTCTTCTTCTTCAAACGCTCCATATCGACCACTTGTTAACCACTCTGTGTGATTTGTATGTGATCTGAGCCTAAGAGTGATTGTAAGTTGTGCCAGTTATGCGCCTATAAGTAGGCCAGCACATGCGATTTCTGCGATGCTTTTTATTTACTAGGGTAGCTTTCCAAGAGATCAGTCGTCTCTTACGGCTTGCATTGTAGGTCGCAGTGGTACTATTCTTTGCTTCCCTTGCGGGAACCGGTACCACACAGGTTATAATGGATCTAGGAAATGACATCGGGAATACGAATTACCAAACCCGGAAAGACGAAAACATCAGAATTTATAACAAGATATCAAAAGAATGAAATTGTGGCTTTTATTTATTTTTTTTTTTAAATCTAGAAGCACTTGAGCTGAAAGATCTTTGGCTCGGTGTCATGGACATCGTAACCCTTCGGTTCGGTGCCACAAACCCCGTAAATCTGAGGAATCTGTGGCTTTTCTGCCAGTCCGCGGAGTTGAACCCGCACTCACAGAGGACTTGTCACCCGTAGTCCAACGCGCTACGAATACGCTGGGCAGACGGGCATATAACGGGTTTTATAGTAGCTTTTATAAAACGGTGAACCTCAGAAATAACAGAAGCGGTGAAAACACAAAAGCCTGTTCTATGAACGGCAGATAAGTAAGAAAAAAGCAATTTGGTTTCTACAATAGAAAAATAGCAAATGAATCAATATTCTGTTTAAAGATATTAATATTTAAAAATAATATTGAACGCTTAAAAATGATCTATACACGCTTCATTAATTACAGGAAAGTTTTTCAACATTAGAGGAGCGAACGAAAAGCTAATGACATTTCATCAAGAAATAAGCTTGAGTGAACATAAATAGTAAATCAATCCTTAAAATTTACTAGAATCTAGTTGTAACAGTAAGAAATGCAACATTAATATTTTATATATATTGATCAGAAAAATATTGATCAGTTATATGAGGAATATCATTATAGCACTAAAGACATGTCCATAGGTGTTTCAATCTCCGCTTTAACAAATTCTGCAGCGTCCAGCAGCTCAACATACCAGTTCGATGTTGAGTAATCAATCTTTGTTGCATATTTGGTGTGTTGTCCTTTTTCCGCTGTACCAATATCGATACATATCTCTCTCAATCTGGTCTGCGACTGAGATCCACAATCCTGAAACTTCTCTATTCGGAAACACTCTTAATGCTTTACTAATATCATGTCGGTACATTACAGCTAGTCCTTGTCAATCCCGATCAGAATGCGAGTTATTCAGACCTACATAGAACCAATACTGGCATACGAATGTGAGTTATTCAGTGCTACATAGAACCAATACTGACATACGAATATGAGTTATTCAGTGCTACATAGAACCAATACTGACATACTGATGTGAGTCATAGACGATGAACACACAGATCGAAAAATCTCTGAGGGCCACAGAAATGTGGTTTTATAGAAGAATGATGAGAATCCCATCGACTGCTAAAATGACTAATGTTGAGGTGCTGAATGAGATCAAGACACAGAGAAAGCTTATCATCAATATAAGAAAGAGGCAGTCATCATTTTTCGGGAAGTGATGAGGAAGGGAGGTTTAGAACACATTGTGACAACCGGTAAAATCTAGGGTAGACGAGACAAAGGAAGAAAGAGAGAGAAAAACATTTTGGATAGCCTGACTTCATGGCACGGTAGAGCGTCAACATCTGAGTTGATAGCAAACACCAACTACATAGACTTGTGGAGATCCATGATCGCCTACGCCAGCGGCACGGCACCTGATGATGATGATGATGACATTACAGCTCCCTCTGATATCGTATCCATGCCAGTCAATATATCAGCTCGTGCATTACCACTGACTCCTGCGTGCACAGGAACTAAAATGAAGGTTATTTCTCCGATCACTGTCTGTACTATAGTTCGTTCCAAAATTCGTGATCATCTTTACCGACCGATATAATATCACCCACTTGACAGAAATTCTTGATTTTTACATTTTAATATAGGTAACAGTGACGACGTTCCAAAAGTATTTTTGCCCACCCAAACCTTTAGTTCTGTAAGAATTTTATTATATGTTATTACTAAATTTACCGTGATGTTGATCTGGTATACTTGTCAAAATTTTACAGTACGATTGTCAAGTTTGTCTATAACTAAGCATTTCCGTGTTCCAAATGCAATTTAGTGCACGTCAAAATCGGGAATCCCGTGGAATTAATCAGATCACAATGTTTCTTACCGACTGTCATTGGTGTATGTATGCAACGTTTACTTTCATTTATAGAAGTGGAAGGTATCATTTGTTCACTATGTGACCTTTCTTTTATAATATGTAATAGGAATACGCCTTTGCAATCATTCGCCTCCATTTTGTGTATTACTGTAAGTTCTAAACTTTGATGATCATTTTGTTGTGCTTATGCAAAATTATATAACAAAAAATGTTTTTGCATCAACTAAACTACCTACCAATTAGTTTAACATGGATTCATAACGTCGTGAGGTATATAAGACTGCATGAACAAAAATTGCTTGTATCCATCAGATAGATTTCGTACAAATTAAACCTTAGTGGCTGGTGTACAAAGCGGGCGAGCAATGGACCAGGCTGATATTATAAATTCCTTAAGGAAGAGAGGACGTGTACATGATTCACGTAATAGCGGTGAATCTACAACACTAACCAGACTGCAAGAACTCAAAGTTAAGTGTGGTGTAGCTCGACAAGAACGCTATGCTGGCAGACAAAGGAGAATTGTAAACCAACAAAGAACCGGTGTCGTTAGTCGCCACACGCTGATGGACATACTGAGGGAGAGATCGAGCACTTATGAACTAATTTGTTCGACGTGCAGTGATGGTGATCCGACGACTAACTAAAAAAAACAACTAAACCTTAGTGTGATCACGAATTTTGGAACGAACTATAGTATCTACACCCAGTTTCGTCTCACCTTATCTAATTCGACTTTATAAATCATACTCATGGAGTCACTGAATATGACAACACGAAAGTAGTAATGTGATTGATGTAACAGTGGATGCAGAGAGGCAAAGACTGGGTCGTTAATTGGGCATTCTGCGAAGAATGGCTGCTGAAGATCGTGTGCTGTCCTACAAAATAATTCACAAGAAGTTTTGATTGGTCATTGACTACTTTCTAGGTTAAAGTTCAAGGAAGTGGGTGTCGATGGCAATTATACTTTTGTTAGTGTTGCAATTGTGGACGTTCTTCTTGGCCACTCCGGAACCGATTAGAGAGAACTTCGATATAATAATAATTAATCAAGTGTCATGCCTGCCGGCGTAGGCGATCATGTCTCTCCACAACTATCTCTGCTTGGTGCATGTAATCAGTTCTGACGTCGATCTTGTGTCGAACCATGATGTCAGGCCATCCAGCATCTTCTTCCTCTGTCTTCCGCGATCTCTCCTTCCCTGAATTTTACCTGTTACCAAATGTTCCAAGCCTTCTCTTCACATTATATGCCCGAATAACCTTGATTGTCGGATTCTTATTCTTTTGATAAGGTTTCTTTGCAGGCCTGATTTAAAGCCTCCTCATTTGTTTTCTTTGCTGTTCATTAAATTTTCAGCATTCTTCTGTAAAACCACATCTCTGTGGTTTCCAATGATCGTATTGATTGTTTATTCATTGTCCATGATTCGCTGCCATACATAAGTATTGGATCAATATAGCACAGGAGTATAATAATAACCAGTGGCGGCTCGTCAGTAATGCCCAGTGGGGCCGAGCCCCACCAAAATCATGTATAACTAATATGTAAATACTAATATATAACCAAACCCAAAACCATGAATTTTCCGAAAATTGTTGTCCGGCCCCACCAACAAAAATGATCACGAGCCGCCACTGATAATAACTATCAAAATAAAATAAAAAACATACATAGATAAAGGTCTCTCAGCGGCGTGAAGGTAAAGTGCTTGCTTCACGCTCAAAATAAATCTTTAAAACTTCATCCCTTATCCCCTTCTTAAAAAAATGATGTGAACGCCCATATCTCCATCATACAATATCCTGACGTATTTACAATCACTAACGTCAACATTCAATATTGCTTCCACCATTTCTATCAACACAATCTTCACCACAATCTTATCTTTGAATATCACAGATTTGGAAGCCAATTACGTGCATGCGTAATCCAACGATCAAGAAAACTATACACATTGCCATGGTGTTTTTTAATTAACTACCGCGGCCACTTGTGAGCTCGGTCAAAATAAACAAAGGGAGACTATTAAAATACGTGCCTGTATATTTCAGATTACAGGCAGTTGGTAAACGCGGGGTGTGATATATTGTCTCCCCTTCTGAGAATATTGTTTGTGTCTTGACGTATTAAACGTAATACTAATCTTAAGTGAGGTAATCCAATCAGGTGTATCTATAAATCAGGGGGATCTATTGGTGTATCCAGTGGCGGCTCGTGATCATTTTTGTTGGTGGGGCCAGACGCAATTTTTCCGAAAATCATGGTTTTTGGGTTAGGTTATATTTTAATTTATAAAATAATAAATACACGTTTCACATTATTTTTGGTGGGTCCGGCCCACTAGTCCCTAATGACGAGCCGCCAGTGGGTGTATCGATTGATTCATCTATCGATCTGTATATTTATCCACACACTCATTATTCATGTGTTCTTCCATCACTCTTATCAATTAATCTGTATGTTGTAGTATTTCTTTGATGCTGTTTATTCATCTGCCTTCTGACCATCACCATTCTCGCAGTCCAGGGATTTTATTGTTGAAAAAGCTAAGTGTTAGTTGACAGAACTTAATTATTCATCCAATAGATTGCCCTTAGAAGAATGTTGCCACTCTAACATAGCTTCAAAATGTCTCTCTTTTATAGGCCAGATGTCCTGATTCTGCAGCTGTCATGTTCAAATCATCAGCTACATCCTGTATCCATCTTCTCCGTGGTCTTCCTCTTCTCTTTTTTACCGGATACCTCCTTCTATAATGGTCTTCTCCAACCCTTCGTGTTTATATATATACATATACAGTGGCGGCTCGTGATCATTTTTGTTGGTGGGGCCAGACAAAAATATTCAGAAAAATCATGGTTTTGAGTTGTTATGTTTTAATTTACAAAATAATAAACACACGTTACACATTCTTTTTGGTGGGGACCGGTCCCAGTGGGCCTTAATGACGAGCCGCCACTGTATATATATATAAATACTTCAAGATTCTCATTCCAATTTGTAATATCAGTCAGTTTTCTATGATTTTGAGTTCCTATTGTTCCCTTCTCTGCCCAAGGTATACGAATGACTCTTCTGGAACGCTCATATTTAAAATGACATGTCTTATGTGAATGCTTTTCCACTGTCTTGTTAATTGTCCATTTCTCACACCCATATTGCCATTGGGAATATGCATGCACCGGGTTCGTTCCAGCGTGGAGAGAAAGAAATATTTAACCAGAGACCCCTGGATTGAGTTCCTAGTTCTATTGGAGACGGGCTATAAAATGTAGGTCCCGTGTTAATGCCGAGCACGAAAAACGATCCCTTGGCAGTTAAAATACTATAAAAGTAGGCAGCAAATTCGCTGCCAAAAAAATTCATTTTAAAATATACTTTTTCAATTTCTACAAAAATTGCACCATCTTGAAAATAACGTCGGGAACCTCGCCGATGCTACGAAGTTCGTGATTCCTGCTGATATCTTCCTGTGTAGGAAAACGATCGAAGCCTTCACCGAAATGCAATGATGACTGCCTTATCAATCAAGAATCAGTCAATCAATATGTATTCTTTATATTCATAATTATTCTTCTATTTTCAATACATCAATTTATCTAGAATGTCCATATGTTCCATGGTCTACACCAGTGGCGGCTCGCGATCATTTTTGTTGGTGGGGCCAGCCATTTTTTCCGGATAAATCATGGTTTTTGGTTGCTATATTTTAACTTATAAAATAATAAATACACGTTATACATTATTTTTGGTAGAGCCAGGCCCCACTGGGCCTTAATGACGAGCCGCCACTGGTCTACACATCCCAACCAGTTGCAAATATAAACAAGGAGGCATCTAAAAGTAACGAAGAATTGACATCATTGCATTGGATTTCCCCCATAGTGTTCGGTGCCTCTCCATTGTTATCAGTTATCAGTTATATGAGGACTATCATCATAGCATTCCGGACATGTCCATATGTGCTCCGATCTCCGCCTCAGCAAATCCAACAGCGTCCAGCGACCCAACACGTCAGTTCGATGTTGATTAATCAATCTCTTGCATATTTAGTATGTCGTTCTTTTCGGCTGCACCAATATTGACACCCATCTCTTTCAATCTGGTCAGTGAGTAGAATTCACAGCCCTGAAACTCCTCTGTTCGGAAAGACTCTCACAATGCGTGAAGAATGTCATTTCGATCCATGGCAGCTCCTTCTGATATTGTAGCCAAGCCAGCCAATCTATCAGCTCGTTCATTACCTCTCCATTGTATTTATCTCTAGTCATCCATCTCATTTTGATATATGTTTAAGTTTATTTAATATTCCTTGTTTGTATGTGTTTCCTTGAAAAAAGACTTATAGTCGAAACGTTCGAGTTTTGTTAGTTTTATTATTTAATTATTCCCTTTTTTTGCTTATGGGATATTATATATATATATAATATGTGTGTGTGTGTGTGCGATTCTTTGTCCCAACTCGCCAATTTATTAAGTATTACCGCAGCTTCCTCGCGGTTTTCTCCAGATCTGATCTGATCCAGTCTGACCACCTCAGATTTGTAGATTTCCATAAATCGCTCCCCCGAAATAGCAAGAGACTGCTAGATATTATTCGACAAAGTACGCACTCCCCAACTTCAACCACAAATTCTAAGGGACCTACAAAAATAAAAATTCACTCTGGAACCGAACGACGTCGTCGAGATTCGAATCAATATGCAAAGTGAACTGCTTAACCGTTTCTGGCACAGAGCCCCCTCCCCCTTTCTCTCCTCCCTTCCTCAGTAGTGTATCTATTTACATCTAACGGAAATCTCCAATCCGTCAGAGATCAATTATCTGTCTATTAATAATGTGTTTAGTCTGTTATCGTTTTCTAAAAATATATCACTTATTGATTATTGGTACATAAAATCGACCTAACGTGATTCAGTACAAATCAAAAGATGATTGATTTCTTCTATGATGTAGTCATAGGTTGATTGTGCATGTAAGTGGTTGGTTAAACCACGGCCACCGGGAACATAAGACCAACTAGCCCAGAAGGGGAAACGAAAATTTATGTTTAATGGGGGCTGGTTTTTGTTTATGTTTGATAGAATACTGTACGCTTTACAAAAACATTTTACTCAATTCTATGAGTTCATGGTTATTTAAAAGTGTTAATAATAGTGTTAATAATAGTGTTAATAATAGTGTTAATAATAGTGTTAATAACAGTGTTAATAATAGTGTTAATAACAGTGTTAATAATAGTGTTAATAATAGTGTTAATAATAGTGTTAATAAAAATGTTAATAATAGTGTTAATAATAGTGTTCATAATATTGTTAATAATAGTGTTAATAATAGTGTTAATAATAGTGTTAATAACAGTGTTAATAATAGTGTTCATAATATTGTTAATAATAGTGTTAATAATAGTGTTAATAACAGTGTTAATAATAGTGTTCATAATAGTGTTAATAATAGTGTTAATAATAGTGTTAATAATAGTGTTAATAATAGTGTTAATAATAGTGTTAATAACAGTGTTAATAATAGTGTTCATAATAGTGTTAATAATAGTGTTAATAATAGTGTTAATAATAGTGTTAATAAAAGTGTTTAGTCCTCTGTGTGTACGGGTTCAATTCCGTGGGCAGGCAGAAAAAGCCACAGATTCCCCAGATTCACGGTGTTCGTGGCACCGAACCGAAGGGTTACGATGTCCATGGCACCGAGCCGAAGAGCTGAAAAGCTCAAGTGCTTCTGGATCAGAAAAAATAAAAAAAATAAAAGTGTTAGTAGCAGTGTTAATAATAGTGTTAATAATAGTGTTAATAATAGTGTTAATAATAGTGTTAATAATAGTGTTAATAATACTGATATTCCTTAGCTTTAAACTTAACTTGTAACATAATATAATCTTGATTTAGCGTGTTATGTAGTTTTTGAAATGAATTTGTCTATATGCAACAATATAGGAATGCAAGGATCACGCGCCAGTTGTGGTTTTATTTCCTAGAATTTTTACCTGAACCCGCCGGCCGTATGTTATCGGAAGCTACGGTTAAACACACTTTACGCAACCTTGCTTGTGTCTCGTTCTATTCGTGAAGCAGTTGTGTGTTAACTCATTCCATACCATTAATCACTATAACGGCGTACAATTGTGTGCCAATAAAACCCTTAGCCGTTATATTGGCTTTTAACATGGAGCACTTTCTTTCGTTTTGTATTAAATATTTCAAGTTTTTACAGACAATGTTTGAAAATCCCATGGACAGTAAAAAAAAATACAAATGGTGATGTTTTAAAAAAAAGGATTGCTCACAGCGACACTTGACCAGGCAAACAAGAACTAGACAATCAATATTATTCCAACTTCTCATGCAGTCTGGAACTTCTGGTTATATGACCTTTTTAATCTTTACAGGCGGTCAAATGACAAGTGTTTTACTGTGACAACTTAGGAGCTTGCTCTTATCTCTCCTGTCGTCCAGCTCATCTCTGTCTCATTTCAAAAGATTCTGCAGCTTTGTCCAATGTTTTTTCCACCTAACTCGGGCATCAGCTAGTTTTTCCATCTAGTGGGGCAGATAGAAAAGTTCTTCTTTGAGACTTGCAGATATTCTTATATCTGAACAATGGTCTGCCTTGGTGCCTCTTCCCTTCCGAAAGTTCAAAGAGTAACACCTGTTGGGGTATGCGACTATTACATATTCTTCAAACATGTCCTAGCCATCTTAGTATTCTGTTGAGCATACTCATGACGGAAGACAAGTTAGCACGTTGTAATACTTCAGTGTTGGTTGTCTTGTTGTATCACCTGATGTTCATAAACTTGCGGAGACTAAATGTGAAAGATGTTAAGTTTCCTTCCAAGCCTTGAGTAGACTGTCCATGTTTCTGTGCCATATAGTAAAGAGCTATTACACTTGATATATTTGAATTTTTGTCTGCAATGTTAATTTTGCTTTCTCCCACATTCTCTTTAATAGTTTGTCGAATGTAGTAGCCGCAGTACCTATTCGAGCATTGATTTCTTTGTCAAGAGAAATTCTGGCAGTGACTATGAACCCAAAATATTATAACTGCATCGTTATAATTTTGTCATTATAAATGTGTAACGCGTGTATGTCCCTATAGTTATGTTAAGCATCAAAACTATATAATCGTTTATTAACCCTGTAACGTTCGGGTACTAAGAAAATCTCATTTATAAATGAGATGGCTACATGACTCCGGAACTAGCCATATTTGTGTATTATTTATGCATTTAAATGCATTTAATATGTTTCATAATGTACAGCATATGATATTACCATAATAAATTAACCAAAAAATATATAATTTTTTTTAAAGATGTCTAATCGCGTTGATTAAAGCATGCTTTTTTTGTTCTTCTTCTTTTGTGTTCGCCCGTTATGAATTCATGCGTAGTCAGGGAGCCTGGTATGGCGCATGTGACTGATTTTTGCGTGAAAACGTACTTACTGTTTCTACAGTGTCCCTAGCCATTCAGGCGAACCTTTATCCACTTCATTGGTAAAAGCATGCTTGAATTACACCGACATTTCTGATCGTGCCGCCATTTTGGATAATCTTTGCAGATGTGATTTTACTTGCTCTTGTCAAAAATCACACATTTGCTTATAAAATAGCTTCTAATGACTCAGATTACTGTCCTGATCAAAACTATATGTGTTAGTTCTTTATAGGCTGCTTACTAGACCAGTTCTGCATCATTTTCTTCTAGTTATGGATTATTTTTTAATTGGTGTCTCCAAAATATAGAAATATTTAGAAGTTACAAATTTCCTAATTACTGCATTATATATTGTCCAAACAACTTCATGTGTTGATATATTGTGTAAATATGAAGGTACTGAGAGACTGTGTTAATAGTTTTCATGATATATTTCATACTTTTTTTTATTCCTTCTTTGTGACTGTAAAATTATTTGGAATTTGTAGAAAAATCTATTTTTAGCACCACCAAAATTAGGTCACTAATATAACATATTACATGACACTGATATTAAAACCACATATTTGGATAGTACATTTAATTAGCTTTCCAACCATATATAACATGATTATTGTCAATTAATGGAGTATTTGTGGCTTCTAGTAATAGAGCAGGCCTTCAAAATGACCAAAAAACTTAAACTTAAAAACCCATGAACGTTTAAGAGTTAATTATAAAGTTAATTACTGTATTTTCTTTGCATCTTTCAGTTTGGATGAGAAAAAGGTAAATAAAGGCTCTCCTATAAAAAAGGGGGTTTTAAAGCCGAAGAATTGACTTCATTGCACCGGGTTTTACCCCATATGGCTCGGTCCCTCTCCGCAGAAATAGAAAGCCACCTACCGAAAGTATTGCACAGAGCACGAACTCAATAGATCAGCAACAATCATGGGGTCTGAAAACAAATGCATTCGTGAACAGAACGACGTGGTCCGGATTTGAATCCACGACCTTCAAATCGCAAGACAAGAGCTTACCACTTAGCCACAGAGACCTCATACTGCCCTTTGGAATCACTAGGGAATCACATAGGAGTCACATAGGAGTCACATAGGGAGTCACATAGGGAGCCACATAGGAGTCACATAGGAGTCACATAGGAGTCACATAGGAGTCACATAGGGAGTCACATAGGGAGTCACATAGGAGTCACATAGGGAGTCACATAGGAGTCACATAGGAGTCACATAGGGGGTCACATAGGGGTCCATAGGGAGTCACACAGGGAACATTTGCGTAACCGAAACAGGAGTGGGATATAACCAACAAACGATACTAATAGTCATTACAAATAATCTTCGATGTAAAAAAATCTGGCCAGCAATGGCGGAATGCGGGATGGCCATTCAGAGTCAGAACTGTTTGATTCCGAACACGACTTTGCTAGCGCATTTTCGCCATGTTTGGTCGGGTATTTTCCGGTTTCGTTTGCCGAGCTACTGAGTTAGTGCTTGAGCAACGCTGTGAGCTATGACTGTTACAGGAATGCTTTTGCTGTGTCAACCGTGCGTTTGTTGTTGTGTGTATTCAGAAAATGGCGGACATCGGTTATGACGAACAAGCTCAATCTGCCGTATGCAGTTATATTGCGAGTGCAGAAAACCGGATTTTGTCATGATTGATGTTCCTTCGACAAGAATTGCAATTCAAGTGATGAAGAGTTTTGTGTTGCTACATTAGCGACGGCCATATGCATTTTATGCGGTGCCGGTTTCTTTTTGTGGCGGCATGCGGCTGTTTCATTCTGGAATTAGTTCACACAGGAAACATTTCAGTTGTTGGCATTTCTTGTGATTTTCATTGGCTCAGGAACGGAGCAATTATAGGGTGACCCGTTGCAGTGAAGTTAGAACCGTACTTATGAACTTATGAACTTATGAATTTTCGATGTTTATTTTCTTCTGAATGTCAACACTTTTACGTGAAGCATGTAGACACGTTTATATGGTATCGCATAAGCAAGTAAAAATAAATAATTAAATAATTAAACTAACAAAAGCGCCAATTTAATAAGTATCTCCGCAGCCTGGCCTCGGTTTTCTCCAGAGCTGATCTGATCCGCTCTGACTCCTAGAGATTTGTAAGTTTCCACACATAATCGTGAGGGATGGATTACTGTGGTTTCTGTCGTGTAGAAGAAAATGAAAATCGTGGCATATCCTTTACAGGACGTAGCCATCAACTACAGTAAACGAGTCGTTTTTTCTAGGCACCACTTATACGTTCAGTAGTTTGTCATTGCTTTCTGATCGGTGATGTATTATTTTTACCTTTTGTAAAAATCCCACGGAAATGAATTTGATTTTAAACTTGCCTACCGTGGGTTTGAACCAGGTACGCTTGGGTTTGTGATCGAGCTCACTACCGCTTGAGCTAAGGACGCTCATGTAGATACTTGCGCCATATTTTAGACTAGGATTTGACTGTTTTAAAAAAATATTCTTCGCCGGTGCTAAGAATTTTGTGTATCAGTGCTAACATAGTCTAAAGTATGTTTTGTCATGAGCGTGTGGTGACATGTTGTTTTGATTTGTTTGTAAATCAAAAATGAAACGATGCAATTAGTTGCCACACGATGAGAGACTTCACGAGAACGGGAACTGAGCACTTATTAGCTAATTGGTTCGATGTGCAGGGATGTTCATCTCTCGACTAAACTAAACTAAAGAAATACAACGACAAGATGAATTTACAAGAACTGCTGCAACACACTTCATTCAACAGCGAGAGTTTGTCTAACAAAAGTCCTGAAGACAAACTCCTATGCATAGATACACTTATGCCTTACAGAACTCCTGAAGACAAAGACCTATGCATAGATACACCCTTGTCTACCAGAAATCATGACGACCAAGAACTATGCACAGATACTCGCTTGCTTCACAGAACCTCTGGAAACCCAGAACTATGCATAGATACACCCCTGCCTTTCAGAACTTCTGAATACCAAGAATTAAGCATTTATACACCGGTGTCTCACATAATTCCTGAATACCAAGATCTACGCATAGATACAGGGCATTGGCTAGGACAGCTCTCAGATGGACAGCGGATGAGAAGAGAAGGCATGAACGTCCAAAGGAAACATAGAGAAGAATTGTGGAAAGAGAGAGTTGAAGGAGTGTGGCCTGACGTGGGAGATGGTTGGTAAAAAGGCAGCAGAACGGCAACAGTTGAAGTCTCTTGGGGAAGCCGTATGTGTCTATCGGGACATGAAGAGGATATAGTTAGACGTATAGAAACACCCTTTTCTAAAACAAAAAATCATTGAAAGCCAAGACTCATAGCATAGAATACCCCCTTATGCCTCACAGACCTCCTGACAAAGACTATGCATAGATACACTTATGCCTCACAGACCTCCTGACAAAGACTATGCATAGATACACTTATGCCTCACATACCTCCTGACAAAGACTATGCATAGATACACTTATGCCTCACATACCTTCTGACAAAGACCATGCATAGATACACTTATGCCTCACATACCTCTGACAAAGACTATCATAGATACACTTATGCCTCACAACCTCCTGGAACAAAGACTATGCATAGATACACTTATGCCTCACAGACCTCCTAACAAAGACTATGCATAGATACACTTATGCCTCACAGACCTCCTAACAAAGACTATGCATAGATACACTTATGCCTCACAGACCTCCTGACAAAGACTATGCATAGATACACTTATGCCTCACAGACCTCCTAACAAAGACTATGCATAGATACACTTATGCCTCACAGACCTCCTAACAAAGACTATACATAGATACACTTATGCCTCACAGACCTCCTGACAAAGACTATGCATAGATACACTTATGCCTCACAGAACTCCTAACAAAGACTATACATATATACACTTATGCCTCACAGAACTTCCTAACAAGAGACTCAAGCTAGCATAGATACACTTATGCCTCACAGAACTCCTAACAAAGACTATACATAGATACACTTATGCCTCACAGACCTCCTGACAAAGACTATACATAGATACACTTATGCCTCACAGACCTCCTAACAAAGACTATGCATAGATACACTTATGCCTCACAGACCTCCTGAACAAGACTATGCATAAGATACACTTATGCCTCACAGAACTCCTAACAAAGACTATACATAGATACACTTATGCCTCACAGAACTCCTAACAAAGACTATGCATAGATACACTTATGCCTCACAGACCTCCTGACAAAGACTATGCATAGATACACTTATGCCTCACAGACCTCTGACAAAGACTATGCATAGATACACTTATGCCTCACAGAACTCCTGGAGACAAGACTATGCAAGATACACTTATGCCTCACAGAACTCCTGACAAAGACTAGCATAGATACACTATGCCTCACAGACCTCCTGACAAGACTATGCATAGATACACTAATAGCTCTAAGACTCTAAAAGAGATAGTATCATACTCAGAACTCTGACAGATGCAAAATTGCCAGACCTGACAAAGACTGATGATACGTTTCACAACTCCTGAGCCAGACTCATGCTTGGTTAGAACTCAGAGGAAGGTACCAAACATTACCAGATTCCATACGGTATCGCGCAATTAGTCCTATCACATTAACTAACCGTATAGTATCGATTACTAGTAGCCTAGTACTGTTATTTATGATGGCCTCTGAAGTGGGCATCTATACTTCAACGATCGATTACATCAGAGTTTAAAAAGCACGTAGCTAACACCACCATTGTGTGAAGACACGGTTCGCTAGTTAAAATAACAAAATTTAATGGAAAATTAAAATTCTATGTTGAAGGACAGACTTGAAATTCCAGAGCGTTGTGTACGAGTGTAACTACATAAAAATGGCTCTTCAAATTATATTCTCCTTCGATTTAAGTAATGTGATTTCGACTTTTTTTCTTTCTGTCTTTCTTTTCTCCAATTCTGGTTTGTCTCACAGCGTCAGGATAAGAAGAGATTTCTAGAACGAGCCCTAGTGTGCGCTTCCTAAATAGTGTAGGGGGTCTCTGTTACTAAGTGGTCAAGCGCTTTGCCTTGTGAGTCGAAGGTCGTGGGTTCGGGTCCAGACCGCGTCATTCTGTTCACGAGTACAGTTTTTTCCAGAGACCCTAGGATTGTTGCTGGTGCTACGGAGTTCGTGCTTTGTGCGATACTCTCGGCAGGGGGCGTGCCAGTTCTGCGGAGAGGGACCGAGCCGTATGGGGTAAAGTTGTTTCGTTTTCATTCGATTTTATATGTTCACTTTTTTATATTCAATATGAGAGTTTACCTCTTGAGTGCTCGGTTTTTTGGTGCACATGAGTAACTACAAATTATCTTTGGTTTCTTTGTGTGTGTGTTTTTATGACTTTGAAAAACGGAATAGGGTAATGATGGGACTTTTATTTTCATTTTATAAAGTCAATTGCATATCCTTTATAGAACTTTGCGAATCAAATTCAGCTTTTAACGATGTTTGTGATTTTTTTCTAGGCATTATTACGTTCAGTAGTTTGCCATTGCTTTCTGAACGGGTGGTGTCATCGTCCTTTTGTTAAAATCCACGCGAAACAATTTGCAACTAAACTGTCTGCAGCGTGATTCGAACTCAGAACGTCGGGGTTAATAGACCGAGTCACTAACCCCTAAGCCACAGACGCCACCATTCATTTTATACCGTTATAAATTACATAGGGCTTGAAAGACATTTTTCCATGCCGCTCTATTCCGAGCCACTTGTTCAATCTATGCTATGAAATTGAGCCCGATATTCCTTGCCTCTTTCAGCAAGGTCTTTTCAGGGTTTTCCTATGGTGTCCTTTCTTTCTTGATCATTTTACCTCCCCTTCAAATTCTGCTTTGTGATTATGTGATCATTTTTCCTCAGAAAATGCCCAACATATCTCCATCTTCTCGTTCTTATAACAGTTGTTACTAGTGGTTGACCAGACATTTCTCTGATTCCTTCACTTTTCCAGAATTCGTTGCATTTTATGCTCATAATTTTTTCGCAGACACGTATTTTCAAATCCATTAAACTTGCTTTCTAGTCATTTTCTAACCCTCGCTATCAGATGATACAATTGATTCAACATTGGAAATGAAATTTACTAATTTAGTTTCAAAACTATATAACTTGCAGTTCCATATTTTATTTAGACTTTTAAAAGTTGATGTTGCTTTGACAATTCGTAGCATAATTTCATATTTAGTATTTCCAGTGCAACCAAAATTATTACCCAAATTGGTGACATTTAATAAAAAATAATTTCAAGTTGATATCTGCATTACTTGCCATATGTGTCTTCATTTTATTTGTCTTTTATATCTTATCTACGATCCAACTTTTGAAGCTATGAATAACAAGTTTGTCTGTCTTTCTGTGAATATCTTGGTTGTTTTTACTTAACAAGGCAATATCATCTTCAAAATCCACATCTTCTGGTTCTACCCAATTGATGCCAGTTTCGCTCCTGCAACATTTTCTCATCAACCACTCTATGGTCTCTCCGAACAATAAGATATATAAAATGCAACCTTGCTTTACTTCGGCTTCAGTCATAAACAAGTTGCCTTGCTTTTTGAAGTTCAGAAGTTTGAATCCAAATCGCGTCGTTCGGGTCACGTGCTCATTTTTAATAGATCTCTTAGGATTGTTGCTGGAGCTACGTAATTTGTGCTTTTGTACGATACTTTGGGCAGGTGACGTGATATTTCTGTGGAGAATGATCGAGCTTCATGGGAAAATCTGGTTCAATAAAGTCAATCCTTCACCTTTAGATCTCTATTTTTATTATTCCCTTTATTATTCCCTTTATTATTCCCTTTATTATTCCCTTTATTATTCCCTTTATTATTCCCTTTATTATTCCCTTTATTATTCCCTTTATTATTCCCTTTATTATTGCCTTTATTATTCCCTTTATTATTCCCTTTATTATTCCCTTTATTATTTCTATTATTATTCCCTTTATTATTCCCTTTATTATTCCCTTTATTATTCCCATTATTATTCCTATTATTATTCCCTTTATTGTTCCCATTATTATTCCCTTTATTATTTCCTTTATTATTTCCTTTATTATTCCCTTTATTGTTCCCTTTATTATTCCCTTTATTATTCCCTTTATTATTCCCTTTATTATTCCCATTATTATTCCCTTTATTATTCCCTTTATTATTCCCTTTATTATTCCCTTTATTATTCCTTTATTATTCCTTTATTTTTCCCCTTTATTATTCCCATTATTATTCCTATTATTATTCCCATTATTATTTCTATTATTATTTCCTTTATTATTCCCATTATTATTCCCTTATTATTCCCTTTATTATACCCTTTATTATTCTATGTATTATTCCCTTTATTATTCCCTTTATTATTCTTTTTATTATTCCCTTTATTATTCCCTTTATTATTTCCTTTATTATTCCCTTTATTATTCCTATTATTATTCCCTTTATTATTCCCTTTATTATTCCCTTTATTATTCCTATTATTATTCCTATTATTATTCCCTTTATTATTCCCATTATTATTCCCTTATATTCTTATTATTCCCTTTATTATTATTCCCTTTATTATTCCCTTTATTATTCCCTTTATTATTCCCATTATTATTCCCTTTATTATTCGCTTTATTATTCCCTTTATTATTCCCTTTATTATTCTCTTTACTATTCCTTCTATACATACATTATATTTCCCTCATTGTCGCGCTCTTGTGTCGTATAGCAATCCAGGTTGAGAGCCCCTGTAAGGTACTAACTATAAGTAAACATGTTACTAAGTACATGTACATGTTTTACAAAAATTGGTTGTTTTACGGATGTACATATATTATATATATAGAAAGTGTACAAGTATTAGGAGCTTTTGGAAAAACAAATTACCAAACACAGGATTCGAACCCCTTACCCTTATTCCTTACGGCACCCATAGCCTAGCAATATGAGCGTTCTTACGAACACAACCAGTGAGCCATTCTGAATGTGTTCGTAAGAACGCTCGTATTGCTAGGTTAGGCAATGGGTGTCGTAAGAAATAAGGGTAAGGGTTCGAATCCTGGGTTTGGTAATTTTTTTATTTTTTTGGAAGCTCTTAATAATTGTTCACTGTTTATTTGTTTGATCATATTCTTGCATATTCTTTGCATAAAATTCTTTGCATATTCTTTGCCTATTCTTTGCATATTCTATTTCCTATTCTTTGCTATTTGATTTCTTTGTAGCATATTCTTTGACGTGTTGGGCCGCTGGACTCTGCTGGATTTGCTAAGGGGGAGTTCGGAGCACCTATGGACGTGTCCGGAGTGCTATGATGATAGTCCTCATATAACTGATTCTTTGCTTCCGTTGCTTCCCCTGTAGTTCTTACATAAAAACTACTTGTTCTCATCTTAACTATAAGTAACGGACATTTATGAAGGGCTGTGCTTACCGTTGTATACCGATTTCACTTCCTGAAGGAGAACTAATAACTTAACTTTATTATTATTAAGATTTATACAGACGAAAAATACAAGGATTTATTGACATAGAAGGATTTATATAAATATTTATACAGAAGAAAAATATAAATATTCATACAGAAGTGAAATAGAAAGATTTATACGAAGTGAAATAGAAAGATTTACACAGGGAGAAAAATATAAAGATTTACACAGGAGAAAAATAGAAAGATTTACACAGGGAGAAAAATATAAAGATTTACACAGGAGAAAAATATAAAGATTTACACAGGAGAAAAATATAAAGATTTACACAGGAGAAAAATATAAAAATTTACACAGGAGAAAAATATAAAGATTTACACAGGAGAAAAATATAACGATTTACACAGGAGAAAAATATAAAGATTTACACAGGAGAAAAATATAACGATTTACACAGGAGAAAAATATAACGATTTACACAGGAGAAAAATATAACGATTTACACAGGAGAAAAATATTAAGATTTACACAGGAGAAAAATATAAAGATTTACACAAGAGAAGAATATAAAGATTTACACATGAGAAAAATATAACGATTTACACAGGAGAAAAATATAACAATTTACACTGGAGAAAAATATAAAGATTTACACAGGAGAAAAATATAAAGATTTACACAGGAGAAAAATATAAAGATTTATACATTAAACAAATACAGAAAAATACAGAAATATAGAAGTAAAATACAAAGATTTGTTTGCATAGAAGAATTTATACGAAGATTTATAAAGAAGAAAAATAGAAACATGTATACAAAAGATTAAGAAACAAAATTGTGTACAGAGAGCACGATACACAGATTTGTGAATCCGAGGCAATACAAAAATGTGTACAGAGGAAACACCGCATTGATACTCACAGAAGAAACCGAACATAGGTTTGTTTATACAGAGAACACAGCACACAGTTGTGAATAGAATTACACAGCACACAGCTGTGAATAGAATTACACAGCACACCGTTGTGTATAGAATTAACAGTGGAACGATGTGTACAGAAGTAATAGTACATAAATATGTACAGATTGCATGGAATAAATATATGTACAGAGGGCACAGAACACAAAAATGTGTACAGATTCTCCTTCTTCTCTTCCACCATTTACTACTTTATAGAGGTGTTGGGGGTGGGGGGTGTACAGATTACACAGTACAAAGATATGTATACATAAGAAGCAATACAAATATATGTACACAATATGTACAACAGACGCAGGGCACGGATTTATATTTCTAACACAGTACACAGATGTGTACACAAATCACATTTGTCAAATGTAAACAGAAAACACAGATAGTTACACAACACACAATAAAACCATAAGTACACATTCGAATATTTAATGAAGCCTACATAAAACCAGTTGGGAAAAGAAAACGTGGAAGACCAAAGACCACTCTTCGAAGAACCATCCAACAAGAAAGTAAACTATTGGGATGTAAAACCATACGAGATCTCCAACTGCTAACAACGAACCGCATCACATGGAGATCTATAACCTCTGCCTTTGCCTTTGGCACGAATGGGACAAAC
Organism: Arion vulgaris; assembly: GCA_020796225.1. Classification (NCBI taxonomy): domain Eukaryota; kingdom Metazoa; phylum Mollusca; class Gastropoda; order Stylommatophora; family Arionidae; genus Arion; species Arion vulgaris. Next base: position 9,977,066 of record CM036768.1, read on the forward strand.
TAAACTAACTAACATAAAATCAAAAACAATGATGTGTCCAGAAAAATCAAATAGTACGATATGTAGAGACAAAATCAAAATCCGTGCAGATATAACCGAATACGATGTTTACAAAGGAACATTAAAATATGAAACATTTATCTAATGTAAAGCCGAAGGATTGACTTCATCCCAGCGGGTTTTATCCCATTGGATCGGTCCCTTTTCGCAGAAATGGCACACTACGTACCGAGAGTATTGCACAAAGTACGAACTCCGTAGCTCCGGCAACTATCCTAGGGTCTCTGAAAAAATTAACAGAACCTCGTGGTCCAGATTCGTCCCAGGACCTTCGATTCGCAAGGCAATGGATTATCCACTTAACCACAGAGACTAAATAACAGGTTAAATCCCTTACACGTTTATAAACAATAGCTTTTACACAACGCAATTTAAATTTTTCACTGCAACCTACAAGGCATGTCGTAAGAGGCGACTGATGTAGGACCTAGTGAAGCTACCCTAGTAAATAAAAAGCATCGCATAAATACTTGTAGGCGCATAATTGGCACAACGTACAATCGCTCTTAGGCTCAGAAAACATACAAATCACACAGAGTGGTTAACAAGTTTTCGATATGGAGCTATAGAAGAAGAAATGGATTTAAAAAAATAGTATTCTAAGCAAGGAAACAAACATTTCAAATGTTCAAAAATAAATAAAAAACAGATAGAAAATTATATCTTAATTTATATTTTGTTTCGAAATATACATACCTTTTTTTTAACTACCATAGGTTGAATAAGTGAAATGCTTACAAACCTTCAAGGATGGCAGATGTTAATTTCTGCTTTGTAAATATTCCATTCTATCCATACGTACTAAACACAAACATTGATTAAATCTTCTAGTGTGTTGTTCTTGTTTCTGTGACTATTTCAGTGCTATCGTAGTGAACACATACTTGTGATGTTGCACTTTTATTGTGACAACAGTTGCACGCAATCTATTTGGTCGTGTTTACCATCAAACTGAATTCTCTCTGTGTCTCTTCGCGTTACGTCTGGATAAGAAATCGATCTGTCACTCACTGCTACCTGGCAGTGGGGGACAGGTCACGGAAGGTAGCAGGAATAGAGACAAAATTTGTCATTAACCACAGATTCCTAATTTTGTTATAGAATAGGCCGCGTATTGTAATATTGTTTACTATTGATGTTATATCTTGGACAGAGAAGAGAACAAATAGATCTATCCAGAAAGAACTCAAAATCACAGAAAACTGACTGATACTACAAATACGAGAGAGAAAATTGAGATATTTAGGACATATAAAAAGACACGAAGGGCTGGAGAAGACCATCATGGAAGGAGGCATACCGGCAAAGATAAAAAGAGGAAGACCACGGAAAAGATGGATTCAGGATGTAACTAACTGATGGTTTGAACATTACGTCTGCAGAGGCAGGACATCTGGCCTATGAGAGAGAGAAGTTCCGGAGGACTGTTGGGGGAACAAAGTTCTGCTCAGGACAAGCTATTTGATGACTATGATTGATATTAAATGTTAAATTTGTTATAGAATATGCCGTGTACTGTAACATTGTTTACTATTAATGTTAAATTTGTTATAGAATATGCCGTGTACTGTAACATTGTTTACTATTAATGTTAAATTTGTTATAGAATATGCCGTGTACTGTAACATTGTTTACTATTAATGTTAAATTTGTTATAGAATATGCCGTGTACTGTAACATTGTTTACTATTAATGTTAAATTTGTTATAGAATATGCCGTGTACTGTAACATTGTTTACTATTAATGTTAAATTTGTTATAGAATATGCCGTGTACTGTAACATTGTTTACTATTAATGTTAAATTTGTTATAGAATATGCCGTGTACTGTAACATTGTTTACTATTAATGTTAAATTTGTTATAGAAACTATTGTGTACTGAAAATATTGTTTACCAGTCATTGTCAAGTTCTAGTTTAGTCAAAGAAACTATTGTGTAAGGAAAATATTGTTTACCATTCATTATCAAGTTTTTGTATTGTTATAGAGGCAAGAGGAAGACCACGGAAAGATGGTTAGATGGCGTGGCAGCATCCTGTGAAAGAGCAAAGATAACAATCACAAGCCACCAGAACAGCGCAAGACAAAACCAGAAAACCACGACACTGGGCAACAACCCGGTAGCAGTGTGACGACAAAAGAAGAAAGAAGAAGATAGAAACTATTGTGTACTGAAAATATTGTTTACCATTCATTGTCAAGTTCAAGTTTTTTTAAAGAAACTATTGTGTAAGGAAAATATTGTTTACCATTCATTATCAAGTTGGAATCTGTTATAGAAACTATTGTGTACGGACATATTGTTTACCATTCACTGTCAATTTCTAGTATTAGTACATTTTTAGTAAAACTTGAATAAAGTGTACACTTTTTTTTCTTTATTTGTTTTTTTATTTAGTATGACTTGAACTAACTATTGCTAACGTTTCATTTGTTCTTTATTTACTGAGACTTCAAATAACTATTTTACTTTATTTTTTGTCTTTATTTAGTAATACTTTTAGTAATTATTTTACCTCTAATTTTGTTTTGTTTTATATTTAGTAAAACTTCATGGGCAGGACATCTGGCTTATGAGAGAGAAAAATTCCGGAGGACTGTTGGGGTGGCAAAGTTCTGATCAGGACAAGCTATTTGATAATGATGATAATAAAACTTCATGTAACTATTTTACCTTTATTTTCTGGTTTTTTATTTAATAAAATTTCAAGTAATTATTTTCCCCACTTTATTTCTTCTTGATTTAGTAAGACAAAATAATAACTTCGTTTCAAGACTTCACAGCGACCTCAAGCGAGTAATTGCTTCAGACATATTTAGAAATGCGACACTGCTTCAAAGTATGGCGCATAATTTACAATTAGAATATACATTTTCTTTGATAACAACATGATATTGTTTGCAGAGGGTTGATAGAACCCATGCCAAAATTTAAACAGTGTCCTGCTCCCCTGGCAAGTGTTAATTATTTTCTGAATTTTTATAATGTTACTTAACCTGTTTAGTTTAGTTTAGTCGTCAGATCATCATCACTGAACATGGAAATAATTAGTACAAAAGTGCTTCGATCTCTTTCTTAGTACGTCTCTCAGTTTAGTTTAGTAGTCAGATCATCATCACTGAACATGGAAATAATTAGTACATAAGTGCTTCGATCTCTTTCTTAGTACGTCTCTCAGTTTAGTTTAGTCGTCAGATTATCATCACTGAACATGGAACTAATTAGTCTATAAGTGCTTCGATTTCTTTCTTAGTACGTCTCTCAGTTTAGTTTAGTCGTCAGATCATCATCACTGTACATCCAATTAGTCCATAAGCGCTCGAATCCCCTTCTCAGTATGTCTCAACGTGTATTTAATGTGTGGCAACTAGCGACACCAGTTCTTAGTTTAGTCCTCGGATCATCATCACTGCGCATCAAATCAATTAGTCCATAAGTGCTCCGATCTACTCCTTGGTATATTTTTCAGTGTGTGGCAACTAGCGACACCAGTTCTTTGTTTAGTGTAGTCATCGGATCATCATCACTGCGCATCGAACCAATAAGTCCATATGTGCTTCGATCTCCTCCTCAGTATGTCTCTCAGCATGTGGCGACTGGCGACACCAGTTCTTTGTTGGTTTACTATTCTTCTTTGGCTACCAGTTTAGTATTCTTGTTTAGCTACACCATATTTGACTTGAAATTTGTGCAGTCTGGTTAGAGTTGTAGATTCACCACTACTACTTGAATCATGTACACGACCTCTCTCCCTTAGAGAATTTATAAAATCAACCTAGTATATTGCTCGCCCGCTTTTTACAGCAGCAATACATGCAAGTCTATCGGCGCGTTCATTTCCACTCACACCTGCATGCCTTGGCACAAAAATAAAACTGATTTGTGTCAGTCTAGACCTCTTCAGCGAATCCAATCAATGTCTCCGAGCCCAGCCTGTATTAATCTTCCTGAGCGTACTGATTGAGTCTCTGAGAAAACATGAATAGATAAAAGTCTGTGACTACAGCCAGACTGTCGCTTTAGTTAATTTGTTTGTAATCATACATCGAAACATAAAGCAATTTAATTTTACAAAGCAAAACAGTAAACTAAAACCACAGTTTTTATCAAGAAGTCTTTGTCAAAGACATGATACAAGATGATGATGCTCGTCCATCACGGATGATGATGACCACACAAATTCTCATCCAAGGGAATGTAGTTGCGTTATGTTTGTCTGTGTGCGCGTAGATGACTAGTGAGCCCGATACGGGCTTGAAATGTTCTTGTACAGTGTGGGCAAGGTATACTTGCACTTGTGGGGAGTATTACTGCCTTTCTGTTTTGACGTATTTGTTCCATCCGTGCGGATCTACCTGCCTCGCAGGTCAAAGAACCGTGTCGAAGAAGTGTGCGCCAGGCTGATATGTCTTGAGCAACATTCTCCCAGTTGTTGACATCTATGCCAAAGGATTTCATCGAGTTCTTGAGTGTATCTTTGAATCGCTTTTTTTGACCACCCTGTGAGCGTTTACTCTTTTATAGTGTGCTGCGTGATACAAGATACATTTAAGGTCTCAAACAATGACGTTGTAGTAAGAACATCACGCAAAATATTACAGACATCCTTGATTGATTTATTGAATGAATGATTTATTGATTGATTGAGAATTATCATTGCACTTTAGGGAATAACCATCGCTTTCTTACACAGAAAGCGCACAGCGACAGTGCTCGAACTCTATAGCATCGGCGAGAGTTTTTGATGTCATTTTTAAGATGGTAAAAATATTTGCTGAATTTTTATTTTATAACTTTTTAAATGAATTTGTACATTCTTAATATTTCATATCCTTGTTTCATCATCTTCAGTCCACGTCGCGTCCAATGGCACATACAACAGAGAAGAAAAAAATGTGTCAATCAATTCGATCTTGTGCCGTTTTTTCTACCTTAAGCCTAGTCCTATGCATGTCTTTGAGCTCTGTCTCCGCTCGTGAGGTACCGGGGTTAACAAGGAATCAAAGAATAGTAACACTGCGACTTACAAGGCGTGTCGTAAGATTCGATTGAGGTAGGAGCATTGGGAAGCTACTCTAGTCAATAAAAACGTCGCAGAAATCGGATATGCTGGCCTACTTGTAAGCGCATAACAGGCACAACGTACAATCACTTATAGGTTTATATCACATACAAATCACACAGAGTGGTTAGCAAGTGGTGGATATGGAGCGTTTGCTGAAGAAGATCGCTGGGTTAGTATTCTTCTTCTGCGAACGCTCCATGTGGACTACTTGTTAAACCACTCTCTGTGATCTGTATGTGATCGGAGTCTAAGAGAGATTTAAGATGTGCCAGTTATGCGCCTAGAAGTAGGCCAGCACATCCGATTTCTGTGACGCTTTTTATTTAATAGAGTAGCATTTCTAAGACCCTATCTGAGTCGCCTCTTACGACATGCCTTGTAGGTCACAGTGTTACTATTCTCGATTGCATGTACAAGTTTTCAGTGTCCTCACAGATAACCAAGGCAGGTATAATTATCGATATTTACACCTTGATTGTAATCAGTGGCGGCTCGTGCTCATATTTGTTGGTGGGGCCAGACACAAATTTTTGGAAAAATCATGGTTTTAGGTTAGGTTATATTTTAATTTATAAAATAATAAACACGTTAGACATTATTTGGGGGCCGGCCCCACTGGCCCTTAATGACGAGCCGCCACTGTTTGTAATAATCATTATCAATATGAAAAATCGTGGCATATCTTAAAGTAGGTAGCCATCAACCACAGTAAACGAGTCGTTGATTTTCTAGGCACCACTTATATGTTCAGTAGTTTGCCATTGCTTTCTGAACTGTGAGGTCTATTTTTACATTTTTTTAAAATCCCACGAAAACGAATTTGCTCCCAAACTTGCTCTCCGTGAGGTTTGAACCAGGTACGCTTGGGTTCGTGATCGAGCTCACTACGTCTTGAGCTACAGACGCTTACTTGTGATTATCAATATAATCATCATTAATATAATTTTCTTCTTCTTTTTCAAGTTCGTTCTTATCAACAAAGTTAAACACTGTTTGTGATCTGTCTGGTTTTTGCCGAGGACGTGAATACGTTGAGCCCCGGTTTATAATCGCCCCCAGCAAGTAGGAGGGGCGCATAGAATAATGTTGGTCTAACCACAGCCAGGCTATAGCCCGGCTGTGGTCTAACTAATAGAATCAAGTTTAAGAATACGAGAGAAATTCTGGTTTCTAAGCGTTTGTCTGCCTCCGGCCTTCCTCAAGTGAGGAAAGAAATTTACCATCATATCTCCCGTATACTTGGGTCTAGAAATGAGAAGTGTCAGACACTTCATACCCGACGGTTTGCAAAAGCTACGGAACACTTTCAATCAGCCCCCAGTGGTAAACTTTATCATTTAAAGACACATTTAGTTTTGATTAGTCAAGGGGATATAATCAACAAATATGTGTTCACTAAGGGGAGTGAACATCGATAAATTCAACTTTAGTATCAATTATACCATAATTTCTGGAGAAAGCGTTGACCAAAGTTTAAATATATACACAAATACATTAGTTATATTTATGTGTGTTGGTGGGGCTGCAAGGGAGCAAAGAATAGTAACACTGCGACCTACAAAGCATGCCTTAAGAGGCGGCTGAGTTATGAACCTAGAGAAGATACCATAGTAAACAAAAAGCCTCGCAGAAATCATATGTACTGGCCTACATGTAGGCGCATAATTGGCACAACTTACCATCACTCTTAGGCTCAGATCACATACAAATCACAGAGTGGTTTAACAAGTGATCGACGTGGAGCGTGTGAAGAAGAAGAATGTAAATTTAAATATATTAAAATAACATTCCCGAAGCCTTTTCAGACCTTAGGGTAGGAAGTTCGGTACTTGTCTACAATCTCACCGCTGAAAAAGGGAAACCTCGCTGACCTAGGTCAAGTGACGTCAGTCCACGGTCAGAGTTAACGAACGCGGACGTGGAGGAAAGCCATGTTGAAAGGTCACGGATGTGGTGTTTATTGTGTGTTTTGTATGTAAATAAGCAGTGTTTTGATTGAATTAGGAGACCTGAAAAGGACTGTATGTGGGAATGTGAGGTGGTAGGAGACAGGACGAAACTATGAGTGTTATTGTGGTGGCCAGAAACTTATGATATTAGCAATAAAAGCTACGAAGGGGTCTAAATTTCGGGATTTAGTCCGACGACACCAAATAAACTCATTGAGTCATTCATCATGTGTGAGTCCAATAGAATGCGATGTGCACCTTTATGCCTATTTCTTTCCTTCGCTGTTTTCCACAGGCGCTCAATGTTCTCATGTGCAAAATACCATGCTCTTGTAGAAAAGCAACGCTACTTTTCTTGTCATGAACAGTTGCTGAAAAGACAAACAATCCATCGCCATCACACAATGACCGGTGACAGAGTTAACGCGCAGGGAATGTTGGGATTTTCCGTCAAAACAAAAATAATGGGGAACCTCTGCGCTATATTTAGAACAACGCTCGATAACATTCTATATTTAGAATGACCCAATTTCTGCGGTGAGATTGTACACAACCAGGCTCTAGCACAGCCAGGCTCTAGCACAGGCCAGGCAACTGGCCGGGTATTCCTGACCTAGATAAGAAAAGGGATCTGGAAAATACAGATGTTTGATAGAACACTGCAAGCTTTTTTGCAATTTTACTCAATTCTGTGAGTCTATCGTTATTTATTGGTGAGAAATATTTATAATATAGATATTCCTTATTGTTAAACTTAACGTGTTGCATAATATGACTTCGAGTTAGCATTTTGTGTTGATTTTAAAATGAATTCGTCTATATACACCAATACTGAAATGCGAGGTCACGTGGTGTAGTTGGGGTCTGATTTTCCACAATTCTCACCTGAGCCCGAAGGCCCAGTAGTTTATAGTTGGCTCTGGCTCTAGCCACAGCCAGGCAGGTTATCTTCTTCTTCTGATTGCGTTCGTTCTTTACGACCAACTTTAATCACTCTTTGTGATATGTTTGATCTTTGCCAAGAACGTGTATACGTTGCACATTGGTTTGGTAGGCCCTAAACGCATAGACTTTTACACGTTTATGACATGTGCTTCCGATTTCAGCCAAAACCCCTCAATCGCTCTTACGACATTTATGGCAGGTAACAGTGGTTCTATTCTTTACACTCCAAATTTGGGCCCGTAACCACTCGGGGGAACAGGTTATTGAAACAGATGTAATATTATCAAAACTTGTAATCATTAGCATCATTCTATTTCTTCGAACACTCTATATCGACCACTTGTTAAACCACTCTTTGTAATTTGTATGTGATCTGAGCCTAAGAGCGATTGTATGGTGTGCCAGTTATGCGCCTACAAGCAGGCCAGCACATCCGATTTCTGTAACGCTTTTATTTGCAAGGGTAGCTTCTCTACCCCCCACTTCATTCGCCTCTTACGACATGCATTGTAGGTTCCGTGCTACATTTCGTTGCTTCCCTTGCGAGCATGGGCAACACACAGGCGACCCTTAGCATCAAAAGTTGGACTGCAGTTAAGCTATAAGGCAAGTAAAATGAAGATACATAGCATCAAAAGTTGGACTGTAGTTAAGCTATAAGGCAAGTAAAATGAAGATACATAGCATCAAAAGTTGGACTGTAGTTAAGCTATAAGGCAAGTAAAATGAAGATACATGGCATCAAAAGTTGGACTGCAGTTAAGCTATGATAAAGCAAGTAAAATGAAGATACATAGCATCAAAAGTTGGACTGCAGTTAAGCTATAAGGCAAGTAAAATGAAGATACATAGCATCAAAAGTTGGACTGCAGTTAAGCTATGAAAAGGCAAGTAAAATGAAAATACATAGCATCAAAAGTTAGACTGTAGATAAGCTATGAAAAGGAAAGTAAAATGAAGACACATATGATAAATAATGCAAATATCATCGTCTTGGTCGTCCCATGTCTCGTACTCCAGGAACCATACCTTCCATTACCGTACTCTCCAAACCACTGTGATGTTTAACGTGTCCATAATATTTCATCTTCCAGGACATGATGTTATTTATAAACCACTGCTCCTCGATATGCAGGTCTTATAGGATGTCTTTATTGTTTCTCTTCTCTGTCCAGGATGTTCTAAGAACCTTTCTATAACATCTTTAATTATGTTCTTTAATGTTTGTATTATGGTCCACAATTCACAGTCATATGTTGCCACTGGGAATATGCATGTTTTCAGAAGTCTTACTTTTATTTCTTTGTATGTGTCGTGCCATAGTTTCTTCATACTGACCACCCTCTGGAAAAGCCATGTCTAGTTTTATAATTTCTTTTATATAATCTCCATTGTTGTCAATTATAGAGCCAAGATGTTCAAAATATGTTCTATTTTCAATGTCTTCAATATTAATGGTCATTTTGGGTTGAAATTTTGCTTTGCTAGTGGACATCTTTCTCGTTTTCTTCGTATTCAGAAAAATCACACCTGGAACTAAAATTATAAAAATAACAAGAGCATTTTACCTATCTGGGTTGTTGTACCTAATTTCGATTGCATGGGAAATACTTTTAAATAAAGAAATTATACTGCAAATTGCCAAAGCAACATCAGTTTTTTAAAGTCTTCTCAAAATATGAAACTGCAAGTTATATAGTTGTAAAATTAAATTAAGCAGAGCACAAGGAGTTTTTTTTATCAAGAACCCCAGAGGAAGCAACGGAAGTAACGATATGATCAACAAATGAACAGATACAGGTATTAAGAGCTTCCGAAAAACAAGTAGACAAACACGGGACTCGAACCACTTACCCTAGTGGTTGTGTACGTAAGGACGCTCGTATTGCTAGGCTAGGCGATTGGTGTCGTAAGGACTAGGGTAAGTGGTTCGAGTCCCGTGTTTGTCTACTTGTTTTTCGGAAGCTCTTAATACCTGTATCTGTTTATTTGTTGATCATAAAATTAAATTACAAATTTTCAATTCCATTGTTTAACAATCCCAGTGTCTTAATTAATCAATCCTAACATATGCCAGTGAGAGTTGTATCAATCCTAACATATGCCAGTGAGAGTTGTATCAATCCTAACATATGCCAGTGAGAGTTGTATCAATCCTAACATATGCCAGTGAGAGTTGTATCAATCCTAACATATGCCAGTGAGAGTTGTATCAATCCTAACATATGCCAGTGAGAGTTGTATCAATCCTAACATATGCCAGTGAGAGTTGTATCAATCCTAACATATGCCAGTGAGAGTTGTATCAATCCTAACATATGCCAGTGAGAGTTGTATCAATCCTAACATATGCCAGTGAGAGTTGTATCAATCCTAACATATGCCAGTGAGAGTTGTATCAATCCTAACATATGCCAGTGAGAGTTGTATCAATCCTAACATATGCCAGTGAGAGTTGTATCAATCCTAACATATGCCAGTGAGAGTTGTATCAATCCTAACATATGCCAGTGAGAGTTGTATCAATCCTAACATATGCCAGTGAGAGTTGTATCAATCCTAACATATGCCAGTGAGAGTTGTATCAATCCTAACATATGCCAGTGAGAGTTGTATCAATCCTAACATATGCCAGTGAGAGTTGTATCAATCCTAACATATGCCAGTGAGAGTTGTATCAATCCTAACATATGCCAGTGAGAGTTGTATCAATCCTAACATATGCCAGTGAGAGTTGTATCAATCCTAACATATGCCAGTGAGAGTTGTATCAATCCTAACATATGCCAGTGAGAGTTGTATCAATCCTAACATATGCCAGTGAGAGTTGTATCAATCCTAACATATGCCAGTGAGAGTTGTATCAATCCTAACATATGCCAGTGAGAGTTGTATCAATCCTAACATATGCCAGTGATAGTTGTATCAATCCTAACATATGCCAGTGAGAGTTGTATCAATCCTAACATATGCCAGTGAGAGTTGTATCAATCCTAACATATGCCAGTGAGAGTTGTATCAATCCTAACATATGCCAGTGAGAGTTGTTTCAATCCTAACATATGCCAGTGAGAGTTGTATCAATCCTAACATATGCCAGTGAGAGTTGTATCAATCCTAACATATGCCAGTGAGAGTTGTATCAATCCTAACATATGCCAGTGAGAGTTGTATCAATCCTAACATATGCCAGTGAGAGTTGTATCAATCCTAACATATGCCAGTGAGAGTTGTATCAATCCTAACATATGCCAGTGAGAGTTGTATCAATCCTAACATATGCCAGTGAGAGTTGTATCAATCCTAACATATGCCAGTGAGAGTTGTATCAATCCTAACATATGCCAGTGAGAGTTGTATCAATCCTAATATATGCTAGCGAGAGTTGGAAAATGACTAAAGATATAGAAAGCAAGAAGAATGCATTTTAAAAATAGATGTCTGCGAAAAATAATGAATATAAAATGGGACGAATTCAGAAGAAGTGATTAAATTAGAGAAATGTCTGGTCAAGCACTAGTAACAACTGTTATAAGAAAGAGAAGATGGAGATATGTTGGACACACCTTGAGAAGAAATGATAAACGAATATCAAAGCAGGCATTGGCGTGGGATGCAAAGGGTTCAAGAAAGAGAGAACGACCTAACGAGACCCTAAAACGAACTTTGCTGAGAGAGGCAAGAAATATCGGTCTCAGTTCCATGGATGAGATTGAGCGAGTTACCCAGGATAGAGCGGTATGGAAACATTGCTTTCACGTCTTATGTAACATATAATAGAAATTATTATAAAGACAATATATCAGCTAATTCAATAAACACTGCAAAATAAATATGTCTGAAATGTTTCAAAAAAAGGAGGGAAAGAGTTAAATTAAACATCTCAACAGAAAGAAAAATAATAAGCTAAAGAATGAGAATTAGTTAGTACTATGTTTACTGGTATTTTTGTATGGTTCAGAAACATGGACAATGAGTAAACATTTAGAAGACAGAATTAATGAACGCTGAGATGAAGATATACAGAAGTTTATGTCGTATGGCATTGAGAACAAAAACTGATAATTAAAGTCACTTAAAATAAAACACTTTGTTTTACCCCATGGTATATAGGGTAATACGGCGTTATGCCCGTATTTTTCATTGATAGTCGGCACACGATGGGTAATGTGGTCAACATCATACAGTCCGCCTTTAATTCCCAGTGCTTTTTTACAGGACGTAGCCATCAGCAACAGTAAACAAGTCATCGAGTTTGTTTTGGTAACATAATTATCTCGGTCACTTTCGTTGTTTGCTGCGGAGCAGTCAGAGAAAGTCGGCCGCCTTTACTTCCTAGTGCTTTTCCTGGTAAAAGTTCCCACTTGAGGCTAAGTCGACATGAGAGCTGTTAAGGTCGTTTTTTTAAGTTAAAATACTTTTTTCCATTCTTCTTATACTTTTTCTAATTCTTCTTCGAAATCTCCATATTTACCACCTTTTTATGATTTGTATTTCCTTTGTGATTTGTTTGTGATCTGAGGATAAGAGCTTTGTTTACGCTGTGTCAGTTATGCGCCTACAAGTAGTACACATCCGATTTATGCAACACTTTTTATTTACTGGGGTAGCTTCTCTAGACCCACAGTTGCCTCTTACGACATTCCCTGTAGGTCGTAGTGTTACTATTCTTTGCTCCCCTTGTAAGCTCCTACGGCACAAGAGCGAGAACTTTTTTCATTGAAAGTGTAAATTCAATTTTTTGTTTAAAAATAAAACAAAACCTAGATCATTATTGATTATGATTCACGTTGACATTTTTCTCACATTTCTTGTGATCTGTTTTTTTTTAAAGTGTTCATATTTCACACTGCAAATGTTATTGTTTTTTAGTGTACTGGGCTGTTATAAAAAAAAGTAAGAAAGATTTTTTTGCGTTTGATTTTTGGAAATTACAGTTATTTCGGTGGTGAAAAATGAAGGAAAATAAGGGTGGGTGAGGGAGGGGCAGCATGGGAGTCCTATCTTCAAGGAGAAAGTGGGGCGTCAGCAGAAAAAAATTACAGAGTACCTGTGCATATCACGATTTGGCTTGTTGCCTGATATGCGCAAGTGCTCTGTAACCCCTGTAGCAACACATTTTAAGGGAAATGACCATTTGGGAGCTCGCGATGTCGAGGTCATAGCCATCCGATCATGTTCCTCTGATGATCGAAGTCGATTTGTACTAGAAAATCGTTTTATATCTTTATGCGATGCTTTGCGACCTCATGGACTCAACGCGCTAAATTTCTGTGCTTCTTGGTACTGTCTGTTCTCTTTTTCCATATTCTATATGTGTGTATGTTGAGTGTATATAAGATAAGTTATATATACACACATATATATATATATATATATTTGATTTTTATTGTTTGTCTAGTTTTTCCACTTCTAGTATGTTGCATTTGTTTCCTTGTTCGTTCTTGGTCACATATTTTCATTTTAGGGCCGTTGGGAACTTGTTATTTGATTCTACATGTTGTGTGCTGTGTGAGAAGTGAAATTCTTCACTTCTCTCGTGTCCTTTGTTTGATAAAGGCCTTTTGGTCGAAACGTTGTTGTGTATTGTTGTGCTTGAAGGGGGCAGACGTTTAGCTGGTGGACAGAAAAACGCTTTAAAGACACTCTTAAAGTGTCTCTGAAATGCTTCGATATAGACAATACGTGCTGGGAATCCTTGCGCAAGATCGCCAAATGTGGCGCTGTAACAACAAAAAAGGAACCCGAATAGCTGAGAATCATCGTATTGTTGAGTCACAGAGAAAACTAGCAGCGCGAAAAGACAGAGCACACAACACGCACATGTCTAACCTTGATCATGTATGCCCCACCTGTGGTCGGGATTCTGTTCTAGGATTGGACTCTACAGTCACCTCCGCACATACCAGAGAGGTGCAACAGCACACGTCTGAGATTGTTGTCATCATCGCTTGCGATGGACGGCTATTATTACCTTCTACATGGCCATGTCCCCCATGTCCTACACCGCCTTAAAAGGCGGCACTACAGGCAGTAACGGCAGTTTTTCTTTAAATTATTTTGTTAATGGATGTGAAAGTTGGACACTTACTCTTGATTGTAGGTTTTGAAGATATGTATTGAATATTTATTTTGCGTGAGTGGGGTGTCTGTAGCGTGGAAGTATGTTGTTGCCTCTATCGCTCCAATGGTACTCGGTTCGTTCCCGTGTGGAGCTGTCGGAATATTTCTTCAATGATCCCTGATTTAAATATATGGTGAGATTGTATTCCTAGTCCTATCGGAGACGGACGAAATAACATAGGTTACGTGTTGAAGTCGAACACTTGGCATTTACAAATCTATAAGAGTAGGATGTCTGGACAAAGTTCATTAAAAAGGATTGAAATAAAATTCCTACACACATTTTCACCATCTAAAAAAGAGATTACACTGGAAACCCTCGTCGGTGCTACGGAGATTGTGCACTGCCGATGAGATCCTCATGTGAAAGAAAGACATCAAAGTACACATCGCCAGAGTGGTTACGGGCCCAAATTTGGGGTGTAAAGAATAGAACCACTGTTACGTGCCATGCATGTCGTAAGAGGCAACTAAGAGGTTTGGCTGAAATCGGATGTACATGTCCTAAACGTGTAGAAGTCTATGCTTTTAAAGGGCCTACAAACCAATGTGCAACGTATACACGTTCTTGGCAAAGATCAAACATATCACAAGGAGTGATTCTTCTTCTTCTTTGCGTTCGTTCTTTACGACCAATTATAATCACTCTTTGTGATATGTTTGATCTTTGCCAAGAACGTGTATACGTTGCACATTGGTTTGGTAGGCCCCTAAACGCATAAAGCTTCTACACGTTTAGGACACTGCATCCGATTTCAGCCAAACCTCCTTAGTCGCCTCTTACGACATGCGTGGCAGGTAACAGTGGTTCTATTCTTTACACCCAAATTTGGACCCCGGTAACCACCCGGCGACAAGGAGTGATTAAAATTGGTCGTAAAGAACGAACGCCAAGAAGAAGAAGGAGAAGACTTTCAAATATTATCGTGCATGGAGTAGTTAAGAGTTGTAGGAAAGAAGGCGGGGTTAGAGGAAATCCTGGAGCGACGAACTTAAGAGCTGGTCTGGACAGGGTTGTCCCATACTTAAAAGAAAAGTATAGGACAAAGATCCATTGCAGTTTTCCTGTTAATGACGTTTACGCTGTGACACTTCAACGACCAAAACAGGTTAAGGTTTTCTCAAACTTATTGTTAAAATAAACCAGCGATTCTCAAAGTGGGTGATATCACCCTTTTGGTGGCAAAGAAACGCTGTAACTTGCGATAAAATGAAAATAGGAAATTGGAGGGAGATGACGGCTAAAGGGGCATTTAACATCTTCTTTTGTGAACGCTCCATATCGATCACTTGCTAACCACTCTTTGTGATTTGTTTGTGATCTGAGTCTAAGAGCGAATGTAAGTTGTATCAGTGATTCGCCTGACAAGTAGGCCAGCACATCCAATTTCTTCGACGCTTTTTATTTTCTAGAGTAGCTTTCCTAGGACCCTACCTCAATCGCCTCTTACGACATGCCTTTGTATGTTGCAGTGGTACTATTCTTTGCTCCCCTTGCGAACCAGGTAACACACAGGCATAAGATGTAATAATTTAGTACCATTCCTAGAATAATCATTTCTGATATATTTAACCCAATCGTCTTTCCGAGCCGAGAGACTGGCTTGCAATATTTTTTTAAGATGGCGCAAAGCCAGCACACTGGCTAATTGAATATACATATATATCATAGATTCCCAAACTTTTTCGGCCCACCGCCCACTTTGTACATCATAACCTTTGAAACGCCCCCTCCCTCCCTCCTCTTCATTATAAGAGTTTATCTTATCTCCCCCTCCCCATATATAAATATGCTCTATTTTCTGTTTGACATAGAAAACTGATATACATTTCTGTCCTACGTGGTCAATTTTCAAATGATTATATGCATGAAATAGAAAATTGATGAAAAAATGGATCTTGTAAGACGGGCATAAGATGAATTAAAATGCCGAATTCAAATTTTACAAATTTTAAATGATTATTCAATCGCAAAATAACGAAACAAATGTATTTTTAAATGTTTATTATTAATTTATCGTGTGGTGCTGGGGTCCTCAAGGAAGCAAAGAATAGTACCACTGTAACCTACAATGCATGTCGTAAGAGGCGACTGATGTAGGTCATATGGATGCTACCCTAGTAAATAAAAAGCAGCGCAGAAATCGGATGTACTGGCCTACTTGTATGCGCATAACTGGCACAATGTACAATCGCTCTTAGGCTCAGAACACATGCAAATCACACAGAGTGGTTGCCAAGTAGTCAATTTGGAGCGTTCGAAAAAGAAGAAAAGGTCATAAGAAGTAAAACACCGGAAAAGAGTATCCACGTTTTAGCTTGCCAGTCACATGTTATGAGAATAGTTGATACTATTTATTGGTATTTTAACACATCTGGTGGTTAAAGGAATTGAGGGTCAAATAGAAGAGCGCTTCTACCATGAGGGAGACCCGTGTTCAATTCACGGCAAGGCCGAGGATTTTAAAAATACATTTGATTTTTAGTAACACATATGGTTCCTATTCGATAAGTTTATAATCTGAATAAATTCAATTTGCCAATTGTTGTTTGCTAATTTTCAGTGGAATTCTATTGTATCAGGTTTCTCTGGCAATCGGAGTGAGGGACATTTTAATTTTATGATTTCAACCAACAAAGTTTTTTCTCATCAAGCATGGAGAGAAAACGTATTATTATTAATGGGAAAGTAGCCGATTTTGAGGGGACATGGCATGTTTCTTTAATATGGTCAGTCTCGCACTGTTTGGGACTTGACAATTTCGGAAATGATAAAATTTCGTAGAACTATCGACACTAAAGAAGTTAGAGATATGAGGTCGGGGAATGATAAGAAAAGAAAAATGAAGGCCAGAAACATGGAAACAGAGGAGGAAAGATTTGCTATTACGTTTACTACAAGCGTGGGAGGAGTAAAAAGATGATTAATGAGGAAACTAAGGAAGAACGACTTGGAAGATCAGCGGAAAAGGATAACAAATGTAACTTTAAAAGTGTTGAAAAAGTAGATTTAATCTAAATTCCCTTGTTAATAACAGATAGGTCTGCAAGTAAAATTAATAAAAATATATATTTAGTTTACACTTCTTGTTTTTAGTATGAATCAGTCAGAAACGATGCAGGGGGTCAAAGTTAACAAAGGGAGATAATTGTCAACAATATGATAAAACACACGTACAGTACCAAGAATATGTTACATAGACAAAAAACACACACTTAAACAGAAGTCAGATCAGTGACGGCTCGTGACCATTTTTGCTGGTGGGGCCAGACACATATTTTTAGAAAAATCATGGATTTGGGTTTTTATTTTTTTATTTATAAAATAATAAATACACGATATACATTATTATGACAGGGCCCGGTCCCACTGGCCCTTAATGACGAGCCGCCTCTGAGTCAGATGTTATGTATAGAGATACAGTCGCTCGAGGTTGATTTTGTATTGTAAAGTACAATTACTCGTCGTTTACATCATTGCACGGTACAAATATTGGAAAAGGTTGAAATAATCCAATATCACTGCTTAACGAAACCAAACACAGCTATCTGCCGCCATGTTGGAACCGAAAGTCGGCTCCATGCTGGAGACCCGTGTTTAATCCACTGTAAGGTCAAGGATTTTTTTTCTGTCTGGGCATAAAAGAAAAATCCTAACCTGAACAGCTTCGCGGCAACTGTACTAGACATGCAGCCTTTAAATTCTTCAGGTTCTCGTCCACCTGTCCTACACTGCCCTAAATAGCGGTACTACATTCACTAATGACAGTAACGACAGTAATGACAGTAATGACAGTAACGACAGTAATGACAGTAACGACAGTAACAACAGAACTGGCACCAAACATAATACTCAGATGTTAGAAATGAGGTAAAAATAACTCTATCCAAGCCAAGACAATCTATCTGCTGACTTGCTCAAAGTAGCAAAAACAGTTGAAATAAACTGGCTCCGCCGGCTTCTCTACCAAGTCTGGACCATCCAAGACAATCTATCTGCTGACTTGCTCAAAATAGCAAAAACAGTTGAAATAAACTGGTCCGCTGGCTTCTCTATCAAGTCTGACCATCCAAGACATTTATCTGCTGACTTGCTCAAAGTAGCCAAACAGTTGAACTAAACTGTTCCGACTTCTACCAAGTCTAGACCATCTAAGACATACAAGAAGACTGAAGAAATTTTAAAAAATAGTCCCCATCTGGAAGACTATTGATTGATTGATTGATTGATATGACATCATCATTGCACTTTGGTGAGTAACCATATGTGTTGCGATCTCTTTCTTACGCAGACAGATCTCAATAGCATTACAGAACTCCGTATCGCCCGAGTGGTTACCGGGGCCCAAATTTGGGATGCAAAGAACAGAACCACTGCTACCTGCCACGCATGTCGTAAGAGGCGACTAAGGAGGATTGGCTGAAATCGGATGCATGTGTCCGCTAGGAATGCTAACCCGAAACAAATGCTTGCAGGAAACCATGTTATGCACCAGGCCGCAAGGCGCATAACATGGTGCAACGACCCTCACAATGAGGAATGGGATAACGAATTCTACGGTCGCCAATCTGCCTCTGAGATTTAGCCACGCGGTAAGAATGTCAGACCCACCATCACGAGGGTGGCCAAAACTTACTGCAGGAAGAGGTCGGCACAAACGGGGAAGCAGAAATCATAGGAATTATATCCTACAGAACTGCCCCCAGTATGCAGACTTGAGAAGAAAGAGGTGGTCCACTTACACTAGTGTCCAAGACAAAATGTATGGCGTGGCTGATAATCTGAGGCAGACAGCTGCCTTTATTTGAGAATCTGAAATCCCAATCTAGTGAGAACGCAGAAGACAAACTGTATGGCGTGGCTGATAATCTGAGACAGACAGCTGCCTTTATTAGAGAATCTGAAATCCCAATCTAGTGAGAACGCAGAAGACAAATTGTAGCGGCTGATAATCTGAGACAGACAGGGCCTTTATTAGAGAATCTAACCCAATCTGTGAGAACGGAAGAAAACGATGGCGGCTGATAATCTGAGACAGACAGCGGCCTTTATTAGAGAATCTGAAATCCCAATCTAGTGAGAACGCAGAAGACAAATTGTATGGCGTGGCTGATAATCTGAGGCAGACAGCTGCCTTTATTTGAGAATCTGAAATCCCAATCTAGTGAGAACGCAGAAGACAAATGTATGGCGTGGCTGATAATCTGAGACAGACAGCTGCCTTTATTAGAGAATCTGAAATCCTAATCTAGTGAGAACTCAAAAAGAAGAAGAAGAAGAAGAAGACCTCCGTATCATCAGTGAAGGTCCACGATATAACTTGGAAGATGGTTAGGTTAAAATAGTTTGTATAAATTTTATTTTCTATTCTTTTTAATGAATTTTGCCATGGCAATGGTTTTTCAGCCTGCTCTTCTGGATTTTGAACTGTCAAGAGTTCTTCAAACTACTCAGATGCCCGCCTGCCCAGCGTGTTCGTAGCTCGTTGACTACGCTGACAAGTCCTCTGTGAGTGCGGTTCAATTCCGCGGACTGCAGAAAAGCCACAGGTTTCCAAATTTACGGTGTTCGTGCACCGAACCGAAGGGTTACGATGTCCATTGCACGAGCCGAAGAGCTTTCAGTTCATGCTTCAGGATTGGAGAAAACTACTCAGATGTCACACGAGGAGCGTATCGAGCACCTTTCCAGCAAGAGGTGTGCTACATCGACTACTCAACCACAAAAGGTGTGCTACACCGACTACTCAACCACAAAAGGTGCGCTACACCGACTACTCAACCACAAGAGGTGCGCTACACCGACTACTCAACCACAAGAGGTGCGCTACACCGACTACTCAACCACAAGAGGTGCGCTACACCGACTACTCAACCACAAGAGGTGTGCTACATAGACTACTCAACCACAAGAGGTGCGCTACACCGACTACTCAGCCACAAGAGGTGTGCTACACCGACTACTCAACCACAAGAGGTGTGCTACATAGACTACTCAACCACAAGAGGTGCGCTACACCGACTACTCAACCACAAGAGGTGTGCTACACCGACTACTCAACCACAAGAGGTGCGCTACACCGACTACTCAACCACAAGAGGTGTGCTACACCGACTACTCAACCACAAGAGGTGCACTACACCGACTACTCAACCACAAGAGGTGCACTACACCGACTACTCAACCACAAGAGGTGCGCTACGCCGACTACTCAACCAAGTCTGGACCATTGAAGAAACACAAGAAGACTGGAGAATTTCACAAAAAGTTGCCTTCTGGAAGAAGAAAGATAGCGTAAGGATTGCTATTTAGCCACATCAGAAAGGTGTTCTGTAAAATACTCAAAAAAAGGGTGCGTCCTATTATCGAGTCCCAGCTTATTGGTTATTGGTTCTTATACTGACATCATTGCACTCCGGCGGACCCATAAGTGCTCAGTCTCCCAAACATATATCAAAGAGTATGCATACTGATTGTTCCCTTGGCTCGCTGAGCAAACACACTCTGCCCATCTGACCCTCAGACATCCAGTTCTACTTGTACAACGGTTAACTCCAAACTCCTTTAATATCTCGATCGATTCAACATTTTTTTAATGTCCTCATCCAACTGGCAGTCGCGAAGAGACCGAAGAACATCCCCCTTTACCGTCCCGGATTTACGACTTACAAAGGGGGGATTTCCAAGAACAGAAGCTGTAACGACGCAATATTACCCTTCTGCAGTTGATGGAGAGGGATGTCGACCTAAATTAACACATCCGTTCGTAGATCAGGAATAAAGTGTTAGATCGTGAAGATATGAAAAAGTTATGGAAAATATTGTAACATTTGATAAAGCTCACGAGATGCTGAATTTCTTCCGCAAACGCCTATAACCGGAGGTTGTGCTTGTATCTGTTATGCATCGTCCATTTCTAAGCTCATGATGTCCAGGTCACAGCCATCCGATCATGTTCCTCTATTGATAGTAGTCGATTTGCTCTGGAGAATTGTTTTATTTCGTTGTATGGTACCTTGCGACCACATGGACTCAATACTCTATATTCCTATGTTTCTTGCTACTTTCTCTTCTCATGCCGTGTAGTCTATATGTGCATATGTTGCATGTATTTAAGTTCTACATTTTCTTGATTTTTTATTGTTTCTCTTATTTTCCACTTCTAATTTTTGTGTGTGTTTTTTGTGTGCATTTATTTTGTTATTCGTTTTTATTCCCAGATTTTCATTAGGAACGTTTGAATGTATCCGTATGTAGTAGTCCATATGTAGTGTTCTTTGAAATTCGTCACTCCTGTTGTATCGTTTGCTTGATAAAGGCATTTTGGTCGAAACGTTGCTGTGTATAGTCAATGTTTTTGAATTTTGTAAAACTGCAGTACTTTGTTCTTACGTGTTTCTCTACTTTACTAAGTTTTACTGCAGTCTCTCCCTTTATCGATAACGATGATTGTCCTATCAATCAATCAATCAATCAATCAAACATAACCAGATATGCACTTGAATGGAATCCACAGGGAAAGAAATAAGTGGGAAAGGATGAAGGGACAAAATCGCCTTGCAAAGTACTTTGAAAGAGAAACTCCAAACAATCCAGGCATGTGGGAAGAATTGACGAAGTCAACCCAGAATAGAGATGGGTGGATAGCGATAGTTATAACCCTATGATTCACTGGGAGAATGAAAGTTTAGTATTAGTGATAGTTCAATTTCTGGCCGTTTACAATCTTAGTCACAGATGTAATTTTTCTTCATGTCTATAGGCAATTTATATTTCATCACTGCTAGTTCCTGACATAACTAGCATTGAACACTATATTAGTTCCAGACATAACCAGCATTGAACACTATATTAGTTCCAGACATAACCAGCATTGAACACTATATTAGTTCCAGACATAACTAGCATTGAACACTATATTAGTTCCGACATAACTAGATTGAACACTATATTAGTTCCAGACATAACCAGCATTGAACACTTTATTAGTTCCAGACATAACCAGCATTGAACACTATATAAGTTCCAGACATAACCAGCATTGAACACTATATTAGTTCCTGACATAACCAGCATTGAACACTATATTAGTTCCAGACATAACTAGCATTGAACACTATATTAGTTCCTGACATAACCAGCATTGAACACTATATTAGTTCCTGACATAACCAGCATTGAACACTATATTAGTTCCTGACATAACCAGCATTGAACACTATATTAGTTCCAGACATAACCAGCATTGAGCACTATATTAGTTCCGGACATAACCAGCATTAGCACTATATTAGTTCCGGACATAACCAGCATTGAACACTATATTAGTTCCAGACATAACCAGCATTGAGCACTATATCAGTTCCGGACATAACCAGCATTGAGCACTATATTAGTTCCGGACATAACCAGCATTGAACACTATATTAGTTCCAGACATAACCAGCATTAAACACTATATTAGTTACGGACATAACCAGCATTGAGCACTATATTAGTTCCAGACATAACCAGCATTAAACACTATATTAGTTCCTGACATAACCAGCATTAAACACTATATTAGTTCCAGACATAACCAGCATTGAGCACTATATTAGTTCCGGACATAACCAGCATTGAGCACTATATTAGTTCCGGACATAACCAGCATTGAACACTATATTAGTTCCTGACATAACCAGCATTAAACACTATATTAGTTCCAGACATAACCAGCATTAAACACTATATTAGTTCCAGACATAACCAGCATTAAACATTATATTAGTTCCAGACATAACCAGCATTGAGCACTATATTAGTTCCGGACATAACCAGCATTGAACACTATATTAGTTCCAGACATAACCAGCATTGAACACTATATTAGTTCTAGACATAACCAGCATTGAACACTATATTAGTTCCAGACATAACTAGCATTGAACACTATATTAGTTCCAGACATAACCAGCATTGAACACTATATTAGTTCCTGACATAACCAGCATTGAACACTATATTAGTTCCTGACATAACTAGCATTGAACACTATATTAGTTCCAAACATAACCAGCATTGAACACTATATTAGTTCCTGACATAACCAGCATTGAACACTATATTAGTTCCTGACATAACCAGCATTGAACACTATATTAGTTCCTGACATAACTAGCATTGAACACTATATTAGTTCCAAACATAACTAGCATTGAACACTATATCAGTTCCAGACATAACCAGCATTGAACACTATATTAGTTCCAGACATTACCAGCATTGAACACTATATTAGTTCCAGACATTACCAGCATTGAACACTACATTAGTTCCAGACATTACCAGCATTGAACACTACATTAGTTCCAGACATTACCAGCATTGAACACTATATTAGTAATGAAAACGCTCTGTAGAAGTATATGCTTTAGCCACCAAACCAATGCGCATTGTAAACACGTTCTGCAAAGATCACACATATCACAAAGAGTGATAAAATTTGGTCATAAAGAACGAACGCAAAGAAGGAGAAGAAGAAGGAAAAAACGCTCGTTTGCTGTTCCATGACATTGGTGACGTAAGAATTAAGATTTGTGTTTCGAAATCTGTGTGTGATAATTATGTTTTCCGGAGATACGTAATACTTGTATACACTCTTTTACGATTTACCATATTCGTTTGCTTCAGTGTTTCACATGGGATTCTTAGAACTCCTTATTCACTTCATATCTACAGTACACCACTTAATAACAAACTTCTTGGTTGCAGTGACAGACGATCTAAGTACAGTGACGTAAATCTGGTGTTACTTTTCAAAAAAACAGTGCTAAAAATAAACTGATAATATCAGAAATCCGCTTAAATGAAACATCCGTGTCGGTTACGCGAATTCAGTGAGATAAGTTTGAAATTGCGTATAAACAAAACACTATACTTATGTTTATTTGCAATTTTAAAAACTGTTTAGGTGGTGGTAGGGTATTACAGACCCAGTTATCCATGTCACAGTGACTGCTCTCTTTATCCGGTTCAGTTGAGTATAAATAAACGCTGATAAACAGAGACAGATGTATTCAAAATAGTTCCATGTCTTACATGAAATCATGAAAATGAAGTTGATATTTGTCAGGAATCAAGTGATATTTCTCTGTTTGTTCTCTTATTATTGTTGTTGGACTTACGTACAAGGTAGGAACTTGATATTTCTTGCAGCTTTGTAATAATAATAATTATTATTATTTATTTATTTGTAAAGATCACAAAGGAAGAATGCGTTTTTATTCTTTTCTTTGATAGAGTTTGGCAGATGTTTGAAAATATTGCAAGACATGGTTCACGAATAATTGAAAAGATATTGGTACAAAACTTAAGAGATTTTTGTGTCGCTGATTTCTTCATAGATCGCAGGTCATGCACTAAATTCACTGTAGACCAAAACTTGACAGTCAGCTTCAGGTCTGTCAGGCTTCCCCAAAGCTTAGTTTTTAGGTGGCTGGGCGAGGATGCAGGCTGCTTCTCATCTCATACAGGAGAAGACAGTCTTGAAGGACATGCTCCGGTGTCTGTTCTGCATGTTGACACTGGCAGAGAGACTTATTCCTAGTCTATGTAAGTGTCTGTTAAATTTGCAGTGTTCTGTACTTTCCTAAATTTAATGGTATGTTCTGTATAGGTCTTTGAGAAAGTCCTTTCCATAATCATATCCAGTGTCTGTCTTCCAGTCTATTACAGATTTCCTCTTTATGAGAATGTTGTCTTCTTGAAGAGACAGTAGCTGGTAGATTTGTTCTTTGGCACTCCCTTCCTTAGCCAAGACATCGGCATTTTCATTGCCTTCAATGTCACAGTGAGATGGAATCCATGGCAACGGAATTTCTGCCTGTTTTGACAGCCGTTCAAGATCTCTTTCTATGGGTGACGGTTCTTCGGCCTGCAATGCAAATAGAACTGCACGGATGGAACAGAAACGGCAAGCTAGAAAGACAGTAAAACTCCCAACAATTGTAAGTATTCCTTGCCCACATTGTGAAACAACATTTCAAGCCCGCATTGGGCTCACTAGTCATCTACGCACACGCAGACAAACATAATGCAACTACATTCTCTTGGATAAAAAAAAAAGGTGGTCATCATCATCATCCGTGATGGACGAGCATCACCATCATTTCCGTCTTAATACTAGTTATCGGAGTCGCCAGTAGCGTAGGTGATAACTATCTGCGATTGACATGATTGCGTGCCGGGGAAACTTTAGAGTTCGAGGCCAGCTTGTGTCAACAATTTTCCATGTGAACTCGGTACACGGTTGTACATTAAACTCGGATACATTACTTAGGTATATACATTATTTGGGTATATACATTACTTGGGTATATACATTACAGGTACCTCTGAAGTAGGAATATTCTTTCCTGAATTACAAGGGACACTGGTTATAAGGAAAGCAAACTTTCACGCAAAAATTAGTCAGAAGCGCCATGTTAGGCGCCACGACTACAACTGAAATCATCACCTTCTTCATCCCTTCACCCCTAGGGAGGCATAGATCGGCAACCAAGATCTTCCAAGCCCGCCTATCCAATGTCATCTTTTAGATCTCTCCTCTCTCCATTTTCTCGCATTAAATCTCCAACTCGAGTCTCCAAATGTTCATAACTCTTCTCTTACCTCTATTACACTGGGGGTTCCATCAGAGAGCCTGTCTCGTGATGCTGTAAGGGGTTCTCCTCTGTGTGTGTCCTATCCACCGCCACCTTTTGCCCCTTATCTCGTGTTCCTCTTGCGTATGTCCTTCTCTATCCCACAGTTCCCAGTTTGGGATTCTGTCATACCATCGCAGATGAAATATCCTGCACAGGCATCTATTGATGAATGTCGGCAACATTTTGGTGTTTCGCTTTGTTGTTCTCCATGTCTCCGCTCCATATACAGGGTCAGCCTTGACATTTGAGTTAAATATCATTATCTTAGTGGGCATCTGTAGCCGTGCTCTTGGGTTCTAAGGGTTAAGCTGTAATGAACTCGTTCACAACACAAGCGTACCTGGTTCAAACTCCACGGCAGGCAGTTTGGAAGCAAAATCATTTCCGTGGATTTTTACGAACAATAAAAATAGACCTCATCGCCAGAAAGTAAAAGCAAACTACTGAACGTATAAGTGATGCTTTGAAAAATCGACGACTCGTTTACTGTGGTTGATGGATAAGTCATGTTAAGGATATACAAGGTATTTCATTTATTTCATCATAACTTAGTTTTCTCAACTGAATTCCTAGCTGACGAAAACATAAATATTTATTCTCATAACAACGTGAACAATCAAATTATATTTACAAACAATCAGAGATCTCTGATCTCAGTGTAGGTGAGATCGAATTCCATATCCTTTCGGAGACGGACGATAAAATCTAGGTCCCGTATTCAATTTGAGCACGTAAAAGAACTATTGGCAGTTCAAAATAGAAAAGAGCAGGCTGGAAAACCGATGCCTGGGCAAAATTCATTAGAAGAGATTAAAAATAAAATTCCTACAAAAATAATATCTTCACCATCGTCAAAATTATACCAGGGACACTCGCTGGTGCTATGGAGTTCGTGCATTGCAGTTGAGATTTTCCTATGTAAGAAAGAGATCGGAGCACACATGGTTACTCACCGAAGTGCAATGTAAGAAAGAGATCGGAGCACACATGGTTACTCACCGAAGTGCAATGTAAGAAAGAGATCGGAGCACACATGGTTACTCACCGAAGTGCAATGTAAGAAAGAGATCGGAGCACACATGGTTACTCACCGAAGTGCAATGATGATGGTCCTATCAATAAATTAATCAATTAATTAATTTAAATACAACTTTGTAAAATTAGTGTTTCTATTTCTTTATTCTTATTAGGACAAGTCACGTCTCTCAATTCGGCAGAGATGAAAGGTAGTTCTTCGGAGATTGTTCCCAGCACACCAGCAGCAACGGAATCAGTTTTATGCAATCCACAAAATAATACAGGATGTCCCAAAGACTGGTTTCTGATATATGAGAACACTTGTATATACATTAGCAAGAGTCCAATATATTATTTCCGTTTTGATAGTGCAGACGGAACTTGTTCTCCATTTGGAGCAAATTATCTGGAAGAAAAGAATTTAACATCTGAGCTTAGAAAGTGCATCGTGTGTAAGTATTTTATTTATGAAAAGAAAATAAATAGGAATCTTTAAGTGTGCCTCTTCTTCTTCTTCTTTCTTCTTTTAACTCTCCTTGAAGCATAAGGTATCAACATATTTCCTTCAACTAGATCTGTCATCTTAGCTCATTACAGATCTTTTCTGTCTCTTCTCTGTCTATAGTTCGTCTCCATGTCTCTCTAGGTCTTCCCTTACCCTTCTTACCTACCGGATTCCATTTCATAGCCACATGTGGGTGTCTGATCATCTAAATTCTTAATGCTTGTCTCAACCACTTATATCTCCTCCTTTATATTTTCTCGTTGATGTTGTTGATACTCGTGAGCTGGGCGATCTCAGTAATAGGTATTATTGGACTCAACAATTCTTCTGAGACATTTTCCCTCAAAGTCTCTTATGTGACTGTCTGTCTATGTACTTGTTTTCCATGTCTCTAACCCATACACTAAGACAGAGACATCTTCCCTCAAAGCCTCTTTTGTGACTGTCTGTCTATCTGCTTATTTTCCATGTCTCTAACCCATACACTAAGACAGAGACATCTTCCCTCAAAGCCCCTTAAGTGACTGTCTGTCTTTGTACTTGTTTTCCATGTCTCTAACCCATACACTAAGACTGAGACATCTTCCCTCAAAGCCTCTTATGTGACTGTCTGTCTTTGCACTTGTTTTCCATGTCTCTAACCCATACACCAAGACTGAGCGCACATTTGATTTCTATATATTGATTTTAAGTCTTGTCTCATGTGGGTTGATAAGAGTTCCTTATAAGTAAATGTTTACTTTAAGACAAGAATAAATGTTACCAATGTTAAATAAGTAAATGTTTACTTTAAGAAAAGAATAAATGTTACCAATGTTAAATAACTAAATGTTTACTTTAAGAAAAGAATAAATGTTACCAATGTTAAATAAGTAAATGTTTACTTTAAGAAAAGAATAAATGTTACCAATGTTAAATAAGTAAATGTTTACTTTAAGAAAAGAATAAATGTTACCAATGTTAAATAAGTCAATGTTTACTTTAAGAAAAGAATAAATGTTACCAATGTTAAATAAGTAAATGTTTACTTTAAGAAAAGAATAAATGTTACCAATGTTAAATAAGTAAATGTTTACTTTAAGACAAGAATAAATGTTACCAATGTTAAATAAGTCAATGTTTACTTTAAGAAAAGAATAAATGCTACCAATGTTAAATAAGTAAATGTTTACTTTAAGAAAATAATAAATGTTACCAATGTTAAATAAGTAAATGTTTACTTTAAGAAAAGAATAAATGTTACCAATGTTAAATAAGTAAATGTTTACTTTAAGAAAAGAATAAATGTTACCAATGTTAAATAAGTAAATGTTTACTTTAAGACAAGAATAAATGTTACCAATGTTAAATAAGTAAATGTTTACTTTAAGACAAGAATAAATGTTACCAATGTTAAATAAGTAAATGTTTACTTTAAGAAAAGAATAAATGCTACCAATGTTAAATAAGTAAATGTTTACTTTAAGAAAAGAATAAATGCTACCAATGTTAAATAAGTAAATGTTTACTTTAAGAAAAGAATAAATGTTACCAATGTTAAATAAGTAAATGTTTACTTTAAGAAAAGAATAAATGTTACCAATGTTAAATAAGTAAATGTTTACTTTAAGAAAAGAATAAGTGTTACCAATGTTAAATAAGTAAATGTTTACTTTAAGAAAAGAATAAATGTTACCAATGTTAAATAAGTAAATGTTTACTTTAAGACAAGAATAAATGCTACCAATGTTAAATAAGTAAATGTTTACTTTAAGACAAGAATAAATGTTACCAATGTTAAATAAGTAAATGTTTACTTTAAGAAAAGAATAAATGTTACCAATGTTAAATAAGTAAATGTTTACTTTAAGAAAAGAATAAATGTTACCAATGTTAAATAAGTAAATGTTTACTTTAAGACAAGAATAAATGTTACCAATGTTAAATAAGTAAATGTTTACTTTAAGAAAAGAATAAATGCTACCAATGTTAAATAAGTAAATGTTTACTTTAAGAAAAGAATAAATGCTACCAATGTTAAATAAGTAAATGTTTACTTTAAGAAAAGAATAAATGCTACCAATGTTAAATAAGTAAATGTTTACTTTAAGAAAAGAATAAATGCTACCAATGTTAAATAAGTAAATGTTTACTTTAAGAAAAGAATAAATGTTACCAATGTTAAATAAGTAAATGTTTACTTTAAGAAAAGAATAAATGTTACCAATGTTAAATAAGTAAATGTTTACTTTAAGAAAAGAATAAGTGTTACCAATGTTAAATAGTGCCCCCACCGCCAAGTAAGAAGTTTGAGGTTTATTTTAATGTCTGTCTTAAAAGGGTTTAAAAGCCGAAGGATTGACTTCATTGCACCGGGTTTTACCCCATATGGCTCGGTCCCTCTCCGCAGAAATGGCACGCCACCTGCCGAGAGTATTGCACAAAGCACGAACTCCGTAGCTCCTGCAACAGTCCTAGGGGTCTCTGGAAAAAACTGCACTTGTGAACAGAATGACGCGGTCCGGATTCGAGCCCACGACCTTCGACTCACAAGGCAAAGGGCTTAACTACTTAGCCACAGAGACCCCCGATGCCTGTCTTGTACTGCTTATTGGTTACTGAACCGACTTAATAGCAATCCGGGCAGACCAATAGGTGCTCAGTCTCCCACAACAGATGTCAACTAATGGTTCCTGTGACTTGTTGTTTGAACATACTTCTCCTCTGTCCTCAAGCATCCAATTCTACTTGTATAACTCCGAAATACTTAAATTTCTGGATGGATTTAACATTTATTTTAGTATCCTCATCCAACAGACAGTCATAAAGAGACTGAAGAAGATCTCCCTTATTCAATCTCAACTCCCTGATAATCAAATATCTTAATGCAAGCCTGTTCACTGTCTCATTGCCACATTCCCCCACATGCAAATCGCAGCAGATCCACATACGCCTCTGGAGGTTGCAAACCTCAACTCCCCGATAATCAAATGTCTTAATGCAAGCCTGTTCACTGTTTCATTGCTACATTCCCCCACATGCAAATCGTAGTAGATCCGCGGAAAGGCCTCTGGAGGTTGGTAACCTCAATAGACGACACCCCACTCATACTACAACCTGTCATTTTGAACGTTCCTAAGCATCGACTGTGAGCCAGATACAACAACAGCCTCAGTAAACGGAGTCCCAGAGAGTCACATCATTAACGGCCTCAACCTCCAACTTCATACTGAAAGTGGTTGTCCTGTATGATCCACTTCGCCCTACAACAACCCTACCATGCACGCTAGCCAGGAAATCGTATACGGACTTCAAACTTCGATACACTACCCATCGGTGTAAACAACAACATCATTATAACTTGCACAATCTTCTCTCAGCTGCTTCATTGTGAGATCACCCTTCATGTTGCCACAATCTCTACATTCCAAGAGTAATGACAACGTAGTGGTAGTTGGCCATGCTACCATCAATTGGGATCCATTCTTAATCTTGTGGTAGAGTCGCAACTGACCACCCATGACTAATTATTCTCTCAACTGGGACCATCCACGACATACCATGTTTAATTCTCTAACTTTAGACTCATTAGTATTCTTGTGCAGTGGGTGTCTCTTATCCACAATAACTCGCATATATGATTTGACGTGGACGATAAAATATCGAAAACGTAGTAATAGGAGGCCACGCATATATATCATCCTCCCAATGGGAGTATCTCTAATGAAGCCAAGGACTATACACATACCTTCATTCTGAAAACGTTCGAGCCGTTTACATTGTCATCTTGATATAATGATGATGCAGAGTCTGTAATCTTTAACGGGACATAACTACAGGGTGTTCAACTTAAAAGCAGCCTATGAATGGAGCTAATCTGGCATATATGTATAGAAATGAGAAGGTTCAGTTATGACGTAGTATAGGTCAAGGTTGTGTGACGGTGGCAATTTAGTGCGGGAGGGCGATGAACAAATGTGACGTATGACGAGCTAGTCAGAACCGGTTTAAATAGTAAATAAACACAAGGCGATAGGTTATCTGGCAACTTTCGATTTGTCAATGGGGTTACAATTATCTTGAACACCCTGTAGTTTATGAAAGAGAAGGGCATGTAGTCACTGCTCAATGTGTGCGGCTACCATAACTCTGACAGCTACAAGACCATGCTTGCAACGTTATATCGTTTGTTCAAATGATGTTTGAAAGATAGCCTATGAATAAAGTTGCCTAGATAACATAGACTGTCACGATGCTCAATAGCCTGTTACGACGCTCAATAGACTGTCACGACGCTCAATAGTCTGTCACGACGCTCAATATACTGTCACGACGCTCAATAGCCTGTCACGACGCTCATAGCCTGTCAGACGCTTACTAGCCTGTCACGACACTCAATAGACTATCACGATGCTCAATAGCCTGTCACGACGCTCACTAGCCTGTCACGACGCTCAATAGACCGTCCACCAAAGGTGACTCCGGGTCGGTCAGCCCTGACTATGGAATTATTCAAAGAGCACCACAACATACACGTATTTTCAAGATTGACTTGAGAGCTGGCCGCTCTACATCTGTCTGGTAGGGATCGTTAATGCATATCTATGATTACAATTATGCCTTGAATGAGTGAAGTTGTGAGTGAGTAGATTCATGAATGAAGTAATGGTAAAGGATGTTCGTCTAGGGAAACCTGAAACGAACTTTTCTGAGAGAGAGAAAAATTATCAAACTCAATTCTTTGGAAGGAACTGAGCAGGTTGCCCAGGACAGAGCGGTATAGAGAAATTACTTGCAACCCCTATGTAATGTATAACGGTATGAGAGAATTTATATACGTAGAGAGAGAAATGCATGAGTAAATTTATGTGTGAGGTGAGAAGTTTGTGACTAAATACAAGATTGAATAAAGATATGATTGAATAAAGGCATGATTGAATCAAGATATGATTGAATCAAGATATGATTGAATAAAGATATGGTTGAATCAAGATATGATTGAATAAAGATATGGTTGAATCAAGATATGATTGAAAAAATGACTGAAAGATTTCTCAGTGCGATGAAAGATCCTCTTGCCTGCTGTATTCTTATTTTGACATTTGTCACAACGTTCATCTCCACAGATAGGTTATCAGGCAGCTACTCTTCATCCAGGACCATTCGCATAAGCAATGATAAGATACTGGATCTTAAGACCAATGACATCAGTAATTTATTCACGGACGATGATTATCCAGAGGCCTTCATTGGTGCACCATCAATAAGGAGTGGTAAAATTATTAATGCCATTTGTTTCGTCTATTTGTAAATATCTTTCCGTTACACTTTTTATCATTAATATTTTGTTTGATCATCTGCCGGTAGACTCTGATCTACATTTACAAACATGCTTAGCATATAATGTTATGTTATGTTATGTTATGTTATGTTATGTTATGTTATGTTATGTTATGTTATGTTATGTTATGCTATCGACGTCAAGGGAAAATTGGCATTCATGCGTGCATTCTGAGTGATTCATTGAGTATGATCCGCTAGGTAGAGGCTGGTTCGGTGCGCAGGCAATGGACTGAATCACTACAAGCATCAACAATTTGCAGAATTACACTTATCTTCGTTCCGGGCACATGGGTGTCGTTTGCAACGAGAAAGCAGACAGGCTGGCTGGCTCTGCCACCATATCAGACGGTCAGCCAATGGATGAACTGATATTTTCAACGCCTCATAGAGTGTGGCCGCAAAGAAGATTTTCATTTAAATCAATCCAAGTCAATTACTAGATTTCAGGAGTTGGGTTTGAAGAGGTATTTTAGTAGGCTCATCAATCAAAATCGAATTGGTACAGTCAATCGCTGGACGCATCTCCGTTAGCCAATTGTTGTCCCCAGCCAACCTACAAGGCAGCAGGTTGCTATTTTCTTTAGGGTAGCGACCCTTAGACGACCTGCCCTCCCTGGTTGATGATCGTTATTTGCCCAGCTAACCGGTCTTTTTATGGACTACTTGGTTTGCCTACAGCCCAGTTTTGTGTACGGTTTGCTCCGCTAGACTTTGATTGTCCCCAATCAAACTACAAGGCAGTAGTAGCTCCCTGCGAGCGGAAACGGGCACTGGATTCAAGCCTCTGCTGGACTTTCCAGTTTTTCTGCACATTTGGGTGGTCCGCTCACCCCTACTTCTGCCGCGCTCCTCGTCGCTCCACCATCAGCGCCGTGCACGTCTGCCCTATCAGTGGGCCCATCCGTGCATCGTCCGCATGCGTGTTTGCTCTGTCTTGATGCATGCCCCACCATTACCATCTGGTCTCACCGTGCTCATATTTACCATGCCTCTAGACCGTCCGGACTCTGAGCTCAACTCGGGCCCCTACTCAGGTCTCCGAGTTTCGCTCTTTGTGGGCCCACGTGCAGCGCATCTCGGGCCCAAGTTTTGCTCTACGTTCCTCATCCCTTTATGGTTATCCGTTCCGCTTTTCCCATCGGCCGGGAGAGATGTACATTAATAATCACTCTGGGACCCGCTTGTCTGTGTTGCGAGCGGATCTCATCGAACGTGACTACCTCTGCACTACTACCACTGCCTGTAGCTCTCCCTCGATCCCTACCCACTTAGCCAGACAGGAACCTTTGTTTATTACCAGGTTCACCACGTGGTGGGGTAGGATCTTGATTAGTGTCAGCTCACTAATCCTGGCTCGGCGTTGTCCCTATGCGCCTTTGACCCCGTACATATCTATCTGAAAAATTACACAAGCCTTTTATTTAGAAATGATGCTTAATTTATGTTTTAGAGAAATAAACAAACTTTTTATGACCTAATTTTCGGGCTGTGTTTACCCAAAAATTTATTTAAAATGTAATATTTAATATATCTTAAAATGCTTGCGTTATATTTTAGATATTACAATTTCTCACCTTAGTGTTAAAACAGAATTCATTTACATTCATTAGATTCAGAGCCTTAGGGATTTGCAATTAATTTTGTGTTTGGTGGTCATTTTGTATTATTTCCATGGCAACGCTTCGATATATTTGTATAAACTAACCATTTTCTACTCTTCTAAGTCATAATCTCTCAAAGTGTTATACAAATACTACATTAATATGAATACGCACAAAAACAATTATTTGACCAGAATCTCCGCTCAACATGTATTTATCTTCGGTAAATTTATCGAGGTGTGCAGTTTATGCCTGGGGTATCTGGTATGTCAGGGGCGTCCTGTATCCGGGGTATGTGAGGTATGCAGTTTATGAATGGGGTATCTGGTCTATCAGCGGCGTCCTGTATCCGGGTATCCTAGTGTAGTATATGCATGTGGTATATGGTCTATCATCGGCGCCCTGTATCCGGATATCCTAGATGTGTAGTATTTGTTTGTGTATCTGGTCTGTCAGGCGTCCTGTATCCGGGTATCCTAGATAGTATATGCCTGTGTATATGGTCTATCAGCGGCGTCCTGTATCGGGATATCCTAGAGTGTACTGTATGCCTGGATATCTAGTCTATCAACGGTGTCCTGTATCCGAGTATCTTAGATGTGTAGTGTGCCTGGTATCTGGTCTATCAGCGGCGTCCTGTACCCGGGGTATCCGAAATATGCAGTGTATGTCTGGGGTATCTGTGTGTCAGGGCGTCATGTATTCGGGGTGCCTGTGGTGTGTAGTTTCAGGTATGTCCGGGATATCTGGTACGTCAGATGTGTCCTGTATCCGTGGTGTTCAAAGTATCTATATTCAGGTATGTTTGTGGTACCTGTGTATCAGGGTGTTCGAGTTTACCTGTGTCTTGTATGTTTGAGGTGACGTCATGTGTGAAGCGAGATTGATTCTAACAAGATGTAATCATTTATATATACTAGTACTATTCTATCAATACAGAGGCTGTAGAAATCAAACAATTCAGCCTGCAGATATCTGACTCTAAGACGGGCATTAACAGGACAGAAAACTTACTTCAACTCAACGATATATTTATAACAATAGAAGAATCAGAGGATTTGTTGACCTTCAACTGTTCTGCTACTGGCAACCCTGCTCCAACTGTAAAGATTGTTAAGAAACAGCTTTACTCTAATACAGAAATAGGATCTGACTATAAGTCTGCAACAGGCAAGATCTACACAGCAGGCTTTGCTCATTCTAAAATCTATGTATGTGAAGCGGTCACTGGCTTCGGAACACAATCAGTTGAAAAGAAGGTGATAATTAAACGTAAGTACAGTAGATTGAATATAAGAGCTTCTTCTTCTTCACCTTTTAACTACCAATGGAGCACAGGTCTTCAACAACCTTCGTCCAGCTCTTCTTCTCTCCTGCCATCCTTTCCAATTATTTCCATGTTTTACCTATCATTTTATACCATGTTTTACCTATCATTTTATACCATGTTTTACCTATCATTTTATACCATGTTTTACCTATCATTTTATACCATGTTTTACCTATCATTTTATACCATGTTTTACCTATCATTTTATACCATGTTTTACCTATCATTTTATACCATGTTTTACCTATCATTTTATACCATGTTTTACCTATCATTTTATACCATGTTTTACCTATCATTTTATACCATGTTTTACCTATCATTTTATACCATGTTTTACCTATCATTTTATACCATGTTTTACCTATCATTTTATACCATGTTTACCTATCATTTATACCATGTTTTACCTATCATTTTATACCATGTTTTACCTATCATTTTATCCCATGTTTACCTATCATTTATACCATGTTTTCTATCATTTATACCATGTTTTACCTATCATTTTATACCATGTTTTACCTACCCTATCATTTAATATAAATCTCCAGATCTCTTCTCCAGATATGTCTAGGCTCTCCCCACTTCTTCTTCCCGCGGCCCCAAACAACAGTGCCGTCCCACAACGCCTCCGGTCGGTCCTCTCAATGTGTCCTATCCATCGTCAGCGTCTCCACCTAGTTCCTCTCCACCGCCCATCTGCCCGACTCTCTCTCTCTTTCCGAACCTCAGTCGTAATCTTGCCACACCATCTCAATCCCTTCATTCCACGCAAACATCCATCCATGAAGGTCTGCAGACCTCTGGTAGACTCTCCCGTTGTCCTCTACGTTTCCGAGCCACATAACAGCACCGACCCAACATTTGACCGAAAGATTCCCAGCCCTGTCTTTTTCTTCTTTGTGTTCGTTCTTTACGATCAATTTTAATCACTCTTTGTGATATGTTTGATCTTTACCAAGAACGTGTATAAGTTGCACATTGGTTTGGTAGGCCCTAAACGCATAGACTTCTACACGTTTAGGACACATGCATCCGATTTCAGCCAATCCCAGCCCTGTGTCTGCCCTGATCTCCTCCGACCCGCATATCATACCAAATGCAACAAAGTTTTCCCTGCTCTTTATACTCCCATCCTACATCCCTGCATCCTCAGCTCCCTCCCCCACCTCCCTCCATCCCCACCGTGTCCACGCCGCTACCAAGGTATATGTCTAAACGCCATTTGTCTAAAGTTATTCGGAGAAGTGAAGAAAAATAAAAGCGAAAAACTAAATCTATATCTCAATGTGGTAAAAACAAAAATAATGACAACAGATAAAACGAACATTATAAACGATATTTTTATCAACGGAGAGAAAGTAGAAAATGTGAACAGTTTTGAATATCTTGGTTCACTACTAACAACAGATAGAAATGGGATGAAGGAAATTAAAAGAAGAACAAACATGGCTTTACAAAAATTTAAAAATAAAAACAGTATGGAACGGAACTGATAAGAAAACAAAGATCAGAATACTACGAGCATGCATATTCCCAGTAACAACGTATGGGTGGGAAGCATGGACATTTAATAAAGCAGTGGAAAAACATATATGTGCTTTTGAATATAAGTGTTACAGAAGAGTCCTCCGTATATCTTGGACAATATCAATATTGATGGAGACTGCAGTAAAAGTAAGTAGAATGGCGAAGTACGTAAAACAAAGTACTGTAGTTTTACAAAATACAAAAACAATGACAATACACAGCAAAGTTTCGACCATAAAGGCCTTTATCAAGCAAAACGATACAACAAACCTGACAAATTACATATAGACTTTAACAAAGATATAGCAACGGTTAAAAACGAATGAAAATATGTGACTAAAAACGAATAATGAAATAAATATAGAAAAACTGTAAGTGGAAAAAGAAGAGAAACAATAAAAAAATCAAGTAAATATATGACTCATATGCATTTAACACATACACATATAAAATATAGAACATGAGAAGAGAAAGTACTAAAAAGCATAGGAATGTAGAGCGTTGTCTATGAGATCGCAAGGTACCATATAAAGAAATAAAGCGATTCTCCAGGGCAAATCGACTACGATCATCAGATGAACATGATCGGATGGAAGTAACCTGGGCGTCGCGAGTACCCAAATGGTCAGTTCCATTGAAATGAGTGGCTACAGGAGTCACAGAGCATTGGCGTATAACGTGTAAGTGTTGGCCGAAACGGTCACTGAGCATTTTGCCTGTTTCGGCGATATATGGATTACAACACCGCTTGCAAAGTGATAGCGTAGATTATATTTCGGGACTCGCATATGAAACCATCTTCAATAACAAACGTGGCTAAAGGAAAAGATACAGTACGAGTCTGTATTACATAAGCACACGTATTGCAAACCCCGACGCCCACACTGGACAGTGCCAAAAGGACTCTGGATATTGGACTTCATGCGACTGTGTACCAACATATCCTTAAGACTTCTGTCCGGTCTGTAAACCACCAAAGGATAGTTGGGGAGGACTCTCCACCTAGTTTTTTTGTCGGGTTAACTCCCCAAAGACATTAAAAAAACAAATATTAAAAAAACCTGACCTAGGAGAATCCATCTCCCAATGCGAGCCATTGCCCCGTTAGCCTTTTGACCTCACAGTTAAGGTTTCCCGGTCTACACCGCTTTAAGGTGGGGGTTGACTTGAGTATTCTGATTGTCATCAGCAGGCTACAAATTTTTCACTTTTCGCCCCACCTAAGAGAAACTAGCCGATCCCAACCTTGCTGAATGCAGAGCTAGACTCAGGACACACCTTGTAGACCTAAGAGGATTTGAGGGAAGAATTCGTAGAATACGTTGGTATATGTGGAAGGATAAGATTAATAATATAAGAGTTCAAGAAATAACTGGTTTGGAATACACAAATAAAGAAATACAAAAGAGACTGTAGCAATGAATGCATTTGACATTTTATAGGGATGAAAAAAAAAGAATAACAACGAAGACATACAATAGATACATCAAGGACAGTGGAAAAGAGAGAGACATCTGAGCAAGTAGAAAAGAACTTTTGAAGCAGATCTCAAAAATATGTATAGAGCTAAGTTTGATGTATGAAAGAAAGACACAAGATCGAACTGAGTGAAGTTTATTATGTTGTGCCGTATGGTCCCTTATTGTGGACGGAAATAGCTTGTCCTGAGCAGAACCTTTCCACCTCAATAGTCCTTCGAAATGTCTCTCTCTTTCTCTCACAGGCCAGATATACCGCCTCTGGAGCCGTCATGTTCAAACCATCAGTTACATCCTGGATCCATCTTCTTCGTGGTCTTCTCCTCTTTGTCAGTATGCCACTTTCCACGATGGTCTTCTCCAGCCCTTCGTGTCTTTTTATATGTCCAAAATTGCCGCGTGGTGCCGGGACCTGTACGGGAAGCAAAGAATAGTACCACTGTGACCTATAGGGATCTGAGATCTTTCTGTGCAATAAAGAGATTATTGCACACATGATTATTCGCCGAAGTACAATGATGATTGTCATATCAATCAGTCAATCAGAAACCATCAAACAAATTTGCTGCATTTGATCTTATTTCTGTTGATTCTACAAATAAAATACTGATTGATATTGTTTAACATAGCGGACGACATGGTACGTTTTGCAAACTCGTAGATGATGACTCGGTACGCTGTGCAGACACGTACCTGACGTCATGGTACTTCTCACATACTCATAGATGATGGTACGGTACTCCTGCCAGACTCATAGATGATGACACGGTACTCCTGTCAGACTCTTAGATGATGACGCGGTACTCCTGTCAGACTCATAGATGATGACGCGGTACTCCTGTCAGACTCATAAATGATGACGCGGTACTCCTGTCAGACTCATAGATGATGACACGGTACTCCTGTCAGACTCTTAGATGATGACGCGGTACTCCTGTCAGACTCATAGATGGGGACATGCTATGCTGGACCAACACGCACCTGACGGCATGGTGCTCTTGGCAAAATCGTAGATGATGAAGCGACACTCTGGATAGACTGGCAGCTGACGACACAGTACTCTGGGTAGACTCGCAGATGAAGACACTGTATCCTTGAAAGACTTGTAGATGCCGAAATGATACTCGTGGCAGACTCCTAGATGACGACGTAGTACTCTTAGTAGACTCATTGCTGACAACATGGTACATTTGACATGTTCGTAGAATTTAAATAATTCAAGTAGTAGTGGTGAATCTACAACCCTAACCAGACTACAAGAATACCAAGTCAAATGTGGTGTAGTTAGACAAGAGCACTATCATCATTAATCCTCTCCGCTCCTCGTGGAGCATAGAGCCTCAACAGTTGTTCACCACTCTTCTCGGTCTCTGGCTGTTCTTTTTATGGTCTCCCAGTTCAATTGAGCACTCTTCAACTCCTCAATAAGACCTCGTCTCCAAGTCTGCTTAGGGCGTCCTCTTTTTCGTTTTCCCTGCGGGTTCCACTCGAGCACCTGTCTAGTGACACTCGACTGTGTCTTCCGCAAGGTTTGGCCTATCCATCGCCATCTTCTCCTCTTGACCTGTGCCATCATAGGTTCCTGCCCTGTTCTTATCCACAGATCCGTGTTTGTAACTCTATCATACCATCTCAATCTGAGAATCCGCCGCAAACATCCGTTGACAAAGGTCTGGATCTTATTTGTATTTGCCCTAGTGACTCGCCAAGTTTCCGAGCCATACAGCAACACCGACTTCACATTTGAGCTG
Source organism: Arion vulgaris (assembly GCA_020796225.1). Taxonomy (NCBI): domain Eukaryota; kingdom Metazoa; phylum Mollusca; class Gastropoda; order Stylommatophora; family Arionidae; genus Arion; species Arion vulgaris. The sequence goes on from CM036768.1 coordinate 10,017,435, forward strand.
AAAATCCTGAGCTTTGTTTTCGTGGAGATGGCAGCGGACTTCCACACCATGTGCAGGATCGCAAAGGCCTATCGGGCCTTCCTAATCCTAGCATTAATGTCCTCGTCTGTACCTCCTGATCTGCTGATCTTACTTCCAAGGTAGACAAATTCATCCACATCTTCTATGTCCCTTCCCTCAATCAGTATTGGATCTTGCAGTATGTTGTTGCTACGCATTACTTTAAGAGCACTGTACTGGTAGCTAAAAAGAATAGTAAACCAACATAGAACTGGTGTCGTTAGTTGCCACACGCTTGGAGACAAACTGAGGAGATCGGAGCACTTGTGAAATAATTAGTTCGATGGGCTGTGATGATGATCTGAGTACTAAACTAAAACTAAACTAAGCAGAGAGAGAGAGAGAGAGAGAGGGAGAGAGGAGAAATGAAGAGAAAGAGATAGACAAGAGGAGTCTATGTGTTAATAAGTTACACTATGTTATTTTGTCTCCGTATGTCTCTAACATATGTAATATCAAAGAATGCTTAAATTCAGTATTACTGACACATTCCTTTTTCTGTCCTTAGGTGTTCGTCCCGTAAAGACATCACTAATTCCAGAACAATCTACCTTCCAAGAAAAGAAGGTGACCATCAAAGGTAACATACAGCATTTAGAAACATTTCTAAAACATATATTTTGTTTGGCGATTATAAGACTTAAACATTTAGGCAGATATTTATCTGCAGTGGATTCCATACTGTGGTATAGATAGAAGACAATAAGAGTGACGATGTCTTGGATAAGGAAGACAGACCAAAAGACCGATATCAAACAAAGGATTCAATTAAAAGTGACGTGTCTTGGATAAGGAAGACAGACTAAAAGATCAATATCAAACAAAGGATTCAATAAGAGTGACGATGTCTTGGATAAGGAAGGCAGACTAAAAGACCAATATCAAACAAAGGATACAATAAGAGTGCCGATGTCTTGGATAAGGAAGACAGACCAAAAGACCGATATCAAACAAAGGATACAAAGCAAATTAAAAAATTCAGACTGTTCCTATACAGTACCAATAGACATCACAGACAAGGTCAGACGATAAATCCCTAACTGCTGCCCTCTGACCTTATTTATGATGTCTATATATAGAATTTGTTCTCCATCATGGGAATACTCAGCAGTAGAAGACTGAGTGAGCGTCTTTCGCTTAAGAGGTAGTGAGCTCGATATCACAACCTAAGCGTACCTGGTTCAAACCCCAGGGCGGGCAGTTTAGAACAAATTCGCTTCCGTGGGATTTTACGAAAGGTAAAAATAGACCTCACCGTTCAGAAAACAATAGCTGAACGTATAAGTAGTGCCTAGAAAATCAACGACTCGTTTACTATAGTTGATGCTGATGTCCTGTAAAGAATATTCCACGATTTTCAAGAACACTAAGACGACTTGGACATATGAGAAGAATGGAAAATAGACGCACATTCCAACATGTGTTCTTCTGTGAGCTTTTGGAGGAGAAGAGGCACCAATGTAGAACACTGCTCAGATATAAGGATGTCTGCAAGGTCTCAATGAAGAACTTCTTTATCGGTTCCAGCAAATGAGAAAACACTAGATGATGACCAAGCTATGTGGAAAGCAACATTACGCAAATGTGTAGAGCAGCAGTTCCCAAACTTTGCACTTTCGTGGACCCTCCTTTTCAATACAATTTGGCCCGTCTGCCCAGCGTGTTCGTAGTTGACTATGGGTGACTATCCTTCTGTGTGCGGGTTCAATTCCGCGGGATGGCAGAAAAAGCCACAGATTCCCCAGATTTACGGTGTTTATGGCACCGAACCGAAGGGTTACGATGTCCATGGCACCGAGCCGAAGAGCTGAAAAGCTCATGTGCTTCTGGATCGGGAAAAAAAAATACTATTTGCTGCCGCGGAACCCAAATGTTTCTATATATGAAAATGGACAGGAATGAATTAACTTTGTGTTACAATAGTAAACATTGTTCTCAATCTGCATGAAACTTAAAATGATCTTTCATTTTGTCCTGTCAGACATTTAGACTCCGGTCTGATCCAGATCCTTTGATTTCGCAGCTTACCACTGTTTTTATACATATTTTAAAAAATAAATTATGTTTAAAATGTCAAAGATCATAATATTTATTCAAGTGCTTGAGGACACCATGTGAGTATCTCACTGACCCCAGGAGGTCCGCGGGCCACAGTTTGGGATACGCTAGTGTAGAATCTCTCGGAAAATAACTTAGTGATGAGCTTGAAGGCAAGAGAAGACCAGATCTAAAACCAGCTGGTTCTTATCTCAGGATTGTATCTACTTCGCCATTGATTCTATTGAGAATAATTTTGCAGAAATTCTTGGTCATTACTGAAAATAGGGTGAGTAATTCCTCTCCAGTTGTTGCAATCTTTGAGATAACCTTCTTGGGGGGACCTTAATGATTATTCAATTTTCCCATTCTTCTGGGATTGTTTCCTTCTCCCATATTTTATTAAGTAGTTCTTTGTTTAATTGCTGTATCTTCTACCGCTTTGAGCATTTCTGCAGTAATTTTGTCACCACCCGTTGCCATATTGATTATCAAGAAATGGATTGCCTCCTTGACCTCTGTGGCATTTGTCCATAATTCTTCTTTAACTGGTAGAGAGTTGTTTCTTGCCTCTTCGTCAAACTTTAGTAGCAGTGGTGGGTCAGGTTTATTTAAGATTTCTTTCAAATGTTCTTCATATCTTTTCTTTTGTTTAGTATCTGTTGTGAGCACATTGCCATCTTTACGTTTGATTGGACCACCCTTCATCTTCTTCTCCTTTGCGTTCATTCTTTACAACCAACTTTAATCACTCTTTGTGATATGTTTGATCTTTGCCAAGAATACGTTGCACATTGGTTTGGTAGGCCCTAAACGCATATCTTCACACGTTTAGGACACGTGCATCCGATTTCAGCCAAACCTCCTTAATCGCCTCTTACGACATGCGTGGCAGGTAACAGTGGTTCTATTCTTTACACCCCAAATTTGGGCCCCGGTAACCACTCGGGCGGGACCAACCTTCGAGACTAAAGTTCCATTTAGTTGTTTTAGCGTATGGTAAAGCTTTTTATTTTTGCTTTTGCTGTCTGTTTACTTTCTTCAATCAGATGATTGACATATGTTCTGTTGTCTCTTCTATTCGCTCTTTTCATTGTCTTTTCTTTTAGTCTATATTCTTCTTTGATAAGGACATTTTGATACGGACAAGTCCATAGGTGCTCCGATCTCCTTCACAATATTTTTAGAGCAGCATATAACCCATATCAAATATTATAAGGAAACGAAGATGGAAATATTTAGATCGTGTTCTTAGATTAGACAAAAAGAGACTAAGTCGACAAGTCCTTATGTAGTCACCAGTTGGGAAAATAAAACGTGGAAGACCTTAGAGCACTCTTCAAAGAACAATCCTACAAGAAAGTAAACTATTGGGATGTAAAACCATACGAGATCTCCAACTGCTAGCAACGAACCGCATTATACGGAGATCTAAAACCTCTGTCCTATGTGCTGCCTTTGACACTAAAGGAATCGCCCGAGTGGTTACAGGGGCCCAAATTTGGGGTGTAAAGAATAGAACCACTGTTACCTGCCACGCATGTCGTAAGAGGCGACTAAGGAGGTTTGGCTGAAATCGGATGCATGTGTCCTAAACGTGTAGAAGTCTTATGCGTTTAGGGCCTACCAAACCAATGTGCAACGTATACACGTTCTCTTGACAAAGATCAAACATATCACAAAGAGTGATTAAAATTGATCGTAAAGAACGAACGCAAAGAAGAAGACACTAAAGGAATAAACTAACTAATATTCTTCTTTAGCTTTGATTTCATCTGCTGCATTCTTAGTATTGAATATTGCTAGTTTTATCTTTCTTCTTTCTTGAACACATTTACGTATCCTAGGTTTCCAACATAAACACTATCTATATGAATACATACAAGATAAATCTCACTCATGCTAGGGAATCGAATAGACATCATCTGTTCATATAGCAAGTGCACTAGCCACATGGCTAACGTTGCTTACTATCTACCATGCACGCATCTATTTATCTATCTATCTAATCTATCTATCTCTCTCTCTCTCTATATATATATATATATATATATATATATTTATCTCTCTATCTATCTATCCATCTATCTATCTATCATATATCTATATATCTATCCATCTATCTATCTATCATGTATCTATCTATCATATATCTATCTATCAGTTATCAGTTATATGAGGACTATCATCATAGCACTCCGGACATGTCCATAGGTGCTCCGATCTCCGCCTCAGCAAATCCAGCAGCGTCCAGCAACCCAACACGCCAGTTCGATGTTGATTAATCAATCTCTTTGCATATTTAGTATGTCGTTCTTTTCGGGCTGCACCAATATTGACACCCATCTCTCTTAATCTGGTCAGCGAGTGGGATTCATAGCCCTGAAACTCCTCTGTGCGGAAAGACTCTCAATGCGTTAAAAATGTCACTTCGATCCATTGCAGCTCCCTCTGATATTGTAGCTAAGCCAGCCAATCTATCAGCTCGTTCATTACCCCTAACTCCTGCGTGCCCAGGGACAAAAATAAAGGTGATTTCTCTGATCATTGTCTGTACCAGTACCTCCACCCAGTTGCGTCTCACCATACCTGATTCGACTTTACGAACAATTAATGTTTATGGACAATTAACAGATATATTATCTATCCATCTATATATCTATCTTTCTATCTATTTATCTATCTATTTATCTATCTATCATCTATCTATCTATCATTTATCTATATGGGTCTATCTAATCTATCTATCTATCTAATCTATCTATATATCTATCTATTTATTTCAAGTCTGTACATTTGTTCTTATTTGTGTAACTATTCTAAACTTTTCTATTTTCTATGCATTAAAGTTATCGAAGGTGGTGATATCTCGGTGTATCGTCTCTTGGCATTTCAAAAAATCGAGAAGAGCAGGCTGAAAAGCTGCTGCCCGAGAAAGTTTCATTAGAAAGAATTAAAAAATAGAATTCTTGCAAAATATTTTCATAATCTTCTAAATTACATCTTGACCCTCGCCGGTGCTACGGAGTCCGTGCACTGTCGCTTATATTTTCCTTTTTAAGAAAGAGAGATCGGATCACACATGTTTACTCCCCGAAGTGCAATGATGATGGTCCTATTAACCAATCAATCAATCATCTCCAACGTAGACAAACATTCTAGTAAACTCGAAAACACTCACAGAATATGGAAGACTTATTAGTAACTAAGGAGAAGGTCCTTAAGTGATCCGACCTCCTTGCCAATATCGTTACCAGCATATAACGACTAACCACACCGTTCTTCTTCTTCTTCTTTTGTCAGCACACTGTTACCGGGGTGTTAACCCAGTGTCATGGTTTTATGTATTTGTCTTGCGCTTCTCTGGTGATTTGTGTTGTCAGCACACTGTTACCGGGTTGTTAACCCAGTGTCATGGTTTTATGTATTTGTCTTGCGCTTCTCTGGTGACGTGTGTGATGGTTTCTTAATCCTGGCAGAATTCAACTTTTGTTAGCACACTGTTACCGGGTTGTTAACCCAGTGTCATGGTTTTATGTATTTGTCTTGCTCTTCTCTGGTGATTTGTGTTGTCAGCACACTGTTACCGGGTTGTTAAACCAGTGTCATGGTTTTATGTATTTGTCTTGCGCTTCTCTGGTGATTTGTGTTGTCAGCACACTGTTACCGGGTTGTTAACCCAGTGTCATGGTTTTATGTATTTGTCTTGCGCTTCTCTGGTGACGTGTGTGATGGTTTTCTTAGTCCCCTGACAGAATTCAACTACGTTATCTATCCACCTTTTCCTCGGTCTTCCTCTCGCCTTCCTTCCTGATATTCTGTTGTGGAAAGCTTCATATGCAGTTTGGTCCGTTCGCATTCTTACTAAGTGGCCAAACCACTTCATTCTCTGTTTCGCTATATAATTCAAGCACGGTCTTGTTTCAACCTTTTATTCCAACCTTTCACACCCGTTCGGTGCTGATTAATTAAATGTCTCTTTCCTCTCTAACAACTTTTTCGTTGTTTGAAGTTTCCATTTTTACCCTCATCTCCTTCATTCTTATTCTTCTTCTTACGAATTCAGACGTAGTCAGGGCGCCTGGAATAGCGCTTCTGATTGATTTTTGCGTGAAGGTTTGCTTCCTTTTTATCAATGTCCTCTCGCCATACAGTGTCCGTGCCCTCTCCGACGTCAGAGGTAAATCAATTTGATAGCAGCAATCTCAACATATCTGGTTTTTGTAAGCCACATTATTTAAAGAGTTTGTGTTTTCTTTCTAATATAGAGCAATACCTGTATCGTTCATTGATCATCGGCACACGATGTGTGATGTGGTCAGCATCCCGCCTGCCGCCTTTACTTTCCCAGAGCATGTCTGGTACCCAATTGAAGCTGGGTCGACCTGAGAGCCGTCGCTGTCGGGAAAAATTAAACGCCCACTGCGGGAGTTGAACCCGGACCACCAGGCTTGAGAAGCGAGTTCACTCACAACTACGCTACCGCGGTTCTCAAGTTTGTGTCTACCGACAAATAATTACAGATATTATTGTAGGTTTGGTCTAAAATGTGTGTTCTGTCTCCTTCATTCTTGATAGAGATGTACGCTCAAGTGGTTACCGAGGCCCAAATTTGGGGTGTAAAGAATTGAACTATTGTTACCTACCACGTATGTCGTAAGAGGCGACTAAGGAGATGTGGCTGAAATCGGATGCATGTGTCCTAACCGTGTAGAAGTCTATGCGTTTAGGGGTCTACTAAACCAATATGCAACGTATGCACGTTCATGGCAAAGATCAAACATATCACAAAGAGTGATTAAAATTAGTCGTAAAGAATGAACGCAAAGAAGAAGATAGAGATGCAGATTTATAGATCTGTTCAATATCATTTAATACGTAAAGCTGAAACCAAGTAACAGAAGCATAAAAAAATTCATCCTCAGGTGACCAACAGTTGCAGACATCAACACCGATGCAGCAGCAGCAGAGGCAGCAGAAACAGCATCAACAGCAGCAGCAAGAATCGACATCATCAGAGAAGACTAACTTTTTGATGATAACACTCCCGATTGTGTCCATCAACATCATTGTTATCATCATCTTTTCTGTGTTTATTTATATCAATAGAGGTAGGGAGTCTATCATATCATGTGAGACCCAACATTGCAACAGATATGAACATGAGATATAGAACAGCAATGAACAGCATAAACAATATGACAAACATAAACAACACGAACAGCACAAACTACAACGATAACGTGAACACCACAGACAACACATACAACACAGACAACACATACAATATAACAACACAGACAATATAACAACACAGACATCATGAACAACAAAGACAATACTAGATGATGACCCAGTTATTTGGAAAACAACATGACACAAAGGTGCAGAATCTTTTTAAAAAAGACTTAGGGGTGAGCTGAAAGGACAAGAGAAACGAGCGAAAACTCAGAAGTTGTCACAGTAAAACACTTGCCAATTGATCGTTTGTAGAGACGAAAAAGGCCATATATATATATATAAGCACCATCATCATCAAGGTGCGTATCCTTTATAGAACGTTGCTCTCTTTGCAGCGCATCTGAAATTCACTCTCTCTTGCTAGTTCACCCACTTCGTCGATGGTCATATTCATGGTTTCTTTAATATCTTGTAGCCATCTTCTTCTTGGTCTGTCTCTGCGTCTGCGTCCTGGGACCCTGCCCTCTAATATTCATAGTTCATAGTACATAAGTACGGTTCCAACTTCACTGCAACGGGTCACCCCATAATTGCTCCGTTCCTGTGCCAATGAAAATCACACGAAATGCTAACAACTGTGAAATGTTTCCTGTGTGAACTAATTCTAGAATGAAACAGTCGCGTGCCGCCACCAAAAGAAACCGGCACCGCATAAAATGCATATGGCCGTCGCTAATATAGCAGCACAAAACTGTTCATCACTTGAATTGCAATTCTTGTCGAAGAGAACATCAATCATGACAAAATCCAGTTTTCTGCACTCGCAATATAACTGCATACGGCAGATTGAGCTTGTTCGTCATAACCAATATTGTTCTCTCCAAACCATCGTGACGCTTGATGTGACCAAAGTATGTAATTTTTCTGTATAGTATATTGTTTATCAGCCAATTCTCTCTAACATTTAGTTCTTTCAGGACATCATTGTTCTTTTTTTTCTGTTTCATGGTATTCGTAGGATCTTTCTGTAGCATTTAGTTTCGAAGGACTGGATATTCGTTCTTGTTTTTTGTGTAATGGTTCATGATTTACAACCATAAGTAGTCACTGGAAAAATGCATGTTCTCAATATTTTTAATTTTAATATTTTGCTGGTGCTTTGCCACATGTTCTTCATTATGTTTAACTTCTTGATTGCTATTGCCAATCTTCTTGAGATCTCTTTGGAGCAGTCACCGTTATTGTTAATTATTGAGGCCAGATATTCGTAGCTCTCTACACATTGGAGTTCTTCATTGTTTATTTGGATGTTAGGTGAACCTTTTGCTTTGTCAGTTGACATTATTTTTATTTTTGTGTATTCAAATATAGATGTTGATCTTCACTATGTTTCTTGGTCGTCGTGATTAGATTTTCAATTAGATATAAGCACCACAAAAACGAAATACGTCTGTGCTTGTTAGAATATGACCTGATTTTTCATGTTGTATAGACTATGCCGTTGAAAAGACACGACACAGCGAAGCTCTTTTTTAAAGAGCTAGCTGGTTGCATACTACTTAACGTTCATCTTCTCTACTAGGCGATGGACGCCAAGAGAAATGAAGGTCCTGACTCCATTCAGTGATTAGCAATTATTTTATTACAGAAACAACAAATATTTGTCTAATACATATTTATTGAGAATACTTATCTAGTGCATATTTATTGAAAATATTTTTCTATTCACATTTTGTTCACAGAACGACTATTGCTGAAACCAAGGTTAGTAAATATATTATCTATCTAGATTTGTTCTCTCTTTCTTTACTTGGTCATCCATACTTTCATCGCTCTCGCATTTTCTTTCTTTACTTGGTCCTCCATACTTTTATCTATCTAACCTTTTCTTTCTTTTATGTTCCCTTTCACATGTTCTTTGATTGATTGATTGATTGATTGATTGATTGATTGATTGATAGGACCATCATCATTGCACTTCGGTAAGTAACCATGTGTGCTCCAATCTCTTTCTTACACAGGAAGATCTCAGCTGCAGTGCACAAACTCCGTAGCACCGGCAAGGGTCCCCGATGTAATTTTGAAGACGGTGAAAATATTTTGTAGAAATTTTATTTTCAATCTTTTCAAATGAATTTTGCCCGGGCAGCGGCTTTCCAGCCTGTTCTTCTCAACTTTGAAATGCCAAGGGTTCTTTTACATGCTTAAATTGAACACGGGACCTACGTTTTATCGTCCGTCTCTGAAACGACTAGGAGCTCGATCTGCCCTACACTGAGATCAGGGATCTCTGGAAAAATATCCAGATGGCTCCACGAGGAGCGAACCTGGTACCTTTGACGCGAGAGGCGAGCACCTAGCCTCTACACCACAGTCTGCTTCACACAGTGACGTGTTCTCGTCTCGACTGTATTCTATCTTACGATTGCTCTGTCTTATCTATTCACTTAGCATTAGTCAGCTCTGACGGTCTATATTTCATAAATCAGATACTGATATCTTGGGTAAGTAGGGCAGTCCCAAAGAGCAAATTTACCAACCCTTGTCTTTTCAACAGGACAAAACCCTCATACCGTGAAAATACGACCCGTACAGCTGGCATGAAACGAATTCAGGAGAAATGATGAAGTCAGAGAAATGTATGGTCAGCCACTAGTGACTGTTATAAGGAAAAGAAGATGGAGATATGTTGGACACACCTTGAGGAGAAATGATCAACGAATATCAAAGCAGGCATTGAAGTGGGATGCAAAGGGTTCAAGAAAGAGAGGACGACCTAGGGAGACCCTGAAACGAACTTTGCTGAGAGAAGCAAGAAATATCGGTTTCTGTTTCATGGAAGAGATTGAGCGAGTTGCCCAGATAGAGCGGTATAAAGAAATTGCATGCAGGCCTATGTAACGTATAACGGTACGAGAGGAATTATTATTACAGCGGCAAAATGCATATCAAATATGCAAAGAGACTGATTAATCAACATCGAACTGGCGTGTTAAGCCTCTGGACGATGCTAGATTTGTTGAGGCGGAGATCGAAGCACATATGGACGTGTCCGGAGGGCTATGATGATAGTCCTCTGATAAATGAGCTGAACTAAACAGAGAAAATCTGCAGTATACTGGAAGACAAAACATTGGATATGGTTATGGAAATTACTACCTCAAAGACCAAAGCAGAACAGACCAGGTCATTATATTTCATACGACACTGTACGATCCAAGAATACAACATGCATGGACTAGTAATAAGTCAAGCAGCTCTGTGCCAGTGTCAGCAGGCGGAACAGACACTGAAGATGTCTCTCTGTGGAGTTGAGAGCAACATGATCACAAGTTGAAATTGTTTAACTAGCTGTGTAGCCTGACTGTCCTGAGCTGACTGCCAGTTAGGAGTCACAGTAAATTATTATGAACATGACAAACAAATTAGTTACAAATCATAACATGACGATAAACAGCAACAGTTCGAAACACCTTTATCAGAACAACGGAGTACAAATTAAAATTTTCTAGATACGTTGTATTGGTCGTCCAGTGTTTCATTTAATGTCCCTGTTTGCGTTGGATAACTGTGTCAACGTCTGTATCGTCTCTTTACATTGTAAACTTGTATTGTTACTATTCCTATTTAAGTTTACTGCAGTCTTCTATTCAGTAAACTATTAGAACTAGTGACTATTTTTGTAGAATTATACAACTATCAATAGTTATCTTGATGAACTATTTGATGGAATTATCACTATCCAGTTTGATTATCTGTTACTATGTTGATGTGAGAATTATACAACTATACAGTAATGATTATCTGTGGACATTTTATGATTCAACTATCAGTTAATATTTCTTGAGGGAACTTTGGTAAATTTCATATCAGTTAAGTTATCTTGATGTATGTGATGTAAATTATACAACTATCACGTTATGATTATCTGAGGGTACTATTATGATTTATCAATTAATGTTATCTGATGGAACTATTGGCGTGAATTACCTACAAGTTATGATTATCTGAGATTTTATATAACTGTGTAGCTCAAGAAAAGCTTATCAAGACTTTGAAAAGGTATGTCCACAAGAAGCTGATAATAATTGTAATGATAACTGGTCAGTTGTTTATTTTGGATAAAGCTGCTTCTCTTATCATTGCTCTTATAGAATGTTGAGGAGAGTCCAGTACTTTATGCTTGTTCTAGAGACTTTTTGCCACTTTTAGGCTTCTTGATGCCATTGTCCATTATTAGATCTTCTTTGCTCTGTATGCTATAATTTTCAGTGGCTCTCTGTGGTAGAAAATACTAGGGCATTCGTGTCAGGTGTCTAAACCATTTAATATATTGCTCTTTTATGAATTGCATGACTGGTTTCATATCTAGTCTTCTTCCGATGTCCACATTTCTAATTTCGTCTCTTATTGTCACACCTACAGCTCTTCCTCTTCTTCTTCTTTCGTTCATTCTTCACGGCCAATTTCATCATTCTTTTTGTGATGTATAATTGGTCCACTGGCAAGAACGGGGTGATCTACGTCGGGTCGTTTGTGCGCCCATGGTGACTAGGCCCGCCCGTTCCGGTTTCAGTCAGCTTTTGATTTACTAGGATGAACTTTCCCTAGGGTACGATCCTTTCTGCCGACTAAGTCGGCCCGGATCTACGCCTTTTCGATCAGCTTTGCCGTATATTTGGGCTTTGTGATCAACGCCAAGACAGTGAGTTACGCTGTTATACCCTTTCTGACTGTGAGGTCGTTCCTACCGCTCTTCTAAGGCACCTCATCTCCGCCGTTATGATTTTACCGTTCATTAGCTGCTCTTATTGGCCGTGTTTAACACTGGTAACATAGTGTTGGCCAGAAAATCGTTCTTACAAGATTTGCTTTAGTTTTTAGAGGTATTTCTTTATGTGACAACAGTGGTGTTAACTGCACCAGCACCTGGTTAGTTGTTGTGCATCGATTGCTGATATTCTTATTGATACTTCCGTCTGCAGTGAAAATTGCCCCGTAAGTATTTTGAATGATTGGTTTGTTTAATTTCTATGTTCTGTAGCTTTATTGTAAAGTTTTCTGGTTGTCTGTTTATTGCCATTGTCTCTGTCTTTATTATATTTATTTTCATGCTGTACTCCTCACCCGTGATGTTAAATAAGCTAAAATCGCCCGTCTGCCCAGTGTGTTCGTAGCGCGTTGGACTACTGGTGACTATCCCTCTGTGTGTGCGGGTTCAATTCCGCGAGATGGCAGAAAAAGCCACAGATTCAACAGATTTAGGGTGTTCGTGGCACCGAACCGAAGGGTTACGATGTCCATGGCACCGAGCCGAAGAGCTGAAAAATACAAGTGCTTCTGGATTGGGAAAAAAAAAATAAGCTCAAATGGTTCTGGAGATATTCTTTGTTTTCTGCAATCAGTACTTGAAATACTGATGTCTTCCTTTTTTCCTGTTTCTCTACTTAAGTTCTCAAATGTATGCTATAAAAGTGGTGTCGAATATATTTATTCTAGAGTCTAGATTGTAATGAATATTGAGTGTGGGACGGATTAGCGTAATGCATAAGTGTTCAGCTATCGACTCGAACACGAGAGGGTTGTGGATTCAATCCCAAGCTCGACGTTCCACATTCGAGGAAAGGAATTGGCCCTCCTACTTCCTGTATACTAGGGTCTAGAAATGTGAAGTGATTCATATCATAAGATCTGAAATGGCTACGAAAAATTGTATTTTGTATATAATAGATAAATAAAAAGACATGAAGTGTAGGAGAAGTCGATTATGGAGGAAGGTATCAGAAGAAGTGATGAAATCAGAGACATGTCTGGTCAACCACTACTGACAACTGTTATAAGAAAGAGAAGATGGAGATATGTTGGGCACACCTTGAGGAGAAATAATCAACGAATATCAAAGCAGGCATTGAAGTGGGATGCAAAGGGTTCAAGAAGAGAGGTCGACCTAAGGAGACCCTGAAACGAACTTTGCTGAGAGAGGCAGGAAATATCGGTCTCAGTTCCATGGAGGAGATTGAGAGAGTTGCCCAGGATAGAGCGGTATGGAGAAATTACTTGCAGGCCCTATGTAACGTATAACGGTACGAGAGGAATTTATTATTATTATTATTATTATTATTATTATTATTATTATTAGTGTAAAGAAGAAGAGGAATATCACAACAAAGATGGATTCAGGTTGTAGCTGATGATTTGATCTTGACTGCTTCAGAGGTGGGACATCTGGCCTATAGAGTGGTAAAAATTACGAAAGGCTATTAGGGTGACGAAGGTATGCTTAGGAAAAGCTGTCTGAAGATGAGATTAGAATGTGGGTTGTGTGAGAGAAATAGTAGGTGATACAATCATTATTGTGTGGTTGGAGATGCATGCTATTTAGTCTTCTTCTTTGCGTTAGTTCTTTACAATCTATTTTAATCACTTTTTGTGATATGTTTGATCTTTGCCAAGAACGTGTATACGTTGCACATTGGTTTGGTAGGCCCCTAAACGCATAGACTTCTACAGATTTAGGACATATGCCATTTAGTGAAATGTCATGTAGGCATAGAACTAAAGAGCTAAATTGTCAGGATTTTCTACATTTATCAATCAGAGAGACGAATTGAACAAGATTCCATCAGCGTGAATATTGGGGATCTCTGTGGTTAAGTCGTTGCAATGCGTCGCGAATGTTGGAGGTTCGAATCCGGACCTCGCCGTTATATTCAAATGTGCATTTTTTCAGTGATCCTTGGAATTGTTGACAGAGCTACGGAGTTCCTGCTTTGTGCAACACTCCATGTCATTCCTGCGGATAGAGACCGAGCCGTATGGGGCAAATCCTTTCGGCTTCAGACCCTTTAACATGAAGATTGTGGAAGAAAGATCATGTTGTATAATGCCTGTTTAGTGTTAACTTGCTTGCATTTCAAAATTTGTTCCATTTATCCCATTATTTTATTTGCTTTTCCATGCATACTTTTAAGTGTCCTAGCAAAGAATATATAATAAATAATAATAATTCCTCTCGTATCGTTATACGTTACATAGGGTTTGCAAGCAATTTCTACATACCGCTCTATCCTGGACAACTCGTTCAATCTCTTCCATGGAACTGACACCGATATTTCTTGCCTCTCTCGGCAAAGGTCGTTTCAGGTCTCCTTATGTCGTCCTCTCTTTCTGTAACCCTCTTAATCCCAATTCAATGTCTATTTTGATATTCTTTGATAAATATATTTTTGAAGAATCTATATTGAGATCTCTCTCTCTCTCTCTCTCTCGATCCCGGCCTAGACTGATGAACCAACTTTTATCATGAATTTTACCGTGTTTTTAAGGGACTCCGTTCCTCCTACAGCTTCTCGAAAGCTCTGTGTTATGGGGTCAGGTTTCTTTTCTTAATACTGAGATTTAATATATGTTAAAGCATTCTTATACTGTGTATCATATGTGTGCTAGATGTGTTATGTGTGCTTGTGTCTGATGTGTGTGAATGTATGCGTGTTTGTATACGTGTAGTGTGTCATGTCTTTGTATGCGTACAACCCCATCAGAATGAAATCACCAACCACAAATATTTTGATTGTCCACATTTGTCTTTTTCAGACGCTGACCGTAACGGTTCACTTCTGATAGCAGAAAACAGCATGGAACGTCTGAGACCAGACGAGCATAAAACTGACACCGAAATCTAGCATTGCCTACAGCATTACCAGTTGAAAAAACTTTAGTTATCAAGTAAATCAACCAATTTTAGCGTTTGATAAATCAACCAAGTTAACAAACTTTCATCAATTCATTTCATCTAGGTGCCGTCTCCACATCGAAGGTTGGTTGCAATGAATCTCCAGCATCCTCTGTCTTTCGCCTTAGTGTTGCACACTGCCAGACTGTAACCTGTCCATTTCTTAAAGTTTCCCTCCCACTTATCTCTCGATCTTCCTCTTGCTCTTCCCTCCTCAACTTTCCCCTCTAGTAAATATTTTATCTTGGTGTCATGTCTTTTTATGTGCCAAAAATACTTTACTTGTCTGAATTTTATTTCTCTTAATAATTGTTTTTCATGCCTAGTTTAACTTTACAAACTTTAGCGTTTGATAAATCAACCAAGTTAACAAACTTTAACGTTTGATAAATCAACCAAGTTAACAAACTTTAACATTTGATAAATCAACCAAGTTAACAAACTTTAGCGTTTGATAAGTCAACCGAGTTAACAAACTGTAACGTTTGATAAATCAACCAAGTTAACAAACTTTAACATTTGATAAATCAACCAAGTTAACAAACTGTAACGTTTGATAAATCAACCAAGTTAACAAATTTTAGCGTTTGATAAGTCAACCAAATTAACCAACTTTAACATTTGATAAATCTAGCAAAGTTTTTTCACTAATTAAATTTGCAAAATCAACAAATGTTAGCACTTGACAAATCTACAAAAGTAACAAATAAGTAGCTCTTGTTAAATCTAAAAGCTTTAGAAACTTTATCTCTCTTGTAAAAATCTACTACACCAACAAATTTTAGCATGTTGTCTAAAGGTTTAAACTGAAGATTTAGCTTCCAGTGGTTAAGTGGTTAAACCCTTGCCGTGTGTTCCGAAGATCGTTGATTCGAATCCGGATAGCGCGGTTCTGTTCACAGTGTATTTTTCAAGAGACCTCTAAGATTCTTGTCGGGGCTAGGGAGTACGTGCTTTGTGCAGTATTCTCGCAGGAGCATGCCATTTCTGCGGAGAGGAACTGAGCCATATTGGGTAAAACAGGGCACAATGAATTCAATCCTTCGTCTTTAGACTCTTAAACCCCCATGTGACGTGATCACTCTCCACAGAAAGGGCAAGTTACCTACCGAGAGCATTACACAAAACAGAACTTTGTACTCCGGCAACAAGACTATTGATCTTCGACAAAAATTAAATCTTAAACCAAACAGTTGTCCAGATTCGAACAAACGACCTTTGCATGCAAGAGCCCGCTAATTAACCACTTACCTGTAAATACCCCCAGTACGTGGTAAACCAACCAACTGAACAAATTTTAGCTCTTGCGACTAGACCAACAAGTTTTACTCTTAGGTGGGACCAACAAAACAAAGACATTCTCATATAGTGACAATTAAATAAAAAAATTGAATGGCCATCTTAAAAATGTAATATTTTTCATTTATGTTTACAATATCTTTCCACTTTTGAGAAGTTGGAAGGTTGAGAATATCTGATTTCGACTCTATATCAATCAAGTATCATAATAATTGCATTGAGCCGATGTTTTTTTTTTTTTAAAACCATTTCTGCAACATATCCATCTCAATTATTGATATCTTTCTCATGTTTTCTTGACATGATCTTGTACTATTAATTTCAGTTTGGAGTATCTTCCTTGTACTCCAGACATGTCCATAGATGCTCCAATCTCCTTATCAATATCTCCAACAGCGTGCAGCAACTAAGCGTGCCAGTTTGATGTAGATTGATAAACCTACTCATATACCTGTTGTGCTGTTCTTTTTCTGGTTACTTCAATCTTCAATCCCAGTTCCTGCAACCTAGTAGTTGACGTGGATTGATTTAAATGAAAATCCTCTTTGCGGCCACACTCTATGAGGGTGCTCAAAATATCAGCTCTATCCATTGGCTTGTCACTTGATATGGTTACAGTGCGAGCCAGCCTGTCTGCTCTCTCATTGTCAACGGGGAGCGTGCCCTGCAACAAAGTTAACTGTAATTCTGCAAATTGTTGACGCTTGTAGTGATTCAGTCCATTACCTGCGAACAGAACCAGCCTCCACATTTCAGATCACTCTCAATGAATCACTTCTACGATACATTTTCATTTCTACTATTTATTTGTTTGTAAATAAAAATTCATCTTTATTTCTCTAAAACAATAGATCTTTGTTTAATTTACTATTTCTTCATAATTCATTATTTGTTAATGTTAATGTGCTTTCAAAACTTAAATTGTATATTTGTCCTTCGCCTATTTATGACTTAGAATTTCATAACATATTTGTTATTAATGTGTTTCAAACTTAATTGTATATGCCTTCGCCTGCTAGGATTTTGTGTGAGAGCTTGCTAATTGGACATTATTATCAGTGTCCCTCGCCATACAGGAGTTCCTACTCCGCCTTCAGAGATGCATATTTTCATCTCAATCTATACATTTCTTATGTTTTTAAAACAAGAACTTTTACTATTAAAGATACCAGACATTCTGTAATATAAGAAGTATCAACAGATCTCAACACATTTTTGTTTGTAAATAAAAACGAATTCTCTTTTCCTAGTGTAGTACATCTTTGTTTGCTTCAATTATTATTTCTATTGGATTTCATTATTTGTGAGCAGTATTGATGCTACGCTTTCAAAACTCATGTTGCATATTTGATTCATGTAATTTTATATGCATGTTTTGAAATTTACAGTTTTAAAGTTTATTTTGTTTTGTGTGACGGATTAACCCTTTCACTCCATTTGTTATTTTGTGTGCATCCAGACGAGATCAAGAATCTCCACAAAAGACTGTCCCTGGTGCTTGCTATCATCTCAAATGTTGACGCTTTTCCATGTCTCGTCAGGCTGTTCAACATTGTCTCTCTATGTCTTCCTCTGTCTCGTCTCTCCTCGATTTTTACGCTTGTCACAATATGTTCTAAGCCTCCCGTTCTCATTACATGTCCGAAAAATGATGATTACCTCTCTTATATTGATAATAAGCTTCCTCTGTGTCTTGGCTTCATGCAACACCTCCACAGTCATTTTAGCAGTCCATGGGATTCTCATAATTCTTCTGTCTTCTTCTTCTTTGCGTTCGTTCTTTATGAACAATTTTAATCACTCTTTGTATATGTTTGATCTTGCCAAGAACGTGTATACGTTGCACATTGGATTAGCAGACCCTAAACGCATAGACTTGTATACGTTTAGGACACGTGCATCCGATTTCAGCTAAACCTCCTTAGCCGCCTCTTACGACATGCGTGCAGGTAACAGTGGTTCTATTCTTTACACCCAAATTTGGGCCCCGGTAACCACTCGGGCGCCCCGGTAACCACTCGGCGCCCCGGTAACCACTCGGCGCCCCGGTAACCACTAAGTCGCTACCGTGGATTGAACACGGGTCTCTAGCACAGGCCAGACACGCGCCTTAAGGGGATCTGGTCAGATGTTAAAGACACAGCCAACTCTAGATATCTAGGCTTTGGAACAATCTACTTAAGGGTGCAGTTCCTGACCTAGGTCAGAAATTGTTTCGCTCAGGATGCTGATTTTGACATCAACTTTTTCTAGTCTTTACTCTTCTTGTCCAGGGTTCTTTTATTGTGAAAATATTATACTGGGGTTATATTCTTATTAGTCAAACACTTCATTCTTTGTTTATCTATATAATTCATTAACTTGCAATTTTTGCTGATTGTGATTCTTTTCTTGTTTTACTTTCGCACTTTGTTATTTTTTGCTGCTCAATATCCATGTTTGCTCTGTAACAAGTGCATAATGCGTATCATTATTCTATTTATTCTTAACTTAACTTGTTGATAATATGACTTCATTAGCATTTTGTGTTGATTTTAAAATGAATTGTCTATATACACCAATACTGGAATGCGAGGTCATGTGGTGTAGTTGGGGTCTGATTTCCACAATTCTTACCTGAGCCCGAAGGCCCAGTAGTTTATAGTTGGCTCTGATTGAACACGGGTCTCCCGCATGGCAGCCGCGCTCTAATTCGGTCAGACCACAGCCAACTCTAGATATCTAGGCCAGACAACTGACAAGGGGTTCCCTGACCTAGATCAGAAAAGGGGCCGGAAAATATAGATGTTTGATAGAGCACTGCAATTGTTTTTGCAATTTTACTCAATTCTGTGAGTCTGTGGTTATTTATTGGTGACAAATATTCATAATATTGATATTCCTTATTGTTAAACTTAACTTGTTGCATTATATAACTTCAATTTAGCATTTTGTGCTGATTTTAAAATGAATTCGTCTATATACAATACTGGAATGCGAGGTCACGTGGTGTAGTTGGGTCTGATTTCCCATAATTCTTACCTTAGTCCGAAGTCCTATAAGTTTATAGTTGGCTCTGGTCAGACCCTACTACATTGGCTCTATGCATATTACAATTTCATTTTGTTTAAATCTTAATTTAATTAAATTTATGCACGTACAGTTAATGTTTTGTAATAATTGCGTAATAAAGATCACTTGAATATTAGTATTGTTATTTCATTGTGTACCTTACATCGTTGGTTGTATGAATTGGTTGTTGTATGGCAATGGTTGCGGTGGGGATTGTGTCCAGGAAGTGTATTTAAGCCCGGGAAGTGTTTAATGATTGTTTCGAGAAGTGTTTATGTTGTTTAATGTATGTTGTTTCGAAGAAGTGTTTTAATGATTGTTTCGAGAAGTGTTTTAATGATTGTTCGAGAAGGTGTTTTTGAAATGATTTGTTTCGAGAAGTGTATTTAATGATTGTTTGAGTGGAAGTGTTTTAATGATTGTTTCGAGAAGTGTATTTAATGATTGTTTCGAGAATGTATTAATGATTGTTTCGAAGAAGTGTATTAATGATTGTTTCGAGGAAGTGTTTTTAATGATTGTTTCGAGAAGTGTATTTAATATTGTTTCGAGAAGTATAATGTTGTTTAGAAGTGATTTGATTGTTTCGAGAAGTGTTTAATGATTGTTTCGAGGAAGTGTTTTTAATGATTGTTTCGAGGAAGTGTTTTTAATGATTGTTTCGAGAAGTGTTTAATGATTGTTCGAGAAGTGTTTTTAATGATTGTTTCGAAGAAGTGTTTTAATGATTGTTTCAAGAAGGATAATGTGTTTTAGATATTGTTTCGAGGAAGTGTTTTTAATGATTGTTTCGAGGAAGTGTTTTTAATGATTGTTTCGAGGAAGTGTTTTAATGATTGTTTCGAGGAAGTGTTTTTAATGATTGTTTCGAGGAAGTGTTTTTAATGATTGTTTCGAGGAAGTGTTTTTAATGATTGTTTCGAGGAAGTGTTTTAATGATTGTTTCGAGGAAGTGTTTTTAATGATTGTTTCGAGGAAGTGTTTTTAATGATTGTTTCGAGGAAGTGTTTTCAAGTAAGCTTCACTTCTTCTTCCAACGCTCCATATCGACCACTTGTCAACAACTCTGTGTGATTTCTATGGATCTGAGCCCAAGAGCGATTGTACGTTGTGCCAGTTATGCGCCTACAAATAGGCCAGTACATTCGATTTCTGCGCTGCTATTTATTTACTAGGATAGCTTCCTAGGGCCTACATCAGTTACCTCTTACGACAGCTTTGTAGGTCGCAGTGTACTATTCTTTGCGTCCCTTGCTGCTCCGGCACCACACGGGTGGTTCAGGCAACAATCCTAGTGGTCTCTGGAAAAAATGCCCTAGTGGCTGCTGAGAGTGTGGTAATTCATACCAGCATGTACATTGAAACTGTTATATATGACCACATAAATCGTAGAAAAACGTAATGGACTTGGTCTGCATTTGACTGCTTAAGATCTAGTCGCCCGAGTGGTTACCGGGGCCCAAATTGGGGTGTAAAGAATAGAACCACTGTTACCTGCCACGCATTTGTAAGAGAGACTAAGGAGGTAAGTGTGGGTCTAGCAACTCCACACCGTAAAAACACTAAATGGCTACAGAACGGAGAGCGAACCGAGTAAACGCTGACTGAAACCGGACACATCGCCGAAGGATAAGCGCCAGAATTTCAAATCGTGCTGAAGATGTGACGTAAAACACACCAACGCTAAGGCTGCATGAATCAGATTTCCACATGAATAGAATTTATGGGAAGTCTGGTACATCGGTCTGGCCGGTGATCGAAAAAGAGAGAGATCTAGTAGTTTTGCAGTTCAATTGTTCATTGTGAAGTTTTGGAAAACAATATAACTACTTTATCAATTATTGTGTCATCATTCAATAGATTCTAAAATTCGTTAAAAAAAAATTGATTTAATAAAAAAAGTCTTCCACAAATTTTCACCCTCTCCAAATTACATCGGCGAACATCGCCGGTGCTATAACGTTCGTGAACTGCTGCTGAGCTCTGCTTGTGTAAGAAAGAGATCGAGTCACATATGGCCATTCACTGAAGTACAATAATGAAGGTTCAGTCAATCAATCACGCTTGCAGATTTTCATATTTTAGGAGTGGCTATGAGTGCTGAGATCTGACACTAGCTTTTCGCTTCGAATGTCATGGGTTCGCTTCTTCCTTGAGAATGTTCAAGAAAAAATGGTGGTGATCCATAACAGCAGGTATGGGCAGTCAAGTGCGTATTCCTAATATCATCATCAAATAGCTTGTCCTGAGCAGAACTTTGCCACACTCCTTCTGTATTTATTTCTCTCATAGGTCAGGATGTCCCTGCTTCTGCAGCCAACATGCTCAAACCATCATTTACATTCTGAATCCATCTTCTCCGTGGTCGTCCTCTTCTCCTTTTTTTCTGGGATGCCTCCTTCTATAATGTTCTTCTCCAACTCTTCCTGTCTCTTATATTTTTCCCAAAATACTTCAATTTTATTATTTGTAGCAGGTGTTGCCAGTTTTGGGGGTTTTTTTGAGCTCGTTCTGTGTAGATCTATTTGTTCTCCTCTGTTCTTGATATACGGTGGCGTAGTCATATAGGACAATAAAATCGGCAGTCCTATGTGCACGCTTCTCGAGTAGAATGAGCCCGTGACAACTTGAAAATTGATGAGTAGGCTGTATGGGCAAGCGAGAGGCTGTGTACAAGCGAGAAGGCTGTGTACGCAAGCGAGTAGGCTGTGTGGGCAAGCGAGTAGATTGTGTGGGCAAGCGAGTAGGCTGTATGGGCAAGTGAGTAGATTGTGTGGGCAAGCGAGTAGGTTTTGTGGGAACGAAGCGAGAGTAGCTGTGTGGGCAAGCATTTGACCAATACATCCAATGGGTCTCTGTGTCGTAGAGGATAGGTGCTTGTCTCTTGTGAAAGAGGTATTAGGTTCCCTCCCTCGCGGAGCCATCTGGATATTTTCCAGAGATCCCTGATCTCAGTGTAGGTGAAATCGAGGTCCTAGTCCTATCGGAGACGGACGATAAAACATAGCTCCTATGTTCACGTCGAGCAAGTAAAAGACCCTCGGTTGTTCAAAATCTAGAAGAGCAGGCTGGAATACCGCTGCCAAGGCAACATTCGTTAGAAAAGATTAAAAATATAATTTCTACAAAAATATCTTTACTATCTTAAAAATTACATCGGGTCCTTCGCCGGTACTTCGGAGTTCGTGCACTGCAGCTGAGATCTTCCTATGTCAGAAAAAGATCGGATCACACATGGTTACTCACCAAAGTGCAATGACGATGGTCATATCAATCAATCAAGCAATCAATCAATCAATCAATCAAAACTCAATTAGAAAAATCATGGAAAATGTGTCTTTTGTTCAAAATACCTCTTCTCTTTCTTATTTGTAGCATTAGCCAAAAAGAGCAATGTTCAACACAATCTTTCTCCCACATTATGTTACCAGTGCCAAACCTGGACGCTGACAACAAACGATAGAAGAAAACTAGTCACAACAGAGATGAAGTGTCTACGCAGAATGCTGGGTGTAACAAGAAGAGACCGGTTGAGAAATGAAGACATAGGAAAAAAGTGGGTACTACATCAGTACTAGACTTCATCAAGAAACAACAAATTAAATGGTTCGGCCACGTAAGCAGATTACCATCAGACAGTGCACCCCAAAGAGCAATGCTGTTCCGATACAATGGGTACAAAGCAAAAGGCCGGCACGCAAAAGATGGACCTCAGAGATAACAGAGGCGACGAAAGAGACTATCTACGAAGCGCATACTAGGGCCCGTTTTAGAAATCTCTTCCTGACCTGACGCTGTGAGGCATACAGGATTCGAGAAAGAGAAGAGAGAGAGAGAGGCCAGTTTTCTTTGATTTTGAATTCTTTCTGGATAGATCTATCTGTTCTCTTCTCTGTCCATGATATACGAAGGACTCTTCCATAACACTTATCTGAAAGAAAGATAGGGCAATAAACTACTAGGTTATAACATTTGGAGAAACAGTGATTAGTTCCCTACTCAAAAATTTCATGGGTGCCGTAGAAATAAGGGTAAATGTTTCGAATCATATGTTTGTCAATTTGCTTTTTTCGGAAGCTCTCTATACTTGTACATTGTGTAGTTATTGTTCAAACTGTAATGAAATTTTAATACACGTTCTCAGGAGTGACTGAAGATTATTCAGATGTCGGATATCTGCCTCGGTAGCGCAGTAGGTAGCGCGTCAGTCTCATAATCACTAAATAAGAGCCATCTGAAGGTCGTGAGTTCGATCCTCACCTGGGGCATGTGTTTTTATTTTTTTCTAAACTTTTCATCTTGACCTTTCTTAGGATAGTAAATCACACGTTGTTACTACATTTTACAACAGTTGTTTTACTGTCATTCTCATTAGTTTTTTGGTTCTTCTTCTCTTCCACCATTAACTTCTTTATTTAAGCCCAATTTACAGGCTTTGATTAATCAATCGGGCTACTTTTATCTTGAACACCCTGTAGAATGAAGTGTTTGGGATGAAACGTAGTGATCTTGTGCTTGTTTTAAGGCACTTTGTAAGCTGATATTCATGTTCGTAAGGCTGTTCTTGATGCCGTCGCTCCATATTTTGCGTGGTCTTCCTCTTGCTTTGTACTCATTATACTTTTTCTGTGTGGCTCTCTGTGGTAGGCGATACCAGGCATTCTGGTCAGGTGTCCAAACCATTTAATCTGTTGTTCTTCTATGAATTGCATAACCGGTTTCACATCCAGTCTCCTTTTGATTTCTTCATTTCTAATTTTGTCTCTCATTGTCACACCTGCAGCTCTTCTAAGACACCTCATCTCTGTCGTTATAATGTTCCGCTCATTAGCTGCTGTTATTGGCCATGTTTGACACTGGTAACATAGTGTTGGCCAGAAAATCGTTCTTATGAGATTTGCTTTAGTTGTTAGCGGTATCTCTTTATGTGACAACAGTGGTGTTAACTGTCCCAGTACTTGGTTAGCTTTTGTGCAACGATTGCTGATTTCGCTATCGATACTTCCATCTGCTGTGAAAATTGCTCCTAAGTATTTGGCCTCAATTGTTTGTTTTATGTCTACGTTCTTGAGTTTTATTGTAAGGCTTTCTGGTTGTCTACTTATTGCCATTGTCTCTGTCTTTATTATATTTATTTTCATGTTGTACTCCTCACCTTGATGTTAGCTAAGCTCAAATGGTTCTGGAGAGATTCTTCATTTTCTGCAATCAGTACTTGGTCATCTGCAATCACAGCACTCTGGCAGACACATAGATGCTCAAATTCACCTACACAGATGGCGAAGGTCAAGTCAAGTAGTAGCATGTCCCTAGCGGAACGTTGTATTCATCACAGCCCACCTGTAAAGCTCCCTGTCTCTAGCAGCAAGTTCTCCTGCCTCCTCCAGCGTCATGTTCAGTGTCTCTTTGATGTCCTGCCGCCACCTTCGTATTGATCGTCCCCTGCCTCGTTTTCCAGGTATTTATCCAGGTAATCACAGGAACAATTAGCATGGCGAAGGGTATGCATGCTAATTGTTCGCTGATTATTACTAGTGGATCAGTGGCGGCTCGTCTATAAGAACCGGTGGGCCGACCCACAAAAACAATGTACAACGTGTATTTATTATTTTTAAAATTAAAATATAGCAATCTAAAACCATGATTTATCTGGAAAAATGTCTGGCCCCACCAACAAAAATTATCACGAGCCGCCACTGTAGTGGATTATACAATTAGCAGAAGGTCAGCTTGTTGAATTGGTTAATAGTGACTGAACCGACGTCACTGCACTCTGGGCAGACCCAAAGGTGCTTAGTGCCCCCATAGATGTGGAATGACATGTATACTGATAGTTCCTGTAGCTCGCTGGTTAAACACACCCCTCTGTCTGCCACTAAAGCATCGAGCTCTACTTGTAAGTGTAATTCCAAAGTCCATAAACCGCTGGATTGATGACAACAAAATTGTGGCGTATCCTTTACAGGACGTAGCCATCAACCACAGTAAACGAGTCGTTGATTTCTAGGCACCACTTATACATTCAGTAGTTTACCATTGCTTTCTGAACGGTGAGGTCTATTTTTAACCTTTTGTAAAATTCCCACGGAAACGAATTTGCTTCCAAATTTGTTTCCAAATACCTGGTTCAAATTCCGCGGTGGGCAAATTTGGAAACGAATTAGTTCCCTTGGATTTTAACGAACGATAAAAATAGACCTCACTTCAGAAAGTAATGGCAAACTACTGAACGTGTAAGTGGTGCCTTGAAAATCGATGACTCGTTTACTGTTGGCGGCTTAGTCCTGTAAAAGATATGTCACAATTTTCATTTTCATTCTTCTTCTTCTGCGATCGTTCTTCACGGCCAATTTGGTCATTCTTATTGTGATGTATAATTGGTCCACTGGCAAGAACGGAGTGATCTACGTCGGGACGATTGTGCGCCCATGGTGACTAGGCCCACCCGTCCGTTTTCAGCCAGCTTTTGATTTACTAGGTGAACTTTCCTAGGTACGATCCTTTCGGATCTACGCCTTTACGATCAACTTTGCCGTATATTTGGGCTTTGTGATCTACGCCAGGACAGTGAGTTACGCTGCTTTACCCGTTCTGACTGAGAAATATTTCTCGGGGCTTGTCAGCTTGTCCTCGGACGGCGTCTTACTCGTATAAAACACCGTGTAAAGTATCGGCCTTCGCCAATGTTCAGGACCCGGAATTCCTGTCTGATCCGTACATTGTCGGCCTTGCTTTACCGTACATTTTTTAGTTTGTTCCGGAGAAGGAACATTCTCAGCCTTTTCTAGACGCGCATTGGTGCGTGGCAATTTGCAATTAACCTCGAAAGGCACCGGCATGGGGCCCAGTACAAACAATGTAGAGGGTCGTTTCAGTAGGCGCTATCAACGCAACTGAGGATTTTGTGCCCGCCACCATCACCGCTCCAGTTATTCCGGGGATGTTAGTTACGACTGCAATCGAACCTTGCCCGGTTGCCCCAAGGCTGGCAGTTCCCTTAGGTATCACCAGCCTCAGTTCTTCCGGGGATGTTAATTTTTAATCGCACAGTACCTTGCACGGTTTTCCCAGGGCGGGTAGTTTCGTTATGCACTAAAACGCAACTTGTTCTTTTGCGCTCGGCAAGACTTGCGCCTCGCCAAGCAAAGAACGACACCATTCATTGGACACCATAGAGTTGTAGGTTAGCCTACACTCAAGGTGCCACACGTCAGAAGGAATGACCCTCCTATCTCCTGCAAGTGCCTAGGAAAGTGAGGTTATATACACTAAATACCCTTAGGTTTTAAAGGCTACGATGATAGCAAACACCAGGACAGAGATTTTGGATATCCATGATCGCCTACGTTAGCTAGCACGACTTGATGATAATGATGCTATAGCAAGCTAATGAGATCAATTGTAAAATAGAAACACGCACTAAATGAGCGTTTATGAGCGTTCAATACAGCACGAAACTACCGCACCAACTATTGAGCAGACCGCATCTCAAACATTACGGTGATGTCTTTGTTAGTAAACACTAGTTAATGGCAAAATGGCAGCTAACTTTTCCTGATTGAAGTTCATTTCTAACAAGCCATGTTGAAATTCATTTTTGTTATATGGCAGAAAACAACACAGTTCGCGTCATGTCAGGTGGGTAAAGATGTAATTAAACAATATCATTCCGTATCAACAAAATATCCATCAATTAACATCATTGCAGAAAGCATCCAGATGGGAATGATAATTAAAGCGTCAATAATTCATAGCAGAAATTACACATCAATCTAAATTGTGATAACAATGGTGGCTACGTTAGCAATTTGAGAATAACTAGAAGACAGGCATGGACGAAAGTGGCTCTGCCACCATATCATGGGGCCAGCCAATGAATAGAGCTGACATTCTGAACGCCCTCATAAAGTGTGACCGCAAAGAGGATTTTCATTTACACCAATTCATATCAGCTGCTAGATTTCAAGAGCTGGGATTGAAGATTGGAGTTACCAGAAAAGAACATCACAACAGGTATATGAGTAGGTTCAATCAATCAACATCGAACTGGTACGGTCAGTCGCTGGACGCTGTTGGAGATATTGTGAAGGAGGTCTGAGCACATATGGACATGTCCAGAGTGTAATGAAGATATTCCAAACTGAAACTGACACATCAATTAAAACAAGTGAAATACTTTACAACACTATTGACCATTCGTTCAACAAATGGAAATATATCTTATGAAATCCAACATAGATGCAACAAAGTAAATCAAATCATAGGTCAAATTGTTCCACTTTTGAAATGCAGACATGTCATCATGAACACTAAAAGTGCATTGTACAACACAATCATTCTCCCAACATTCGCCAAACCTGGACGCTGACAGCAAACGATAGATGAAAACTAGTCAAGACAGAGATGAAGTGTATAAGCAGAACATTGGGAGTATCAAGAAGAAGCCGGTTTAGAAGTAAAGACATCTGGGAAAAGTGTGTACAACATCAGTACTGAACTTCATCAAGAAACCACAAATTAAACGTTTCGGCCACACACAAGCAGATTACCAACAGACAATACACCTCAAAGAGCAATGCTACTCCGATACAGTCAATACAAAGCAGACGACCGACCACGCAAAATGTGGACTCAGAAATAACAGACGCAACGAAAAAAAACTATTTAGGAAGCACACACAAAACCCTTTCCATAAATCTTTTCTTATCCTGATGCTGTGAGGCACAACAGGATTATAGAAAGGAAAGAAAGACAGTAATATTTGTTTATATATCTCATTTATTGAAGCGATTACACACCCGCAGTCATTGTATATCTTATTTATTGAAGCGATTACACACCCGCAGCCATTGTATATCTTATTTATTGAAGCGATTACACACCCGCAGTCATTGTATATCTCATTTATTGAAGCGATTACACACCGCAGCCATTGTATATCTCATTTATTAGCGTTACCACCGAGTCATTGTATATCTCATTTATTGAAGCGATTACACACCCGCAGTCATTGTATATCTCATTTATTGAAGCGATTACACACCCGCAGTCATTGTATATCTTATTTATTGAAGCGATTACACACCCGCAGCCATTGTATATCTTATTTATTGAAGCGATTACACACCCGCAGTCATTGTATATCTCATTTATTGAAGCGATTACACACCCGCAGTCATTGTATATCTCGTTTATTGAAGCGATTACACACCCGCAGTCATTGTATATCTCATTTATTGAAGCGATTATACACCCGCAGTCATTGTATATTAAATAACATAATCAAATTCACTTCATTTGGTGTATTCACTTTCTGTTATTGAGATAACTAAATTCACTTCATTCAGTGCATTCATTTTCTGTTATTGACATAACCAAATTCACTTCATTCAGTGCATTCATTTTATGCTATTGAGATAACCAAATTCACTTCATTCAGTGCATTCATTTTCTGTTAGTAACATAATCGAATTCACTTCATTCAGTGCATTCATTTTTTGTTATTGAGATAACCAAATTCACTTCATTCAGTGCATTAATTTTATGTTATTAACATAATCAAATTCACTTCATTCAGTGCATTCATTCTCTGTTGTTAACATAATCAAATTCACTTCATTCAGTGCATTCATTTTCTGTTAACATAGCCAAATGTGTTATATTTAGCTTTACATTCCTTGTTACTACATGTATGATAGTAGTGATCAGTGGCGGCTCGTGATCATTTTTGTTGGTGAGGGCCAGACAGAATTTTTCGGAAAAATCATGGTTTCGGTTAGGTTACATTTTAATGTATAAATAATAATACACGTTACACCTTATTTTTGGTGGGACCGGCCCCACTGACCCTTAATGACGAGCCGCCACTGGTCGTGATATATGCTTTACAAACCTTGTTACTACATGTATGATAGTCGTGATATATGCTTTACAAACCTTGTTACTACATGTATGATAGTCGTGATATATGCTTTACAAACCTTGTTACTACATGTATGATAGTCGTTATATATGTAATATCTTGACTATTTACCATCAATATTTTTCATAGATCAATTCTGAAGGAATTTCCCAAGACAGTTAAATGGCGAGTATTGACTTCATTACGCAGGCGTATGATATATGGCTAGCCCCCTCTCCACAGAAATGACACGCTACCTGCTGAGAGTATTGCACAAAGCACACACTCCGTAGCTTCAGTTCTTGTGATCTCCGGAAAAAATGCACTCATAAATCGAACGACGAGGACTGGATTCGAACACAGGATCTTCAAACGCAAAACAGATCAAATCTGCTTTGTGGCTTATATTTTGTTTAAAACGAAGCTTAACAATACACACCTCTAAGCGTATTATACGCGTTTTGTTTTCTCGGACATCATATTCAAAATTAAATCGAATAATTATTAGAAATCTTAGTAATAATAGGATGTAGATTATGGACAAGAGAAAATATGTACGCGTGTCTTCAGCGATATGTACAGAGAGGTGTGCATCAGCAGGTGCAATACCGATAAGAGTAAACGGTCACGGTTCGCAATTTCATACGACAATCTAAGAATGTGTTCAAATATCTATATAAAATAATTTCCAAATTCAAATAATTATACTTTCAAGTTCCCTCTCTCCAAAGAACAGGTCTTCTATAATCATACATCATCATTTATGTCTTGATCGATCCCTTTCATGTTTGAGCAGTTAATTCTCAACACCTGTGTCTTTGATCATGATCACGTGATTCAGGTAATTATCTTTTTGACTTTCCTTTGCTTTTTTCCCACCAAATTTGCCAGTTCTCACCATATCTTCTTCTTCGAGCACTCGATATCGACCACTTGTTAAACCACTCTTTGTGATTTGGATGTGACCTGAGCCTAAGAGATATTGTACGTTGTGCCAGTTATGCGCCCACAATTAGACCAGCACATCCGATTTCTGCGACGTTTTTTATTTACTAGGTAGCTTCACTGATCCCTACCTCAGTCGCCTCTTACGACATGCCTTGTAGGTCGCAGTGTTACTATTCTTTGCTCCCCGTGTGAGCCCGGGCAACACACAGGCGACTAGTTGTTACTAAATTTCCACCTTTATTTACCTTACAAAGTGTACACAAATCTCGACTGTCTACAACTATCTATCTCCCCAATCAATTTGAGGTTTTTATTCCTTTCATGGCAGACTGTGTCTTTTCGAGGGTTATTTTTGTGTGTGTAAGTTGTTCCTCGAATTCATTTGAAACTAGATCACTAATAGAGGCATAGACAACCAAAAGGTCACAAACTATGAAACCACAAACACAACCTAAACAGATAACAGAAGAGATCAAAACACAACAAATAGAAGATGAGAATGAAGATATTCCATTACACAAATCGGTAGCTAGTACAGAACTAAACAAATTAGCGTGGGATACACAACAAGATGGCCAAGACAAGTTCATTGGATCGAGTTACGTTCGAAACTTAAGTAAACAAATGTTCCGAGACGTTATAAACGAAAATGATGTGACCTTAGTTATGTTCTACGATCCAACTTCGTCCGAGTGCCATTGCAGTAAAGAACAGTTTGTGAAGGTAAGATATATTATTTCAGGATAATTTTAACGAATTACATTTACGCTTTCAGGTTTGAATATCTTCACTGCACTCCGGATGTGTCAATAGGTGCTCCGATCTCCTTCGCAATATCTCCAATAGGGTTCAGCAACTAACCGTACCAGTTCGATTTTAACCTTTAGCTGCTAAGGACGTATATATACGTTTTCCCATTCACTTCTAAAGACAGATTAACACGTCTGTTATTATCTCTCCTCTGTGGGCTAAAGACGTGCTAACATGTTATACATTGCTACTCTCACTGCTATAGGCGTACATCACGTTTGTGACCTAGAAACAAAGAGTAAATATTTTTTGCTCAGCCTTCAGAAGGTATGTAGCAGCGAAAGGGTTAAATGATTAGCCAGCCCGTGTGTTGTCGGGGCTCGCAAGGGGAGCAAATAATAGTACCACTGTTACCTACAAGGCATGTCATAAGGGGCGACTGAGGTAAGGCCTAGGGAAGCTACTCTATTAAATAAAAAGCATAGCAGAAATCGGATTTGCTGTCCTACTTATAGACGCATAACTGGCACAACGTACAATAGTACTTAGGATCAGATCACATACATATCACAGAAAGTTGTTTAACGAGTGGTCGATATGAAGCATTTGAAGAAGAAGAAGGCGAAGATCGTCAACAAGATATATTCAGAAGATTACGTTCTGAATTGTTATCATCATCAACATTGTTTAGTTTATCTTTTGTGCTTACAGATAATAATATTGATGACAGATTGACTAAAGAGGGAGCAGGAATGCATCAAGATGACAACCTGGTCCGCAATGAAGAAGCAAAAACCATCACCAGAGGGCACTAAAAAGCAAAGAGGGAGAAAGAACACACAAAACACAACAAGGATGATGGATATTACCAACTGTCCATGTGTACTAAACATGTAGAAGTCTATGCGTTTAGGGCTTACAAACCAATGTGCAACGTATACACGTTCTTGGCAAAGATCAAACGTATCACAATGAGTGATTAAAATTGGTCGTACAGAACGAACTCAAAGTTCTGCTCAGGACAAGCTATTTGATGATGATGATGATTCTAAGAGTGGACTTATGTGGTCTAGCGGTAGTGAACTTCATCACAACCCAAGAGTACCTAGTTCAAACTCTCCAGTGGGCACTTTGTAAGCAGATCTGTTCCAGTAGGTGGAACACTTTTACGAAATGTAAAAATAGACCGCACCCTTCAGAAAACAATGGCGAACTACCGAAAGTATAAGTGGTGCATAGAAAATCAACGACTCTTTTACTATGGTTAATGGCAACTTTCTGCGAAAAATATGCCAAGATTTTCATTTTAACCCTTTAGCTGCTAAGGACGTGTATATACGTTTTTCCCATTCACTGCTAAAGACGCATTAACACGTCTGTGATTATCTATCCTCTGTGGGCTAAAGACGTATTAACACGTTATACATTTATACTGTCACTGCTATAGGCGTACATTAACGTGTATGACCTATAAACAAAGTGTGGCTATATTTAGCTCTGTCTTCGGAAAGTATGTAGCAGTGAAAGGGTTAAGAGTTAGTGGACCGTATACCTTTAACTAAACAATTTGACAAAAATGTAATTATGTCAGTTTATTTATGAACACTGACAACTAAACAACAGTTGATCAACAGCATCTTCATACCCACTCTATGTTACCAATGTCAAACATGGACAATGAATAAGACACATGCACAGAAAATAGCAACATGCGAAATGAAATGTCTCCGCAAAGTCATCAACAAAACAAGAATCGACAGTTACGAATACCAACATCAGAGAAAAGGTTGGAACAAGACCGTGCTTGAATTATATAGCTAAACATAGAATGAAGTGGTTTGGCCACTTAGTAAGAATGCGAACAGACCAAACTGTATATGAAGCTTTCCACAACCGAATATCAGGAAGGAATGAAGGAAGGCGAGAGGAAGACCGAGAAAAAGGTGGATAGATAACGTAGTTGAATTCTGCTAGGGACTAAGAAAACCATCACACAAGTCACCAGAGAAGCGCAAGACAAATACATAAAACCACGCACTGGGTTAACAACCAGGTAACAGTGTGCAGACAAAATGAATTCTGTAGACTGAAACCATACACAAGTCACAAGAAGCGCTGCAAATAAATTTTTTTCTGATCCGCTTGAGCTTTAGCCTTCGCTGAGTGCCATGGACACTAACCCTTTGTTGTGACGAACACGTAAATCGAATCGTGCTTTTCTGCCATCCCGCGGAAAACCCGTCAAGATGATAGTCACCTGTGTCAACGCTACGAACACGCTGGGCAGAGGCAGACAAATACATAGAAACACGAATGTTACAACCAGGGTAACAGTGTGCTGACAACACAAGTCACCAGAGAAGCGCAAGACAAATACATAAAACCACGACACTGGGTTAACAACCAGGTAACAGTGTGCTGACAAAAGAAGAAGAAGATTTATAAACAAATAATACTCTGCTAATATTGTAAACATTTTTTGTTTTCTTTAGGCCGCTGAGGCAACACAAAGAGACAACCACGCCTATTGTGCTGTTGACTGCACAGTGGAAAACGAACTTTGTGCACAGGAAAACGTTCAAGATGTTCCGCTGTTTAAACTTTACTCCAGGGGCCAAGATGTGAACACTATTAGAGGCAACAGATTGTTCAAGTCCGACAATATGAAGAATTTTGTGGAAAATACCCCTGTGGTTGTCCAAGAGCATGCTCAGGAGCGACCCACGTGTCAAACATAGTGTCCGTCTACTTTTGAGATCAGATGGTAATCGTGCTGAATCATCAAGTTTGTCATTAAGACGAGATCTCCAGTCTACCCCAGGTAACGTTAGGACACTAAACGTGTCGTTAAAACATCGTCCCCAGCCTACCCGATGTCACGTTAGAACATCGAGTTTGTCGTTAGAACCAAGTTCCCAGTCTACCACAGGTCAAGTTAGAACATCAAACTTGTCCATAAAACACCGTTCCCAGTCTACCCCAGATCACATTAGAACATCAAGCTTTCCAATAAAACACCGTCCCCAGTCTACCCCAGGTCACGCTAGAAGATCACGCTTGTCAATAAAACACCGTCCCCAGTCTACCCCAAGTCACGTTAGAACATCAAGCTTGCCAATAAAACATCGTTCCAAGTCTACACCACGTCACGTTAGAGCACCACGCTTGTCATTAGAACAAAATCCCCAGTCTGCCCCACGTCATGTTAGAGCACCACGCTTGTCATTAGAACAAAGTCCACAATCTACCCCACGTCACGTTAGAGCACCGCGCTTGTCATTAGAACAAAGTCCCCAATCTACCCCACGTCACGTTAGAACACCACGCTTGTCATTAGAACAAAGTCCCCAATCTACCCCACGTCACGTTAGAGCACTACGCCTGTCATTAGAAGAAAGTCCCCAGTCTGCCCCACGTCACGTTAGAACACCCCGCTTGTCATTAGAACAAAGCCCCAAATCTACCCCACGTCATGTTAGAGCACTACGCTTGTCGTTAGAACAAAGTCCCAAGTCTGCCCCACGTCACGTTAGAGCACCACACTTGCCAATAGAACGAAGCCCCCAATCTACCCCACGTCCCGTTAGAGCACCACGCTTGTCTGCACCACGCTTGCCATTAGAACAAAGTCCCCAATATACCCCACGTCACGTTAGAGCACCACGCTTGTCATTAGAACAAAGTCCTCAGTCTACCCCACGTCACGTTAGAGCACCACACTTGTCATTAGAACAAAGTCCCCAGTCTACCCCACGTCACGTTAGAGCACCACATTTGTCATTAGAACAAAGTCCCCAATCTATCTCACGACACGTTAGAGCACCACGCTTGCCATTAGAACAAAGCCCCCAGTCTACCTCAGGTCACGTTAGAGCACCACGCTTGTTGTTAGAACAAAGCCCCCAGTCTACCCTATGTCACGCTAAAACATCACGCTTGTCATTAGAACAAAAACTCCAGTCTACCCCATGTCACGCTAAAACATCACGCTTGTCATTAGAACAAAACTCCAGTCTACCCTATGTCACGCTAAAACATCACGCTTGTCATTAGAACAAAAACTTCAGTCTACCACAGGTCACGTTAGAACATCGCGCTTTTCGTTAGACAAAGATCTCCACTCTACCCCTGGTCACGTTAGAACATTAAACTCGTCATTAAAACACGTTCCCAAGTCTACACCAGGTCACGTTAAAAAGTCACGTTTTCATTAGAATAAAGTTCCCAGATCATGTTAGAACATCACGCTTGTCGTCAGAACAAAGTCTCCAGTCTACCTCAGGTCGTACTAGAACATCACACTTGTCGTTAGAAAAAGCAAGTCTCCTCAAGTCAGTAGAACATCACACTTGTCGTCAGAACAAGCCAAGTCTACTCAGTCGTACTAGAACATCACACTTGTCGTTAGAACAATGTCTCCAGTCTACCACAGGACACGCTAGAACATCACACTTGTCGTTAGAACAATGTCTCCAGTCTACCATAGGACATGATAGAACATCACGCTTGTCGTTATAACAAAGTCTCCAGTCTACCTCAAGTCACGTTAGAGCATCACACTTGTCGTTAGAACAATGTCTCCAGTCTACTCAAATGTCACGTTAGAACATCAAGCTTGTCATCAGAAAAGATCCCCATGTCTTCACCTGGTCATCTTAAAACATCCATCTTGTCAGCAGGATGAAGACCCCAGTTTTTCCAGCTTGTGACCGCATATATAAAATTAATTTTCCCGTAGCCTTTTCAGAAGTTAGGGTATGAAGTCACTTCCATTCACTTTTCTATAATTTAGTATGCAGTAGGTAGGAGGACCAATTCCTTTCTTCGCGTGTTTAACATCAAGTATAGGATTGAACCCAAAAACCTCTTGTGTCCGAGGCAATAGGCACGAGTGCTTATGCGTTACGCTAATACGTCCCAATTGGGACATAATCTTTATACAAATTCAACTTTTCTACTATTTGGGTGAAGCTGGTAGCAGCGTCGTGGCAATAGCCCGTACTCTCGCATGCCAATGTCCCAGTTTTGTATATGAAACAACATTATACTAGATTTGTGGGAGTTTTTTTCTCACTTTACTATGTACTATCTTCTCTTTGAACGCTCCATATCGACCACTTGTTAACCACTCTGTGTGATTTGTATGTGATCTGAGCCTAAGAGCGATTGTACATTGTGCCAGTTATGCGCCTACAAATAGGCCAGCACATCCGATTTCTGCGACGTTTTTTATTTACTAGGGTAACTTTCCTAGGCCCTACGCAGTACCTCTTATGACATGCCTTGTAGATCGCAGTGTTACTATTCTTTGCTCCCCGTGCGAGCCCCAGCAACGCATGGGCAGCTATATATTATAACGACTCTTGTATTCTTGATGTTCTCAACAGTGGACCCATATAGTTTTTATTCTTGTCCGCTTTCAACTCAGACGAAGTTTCATCTCTGAAACTGATTTTGCGTGAAAATCCGTTTTCCAATTTCTAAATGGCACAGCGTGCATTGTAAATTACTTTACACTGGCAGCCATTGCTCAATGTACTCGTAATTAGTATTCCCTCGCCATACAGGCAGATTTTCCCGACTTCAGAGGTACTCACGTTATCGTCCTGAGTAAGACCAGGGGACTCGAAAAATGCCGGACAGTAGGTTCGAACCCGAGCTATGAGGCGTCTCACAGCCAGCAGGCCGAGCTACTATCAACTACTCTAGGCAGTCCCCCGATCCATATAGTAATTCATTGGAAGAAAAGTGTCAGCTGTTATCACATCTCATTCTCTCTCTTTCTCACTCCCTCACTCTCTCTCTCTCACACACACACACACTCTCTTTTAACATCTATTGAGGCATAGGCTCTCAACCAACTCATACCAAAAATATTCCTATCTTCAGTTATCTCCTTCAGCTCCCTGCACCTCTTCTGTATATTGTTCATTTCTGCCTACAAATCTCTACTATATATATTTCAAGGCTCTCTCTTCGTTTTTCCTGTGGATTCCAAGAAAGATCCCTCCTTGTTATATTCCCCTCGGATTTTCTCAAGGTGTGTTCTACCAGAGCCAACTATAAACTACTGGGCCTTCGGGCTCAGGTAAGAATTGTGGGAAATCAGACCCCAACTACACCACGTGACCTCGCATTCCAGTATTGGTGTATATAGACGAATTCATTTTAAAATCAACACAAAATGCCAACTCAAAGTCATATTATGCAACAAGTTAAGTTTAACAATAAGGAATATCAATATTATAAATATTTTCATCAATAAATAACCATAGACTCACCGAATTAGTAAAATTGCAAAAAGCTTGCAGTGTTCTATCAAACATCTGTCATTTCCAGATCCCTTTTCTTATCTAGGTCAGGGAATACCCGGCCAGTTGTCTGGCCTGTGCTAGAAACCTGGCTGTGGTTCTACCCAGCGGAAGCGGATTTTTTTCACTTCTTCGTTCACTGGAATCTGTCTTGTTATCTCTGTAAGATCCTCACTTTGAGTCCCTATCAGGGGCGGCTCACCATTAAGGGCCAGTGGGGCCCGGCTCCACAAAAAATCGAAAGGAGGATAACTTCCCGGATTAGACAAATAATAGTAAATACTCCAAAACCATGATTTTTTCGAAAATGTGTGTCTGGCCCCACCATAAAAAATGACCACGAGCCGCCACTGGTCCCTATCATACCATCTCACTCTCTCTATTCTGCGCAGACACTAGTTAATGAATGTTTGAAATCTATACATTATTATTTTAGTCGTTCTCGTGTATTGCCGCTTAGACCGCGACTGGATATTCGTAGACAAGAAAGTAACCTACGGACCTAATTTGGATTTTGGATCTGACATTTCACGGCTGCCTGTCACAACACTATCTAATATCTGTCACAGGTTGATGCATTCCCCCCACCCCAATCCTCAACCCTCATTTCCCGTTCCTATTCCAAAATCTAATATTTTAAAATTCAGAAAATTACAACAAATTTACACAGATATTCAATAGACGGAGCCTTATGGAAGCTTGGTTATAGATCGCAACTTTAGTTTTATATGAGAGTAGGCTCATCAATCAAAATAGAACTGGTACGGTCAGTCACTGGACGCTGATGGAGATATTGCGAGGAAGATCGGAGCACCTATGGACATGTCCGAGTGCAATGAAGATATTCCAAACTGAAACTGAAACTTTAGCTTTAATGTTACATCTAGACGTTGGAGCTTTGGAAAGTATCTTTCTCTTTTCATGCACTTCCTAACTCCTTCCTTCAAGACATTAGAATTCTGGAAAGTAGCTTTCTTTTGTGTGTTCATATAGTTTAGTTGCTTTTATGTTTTAATTTGTCGCTATTTTTAGTAAGTGCCGCAATGCTGTTTTATTAACATATTTTTGTATTGATGGTTTTATTTACTGCTATCCTTCTGTGTGCTTGAGTTTAGTTATATTTGTTTACAGTGTAAGTGTTGTGAGTTAGATGTTTACAGTATAAGTGTTGTGAGTTAGATGTTTACAGTATAAGTGTTGCGATAGTCAGCCGTTATATATACGTTATATAGTATTAAAACTAAATTACGAATTTTCAATTCAAATGTTGTATCAATCCTAACATATGCCAGCGAGAGATGGAAAATGACTAAAGATATAGAAAGCAAGTTGAATGCATTTGAAAATAGATGTCTGCGAAAATAATGAATATAAAATGAAACGAATTCAGGAGAAGTGATGAAATCAGAGACATGTCTGGTCAACCACTAGTGACAACTGTTATAAGAAAGAGAAGATGGAGATATGTTGGACTGGGATGCAAAGGGTTCAAGAAAGAGAGGTCGATCTAAGGAGACCCTAAAACGAACTTTGCTGAGGCAGGAAATATCGGTCTCAGTTCCATTGAGGAGATTGAGCGAGTTGCCCAGGATAGAGCGGTATGGAGAAATTACTTGCAGGCCCTATGTAACGTATAACGGTACGAGAGGAATTATTATAAGTGTTGCCAGTAAGTGACGCCTTTACTTCTTAGTGTTTTTCTTGGTACCCAATTGAAGTTAGGTTGACCTGAGAAACGTTACGGTCTTGAAAAATGCCACACCCACTGTGGGATTGAACCTGGACCACTAGCCTAAGAAGCGAGTTCACTAACAACTACGCTACTGCGTCTCTCTTATACAGGGTGTTCAACTTAAAAGTAGCCTATGAATGGAGCTAATCTGGCAAATATGTATGGAAATGAGAAGGTTCAGTTATGACGTAGTATAGGTCAAGGTTGTGTGATGGTGTGTA
The DNA here is from genome assembly GCA_020796225.1 of Arion vulgaris. Classification (NCBI taxonomy): domain Eukaryota; kingdom Metazoa; phylum Mollusca; class Gastropoda; order Stylommatophora; family Arionidae; genus Arion; species Arion vulgaris. The sequence continues at coordinate 10,056,658 of CM036768.1, forward strand.
ATTGTAGTGCGGGAAGGGCGATGAACAAATGTGACGTAGGACGAGCTAGTCAGAACCGGTTTAAATAGTACATAAACACAACGCGATAGGTTATCTGGCAACTTTCGATTTGTCAATGGGGTTACAATTATTTTGAACACCCTGTAGGTCTTGTACGGTCTATTAATTTTTCTTTAGCAAGTTGTTTCAAAGAATTCAATTTTGTTCTTTAATGTTTGCACTATGGTGCATGTTTCACATATATATGTTGCCACAGGAAAAATACATACCCTTAGAAGTTTTACTTTTGTTTATTTTGTTTGTTTTATGTCATAGAGAATAGATCTATTGTTCTGGGCAGTGGCGGCTCGTCATTAAGGGCCAGTGGGGCCGGCCCCACCAAAAATAAGGTGTAACGTGTATTTATTATTTTATACATTAAAATATATCCTAACCGAAACCATGATTTTTCCGAAAATTTCTGTCTGGCCCCACCAACAAAAATTATCACGCGCCGCCACTGGTTCTGGGCAAGCGAGTGTTTGCGGCAATAAGAAAGCGCACCGGCTTACATCCAACAGGATCAATTGTTGGGGAGTTGAAGATGGATAAAGGGGATGTTCTTCGGTCTCTTCGTGACTGTCTGTTGGATGAAGATACTAAAATGAGTGTTGAATCGATCAAGCGATTTAGGCAGTTTGGAGTTACCAGTTGTATAAGTAGAACTGAAGGCTTGATGGGCAGAGTGAGGAGAGGGTTTAACCAGCGAGCCGCCCGTCTGCCCAGCGTGTTCGTAGCGCGTTGGACTACTGGTGACTATCCCTCTGTGTGTGCGGGTTCAAATCCGAGGAATGGCAGAAAAAGCCACATATTCCCCAGATTTACTGTGTTCGTGGCACCGAACCGAAGGGTTACGATGTCCATGGCACCGAGCCGAATAGCTGAAAAGCTCAAGTGCTTCTGGATCGGAAAAACAAAAACCAGCGAGCCATTGGAACCATCAGTATGCATACTCTTCGATATCTGTTGGGGGAGACTGAGCAACTATGGGTCTACCTGGAGTGCAATGACGTCGGTTCTTCTTCTTCTTCGAGCGCTTCATAACGACCACATGTTAACCACTCTGTGTGATTTATATGTGATCTGAACCTAAAAGCGATTGTACGTTGTTCCAGTTATACACCTACAAGTAGGCCAGCACATCCTATTTATGCTATGCTTTTTATTTACTATGGTCGGCCCGCCTTCATGACAAGGGACACCAGTCAAATGGTAAAGCAGGCTCTCACGCAAAAATCAGAATTGCAGTACTAGGCATCATGGCTAACGCTCGAATTCACAGCAAGCAAACACAGAAGAAGAAGGCAGCTTCCCTAGGTCCTACATCACTCGCCTCTTACGACATACCTTGTAGGTCACAGTAGTACTATTATTTGCTTTCCTTACGGACCCCGGCACCGCACGGGTGATGACGTCGGTTCAGTAAACAACAACCAACCACAAATCTCTTCACACAAAACATTTTCTGAAATGTCTTTGTTAGTCGTCCTCTGATTTCTTGTTTACAATCATCCTTTGTTTTAGTTAACTACGAAGCAAATGTATATTTTGTTTGTTATGAATGGAATTAAAGCTTTAGCTGCTAAGGACGTATATAAACGTTTTCCCCATTCACTGCTAAAGACGCATTAACAAGTCTGTTATTATCTCTCCTATGTGGGCTAAAGACGTGTTAACACGTTAGACATTTCTATGTCACTACTATAGTCGTGGCGTACATTCACGTTTGTGACCTAGAAACAAAGAGTAGCTATTTTTAGCTCCGTCTTCGGAAAGTATGTAGCAGCGAAAGGGTTAAATCGAGGCGCGCCCGTTCATTTCAACATAAAGGCGAACCTTGTTTTAGTTATTTCAGAGCGCGTAGGCTAACAAACATGAAATATAAGAATGAACTCCTAGTTCGGAGAATCATTTATAACCAAAATTATTCAAAATTTGTAACGTTTTTAATGTCTTCGTTATTGTTTGTAATTTAAACTTCATATATCATCATCATCGGGATCCGTGCCGGCAGGCGTATGTGATCATGGATCTCCAGAAATCTCTGTCGTTGGTGTTTGCTATCAACTCAGATGTTGACACTCTACCGTGCCATGAAGTCAGGCTATCCAAAATGTTCTCTCTCTGTCTTCCTCTGTCTTCATATATACAAATATAAATATAACAATGACGTAGAGGAAAATAAATAAAACAAGAAAGTTGGAGGAAAATAAATATAGCAACGAGTGGGGATATAAAGATAGCAACGAGTGGGGGATATAAATATAGATGGGGACTTCCTAGAGTAATTGATAGTAGCTCGGCTGCTAGCTGTGAGACGCCTCATAGCTCGGGTTCGAACCTACTGTCCGGCATTTGTTCCGAGTCCCCTGGTCTTACTCAGGACGATAACGTGAGTACCTCTGAAGTCGGAGAAAATCTGCCTGTATGGCGGGGGAATACTAATTACGAGTACATTGAGCACACGGCTGCCAGTGTAAGTAATTTACAATGTGCACGCTGCTGCCATTGTAAGAAATTGGAAAAACGGATTTTCACGCACAAATCAGTTTCAGAGATGAAACTTCGTCTGAGTTGAAAGCGGACGGACGAAAAAAAATAAAATAAATAAATAAAAATAAATATAGCAACGAGGTAGTGGGGGATATAAATATAGCAACGAGGTAGGGGGGTATAAATATAGCAACGAGTGGGGGATATAAATATAGCAACGAGGTAGTGGGGAGATATAAATATAGCATCGATTGGGGATATAAATATAGCAATGAGGTAGGGGGGGTGTATAAATATAGCAACGAGTGGGGGGATATAAATATAGCAACGAGGTAGTGGTTGGGATATAAATATAGCAACGAGGTAGTGGTTGGGATATAAATATAGCAACGAGGTAGTGGGGGATATAAATATAGCAACGAGTGGGGGGATATAAATATAGCAACGAGGTAGTGGGGAGATATAAATATAGCAACGAGGTAGTGGGGAGATATAAATATAGCATCGAGTGGGGGAATATAAATATAGCAACGAGGTAGTGGGGTTAAATATAGCAACGAGTGGGGATATAAATATAGCAACGAGGTAGTGTTGGGATATAAATATATCAACGAGGTAGTGGAGGGATATAAATATATCAACGAGTGTGGGGATATAAATATACCAACGAGTGGGGGATATAAATATAGCAACGAGTGGGGGATATAAATATAGCAACGAGTAGTGGGATATAAATATAGCAACGAAGTAGTGGGGAATAAATATAGCAACGATGTAGTGGGGAATAAATATAGCAACGATGTAGTGGGGATATAAATATAGCAACGATGTAGTGGGGAATAAATATAGCAACGATGTAGTGGGGAATAAATATAGCAACGATGTAGTGGGGGGAATAAATATAGCAACGATGTAGTGGGGGATATAAATATAGCAACGATGTAGTGGGGGAATAAATATAGCAACGATGTAGTGGGAGAATAAATATAGCAACGATGTAGTGGGGGGATAAATATAGTAACGATGTAGTGGGGAATAAATATAGCAACGATGTAGTGGGGAATAAATATAGCAACGATGTAGTGGGGAATAAATATAGCAAAGTAGTGGGGAAATGGCAATAAAATAAGGGAAACTGAATATAGCAATAAAGTTGATAACAAATATAGCACAAAATAATAATAATAATAATAAAGCCCATAACCGTTAGGTTTTAGGAGTGTCACTGTGGAGACATCAGCACAAAAAGCATGCCACGAGTCTCTGTCTTGAACTCCTCGAGCGAGTGTGGAGAAACTCTTGATGTTGTCAAACCAGGATTTTCTCTGCTCTCCTTTCCTTCTTCCGCCATCAACTGTTCCCTGTAGGATAATCTTGGAGAGTGAGCCATATGCAAAGTAAGTGTGGGGAGGGGGATATAGCCAACGAAGTAGGATAAAATAAATAATAATATAATAATTCCTCTAATAAAATATTTCCTATGTTATACGTTACATAGGGCCTGCAAGTAACTTCTACCGCTCTATCCTGGGCAACTTTCTCAATCTCATCCATAAAATAAATATAGCAACGAAATATTGAAAAATAAATGTAGCAATTAAGTAGACGAGAATGAATAAACAGAATACATTGCACTAATCTATACCATAACAAATCTTCACAGCAGAGAGAATACAATAAATACATATACACAGTGGCGGCTCCTGGTCATTTTTCTTGGTGGGACCAGACACAAATTTTCTGGAAAATCATGGTTTGTGGAATATTTACATTTGTTTATTCCGGGAAGATATTCCCCCTTTCGGTTTTTTTGGTGGGGCCAGGCCCCACTGGCCCTTAATGACGAGCCGCCCCCGCATATACACAATATAAAAGTCCCCTCCATAATTATCCTCTCCAGTCCTTCGAGACATTTCCTTTTTTATGTGTTAAAAATTTTTTAATTTTCTGATTCTTATTTGCAGCATTAACCAGTTTTTCTTTGATTTTCAGTCGTTTCTAGATTAATACGTGTGCTCTCTGCTCATGGAATTTGGAGGGCTCCTCTTATATATTTATATTCTAAAACATATGTATGTTTTCAACGGCCTTGTTAAATAGATGCTAAAATATAGATCCTCCCGCGTGCCCAGCGTGTTCGTTGCGCGTTGGATTGCGGGTGACAAGCCCTCTGTGAGTGCGGGTTCAATTCTGCGGGCTGGCAGAAAAGCCACAGGTTCCTCAGATTTACGGTAACCGAAGGGTTATGATGTCCATGGCACCGAGCCGAAGAGCTCAAAGCTCAAGTGCTTCTGGATCGGAAAAAAAGTATAGATCCCAGTTTAAGTTTAGCACGCAAAAGAACCTTTCTTCTTATCTTCCACCATTTGTTTTAACCCTTTAGCTGCTAATGACGTATATATACGTTTTCCCATTCACTGCTAAAGACGCATTAACACGTCTGTTATTATCTCTCCTCTTTGGGTTAAAGACGTGTTAACACGTTATTCATTTCTACTGTCACTGCTATAGTCCTACATTCACGTTTGTGACCTAGAAACAAATAGTAGCTATTGTTAGCTCCGTCTTCGGAAAGTATGTAGCAGTAAAAGGGTTAAGGCACTTTCTAAGCTGATATTCATTTTCGTAAGGCTGCTCTTGATGCCGTTTCTCCATCTTTTGCGTGGTCTTCCTCTTGCTTTGTACTCAGTATACTTTGTGTGGCTACCACATAATCATTGGTAGTTGAAAATCTAAAAGAGTCTGCTGGGGCTGCAAAGTCGCTGTCTGTGCAATTTTTTTTTTTTTTAAATAAAATAAAATCCTGCAAATATGTTCAACATCTTTAAAGTTACATCGATGACCCCGTCGGTGCTACAGGGCTCGTGCACTGCCGCTGTGATATTAATGTGTAAGAAAGAGATCGGAGCACACATGGTTATTCACCATAGTGGAATGATGATGTTCCTATCCACTGGCGGCTCGTCATTAAGGGCCTGTGGGGCCGGGCCCACTTTTAATTAAAGTGTAACGTGTATTTATTATTTCATACATTAAAATATACCCTAACCGAAACCATGATTTTTCCGAAACTCATGTCTGGTCCAGCCAACAAAAAATATCACGAGCCGCCACTGCTCCTATCAATCAATCAATGTTAAATGTCTATGTTTCACACGCCACTGAAAATGTGCGTTCCCTAAGAATTATAATCTTTGTTGTCCTATCAGTTCCACTTCAGACCGTTTTTTTATTTGTTTCAGTTTCTGGAAGACTTTGTTTGTTCTCTTGTTTTCCTTTAGCCCATTTCCCTCATCGAAACAAATTACTTGCAGCACACACCCGCCTAAGAAAACACGCCGACGTAAAGAAGTCGGCCAGAATTGAATATCTTTCAGTATCTGTGTTGTTTATTCAAGTACATCCTTAGCACACCTTTTCAATACGATAAGTGTCACCAGCACTAAGTTATGTTTGCACATGTCAGGCTTTAGATTATAGCGTGTATCTGGAATGTGAAGACTGCTACAACCAATGAGGTGCAATCTAGGTCTTAGACTACTTTTCTTCTCTCTACTGTATATCGGTTGCCAATTTGTCTTTTTAAGGTCAGATTCGAGAAATTTTGCCTTTTTTGAAAAAGGTTGGCTTTAAAAAAGTATTTGGGCTTTTGACCGATTTTAGTCCTTTTTTCATATTGTCTTCTTCTTCTGCATTCTCACTAGATTAGGATATTGGATTCTCTAATAAAGGCAGCCGTCTGCCTCAGATTATCAACCACGCCATACAGTTTGACTTGGACGTTGGTGTAAGTGGGCCACCTCTTTATTCTCAAGTCTGCATACTGGGGGCAGTTCTGCAGGATATAATTCCTATGATTTCTGCTTCCCTGTTTTGGCCACCCTCGTGATGGTAGGTCTGACATTCTCACTGCGTGGCAACGTCTCCGAGGCAGATTGGCGACCGTAGAATCCGTTATCCCATTCCTCATTGTGAGGGATCGTTGCACCATGTTATGCGCCTTACGGCCTGGGGCATCCGTTTTCTGCAAGCATTTGTTTCGGGTTGGCATTCCCTAGCGGACACGTGCATCCGATTTCAGCTAAACCTCCTTAGTCGCCTCTTACAACATGCGTGGCAGGTAACAGTGGTTCTGTTCTTTACACCCCAAATTTGGGCCCCTGTAACCACTCGGGCGTTTTTCATATTGAAACTTTTGTTTTTCTAAAAATATGTATAATTCTTAAGAGCAAATTGGGTAAATATACTTGATATAGAGTTTTTATTAGTTTTAGTTGATGTTGTTAAAATTATGCTTAGTACTAAAGATTTGTTAAAATTATGCTTAGTACTAAAGATTTGTTAAAATTATGCTTAGTACTAAAGATTTGTTAAAATTATGCTTAGTACTAAAGATTTGTTAAAATTATGCTTAGTACTAAAGATTTGTTAAAATTATGCTTAGTACTAAAGATTTGTTAAAATTATGCTTAGTACTAAAGATTTGTTAAAATTATGCTTAGTACTAAAGATTTGTTAAAATTATGCTTAGTACTAAAGATAAGTAAAAATTATGGAAAGTGACATCGTATCATTTGCACTTTTTCTTCCTCCGAGCTATGCACTGTAGTCCTGTTATTGTTTTTTTTCGTGTGGAATTCCGGTAATTTTGATAGGAATTTTTAGCTATGCCGACCAAAAAAATGGAATCATATGACAGTAGTCATAAATACAACTGCAATTAGAAAAGACTTTTGTATAAGTCAAAAGATATTCTGATGGATTGCAAAACGCTTACTGTAAGTTATGCCCCTGTACCGTCTTGCCTAAAGCTAGTAGCCTCGCTGCTCATGAAAAATCCGAAAAAAAATAGACAGAGGACTCCATCAACAGGACAGAATAAACTCAAAGTGGAGATGGCTCCTAGTGCTTTTCAAAACTGAGCCCTATGATAATTTTAAACCAAACATCAAGGCATTTATTTGCTGAACTACCGTTAATGCATATTGCGGGAGACAACATCAGTGCAATAGAAGAATAATACAGAAAAATAATCTGTATTGATTGTAAAGAAGAAGTCCAATTTTAAGAAAGATGGATTTTTAACAGATAGTGAAACATTTTGGATTGGTGTTCTTCAACACGAGTCATTTAACGAGCTTGCCACCTTTGTTCTGACTTGTTTAATAACTCCAGTTAGTGTTGCTATTATTGAGAGAGGGGAAGACTGCAGTAAAACTTGGTAAATAGTGAAACACGTACAAACAAAGTACTATAGTTTTACAAAATACATAAACAGTGACGATAAACAGCAACGTTTCGACCAACAAGGCCTTTATCAAGCAAACGAACAAACAGGAGTGACAAATTAAAATGAAACACAAATGGACGACCAAATACCAACGTATCTAAGGAAAATCTGGAATAAAAACGAATAACGAAATAAATGTAACACAAAAACACACATAAAAACTAGAAAAGAAACAATGAAACATCTAGTAAATATATAACTTGAATACATGCAACATATACCCATATAGATTATAAAGCATGGGAAGAGAAAGTACTAAGAAGCATAAGAATGTAATACATGCAACATATACCCATAGAGATTACAAAGCATGGGAAGAGAAAGTACTAAGAAGCATAAGAATGTAATACGTTGAGCCCGCGTGGTCGCAAGGTACCATACAAAGAAATCAACCGATTCTCCAGAGCAAATCGACTACGATCATCAGAGGAACATGATCGGATGGCTGTGACCATAGATACATTGATGATTGTATTGGCATTACCGATATGCCTGAAGCCGATTTGTCACGCTTCATTAATTTCATTAATGTCTTCAATCCGGCTATTCGGTTTACATCTCACATCTCTACCTCTTGTGTCAACTTTCTTGACATCACTATCACTATCAGCATATCCACCATCACTACATCAGTATACTACAAGCCTACTGATGCACATAGTTTTCTTCTTTATACCTCTTCCCATTCCCAGGCTTGTCGTGATTCTTTACCATTCTCTCAACTCTTGCGCCTTCGTCGCCTCTGTAGCGAGGACGACGATTTCCTCGATAGAGCTCACGAGATGCTGGATTTCTTTCGTAAGCGCTTATACCCGGATAAGGTGCTTGCTTCTGCTATGCGGCGCGTTCAGCAAATTTCTCGCCAGGAGGCTCTCTCTAACCAGCATAGAACTTCCAATTCTGACAGGGTGAAACTTGTCTTAACTTTCCACCCTCATAGTTCCCTTGTGAAGAAAGTCTTATTCCGTCATCTCTCCATTCTTCAGTCTGATCCTGATACACGTTCAATCTTCCAACACTATCCTTTGGTGGCGTACAGACGGGACAGAAGCCTTAAGGATATGTTGGTTCACAGTCGCCTCAAGCCTAACATCCAGAGTCATTTTGGCACCATCCAGTGTGGCCGTCGGCGCTGCAACACTTGTGCTTATGTAATACAGACCCGCACGGTGTCTTTTCCAAAAGCCACGTTCGTTGTTGAAGACAGTTTCACGTGCGAGTCCCGTAATATTATCTATGCCATTATCTGCAAGCGGTGCAACAAGGCCTATATTGGGAAACCGGCAGGAGACTCAGTGACCGATTCGCCCAACACTTGCGCGATATACGCCAATGCTCTGTGACCCCTGTAGCTACCCATTTCAATGATACTGGCCATTCAGGAGCTTGCGATGTCCAGGTCACAGCCATCCGATCATGTTCCTCTGATGATCGTAGTCGATTTGCTCTGGAGAATCGGTTGATTTCTTTGTATGGTACCTTGCGACCACGCGGGTTCAACGTATTACATTCTTATGCTTCTTAGTACTTTCTCTTCCCATGCTTTGTAATCTCTATGGGTATATGTTGCATGTATTACATTCTTATGCTTCTTAGTACTTTCTCTTCCCATGCTTTATAATCTATATGGGTATATGTTGCATGTATTCAAGTTATATATTTACTAGATGTTTCATTGTTTCTTTTCTAGTTTTTATGTGTGTTTTTGTGTTACATTTATTTCGTTATTCGTTTTTATTCCAGATTTTCCTTAGATACGTTGGTATTTGGTCGTCCATTTGTGTTTCATTTTAATTTGTCACTCCTGTTTGTTCGTTTGCTTGATAAAGGCCTTGTTGGTCGAAACGTTGCTGTTTATCGTCACTGTTTATGTATTTTGTAAAACTATAGTACTTTGTTTGTACGTGTTTCACTATTATTGAGAGGGTATTCTCTCTTGTATCATCAGTCAAAACAAAAGCTAGAAATAGAAAGCAATTGCAGCTTCTTGAGGCTATAGTGAGAATAAGAACAGAACTGCTCTTATCTAACATATGTTTCAAGGAATTTTCTTCTTCTTCTTTTGTCGTCACACTACTACCGGGTTTTGGTACTTGTCTACAATTTCACCGCAAAAACTGGGTCATTCTAAATATAGACTGTTTGCGAGCATTGTTCTAAATATAGCACAGAGGTTCCCCATTATTTATGTTATTGACGTAAAATCCCGTCATTCCCTGAGTGAGTGAGTTTATGAGGCGTCGCCGGACTAAATCCAGAAATTTAGGCCCCTTCGTAGCTATTATTGCTGATACCATATGTTTCTGGCTCCCACAGTAACACTACTAGTCCCATCCTGCCTCCTTCCACCTTACATTCCCACATACAGTCCTTTTCAGGGCTCCCAATTCAATTAAAACACTGCTTATTTACATACAAAATACACAATAAACACCACATCCGTGACCTTTGAACCCGGTTCTCCTCCACGTGCACAAACACTGATGGCGGACTGACGTCACTGAACTTAGGTCAGCGAGGTTTCCTTTTCCTGCGGTGAAATTGTAGACAAGTACCCGGGTTTTTGCCCAGTGTCGTGGTTTTCTGTTTTTGTCTTGCGCTGCTCTGGTGGCTTGTGTGATTGTTATTTTTGCTCTTTCACAGGATTCTGCTACGCCATCTAACCATCTTTTCCGTGGTCTTCCTCTTGCATTCTTTCACGATGTTCTGTTGTAGAAGTATTTTACTGCATCCCCTAATATGGTAAAGAATCTATCTACTGATAAAGTGTATGGTGCTGGTTTCAGTGGTGAGGATAGTAATGACCTTGAGCTCTTTTTATGATGTATGAAAAAGCACTGTTTATACTCCTTGCTTTTTTTAGGCCTTATCTGGCCAGTGTTTGGCCGATTTTCTCAATTTACAGATGGCATCCCTGGACTGTATATCCCACTGCAATGTGTTTATAGCTTTAGAAAATATTAGTTCACGTGTTTGCTGTCCATTTTGTAATGGTCTGATTAACAGACTCTAATCTGTTGCTGGTGTCTTAGACTACACCTGATTGTTGTTTCGCAACAAATACACTTGACATTGAGGTAATTTATGATTTGCATGGTTATTTGGACATCAAGTAGCGTGCTGATCTGGAGCCATGAATTGGACTAGTGATGTGTGTGCACCACTTTGTTCTTCTTTCTCGAATCCTGTTTGCCTCACAGCGTCAGGTCAGACCACTTTGTTACCAGCGCTGGTCTCTGACAGCAACACACCACAGAAAGATCACCACATGGGAAGTGAAATATTTGCGGAAGGCGGTGGCGATCACCAGGAAAGATAGACTACGAAACGAGGACACCAGAAACAGAGTGGGCATGACTTCATGCACCGAACATATTTAAACATGTCACAATGAACACAAAAAAAAGCATTGTTCAACACAATCTTTCTTCCAACGTTATACCATCAGTGTTAAACCTTTACGCTGATATCAAATGATACAGGTGTTCAAGATAAAGTAGCCCGATTTACAAACCAAAGCTTGCCAATCAGGCTACTTTTATCTTGAACACCCTGTAGAAGAAGACTAGTCATGGCAGAGATGAAGTTACTACGACATCACTACTGGTCTTCATCAAGAAACAACAAATTAAAGGGTTCGGGCACATAAGCAGATTACTAACAGACAGTGTGCCTCAAAGAGCAATGTTCCTCCGATACAGTGGATACACAGCAAAAGGCCGACCCAGCAAAAGGTGGACCTCAAAGTTTTGGGTTTTTTTTCGATCCAGAAACAGTAAAGCTTTCAGCTCTTTGGCTCGGTGCCAAACATCGTAACCTTTCGATGAGAGACGAACACCGCAAATCTAGAGAACCTGTAGCTTTTCTGCCAGCCCCTGGAATTGAACCGCACTCAAAGGGGGTTTGTCACCCGTCGCTCAACGCGCTACGAACACGCTGGACATGCAGGCGGAACTCAGAGATAACAGAGACGACGAAAGAAACTGTTTATGAAGCGCACATAAAAGCCCGTTCTATAAATCCCTTCTTATCCTGAAGCTGTGAGACAAAACAGGACTGGAGAAAAGAGAAAGAAAACCCAAATAAACAAGGATCACTAATATTTATGTTAATGTCATATCTAAAGGGTCTAATACCGATGGATTACCTTCATTGCACCTGGTTTCATCCCATCTGGTTCAGTCCCTCACCGCAGAACTGGCTTGCCACCTGCCAAGAATACTGCACAAAGGACTAACTCTCCGGCAACAATCCTAGGTGTCTCTAGAAAAGAATACTCTTGTGAACAAAACGGCGCGTTCTAGATTCGAACCTACGACCCTCAGAACGTAACGCAAGGGTTTAATCTGGGAGACTCGCCCGAGTGGTTATCGCGGCCCAAAGTTGGGGTGTAAAGAATAGAACAAATTCTTACCTGCCAAGCATGTCGTAAGAGGCTTGAAAGAGGTTTGACTGAAATCAGATGCACTTGTCTGTTAGGGAATGCTAACCGAAACAAATGCTTGCAGAAAACGGATGCACCAGGCCGTAAGGCGCATAACATGGTGCAACGAACCCTCACAATGAAGAATGGGATAACGGATTCTACGGTCACCAATCTGCCTTGGAGATTTAGCCACGCAGTAAGAATATCAGATCTACCATCACGAGGGTGGCCAAAACTTACTGCTGGAAGAGGTCGGCACAAACAGGGAAGCAGAAATCATAGGAATTATATCCTACAGAACTGCCCCCAGTATGCAGACTTGAGAAGAAAGAGATGGCCTACTTACACTAGCGTCCAAGACAAACTGTATGGTGTGGCTGATAATCTGACGAGACGGCTGCCTTTTTTAGAGAATCCGAAATCCCAATCTAGTGAGAATGCAGATGACAAACTGTATGGCGTGGCTGATAATCTGAGGCAGACGGCTGCCTTTATTAGAGAATCCGAAATTCCAATTTAGTGAGAACGCAGAAGACAAACTGTATGGCGTGGCTGATAATCTGACGAGACGGCTGCCTTTATTAGAGAATCCGAAATCCCAATCTAGTGAGAATGCAGATGACAAACTGTATGGCGTGGCTGATAATCTGAGGCAGACGGCTGCCTTTATTAGAGAATCCGAAATCCCAATCTAGTGAGAACGCAGAAGACAAACTGTATGGCGTGGCTGATAATCTGAGGCAGACGGCTGCCTTTATTAGATAATCCGAAATCCTAATCTAGTAAGAACGCAGAAGAAGAAGAAGAAGAAGAAATCTCTCACAGATGACCACCTCACCCCGAATGTAACTTATTCTGACGTGAAGTGCAACTAGTGGATTTTGTCATGTTATGAAGCTGGTGATGAATTATGGGATTAACACAGACAATGGCTGTACACCTTGTGGTTAATCATGCTGAAAAGTAATTATTGTCCCGTGCACGAATTGTTTATTTGTTCGGGAAGGAATTATGCCTATATGAGTCGAGGTACATTCTTTCAACGTGCACAACTTTTTGTGGTTTTTTTTTGTTGTTGTTTGTTTTTATGGAATTTAAACCATCTTAAGCTGAGCCAAGCCAGTTTCAGCCTAAAAATGAATCCTTCCTGGGTTGTATTAAGGCGTAAGTGCTAGCAAATATAAAAAGTAGAATTAACTTGCGAAAAATTTAATGATTCAAACTTGTGAGCGACTATTTTGTTGTATGTATTGCATTGTTGTGACGAATGTGGATTTGTTGAATGTGGTCGTCACAGAGAAAACATATCATCAATATAAGAAAGAGGTAGTCATCATTTTTTCAGACGTGATGAGAGGGACGATTTTTTTAAATTTTTTTTTTTCCGATCCAGAAGCATTGAGCTGAAAGCTCTTCAGCTCGGTGTCATGGATATTGTAACCCTTCAGCTCGGTGCCACGAACACCGTAAATCTGGGGAACCTGTAGCTTTTCTGCCAGTCCGCGGAGTTGAACCCGCACTTACAGAGGACTAGTCACCGTAGTCCAACGCGCTACGAACACGCTGGGCACGCGGGCTAGAGGACGGTTTAGAACACATTGTAACAACCGGTAACATCGAGGAGAGACGAAACAGAGGAAGACAGAAAGAGAAAATGTTAGACAGCCTGATTTCATGGCACGGAAGATCGTCAACATCTGAGATGATAGCAAATACTAGAGACAGAGATGTGTGAATATCCATGATCGATTACACCAACCGGCATGGCACCTGATGATGATTGTGTTAGGGGGATGAAAGCCTCTTTTAACCGAGGCACGTCACTTTCGATCTTTGTACAAATCTTGTTGGTTATATCAGTAGATGAAGAATAAGGTACATAAAAATGAGAGCTGACTGAAATGAAAATCGTGGCATATCCTTAAGGACGTAGCAATCAACGAAGCGCATCAGCCAAACCTCCTTAGTCGCCTCTTACGACATGCGTGGCAGGTAACAGTGGTTCTATTCTTTACACCCCAAATTTGGGCCCCGGTAATCACTCGGGCGATTTCCGTTACTCTTCTGTAGCGCCTTACTTGACCAGTCGGTCTCTGTTTCATTTCCTGATATTCCACAGTGAAACGGTATCCACTGCAAGACGATCCTGCGTTGCTTGCATAGTTTAGACAGTAGGGTCTGTAGATCTGGCAATTTTCTGGAATGGAGTGTTTGGAGTGCTGGCTTTGCATCTGTCAAAAAATACAACAAGTTGACCGATTGTAAATTACGAAAACGCAACAAAAAGCCATTATGATAAGAAGATAATGTATTGTGCCTAATCTTCTTCTTTTTCCAACTTTTTCAGTCCTATCGGAGACGGACGATAAAACGTATGTCACGTGTTCAAGTCGAACACGTAAAAGAACAATTGACAGTTCAAAATAGAGAAGAACATGTTGAAAAGCCGATGCCCTGACAAAATAGAGAAGAACATGTTGAAAAGCCGATGCCCTGACAAAATAGAGAAGATCATGTTGAAAAGCAGATGCCCTGGCAAAATAGAGAAGAACATGTTGAAAAGCCGACGCCCTGACAAAATAAAGAAGAGCATGTTGAAAAGCAGATGCCCTGGCAAAATAAAGAAGAGCATGTTGAAAAGCCGATGCCCTGACAAAATAAAGAAGAACATGTTGAAAAGCCGACGCCCTGACAAAATAAAGAAGAACATGTTGAAAAGCCGATGCCCTGGCAAAATAGAGAAGAACATGTTGAAAAGCCGATGCCCTGACAAAATAAAGAAGAACATGTTGAAAAACCGATGCCCTGACAAAATATAGAAGATCATGTTGAAAAGCCGATGCCCTGACAAAATATAGAAGAACATGTTGAAAAACCGATGCGCTGACAAAATATAGAAGAACATGTTGAAAAGCCGATGCCCTGACAAAATTCATTGGAAAGATTTTTTTAAATTCATACAAAACCAGTAGCCTCCGTTAACATTTGGCCGCTGGACTTAGTTAAAATTATAGGAAATAAAACCCAACTGTCGCGTGACCTCGCATTCCAGTATTGTTGTATAAAAACGAATTCATTTTTTTAAACATGTTAAACCAAGGTTATATTATGTTACAAGTTAAGCGTAACACTAGGAATATCATGTTATTAATATTTTCATCAATAAATAGCCACGGACTCATAGAATTGAGTAATATTACAAAAATGCTTACAGTGTTCTATCAAACATATACAAAAACCAGCCCCCATTAAAAAGGAATTTTGGTTTTCCCGTCTGAGCTAGTCTGTCGCCCGAGTGGTTACCGGAGCCCAAATTTGGGGTGTAAAGAATAGAACCACTGTTACCTGCCATGCATGTCGTAAGAGGCGACTAAGGAGGTTTGGCTGAAATCGGATGCATGTGTCCTAAACGTGTAGAAGTTTATGCGTTTAGGGCTTACCAAACCAATGTGCAACGTATACACGTTCTTTGCAAAGATCAAACATATCACAAAGAGTGATTAAAATTGGTCGTAAAGAACGAACGCAAAGACGAAGAAGAAGCTAGTCTGTCTTATGTTTCCGTGGCCACGCAAAAACCACAGTAGCACACATCCTACGCTTACACATATATATATGAGTCTAATAACACAACGTGTAGGTGTGTGTAATGTTAATACCATTCATGGTATGATAGCTGGAATAATAGGTGTGCGAGTGAATGATAAGACAAAGTATGATAAGCGTTGTATGCAACAGATCATTGTCAATTGATATCAGAAAGAGAGTCATACAGTGTTACAAAGAAACAAAACTGACAAACGGAGGCGAGTCTTTTCTTCTTCTCTTCCACCATTTACTTCTTTATAGAAGTGTTCAGGGTGAAACGTAGTGATCTTGTGTGTGTTTATCTTAAGGCATTTTTTAAGCTGATATTCATGTTCGTAAGGCTGTTCTTGATGCCGTCGCTCCATCTTTTGCGTGGTCTTCCTCTTGCTTTGTACTCATTATACCTTTTCTGTGTGGCTCTCTGTGATAGGCGATACCAGGACATTCTTGTCAGGTGTCCAAACTATTTAATCTGTTGTTCTTTTATGAATTGCATGACTGGTTTCACATCAATTATCACACAGATCGAAAAATCTCTTAGGGCCACAGAGATATGGTTTTACAGAATAATGATGAGAATCCCATGGACTGCTAAAATGACTGCTAATGTGGAGGTGCTGAATGAAGGCAAGACGCAGAGAAAGCTAATCAATATAAGAAAGAGGCAGTCATCATTTTTCTGGAATATGATGAGAAAAGGAGGTTTAGAACACATTGTAACAAGTTGTAAAATCGAATGGAGATGAGACTGAGGAAGACAGAGAAAATTGTGGATATCCTGATGTCAGGGCACGGAAGAGAGTCAACATCTGAGATGATAGCAAACACCAGACAGAGATTTGTGGAGATCCATGATCACCTACGCCAGCCGGCACGGCACCTGACGATGATTAACTAGACAAATGAGTAAATTAAGGAAGAAATCAAGCTACATTAAGATAATCTTTATGATTTCTTTCTTTGTCGAATCCTGTATGCCTCACAGCGTCAGGTCAGGAAGAGATTTCTAAAACGGGCCCTAGTATGCTCTTTGCAAATAGTTTCTTTAGTCGCCTCTGTTATCTCTGAGGTCCATCTTTTGCATGGCCGGCCTTTTGCTTTGTACCCGTTGTATCGGAGCAGCATTGCTCTTTGGGGTGCACTGTCTGATGGTAATCTGCTTACGTGACCGAACCATTTAATTTGTTGTTTCTTGATGAAGTCTAGTATTGATGTTGTACCCACTTTTTCCTGATGTCTTCATTTCTCAACCGGTCTCTTCTTGTTACACCCAGCATTCTGCATAGATACTTCATCTCTGTTGTGACTAGTTTTCTTCTATCGTTTGTTGTCAGCGTCCAGGTTTGGCACTTGGATCTTTATGATTACATGCCAGAAACAAGAAGGATAGAAGGAAAAGAAGAAGAAGTACATTCTCGGCTACATATGATTTCATACTTCCTTACACAAGGATATGTATAGTAGCATATATCCACAGCTACAGGTGTAATGTTAATAACATTCATGGTATGGAAAGAGTTAAGCATATCCCAAAAAAAAGCAGAAGAGGGTTTAACCATTGGTACACAGTAATTATCATCATCGGATGTATTTATGTCGTAGAGATTAGGTGCTCGCCTCTAGTTCCAAAAGTACTCGGTTCGTTCCCTCGTAGAGACATCGGGATATTATTCCAGAGATCCCTGATCTCAGTGTAAGGGAGATCGAGTTCCTAGTTATATCGGAGACAGACGATAAAACGTGTGTTCCATGTTCAAGTTGAGCACGTAAAAGAACCATTGGGAGTTCAAAAACCGAGAAGACCAGGCTGGAAAGCTGCTGCACGGGTCAGATTCCATAGAATGATTACAAAATAAAAGTCCAACAAAATATTTTTCACCATTTTCTAAATTACATCGGGGATCCTTACCGGTGCTATGGAGTTTGTGTACTGTCGCTGAGATCTTTCTATTTAAGAAAGAGATCGGAGCACACATTGTTACTCATCAAAGTGCAATGATTATGGTCCTATCAATCAATCAATCAATCAATCAAACTATCATCATGCCTGCCCTTCAACATCTCATAGGGAAGACTGAGCACAAAATAGATACGTGGGGACCCTCGCCGGTACTATGGAAATCGTGTTCTGTCGCTGATATCTTTCTGTTTAAGAAAGAGATCGGAGCACACATTGTTACTTACCGAAGTGCAACGATGATGATCCTATCAATCAATCAACCAATCAAACAAACTATCATCATTCCCTCCCTTCAACATCTGCCAGAGGCGACTGAGCACATTATAGGTATGTGTGAACTGTTATGAGATCGATTCAATAGTATCTTTCCTTCGCATGTTCTCTTCCTCGATCTGTTTCTCCCGGATGTTAGAAATGTAACGTACAAGTTCTTTATTAGTCATAACCTTTGATTTATAATGTTGTTTAGTAAACAGCATGAGACGATGTGTGCAAGTGTTTAAGTCAATCCCACGTGATGACTATTACGACCAATTCAAAGCACATTCGAGAGGACTGATACAGACTTGATTTAATACAACTTTGTTTGGTTCTTCTGCGATGAGATCACTACTAATAAACTGCGTGGGTATAGCGCCGCCAGGTACATGTAATATATCTTCAGTGTGGCTGATTGCCCCCCTCTCTCCTTCCTTCTTTTTACAACGGTATAAAGTTGTCAAAATATTTGTTTGAGGATTTACCCGGATGTACAAGTAATTTATACAACTACTATTGCTACTGCTATTGCTACTATAGATCAGAATACTAAGAGCATGCACATTTCCAGTGGCAACGTATGAGTGTGAAGCATGGAGATTTAACAAGGCAATGGAAAAACATATAAGTACTTTTGAATAGAAGTGTTACAAGAGAATCCTCCGTACATCAGAAAACAAATAGATCTATCCAGAAAAAACTCAAAGAATGGCTGATGCTACAAATAAGAAAGTGAAAACTGAGGTATTTTGGACATAAAAAGACACGAGAGGCTGAGAAGACCATCATGGAAGGAGGCATACCGGTAAAGAGAAGAAGAGGAAGACCACGGAGAAGATGGATTCAGGATGTAACTTGTGGTTTGAATATGACGGCTGCAGAGGTGGGACATCTGGTATATGAGAGAGAGAGAACTTCCGAAGGACTGTTGGGGTGGCAAAGTTCTGCTCAGGACAAGCTATTTGATGATAATGATGAATGGTACTATTACTACTGATGCACTGTATAACTATTGCAGCTACTTCTATTACCGTTTATATTGATGATATATACAGACGGTAATCTATTCAATCTTCGGAGGTTAAAATCCTCCACCAAGGTAAAAGAATCAACTATCTCAAACCTGTTGTTTGCTGATGACTGCGCCCTCGCTACCAACTCTGAGAAATAAATGCAGACTTGTATGGACAAGTTCTCAGTGGCATGTGATACTTTTGACCTTACCATTAACATAAAGAAAACAGAGGTCATGTTCCAGCCCGCCCCTAGAAAGCAGTACTACGATCCAGTCATCAACATTAAACACCAGCGTCTCCTGTCGGCGTACAACTTTGCCTATCTTGGCAGCCTCCCATCCATCGGCGTACAACTTTGCTTATCTTGACATCCTCCCATCCATCGGCGTACAACTTTGCCTATCTTGGCATCCTCCCATCCAGATCGGCAAACATAGATTCTGAGGTCAACAATAGGATATCCAAAGCCAGTGCTGCGTTCGGAAGGCTAGGTGTCCCTGTGTAGGAGCGGAGGGGATAAGCGTAGCCACAAAGCTGAACGTTTACCAGGCCATAGTGCTAACCACGCTGCTGTACGCAAGCGAGACATGGACAGTGTATAGCAGATTCGCAAGAAAACTAAACCACTTCCACACAAGCTGTCTACGCAGAATACTAAAATAAACTGGCAGGACAAAATTCCAGATAGAGAAGTCCTCACAAGAGCAAAGATTAAAGCGTCAACACTCTGTTGGAGAAGGCCCAAGTGAGATGGGTCGGTCACGTTGCTCGGATGCCTTACAAATGCATCCCAAAACAGTTGATGTATGGCGAACTTGAAAGGGGCAGACGTCCAGCTTGTGGACAGAAAAAACGCTTTAAAGACACTCGTGTCTCTTAAATACTTTGATATAGAAACCACGTGTTGGGAATCCCAGGCGCAATTCGCCAAATGTGGCGCTGTAACAACACAAGAGGTACTAGCTGAGAATCGTCGTGCCGTTAAGGCGCAGAGAAAACAAGCTGCACGATTAAATCCCTGAGAAAAGAGCTCAGCAAGATCTCTACCAACAAAAGAGTTACACTTCAGTGGGTACCATCACACTGCAGAGCACCAGGTAACGAGAAGGCAGACAAACTTGCTAAAAAGGAAGCAGAATGTGAACAAATAGATAATGAAATCACATACTTTGAAAGAAAGAGCTATCGTGGACATTAGAAAAGAACCTAACCCACCCAACGATGACTTCCACACACTTGACAGACATGGACAGACTATCATCTTCCGACTCAGGATAGGTCATAACAGACTGAACAAACACATACACAGGCTACGATTGTCCCCATCCCCTCTGTGCACCTGTGGCATTGCTGAACAAACCACAGAGCATGTCCTGCAAGACTGTCCCCTGTATGTCCCCCCAAGAAAGGAATGCTGGCCCTACAACACAACACTACATTCAAAACTACATGGCACTAGAGATGAGCTCCAGACAACAGTCGATTTCATCATAAGAAAGCGTCTAACGGTATAATCATCAAAACTACATGGCACTAGAGATGAGCTCCAGACAACAACGAACTTCATCATAAGAACGCGTCTAACGGTATAATCATCAAAACTACATGGCACTAGAGATGAGCTCCAGACAACAACGAACTTCATCATAAGAACGCGTCTAACGGTATAATCATCAAAACTACATGGCACTAGAGATGAGCTCCAGACAACAGTCGATTTCATCATAAGAACGCGTCTAACGGTATAATCATCAAAACTACATGGCACCAGAGATGAGCTCCAGACAACAGTCGACTTTATCATAAGAAAGCGTCTAACGGTATAATCATCAAAACTACATGGCACTAGAGATGAGCTCCAGACAACAGTCGACTTCATCATAAGAACGCGTCTAACAGTATAATCATCAAAAAGTGATCGCAAAGAAGAAGAAGAAGAAGCTGCACGAAAAGACAGAACACACAACATCCACATGTCTAGCCTTGATCATGTATGCCGCACCTGTGGTAGAGGATTGTTTTCTAGGATTGGACCACCGCACACACCAAAGAGGCGCAGCAGCACACGTTTGAGGTTGTTGTCATCATCGCTTGTGATGGACGGCTATTATTAGTAAGAGAACTTTATTTTGATCTCATTTAGACATGCCTGCGCCGGCTAGATTGAATGAAGTGTCTAAAGCTCGGTACATTTTTGTGGCTTAATTTTTAATTAATAGATGTTCTTCACTCGCGTTGTAACTATGGGATTAAAGTCTGTTTAAACCGAGACACGGGAGTTTCTTTGTAACTATGGGATTAAAGTCTGTTTAAACCGAGACACTGGGTTTTCTTTGTAACTATGGGATTAAAGTCTGTTTAAACCGAGACACTGGGTTTTCTTTGGCATAGAGATTATGTTATCTCATTTCACAAGTATTTGGTTTGTTACCCGCGTGGAGCCAGCGCTATAGTTTTCAAGAGATCCCTGATCTCAGTGTAGGTGAGATCGAGTTCCTAGTCCTATCGGAGACGGACGATAAAACGTAGGTTCCGTGGTCAAGTTGGGTACATAAATGAAGCATTGGCAGTCGAAAACATCCTTACACAGGACTATCTCAGTGGCAGTGCACAAACTCCGTAGCACCGACGAAGGTAACCAATGTAATTTTGAAGATGGTGGAAAATTTGTGGGAATTTAATTTCAATTTTTGGAAATAAATTATGCCAAGGCAGCGACTGTGCAGCCTACTTTTATCGATTTTCAACTGGCAATGGTTATTTTACGTTTCAGTTTGGAATATCGTCTTTGCACTCCGAAAATTCACATAAATGTTACATCAAGTATCTTTTTTTTTTCTTTCATCCGCTTTCAACTCAGACGAAGTTTCATCTCTGAAACAGATTTTTGCGTGAAAATCCGTTTTTCCAATTTCTTACAATGGCAGCAGCGTGCACATTGTAAATTACTTTACACTGGCAGTCGTGCTCAATGTACTCGTAATTAGTATTCCTCGCCATACAGGCAGATTTTCTCCGACTTCAGAGGTACTCACGTTATCGTCCTGAGTAAGACCAGGGACTCGAACAAATGCCGTACAGTAGGTTCGAACCCGAGCTATGAGGCGTCTCACAGCTAGCAGGCCGAGCTACTATCAACTACTCTAGGCAGTCCCCCACATCAAGTATCGATTCGTAACTCTATTCGATGTTATAGGTACTAGAAACGCTACTATTTCTATCTGACAGGACATAAAGTGGGTACAACATCAGCACTGAACTTCATCAAGAAACAACAAATTAAATGGTTCGGCCACATAAGCAGATTACCAACAGACAGTGAACCTCAAAGGGCAATGTTGCTCCGATATAATGGATACAAAGCAAAAGGCCGGCCACGCAAAAAACAGATGGACCTCAGAGATAACAGAGGCGACGAAATACACTATTTATGAAGTGCACACAAGTGCTCAGTCTAGAAATCTCTACTTATCTTGATTCTGTGAGGCAAAACAGGATTGAAGAAAAGAAAATGACATAAAGTTAATTGAGACGTGAATATCAAGTGGGAAGAGGTACCATCAGGACAAGTAACAGAATTTTGCTGGAAATTCATTGCAGCCACCACTTCATGAGGCGGTAGCTCATGAAGCTGAAAACAACGTTGGTACCGAATATTTTTAAACAGATACTCGTTACTCTCGGTTTCCATAAGTATTTCGTATTCGAGTATCGAATACTAGCAATTCGCACAACATTAGTCTCTTCTTCTCTTCTACCATTTACTTCTTAATGGAAGTGTTGGGGGTGAAACGTAATGATCTTGTGTGTGCTTTTTTAAGGCACTTTGTAAGCTGATATTTATGTTCGTAAGGCTGTTCTTGATGCCGTCGCTCCATCTTTGCGTGGTCTTCCTCTTGCCTTGGTCTCATTATACTTTTTCTGTGTGGCTCTCTGTGGTAGGCGATACCAGGGCATTCTGGTCAGGTGTCCAAACCATCTAATCTGTTGTTCTTTTATGAATTGCATAACTGGTTTCACATCCAGTCTCCTTCTGATTTCTTCATTTCTAATTTTATCTCTTATTGTCACACCTGCAGCTCTTCTAAGACGCCTCATCTCTGTCGTTATGATTTTCCGCTCATTAGCTGCTGTTATTGGCACCCAAAATTTCACAGGCAGCTAAGAAACAAATGATCAACAGCATTTTTATACCTACTTTGTGTTACCAGAGCCAAACATGGACATTGAGCAAAGCGCAGTCACAAAAATAACTACATGTGAAATGCGTTGCCTGAGAAAAGTTACCAACAACACAAGAAAAGACAGAATCACCAACATCAGCATAAGAAAGAAAGTTGGCACAAAACCGTGCTTGAATTATATAGATAAACAAAGAATGAAGTGGTTTGGCCACTTAATAAGAATGCATCCAAACTCCACAGTATACAGAGTCTTCTACAACAGAACATCGGGAAAGAAGGCAAGAGGAAGACCACGGAAAAGATGGTTAGATGGCGTAGCAGAATCCTGTGAAAGAGCAAAGATAACAATCACACAAGCCACCAGAACAGCGCAAGACAAAAACAGAAAACCACGACACTGGGCAACAACCCGGTAGCAGTGTGACGACAAAAGAAGAAGAAAGCTGCTGTTATTGGCCATGGTTGACACTGGTAACATAGTGTTGACCAGAAAATCGTTCTTATGAGATTTGCTTTAGTTGTTAGCGGTATCTCTTTATGTGACAACAGTGGTGTTAACTGTCCTAGTACTTGGTTAGCTTTTGTGCAACGATTGCTGATTTCGCTATCGATACTTTTCATCTGCTGTGAAAATTGCTCCTAAGTATTTGGCCTCAATTGTTTGTTTTATGTCTACGTTATGGAGTTTTATTGTAAGGCTTTCTGGTTGTCTACTAATTGCCATTGTCTCTGTCTTTATTACATTACACAACATTAGTAAACATTCTTTTTCAGGGTCAGGAGTCAGGAGTTTCTCGGCATTGAACATATGTCATGCTTCACTGATTCAGCGGCGCTTGTGATTTTGGTGCTTGTGACCCAAATCTATTTACATCTAGGCAAATGTGATGCGAGAGCCGCAGCCACGATAGAGTAGTTGCTAGTGAACACGCTTCTTAGGGGCGTGATCTGGGTTAAATTCCACAATGGGCGGGGAATATTTTTCCGACCGTAGCGGAATTATACTCTCAGGTCGACCACAGCCAACTCTAGATAACTAGGCCAGACAACTGACAAGGGTTCCCTGACCTAGATCGGAAAAGGAGACCGGAAAATATAGATGTTTGATAGAGCACTGCAAGCTTTTTTGCAATTTTACTCAATTCTGTGAGTCTATGGTTATTTATTGCTGAAAAATATTCATTATATTGATATTCAATTTTGTTAAACTTAACTTGTTGCATAATATAACTTCGATTTAGCATTTTGTGTTGATTTTAAAATGAATTCGTCTATATACACTCTCCTTCTTCTTCTTCTTTGCCTTCGTTCTTTACGACCAATTTGAATCACTCTTTGTGATATGTTTGATCATTGCCAAGAACGTGTATACGTTGCACATTGGTTTGGTAGGCCCCTAAACGCATAGATTTCTGCACGTTTAGGACATGTGTATCCGATTTCAGCCAAACCTCCTTAGTCGCCTCTTACGACATGCGTGGCAGGTAACAGTGGTTCTATTCTTTACACCCCAAATTTGGGCCCCGGTAACCACTCGGGCGACGCTCCTATCTGTATCACCCCTTTTCTCACCTCGAGGAATATTGGGTAATTCTGTGCTAGGCCCGTATTTTTCAGTGATAGTCGGCACACGATTGGGGGATGTGGTCAACATCTGTCCAGCCGCTTTCCCTTGTCAGTGCTTTTCCTGGTAAGTAATTGAATCTGGGTCGACTCAGAGCCAACTATAAACGTATGGGCCTTCGAACTCAGGTAAGAATTATGGGAAATCAGACCCCAACTACACCACGTGACCTCGCATTCCAGTATTGGTGTATATAGACCGCCCGAGTGGTTACCGGGGCCCAAATTTGGGGTGTAAAGAATAGAACCACTGTTACCTGCCATGCATGTCGTAAGAGGCGACTAAGGAGGTTTGGATGAAATCGGATGCATGTGTCCTAAGCGTGTAGAAGTCTATTCGTTTAGGGGCCTACCAAACCAATGTGCAAGGTATATACGTTCTTGGCAAGGATCAAACAAATCACAAAGATTGATTGGAATTGGTTGTAAAGAACGAACGCAAAGAAGAAGAAGAAGAAGATAGGAGCGTCTGGCAGAATGGATTAGAGCGCGCGGCTCCCATGTGGAGACCCGTGTTCAATCCACGTAAGACAACGATTTTTTTTATGTCTGGGGCATAAAAGAAAAATCCTAAACTGAACAATTTCGCTGCATCTATACTAGCTATCCGGCCATTAAATTCCCCTCTCGTCCACCATGTCCTACACTGCCGCCAAAAAGCGACACTACATGCAGAAACGTCAAGAGAATGCAGATATCCCACCGCCGAAAATCCAAAATGATAAAAATAAAAGATCCGTTCACTTATTTGGGTAACAATTTTGATGGCATGGATCAGGACCGTGCCGTGTTATGATGCAGAGATGCCGTCGCATCAGGCGGTGCCATAAGTGGAGCGACATAAGCAGCAAAAATAAAAATTACAATTAAAGGTTGTTTTTAAGAAAAATCTATTTAAGGGACGGCATTTCGAAGACTTGCATCATACTGAGAAAATCGTCCGAGTGGTTACCGGGGCCCAAATTTGGGGTGTAAAGAATAGAACACTGTTACCTGCCGCTCATGTCGTAAGATGCGACTAAGGAGGTTTGGATGTAATCGGATGCATGTGTCCGCTAGGGAATGCTAATCCGAAACAAATGCTTGCAGAAAATGTATGCACCAGGCCATAAAGGTGCATAACATGGTGCAACGACCCTCACAATGAGGAATGGGATAACGGATTCTACGGTCGCCAATCTGCCTCGGAGATTTAGCCACGCAGTAAGAACGTCAAACCTACCATCACGAGGGTGGCCAAAACTTACTTCTGGAAGAGGTCGGCACAAACGAGGAAGCAGAAATTATAGGAATTATATCCAACAGCACTGCCACTAGTGTGCAAACTTCAGAAGAAAGAGGTGGCCCACTTACACTAGCGTCCAAGACAAACTGTATGGCGTGTCTGATAATCTGATGCAAACGGCTGCCTTTATTAGAGAATCCGAAATCCCAATCTAATGAGAACGTAGAAGAAGAATACTGAGAAAATATACCGCACGGTCCTGACACGGTAATACTAAAAAAAAAGAAATTATGATACGAATTGTCAAAGCAGCATCAACTTTTAAAAGCCTAGAATAAAATATAGAACTACAAGTTATATAGTTTTAAAACTACGTTACGAACTTTCAATTCCAATGTTGTATAAATTCCAATATATGTCAGCGAGAGTTGAGAAATAACTAAAGATATAGAAAGTAAGTAGAATGCATTTGAAAATAGATGTCTGCGGGAAAAAAAATTTTTTCCGATCCAGAAGCACTTAAGCTTTCAGCTCTTCGGCTCGGTGCCATGAACATCGTAACCCTTCCGTTCGGTACCACGAACACCGTAATTCTGGAGAACCTGTAGCTTTTCTACCAGCCCGCGAAATTGAACCCGCACTCACAGAGGGCTTGTCACCCGCTGTCAAACACTCTGGGCAGGCGTGCAAATAATGAATATAAAATAATGGGACGAATTCAGGAGAAGTGATCTTCTTCTTCTTCTTTGCGTTCGTTCTTTACGACCAATTTTAATCACTTTTGTGATATATTTGATCTTGCCAAGAACGTTATAGTTGCACATTGGTTTGGTAGGCCCTAAACGCATAGACTTCTTCACGTTTAGGACACATGCATCCGATTTCAGCCAAACCTCCTTAGTCGCCTCTTACGACATGCATGGCAGGTAACATGGTTCTATTCTTTACACCCCAAATTTGGGCCTCGGTAACCACTCGGGCGAGGAGAAGTGATGAAATGAGGTAAATTGGTTAACAAACAACAGTGATGAATTACAACAGTAGAGATTAAATGTCTACGAAAAATAGCCGGAGTACCAATGAGAGATAAGATTAAATACGTTACTATTAGAAACTTGGTAGAAACAACGAGAGCACATTAAGAAAAAACAAGCCAAATGGTTCGACCATGTAACACGGTTGCCGTCCAACAGTATACCACAACGAGCACTGCTATTCGGATACAACGATGTAAAGGCAAAGGTCGCCCACGAAAGCGATGGGACTCAGAAATAGCAGAATCACAAGGAACCTCTACGAGAGGAATAGATATATAGTATTTCAGATTCAGTTTGGAATATATTCATTGCACTCCGGGCACGTCCATAAGTGCTCTGATCTCCTTCGCAATATCTCCAACAGCGTCCAGCGACTGACCGTACCAGTTCGATTTTGATTGGTGAGCCTACTCACTTACCTGTTATGCTGTTCTTTCTTGTACTCAATCTTCAAACCCAACTCCTGCAATCTAGTAATTGACGTGGTTTGGTTTAAATGAAAATCTTCTTTGCGGCCGCACTCTATGGGGGCTCAAATATCTCCATTGGCTGGCCGTCTGATATGGTGACAGAGCAACCAGCCTGTCTGCTCTCTCACACATATACATATATATATATATATATATATATATAGTATTTGTGTTGTATGTAACATTGAAGAGCTCAAAGTATTTGTGTGTTTTCTTCTACCATCCAGGAGAAGAGTCAGAAGTGGACTGCCTGCGTATTAAAGGGTTCTCTGTACTGTCTAACGATACAACACCCAAAGTAGGGTTCTCGAGCTCATTCCCGCCACCTTAATACCTGCTGATTATGCCGAGTTCTACTATATTTTAGACATGTGTCCAAATGTTCACGGCAAGAGAACCATCATTTCCCTGAGTCGCTGCACCTTTACGATGGCTGTTAGTCGTCAAAATGTTGCACAGATTGGTTATCTATCCTCAGGTCTAATTCGTATCATTTTTTGCCTATTTTTAACAACAGATGATGTCAGCATATTGTCTGTATCGATTTTTACAAACGAGCAACTGATAAGGTCTCTTCTTTCTCCTTTGTCGTTCTCTTCTTTTGCCGTTAGGCGTAGCAGGTTTAACTGATGATTGGTTTCCGAGATAGTGCACGCTCGGTCGCTTGTTGTGGTATTGTGGAGTTCTAAGATGTCTGTAACTCCATCAATCTATCTTTTATTGGTCTTTTCTTCTTTCTTCTTTTGTCAGCACATTTTACCGGGTTGTTAACCCAGTGTCAGGGTTTATGTATTTGTCATGCGCTTCTCTGGTGACTTGTGTGATGGTTTTCTTAGTCCCTGGCAGAATTCAACTACGTTATCTATCCACCTTTTCTCGGTCTTCCTCTCGCCTTCCTTCCTGATATTCTGTTGTGGAAAGCTTCATGGCAGTTTGGTCTGTTCGCATTCTTACAAAGTGGCCAAACCACTTCATTCTCTGTTTTGCTATATAATTCAAGCACGTTCTTGTTCCAACCTTTTCTCTGATGCTGGTATTCGTAATTCAGTCGATTTTTGTGTTGTTGGTGACTTTGCGGATTGGTCTAACAAACATAAAACTCTACTTGACAGTACCCCATCTACTCAGTTATACTGTAGCACGGCATCAGATCTAACTGATCATAGATGAGGCGATCACGACTTCCTTTCTTTCGTTAACAGACAATATTGTCTTTATCTTAATGTTGTGTCATGTTTAAACTTCCCTGTCTTTTGTAGTTCACACAGTGGTCTGTGCAGTTTTCTTTCCAGTGTTGTTTTACTAGATCATAGATTCCCAAAATTTTTCGGCCCACCGCCCACATTGCAAGACATAAACTTTGTAACGCCCCCTCCCTATTATAGCAGTTTTCCAACGCTCCCGACATATATAAACATGCTATATTTTCCCTTGACATAGAAAATTGATATATATTTCTGTAATACATGGTCAATTTTCAAATGCTTATATACATGAAATAGAAAATTGATGAAAAAATGGATCGTGTAAGATGGACAGATGAATTAAAATGCAGAATTCAAGATTTTAATGATTATTCCATCGCAAAATAACGAAAAACTCCCACCAAATGCTTCTGAACCCACTATCGCCCCTCCCCCCGAAGGCTTCAGCGCCCACTGGGAGCGGTACCGCCTACTTTGGGAACCCATGCACTAGATCAATCAGTTTGCCTCATTATATCATATTCGGACAGTCTTGACATATGTGCTCGCAGTGAGGTGCCTGCCAACTTATACATATGGGGGAATAGCCCTTCTAGAATGTTGTATACATATGGGGAATAGCCCTTCTAGAATGTTGTATACATATGGATGTGGCGTCGAAAATTCTCCTGAAATTGTCGAGAAAACTTACGTGGAGAAAACAAAACGATGTAAACAAGACAGAGCATGACAACATAAATACATTAAACAGAAAATCGGAGACCACAGTCTTCAGACTTAGAACGGGACACTGCGGTCGCAGAGCACGCCTCCATTGAATGGATCTCAAGAACCCGGCTGCCTGCACATGTGGAGCACCAACGCACATCTTGCAAGAATGCTCCAGCCTGAGCAGTGTGATAATGGAAATATGGAATATAGGAACAACACTTAAGAACAAACTATGGGGAACCGGTGAAGACCTCAAGTGCACCGTCTTGTTTATGATACATACCGGAGTAGTGGCATACCAGGTGTAATAGTCTAAGCTTGGCTACTGTTCGAATTCTGGTTCACAGGCGCCATAATGTAATAGTATGATCTGCTGGACTATCCTATGTCACGGTACCATTTATGTAATAGTCTAATATGAGTTACTGCTTCTGGTCTGACCTATTATCTTTTATCTTTCGTCACTGCAACATAAACACTACTAACTCGACAACTATCACACTCTAACATAGAATATAATCCAATTTAAAACGACCGTCAAAGATATTATACCTCTATGTGAGAATCAATCTGATTCTCAACTTGTATTTATTCATTTGCTTATTTCAATACAAAAAAAATATACATTCATATATATAAACATGCAAATCAGTTGATTATTTATGGTTCTGTTTAGCATTTGTCAATTTCTCCATATCTAAATTTAAAACAACCAATCTTCCTGAAAAAAATATATAAAGTATATTACCTCATCATATTAAGACACCTCTATATAAAAAATACAACCGTAAATATAATCGTATTAAATATTATGGTCTACTTATCTCTTCTGCCAAAAAATATGAACATGAATGTTTCTGTTCAGAAGTCCTTGAGTATGTCCCTTTTTATTTGAAATGTCTCCTTTTCGATCGAACCGCCTTGAATATTTCTTGTTTATGTCTTTTTTTCTATTTAGTTGCAACTGTCTCTCTATTTAGGTCAAAGTCAATCCCCTCAGGGCTGTCTTGTTGATAATACTAAGTTCTGGCGTGGTCACCAACTGTAGACTACCAAGCACTGGTTAGCTTGAATGATGTCACTATCTGTAGACTACCAAGCACTGGTTAGCTTGAATGATGTCCCTATCTGTAGACTACAAGCACTGTTAGCTTGAATGATGTCCCTATCTGTAGACTACCAAGCACTGGTTAGCTTGAATGATGTCACCAACTGTAGACTACCAAGCACTGGTTAGCTTGAATGATGTCCCTATCTGTAGACTACCAAGCACTGGTTAGCTTGAATGCTGTCACCAACTGTAGACTACCAAGCACTGGTTAGCTTGCATGATGTCACTATCTGTAGACTACCAAGCACTGGTTAATCTTTCCTCCTATCAATTAACTGTCTGTTACTGTCTCGGGACTACCTACACTGCCTGTTCCTGGGTACCTCTCTGTTCTTCTGTCTCTATCCGAATGCCTATCTAAAGTTTCTGCCAACTGTCCCTCTGCCAAGTGTGTGTGCGAAGTCTCTCCTCTAGCTGTTCTGTCTCAAATCTACAATGTGTATTCTATTTATCCCTGGCAATTTTCTTTGTTTCTAAATCAGTCATTGTCCTAGAATATTTCTCACGGTCAAATCTATTTTGTTGGCCTGGGAGAAAACCCAGCTAATTTGACAATCGTGACCGGACAATCACCCAGACGTTCAAAAAAAAGAATACAATTTACCTCAACTTAGCTGCATGAGAAAGAAAACAGGGGCATAAATCTTCTAGTTAAGAAGAAGTCTCATTGCTAACATATCTGGTCTGTAATTATATGTTCCACCGCCCAGGTATATTGTTACCCCTTTTTAATTGAAAATACGTGCCTATTTGCAGCTTGGGACTAGGGAAAAACCCGGTGTCATATTCCCTGCTACAGAAGTTGATCGCAGAAGAAGTGTCCTGTTCTTAAGGCAGAGAGACAGCTCGTTCTTCTTCTTCTTTGCATTCGTTCTTTACGACCAATTTTAATCACTCTCTGTGATATGTTTGATCATTGCCAAGAACATATATACGTTGCACATTGGTTTGGTAGGCCCATAAACACATAGACTTCTACATGTTTAGGACACGTGCTACTGATTTCAGTCAAACCTCCTTAGTCGCCTCTTACGACATGCGTGGCAGATAACAGTGGTTCTATTTTTTACACCCTAAATTTGGGCCCCGGTAACCACTCGGGCGACAGCTTGTTCTAATCTGTTCCTATTTTGATAATCGTTAGTGTTCTAATTAATTTAATTATCCATTTCTTTTGGTGATAGCAAACTGGTTCATCCGTTTGCTCCCCCGAGGAACCTTCATTGGCAAGTCGCTCTGTTGTCTTATTTTCTGGGTATTCAACAATAAAACAATATCAACTACAGTTCAGACAGTGAGGTCTGTAGACTTGGCAATGTTTGGAACTGAAGTGATTGGAGTAAGGGTTTTGCATCTATTAAATATAAAACAGCTTGTAAATCAAGCCTGGTATTCAACAGTTTCTCAGTTGCCACCATGATTTCTACATCATAGTTTTAACGCCAAAGTCGTTATCAGAACTGGTTCGTGCGATAAACGCGACCGACAAGCTTATGTAACCGATTGCAAAGAAGAGGATCGAAAGGTGTATCGGTTTAAATAGGACTGAGTCTCCATACAACCAAACAAACAAACAAGTCGTTTCCCTGAATTATATATTATAGGTTGTCCATGATTTGTTGACAGTATTCTTAGCGGGGACAGAAAACCTTCAAAATGTGTGATGTGAACATGTCTTCGTATGTGGAAACTATTTACCAGACGACTAAGCCGCCATGTTGACCTACTCTACCCCGTCACTAATAAACAACAAAAGTACAACTACAGGACACACAAAGACTATCACCCCCCCCAAAAAAAACATGACCTAAAGCAGTCACATTCCTTCGTTACTAACTTCGCTGCGTGTATATTTGAAAAGAAAGTCTCGTGTGACGAGATCTTGCCTTGCGACACTTGTCGTAACTACTATAACGCGACAAAGGTCAAGACAACAAAGCAAGATTTAACGAATGCCTTGTTGATCAAACAACAATACAGGATTTGGGATTTTACAAATAAAATGTAGACCTTATAAGATATTTGCATACATCGCCCACAAATATTGCTTAATTGTAGATGAAAAGAAAAACACTTTTGCAAACACTGTTAGATTATTTTACAAACTGATTCAGACGTGAGTCATACAGTCTGAAAAAAGGTGGGTTGTAATAGCGTAAGTTTTGGGAACGAATTAAGCAAGGACAATGAAACTAAAATAAGATCTGAGATTTTCCTTCCACAAGGAATGAATTCTTAATTAGGTTTGTTGGTCTTCTCGTCATGTTCTTCTTCTCTTTGCGTTCATTCTTTACAACCAACTTTAATCACTCTTTGTGATATGTTTGATCTTTGCCAAGAACGTGTATACGTTGCACATTGGTTTGGTAGGCCCCTAAGCGCATAAACTTCTACACGTTTAGGACATGTGCATCCAATTTCAGCCAAACCTCCTTAATCGCCTCTTACGACATGCGTGACAGGTAACAGTGGTTCTATTCTTTACTCTCCAAATTTGGGCCCCGGTAACCACTCGGGCGTCTCGTCATGTTAAAAAAAACCAAAAAGTGTTCGTGCGTTCTTCTTTGAACGATCCATATCAGCCCCTTGTTAACCACTCTTTGTGATTTGTATGTGATCTGAGCCTGAGAGCGATGGCACGTTGTGCCAGTTATACGTCTACAAGTAGGCCAGCACATCCGATTTCTGCGACGCTTTTTATTTACTAGGGTAGCTTCCTTAGGCGCATACCTCAGTCGCCTCTTAAGACATGCCTTGTAGGTAGCAGTGTTACTAATCTTTGCTTCCATTGGGGCCCTGACAATGTACGGACAGTTCTTAAGTTGAAAGTGGTGTCTCATGTTGATTGATTGATTGACCATCATCATTGCACTTCGGTGAGTAACCATGTGTGCTCCGATCTCTTTCTTGCACATGATCTCAGTGTCACTGCACAAACTTCGCAGCACCGGCGAAGGTACCCGGTTTAATTTAGTAGATGGTGAAAATATTTTGTCGGAATTTATTTTTTAAAGAATTTTTCTAATGAATTTTGACTGGTCAGCGGCTTTCCAGCCTGTTCTTCTCGATTTTGAAATGCCAAGGGTTCTTTTACGTGCTCAACTTGAACACGGGACCTACGTTTTATTTTCCGTCTCCGATAGGACTAGGTACTCGATCTCACACTGAGATCTTTAGAAGCATATCACGATGACTCTACGAGGGTAACAAACCGTGTATCTATGGGTGACCAGACATTTGCACATTTGATATTAGCACAATGACGGTTGCGTACCTGCATTAGCCTTGACTCGATGCACATAGACAATTGAACATTTTACAGAACATGAGAGAACTAAACATAGACAAATATAATGTTGTTTTATCGTTAATATGAGATGAAGCCGAGAAATCTGAAGCGGGGATGAAAAATGTAGCAAACCTGTCCGCAAACATTGTCTCATTTACAGGAATTTACGTTTCGATACTAGACTTAGTGTGAAACTGAAACTAACATTGTTGTTTGTTATTTATTGATTGTAGTGGATTCTGTGACAATAACTTCTATTGTTAAACAAATTAGCAATGTTGATGAGTTATAGTTTATTAAATGCTAGAAAAATAAGTTACTTATCTTTAATTCAGCAACTGATTTCTGGGACAAGGCTATAATTTGTTGTTCGAGATACAATGGTTTGTTTACTCTATTGTAGTTGTTAGATCTTGTTTATTTCTACGTTTTTGTGATTTTCTAGTAGAATGTAAATCGATAAGTCATGGAACGGTTATATGTACCCAAAGAATTTAAAACTGGATCGTGGATAAATTATTGACAATAAAATTTTCACAAAGTAACTAAAATCGATATGTCATGGAATAGCTATTGTACTACAAGAATTTAAAACTTAATAATTGATGAAAAATTAGATGTTATGAAATTAAAGATTCAACACAGAAGATGGTAAACATATTTTGGAAGGGCAATTCATCTTATACAGTACACAGGATTTTCCTCTTTAATACCTCTTGTATTACCTACACCTACTTCCTGAGACGGATGACAAAAAGTAGTTCCTGCACTCACATTTTGCATGTAAAAGAAAACATGGCAGTGTAAAACTGATAAGAGTAGGCTGGAAAGCTGCTGCCCGGGTAAATAATCATTAACAACACGATAGAATAAAATTCCTGCAATTTTTTTATAATTTTAAAAATTACATTGGGCACTCTTGCAGGTGCTACGAAGTTCATGCACTTAACAAAGTTCAATAAGCATGTTCATTATCTGCAGCACTAAGTTAAGCTATTAAAAAAAAAAAGCAGTGCAGAGATTGGATGTGCTGACCTGTAACAAGCACAACGTAGAATCACTCGTAGGCGCAAATCATAGCGGGTGGTTTAACATGTGGTTGATATGGAGCGTGATTTTTTTCCTTTCGATCCAGAAGCACAAGCTTTTTTTTAGCTCTTTGGCTCGGTGCCATGGACATCGTAACCCTTTGGTTCGGTGACACGAACACCGTGAATCTGGGGAACCTGTGGCTTTTCTGCCAGCCCGCGGAATTGAACCCGCACTCACAGAGGACTAGTCACCCGCAGTCCAACGCGCTACGAACACGCTGGGCAGGTGGGCGAGCGTACGATTAAGAAGATTACCTGCAGTTGGAAACAGGCTAATTTATGTTACGTAGCTTGTATGATCAATGTTTAGAGATCAAGTAACCGCAGTGCACCTAAATAAACTGCTGTTACTGCGTGTAGTACTGTTTTTTAGAGCAGTGTAGGACGAGAACCTGATGAATTTAATGTCCACATGGCTAGTGCAGTCGCAGCGAAACTGTTCGGGTTAGGATTTGTCATTTATAAGTGCAACTAAATAATCCTAGAATTTCCATTGTGGGCCTTGTTGGTCGAAACGCTGTATTTTGTCAGTTTTTGTAAAACTACAGTAACATTCTATATAGTCAACTCGCATATGGTGCTAGACAGCATGGGCGCCCATTATTACGACATCTGCAAGCGTGATCTAACTTCATGCGGCATAGACAAAAACACTGGGAGCGGCTGGCCAAAGACAGGCAAGCATGGCGGCGGCTCAGAAAGAAAAGAAAAACAACAACACATGTGGAGGCAAAAGAGAGCAGAGAGAACATCACATGCAACGGCTCTAGTCTCCAGTTTTACCTGCAGCAACTCTGGCAAGGATTGGCCAATGATGATGGTGAAAACCACAGTACTTTGTGATTACATGTTTTGTCAATCAAATAGTTTTACTGCAGTCTCAACTATTTTTTGAATATTTCGACATTGTGGTGCAGCATGCTGAGTACCTAGCATTTAACATTAAATGAAAGAGAGAGAAGAAAGAAATAATATGAGCTTATACATTCTATCTGACTAGCAGCTAACAAAAGAATCTTAAATAGGATAACAGATGGGTGTAAGAACTGAGATCAATTTCATTTGGGAGCACAGAACCAAACCTTACATTTTCAAATCTGCATATATAGAGTTCCCACAATATGCCCCTGTTTACTATTTGCGTTCGTTCTTATCAACCAAGTGAACCCCTCTATAATCTGAGTATGTAGCACCGCAGTTAGGCCCTTACAGCATGTAGTAAAGGCACATTCAAATATCAGTCAATATGTCACTGAGACCCAGATGTTAACACTCTGACTGTATATATACATGGAAACAAGTTGAAATACTAGAGAAATAGTAAGATTGCATCAAAGTAAGAATTTTGTGGAATGTCAGAAAAGGCTTGCAAAATACAAGATTTAAACGTCATGTATAAAACTTGGAATTTAACTGAAAATGTGATCACTTTGAGTTCTCAATAATAACAGATAAACTTGGAACGCCAATGTTTTTGCACGCATGCTCTATGATCATTTCAATTTTCGACTTCTGTAGCAGTCTCATGTGGCTACACCCCAACAATCTAAGTTTGGAGAGGGGGTATCTATGATGTGGATGTAAGGTGCTCATCTCCTGCTACAATGGCACTCGGTTCATTCACGCATGGAGCAATCATGATATTTTCCCTATTAATCAAGTTCCTAGTCCTATCAAAGACAGGTATTAAAACATATGTTCCGTGTTCAGCATGTAAAAGAACCTCTTTCAGTTAAAAATCTATAGCAGTAGGCTGCAAAGCTTCTGTCTGGGCTCAATTCATTAAATTATTAAAATAAAACTTCTACCAAAATTTTCAACATCTTCAAAATTTCATTGCGGAACCTTGCTGATGCTATGAAGTTTGTGCACTGCCGCTGAGATCCCATGTAAGAAAGATTGGTGCACACATGGTTATTCACCAAAGTACAATGATGATGGTCCACTCAATGAGTCTATATTCATTTTTAGTGTTTTTCATTATGGTACAGATTCCAAGAAAGCCCTCCTTTCATTTTAACAAAATTTACTGCACTTTCATATTTAACTAAACATTTCATAAACAAAATAGTTCGAACTCCATGGCAGGCAGTTTGGAAGCAAATTTTCTCAGCGTGGATTTTTACGAACGGTAAAAATAAACCTCACCGTTCAGAAAGCAATGTCAAACCACTGAAAGTACAAGTGGTGCCTAGAAAATCGACAATTAGTTTACTGTTGTTGATGGCAAAGTTCTGCAAAGGGTGTACCATGATTTTCATTTCAAACATTACATATTCACAGATTTTAATTGTAGATCAAAATAGAGAATACAATTTAAGCAATAATTTTCAAATATTTACTGCGCACGAGTGGTTACCGGGCCCAAATTTGGGGTGTAAAGAATAGAACCACTGTTACCTGCCACGCATGTCGTAAGAGGCAACTAAGGAGGTTTGGTTGAAATCGGATGCATGTGTCCACTAGGTAATGCTAACCCGAAACAAATGCTTGCAGAAAACGGATGCACCAGGCCATAAAGGCGCATAACATGGTGCAACGACCCTCACAATGAGGAATGGGATAACGGATTCTACGGTCGCCAATCTGCCTCGGAGATTTCACTACGCAGTAAGAATGTCAGACCCACCATCACGAGGGTGGCCAAAACTTACTGCTGGAAGAGGTCGGCACAAACGGGAAGCAGAAATCATAGGAATTATATCCTACAGAACTGCCCTCAGTGTGCAGACTTAGAAGAAAGAGGTGGCCCACTTACACTAGCGTCCAAGACAAACTGTATGGCGTGGTGATAATCTGAGGCAGATGGCTGCCTTTATTAGAGAATCTGAAATCCCAATCTAGTGAGAACGCAGAAGAAAAGAAGAAATATTTACTGTACATTTCCCTGTATTGATAATTTAATATTAGCATGATCTGTTAAGGTAATAAAAATGTAAACTCAACGTGGCCTTACGCCAGCACAATCTTCCAAACTAGCCAGCAAAAGAAATCAAAGTCGATATGAACACATGAACAATACTAGCCATCTGGTCCAATTAAACAAAAGCAAGTATACTTTCTTTAAGTCAAAGAGTAAATGCTTGATGACTGCAGGATTGGAAAACAAAACTTTCTTAAGTCAAAGAGCAAATGCTTGATGACTGCAGGATTGGAAAACAAAACTTTCTTTCAGTCAAAGAGCAAATGCTTGATGACTGCAGGATCGGAAAACTAAACTTTCTTTAAGTCAAAGAGCAAATGCTTGATGACTGCAGGATCGGGAAAACAAAAACGTTGAACTACACAATATCTCAAATCATAATTTATTTCTAACCATAATCCTCTTCTACATTTACAATTTCAAATAAAAAGTAACAAACACAATATTTTAGCACCTCTTCTTTATTAGTGTTTTGTGGTCTTTAAATTAGAAATATAAAAACTTCCTCCTTTTTGAAGTCAATTTAGAGGTTCACAGGAATGGATTTAGAACATCAAAAACAAGGACATAAGATTTAAAACAAATTATCTCTGAAACAAAAGTGCGGAATTAATTTTAAAAAGTCTAGAAAATTGGTAAACATTAATGAAAGATTGAATGTAAAATTTGCAACGCACATCTGGAAACTAACAAATAATTATGCTTATGTACAAACTAATGAAATAATATAATTTTGTAATAAAAAAAATTCATGGAATATTGATATATTACAAGTGGCAATTATGTACAAGAAGATATTTACTATATAAGCTTGAGCAGAAATATAAGTTCTGTGTATAAAATGAAAGTACATATACATGTTGACAAAGAATAGATGTTTTATATTCCACATGGATGAAATGTGGTTACTTTGAAAGTTGATGAACTGGTCTATTTACACAACATTCCTACATATGATATCTTGTGTAGTGTTTTTCAGTTATTTATGTCAGATCAGACCAAGTGTCATTCCCATATCAAAGTTTGTTCCAAGCTTAAGGTGCATCTACATGCTGATGAGCTGAATGACTATTGTACAGCTGGTCTCTAACGTGGAAATGGATTCTCTGCCTCGCAATGGAGATCATGCGTGTAGGCAGGGATCCTTTGCGGTTTACCAACAGTGTTTCCAGTCAGAATGGTCTCCTGGATGCTGTTGGAGATATTACGAAATAGATCGAAGTACATATGGACATGTCCGGAATGCAATGAAGATATTTTAAACTAAACTGTTTGGCTGTAATGAATCTCGCAACACTGACTTTTGAAGTGGAGATACATTCTGTAAGTGCAAGTATACCTTGCCCACACTGTACAAGAACATTTCAAGCCCGCATCAGGCTCACTAGTCATCTACGCACACACAGACAAACATAACGCAACTACATTCCCTTGGATGAAAATTGTGTGGTCATCATCACCCGTGATGGACGAGCATCACATTCTGATAGATTTACTTGTCAACCTCCTACTAGTCCTCCTCTTGTGCAGAGGTGTCTGCAGCATTGAGGAAGAGTGCTCCCCTCTCACTACAAAAGTACTTGATTTGATCCAAGCGTAGAGCAATCAGCTATTTTCCAGTGATCCCTGATCTCAATGTATTACCCATGTTCAAGTTGGGCATGTAGAAGAACTATTGGAAGTTGAAGACCATCTGAATATTAATCACTCTAGTTTCAATCTTATTTTCTTCTTTCCTTGGGGGCCTAAATTACAAGTACCTCTGATCGCCGAAAATGAGGCTAGCACGAATGGCAAGGGACACTGGTGATAAGAAAAGCAAACTTTCATACAAAAATCAGTCAGAGGCACCATATATTAGGTGCAGTGGCTCTGCCTTAATATACAACAGGTGAATAGAGATCAACAAAAATCATTTTCCAGCCGCTTGTTCATTGCCCATGCAGCAATACAATACGTTATTTATTTACATATGGTAATCTCCACAGCAGAGACATGATTTTGTGACTTATTTTTCATGAATACTTAAAACACTTGATACACATAGCAATAACTAGAAATGACACCCGCTTACACATGACAGGATTGGCTGAATGTAATGTTGAAGAATTCTCACTTGCATTGAGATAAATTTATTTTAATTGATCTCTTCAGTTTCTGAAACACTTTTATTTGTCTTGGTATGCTCTGTTAGTTTCCTGGATTGAAATGTTTGGTATATACTAGCTTGCATATTTATCTGTTTGTAGGTGTTTACTATACGCGGACATATTTTACGAGAGATAATTGTTGCTTTACAAAATGTGATATCAGCATGTGTGCAAGGTTTTTTTTTTTGGGTGAGTCATAGACTAACTATGGT
The DNA here is from genome assembly GCA_020796225.1 of Arion vulgaris. Lineage (NCBI taxonomy): Eukaryota > Metazoa > Mollusca > Gastropoda > Stylommatophora > Arionidae > Arion > Arion vulgaris. The sequence continues at coordinate 10,096,959 of CM036768.1, forward strand.
GATTTTTTAAACTGCATGATCGGGACGTGCATTCTTTAAAAAGGAAATGACAACACTGGAAATTGTTTTGTTTACCTGTGAGAGTTTTTACTTTATCAAATGAGAGACGAGACTAGCTATTGTTATTTCTTGCGTATCGAGTGTGCATTTTTTGTTCTCTCAAGGGAGGGACAAAACTAGATGTTTCTTGCACATCCTGTGAGAATTTTTGTTTTCTCAAGGAAGTAATGATACTAGCTATTGTTGTTTCTTGCACATCAAGCATGTATTTATTTTTCTCTCAAGGGAGGGACGAGACTAGATGTTTCTTGCACATCATGTGAGAATTCTTGTTTTCTCAAGGAAGTAATGATACTAGCTATTGTTGTTTCTTGCACATAGTGTGTATTTATTGTTCCCCAAGGAATCGACAAGACAATTTAAAACTAGCAAACTGTAAAGTGTTTGCAAGGAAACTTGATACAAAACACACAAAAATCAATGAATATACAAGAGATATGCATTGGAATATTTGAAGTACTCATAAAATGACATTAGATGAAAGTCGGTGATTACAACTTGACACAAATGTTAAAATAAAATGTTGCATACTGCAGATGTCATAGTATAGGCATATTTATTTTTGGTTACAACACTGAACATCATATCAAATTTATACACAATAAAAAAAAAAGAAAAAGTCAGAAGTGATAACAGTATAACATAATGCAACACAGAAATATTGAAATTTCATTCCAATACCCTCAGTCGTTAACGTACCCGAGGCCACATAAGACATGAGAAGAAAAAAAATGTTAGCTCAATTCCTTCTTGTGTTTTTCTCTCGACCTCAAACCTAGTCCTTAGTCTTAAAGCTCAGCCTCAAAGCTAGTCTTTAATCTTAGGCTTGGAGCTCAGCCTCAAACCTAAGGTTGCAAGCTGTCTCAAACCTAGTCCTTAAGTCTTACGACTTCAGCCTCAAACCTAGTCCTTAGGCTATGAACTCAGTCTCAACCTTAATTCTTAGAGCTCAGCCTCATAATTTCATCCAAATATGTTTAGGACTCCCTTTTATTCACTATCTCTGTGGTCTCCACTTCATTGCATGTCTTGGTTGTCTTTCTTCTATCATCCTGAGGGTATATTGTATCCATCACCTCTTTTGTATCTCGCCTTCAAGACCAGTTAGTTCTTGAAGCATTCTCAGTTTATAACTCTTGCCGTAATGTTTATACTGTTTCATCTGACAGTTCCTATTTCTATTTTTGACTTTCAAAGAACATTTTCAATTCCTGTAATATTGTTTATATGTGATGAGAATGAAGATGAAAGTAAGGATGTGTATGCTAACAAGATTTAAAACCAACTGACCACCACTGCATGTGGAAACTGACCACCACTGCTCGTAGAAGGAAATCTTTGTTTTAGTTGGTGTCACACACACTTAAGATATGGTCAGCTTAGATGGAAGTTCCAATGTCTGGATTACCCAAATCCCGTTCATCTGTGCCATCATCAGTACTGTATCTAATGCGGCGTGGCTCTTCATCGTAGTCGCGACTTCTGTGTCTGCGTTCTTCACCCTCTCGAGGTTGTCTGCTGTGAAATGAGTAAGAATCATTAATCTTCTGTCTCAATTTGAAAATTATGGATATCTTTTTATCTAATATGCAAGAAAAGATTCAAGTTGTTAAATTTTGACTATATAAGATCATAGTGACAACATGGTAGATGCAAGAAGTATACAACAAAGCATTGGTGTGTTCTTATAGTTCGAATGAAATTAATGTCAAAACATGTAAAAACAAAGTACTATAGTTTTACAAAGTAGAAAAATGATATAGTGATGTTTCAACCTTATTCTTCTTCTACAGCGAACTCTGGTCATGTGCATAGTTTACGGTGGACCACAAACTGGGCAGTCAGCTTTAGGTCTGTCAGGCCTCCCCAAAGCTTAGTTTTTAGGTCAATTGGGTATGGCCACATGTTGCTTCTCAGCTCACAAAGGAGAGGACAGTCTTACAGGACATGTTCCTGTGTCTGTTCCACCTGTTGACACTGGCAGAGAGATGTTTGACTTATGATGTTTCAACCAAAAGACCTTTTAGTAGAAACGTCACTGTATATCGTTTTTCTACTTTGTAAAACTACATTACTTTGTTTTTACATGTTACACTATTGCTACATAGTTTTATGTTATGTTATGCAATCAACGTCACGGCACATTGGGCATTCCCATGCATGCTGTCCTCCGCTGCAGGAGCCATCCTAAAGTCCATTTGCTCACCGTACACATGCGAAGTTGATTAATATATCTTCTCTCTCCACCACGAAGACGACACTGTCTGGCATGACGACACTGTCTGGCATGACCACACTTTACGCTTAATTCTCGAACTCGTTCCAGTGAACATAGTTTTACTGCAGTCTTCTCTATATCGATAATGAATTCAGGAGTATCACAGTGATAGTGTACTGGATTCAATCACCAACAAATAGGAGTTCAATCTCCAGCAGGATTGATTCCTCTCTCTTAAGGAAAATGTGTATAACTTCGTGAGTTTAGGGACCATTTGAAATCAAAGCTGGAAGTTACTAAGTGATACAAAGCCTGGACTTTCAGCACACTGATAGGGATTGAGCAATTATATTGGGGGTGACGACATCCCAATTACACAGACGATTCTTTTCAGTTTTACCTGCCCGTTTTAGTTCTAGTGTTATTGGGCTCTTTTTAAAGGTCAGTGTCAGGTTTTTCATCTTTCTTTCTTTTGTCTAAATCCTGTTTTGACTCACAGCTTCAGGATAAGAAGAGATTTATAGAACTGACTTTTGTGTGCGCTTAATAAATAGCATTTTTTTCACCGTCTCTGTTATCTCCGAGATCCACCTTTTGTGAGGACGACTTTGTGCTTTTTATCCACTACATCGAAGTAGCATTGCTCTTTGAAGCACTGTCTGTTGGTAATCGATTTATGTGGCAGAATGATTTCATTTGCTGTTTCGTGTTGAAGTTTGGCACTTATGTTGTATCCACATTTTTCCTTGAGCTTGTTGAGATGTCAAAACTGCAATGTCACTGGAAATGGATGACCATATTTGTTTTCTCAGCTTCTCATATAGTTGTGACATTTTAAACATAATCAAAAGTTATGTTATGGGATCAACGTCATGGCCCATTGGCCATTCCCATTCATGCTCTGTCCTCCGCTGCAGCAGCCATCACAAAGTCCATTTGCTCACCATACCCATGAGAAGTTGATTAGTATATCTACTCTCTCTACCACGAAGACGACACTGTCTGGCATGTTCAAACTTAACACCTAATTCTCAAACTCGTTCCAGTGTATGAGACTTGCCCATGTCACATAAATGATAGAGTACCGCATTGATGATATCGGCTTTGTCCATGCTTCTGCCCACTTTAGTCAAGGCATTGTTTGCAAAAAAGTCAGCACGCTCGTTACCCTGCGCTCCATCCATGTCTAGATGTGTACAACCAAGTAATTTTCTTGAGATGTTATCTCTGAATGCTGTCCACCCATTTCACGTGCAGACTTCCAGATTCAATCCTTTGAAGCATATTCATCGAGTCTGATATGATAATCGTATGGGTTACCTGTTGCTAAGCCACCCATGACAGAGTCCTGGAGGCAGCGGTGATCTCCATAGTCATGCTCGATTATAATCAAAAGTATTTTGTGTCACTAAATCTCCATAAGAATTCATCTTTAGATTACTAAACAGATGATCTCTCAGTCTGTTGTACGCCTGTGTTATGCCAGGGCCCACAGGGGAAGCAAAGAATAGTACCACTGTGACCTACAAAGCATGTCGCAAGATTTCATGGTACTGAAGAGAATCAGCATCTGAGATGATAGCACCAGAAACAGAGATTTGTGGAGATCCATGATTGCCACCTTTGGAGAATAGTGCCACTGCGACCTACAAAGCATGTCATAAGACTTCATGGTACGAAAGAGTCAGCATCTTGCTTGGCTGAAATCGGATGCACATGTCCTAAACGTGAAGAAGTCTATGCGTTTAGGGGCCTACCAAACCAATGTGCAACGTATACACGTTCTTGGCAAAGATCAAACATATCGCAAGGAGTGATTAAAATTGGTCGTAAAGAACGAACGCAAAGAAGAAGTCAGCATCTGAGATGATAGCAAACACCAGAGATTTGTGGAGATCCATGATCGCCTACACCAGCTGGAATGGCACCTGATGATGATGAAGCAGTCCCACATTTTCCTGGTCTATGAATATAACTTTGCAGGTCTTGTCATATTCCAGTGCCTGTGTTGTTAGCTTCTTAATGTGGATACTCTATCTGTGCAATTTTTGTTTGGTCTAAAAACTCACAGCGCTTGTGAAAGTTGTTCTTCCAGTAGTGGTCTCAGTCTTCTTTCTATTATTTTAGCATACATGGTCTAATCATTCTATATATTATATATATTATAAACCTACCTGCGGCCATGACCTCCATTTTTGCTTCTGTCTTCCTCCTCATATCCCTTGTTTTGACGGCCCCTGTGTGTTTCTTTCTCATAACGTGGGGGTCCTTGTGCATCTGCATCAGCGTTGATATATCGAGGGGGCCCTTTAGAAACAGAATCTCTTGAGTCATAGGAGGTGTCCAGGGCTTCATTGGTTGTTCCTGATACCTGAAAAATAATGAAACAAATAACGAATAATCATCCAGCGGCTGAATCAAAAATTATTGGTAATTAGTCAACAAAGCTCACTAGTATAGTGGTTAGCACACTCCCTTCTTAATTGTATGGTCTGGAGTTCAATTTCACAGTTGGAGTGGAAATTTTGCCTCTCATGTCGACCCGGTCATAATTAGGGACTAGTAAAACAGCGAGAAGTAAAGGAGGCCGACATGATGTTGACCACATCGCACACCGAGTTCCGACGACAAATGAATAATTCCGCATTAACCCTGTATTTCCAAATATACCTCATGGCATGAAAAAGGGTTCCTCTTTTATATTCAAAAACTCATTATCAGAATTCTATAAAGTAAACTAGTCATTTGAGAAGGTAGAGCCATAAATATATGACTTTTCAACACATTTTGGAATTGGCAATCATGGGAGACCAGTCAGGAAGAGGATTCATTACTATGGCAATCATGGGAGATGAGTCAAGTAGAGGATTGATTACTATGGCAATCATGGGAGACCAGTCAGGTAGAGGATTGATTACCATCAGTGACTCCATGAGCATGATTCATAAAGTCGAATCAGGAATGGTGAGACGCAACTGGGTGGAGGTACTGGTACAGACAATGATCAGAGAAATCACAATTTTTGTCCCTGGGCACGCAGGAGTTAGGGGTAATGAACGAGCTGATAGACTGGCTGGCTTGGCTACAATATCAAAGGGCGCTGCCATGGATCAAAATGACATTCTTCACGCATTGAGAGTCTTTCCGAACAGGAGTTTCAGGGCTGTGAATCCCACTCGCTGACCAGATTGAAAGAGATGGGTGTCAATATTGGTGCAGCCCGAAAAGAACGACATACTAAATATGCAAAGAGATTGATTAATCAACATCGAACTGGCGTGTTGGATCGCAGGACGCTGCTGAATTTGCTGAGGCGGAGATCGGAGCACCTATGGACGTGTCCGGAGTGCTATGATGATAGTCCTCATATAACTGATAACATCGCGAACATGGGAGAATAACCTTCTTCATTGAAATCTTCATAGCGTATGTTTTGTCTTGATGATGTTCCTTTTGTTAATAGAAAGCACATTTAAGATCGCAGCATTGCTTACCAGTGCATCTGTTCTTTCATTGACCGTCACCCCAAAATGGTCTAGATCAAAGATGAAGCTGTGTATCTGGATTTCACATTTTATATTGATTGTACTTCTGTATCCTGTTCATAGAGTCGCTTGCCTGAGTGGTTACCGGGGCCCAACTTTAGGGTGTAAAGAATAGAACCACTGTTTCCTGCCACGCATGTCATAAGAGGGGACTAAGGAGGTTTGGCTGAAATCGGATGCACGTATCCTAAAAGTCTACGCTTTTAGGGGCCTACCAAACCAAACATGCAACGTATACATGTTCTTGGCAAAGATTAAACATATCACAAAGAGTGATTAAAATTAGTCGTAAGGAACAAACGCGAAGAAGAAGATCAAGTATGCGTGAAAGTTTGCATCTTTAGTCACCACAAGGATCTCCATAGTCATGTTGCTGGTAGTCGTCGTGTATGTTCATTTTGATCTTTAATGACCTTTCCTTTAGTTCTAGCAGCCAAGGCTCATACACTCCAACTAAGCCTAACCATGGAAACATCAGTGTAGATAATAGAATTCTTTACCGATGTGTAGTAATTTATTAACACTTCGACATTGAATATTGTAGGCAGTGAATCTTGACTTTGTTTACTGTGGTGACTACCACAAAGGATTGTTTGTGTTCAGTGAGAATAGGTATCCACTTTTCTCCATAGTCTATGTCCCGAACGGCATATACCTGCTGAACAACTTCTGCTTGGCCCAGCAACGATTCACCACGTTCAAATACGTTACCATTTTCCAGTTCATTGTGCAACAAGTGTGTTATATCTTGAGTGATCTTACAGTACGCAACTGTTCTACTCAGCCCAATTTTAGTGTTTATGTCTGGAAGGTATCTCATTTGACAGTGAATATTGCCAAAGTGTACTCCATGACAGAATGGATTTGTGCATGGCATAGAACAACAAGCAGTTGTTGTTGGTAATATGTGACAATCATCATTCTCATGACCACTAGACTATTTCTAGGCCTGGTATCTATATGTGTTCTGCAGTGTAGACTTCTGTCGAATTGTACCCCTATGTACTTCATAGTGTCAGTCTTAAATATTCCCCTCCCATCCATTATGTAAATGTAACCACATATTATATATAACCACAAACAACATTAACCAATAACATAAAACAATGTAACAGGCAACATAAAATTGAATTAACAATGGACAACATAAAGACAAATAGGAGAGAAACAGACACACATTACCCTCTTCAGTGTTTCAAACATCAACAAATAATCAAAACACTAACAAAGCGACTTCAATCTGAATAGTTTTTTCTTGCATTAAACAAACAATTTGTAATATGTACAGAAATCATTAATAGAAAATTTCAGTATGTACAAATTAATTCTTACATTAAACAACAGATTTGCATAGAAATGCAGGCACCAGAGTTCACAACAAGTATTAACGCATATGATTTGGAAAGACTATTCTACGGACATATTTTTATAACAAATTTATTACGGTTCTAAAGTAAGGGATAGTTTGCATCTTCAGTGAGGAAGTCTTGAAAAGTGTGACAGAATGACAATTCTACGGACATATTTTTGTAACATGTTTATTAAGGCTCTTGAGTAAGGAATAATTTGCATCTTCAGTGTGGAAGTCTTGAAAAACATGGCAATACAGTACAGTGAAACATTGTAGCTAAACCGGTATGTTTTAATATTAACTCATAGTGGATGGAATGCCTCTTCATGTGTGGCATGGATAGTAGCAAAAACAATGGCAGAAAATATAAAGTGGTTCTAGAGAAGTAATTTGGTTAAACAATATTATAACTGTCATAAAAACTGCACCAAGATGGATACCAGAGGGTAAATGAAAATGTGAAAGACCCAAAACAACCTGGAGGAGAAAAGTAGAACAAGAACTGAAATAAATAAATTACAGCTAAAAACGCAATGCAGAGAATAGAAAATAACGGTATGCATTTGTTGCTGCCCTAAGTGCCAGGAGCTAGAGAGAGAGAGAGAGAGAGAGAGAGAGAGATTTTATTGCTTGTTTGTGTGTATTATTAGAGCCACAGTATCACAGTGATTAATTAGTGCAGTTAGTTGCATCACCAATGGAAGTGGATTTTTTCAAAAATAAAAGGTTCTGTCAACCCGGTCTCAAGTGGGTACCACATAATCACTGGGAAGTAAAAGCTGCAGGTATAATTTTGATCACACCACCCACTGTATGCTACTGGGAAAGAAAAATAAGGTCCTAACACTATCTCCTAATACTTCTTTTCCCTAATCCTGTTTTGCTTCACAGTGTCAGGATACAAAGAGAATTATGTAATAGGCTATTGTGTGCACTTCATAGTGTTATTTACTGCCGCTGTTATTTCTGAGGTCCACCTTTTGCTTTGTATCCACTGCATCGGAGTCACATTGTTCCATTTACATTTTGCAATGTACCTCCCGATATGTAAACAAAATTGTTTTTAAACTTTAGTGTGTATTATTGACATCTAAAAAAAAAACATGCGTGGTTCCCTCAAAATATATTATCAAGTACCTATTTCTTTGATAACTTATAGATGAATAGTAAACAAATGTAAGGCACTTTATATAGTCTTCTTCTAATCCAGTATTTGGTAAAACTACTTCTACAAACTTCTTCACTACATTTTTGCGTTTGATTTTCTCCATATAAATAACAAAAATAGATAAGATAGCCTGCAAAAATTGAAAACAAAAGTAGAAGAGGAAATAAATTAATCAGATCATCATGAATTAAATGGAAGATGTTTCAAAATAAATATAAATCAGGAGGAACATTTGGATCGTTCAACAGGAAACTGAAGCTTATATTCTTGATTTGTGCACATGAATTTTTCTTAAACACAAATTTGATTATATACAAAAATGATATAGCCTTGTGTTAGTTGAATGTTTGTTTTGATGTATATGTATGTTTATTTACATTTTGTACATACATCCTAGACTGTGAGTACAGTATGTGTGTGCTCGGTTGGAACTACATCGAAGCAGTATTTAGATCAGATAGTTGTCACAGGAGACAAAGAGTGAAAATAAAATGTTATCCTGGTGGTGTCTTGCAAATGTCAATCCCACTTCCCTCTAAGACAGACTTGGAGCTTTGTCCACCAGAAAGAACACTACTAATTTGGTTCTTGTTATGGAATTGTTTCCGCAATGTCTAAAAAAATTTTTGAAGACACACAAATTCCAATGATTTAAAAATAAACCTGTTGTTACTGCCTGTAATACCGCTTTTTCGGGAACGCAAGAGAGATATACCGCTTTTTGGGATGGTGTAGGACAGGGGCTGAGGAATTTAATGGTCGTATGGCTAGTACAGTCACTACTAGTGAAACAGTTCAGGTTAGGATTTTTCTTTATGTCCCATGCAACAACAAAAAAAACTCCAACTTTACCAGGGATCAAACCTGGGTCTCCTGAATGGAAGCTTGTACTCTAATCCATTCGACCAGACGCTCCTCTTCCAATGATAAGCATAGCAAATCTACATTGGCCAGGTTTGTCAGAACTTGGAATCTAATATTTACACTCATCAATTCCCAATGACAATCCCTTCAAGAGATGAAGAATATTACACATAGGACATTTGACCATGTGATGCCGGGGCCTACATGGGAAGCAAAAAATAATTACTGCGGCCTACCTGGCATGTCGTAAGAGATGACTACAGTAGGGTTCATCTTGGGTCTGGCTACACACTCGTCTTTTAAAAAATTTTGTTAAGTTACAAAACTAACCACCATGAAAAAGTCAAACATGACATGAGGTGGTTGAGGGTCGATGCCCCAACCGGGAATTAGAAGGCACGAGAGAGAGAGGACTTGTGACACTTTATACTGGACTGTTGGTGACATAAATTTATATCAATGGACATATTATCTTTTATGTTTGTGATGGTTTTTGCAGCAATTTTATTTACAAGATGAGGTTTCTTGTCCCATGTACAACTATTTTTATTCATTTGGCCCCTAAATCCACAGACTTCTTCACTTAAGTAATGGTAGCTATAATCAATTTAAGGCCAAAAATTAAAAAGAAAAAAAAAAAAAAATACACTGTAGCCTTTGCAGACCAGGATATGAATTACATGTCACTTCATATTTAAAGACCCAAGTACGCAGAAGGGTCAATTTCTTTTCTCCCTTGTGAAACGCCGGGCACGAGAAATGAGCTCACAACCATGTAGTATCCGATTTGAAAAGCAAACGCTCTATGCATTGCGCTAATCCACCGATTGAGACCATTGTGGTAAGTTGACCATTTATTTATTATAGATAACAATAATGTAACACTGACAAATAATACGATCCAACTGGATATGGTAAACATTTTAAACATATACAAATAAATAGCATTTATAAATCAATTTAAAACAAGGACAGGCCGAAAGTTTATACTTGGCATAACGTTTAGAGGGACAGAGATTTAACACTGAGGAAAAATATAATTTCATTTTACACCCCACGGCAATAATAAAGTAATTTTTCCACAACCTTTTTCACAGAGGGATGTATGTCAGAAGTCAAAGGAAAATTGTGAACCGGCAACTGATTATTTTGAAAGCTATCAAGGTAAACGGACAAGCAGCCATCTTCAATAGAGAAATATTTGACAAAAAAAACCAACGGAAGTTGGCTTTTATTTTTAAACGCAACAATAAACAGTAAGAATATCACAATTTATGCAAACATGAACAACTTTTATGAAATTTGGGAAAACATGAAGCCAAAATCAATTTGTTTTTTAAACATATCTAAAATATATTCCTGGTGCCATTTTATATGACTAGGAATGTATAATGTGTTTATAACAGAAGACTGCTCTTGCCAAATTGTAAAAGTAAATCCTTTTAGATTAAGAAACTACAGAATTTAGTTCAATTTGTTTTGATTTTACAAAATTTCACGTTGATACAAAAAATCAACCCTATGTTACATCAATAACATAAACTTTATGAAATATGTGCAGATTGTGTTATTGCACAAGGCTAAATGTAAATTTGAAAAAATATGACCCAAATGGTTTTTTCTCATGAATCTGCAAACATGTTTGTATATTTCAAGACATCATTCTTATATGGTGATATTTATGAATTACATTAAAGAACACAGGAGCACAGAGTAATTTTTTAGTACATTGTGGCGGACTTGAACAGTTCAAACCAAAAAAAGATGCAGTTAATGACAGCCCCCAAATGGAATGATTCTATATACCGAGACATGCTTACAAGATCTTTTACACACTGTGGTAACATTGCATTCTGCAAGAGTTTTTAGGTGCCAATCGTGTCCTATATAAGCAAATCATAGACATTCAGGAAACTAGAAAACTGAAAAAAAATCAGTTTCCACACACTCTAGATAGGGGACTTTGTTCTTTTCAGTTAGTTGAATGTGCCAGCGGTAATTTAAAATCACAATCAATCAAGTGCCATGCGTCGGCGTAGACAATCATGTCTCTCCACAACTCACTCTCCTTGGTCCAGTTAATCAGTTCTGTTGTCAATCTTTTGTTTAACCACGATGTTAGACCAACATCTTCTCCAACGATCTCTCCTTCCCTGAATTTTACCTGTTGTCACCAAATGTTTTAAACCTCATCGCATTATATGCCAGACGAAACTTGATTGTCTGATTCTTATTTTTTTAATAAGGTTTCTTTGTGGGCAGGTCTGTTTTAAAACCTCATCATTTGTTTTCTTCGCTGTCTTTAGAATTTTCAGCATTTTTCTGTAAAACCACATCTCTGTGGCTTCCAACGATCTTATTGATTGCTTGCTTACTGTCCATGATTTTCTGCCATACATAAGTATTGGTTCAATATAGCACTGAGTACTCATCTCCACAGTCTCAATGATAGTAAATTCATGCGTAGTGTATTTTACATTTAATAAAAGATGCTTTTGCTTGAGCTACTATACTCCTAATCTCTTGTTTTACATCTTCAATCTGATGTTGGGAATGTTTCCAGATACCAGAAGATTCCATCAATAAGTAAACAATCACATTTTTATATATTGTATTTTTTTTTAAGTTGATCAAGGTTCACATATGCCAGATTGAAGTGAAGTACCATTCATACTCCAGTGAAATCTCCAGTACGTCGACAGGGATTTTCAGCGGACAACCAACTGCAAGAATTTAGCCAGATTTGCACATGCTTCCATGGGTTTCCAGTCCTCATTATCAATACCTAACAATGGGTGCTCCCAAAGTCAGGACTAACACTTTAGAGGTACAGACCGACCATCACAATTAAAGATTTTTCTAAACTGAATTCGAGTTCCCTTTTTAACGGTGGATTACATCCACGCAACAAGAATCATAAACTATATTATTTTAATAAAAATATGCCTTGTACTTATGTTACATTAATACTATAATATATTTTTAGATGACAAAGAAAAAAACTTTTCAAACAATGAATCAAATGTTATACAAAACATTGTCGAAGATTAACTAATAGAGCATTAAACTTAAACAAGATATGTAGCTTTATGAAAAATTCTGGCATATTTCCTTTTATAAATATTTTGGCGCATATTTAACCCTTTAACAAGATTTTGAGGTTACTGCTGATAGTGGAGTAAACTAAACCTAAGAAAATTAGTTGGTCACAATGTCTAAATTTATAATGTTCAAATTAGAAGATTTGTCATCTCTAATGAATTCAGTCCCAAAAATATATTAATTGGTCTACAAGTTATGAATCTTTCCATAATCTTTATTTTAATTTGTCTAGATCTCAACCTTTGATTAGACTTAATACTGTAAATCAATATTTTTAATAATGAAATGTGATTAACTTTTTTTAGTTTAAGTTCTATATTGCTTTGAAAAATTAATATCAATATTCATGTATCTATGAAAACCATATCACCAAACAGATTGGCAAAAAAATGGATGTAAAACATTAGTATTGCTCTAAGCATGGACTAGCAAGTTTGAAATGCTCTAGGGATCTTAGCAATACATTTGTCAAAACTTGACTAAATGGTGTCTTTTCAATGGTCGATATTTCCATATTATGTATATCATTAATTATCAGTCATTTTCAAACAATACTCAAATGATTCTCATTATCAAGCACTATCTCTTCTCAGTGCATTTGATCATTCCTAATAATTCTTGAACAGCCGCAAAGAAACAACCATATTTTTGAGTCATCTTTTGTTAAAAATTGAAAACTCGGGCTTATTATACTTATAAATATATTGACCATTTATATGCATTACAGAATAACATGAAGTCTCTATTCTATCTAATAACCAAAATCATCTGTACAATGCACAAAAATCCCTCTAAACATTTAGAATATAATTGGATTGAAATTAGTTTAACAATTTTATCTTTAGACACATAACAACCTCAATCAATATTTCACCCTCTTACTAACATATTAAATAGCATAACATAAATATGATTTTCAGGACTCGTACTTCATGTTTTGCATTATTTATGAGTTAAACACAAATAGTAAACATAAAATGTACAATTTAAAAATTCATGCGACTTGTTAAATTAAAATTTTTCACGAAAAATAGTTTCAAATAAGAATAATTAATTTCAAACAAATTTAATGTTGGAGGACCACATATTGTACACAAATTGCATATTTTTATTAAACCTTTGGTAATTAACCTATTTCAACTCATTTGATTGCTTCTACCTATTGAGGAGGTAATAAACTGCTATAAATTACATTAATTGGTGTGAAAATATGAATTTATCAATGTTTAAATTATTTAGGATCCTGAAAATTAACATGACTTTCCACAAATAAAATTAATTGCAAAAATACTATCACATTATTTAGCACAGCTACATATACATAATATTTACGTAATGCTTCAATGTTCAACTTTCTGCAAGACTGAGTCATTTCGTATTCTATAATTAAAATTTTTGAAGTAGTATAAATTAATATTTATTCCTGATTTTCAACAAGTAAATGCTACCTCAATCAGATCCCTGAATCACTCTTAACAAGTTCACCAGTGAAGGCATTTTAAAATTTGCTGTGAAATTGTGTCTTATTTGCTTGTTTTGATTACCTGTTGGGATGACAGATGCTTGAGACTGCACCCAGATACATTTACAAAGCTTGTGCTCAATCTGTTGTTGATGTGTGTCAGCTGATGACTCTATCTGCTATTTCTTTCATTGCTGTTCATTATCTGTTTAACAAAATCCTCAGTGTTTACTTCTATTATCAACATATGTCTTGCGTGCCATTTGTTCAATTCTGACTAACTTCATCCTGGGTAAGAACCAGCAAGCAAAACAAACCATGTTTTGTGTGCTTTTTGGTGGAATAAGACTTTGAATATCATTAAGGAGCATGATTTCCATTAACAGATTGATTGAACCACCATTGCACTTCATTGAATAACAATGTGTGCTCTGATCTCTCTCTTACCCCGGAAGATCTTAGTGACAATGCACAGACTCACCCGGAAGATCTTAGTGACAATGCACAGACTCCACAACCCCAGCAAAGGCATTTGATGTAATTTTGAAAATGGTGACAATTTTTCATTTAGCGGCCAACAACACCCAACACAGCACACCCCATTACAAATAATAAATCAGATATACAAAATTATGAATTTGAATCAAAGTTCGTCACTTATTTTTGTCATTATTTTATTTAAAATACAAGATAATTGAAGAAAAAACCAGAATATTACAAAATTCAAGCGCGTAAGTAGTTAGAAATTGTTTCCTGATAAGTTTTAAAAAATTGTTAATGTCTGTATTTAAAATATTTGTTAATGTTGTTGAGGATGACATTTTGTGACAAGTATTTGGCATGGATATGTATATTACAACCTTTAGGTAATTAGTGGTACCTATTTACGTGGTCGCTTCCCTTCTACCCTAGGGTGTAGGGGTATTAACTGTGATAACATTTCCCACAAAATCAAGCTTGTGTCAGTTATACAGATACTGACATTGTACGAAGGTCAGATGATTTATTTACTTGGTACAAACGGATGCCAAGTGAAAACTTAAAAAAAAAACTGGACATCTGTTAACCACTAGAAAATTTTTCGTAACGTGCAAAAATGTAATGTCGCATTTAAAATACATATACAGTTATTTCAGGCAAACAGCCTACACAGTATGACATACATATTTACGTTAAGGACTGTAATGTGTAAATTATTCTGGCAAACTGATACATTATCCTGATATTCTGGAATAAATCTGACCAGCCAGATTTTGTGGCAAGTGTATCCCAAAAATCTATACTCTTATCTCTGCATATTCAACAGGCAGGTCTACCCGCCTCCTCCCAGCATCAGATCCGCTCTCTGAACCCTCTACTCTTGGTGGGAGATCAAGTTCAGCATAGTGAAGGGGCTTGTTCAAATCTTTGTTCCTTGCGTGAATCTGTGATCTGTATTTGGCTTTGGTTTTGATTTACCATGTTCAAGCGGGATATCAGACATGTCTGCAGACTCATCTCCACTGTGGGATACATCGGTGCTGGCATAATGCTGCTCCTCGGGGGCAAATCGGTTGTTGATGTGTGGTTCAGCCTGATGACTCTTGCGGCTCTTTCTTTCATTGGGTACCCCCTGTTCATTATTATAATTATCATAATAAGGAGCTCGACTACGTGACTTCCCATCCTTTCTATTATCCTCATAGTCATCATAGCGTGCTGCATCTCGCCTCCCACTCTCATCCTGGGTCTGAAAGGCAGAGGCAAGAACAGGGGCATTAGTTCCTGATCCCAAATTTGATACTATCGCAAGTTTAATCAAGTTCATGATAAAAATTTACATTTTATAACTGTTTTGATAAACTATGAGAAAATTACTGCTAACAATTACATATTTTTTGCTTTTGTTGAATAACATTCATTGACTTAGTAAAATATACTTTTAGAATTATAATGTCTTATTTATATACATATATAATTCTTAACTACTTGAGTTGTACTGTTTCTTTAGAAGGGAACACTATAGTCAAAATTAAACAAAGAATTACCTCCGAAGTCGTAGAAGGGACGTCTGCGTAATGAGAGACACTGATAAAAAGAAAAGTATGCCTTCAAGCAAAACCAGAAGCGCCACAAAAGACTACGCCTGAGTTCATAGCTTATGAATGCAAGAAGAAGAAACAAAGAATTGTAAGCGCAAAT
Source organism: Arion vulgaris (assembly GCA_020796225.1). Lineage (NCBI taxonomy): Eukaryota > Metazoa > Mollusca > Gastropoda > Stylommatophora > Arionidae > Arion > Arion vulgaris. Next base: position 10,112,910 of record CM036768.1, read on the forward strand.
ATAGCCTACAGCAGGTACCAACATCGGAACATTTAGTATTTATGATACTAGGACAAAGCTCAAGATATACAAAACATTTGTTAGGACAGCTCTCTATGGATATGTGACTTGCAAAAAAAAATAAGAACATGGAAAGTATGTTAAGAAAATTTGAGGGAAGAATTCTTAGAAGAATACTAGGATGTACCTGTGAGGATACGGTTAACAATCTCCGACTTCAAGAACTAATTGCACTGGAAGACAAGAATAAAGAGATACAAAGTGAGGGCTAGGGGCACATGGAGGTGAACTTTTGAAGCAGAGTTCATAGTCACGCATAAGACTAGATTTCACCCGAGTGGTTACCGGGGCCCTCAAAAAAAAAAGAACCATTGTTGCTCGCCATGCATGTCGTAAGAGAATTTGGGGTTTTTGGCTGAAATGGGATGCACATCCAAAACTTGTAGAAATTTTGCGTTTTGGGGCCTCCCAAAACCCAATGCAACGATACAGGGTTTCAAAAGATCAAACATATAAACAAAGAGTGATTAAAATTGGAAAAAAATTCCAACGAAAAAGAAGAAGACTAGATTTGACGTAGAAGAAAGGCACCAATTTTGAAATGCAAAATGTCCCCAAAGGCACAAAAAAAAGAGCATTGTACAACAATTTTTCGTAAACATACAGAAATAAATAGAAGCAGCAGCATTTTGGGAAAATTTAAAAATTGTACGTTAAGTTTATGTATCTCCAGCCGGGTTTAATGATAGAAATTATAAATTTAAAATGTAAAAATAACTTTTTGACTTATTTTTGTAATCACTGAAAATAAATATTTATATACTGAATTATCAGCTTTATTTATAGATAATTTATATCTGTTTTTAATTTGAATGTTTTATAGAATAAGATTTTCTTGCCATTGCCTTTCAAACCTGCAAGAGAAATTTTAAAAGAATGGTAAATGATGAAAAAAAATTCAATAATTGAAGAATGCCCCACCCCAAAAGGTCCCAAAAATTAAAGGAGAAAAATTCAAAACAGGTTTCTGGGGAGTAGGGCACTTTTCTTGGGGAAAATTTAAAATTAACTTATAGGAAATTTCCAGCCTGGGAATATAATTAGTAATGAATTCACGTTTATTACAAATGCTACGTTTTTAAAAGATAGATGGCCCTCCTCCCTAGCGTGTTGTAGCTGCCAAATTTCCCAGGGGCGGGGCAGAAGGGCCACGGGTTTCCCCCAGATTCACGGTGTTATTGGCACCGAACCAAGGGGGGTTTGATGTCCAGGGGCCCCGAAGTCAAGAGCTGAAAGCCGGGGCTTCTGGATCAAAAAAAAAGGGATAGCAAAAAGATTGTAAAAAGATTTCAACCGGGATCATATACAGAAGAAGACTGCAGTGTCCCCCAAGGTGAGAAAAAAAAAAGTACAGTAGTTTTAAAAATGTGAAATTTTAAAAGCAATATTTCGACGGGAAAGGGCCCTTTTATCAAGCAAAGGATAAAAAACAAATAACATACAGAGGGATGGTCCTAACAGACATAAGAGACTGAAACGAAATTTACGGGGTCCAAAAAAATGAAAAGGGACAAAAAATGAAATAAATGTAAAAACTAGAAATGGAAAGTGTTTAACTTTTGTTGCAAGTACCACTGGTGAAGATAGACAGACAGAAGTAAAAAATTTTGGGGTGATGGCGGGGAGTTTAAATTTTCTTTATGGAAAGTATTTACATTGTGATATTTTCCCTAGAATATTTGTATTCAAAACTAGCTTATTATGTGTGAACTTTCCCCATATTTAATCAATACTTTATACATATTTTAATGTTTCAAAAAATTTTTTAGAGCTACGGAGTTTGAAATTTTGTTAAATATTTCCTTGTAGGTAAGCCAATTTCTGGGGGAGACAGGGGGAAATGGGGCCAAAATGAAACCCCGGGTGAAATGCCCAAAATCCTTTTTGCCTTTCAATGCAGTTTTTAAAATGTTGAGAAAGTCTTTAATTTTTAGTTGCCCATTAAAGAAAAAAAATTGTTTTAAAAGTACATTGAACCCGAGTTTTAAACGAATGCACTGTGCAGATCACGCTGAACATGTTAATTTATGACATGATGCTGAAAATATATGTGCTTGGGAAAAAACTTATGATAAAAAAACAACCCAAAACAGTATGGAACGGAACTGATAAGAAAACAAAGATCAGAATACTAAGAGAATGCATATTCCCAGTGGCAACGTATGGGTACGAAGCATGGACATTTAAAAAAGCAGGGGAAAAACATATAGGGTTTTTTGAATATAAGTGTTACAGAAGAGTCCCATATTTTGGGACAGAGAAGAGAACAAAAGATCTATCCAGAAAGAACTCAAAATAAAAGGGAAAACTGGGGATGCTACAAATAAGAAAGAGAAAATTGAGATATGTTGATAACTGGTGCGGAAACAAACACAGCAGTAAAAAAAAAAAATTAACTATGAAGGCAATAAATCAATTTACTACCATAAACCACATTTTAAAAAGAAATGAACATCTTCAGCAAAATCTTTTTTGGGAGTGCAGTTTGAGAAAGAAGATGCAGCAATATCATACATAAATCAACACCCCGCAATGCTATACTGTTATGTTGCATAAGGACTTTCGGAGCTATTTGTTACTGTGCTACCTTCAGATCATTCACCCAAACAAAAAAGTGGTTTAAAGTGGTTATTCAAGTGGCTATTCTTAACTTTAGAGCCCGGGAAAAAACCCATGATTTTTTACCCTTTTTGGGTTTTTAGAATTTAAAATGCTCTTTAGTATGGCCCCTGGAAAAAAGGTGTCCCCCCCAAAAACCGAGGGTGTGTGGCGCGGTCCACAAGGAGTTACATGTGTAATGGTTGCGGATGATGGTTTTGGATTTTTCTGTAAGACAATAGATGGTGAAGTGTCTCCATTTTCAACTAACTCTGGACAGGGCTATACTTTATAATGCTTGTGTGTTGCTGGGGCACACAAATAATAGCAACACTGTGACCTACAAGGCATTTTATTAAGAGGCAACGGGGTAGGGGTCTAAGGAAGCCACCATAGTAAATCAAAAGTGTTGCAGAAACGGGGGTGCTGGCCGACTTGAGAAGCAATAACTGGCACAATGTATAACCGCCCGAGATCACATAAAAATCACAAAGAGGGGTTTAACAAAGTGGTCAATTTGGAGCGTTCAAAAAAATGCAGAAGGGCAAGATTATCAAACTTTAAACCAATCATTTATGGCCCCTCACCTTTCTTATGCAAAAAATTCCCAAAAATTTTCTGAAATTAACGGGATTGCCAATATCAGTTTAACAAGGCTGTTTAATGCCATTATAAATTTGACTGAAAAAAAAACCCTAGACCATCATTATTTCACAAAACCCCTGCCTGGGAAACATCCCCCAAATATTCAGTCAGTAACCAAGAACTTTTCAACCAGAGCAACCATGAAGAGCTGCACATAGTAAAAAAGGCTAATTGATCTGGATAGAAAAGATACTTAGAAGTGATTCTGAGATCGCTACAAGAACCCCCCACAAAGAATAAAATAAAAACAAGGGTGATTTTTACGCAGATGTAAATGGTATAAGATTGGGGGAACTCTGCAAATGAGGGCCCATGTGCCTTTTATGGAAAAATTTTTTGTTGCCCAAAAAAAAAACTGTCTTTACCCCCTGTAATAGTGTTTTTCGGGGGGACTGCCTAGAGTAGTTGATAGAAGCTGGGGGCCTGCTAGCTGTGAGACGCCTATACCCTCGGGTTCGAACCTACTGCCCGGGGCATTTGTTCGAGCCCCCTGGTCTTACCCCGGGACGATAAGGGATCCCTTGGGAAGTGGGAAAAAATCTGCCTGTATGGCGAGGGGAATAAAAATTTTTGAGGGGATACTTGAGCACAGGTCCAGTGAATTTTAAAGTGCACGTTTGCTGCCATTGTAAGAAATTGGAAAACGGATTTTCACGCAAAAACGTCGAGATGAAATTGAAAACTTCGCCTGAGTTGAAAGGGAAAAAAAGAAAAAAAAAAAAAGTGCTTTTGGGCGGTGTAGGACCGGGGGGAAAATGAGTGAAAAAATTGGGAAAGGCTGCATGTCCAGTACAGTCACGGGCAAAACTGTTCGGGTTGGGATTTTTCATCCCCCGACAGACAAAAGCCATGACCCGATCCATGCCAGTGTGTTGTGGGGCTAAATAAAGAAGCAAAGAATTATAATACATAAACCTACAAGGGGGGAAGAGGCATTTGAGGAGAGAAAAAGGGGAAGCTACCCTAGTGAAAAAAAATCAGATGTTTTGGCCTACAACTGACACCAACGTACAAAACTTTTAGGCTCAGATAAATACAGAGTGATTTAACAAGTGGTTTTTTGGACCCTCAAAGAAAAAGACCGGGTCCGAATGGGAGCCAGCACCTAATCCATTCGGCCAGATGCTTCTTGTTGTCCAAAGCAACCACAAAGAAAGGTATTGTGGGTTCATGCTCAGTAAAAAATAATTTGAAATCTATTGGGTGATTCTAATTTTATGAGGAACTAGCTTTGTATAGACAAAAGACACCTGTCTCTGCGGCCAAGTCCATCCGCTTAAAAGGTTGTAGGTTCAAACCCGGGACCGGCTGTTCTGTCCACGGTGCTTTTTTCTAGAGACTATTGTTGCCGGAGTTTGATTTTGTGCAATACTCCAGATGGCATGCCATTCCTAGGGAAGGGACCGAGCCATATGGGATAAACCCAGTGCAATGAAGTCAATCCTTCGGTTTAGCCCCCTTGAACATAAATTTATGATAAGTATTGTAATAAAGACCTGTAAGATGTTAGCAGCTATTTGTTTACAAGCGGTAGTAGACTTACCTTGATATCCTTCTCACCCTTTTTGCGGGTTTTTTGGGGAGGGAAAGAATACTGGGGGGGGAGCATGATAAAGGGTTTGGGAAGCATCACTGAAAGAAAATTAAAAAAATTTAAAATCTATTTAAAAAATTTTTTCCCAATTAATGAAAACATTGAAAATATTACAAATTTTGAATATCCTAGGCTCAGTTATTAACAGTAAGGGAAAAATTTAAGATAACAAATGCAGGGGTTTTGGGACATTTAATGAGAATGGAATATAACCACCCCCCCAATAACATAATACTTCGATTCTCACTAGTTTGGGGATTTGGATTCTCTAATAAAGGCAGCCGTCCCCCTCAGATTATCAGCCACGCCAAAAGTTTGTTTTGGGATTTTTAGTGTGGGGGCCACCTCTTTTTTTCCTGTTGATGGGGGCAGTCTGTAGGACAAAATTTCTAGGGACTGCTTCCCCCCGGCCAAAACTCCCTTCCCGCAGTGTTTTGGCCAGCCCTTAGTCGCCTATGACGGGGGTGGAAAAAGTGGTTCTATTTTTACACCCCAAATTTGGGCCCCAACCCACTGGACAATAACAGAATACAAAAAAAGAGATCAGGTACTAGAGCCAAGGGAAGACCAAGAAAAAGATGAATAGACAATATTAAGACCCCACTAAATACGCACAGAAATAACACAACAAGGGCACCCCTCTGGCCCTAGGCACAAATTAAAGCTCCCACCCTGCGCTTAATTACAACCAATCCCATCATCCATCTAGAGAAAGAAAAAGACAATAGAAGAATGTACAAAAAAAAAGGAGATTGGAAAATGCAAAACAAAAAAGGGGATTAGTATGAAGAGCCTATGGGAAAAACACAAGCAATGAAACAAAATAAAACCCCAAGAACATGCATTTTTCCTTTTAAAATTTTAGATGAGGGACGGGGTTTTATAAGCCCTAAGCATTCCCAAAGTTGGCTCGGGAAAAAAAGGGTTGTGGGTTGATTCACACTCATGGGTTTCCCCACATGAGGAAAGGAATTGGGTCTCCACCTACTGCACACCTGGTTCTAGAAATTTACGTGACCTCCTACCCTAAGGAGGTGCATTTCTTAGAACGCTCCACATTGACCGCTTTTTAACCACCGTGGATCTAAGCCTAAGAGCGAAAAATTGTGTTGCATAGGGCCCACAGGCCAGCACAGCAAATTTCCCCAGCTGCTTTTTTTTTACTAGGTAGCTTCCCCACGCCCCCCCCTCAGCCCTTTTTAGGTAGCAGTGGTACTATTCCCCTTTTTCCCTTTTCACTCAAAATCTGGAAAAAAGGGTAAGGAAATGTTATTTTATTAACCCATAGATGCAAAATCATGGACCATAAACAAGCATTGAAGATGAAGAAAGAGTTTAGCGATATCACCCATGATTTATCAGCATCCCCCCGCATGTTCCCTAGAACATATACTTTATTTCCACTAACCATTCTGATTATATCATATAAATAGATGTCAAACACAAGTGAAGTTTGAAATTTTGAATTCTTTCTTTTTTTAATCTTTTTTTGGTTTATAAGTTTAGAAAACATAAAAATTTATATAACGGACTTTTTTTTTGGGGGGCCTTATAAAGTCCTTTTTTACCCCCTCTGTTATCTCTGGGGGACCACCTTTGCTTTGTATCCACTGTATTGGGGTAACACTGTTCTTTTAGGCAAGCTGTCCATTGATAATCTGCTTTGGGGGCAGAACCATTTAATTTTTGTTTTTTATGAAGTTTTGGGACTGACCTTTTTCCTAATTGTCTTCATTTAAACCGTTTTTCTTGATACTCCTAGCATTGTTCGGGGGGGCAATTTTATCTCTGACAAGACTAGTTTTTGTTTATCATTTCTGGAATACCATATGCTATTAAAAAATACTTGATTTTGTTTAGTTTTATCTTTTATCTGTTGTATGTTTATTTATTAACTTTGGACAAGAAATGACACACAAAATAGTAATTTGATTTAAAAATATAAAATTTTTCAATTGTACTTACGGTTGATCATTGCTCTTTTCTAAAAAAGAAAGAAAACAATATATTAAAAAACAAACAAAAACCCAAAAAACTAATACAAAAAACCATTCAGGAAAAAAAAAAATTTACATTGGATAAACATCTGGGAAATTCCCAATGTTTTAACTTCTACATAAATTGTCTGGTTCTTTAAAAAAAATAAAAAGTAAAATCTCAAGGCAGGTCAAGAAAATGATGGACAGATAACATTGAAGTATACCTAGAAACACTAGGAGTCAACAATTGGGAACGCCCGATGGTTAAGGGCCCAAATTTGGGGGTGTAAAGACTAGAACCACTGTTACCTACCACGCATGCCAAGAGGCACTAAGGATGTTTCTTTAAAACGGGGGACGTGTCCTAAACATTTTAAAATCTATATGTTTAGGGGCCTACCAAACCAATGTGCAACGTATACACGGTTTTGGAAAGATCAAACATATCACAAAAGAGTGATTAAAGGGGTCGAAAAAAACGAACCAAAGAAGAAGAACAATTAAAAAAAAGGTTTTGGGGTTGGGGAGGGGTAGGGGGTTTGTACTCACGGAAAATGACAGCCGTATCCTGGGGATGGGGGAGATAGTCAATCCTATTTGGTCCCCCCCCTTTACCTAGCCATGTTTGGCCCCACGGTACACCCGGGAACAGTCTCGGCTGACTGGCTAAACAAAAAATGAGTGGGGGGGAGTAATCCGCTTTTAACCCTCCCCCTTCCCCCCTTTCTTTTTCCCCCACCCAGCCCCTTTTTTTCCCCCAATACTCTTAACCACAGTGAGAGCCTAATGGTCTCATATACCACCAGATCTGGCAACCCCTACAGCAAACTGAGTAGATTTGGGAAACATTTGTTAATATTTGGATAAAAGTACATGCACCCTTTGGGTTGGGAAAAAAGCGAGGGGTACTAACTAGATCTGGGGGATAGAGGGAACCCAAGGGGCTGCTTTTTACGGGGGTGGGCAAACCATCGACAGGCGCAGTGACTCAGGACGGATGATCCTCTTGCCCTTTAACATTTGGACACAAGCCTAGAGTATAACTGAGCTCGGGGGTGACCAGCAGGAACCCCGGGGGGAATGAGAACAGCGAACCCTCCTTGGCTGCAGTATTTTTGGGCCCGAAAGCCCTCATCCACTAGTGCTATGGGGAGGTTTTTTCTGGCTCCTGTCCGGGGGGGGTAGGGAAAACCACAGACTCCCAGCTTTTTTTTGGGGGTATGTACAACAATAATAGAAACGCTTAGATCGGGCGCCCACTAATATCAAGGCCCCCCCAGACAAAGGGTAACCGGGGTGTTCTTGGTAAAAATTGACTACTGGAAAAAAAAACAAACAAATGCAAACATAGAAATAAAAAAAACCCTTTTGGGGGGAAGAAGGACCACAGATGCCGATGACCAAAAGAACAAAAAATTTACTTTTAAAATCCTACAATTTAAAAATCTGTGGCCCAAGAAACAAAAAAAATTGAACTCCAAAAAATTTTTACATGACCCACAAGGTACATGTCCCTTTTCAAGAAAAAACCCCACACAAAGACAGTGACCTGCACTTGACTGGATACACTAGTTATCCCTGTAGGTGTACTGACTGCCGAGGCATAGTCACATACATACGTAACGACATTCAGGGGGGATGATCCAGCCAAACAGCCCATCCCCCCCCGATGTGCAACAAATTACTATCTGGCACTCTGGGGGGAAAATATACCAAAACAACATCTATAACCCCCGCAGAAAAAACTCAAACTGCCAGAACTGCACAAACACAGTATCGCAAAACTATTTTAAGGGTGACCTTTAAAAGGGCACTTCCACGTTTGGGGCCCCCCGACAACAACAGGACAGGAAAAAATTTAAAAGGGAAAAGCTAATGTGATACAACAAATCTATCAGATTACAGAATGCAGAATCTCCACCAATTTTTCTGCACAGAGCTCACCCCTCACTTACTCGACCTGGGCCTGACCATCTGCTCATCCGACTTGGGCAGAATCCTGCCATTCTCAAATACTTGATGATATCGGGAAATGATCACAAACCCACTCTTTTTACTACTTAAAAAAAACTGTGAGAGCCTGTCGAAAGCAAAAAAACGGGGGAACTTCAAAAGCTTTAAATGGGGACTTTTCAAGAAACAACTGACTCCCCCTGCTTTCACAAGTTAAACCAGCAGTGTTGAGACTTCAAAAGAAGAAGTAACAAAGCAATTCTGGGAAAACCTTATCATTATGTATCCCAAGGGGCCCGCCGGAAATCACAAAACCATTTTGGAACCAAGACATACAAGACACCATCTATGAAAGAAGACATTAAGGAAAACACTAGAGTTCCCCACCATCACTGGAAAATAAAAAATGCAGTACAATAAAGCTTTTTGCAAAAGTAAAAATTGCAGTTAGGAAGGCTAAAAAAGAAAAAAAGGATAGACACATGTCAAAACTAGACTTCAGACGTAATGGAAATAAAGCCCCCGTTGGGCAACAATCTGTCTGGGGATAGTAGGAAGACAAATCCTAAAAACCCGTGATAGATGGAAGGAAAACAATCATTGAAGACCAGAAAAAAACAGAGCACTTCAAAAGTTTTTTTGCATCAGTGAACAGAGCAGGGGGAAATCAGGGGATAGACAGAAAGCGTCTGAACCACTTTTAAGAAAAAGAAAAAAACCAAACAGAAAAAGCCTCCTTTTTGGGGAAAGAAATTAGTAGACAGGGAAATTTGAACAGGCATTAAAGAAATTGAAACTTTGAAAGTCCCCATGGGCCAGATAAGATCCACGAGATGCTTCTAAACCTTTGGGGCCAATAGGGGGAAAGGGAGCAGTTTTCCATCTTTAAATTTAAATGACATGGAGAAAAAGGAATGCTCCCCCAAAACCTGGAGGAGGCCCCCTATTATCCCTATCCTGAAAAAAACCAAACCCCCCGGTGAACCCAGAAAACGACCAACTCCCTAACATCATGTCTAGGGAAATTAGCTGAGAAAATTGTAAATTGTCGTCTCTACTGGTTTCCCTTAAAGTACCAACACTCTATGCCACTTTAAAAGGGGGGTTTAGATCTGGCAACTGCACAGAGGACCAACTCTTTAGGCTTACTCAAAGAATACACGAACAGCTTCCAGGGAAAAACAAAAAACAAGTAGCCATTTTTTGACCTGGCAGGCTTACATCGAGTATGAGAAAAGGCCTTATGAAGATGATGGACATTGGGAAAATGGGAAATTGTACAACTGGGTTAAGTACTTCTTTTAAATTGGGCCGCATTTAAACCGGATAAAAAACAATGATGCAATTTCATCTAAGGGGTGTTTTAGAAGAGGGTTTACCACAGGGGTCATCCCCGTTGCACCCCCTTCCCCATATACATCAATGACCTTGCAAGTCAGATTACGGGTGAAAAAACGCTATACGCAACCCCCCTGGCTATTTGGCAAAAATCAAGGATGTAGGGAAAATGGAGCACGAAAATTAACGGAGACCCAAGAAAACTCCATGACTACTGCCAGACATGGAAACTAAAGATAAACTGTGCCAAAACAGTGTATACCATCTTCACTATTAGCCACAAAGTTGCCAAACAGAATATCACATTAAATCTAGACAATCACCAACTGCTAAGAGAACAACACCCCACATATCTTGGAGTAACACTTGACCGCCAGCTTAACCTGAAGAAGCATGTTGTGAATGTAAAGAACAAAGCATTAAGAAGATTACAGCTATTGAAGAAGCTTGCTGGCACAACATGGGAATCAGACAAAGATACTCTGAGAGGCCTATATCTTGGTTACATCCGCTCTGCAACAGAGTACAACAGTGCTCTTCTAACAACTTGCTCCAAGACAAACCTTGATTCCCTGGACAGAGTACAGAACAATGCCTTACGTCTAATCAGCGGAGCAATGAGGTCAACACCAACCGCCACATGTGAAATACACACAAATGTGGAACCTCTTGGGTTGCGAAGGGACAAAGCTGCTGTTGAAGCTTATGAAAGGAGCAAAAGAATGAATCAAGATCACCCCAATAAACTACTTGTCGAGAAGTGGAAACAGAGAAACAGAATTAAACAAAAGTCAATCCTCCACCACGTCAGTGAAATCAAAGACAGATACCACCTTCCAGAAACAAGACAGCAGCTGCAGGAGTATATAGCAACTTACCACCACATACTCTTGAATACACCTGAAATTAGAACAAAATTGACAGATGAAGCAACTAAACGCTCCGACCCAGTCAGCCTTATGATAGCATCTCAAAGAACCATTGATGCCTATCCCAAAGAATGGATACATGTCTATACTGATGGATCTGCATTTAAAGCCACCATCAAAGCAGGTTACGGAGCATATATACAATACCCAGACAGATCATCCAAAGAGCTGTTTGGTGCATGCGGGGAGATATGCTCCAATTATGAGGCTGAAATTCATCGATGAAGCAGCGTTGTACACTGAAGACTGTTTTCGATGCCTTTCCATCAAAGGCACAAAACATAATTATCTTCACAGATTCAATGTCTGCCCTTCAAGCCCTAGAGGATGGTGGACATTGTAAATCTGAACTATCCCATATAGCCCTAGATATTGACAGAATTATTACATCACATGACATCAAAATAACCATGCAGTGGATCCCTGGACATTCAAACACACCTGGAAATGACAAAGCAGATAGGCTAGCCAAGAAAGGGTCAACACAGGAACAACCAATCACAGCAACAACTCTCCATACAGCAAAGCAAATCCTAATGACAACAAATAAGGAAATTTGGCTGAACAGATGGGCCATGGGAAACACAGGAAGAGATGTGTACACCCATATGGCCAGCCCTAACCTTAATGACAACATCAACCACCTTACAAGAAGAGATCACATATTGGGACACCCTGAGATGAGATACAGATCACATATTGGGACACCCTCAGATCAGAGGTACAGAGCACATATTGGGACACACAGAGATGAGATACAGAGCATATATTGGGACAACCAGAGATACAGAGCATATATTGGGACAACCAGAGATACAGAGCACATATTGGGATAACCAGATATACAGAGCATATATTGGGACAACCAGAGATACAGCGCATATATTGGGACAACCAGAGATACAGAGCATATATTGGGACAACCAGAGATACAGCGCATATATTGGGACAACCAGAGATACAGAGCACATATTGGGATAACCAGAGATACAGAGCATATATTGGGATAACCAGAGATACAGAGCACATATTGGGACAACCAGAGATACAGAGCACATATTGGGATAACCAGAGATACAGCGCATATATTGAGACAACCAGAGATACAGAGCATATATTGGGACAACCAGAGATACAGAGCATATATTGGGACACCTTGAGATACAGAGATAGAGAGCAAGGTGAATATTTCAATCATGGTACGTTCTTTGCTCAAATGTTATTCTACTCCTTGGCTGCTTAGGAACATGTGCTTCAGATTCTGCACGTGTATGCCCTAGATTACCATGAGGTTCTCCTCTATCATCCGTGTTGTTTAATATTTACACAGCAAATGTAGCTAAAATTCAACCAACGGGTTGGGTCGGACATAACCTTTGCAGATAATATCTTAATATGTAAGACTGGATCAGATAGATGAGAGATGGTTGAAGACATTCAGAAAACATTATATACCATATCACGTTGGTGTAGAGAGTCTGGCTCTCAGGCCAATCCTGAAAAGGTCTGTATGTTGTGGCACTCAATTCCATAGTCAAGCTGATCTGCCCGTGTAATCTTTGATGAACATACTATCGACGCAGTGACAGGCTGCACTATCTTGGAATAACATTTGGTCGTAGTCTCACAGCTCTCAGGGTTACGGTAGCCGCACATCTTGAGCAGAAACTAGTTGTCCGTTTTTTAGCTCAACATGTTATGTCCGTGGTAGATTACGAACTCGGCATTCTCACATATTAAGATCACAATGTGAACGACTCTAACGTATTCAGAATGAAGATATGAATCATAGTCCATGACTGCACTAGAGATGCTCCCTTGGTGAAGATGATATTCATACTTGGCCTTCTTTCTCTACGCTCCCGTCACGCAATGGCTCAAACCAAGACATATATGCGGGTTAGTTAAAAAGTGAATTGCATATCCTTTACAGGACTTTGCGAATCAACCCCAGCTTTTTAACGCTGTTTGTGATTTTTCTAGACGTTATTACGTTCAGTAGTTTGTCATTGCTTTCTGAACGGGTAGTGTCATCGTCCTTTTGCAAGAATCCACGCGAAACAATTTGCAACCAAATTGTCCGCAGCGTGATTCGGACTCAGAACGTCGGGGATAATAGACCGAGTCCACTATCACCTATGCCACATATACGGGTTACTGTTGATAAAAGACACACACTGCACAAGAACTCTAATGATGTTAAGGGCACGAGAATCGAGCCTGGTATGTCGTATATGGTCCAGGCTGAGAGAACAATTGGATAGTGGACCACAGTTGCGACCCTGCCAAAAGGGGAAGAATGAATCCCAACGGATTGTAACATGACCAACTACCACAATGTTATCATTACTCTTAGAAAATGTTGTAGAGACTGGGGCAACGTGAAAACTGAAATCACAGCTAATAAGCTGATAGAAGATAATACAGTGGCGGCTCGTAACCATTTTTGCTGGTGGGGTCAAAAAATATTTTTGGGAAAAATCGTGAATTTTGGATTGTTATTTTTTAATTTATAAAATAATAAATACACGTTACACATTATTTTTGGTGGGGCCCGCCCCACTGGCCCTTAATGACGAGCCCATCTGATATAATGCCAGGGTGATGATATTGTTGTATATATCGATGAGTCTGTGCATCGTGGTGAGAATTCAGGCTGGTGTTTCTTGGATAATGCGAATGGTAGGGTTGTTGCAGAGCGAAGTGGACAATTACTTCCAGTATGAAAATGGGGGTTGAGGGCGTTACTGCTGCCCTCCTTTGATTCTATTGAACTACGTTTATCGGGGATGTTGTTGTATCTGACTCTCAGTCGATTCTTTACAAAATCCAAAAGGGCAGGTTTCGTTATGAGTGGATGTCGTCTATAGAAGTTTCTAACCTCTAAAGGCTTACGTAGATCTACTGTCCTGAGCATGCCGGTCTTTGCGGCAATGAGATAGCGGACAGGCTTGCATCCACAGTATCGAATGCGCGTGCATGTACGACATTCAGTGATGCGCGTGCGTGTACGAAATAAAGACATGCGCACGCATGTATGAAATTTAGCGATGCGCGCACATGATTTAATTTGAAATATGCGCGCGCATACCTAAATTTCCTACATGCGCACGCATGTCTTTATTTCGTACAAATTCGATAGATGGCGCGTAAGTACGAAATTGAGACATGCGGGCGCATATATGAATTTGAGCGACGCGCGCACATGAACGATTTTGATATATGCGCCCGCAAGTACGATACATATTTTCTAGTACTTTAACGGAGTAATTACTTTATGTTGATTTTCTTCTAGCCTGGCGTAGGTGTCCGCCGCACATCTAGTACACATGGCGAATACGCGCCTGGTAGCATAGTACAGTGTAAGTAACACTTTGTTGTAGATACTCGTACTTGGTGATATTTGAATTCGAGTATCGAACACTCAACTATTCGCACATCACTAGCTAGTATCCATTTCCGGCGCGCGATAAATGAAAACATCTTAAATTTGTAGTCATATTTTTGTGTTTAAAAATGTAGTCCTGCATATAAACATGCACGTCTAATGGTATCAGAACGCGCCTAGCTATATCGTAGGAGTAAAACTAGTTTATCATCAAAAAGTAATCTTGAATAGATTGTCGCCGTCAATAGGTGCGGGTACATGATTGTCCAATGAAATGTGATTCAGATTGGATCAGACTAGTAGTATCCCACTATCACCATTCGGGCCTCTCCAAACCTTTTTTTTTTTGAAAGAAAATTATAAAGTTATATCTAGTAGTTGGTTCAACTGAAGTTACCGAACGTCGCATACAATTCATACATGTCAAGTAGTTACATTTTTGGAGTAAATATTTCTCACATTCTAAGACTAATGCAATTCTCATTCTGAATTCAATATATATTATAGAATAGTTTTTCATGGTATAACTGCCATGGTATTTTCAAAGTTGTGTACGTGAATGCTTTTTATAGTAATTTATACTTACTCTAATATTGGCTTGGACTTGTCACGCACGGTACATATAATTTTGACTTTGAATGAGGAGTTATCTATCAGCTAGAGACATCTTCATTGTGCTTTTGTGTGACTGTATTCTGGTTCAAGCTTTTGGTATGTATAACAGAAAACTTATGGTTTTTCACAAGAAACACGTTCTATTGATTAACTCTTTCCACGCCCATTTATTTCCTCAGTTGTACACATTTAATTTAAGGGAGGCAAAAAATGCAATGGGTTATTTTTTCAAATCATAACTACTCATCAATAAATAAACATATATATATCTTATCATATACTAATTTGAAGAAAACTGGACAACCTATTAGAATAACAAGGTTAAATAGCAATACATGGAATATTTTAGAAGAAACTGGGGCAAATATGACAACATAAATAGAAAAATTATAAATTGTTAGTGACATATGCAACACTTACATGACATTATAACAACATATTCAAAATGTATTCCTATGTGCTTCTAGAAATCATTTTGTAATCCAATTTGTGAAGTCCAGGCAAAATTTTATGACAATATTCCCAATAGAAATGAAGATATGATGAAAAGTTGACATCAAACTCCAGTTGGGCTTTGATAGCCATTATATTATGATGATCGTCTGCCTGATTCATATCGTTATATTCTGGATCGGAATCATTACTAATACTACTTATAATACTACTATAATCTGAATTGTCCATGCATTTTTCTATAAAAATCAGCGCCTGCTCGTTGATACACGATGGACGCTTATTCATGAAAGGCCTGGTCCATATTGAACTGTTTACAAAAGCTGCGCTGTAGCAATAAAATAAACTTGAGCATATCGAAACGTAGGTGAATGTTAACTAAATCGAAAGAGAAAGACGCTATTAAAATGAAGGAACCGAAGAATACTATTAAAAACTAAAATTAGTAGAAGTAAACTAGAAAGACTTGTATAAACGAACAACTCAACAGCGAACTAAACAACTCAAACGCTAACGAAACATCTTGATGGCGAGGTGCGAGCTTAAAGCGTGAACAGAAGTCGTGTGCGAGTTGCGGCTTAAAGCGTGAAAGAGTTAATATTTTACGTTTAACAATGTTGTAATTATTGTAGCTGTTTAAAATAAGAATATTAGTTTTGTTTAGTATGCTGTTTAGTTATAGTTTAGTCATCGGATCATCATCATTGCACATCAAACCTATTAGTTCATAAGTGTTCCGATCTCCTCAGTATGTCTCAGCGTGGTCCATTATACCTGCAAGCCCACCTGTGCGCTCATTTTCCCTTGTACATGCATGCCCTGGCACAAAAATAAAACTGGTTTTTGTCAGCCTAGACCTGCTCAGCAACTTCAACCATTGTCTCCAAGCCAGCCTGTTTAAATCTTCCTGAGCTTTGAGTCAATGAGAAAACATGCATGGATCATTGTTTGGAGTCTGTGACTCTTGCTTTAGTTACTGCCATGATTTCCATATTGAGACTGCTTGTAGTCACGGCAAAACCACCGTCTTCCTTCACAACATCCCCTCTGACTTGAGCAGTGAAAACCCATGAGCTCTGCATGTGTCGAATTATTGACCCATTTATATAAATATATAAATGATTATATTGTTCTCAACAAGTTCGAAAAAATTAATGCCTGAACTTATGCCTCCACGGCTACTAGGTTTTCTTGTCCGAATTGTATCAAGTCTGATACATACAATGTGCTATATTATATTAGTCTGCTATACTACAATAAATAATAATAATTCCTCTCGTACCGTTATATGTTAGATAGGGCCTGCAAACAATTTCTCCATACCGCTCTATCCTTGGCAACTCGCTCAATCTCCTCCATGGAACTGAGACAGATATTTCTTGCCTATACTACGGTAGACTCTTATTAAATAGGAACTCAAGCCACTGACACTTTCAAGTAGCAGGCCAAAAAAATTGATGAACACTGTACTTTAAATAGACATTAAGCCCGCCTGCACAGCGTGTTCGTAGCGCGTTGGACTACGGGTGACTAGCCCTCTGTGAGTGCAGGTTCAATTCCGTGGGCTGGCAGAAAAGCCCCAGGTTCACGATGTTCGGGGCACCGAACCGAAGGGTTACGATGTCCATGGCACCGAGCTGAAAGCTGAAGCACTTCTGGATCGGACAAAAAAAAAATAGACACTAAAATACTGTAAAATTAATTTCTAGTGCTGTGAATAAGCTTTGCACACCATATTTTTGTCTTCACCTCCGACCAGTTCACTGTTTGTGAACATGCCAGTTTGTTGGGATCTATTGCTGTTCAGATTGTATTCTCACCCAAGCTAGAACCAGGTTACAAGTAAGTGTAAACATGTAGTGCTTTATCTTCAAGAATAAGGTGGAAATATTTATGAGGCTTTTTTTTAAAAGTGATTAGAGAGGTGGACATGAATAAAAAAGCATGCAGAAATTGGATGCACAGGTCTGTAGTGTTCTAACTGGCACAACTAGACTCTCTTCTTCTCTCGTTTGTTCTTCACGACCAATTTTATCACTCTTATTGTGATATATAATTGATCTTTGACAAGATTTTTTACGTTGTGCAATTATGCGCCTATGGTGATTAGACCAGCACACCCGATTTCAGCCAGCTGTTTATTTACTAGGGTACCCTTGTCCTAGAAAAGTCCTTTTTGCAGTATATTTTGGCTTGGATTTACACCTTTGCGATTATCTTTTTGCCGTATATTTGGGCTTTATGATCTATGCCAAAGAGTTTTTCGAGGCGTATGTTAGCAATTTTCAGTTACTACTCTGCATTTTTCCTGGCCCTGGGAAACACTGGACTGGGGCCACGCACAAATAATGTAGAGGGTCTTTTGATTAGGCTCTATCAGCGCAACTTAGATTTTGCGCTAAAAAACATCACCCACCCTGGTACTTCCTGGAATGTTAGTTGTGAGAACAACAGTACCCTGCCCGGTTGTTTCGTTAGCGCTAAAACACAACTTTAGGATTTGCGCTCTGCCGACTTTACCCAATAGCTTTATCTGCCCTTGGCCTCTTATACAGAGTTTACCACAATCTTCCCATGTGTCGTCACAATATGTTACAGTGTTTTCAAAGTCCTTGCCAAGACCTTTGATTTGTTACACATCGTTCTCATTGATTTTTGCCCCACAGCTGGCAATTTGTTTGTGGCCCTTTACTCCGGGGTAGTTGGGATTCGTTCACATACAACTACTAGACTTTCTGAGTTGAGAAAAAATTTTAATCATCACCTTCGGCGGGTGGTACCGGGCCCGAAGGAAGTAAGGAATAGTACCACTGCAACCTACAAGGCATGTCGTAAGAGGCGAATGATGTAAGACCTAGGGAAGCTACCCTAGTAAATAAAAAGCTTCACATAAATTGGATGTGCTGGTCTACTTGTAGGCGCATAACTGACACAATGTACAATCACGCTTATGCTTAGTTCACATACTAATCACACAGAGCGGTCGATATGGAGCATCCAAAGACGACGAAATCATCACCTGAGCTAATGTATGTGTTTTACTACTTTCAGCTTGCTGAATGGGGCTGAGCGTCTATAAGAGTGGAATGTCCTGCCCGAGTGCACAGATTTTGTTTTTACTCAGTTTTTTTACCCAGTTTTGAAACAAACAATTAGATGCAATTTAATCATAGCTGTTTTCTTCATTGACAGATTATGATGTTGTTGTCACACAAGGAGATATGAGTGAACTGAAATGTTCCGCTGTTGAAATGCTACTTTCTTTTGAGTGCAAGTGCAAAGAAAGTGATATTGAAGAGGTTATTTTTGGTAGATATGTGAATGACAAAAATGCTCCTGTGCCTCTTGCGAAACTGACTAAAAATGCAACATTGGAAGTGAGTTCTGCAATGGTGAGTTGATGCTATACAGCTTTGCAGCAGGAGATAATCTAAGCTGCCACAAAATGTGGTGTCTTCTTCACCTTTCACCCCTAGGGAGGCAGAGGTCAGCAACCAAAGATTTCCAAGCCCTCCTATCCAAGGCCATCTTTTCAGATCTCTCCACTCTCTCCCCATTTTCTTGCATTCCGTTTCCAACTTCTGTCCTTCCTTGCGGAATCCTTCTTCTTCCTTGGATGGCGAGCTAAGAAATTCCCTGGTTGTGGTTTCTGTAGATATCTAGTGTTTTTTACGGGTTGGGTAGTTAGCCCCATGCCAAACCTCCTTAGTCAACCGGTAACCACTGAGGGAAAATGTGATGTGAGATACATATTCCGGATATTTAACATCATAATTAGTCTAATGATGATGATGTTGTTTATATCGATGGGTCTGTGCATCATGGTGAGAAGCCAGGATGGGGTTTCTTGGCTAGCTTGCATGGTAGGGTTGTTGCGGAGCGAAATGGAGCATACAGGACAACTACTTCCATTATGAAGATTGAGGCCGTTACTGTTGCCCTCCATTGGCTCTCTGTGACTCTTTTTACTGAGGCCTTTATTGTTTCTGAGTATTCTTTATTGTTGTTGATGCTTTAGAAGGTCGAGATTGTCAGGTTGCGATATGAGTGGATGTAGCCTGTAGAGGTTTCCAACCTCCAGAGACTCATATGGATCTACTGTCATGGTCATGTGTGTGTTTACAGTAACGAGAGCGACATGCAAGTATTGATTGTTGGGGAGTTTAAGATGGATAGGGGGGATGTTCTTTGGTTTCTTGGTGACCTACTGTCGGATGAGGACACTAAAATTGATGTTGAATCAATCCAGCGATTTATGGAGTTTGGAATTATATGTTGTGCAAGTAGAGATGTATGCCGGAGGGGGCAGGGTGAGGAGTGTGTTTAAACAGCGAGCCACAGGAACCATCAGTATACATACCCTTCGGCACCTATTGATGGAGACTGAGTACCTATGGATCTGTCCGCAGTGCAGTCGGTCCAATAACACATAAAGTTTTTTTCTCACATGTATACAGTTTTAGTTAACTCGTAGAGGAAAGGGTAGAACTATAGGCAATTTTTAAAAATGTATCATGTAAAACGATAAACATGTTTTGGGATTGTATACATGTATATTTATATAGAAGTGAGCATATGTAGCTTAAGTGGTAGTGCGCTCGATCACAACCCAAGCGTACATGGTTCAAACTCCATGACACACAGTTTAGAAGCAAATTCGTTTCGGTGGGATTTTTACGAGAGGTAAAAAAAAGACCTCACTTTTCAGAAAGCAATGGCAAACTACTGAATGTATAGGTGGTGTCTGGAAAATCAATGGCTCGTTTACTGTGCTTGATGGCTATGTCCTGTGAAGGATGTGCCACGATTTTCATTTTTTTCATATATTATATGACCTTTTCATCTTTGCAGATGGTCAGTTGGCAAGGGTTTTACTGTAACAACTTCTCAGTGTGCTTGTCTATATTAGCTTTCAACTCATCTCTAAGACTCTTTTCAAAAGATACTGTACCTTTGCATAATGTATTTTTCCACATAACTTAATCATCAGCTAGTTTTTCCCATGCGTTGGGACTGATAGAAAAGGTTCATTTAGGCTTTGCAGACATCCTTATGTGGTCTGCCTTGGTGCCTCTTCCCTTCCGAAAGTACACAGAACAACACTTGTTGTGGTATACAGATTTTATCCATTCTTTTCACAAGCCCTAGCCATCTTAGTCTTCTACAGTTGAGCACGTCCATGATGGATGGCAAGGTTGCACGCTGCAGTACTTCAGAGTTGGTTATCTTGTTGTACCACTTGATGTTCATAATCTTCTAGAGACGTCATAGATGAAAGGGATTGTGTAAAATGTTATGTTCTCGTTGTTACTAAGTGGACTCTATTTTTATGCAGTGAATTTCTCAAACAGGCTATGACAACCAAGACCAGTTCCTGGCCTTTACATGTGGTTCGTGTGAACCCAACAGAATCATTTTTACAGGAGCCTAAAATCCAGTGAGTTGGATAAAGAAGTGTCAGCAAATGAGAACTGGTGAAGAGCGTACTCCATGTACAAGTTACCCTGGTTACAGACTGCATTACTGCAGTTCAGCTAAGCAAGTATAGATCAAAGAGGGAAACCCAGTCTCAAAATGCAGTGCACTTGCCACGCATGTTGTAAGAGGCGACTAAGGAGGTTTTGCTGAAATCGGATGCACATGTCCTAAACGTGTATAAGTCTGTGCGTTTAGGGGCCTGCCAAACCAATGTGCAACGTATACACGTTCTTGGCAAAGATCAAACATATTGACCAGGGTCAGCAGCAGTCATTCTCAGATCGTCAATGGGCATCTTGCACCCATTGTCATCTAGGTCTTCCTCTCATTCTTCTTCCAGGTGGTTCCATTCCTTCCAAAATGATTTTCTCTAGGCATTCATGTCGTTTGATGTGTCCGAAATATTTAATTTTCATTGTTTTTATGCTTTGTAATAGCCAACTTTCTTTAATATCAAGCTGTTGCAGAACAGAAGCATTTGTTCTTTTCTCTGTCCATGATCTCTGCCATTTTGTCAATGTTCCATGGCTCACAACCATATGTTGCCCAAGGGAAAGCGCAGGCTCCTAAACACATGCCTTTTTATATGTCCAAATAAAATACCTCACTTTTCTTATTTGTAGCATCAACTAGTTTGCTTTGATTTTGAGTTCTTTCTAGATAGGTCTATTTGTTCTCTTCTCTGTTCATGGTATACGGAGTACTCATCTGTAACACTTATTTTCAAAAACACATGTTTTTCTTCTGCCTTGTTAAATGTCCATGCTTCACACCCATACGTTGCCACCGGGAATATACATGCTCTTAGTATTCTTATCTTTGTTTTTCTATAGAAGACTGCAAACTTTATCCTAACAGCAAGGTTCATCATCTAGCTTGACGAACAAGATCAATGTAGATTAAGACAAACGAACTGTAACAACCTTATTCCCTGTACCGTTGAAATAGATTTTTAGCTGTTTTATTGATAGGACCATTGTCGTTGCACTTTGGTGAGTAATCATGTGTGCTCCGATCTCTTTAACTGATTGGCTACCGAATTGAAAAACAGTTTTTGTCGGAATTCAATTTATGACATAATTTTCCATTGCAGGTAAGTGTACTAATTCAACTGCAGTTTCACTAATTATTAACCGATATTTATGAGTAATATACCGTTTTGCAGGTAAATGAATTTTCTTTAAGATAAATCTAAAAAAATACACAGTGGCACTCCCAGCGGCTTATGGGAGCCAATCAGTTAAATTATATTTTGATCTTTGTATAATGTTCTTTTTTGCAGATAGCGCACATCTACCACAATTTAGAATGGATGTTTAATTTTGGAAGCCATGACATAACAGCATGGCATTATTACACTACTTCAGAAATGGCTGGGTTGTATTCATGCTCTATAATAGTCTTAATTGATACAGAAGAAATTGTTTACAACAGTACCCTATTTCTGATTGTTAAAGGTAGGGTGAATGTAAGATTTTATTAGTGGGAGTCACCCGTGGTGAGAAATCCGGCTGGGGTTTCTTGGCTTATGCGCATGGTAGGGTTGTTGCAGAGCGAAGTGGGGCATACAGGACACTTACTTCTAGTATGAGGATGGAGGTTGAGGCCGTTACTGCTGCCCTCCATTGGATTTCTGGGACTTCATTTACTGGGGCCGTTGTTGTATCTGACTCTCAGTCGATGCTTCACAAGATCCAGAAGGGCAGGTTTCGGTATGAGTGGATGTCGTCTATAGAAGTTTCTAACCTCCAGTGGCTTACGTGGATATACTGTCCTGGGCATGCGGGTGTTTGCGGTAATGAGAGAGCGGCCAGGCTTGCATCAACTGCATCGATTGTTGGGGAGTTGAAGATGGATAAGGGGATATTCTTCGGTCTCTTCGAGACTCTCTGTTGGATGAGGACACTAAAATCGATGTTGAATCGATCAAGCGATTTAAGCAGTTTGGAGTTACCCATTGTTCAAGTCGAACTGGATGCCTGAGAGGCAGAGTGAGAGGTGTGTTTAATCAGCGAGCCACAGGAACCATCAGTATGCATACTCTTCGATATCTGTTGGGGGAGACTGAGCACCTATGGGTCTGCCCGGAGTGCAATGACGCCAGTTTAGTAACCAATAACCCGTGTTGTGCTGGGACCCGCAAGGGAAGCAAAGAATATTAACACTGCTGCCTACAAGACATGTCATAAGAGGCAACTGAGGTATGAGTCTAGGGAAGCTACCTTAGTAAATAAAAAGCGCTGCAGAAATCGGATGTGCTGGCCTACTTGTAGACACATAACTAGCACATCATAGCATCGCTCGTAGGCTTGGATCACACACAAATCATAAAGAGTTTTTTTTTCTTTCTTTTTCTTTCGTCCGCTTTCAACTCAGACGAAGTTTCATCTCTGAAACTGATTTTGCGTGAAAATCCGTTTTTCCAATTTCTTACAATGGCAGCAGCGTGCACATTGTAAATTACTTTACACTGGCAGCCGTGTGCTCAATGTACTCGTAATTAGTATTCCTCGCCATACAGGCAGATTTTCTCCGACTTCAGAGGTACTCACGTTATCGTCCTGAGTAAGACCAGGGACTCGAACAAATGCCGGACAGTAGGTTCGAACCCGAGCTATGAGGCGTCTCACAGCTAGCAGGCCGAGCTACTATCAACTACTCTAGGCAGTCCCCGTAAAGAGTTGTTAACATGTGGTTGATATGGAGCGTTCGACGAAGAAGAATTAGTAAGATACTCATTTTCAACTTTTCGCACTGCCTAAGAGAGACTAGTCGACCTCAACTCTGCTGGATGTAGAGCCAGGCGCAGAACACACAATGTAGAGTCGTCAGAGTATAGAGAGAAAAAAAAAGTTTAGGAACCAACTTTCACAAACTTGATGATCTAACACAGCGTTTCCCAAACTGGGGTCCGCAAGGTATTCACAGGGGGTCCTCAAGAATGATTTTTTACATTTTAAACACAAAATACATTTTTAAAACATGTTTAAAAACAGAGGTAAACTATTTCAGCTGCGAAATCACAGGACCCGGACCAGATAGAAGTCTAAATGTCTGACAGGACAAAATGAAAGATCATTTAAAGTTTTCCTCAGTCTGAGAAATTGTAGCCAGCTTAACTGTTGGTGTCATGTAATAGTAACTCCATCGCTATAAGATTTTCTTATATAGAAACTTTTGGTGTCCGCGGCAGCAAAATGTATTGTAATAGGGCGTCCGCGGTAATGCAAAGTTTGGGAACCGCTGATCTAACACAACCGGATGATCTTGATCTAACACAACCGGATGATCTTAGTATAGGAAAACACCTCACTTTACTAGGGAAGCGATTTGGGGTAGTTCGTCACAAAAAGTCTGCATGGGCCTTCTCTGCAAGCTCATGTGGCAGAATGGTCAAGGAAGCCAGTGGTGCATTCAGTATGACAACAAGCAGCATGACAATGGAGGTACTGGCGGTGACCAATGCACTACTCTAGCTAGAGTCACAAAACTACACTCATGCGTGCATTTTGAGTGACTCATTGAGTAGGATCCGAAAGGTGGAGACCGGTTCGGTGTGCAGGCAGTTGACTGAATCACTGCAGGCGTCATCAATTTGAAGAATTACACTTGTCTTTGTTCCGGGGCACATGGATGTCGTTGGCAATGAGAGAGCAGACAGGCTGGCTGGCTCTGCCGCTATATCAGACGGCCAGCCAATGGACAGAGCTGACATCGTGAACGCCCTCATAGAGCGTGGCCGCAGAGAAGACCTTCATCTAAACCAATCCATGTCAACTACTAGATTGCGAGCACTGGGTTTGAAGATTGGTGTGGCAAGAAAAGAACGGTACAACAGGTATGCGAGTAGGCTCATCAATCAAAATAGAACTCCACGGTCAGTCACTGGACGCTGATGGAGATATTGCGAAGGAGATCGGAGCACCTATGGACATGTCCGGAGTGTAATGAAGATATTCCAAACTGAAACTGAAACACCTCACTTTTTTATGTAGAGGAGTTCTTTAATTCTTCTTTCACTTTCAATGTTTCTTTTATGTTTGTCTTATTTGTTTCAATACAGATCCATTGCCTCATATTCAACTGCCTATGGACGTAATTAATTTTGCTTATGAAATACTAGCATTTCTGGTAGCCCTGACAGTTTTCTGTACCTTGTTTGTACTGATATGTTTGTGTACAGAAGAGAAAACATCAGGTTAGATATCATGTTTCATTACTATTTACTGTCTGTCTTTGTGTTAGAATCTTGCCAGAGTGGTCACCGGGGCCCAAGTTTGGGGGGTAAAGAATAGAACCACTTTTACCTGCCATGCATGTTGTAAGAGGTTTGGCTGAAATCGGATGCATGGGTCCTAAACGCGTACAAGTCTATGCGTTTAGGGGCCTACCAGACCAATGTGCAATGTATACATGTTCTTGGCAAAGATCAAACATATCACAAAGAGGATTAAAATTGGTCGTAAAGAACGAACGCAAAGAATAAGAAGAAATGTTGGAATCTATGTTTAGTTTGGTCTCTTTGAAATCGCATTTGTTTTGCCGGGCTGCTAAGGGGTGCAAAGTATAGTAACACTGTAACCTACAAGGCATGTCGTAAGAGACAGTGGGTAGGGATCTAGGGAAGCTACCCTTGTAAATAAAAAGCGTCTCAGAAATAAGATTTGCTGGCCCACTTGTAGGCGCATGACGTACAATCGCTCTTAGACTCAGATCACATACACATCACAAAGAGTGGTCGATATGGAGCGTTCGAAGAAGAAATGTCTAAAAACAATTTGGCACAATGTTTTTATATTCTTCTTTACACCTAGGGAGGCACAGGTCCGCAACTACGGTTTTCCAAGGCCATCTTTTCCAGATCTCTCCATTCTGTCCCCATTGTCTTGCATTCCTTTTCCAGCTTATGCCTTCAGGCGTTCCCTTAGCTCTATTACCATGGGGTTGCGTTTTTATTTACTGGAACACATTTGAGTGGTAGTCGGGAGCGCGGATGCAGTACGGCGATTGCAGTAATAATGGGAACAGTAATAAAGTGATATAAATTTTGATTTTAAAAAATAATAACTGATATAAACTTATTTCTGATTTTTTTGTTCACTCGCTTTGAATTCTTATGTAACCATGGTACCTCTGTCTGATTTTGTTCCCCAATTCAAGCGAGCCGTACTCAGCTCTTGACAGGACTTCAGAGGTCCTGTCTGGCCGAACAGATTAGAGTGCTGGCTCCCATTTGGGAGACATTACAGGCAGTGAAATTTGACACTGCATATTCGCTTCAAGTTAAAAGAATTTTCAGTGTGTAGCTGGAACAGTGTGTAGATGGATAAAATTACTCAAGAGTCGAATTCAGATAATGATGAAATAAATGAACTGCTTTTTGCAGATGATCAGTGCCTGATACATCAAAATGAACAAGATCTACAACATCATATTGACACTTTGAACAATAATTGTGTGAAACATGACATGAAAATCAACAACACTAAAACAGAAATAATGAATATGGGAAGAAAACATAATAATCTAGACCTCCATGTCAATGGCACTAAAATAAACCAAGTGAAAGAATTCAAATACTTAGGAAGCATATTCACAGAAGACGGAAAACTAGATAGAGAGATAGAGGCTAGAGTACAAAAAGCAAATGCTGTAACCTACCAGCTAGCCCCATTGTTAAGGCACCCAAAAATTTCACAGGCAGCTAAGAAACAAATGATCAACAGCATTTTTATACCTACTTTGTGTTACCAGAGCCAAACATGGACATTGAGCAAAGCGCAGTCACAAAAATAACTACATGTGAAATACGTTGCCTGAGAAAAGTTACCAACAACACAAGAAAAGACAGAATCACCAACATCAGCATAAGAAAGAAAGTTGGCACAAAACCGTGCTTGAATTATATAGATAAACAAAGAATGAAGTGGTTTGGCCACTTAATAAGAATGCATCCAAACTCCACAGTATACAGAGTCTTCTACAACAGAACATCGGGAAAGAAGGCAAGAGGAAGACCACGGAAAAGATGGTTAGATGGCGTGGCAGCATCCTGTGAAAGAGCAAAGATAACAATCACACAAGCCACCAGAACAGCGCAAGACAAAAACAGAAAACCACAACACTGGGCAACAACCCGGTAGCAGTGTGACGACAAAGAAGAAGAAGAAGAAGAAGCTGGAACAGGCTGCTTTTAATGCTTCATCTAGGTGTGGGTCTGTCAGGCAGGATCGGTTTGAATCTTTGATGATTTACATAGATGAAAAAGGTACTTCCCATAGATATCTTGAACCAAAGCATGAAAATATTTTGATTTATTTAGTTTTAAAATTTTTATATCTCTCTCTCGATCACCGCTTAGACTGATGTACTAGATTTCCCCATAAATTCAGTTGTTGTTTTGAGGGATTCTGTACAGCTTCTCATTTCGCTCGGTATTTTTCGGCCAGGTTTCGTTTCTCAGGCCTGCTAGTAGTCGGCAGTCTTGCAGTAGGTGCTCTGTCGTCATGTCCGCCTTCTCGCAGTGGCACAGGCTAGTTGTGTCAATTTTAAATTTGTTGTAAAGGTGGGACCAGAGTCTGTTATGGCCGGCACGGAGGGGGAATACGTCAAATTGTTTGCTACCGGACAGACCATAATACCCATCTTTGGCACTGTGTTGAGGGTGGGCTTGCGACCACTTCTCTCTATATTGCCATCCGATGGTTGTTTTAGCATTTTTATTTATTTTTATCTATTTGATAAAGATTGTGGGCATCTGTTGCTTGGCTGTAGTGAGCTTCACAACCCAAGAGAACGTGGTTCAAACTCTGTGCAGGGCAGTTTAAAAGCAAATTTGTCGCGTTAATTTTACGAATGGTAAAAATAGACCTCATCGTTTAGAAAGCAATGGCAAACTACTGAATGTATAAGTGGTGCCTAGAAAATCAACTTCTTTTACTGTGGTTGATGACGACATCATGTGACGATTTTCATTTTATAATGCTGTTAATTTCATTTTATAAAGACAACGACTCGTTTACTGTGGCCATGTAAAATGACGGCCACACAAAAGGTGGACCTCAGAGATAACAGAGGCGACGAAAGACACTGTTTATGAAGTGCACACAAAAGCCTGTTCTAGAAATCTCTTCTTACCCTGAAGCTGTGAGACAAAACAGGACTGGATAAGAGAAAGAAAGACAAGGTGCATAGAGAGGCTCTCTCCTGGTGTCTCCTTTTTTTTGACCTGACAATGAAAGGCAAAAACAGGATTAGAGGATAGATAGATAGATAGACAGACAGATAGAAAGAAAGAAGACAGACAGATAGATGATAGAACAAAATGTTATATTTACCATCCATAATTTACTTATTAAGTAACTATGTTACAAATTTATATTTGTTCTTTTTTTCCCTCTGCTATCTCTTCATTCAACTTCCACCATCTTCAAGTCAAGGAGAAACGGCAGAAATTTTACAGATGGAAGATGCAAAGAAAAGAGATAAAAATATCTTCAAAAGCAAGCAAGGTTTTTCGAACAAAATCAGAAGGAAGTTAATAGTGAATTCTACGATTGAATTTTAACAACAAAGAGAGAGGTCAAAGATAGATTTTAGCATGGAGATCTGAAAGGATGTTGACCAGCAGGGAAAATTTTGCTACTCTTTGACTTGTGGAACTACTTTCCTTGTGTATAAACTTTGCCATATCAAGCACACAGGAGGGAAGATTACAAAATAATTGTTCAGTATTTTGTCGTCTTTCATGCCTTCTCTCTTTTCTTTCTTTTCATATTGCATCCATGACCATTAACTGATTGTGTATGAGCCATCACTTTTTTTTTAACCGATCCAGAAGCACTTGAGCTTTCAACTCTCTGGCTCGGTGCCGTGGACATCGCAACCCTTTGGTTCGGTGTCACGAACACAGTGAACCTGTGGCTTTTCTGCCAGCCTGCGGAATTGAACCCGCACTCACAGGAGCTTGAGCCGACACTTTAAAGATCCACAATGCTTATCGCAGGGATGTGTCGTCATTTTAAAGATTGGACATATTTCGTTGCTTTTTCATTACTTTCCGTTCCTATTTGACTTTTTTATTAACTGAAAACTACTTGAAACTGAAGTGTAAATGATAATGAATACATATCATTGTGGCCAATATAAAGAAAGCAGTCTGACTTATTTATTCAATCAAGACCCTGCGAAAATTGGATTTTTGTGCTCCCAACTTCAATTTTTGTATTTAATAAATGCTATTATGTTTCCTTCATAGTTAACATTGCATTATATTTGCAAATACAGTCAATATTTTGTGAAACAACATCCATTTGTCTTCAATTTGATATATAATAAGTATATATAAATCGTATTTAGAAACAATATTTTAGTTTTGCTAAACTACGGGTGAGCAATGTTTTTGAAACTAAAGCAATAATTCTGTTCAGAGGCTAAAAAAAATATGCCGCAAATCAGTTAACAAATGAAGCTGTCAATTTTAAAGTGTTTTTCTTGCGTTCGCCCACTATGAATTCAGACATAGTCCGGGCACCTGCAATTGCACTTCTTACTGATTTTTATGTGGCGGCCTGCTTTCCTTATCAGGTCCACCGCAAGCTGTCAATGAATGTCAGGCCTGGTGGTGTTTTGTAATATAGCAGTTAACTTTGCTCAGTTTGAATCCTTCCTTCATAGGATAGCGGAGGACTGGTTCATAGTTTTTGTTTCAGGCTGCACTGTTCTCCACAACGTTATCTTGAATCTGTCACTCTCATCTTCTATGTTGCTAACTTCTTAAGGGGGGATTCTGGTCTTTAAACTTTTTCATTACTTTCATATTAATGTAGAATTTGTATTACAATTTTGAGATATTATGACTTAAAGAGTAAAAAAGTTTTCAAAATATGTCAACGTGTTGCCATGGAAACAATAAAAAATGGCAACCAAACACAAAATTTTTAATCCCTAAGGCTTTGAAAGAAATGAATATAAATGAATTATGTTTTCACTCTAAGGTAGAGCAATTGTAATATCTAAAAAATTACACATGATTTTTAGGATATATTTAAATATTACATTTTTAATGAAATTTTGGGTAAACACATCCCCCAAAAACAACTTTTTTTGACCAAATTTTGAGGAATTGTTACCACAAATTTATAAAAATTAAACATTTAATATATCCTAAAAATCATGTGAAATATTTTAGATATTACAATTGCCACTTAGAGTGAAAACAGAATTCATTACATTCATTAGATTCAGAGCCTTAGGGATTCAAATTTTGTTTTGGTGGCCATTTTGAATTGTTTCCATGGAACGCTTTGACATTTATTTTTTACTAATTTTTTCGACTATTCTAAGTTATAATCTTTCAAGACGGTTATACAAATTTTACATTAATATGAAAACAACGAAAATAGCTTCTTGATCCCCATACCACGAATCCCCCTTAATGTATTCCTTTCCTACCCACACTTTCCTATACCCACACTTTCCTATACACATCAATTTTTCGTACTAGATCCTTCTTTTTTTAATGCTTCATATTGAGCACTTGTTAAACCACTGTATGTGATCCGACCCTAAGAGCGATTGTACGGTGTGCCAGTTATGCGCATACAAGTAGGACCTCTCATCTTATTTCTGTACCGCTTTTTATTTACTAGGGTAGCTCATCTAGGCCCCTACCCCAGTCGCCTCTTACAACATGCCACGTAGGTCACAGTGTTAATATTCTTTGCTCCCCTTGTGCGTCACAACAAGACACAGGCGCTACCATAATATGAACAGATTAGAACAAGTTGGCATTTTGTGTCTCACAACAGAACACAATTGACGCCACGGACATATGTATATAAATTCTTATTCTGCGTTCTCACTAGACTGGAATTTTGGATTCTCTAATAAAGACAGCCGTCTGCCTCAGATTATCTCCACGCCATACAGTTTGTCTTGGACGCTGATGTAAGTGGGCCACCTCTTTTTTCTCAAGTCTGCATACTGGGGCAGTTCTGTAGGATATAATTCCTATGATTTCTGCTTCCCCGTTTGTGCCTACCTCTTCCCGCAGTAAGTTTTGACCACCGTCGTGATGGTAGGTCTGACATTCTTACTGCGTGGCTAAATCTCTGAGGCAGATTGGCGACCATAGAATCCATTTTGCCATTCCTCATTGTGAGGGGTCGTTGCACCATGTTATGCGCCTTACGGCCTGGTGCATCCGTTTTCTGCAAGCATTTGTTTTGGGTTAGCATTCCCTAGCGGACACGTGCATCCGATTTCATCCAAACCTCTTAGTCGCCTCTTACGACATGCGTGGCAGGTAACAGTGGTTCTATTTTTACACCCCAAATTTGGGCCCCGGTAACCACTCGGGCGGTATATAAATTTAAGATTGGCAATCCACTCATGCGAACAGGCATCCCAGACTGCAGAGTGTATACTTAGGCAAACTAACTGGTACAGTATAATGAAACAGCACTGCAAAGGAAACCAAACTGACCTTTCTGAGATCTACAAAAGACATTGAAGTGTATACAAGAGGCGGCATTGAATTTATAGACAATATTTCAAACGAATGAAAGGAAGGACAGACAGTATTTCAAGCGAACAAAATGAAGGAAGAAACTTCAGGATCCTCCATATTTTCTTAATGTGAGTTGTATTTCACATTTTCCGTGAGACTCATTTTTACACAAACACACATTTTGTAATTTGAAACCAAAACAGAAAAATGTGTTCCATATTTTAAATAGAGCTGTGATAAAATTCGCTATTTTTATGAAACTCTTCATGAATAAAAGGAAGAAAATTGTAAAACTGGTTTTGTTTTTTTACCATACCCACTGAAAGCTATATATATATATATATTTTCATATTCATTATCAACTTTATCTACTGCGACTGTTGCATAGCTTCATGATGTCAAGTGGCAGTAGTGATGTCTCATTGAAATTGCTTCATTCAAACTTTAAATACTGTTTTGGTATTTGTCTTCTGTAAATGCTGTACCAATCTACTGTTTGTGGGCTGTAAATGATGTTTGTGAAATCTGCAATCTGCTGTTTAGTGTGCTGTAATTACTGTACCAATCTGCTGTTTGTGTGCTGTAATTACTGTACCAATCTGCTGTTTGTGTGCTGTAAATACTGTACCAATCTGCTGTTTAGTGTGCTGTAATTACTGTTCCATTTTGCTGTAAGTGCTGTTTGTGGCCTGTAATTACTGTTCCATTTTGCTGTTTAACATGCACTTGTCAAGCAAATTGATTGAGGATGTTTTCAACTAAAAAGTACAGATATTTCAAATATACTCTATGTATTGTCTTCAATTTTCTTGGTTAATTGTTTATGTTTACTTTGTATTTAGTCACATATCATCATTATTTTGAACAGTTAAGCTTGTACCTCTACTTATGGATTATAAAGTGTTGCTATGTAAAAGTAAAGGAACCCTATACCATGGTATAAGGCATCAGTTTAGCCTGTATTTCTATTGACCGTGGCACGATAGGTATGTGGTCAGCATCCGTCGCTTACTCCAGCATGTCTGCCCAGTTCAGGCTGGGACCTGTCTATGGGTAAATCTTTGCCTGTTTGTTGTGTTAGAATCTATGCCAGACTTTTCCTGAGTTCCCTAGGGATTGTTGCAGGAGCTCATGCTTTGTGCAACATTCTCAGTAGATGGTGTGCAATTTCTGCCAATAAGGACAAAGATATATGGAATAACCTGGTGCAATGAAGCCAATCTAGAGTCTTTACCTATGCTATTGTGTTGTGTTCCATATAAGACCTTTAATATAGACAACACCTGCTGGGAATTCCTTTCGCAAGATTGATATCAGGGAAGATTGCAGTAAAACTATGTAGCAATGGCGAAACACATAAAAACACTGTACTGTAGTTTTACAAAACATAATAACAATACATAGCAATGTTTCAACAAGAAGGCTTTTTTTTTTGATCCAGAAGCACTTGAGCTTTTCGGCTCGGTGCCATGGACATCGTAACCCTTCGGTTCGGTGCCACGAACACCGTAAATCTGGGGAATCTGTGGCTTTTTCTGCCATCCGCGGAATTGAACCCGCACACACAGAGGGATAGTCAACCGTAGACGAACACGCTGGGCAGACTGACAACCAGAAGGCTTGATAAAGGCCTTTTGGTTGAAACGTTGCTGTGTATTGTTTTGTATTTTGTAAAACTACAGTACTTTGTTTGTACATGTTTCACAAAATCATCAAATGGGGCACTGCAACAACACAGGAATTTGTACAGCTGAGAATTATGGTACTGCTGAGGTGCAGAGAACACAAACTGCACCCAAAAAAAAAAAACACACACAATGCCAACATGTCTAACATTGATCATGTATGCCCTGTCTGTGGTAAGGGATTGTGTTTCAGGATTGGATTCTAGTCACTTCCACACTCACTAGAGTGTTGCTACAACACACACCTGAGGCGGTTGTTATCATCGCTTGTGATGGACAGCTATTATAACACCATTTGTTTTCTTGACACAGTGTTTTTTTTAACTTTTGCTTGGTAAATGTTCGTTGTTCAAAGTGTTGTTGTGTCCTTGTTTTTATGTTTTGTAAAATTACATGAATTCAAATTTTTTTTGTTTCGATCCAGCAGTACTTGAGCTTTCAGCTCTTCGGCTCGGTGCCACGAAAACCGTAAATCTGGGGAACCTGTGGCTTTTCTGCCAGACCACGGAATTGAACCCGCACTCACAGAGGGCTACCATTCAAATTTGTTAAAATTATGTTTACTGGGACGTCGATAAAACACGTACTACGCTAATTCCGGGGTTCTGTGCCAACTTGAGCCACAAAATTGTTGCTATCCATGCAGTTGAACTACAAGTTACATGATCCGTTACTTTGCTGGGGCTCGCAAGGGGAGCAAATAATAGTAACACTGTGACCTACAAGGCATCTCATAAGCTGTGATTGAGGTAGGGGCCCTGGGAAGCTACCCTAGTAAAAAAAAGAGGAACCCGAATAGCTGAGAATCATCGTATTGTTGAGTCACAGAGAAACGAGCAGCGCGAATAGACAGAGCACACAACACGCACATATCTATCCTTGATCATGTATGCCCCACCTGTGGTCGGGGATTCTGTTCTAGGATTGGACTCTACAGTCACCTCCGCACACACCAGAGAGGTGCAACAGCACACGTCTGAGATTGTTGTCATCATCGCTTGCGATGGACGCTATTACCTAGTAAATAAAAAGCATAGCAGAAATTGAATGTGCTGGCCTACTTGTAGATGCTTAACTGGCACAATGTACAATCACTCTTAGGCTCAAATCACATACAGATCACAAAGGGGGTGTAAACAAGTGATCGATATGGAGTGTTCGAAGAAAAACAAGATCCTTTACTTTAGAATCTAAATTACAAGTACCTTAGAAGTCTGAGTAAAGCTTGCCTGAATGGCAAGGGACACTGTTGATAAGGAAAGCTAACCTTCAAGCAAAAATCTGTCAGAAGTACCACATTAGGCGGCCTGTATTCATCATCATCATGTGTCGGCTGTCGTAGACGATCATGAATTTCCACAAATCTCTGGTGTTTGCTATCATCTCAGATGTTGACGCTCTTCTGTGCCATGAAGTCAGGCTGTCCAAAATTTTCTTTCTCTGTCTTGTCTACTCTTGAATTTATCGGTTTTTACCAGGTATGCTAAATCTCCCGTCCTCATCACATGACCGAAGATTGATGATAAGCTTTCTCTGTGTCTTGACCTCATTCAACACATTCGTCATTCTAACAGTTCATGGGATTCTCATCATTCTTCTGTAAAACCACATCTCTGTAGCCCTCAGAGATTTTTCGATCTGTTTTATTATTGACCACGACTCACAACCTTATATCAGTATTGGTTCTATGTAGCACTGTATAACTCTCATTCTGATATCTTCTTCTTTTGTCGTTACACTGCTACCGGGTTGTTGCCCAGTGTCGTGGTTTTCTGTTTTTGTCTTGCGCTGTTCTGGTGGCTTGGGTGATTGTTATTTTGCTCTTTCACAGGATTCTGCTATGCTATCTAACCATATTTTTCGTGGTCTTCCTCTTGCCTTCTTTCCCGATGTTCTGTCGTAGAAGTCTCTGTATATTGTGAAGTTTGGATGCATTCTTATTAAGTGGCCAAACCACTTCATTCTTTGTTTCTCAATATAATTCAAGCAAGGTTCTGTGCCAACTTTCTTTCTTATGCTGATGTTGGTGACTCTGTCTTTTCTGGTGTTGGTAATTTTTCGCACGCAGCGCATTTTACATGTAGTTATTTTATGTGACTGCGCTTTGCTCATTGTCCATGTTTGGCTCTGGTAACACACTGTAGGTATAAAAATGCTGTTGATCATCTGTTGCTTAGCTGCATATCAATTGACATATTTCATAATGGGCGAAAAATACACACCGGTGGCTACATAAGTGTGCAAGACTTGACAATTTTGTAAATAAACAAACAAACACATGTGCTATTTAATTTTAAAAAAGGTTACACAATTCTCAAACATTTATTGTACCAAGATCTATCCAACAGGGAGTCGATATTAAACAAAATTAGATACGGAGAAAAAATAACATTACTTCTGCGTTCTCACTAGATTGAGATTTCGTTCTCTAATAAAGGCCACCGTCTGCCTCAGATTGTTAGCCATTCCATACAGTTTGTTTTGGGCTGTGTAAGTGGGCTATCTCTTTCTTCTCAGGTCTTCATACTGTGAGTAGTTTTGTAGGATATGCTCTGTTGTCATACTCGCCAAGCTTCATGAATGCAGCTCGTTGGTGCCTTTCTTGAATTTAGTGTACAGGTGGTGTCTCATTCTTTTGTGATCCGTCCGGAGGCAAAGTATGGCAGTCTGGTCCTTTCTTGACAGTTGGTAATATCCATCATCCTAGCTGTGTTTTGGGTTTTTTTTCACCTTCTTTGCTTTGTAGTGCCCTCTGGCAATGGTTTTTGCTTCTTCATAGCCTACTAGGTTATCATCTTGGTGCATTCCGGCTCCCTCTTTAGCCAGTCTGTCAGCATCTTAAAAAAGACTATTTGAAACATAACGAGACTTAAAGGTTTGGTAACAACAATTATGGATTGAGGCATTCTGGAAAAGTAAAGTGGCATTAGTGTAGTGATTAGCGCTTTCGCTTCTTAGTCGCGTGGTCTGGGTTCATTTTCACAGTGAGAGTGGAATCATTTTTACGATTTTAACGGCTTTCAGGACGGCCCAGTCTCAATTGGGTACAAGGAAAAGCGCTGGGAAGTAAAGGTGACAGGCGTGATGTTGATCACATAACCCATCGTGTGCCGACAGTCAATGAAAAATACGGGCTAACACCGTATTACCCAATATATCTCGAGACATGAAATGAGTTTCTTTACTTTTTCTGAATACTGATTGTTTCAGTTTGGAATATCTTCATTGCACTCCGGACACGTCCATATGTGATTCGATCTCCTTAGAAATATCTCACACAGTTTTCAGCGACTGACTGTACCAGCTCGATTTTGATTGATGAGCCTACTCACGTACCTGTTATGCTGTTCTTTTCTTGCTACTCCAATCTTCAAACCCAGCTCCTACAATCTAGTAGTTGACGTGGATTGGTTTAAAAGAAGATCTTCTTTACGGCCACACTCTATGAGGGTTTTCAAAATATCAGCTCTATCAATTGGCTGGCCGTTTGATATAATAGCAGAGCCAGCCAGCATGTCTGCTTTCTCATTGTCAACGACACCCATGTGCCCGGAACGAAGATAAGTATGATTCTGCAAATTGTTGACGCCTGCAGTGATTCAGTCCATTACCTGCGCACCGAACCAGCCTCCACATTTCGGATCATACTCAATGAATCACTCAATGCACGCATGAGTGTAGTTTTGTGACTATAGCCCGATTAGTACATTAGTCACTGCCAATACCTCCATTGTCATGCTGATTGTTCCTGTGGTTAGCCCGCTAATTAAACACTTTCTAAAATTATAATTCAAGATACATTGCTAGTTGTGCAAATTCCTGCTTCCCCGTGTGGCTTCCTGAGTAGTGAAGAATAGAACCACTGTCTCATTTTATAATGTATCAACAAATCATCATTGGCCTGTTTGTCTCAGGAAACAATAGGTCTTGCGTCACGTAGTATGTTCTGCGCTGAATCACAACGTTTCTTGTGGCTGTAATGGTCTATTCTGGAGTGGCAATCCTTGCCACAGTTGCTGCAGGTAAAACTGGAGACTGAAGCTGATACATAGGATGTCCTCTGTGTTCTCTTTTGCCTCCACATGTGATGTTGTTTTTCTTCTGTTCTTTTGAACCGCCCTCATTGCCGCTCGCCATGCTTGCCTGTCTTTGACCAGTCGCTCCCAGTGTTCTTTGTCCATGCCGCATGAAGTTAGATATCAACAAATGGTGTCTTGATTATGGGAGAAGACAATGGATACAACTAATACAAGACTTCACAATCCAGCCACTCACCTTTGTTATGTAGATGATTTAAGCCGAGGCGTATCTTTAAACCTAAGAACGACCCGTCTGTCCAGCATGTTCGTAGCGCGTTAGACGACGGGTGAAAAGTCTCTACAGTTGAATTCCACGGGCAGGCAGAAAAGTAGCAGGTTCTCCAGATTTACGGTGTTCGTGGCACCGAACCGAAGAGCTGAAAGCTCAAGTGCTTCTGGATAGAAAAAACAAACAAAAACAACCTAAGAACGAATCTTGTTTTGGTTATATCAGAGCGTGTAGGCACGACCTACTATATTTATCTCATAGCCTCAGACTATGACGTATTATGGCAATATGGCCGCCTGCGCTGAGGCCATTATAGAGTAGGTCGTGATGTAGGCCAACAAACATGAAAAATAAGAATCAACTTCTTTCGGAAAATCCAAGTTATAGTTTTAAAAATGTCGCTCTTTATCCCAGGGGAAGAACAACGAGAGAGCGTATGCACTAGCGAGCAATACTACTACCATCGAGAATGAACCTTCTATGGATAAAAGCGATATCATCAATGTTATAACAAAACAAAGCACGCTCTGAATATTTAAGTCATGGGTTCCCAAAGTAGGTGGTACCGCCCTCAGTGGGCACTTGAAGCCTTCGGGGGATAGTTGGTTCAGAAGCATTTGGGGAAGTTTTTTTCGAATTGAATGAATAATCATAAAAATTTTGAATTCTGCATTTTAATTCATCTATGCCCATCTTACACGATCCCTTTTTTCATCAATTTTTTTTTTCCGATCCAGAAGCACTTGAGCTTTCAGCTCTTCGGCTCGGTGCCATGGACATCATAACCCTTCGGTTCAGTGCCACGAACACCGTAAATCTGGGAATCTGTGGCTTTTTCTGCCATCCCGCGGAATTGAACCCGCACACACAGAGAGAAATATATATAAATTTTCTAGGTCAAAGTGAAAATAGAGCATGTATATATATGGGGCGTTGGCAAACTGTTATAATGGGGAGGGGTTACAAAGGTTATGTCGTGCAAAGTGGGCGATGGGTGGAAAAAGTTTGGGAATCTATGATTTAAGCGAGGAAGATAACGATATTCTCTGTTTCGATTGGCAATCTAACCAATAGGTGCGGAGTGATTGGGAAAACCATTCAAGAAACTCTATTAAATACTTCAACCAGCACGGATCATGAGTTTGTCTTTTTTTTTTTTCTCTAATCCTGTTTTCACCTACAGCGTCAGGATAAGAGATTTCTAGAACGGGCTTTTGTGTTCGCTTCATAAATAGTGTCTTTCACTGCCTCTGTTATTTCTGAGATCCACATTTTGCGTGGACGGTCTTTTGCTTTGCATTCACTGTATCAGAGTAGCATTGCTCTTTGAGGCTACTGTCTATTGGTAATCTGCTTATGCGGCCGAGCCAGTTAATATATTACTTCTTGATGAAGTTCAGTACTTGAGTTGTACCCATATTTTTCCTGTCTTCATTTCTAAACAAAAGTTGTTATTCTAATAGCTAAACACGATGAAAGGCATGTTTAGGAGGCAGTGAAGTAATTATGAACATGTCCATTAGGCTGTAAACATAACCGCAGCAGGTCTCCGAGGTGCACAGCGATAGAACCATGTAGGTAAGAGAAGTCGGTAACTTCAGGAAAAGGATTGGTTCTGAGGGCTGGGTCAGTCGGGCCGGGGTACGAAGTGGGATAGGGCTGGGCGAGGCCGCCCCACGGGCCGACCGATCTCAGAACGTGGCTGCAACCTTCCCGGTGACCGCCCCAGCTATGCGGTGGCCTCCCCCGGCAGTCAACTCAGAACTGGTATGGACCAGAAGAATCCGGTCTGGCTAATTGGATAGGGATCGAAGGAGAGCTGATCTGATATAAGTAGAAATGTAAGTGCATAAATGTGTGATATGAGATCAGCAATATAATTGGTGAGTATATCAGTGGGATACTAAACGCAGAATACTAAAAATAAACTGGCAGGATAAAATTCCAGACAGCGAAGTCCTCACAAGAGCAAAGATCCCAAGCGTCAACACCCTGTTGCAGAAGGCCCAAGTGAGATGGGTCGGTCACGTTGCTCGGATGCCTGATAAACGCATCCCAAAACAATTGATGTATGGCGAGCTTGAAGGGGCAGACGTTTAGCTGGTGGACAGAAAAACGCTTTAAAGACACTCTTAAAGTGTCTCTGAAATGCTTTGATATAGACAATACGTGCTGGGAATCCCTTGCGCAAGATCGCCAAATGTGGCGCTGTAACAACAAAAGAGGAACCCGAATAGCTGAGAATCATCGTATTGTTGAGTCACAGAGAAAACGAGCAGCCGAAAAGACAGACACACAACACGTACATGTCTAACCTTGATCATGTATGCCCCACCTGTGGTCGGGGTTCTGTTCTAAATTGGACTCTACAGTCACCTCAATCAACCAGAGTGCAAGAACGTCTGGATTGTGTCATCCTCTGCTTAGCGATGGACGGATATATCAGAAAGTGGCCTTACGTATCTCTGTTGATAAGATCAAGGTGACGACATACAACTGCGCCCGTGTTTAATTTCAAATTTACACGATTTTTAAAATTAGTTTATATTGTGTTCTGAACAAACATTTTCAAGAAACTAGACACATGTTGACTTGTCAGATACGATTTATTGGTAGGTAATAATAATCATCATCATGGCCCTTTGTCTCAGGAGACAATAGGTCTTAAGTCAGAGTATGTTCTGAGCTGAATGTTTCTTGTGGCATAATGGCTATTCTGAGTGGCACTTGCACAGTTGCTGCAGTAAAACTGGAGTGAAATATAGGATGTCTCTCGCCTTGCCTACAGATGTTGTTTTCTTCTTTTCTTTAGCGCTCACTGCCGCTCGCCAGCTTGCCGTCTTGGTCAGCCCTAGTGTTCTTTGTCTATGCTGCAGATTTACATACGCTTGAGGTGTCATTGAATGTAATTGCGCATGCTGTCAGCACCATTACTAATCAAATTAACTAATGATAAGCATAATATCATTCCAGACCATTGATAAGGGACAGAAGATCATTAATGCCATTTTAAGAATGCTACAAACGTAATTAGAATATCATATACAGAAAAAGAACAAATGCTTCGGTCTGAAACAACTTGTTTAGAAGTTGGGTTTCACAGGCATAACATCAAGGCAAATTAAATATTGAACATGAAACGACACGAGTCACAAGAAGATAATTTTGAGGTAATGTTGCTGGAAGAAGAGAGAGGAAGACCTGAAACTACGAATACAAGATGTCAGCCGATCTGAAATGACTGCTGCTGACGTCGTCAACTTGACAGAACAGTAGTTGATCAGAATGTTTCATGGTCAAGTTCTGAAGAACAAGTACTTGATGATGATGAACTAATATTCGACAAGCTTGCTCAAGACAGGTCTGTTTTGGAACCCGCAGAAAGGCCCTATATACATGGAAAAGAGGAGCTTACGAATAACATTAAAGGATAGGAAAGATGGAGTGATACAGGAGAGGAGGAAGGCTGAAGAAGCATGTTGAGACCTGGCTCCGTGGGAGTTGAAGGTGAGAAAAGAACTTAAAATTTGCTTCTAAATTGACTCATAAATACACAATGACCCGGAAGATGAAACTATGTGACCACGTTAACCTTCACTTGTAATTTGTTCTACTTGGTGGACGGACAATATTAATGTATATTGAGTAGCCAGCTACTGGTTTTTGTCATCTTAAAAATACCAGGAGCTAGTATATCTGCTCAGTTGAGTGAAGGGGTTAAACGCCACAGTGGTTTGGAGAAAAAACGGTAATGGAAGCCATGGTTCCTGGAGTACGAGGCATGGGACGACCAAGACGAAGGTGGCAGCAGGACTTCAAAGAAACCTTGAACATGACGCTGGAAGAGGCGGAAGAACTTGATAGAGTTTTTCAGGCGGCTGTAATGAAAGCGACGGACATGCTAATAACAAAAACAACCGATTATTAAGTAGCGAATATTTATTGTAAAGGTAACGATTTGTAACAATTATCGAGAAGTAACGAAAATGTACATCGCTATTGACACACACGAAAAAAAACCCAGTCTATTATTGACCGTTCTCGTGTTTTGGTTTCAGTTGCTATTTGTAGAATTATATTCTTCAGATGATGGCAGACGTGAAAAAGATTAGAAGAATATTCATGTCGAAAAGTACATTCATTTACATGAACAAGTTACTAACATCTTCTCCTTCAAACGCTCCATATCGACCACTCTGTGATTTGTATGTGATCTTAGCTTAAGAGCGATTGTACGTTGTGCCAGTTATGCGCCTACAAGTAGGCCAGCACATCCGATTTCTGCGATGCTTTTCTTTACTAGGCAGCTTCCTAGGTCCTACATCGTCGTCTTGTAGGTCGCAGTGGTACTATTCTTTGCTTCCCTTGCGGGCCACGGCAGAACACGGGTGCTAACATTTAAATATATAACAAAAAAGCTGAAGATGAGGATTACAAAGTGCTATATTTGCTTTCTATTTTTGAAAGTTTCAGAAACATGGACAATGAACAAACTTTTCGAAGACAGAATTAATCTCTTTGAGATGTGGATATGCACAAGAATAGATCGTATTTCATAGAATGAAAAACAGACAAATAAAGAAGTTCTAGAAAAACTCATCACCAAGTACCTGGCCCCTTCCGGAACTTGGCTCCCATGACAACAGTCCTGAAATCTCTATGTTCTGTGCAAGTTGACCGGCGTCAGCAGCAGTCATTCTCAGATCGTCAATGACATCTTGCACCCATCGTCTTCTATGTCTTCCTCTCCTTCTTCTTCCAGGCACTATTCCCTCCAAAATTACTTTCTTTATGCACCCATGTCGTTTGATGGGTCCGAAATATTTAATTTTCCTTGATTTTATGCTCTTTAATAGCCAACTCTCTTTAATATCAAGCTGTTGCAGAAGAGAAGCATTAGAAAAACTAGGAATGAAGAAATAATGACTACACGAAATACAAATGAAACAAATAAATAAAATATTTTGTACACATAAAGAGACACGACATGTTGATTAACACATTCATAGAGAGGAATGTTGAAGGACTGCGAGAAAGAAGAAGACCGAGACAATTGGAAGGGTAGCATCAAGATTAGAGCGCTATACAAAATTATAGCTATACAATATTAGAGCGTTATACCAAAAATGCTCAAGCGTAGTACGAACAAGCGACGGCCTGACAGACGAATTTGAATTATCATCATGAGTAAGGCAGGGATGTGTGCTTTCACCTGCACTTTTCAATATATACATAGACAGGATAACGCAAGAAACCAAGACAGATAACAACCTCGATAACAACTACAATTTAATAAATGAACTACTCTTTGCAGATGATCAGAGTATAATTTACAACAACGAATACAAACTTCAACAACACACAAATGCACTGCAAGCGACATGAGAAAAATATGACATGAAAATTAACACCTCCAAAACAGAAGTCATGACAATAAGTAGGTCAACAGGTCAACTAAATATACACGTGAATAATGTCAAAATATAACAGACTCCAGAATTCAAATATCTCGGGAGTATATTCACAGCAGATGGAAAGATGGACAGAGAAATCGAGACTAGATGCCAGAAGGCAAATGCAGTGACATACCAACTGTCACCACTATTAAAACATCCAAGCATTAACATGGCAGTCAAACGACAACTGATAAACTGCATATTTATTCCAACTCTCTGCTATCAGTGCCAAACATGGCCCCTGACTAAGACACTAGAAAGAAAGATTGCAACATG
Source organism: Arion vulgaris (assembly GCA_020796225.1). Taxonomy (NCBI): domain Eukaryota; kingdom Metazoa; phylum Mollusca; class Gastropoda; order Stylommatophora; family Arionidae; genus Arion; species Arion vulgaris. Next base: position 10,156,175 of record CM036768.1, read on the forward strand.
TGAAATGAGATGTCTACGAAAAGCTGTCAACGTTACAAGGCGAGATAGAGTGAGAAACGAGAATATCAGAAGCATCGTTGGTACTATACCATGCATACAGTACATCGAGAAGCAAAGATTCAAGTGGTTCGGCCATCTAATGAGAATGGAACCACATTTACTACCATCACGTGCCTATAATAATCGACACTCAGGACGCAGAGGACGAGGCAGGCCAAGAATACGATGGATAGATAACATCTCAGAGTCCATGCGAAAGCATGGAATGACAACGTCAAGCGCAACACACCTGGCACAAGATAGGAAAGTAACTCTCCCCACGACGCTTCACGGCAAATGTGGTTAAGATAAGATAAGATAAGCATCAAGATGTGGACAACATACAACCTGGCAGATTGCAACATCAAGACACGAGATGTTGAAGTTTCATTACAGCTCACCTTCGGTGAAGAGACGGCGCATGATGACGATACTTAATATTCTATTAATTTAATTAGTTGTGTTAGTTGAGAATCCCATGGACTGCCTATAATAACGAATGTGGAAGTATTGAATGAGGTCAAGACACAGACAAAGTTTATTATCCATATAAGAAGGAGACAGTCATCATTTTTCGGAAATGTAATGAGAAGAAGAATGATGAGAATCCCATGGACTGCTAAAATGACAAATCTGGAGGTGTTGAATGAGGTCAAGAGCCCGTCTGCCCAGCGTGTTCGTAGCGCGTTGGACTACGGGTGACTATCCTCTGTGTGTACGAGTCAATTCCGCGGTATGGCAGAAAAAGCCACAGATTACCCAGATTTACGGTGTTCCTGGCACCGAACCGAAGGGTTACGATGTCCATGGCACCGAGCCGAAGAGCTGAAAAGCTCAAGTGCTTCTGGATCGGAAAAATGAGGTCAAGACACAGAAAAGCTTATTATCAATATAAGAAAGAGATAATGATAATTTTTTTTCGGAAATGTAATGAGAAGGAGAGGCTTAGAACACATTCTGGCAACCGGTAGAATCGAGGGAGACCGCTCGTGTGGTGGTGGATTCTCAGATTGACGATCTGAGAATGACTGCTGTTGAGGCCGCAAGGGAAGCAAAGAATATTACCACTGCGACCTACAAAGCATGTCGTAAGAGGTGACTGATGTAGCACCTAGGAAGCTTCCTAGTAAATAAAAAGCAGCGTAGAAATCGGATGTACTGGCCTACTTGTAGGCGCATAACTGGCACAACATACAATCGCTCTTAGGCTCAAACCACATACAAATCGCACAGAGTGGTTAACAAGTGGTCGATATGGAGCGTTCGAGAAGAAGAAGAAGACAGACAGAGAAAACAAATTTTGGACAGCTTGACTTCATGGCACGGAAAAACGCCAACATCTGAGATGATAGCAAACACCAGGAACAGAGATTTGTGGATATCCATGATCCCTTACGTCAGCCAGCACGGCACCTGATGATGATGAGCTGCCGTATACGGTGTCTACTTTTATTTGTAGCACATGTTATTTCTCATTAACTCCTCGTACCGAAATCTGTATTTTCCCCCTTGTTGGTGACCTCCGATAACAGAATATGTTGCCGTTGGCGACGATCTGTTTTACACGGGACATGAGCCGAAGCACGTTTTATTTAAACTAAGAACGACTCTTATTCTGGTTATATCACTCCATATTAGCCTACCTTAACGTGGTTGGAGGGTTTGTGAGCCTTTAGGATTCTTCAGGCTATGTCGGCGGGAGTCTAACTCCTGGCAGGTCTAACCAAGCCGAACAGACTGAAGGTGAAAGGCCAGACCAAAAGGCGAGGAGCAGGATGAAGCCTCATAAGGTGACAGCGCAGAACCCACCGGCGAGTGGTAAATGCTCTGGCTGCAACCAACCCATCCCCAGCTATGGGACAAATAGCACTTGTCCTCTCTCTCTTGGGGAGAACATCCTTTTCTTGTCTTGTCTTCTACTTCTATGACACTTTCCCTTAAGTATATGGGATTAAACTACAGTGTCCAGGAAGCACACCCTGCATAAAAGCCTGGGTTAGTGAGCCCGGCAACAAAAGGCTGAAGTCATCTAGAGTAGGACGACTCCAGACAAACCCGGGAAGACAGATCTCATCAGCAGGGGACTACCTAGAGAACACCATAAAAAAAAGATGTCCTCAGAAACGGAATGTGTCAGCCAGTGGCGGCTCGTCATTAAGGGCCAGTGGGGCCGAGCACCACCAAAAATAATGTTTAACCGCGGCCATCGTAAATACTGGCCTTCGCGCAATATTTTTCAAGATGGAGGGTGAGGCGGATTATTCAAACGTGTTAAGTAAACATATGGACATTTTAGTAAACATACGGACTCAAACGGACTTCTTTAGTAAACATAACAACAAAATAACGATGCCTAGTAAGTGCTGTGCACCAAAATATAGATCAAATTACGATTATAATTATATATGTATAATATAAGTTAATTTAACAAGTACCTTGTTCAGTAAACATAACAACAAAATAACGATGCCTAGCTAGTAAGTGATGTGTTCCAAAATGTAGATCAAATTACGATTATAATTATATATGTATCATTTAAGTTAATTTAACAAGTGTCTTCTTCAGTAAATGTAACTGTTGTTAGTGTTGTAAACATAACAACAAAATAACGATGCCTAGCTAGTAAGTGATGTGTACCAAAATGTAGATCAAATTACGATTATAATTATATATGTAGAATTTAAGTTAATTTAACAAGTAAATCATGCAAAGATTTAGAAGAGCACCAACTGTCGACTATTACATGACAATGACACATGATAATCTGGTTGAAGCAATTAGTTTATCATCCACCACAATAAGCACTAGTTTTGTGCCAGAGAAAAAACTCCAATTCCTCCCTGAACAGTTGCATCTTGTCAAAACTCCAGATAAAAGAAATTGGTATAGCAATAACACTTAGTGTTTTGCATTTATGACATATTAAATTGAACTTGATTTGTCCTCATATCATCTGGATATGAAGATAAGTTCTTAGCCATGTCAAACCATAAGGAGATTGTCATACAAATTGTAACTACCAGTTACATGAAATTCTCATTAGACAGTACTGATATATGCGGAGCTAAAAAGAAATATTTTATTGTCTGCGGTTCCAACATTTTCTCAACAATGATATAAAACAGAATGTTCAATGCAATGTTCACTAGCTGCTTCTTCACAAAAGGCAAGGAGCAAAATTGAGTAGTAGATAAATATATTTGTGCAATACTGTTTAGTTTATGTGCTAACATGAGTTGTAGTTGGTGAAAATTGATTGGCACTCATTTTCGTTTTCCTTGTTATCCTCGTATCACTAGTGTCTCTTCGGACATAATGTATCAAAAGTTGTCATGTAGACTATTGACCTCCTTCGATATAATGTAACAAAAGTTGGAATGTAGATACTTCAGATCTCTTCGACATAATGTATAAAAAGTTGTCAATGTAGTTATGTGTATCTATTGACATAATGTATCAAATTGTTTATCGTAGACTATTGATCTCATTCGACATAATGTATCAAAAGTTGTCATGTTCCTCCCTGAACAGTTGCATCTGTCAACTCCAGATAAAAGAAATTGGTATAGCAATATTGATCTCATTCGACATAATGTAATACAAGTTGGTATGTAGACTATTGATCTCCTTCGATATAATGTAACAAAAGTTGTCACATGAACTTGATCTCATTCATGACATAATGTATAAAAAGTTGTCATGTAGACTATTGATCTCATTCGACATAATGTAATAAAGTTGGTATATAGACTATTGATCTTCACTAATTTTCGATTCTGACATAATGTACAAAAGTTCTTGGCCCTGACAAACCAGAAGCTGTGGTGTTGTACAAACATGTGGCTTACTTATTCATGGATAACTGATGAGAGACTACCATAAGCTGATGTAAGTACACTAGTAATCATATATAAATTACTCCTCATTCTGTATAAAATTACTCTTCACTCTGAAGTATTCTGTATAAAATTAAACTAAAATAGTATGTAGAGCAAAATTATAGTACTCATCATAAAACTTCTTCTGTAATACACACATGCATCCAACAACAAGTTTCTAACATCTGCAAGATGTAATGTCTAGATCGGCGTTTCCCAATAGTAACAGACAATAGTTAGTCTGTGCGAACACACCGCCTCAGCCTGTGACGTCACATGGCAATATTGCCGTCTGCGCTGCGGCCATTATAGAGAAGGCCGTGGTTTAACATGTATTTATTATTTTATAAACTAAAATATAGCAACCAAAAACCATGATTTATCCGGAAAAATGTCTGGCCCCACCAACAAAAATGATCATGAGCCGCCACTGGTGTCAGCCATTATTGGCGGGGAGGAATCGACACATACAAACAACTCAATGGCCATGCCATTCTGGTTATATCGTGGTCTTTAGGTCATACGAAGATAAAAATAGAATTCAAGCACAACATATAATGACGTGTTTTCACTGCAGACGATAACACTTATAGTGGGTGTTGTCGTTATTTGTGTTCCGAGTTCAAGATAGTTCATATATGAGGTCTCCGCTTATCATTTATCCCATTTTTCTACACGTTCGACCTTGACATGAATTATGTTGCACTTCAGTCATCGGTGTGTAACAACAAACTGAAACCGTGTGTGTACACGGGGAAGAATATGTCACACACATGTCAGTGAATTAAAAAAAAACATAGAAAAATAAATACATTTTTGAGTTAATATTTACCATCATCAAGTAGCTTGTCCCTTCCAGAACTTGGCTCCCATGACAGCAGTCCTGAAAACTCTCTGTTCTGTGCAATGTCACCGGCGTCAGCAGCAGTCATTCTCAAATCGTCAATAACATCTTGCACACATCTTCTTCTAGGTCTTCTTCTCATTCTTCTTCCAGGCATCATTCCCTCCAAAATTATCTTCTCTATGCACTCATGTCGCTTGATGTGTCCAAAATATTTAATTTTCCTTCATTTTATGCTCTTTAATAACCAACCCTCTTTAACATCAAGCTGTTGCAGAACAGAAGCATTTGTTCTTTTCTCTGTCCATGATATTCTAAGTGCTCTTCTGTAAGAGTTACATTCAAAGGCATTAATGATCTTCTACGTCGCTTTGTCAATGTTCCATGTCTCACAACCAAATGTTGCAAAGGAAAAGCGCGGTTCTTACACTTGATTGCCCGCCTGCCCAGCGTGTTCGTAGCACGTTGGACTACGGGTGACAAGTCGTCTGTGAGTGCGGGTTCAATTCCGAGGACTGGCAGAAAAGCCACAGGTTCCCCAGATTTACAGTGTACGTGGCACCGAACCGAAGGGTTACGATGTCCATGACACTGAGCCGAAGAGCTTTCAGCTCAAGTGCTTCTGGATCGAAAAACCCAAAAAAACAACACTTGATTATTGTTCTAATGTCAGTTCCCTTCCATTGATTAGTTAGTTCTTTTAGTTTTTGCAAAGCAATTTTAATATTACATGGGAAAAAACAGGGTAAAGAAAATTTTTCGTTCGTTCACCGCCTGGATCAATCAGAATATGTTTTCAATGATTCATGATCTCAGTAAAAATAACAGAGCAGTTCACCTATTTAGGTAGCAATTTTAATTTCACAGGAAATGTTAAAAGAAATTATGATACGAATTGGCAAGGCAACATCAGCTTTTAAAAGTCTAAATAAAATATGGAACTGCAAGTTATATAGTATTAAAACTAAATTACGAATTTTCAATTCAAATGCTGTATCAATCCTAACATATGCTAGCGAGAGTTGGAAAATGACTAAAGATATAGAAAGAAAGTTGAATGCATTTGAAAATAGATGTCTGCGAAAAATAATGAATATAAAATGGAACGAATTTAGGAGAAGTGATGAAATCAGAGACATGTCTGGTCAACCACTAGTGACAACTGTTATAAGAAAGAGAAGATGGAGATATGTTGGGCACACTTTGAGGAGAAATGATCAACGAATATCAAAGCAGGCATTGAAGTGGGATGCAAAGGGTTCAAGAAAGAGAGGTCGATCTAAGGAGACCCTGAAACGAACTTTGCTGAGAGAGGCAGGAAATATCTGTCTCAGTTCCATGGAGGAGATTGAGCGAGTTGCCCAGGATAGAGTGGTATGGAGAAATTACTTGCAGGCCCTATGTAACGTATAACGGTACGAGAGGAATTATTATTATGATCTCAATGTAGGTGAGATCAAGTTTCTAGTCTTGTCGGAGATGGTCGATAAAAAGTAGATCATTTGTTCAAGTAGAGCAAGTAAAAGAGACAGTGGTGGTTGAAAATCGATGATAGCAGACTTCAAAGTCGCTGCCATTCAAAGCTAATTAACACGATTGCATGTTACCTCTGAAGTCGGAGACGCCTGTATGGCGGGGACACTTATAATAAGAAAAGCACGCCTTGACGCAAAAATCAACAAGAATCGCCAAGCTCCCTGATTACGCCTGAATTTATAGCGAGCGATCGCAAGAAGAAGGAGAACAACACGATTGCAAACAAATTATTGTGAAAATATTCTATCTTCTCTTAATTCCCCTAGAAGCATAAGTCATCAACAAATTTCTTCCAACCAGATCTTCTAAGCCAGCCTTGTTCATTCCAGGTCTTTCCTGCATTTTCTCTTTCTCTGTCTACAGTTCGTCTCAATGTCTCTCTAGGTCACCCCCTACCTCTCTTGACATCCGGATTCCATTTCAAAGCCACATGTGGGTGTCTGGTATTTTGCATTCATAATGTATGTCTCAACCACTTCCATCTCCTATGTTTTATTTCCTCATTGATTTTGTTGATGCCTGTGCACCGGGTGATCTCAGTATTTGGTATTTTCTGGTCCCAGAGATTCTTCTGAGACATCTTCCCACAAAGTTTATTATGTGACTGCCTGTCTTGGTAGTTGGTTTTCATATCTCTGATCCATACAGTAGGACCGAGCACACATTTGATTTTTATATATTGAGTTTAAATTGTGTCCTGTAAACAGATGATCTCCATATGTTGTCCAGTGGTTTGAATGTTGCAGCTGCCATTCCAATTCTTGCGTTAATTTCCTTTCCTACATTCCCATCTATAGTTACATAGCTGCCCAAATATTTCAACTCTTCTACTTTTTTTTTATCTTTCCTCCTTCTGCCATAATCTCCTCTGTTGTTTTTCCCATTTATTCTCATTACTGCTTATTTTCTCATGTGTCCTCTTTAGTGTGTTCCAACAGTGTTATGTCGTTCTCGAAGTCAATGTCTTCAAGTTTCTTTGTTAGTCCCCAGATAACTTATCTCCCACCATCTTCATTCATCATCATCATGTGCCGTGCCGGCTGGCGTATGCGGTCAAGGATCTCCACAAATCTCTGTCGTTGGTGTTTGCTATCAACTCAGATGTTGACGCTCTACTGTGCCATGAAGTTAGGCTATCCAAAATTTTCTCTCTGTCTTCCTCTGTCTCGTCTACACTCGATTTTACCGGTTGTCACAATGTGTTCTTTTTCATTACCCAGTTGATAACAACTAGGAATAACAATAGGGACATAATACATCCTTGTCGGTCATCAATATTGATCTTGTACCATCTGCTGTGTGATCCCTGATGCATGATACAGAACTGGTTATTTGAGTACATATCTTTCAGAATATTGATGACTTTCTCTGGGAGTCCATATTCGTTGAGGATCTTCCATAGAGTAGGATGGTGAACATAAAAGTGATGACTACTTCTTGTGGATGCTTGCCATAATGTTTCTTTTCTAGCTGACCACTCGCACAATTCTCTTTTCAAAAATGATAGAAAAAAAGACGTACGTTGGTTTCAAACGTAATTAGATTTCGAATACGCATATGTCTGCAACATGGTAACAGTTTTGAATATCTTGTGTTCACTGCTAACAACAGATGGAAATGGTAATAGTTTTGAATATCTTGGTTGACTGCTAACAACAGGTGGAAATATGAACAGGTTTGAATATCTTGGTTCACTTCTAACAACAGATGGAAATGTGAACAGGTTTGAATATCTTGGTTCACTGCTAACAAAAGATGGAAATGGGATGAAGGAAATTAAAAGAACAATAAAACATGGCTTTACAAAAAAATTAGACAACTAAAAACAGTATGGAATGGGACTTCTTCTTCTTTTGTCGTCACACTGCTACCGGGTTGTTGCCCAGTGTCGTGGTTTTCTGTTTTTGTCTTGCGCTGTTCTGGTGGCTTGTGTGATTGTTATCTTTGCTCTTTCACAGGATTCTGCTACGCCATCTAATCATCTTTTCCGTGGTCTTCCTCTTGCCTTCTTCCTGATGTTCTGTTGTAGAAGACTCTGTATACTGTGGAGTTTGGATGCATTCTTATTAAGTGTCCAACCCACTTCATTCTTTGTTTATCTATGTAATTCAAGCACGGTTTTGTGCCAACTTTCTTTCTTATGCTGATGTTGGTGATTCTGTCTTGGAATGGGACTGACATGAAAAAAAGCTAACAATACTAAGAGCATGCATATTTCCAGTGACAACATATGGGTGTGAAGCATGGACATTTAACAAGGTGGTGGAAAACATATTTTTTTAAAAATATGAGTGCTACAGAAGAGACCTCTGTATATCTTGGACAGAGAAGAGAACAAATAGATATATCTAGAAATAACTCAGAATCAAAGAAACTGGCTGATGCTACAAATAAAAAAATTGAAGTATTTTTGACATATAAAGAAACACGAAAGGCTGGAGAAGACCTTCATGAAAGGACGCATCCCAGCAAAGAGGAAAAGAGAAAGGCCATGGGGAAGATGGATTCAGAATATAACTGATGGGTTGCGCATGGCGGCTGCGGAGGCGGGACATCTGGCCTACGAGAGAGAGAAATTTCGAAGAACTGTTTAGATGGCAAAGTTCTGCTCAGGACACGATATTTGATGATATCGATGATGCATGTGTATGTGTGTGTGTATATAAACCTTAAAAAAAAAAAGAGGACACATGTCTTAATTATTGGCGGGGTCATCAAATATAAAGATATTCGTATATATATATATATATATTTCGCAATCTAATTCACACAGCTTAGTAAAATAGATTCGCGCGGTATCGATTCAAAACTCTGTTCTAGAAATATCGTCTGATGTAATTACAGGTCAATTCTGTCTTGGTCGGACTTGCCAGGATTTTGTGACTGCCCAGACCAACAATGTTGTAAGTAATGTTTACCATGTCTCAGTGATTAGCGATTTAAAAAAAAAAATACATTAAAAAACCAACCTTAAATATGACTTATATTGTGTTTTTAATAAAATATCGAAATTGTTGTTGATATCTCTTCTTTCTTTCTCCTAGCATGTGTTTCCTCTGGCGCTAGGACTGCAAAATATGCACACCATTCTTCTGTATTCTGTATATTGTGTTCCAGCTGTGATTCATTTTTTTCAGTTTCTGTTCTACTGTTCTTCTCCAGATGGTTTTGGTTGGGTCTTCCGCGTTTTCATTTACCATCCTGTGTCCTTCTCATTGCAGTTTCCGTGACACAGTTACTTCCTCGCAACACATGTCATATCCATCTCTTTGAATGATGGCGTTTACTTCTGACACTGTGTAAGCAGTTCTTTATTAGAGATGGTTCTTGACCAGAACACCCTTAACTGCAAACATGTTGTTTTCGTATTTTATTTGTAGTGTTTTCGTTGCTTCCTAACATAAAAGTTGACTCATGAACGAAGCTACAGAGGAAGCTTGGAAGCTCTCGAGAAACTACAATTGATAAAGATTTGGCCTCATGAACGAGTACAGAGGAAGCTATGAGAACTGATAACGATTTAGCCCCATGAACGAAGCTACAGAGGAAGCTATGAGGAGCTTCGAGTAACTACACCTGATAAAGATTTGGCCTCATGAACGAAGCTTACAGAGGAAGCTATGAAGAGCTCTCGAGGAACTACAACTGTTTCTTCTTCTTCTTCTGCGATAAACTTCTGCTATGTGACTACTCCGGTATGTGTCATAAACAGGGCGGTGCGCTTGAGGTCTTCACTGGTCCCCATAGTTTGTTTTGTAGGGTTGTTTCTGTTGGCCAGATCTCCATTCTCACACTACTCAGACTGGGGCAGTCTTGCAGGATGTGCTCTGGGACTGTTTAGGTGCTCCACAGGGCAGGCTGCTGAGTCACTGAGACCCATTCTGTGGAGGTGTCTCTGAGACTGCAGTGTCCAGTTCTAAGTCTGAAGACTGTGGTCTGTACTTTTCTGTTTAGTGTATTTATACTGTCATGCTCTGGGTTGTATCCTCCATTTGTTTTTCTCCAGATCATTTTCCTGGATTGTTTCAGGAAAATATTGTTCTGTAAAGCTTTGTGCTGGGTGGTGTTGTGTTAGGCTCCTCCCAGTCCTTGCAAGTTTGTCAGCCTTTTCATTTTGTGGTATGCTACAATGGCTGGTATCAATGTAAGACCAGTTCAGATTTTTGACAGCAAGCTGATATTTTGCCGTATATCCTGAATGAGCTTGCCTGTCTGGGATATGGAGACGAACGATAAAACGCAGCTACCGTGTTGAATTTGATCACGTAAAAGAACAATTGCCAGTTGTAAATTGATAAGTAAGCTGTAAGTCCGCTGCCAAGACACAATTCCCCAAAAAATGAAAGAGTTTTATAACCTTCAACAATTGCATCGGAGACCCTCCCAGGTGCTACGAATTTCGTGCACTGCCCCTGATATCTTCCTGTGTAAGAAAGAGATCGTACCATATATAGTTATTCCAGGGGTATAATGATGATGGTGATATCCCAAACAATCAATCAATCAATCAAACAAGCAACAACTGATCCAGTAATTGGATCAATCACCCGAGGAAGGTACTGATGACTTGGCTGCAGACATTTCTCACTTACATCAGTTATATGAGGACTATCATCATAGCACTCCGGAGAACGTTCACATCTCCAACCCCAACAAATCCAGCAGCGTCCAGCGGACCAACAAACCGATTCGAGGATGATTAATCCATCTTTTTCATATTTAGCATGTCTTTCTTTTCGAACCGCACCTATATCGATATCCATCTTTCTCAATCTGGCCAGCGAGTTGGATTCACAGCCCTAAAACTTCTCTGTTCGGAAAAACTCTCTTAACTCCTAAAATACGACATGCCACCTGACAAGCCATTCAAGCAGACATTGTTTCAAGCAAACCAGTAAACATTGTCCTCCTTTATTTCAGTGTTGTTCTGGTATCAAATTGGGGCTGGGAAATCTGATTCAACTCTAGAATTCGCCCGAGTGGTTACCAGGGCCCAAATTTGGGGTGTAATGAATAGAACCACTGTTACCTGCCAAGCATATCGTTAGAGGTGACTAAGGAGGTTTGGCTGACATCGGATGCATGTGTCCTAAACGTGTAGTAGTCTATGCGTTTAGGGGCCTACCAAACCAATGTGCAACGAATACACGTTCTTGACAAAGATCAAACATATCACAAAGAGTGATTAAAATTGGTCGTAAAGAACGAACACAAAGAAGAAAAAGAGGAACTCTAGAATTGAACCCCGGGCCACTATGCACGAAGCAGGTATACCAATCCACTATGCTATCGAGTTTCTCTAGGAAAGGTATACTAAGAGTCAATGCGTTAAGATTGTCATTTCGATCCATGGCAGCTCGCTCTGATATTGTAGCTATGCCAGCCAAGCTATCTTCTCACTTTCAGAGACCTAAAGCAACTCTTACTTCCCCGAGTTTCATGGAATACAAACATAACATACCTCGCCCACAGTAATGTCTCTGTTCTTATTGTCTGAACAAAGGTTGAGTCATCGGTGTTACATTTTGTATACCGTACCGACACTCCTCTTCAAATTATATTGTCCTTGATTGTATAAAATATTCATACCCCAGTGATGACTGTCTGTAATGCCAGTTTGTCTCGTTTAATCTTTACAATCAGCTTCTATGCATCACTGGGTACTGTATAATAGATGTAGTTTTGACCTGGTGTACATAAAAAATCTGGTAGCTATTGGACCCATTTAAAAATAAAAACATAAAGAATACTTCGATACATCGCTTATACAAAAATTGGATTTCCGCAATGAGTTAATTCTTATTTTGCTATGTTTTTTGGCCTACACGCTCTGATATATATATATATCGACCTGGGTTCGATTCCCGGTAAGACCAATTAGTTTTTTTATGTCGGGGCATAAAGAAAAATAATAACCTGAACAGTTTTCAGACTCGCTCGTAGATTGAAAGAGAATGAATTGGCTTTAAAAATGTTTTTACTGCCAGTGTTACCACTTTGTAGGTCGGTGTAGGACAGGGAGATGTGTGAGGAATTTAATTGCCAGCATTTCTAGCGCATGAATATCAAAGCAGGCATTGAAGTGGGATGCAAAGGGTTCAAGCAAGAGAGGTCGACCTAAGGAAACCCTGAAACGAACTTTGCTGAGAGAGGCAAGAAATATCGGTTTCAGTTCCATGGAGGAGATTGAGCGAGTTGCCCAGGATAGAGCGGTATGGAGAAATTACTTGTAGGCCCTATGTAACGTATAACGGTACGAGAGGAATTATTATTATTATTTATTTCTAGGGCAGTCAGCCCCGAACTGTTCTGGTTATATTTTTTCTTTATGCCCGCTACAGAAAAAAAAACTAATTGGCCTTACTGGGAATCGAACTCCAGGTCTCTCACATGGGAGCCCGTGTCCTAATCCAGAAGCTCATATTGCCTTGGCTTAAAAGGACTTTAAACACTTCCTCCTTCTTCTTCTTGTTCATAATACTTCGAGAATCCAAGTTAAAAGATAACAGAAAGTGGATGTGATGGACTGAAGGTGTAACAATTACAACAACGCTCTAAACCAGCAGTTTATCGTAGTTCAAATAGTTCAAATCACAGAGCGTAGGAACCCACAAGGAAAACGAAAAAGAGGACGCATTAAACATACCTGGAGACGAAATTTTCTTGAGGAACTGAGGAGTGCTCGACTATCCTCGGAGACGATAAAGAAAACAGAGACCGAGAAAAGGAACGAATAACTGTTGAGGTCCTATGCTCCACGAGGAGCGGGGAGGAATAAGTAAAGTCAAGTCATACGCGATTTTACTCAGTCATCAATCATTTACCGTTTCAGCAGCGAAGCTGTGTGACCTACTCTCATCCATTTTCAACTGCCACAGTAGCGGCTCGTGATCATTTTTGTTGGTGGGGCCAGAAAAAATGTTCGGAAAAATCATAGTTTTGGGTTGTTATATTTTAATTTATAAAATAATAAATACACATTATACATTATTTTTGGTGGGGCCGGCCCCACTGGCCCTTAATGACTAGCAGCCACTGAACTGTCAATGGTTCTTTTACGTGCTCGATTTGAACAAGAGATCAACATTTTATCGTTCGTTTCCAATAGGACTAGAAACTCGATCTCCTCTACATTGAGATCAGGGCTCTCTGGTAATACATCCCGATCGTCGATCTACGTGGGGAAACTTCTTCTTCTTCCAACGTTTTCAGACATTGATTTGTATACTTTTAAAGTAGTTAGTGGTCAACCGAAGTCTATGTACATCTCCGTATAGCTTGTCTTGGACTGACATCGATTTGTATACTTTTAAAGTAGTTAGTGGTCAACCGGAGTCTATGTACATCTCCGTATAGCTTGTCTTGGACTGACATCGATTTGTATACTTTTAAAGTAGTTAGTGGTCAACCGGAGTCTATGTACATCTCCGTATAGCTTGTCTTGGACTGACATCGATTGGTATACTTTTAAAGTAGTTAGTGGTCAACCGGAGTCTATGTGTTAAAGGAGGGGGTCTCCCCAGGCATACTACATTGTTTACGATTGCGTGTCAGGATGGCGGTGATGTGACAGTTTGTAGTAGGTCCCCTGTTAACGGAGGTCCCCTTTGGTCGTAGTATCTTTTGGATAACTATTGTTCTTGTGGTTTGGTTTGGTTTCTACATGATTCCGTTTCTAATAGTGAATGTCATTACTGTGACAGTTTGGTTTCCCATCCATGAGCATGTAATCATTTCTTATATATTATTTCCAACAATAACAAACGATGATACAGAGCATAATAATAAGACAAACTCCATCGTGAGTTCATGTTTCTGTATTAAGTGATGTTAGATTCGTGTGGCAAGGCAAAATACGTCTGTCCGTGCCAATGGTTCATGTTGTCTCTCTGTCTTTCTAATTCGTTACTAACTAACAGTCACTACACAACTACGTAATTTTCATTACGTCAAAATGTCTTGTTGTTATGTGTTGCACCTCTGCTTAGAGAGTACAACACATAGTCTCAACTATTAAATATCTAATTACATACTACACTAACTATATGGCTAACTGTCCATTCCTCCGCTGCCATCTGGGGAACTATGACACCCCTGAGACCTCGCCATCGCCCCGATGGCGAAATTCAAGAAAAAAACGCACAGGTAGTGTTCAGTAGGGTGATTAGAGTGGTGAGAGCTGAAAGGGAACTAGTCACCTCACGTGATAAACGTGGCTCCACGACAACTAACTATAACAGCCAACCATGGTCGAAAAGAAAAGAAAATCCTGACGGGATCTCAGGAAGACCCAAGTTGAATGAGCTACTTGGTAAGGAGTCACCACACGTCGTTGGACGTGACTCATCAACTGGTCATAGGTGACCATGGTTAACAACAACAGTAAACCCTCTGTGCTCTTGTGCTGAAACCATGTAATAGAAATTAATCAGCATTATTGCATATCAAAATATGAAACATCAGCCGTGAACTCGACGGTGACCCACAGCATAACACTTGGCCAATATGAGGTGGCTGTACTGAGACATCCAATCCTCACATGAGGTGGTATTGGTTTGATGGCAGCTTGCATCAGTATGTCACTATCACTATGTCTTTCTTGCATGTCAGAGTCTTGTCACATTATCTGAAATCTCAAACAAAAAAACAAGTTACAAATCGAAACAAAAGGAAAACATATATATAACGTTAAACTTTTCACGTTATATGTCCTCGACGAGGTAATATTAACCAAACCCCAAACCCAGGGGAAATAATAAACTCCCAAGATTTAACATATGACCAATGAATATGGAACAACTTATATCATATCGACATCATATAATCATATCCAGCAATGACCATCAACATCAACCGACCTCAAATATCGCCACCATTATCAAATATCAAATAATTAATGTTTGCCATCAACATCAACCGACCTCAAATATCTCCACCATTATCAAGTATCAAATAATTAATGGTTGCCATCAACATCAACCGACTTCAAATAATTAAATGGGGTAATTATCAAATATCTCCCACCATTTGGGAGTGACCAAAAAAATATCACATTTCAACCTCTAATCACAAAGTTATCAAATTAATCCTCCCAACAATGAAATATTACCATTCATCCCAAAAAAACCCAAGGAATCCACCAAATTCCCAAATAAACCTGGAGCTGTACATCGGAGACCCGCAATAAAGAAGCAAGACAATGGATCATTCCATCTCCACGTACCCAAACAAAAACCCAAATAATCACTCTATTAACTCCAACAGATTGCTTCCGATCCACCATTACAATCCCCAAGGATCTAAACAAAAACGCAGGCCAGTTGTTATTAAGGCTCGGTTCCTTGTGGTTTTGTGGTTGGCCAGGTCATGATCGAACATCTTTCCCACGGGACCATCCCTGGGAGCCATGTCAATGGTATCACGTGTACCATCCCCAATATGTCTGTCCTGAAGTAATTTATTTAAGAAAATGTAGGCCCCAAACATTAAATGAAGTAAACCAGTACCAAACCCTGGCCCGTAGAACGAAGGAATCAATTCTTTCAAACAATGCTGATAGCAACACAGGGCATCAGCGCCAAGAAATAGTATAAGGAACCCAATCACCACAGTATTCCATCGCAACAGCTTGGTCATGGAATGGACAGAATACTTCCCCCAAAATGACGCATTGTTTATGTTATTAAGAAACTTCGTTCAAATTGACAACTTTTGCACATCAGAACCAGATCGTACTGAATCTGATGTTGACCAAATTTTAATATTAAAACTAGCATTGCAGTTCATATTTAGCTCATAATCTGAGTTCCGGGATTTGGCATCTATCATATACATTTTCGAACTTATTTGTAGAGAGGTGAATATATTTTCACCACCACTCTCTACTGGGGGGTTAACACTAGCAGTATGCACGTAGGCACACTCGCTGGATCCTGAGATCCTATATCGTCACTGTTGAACTCAACCACTGGGATCTCAATTACTCGTGTCGTCGATTTTGACGTGTCCTTGGACGGAGACACTGGCAGTCGACTAGATTCTTGTACAGGCGGATCCCTAACCTGTTCCTGTTGTAAATGATCCGTAGGGTCTAATCCAAAGATAGACTTAGGCCACTTTGCTTTTCTCCGTACTCTTTCGGACTGACTGCTACGGCAGCCCCCTTGAATTGAAACGTACGCCCTTTACTATTGTGGCCCACCAACGCTTGTTTACAATTTTTCGAATTAACCTGTACTCTTTTATAACTTCCTCGCCGTTTTACTTTTGTTTGAACATTGTTATTATTCTTAAAACCTGATGTATTAATCCTGCAACCTGTACGAGTTGCCTTCGCGCTCATAGATTCAATGCCACGTGTCCCATGAGGATAAAGTATACGATTTACATTGCGTTTTAATCTTGAGTGGTGAACATGAACAATCTCCACATGTTCTATTGGTCGTTCATTGTCGTGGATGACCTGTCCAGAAGGCGGCGATAAACTGCTGTGTGCAACTCTCAATTCCTCACCGGAATCACTAATGACTTTCTTAATGTCAGTCTCTTCATGTTCATGTATATTATCCTCCAATGCACACTGATTATCCTCTATTATATCCCGCACTACAATTGCCCCACAGATGAGGGACTCATTCACCATCTGGATTTCCTGAGAATTAAATTCTGCCATTAAAGGAGAGACTGGTAAGACGTGTGGTTCATCATCGGACCAATCGAAAATGGATTCCAATGTATGGCAGACTTGAGGAGCCACCACTACCACACAGGAAGAAGGTAGTAAGATATTCAGCTCCACACATGATACATCGACGGATGATACCAAATCAATGGGATCAATATTGGACCACTCCACCAAAGATTCCATTGTATCGCAATCGTTAGAATCAATCTCCTCTACACATGAAAAATGTAGAAATAAATTCGGCTCTGCATCTGAATCTTTAATAACGGAAATCAAATCGTGATTTTCCTCCACCCAGGGAAAATCTAATAAAAAATTAGGCATGGTACTTAGCCCATCAACATCTGAAACAATCAAATTATTATATTGTTTCGTCTGGCGCTTGCCATCTGAAACTGGGAAAAATTCTGAAGCTCATTCGACTCACCACCGAGTAAATCAGAACAATTAAATCTTGGTATCAGGCAGCTGCCTATTGATACAGAGGGACTAATGGGAGAGAAATGCTGCTCCTCTTCCCCTTCATCCCCAAACACATCATATGTGTCAATGGTCTGGTTTTCCTGGGTCATGCCCCTGGACACCCAGGGTTGTGCGCTCCTTCCTACGTCCTGACTGTGGAAAGAAGAACATTTATAGTTGCCCCCCAAATTGTCCCTGTCATTGGACCTCCCATAACCCCGTTGTCGATCATTCGAACCACTATCATGCTGAGATGGATGTGGAACATTGTGGTCAGACTGATTGCACAATCGCCTGGGTATTTCGACCCGACGACCCACAACCCCAGATCCTAAGTCACTCAAGCGACGACCCAAACCGTCCCTGACTCCATTATCTTGCATAGGGATTGGATTAGATTCCCATCTCAAGGCCTCATCACGGCAATGCAGAAATGTGGTGAAGGGCGATCCTGCCACCATAGACATTAACATTCCTGCACAGAGCCTGTCGCGCAGGGACGCACTAAACCGATCCCTGAGATTATTGGGATCGAGGGGTACTGACCCTTCCCGGGTCTGAGCTGCAGTCACCTTCGCAAAAAGGCCAGCCAAACGATGAGAGTAGTCGAGACACGACTCTCCAGCTCCCTGAGAGGACCCAAAAAAAAACTGACAGCAGGGTCTGGCGACCTATTATCCCCAAAGACCCGTAGTAGACCAGCCAACAAAACTTCAGGATCTTGAGCCGTCATAGCTGGATCTCAGCTCTTCTCGAACAGAGTTCGAGACATGCTCCATTAGGGTGTCTACTTTCTCTTGACCCTGTAGGCCATAATAACGCCAGTATAGGCGAATTTCTTTCACAAATTCGTCCACTGAAGGACCGTCGCGATCTCCGAATGTCCGCACGGACTTACAAGGCGGACGTGGGAAGTGACACGCAGCTGGTTGCAATGTCCGCACCTCTGGACAAGTATCCCGTATCTGAAACTGAGGTTCAGACAGGACAGCAGCGGGGCGCGATGGCTCTGGAGGTGCAACCTCCAACATACCCTCCTCACACAATTTTCCACCTCTCGTGTTTCTATGGGCCATGGAATCTCGAGACAATTTATCGCACCCCAGCAACGTAAATGAAGTAAAAAAAAATAGAAGCGTCGCAATCAACAGCGTATAAATAGTGAAATACACACCCTGAAAACAATGATACAAAATAGCTAGTATTAAAATAGGTATTATCAGCTGTAAACATCAAAATTAAATTACATGCATCAAAAGAACACAGCGGAAAGGAAACACATACTTACTCGAAGTAAACCACTCGCAAAGAACAGCATAAGTGGATATCACCAGCGTTCAATAGTTCAATTAATATGCCATGCGAACGAACAAGTGTATAGTTCAATTATAAAATTGCAACATCTTCCAATGATATGGCGTGAGAATAATGACTGTCAAATCTAGCAACGTTCAGTCCTTTGACAGAGGAAGCGAAGCTGTCCTCCGAATAAGGATGGTATAAAGCTGAAATCTGATTTGTGGTGAACACACCCAAATTAAACTGTAGTATAGTCAGAAAGGATGACCAATCACTCGCGAGGAAACGAATTGTAGATCCTATCGTCATGCGAGCATTCTCAACAGCAGACTTTAATGTTCCATAAAGCCTTTTTTGTTATTATTCACTCGACGACATTACGCAGCAGGTCAGGGTTAGAGAACCAACTGTAGAAGCAGGAATTAGATCTTAGTTGGATCGAGGAAATGTTTCAAACAACGGAGATCCCTGGCTTGTAGAGTACTGACCCCCTATGCACTGGGGCACACCAAGAACAGGTACTAAGTTCTCAGGCCGATTGAAGAAAAAGTTGACACAGGCAGGCCAATGATCGGCGTCGTGATCCCTCAAGGTTGATTGAAGAATTGCCAGGAGTGTAGGACAGGCAATGACAAGCGTTGCGCTTCCTGATGGAAGGACTGACCAACTAGATGTGGAAACGGTCCAGACAGACCGAAAGCGAAAATAAAATAGGCAATATGTTCCTGAGACGTTTGAAGAAATGACACAATGACTTGGCACAGGAAAATCATAGTGTAAATAGCGACAAAGACTCACCCGCAGCAACCATGTTCTGGTCCTCGAATGCGATAACTAAGTCAAGCGTTGGAGTTGATTGAAGAATACTTGATTTAAGCAAGTGAGTAGCATCAGACTGATATAAAGTCACTTAGGACTATCACCCGCCATGAAGGTAAAAATACTATACCAATGGGCGGTATAGTATGAAAGCCAATCTTGTAAATGAATTATAAAAAATATACAGACCTCCCATTCTGGTCCACGAATCCCATACTCTCTCTAACGGTGGGCGATGTATTTTGATTAACTGACACCATTGTTAAAGGAGGGGGTCTCCTCAGGCATACTACATTGTTTACGATTGCGTGTCAGGATGGCGGTGATGTGACAGTTTGTAGTAGGTCCCCTGTTAACGGAGGTCCCCTTGGTCGTAGTATCTTTTGGATAACTATTGTTCTTGTGGTTTGGTTTGGTTTCTACATGATTCCGTTTCTAATAGTGAATGTCATTACTGTGACAGTTTGGTTTCCCATCCATGAGCATGTAATCATTTCTTATATATTATTTCCAACAATAACAAACGATGATACAGAGCATAATAATAAGACAAACTCCATCGTGAGTTCATGTTTCTGTATTAAGTGATGTTAGATTCGTGTGGCAAGGCAAAATACGTCTGTCCGTGCCAATGGTTCATGTTGTCTCTCTGTCTTTCTAATTCGTTACTAACTAACAGTCACTACACAACTACGTAATTTTCATTACGTCAAAATGTCTTGTTGTTATGTGTTGCACCTCTGCTTAGAGAGTACAACACATAGTCTCAACTATTAAATATCTAATTACATACTACACTAACTATATGGCTAACTGTCCATTCCTCCGCTGCCATCTGGGAACTATGACATATGTACATCTCCGTATAGCTTGTCTTGGACTGACATCGATTTGTATACTTTTAAAGTAGCTAGTGGTCAACCGGAGTCTATATACATCTCCGTATAGCTTGTCTTGGACTGACATCGATTTGTATACTTTTAAAGTAGCTAGTGGTCAACCGGAGTCTATGTACATCTCCGTATAGCTTGTCTTGGACTGATATGGGGATTGGTCAAGAGGCGTGTACATTACTTCCACGCCAAAGCGACCACCACATAGGGTCCCTCTCTCTCGCGATCACCGCCCAGACCGATGTACAAGATCTCCCTATAAATTCTATTCATGTGGAAATCTGATTCATGCAGCCTTAGCTTTGGTGTGTTTTACTATTTGGAGCTCTCGTGCTTATCTTTCGGCGATGTGTCTGGTTACAGCCAGCGTTTACTTGGTTCGCTCTCCGTTCTGTAGCCATCTAATGTTTTTACGGTGTGGGGTAGCTGCCCCGTCCAACCTCCTTAGTCGCCTCTTACGACATGCGTGGCAGGTAACAGTGGTTCTATTCTTTACACCTAATTTAGGTCCCGGTAACCACTCGGGCGATATAGGGTCTAATGATCTAAAGGTCTAAGGGTGAATGATTGATTTAATGACGCCAGGTTCCCCCATATAGCACCATCCCTTTCGGCAGAAATCGCACGCCACCGTACACAGCATGAACTCTGTAGCTCAAACAACAATCTTAGGAATCCCCGGAAAAATTTACACACATGACTGTCCACAGTCGAACCTACAACCCTCAGAAAGCCATGCAAACGTCTTAACCACTACGACATAGATCCCTCCCCTCCTTCCCCAACCATACCACATTTAGAATGGAAAGTGATAAGAATTTGTGTTAACTTGAAATAAAATATAATATTTCACTTTTTAATACTTCATTTCAAATTTTTTGTCTCCCATTATTTGAAAAGATTTTTCCGACTGCAAACTGCTTTCAGGTCGACCAAGCCTCAATTCGGTACCAGGGCAGCTCTATGAGCTAAAGGTTGCCGTTGTAAAGTTGACTGTATCATTCATCGTGTGTCGTTAATCAAAGAAAAAAAATTAGCATCACACACTATTCACCAATATACTACATCTTATCGTTTAACTTTTCGTTGGCTTGCAATATATTGTGTATATTCAAAGTTGTATGTTGTAAAAACGTCAAAGGCGAAACATGTTTATACGTCATTGTCTTTGTAGCCACACAGACGTTCGTGTAGTTATCTCTCCAGTGTTGTTTCCACGGTCCAGTAAGTTTGTCCAGAGCCAACTATAAACTTATGGGCCTTCGGACTCAGGTAAGAATTATGGGAAATCAGACCAAAACTACACCACGTGACTTCGCATTCCAGTATTGGTGTATCTATATACTTCGAATTCGTTTTAAAATCAACACAAAATGCTAAATCGAAGTTATGTTATGCAACAAGTTAAGTTTAACAATAAGGAATGCCAATATTATGAACATTTTTCACCAATAAATAACCATAGACTCACAGAATTGAGTAAAATTGCAACAAAGCATGCAGTGTTCTATCAAACTTATATAGATTCCAGTCCCCTGCTCTGATCTAGGTCAGGAATTCCCCGGTCAGTTGTCTGGCCTAGTTATCTAGAGTTGGCTGTGGTTTGTCTGAGTATATTAAATTCGGGGCAGTCCTGAAGTATGTGCTCTGCAGTCTGGGGTACCTGTCCACATGTACACGTAGGGTAGAACAAAATAAGCAAGGCACATTCCCGGATCCCCTTTCCAGCTGCACAGGCAAGGAATAAAAGGAGGACGTCATCATTGCTTTGGACTCGGAGACAGCACCACAACACGGAAAGCAATAGTCACGGGTTATAAGTCCTCTCAAATTAGCGAAGAAGCTGATGACCGAGGTATGTGGAAAACAACATTACGCAAGGGTGCAGAATCTTTGAAAAAGACGTAGGAACGAGCTGAAAGCAAGAAAAACAAGCGCAAACTAAAAAGTTGTCACAGTAAAACGCATGCCAAGTGACCGCCTGTAAAGGCTAAAAGGGCTCTATAACATATATATATATATATATATATATATATATATATAAGTAGGCAGGAGAGAGGCCATAGTACATGTATTCAAGAACATTACAGTAGGAATGTAAAACAACATTATAAAGTAGAAGGGAAGGGGGAAAACAAGCAGAGGCAGGTTCCAGAAAGAAAACAAAACTTCACTTGTGTTGCATTTAGTGAACCTCGAACACAGTTATACTTATAATCAATGTAACACATTACACAATGTGTGTACAACAAACGGTAAACATGTGTCACGATATGTCCGTGTTTTGGTTTTCGTGTGTGCTCTTGCTTACATTTATGACTACCTCGTTGCGTAAGATATGTTTAATACGTGAGAAATAGTAAAATATTATTGTTATATTTTCCTCATTCTCTAATGTTGACGTTACTGCTGTGAAATATTCTAGTAAAATCTAGGCAGTGTATCATCGGACAGAAATTGTGCGTGGGAGTTTGATGGAATGTCGACACAGCCACGGTGTACATTTGCCGTGTAACCAACTGGAATATCGAACGACGGTTCTCTTAAATTATTTGTTTGTATTACACCAAAAAACCTTTTACATTGCGTTACCGAGCTTTCCGCTTTACAATGCTTCACGCAAGTTATATTTTGCTTGTTAGAACGAGCGAACACATACAATTAACATACTCTTCTGTGTGTTAATATTAGCGGGCATAGATATATACATGTGTGTTATTAAAGTCAGTTGTTATTATAAATGAGTGTGTATTATAGAAACATAGCTAAGAGCTGCATTTTGAGTCCACATTTTTGGGTTTATTTTTTAAATATTTATTTTCAATTATAGTAAGTGGTCGTTCAATTTTTTTTCTGTTGATGAATAATTTTCAGAGATGTAACGTGATACAAATGTGTAAAGGTGTAACACTAATTCTTCTGTGTTAATTATTCCTTATGTGTCATCTCTACCTGTAGTTGAACTATCAGTTATAGATGTGTAACATTGCTCTTTAAAGGATTAATATATCATCATTAAATAGCTTGTCCTGAGCAGAACTTTACAACCCTAACATTCCTTCGGAACTTCTCCCTCTCTCATATCCCTCTGCAATCGTCATGCTCAAACCATCAGTTACAATATGAATCCATCTTCTCCATGGCCTTCCTATTTGCTAGGATGCCTCCTTTCATAAATATATATTAAATGTATATCTTCTACAATTAAATTCTAAACGATTTCTGATGTGTATTTTTCTTTTTCTAATAAGTGGTCTAAAATGTGCAGTTTTTACCTGTCGGTAATAAATTATCATCATCATCTAGTTTGTTCTGAGCAGAACTTTGCCACCCTCACAGTCCTTCAGAATTTCTCCTTTTCATATGTCTCTGCAGCCGTCATGCTCAAACCATCGGTTACATCATGAATCCATCTTCTCTGTGGCCATCCTCTTCTCCTATTTGCCGAGATGCCTCCTTCCATAAATATATATCCAAGGTTTAACATAACTTTTACAATTAAATTCTAAACGATTTCTGATGTGTATTTTTCTTACCTAATAAATTGTTTGAAATGTGCAGTTTCTACCTTTCGGTGACAAATTATATCATCATCAAATAGTTTACCCTGTGCAGTACTTTGTCACCCTAACACTCTTTCGGAATTTCTGTTTGAGCAGACGTCATGCTCAAATCATCAGCTACATTCTGAATCCATCTTCTTCGTGGTCTGCCTCTTCTTCTATTGGTCAGGATGCCTCCTTCCATTAATGTATCTAAAATGTATCTTTCTTTCTTTCTTTTTCTTTTGTCCTTCTCTGCTTTTTGCCGCTAGGCGTAGCAGGTTTAACTGATGATCGGTTTCCGAGATAATGACGCTCGGTCGCTTGATATGTGTGGTATTGTGGAGTTTTAAGATGTCTGTAACTCCATCAACCCATCTTTTCTTGGTCTGCCCTTTCCTCTTGATGATTCCATTTTCAGGTTGTACGCTCTTGAAAACTGGTGTATTCGGGTTCATTCTGACCAAGTGGCCAAACCATTTGAGTCTCTGTTTTTCAATAAATTTAATAGCAGGTGTTGTTCCGACTGTTCTTCTAATTTCCTCATTTCTTATATGGTCTCTTCTTGTTTTATTTATTGCTTTTCTCAGGCATCTCATTTCGCATGTGGTAATTTTCCTTTCTTGTTCTTTTGTCAGTGCCCATGTTTGGCTCTGGTAGCACAGTGTTGGTATAAAGATTGCATTTATAATCTGTCTTTTAGTCACTACTGGAATAGCTGGGTGTTTCAAAATTGGGGTAAGCTGGTATGTAATGTTGTTGGCTTGCTGGATTCTAGTTTCGATCTCTCTGTCCAGTCTACTATAGGATGTGAAGATACTTCCAAGGTATTTGAATTCTCTCACCTGCTTTAGCGTTTGATCATTTGTTTGTATGTTGATATCTTTATGTTCTCTGCTTATAGTCATGACTTCTGTCTTTTGAATGTTGATCTTCATGTTGTATTTGAGGCAGCTATTGTTGAGTAAGTTTATGTGTTCTTGAAGCTGTTCAATATTATAAATGTATAATGTAAAATGTATAACTTCTGCATTTAAATTCTAAATGATTTCTTAGGTGTATTTTTCTTTACTAATATATTGTTTGAAATGTGCATTTTTTACCTTTCTGTGACAAATTATTTAGGAGGTGGTAATATTTTAGCATTAGGTGGTCAATTGTTTCAGATTTACAATTTTCTTATTTTGACAATTTCTACCTTATTGCTTTACAAGTGTATTTACTACGTTACGGTGATACATTATTTTAAAAATATGATTTCTACCTTAATTTGATAAAAAATGTTAACCTCACGGTGATAAAGTATTTTAAAATTTCAGTTTTACCTTACGGGAAGGAAATTGTTTTTTTAAAATTTGATTTCTACCTTCCTGTGATAAATTGTTTCAAAATGAGATTTCTACATTCCTGTGATAAATTGTTTTAAAATGAGATTTCTACATTCCTGTGATAAATTGTTTTAAAATGAGATTTCTACATTCCTGTGATAAATTGTTTCAAAATGAGATTTCTACCTTTCTGTGATATTGTTTTAAAATGAGATTTCTACATTCCTGTGATAAATTGTTTTAAAATGAGATTTCTACATTCATGTGATAAATTGTTTTAAAATGAGATGTTTGCCTCACGGTGATAAAGTGTTTTAAAATGGGATTTTAAAGATTACGAAGATCAATTGTTTTTAAAATGTGATTTCTACATTCCTGTAACCCATTTACAAAATATAGGATGTCTACCTTAATTAAAAAAATTATTATTTAAATGTGATTACTATCTAAGAGTAAATAAATAGTTTTAAAATTGGATTCCTACCTTCCTGTAATAAATTATTTTTTTAAAAATGATTTGTACCTCAAGGTGATAAATTGTTTTAAAAGTGATTATTTTATTACCTTAAACTGATGTTTTTACAATAAGATTTTTACCTTCCTGTGATAAATTGTTTTAAAATGGTTTTTTTTTATTACCTTAAACTGATGTTTTTACAATAAGATTTTACCTTTCTGTGATAAATTGTTTTAAAATGTTCCTTTTATTTTTTCTTTTTCCCTGATTGATACACTTTACTTTCTTTACAGGTGTTAATTCTTCTTTTCTGTGTTACATTGTTTTACATGTGTAATTTCGACCTCTCCAGTGGTGAATCGCTCAAATAACACAGTATATAAAAGTTAAAGTTAATTGCATATCCTTTACAGGACTTTGCGAATCAACCCCAGCTTTTAACGCTGTTTGTGATTTTCTAGACATTATTATGTTCTGTAGTTTGCCATTGCTTTCTGAACGGGTGGTGCCATAGTTCTTTTGTAAAATTCCCACGCGAAACAATTTGCAACCAAACTGTCTGCAGCGTGATTCGGACTCGGAACGTCGGGGTTAATACACTGAGTCACTATCTCCTAAGCCACACACGCCACAACACAGTATATAGTACACCGAAATATGTGTAACTATCTGTATATGTTACTTTGTTACGTGTGTAACGATTACACATCTTGACGTGACTAATTAATTGAGAAATGTGGTGTTATATAGAAACATACACACCCAACTTTAACTACGTCACCAGCAACTTCACTAGCATCAGCAACTCTGCCATCATCACTTGCAGATAAAATTACAAGGTTACTGCAACATAATTCGAATTACTTCTTCTACTTCGTACCGGACAACGTTTTAGTCAGGAAATTGAAAATACCGGAAAATGGTTAAAGCTGGGTGAATCTGGGATTGACTGTACCGGAAAATGTTTAAAGTTTGATGAACTGTGTGTCAATCATACCGGAAAATGTTTAAAGTTTGATGAACTGTGTGTCAATCACACCGAAAAATACTTTTATGTTGGGTGAATTGACAGTCGCCCATACCGGAAAATATTTTAAGCCGGAAATTAAAAATACCAGAAATTGTCGATCATACCGAAAAATACTTTTAAGTTTTATGAACTGGACGTCGACCCTACCGGAAAATATTTTAAACCAGGAATTTAAAATACCAGAAACTGTTTGGTGAATTGGGAGTCGACCATACCGGAAAGTATTTTAAGTTTGATGAACTGGGTGTTGATCATACCTGAAAATGTTTAATTATACTGAAAGTACTATACCGGGAAATACTTTTAAGTTGGGTGAATTTTCAGTTATTTGTTATCTTATCTTATCTTATCTTAACCACATTTGCCGTGAAGCGGCGTGGGAGAGTTAGTTTTCTATCTTGTGCAAGGTGTGTTGCGCTTGACGTTGTCAGTCCATGCTTTCGCAGGGACTCTGAGATGTTATCTATCCATCGTGTTCTTGGCCTGCCTCGTGCTCTGCGTGTCGATTATTGTAGGCAGGTGATGGTAGTAAATGTGGTTCCATTCTCATTAGATGGCCGAACCACTCGATTCTTTGCTTCTCGGTGTACTGTATGCATGGTATAGTACCAACGATGCTTCTGATATTCTCTTTTCTCACTCTACCTCTCCTTGTAGCGTTGACAGCTTTTCGTAGACGTCTCATTTCACATGTTGTAATCTTTTTTCTTGTGTCTTAGTCAGGGGCCATGTTTGGCACTGATAGCAGAGAGTTGGAATAAATATGCAGTTTATCAGTTGTCGTTTGACTGCCATGGTAATGCTTGGATGTTTTAATAGTGGTGACAGTTGGTACGTCACTGCGTTTGCCTTCTGGCATATAGTCTCGATTTCTCTGTCCATCTTTCCATCTGCTGTGAATATACTCCCGAGATATTTGAATTCTGGAGACTGTTGTATTTTGACATTATTCACGTGTATATGTAGTTGACCTGTTGACCTACTTATTGTCATGACTTCTGTTTTGGAGGTGTTAATTTTCATGTCATATTTTTCGCATGTCGCTTGCAGTGCATTTAAGTGTTATTGAAGTTTGGTGTTTGTTGTTGTAAATTATACTCTGATCACCTGCAAAGAGTAGTTCGTTTATTAAATTGTAGTTGTTATCGAGATTGTTATCTGTCTTGGTTTCTTGCGTTATCCTGTCTATGTATATATTGAAAAGTATAAGCGAAAGCACATATCCCTGCCTTACTCCAGTTATTTGTTATATAGGAAATTAAAGCCTCTTTAAGCCGAGGCACGCCCTTTCAACCTAAGACGAATCTTTTATTGATTATATCAGAGTATTAGTTTAGTCGTTTAGTCGTCGGATCACCATCACTGCACGTCGAACAAATTAGTCCATACGTGCTCCGATCTCTCCCTCAGTATGTCCATCAGCGTGTGGCGACTAACGACACCGGTTCTTTGTTGGTTTACAATTCTTCTTTGGCTGCCAGCATAGCGTTCTTGTCGAGCTACACCACACTTAACTTCGAGTTCTTGCAGTCTGGTTAGTGTTGTGGATTCACCGCTATTACGTGAATCATGTACACGCCCTCTCTCCCTTAAGGAATTTATAATATCAGCCTGATCCATTGCTCGTCCGCTTTGGACAGCAGCCATACCTGCAAGCCTATCCGCACGTTCATTCCCCTTACACCTGCATGCCCTGGCACAAAAATAAAACTGATCTTTGTCAGCTTAGACCTCCCCAGCGATTCTATCCAATGTCTCCTAGCCCATCCTGTTTCAATCTTCCTGAGCATACTCATTGAGTCACTGAGAAAACATGCATGGATAAAGTCTGTGATTCTAGCCAAATCATCGCTTTGGTAACCGCCATGATTTCCATAGTGAGACTGCTCGTAGTCACGGCAAAACCGCCACTGTCTTCCTTCACAACATCACCTCCGACCTGAGCAGTGAAAGCCCATGAGCTCCGCACATGTCGAATCACCGAACCATCCGTATATCAGAGTATGTAGGTAAACAAACATGACAAAATAAGAATTAACTCCTTTCGGAGAATCCGAGTTATTAGTTAAGTTTAAATTCTCAGTTGAACATACCAGAAAATATCTTCAGTCGGGAGCTGACCAGTGGCGGCTCGTGATCATTTTTGTTGGTGGGGCCAGAAAAATATTTTCGGAAAAATCATGGTTTCGGTTAGGATATATTTTAATGTATAAAATAATAAATACACGTTACACCTTATTTTGGGGGCCCCGGTCCCACTGGCCCTTAATGACGAGCCGCCACTGGAGTTGACCATCTTAAACTTAGTGAACTGGAAGTTGACTTTACCGGGAAATGTTTAATGATGGATGTGCTGAAAGCCTACCATACTGAGAAATTAACAGAAGTACGTTAGGTGTGTGAATCTAGTGCATTAATTACTGCGTCAGGTCGATTTCCACAAATAGCAATGGAAATGTGACGTTGTGTAGGTCTGTGATCAACTACACCAGACGACGGATGAAACGAATTAGTAAAAACATACATGATTTAACTTCTTCTTCTTTGAACGCTCCATATCGACCACTTGTTAAACTACTCTTTGTGATTTGTATGTGATCCGAGCCTAAGAGCGATTCTACGTTGTGACAGTTAAGCGCTTATAAGTAGGCCAGAACATCCTATATCTGCGACGCTTTTATTTACTAGGGTAGCTTCCTAGGTCCCTATTCAGTCAACTCTTACGACATGTCTTGTAACAATGTAATAGGTCGCAGTTGTATTATTCTCTGCTCCCCTTGCGAGCCCCGGCAACACGGGTGTAGAGAGCTTTAACTCAATCCATACCACTAACCACCGTAGCGGCTTACAAATGTGTGATAATCACACAACCAGCCGTAATAAGGACTTTTTACATAGAGCACTGTCCTTCTAAGGGTTCTAAAGGCGAGGGATTGACTTCTCTGTGTCGGGTTTTACCCGAGAAGAGATGGCTGCAAAATTCATTAGAAAAAAATTAACAATTAAAGTTTCTTCAAAAAATATCTTCACCATCTTCAAAATTACGTCAGGGACCCACGCCGGTGCTATGGAGTTCGTGAGCTGCAGCTGAGATCTTCCTGTGTAACTTCTACTTTGCGTTCGTTCTTTACGATCAATTTTAATCACTCTTTGTGATATGTTTGCTCTTTGCCAAGAACGTGTATACGTTGCACATTGGTTTGGTAGGCCCCTAAACGCATAGACTTTACACGTTTAGGACATGTGCATCCGATTTCAGCCAATTCCTGTATAAGAAATAGATCGGAGCACATATGGTTACTCACCGAAGTGCAAAGATGATGATTCTATCAATCAATCAATCAATCAATCAATCAATCAACGATTCTCTTTATTAGTTTATGTTAGTAGTGTCTCACAAATATCAAAGTTGATAATAGATAGATTGGCGTTATTCTTCTCTTCTTTCTTATTATTATCCTTCGCAGTGGCGGCTTATTCAACATTTTCGGAAAAATCATGGTTCTGGATTAGGTTAAATTTTAATTTATTAAATAATAAATGCACGTTACACATTATTTTGATGGGCCTGGCACCACTGGCCCTCTTAGTGGACCAAGCGCCACGCTAAGTGGCGTTTGAAGTGGACGCGTTTTACATTCCGCCACGCTAAGTGGTTTATGACAAAAGCGATAAAGTGAAAGCGCTTGTAAAAACGTGACTTTTGCCCTGGTCCACTAAGAGTTAATGACAAGCTGCCACTGCTCCTTCGTCTTCTGTCCCTAACTGTTCTTGTTAGATAGTTACGTGTGCTCATTCCTCTATTCATTACATTTTGCCAACTCTACTCTACAAGACCTCCAATCGAGGAGCATTGGCTCTTTTTTTTTTTAACTGATCCAGAAACACTTGAGCTTTCAACTCTTCGCTCGTGCCATGGGCATCGTAACCCTTCGGTGCCACGAACACCGTAAATCTGGAGAATCTGTGGCTTTTCTGCCACCGCGGAATTGAACCCGCACTCACAGGAAGCTTGTCTCCCGTTGTCCAACGTGCTACGAACAAGCTGGGCAGGCGGGCAGCATTGGCTCATAAATAACATCATGTCCAGGAAGATGAAATATTTTGGCCACGTTAAACGCCACCCGTGGTTTGGGGAGACGATAATGGAAGGGAAAGGTTTCCCGGAGTACGAGGCAGGGGACGACCAAAACGAAAGTGGCAGCAGAACATCAAAGACAACATTGAACATGACACTGGAAGAGGCGGGATAACTTGATAGAGACATATAGTTTTTCAGACTGGATGTGATGAAAGCATCGTTCCGCAAGGAGTATGCTACTACGTGACTGATAATTATTTTGAAAAAGCACTTCGTGTTTTTCAGTTAATTTGCATTCGTTAAGTTTCTTTAGCTTATAAGATTGATTGATTGATTAGAAACCCCTCATCATTGCACTTCGGTGAGTAACCATGGTGCTTCGATCTCTTTCTTTCACAGAAGATATCAGCGGCAGTGCACGAACTCCGTAGTACTGACAAGTGTCCCCGATGTAATCTTGAAGATGGTTACAATTTTTGTAGAAATTTTATTTTTAGTTTCTAATTCTTGCATGACATCTGTTTGATATTTTGTTGTATAATTTCTTTTAGAGTACTTCGGTTCTCACTAGATTGGATTTCGGATTTCTAATAAAGGTAGTCGTCTGCCTCAGATTATCAGCCACATCATACAGTTTGTCTTCTGTTCTCACTGATTGGGATTTCGATTCTCTAATAAGGCAGCCGTCTTCTCAGATTATCAGCCACGCCTACAGTTTGTCTTGGATGCTATTGTCAAGTGGTCACCTCTTTCTGCTCAAGTCTGCATACTGGGGGCAGTTCTGTAGGATATAATTCCTATGATTTCTGCTTCCCCGTTTGTGCCAACCTCTTCCCGCAGTAAGTTTTGGCCACCCTCGTGATGGTAGGTCTGACATTCTTACTGCGTCGCTAAATCTCCGAGGCAGATTGGCGACAGTAGAATCCGTTATCCCATTCCTCATTGTGAGGATCGTTGCACAATGTTATGCATCCTGGTGCATCCGTTTTCTGCAAGCATTTATTTCGGGTTAGAATTCCCTAGCGGACACATGCATCCGATTTCAGCCAAACCTCCTTAGTCGACTCTTACGACATGCGTGGCAGGTAACAGTGGTTCTATTCTTTACACCCCAAATTTGGCCCCTGTAACCACTCGGGCGCTTTTAGAATACAACAAATGAATTTATAAAATAGAGCTTTCAATTCTTCACATTTTTATATATGAAATAGTGCTCCAGTGCTTTACACAAGAAACGTATAAAAGATTTTTATTAAAGCGCCATTTTTAATATTTTATTAAACAGGTGTGAAAACCTGGTTTCAATGTGCGTATAGCTAAGAGTGAATAATCATTTTAACGAACTTCGTGTGTATAATTTACAAAAATTCACAGTGATAATTGTATATTCTGTATGATAAATAGTTATGGATGTTTTGAGTGCGAAAACAAGCTATCATTCAGTAATGATATAATGGAATATAATTGATTGTTGTTGAGATGAGACTATGTGGATAGGACGGTCTAGCATGGAGATCAGTGAATGTTTATCGAGACAAAGAACCAAAAAGAAAGTCAGATTTTTTATTCAGTCAGGTAAGATGATTTTTTCTTTGTGTTTGTTTATTAAGTAGTTTGTTTATTATCTCGCTCTCTCTCTCTCTCTCTCTCATGCCTTTTAACTGGATTTGGGCATAGGCCCTCAACAACTCATGCCAAGTCTTCTATATCTATCTATCTCTTGTAGCTTCTTCCAGATCGTCTTTATATTGTTGATCTCAGCCTCCAAATCTCATCGCCATGTATTTCTAGGCTCCCTTTTTCGCTGTTACTGTGGGTTCCAGAAAGACCCTTCTTGTTATATTCCCTCGGGTTTCTCAAAGTGTGTCCTATCCAGTGTCAGCGTTTTTTTTTAACCTCTTGATTCTATCTTGTTCTCTCCATACGTTCCTTATTTATTGTTTATTATGTAGTTTGTTTATCCTGTCCACCGTGTGTTGCGGGCTCGCAAGGGGAGCAAAGAATTGTAACACTGCGACTTACAAAGCATGTCGTACAAGGTGATTGATGTAGGGCCTAGGAAGCTACCTAGTAAATCAAAAGCGTCGCAGAAATCGGATGTGCTGAGACTTCCTGAGGGCGCGTAACTGACACAATGTATAATCGCACTTAGGCTAAGACCACATACAGACTCAACAGTGGTTAACTAGGCTAAGACCACATACAGACTCAACCAGTGGTTAACTTAGGCTAAGACCACATACAGACCCAAACAATGGTTAACTAAGTGCTAAGACCAATACAGACAAACAGTGATTACTTAGGCTAAGACCCATACAGACTCCAAACAGTAGGTTAACTTAGGCTAAGACCTCCTACATGACCTCAAATCAGTAGTTGTTCTAGACCACCTACGCTCCAAACAGTGGTTGCTTAGGCTAGCATACAGACCCAAACAATGGTTAACTTAGGCTAAGACCACACACAGACCCAAACAGTGGTTAACTTAGGCTAAGACCACATCTGAACCCAAACAGTGGTTAACTTAGCTAAGACCACATACAGACCCAAACAGTGGTTAACTTAGGCTAAGACCACATACAGACCCAAACAGTGGTTAACTTAGGCTAAGACCACATACAGACCCAAACAGTGGTTAACTTAGGCTAAGACCACATACAGACCCAAACAGTGGTTAACTTAGGCTAAGACCACATACAGACCCAAACAGTGGTTACCAAGTGGTCGATGTGGAAGGTTCAAAGAAGAAGAAACAGTTGATACTGTAGTTTGTTTATCTTCTTCATCACCTTTCAACTCCCAACGGAGCACAGGTCTTCAACAAACTTCTTCCAGCTCTTCCTCTCTCCTGCCATCCCTTCCAATTCTTTCCATGTTTTACCTATCCTTTTAATATCAGCCTCCAGCTCTCTTCTCCAGGTCTGTCTAGGCCTTCCCCTACTCCTCTTTCCCTGCGGTTCCAAAACAGTGCCTGTCTTGTAATGCTTCCGGTCGGTCTTCTCAATGTATGTCCTATCCATCGCCAGCGTCTCTTCCTGAGCTCTTTCTCCACTGGTACCTGCTTAATTCTTTCTCAAAATAGATGAGACTGCAGTAAAACTATTTGATTGGCAAAACACGTAATCATAAAGTACTGTAGTTTTACAAATTACAAAAACAATGACAAAATACAACAACGTTTCGACCAACAAGGCCTTTAGTTCTTTCTCTGAGTTCTTCGTTTGTAATCTTATCATACCATCTCAGTCCCTAGTTTGTTTATTTACAGATTGTTTATTATTTTTCACATCTGGCGGTTGTAGAATGTTGTTTACACAGAGATTAGTGACGAATGTTTACTTCTGTTGACGGAATTTGGAATCAACCATTTCTATGCGGCATCACTAAATTATAGAAAAGTCTTCGAAAATAATAAACTATGAGGACAAATCCCGATCGGGAGTTTAAAAAAAAAGTACCCATCTGTTGTTGTGTTCCTTGCAACCATGAGGTTAATAAATGATCACCTGATGAAAGATTTCAAAGACACCCTTCTGCTATTGTTTCCAATATTCTTGTCGCCTGCTGAAAGATTTCAAAGCACCTTATATTGTTGTCTCCAATATCCTTGCATAAGGTTAATAAATGATCACCTGCTGAAAGATTTCAAAGACACCCCTCTGTTGTTGTCTCCAATATTCTTGTCACCTGTTGAAAGATTTCAAAGACACCCTTCTGTTGTTGTCTCCAATATTCTTGTCACCTGCTAAAAGATTTCAAAGACACCATTCTGTTGTTGTCTCCAATATTCTTGTCACCTGCTGAAAGATTTCAAAGACACCCTTCTGTTGTTGTCTCCAATATTCTTGTCACCTGCTAAAAGATTTCAAAGACACCCTTCTGTTGATTGTTCAATATTCTTATCACCTGCTAAGATTTCAAAGACACCCTTCTGTTGTTGTCTCCAATATTCTTGTCACCTGCTGAAAGATTTCAAAGACACCCTTCTGTTGTTGTCTCCAATATTCTTGCATCTGCCAAAAGATTTCAGGACATCCATTCTTGTTTTGTCTCAATATTCTTGTCACCTGCTAAAAGATTTCAAAGACACCCTTTTGTTGTCTCCAACATCCTTGCATGAGGTTAACAAATGATAACCAAATGGTGAATTCTAAAGACGCAGACTTACAGAAACAAAAACAGGAAAACTCCAAATTACTCAAGAAAACTGAGTATGTTTTTTTTCTATCTTTACCTTATCTAACGCTTGGGTGCAAGAAAAACTGATGATGATGCCGATGAACGTAGCAACGACGTAAAAGCACGTTTCTGCGATGGTCATTTAGTATTTCGTTCACTTCTATCATCAAATGTACACAATGCTTGTCCAATAAGAAAAAACCGATAATCTTTTTTGCCAAATTGATTCCAGTACTGTCTTAATTTGGCCAAAAGGTGTGAGCGGACGGTTGTCAGCCGGCATCCAGGATTCATATTTCTTTCTGATGTAATCCTTTTTAAAAATCTTTAAATTCGAGCGTATTTTTGAATGTCAAGAAATTGTCGATTTTAAGAAGAATAAAATCGATTGAAAATGGAAAACGCATAAGAATACAAACATGACAAAGTATAAACAAATGATCTGCAAGTCTCTTCTTCTTCTTCTTCTTCTTCTGCTTGTAATGTGTTGAGTAAGGTTTGCTTTAAGGTTTGTATAACAAATGATCTGCAAGTCTCTTCTTCTTCTTCTTCTTTTGCTTGCAATGTGTGAGTAAGGGTTGCTTTAGGGTTTGTATAACAAATGATCTGCAAGTCTCTTCTTCTTCTTCTTCTTCTGCTTGCAATGTGTTGAGTAAGGGTTGCTTTAGGGTTTGTATAACAAATGACCTGCTAATTGCTTTGTCTTCTTCTTCTGCTTGTAATGTGTTGAGTAAGGGTTGTTTTAAGGTTTGTATAACAAATGACCTGCTAATTGCTTTGTCTTCTTCTTCTTCTGCTTGTAATGTGTTGAGTAAGGGTTGCTTTAGGGTTTGTATAACAAATGACCTGCTAATTGCTTTGTCTTCTTCTTCTGCTTGTAATGTGTTGAGTAAGGGTTGTTTTAAGGTTTGTATAACAAATGACCTGCTAATTGCTTTGTCTTCTTCTTCTGTTTGTAATGTGTTGAGTAAGGTTTGCTTTAAGGTTTGTATAACAAATGACCTGCTAATTGCTTTGTTTTCTTCTTCTTCTTCTGCTTGCAATGTGTTGAGTAAGGGTTACTTTAGGGTTTGTATAACAAATGACCTGCTAATTGCTTTGTTTTCTTCTTCTTCTGCTTGTAATGTGTTGAGTAAGGGTTACTTTAGGGTTTGTATAACAAATGACCTGCTAATTGCTTTGTTTTCTTCTTCTTCTGCTTGCAATGTGTTGAGTAAGGTTTGCTTTAGGGTTTGTATAACAAATGACCTGCTAATTGCTTTGTCTTCTTCTTCTTCTGCTTGTAAT
Organism: Arion vulgaris; assembly: GCA_020796225.1. Classification (NCBI taxonomy): domain Eukaryota; kingdom Metazoa; phylum Mollusca; class Gastropoda; order Stylommatophora; family Arionidae; genus Arion; species Arion vulgaris. Next base: position 10,192,533 of record CM036768.1, read on the forward strand.
GTGTTGAGTAAGGTTTACTTTAGGGTTTGTATAACAAATGACCTGCTAATTGCTTTGTCTTCTTCTTCTTCTGCTTGCAATGTGTTGAGTAAGGTTTGCTTTAGGGTTTGTATAACAAATGACCTGCTAATTGCTTTGTCTTCTTCTTCTTCTGCTTTAATGTTTGAGTAAGATTTCATTTAGGGTTTGTATAACAAATGACCTGCTAATTGCTTTGTCTTCTTCTTCTTCTGCTTGCAATGTGTTGAGTAAAGGTTACTTTAGGGTTTGTATAACAAATGTCCTGCAAGTTTCGTCTTCTTCTTCTTGTTCTTCTCGTCGTCATGGAATATGTTGAGCAAGGGTTGCTTTAGGTCTTATCTAAAAATAAATAATAGATATCATCATCAACCGTTGACGGAACTTGGTGGAGGTACTGGTACAGACATGGGTCAGAGAAAACAACTTCATTTTCGTCCATGGACACGCATAAGCCAGTGGTAATGAACGAGTTAATAGATTGGATGGCATGGCTACGATATTAGAGGGAGCTGCAATGGACTGAAATGACATTCTTAACACATCTCTACCACCATATCAGAGGGCCAGCCAATGAATAGAGCTGACATTTGCGACGCCTCTATAGATGTGGCCGTAAAGAGGATTTTGATTTAAACCACTCCACGCCAACTGCTAGATTAGAAGAGCATGTATTTCAGACTGAAATGACCAGAAAAGAACAACACAACAGGTATATGAGTAGTCTCATCAATCAACATCGAAGTGGAACGGTGTATCGCTGGTGGAGTTATTGCGAAGTAGATCTGAGCAGCTATAGACATGACCAGAGTGAGTGCAATGACGATATTCCAAACTGAAATAGAAGAAGATTTTTTTTTTCCGATCCAGAAGCACTTGAGCAGAAAGCTCTTCGGCTCGGTGTCATGGACATCGTAACCCTTCGGCTCGGTGCCACGAACACCGTAAATCTGGGGAACCTGTAGCTTTTCTGCCAGTCCGCGGAGTTGAACCCGCACTTAGAGAGGACTAGTCACCCGTAGTCCAACGCGCTACGAACACGCTGGGCAGACGGGCAAGAAGAAGATTAAAAAAGATGTGTCGACAGTTTTGTTGTTGAAAATATGCGGTCCATACACCGTTCTTTATCAGGAGGTGGGGATGATGACATTAATTTCAGGATTAGGAAAGCCCGACGCTCCTTTGCTATCCTGCACACAGTGTGGAAATCTATTGCAATCTCCACTCAAACAAAGCTCATGGTATTCAGCTGAAATGTGAAATCTGTGTCGCTATATGGCTCGGAAATTTGACGAGTTACCAAGGTGAAATATGTGTTGATATATGGCTCGGAAATTTGACGAGTCACCAAGGTGAAATCTGTGTGTATATGGCTCGGAAATTTGACGAGTTACCAAGGTGAAATCTTAGAATAGCATTCAGACTTTGACGAGTCAACAGAGCTGAACGTTCCTATGGCTGAAATGGTTGACGAGTTACAAAGGTGAAATCTGTGACGCATTTTGGCTCGGTTTGAGATTAGCAAAGAATCTGCAGAACATGCCAAATTTGACGAGTCACCAAGGTGAAATCTGTGTCGCTATCTGGCTCGGAAATTTGACGAGTTACCAAGGTGAAATCTGTGTCGCTATATGGCTCGGAAATTTGACGAGTCACCAAGGTGAAATCTCGTCGCTATATGGCTCGGAAATTTGACGAGTCACCAAGGTGAAATCTGTGTTGATATATGGCTCGGAAATTTGACGAGTTACCACGGTGATATCTGTGTCGATATATGGCTCGGAAATTTGACGAGTTACCAAGGTGAAATCTGTGTTGATATATGGCTCGGAAATTTGACGAGTCACCAAGGTGAAATCTGTGTCGATATATGGCTCGGAAATTTGACGAGTCACCAAGGTGAAATCTGTGTCGCTATATGGCTTGGAAATTTGACGAGTCACCAAGGTGAAATCTGTGTCGCTATATGGCTCGGAAATTTGACGAGTCACCAAGGTGAAATCTGTGTCGATATATGGCTCGGAAATTTGACGAGTTACCAAGGTGAAATCTGTGTCGCTATATGGCTCGGAAATTTGACGAGTCACCAAGTTTAATACAAATAAGATTCAGACTTTAATCAACAGATGACTTCGACGTATTCTCTGACTGAGATGGTATGATAGGATTACAAACACAGACATCTGGATAAGAACAGGACATATTGGCAATTCAGCCATGTGTACATGTGGACAGGCACACCAGACTGCAGAACACATACTTCAAGACTGCCCTGAATATGATACACTAAGGCAAACTCACTGGCCTAACGAACCAACACTCGAAAGAAAACTACACGGACCTCTGTGTGAGCTACAAAAGACAGTGTTCCTTCTCCGGATCAGACTCAAAATGTACGGTAAAGCAAGGCCGACAATGTACGGACCTGACAGGAAGTCCGGGTCTGAACATTGGCGAAGGCCGATACTTACACGGTGTCTTATACGAGTAAGACGCCGTCCGAGGATAAGCTTACAAGCCCCGAGAAATATTTCTCAGTCAGAACGGGCATGAACAGCGTAACTCACTGTCCCGGCGTAGATCACAAAGCCCAAAATACGGCAAAGCTGATCGTACCCTAGGGAAAGCTCACCTTAGTAAATCAAAAGCTGGCTGAAATCGAACACCCCACCGAAGGATAAGCAACTGGGCTCCAATAGGTGCTGAAGGCTGGTGCACGTACATTACTTCAGACGTTTGGGTGTTATATATCACAAGGAAATGATTAAAACAGCCTAGAACGATCGAAGAAGAAAAGACAGTGAAGTTCATACAAGAGACAACATTGAATATATATATATAATATTTCAAGCGAACGAAAGGAAGGAAGGAAGAACAGGACATGAACCCATGATTATCCAGGTTATCAGGAGAAAATGACGATGGGTCGTTCATACTCTACGGAAGACACAGCCGAGTGTCACTAGACAAGCACTTGAGAGGAACGCACCATTAAAAAGATTTAAAAACAAAATTCTTACGAAACTTCTCACCATTTTCAAAATTACATTGGAGACTCGCCGTACGGAGTTCATGCACAGCCGCTGAGGTCTTCCTGTGTAAGAGATCGAAACATACATAGTTACTCACCTCAATGATTCTGACATTAACTATTAATAAATTAGGTAACACATCAAACCTCTGACAGAGCAAAGCATCAAATTGACACGTTGAATGAGAGGTCAACAGGCACATGTTGGTTACGCCAGAACCCGTCAAAAGTTTCACAGGGGGGAACACTCTGGCAAAAAAAAAAGAAAGGCGAAGTTAACTCTCCAGCGTATTGCTCTTCAACTACATGGGCGCATCCGACTAATGACTGTGATAGCGCGGGTGCCGTGTAGCAATCACATTAATAATATGAATGTTAGTATTGCAATATTTATAGTAACACCAATGAAAAAAAACAACCAGATGACAGCTTTTTCAAACCAGACGAAAACAATAATAATGCGACAAGAAAAATAGACAGTGAAAAAATGACAAGAAATAGGAGACAAGAAACAAAAGTCAAGTAGCAGAAGTCAATTAGCAATAGTCAAGAAACAAGAAATGTGTGATTCCTGTACTGACCTACGGTTGTGAAAGTTGTAAATCAACAAAGAAAATTGATAATAAACTGGACATCTTTGAGAATAAATGTCTCTGAAAACTATTAAAAGTAAAATGGAGTGATTTCGTTTCTAACAACACAATGAGAGATAGAACACACCAACAACCCGTATCAAATATTATAAGGAAACGAAGGTGGAAATATTTAGGTCATGTTCTTAGATCAGACGAAAAAGAGACTAAATTGACAAGTTCTTATGTGGTCACCAGTTGGGAAAAGAAAACGTGGAAGGCCAAAGACCACTCTTCGAAGAACAATCCTACAAGAAAGTAAACTATTGGGATGTAAAACCATACGAGATCTCCAACTGCTAGCAACGAACCGCATCAAATGGAGATCTAAAACCTATGTCCTATGTGCCGCCTTTGGCACGAAAGGAACAAACTAACTAACAAACAAGACACAATGAACAATAGCATGTCGCTATAGCATAGAAAAAAGGTGAACAACATACCTGCTCCACAGCAGCATAATAAAGATATGAATGCATGAGGTACACAATAGCCTACTCTAGTCTATTTAGCCCAAGAGAAAGAGAAGAAAAGATGTAGATAGATTTCCATTTCGCATCGTTTATTCTTTCTCCTCTGATTTTTTTCCAGTATTTTCTCATCCATGGACGCAGTGGCGGCTCGTGATCATTTTTGTTAGTGGGGCCAGACAAACATTTTCGAGAAAATCATGGTTTTGTGTTAGATTATATTTTAATTTATTTAAAAAAATACACATTACACATTAATTTTGGTGGGGCCTGCCCGTAGGCCCTTAATGACGAGCCCACTGCATGGACGTCTATATCTTAAGACAAGTAGGGTATTGGGGAGTGAGAATTGTCCTCTAAAAAATAACTTATTGACAAAATATTTTGTGAATCATCGCTAATTCTTTCTCCTCTAATTTTTTTCATTTTTTCTCATCCATGGACGTCTATACCTGAAGTCAAGTAGGGTATTGGGGAGGAGAATCATCCTCTGAAAAATAACTTGTCAGTTGTTTGTGAATCGTGTCTTCTCCATTTCCGCTTAGTAAACTTTTTCTTTACCTTTCAACTCCCAACAGAGCACAGGTCTTCAACAAACTTCTTCCAGTTCTTCCTCTCTCTTGCCATCCCTTCCAATTCTTTCCATGTTTTACCTATCTTTTTAATATCAGCCTCCAGCTCTCTTCTCCAGATCTGTCTAGGCCTTCCCTACTCCCCTTTCCTGTTGGTTCCAAAACAGTGCCTGTCTTGCAGTGCTTCCGGTCAGTCTTCTCAATGTATGTCCTATCCATCGCCAGCGTCTCTTCCTGAGCTCTTTCTCTACTGGTATCGCTTAGTAAACTACCAACTAAATATTTTAAATTAATTTTGCCCCCTTCCCCTTCATCCTCAATCAACAAAATGTCTGTGTACGCCCACTTTCCTTTCTAACAAAGATTTTCAAATTGTCACGTCTAAAACACAATGTATCTGTACCTTGCATAATACAAAAACAAACATAAAAGTAGTCCCTTGTTTGTGGTTCGTTTCGAAATCATTTAGATAATCAATGAACCATCTCAACAAATAAACAAACTGAAGATATTTGATTATTAAACGAACACCACTCTTATTATTTATCTGCCTAGCCGCCTAGCTTAATCGAACATTGATCTGTTCAATTCTTTATCTGTCTCTATTAGCATTGGTTGTTTACTTTTTCTCCATGACATTTGTTTATTTTATCATTTTGGATTCAGATGACTTATGTATTACTTGCCATATGTGTCTTTCTTTCTTTCTTTCCTTCTTTCTTTCTTTTCTCCACTCATGTTTTGCCTCACAGCGTCAGGATAAGAAGAGATTTCTAGAACGAGTCATAGGTGTCTTCCTTATATTTGTTTTAGTTAATGGTTAATGTTTATTGGTTACTAAACTCATTACACTCTGGGCAGACACATAGGTGCGTAGTCTCCCCCAACGATATAGAAGAATATGCATACTGATGGTTTCCCGTGGTTCGCTGGTTAAACACACTCCTCACTCTGTCCCACAGGTTCATAGTTCATAAATACGGTTCCAACTTCACTGTAACGGATCACCCCATAATTGCTCCGTTCCTGTGCCAACGAAAATCACACGAAATGCTAACAACTGTGAAATGTCTCCCTTGTGAACTAATTCCAGAATGAAACAGCCATGTACCGCCACAAAAGTAACCTGCACCGTATAAATGCATATGTCCCGCAGGAATCAATTTCTACTTGCACAGCGGATTACTCCAACCTACTTAAATCACTGGATCGATTCAACATATATTCTAGTCTCTTTATCCAACAGACAGTCGCGAAGAGACCGAAGAACATCCACTTTATCCATCTTCAACTCCCCAACAATCTATGCTGTTGATGCAAGCATGTCCGCTCTCTCATTACCGTAAACACCCGCATGCCCAGGACAGTAGATCCACGTGAACCTCTGGAGGTTAGAAACTTCTATAGACGACATCCACTCATACCGAAACCTGCTAATACCGAAATAAGGCATATCGTCTCCGTCGTTTTGATTTTCAGCCCATTAGCTGCTGTTATTGGCCATGTTTGACACTGGTAACATAGTGTTGGCCAGGAAATCGTTATTATGAGATTTGCTTTAGTTGTTAGCGGTATCTCTTTATGTAACAACAAATACCGTTATAAACTAAAACAAATCTTATCAGAACGATTTACACCTACATTTACATATCCACCAGACATCACAAATACAGTCAGGTGACAAATTTCTAATTGCCCGAACATGTTTCTTTGAAATCATCAGTTACGTCCTCGGTCCATCTTCTCCTTGGTCTTCCCCCTCTTCCTTTTGCCAGGATGCTTCCTTAATAAGCGCCTCAAACTTTAAAATCGTATTTTAAACACAAATACATCAGAACGAAAAAGGGCACCTGTCACAACAAAGCCTACAACACACTACACTGCAGCACACAACATCAACGTAGTAACAACTAACACATTTATAAATATAGAACAATGATGTATAATAAAACTATGTTTTCTTGTGCTCTTGTATCAAGGTATTGTTCTGTCATGTGTAGAATATGCATGCGATCTCCTAACAATTAGTCCTACGCAAACAGTGAGACTAGAAAAAAATTCAGAATGAGGATATGCGCACGATTCTGGGATGCACCAAAGATACACCAGGAGTGTCAATGCGATTCTTCTTGACCTCCCAACTATTGATAACAGAATTGAAACTTGGAGGGTTCGATCATATCTAAGAATCAATGCAAACAAGGAACATCCTCTCCATGAAGAACTCATTAAGGAGAAAGCGTGTAGACTCAAGAGAGGCAGATCATGGCTGAGTCAGGCGGAAGATATGCTTAGGAAAATATGTGATCCTTCCCGAATTGAAAAGGAGAGGAATGGATTGCTGTGCCACCTCAATTTCAGACTGCTTTCACCGTTATTACATCTATTAAGAAAAACTGCGAACAAAATAATCTATCACTGATTAACGTGGAGGTGGAGGCCCTCTTGAATGACATCATCAATGATACAGATGTGGTTATTTACACCGATGGTTCAGTCATTCGCCAACAACGCTGTGCGTGGGCATTTTCAGCACGCTCAGGAGGAAAAATAATAAGAAAGGCCAGTTGGGGCCTACGCAATAACCACAAGTAGTTTGACAATGGAGGTTCGGGCGGTTACGGAGGCGGTGAAATGGTTGGCATCTCACAACTACTCTCGTGTTTTCATACTCAGTGACTCCATGAGCATGATTCGTAAAGTCGAATCAGGAATGGTGAGACGCACCTGGGTGGAGGTACTGATACAGACAATGATCAGAGAAATCACCTTCATTTTTGTCCCTGGGCACGCAGGAGTTAGGGGGAATGAACGAGCTGATAGATTGGCTGGCTTGGCTACAATATCATAGGAGCTGCCATGGATCGAAATGACATTCTTCACGCATTGAGAGAGTCTTTCCGAACAGAGGAGTTTCAAGGCTGTGAATCCTACTCGCTGACCAGATTGAAAGAGATGGGTGTCAATATTGGTGCAGCCCGAAAAGAACGACATACTAAATATGCAAAGAGATTGATTAATCAACATCGAACTGGCGTGTTGGGTCGCTGGAGCTGCTAGATTTGCTGAGGCGGAGATCGGAGCACCTATGGACATGTCCGAAGTGCTATGATGATAGTCCTTCATCTTTGCCTTGTCTCAGAACAATAGGTGTTCGTCAGGTAGTATGTTCTGCTGAATCAACGTTTCATGTGGCTGTAATGGCCTATTCTGAGTGAGCCTATAAACTGATAAAACTATGCCAGTGGCTAAATGGTTACTTTGCATTGCGTTGCGATGGTTGAGGTTTGAATCTAGAACTTAACTATCAATATAGAACAATGATGTGTAATAATACTGGGAGTCTCTGTGGCTAAGTGTTCGACGGTCGTGGTTTCGAATCTGGACCGCGCCGTTCTGTTCACAAGTCCATTTTTTCCTGAGACCCTAGGATTGTTGCCGGAGCTACGGAGTTCGTACTTTGTGCAATACTCACGATATGGGGCGTGCCACTTCTGTGAAGAGGGACCGAGATATATGGGGTAAAACCCGGTGCAATGAAGTCAATCCTTAGGCTTTAGGTCATTTTTGTATGTATAATAAAAAAAAAATTTTAAAAAAAACAGGAACATATACAAGCAACAACAACAAAACAACTTTACAAACACAAAAACTTAAGTAGTGCAGATACAATACAAACAAACAAATGATGTTACGTAACTTTAAAAAATACAATAAAAACACATGCCTGAGGGACCAACAAGAATTATCACCAAAATAACACAACTTTTACCAGCACAAAACAAAATATTACTTTATAAACATAACAAGTTGCAGATCTTGTTAGTAGGATTCTTCTTGTGCAATCGTCAACAATTACCGAGCAAAAACAAATAAACAACAGCAGACGCTGTCGCCATCTCACACTTTTCGTTACACGTCACGTTGTAGAACAGGCAAATATAGCTCCGAAAACAAGGTCCCGTATCGAACGGCTCGTTGTGCCTTGATTGCTGTGATCAGCAAATCTCCAGATCGATACAACCACATCATTTATATCACTACACAGCCATCGTTGTTTACCACATTACCTGCACATGTAGGCTAAAATTAGATACAGGGGAATTCGACCGGTGATCGCTATTTTTAGCATCTTACGTACAAACGATGGGGAAAATGTATTATTATTTCCTGACTGAATGTTTTCTATAGTTGGTTTATTTAGCTCCAGGCGTAGGTTCACGTGGTTTGTGCACTGTGTTCTCGTTGAAGTCGGTTATAGTAGGCGCTGTGTTGTACACAATTAAGAGGTTAGTTTATGCTTCTCGCTTTCCACCAGCCTCTCCCTATTTCTCTCCCACTCTCAATATTACAAACTTTCATTTTCTAGTCACACAGACGACAATTTGGGATGTTTATTTTAAAAGGGGACTGCAATAGTTCAGTGGTTAGTGTACTTGCATTTCCGCCCGAGTGGTTACCGGTGCCCAAATTTGGGGTGTAAAGAATAGAACCACTGTTACCTGCCACACATGTCGTAAGGGGCGACTAAGGAGGTTTGGCTGAAATCAGATGCATGTGTCCTAAACGTGTAGAAGTCTTATGCGTTTAGGGGCCTACCAAACCAATGTGCAACGTATACACGTTCTTGGCAAAGATCAAACATATCACAAAGAGTGATTAATATTGGTCGTAAAGAACGAACGCACAGAAGAAGAGAAGTACTTGCTTTTCTAGGCGAACTGTCTCGGTTCGGTCCCCAGTGGGATTTTCCCGATCACAAACGACTCTCCAGTCAACGCAGATTCAATTGGGTACCAGTTGAACACTAGGAAACCTTCTTTCAACGTTTTCAAACATCGACTTATACTTATAAAGTAGTTAGTGGTCAACTGGAGGCTTTGTGCATCTCCATATAGCGTAATAAAGGATCTAGAGCGAAAGGATTGATTTCCTTGCACCTGGATTTACTCCATATGACTCAGTTCCTCTCCGTTGAAATGGTACGCCATCTGCCGAATAAATGTACGACTCGTAGCTCTGCAACAATCTAGGGTCTCTTCAAATACATGCATGAACAGATCGACGCAGTCCTGACTGACCTACAACTTTCTGACGCAAGGAGACTTAACCATAGATCCTTCATATAATTGTCCTGAACTAACAGCGACTTGTATACTTCTAAAGTATTTAGTTGTCAACTGGAGTCTGTGTACATCTTCATATAGCTTGTCCTGAACTAACATCGACTTGTACACTTCTAAAGTATTTAGTTGTCAACTGGAGTGTGTACATCTTCATATAGCTTGTCCTGAACTAACAGCGACTTGTATACTTCTAAAGTATTTAGTTGTCAACTGGAGTCTGTGTACATCTTCATATAGCTTGTCCTGAACTAACATCGACTTGTATACTTCTAAAGTATTTAGTTGTCAACTGGAGTGTGTACATCTTCATATAGCTTGTCCTGAACTAACATCGACTTGTATACTTCTAAAGTATTTAGTTGTCAACTGGAGTGTGTACACCTTCATATAGCTTGTCCTGAACTAACATCGACTTGTATACTTCTAAAGTATTTAGTTGTCAACTGGAGTGTGTACATCTTCATATAGCTTGTCCTGAACTAACAGCGACTTGTATACTTCTAAAGTATTTAGTTGTCAACTGGAGTGTGTACACCTTCATATAGCTTGTCCTGAACTAACAGCGACTTGTATACTTCTAAAGTATTTAGTTGTCAACTGGAGTGTGTACATCTTCATATAGCTTGTCCTGAACTAACATCGACTTGTATACTTCTAAAGTATTTAGTTGTCAACTGGAGTGTGTACACCTTCATATAGCTTGTCCTGAACTAACAGCGACTTGTATACTTCTAAAGTATTTAGTTGTCAACTGGAGTGTGTACATCTTCATATAGCTTGTCCTGAACTAACAGCGACTTGTATACTTCTAAAGTATTTAGTTGTCAACTGGAGTGTGTACATCTTCATATAGCTTGTCCTGAACTAACAGCGACTTGTATACTTCTAAAGTATTTAGTTGTCAACTGGAGTCTGTGTACATCTTCATATAGCTTGTCCTGAACTAACAGCGACTTGTACACTTCTAAAGTATTTAGTTGTCAACAGGAGTGTGTACATCTTCATATAGCTTGTCCTGAACTAACAGCGACTTGTATACTTCTAAAGTATTTAGTTGTCAACTGGAGTGTGTACATCTTCATATAGCTTGTCCTGAACTAACATCGACTTGTATACTTCTAAAGTATTTAGTTGTCAACTGGAGTGTGTACATCTTCATATAGCTTGTCCTGAACTAACAGCGACTTGTATACTTCTAAAGTATTTAGTTGTCAACTGGAGTGTGTACATCTTCATATAGCTTGTCCTGAACTAACATTGACTTGTATACTTCTAAAGTATTTAGTTGTCAACTGGAGTGTGTACATCTTCATATAGCTTGTCCTGAACTAACATCGACTTGTATACTTCTAAAGTATTTAGTTGTCAACTGGAGTGTGTACATCTTCATATAGCTTGTCCTGAACTAACATTGACTTGTATACTTCTAAAGTATTTAGTTGTCAACTGGAGTGTGTACATCTTCATATAGCTTGTCCTGAACTAACAGCGACTTGTATACTTCTAAAGTATTTAGTTGTCAACTGGAGTGTGTACATCTTCATATAGCTTGTCCTGAACTAACAGCGACTTGTATACTTCTAAAGTATTTAGTTGTCAACTGGAGTGTGTACATCTTCATATAGCTTGTCCTGAACTAACAGCGAGTTGTATACTTCTAAAGTATTTAGTTGTCAACTGGAGTGTGTACATCTTCATATAGCTTGTCCTGAACTAACAGCGACTTGTATACTTCTAAAGTATTTAGTTGTCAACTGGAGTGTGTACATCTTCATATAGCTTGTCCTGAACTAACAGCGACTTGTATACTTCTAAAGTATTTAGTTGTCAACTGGAGTCTGTGTACATCTTCATATAGCTTGTCCTGAACTAACAGCGACTTGTATACTTCTAAAGTATTTAGTTGTCAACTGGAGTGTGTGTACACCTTCATATAGCTTGTCCTGAACTAACATCGACTTGTATACTTCTAAAGTATTTAGTTGTCAACTGGAGTCTGTGTACACCTTCATATAGCTTGTCCTGAACTAACAGCGACTTGTATACTTCTAAAGTATTTAGTTGTCAACTGGAGTGTGTACACCTTCATATAGCTTGTCCTGAACTAACATCGATTTGTATACTTCTAAAGTATTTAGTTGTCAACAGGAGTCTGTGTACACCTTCATATAGCTTGTCCTGAACTAACATCGACTTGTACACTTCTAAAGTATTTAGTTGTCAACTGGAGTGTGTACATCTTCATATAGCTTGTCCTGAACTAACATCGACTTGTATACTTCTAAAGTATTTAGTTGTCAACAGGAGTCTGTGTACACCTTCATATAGCTTGTCCTGAACTAACATCGACTTGTATACTTCTAAAGTATTTAGTTGTCAACTGGAGTCTGTGTACACCTTCATATAGCTTGTCCTGAACTAACATCGACTTGTATACTTCTAAAGTATTTAGTTGTCAACTGGATTGTGTACATCTTCATATAGCTTGTCCTGAACTAACATCGACTTGTACACTTCTAAAGTATTTAGTTGTCAACTGGAGTGTGTACACCTTCATATAGCTTGTCCTGAACTAACATCGACTTGTAAACTTCTAAAGTATTTAGTTGTCAACTGGAGTCTGTGTACACCTTCATATAGCTTGTCCTGAACTAACATCGACTTGTATACTTCTAAAGTATTTAGTTGTCAACTGGAGTGTGTACACCTTCATATAGCTTGTCCTGAACTAACATCGACTTGTATACTTCTAAAGTATTTAGTTGTCAACTGGAGTCTGTGTACACCTTCATATAGCTTGTCCTGAACTAACATCGACTTGTATACTTCTAAAGTATTTAGTTGTCAACAGGAGTCTGTGTACACCTTCATATAGCTTGTCCTGAACTAACATCGACTTGTACACTTCTAAAGTATTTAGTTGTCAACAGGAGTCTGTGTACATCTTCATATAGCTTGTCCTGAACTAACATCGACTTGTATACTTCTAAAGTATTTAGTTGTCACGGAGTATGTGTACACCTTCATATAGCTTGCCTTGACACTAGACATCGACTGTATACTTCTAAAATATTTAGTGTCAACTGGAGTATGTGATCTTATATAGTTTGTTCCTTTCGTGCCAAAGGCTGTTCACAACAGAGGTTTAGATCTCCATGTATGCGTTCGTTGCTAGCATTGAATCTTGTAGTTTTACATCCAATAGTTTACTTTCTTGTTGATGGTATCTTCAAGAGTCTTTGGTCTTCCACGTTTTCTTTCCCAACTGGTGACCACATAAAGGACTTGTCGATTTAATTCTTTTCGTCTAAGTCTAGAACATACCTAAATATAGTATGTGCCTATCTATTGTCTATTGTCTATTCCTCAGGTGAATACTTGTGGCTGTCCACTCTGCCGTTAGTTAGATGGAGCTTTAATTGGTTCAGGCAGATGAGTCGCCCTTGTTGTTCTATATCCGTGTTTATTAAGAGTTCTGATATCGTCTATCCATCTTTCTTGGTCTTCCTTTAGCCTAGTACCCGACTCATTTTATTGTATGTTATTGGTGTGGTTGATCCATTCTCATTAAATGTCCAAACCACTGCTTTTTTGCTTCAGTATTCGTTGCATGAGTTATGCCACTCTGCTTCTGATTCCTCATTTCGTAGTCTATCTTCCTGGTGACTCCACTGTCTTCCTCAGCATTTCATTTCCACTTGGTGAGCTTTCTGTGGTGTATTGCTGTAAGAGATCAAGTTTGTCCTCTTACAAGGAGTATGTGTACACCTCCATATAGCTTGTCATGGACTGACATCAACTTGTATACTTCTAAAGTAGTTAGTGGTCAACTGGAACTGGAGTCTACAAAAGGGCTTTCTTATGCGCTCTTCGTTTCGCACATGGTGTCTTTCATAGCCTCTGTTATTTCTATAGTCCACCTTCGCGTGATCCTTCTTCCTTTCTTTTCTATTATCCTGTTTTGCCTCACAACATCGAGATAAGAAGAGATTTCAATAACGGGTTCTCTTGTGCGCGCGATTCGTACATGGTGTTTTTCACAACCTGTTATTTCCGTGGTCCACTTGTGCTTGGTCGAATCGTGAATATAGTCTATTGTTGCACTCTGTAGAGAGATCATGTTTCCTGTTTACCATCAGAATGTACCACAATACCGTACCACAATAGTTAAGTTCAAATACTTTCTCGCACGTGTGTTGCTGGGGCACACAATGGAAGCAAGGAATAGTAACACTGCTACCTACAAGACATTTCGTAAGATACGATTGAGGTGGGCCTAGGAAACTACTCTAGTAAATAAAAAGCGTTGCAGAAATAAGATATGCTAGTCTAACTGTAGGCGCATAACTAGCACAACGTACAATCTCTCTTAGGCTCGGATCACATACACATCACAAAGAGTGGTTAACAAGTGGTCTTCTTCTTCTGCATTCTCACTAGATTGAGATTCTCTAATAAAGGTAACCTTCTGCCTCAGATTATCAGCCACGTCATACAGTTTGGCTTGGACGCTAGTTAAGTGGGCCACCTCTTTCTTCTGAAGTATGCTTACTGGGGGCAGTTCTGTAGGATATAATTCCTATGATTTCTGCTTCCCCGTTTGTGCCGACCTCTTCCAGCAGTAAATTTTGGCCACCCTCGCGATGGTAGCTCTGACATTCTTACTGCGTGGTTAAATCTCCAAGGCAGATTGGCGACCGTATAATCCGTTATCCCATTCCTCATTGTAATGGGTCGTTGCACCATGTTATGCGCCTTACGGCCTGGTGCATCTGCTTTCTGCAAGCATTTGTTTCGGGTTAGCATTCCCTAGCGGAAACGTGCATCTGATTTCAGCCAAACCTCCTTAATCGCCTCATACGACATGCATGGCAGGTAATAGTGGTTCTTCTTCTTCTTCTTTGCGTTCGTTCTTTACGACCAATTTTAACCACTCTTTGTAATATGTTTGATCTGTGCCAAGAACGTGTATACGTTGCACATTGGTTTGGTAGGCCCTAAACGCATAGACTTCTACACTTTAGAACACGTGAATCCGTTTTCAGCCAAACCTCCTTAGTCACCTCTTACGACATGCGTGGCAGGTAACAGTGGTTCTATTCTTTACACCCCAAATTTGGGCCCCGGTAACCACTCGGGCCTAACAAGTGGTCGATATAGAGCGTTGGAAGAAGAAGAAGAAGGAATACGTTCCTATTAAACGGCTAGCAAATATATCCGTGATCATATACTCATACATAACATTGCGAACAATAATCTCTGCGACATAGTAACATATTTATAGCTGTCTCTAGCGGTTAATTATTATTATAGAGACAGCGCCAAATAGAGCCGGTATTGTGTTATATTTTCAATACTGGATTTGCAGGCTCCAAAACGGCTCGTAGAGATGAGAGATGTTGGTGGTTACAGCAGCATCAAGCCTCTATTGTCTCTTGTGGATCTATTGTTCAGGACACGTTAGGGGTTTGCAGTAATTAAATAGCAGATACCAGCTTCCAACGTGCGTATAATTGAAACATTTTGTATGCGTGTAGTTGTGGCACACTAAGCTGTTTCTCTAGATTTTCTGTTCACATGATCGGTCGTTAGGGATGATACATTAATAATGAAGAATTAGGTCATTAATGATGAAGAGAGTTGGGTCATTAATGATGAAGAATTAGATCGTTAATGATGAAGATTTGAATCATTAATGATGATAATTCATTATATATGGCCTTTTTCGTCTTTACAGACGGTCAATTGGAAATGTTTTACTGTGACAACTTCTGAGTTTTCGCTTTTCTCTCTTGTCGTTCAGCTCATACATAAGTCTCTTCTCAAAAGACTCTGCGCCCTTTCGCAATTTGGTTTTCCACACAACTCTGTCATCAGCTAGTTTTTCCCATGTGCTGGGACCTATAGAAAAGTTTTTCATTGAGGCTTTGCAGACATCTTTATATCTGAGCAGTGGTCTGCCCTGGTGCCTCTTCCTCCGAAAGTTCACAGAACAACATTTGTTTTGATATGCGACAAGTTTCCATTCTTCTTACATGCCCCAATCTTAGTCGTCTACTGCTGAGCATGCCCATGATGGAAGGCAGATTTATGAATAGCTTTCACAAGTCTATTGTGCACAGCAAAGCCGACTCCATTCAGTATAGGTTCATTTGTGCTTAGGCCCTGCCAGAAGAATGTGTAATTCTTTTCTTTTACTGAACCACAATCTTGGAGCCTGGTTTCCTGTAGTGCAGCTATGTCTACCTGCAGTCTCTCAAGTTCTCTGTCTATGACAGCTGTTTTTCTGATGTCTTTTGTTTTCGTCGGTCTAGGTTGACAAGTCCGGGACATATGGTCCTTACGTTCCATATGATAATTTATTATAAATATTAAATCATTAGTGATGAAGATTCGAATATAAAGGATGACATATTAATGTTAAAGGTTGGGTCATTATTAATTATACAATGGGGAGGAGAATTTGGCCATTAATGATGATGGGGATGATTCTACCATTAATTATTATATTTTCATTATAATGATTCGGTCAATACTGATGATATGTCCATGAGAATGATTCGGTCATTAAGAATGGATATGTTCGTTATGATGTTTCGGTAATTAATTATGATGATTTGACCATTAATGATGACAATTCGACCATTAATGAGGCTACACGAACGAGTCTATTAAAATTGGATTCAAGTGTGGCACGATTAGACATCGGGCTTTATTTAAAAAAATGATCGTTATTGCCTATGCAATACCGCTTTTAGGGCAATGTAGGACAGAGGGCACATGATCCTGATGAATTTAATGGCCACATGACTAGTGTTGTCATCGTGAAACTGTTCAGGTCACGATATTTTTATTATTCCCCAGACAGAAAAAAACTCATCGATTTTTCTGGGGACCGAACCCGGGTCTCTTGAATGGGAGCCCACCTGCTGCCTTGCAGGTAGACTGGGGACAGCCAAAGGCTGACGGAGAGCCAAGTAAACGCTGGCTGAAACCGGACAAGTCGTCGAAGGATAATCACTAGAGCTTTAAAGGGCACTGAAGGATGTGACGTAAAAAACGTTCTTGGCAAAGGCTGTTTATATATCACAATAAGAATGGTCAAAATGGCCAAAAAGAACGATCACGAGAGAGAGAGAGAGAGAGAGAGAGAGAGAGAGAGAGAAAGAAAGAAAGATTGGGAGCCCGCGCTCTAATTTATTCGGTCAGAAGCTCTTCATCGGACTGTACAAAGACGGATACAACATAGACTTATGTATCTGTCAAAGTGAACCGTTAGTCATCATACACTTCAACATCTGCTACAGTATAATGAGAACCTATAGATCTCTACTGCAGGGGTTTGCAGTGACGTCGATTATGTCAAGTGTTAGATGAATCGTTTCTAGATCTATGGGCCAAATATGTGTATTGTGAGGCCTTCAAGTAAAATCCTACATGTGATTTGATATCCCCAAGTTATCAGCCAAATATATGGTAAGCGCCCCCCACCCCAAGTAATATCCAATGTATACTTTGGGACTTCCAAGTTATCTATTGTCTATTCCCAGGTTGAAGATGTAGTTGGCTGTCCACTCTTGCCGTTAAGCGTAGGGATGGGAGCTTTAATTTGCGTTCTAGGGCTAGATGAGTCGCCCTTATTGTGTTGTATCCGTGTTTGTGTAGTGTGGTCTTGATATTGTCTATATTTTTCTTGGTCTTCTCTTAGCTCTAGTACCGATCTCTTTTATTGTATGCTGTTATTGGTGCTTGGTTGTATTTCATTCTCATTAAATGTCAAAACCACTGCATTTGTTGTCTTTCGATGTATTCGGTGCATGAAGTTATGCCCACTCTGCTTCTAATGTCCTCATTTCGTAGTCTGTCTTTTCTGGTGACTCCACTGCCTTCCTCAAGCATTTCATTTCACACGTGGTGAGCTTTCTGTGATGTGTTGCTGTAAGAGACCAAATTTGGCACTGGTAACAAATTGTTGGTAGGAAAATACTTTTTATCATCCCAAGTTATCAGCTACATATATTGCGAGCCCCCATCCGTAATATCCTACGTATACTTTGAAACCACCAAATTATCAGCTACATATATTGCTATATGTGAAATGCGCTGCCTGCGAAAAGTTACCAACAACACCAGAAAAGACCAGTCACCAACATAATCATACGAAAGAAAGTTGGCACAGAACCTTGCTTGAATTACATTGAGAAACAAAGAATGAAGTGGTTTGGTCACTTAATATGAATGCATCCAAACTCCACAGTATACAAAGTCTTCTACAGCAGAACATCAGGAAAGAAGACGAGAGGAAGACCACGAAAAGATGGTTAGATGGCATAGAAGAATCCTGTGAAAGAGAAAGAATAACAATCACCCAATCCACCCGAACAGCGCAAGACAAAACAGAAAACCACGACACTGGGCAACAACCTGGTAGCAGTGTGACGACAAAAAGAAGAAGAAGATATATTGTGAGGATCCCCCCCTCTCAAGTAATATCCAACATATACTGTGATTCCCTCTTATCAGCGAAATATATTGTCAGACCCCACCTCCACCCCAATCCAAGTAATATGCTAGATATATGGTGAGAATCCCTCTCCCCTTTCCCCAAGTAATAAGCTACACATATTGTGATACGCCCTGGATTTGAGTAGGCTCATCAATCAAAATAGAACTGGTACGGTCAGTCGCTGGACGCTGATGGAGATATTGTGAAGGAGATCGAGCACCTATGGACATGTCCGGAGTGCAATGAAGATATTCCAAAGTGAAACTGAAACTGAAACTTGTTGAGGCGGGGATCGGAGTACTTATGGACATGTCCGGAGTGCAATGAAGATATTCCAAAGTGAAACTGAAACTGAAACTTGTTGAGGCGGGATCGAGTACTTATGGACATGTCCGGAGTGCAATGAAGATATTCCAAAGTGAAACTGAAACTGAAACTTGTTGAGGCGGGGATCGGAGTACTTATGGACATGTCCGGAGTGCAATGAAGATATTCCAAAGTGAAACTGAAACTGAAACTGAAACTTGTTGAGGCGGGGATCGGAGTACTTATGGACATGTCCGGAGTGCAATGAAGATATTCCAAAGTGAAACTGAAACTTGTTGAGGCGGGGATCGGAGTACTTATGGACATGTCCGGAGTGCAATGAAGATATTCCAAAGTGAAACTGAAACTGAAACTTGTTGAGGCGGGGATCGGAGTACTTATGGACATGTCCGGAGTGCAATGAAGATATTCCAAACTGAAACTGAAACTTGTTGAGGCGGGGATCGGAGTACTTATGGACATGTCCGGAGTGCAATGAAGATATTCCAAACTGAAACTGAAACTTGTTGAGGCGGGGATCGGAGTACTTATGGACATGTCCGGAGTGCAATGAAGATATTCCAAACTGAAACTGAAACTTGTTGAGGCGGGGATCGGAGTACTTATGGAGATGTCCGGAGTGCAATGAAGATATTCCAAAGTGAAACTGAAACTGAAACTTGTTGAGGCGGGGATCGGAGTACTTATGGACATGTCCGGAGTGCAATGAAGATATTCCAAAGTGAAACTGAAACTTGTTGAGGCGGGGATCGGAGTACTTATGGACATGTCCGGAGTGCAATGAAGATATTCCAAACTGAAACTGAAACTTGTTGAGGCGGGGATCGGAGTACTTATGGGTATGTCAATATCAGGTAAACGGAAATACCAAATAGTGAGGAGCATCTGGCCGAATGGATTAGAGCGTGTGGCTCCCGTGTATGAGACCCGTGTTCAATCCACAGGAAGATCAAGGATTTTTTTTTGTCGGGGGCATAAAATCATAACCTGGACAGTTTCCCGGTGACTGCACTAGCTATGCGGACATTAATTTCCTCAGGCTCTTGTTCCCCCTGTCCCACACCGCCCTAAAAAGCGGTGTTACATGCAGTAACGACAATATTAAACAGTGGAGAAAAGTGTAGTCCACAAAATAAATTCTGAAAATGATTGAGGCCTCAGCGGATTGTGAGACCTTGAGCTGTAGTTTGTTTAGCCTATGCCTAAATTCGATCCTGCTCGTATATGGATACTAAGCAAAAGCCCAGCCACGCCAAAGATGGATCTCAGAGATAACAGAGGCGACGAAAGACACTATCTACGAATGCGCACACAAAGGTCAGTTTTAGAAATCTCTTCTTGACCTGACGCTGTAAGGAAAGACAGGATTGTAGAAAAGGAAGAAAGACTGGCTTTAGTTAGTTAGTTAATTAGTTGGTTCCTTTCGTGTCAAAGGCGGCACATAGAGCAGAGGTTTTAGATCTCCATGTGATGCGGTTCGTTGCTAGCAGTTGGAGATCTCGTATGGTTTTACATCCCAATAGTTTACTTTCTTATAGGATTGTTCTTCGAAGAGTGGTCTTAGGTCTTCCACGTTTTCTTTTCCCAACTGGTAAAACACATAAGGACTTGTTGATTTAGTCTCTTTTCGTCTGATCTAAGAACATGACCTAAATATTTCCACCTTCGTTTCCTTATGATATTGGATAGGACAGCTTCGAGAATAAATGTCTCCGAAAATTACTAAAAGTAAAATGGAGTAATTTCGTTTCGAACAACACATTGAGAGATAGAACACAGCAACAAACCGTATACTGGCTTTGCGCCATCTTAAAAATATACCGCGAGTCAGTGTATTGGCTCATAAGGGTGAACTGGTTAATTATCAATAATGAAAGAGCGTACATGTTGGTTTCAATAGTGTCTATAATGAGCACATTTCATCTGAATGTAGAATGGTACACAAATTACAAACAGGCTAAAAATTAGAATGATCAAATGCTATATATATCCTATATTAATGTATGGCTCGGAAACATGGACAATGAACAAGCAGTTAGAAGACAGAATTGATGCATTTGAGATGTGGATATATAGAAGAATAAGCAGAGTTTCATGGACAGAAAAACAGACAAATAAACAAGTTTTAGGAAACTAGGCATGAAGAAACAATTATTAAGAGAAATAAAATTCAGACAAGTAAAGTATTTTGGGCACATAAAAAGGCATGACACCATGATAAAACATTTACTAGAGGGGAAAGTTGAGGGAGAAGAGCAAGAGGAAGACCGAGAGATAAGTGGGAGGAAACTTTAAGAAATGGACAGGTTACAGTCTGGCAGTGTGCAACACCAAGGCGAAAGACAGAGGATGCTGGAGATTCATTGCAGCCAACCTTCGATGTGGAGACGGCACCTGATGATGATGATGATGTAGAATGGTACAGTGAGATCTCTCCAGTACTACTTTTTACAACAAAGATGCGATTCTAAGACAGGAGCCATTATGTGGACATCTACATGGACCACTGTATTAATACACTAACTAATCATTGATATATTTAAAAAAAATGATTGTATAACGAAATGGAACAATTCAACTGGCCTAACGAAACAACACACGACAGAAAACTATACGAACCTTTGTGTGAGCTGCAAAAGACAGTGAAGTTTTTAGAAGAGACAACATTGGATATATAGACAATATTTCAAGCGAAAGGAAGGGAGGAACGAAGATTATATATAAAACAAAGACAGCTAACACACAATAAAAGCACACACATATACACACAAATAGGAACAAAGAAGATAGCCAATTTATTGAAACAGATTACCGTAAGTCTGACCTTAGCTGACCCATTTTTTCAACAGAACACAAACGTTGCTTACGTTTACTTGCCAGTACAGTATGGAGGGGCTTTACTTCAAGGATAACACTTCACGCCAGAACCGCTTCGTGTTACTTCTCTTCAAATCCATACAAGAGATACATACGTACTTTCCTCCTTTATAAAAGTATGATTATTTCAATATACGCGTTTCAATAGTTACAGTAAACAAAATTCAAATAATAGCATGTCTCTTGCAGAACGTTGCTTCATCACAGCCTGCCAAAAAACAACTCTCTGTCTCTAGTAAGTTCTCCCTACTCTTCCATCATCATGCTCAAATTTACTTTGATTACTTGCTGCTAACTTCGTCTTGGTCTGCTACCCATGCCTCGTACTCCAGGAACCTTGCCTTTCATTACAGTTCACTCCAAACCATTGTTACGTGAAAGTCTTATTTTTGTTTCTTTGCTAGTGTCATGCCATAGTTTCTTTATACTGACTACTCCTTAGAGTGACATGGCTAGTCTTCTTCTAACTTCTTTCGTACAATGACACAATATAGGAAGTTAATTAACGTGTATACTTTAGAAGTAAAATTTCAAGAGATTTTTGGAGAAGGATTAAAAAAAACAGCGAGAAAAAAATTAAGACAAAAATGCTTTGCCAGGATTAAATATTAAGCAGATAAAAAGACGGTTTGAAGACCAAACTCAGAATATAGTGAAATAACACTATCTGAATATACAGAAAGATCCTACGAATACTATGGACAGAAAAAAGAAAGAACACTGATGTCCTGAAAGAACTAAATGTTAAAGAGAATTGGCTGATAAACAACATACTATACAGAAAAATTACATACTTTGGTCACATCAAGCGTCACGATGGCTTGGAAAGAACAATACTAGAGGGCAGTGTCCCAGGACGCAGAGGCAGACCAAGAAGAAGATGGCTACAAGATATTAAAGAAACTATGAATATGACCATCGACGAAGTGGGTGAACTGGCTAGAGACAAAGTGAATTTCAGATGTGTTGAAAAGAGAGCAACGTCCTATAAAGGATACGCACCTTGATGATGATGATGATGAATATACAATAAGAAATGCAGGAAGATGACCGCAGCTATCGCACATAAGTTAGAGAACATTCAAAATAAATGCCTTAGGTGAATATTTTGACAAGAAAATATCACAAAACGAGGAGCAGTGGAAGAACATTTCTTGTACATCATAACCATATTATAACCTATTAACCATAATCAGAGGAAAACTATGGCTTAGACGTGTGTATCTAATACCACGGGGCTCTTTGATGGGCATCAGACGAAAGGTGAAGACCAGCGGAAACATGGAGAATGACGATTGAAAGGAAAATAACGGAGTCGACTGACATAGGAAGTGATGGGTAGAAAGGCAGCAAAGGGTATCACTTGTGTATGTCTTATGTGTTAACTACAACACGAAGATGATATAGACAGATCCATTTCATCAGTTTGTGTAACGAACTAGCTAGTCCCATTGTTAAGGCACCAAAACATCTCACCGACAGCTAAACAACAGGTGATCAACAGCATTTTCATGTCTACTCTGTGCTATCAGAGCCAAACATGGGTAATAAGCATAGCACAGCCGCAAAAAATAACTACACGTAAAATGCGATGCCTACAAACAACACAAGAAAAGAGTCATCAATATAAGAAAGTAAGTTGGGACATAACATTTTCTTTAATTAAACAAAGAATGGGAAACAAAGAATGAAGTCGTTCGGTCACTTGATAAGAATGCAACCAAACTCCACTACTACAAAAGAACACAAGGAAAGAAGGCTAGAAGAAGACTACTAAACTATCACCCAAGCCACCATAGCAGCGCAAGACAAAAGCAGAAAACCACAACACTGTGCAACAACCCGGGTAACAGTGTGACGACAAAATAAGAAGTGTAGTGAGGCATTTGTCATACGGACGTTCTAGGGTTGGGTCATTTTCAGAATCATTGTCGGAGTTTGTAAGTTTTCCGTCACAGATACTCTCAGCAAGCTGAACCTAATTGGGTACCTATGGTGGTCTATGAGAATAGAGACTTGTATTCTAGCTAGCCTGTAAAATTGTCATAAGTAATCTGAAACCGTGTAGTCTTCAAATATGTGTTCGTAACTACTGCCAGTTAGGAAACGAAAGTTGAATCTAGAGTCTTGAAAACATTATACAAATATTGCGAAAGGTACTGGATAGCAGTATTTTATCCTAAAATTAATTGCCCTACACATGTTTCATTAAAAATAACAACTTTTAGCAACTTATAAAATATTTCCGTGTAAGCCTAAATAAATAATGCTGATCTCATTTTGTTGGAGAAGGTACGACACGGACAGATTGCAGACGGGGCGGTGTACGTCTGCAGCGAGGCCCCGGAACGAGCATTACAACGATCTATAGTAAAGTCACATAGTAACTGCCTACACACGCACGGTCAGAATCCATCACAGAACGTGCGCCAGTGTGTGTGACCCATATTTCAAGCACGCTGATTGGGACAGACCGCGGAAGGTTATATAACAGTTTTTGCACACGATTCGAACTATCGTAGTCCTCCAAAAATAAAATTAACACAAAATCGATGATTTTTCAGCATTTAATATACTCTATAAATATAAAATGTGTAATAAAGTTATTAATTTGCTATTATATAGTGTATTTTGCGTGATTGACTAAAATATAGCACATAGTATAGAAAACTCGTTTACACATCGGCGGAATGTCATGAATAAAACACCGTGTGTAATATGTCAACGGAGTCTCAACCAATGAACAAGTGGCCACAAGGTCGGCACAAATGCGTCTGCTAGCCAATGAGAAAGGCTCAATGCTATGCCCTGTGCTCATTCAACTTTCCTTTATTTTTAAACTTGCACCGGATTCCAAAGCCGTACCGAGTCGTAGGAAGATAACACACAACGCAATGAAGGTAGTGGAAATGTGATAAGTTATGAGGTAACTCGCATATTTTATCATTTGGTGTTCCGTCTCGGGTAGATGCATATATGTCTAACGTGCATTTTGTAAAGTTGACCGCTACCGTTTCACGTCTGTTTGTACGTGTAGTGTAGCAGTAATGGAACAATGGTGATGGACTCGGGCACATCCTGCGGTTGTGACGTCCAAGTGGAGTAAAAGTCTATTTTTAGTATCATGCCACTGAGCTTTCACGTTGTTGCTTCAATGGCGTTGTTGCAAATAGGACTTATCCAGTTAGGAATGATACTCGGAACAGTGTTACTGTTAAATTCATAATATAAAGAGAACCGTTACTACAGGTCTACGCGGTTCTTTCTGGTTTGCTGGGTACTGTGAGTTTGGTATGGTTTGTTATTCAAGTTGTGAGAGTTAAAGGCTAGGATAGTTAGCTGTACGTTCGTTCTTATGGTAGTAACTAACTTAACTAGTACTAGTAGTACTGTGTTCTGCATGTAGGTAAACTTTAGTAGTAGTTTTCTTTTGTAACCATAGAGAATACTAATACTTTACTGGCCAATAGCCAAAGTATAGAAGTTGTCTTTAATCGTACGATTTAGAGATACTTATTACACAAAAAATATTGTTTAAAAGTTTGCTTCCTACTTTAGATAGAAGAAATTCACTGTTGACGTGTGTACTGTCAAAATTATTGTTTATAATTAATGTGTACACAGACGTGACTGTAATAACCAGTCTGCTGTCAATAACGGTACATCCTGGATGTAGTGATGACGACAACAATATAGTTAGGCGTATCACATAATTTGGACTAAGAAATTGACATTGTTTTGGTGTTGAAAAACCAATATAGAAATTAGAAATATTAAATTAATAGTAACGATGTATGATTTTGAACAGAAATGTGGTCTGGTAACTTAGTAAGAGACTGGTTAGAATTGACATCATCACTGCATATAGGATAATACGTGTACAGTGTATTCCAGCTAGATGTCAGCTACAGATTACTTACACATCAGTTCTGGTAATCATTCATATTTGCTCCCAACACAGCAAGTCTGGACACCAGTTTTTGACTGTAGACTTGGGAATCTATTGAATCAAGAATTAATTTTGGTGCACACATCTACATACCTGTATACCACCCACTGTACTACCCTAACATACACTGATTATCTCAAAGATATATAACATTTTCTCGTAGTCTTTTCACACCATAGGATATAAAATACATATAACTTCATATTTGTAGACCCCAGGATGTAGGAAGGGCAAATTCCTTCTCACACATGGAACGTTGAGTGTGAGATTGAACCCATAACCCATCTGAGTTGATATGTGAACTATTACACTAATCTGTCCCTATCTCAAAGCTCAAGGATACTTTCAATAATATAAAAAATGTTTATATATATATATATATATATATATATATATATATATATATATATATATATATATATATATATATATATATAAAATGATAACAACAAGCAATAGTGCAGGTTTTATTTTACTGACTTCTTAGAACTGACGCTTCGTTTAATCCCCAGCTGAAGTGAGATTTTTTAAACCGCAAACAGTACGCGGGTAATCAATCCCAGCCTCAAATAGGTATCAGAATAACTCTGAAAGGTATCGGCGACCAGAATGATGTTGACCACCACATCACACATTGTGTGCTGTTGATCAAGGAAAGTGGTCTCTGTTGCGTAGAGGTTAGGTGCTCGTCTTTCGTGAAAAACGGTACCACGTTCGCTCCCTCATGGAGCCATCTAGTTATTTTAACAGACATCCCTGATCTCAGTGTAGGTGAGATCGAGTTCCTAGTCCTATCGGAGATGGACGATAAAACTAGGTCCATTGTTAAATTTGAGTATGTAAAAGAACCCTTGGCAGTTCAAAATCGAGAAGAGCAAGCTGGAAAGTCGCTGTCGGGCAAAATTCAGTAGAAAAGATTAAAAATAAATAATTCCTACAAAAAAATCTACACCATCTTTAAAATTACATCGATCCTCGCGGTGCTACAAAGTTCGTGCAGCTGAGATCTTCCTGTGTAAGAAAGAGATCAGAATACACATTGCTACTCACAGATGTGCAATGATGATGGTCCTATCAATCAAGGCCAAATACAGGTATATTATCATATTTCCTGAAAAAGTATTTTAAAAAGTTTTTGAAATGTACATGGTGTACATCATTATTCACCTGGATTTAAGTTTCAATAAATTCATCAATATATGAGTGATTGACAATCTTGTGTATTCACTGATTGAACCCTACCTGAGTAGGAGTCTCCGCAGCACTAAGCATAGCACTAAACGCCTGGAGGTTTCTGGGTTTTAAAGAAAGCTCGGGTGCTTCCTCCAATGTACTATAGGAAAACAGTGAAAACTCATAATTCCTGGGGCTTACAGAAGAAGAAGAAATCCAGCAAAAATGTCTTGTGTTATTAATTACCATGAACCACTTTAAAATGGCTACACAAATAACAAGTTTATTATGGTTTATAATTGAGTCAGTAATGTGTGATATCGGCACATTTTTGTTAGTCGTTTTTTGTTTAGTTAGTTAGTTAGTCTTTCCTCTTGGGCCTGTGGGCGTCGCATAGGGCAGAGGTCATAGTTCTCCATGTCTCGCGGTTCGTTCTATCTGTTTTAGGTCTTTAATGTTTACTAGGCCCATCGTTGAGCCTTCTCTGGTGATGGTTCTACGCAGAGTCTCTCTTGGTCTTCCTCGTTTTCTTTTTCCCTCTGGTGTCCATATGAGGGATTGGTAAGGGAGTCTTCTCTCATCCATTCTAAGTGTGTGGCCGATGTAGTTCCAGTGGCGCTTTCTTATAAAATTTGATACATTTTCTTGCTTGGTCTCTTGTCTTATTTGTGTATTGGGTCTGAAATCTGACCATTTGAGGTTCAATATTCTTCTAAGACATTTATTCTCAAAGTTATCTAATTTTCTTTCTAGAGCTTTTGTTGCTTTCCAACTCTTGCATCCATAATTTGTTTAGTGTAAGAGGTTAAATTTATCTGGTCACAGGAGTGGAAATGTTTTCTTGACAACCTCCACGCTGGAAACTTAAGGAGATGGTGATTGACAGGTTGATGAACTTGTTTGTGTACATAACTGGCCCCTGGAGTGTGTTGTGGTTGGGTTGTGTTTATGGGATTTTGAGGGATATGAATTTAGTATGTGACTGTATTGGAAAAAGATCTACATACTACTAAGCAACCCCCAAGCAGTCTCCAAACAAGGACTATCCCAGAGCCTGTTCAGACCTTAAGGTATCTCTCTCGATCGTTCTTTTTCAGCCATTTTTATCATTCTTATGGTGATATATAAACAGTCTTTGTCAAGAACGTTTGTTTTATGTAACAATCTTCAGTACCATTTGGAGCTCAAGTGCTTGTCCTTCAGCGATGTGTCCGGTTTCAACCAGCGTTTACTGTGTTCGCTCTCCGTCAGGCTTTGACTGTCCCCAGCCAACCTGCAAGGCAGCAGGTTGCTATTTTCTTTAGGTTGGCGACCCTTAGATGACCTACCCTCCCGGGCTGTGGAGCGTCATCTGACCAGGTTGCTGGTCTTTTTGAGGACTTCTTGGTTTTCCTTCCATCCAGTTTTGTATACGGTTTGCTCCGCTAGCCTTTGATTGTCCCCAGTCTAACTACAAGGCAGTAGTAGGGACCTTAGGGTATAAAGTGCCTGTCACTTCACATATCTGACCTCTAGTGTGCAGGATTAGGGACTTGGTAGGAACAACACCAATGCTAGAACATATTAAGAAACAACAAACCAAATGGTTCGGCCATGTAACATGATTAGCGCCTAACAGTACACCACAACAGACACTACTATTCAGGTACAATGGTTTCAAGGCCAGAGGTCACCTGCAAACGATGGATCTCAGAAGTATTAGAGGCTGTAAGAAACACTATATATGAGGCACACTTGATGGCACTAGCCAGAACTCTTTGCATACTCTGAAACGCACAACAGGAATAGACGATAGATAGAAATAGTGTGCAGGAGGTAGGAGGGCCAATTTCTTTCCTCATGTATGGGATTGAACCCACAACCAATCCTGTTATATCGTAGTCGATTGGCAAACGCTTATGTATTATGCTGGTCTGTCCCACAACAGGGACTATACTGTAATGAAATATATTTTAATTTCCATTTTTGATGTGACACTAATGTGATGTAATATTGTAATTTTTCCAGATTCGACTATGAAGCGTCGAAGTGAGGGAAGAAAAAAAGGACAGAACAGCACTGCCTCACCATCTTCGGCCGGGGCTACTACTGTAAGAACTGCACAGACAGCAGTATCATCACAGTCATCAACTACAAACACATCTTCATCCAGAGCTGCAAAGTCTAGACGCAAAAATGTCACTACAGCATATGGAGATTCTCCTGAAAACTCACCTCTCAGCTCTGGAACACCAGAAGAGGAAAATCAGAGTAGTCATGATAAGGCATCTTCAAATGAACAGAAAGTTTTACATTCAGAATCCAGGGCCCCAAATTTAGATCCTGATAAAAATTCTCAAGCTGTTGCAAATTCTGATAGACATAAAATTGAGAGTGTGGAACACACAGAGACAAACACTGGTTTAAGGCAAAGTAAGCAAAATCAAGTGAAGCTGGGATATGTTACTTCACCGCTGGTAACCACACAGAGTGGTACAACTACAACAAGAGGTGGTCGAACCATACGACAGTCTCGGCGTGATTCAGACATTAGGACTGAACCACAGCCTCGGGTCAAACAACCATCCATCTCTCCATCCCCTGCACCATCTCAAGTGAAGTTAGAAATAGAATCACCAAAACAATCTTTCCAACTGTTGACTACATCGGTACCTGCCACATCAACAACCATCAGCAAAAATTTGTTACCGGTTTCAGTCAAGCAGGAAGTAACAACAGAGTCAAAACTATCTAATCTCCATTTGTCTGGGATATATTCTTCAGCTCATACACCTATCTCCTCTCATACAACACTGGTGCCATCATCCTCTCCACAAGTGATTTCTTTACCCATGGGCAATACATTTATGAACACCAACCCCATTAACACTAGTCTTGCAGCAACAACATTTTCTGGACCGACCAGCAGTAGTAACAGTAGCACTACTGGACAGATTATCATGCAGGGGGGCAACTCCTACTTCAAACCTTTATTTGCAACATCATCATCAGCTCTAGTGACCCTCACAGACAACAATACCCCAAAAGTGTCCATGGTTGGTCAGTTGCCACATTCCTCCAATGTGGCTTACACACAGGTAGTTAAAGTAGCTGGATATCATTTAGGTGTAGCACCAAGTTCTGCTCACTCTGATAGCACACCTATTACCAATGTAGGATTAACTGTTGATCATAATAAACACACCAACAGTCAGCCACCATCAGCGTATTCAGCTACAACAGCTACCTCTGTATCTATTTTAAGTCAACAGTTAAGTAGCGGAGTTTGGACGAAATCAAATACCCAGATGCCTGTTGCGACTTTACCACCAGCAATTCAAACATTTTCGAATGCAACAGACATTTCACTTTCTTCTGTGTCTTCAGAACAACATTTGAAAATTCTCCAGTCAGATGCTCCCTCAAATCTACACCAACAGGAGGCTTTTGCTGGTCAGAATCTACATTCTGATTTAGAGAAGAAAATGATAGCAATACCTCCTAAGAAACGAAAAGCAACAGAAATGGACAATGATCTCCCACAATCTCCAGCAGTTTTACCATCATCTGCACCGGTGGCTAAAAAGCCACTTTTAGATTTACGTGAGTGGAAAAATCAAAGAGTATTAGCCAAAAGAGGAGGTGTACTAGAAGTGGCTATTATTAAAGGAATTCATCCAAGCAATCAGAACATTGATGTAGAGTTTGAATCTGACCACAAGATAATGACATTTTCTAATGTGTTTGATCTTCAGAACTGTTTTTTAGTTGGTGATAATTCTCCACAAGCATCAACATTGACAGTTGGGCGAGCTGTTTGTGTTCGAGTTAACCAGGAAAAAAACATATTCCACGAAGGAGTCATTGTTGAGCGTCGTACTAACCCTGTAATATGTAATATTAAGCTAAAACGACAGTATGCATCTGAAAGTGGTCCTGAATTGATTTTAGCTTCAAGAGTAAATATAAGACTTCTTCAACCTCCTTGGTTTGATGATATGGAGGATGCTACTGCAAATGGGGGAGGAAATCTAGGAGAATCCTTAGAACAGTGTTTCTCTCCTGTTAATCAAGGACCTGGTTCCTCCCACCAGAGCGGATTCCGATTAGAACGACCTGTCTCATCCAGTGCTGGATCTTTGGATCATGGAGATACCTCAGATGATGAGATGTTAAATGACTCAATTAGCTTTGACTCTTCTGGTATGAGCACACCACGATCAGGCAGTGCCACTCCAGGTTCTGGATCGAGGTCACAGAATGGTCGCAAAAACCCACCAAAGAAGCGTGACCCTGATCGAAGCCGTAGTGCTCAATCGACAGAAAGTTCTAGATCTAGCACACCAAGATCACCACTGAATGGTAAATATAAAAAGGGTGATGTTGTCAGTGCGGCTAATGGAGTGAGGAAAAAGTTTAATGGAAAACAGTGGCGGAGGCTATGTTCACGTGAAGGGTAAGTTACTGAACACTTACTGGTGGTAGTTTGAATTTTCAGTTATTTTCTTTCTTGTGCTTGTAGTTCATTTCTTATTTTACTGCTGCCTTGTAGTTTGATTGGGGACAATCAAAGGCTAGCGGAGCAAACCGTACACAAAACTGGACGGCGGCAAACCAAGTTGTCCACAAAAAGACCAGTTGCTGGACAGCATGACTCTCATCAACCTGGGAGGGCAGGCCATCTAAGGGTCGCTGCCCTAAAAGAAAATAGCAACCTGCTGCCTTGCAGGTTTGGCTGGGGACTGCAAATGGCTAATGGAAAGCGAACCCAGTAAACACTGGTTGAAACCGAACACATCGCCGAAGGATAAGCACCAGAGCTCCAAATTGTATTGAAGGTTGTGAACGTACACCCATTCTTGGTGTTAGGCTGTTTATATATCACATTAGAATGATAAAAATGGCCTTAAGAATGATCTCCAGAAGAAGAAGAAAATTTCTTATTTGATCTTGATTTACCTTTTCCTCCATCATCTGTGTGATGCTACCTATGTCACTTCTGATTATAATCAACGCTTCACTCAGGATGACCTCATTAGCTCAACCCGGTTACATTAGCTAT
This sequence comes from Arion vulgaris, assembly GCA_020796225.1. NCBI lineage: Eukaryota > Metazoa > Mollusca > Gastropoda > Stylommatophora > Arionidae > Arion > Arion vulgaris. The sequence continues at coordinate 10,224,255 of CM036768.1, forward strand.
GAGTTAATCGTAGTGCACTTATAAATCGACTTCAGTGATAATTTATAATTTTGTTTCACTTACTCAGAAAGAACAGTTACCACTTAAGCCGGGTAGTCCATGAAAATACTGTATGGATCAGAGATGTGAAAAACAAGTACAAAGACAGACAGTCGTACATGAGGATATGAGGGAAGCTGTCTCAGAAGAAGTGTCCGAATTCGTTGGGATCAGAGAATACCAAATACCCGGCACACAGGTATCAATGAGGAAATAAAAAGGAGATGGAAGTAGTTGGAAACATACATTAAAATTGCAGAAGACCAGTCACCCACAGGAAGTTCTAAAATAGAATCTAAGAGGTAGTGTGGCAACCTAGAGGGACGTGGCAACAGAACATACAAAAATCAAACACGTGACTTTGGAGGAGGATGAGAACTTGCTGATTTAAGAATTTTTCAGGTGTGCTGTGATAATAGTGACTTTCTCTAAAGAGCTTGCTACATGATGAGTCTATGAAATCGACATTACAAGAAATTGAACCCTCTTCTCTTCCACCATTTACTTTCTTATAGAGGGGGAGACAAGTAATCTTGTGTGTGCTTGTTTTAAGGCACTTTGTAAGCTGATATTCATTTTCGTAATGCTGTTCTTGATGCCATCTTGCATGGTCTTCCTCTTGCTTTGTACTCTTATACTTTTTCTGTGTGACTCTCTGGTGGGATACCAGGACATTCTTGTCAGATGTCCAAACCTATTTAATCTGTTGTTCTTTTATGAATTGCATGATTGGTTTCACATCCAGTCTTCTGATTTCTTCATTTCTAATTTTGTCTCTTATTGTCCCAGCTGCAGCTCTAAATTGAACCCCATATAACCTAAAGGTTTAAGCCGAAGGATTAGCTTCATTGCTCCAGGTTTTACCCCTTATGGCTCAGTCCCCCTCCGCAGAAATGGCACGCCACCTGCTGAGGTATTGCAGATTTCTCTAGTTCCTGCAACAATCCTATAGGTCTCTGACATAAAGAGAACGAGGAATGGTGCGGTCTGGATTCTAACAAGCGACCTTCAGAAAGCATGGCAACAGTTTGGATACAGAGACCCTTTCTATATAACCTGATCGTCCAAAGATGGGGTGTGTCTGCATCAGTCTCGATCTCCCTCTTAGTAGGTGACTCCATCTCTTGTTATTGTACACCCCACCAATAGTAGGAGACTGAAAATCAAGTAAAGAACCTGTTTTTATGCTATGTAATATAGTGGGAAGTAACAGGTGACCCAGGATAAGAGGAGAAAATGGCGATGGGTCGGGCGTACCCTACGGAAGACACAGTTAAGTGTCACTAGACAAGCACTTAAATTGAACCCGCAAGGAAATTGAAAAAAGATGCCCTAAACAGACCTGGAGACAAAGTCTTCTTGGGGAACTGAAGAGTGCTTGACTATCTTTGGAGTCCATAAAGAAAACAGCCAGAGACCAAGAAAAGTGGTGAACAGCTGTTGAGGCCTAGCTCCATGAGGAACGGAGAGGAATAAGTAAGTACATGACAGTTTAGGCCTATATTATTTTAAACTCCACTTACAGTACACAATGAGTGACTTTGTCAACATCATGTTTGCCCTCTTTAATTCCCATTGTTTCTCTGGTATTCAGTTGAAGCTTGGTCGATCTGAGAAATGAATGCTTTCAGACCAAAAAATTCCACCGAAACATTGAATTTTGAACTAGGAACCACATGTGCAAGTGCACTAACCTTTGTGTTGATGTGGTTGCCATGTGGAAAACTATTATGGTTGACTTGCCTTCCTTCCACTTTTGCTCATACAAAGTTGTGTCTCTATATATCTATTGATATGATTGTACGCTGTGCCAGTTATGCACCTACAAGTAGGCCAGCACATCGTAGGTTGGAGTGTTACTATTATTTGCTCTCATTGGGGGTCCCGGCAACACACAGGCGGACTGCTTTGAAGTTGACCCATAAGAGTGTGCACAGAAGAAGTATCTGAATTTTAATTATTTTTTTGTTTGTTTCTTAGATGCACTAAAGAATCTCAGAGACGGGGCTTCTGTTCGAGACACCTGTCACTTAAAGGCAAAGGTCTTAGACACGCTCCTACATTTCCAGGCTGTAGACAAGGTGCTATGAAAGAAGGACAAATTGAGTGGACAGGAGAGGGGCATGGGGAGTACGATCGTGATCGTATGATACCTAACAGGTATTTTGTGATGCTGTCGTTTATACTTTGCATGTACTTTATTGTTCTCTGCGGTGTAGAGGTTAGGTGCTCGTCTTTCATGCCAACAATATCAGGTTCACTCCCTCATCGAGCCGTCTGCATATTTTTCCAGAGATTCCCGATCTCAGTGTAGGTGAGGTAGAGTTTCTAGTCCTATCGGAGATGGACGATAAAACATACGTCCCGTGTTGAATTTGAGAATGTAAAAGAACCCTTGGCATTTCAAAATCTAGCAGGACAAATTCATTAGAAAAGATTAAAAATAAAATTCCTACAAAAATATCTTCCCATCTTCCAAAATTACATAGGGGACCTCGCTGGTGCTACAGAGTTCATGCACTGCAGCTGAGATCTTCATGTGTAAGAAAGAGATCAGAGCACACATGGTTACTCACTGAAGTGCAATGATGATGGTCCTATCAATCATTGTGGTTTATTCTGTTTCAAGGTTTGTTAACTGTTTCTTTAATCTTCTAGTTACAATGAAACCAGTCTTCTAACAGTGGCTATATTAGGTCTTCATTTCAAACATTGGCCGCTATTAGGTCTTATAACATTATGTAGGGGCGCTGCTAGATTTGTTGAGACAGAGATTGGGGCACCTATGGACATTCTGGAGTGCTATGATGATAGTTCTCAAATAACTTATTTTTTAAGTCAAAACAAAATAGTTACCTAAACGATTTGGTGAATGTTTAGTTCCATCAGCGCTGAAAAATACTTTACATACTGGAGCACTTATGGACTCAATTGTACTAGAATTAGTCACTGCAGCCACACAATTTTCTGATTATACTCGTCTTCGTCCTGAGAAGACCAGGGTGAACAAATGCCGGCAATTGAGAGAGCATGAGCGGCTAAGCTTGCAGGTCAGCTGTCCTTCACTACTCAGACAGTCCCCAAATAACTGATAACTGAAAGTCAAAGAAGAATAGTAAAACCAATAGAACTGGTGTTGTTAGTTCCCACACGCTGAGAAACATACTTAGGAGCATATCGGAGCACTTATGGACTAATTGGTTCAGGACTGAATCACTGCAGGCGTCAACAATTTGCAGAATTACACTTGTCTTTGTTCCGGGGCACATGTGTGTCGTTGGCAATGAGAGAGCAGACAGGCTGGCTTGCTTGCTCTGCCGCTATATCAGACGGCCAGCCAATGGACAGAGCTGACATTGAACGCCTCATAGAGCGTGGCCGCAGAGAAGACCTTCATCTAAACCAATCCACGTCAACTACTAGATTGCGAGAACTGGGTTTGAAGATTGGTGTGGCAAGAAAAGAACGGTACAACAGGTATACGAGTAGGCTCATCAATCAAAATAGAACTGGTATGGTCAGTCGCTGGACGCTGATGGAGATATTGCGAAGAGATCGGAGCACCTATGGACATGTCCGGAGTGCAATGAAGATATTCCAAATTGAAACTGGTTCATATGTACTTTGATGATGATCTGACGACTAAACTAATTCTTTTGAAGTATACAAGTCAGTGTCTGAAAATGTTTGAAGAAGAATTTCAGCCTGGATAAATGAGCAGGGGACTAAAACTGAACGCAAAGTGTTCCAAATTAGCTGAAACAGAAGTCGTGAACATCGCAGACTAGCTAGGACAGAACATAACAAATGATCTTTTCAGGGTGAGGTTAAGGAAGTGAGGAAGGATCTGTTCCTGTGCCATTTGTCTTCTCAGCATTTCCAGTTGAAAAAAAAAATTGTCTTTTGTGCTAAAATCTTGTAGTGACCTTACAATTGGTTACATTTAAACCTCAGTGTTTATATTTATGCTTTGCCCGCCAGCCCAGCGGTTGTAGCGCTGGACAATGACTGATAAGCTCCCTGTGAGGCAGGTTCAATTCCGTGGCTGGCAGAAAAGCCACAGGTTCTCCAGATTTACGGTGTTCGTGGCACCGAACCAAAGGGTTACGATGTCCATGGCACAGAGCCGAAGAGCTGAAAGCTCAAATGGTCCTGGATCGGAACAAAAAAATATTTATCTTAGTGTTTATGCTAACTGTTTAGAATTGACTAACCTCTGGAGTTGTACAAGGTACGTCTGTATAATGGGGGACACTGATAATAAGGAAAGCAGACCTTTATGTAAAAATCAGTAAGATGCGACATACAATATGGGGGTCTCTGTGGCTAAGTGGTTAAGCCCTTTGTCTTGTGAGTCAGAGGTTGTGGGTTTGAATCTGGACCGCGCTGCTCTAATCACAAGTGCAGTTTTTCCCAGAGTCTCCTAGGATTGTTGCTGGAGCTACGTAGTTCGCAAAAATACTTTTCGCAGGTGGCGTACTCTTTTGCTGAGAGTGGACAGAGCCATATGGGGAAATCTGAATGAAGTCAACTTTGGCTTAAAACCTTTTAATACAATATTCAGGACTACGCCTGAATTCATAGAAGACGAACGTAGAAGAAGAATTCACTATATAATTGGTTATTGAACCCATCTCATAGTACTCCAGACAGACCAGATCTGTATGTACTCAATCTTCCGTGGCAGTTGTCAAATGATATAACCACATGCAATGAAGTAACCATTCTTATATTTATAACACATTATATAAAATTGCAGCAGTTAAACCTATTCACTCATACCACTAGGTAATATTGGAACACCTGTTCAGGTCACCGTAATGAGTGATGTAATGAATGTTTTATACCTTTCCATGGAAAATAGTATTACAATGCTTTCTTTTTACTGTTTCACCCAACTTGTAGAATCACTAGTTATAATAATAATAATAGCCATCCATTGTAAGCGATGATGACAACAGTCTCAGACGTGTGTTGCTGCACCTCTCTGGTGTGTGCGGATGTGACTAAAGTCCAACCCTTGAACACAATCCCTTGCCACAGGTGAGACATACATGATCAAGGTGAGACTTGTGGGTGTAGTGTATTTTGTCTTTTCGCTCAGCTCGTTTTCTGCGCGTCAATGGTACAATTTTCAGCTATGCGAGTCCCTCTTGTGTTGTTACATCGCCACACTTGACGATCTTGTGAAAGGGATTCCCAGTTCGTGGTGTCTATAAGCATTTTGATAAGACTATCTTGATATAGGGTTCTGAAATTAATCTCCCATCTAATGTTATTAGAAGTCATGAAATGTTGATAGCATTTAATATCAAACAATAGAAGAAAAATAGTCATGACAGAGATGAAGTGTTAACGCAGAATGCTGGGAGTATCAAGAAGAGACTGGTTTAGAAATAAAGACATCGGGGAAAACAATTGGGTACAACATTAATACTGAACTTCATCAGTGGGTCTCTGGCTAAGTGGTTAAGCTGTTGTCTTGGACTCCAAAGGTTCTGGGTTTGAATTCGGACTGTGCTGTTCTGCTCACGATTGCATTTTTCTAGAGTCGCCTAGGATTATTACCAAAGCTGCGGAGTTTGTGCTTTGGGCAATACTCGTGGTATGTGGCGGGAAATTTCTGCGGAGAGGGACGAGCTATATGAGGAAACCTGGTACAATGAAATCAATCCATCATCTTCAGGAAAACCTCCCCCTCCCTTCCTCACAGTAGAGGCAACACATATGTCGAGTTGAAGAAGGGCAGAATGCATTACAGACAAGCGGTACTTGGAGCAATTTCACAAGAAAAATCATGATGGACAATGTTGTATTACACACATTTTAGCATATTTGATTTACCAAAAGTTCTGGTTTTTTTATTTTTCAGATTTGACATGGATGAGACAGAAGCTGCTAACATGCTTGTCTCTTTGGGCAATTCCACTTCCACAAGTCCTTCATTCTCCCCAAGTCCTGCTCAGGTTGGCTTAGGGTCAATGCAGTCCCCTACAGGACCCTATAGATCCTCATCATCTTTCACACCAATCTCTCCGCACAACAACCCACAGGGACCTCCTAGCTTTGTCACATCTCCAGCCAAAAGCTGGAGCTCAAAGTCTGGTAGTTCCTCATCTGACCATGTATCGCCAATCACATCAAGATTTCCCACTGTGGGTGGTGTTTTTCAGCCACATGTAAGTCATCTTCATCATAAACAGTTATCATAATACTTCTTCTTCGAACGCTCCACATCAACCACTTGTTAACCACTCTGCATGATTTGTATGTGATCTCAGCCTAAGAGCAATTGTACATTGTGCCAGTTATGCGCCTACAAGTAAGCCAGCACTTCCGATTTCTGTGCTGCTTTTTATTTACTAGAGTAGCTTCCTCAGGTCCTACATCAGCCCTCTTACGACATGCCTTGCAGGTCGCAGTGGTACTAATCTTTGCTTCCCTTGCGGGCCCCGGCACCACACAGGCTATCATAATACTAAGGTGGTAGTAAAGTAAGTAAAAGAACCCTTTATGTATATTAGGTAATACAATGTTAGGCCCGTATATTTCATTGGATGTCGGCACACGATAGGTGATGTGTCGGCACATGATAGGTGACCAACATCACGCTGGCCACCTTTACTTCCTGGTGCTTTTCCTGGTACCCAATTGAGGCTGGGTCGACCTGAGAGCCGTTACGTCTGAAAGATATTCACACACACTGTTGAATTGAACCTGGACCACTAACCTTAGAAGCAAGTTCACTAACAACTACGCTGCTGCAGCTCTTTTCAGATGGTAGCCTGCTTCTAAAAAAGTCTTAAAGGTTGTGGTAAAACAAGATTTACAATGAAGTGGAAATAATGAAAAATTGTACTTTTTGAGTATAGGTGTTACAGAAAGATTTGTTGCAAATAGATCTATCAAGTAGAAACTCAGAATCAAAGAAAACTTGCTGATGCAGCAAAAAGAAAATAAAAGTATTTTGGACATATCTCTCTGCGATCACGTCCAGACCCATGTACCAGATTTCCTCATAAATTCTTATTCATGTGGAAATCTGATTCATGCAGCCTTAGAATTGGTGTGTTTCATCACATCGTTAGCGCTATTTGGAGCTCTGGTGCTTATCCTTCGACGATGTGTCCGTTTTAGCCAGCGTTACTGTGTTCGCTCTCCGTCAGCCTTGGGCTGTCCCAGCCGACCTGCAAGATAACAGGTTTTTGAAACATATAAAAAGACATGAAGGGTTGGAAAAGATTCAGGATGTGACTGATTTAAGCATGACAGCTACAGAGGTGATATCTAGTTTATGAGAAAGAATTCCAATGGAATGTTAGGGTGGCAAAGATCTGCTCAGAACAAGCTATTTAATGAAAAACATAAAAGGGGCATGAGTCATTTTACAACCTTCCTATGTAGAATCAGATCTGAAAAATTAGTTTTTATGTTTGTAAAATCTTATCTTAATAACTACAAACCTTTGTAACTGGATGTTTACGTAGAATAGAGGGACTGAGATGGTATGATAAGATTACGAACGATAACCACAGGGAAAGAACTAAGCAGATACCAGTGAAAAAAAGAGCTACGGAAGAGACGCTGGCGGTGGATAAGACACACGTTAAGAAGACCGATTGGAGGCATTGCAAGACAGACATTGTTTTGGGAAAACCCACAGGGAAAGAGGTGTAGGGAAGGTCTAGAAATACCTGGAGGAGAGAATTTGAGAATGATATTAAAAAGATAGGTAAGACGTGGAAAGAATTGGAATGGATGGCAAGAGATAGTATGGGCTGGAAGAAGTTTGTTTGAAGACCTGTGCTACGTTAGGAGTTGAAAGGTGAAGGAGAAGAAGAAAATCTTACCAGTTACCCTCTGTATAAAACTGTGTCCTATTAAACAATATTTCCTCTGGTTGTTGGTGCTTGTTTTTTGTTTTTTCCGATCCAGAAGCACTTAAGCTTCAGCCTTTGGCCGTGCCATGGACATCGTGAACCTTCTGTTCTGCCACAGAACACCGTAAATCTGGGAATCTGGTTTTTCTGCCATCACGCAGAATTGAACCCGAAACACACAGAGGATAGTCACCCGTAGTCCAACGCGCCTACGAACACGCTGGGCAGACGGCAATGTGCTTGGGTTAGGGCTAACAACTCAAATCTGTAAAAATGACTTTGTTATAAAGACTACACTGACAAACTGATATAGTGTTGGAAACAATTTCATCGCTATGTCTTATTAGAAGACTTAATTTCATCTTCTTCTTCAGCAATCTCTGTTCTTAGTTTACCACAAATTGAGAAGTCAGCTTCAGGTCTGTCAGGTTTCACCAAAGCTTAGTTTTTAGATAGACTGGGATGTTGCGTCTCAGCTCACCCAGGAGAGCACAGTCTTGCAGGACATGCTCCGATATATGTTCCGCCTGCTGACATTGACAGAGAGCTGTCTGACTTATTCCTAGTCTATGAAGTGTCTGCAGTGTCCGGTACAAATGACTGAATTTAAAAACTATTAACTGTTATAAGTTGCAGCCCTATATTCCATTGGGAGCGGAAGAGAATAAGAGAGAAAGACATTAAATCAACAAAACCGATGATATATTGACCAAAATGTCTTTAATTTGCATTAATGACCACTACAAGAGCAGATGAATAGCTAGGTAGCTAGACTTTGATATAGGTATTCCGGTAGATTGGTTATGCTAGATTTTCTGCTTTTTTACAAGGTCAACATCTGTCTTTTTTTTCTAATTTTATTAGTCAGTCACACAAATTTTTTCACAGATTACACTTTTTACCAGGTTTTTCTTGTGGAATCAAATTCTGCAATGCAACTATTCCAGTATTGTTCATAAACAGGATGGTGTTCTTGAGGTCTTTGCCGGTCCCCCACATCTTGTTCTGAGGTGTTTCTCCTGCTGGACTTTGTTGTTCTTTCTTACGCTGGCAAAACTGGAGCAGGGGGTCAATTTCCTGAGACCAATTGGATGAAAGTGTGCACTACCGTCTCAATGTCCTGTTTAATGTCTGAAGAATTTGATCTGCTTGTCTCTGCTTAGTTTGTTTATGCTGTCGTGTTTTAGCTTGTGTCCTTCATTTGTTTTCCCCCACCTCATTTTTTGTGGCTGTTTCATTAGTGTATTTGTTTCTGTAAAGCTTTGTGTTGGGTGGGACTGCACTAAGTTATCTCCTGGCCTTGCTAAAACTCATCAGCGTTTCATTTTCTGGGATGCTACAGTGAGCTGGTATCCAATGTAGAACAAATTCAGTTCTGTTTTGACAGCAAGTTGATCCGACTTTGGGAGCAGTTATTTCAGGACATGTCCATAGGTGTCCCGATCTCCACCTCAACAAATCCATCGGTCCAACACAACAATTGGATGTTGATTAATCGTTTTGCATATTTGGTATCTCGTTCTTTTTGGGCTGTACTAATATTGACACCCATTTCTTTAATCTGGTCACGCCTGGGGTTCCAACCCTGAAACTCCTCTGTTCAGAAAAACTCTTAATGCATTAAGAATGTCATTTCGGTCCATTGCAACTCCTTCTGATATCGTAACCATGCCAGCCAATCTTATGAGCTCACTCATTACCCAAAGGGAATGCTAACCCAAAACAAATGCTTTGCAGAAAACGGATGTACCAGGCCGTAAGGCGCATGGTGCAACGATCCCTCACAATGAGGAATGGGATAACGGATTCTACGGTCGCCAATCTGCCTGGAGATTTAGCTACACAGTAAGAATGTCAGACCTACCATCATGAGGGTGGCCAAAACTTGCTGCGGGAAGAGGTCGACACAGATGGGGAAGCAGAAATCATAGGAATTATATCCTACAGAACTGCCTCCAGTATGCAGACTTGAGAAGAAAGAGGTGCCCACTTACACTAGCGTCCAAGACAAACTGTATGGCATGGCTGATAATCTGAGGCAGACAGCTGCCTTTATTAGAGAATCCGAAATCCCAATCTAGTGAGAACTCAGAAGAAGAAGAAAGACTTATTACCCTGACTCCAGCGTGCCCAGGGACAAAAATGGTTATGTCTCTTATCCCTGTCTCTGTGATACACATGACATTATATTATATGAGGCATCTGAGAGTGTACACAGAAGAAGAGATAAGCTACAATGCATATTTATCATTTATTTTAAATTATGAACTTACAGGCTGTTGACCCACGCTCGATTCAGAAACCTCGTAGCTTCTCTTTGTCGCTGGTCAAGCAGGATTCTGGACACAGTGAAGACTCTGGTGTTGAGGTTTTGACTCCAAAATCTGCTGGACCTGTACAGACAAAAGTTATGGCTGCCGCAGGATTGTTCGGGTCACCTGTTGTTGAGAGCAGTCAAAGGCTAACAATGGATCAGGTAATTGCAATCATAAATTTTAATATTGGCACATGAGAGAAATTCACAGGCGATTATGTATTCTGAATGACATCTTTTCTGCGTTCTTTGTTATGCTGAACTTGAACAAACCCTGTATATTCTTTGCCCATGTCAAAATGGTAGCTGTTAGAGACCTCTTTCATGGTGTCCTTGGCTAAGGGCTTGAACCTTTGCATTGTGTTCTGAAGGTTGTGGGTTCAAACCTGAACTTTACTTACTTTTCCGATCCAGCAGTCATCTGAGCATTTGCCCTTTGACTTGAGACAGCCATGGCAGTGAATTTACGGTCTGTCTGAGTTGGTGTGTTAGCAGAGAGAGTTTTCAACATCTGGGTCTGAGGTAGGTACTTGTGGCGAGTCACTGAGTGCAGGGCACTGAAGAGATGGTGTGGACAGTTTTTCTGAATAGTCACAGTTGACATGGGCAACTGTTGGATGCGGTGGTGAGCATTCAGGGCACATTGTCTAAGGCGAAAATAATGACTTGTTCTTGTCGTGAGGTTATTTATAGTCTTTGGGATTTGGAGGGTCATGGTTTAAAGGCTCTGCAGTTTGCCATTGCCCCCATTCATCCACTCCTCCTTGTACTCTATATTTGTTTAGCAGTCTGCAGAGTTATTGGTCTGTCATGCTGTTGACTATTTGCCACTGCCTTTGCAAGGATGTCTGCTTTCATTCTTGTATGTTGCTTGTCCTGGTATCCACTGTGGGTACAAACCTGAACAGCGCCTTCTGTTCACAAGTAAATTTTTCTAGAGACCTCTAGGATTGTTACAGAGGTTACGGAGTTCGTGCTTTGTGCAATACTCTCAGGTGGCATGTCATTTTTCAGAGGGGACCAAGTCACATGGGATAAAATCGGGCAATGAAGTCAATCTTCCGTCTATAGACCCTTTTAGACTTTATACCATCATCAGAGCACTGCGGTGAAGTCAGCGATGTTTTCAACCTCTTTCAATAAAAGGAATGCACATTGGTTCTATGGCTGGACATCAAGGATCTTACATGGATCTACTGTTCTGGACATATAGGGGTTTGCAGTAACTAATGAGCTGATAGACTGGCCTCAGAATTGTTGTCAATAGTGTGTGCTTTGAATATGGACATGGGAGATGAAAGTTTTTTCTATGGCAACATGATGGCACCCACTTTTGATGTTTCTTTTTCTTTGCTCATTCAGAAAGGGTGTTTTTTTTAATACACAGTGTTGCAGTTTGTTTTGTGATATATCTGCAACTTGCTGCCGACTTTTGTGACCGAGTTTATTTTCCCTCTTCAATTCCTATTTATTTAGTCAGTCTTCTTGTATCTACCAGGATCACCACTTGTAGGTGGAGTAGGATCTGTTTCCCTGATCCAGACTAATAAAATTCTGCAGAGACAGTAGGATTTTGAAATAAAGTATCGGCTTGTTCTCAATTTTTTCCAGTCTCGTTTTTTTACGGCTTTCCTGGATAGTCCAGCATCCTTCAGTTCCCCAAGAAACTCAGTCTCCAGGTCTGTTTAGGAGTCCCTTTTTCTGTTTTCCTTGCAGGTTTTCCCCTCAAGTGCTTGTCTAGTGACACTCGGTTGTGTTTTCTCCTGGTGTGCCTGACCCATTGCAATTTTCTCCTCTTAATTAACCTGGGTCATCATGTATTTCTGTCCTTTTTTTATCCATAGGGCTGTTTGCTGCTATCTCATACCATCTAAGTCTGAGAATGTGTTGAAAACATCTGCTGACAATGGTCTGAATCTTAATTTTAACTTGGTGACTGGCCACATTGTTCATAGAATGGGTCGCAACAGCATAGTGGTTAGTGCCCTCGCTTCTTAAGCGCATATTTCGGGTTCATTTCCACAGTTGCTTTGTAATCTTTTCTGACCATGACAGCTCTTAGGTCTACCCCATCCTCAATTGGGTACCAGAAAAACACTACAAAGAAAGGGCAGCTGATGTAATGTTGATGACATCACCCATCATGAGCCGTTGGTCAGTGAAAAATACGAGCCTAACACCGTATTCACCAATATACCTCATGGTATGGATAAAGAGTTTCTTGACTTTTTTAAAATTTAGAAGTTCATAGTAGCCTGTATCATTTAAATGTAAATATTTAGTAGAAGCAGTTACTGGAAAGCTGGATAGACTCAACATCCAGATACTCAGAGCATCCTCATGAATACTTTGTCCCTTTTAACTCAAATTAGCTTCTTCTTCAAACTCCCCACATCGATCACATGTTAACCACTCTTTGGGATTTGTAATATGATCCGAGCCTAAGAGTGATTGTACATTATGCCAGTTATGAGCCTACAAGTAGGCCAGCACATTTGATTTCTGCGACACTTTTATTTAATAGGTAGCTTCCTAGACCTACCCCTACCTCAGTTGCCTCTTACGACATGCCTTGTAGGTCACAGTGTTACTATTCTTTGCTCCCATGCGGACCTCGGCAACACACAAGCATCTCAATTTAGCTGAAAGTAACAACATTCTTTAGTAACTCTGGCAATGATTAAAAATTTTACCACTGTTCAGAAAATTTGGGTTTCCGTCTTTGGCTGGATAATCTTAAATCTGCGTCCGACTGACTGCGTGATGGCCTCGACTAGAAGTTGCTTAAACGGACACATTTGCAAGTCTAGCAGACATGATAGCAACACCTTTTTTTTTCTTACTGAAGTGTGTTTCTGCTGAGTAAACCATATCTCAATCTACCATTTGAAACTGCACATAAATGCCAGTGTATTGGTACTTGATCACTAAGTGTTCATCAGAAAATCACAAAAATCGATTATGCCCGTTTCCAGAATGCTTAGTTTAGTTTATTCAACACACCATCATCACTGCACATTGAACCAATTTTTCAAATGTTCATCGGATATTGGAGTTTTGTTGTAAATTTCTATTCCTTTCTTGGATATAAACTGCTTTTGTTGTAAATATTACTATATTTCTTTGTATGGTTAATGAAGCTTTCAGTTTTACTTTCCCATTTATGAAAATTGAATGAGTAAACTGGATAAAATTCTCATTTATGGAGAAATAAAAGATCAGCTGAGCTGTCGTTACTGCCTCTAATACCACTTTTAGGTGGTGTTGGACAGTGGGGACATGTGCCTGTAGAATTTAATGGCCTCATCCGCTCGTGTGTGTCCCGACTCAAGGGAGCAAAGAATAGTAACACTGCGACCTACAAGGCATGTCGTAACAGGCGATTAAGGTAGGGGCCTGGGAAAACTACCATAGTAAATAAAAAGCGTCGCAGAAATCGGATGTGCTGGCTACTTGTAGGCTCATAACTGGCCCAACGTACAATAGCTCTTAGGCTCAGACCACATACAAATCATAGAGTAGTTTAACAAGTGGTCAGTATGAAGCGTTTGAAGAAGAATGGTCGTATGGCTAGTGCAGTTGCCGCAAAGCTGTTCAGGTTAGGATTTTTCTTTATACCTCAGACAGAAAAAACTCCTTGACCTTATACCGTGGAATGAACCCGGTCCCGAATGTGATCCTGCATTCTAATCCATTCGACCAGGCGCTCCATCAGCTAAATTAGTCCTTTAAAGGAAACTGCTAAATTTGAGATGAGCAAAATGTTTAGTGTTCATGCTTGAATACAAGAGTTTAGAATGCATTTAAAAATGGAAGAGATACTTAAGATTATCTTTGGAGATGTTTTTGAATTAAATGTAATTACTGAATGTTGTTTCTATTTTTAGCAGTCACACAGAGAGCCAACCATTGTCCGTCAGCTTAACCTGAGCTCCCTACCAGAGCAAGACAGGCAAAGATTTGTCCCTGAATCTGCAGGGTTTGGTGCTGGTACTACCATAGGATCAGGCATCCCAGTCTCGGCAGGGATGGTGATCAGACCAAGAAATATAGACAGAACCTATTCTGTTTCAATTACCCAAGACCGTTTGATAGAAAACCGGTTTCAACCTCCCAAAACCATCCCAGCAGGGCTGCTTCAAAATCAGACGATTGTCAGAAGAGAAGTGATTGATGTGCCACATGGATCAGGTCGGTCACATGGTCTGCCATCATCAGGACCACCTGTAGGTCATCACGTAGACCAACCATCTTTGATTAGACAGAGCCATTACACAGGTCCTCATCATCCTGTGCCAGTCAGTGTGCCTATCTCTTCTACGGACATCCAACATGGTAGTGCCAGCATTGTGATAGGAACAGGAGGCGGTATGCAGCATTGTTCGAACCTGCAAATTCCATTTCATGGTGCTGAGGCTCATCCTACTCCCACCACTCTCCTCCCAATGATGCCTACAACAAGTAACAGTAACATCAGCAGTCTGGATGGTGGGGGTATCAAGTATTCTAACGGGTCTATCAGTTACCACGAAAGGCGGCGGTCAGCAGAAGATGAGGAGATGCCTTGTGACGGGGATGGTAAGTCACCTGTCTGTGTTGTTTGAAAATTGTCAAAACTAAACACCAACAACTTGAAATCTGATGAGATTATTGTTTCAAAATTGTTCGTTTTCTAAAAAAAATTAATAAACCGCACTTGGTTATAAGGAATAATTTGGTTAGAAATTTATGGTAATGTCAAGATAAATCACCAAATACCTGAAATCTTGATTAGCACCCAAAAAAATTCACATCTAAAATCTTGTTTGGCAAAAAGTACTCTTTTCTTTGCGTTTGTTCTTATCAACTGTTAATCACTCTTTGTGATTTATGTGGTTTGTGTAGAGAACGAGAATACACTGGATCTCTGTTCATAGGCTCCTGCTCATGTAGGACAGCCACATCCGAAAATTTCTCCTCAGGAAAGTGCTTTGATTTCTCTGACCTGACAGTTCCTTCCATTTTCGTTTTTTTTTCTGACTCAGGGGCGTTCCGGATTATGAACTTTTCTAACCGTTTTGAGATGTGTATTGTTTGGTACCACCAGGCAATTTTATGTTTTCAGCTCTATATTTTCCCTTCAAGGATTCAGAAATGTTAGACTAAAACAGAACACGAAATACCAAGGATGGCAGTCTTGCCAAGTACAAGATTCTGCACTCAGTTAATCCTAAAAACTCCACTCCCACATGTTTCGCCTCTAGTTCAGAGCTTAATGCAGTTTTAACTTGAGATGACACAAGACAGTCATGTTACATCAACCATTTATAGTCTTGCCAAGACCAGACAATTCTGGTACAACCAACCAGTTTGACTGGGTGACATGATTTAACACTTACGGACAATTCTCTCAACCACTTTCTCTGTCACTTGCCAGCTTTTGTGCCTGAGGCGTATTGATATTGGTATCATTCACTGGTACCTAGCACAACAGTTGTGGAGGAACTAAGTCCACATACTTCAATTGCAAGATCAATGTGTGAACGAAACTATAACATTGTTCATTTGGTCATGTCTCTTCGCTTCAGAAAGTAATGGCAAATGCTACATGTTTGCAACGATAAATCGGTGACCTAGAAACCAAACTCTTGTTTACTGTGGATTGATGGCTCTTACCCCTTTGGGTGTAACCACGATTTTCATTTAACATGCAAGAAGTGAAGATGTTAGTTGAAACAAATTTATTCAGATTCCAGGCTATCAATAACTACATCTTTATCTTGTTTTGGTGTTTAGTTGGATACATTTCTGTCCTAGAACATAACCCATCCGTTCTTCTGAGCTGACGGACGGCCATATGCATTTTATGCAGAGCAGGTTGCTTTTTGTGGTGGTACGCGGCTGTTTCATTCTGGAATTAGTTCACACAGGAAACATTTCACAGTTGTTAGCATTTCGTGTGATTTTCATTGGGTAAGGACGGAGCAATTATGGAGTGACCCGTTGCAGTGAAGTTTGGTGTTTAGTGAACTTTCTGTCTAGACTAACCATCCGTTATTGGACTGGCTTGCTTATTCTGTGATGCAAAGTCGTATACAGGTTCTTCTTATTCTTTGAACCCCAGGAATTATGAGTTTTCACTATTTTTCCTATAGTGCATTTGGGGGAGTACCTGGCTTTCTTTCAGACCCAGAAACCTCCAACATCTCCAGGCATGTAGTGCTATGTTTAGTGCTACGGAGACTCCTACTCAGGTAGGGTTCCAGTATACGTGTTAATTCAGTATACATTGCAATATAAATGCATGTGGTGTAGCTAGACAAGAACACCAAGTTGTTAGCCAAATAAATATAGTAAACCAACAAAGAACTGGTGTCGTTAGTCGCCACATGCTGAGAGATATACTGAGGAGGAGATCGGAGCACTTATGGATTAATTGGTTTGATGTGCAGTGATGATGATCCAACAACTAAACTATAAATCATCATTAGGTTAAAAAAATGATGGAGGAAAGGGTTAAAATACATATCTGGTGTCACTCAGATTTTAAGACACATTAAAAAATGTATTTATTTGTAAAAAAAATTCCAAGTAAATGTCTCTAACATTGCGTTGCTTCTTAGAATTTATTGCATCTCTGAATCTCATGTTTTTTTTAGATGTATCCCTCTCTTTGTTAGTTAGTTAGTTAGTTTATTCCTTTCGAGCCAAAGGCGGCACATAGGGCAGAGGTTTTAGATCTCCATGTGATACGGTTCTTTGCTAGCAGTTGGAGATCTTGTATGGTTTTACATCCCAATAGTTTACTTTCTTGTTGGATGGTTCTTCGAAGAGTGGTCTTTGGTTTCCACGTTTTCTTTTCCCAATTGGTGACCACATAAGGACTTGTCGATTTAGTCTCTTTTCGTCTGCTCTAAGAACATGACCTAAATATTTCCACCTCTCTTTGTACACAGCGCAAAACATTTTTTAAATTAATACATAGAATCCTTGTTTCAGTTTTCACCATTATCACGTTCTCTAAACATGATGTTAATGTATTTCATTAATTTTGACTGGAATGTCTGGTTGAATTGATTAGAGCGCAGGCTCCCATTTGAGAGACCCGGTTCAATCCTGGATCGGCCAATGAGTTTTTTTTATCGGGCATAAAGAAAAAATGATAACATGAGCAGTTTTGCGGCGACTGCACTAGCCATGCAGACATTAACTTCCACAGGCGTATGTCCCCCCTTATCCTACACCGCCTAAAAGCAGTATTACAAGCAGTACAACAGTTTTGATTCATATTGACCCTCATTGCATGTCAAAATGTCAAAAATAATTGCACCATGCAGCCAAAACCACTTGAAACAAAAAATAGTTGTATATGTAGGAAAACATGGAAATAGAGCCACTTGTTTGCATTTTGACATTTGGGAACTAAGGGTTTGTTCATGTCGAACTGCAGCCACTTGGCATTTCAGACAAGAAATCATTTACGGGTTAATTGAACAAGAAATATGAACCATGGTTGTTGGACAGCCAATCTTCCATGCTGACTGACACCTTATGGAAAACGTTCGAAAGCACTGCCTTCAAAATTTACATGAGGGATGGAATATAAACAGCTTGGAGGCTTATGTCAGAAAGAATAGTGCAGAAATTATTTCTAAAATGTTGTATCACCAGCGATATAAATGGCACAAATGACTATTTATTATGAGATAATGAAGTAGTCGAGACTCGGAATAGTCTGACCCTGAATGTGTCTGCAAAAGATCTTGTACATGTTCCGGCTAATTACTGTCTCTAACCAAGAACTGCTTGTACATTGTCAACAAGAGAATATTTTATTCTGCATTCTCACTAGATTGGGATTTTTGATTTTTAAATAAACGCAGCCGTCTACATCAGATTATCAGCCATGCCATACAGTTTGTCTTGGACGCTGGTGTAAGTGTGCCACTTCTTCTCAAGTCTGCATACTGGGGGCAGTTCTGTAGTATATAATTTCTATGATTTCTGCTTCCCGTTGTGCTGACCTCTTCCCGTAGTAAGTTTTGGCCACCTCATGATTTTAGGTCTGACATTCTTACTGCGTGGCTAAATCTCCAAGGCAGATTGGCAACTGTAGAATCCGTTATCCCATTCCTCATTGTGAGGGCTCGTTGCACCATGTTATACGCCTTACGGCCTGGTGCATCCGTTTTCTGCAAGCATTTGTTTCGGTTAGCATTCCTAGCGGACATGTGCATCTGATTTCAGCCAAACTCTTTAGTCGCCTCTTACGACATGCTGGCAGGTAACAGTGGTTCTATTCTTTACACCCCAAAATGGCCAAAACCCCTCGGGCGAACAAGAGAATATGAATACCATCATCCAAAATATGTTAGTTGACTAGTGACAACTGTTATAAGAAAGAGAAGATGGAGATATGTTGGACACACTTTGAGGAGAAATGATCAACGAATATCAAAGCAGGCATTGAAGAGGGATGCAAAGGTTTCAACAAAGAGAGGTCGACCTAAGGAGACCTTGAAACGAACTTTGCTGAGAGAGGCAAGGAGAGAGGCAAGAAATATCGGTCTCAGTTCCATGGACAAGATTGAGCGAGTTGCCCAGGATAGAGCGGTATGGAGAAATTACTTTCAGGCCCTATGTAACGTGTAACGGTAGGAGAGAAATTATTATAATTTATATATATACACATATATATTGTATATATATAAATATATATATACATACATATATGTAATGTATATATACATGCACATTAGATAAAAGAATCGTTGAGTTTGTTGAATAAGTAGAGTTGGATGTAATTGACACCAAGAGTGATCAATAACTTATATGTGTATAGAACAGGAAGCCACATTAACGTATGACAAAACTGTTCTGCACGTATTGATATAAAGAAATAAGTGAGACAGGTATGTGTCCTGTTTCTTCATGATTATTATTATTATTATTATATATATATATATATATATATATATATATATATATATATATATATATATATATATATATATATATATATATATATATATGGACCTTTAACCGCTTGTCCTAGATTTTGAGATGTTACAGAAAGTGTGTAAGTAACTCCAATAGAAAATAATTAGTCTGTCGACATAGTGCACATTTGGGCCAACTGTATTCTGATCATAGGTTGATTACGCGTCTTTGATAAAGGGACATTGGCGACTGTTTTTAACGAGACGGCTTTAATCCTTGGAAGCTTGGTATGAATGCTTTTTGATGCGACGACCTTGGAAGCTTTTGGTATGGTTGCTTTTTGACGCGACGACCTAGATCCTTAGAAGCTTGGTATGGTTGGTTTTTCATATGACGACCTTGATCTTAGAAGCTTTGTATGGTTGGTTTTTAATGCGACGGCCTTTAATGCTTGGTATGGTTGGTTTTTGATGTGACGACCTTGATCATTAGAAGCTTTGTATGGTTGGTTTTTGATGTGACGGTCTTGAAAGCTTGGTATGGATGGTTTTTGATGTGACGACCTAGATCCTTAGAAGCTTGTATGGATGGTTTTGATGTGACGACCTAGATCCTTAAACTTGGTAGGGATTGGGAAATGAGCCAGTCAAAATTGAGAAGGGTTGATGTGCGTAATTAAGAAACTGGTATGAATGGTTTTGATGTGACGACCTAGATCCTTAGAAGCTTGGTATGAATGGTTTTTGATGTGACGACTTAGATCCTTAGAAACTTGGTATGAATGGTTTTTGATGTGACGACCTAGATCCTTAGAAACTTGGTATGAATGGTTTTTGATGTGACGACCTAGATCCTTAGAAACTTGGTATGGATGGTTTTTGATGTGACGACCTAGATCCTTAGAAGCTTGGTATGGGTGGTTTTTGAGTAACGACCTAGATCCTTAGGAGCTTGGTATGGATGGTTTTTTATGTGACGACCTAAATCCTTAGAAACTTGGTATGAATCATATAGAAAATGAGCCAGTAAAATGAGAAAGTTGGCAGTGTGCGGTAATTTAAGAAAAGTGGTCGAGATAATGTTGTGGTTTCTTGTGTTGTAACGCGATAGTGAACTTTGTTGCGTGAAAGTGAGCACTACTTTCTAGTAAATGTTATGCTTTGACTGGCAGACTGCCAGGTGACGTCATGCAGGTGTGTGTGTGTGTGCAACCTGTTTGAAAAATTATAAAGTAAAGGGTATATGCTACACGTGATGTTTTGATAACTGGATAGCTTCTGTATTTCCTGTTCTATTGGCCTTATTTTTCAAGCAGTGGTTCTTAACCGTTTACAACCGGCGCCTTCTTGTAGATAACACAAGATTCAGATGTCCCCCTCATCCCCCTTCCTCCTCCGAATTTAACTGCAATTTCCAAAGAGCAAACGAAAAAAAAAATGTTTCTTACTCTGAGCTTTTAAAAACAGTCCCCTAAACACAATAACATTGACAGTAGTAATGGAAACGGGACCCTCGCCGGTGCTACGGAATCCCTGCCGAACTGGTGCTACGGAATTCGTACACTGCAGCTGAGACCTTTCTGTGTAAGAAAGAGATCGAGCACACATGGTTACTCACCGAAGTGCAATGATGATGGTCGATGAATCAATGTAAACATTAGAAAAGCTAATTTAAACCAGAACAAAAATTAAACATGTAGTCGGGATTAAGTTATCTGTTGTTATTATTAATATTTTAGTAATAATGTTACTATTCTTCTTCACCCTTCGCCCCTAGGGAAGCATAGGTCCGCAACCAAGGCCTTCCAAGCCCGCCTATCCAAGGCCATCTTTTCCAGATCTCGCCATTCTCTCCCCGTTTTTTTGCGTTCCATCTCTAACTCCCGTCTCCAGGTGTTTCTGGGTCTTCCTTACTTCTATTGCCCTGGGGTTCCCAATCGGAGAGCCTGTCTCGCATGCTGTCAGGGGTTTCCTCAGTGTGTGTCCTATCCATCGCCACCTTCTGCTCATTATCTCTTGTTCCACCTGCCGTTGTCCTGCCCTATCCCACAGTTCTGTTTGTGGTCTTGTCATACCATCTCAAATGGAGTATCCTGCGTAGGCATCTATCAATGAATGTCTGCAGCTTTTGGTGTTCACCTTAGTCGTTCTCCATGTCTCCGCTCCATACAGAAGGACAGACTTGACATTTGAATTAAATATCATTATCTTAGTTTTATTCCTGATCATTCTTGAACTCCATATAATGTTACTATTAGTATTACTTATTATTAGGTCACTGTTTGTAACACCGCTTTCAGTTCGGTGTAGGGCACGAGCCAGAAGAACTTAATGACCGCATGACTAGTGACGTCGCCACGATACTGTTCAGACGAGGACGTTTTCTTTACGCCCTCGACGGAAAAAAAATCTCTGTCCTTACCATGGATTGAACCCGGATCTCCCGAATGTGAGCGGCGCCCTAATCCATTCGGCTCCACTATTATTAGTAGTAGCAGTTCATAGTTCATACGTACGGTTCCAACTTCACTGCAACGGGTCACCCCATAATTGCTCCGTTCCTGTGCCAATGAAAATCACACGAAATGCCAACAACTGTGAAATGTTTCCATGTGTGAACTAATTCCAGAATGAAACAGCCGCGTACCGCCACAAAAGAAACCTGTCCGCATAAAATGCATATGGTCCGTCGCTAATAGTAGTAGTAGCAGTATTATTGCAATTGCCACATTGCGCCTGCGCCTCTGCAGTCAATAGTCAGATGCACCCCAATATATATATATATATATATATATATATATAAACCTTGGATAACGCTGCTGTACAATATAGCATGCCCCTTATTATCTGTGTACCATATAGTCTGCAGTTTTATCATGCCTCATAAGAAATCAATATAAATATGTGACGACTTTTGCTATTGACCGATTTATTTTTCCCTCTCTGTGTCATTAATTTCATCTTTCTTTTCGCTACCACCATCTGTTGCCTAGTGTAGCGGTTCTCAGACTTATTCACTGTGTGTGTGCACTGAAAGTAATTCCATTACATGTAATTCTAAATTTGTAAATAATAAAAGTCTGAGAGCTGCGATAGCATAATGCACTTGCTTCATATGCCCTTTTTCCCGGGGTCATATTCCAAAGTAGAAGTGAGATTTCTTTCCAACAGTAACTGTTCTCAGGTTGACCCAGCGTTTATTAAGTACCAATCCTTTCAGAGACCCCTATGATTGCTGCTGGAGCTACGGAGTTCGTGGTTTTGGCAATACTCTCGGCAGGTGGCGTGCCATTTCTGCGGAGAGGCACTGAGCCATATGGGGTAAAACCGGGACAATGAAGTCAATCCTTCGGCTTTAAAGCCCTTTATTAAGTACCATCGACTCTGAGAAGTAAAGCAGCCTTGTGTTGCCGGGGCTTGCAAGGGGAGCAAAGAATAGTAACACTGTCTCCTACAAAACATGTCGTAAGAGGCGACTAAGGTAGGGACCGAGGGAAGCATCCGTAGTAAATAAAAAGCGTAGCAGAAATGGAATGTGCTGGCCTACTTGTAGGGCATAACTGGCACAACGTACAATCGCTCTTAGGCTCAGATAAAATACAAATCACGAAGAGTGAACTTCGATTGCGAAGCCTATATATAGATAATTCAAGCAACCTTCTGTCCCATCTTTCACACCTACAGCATAGGAGAGAAATTTGAGACAGAACATTGCTCCAATTTAATTGAGATTCACAGAATGAAGTGGTTCGGCCACATAATATTAATGCAACCAAACTCCACTGTAAAGTCTTCTACAACAGAACATCAGGAAAGAAAGGATAGGAGGCAAAGAAAATATATATAGATGGCATATAGAATCCTGTCAAAGCAAAAATATATTCAGCAAGACAAAATGAGTATAACAACGGGTAACAACCCAACAGCATGAACAAAATAAGAAGAAGATGATAGTGTTGTGGTTGAATGACGATAAAACAATATATATACTTATTCGCATTTTCTACCAGTCAGTCATCCCAACCACAACACATCAATGAACTGTATCATTCACATCAGCTGCACTATACGATAGATCTACCCAGAATCCACTTTCAGAAACGTGGCTAACGATATCTTTTCCTGTTCGTCATACTGTTCTCTCCACTTTCGTAGCGTTGACTACGTGACATCACCTCTGCTGTGTGCGTTCAATCGCTGCAAACAAGATTCCCCAGATCACTTTGAACGGCGGCTAATCAATGCTTCTGGTCGGAATACCTTGTGTATTTATTTATTACAGTCTGCATATCGTAGTAGTTCTTCCTAAGAACTTGTATACTCATATTTAAATTTGCATTGCTTCTGCTGTCCTATAATGCGTTTCAAAAAGGTCGGTCAACGATTGACCTCAAATATTCCTTGCATTTATGAATATGATTTTTTGCATGTGGTGTTGTATTTACGATGTCCTAATGGATTTTTACGATGTCCTAAAGACTGGCCGACTACTATCTCGAATCAAGAATTGCTTGCACGATGCCAACAAGATAATATGGGCACTATCATCCGAAGACGACGCTGGAGATGGATTGACATGTGATGCGCATGGAGACTGGCTCCGACACGAAAACTGCACTGAGATGGACTCCAGAGGGTAGGCGAAAGCGGGGAAGACCCAAGATGACCTGGAGGAGAACGATAGAGCAAGAGCTGAAGGAAATGAATCATAGCTGGAACACAATACAGAGGAAGGCCAAGAACATGGGAAGAATGGTTAGTTTGTTGCTTGCTTCCTAAATGCCAAAGGCGTAACAGACTAAAGAGAGGAAAGATTTTTTTATAAAATTCAACGTTGCAGGTAGTTTACTTTTCTTAAACGGCGAATTCCTTTGATCTTTTCTAACCTAGTAATTATTTGGTGCTAAAAGAAAATAATTTACCGTAAATTAAGAAATTCACATATACCAAGTGTAATTTTGCGCATGTATCACGTTACAATTTTAAAGTGGAATGCTTGTAACTAACATTCCTGTATGTTTATATAAAATTATTTTTCTTTCGTTCGCTCGCGATGAACTGAGGTGTAGTAAGGGCGTCTAATATGGCATCTCTGGCTGATTTTTGTTTGATGGTCTACATTCCTTATCACCAGTGTCCCCGATCCAAGCCAAAATATACTCCGTTGAACGGATCATTCAAGAGAAGTGTACTCACGATGTCTGGAAAGTGTTTGACTGTCGGCATTGCAGACTCGAACATTTCAGAAGACCGAAAACTTCGGATGCGCTCGTCCTAAACTAGTAGGAAAGGGGGTTGTTGCCCGCCTGCCCAGCGTGTTCGTAGCGCGTTGGACTGCTGGTGACTAGCCCTCTGTGAGTGTGGGTTCAATTCCGCTGGCTGGCAGAAAAGCCACAGGTGTTTCCAGTTTCACGGTGTTTGTGACACCGAACCGAAGGGTTACGATGTCCATGACACAGAGCTGAAAGCTCAAGTGCTTCTGGATCGGAAAAAACCCCCCAACTAGTAGGGGCTTAACTGGAGCACAGCGTTCTATTCGTACTTGACAAAGACTGTTTATATATCACAATAAGAATGATCGAAACAAACAAACCTGGCTCCTCCTCCCGTCATTCAGACGAACCTTAATCCGACTTCTGAGGTACTTGTAACTTAAATCCCCGTGTAAATGACCTGGAAACGCGTAGTCCAACCGCGTGCTGTGTGCACACCGCCGAAATAGGTCTCGAACCCGGAAATAGCACGGCACGTGGGTGTTGGCGACCCTGTGTTTATTTTAATTTGCATTATTTCTGCTATTCTTTCTGTGTTTTTGTGCATGTATACCGTACAATTTTTAAGTGGTATGTTTGTAATTAGATGAGCATGTCATGAAATTGGTTGCCTCGAATATGATATACTGGGGCAAATTCACTGGCCTAACGAAACAACACTCGACATAACACTACACGGACCTCTGTGTGAACTACAAAAGACGGTGAAGTTTATACAAGAGACTTCTTTCTTTCTTGTACCATTCTCTGCTTTTTGCTGTTATCTGTAGCATGTTTAACTGATGGTCGGTTACCGAGATAGTGCACGCTTGGTCGCTTGATATGTTGTGGTATTGTGCTGTTTTAAGATGTCTGTAACTCCATCAATCCATCTTTTTCTTGGTCTTCCCCTTCCTCTCGATTCCATTTTCAGGTTGTACACTCTTGCAACTGATGTATTCGGGTTCATTCTCACCAAGTCACCAAACCATTTGAGTCTCTGTTTTTCAATTAATTTAATTGTTTTTCAATAAATCTAATAGCAGGTGTTGTTCCCACTGTTCTTCTAATTTTCTCATTTCTTATATGGTCTCTTCTTATTTTATTTACTGCTTTCCTCAAGCATATCATTTCACATGTGGTAATTTTCCTTTCTTGTTATTTTATCAATGCCCATGTTTGGCACTGGTAGCATAGTGTTGGTATAAAGATTGCATTTATAATCTGTCTTTTAGTCTCTACTGGAATTGATGAGTGTTTCAAGATTGTGGTACGTTGGTATGTAATGTTGTTGGCTTGCTTGATTCTAGTTTCGATCTCTCTGTCCAGTCTACTATCAGATGTGAAGATACTTTCAAGGTATTTGAATTCTCTCACCTGCTTTAGCGTTTGGTCATTTATTTGTATCTTTATGTTCTCTATTTATAGTCATGACTTCTGTCTTTTGAATGTTGATCTTCCAAGTTGTATTTGAGGCAGCTATTGTTGAGGAAGTTTTGATTATATAGACAATATTTCAAGCGAACGAAAGGAAGGAAGGAATGAAATTGGTAGAAGGATGTATTGAAATCGATTCTTCAGACTTTACGTTAAAGATTTTGACAAACGTAGCAGTCCGCACTAATGCAGTGGTATATGTAGGGTAATGATTGTATCATGCAATTGCTGAAGAGGATGCTGAGCTTTATGCTTTCTTCTTCTTTTGAACCTTCTTACGCTAATCCTTTCTTCCTTTCGTTCACTTGAACTATTGCATATATCCAGTGGCGGCTCGTGATCATTTTTGTTGGTGGGCCAGATATATATTTTCGGAAAAATCATGGTTTCGGTTAGGATATATTTTAATGTATAAAATAATAAATACACGTTACACCTTATTTTTGGTGTGGCCCGGCCCCACTGGCCCTTAATGACGAACCGCCACTGCATATATCTACAATAGTCTCTTGTATAAACTTCACTGTCTTTTGTAGTTCACAAAAGAAGAGATAAGATCAGAAACGACGAAATCAGAAGAGTGAGATCTTTGCCGATGCTACAATATATTAAGAAACAACATGTAAAATGGTTTATGTATTTATCAAGGTTACACAGACAGTCTCCCACAAGAGCACTAGTTCTCTGATACAACGACAACAGACCCTGAGGACGACCACGTAAACAATGGATCGATAGAATATCCAAGGCACTAAGTTTTACCTTGTACACAACGCATAAAGAGGCTCGCTCCAGTTGTCTCTTTTTCGATTGCCGCTGAAAGGCAAAACAGGATTCGAGGATAGATGGACAGACAGGTGTTCGTGTATTTTCTTATCATTCTTGTTTCATTATTATATCCGCCCATGTGGTGCCAGGGTCCGCAAGGAAGCAAAGAATAGTACCACTGCGACCTACAAGGCATATCGTAAGAGGCGCTTAATGTAGGACCTACTGAAGCTACCCTAGTAAATAAAAAACATCGCAGAAATGGGATGTGCTGGCATACTTGTAGGCGCACACCGTACAATCGCTCTTATGCTCAGATCACATACAAATCACACAGAGTGGTTAACAAGTGATCGATATGGAGCGTTCGAAGAATAATTAGGATATATATATATATATGCATATGACCTTTTCGTCTTTACAGACGGTCAATTGGCAAGTGTTTTACTGAAACAACTTCTGAGTTTTTATCTTTTCTCTCTTGTCTTTCAGCTCATCCCTACTTTAGGATATGTACTACCTCTCATTATATCATATCCCAGACAGTCTTGAAGTATGTGATGTGTAGTCTATGATACCTGACAACGTGTACACATGGTTGAATTGCTAATCTTGACAATTTTTTGTTAAAATGACTTGCAGATATGATTGTGTCCTTTTCTGAGAGGCAGAATGACAACTTGTTCTAATCTGTTTATAATTTGGTAGTGTCTAGTGTTGGTATTCGTAGCTTTCTGATTGATTTAATCTTTCGTTACTTCTGGTGGTACATAACCGGGGCTTTGTATTACTCATCTGCTACTGTATCCTATCACTGTAGCTGCTGTTCCCGTCCATATCTCCCCTTACGTCTGTTAAACACAGACCCTTGGGTATCCGTTTATCACACGATAATGTACGAGACTTCAGGTAGCGCTTTGACGTTTAAATGGGTTGATTGCCTGGGCTTTCAACCTAGGCAAGACAAATGGCTGATTGTTTCAATTTACCTGGTGGATGAGTTTAACAGCCTGAATTTTGAGGTCCGATGTACTTTTATTGTCTTCTAGCAAATATTGCCAGCATGATACCGACCGTCAATTTCCATTATTTCACATGACAAATCTTTTCAAATTAATATATTTGTTTTGTTATTATTGGTTTTATTGTCGTCTGTGGCTTAGCAGTAATGAACTGGATTACAAACCAAGACTACCTGGTTCAAACTCGGCTGTAGGCAGTTTGGAAGCAAATTTGTTCCCGTGGATTTTATCAACAAATAACAGAACAGATTAGAGCTTCCGAAAGCAAGTAGACAACACACTGAACCTTACCTAGTAGGTGCCTAATACGAGCATCTACACACCGATGAGCCATGTACGTGGACGCTGATAGGCAGCGTTTCGTCAAAAGAAGTGCTCACGATTTTCATTTGTTTTTTAGCTCATACTGTATCTTTCATTGTTGATCATATTCGTTACTTCCGTTGCTTCCTCTGGGTCTTGTAAAACCTTGTGTCATCGTGATTTACGAACGATAAAAATAGACCTCAGCGTTCAGAAAGCAATGACAAACTACTGAACTATCAAGGGGACCTAGAAAATCAAGGACTCTGTTTACTGTGGTTGATGGCAGCGTCCTGTAAAGATATACCACGATTTTCATTTCAGTTATTTACTGTCAATGTAACTTCCTATTGCGAACTGCCCTTTTCTCTCTAGCTTTCGGCTTTAAGACCACAACAAGCTCCGCGCCCACGTTTCTACAAATTTAAAATTGGTACAATTAGCCTGTGCCCTGCAAAAAGGCGAATATGACGACAGAACACGTTCTGCAAGATTGTCAACTAATAGCAGGCATAAGAAAAGAAACCTGGCCTCAAAACACAGAGCTTCGCGAGAAGCTGTACGAGAACTGAGTCCCTAAAAACACGGTAAAATTCATGATAAAAGTTGGTACATCAGCCTAGGTCGGGATGCGAGGAGAGAGAGAAGAACCACTCATTTTGACATCATGAGATGTTCTGACCGTAAACTATTCCACTTAAAGTTGTCATTGAATAAGTGCTAGCCCTTCCTCTTTCTTTCTTTTGTCGTCACACTGCTACCGGGTTGTTGCTCAGTGTCATTGTTTTCTGTTTTTGTCTTGCGCTGCTATAGTGGCTTTGGTAATGGTTATTTTTGCTTTTTGACAGGATTCTGATAGTTATATTTGGTCGTGACTGAGGGATTTTAACTGGGAGTTGTTATTAAAATAATATATATATATAGTTACCACTAAAAAATAACCTTACATTCTGATACATCATAGTGCCTGTGATCTCACTTCGAAATTGAGGTCACAATGTTTGCATAAATGTCACCAGGTGAATATTTTTAGGAAATATAGATTACACAAATATTCCACCATTATCTTGTCACAATATTTACCGTCTACATATGCCATTTTGCAGGGAAAAATATAGATTTTTGTGTGTATTAAAACGGAGTGGGAAAATATTTGTCAGCAACGATTCTGTTTGATATGATTCTGTCTGTTCATTCCGTCTGATATTATTCTGTCTCGCCCGTGTTTTGCCAGGGCTCACAAGGGAAACAAAGAAAAGTAACTCTGCGGCCTACAAGGCATGTCGTAAAAGGCGATTGAGGTAGGGGCCTAGGCAAGCTAACCTAGTAAATAAAAAGCGTCGCAGAAATCGGATATGTTGGCCTACTTGTAGGCGCATATCTGGCACAACGTACAATCCCTCTTAGACTCAGATCACATACAAATCACAAAGAGTGGTTAAAAAGTGGTCGATATGAAGCGTTTGAAGAAGAAGAATAAGGTAGCGTGATTTTCTTTTTGAAGTGGGGGTAGATTGATGTAGGGTGGGCAGGTAGTCCTGTGATTGGTAATTTGTTTTGAAGTGGGGTAGATTGATGTAGATTGGGCAGGTAGTCATGTGATTGGTAATTTGTTTTTGAAGTGGGGGTAGATTGATGTAGAGTGGGCAGGTAGTCATGTGATTGGTAATTTGTTTTTGAAGTGGGGGTAGATTGATGTAGATTGGGCAGGTAGTCATGTGATTGGTAATTTGTTTTTGAAGTGGGGGTAGATTGATGTAGAGTGGGCAGGTAGTCCTGTGATTGGTAATTTGTTTTTGAAGTGGGGGTAGATTGATGTAGATTGGGCAGGTAGTCCTGTGATTGGTAATTTGTTTTGAAGTGGGGTAGATTGATGTAGAGTGGGCAGGTAGTCATGTGATTGGTAATTTGTTTTTGAAGTGGTGGTAGATTGATGTAGGGTGGGCAGGTAGTCATGTGATTGGTAATTTGTTTTTGAAGTGAGGGTAGATTGATGTAGATTGGGCAGGTAGTCATGTGATTGGTAATTTGTTTTGAAGTGGGGTAGATTGATGTAGGGTGGGCAGGTAGTCATGTGATTGGTAATTTGTTTTTGAAGTGGGGGTAGATTGATGTAGAGTGGGCAGGTAGTCATGTGATTGGTAATTTCTTTTGAAGTGGGGTAGATTGATGTAGGGTGGGCAGGTAGTCATGTGATTGGTAATTTGTTTTTGAAGTGGGGGTAGATTGATGTAGGGTGGGCAGGTAGTCATGTGATTGGTAATTTGTTTTTGAAGTGGGGGTAGATTGATGTAGATTGGGCAGGTAGTCATGTGATTGGTAATTTGTTTTTGAAGTGGGGGTAGATTGATGTAGGGTGGGCAGGTAGTCATGTGATTGGTAATTTGTTTTTGAAGTGGGGGTAGATTGATGTAGGGTGGGCAGGTAGTCATGTGATTGGTAATTTGTTTTTGAAGTGGGGGTAGATTGATGTAGGGTGGGCAGGTAGTCATGTGATTGGTAATTTGTTTTTGAAGTGGGGGTAGATTGATGTAGAGTGGGCAGGTAGTCATGTGATTGGTAATTTCTTTTTGAAGTGGGGGTAGATTGATGTAGAGTGGGCAGGTAGTCATGTGATTGGTAATTTGTTTTGAAGTGGGGTAGATTGATGTAGATTGGGCAGGTAGTCATGTGATTGGTAATTTGTTTTTGAAGTGGGGGTAGATTGATGTAAGTGGCAGGTAGTCCTGTGATGGTAAGTTTTGAAGTGGGTAGATTGATGTAGATTGGGCAGGTAGTCCGTGATTGGTAATTTGTTTTGAAGTGGGGTAGATTGATGTAGGGTGGGCAGGTAGTCATGTGATTGGTAATTTGTTTTTGAAGTGAGGGTAGATTATGTAGGTGGGCAGGTAGTCATGTGATTGGTAATTTGTTTTTGAAGTGAGGGTAGATTGATGTAGAGTGGGCAGGTAGTCATGTGATTGGTAATTTGTTTTTTTTATGGAAATCCCTAATACATGTTCATTGGCTCAGGTGCTACTGCTGGGGTTCTTAGAATTCATTATTCTCTAGATAAAAAGAGGAAAGGACCAATGTTCATACCGTATGGCATGTTGCTATAAGAATATGTCTTATATGATTCTATTTGTTGAGTCTGTTCTGATATGATTCTGTTATCGTGTTTATTAACTTTCAATTCTATGACCATGTTTCATGACAAAGATACGTATGTATGGTATCACATAAGCAAGCAATAATGAATAGCAAAATGATAAAACTAACCCAAAAAACCCCAACGTTTTGGTCGTAGACCTTTGTTAATGGACAAACACAGTGATAACTTCACAAATTTCACCTGTATATTTAATACAAAAAGTTCCCAACACATGAGAACCAGTTCAGTGAAGGTATACGTTGTATGCACATTTGTCTGACATATATTAAGTGTGAGATGTCTGACATAGTAATTTGACATCTTGATTCATTATAACAAGCCATTCGGAATGTCTCTGTCTCTTAGGCCAGATGTCCCGCCTCTGTAGCCGTCATGCTCCAACCATCAGTTGCATCCCGAATCCATCTTCTCCGTGGTCTTCCTCTTCTCTTTGCCGGGATGCCTCCTTCCATGATGGTCTTTTCCAACCCTTCGTGTCTCTTTATATGTCCAAAATACTTTTACAAAATAATTTTCTCATTCTTATTTGTAGCATCATCCATTTTATCATTTTGAGTTCTTTCTGGCTAGATATATTTGTTCTCTTCTCTGTCCATGGTATACGGAGGACTCTTCTGTAACACTTATATATATGTTTTTCCATCGCTTTGTTAAATGTCCATGCTTCACACCATTGCGGCCGTGATCATTTTTGTTGATGGGGCCAGACAAAATTATAGGTAAAGTCATGACTTTGGGTTGTTATGTTTTAATTTATAAAATAATAAATACACGTTACACATTATTTTTGGTGGGCGACCCCAGTATCCATTAATGACGAGCCGCCACTGCTTCACACCCATCTGGTAGTATGTATACTATTTCTAGTGGCCTGTGTGCTTTATTTCTTACTTGTTTACGCCTCATCATATGTTATGCTCATATGGGCTGGGGTAGTTACTAGTCTGTCCATTATCTCGTGAGCACGTTTGAAATTGATTTTCTCGGAAAACTACCTGTTGGTTCTCAGTGATTTTGCATGCAGCCTTAGAATATCCATGGACGCTAAAATAAAGCTAACCAGTAGTCCATAGATGCTAGGATTTTGCAGATCGCGAATTCTTTGATCTTTTATGACAATTGCAAATACGGGCTAAAATTTTAGATTTTACAGTAATCCCTAGAATTTGTCCATGTCAATTCTATTCATAGGTGTATCTCCATATTAACTTGATAGGTCAAGTAATTAATTGTGTTGCCCTTTATGTGCAATAGTGAACTTGGATACAATATGCAACAGTTAGTCCTCCCTTCGGTCACCATTAGACCCCAGGGTGTCTTAACTTCACCACAAATTGTATGATGGTAGACGCATTTGGATATGGAAATGTATACGTTGCTATTTCTCAGTCTGTAATCAAAATATGATTTGTATCATCCCGAATCTGACGATTCCATGAGGTTGATAATTGTTACTGGCTGGACAAATTGTAATCCATCTCGGTGCCAGTACTCGTCTTCCTCTCGGAGCACATGTTCAACACACTTCTTCCAGAACTGCATGTCTATCATTGAGAGGGACTCACGTGTCAGAACTTCAACATCACACATTTTAAACGTCCTGTTCTGTTCGGCAACTTGCCCTTTTACTTTAGCCCAGACAAGCTCTATCGGATTGAGGTGAGCATGATATGGAGGTAGTCGCAAAGATGTGTGGCCGTATTCCGCAATGATTTTGTCAATATGAAACACCTTTGTCTTATTTGTCATCCTCACCAGGTGCAACAACTCGGATTTCAAATATGTATCATCGAAGCTGACATTTTCCTTAGCAAGCCAAGTCCTAATTTGATCTTTTGTATTTGATGCAGTTGGTACTTTGTCTTCCGCTGATACTGCGTTGTGATAGGATGCATTATCCATTACCAAGCATGATGGTCTGTTTAGAATTGGAAGTAGATCTTTCTCCATCCAGTGCCTGAAAATATGTCCATTCATTTCTGTGTGGTAGTCCCTACCGTCGGTACTTTTTGATTGGAAAATAAGTCCAGCGTCATGGACAAGACCTTCTTCACTACTTCCTGCATGTGTTAGTATAATACGCTGGTCTTTGCTGCTTGGTATTTTTCTTGAATTCCCGTGAAATTGTTGTTTACTCACGATATTTCAATGTTACCATAATGTATTTTTAGAACAACGCGTCTGTGTACCGTAGATCTGTTACTATTTTGTACAATCCGGTGAGGTTGATTTTAATATAACCTGAAGAAGAAATATTTCAAACATCAAATTTTCTTGGAAAAAATATTTCTCTAGCGTCATGGATATTCTAAGGTTGCTTGCAAAAAATCACTGAGATCCAACAGGTAGTTTTCGAGAAAATCAATTTCAAACGTGCTCACGAATTAATGGACAGACTATAACTCTAACAATGCTTAGGCCCGTCTGCTCAGCGTGTTCGTAGCGCGTTGGACTACGTGTAACTATCCCTCTGTGTGTGCGAGTTCAATTCCGAGGGTTGGCAGAAAAAGCCACAGATTCCCAGATTTACGGTGTTCGTGGCACCGAACCGAAGGGTTACGATGTCCATGGCACCGAGCCGAAGAGCTGAAAAGCTCAAGTGCTTAATTATGGGGGAAAAAACAAACCAAAAATACAATGCTTAGTGCGACAGCTATGTCAGTCTTATACATGTGGACTTTCTTGACGAGTTTTGTGACTAATAATGACATTACCTCTACTATACAACGCATTTGGTTAACGGGAAACTGTTTTAACGCATCACCTGATTAAAACAGTGAAATAGCGATGCGGATAATTCGTTTATACAATATGATTGATTGATGATTGGACAATCATCATTGCACTTCAGTGAGTAACCATGTGTGTTCCGATCTCTTTCTTACACAGGAAGATCTCAGCTGCAGTGCACGAACTCCATAGCACCGGCTAGGGTCCCCGGTGTAATTTAGAAAATGGTGAAGATATGTTTGCAGGAATTTTATTTTTAATCTTTTCTAATGAGGGTTGCTCGGGCAGCGGCTTTCCAGTCTGCTCTTCTCGATTTTGAAATACCATGGGTTTTTACGTGCTCAAATTGAACACGGGACCTACGTTTTATCGTCCGTCTCCAAAAGGACTAGGAACTCGATCTCACCTACACTGAGATCAGGGATCTCTGGAGCAATATCTCGATGACTCCCGGAGGAAGAGAACCGGTTACCTTTGATTTGAGAGGCGAGCACCTAACCTCTACGCCACAAAGACGCCCATTACAATAGTTTATACAATATGTAATCGAGAACCATCTATCTCCCATTCGTTTGTCGTGTAAACGGTGTTTCACGAATTTGTGTTAATGGGGTTCTTTG
Source organism: Arion vulgaris (assembly GCA_020796225.1). Lineage (NCBI taxonomy): Eukaryota > Metazoa > Mollusca > Gastropoda > Stylommatophora > Arionidae > Arion > Arion vulgaris. Next base: position 10,258,692 of record CM036768.1, read on the forward strand.
TCCCTAGCTCGCTAACTAGTTCAGTGGAGATTTGCAGATTGCTGCCTTTAAAAAAAAATTATTTTGAAAGTGAATTGTTCGGTCCTGTCCTGTAGCAGGCGAATAAGAAGGGGGGAGTTACTAAACACTGTAGTAATTGTGATAAATTGTGATGGAGAGGGGAAAGATGGGTAGTAGGCTGGCGCAAAACACATTTGCAAGTTGTAATGCCATGCAAATGATGCCGCTGTTTTGTAATTGGTCCTTTCTTTTGGATTCACGTCGTGTGCTCGCTCTTTATCCCGCTAGCTGGTCGGATATGGCATGCCTATACCTGTTTAGAAGAATGTGTGCTGAACTAATTGTGTGTGCATACTTCTGACACTCGCACAGAGATCACGGCGATGGTTTTCTCCGTCTGAGCCTGTTCACCGATAATGGACATGGGCATTTACTGATGAGGGTTACTGGGGAACTGGATGATTGATTGGTAGGATCATCATCATCTGCACTTTGGTGAGTAACCATGATGTGTGCTCCGATCTCTTTCTAAAACAGAAAGATCTCAGTGACAGTTCACGAACTCTGTAGCACCGGCGAGGGCCCCCGATGTAATTTATTGAAAATATGTTGTATTAATTTTTTTAATATTTCTGATTTTTTTTTCTCCTGGCAGCAGCTTACCAGCCTGCTCTACTCGATTTTGAATTGCTACGGGTTCATTTGTGTGCTCAACTCGAACACGGGACTTACGTCACATCGTCCGTCTCCGATAGGACTAGAAACTCGATCTAATCTACACTGAGATCGGGTATCTCTTGAATAGTATCCCGATGTCTTCACAAGGAAGCGAACCTTTGGGGCGATGTGCTGCACTATAACCTCTACGCAGAGTTGTGATGACTGATTGACAATCATTTGAAGGCTGCACGTTTACTTCAGTCGACAGATCATCAACACCAACCACTAAGTAGTCAGTACATGCTCTGATCTCTTCCTCGGGTTATGTCTCAGCGTGTGACAGCTAAGGAGATCTGGTTGTGTTGGTTTATTATTCTTATTTGGTGTTCAACATGGCTCGCATGTCTGGTTGCATCCCGTTTGATTTCATATTTTTGCAGACTGGTTGGGGTTGCTGCTGATTCACCCTTATTCAGTGACACGCACTATCTCCCTTAGGGTATTCAGAATGAACTGGTATGATCCGCCACTGAAAGTATACCCCTCAACCGGGGTTAGATATGCCGCCTCAACCGGAGTTAAAAGTGAAAGATAAAACAAATCTTTATTCTTGGATGTTTTGAATTTAATTTTCACCAAGTTGAGGGAGATCCCACATTTTACATTTGCCATCTACATGGAATCACACTCAGCCTACTATAAACTCATTAGCCTTGACAGACTCAGATAAATATATGGAAATCAGACTCACAGCCGGTACGTGACCTCGCATTCCAGTATTGTTTGGATATAGACGAATTCATTTTAAAATCAACAAAAATGCTAAATCGAAGTTATATTATGCAACAAGTTAAGTTTAACAATGAGGGATGTCAATATTATGAATATTTTTTCATCACTAAATAACCATAGACTCACATAATTGAGAAAATTGGAAAAAAGCTTGCAGTGTTCTATCAAACATATATAAATTCCAGCCCTCCCCAACTGAAACTAGGTCAGGAGTTTTCCCATCAGTTATACGGCCCAGTATTTAGAGTTGGCTGTGGCTGAATCAAAGGAGACCCCACATTTTACATTGCATCTACGCCGAATGTAGAAAAACCACATAAATACTTCTAAGTCGTCGCCCATGTAGAAACGATTACCAACGAACAATGACAGTTAATAGTTTTCTCCTAATTACATTTCAAATCAAGGGTGTCACTCTAGACAAGCACAACGCGGTGGTACTCTTAACATGTCGGCAACGGGCTGCCTGGCCATATTTTTATTAGCGTTGGGTGTAGTCAATTCTTGGGCCATGTAATTGTTATTTTAGTCATATGGGTCCTCAATTAACTATGTTTAGCTATCGGTTGCTGGTCTAGTAGCTTTTCGCCTAATTTGATTAGCGCTATTGGCCTTCATCTTTCACATCTATCTGTCTATCTATCTATCTATCTATCTATATATCTATCTATCTATCTATCTATCTATCTATCATCTATCTATCTATCTATCTATCTATCTATCTATCTATCTATCTATCTATCTATCTATCTATCTATCTATCTATCTATCTATCTATCTATCTATCTATCTATCTTCTGTCTGTCTGTCTGTCTGTCTGTCTGTCTGTCTGTCTCTCTATCCATCCACCACCACCCATCCATCCATCCATCCATCCCTCCCTCCCCTCTCTCTCTCTCTCTCTCTCTCTCTCTCTGCCTGCTTGTCGTTCGTTCGTTCGTTCACCTGCCTACTTCGTTACCTACCACCTGCCTACTTCGTTACCTACCTACGCTTCCTACCTTACATACGCTTCCTACCTTACCTACGCAACCACCTACCTACGCAACCTACCTTACCTACGCTACCTACCTTACCTACGCTACCTACCTTACCTACGCTACCTATCCATGCACCTACCTACGCTTCTATCTAGAATGAGATCATTGCTATTTCAAATGATGTAATTCCGTAACATTGTGGAATGTTAGATATCTCATCGTATTAAGTCCTTATCATCTGGAGGTTTAGGGACTAGTTCACTTAATCGCAAGCATTCATTTCTAAAATCACCAATTCATCTACCGAACACATTTACGTTAATACATCATGATAATATGGAGGTAACTAGGTATATTACGTAACAAACACTTTGACCATTGACTACACAGCCTCTGTACATGTTGGTGCCAGCACGCTCACCACTTTACATACATAGCTCTATTATAACCATTTAACTTCTCCATCCAGTGCTCTAACCAATTGACTCGCCCATCCTTTTCTATAATCCGTGCTCCCCATCCAGTTCTCTAACTACTTGACTCGCCCATCCAGTTCTCTACTACTCTCATCGTTCTCCTACCTGACTTCTATCTCTCTAATCACTTGACTCCCCATCCAGTTCTCTAACCACTTGACTCCCATCCTTTCTCTAATCACTTGACTTCTCCATCCAGTTCTCTAACTACTTGACTCCTCCATCCATTTCTCGAACCACTTGATCAATGATATGTGTCCTTCAGTCTATGAAATCTAGAATAGTCATGCTTGAACACTATGAAGAGTTGCAACCTTAACCTAGACCTGACGTCATTGTTTACAAACTATCGACTAGTTCGCAAAGGCGTATCACCTGCTGTGTTTAATTTCGTACCGCGCAAGTATATGCTAGCCAGCAATGCTAATATTTTTAGTGTTTGATAATCGCATGGAAGTAGTATGCCTTTGGTCGAATATTTTCAGTACGAGCGGGATGAGATCTTGTTGGTATACAGTCATATGATTAGCATTTCAAGTGGTGTGACCACTAGATTACACTTCTTGCACTAGTAGATGTCACGCTTCAGGTCATTGGTGACTTATTTCTGGATATGAAAATAATACACCCAAACAGAGGAAATGACATAAATTATCTTTCGAGACGGTGTGTGTTGGGGAGGAGAAGCGAAGAAAATCGTACAGAGCACAAAAGGAGGAATTCACGCCCACAAAGATCTTCATAAGCTTGCACAAGATATGCCAGTGGCAGTTGCCCTTCATATACTTGGACACAAGATATGCCAGGGAATTTGCCCTTATATACTTAGACACAAGAGAGAATATTATAACAGTGGTTAGTGCCAGGACTTCACAGGTTCTAGAGACACTCTCCAATAAGACATGTAAATTAAAAAAAAAAATATGTGAACGCCGTTTGATATGATGCATTTTTAGCTCATTTGCACCGACCTAACATGTTTCTGCCTCACTTTTAATGTGTTCCTTATAGTTGATTTCTGATTCTAAAATGTATTCTTCGTTTGTAGACCATATGTACTGTCTTCCTTACTACGTAAACAGTATGAATGCAACTAATGAAGTATACACCACCGAACAGAACGCATCATAATGTGCTATAGCGATAAGCGTAGATGGTCATTGTTCGCTATCCTATCACGTGATCACTAGTCCGTGATCAGGTCTTTGTTCTTGCCCCGACCATAACAAGTAGCCAAGCCATCCATGTATTTATCCATTATTATGATTATTATTATATTCTTCTTCTGTAACATATAAAAAGGAACCCTTTCATACCTCGTGGTATATAGGTCAATACAGTGTTAGGTCTGTATTTTTCATTGCCCGTCGGCACACAACGGGTGATGTGGTCAGCATCACGCTGGCCGCCTTTACTTTCCCAGAGCATGTCTGGTACCCAGTTGAGGCTGGGTCGACCTGAGAGCGTCGTGGTCGGGAAAATTCCGCGCATTGCGGGAGCTGAACCAGACCACCAGCCTTGGTAAGCGAGTTCACTAACAACTATGCTACAGCGGCTCTCTCTGGTACATATGGTCTGCAGGCAATTTCTCCATGCCGCTCTGTCCTGAGCAACTCGTTCAGTCTCTTTAACAAAAAATCGAGTCCGATATTTCTCACCTTTCCTCAGTAAAGTTCTTTTCAAGGTTTCCTAGGCGTCCTTTTTCTTGAACTATTTGCCTCCCACTTCAATACCTGCTTTGGGATTCTTTGATCATTTCTTGTCATAATCTGCCCAACAAATCTCCATCCTCTTTTTCTTATAACAGTTGTTACCATATATTTGTTCAGATTTAATAACCTCATCTGAACTCATCCCACTCGTCGTGGGTGCTGGGCTCAAGGAAGCAAAGAATAGTACCACTGCGACCTACAACACATGTCGTAAGAGGTGACTAATGTAGGACCTAGGAAGCTACCTAGTAAATAAAAACATCGTCGAAATCGGATGTGCTGGCCTACTTGTAGGCGCACAACGTACAGTCGCTCTTAGGCTCAGATCACATACAAACCACAGAGTGGTAACTAGCAATTGTCAGTGAGTTAAGAATATCGAAGCACTGCAATAATTTGATAATCTAACAATTCATACCCGAGATACTTAATCCCGTGACGCATAATCATGACGACACTTAGTCTCGCGAACACTGAATACCATTACAGTTAATACAGCTCGTATCTATAGAATCCAGAGTGTGTCAACAAGAAACATGAACAGTCACACAACCCGTGTAGTAAATGCGCTTGTTGAAATGGCTTTAAAAAGGCATGCTGGTGTTCTCCCCCCCTGTAATGGATCCACTATCTTAATGGTAAAGTTACACGTGACAACGGGATGACATTATTCTTTGTAAAACGCTATATAACTATTAATTACGTACTACTTGGCATCATCATCATCAAATAGCTTGTCCTGAGCAGAACTTTGCCACTATAACAGTCCTTCGGAATTTCTCTTTCATAGTCTAGATGACCTGCAGCTGTCATGCTCAAATCGCAGATATGAATCCATATTCTCAGTGGTCTTCCTCTTCTCCTCTTTGTCAGGATGCCTCCTTCCATAATGGTCTTCTTCAACTCTTCATGTGTTTTTTTTAATATATACAAAATACTTCAATTCTCTCTTTTTTTTTGCAGTATCAGTCAGTTTTCTTTGATTTGGAGCTCATTCTGGATATATTTATTTGTTCTCCTCCGTGATATACGGCATACTCATCTGTAACATTTATATTCAAAAGCACACGTTTTACCACTGCCTTCTTAAATGTACATGCTTCACGCCCATACGTTGACATGCTTCACGCCCAAACGTTGGCATGTGCTACATGTATTATCATTAAATCATTGTAATTAGTAGCTATTTCATAACATAATTAATTTCTTTTATTGTTTTTATTTTGGGCAGTACAGCACTATCAATTATTGTTAACGATATTGAATGTGGCAATATTAAGTGTCGTCGCGATTACATGTCACTAAACCGATAGTTGACGTGTTGTGGCCGTTCTTTTGTTTATCCGTTATCACCGGTTCTACTAGTACATTAGTTAGTATTGTTCATACCCTGTGGTACATGTGACTTCCACAAGAATTCTTCATACCCCAGTCGTTTGCTACTTTCAGCGTAGTATTATATATCTGAGCCACTGTATTTCATCTACCATTATGTGTCTCCAAGTTCTTTTTGGTTTTATCTCCCCCTCCCAATGTTTCCTGTGGTCTCCAAGTGATAGCTATTCACACATGTAGTCAATGTTTAAAATTCCACTTTGTACAGTCAGAACTGTAGGGCGGATTAGCCTAACGCGTCAACACTCGACATAAAACTACACAGACCTCTGTGTCAGCTACAAAAGACAGTGAAGTTTATATACAAGAGGCAATGTTAAACATATATAGACAATATTTCAAGCAAAACGAAAGGAAGGAAGCGTAATGCGTAAATATCGACTCAGACTCAAGAGGGTTGTGGGTTCAATCCCACACTGGACGTTCACCAGGCGAGGAAAATAATTAGCCCTCCTACCTCCTGCACACTAGGGACTAGAAATATAAAGGGACATCCACTTCATACACTAAGGTCTAAAAAGGATATGGGAAATTTTATTTTATTTAGTCAGTGTTCATTACCACCATCTCATCGCGCAACCCATTATTGCCATCTCCTTTTTTAAAGCACATTTTAAAATGGCTTTCTAAAATTGTGTCTAAGAGATATTTGTTGTGTGATACTTTGTTTGGTTACATGAATACAGCAAGGAGCTTTCACCGCACTAAACAAATTTGTGGAAGACTAAAATCAAATCTAGAACTAAAGTTAGAATATGTAAATCAATGTTAAAGCAGTTTTTCTAATGGATCAGAAACACGGAGAAGGATTAAACTAATAAGTTGCAAACATTGATCAACTGGTGTCTTGCGCAGAATAGTAGGTCTTGGATAGTATGATAAGAGTCCAAAATGAGAAGCTTATGGAAAGAACGAGACATATCCCAGGGAACCAAGTTTTTAAAAAAGACCATGGTGCTGGATAGGCACACATTCAGAAAACTCCAGGGGAATATGGAACCTGAATGGAAAGCGAAAGAGAGAGAAGCCTTGAAATTCACAAAGAAGGGATTTGGAGGAAGAGACTAACTATTACGGAAGGGGTCGTAGGCAAGAGATAGCTAAAGACAGGAAGATGTTGCATGAGTTAGTTCAGTGCTTCTTCATTCAGGTATAAAAAGGAACAAGAGAGAGAGTAGTATAGCACAGTATTATTTACGAAAAGAATAGTCTTCCAACCTATAATACTTCTTATCATGTTTACTCTGCATGACGTTTCTACCGAACATTTCCAACTTGCTGGGCTCCAGCTGCACATTGATATTGTGCACACCAACAAGCGTCAGGTTAATCAATGGCTCATTATTTTTAGATACACTGACCTACATATTGAATGACTTTGTCCTCATTATTGTTTTTCATAAAATCCTCAACCAATTTTCTTTGTTAAGTAGCTTTGCGTTCTGCCTTACGTACGAAATCCGAGCTGTCTCTGATCCAGTATCCTCTACCCTGGGCTACCTAGTAAAGAAGGCATCGTGGTATATCCAAAGCCCACCTTATAATTCCAGCTGACTGCATCAATAAACAAGCACCCGCATTCCGTGTCGCCGGCGCGAGAGCGTAATCCATTGGATGCGATAATTATGCTCGATGCGTGGCGCAAAGGCTAGAAGTGTTTTCATTGGTGGAGGTCAGCTATCTCAAGGGATTTACGCTCAACGTATGGCATATCCTTTTAACAAATACGCGCGCGCGTATGCGCGCTATTTTTGATGGCTGCAAACCAGTCTAATGGGCAACATGCGTCAGCTTTCGAAAAACCTGTGGGTCTTCAATTAATTTTAAACGTATAACAATGCATTACTCATGTCTAATGAGAGAGAGCTAAAAAAAAGTAATGGTACAATCAGAGTGGGTGATTTGGCAGTTAGCCACAGTTTATACTATAATAGGGGGTGTGTTGTCAGCGTGTGTGAGGGGTTGAAGTCATAGTTGAGTGGTTTGAGCATTCTCTTCGCAGTCGAAAGATTCATAGTTCTATTCCTTGTTTAGGCGCGTTCCAGCCTACGTAGTTAAAAATGAGGGTTCAATAAATTCATCATGACAATTTTAAACAATCTGAAAACGTTTTTATTACTGTAATCGGTCGGGTGGCACTATTTAAGTTAGCGTATGTTTGAACGGCTGTGCATCAACTTTGTCCTCGACCACCCCCTTTTCTCTGGACTCTATCCTCCATTATGTTCGGTAGCATTCATTTTTGTAGAGATTCTGTATATAGTATTCCTTTTAGTAGTTATATGTGCCCTGCTGAATGTAAAGTTGGATTGAGAATTTGGGACATACAAAGACCTGATTTTTTTTTTACCACTTCACAAACACTTGAGTTTTCAGCTCTTCGGCTCAGTGCCATGGGCTTTGTAACCCTTCGGTTTGGTTCCACGAACACCGTAAATCTGGAGAACCTGTGGCTTTTCTGCTAGCCCGCGGAATTGAACCCACACTCACAGAGGGCTTACAAAGGCCCGATAAAGACAGGGGTTTGGGCATTTAATGAGAATGGAATACAACCAACCACCAATAACAGCATACAATAAAAGATCAGATACTAGAGCCAAGGAAAGACCAAGAAAAGATGGATAGACAATATCAAGACAGCGCTAAATAAACACGGGTATACCACAACAAGGGCGACTCTCTGGCCCTGGAACACAAATTAAAGCTCTCACACCTACGCTTAACAGAAAGAATGGACAACCAATTCCATCATCCACATAGGGAAAGATAATAGACAAAAGTCCTTTTGGTCGAAACATTGCTGTGTATTGTTGTTTTTGTAAAACTACAGTACTTTGTTTTTACGTGTTTCGCTATTCCTACATAGTTTTACTAGTTTTTTCTTATATCGATAAATTTGGGACATGTACGACAACACGGTGGCGTCTGTGGATTAGTGGATAGTGACTCGGTCTATTAACCTCGAGTTCGAATCACGCTGCGGACAGTTTGGTTGCAAATTATTTCGCGTGGATTTTCTAGACTTCCTGATCTCATGGCGTGGATAAATGTCAATACTCGTCGTCAATACTCGGAATAGCCGATTGTGAAGATCCATGATCCCTACGCCCGACTTAAGCAACATATTCGGCTTAAGCAACACCTTCGACTTTAGCAACCCCTTTCTCCCAAGCAAGACCATCGACTTGAGCTACCCCTTCCTCCCAAGCAGGACCATCGACTTAAGCTACCCCTTCCTCCCAAGCAGGACCATCGACTTAAGCTACCCCTTCCTCCCAAGCAACACTTTCGACTTAACCAACATCTTCAACCTAAGCAACAGTCGACTTAAGCAACACCTTCCTCCTAAGCAACGCAAGAACGAAACCCGCTACTCCCGTCACTCGTATATGTTGGAGGAAGAGAAAAGCAAACAATGGAATCCCACTGGTGGTTGTTGGTATTGCTCACAAGGTGTGCGCTGCACTTTTATTTAGGCGTCAAGAAATTGTTTAAGAAAGAAAACAGAAAATGTATGCAGGCTGCAGCAAGCCAAGTTTTATTTAGGTCTGTAAATTTTCAGCGGCGGCGGCGGCAAACAAAACATTCATTGACTTGGCCTACCGCTAGAGGCGCTGTTGTCTGTCTGAACGTTTTCATCGGTGTAAGGACAGATTTGATTGGATTAAAACCTGCGGCAGTGATGATAGACCACCATTTATTGGATGCGGCAAATCTCGCTCGGCATTGATTAAGGACACCCAGCGAAATTGTGCAAACACCTTTATGAAGTAGTACTACAGTACTATACATGCTATTAATTGATAGTAAATGTCTAGCAGAGGTATATTCAATCAAATAGATGGTTAAACACATGTAAAGCTAAACTTCTGGTATATCATATCTTAGGGATATGAATAACTTCAATATCATTTATAGTTTAAAGTTCAAAGATGATTGACTTCATTGCACCGGGTTTTGTCCCAGATAGCCCAGTCCCTCTCCGCAGAAATGGCACGTATAATGCCGAGAATATTGCACAAAGCACGAACTCTGTTTCTCCTGAAGTAGGGGCCTTCTTTAATGTATGGGCCGTCCTTATTGAATGTATGGGCCTTCTTGAATGTAAGGGCCGTCATTATTGAAGTAGGGGCCGTCCTTTACATTATGGTAGTTGTTGTTTTTTTTATTAGTTATATGTTCCCATACTCCGTACTTTAATTGTATATATATTTCTCTGTGGCATCGTTGATCACTCAGTCACATACCTCCATTCCTGATTATTTAATTATGAGTTTCCTCTTTGATTATTCATGACGTTCCTTCCTTATAACGGTGTTAGTACGACGATGGTATTTACTAAAACATTTACTAGTCAACAGGAGACGTCAAGCAGACACAATTCCAAAGTGATCTTTGCATCGTATGTTTATTTATTTCATTGTGTGATGGTGACTTTACGGACAATACAACAACCATGTCCGTTTAACTACGCTGCTGTCTCTCTTTTTGGTTTACTAACTAACTCTAGCAACTGTTACTCTAAATCGTCATTCCCTAGCTACACAAAAACGTCATTGTCTCGTAGTTATGTGCTGCACTTCTACTTAGAGAGTGCAACACATAGTCTCAACTATATAATATCTAATTATACTACCTATCTATCTGACTAACTGTCTATTCCTCCGCTGCCACCTGGGGGAGGGGACTATGACACTCCGGCAACAATCCTAGGGGTCTCTAGAAAAAAATGCACTCGTGAACAGAACTGCGGATTCGAGCCCACGACCTTCGACTCGCAAGTAAAGGGCGTAACCTCATAGACTCCAAAATATCATTTATGATAACTTGGATTTTCCAAAAGGAATTAATTCCTATTTTTCATGTTTTGTTGGCCTATACGCTCTGATATAACCTAAACAAGGTTCGTCCTTAGGTTGAAAAGGTGTGCCTCGGCATACAGAGGCTTTAATTCTCTACTTAACAACAACTTACTATTTGAAGACATTATAGCCAGTTCATTTTTCTCGCTGTAGTCTCAAGTTCCAAACTTTGCGTGTCAGGTACCGCCTCTTTCTTTTGTCCTTCTCTGCTTTTTTTTTTTACCGTTAGGCGTAGCGGGTTTAAACTGGTGATCGGTTTCCGAGATAGTGCACGCTCGGTCGCTTGATATGCTGTGGTATTTTGGAGCTGTAAGATGTCTGTAACTCCCATCAATCCATCTTTTTCTTGGTCTGACCCTTCCTCTTGATGATCCCATTTACAGGTTGTACGCTCTAGCAACTGGTGTATTCGGGTTCATGCTCACCAAGTGGCCAAACCATTGTAATAGATTATAAAATCAGCAAATAACTATATTTTAGTGAACAGGTAGACCACGGGAAACGCTTATCAAGAGAGTTCTATATGAAGTCAAGTAGTAGCATGTCCCTTCCAGCGTCATCTTCAATGTTGCTTTGATGTCCTGCTGCCACCGTTGTCTTGGTCGCCCCCTGCCTCGTACTCTAGGAATCATGCCTTCCATTACCATTCTCTCCGAACCACTGTTACATTTAACGTGGGCAAAACATTTCATTTTCTGGGACATGATTTTTTCCCCCCTCTTTTCTCTGTCCAGAATGTTCTAAAAACTTTTCTGTAACACCTTGTTTTGAAAGCTTCAATTTGTTCTTTAATGTTTGTGTTATGGCCTACGATTCACATTCACACAGGGAATATACATGTTCTCAGAAGTCTCATTTTTATTTCTTTGCTTGTGTCGTGCCATACATATGACAAATAGCCTGTAAGATTTAATTGCCCCTTGACTATTGCTATCACTGGCGCAAGATCGCCAAATGTGGCGCCGTAACAACACAAGAGATGCTCGCATAGCTGAGAATCGTCGTGCCGTTGAGGCACAGAGCTGCGCGAAAAGATAGAGAACACAACACCCACATGTTTAACCTTGATCATGTATGCCCACCTGTGGTAGGGGATTGTGTTCTAGGATTGGACTCTACAGTCATCTCCGCACACACCAGAGAGGCACAGCAGCACACATCTGAGGATGTTGTCATCATCGCTTGCGATGGACGGCTATTATTAGTAGCCTAGCGGTGATATTTACCTTTGTCGGAGTCATTAAGTTGGACATCTGAAAACGAACTAAGAATAAAAATAAAACACCTTTACTCACACATTTTATTTATATTCTCATTCATGAACCGTTGTCAATTTAGTACACGTGTCCTGGTGATGTGACGCGTGTAGTTTACGAATTCGCGAGCATTATATAACGCTAGTTCACAAAAGTCTGTCGATCCCATATCTTTCTGGGTCGCAATCTAAACACACCTGCTGGCGATCAGAACATTATGTTAAAAAAATATATATTTATATATGACCACATGTACATCTCAGGCCCCATTTGTCCCCTTCAATTTGCACTATTTAGAGTTTCGCAGTGTTGTCGAGGCCAGGGCTATCTTTGTTATGTAAAGGGACCGGGCTTAGTAGCTGTTCATAGTTAATTTGCGAAGGCGTTTTACATGTCACCCTTTATTTAACTAAATGCGAAATAAAAAAAACAACTCGGAGCAAGGTAATTTTACATAGCACAAAAAGCATAACAAAACCCAACAAAACAAGCTAAATGATGTTTCAACCAAAAGACCTTTATCAAGTAAATGATACAGGATACTAAGAGAACAAACCTATGCCATATAAAGTATTTTGGTCATCTTTGATTCTGTTTATTTTGTCCTTGGATTCCGTTTCTTTCATGAGTTTTCCTTCGACATCCATAATGTATTTCACTGTGTTGTTGTTTATTACGACGTTTTCTCCTAACAATTTGTACATTTTCAACTTATGTCAGGATTCTTCTTCTGGTTCCACAGCTATGAATTCAGGTATAGTTCGTGCACTTCTGACTGATTTTTGTATGAAGGCATGTTTTCCTTATCAACAGTATCCACCCATCACACAGGTGTGACTTCTCTGACTTCAGAGGCGTGTAGTAGTGCTGTTACTCTTTCAGTCTGTTTAATTTTCTATCATATAACCTGGAGGAAGAATGAGAGAAAGACCTAGAAGACGATGGGTGCAAAATGTCAATGACGATCTGAGAATGACTGCTGCTGATGCCGATCAACTTGCACAGAATAGAGAGTTTTTCAGGACTGCTGTCATGGGAGCCAAGTCCCGGTAGGGACAAGCTACTTGATGATGATAGCGGTTTATATATCAAATTCGGGGGTTTCTGTGGCAGAGTGTGGTGTCGAATTAGGGTGCTCGCCTCTCGCACCAAAGGTATCGAATTCATTCCCTGTGTGAAGCGATCCTGATACTTTCACAGATATCCCTGATTGAAATGTAGGTGAGACAGACTTCTTCGTCTTATAGGAGATGGGAAATAAATAGTAGAAATGTGAAAAATAATCATCTTTTTACATGTAAAAAAAACCATTGGCAGTGTAAAATAGATAAAAGTAAGCTGAAAAGCTGTCGCCGGGTAACAGTCCTTAAAGCTAGTTAAAATTTGTTAATTCCTACAACAATTTTCATCATCTTTAAAATAACATTGGTGGACCCACGCAAGTGCTAATGAGATTATGCACTGCCGCTGAGATCTTCCTGTGTAAGATAAAGATCAGTGCACACATGGTTACTCACTGAAGGGCAATTATGATTGTTCAATCAACACATTCATCAGAACATTATGATTAACATTAATAGTTTCACAGGAAACCATTGTTTTGCTTGTTGTGAGGTTGCAGTCCTATGTTCCACAGGAAACCATTGTTTTGCTTGTAGTAGGTGCAGTCCTATGTTCCACAGGAAACTATTGTTTTGCTTGTAGTAGGTGCAGTCCTATGTTCCACAGGAAACCATTCTTTCACTTGGAGTAGCTAGGAATGTACAGAAGAATCAACAGGATAAGGAAACAAATGTTGCACCCTTTGTTTTAATGGCTCAGTTGAACCCTTTGTTTTAATGTTCAGTAACCCTTTGTTTCAATGGCTCAGTAGAACCCTTTGTTTTAATGGCTCAGTAGAACCCTTTCTTTTAATGGCTCAGTAGAACCCTTTGTTTTAATCGCTCAATAGTTTTGATATTTTGGTTTTTTCCTACTTTACAGGTCCAAAAGAAATTCGGGTGTACCCTTGGCAGTGCCTGGTTCCCTTTCTGAACATTTCAAGCACTGCATCTTCCGCTCCACCTGCTGTTACACCCCCACCCTCTCCAACAAGCCATGGTCAGCAGCCTCCTCAATCTAAAACAAATATCCAGCCAGTATCAAACATTCAAGCCACACCTCCTGTCAGTCAAAGTGATAGAGTGTCTGCACAAGTAACAGAGAGTGGTAAATATTTGTGTTTGTTATGTTTTGGATTAAAGCCTCTTTAAGCAGAGGCACATCCTTTCAACCTAAGGACAAACCTTGTTTGGGTTATATCAGAGCATGTAGACCAACAAACATGAAAAATAAAAATGAACTCCTTTCAGAGGATCTGTTACAATCTTAGTAAATATTTTTTAGTACATTTTTCTCACTTTTATAGTAAACTAAACAAGTATTAAATCTTTCAGTTTATGTTTTTATTGGGAGTAGAAACATGTAGAGAAATAGTACATTATAAAAATAAATATTATTAAATATATATATATATATGTATGCTTCATTACTGTAGACTGAAAAAAAACGTAGTAACAACATAGATGTTTACGCAGAATACTGGAAGGATCAAGAAGAGACTGGTTTAGAAATGAGGACGTTAGGTAAAAAGTGGGTACAACACCTGTTCTGAACTAACAAATTAAATGGTTTGACTACATAAGCAGATTATCAACGGACACTGTTCATCAAAGAGCAATGCTACTCCGATACAGTGTGGATACAAAGCAAAAGGTAGTCCAGGTAAATGGTGGATCACAGAAATAACAGAGGCGGTGAAGAACACTGATACACACACAAAAGCCCATTCTAGGAATCTCTTCTTAGACTGACGCAGTGAGGTAAGACAGGATTAGAGATAAGAAGAATATAGGCTGTAGAAATATGAACAGCGTTGCCGAGTGGTTACCGGGCACAAATTGTGGTGTAAAGAATAGAACCGCTGTTACCTGCCACGCATGTCGTAAGAGACGACTAAGGAGGCTGGGCGTGGGCTAGCTACCCCACACTGTAAAAACACTAGATGGCTACAGAACGGAGAGCTAACTGAGTAAACGCTGGCTGAAACTGGACACATCGCCGAATGATAAGCACCAGTGCTCCAAATGGTGCTGAAGATGTGATGTAAAACACACCAATGCTAAGGCTGCATGAATCAGATTTCCACATGAATAGAATTTATTGGGAGATCTGGTACATCGGTCCGGGTGGTGATCACGAGAGAGAGAGAGAGAGAGAACAGTGTTGATCAGAGAACTACCCCTTGTGGGACACCCTGTTGTAAGGTAATTTTCTGCTGACTTGTCCAACATAGTAACAATCAAATTCTAAGACATCCTTACAAATTACAGCTCCCAACTAGCATAAGTAACATAGGTCAAGGAATCCAGATCATGAAACAGCAAAACTAATCTCTTTCTCTCTCTTTCTCTTTCTCTCTCTCTCTCTCTCTCTCTTCTCTCTCTCTTTTTTTGCCTTTTTAACCTGGATTGGGGCATAGACCCTCTTCCAACTCATGCCAAGTCTTCGATTCTGCTTTTCTCTCAGCTATCTCCTGCAGCTCCTCCACAGCTATCTCCTGCAGCTCGCTGCGTATCTCCAGCAGCTCCTCCAGATCTTCTTTATATTTGTTGATCTCTACCTCCAAACCTCATCTCGATGTATTTCTTCCTCCCTTTCTTTCACTGTTGCTGTGGGTTCCAGGAAAGGGCCCTTCTTGTTATATTTCCCTTTGGTTTTCTCAAAGCGTGTCCTATCCGCGCACTCTTTTAGCAAATAATAATTAAATTACATTAGTAAGGGCTTAATATTTGGCTGAGACTTAAGTAGTGTATTATTTTGGAGAAAATTAAAACCAGACTTTTTCTTGATAGTATTTTCCTTCCTGTTGACATAAACAGCCTTCAAGCCAGAAGATGACATTGATGATGATGATGAAGATGATGACGATGATGTATTTGAGCCAGTGGTTGACTCACCAAAGAAATTCATCATGCGATCTCCAGCAAAACGAAGGACAAAGTCACTTGATGCTTTTAAAGACAAGGATGAGAAAGCTATAAAGGTGAGATATAAGAACACATTTTAATGTTGGTTAGTAATAATAAGAGAGGCCAGTGGGGCCTATGCAACAACCACAAGTAATTTGACAATGGAGATACGGGCGGTTACAGAGGCGGTTACAGTTGGCATCTCATAACTACTCTTGTGTGGTTTCATACTCGGTGACTCCATGAGTATGATTCGTAAAGTCGAGACAGGAATGGTAAGACGAAACTGGGTGGAGTTACTGGTACAGATAGGGATCAGCGAAATCATCTTCATTTTGTCCCTGGGCACACAGGAGTCAGTGGTAATGAACTAGCTGATAGATTGGCTGGCATGACTACAATATTAGAGGGAACTGTGCCAGTGTGATTCAGTACCAGGGCCTGAAGGAAGCAAAGAATAGTACCACTGCAACCTACAAGTCATGTCGTAAAAGGCGACTGATGTATGACCAAGGGAAGCTACCCTAGTAAATAAAAAAAATCGGATGTGCTGGCCTACTTGTAGGCGCATAACTGGTACAACGTACAATCGCTTCTTAGGCTCAGATCACATACAAATCACACAGAGTGGTTAACAAGTGATCGATATGGAGCATTTGAAGAAGAAGAAGAGG
Source organism: Arion vulgaris (assembly GCA_020796225.1). Classification (NCBI taxonomy): domain Eukaryota; kingdom Metazoa; phylum Mollusca; class Gastropoda; order Stylommatophora; family Arionidae; genus Arion; species Arion vulgaris. Next base: position 10,275,509 of record CM036768.1, read on the forward strand.
GAGCTGCAATGGACCGAAATGACATTAACGCATTGAGAGAGTCTTTCCAAACAGAGGAATTTCAGGGTTGTGAATCCCACTCACTGACCAAAAAGAACGACATACTAAATATGCAAAGAGATTGATTAATCAACATCAAACTTGCATGTTGGGTCGCTGGAGCTGCTTGGATTTGTTGACAGAGATCGAAGTACCAATGGAAGTGTGCGGAGTGCTATGATGATCGTCCTCATATAACTGATATAATCACAATATAGATGAGACTGCAGTGAAACACGTAATCACGTAAACAGTACGTTATAACTGATATAACTTTATGTTGGTTGCATGCAGAGTTCTCACTGATCGTTCTCAGTGGGTTAACACATTTTGAGTTTTGTTAACACCTGGTAGCTTTCTATCACATATAGGTTACTTGCCAGATCCTAGATTTCGTTTACCATGTCGACCATAAAAGAGCATTGCTCAACAGAATCGTTCTCCTAACATTATGCTAAAGGTGCTAAACCGGGACGCTGACAACAAAAGATAGAAGAAAACTAGTCACAGCAGAGATGAAGTGTTTGCGCAGAATATTAGGAGTATCAAGAAAAGACCGGCTTAGAAATGAAGTCATCGGGGAAAAAAGTGGATACAACATCAGTACTGAACTTCATGAAGAAATAATAAATTAAATAGTTTGTTATCATAAGCAGGCACAGATCAAAGAGCAACGCTACTCGATACAGTGGATAATGGGTCTGTTTATAGTGTAGTGACATTAGATTTGTCAACCAATAACTGATTGATACCAAATTCAAGTGTCAATGTGTGTAACCGATTTCTTTTTCAGAGCAAGGATCACATTCGCGTCCATGAATGCTTTCATGATCTTCAGCAAACGCCACCGTGCCATGGTTCATGAGCGACACCCCAACCAGGACAACCGTACTGTCAGCAAGATACTTGGGGAGTGGTGGTATGCTCTAGGAACAGAAGAGAAACAGCGTTACCATGATCTGGCAGCTAAGGTTGGTATTCATAAAATTCAAAGAAAAAATAGTAGTAACATTATTATCATCATCGAGATCAGTGGCTCTAACATTTTTTCAGCTTCGTCTGCCACTAAACATTTTTAAGCCAGTCTATGCAGGTGGTAGGAGGGTTAATTTAATTCCTCGCTTGTGGAACTTTAAGTCTGAGAATGAACACACAACTCCATAGTGTCCAATTTGATAAATGAACAATCTATTTATTGTGCTAAGTCATCCCCCATTTTCCCCATTGGTTACTAAACTGACGTCATTGCACTCCAGGCAGACCCATAGGTGCTCAGTCTCCCCAACAGATATCAAAGAGTATGCACACTGAAGGTTCCTGAGACTCGCTGATTAAACACACTCCTAACTCTGCCCCTCAGGCATCCAGTTCTACTTGTACACCAGGTAACTCCAAACTGCCAAAATCGCTGGATTGATTCAACATTTATTTTAGTGTCCTTATCCACCAGACAGTTGTGAAGAGACCACTGAAGAACATCCCCCTTATCCATCTTCAACTCCCAACAATCGATGCTGTTGATGCTAGCCTGTCCCCATTACAAATCTGAAGTGTAGTGTTAACATTATTTTGGTAGGTTAACAAAAGAATTGCCAGCTGAAATGTATTCACTGTTTCTCCAGTCTAAATTAAAGTGATGTTTTAGAATGTTTTCCATTTCAGGTGAAAGAAGCCCACTTCAAAGCCCATCCTGACTGGAAATGGTGCAGCAAGGACCGCAAGAGATCCAGCACTATTGCAGCAGCACTAAGTGGCAAACAGCGCGCCAGCAGATTAAGTTCAACTAATGACAGTGATGATGCTATGGGGTATTTATCTTTCTTATTTGATTTGTTTCTTGTTTGTTTTGTATTTCTTTATTTAATGGCATGTTGCCGGTATGAGTGGATGTAGTCTGTAGAGGTTTCCAACCTCTAGAGACCCACTTTTTTTTTAATGCCTATCCAGAAGCACTTGAGCTTTCAGCTCCTCAGCTCGGTGCCATGGACATTGTAACCCTTCAGTTTGGTGCCACGAACACCGTGAATCTGGGGACCTGTAGCTTTTCTGCCAGTCCGCGGAATTGAACCCAAGCAGTCACAGCAGCGCTACGAACATGCTGGGCAGGCGGGCAGAGACCCACATAGATCTACTGTCCTGGACATGTGGGTGTTTGCAGCAATGAGAGATCGGACAGACTTGCATCGATTGTTGGAGAGTTTAGGATGGATAAGAAAGACAGGGCAAGTATAAGGGGCTTCGAAAAAAAAATTACCAAACACAGGATTTGAACCACGTACTCTTATTATCTTACGGCACACATTGCCTAGCCTCACATTACAATCGCTTTTAAGAACACAACCAGCGAGCTATTTAGATGGATAAGGAGGATGTTCTACGGTCTCTTGGCGACCTACTGTTGGATGAGAACACTAAAATTGACTTTTATCAATCCAGCGGTTTATGGAGTTTGGAATTACACGTGTACATGTAGAGACTGGAAGCTAGAGAGAGGAGTGTTTTCAACCAGCGAGCCAAAGGAACCATCAGTATGTATACCCTACACATCTTTGGGGGACTCGAGCACCTATGTGTCTGCCCGGAGTGCTGTGACGTCAGTTCAGTCACCCAGTAACCAACTTCTTCTTTTCTATTATCTAAATGCGACATTTTTATACACTAAATTCAAGGTAGGCATCTCTAGCCGCTTTCATTGTGAATTGACAGACATGATGGCAGAACCTGTGTTTCAAAACTGTTCACTGCAGGCAGATCTGAGACAAAGATTGTGGCCTACATCCTTCACCTTTAAAGAGATTTGATATGAGGAATCTGAAATCCTAAGTAGACATTAGACTGAGAATCCCTAGAATCCCAGTTTAAAATGAGGAAGGACGATAGAAGAAGACAAATAATTCTTTTCATCCAGATGTGGATGGAACACAAGATCAGTGTCAAAGGGCTTGCTTTAGCTCCTAATGGGTTACTCTTCTTCTTCTTCACCTTTCAACTCCAAAATGGAGCACATCTTCAACAAACTTCTTCCAGCCCTTCCTCTCTCTTGCCATCTTTTCCAATTTTTTCCATATATTGCCTATCCTTTTAATATTATTCTCCAGCTCTCTTCTCCTGGTATTTCTAGGTCATCCACTATTCCTCGTTCCTTGCCGGTTCCAAAACAATGTCTGTCTTGCAATGCTTCCGGTCGGTCTTCTTAATGTCCATCCTAATGGGTTGTCCTGGTAACAAGTATTTATTGACCTAATCTCCATGGTGATCTATGTTTTCTGGATGGAATTAACCTGTTTAATCTTAGTGTGCATTTGTGATTAGAAGGGTGTCATAGCAGTGTCAAATCAGGATTAGAGGGATGCACAGCTCGCGGCATGGCACAGACTGTCACTTTGACACAAGCATCCCTGTGGATCTGAAAGAAAACATATCCGTATCAAATAAATCAAACTCTGTAGTAACAAGGAGGGTTCTCGATGTTACTTAAAAATGTGTAAAAATTTTTAGAACTTGCTACATACTCTTATCAAATTTCAACTTCGGGTTCTTTTACATGCTCAACTCAAACACAGGGCATACATTTTTTACCATCTCTGATGGAACTAGTAACTTGATCTCGCCTACATTGAGATGAGGGATTTCTAGAAAAATATCTTGATCACTTCACATGGGGAACCAAGCGAGTACCTTTGAGTAAGAAGCGAACAATAAGTGTTCGACCTCAAACTATTATGCACAGGTTAACTAAAGTAACTTCTAATTGAATGTATGTGTTAATATTTCAGAACACCTGGAGAACCATTAACACCAACTGAGCGTCAGATGGGAGGACTACTGGACACTGTGTCAACCGCCAGGCTGGTTAAGCAGTCCAGCTTAGATGACAATGGATTTGATAGTGCTATCACACTTCCACGACAGCGTCCACATAGTTTCTCTGCCGTGCCAAGAGATGATGATGCTAGTAGTGCTTTTGTACCATTTATTTCATCGGTATGTGCATTTAGTTTGTTTTAATTGTGGCCGTCTGTTTCAGCGATATGTGTAATCAATTGCTTCTAGTTGTACCAGTTGTTGCAATGTTCTTCTTCGTATGCGATCCCTGGTCATGCACTTACTCCACTGTGTACCACAAACTGTGCAGTCACTTTCAAGTCTGTCAGGTTTCCTCAATGCTTAGTTTTCAGGTCAACTGGGTGTGGCCGCATGTTGCTTCTCAGCTCATCTAGGAGAAGACAGCATTGCAGGAGATGCTGCCGTGTCTGTTCCACCTGTTGACACTGGTGAAAAATAAAAATCATAGCATATCCTTTACTGGACGTAGCCATCAACCATAGTAAACGAGTTGTTGATTTTCTAGGCAACACTTAGTTCGGTAGTTTGCCATTGCTTTCTGATTATATTATTACCATTCATAAAAATTAGCTGGAACATAATTTACTTCCATACTGCCCGCCTCAGAGTTTGAACCAGGTACTCTTGGGTTGTGATCAAGTTCACTGCCGCTTAGCCACAGACGCCCATGTTGACACTGGTGGAGAGCTGTTAATCTATGTAAGTCTCCGCTGAGTCTACAGTGTCTGGTACTAAGCAAAATATCATGACCTGGTCGCTGTGTTCAATGATTTGATAAATTATTTACTATTAGGATCATCATCATTAGACTTCGGGAAATAAACAATTGTACTTCAATCGCTTTTTGTCACTAATGTGTGCTTGGGTTTTTGTAAGTATTTTAAATTGATCATAATATAGTTTTGTTTTTGGAAAAAAAAGTTTCCTTATTCACAGCTATGAATTCAGGCGGTCATAGTGCTTCTAACTAAGTTTTGTGTAAAAGCTTACTTTCCTTATCACCTGCGCCTCTCGCCATTCAGGCAAACCTTACTCCAACTTCAGAGGTCCATGTAATTTATATCCCCAAGTAAAGGATCATAGTCTTCTGTAATCCACCCGCATACTGTGCGAACACTGAGACTTTTTGTCCAAGCTTACTTCGATCTCCTGAATTTCTTTGGCATGTGGTAAATAACACAGTTATCAAGTTTGCTATCGACTGCCTCTAAGTGATTGTAAAACTTGTCTGTCTTTTAAACAGGGGCCAAGCTTGAAGTTTAAGGACAAGCGCACAGATAATCTTCTACCATCGCAGTCATTGACTGGAACAAGAACAGCAGTATCATCGTTACAACTACAGCAGTCATTGTTAGCGGATACAACTAAGCTTGTATCGTCACCATCATCACGACGGACATCAGTAAAAAATGAAGATGATGACAGCGAGGATGGTTCCAAAATGGTGATCTGCGAAGAAGGTAGTCATTTTTTTTTCCACACTGATTTAAAAACATAGAAGTTGTTGATTGTGTAGGAAAACCTCTAAAGTATTAGAAACACAAAATTAAGGCAGTTGTATAAAGTACAACAGACGAAACCTCTAAAGTATTAGAAACACAAAATTAAGGCAGTTGTATAAAGTACAACAGACGAAACCTCTAAAGTATTAGAAACACAAAATTAAGGCAGTTGTATAAAGACAACAGCGAAACCTCAACTTATTGACCAGATGAAAGAAATTTTCACAAGAAACGGCTGCTCCAAAAACAAAACTTGCAGCATACTACATTTGACACAACAGATTTGATTAACTCTTAGTGGACCAGGCATTTGTATCTACTATAAAAAACACCACTTTGTGTGGCGTTTGATCCACAAGGCGTTAACATACATTTTGACCTGTACAAATTTCATTGCTTTGAATGCTTCACTTGATCAATGCCACTAGGTTAAAACATTGAGTTTATTTAGTTATATTTGATTTGGGTAGTGTTATAGTTACTATCATTGTTGTATAGTTTTATAGTTATCATTGTCGATAGTTTTATAGTTATCATTGTTCGTATAGTTTTTATAGTTATAATTGCTATTCTTCTTCTTTTGTCAGCACACTGTTACCAGGTTGTTAACCCAGTGTCTTGGTTTTGTGTATTTGTCTTGCGCTGCTCTGGTGACTTGTGTGCTAGTTTTCTTAGTCCCCTGGCAGAATTCAGCTACATTATCTATCCACCTTTTCCTCGGTCTTCCTCTCGCCTTCCTGCCTGATATTCTGTTGTGGAAAGCTTCATAGGGAAAGCTTCATAGGCAGTTCGCGTTCTTGCTATGTGGCCATTACAATTACATAATAATAATAATTGCTATTAAAGTTGTTATAATTGTTTGTACATTTGTTGTTACTGCCTGTAACACTGCTGTTTAGGACGGTGTAGAACAGGATGGACATGAGCCTGTGTAATTTAATGGCTGTACTGCTAGTGCAGTCGCATCGAAAATGTTCAGGTTCCAATTTTTTCTTTGTGTCGTGATAGAAAAGCACTCATTGGCCTTACCTGGGATTGAACCCGGGTCTCCCGAATGGGAGCCCACACTCTAATCCATTCGCCAGACACTCCACAATTGTTGTTATAGTTACAATTGTTCTTATAGTTACATTTGTTGTTATAATTGTTCTTACAGTTATACTTGGCTGTTATAATTGTTGTTATAATTGTTCTTATAGTTATACTTGGCTGTTATAATTTTCTTAAATTGTTCTTAAGTTATACTTGGCTATAATTCTTCTATATTGTTCTTATAGTTACTTAGTGTTAAAATTTTCTAAGTATTCTTATAATTCTTCTTATAGTTATACTTGGCTGTTATAATTCTGTTATAATTTTCTTATAGTTATACTTGGCTGTTATAATTCTTCTTATAATTGTTCTTATAGTTATACTTTCTATAATTGTTCTTATAGCTATCTTGGCTGTTAATTCTCATAGTTATCTGCAATCTCATAATTCTTAGAACTGAGACCGATACCTCATGCCTCTCTCAGCAAAGTTCATTTCAGGGTCTCCTTAGATCGACCTCATAGTTATACTTGGCTGTCATAATTCTTCTTAGAATTGTTGTTATACATGTAGTTATACTTGGCTGTTATAATTGTTGTTATAATTGTCCTTATAGTTATACTTGGCTGTTATAATTGTTGTTATAATTGTTCTTATAGTTATACTTGGCTGTTATAATTGTTATAATAGTTATACTTGTTGTTATAATTGTTTTATAAGTTGTTTATGTACTTGGCTGTTATAATTGTTATGATATATAAGCCTAAAATATAAATCTTGTTTATTCAGGAGAAGACAACTCCCAGATTGGAGGTATAGATCTGAATTGTCAAGAACAGGTTTCCGACTCTGCCACAGAGAGTGACATTGAAGAGGAGGGGATGATTGAGAACAAAGCATTTCCTCAGCAGAGGTTCTCACCAGTCATGAAAAAGGTACCTAAGCTTGTCCTGGAACTATCACTCTTTCATTTGAACATCTTACAGTAAACACCGTCACTCTTTCATTTGAACATCTTACAGTAAACACCGTCACTCTTTCATTTGAACATCTTACAGTAAACACCGTCACTCTTTCATTTGAACATCTTACAGTAAACACCGTCACTCTTTCATTTGAACATCTTACAGTAAACACCGTCACTCTTTCATTTGAACATCTTACAGTAAACACCGTCACTCTTTCATTTGAACATCTTACAGAAACACCGCACTCTTTCATTTGAACATCTTACAGTAAACACCGTCACTCTTTCATTTGAACATCTTACAGTAAACACCGTCACTCTTTCATTTGAACATCTTACAGTAAACACCGTCACTCTTTCATTTGAACATCTTACAGTAAACACCGTCACTCTTTCATTTGAACATCTTACAGTAAACACCGTCACTCTTTCATTTGAACATCTTACAGTAAACACCGTCACTCTTTCATTTGAACATCTTACAGTATGAAAAGGTACTCTCATGAACATTTCCTGAACTATCACTCTTTCATTTGAACATCTTACAGTAAACACCATTTAAGAACGATTACAGTGCTGCTGTTAGATGCATTTCATCATTATCAAATAGCTTGTCATGAGAATAACTTTACCACCCTAACAGTCCTACGAATTTTCTCTCTTATAGGCCAGATGTTCCGCAGCCATCATGCTCAAATCATCAGTTACATCCTGAATCCATCTTCTCTATGGTATTTCTCTTCTTCTCCTCTTTGTAGTGATGTCTCCTTTTACAATAACCTTCTAGATAAGAGAAAACAGATTTAAAGAATTATAACATAAGCAGCTGATAGCAGATCAATCAAATAATTATGATATTGTTGTATATTCAGATGAGTGACCTCCAGAGAATTTACTTACTTACATACTCTTTACATACTTACATACTCTGTTCCTCGAGAATACGGTCTTAACATTAGCTTGCAACATTTCCCAGCCTCTGGCTGTTTTCTTTACGCCCTCCCAGGACAGCCCAGCATCCTTTAGTTCCTCAAGAAGACTTTTCCTTGGTTGTTCGTTACTCTTTCATTCATTCTGACCTCCATAGACGTGTTGATAATAATGCCCTTCAGTTTCTGAACTGCTCTTGTTTGCCTAGCATATCTTATTCTTTATTTCTGATCAACATCTGCCATTTTATGTGATAGAGTTCAAAGGTATTTCAATTGATAAACTTCTCTTTGCAAATATTCCAACATAGATCTTTACTTTGTCACCATAATATTAACTCTTTCCACACCAACCGCCACAGACTGCGCCACAGCGTGTTCCATTGAACGCCATGAATTAACACTGTGCAACTGAGGAAATAACTGCGTACAAAAAGAGTTAACAATTACCTAAAGATCTTTTTAATATTTTTTGCTATTAACTCTTTCCACGCCCATTTATTTCCTCAATTTTTAAGCAGTTAATTCAATGGAAGTAAAAAAAAATTTTACAAAAATTACGATCCCAACTACTTGTCAATAAATAAATATATATATCTTATTATATACTAAATTGAAGAAAACTGACAACCCAATAGAATAACAAGGTTAAAAAGTGGTATAAGTAAAATAGTAGAAGTAAAACTAGAAAGACTTCTTATAAGGGAAGTAACTCTATGGCGCAGTGTGCGGCTAAAGCGTGCAACATACTTCCATCATGGCGCAGTGTGCGGCTTAAAGCGTGGAAAGAGTTAAGGGGGGATTCTGGTCTTGAAACTTTTTTCGTTGCTTTCATATTAATGTAGAATTTGTGTTATAATTTTGAGATATTATGACTTAAAAGAGTAGAAAAAGTTTAGTTTTCAAAATATGTCAACGCGTTGCCATGGAAACAATAAAAAATGGCAGCCAAACACAAAATTTTAAATCCCCGAGGCTCTGAAAGAAATTAATACAAATGAATTCTGTTTTCACTCTAAGGTGAACAATTGTAATATCTAAACAATTACACATGATTTTTAGGATATATTAAATATTACATTTTTTAATGAATATTTGGGTAAACACACCCCCCAATAACAGCTATTTTTGACCGAATTTTGAGAAATTTTTACCTAAAAATTTATAAAAATTAAATACAGTGAGATCAGGGATCTCTGGAAAAATATCCAGATGGTTCCTGAGAGCGAACCTGGTACCTTTGGCACGAGAGATGAGCACCTAACCTCTACGCCACAGATACCCGTAGATATATTCATTGGGACAATAGTGTTGTTTAATATCAAAATTTCAAGTATGTATTTTGTTGTGACCATCAAACCAGCTGATCTAATCGCCCTGATTGTTTGAATTCACAGGTGACTGCATCTGAGATTCAGTATCCAAAAGCCATTAAACCAGACAATAACAACAGCAATAGCAGCTCAGTTGCAAACAATAACAACAGTTCTACAGTACCTGGCAGCAGCATTTTCAGTTTTATTGGAAAAGGCAGTCAGCAGCCTACACAGCAGCAGCAACAAGTTTTAGCTTCACATTCCAGTCTCCCATCTTTGCAGTCAGCAATGAGAGAAGCCATCACCTTACCAAGGCCGTCCAGTACAGGCTCAGGTTTCCAACCTACCGGAGATGTCTTTCAGGTCATTATCATATTATTCTGTTTCTGCTTTTGGTATTTAACTGTCTTGAAGTCTGTGGGATGTCTCTGTAATAGACTCTTTCAGATTGTTTCCGCCATGTGGTGACGGGCCCGCAAGGAAGCAAAGAATAGTACCACTGCGACCTACAAGGCGTGTTGTAAGAGGCGACTGATGTAGGACCTAGGGAAGCTGAAAATGAAAATCGTGGCATATCCTAAAGGACGTAGCCATCAACCACAGTCAACGAGTCGTTGATTTTCTATGCACCACTTATACGTTCAGAAGTTTTTCATTGCTTTCTGAACGGTGAGGTTTATTTTTACCTTTTGTAAAAATCCCAAGGCAACGAATTTGCTTCCAAACGTGCCCACCGTGGGGTTTGAACCAGGTACGCTTGGGTTCGTGATCGAGCTCACTACTGCTTGAACTACAGATGCCTGGGGAAGCTACCCTAGTAAATAAAAAGCATCGCCGAAATCGGATGTGCTGGTCTACTTGTAGGCGTATAACTAGCACAACGTAGTCGCTCTGAGGTTCAGATCACATGCAAATCACACAGAGTGGTTAACAAGTGGTAGATATAGAGTGTTTGAAGAAGAAGTAACTGTACAATAGGTGGTTTCAACCATACATATATTGTGTCCTGTTCTGATGCAACAGTAACTGTACAATAGGTGGTTTCAACCATACATATATTGTGTCCTGTTCTGATGCAACAGAAACTGTACAATAGGTGGTTTCAACCATACATATATTGTGTCCTGTTCTGATGCAACAGTAACTGTACAATAGGTGGTTTCAACCATACATATATTGTGTCCTGTTCTAATGCAACAGAAACTGTACAATAGGTGGTTTCAACCATACATATATTGTGTCCTGTTCTAATGCAACAGAAACTGTACAATAGGTGGTTTCAACCATACATATATTGTGTCCTGTTCTAATGCAACAGAAACTGTACAATAGGTGGTTTCAACCATACATATATTGTGTCCTGTTCTGATGCAACAGGAACTGTACAATAGGTGGTTTCAACCATACATATATTGTGTCCTGTTCTAATGCAACAGAAACTGTACAATAGATGGTTTCAACCATACATATATTGTGTCCTGTTCTGATGCAACAGGAACTGTACAATAGGTGGTTTCAACCATACATATATTGTGTCCTGTTCTAATGCAACAGAAACTGTACAATAGGGGTTTCAACCATACATATATTGTGTCCTGTTCTGATGCAACAGAAACTGTACAATAGGGGGTTTCAACCATACATATATTGTGTCCTGTTCTGATGCAACAGAAACTGTACAATAGGGGGTTTCAACCATACATATATTGTGTCCTGTTCTAATGCAACAGAAACTGTACAATAGGGGTTTCAACCATACATATATTGTGTCCTGTTCTGATGCAACAGAAACTGTACAATAGGGGGTTTCAACCATACATATATTGTGTCCTGTTCTGATGCAACAGAAACTGTACAATAGGGGTTTCAACCATACATATATTGTGTCCTGTTCTAATGTAACAGAAACTGTACAATATGGGGTTTCAACCATACATATATTGTGTCCTGTTCTAATACAACAGAGACTGTACAATAGGTGGTTTCAACCATACATATATTGTGTCCTGTTCTAATGCAACAGAGACTGTACAATAGGTGGTTTCAACCATACATATATTGTGTCCTGTTCTAATGCAACAGAAACTGTACAATAGGGGTTTCAACCATACATATATTGTGTCCTGTTCTAATGCAACATAAACTGTACAATAGGTGGTTTCAACCATACATATATTGTGTCCTGTTCTAATGCAACAGAAACTGTACAATAGGGGTTTCAACCATACATATATTGTGTCCTGTTCTAATGCAACAGAAACTGTACAATAGGGGTTTCAACCATACATATATTGTGTCCTGTTCTAATGCAACAGAAACTGTACAATAGGGGTTTCAACCATACATATATTGTGTCCTGTTCTAATGCAACAGAAACTGTACAATAAGGGGTTTCAACCATACATATATTGTGTCCTGTTCTGATGCAACAGAAACTGTACAATAGGTGGTTTCAACCATACATATATTGTGTCCTGTTCTAATGCAACAGAAACTGTACAATAGGGGTTTCAACCATACATATATTGTGTCCTGTTCTGATGCAACAGGAACTGTACAATAGATGGTTTCAACCATACATATATTGTGTCCTGTTCTAATGCAAAGAAACTGTCAATAGGGGGTTTCAACTATACATAATTGTGTCCTGTTCTGATGCACAGAAACTGTACAAATAGGGTTTCAACTTACTATATGTGTCTGTTCTGATGCAACAGGAACTGTACAATGGTGGTTTCAAGCCATACATATATTGTGTCCTGTTCTAATGCAACAGAAACTGTACAATAGGTGGTTTCAACCATACATATATTGTGTCCTGTTCTGATGCAACAGAAACTGTCAAATAGGGGTTTCAACCATACATATATTGTGTCCTGTTCTGATGCAACAGAATGCAATAGGGGGTTTCAAACCATACAATATTGTGCCTGTTCTGATGCAACAGAAACGTACAATAGGGGTTTCAATCAACATAATTGTGTCCTGTTCTGATGCAACAGAAACTGTACAATAGGGGTTTCAACCATACATATATTGTGTCCTGTTCTGATGCAACAGAAACTGTACAATAAGGGGTTTCAACCATACATATATTGTGTCCTGTTCTGATGCAACAGAAACTGTACAATAGGGGTTTCAACCATACATATATTGTGTCCTGTTCTGATGCAACAGGAACTGTACAATAGGGGGTTTCAACCATACATATATTGTGTCCTGTTCTGATGCAACAGAAACTGTACAATAGGTGGTTTCAACCATACATATATTGTGTCCTGTTCTGATGCAGAACAGAAAGTCATCTGTTTTAATATCATGGTAATGGTAATCAATTTTTTTAATTGGTCAACATTAGTCTTCTTCTTCTTCGACCGCTCCATATCGATCATTTGTTAAACTACTCTTTGTGATTTGTATGTGATCTGAGCCTAAGAGCGATTGTACATTGTGCCAGTTATGCACCTACAAGTAGGCCAGCACATCTAATCTCTGTTGCTCATTTTATTTACTAGGGTAGCTTCCTTAGGCCCCTACCTCATTCGCCTCTTACAACATGCCTTGTAGGTCGCAGTGGTACTATTTTTGCTCCCTTTTTGGCTCCGGCACCACACAGGTGGTCAACTTTAGTGATGACCTTGATAAGAATTAAAAAAATTTTATGGCAGAATATTTTTGGTTCCTTTTTGTTCCTGTGACTGCATTAGATGGAAGCAACTATGCTGTAACTACATGTGTTGGAAATAAAATGGGATGCTAGTAGGAATCATCATCTTTGTTGATGGGAAGAAATGTGTAGAGTCAGTGAGCAACAGGTACCATAAGCATACATGCCATTTGCTAAAATTAGTAGAACATCTATGGATTTGCCTGTAGTGCCACTACATTAGTTCCAATAACCAATAATCTCTTATAGGCGCAGTCCAAGATGAAGATTCAAAGGATGATGTCTGCGGGCAGTGCTGAGACCTTGTCCCAGGGGGCAGCAGGTGGTCACAGACCAGAACTGAAATCATCACGGAGTGAAGATAAACCAGATTTACCGAGACAGTCATCTCGTCTTTCTAGTTATCAGACTGTAAGTACAAATATAGTTTTTCTGTTACACTCCAACACAAAAATATTCTTGTTCTTTCTCTACTCATTGCCTTTTCCATTTCCTTATATCTCTCTTCCTTTTTAAAATATTCTTTGTTACCTATGGTTAATAGCATTTTTTTTAAAACTGTAAAGGCTCTCAGGTCAACCCAACACACCCAACACAAAGCTTTACTGAAGCAAAGATTCTCCTGAAACAGTCCAGAAAAATTATGGTGGAGAGAAACAAATGGAGGATACAACTCAAAGCATAACAGCATAAATACATTAAACAGAAAGGCGCAGACCACAGTCTTCAGACTTAGAACAGGACATTGCGGTCTCAGAGTACACCTCCATAGAATGAGTCTGGGATTCGGCTGTGGAGCACCAAAACAGTTCCCAAAGCATATTTTGCAAGACTGCCCCAGCCTAATCAGCGTGAGAATAGAAATCTGGCCATCAGGAAGAACCCTTCAGAACAAACTGGAGGACCGGTGAAGACCTGAAGCGCACCACCCTGTTAATGACGCGTACTGGAGTAGTCGCATAGCAGAAGTTCAACAACCCAATCTTAAATGGATAGCAGAAAATCACTGGAAAGTTAAGGAGACCTGTGTGATGTTGACCACATTGCCCATTGTGTGTTAATGATCAATGCAGAATACGGGCCAAACACCCTATTCCCAATATACTTTATGATATGAAAAAGGATTCGTTTCTTATAATTGCTTGATTGATTGATGAGAGAGATAACATTTTTGCTTCAACAGTCACATCCTACAAGATTGTCACCTGATGAATCAACTGCACAAAGAACACTGACCAACAGAGACAGACATCCAAACAAAGCTGTTTGGAAGCCTGGATGAACTAACAAAACACAACAACATATATCCAGAGAACGAACTGATTGTGCAAATATTGAACGTTAGCGAACAAGAAGAAGAAGACTTCTACATTTGACATGGATCTCTTAACACTTACTGTCTCTTGCCCCCCTATGGCATCTGTTCTCTATGTTTGTCTAATTTCTTTCAGAAATGGGTATAAAGAGTTGTTATTAAATATATTATTTAATTTAAAAGTAGAGGTAATTGCATTATGGTGCACATAAAAGATTTTGTTATGTATCCAGTATATAACAAATTCCAAGATATCCAGAGGTACACATTTAGCATTATAATATTTTCAGTGATACAACTTCAAACTAGAAGATAAAATCATTGAAAATACAACTACTTTCACATATCTTGGAAATGTTATCAACCATGAAGGAGGAGCTGGATCTGACATTAAAAACAGACATAGTGCATTCATGACCCTTCAGACGGTCTGGAAATCAGCCCAATACAGCATCAGAACCAAGATTAATATATACCGTAGCTGTGTGCTATCACTACTATACGCATCTGTGGCACTACTAAGGATGCCTCTTTCCACAATGGCTTGTCTTTTCATGTGCCCAGAATACTTCAATTTTCTCATTATTTTGTGTAGCATCTGCTAGGTTTCTTTGATTTTGAGTCCCTGTTGGATATATCTATATGTTCTCTTCTTGTTCCATGTTTATGATTATGTGCACTGTCATATAAAACATTGTTTACTGTGTAACTCTGTACTCCATTTAACATTCTCATTTCTTATTGGTATGCCAGGTTGAAAAGTTGGGCCAGATGAAAATTCATAACATCACAGTGACTCAGGATGACCGTCAGCAAATTGTCATGTCCAGCAACACACAAACCACACTTGGGAGGCAGGATGGACCTGTCATGGGCAAGATGTCCCGAACCAAGGGGGTCAGGGTTCAGGTATAGTTGCACACCAGTGAAAACTGAAATAAAATAAGAAATAATCATTTATCCATGGGACATGACATATCATAGACATTCTGTAACATATTGTCACATGATCATGCTTTGTAATGTTTCCTTTTTATAAGAGTATTGATGTAAAGTGGTTAGCTAGCTGGCACCATTACATCTAGTGAGCCTGGTACTTTCTGTCTTAGAAACAAGCACAGCTGAAATTAATTACAAGACTCAGAGCTTTAAAAATTTATTTTATTCAAAGATTATTGTGTTTGGTAGTGAAGGCTCTGGCGAATAGATTAGAGCTCGGGCTCCCATTTGGGAGACCCGGTTTCAATCTCTGATAAGGCCAATGAGTTTTTTTCTGTCTGAGGCATAAATAAAACAATCAGAACCTGAACAGTTTTGCGGTGACTGCAATAGCTATGCGGCCATTAAATTGCACAGGTTCAAGCTCCCCCTGTCCTATGTCACCCTAAAAAGCGATATTACAGGCAGTAACGATAGTTTAAAATTTTATATATATTTTATTATGTTTGGCTGAAATAAAATAATTTAATGTAAGTTTTATCTTATGTGGGTATGCCATTATTTGTTTATTTTTATTTGATGTATATTTTTATATGTTTATTGTAGAAGTCTGTTTCCGAGTTATTGATATTACGATTGTATTGTTTTATCAGAATCAACAAGGGAATATTAGCAGCAACACAATAGCCCCACAGCAAGTAAATCAGCAACTACCAACACAACAACTACAACTGCAGCAACAGCATGTGCAAACCCCTCATGGTCAATATATTAGATTTGCAGCTATAACCACACCTGTACAAGTTGTAGCTGCTTCACAGGTAAGATGTTGTTGTATTACATTGATTCACATTTTGAAAATCTGCAGTAGACTGGAAGACAAACACTGGATTAGTTATCAGTTATATGAGGACTATCATCATAGCACTCGGACATGTCCATAGGTGCTCCCATCTCCGCCTCAGCAAATCCAGCAGCGTCCAGCGGCCCAATACGTCAGTATTAATCAATCTCTTTGCATATTTAGTATGTCGTTCTTTTGGGGCTGCACCAATATTGACATCCATCTCTCTCAATCTGGATAATCGTCTTCTGCATTCTCACTAGATTGGGATTTCGATTCTCTAACAAAGGCAGCCGTCTGCCTCAGAATATCAGTCATGCCATACAGTTTGTCTTAGACGCTAGTGTAAGTGGGCCACCTCTTTCTTCTCAAGTCTGCATGCTGGAGGCAGTTCTGTAGGATATAATTCCTATGATTTCTGCTTCCTGTTTGTGCCGACCTCTTTCCGCAGTAAATTTTGGCCACCATCGTGATGGTAGGTCTGACATTCGTACTGCGTGGCTAAATCTCCGAGGCAGATTGACGACCGCAGAATCCGTTATCCCATTCCACATTGTGAGGGTCGTTGCACCATGTTATGCGCCTTACGACCTGGTGCATCAGTTTTCTGCAAGCATTTGTTTCGGGTTAGCATTCCCTACAATCTGGATATGATTATGGACATGATATTCTCAAAGATCTTTGTTTATTCTAGAATACCCACTTGATATAATGTGGTCCATAGATTATAATTAAACTGTGCTTTGTTTACAGCACTAGAGCTATGATAACATAGTGGGTAGTATACTTGCTTCTTAGACAGATGGTCTTGGTTCAATCCCCAATCAAAGTATGATTTTCAGACTCTTAGTTTAACCTACTGCCTTGCAGGTTGGCTGGAGACGGCCATGGGCTGACAGAGAGCGAACCAAGTAAACGCTGGCTAAAACCGGACACATCGCCAAAGGATAAGCACCAGAGCTCCAAATGGCGCTGAAGATGTCACGAAACGCACCATGCTATGGCTGCATGAATATCAGATTTCCACATAAATGAGGTTTATGGGGAAATCTGGTATATCAGTCTAAGGGTGATCCCGAGTGACAGAGAGAAATTCTTAGTTTCATCAAATTCCATTTAATACCAGAGAAAGACAGTAAAGTCAAGGTGGTCGGACACAGTAAAGACAGTGCATAGACTCTGTAGCACCGGCAAGGGACACCCAATGTAATTTTGTATATGGGGTGAAAATAATTTGTAGGAATTAAAAAAACAAATTAATTAACCTTTCTAAAACAATGAATTTTGCTTGGACAGCGACTTTCCAGCCTGCTCTTCTCGAGTTTGAACTGCCTGTGGTTATTTTATATACTCAACTTGAACACAGGGGCTTACGTTTTATCATCTGTCTCCAATAGAACTAGGAACTTGATCTCATCTACACAGGAATCTCTGAAAAAATATTCCAACGGCTCCATGAAGGAGCGAACCGAGTACCTTTGGAACGAGAGGTAAGCACCTAACATCTACTTTACAAAGACTTACTTATATACTATATAATATAACAATAAAGTCAATAAACATCCTGTATCTTTCCTTTACAGATTGTTGTATCAAATGCTGGAACATTTTCCATGGAGTCTGCAAGCCCAACTTTTGCAACTACAACAAAACCCATCTCCACGCCAGTTTCAATTGCATCCAAACCTCTTCCACCCTCAACCATGGGAGGGACTCTTGGGGGATCCAAACCAGTCATTACCAACATCCAGCCTGTCCCTTTACAGCTGCAACAACAACAGCACCAACAACATCAACATCAACAGATGCATCAGCAGCAGGTTTAAAAACACTGTAGGGACTATTGTCTTACAAGGGAATCAGTACACAGAATTAGCTGTTGTTAACTCCAACAGATTATCCGTTCCTGCTCCTCCAGGTAAATGCTTCATTAACTTAATGAATAACTCATTTTACTGTCTTCTTTGAACGCTCCACAACGACCGCTTGTTAACCTCTCTGTGTGATTTGTATGTGATCTGAGCCTAAGAGCCATTGTACGCTGTGCCAATTATGCGCTAACAAGTAGGCCAGCATATTCGATTTTGCAAACGCTTTTATTTACTAGGTAGCTTTTGTAGGTCCTACATCAGTCGCCTTTATGACATGCCTTGTAGGCCGCAGTGGTACTATTCTTTGCTTCCTTGCTGGCCCCGCACTACACCGTCGATTTTACCGTCTTAAATTATTTTTAACTTCTGTCTATTTTGACATGTTTGTAACCGAAAGAATAATTGATTTGTTTAGTGTTCCCATCTAAACTGTATGCATTGAACAGTCGGTGTACTGCTGTGCAGAAGTCATTATAGTATATTATTGATTGATTGATACAACCATCATCATTGCACTTTGGTGAGTAACCATGTGTGCTTCGATCTCTTTCTTACACAGGAAGATAGAACCATCATCATTGCACTTTGGTGAGTAACCATGTGTGCTCCAATCTCTTTCTGACACAGGAAGATCTCAGCAGCAGTGCACAAACTCTGTAGCACCAGCGAGGGGTTAAGTATAGATGGGGCTAGTCTAGATATGTTTACTCTAGGGAGTCCCAAAGAGTCCCAAGAAAATATGGACATTATCAAGTATATTTTTGTTCCTTATTTGCCCGCTATAAATTTAGGTTTGGTCATGACGTCTAATATGACCACTCTGACTGATTTTTGGGTGAAGGCTTTTTTTTATTTATCATCAGTGTCCTCGTTATTTAGGTGAGCCCTTTCTGACATCAGTGGTACTTGTAATTTAGATACTCAAGTAACAAATCTGGTTATACTATAGTGATCATTTGATACATATTCCAATAGAAACCCTACCTACATAAGCACTTCAAGTGTTTAGTACAGACTAACTAAATGCACAATCGATGATGCTTATGACACTTTTGCTAGGACCACAAGTAGTCTAACAATGAAAGTTAAAGCAGTGACAGTCTCTTTCCTGATTGGTATCATAAAACTACTCTAAAAGCAATAAGATCAAGGCTCTTAGAGAAAACATATGCTCTGAAGATCTCAATGTAGAAGATAAAAGGCATCTCTATCTCGGCTGCGCAAACTAGCCATACCGATTCGTGCAAAACGAAAATGAAAAAAACCGTGTGAGAAACCCTAGTAGATACATCAACTAGCACAACTTATACATCAACTTACCCTCTGGTGTCCATCAAAGTGCAGTTTTCATGATAGAGTTAGTCTCCATGCGTATCACATGTCCGATCCTTCTCCAGCATCTCATTAGAATGATGGTGTTCTTATTCTCTTATATACACTATGCTAGCAGTTCTTGATTAGAGATAGTATTTGGTCAGAACACATGTAAGATCTTTCGCAGACAAGTTATATGGAAAAAATAACATTTGATGAGAACTTATAGCTTTCAACGAAGGGAAGATCTCATTTTCTACATTATAACAATCACTGTTGTCTATTTCCTCTGATGATTTATTTAATGTAAAATACAAATTACTGAATTGGAAGATGGCAAATGTAGGGGTGAGCGAACCACCCAAATGTACACAAAGGCTGGAAGACCCAGTAGAGGCTTGAATCCAGTGTGGCCTCGAGGATGGGGTCTCCATCCAGAGAACAATGATCCCGTTTCTCATCGCGAGAACTATTACTGCCTTGTAGTTTGATTAGAGACAATCAAAGGCTAGCGGAGCAAAACTGGACAGCAGGCAAACCAAGTAGTCCAAAAATATGCTGGTAACCTGGGCAGATGGCGCTCAATATCCCGGGAGGGAAGGTTGTCTAAGGGTAGCTACCCTAAAAGAAAATAGCAATCTTGCAGGTCGGCTGGGGACAGCCAAAGGCTGACGTAGAGCGAACCCAGTAAACGCTGGCTGAAACCGGACACATCACCGAAGGATAAGCACCAGAGCTCCAAATGGTGCTGAAGATGTGACGAAACTCACCCATGCTAAGGCTGCATGAATCGGGTTTCCACATAAATGAGATTTATGGGGAAATCTTGGTACATCAGTTTAAGGGTGATCACGAGAGAGAAAATTGGAAGAACCATTTGCATTTGATACTTTGTTATCTGGCTATCTGTTAGTTAGTTAGTTAGTTTGTTCCTTTCGTGCCAAAGGCGGCACATAGGGCAGAGGTTTTAGATCTCCATGTGTATCTGTGCATGGGACTAAACAAGCTGTGAGGCCTACACAGTCAAATATTTGGCTTTCCAAGATTTTAATGAAGTCATTGCTCCAAGTAAAAAAATGACGTTAACAATCACAAGCCATTGACTGTTATAAAAATTTCTCATTTTGCCAAAAATTTAACTACAAATTGCAAAAGAGTTATTGAAAATTGTGTTGAAAAGTTTCGCATATGATGAGAATACAACTTGCTCTACATTTAATTAACTTGAAAGCCAGTCTTTGTGGCTTTTCATATTTTTTTACTTTGATCAATTGCCACACTAAGTAGTTCTGTGTGTAGAAAGAGTTAATTGTCAGAAGAAATAATAATTATTTTCTTTTCTTACAAAATAAATGTCATGTTTTTTATACTTGTATAGGTTTTATGACAACGTTGAGAAACATGGCCTCACCTCAACAAATGTCACAGCAACAACTGCAGCAATCACCACAACACCAACAACAGCAGCATGTCCAGGTAGTTATAATCTTTTTAATTGTTTGTTGTGAGTTAACTTCATGCTTTTCCAGTTCAACGAAAAATGCATTTATATTTTTTTGGCTCCGGTTTTCAGAGATTTAAATCAAATCAGATATTACAAATGTCATTTCTGTACATCAATTGTGTTTTCTGTTCTGTGATACCAGTGTAATCGCATCAAATATTAGGAATGTCATTTCTGTAGCATAGTTAGAAAGAGCAGTTCACATATTTAGGTAGCAATTTTGATCGCACAGGAAAATGTTAAAAAAATTATACTTGTCAAAGCAACATCAGCTTTTGAAAGTTTAAATAAAATATGGAACTGCAAGCTGTATAGTATTAAAACTAAATTATGAATTTTCAATTCAAATGCTGTATTAATCCTAACATATGCCAGCAAGAGCTGGAAAATGACTAAAAATATAAAAAGCAAGTTGAATGTGTTTGAAAATAGATGTCTGTGAAAATTAATGAACATAAAATGGAACAAATTCAGAAGTGATGAAATCAGAGAAATGTCTGGTCAACTGCTAGTAACAACTGTTATAAGAAGAAGATGGAGATATGTTGGACACACCTTGAGAAGAAATGATCAAAGAATCACAAAACAGGCATTGAAATGGGATGCAAAGGGTTCTAGAAAGAGAGGACGACCTAAGGAGACCCTGAAATGAGTTTTGCTGAGATGCAAGAAATATCGGTCTCTGTCCCATTGAGATGATTGAGCAAGTTGCCCAGGATAGAGCGGTATGGAGAAACTTGCAGACCCTATGTAACGTATAATGGTACAAGAGGAATTATTATTTTTTTAAATTATTAATTTCTGTATATCAGTTAAGTTTTTTTTATGAAACTAGTGTAATTCACTATCAGATACTTGTATTATTTCATCTTTCCACCGTGGAGATGGGCTTTATCTCACAGTTAACAAACATGTCTTATTACACTTGTAGTTGTGAAATGTTGAAAGATGTCCATAAAATAGTAGTAGACCCATAGCTGCTGTGCTATCTTAGACAATCATTGGCCCTTCATTATTCCAACTGAGATAATACTGTAGGATATAATAGAGGACATGATCAGCACCATAAGTTTCATCATAGCCACTGACCTACTAATATAGTCAATGTCTGAAAGAACACGAAGAAAAAGATGTTACCTTGTGTGTTTTATTACACACTGTAACTTTGTAAGAAAAACAATTAAACAATAAAAAAACGACAGAATGATAAACTAAAGAATTCTGAAATCGATGAGAGAAAAACAAAGTATTAAATTTAAAAAAGAAAAATAATATATACAGGGTGTTCAACTTAAAAGCAACCCGTGAATGGAGCTAATCTGGGTTTAAAAGGTTTTAAAAAAGGGGTTTTAAAGCCGAAGGATTGACTTCATTGCACCGAGGTTTACCCCATATGGCTCGGTCCCTCTCCGCAGAAATGGCAAGCCATCTGCTGAGAGTATTGCACAAAGCACGAACTCCGTAGCTCCAGCAA
Organism: Arion vulgaris; assembly: GCA_020796225.1. NCBI lineage: Eukaryota > Metazoa > Mollusca > Gastropoda > Stylommatophora > Arionidae > Arion > Arion vulgaris. Next base: position 10,298,068 of record CM036768.1, read on the forward strand.
CAATCCTAGGGTCTCTGGAAAAACTGCACTCGTGAACAGAACGGCACGGTCCGGATTCAAACCCACGACCTTCGACTCACAAGGCAAAGGGCTTAACCACTCAGCCACAGAGACCCCTTAATCTGGCATATATGTATGGAAATGAGAAGGTTAAGTTATGACGTAGAATAGGTCAAGGTTGTGTGACGGTGTATAATTGTAGTGCGGGAAGGGGCGATGAACAAATGTGACGTATGACGAGCTAGTCAGAACTGGTTTAAATAGTAAATAAACACAACTCAATGTGTACCTGACAACTTTCGAATTGTCAATGGGGCTGCAATTATCTTGAACACCCTGTATTATTGGATAATAATAATTTTTTTTTTTACAAGTGAGCAGAAATAAGAGATGCAATATAAGCACACATCCACTGTCCACATAATTTGACACTTTATCTTAGTTGATTGTCCACATAATTTGACACTTTATCTTAGTTGATTGTTCACATATTTTGATGATTTTGTTCTTGATTATCCAATAGCAAACATTGTTATTGAACAACCTGGTTCTGAAAGCCAACACATCCACATTGTCACCAGCCCTTTCTCAGCAACCAAGCATCCAAGCACTTAGTTTTGCACCTCAGCAGCCCACACATGTCAGGTAAGAGCTTTCATTGATATGACTTCACTCGGTGACATTCTCAAGGCTACATCTTCAAGCTGTCTCTCATTTTCTCACTCTTTCATTCTATCTCATATGTGCACAGATGTACACTCATCATCATCAGGTGCTGTCTCCACATCGAAGGTTGACTGCAATGAATCTCCAGCATCCTCTATCTTTCGCCTTGGTGTTGCACACTGCCAGACTATAACCTGTCCATTTCTTAAAGTTTCCTCCCACTTATCTCTCGGTCTTCCTCTTGCTCTTCCCCTCAACTTTCCCCTCTAGTAAATGTTTTATCATGGTGATGTACACTACCAACTGCCATAAACTGATCATGGAATTTCTCAATATCAATATCTTATCTATAGTCATCATAATCATCATCATCAAATAGCTTGTCCCAAGCAGAGCTTTGTCACCTTAACAGTTCTTTGAAATTTATCTCTCTTGTAGGCCAGATGTCCCTCCTCTGCAGCCGTCATGCTCAAACCATCAGTTACATCCTGAATCCATCTCTTCTCCATGTACTTTAGTATCCATAGTACTGTAACTAATTCCCTTGTAAACTTTTTACCATGCTTTGAGATAGATAAAATGTCATTTAATTTTTAAAAATCTTAATTCAAAATATTTTCTTTTTTTTGGTCATGTTTTAATCACCCTTGTAATTACTTTGTATTGATTACATAGAAAAGCTCATGAATATCTTCACCTCAGTCATCGATCTTTGGTATCCATTAATTGAAGTACCTTTCCAACACAGGTACATATTACCATCGTTACAGGTCCAGGCAGCACAGGGCAGCAAGGTGCTACAAATGGCATTGCCTGGTGGTACAGTTCAACCAGCAAATATTCTGACAGTGTCCAGTCCAGCAGGGTCTGGTCAGGCCAGTCCAATCCCACCAGGGAAGATACAGATTCATAAGGTTGTCTCACAAGCACAGAGCTCTCAGCATCAACAGGTTAGTAGTCAATTCAGCCAAATATCTTGGGGAAATATTGAAGTCAATATACACTTCTGTTGAAGAGAGAAGTGAATATGGATTTCTATTGAATAGAGAAGTGAACATATACTTCCTTTAGAAAGAAAATGAAGGAGTCTCTGTGGCAAAGTAGTTAGGATGTTTGCCTTGCATTCAGAGGGTCCTGGGTTTGAGTTCAGACCATGCCATTCAATTCACATGTGCATTTTTCCAGAGATCCTTAGAATTATACAGAAGCTATGGAGTTTGTGCTTTGTTTTACGTTCTCCGCAGTTGGGGATCCATTTCTGCAGAGAGGGACTGAGCCATGTTTGGGAAAACCCAGTACATAGAAGTAATTTCTTCATCTTTAATAATAATAATTCCTCTCATACCGTTATATGTTGCATAGGGCCTGCAAGAAATTTCTCCATACCGCTCTATCCTGGGCAACTCGCTCATTCTCTTTCCTGGAATTGAGACCGATATTTCTTGCCTCTCTCAGCAAAGTTCGTTTCAAGGTCTCCTTAGGTTGTCCACTCTTTCTTGAACCCTTTGCACCCCCACTTCAATGCCTGCTTTGATATTCGTTGATCCTTCTCAAGGTATGTCCAACATATCTCATCTTCTCTTTCTTATAACAGTTGTTACTAGTGCTTGACCAGACACTTCTCTGATTTCATCACTTCTCCTGAATTCATTCCATTTGATGTTCATTATTTTTTCGCAGATTTCTATTTTCAAATGTATTAAACTTTCTTTCTGTATCTTTAGTTATTTTCCTTCACATTTAGACTCTTTAAATAAACCAACGAACATATACTGCTTGTAAAAATTATATAATTTATAACAATGGGTTTTGAAGCATAATAATGCATTGAAACATAACAATGCATTGAAAAATTACAACCCAATCTGTACAAACATCCACAGAATGAAAATGTGAGCAAATATTAATTCGACCACATTGTTTTTTTCAGTGTGGTAGTGAATATGTTAAATGTATTTTTTGTGTAAAAACTTTTTTAAAGTTGTTCATTTCTGTAACCTTAGTTGCCATGTATATCGAAATAGGGGGAAGACTGCAGTAAAACTTGGTAAATAGAAACACGACAAACAAAGTACTATAGTTTTAAAATACAGAAACAGTGACGATAAACAAACGCTTTGACAACAAGGCCTTTATCAGCAACGACAACAGGAGTGACAATTAAAATGAAACACAAATGGACGACCAAATACAAACGTATCTAATTCCAGATTTTCCTTAGATACGTTTGTATTTGGTCGTCCATTTGTGTTTCATTTTAATTTGTCACTCCTGTTTGTTCGCTTGCTTGATAAAGGCTTTGTTGGTCAAACGCTGCTGTTTATCGTCACTGTTTCTGTATTTTGTAAAACTATAGTACTTTGTTTGTACGTGTTTCGCTAGTTGCCATGTGCAGCTTCTGTTTCTTAAATTTGTTAATAATGATCAGATGTTATGTCTGCTGGTTTTTAGAATTATGGATCTGCAACACATCTACAACACATCTACAATACATCTACAACACATCCAAAACTGTAAAAAGAAAAGTTGATATTTATCAAATGTTCTCTGTCTTTGCTAGGTTGCCATGCTTGTTCAGTCACCAGGAACCATTACTTCAGCCGGTACCCAACAAGTTCAAATATCTGCCGGCACATTTGTTCAACCAATAGTTTGCCTTTCTGTAGCAACATCACAGCACATTCCGAGTCTCCAGGCAGCCCCTAGCGGTATTGTTACGCAAGCTACAGCCATTATGCAGGGAGGCATGAGGCACAACCAGCAGAGAATTCTCATTCCTACCTCGCAGAAGTAAGTTCAATCAGCTTATTATAGACTTTGTTGTTTGGTTATTGGCTACTGATCAGCACTCCGGTCAGACCCATAGGTGCTCAGTCTCTCCCAACAGATTTCAAAGGGTTATGCATACTGATGATTCCTGTGGTTCATTGATTAAACACACTTATCTCTCTGTCCCTCAATCATCCATCTCTACTTGTACAATGTCTAATTCTAAACTCCCTAAATCACTCTATTGGTCTCCCTAAATAACATCTATTTTATTGTCCTCATACAACAGTAGGTCACCAAGAGACTGAAGAACATCCCCTTATCTATCCTAAACACCCCACAACAGTCGATGCTTTTGATGCAAGCATGTCTGCTCTCTCGTTGCAACACACACCCACATGATGAGGACAGTAGATCCACATGGGTCTCTGGAGTTTGGAATTCCCTATAGACGAAATCCACTCATACCGCAAACGTGACATTCTTGACCTTTGGAAGCATTGACTGAGAGTCAGAAATACCAACAGTCCTTGTAAACAGAGAGTCAATGGAGGACAGCAGTAATGGCCTCAACCTCCATCCTCATACTGAAGTAGTTGTTCTGTATACTCCATTTCACTCTGCAAGCTGTAGTGGATAGCCAGGCACCCGGCACCCTCAGGTGGCAGCTGAGGAACCAGACAGTTAGTTTTAGTGTGTAGTTTGTATATAGATATTTTAATAGCAGAGATTTAGTGTTTGCATCTCTAAGCAGATAACACTTTTTTTTTTTTTTTTTTTTTTTCCTTTTTTTCCTTTTTTCCTTCGTCCGCTTTCAACTCAAACGAAGTTTCATCTCTGAAACTGATTTTTGCGTGAAAATCCGTTTTTTCCAATTTCTTACAATGGCAGCAGCGCGCACATTGTAAATTACTTTACACTGGCAGCCGTGTGCTCAATGTACTGGTAATTAGTATTCCCTCGCCATACAGGCAGATTTTCTCCGACTTCAGAGGTACTCAAGTTATCGTCCTGGGTAAGACCAGGGGACTCAAACAAATGCCGGACAGTAGGTTCGAACCCGAGCTATGAGGCGTCTCACAGCTAGCAGGCAGAGCTACTATCAACTACTCTAGGCAGTCCCCGATGACAACACTAAAACGAGACATTGACGTAGTAAAAACTAATATACGTAGTTGTGTAGAAACGGTAGTAAACAGAGAGGGACAACGATAAATATTCAACGCAGACAGACGTGTTTTATGTCCGAAGAAGTACTCATGAATGTCATCAAGAAATAAATACATATAAAGTCTGCAAGACTGTGTTTGTCGATTAAATTGTCCAGTATACCACCAACAATCTCTACTACCATCATCACCACCAACAATAGAGACAAACTATAACATCTTAATTACTAGGAACTATTACAAAGCTAACCAAGAAACCCCAGCCTGACTTACAGACCCATCGGTATAAACATCATCATCATCACTTGCATTATCATCTATCAGCTGCTTAATTGTGAGTTCGACCTTCATATATGTGTTTGGTGAATGTGTATATACGTTGTCAAGGTACTTAATTCTTCATTGTACTCTGTCATATCCTTTTCTTCACCCCTATTCACCCTAAAAATGATGTTTGTTAAAATATATCATAGTTTACATTTAGGCTGAAATATGTATGTCTTTCAATCCTGCACATACATTTTCAGCATATCATTTTTATTACCTAATTTGCCTTCCTCTCATTGATCCCTGCTCTCCTAGTTAGACTGCACTGATGCAGCCTGTTACTAAGGGTCACTTGTCTTCCCTTCATTCTTTTCGTTCGCCTGCTATAAATTCAGGTGTGGTCAGTGCATCCAGTATGGTGCTTCTGATTGATTTTTGCATGAAGACTTGCTTTCCTTTTCATCAGTGTCCCTCACCATTCAGACGAGCCTTTTCCGACTTCAGAGGTTTCCCTTCATTGATCCCTGCACTCCTAGTTAGACTGCACTGATGCTGCCTGTTACTAGAGTCACTTGTTTTCCCTTCATTTATTCCTACTCTCTTAGTTCGGTTTCAGTCTAAACTCATCATACAAATATTTCATGTGATCATCATTCACTGCAGTCTAAACTTGTCACACAAGAGAGTCGCAGTAGCGTAGTTGTTAGTAAACTCACTTCTTAAGCTCATGGTCCGGATTCAATTCCACAGTAGACGTGGAATATTTTTCGGACCGTAACAGCTCTCAGGTCAACCCAGTCTTAATTGGGTACCAGGAAAAGCACTGGGAGGTAAAGTCGGACGGAGTGATTCTTTTGTGTGCCGACGGTAAAGGAAAAATAAAGGCCTAGTACCGTATTACATTGCAAGGATGAAAAAGGTTCCTTTACTTTTTTAAAACTCATTACACAGTTATTTATTGTAATCATATTTTCTCAGTCTATATCATGTCATCACATAATTATACTGACATTCATTTTTGTCTGCAGTCTCGTGTCATTCTTTACATTTTACTTTTATTCAGGGTTCAGCAATCTGTGACTTTGACATCAGGTGGGAAAGGGGACACTTTACAAGAAGTTCAATATATACCTGCTTATGTCAGCTCTATGCAGCCAGGTAAGTTAGCCATGCTTCTTGTGATATATGGTTCAGTAAGAGATGTTTGATATTGGATAATAGCAAGAGAAGTTTATAGGATAATAGAAAGATAAGTTTATTGGATAATAGCAAGAGAAGTGTCAATTAATGGGAGAAGTTTATTGAATGTTAGTAAGAGAAATCAAGTTCTGGAGAAGTGTTCATTAGATGTTAGTAAGAGATGATACCAAGTTCTGGAGAAGTAAGTGTTAATTAGATGTTATTAAGAGATGATACCAAGTTCTGGAGAAGTGTTAATTAGATGTTATAAGATGATACCAAGTTCTGAAAAGTTAATTAGATGTTATTAAGAGATGATACCAAGTTCTGGAGAAGTGTTAATTAGATGTTATTAAGAGATGATACCAAGTTCTGGAGAAGTGTTAATTAGATGTTAGTAAGAGATGATACCAAGTTCTGGAGAAGTGTTTATTAGATATTAGAAGAGATGATACAAGTTCTGAGAAGTAAGTTAATTAGATGATTAGAGATGATCCAAGTCTGAGAAGTGTTAATTAGATGTTAGTAAGAGATGATACAAGTTCTGAGAAGTAATTAGATGTTAAAAGAGATGATACCAAGTTCTGGAGAAGTGTTAATTAGATGTTAGTAAGAGATGATACCAAGTTCTGGAGAAGTGTTAATTAGATGTTATTAGAGATGATACAAGTTCTGAGAAGGTAATTAGATGTTAGTAAGAGATGATACCAGTTCTGGAGAAGTTAATTAGATGTTAGTAAGAGATGATACCAAGTTCTGAGAATGTTAATTAGATGTTATTAAGAGATGATACCAAGTTCTGGAGAAGTGTTAATTAGATGTTAGTAAGAGATGATACCAAGTTCTGGAGAAGTGTTTATTGATTGATTGACAGGAGCACCATCATTGTATTTCGGGGAGTAACCATGTGTTATTTGATCTCTTTCTTACACAGAAAAAATATTTTGGAGGAATTTTTATTTTAAAATCTCTTTATGAATTTGCCTGGTCAGAGGTCTTCTGGGAACTCGACTCACTTACACTGAGATCAAGGATCTGTGGAAAAATATCCTGATAGAACCATAAGGGAGTGAACCAAGTACATTTGAGACAAGAGGCGAGCACCTATATGCCACATAGACCCCAAATCCCCTGTTAGCCAATCCTTTCATTAACATCAACTGTAATATTTGCTTTTGTCTTCAGGTCAGCAGTTGGTTGTTCAGTCACATCACCCGATCTCATCTCCTAACTTGACCGTAAGCCCTGCCACCAGTGCACAGAGCACACAAGTGCACATCACCAGTAGTGCACAGTTTCATGCTGTTGCTACTGCAGCTGGCATACCTACAGCACAATTACAGATAGCACCAAAACCTGTACATGGCTTGATCAGCATTCAGTCACCTCCACAGTCAGCCAGCACAAAAATGTATCCAAGTATGTCTGCTTTTTCAAGCCATCACCACCATTTACTTTTAACTAATTTCTATCTGAAAACTTTCTTCTTGCTTTTTTTCTCATTTTTTTTAAATTTCATTTGTCATATTGTTTACATTTTTTTTTTCTCTGTCCTTTTATTCTTGTCATATGGTTTTTTTTTACTTTCTTTTGTCTCATTTCTCTGTCTTTCTTCAATCTGTTATTCTCTTTTTTTCTGTCTTTCTCATGTAGTTATCATATTTCTATTTTTATCCTGTTATATTATCTCGCATTATTGTCATTGTTATCTCTGTCTTTCTCTATTATTTAACCCTCTGGACCCCTCACCATTTTACACCAAATCACTTCCCAAATCCCAGCAAAGGAAAATAACCCACTGACATTCCACAGCATGTTTTTTTAAAATTAATTACAAAACTATTGACCCTAGGACACTCAAATTTGTGTCAGTGAACAAGAAAATGGACATAGTTTAAAAAGAAACTTAATTAAAATGAATACATAAAAAAGGATTGAAAAATGCAGTAGAAGTTGGTGGAAAATTGAAAAAACACAAAATTTTACTCGACAGTTCAAGACAGTGTACTCACCGAATGTCATAAATCCAGGTTGGAATGGTACTGGGAGTAACATTCGCCTTTGCAGAGATGTATCTGGCAAATGTTACAACCATATACGCTTTCCCTGGGGCGTTTCTTGCTGCCATCAGGTGCTTTTCTGTTGCGGCACCAGAAACAGGATTTACATTTTCCTGGCATGCGAATCATGCGGTCGCGACTGATTGCCAGTGACTGGTACATTTGTAGGCAAAGGGGTTAGCTCTCCTCGTGACAATGTTGCCCTTCACGAGTGATGCACAGAGAGCAAGCCTGAAATCTATGTGGTCAATATCCTTAGCCTTTGGGTGTGGGCGAGCAATTGGAATAGATTATCCAGCTATTGACGATGGAAGTCTGTAAGAGAAAATTAAATAGATATCTCCACCACTTAACAGACTTCCTTCCCACAGTGTAATATGAGCAAAGCTGGTCAAACTTATCCACGCCACCCATAGACTTATTATAGGATGCCACGGTTGATGGTACCTGCAACTCCCGTCTACCACCAGGGGCACGACGTGATACTGTTGTCTCTCCTGGCGTAGTATTGGTGCTCAGCAAATTCACAATTCTCTTGTCCCTCCAGACAGTGGCCACAATATTCCCCTGCTGCCTGTACAACACCGAACCTTTCTGCATTCGCTTTGTTGCAGTTGCTTTACAGTCAGCTGGCCAGCCCTTCGATTTGGGCGTATTGTGAGCACGAGTAGGTCTTCTTGTTGAGGAGATCCACCGCAGCTGTAGAGAAGCGAAGTAATTATCATAATAAAAATGATGATATTTGTGAAGGTAAGGTTCTCCTACTTTGCAGACAACATAATGGCCTGATCCATATGGCATTGGATCATGAACCGCACCAACATAGACGTCGAAGTTTAGAAGGTAACCTGTAATCGAGTCCGCTGCACACCAGACCTTGATCCCCTAAGGGTTGGGCTTACCCTTGATATACTGTTTGAAGTTAAGACGACCAGTGTAGGGAATCATAGCTTCATCAACACTAATATCTCTGCCAGGGCGATAACATGAAGCTATGTTCCTTTTCACCATGTCGAGGAAAGGTCTTACTTTGTACAGCGGGTCGTAGTTCCTATGGCCTTTAGGAACTGATTCTCGAATCATTCAGGTGAAAGTACTGAGAAATTTTAGCAAATCTGTTTCTCGACATACATTTCGAAACCCCTACTTGATTCAATCGATCATCTGTGCTCCAGTACATTTTGTACTGTGGCAAAACAACAATGCCCATCAAGATATTGATGTGCATATACAGACTAATCTCAGAAGGCGTTACAGGTACCCAGTACTTGTCAACATTGCCGGTGGTTTCCTGACGTTGAACGGCATACAAGTTGGTCTGATCAACAGCTAACTGATAGAATCCCCATTAACTATCAGGCTAAAATAATCAAATGGATCAGCATTCTCACCTAAGACGTGCACAGGCCCACAGTCTTCGACAAATGGCTCGACTTCAACTGGGGAGGTGGCATCACACCAACGATCACAGTTAAAAACCGGCAAAATAACGGTCTCCTCATCAGAACTTGAAGCCTCGTGGTCTGAATCAGAGAAAGGGACATCTATGTCACTTTCCACATCAATAACACGAGTATCCTTTCCTAACTCGATGAAATGTCCATGAAAAGATATATCAGAGCTGTCACTATCGTTGTCATAATTAGTAGCCATTTTCAGAAAATTTTTGAAATTTTTACAGTCGATTTAAAAATTGAAGATAAAATACAGAACCTTTCAGTAGCGCGTCCAGAGACTAAAAGAAAGTAGTTCCGTTAGTAAATGCCCGGATGCGAAAGTCCGTTATAAAATTGGTTGATTAGTTGTAACGTAAAGCGAGTTACAAACTGACAGTAAAAAAAAAGTCGTGTATTTTCGTGTTTGGGAGGGACTACTATATAAACAAAATCCCGGAGATTTTCGTTCCGGATCGAACGTTAAACAAATATTTAGCAGCACTTGTTCAAGTTGCTTTTAAAAATATGCACAAAAATCAACAGTATTGTTATACACACTACCTGTGTGTTACCGGACCGCAAGGGAGCAAAGAATAGTAAAACCGACCTACAAGGCATGTTTAAGAGGCAACTGGGGTAGGGACCTATGGAAGCTACCCTAGTAAATAAAAAGCGCTGCAGAAATCGGATGTGTTGTCCTACTTTGCATAACTGGCACAACGTACAATCGCTCTTAGGTTCAGATCACATTCAAATCACAAAGAGTGGTTTTAACAAGTGGTCGATATAGAACGTTCACAAAGAAGAAGCTATACAAAACTAGTTTCTTTATTATACGTAATGTCATACATGTAGCTAGTAGCTAGATAACTCATGAAAATTGAGTCCTTACAGCACAGAAGCATAAGTGTGATTTAAAATACAGTATGATTTCTTGTAGCTTTTAACCAAATAATTATACAGGGTGTTCAACTTAAAAGCAGCCCGTGAATGGAGCTAATCTGGCATATATGTATGGAAATGGGAAGGTTCAGTTATGACGTAGTATAGGTCAAGGTTGTGTGATGGTGTGTAATTGTAGTGCGGAAGGGGCGATGAACAAATGTGACATAGGGCGAGCTAGTCAGAACCGGTTTAAATAGTAAATAAACACAACTCAATGCTGTACCTGGCAACTTTCGAATTGTCAATGGGGCTGCAATTATCTTGAACACCCTGTATAATAGTGGAACAATTGTAATGTAGATCCATCAGGAGAAATACGTTGAAAGCACTCGACTAATGATGGTTCTTTTTTTATGTGCATAACTGGCCACATTCTAGAATGTCCTTTTCTCATTACAAGATGCTGCCGCCAAACGATTGGACCAGTGTTCAATTCTTGGTTACCTCTTTCTGAATTTTCCTGTTTGGTGTATATCTTCTTCTTTGCGTTTGTTCTTGACAACCAATTTTAATCACTTTTTGTGATATGTTTGATCTTTGTCAAGAACATGTATACGTTGCACATTGGTTTGGTAGGCCCCTAAACGCATAGACTTTTACACGTTTAGGACACATGCATCCGATTTCAGCCAAACCTCCTTAGTTGCCTCTTATGACATGCATGGCAGGTAACAGTGGTTCTATTCTTTACACCCCAAATTTGGGTCCCGGTAACCACTCAGGCGTGGTGTATATGTCTTCTAAGAGTTTAAGAATACTTATCTAACATTTGTTTTGTTTATACATAATTATTTCACTAGCTCTGAGACTTTCTCACAATTCTTGTAGTTCTACAATTCTTGTAGTTCTTATTTTCATATATATATTATTAGTAGGTGTCTGTGGTTTAGCGGTAGGGAACTCGATCACAACCCAAGAGTATCTGGTTCAAAATCCATTGCGGGCATTTAGGAAGCAAATTTCTTCCCTTGGACTTTTACGGCGGTAAAAATAGACCTCACAGTTCAGAAAGCAATGGCAAACTACTGAATTAGTGCTTAGAAAATCGATGATTTGTATACCACGGTTGATGGCAAATTCCTGTAAAGAATATGCCATGATCTTAATTTATTATGTTATCTCAATAAAATGGGAACAAACTCTGGAGAAATGTCTGGTCAACCACTAGTAACATCTGTTATAAGAAGCAGAAGATAGAGATATGTTGGACATACCTTGAGATGAAATGATCAAAGAATAACAAAGCAGGCATCTAAGTGGAAGGCAAAGGGTTCAAGAAAGAGGACACCTAGGAAACCATGAAAAGAACTTTACTGAGAGAGGCAAGAAATATGGGACTCAATTCCCTGGAAGAGAATGAGCAAGCTGCCCAGGACAGAACGGTATTTATTAATGACTTGGCAAGCCCTATGTAGCGTATAATGATACAGGAGAAATAATATATAGTTATATAATCTTCTATTTCTGTAGATTGTGCTGTCTCTCAGATCTTGTTAGACATAGTTTGACTCATAATTCCTTGCGGCTAATAATAAACAAAAGAAATTCCAGCTAACATTTATCTGATACCTGCAGATGCTACCATGAAGACCAGTCCATTGGCATCAACTCAAGCAGAAGGGAAAGCAGCAGAGATTGGCTATATCAGCAGTCCTCACTTTCTTACAAAGTCAAATCGTGTCAAGGCCACAACTGCTCATGTTCCTGTAGCCACAGAGAGTATGAAAACACCACTTTCTCAGTGTAAGAACATGTGGAAATAGTTTAGAATATTGGGTATAGTGGGTGGAGATAATTAAGATTAGGCCTAACAGGTGGAGATAATAAGATTGAGTCTGGCAGGTGGGGATAAGATTAACTCTTTCCACGCGGAGTTATTTCCTCAATTTTCAAACAGTTAAATCAAGGGCGGTAAAAAAAAACTAACGATACCAACTACTTGTCAGTAAATAAACATATATATATTATTATATACTAAATTGAAGAAAACTGGACAACCTAATAGAATAACAAGGTTGAAAAGTAGTATAAGTAAAACAGTAGAAGTAAAACTAGAAAGACTTCTTATAAGGAAGCAACTCTATGGCGCAGTGTGCAGCTAATAGCGTGCAACAGACTCCGCCGTGGCAGTGTGCGGCTAAAAGCGTGGAAAGAGTTAAGATTGAGCCTGGCAGGTAGAAATAATTGAGATTAGGCCTGGCAGGTGGAGATAATTGAGATTAGGCCTGGCAGGTGGAGATAATTAAGATTGTGTCTGCTAGGTGGAGATAATTTAAATTGAGTCTAATAGATGGAGATAATTGCCCGCCTGCCCAGCGTGTTTGTAGTGCGTTGGACTGCGGTTGACAAGCCCTCTGTCAGTGTGGGTTCAATTCCGTGGGCTGGCAGAAAAAGCCACAGATTCCCCAGATTTACGGTGTTCGTGGCACCGAACCGAAGGGTTACAATGTCCATGGCACCGAGCCGAAGAGCTGAAAGCTCAAGTGCTTCTGGATCGGAAAAAACCCCCCCAAAAAACCTTAATCTTACTTACAGGATTGAGTAAAGTGGTTGGATGTGGTTAGAAAGATTGAGTGGAGTGGTGGGATATAGTAAAGACAGACTAGATAAATTGGGTGAATGTAGTAAGAAAGATGAAGTAAAGTGGGTGGTGACAGTTAAGTTAAATTGATAAGTTTAATAAATCCACATTGATGTGTCCTTATCATTCTATGTTAACATGTTTTGTATCTTCTTGTTTCGCTTAGCACCCAGAGGTCACATAACCAATTCACCAATGGCTAGCCCAGCTTCTACACCATCTCCTTCTCCTGGAATAATACACCAAGTTCAAGGACTTGGCAGTCCAGGTCAGAGTCAGTTTAGTAAGTTTTTGTCATTATTAAATCATTATGTTGTTTAATAGTGTTTGTGAGCAGTACAAAATGTGCATCTTAAGTCAACATCTCAGGTTTCTTCTTACTGCGATTTCCTCTTATCAGGGTAGTAGTCTCGTACTGTTCTACCTTACATAGGGCCTGTAAACAATTTCTCCATACCGCTCTGTCTTGTTCTCTAGTACCGGTATACATTGTATAGGGCCTGTAAGCAATTTCTCCACACTGCTCTATCCTGTTCTCTTGTACCATTATACGCTAAATGAAATACTGCAACATTACAACAACCTCTGCAACACACATGGTCCCACAAAGAGAAAACATTACTTTATAAGTTGCTAGACAAAAAGGAGAAATAGAGTGTAGTGAAACTGCCAGCTACAGACAAGTAACGTAAAGAAAACTAAAGAACCCATTTTCATACCATATGGTGTATTGGGGAATAATGTAATAGGTTTGATCAGCTGCGAACGACAGGCAATGTGATCAACATGATTCTAGCCACCTTTACTTTCCAGTGTCTATCTGGTGTCCATTTGAGACTGGTTCGATCTTAGAACAGTTGGGGTTTTAAAAAATCTGACTACAACTGGGGAATTTGACCTTGGTACCACATGACTATGCAATGTGTATTAAGAATTTTGCTATTGCTACCAATATAGTGGTTACAGGAAGTTAAACTCCAGGTCGTAGTCTATCTATTCTCGAATCCTGTTTTGCATTTCAGTGTCAGGTCGAAAAAGGAGACACCTAGAGCAAGCCTCTCTATGCGCCTTGTCTTTCTTTCTTTTCTCCAGTCTTGATTTGCCTCACAGCTACAGAGTAAGAAGAGATTTCTAGAACAGGCTTTTGTGTGCCTTTCATAAAAAGTGAAAAACTGGGAAACAGTGAAATAGGAAACATGAGAACTAGGAACAGGTCATAGTCTGATAGCAAAACCCCCATGGTTTATTTCTATTTTCCTGCAGTTTCACCACCATATGCCTTTTTTTCTACAGATTCACCAGTTTCTCAGAGTCCAGGGCAGCTTAGAATTTCTTCTGCCTCTGATATGCAGCAGCTGCAACAACAACTGCAGCAACAACAACAACAACAGGATCAGCTACCCCAACAGCAGCAGATGACAGAAGAAAGTAAAGGGTCCCCTGCCAAAGGAAAGAAATCTAAAAAGGTGAGACTGTCGCTGAAAGGTTTCTTTGTATTTTTCTTCTTTGTATTCTTCTTTTGTGTTCTCTTTCCGACTGATATGTTAACTCTTGGACCAGGGCAAAAGCCATGTTTTTACAAGCCGTTTATTTTTAAGAATAAAAAACGCCTTTAGTGTGGCTTTCTGGTAAAGGTGTCAACCCAAAGCCACATAGTGTGGCGTTTGGTCCACAAGGAGTTAATGAAGCTAACAAAGAAAACAGCACTCTAGACTCATGATAACTTCTTGTCAATCAATCATCGATTGCCGGCGTAGGCGATCATGTCTCTCCATAACTTTCTCTGCTTGGTGCATGTAATCAGTTCTGACGTCGATCTTGTGTAGAAGCATGATGTCAGGCCATTCAACACCTTCTCCTTCTGTCTTCCACGAAGTCTCCTTCCCTGAATTTTACCTGTTGTCACCAAATGTTCAAACCTTCTCTTCTTGTGTAGAGAAGCATACGATGTCAGGCCATTAACCCTTCTCTCTGTCTTCACAAGTCTCCTTCCTGAATTTTACCTGTTGTCACCAAATGTTCAAACCTTCTCTTCGCATTATATGCCCTAAGAACTTTGAATGCCTGATTCTTATTCTTTTGATAAGGTTTCTTTGTGTGCAGGCCTGATTTAAAACCTCCTTGTTTGTTTTCTTCGCTGTCCGTGGAATTTTCAGCATTCTTCTGTAAAACCACATCTCTGTGGCTTCCAGTGAAAGATACATCTTTTTGCCTGCAGTTGTCTAAAAAAATAATTTTTATCAACATTGATAGATATTGAGTGAAGAAAGAGTTTAAAAAATAACATTTGTTATATAACTGATAACAGAACAGATAACTGATTTGTTATTATAATGTTATTGTGATTAGGTGTTCCCTGTAGAGATTTTTGAAGATTAGGAATAAATGTTTCTTTTCGGGAAATATGTCTTATATCTGTTTTTGTCAACTATTTCTTGTGCCTGTGTTTTAGTCAACTTTATAGTGTCCACATAAATGTTTCTTTTAGTGAAATATGTCTTATATCCATGTTTTTGTAAACTATTTCTTGTACCTGTGTTTTAATCAGCTTTATAGTGTCCTATTTTAGCTGAACTGTTTATGTCAGTGTTTTAGTAAACAATTTCTTAAGCCTGTGCAAACCGTTTCTTAATTCAGTGCTTTCATGAGCTGTTTTGCTATCTCTGTGTTTAAGTGAGCTAGTTCTTACATCTGTGCTTTAGCGTTGTGTTTCTTATACCCATGCTTTAGCAAACTAAATTGTATGTCCGTACTTTAGCTCATTATTTCTTACATCCTTCCTTTGGAATTGTTTTACGTACTTGCTTTAATGAATAGTTTCTAGCATCCTTGCGTTAGTAGATTATTTTTTAATGCAATATTCACAACTCATTCAGGTGCGGATGCTCTCCTGAATCGCACCAGTCGTAACTCCCCAAGTCCAGCCAGCTCACCCTATGTGGACTATCTGTCTCAGCAACAACAGCAATATGTGGGAAGTACTAATTTAGTGTCTCAACAACAACAGCAACATCATCAACTTCAGCAGCAACAGAGTCAAACAAGTGGTTCAGGTTCCACATCTTCAGAGCAGGATCTGACATCACCTACAGCCCAGGTAATATTGACATTAGTATAGTATGTAGAACCTATATTGTATCAAATACAATGTCTGTGCTATATTATCAAACAAAATATATGGCCTTTTTCTTCTTTACAGACGGTCAATTGGCAAGTGTTTTACTGTGACAACTTCTGAGTTTTCGCTTTTCTCTCTTGTTGTTCAGCTCATACATAAGTCTCTTCTCAAAAGACTCTGCACCCTTTCGCAATTTGACTTTCCACACAACTCTGTCATCAGCTAGTTTTTCCGTGTTGTGCCGAGCAAAGCAAAGATGAAGGGTCGTCTCTCTTTGTGTCTAGCTTGGGGAGCTGATATGGAGGATGTGCCTTGCCCATTTTGCACAAACCCTCTCTCTACCCTACTGTTTCATCCAAAGGAAAGACAAAGTCTATACGCTTGGAATCAAGCAGGGTTTGCAGGAGACGCTAGAAGATGGCAAGGAATACACACTTATCCATCAACTGCCTTAGGGTCCCATCCTCTGGAATTTTGGTCAAGATTTAGTCCTCTGCATTACCATGCTGACCCACAAGGCAGTGGGGATTTTCGATCAGGGTTTACTCCCTTAGCCTTTAGCTCTCCCGAGCCCCTCTCCACAAGGCAGTGGGTGTAGCAATTACAAATAGTACATACTGGGTAAATAACACAGAATAACCATAGGCGATCGTGACGTATTACACATCTCTATTGATAAGATCTTTCAGCCCTGTGATCTTTCAAACAAAATATATGTAATCTATCTATATATATTATATATATATTATATATATATATATATATATATAAGATTAACTTGGAATTTATATGTGTGTTTATCTGTTCCAAATGTTTCAAGATATCTGGACTTGAAATTTGGCAAGAGTTAGCTTTCATAGATGGGTAGATGTAAAAATTCTAAAACTGGACTATTGGTTCGTTTTTATATCTTAAATACTAACTTAACAAAATTGTCATGAAAAATAAAACACAGAAAAAAAAGTATCCATGTTTTAACTTGCCACTGAAATGTTACGCGAATATTTGACCTATTAGAATTTCACACAGATGCGTTGCTACTGTAGTTTATTGGTATTTTAACACTTCTGGTGGTTAGAGGAGATATATATACTCTCAATTATTTATTCCTAGACAAAACAGAAGCATAAGCCTCCTCCACTGAATGTACCTGCTCATGTTCTTCAACCACCCAGCACAACAAACTCGCCTACTGTTGCTAGCAGTCCACGTAAGGGAATCATCAAGAAAGCAAAGGATAACGGCATGGATAAGTAAGTCAAGCTTACAAGTTGCAAACAGTTTTTTTGTCATCAAAGCTATGATTGTGTTTCAGGTTTTCTAAGCTTTTCTATCTTACATTTTAAAAAAAATCATTAAATGAGAAGTAATGGTAAATATTCCAGGTACTTCCTAATTAGAAGACAGTACTTACACATAGCACAGCTTCTGTCAAACAACTCAATCCATACTTGTATGCAGTCTGAGTCTACACATATAGTTTATGTGATGCTGGATGTAGACACTCTTCAAAGTGGCCCTCGCTTTGAGAACGCCTCATAGAGTGTGGCCTTAAAGAAGAATTCCATTTAAACCAATCCACGAGATATTGCGAAGGAAATCGGAGCACCTATGGACATGTCCGGAGTGCAATGAAGATATTCCAAACTGAAACTTTTCAAAGTAGCATGATTCCACCTTTAAAGAGTTGAAATATTGGGTCTACCAGTGTGTAAATATGTCCCAAGTTGCCATCAAAAACATACCCAGTAATCTTCTTCTTCTCTTCCATCATTTACTTCTGTATAGAGTATAGGGGATGATCTACTAGAGTAGATGATCTTGTGTATCTATGCTTGTTCTAAGGCACTTTGTAAGCTTTTTATTCATTTTCTTAGGCTATTCTTGATGCCATTGCTCCCATCTTTTGATTGGTCTTCCTCTTGCTCTGTACTCGTTATACTTTTTCAGTGTGGCTCTCTGGTAGTCGATACCAGTGCATTCTTGTCAGGTATCCAAACCTATTAATCTGTTGTTCTTTTATGAATTGCATAACTGGTTTCACATACAGTCTTCTTCTGATTTATTCGTTTCTAATTTTGTCTCTTATTGTCACTCCTGCAACTCTTGTAAGACACTTCATTTCAGTCATGTATTCTGCTCATTAACTGCTGTTATTGGCCATTTTTGACACTGGTAACATAGTGTTGGTCAGAAAATCATTCTTTTAAAGTTTGCTTTAGTTTTTTAGCAATATCTCTTTACCCAGTTATCTACTTTGATAATATTAAAGTTGTTGAGTATACTAACAAAACAAGTGTAGAAGTATGATAATCCAGTATGATAATCCATCCCGGAGAAGGAAAATTTCACACAAATTAGGGTAGTAAAGACCATGTTAGTTCAGAAACAGCTTTCCTAGAGTTCAGCTCTGGTCTCTGTGGCTAAGTGGTTAAGCCCTTTGCCTTGTGAGTCGAAGGTTGTGGGCTCGAATCTGGACCTTGCCATTCTGTTCACCAGTGCAGTTTTTTCCAGAGACCCCTAGGATTATTGCTGGAACTACGGAGTTCGTGCTTTGTGCAATACTCTCAGCAGGTAGCGTGCCATTTCTGCGGAGAGGACCGAGCCATATGGGGTAAAACCCATTGCAATGACGTCAATCCTTCGGCTTTAAAACCCTTTTTTCAGCTCTATTAGTAAAACTGTTACTTTACATAAACATCAAGATAGATCAAAATGCTAGTTTAGCAGCTGTAGACTGCAAGTGTCTGTGGGATGGATTAGTATAAGCGTTCGTCTATCGACTCGGACACAAGAGGGTTGTGGGTTCAATCCCAGAGTCGACGTTCCATACGTAAAGAAATGAATTGACCCTCCCACCTCTTGAAACTCTTCTGTAACACTTATATTCAAAAGCACGTTTTTCCACTGCCTTGTTTAATGTCAATGCTTCACACCTATACGTTGCCACAGAGAATATATCTTTTCTCCAATCCTGTTTTGCCTCACATTGTCAGGATAAGAAGAGATTTCTAGAACTGGCTTTTGTGTGCACTTCATAAATAGCGTCTTTTATCATCTCTGTTATCTCTGTGGTCCATCTTTTGTGTGGCCGGCCTTTTGCTTTGTGTCCATTGTATCGTAGCAGCATCGCTCTTTCAGGTACATTGGTAATCTGCTTATGTGGTAGAACCATTTAGTTTGTTGTTTCTTGATGAAGTTTAGTAAACAACAAATATACATTCTCTTAATATTCTATTTGTTTTCCTATCAGTTCCATTGCATTACTGTTTTTAGTTTAATTTTTTTGTAAGTCCATATTTGTTCATCTTTTAATTTACTTCATCCCATTTCCATCTGTTCTTAGTAGTGAACCAAGATATTCAAACTTGTTCACATTTTCTATTTTCTCTTCATGGTAAAAATATTTATTGTCGTGCCTGTTTTAATTGTTGCCATTATTATTGTTTTTGCCAGATTGAGATACAGTTTTTGTTTTTCGCTTTACTCTTGCACGTCCATTGCATCTAAAACTCATCAACTGAACATACATTTTTTGAACAGAATCTTCTTCTCTTCCACCATTTACTTCTTTATAGAAGTGTTGGGGGGACGTAGTGATCTTGTGTGTGCTTGTTTTAAGACAGTAAACTGATATTCATTTTTGTAAGGCTGTTCTTGATGCCATCTCTCCATCTTTTGCATGGTCTTCCTCTTGCTTTGTACTCATACTTTTTCAGTGTGGCTTTCTGTGGTAGTCGATACCAGTGCATTCTTGTCAGGTGCCCAAACCATTTAATCTGTTTTCTTTTTTCATGACTGGTTTCACATCCAGTCTTCTTCTGATTTCTTAATTTCTAATTTTGTTTCTTATTGTTACACCTGCAGCTCTTCTAAGACACCTCATCTCTGTCGTTATGATTTTCCGCTCATTAGCTGCTGTTATTGGCCATGTTTGATACTGGTAACATAGTGTTGGCCAGAAAATCGTTGACCCAGAAAACTGAACAGAATATGACTCAAATTATGAATTTTCATGTGCTCGTAACTTTTTCTTTAAATTTATTGTCAATAATTATTGTCCCCTCAGAGTTTTGGAACAAGTTGAGTTTGATAAACATTTCCAATGCTTGCCTAAATTCAACCCAGAGGAAACTGTGTCCACCACACCCCTGCCGCAGTCACCTCGTGGAATTCTTAACGTGTACAAACAAAAGAATAAAACATCACACCTTGGTATGTTTATTGTCTTTTTTATTTGTTGCATGTTTTGTTTTATTTATCAGAGAATTATTATTTCCTTGTTAATATATTTTTCTTCAAGAAATGAGTTTGTACTTTTGTCATTAGTTTTTAAAAACTCTTTTGATTTATGTAAAAACATTTTTGTAGTGATTTTGTTTCATTGTCTGTCCATCCTTTCATCTGTTTGCCTGTCATCTATCTACCTGTCTGTCTTATCTATCTTATCAGTCTGTTTGTCTGACCGTCAGTCAGTCTACCTGTTGCCCAATCTCCTATCTATATTTCCATCTATCTATCTTGTCTGACCGTCAGTCGGTCTGCCTGTTGCCCGATCTCCTATCTACCTTTCCGTCTACCTGTCTTATCTATCTTATCTGTTCCTTCAGATGCACTTATACTTTAGATACCCAAGTATCGGATCAGGATTTCCTGTAGTACAACTGCATATCATGCACACTCCGAGAATGTTTGACCCAGGATAGCTTAAAACCCCAGAATTTCCACTGCATGTAGTCACTACTAGTTCAGATTGTTATCAACCTTGTTATCGGCAACCCTGCAAGTGAATATCTGATTTGGAAAGATAACACCATTGTGGTGCCGGGACCCACAAGCGAAGCAAAGAATAGTACCAATGTGACCTACAAGGTATGTCATAAGATGCGACTGGTGTTGGACCTAGGGAAGTTACCCTAGTAAATAAGAAGCATCACAGAAATTGGATGTGCTGGCCTACTTGTAGGTGCATAACTGGCACAGCGTACAGTCGCTCTTAGGCTCAGATCACACAGAGTGGTTAACAAGTGGTCATTATGGAGCGTTTGAAGTAGGAAAGATAAGTTTGCGAGATTATAAACTACCAGAGACTAATTGAAAGACCATGAGCTGATAACAGAAAAACTTGTCATTACTTTTTAAAAACTCATTTGATTTATGTATAAACATTTATTTTTGTGTGTTTGTTTATTCTGTTTCCATCCTTCGCTGTCTGCCCGTCATCTATTGAAGTAGGAAAGATAAGTTGGTGAGATTATGAACTACCAGAGACTAATTGAAAGACCATGAGCTGATAACAGAAAACTGTATTATTTTTATAAAATCATTTGATTTTGTATAAAATTTATTTCTTGTTTTTGTTTCATTCTGTCTGTCCATCCATTTGTCTGTCTGCCTGTCATCTATTGAAGTAGGAAAGATAAGTTGGTGAGATTATGAACTACCAGAGACTAATTGAAAGACCATGAGCTGATAACAGAAAAACTTGTCATTACTTTTTAAAAACTCATTTGATTTATGTATAAACATTTATTTTTGTTGTGTTTTTGTTTCATTCTGTCTGTCCATCCTTTCTTCTGTCTGCCTGTCATCTATTGAAGTAGGAAAGATAAGTTGGTGAGATTATGAACTACCAGAGACTAATTGAAAGACCATGAGCTGATAGCAGAGAAACTCAGTTTTGAGGTAGTAGATTTGATGAGAAAGTAACAATTGCATTTTGTTGATATTCATTGTTTACACTCTTTCATCTTCACTGCATATATCATCTCCATTTGTTGACATGTATCATTTTATCCAAAAGCCAACAAAGAAGGACATGAGAGCGATGCTAACAAACTTTCAAGCGAGTCAGAGGCTGCAACACCGACTCCAAAGACTCCGAAAAGCGGCAGGTTGGATGATCGAAAATTCTTTGGAGATAACTTTAACCTTGATCTTGCCAGCACAGGTTCTCAGAGCTCTAGAGTATTTGGTAAGTTTGTGAGTTTCCATCAATAGCATAGAACATAATTATGTACTAGTTTTGCTTATAGGTGCCACATGAGGATGACAATTTATTGTATAGGATGCCTGCAGGCACCTACATGGACTTCGTTTGAAATTGACTTTGGAATCATTATAATAATAAAGCCTATAACCCGTTAGGGTCATAGGGTTGTCACTGTGGAGACATCTGCACAAAAAGCACGCTATGAGTGCGTCTTCAACTCCTCGAGCGAGTATGGAGAAACTCTGTCCTGACCAGCTCTTGTTGTTGTCAAACCAGGTTTTTTCTCTGCTCTCCTTTCCTTCTTCCACCCTCAACTGTTGCCTGTAGGATAATCTTGGAGAGTGAGCAATATCTCATCACATGCCGAATGACGCAAGTTTACATCTTTTCATGATTGTCAAGAGTGGCACTTGTCGACCTGCAAGGTTGTTTATTTGATCTCTTACATAAAAGTTCGTCTTATGTTCTATATAACTAATACGTAGTACCGTCTGTAACACTTACTTATTTTTGGTGTCCAGTTTTGTTTGATGTTCAGTTTTGTTTAATATCCAGTGTTGTTTTAATGTCCATTTATTTTTGGTGTGTAGTTTTGTTTGGTGTCCAGTATGATATGGTGTAAGTTGTTTGGTTTAGTGTTTGCTGTCTAGTTCTGATTTTCATTGAGGTATGTTTGCTGTCTAGTTTTATTGTTTTCATATTTGAAGATGGAGAATTTGATTGAAATGCAATATACTCTAGGATACCAGAATGTCTACCATTTTTTCACTTTTGTTACAACCGATAACAATTTCAAGATTAGATAATTTTTTTGTCATTTGTTTGATTTGTTCAGATTTTGAAGATGTGAATTCACCTCGCACACCAAAGACTCCAAGTTCACCAGGTGCATTTTCAAACAGGCGTATCTTGGATCATAGACGACAGTTGGTCATGCAGCTGTTTGATGAACATGGACTGTATCCTACAAGTAATGCATATTTTTTTTTTTAGATGTTATGAATTTATAGTGCATAATTTGCGAGTCCTATCTTTGAAAGGCCTATTGCCTGTGTGGTGCCGGGCCCTCAGGGAAGCAAAGAATAGTACCACTGTGACCTATCTACAAGGCATGTCGTAAGAGGCAACTGAGGTAAGGACCTAGGAAAGCTACCATAGGAAATAAAAAAAAATCACAGAAATCAGATGTGCTGGCCTACTTGTAGGCGCATAACTGGCACACTGCACAATTGCTCTTAGGCTCAGATCACACGGAGTGGTTAGCAAGTGCTCGATATGGGGCGTTCAAAGAAGAAGAAGAAAGGTCTATTACTAGAAGCATTGACTTTTGACGACACAATCACCAAACAGGAACTGCTTTCCTGAAGCAATCAAAATGACATGTACACCATAGTGTTAAAAATAGATACTGAAGTTGGATCAGCTACATTCTCAGAATACACTCTGGGACCATTACCAGAGATACTATGATATAGGTCCCAGAGGATGTGGGGATGATTGCTACCTTTACAGGTGTTCATCTCTCGGGCCAAAGGTACTCGGTTCGCTCCCTCGTGGAGCTAGCTGGATATTTTTACAGAGATCCCTGTTCCTAGTTCTATCAGAGACGGGCGACAAAATGTAGTTTTCTTGTTTAATATGAGCACTTAAAAGAACCCTTTGGCAGCTCAAAATGAAGAAGAGCAGGCTTGAAAGTCGCTGCCCAGACAAAATTCATACGAAAAGAATAAAATTAAAATTCCTATTAAAATATCCTCAAAATTACATCGGGTCCCTCGCCAGTGCTACAGAGTTTGTGCACTGCCGCTGAGATTTTTCCTGTGTAAGAAAGAGATCGGAGCACACGTGGCTACTCACCGAAGTGCAATGATGATGGTCCTATCATCAATCAATCAAATTCTGGCAATGGAAGAAGATAATATTGTGTTGTGAAATATAGCTTCTATTTTATGTGTAATTCAAGTGTAGAGCTCAATGGTGTGACTTGATAATGTGAATCATTATAGAGCTAGCTCTAATGTGTACACAAACATGTTTCACCACAAACATTTTGTATTTGTTCAATATAGGCCAAGCAACTGTAGCTTTTCAGAACAAGTATTCCGAGATATTTCCCAATAAGACTTGTCTGCAGCTGAAGATTCGAGAAGTCAGACAGAAAATGATGGCTGTTGTTCAGGTAATTGTTTTGTAATTTCTATTCTTTCTTCTTCGAACCTTAACGCTTCATATCTGCCACTTGTTAACCACTCTGTATGATTTGTATGTGATCTGAGCCTAAAAGCGATTGTACATTGTGCGAGTTATGCACCTACAAGTAAGCCATCACATCGAATTTCTGCGATGCTTTTTATTTACTAGGTAGCTTCCCTAGGTCCTACATCAGTTGCCTCTACGACATGCCTTGTAGGTCACAGTGGTACTATTCTTTGCTTCCTATGGGGTCCCAACATAACACGGGAAACTTGAGGATCTAAATAACAAGTCGAGGAATGCATAGGAACACTCATAAGGAAAGCAAACCTTCATGCAAAAATCAGTCTGAGGTACCATATTATGTACCATAACTACACCTGATTCATAGCGGACAAATTTTTAAAAATGACAGCACCTTCTTCTAAATCGGTAAATTCACTCATACCAAAACCAGTTATTACAAACTGGTCAAAACATGGATAGAATTAAGCACAATACTTACTTAGGTTGACTGGAAGCAAACTACATACATGATGTACTTTTCCTAAAGTAGTTGATTGATTTGACCATCACCATTGCGCTTCGTTGAGTAACCATGTGTACTGCAATCTCTTTCTTACACAGGAAGATCTCAGTGGCAGTGCATGAACTCTGTAGCACCGTCGAGGATCCCCTATGTAATTTTGAAGATGATGAAAATATTTTGTACCAATTTTATTTTTATCTTTCCTATGAATTTTGCATGGGCAGGGCTTTCCAGTCTGCTCTTCTCCATTTTGAACTACCAAGGGTTCTTTTATGTTCTCAAATTGAACAAGGAATCTACATTTTATAGTTCGTCTCTGCCCGCCTGCCCAGCTTGTTCATAGCGCGTTGGACGACGGGTGAGAAGCCCCCTGTGAGTGCGGTTCAAATCCCCGGTCTGGCAGAAAAGCACAGATTCCCCAGATTTACGGTGTTCATGACACCGATCCGAAGGGTCACGATGTCCATGGCACCAAGCCGAAAAACTGAAAGCTCAAGTGTTTCTGGATGGAAAAAAAAATAAAATAGTCTGTCTCCAATAGGACTAGGAGTTTGATCTCACCTATACTGAGATCAGGGTTCTCTGGGAAAATATCTCGATGACTCCACAAGTGAAAGAACCGAGTATCTTTGGTAGGAGATGTGAGCACCTAACTTCTTTGCCGCAGAGACCCTGTAAGTAGTTAAGGGGATTCGGTCTTGAAAATCAAGAATCTATTTTCGTTGTTTTCATATTAATATAAAATTTGTATAAGCATTTTGAAAGAGTATGACTTAGAATAGTAGAAAAAATTAGTAAAAAAAAATGTCAAAGTGTTGCCATGGAAACAATACAAAATGGCAGCCAAAAACAAAATTTCAAATCCCTAAGGCTCTGAATCTAATGAATGTAAATGAATTCTGTTTTCACTCTAAGGTGCAATTGTAATATCTAAAATATTACACATGATTTTTAGGATATATTAAATATTTAATTTTTATAAATTTTTGGTAAAAATTCCCTCAAAATGTGGTCAAAAAAGCTGTTTTTGGGGGGTGTGTTTACACAAAAATTCATAAAAATGTAATATTTAATATATCCTAAAAAGGATCAGTAATTTTGTAGATATTACAATTGCGCACCTAGAGTGAAAACAGAATTCATTTATATTCATTAACTTCAGAGCCTTAGGAATTTGAAATTTTGTGCTTGGCGGCCATTTTGTATTGTTTCCATGGCAACGCTTTTGACTTTTTTTTTTTTTACTAATTTTTTCTACTATTCTAAGTCATAATCTTTCAAAATTGTTATACAAATTCTACATTAATACCAAAGCAAAGAAAATAGTTTCCAGACCAGAGTCCCCCTTAAGACGATAACATGTAGATAGAATAACATCAATAGAATTCATCTATTTGTTTTGAAATGTTTATTTTTATTATTTAATATTTTTTAGAACACTCCCAAGACTCCAACAACACCTTCAGCAGTATCTTCATCCTCTTCCTCGTCATCATCAGAAGTTCAAGATTCCGGAAGAGTACTTCAATCAACAGGATCATCTCCATCTGCTGCAAACCTCCCTGCACAAACTTCTGGTCAAATGAATACTTCATTAAATGTTCCAATGACAACACAAGGAGGACAACCCTTGATAGGTGTCGGCAGGAGATCATCTCCCCTAGCTAAATCTCCTTTAGCTTTCAACAGTGTTCAGTGATTTCTAAAATAAGTTACATTCAACTAGTGACAATTATTCATAGCATTATCATTTCCTCAAATGAGATACTTTATCCAGTCTAACTAAGGATTATATGAAGCGTGGATACCAGTCTTAACTATGGATTATAGGAAACGTTGATACTACATTTGGATTAAGAATCTATGGAACCCTTCATTTGTGTTAAAACTTTTTTGTTTGTTCTGCACTTAAAGTAGATTTGTCTAATTATAACTTGCTTATATTGATGACTAAGCATGCACATTTACATATATGTATGTATGTGTATTTGAGACATGAGAGAGAGAGAAAGCGAGAGAGAAAACATTTATAAGATGTTTAAGATTCAGGTTTTTATGAGGTTTTTATTGACAAGTCTTTCAAGTTATTTTTTGTTATGAAGGATTTTGAAAATTATAAACGGAATTAATTTTCACCTGCATTTTACATATAGGTACAATTTAATCGCATAACAGCTGTGTTGTACAGAGGTACAATTTAATCACATGACAGCTATGTTGTACAGAGGTACAATTTAATCACATAACAGCTGTGTTGTACAGAGGTACAATTTAATCACATGACAGCTGTGTTAGTACAATTTAATCACATGACAGCGGTACAAGCATTTAATCACATGACAGCTGTGTTGTACAGAGGTACAATTTAATCACATGACAGCTGTGTTGTACAGAGGTACAATTTAATCACATGACAGCTGTGTTGTACAGAGGTACAATATAATCACATAACAGATGTGTTGTACAGAGGTACAATTTAATCACATAACAGCTGTGTTGTACAGAGGTACAATATAATCACATAACAGATGTGTTGTACAGAGGTACAATGTAATCAATTGACAGCTGGGGTTTACAGAAGTGTAATGTAATACCTCGAGAGCTGTGTTTTACACAGGTATGTTGTTGTAATCACTTAGCAAATGTGTTTCTGGCGGTTTTAAAAAAATGCAGTGTGTAGCATAATCACGGGACAGCTGTCTTTTGTGCATGTATAGTGTGAACACTAGGGGGTCTCAATGTGCCGAAATGGTTAAGTCATTTGCCTGTCATACTGAAAGTTGTGGGTTCGAATCCAGACCGAGACACATGTGCAATTTTGTCATGAGATCTCTAGGATTGTTGTTGTAGCCATAGATTTCATGCTTTGTGTAATGCTCTCGACAGATGGCATGCCATCTCTGCTGACAGGGACAGCGCCATCTCTGCTGACAGGGACAGCGCCATTGGGGAAGCCCAGTACAATGACGTCAATATTTTGTCATTTGGACCCTTTAGTGTAATCACTTGAGAACTGTGTTTTTATATATGTATAATGTAATCGTATGAGAGCCGTGTTTTACAGAGTTATAATGTAATCGCCTGAGAGCCATGTTTTACTCAGATGTATAATGAAATCACATGACAGCTAATTTTTGCATAAGTATAATGTAATCGTCTGACAGCTGAGGCTTATGTAGGTATAGCATAATTACCTCACAGCTTTGTTTTATTCAGAGGTTCTTTGGGTATATAAGGCAAAGAGGGGGAGGTTTAGAACATTTGGTGACAACAGGTGAAATTCAGGGAAGGAGAGATTGTGGAAGATAGAGGAAGAAGATGTTGGATGGTCTGATATCGTGGCTCGACAAAAGATCAAAGTTAGAACTGCACCAGTGAGAGAGTTGTGAAGAGACATGATCACCTACGCCTGCAGGTATAGCACTTGATTGATTGAACCACATTACCATCTGAATGCAAAGACATTGGTTCTATGCTATATTTGCTTAGCTATGGTCTTTATGCTGCTGTGTTTATAGTTCTTGGAAACCTTCTTCCATCTCAGGTAGATAGATGTTCTCTACACAACCTAGTTTCTGTTTCCGTGTATAGATATTCTTCCATCTCAGGTAGATAGATGTTCTCTACACAACCTAGTTTCTGTTCTCATTGATAGATTATTCTGTACACAACCTAGTTTCTGTTTTCATGTATAGATATTCTGTATACAACCTAGTTTTGGTTTCCATGTATAGATATTCTGTACACAACCTAATTTCTGTTCTCATTGATAGATATTCTGTACACAACCTAGTTTCTGTTTCCGTGTATAGATATTCTTCCATCTCAGGTAGATAGATGTTCTCTACACAACCTAGTTTCTGTTCTCATTGATAGATTATTCTGTACACAACCTAGTTTCTGTTTTCATGTATAGATATTCTGTACACTACTTAGTTTTGGTTTCCATGTATAGATATTCTGTACACAACCTAGTTTCTGTTTCCGTGTATAGATATTCTGTACACAACCTATTTCCAGGTTTAGCTAATATCTGTTGTATTATTTATTTGTTATGTGGGGGAATTAAAGCATCTTTAAGTGGAGACATGCTCTTTTAACCTATGGATAAACCTTGTTTTGGTTATATCAAAGCTAGTAGGCCAACAATATGAAAAATAATAACTAACTAACTTCTTTCTGAGAATCCAATAGTTCTGTTGTTCATTTAGTTGTGATTCTGATCTATTGTTGATTATTGAAATCAAGCTTGTTGTTGACAGATTTCAATATAGTTTTCACTAAACAAGAAATGTTGCAAGTATTTTCTAATGGAAAATAGTTCACAAAAAAAAAAAAAAAAAGATGAACAACAATCGAGATGAAATGACTCAATTATTAACTCTTTTATAAATGTTGAACTACAAACTAATTCCTGCCAGTGAGGGGTTTGTTTTCACAAAGAGGCAGCAAGCAAATGTGAAATATTTTTCCTCTTGTTGATGTAAAATTGCTTAAAACAAAACTGAATATTTCACTTTCTTTTCTGTCTGTGATTTTTGACAAGACATTGTGAAGATTGGTTTCTGGTCCACAGACATTGTGAAGTTTGGCTTCTGGTCCACAGACATTGTGAAGTTTGGTTTCTGGTCTGTAGACATTGTGAAGCTTGACTTATGGTCTATAGACATTGTGAAGCTTGACTTATGGTCTATAGACATTGTGAAGCTTGACTTATGGTCTATAGACATTGTGAAGCTTGACTTCTGGTCTGTAGACATTGTGAAGCTTGACTTATGGTCTATAGACATTGTGAAGCTTGACTTATGGTCTGTAGACATTGTGAAGCTTGACTTATGGTCTATAGACATTGTGAAGCTTGACTTATGGTCTATAGACATTGTGAAGCTTGACTTATGGTCTGTAGACATTGTGAAGCTTGACTTATGGTCTATAGACATTGTGAAGCTTGACTTATGGTCTGCAGACATTGATCCAACAATAGGTGAAAGGTCAAGTAGAATAAGATTGGATACAAACAATACTATTGATGATTTAAAACTGATACGATGAGAGAAACATGCGATAGACCACCAACTTTATGAAAGAATGCAATGTGGTTGTATGAGAGCGAATGAAGAAGTCATAGTCTGAGACAGATCATCAACTTTATGAAAGAATGCAATTTGGTTGTATGAGAGTGAATGAAGAAGTCATAGTCTGAGACAGATCATCAACTTTATGAAAGAAATTGACTGGGTATGTGTGAGAAATAGTGAGATGAAGTATAGCTGAAGTTGATCAGAGTGAGATGAAGAATATCTGAAGTTGATCAAAGTGAGATGAAGTATAGCTGAAGTTGATCAAAGGGAGATGAAGTATAGCTGAAGTTGATTAGAGTGATATGAAGTATAGCTGAAGTTGATCAAAGTGAGATGAAGTATAGCTGAAGTTGATCACAGCGAGATGAAGTATAGCTGAAGTTGATCAAAGGGAGATGTATAGCTGGTTGATCAAAGGGAGATGAAGTATAGCTGAAGTTGATCAGATAGAGATGAAGAATATCTGAAGTTGATCAGAGTGATATGAAGAATATCTGAAGTTGGTCAGATTGTAATAATCATCTATGAATCCAAACTCAGATCTATTAGAATGAGATGGAGAGAAAAAAATAAACAACTTGCCCATGACTGATCCCATTAAGATTCCTTTGTTTCAATTGAAATCATTGAAATGGCAAAAGTACCATCAGCTGTTACTTTGTATATAACTCATGTAGGAAAGATTACTAAACTGTTTTATGTAAATATATATCTGAATGAATGGGCGTGAGAGTTTATACATATCTTCTCTGTATATACCTATATGTATATATTCTTGTACTTATATAAACAAAACTTTCGTTTTTTATGAATGAAAGTAGTTTTATGAATGGAAACAGTTTTTCTTTATGAATGGAAACACATTGTTGAACTCAAACATGTGTGAGATATGTTAACCAACATGAAAAACATTTCCAGTTATCTTATCCTTAGTTTAAATTCTGGTTTTACCTACAGTGCCATCACTGGATCCATTCTTGTGGTTGTTGTCATAAGTCTTTCAGGTATCTGGCATGGAGATTGAAACACAGGTACGGCCTAACCATTACACTTTTTCAACAGTGATACAAAAAAAACAACATAAGTTGGTAACAGATTGATATTGATGATATATATGTTGATTTTTATATAACAACTCTCATTTTCATCTTGATATTATTATTATTATTATTGTTATTATTCTTAATTTTAGATGATGATTGTGATGTGTTTTTTTTTAAAACTTGGATCACGTTGACTTTTGTTTGGATGTTTTAACATTAATGTGAAAGAAACACTCAATTTTGTTTTAGAGAAAAAACAAAACAAGGCAGACATGTATCTTGTCAGTTTTCTTCCTTTGAGTCATACTTCTCATTTGGGGTATCTGTGGCATGGAGGCTAGGTGCTCGCCTCTCCTTCCAACGGTACTCAGTTCACTCCCTATTAAGGAGATCCCTGATAGCAGTGTGAGTGAGATCAAGTTCCTAGCCCTATTAGAGGTGGATGATAAAACTTATATCCCATGTTCAAGTGGAACACGTAAAAGAACCCTAGCAGTTCAAAATCGTTAAGAGTAGGCTGGAAAGCTGCTGCCCGGGCAAAATAGATTAACAAGACTAAAAATAAAATTACTACAAAATATTTTCACCGGCTCGAAGATTCCATCGGATATCCTCGCTGTTGCAACGAAGTTTGTGCACAGCTGATGAGAACTTCATGTGCAAGAAAGAGATCGGAGCACACATGGTTACCCATCGGAGTGCAATGATTAGTACCCATCTATCAATCATGGTTCTCATAGTATGCACTTCTCGCTCTTGAATAAAATATTTTATAACATAGGAGACCACTTATCCCAAACAAAAAAGTCCTCAAATTGTAATGTATTAAAAAAAATCTCTCTTCTCATCTCTCTCCCCCTCTCCTGCCCAATGTGTTAGTAGCACGTTGGATGACAGGTGACAAGCCCCCTGTGAGTACGGTTCAATTCAGCAGGCTGGCAGAAAAGCCACAGATTCTCCAGATTTACAGTGTTCGTGGCACCGAACCGAAGGGTTACGATGTCCATGGCACCAAGCTGAAGAGCTGAAAGCTCAAGTGCTTCTGGATCAGGGGAAACAAAAATTGGATATAGTTAAGACAGATATACTGAAGTAACTTCACTTCCTTATCTTGGATGATGACTGTTAACAGCTGTACTAAGACTGCAGACATTTATAATCAAATGTGGCACAAGTAGCCAGCGTTTCTACCAGGAAGAATGAGAGACATGTATAACCAGGGAGTCGCAAGAAGTATCGATATGCATACCTTTTGACATCTACTTTGAGAGACTGAGCACCTATGGACTTTGTTCAGGGTGTTATGAGGTCAGCTGTAATAACCATTCACTATGTCATATATATAGATATATAGAAATAATATGAGGTCTGCTTGCTATCGCACATTGAGTATAGTCAGTTTTGACGAGTCTCATGAAGTGATGTTTTTGTAAGGGAGAGTAGTATCATGAAACAAGTATAACTTCTGACACACGTCTTTGAATTCAAACTTGGTTTATTAATCAACTATTCATGACATAGTGTATATCTATCGTCCTCCGTCCTATCTCTCGGTCTCTCCCGTTGTT
Organism: Arion vulgaris; assembly: GCA_020796225.1. NCBI lineage: Eukaryota > Metazoa > Mollusca > Gastropoda > Stylommatophora > Arionidae > Arion > Arion vulgaris. The sequence goes on from CM036768.1 coordinate 10,330,664, forward strand.
ATGTTGTTGTTTTTCTGTCCTTAGTTTCTGTCATCACGCTACATCAAACCAATTCCGTATATTACTTCCAAGACGTGCATCATTGGTGTGCAGTTCTGGTATACAGTGTCCCCTTACATTTTTCTATCTGTCTACTTTCCCCTGTCTAGTCCGGTAACTGCTGTCATAAGGTAGGGGAATGGCTGTCCTTTGTCAACTTCATCTACATATATTCATCTCATACTGTTATATGTTACATAGGGACTGCAAGTAATTTCTCCATACCGCTCTGTCCTTGACAACTCACTCAATCTCTTTCATGGAATTGAGTGATATTTCTTGCCATGTGACCTATGCTTACTGGTTATTTTTAGTTGACCCATGTTGCTGGTTATGCACAGCTGACCTATGTCTGCCAGTTATGTCCAGTTGACCTACACCTGCCGGTTACATTCATTTTACCATATCCCATATATCCAATAATTTTACATTTGCTTGATAGTTATCATAGTTATAGCTTTCCTCAATCATGGTTGACTGCATCCCTGAAGGAAATGATAGATGTGAATCTCTCATTTGTGTTAACAAGGTGTTCCTCCTTGTGGTATGTAATACAAGCTTAGACATTTTATTATGGATATAACCTGCTCCCAGAATGTTATCTCCTACACCACATAATTCCAAGAAATTAGTTGCCGGATCAGCATCATGACACATTAAACCAATTAGTCCATAAGTGCTCCGATCTCCTCCTCAGTATGTCTCTCAGCGTGTGGCGACTAATAACAGTTCTTTATTGGTTTACTATTCTTCTTTGGCTACCAACATAGTGTTCTTGTCTAGCTACACCACATTTGACTTTATAAGGGAAGATTGCAGTAGCACTATGTAGCAATGGCGAAACACGTATATAGAGATATAAACACATTTGACTTGGAATTCTTGCAGTCTGGTTAGTGTTATAGATTCACTACTGTTACTTTAATATTTCAAGGAATGACATTAACAAGTAGTACAGTATGACATATATGCAGTTCCCAGGTTAGCGATAAAAAAACAACACTATTTTGCCCTAGGGGTTCAGGCACAATATTTTGTATCAGAACTTACCCTCGAAGCCTTTCATCGTAACTGAGTAATCCCACAAGGCAGCAGAGATTTGAAATCGGTTATCTTTCACTTAAATATGTTATCAACCAAGAATATTGGGCCATTTCTACCCGAACGAACTGGATGTTAATAAATGATACAGAAATATAATGAGACAAAATATGGCCTCTTTAATATTAATATAAAGCAAGATTATATGACACAAAAAAAAACCCTTATCCATTGTGATATTTCATATTGTTTGTGTATATAGTAGAAATACTAGCACCATTACTGTTGGAGAATGGTCTGAGACTTCATTTGTTTTGTCTATCTCACATGTACAGTCTAATGATCCCTTCACATTTCTATACATATGTTACCGCATTATAATGTTACGTAAGTTACTGCTATATATATATATAATGTTACACTTGTAAGTGTCCTATATTTTTATCTGTTGTGATGTGTAAGATGTTTTATATTTTGCACAAATGTTGTCATGCACACGCAATCTGTTACAAAAATGTAAAAAAAGGTGTCAATGTTACGCAGTACTGGAATATAACCAATATCTATTGATGATCAACCAGCACTTTATTCAACATATTTTGTAACTTAACCACAATACATAGATAAAACTCTTGACATTTTTCTTGTTGTGTGTATCTTTGAATATGAATGTTTACTTCTTCTTCGAATGTTCCACATCGACCACTTGTTAAACCACTCTTGTGATTTGTATGTGATCTGAGTCTAACGGCGATTCTACATTGTGCCAGTTATGCGGCCCACAAGTAGGCCAGTATATCTGATTTCTGCGACGCTTTTTATTTACAGCAACAGGTGGAACAATAGATAAGGGGCAGAAGTTGGCGATGGATAGGACACACACAGAGGAGACCTCCTGACAACATCATGAGATAGGTCCTCTGATGGAACCCACAGGGTAATAGAAGTAAGGGAAGACCCAAAAACATCTGGCGGTGGGAGTTGGAAACAAAATGCAAGAAAATGGGGAAAGATTGGAGAAACCTGGAAAAGATGACCTTGGACAGAAGGTCTTGGAAAACTATCATTGCGGACATATGCCTCCCTAAGGGTGAAGAAGAAGAAGAACTGAAATCAAACATGTGCTTAATCTCTATATCAACCAAATCATAAAGAAAAACTACAACTAAATATAGAGCAGTGAATTTATTTGTTCAATAAATATTCAATACTGAGAACAATTGCCAACTAATTTATCACAGTAACACAAAACCTCTAGGAAACTTCTGCAGCATATAAAAATATATCAATCAATTTCTCAAATTGATCTTCTCAATGATAAAATTATATAGAACATTTCAAAACATAAACAATATTAAATAAATTTCTTACTAATTAACTACAAATATATTTGCTCTCCTATCTTCCTCTTTGGGATCTAGTTTCCAGACTATTCGCTTACCTACCATCATGAGTGTGGCCAAAACTTACTGCTGGAAGAGGTTGGCACAAACGGGAAGCAAAAATCATAGGAATTGTATCCTACAGAACTGCCCCCAGTGTGCAGACTTGAGAAGAAAGAGGTTGCCCACATACACTAGCGTCCAAGACAAACGGTATGGCATGGCTGCCTTTATTAGAGAATCCGAAATCCCAATGTACTGAGAACGAAGAGGAGGAACCAGTCTCAGTAGTACTAAACATCTCTCTGCCAGTGTCAGCAGGCAGAACAGACATGGCAGCATATCCTGCAAGATTGTTCTCTCCTGTGTGAGCTGAGAAGCAACATTTGGCCACACCCAGTTGACCTAACAATTAAGCTTTGGGGAAACCTGACAGACCTGAAACTGACCGTTAAGTTTGTGGTCCACAATAAACTAAGCGCATGATCAGAGATTGCTGAAGAGAAAGAAGAATATTCAGTAAGTACACACTCGCCCGAGTTGTTACCTAATTTGGGGTGTAAAGAATAGAACCACTGTTACCTGCCACGCATGATGTAAGAGGCAACTAAGGAGGTTTGGATGAAATCGGATGCACATGTCCTAAACATGTAGAAGTCTATGCGTTTAGGGGCCTACCAAACCAATGTGCAATGTATACACGTTCTTGGCAAAGATCAAACATATCGCAAAGAGTGATTAAAATTGGTCTAAAGAACAAACTCAAAGAAGAAGAAGAAGAGTAAGTACACAGAGAGATTTTGATTGTTGTCGATATTGTATGCCAAGAGTTAAATTATCACATCATTTGGAGATAACACAACTGAAACACAATAATTGCAATATTGAACAAATACATAAATGGAATTACTTGAAATATATAACTTACAAGTTTTACACAACAAACTAATTGGAATACATGTTCACAAAAATTAATAAAAAAGAAGGAAGATAAAATTTATTTTACATAAAATGTAAAGGAACCCTTTTATACCACATGGTATATAAGGGCAATACAGTGTTAAGCTCATATTTTCGTTGACCGTGGGCACATGATGAGTGATGGGGTCAACATCAAACTGGCCGCCTTTAGTTCCCAGTGCGTTTCTTCTTCTTCACCTTTCAACTCCCAACGGAGCACAGGTCTTCAACAAACTTCTTCCAGCTCTTCCTCTCTTGCCATCCCTTCCAATTCTTTCCATGTTTTACCTATCCTTTTAATATCAGCCTCCAGCTCTCTTCTCCAGGTCTGTCTAGGCCTTCCCTACTCCTCATTCCTCGGGTTCCAAAATAGGGCCTGTCTTGCAATGTTTCCGGTCGGTCTTCTCAATGTATGTCCTATCCATTGCCAGCTTCTCTTTCTGAGCTCTTTCTCAACTGGTATCTGCTTTGTTCTTTCTCTGAGTTCCTCGTTCGTAATCTTATTATACCATCTCAGTCCCTCAATTCTACATAAACATCCATTTACAAAGGTCTGCAGTTTTCTGATGGTTTTCTTTGTTGTCTTCAATGTTTCTGAGCCACTTCCCTGTGCTTTTCCTGGTACCCAATTGAGGCTGGGTCGACCTGAGAGCCATACGGTCAGAACAAATTCCTTGTTTACGTGTATCAATGAAATATCTGAGTCACTAAATTCCACCTTGTACAAAGCGCATAAGGAGGCTCGTTCCAGGTGCCTTTTTTCGACCTGATGCCAGAAGGCAAAACAAGGATAGTGAATAGCTAGACAGTCAAATATGGTAGAAAAATATATAGCAAGATTTGTGCAATTGATAAATCAAATTTTATACAAAATGGTTAAAAGTGCACAAAACAAATCATACATAACTAAGAAATATTAACTCTTTCTCTACTAATAACTGATTGATCAGCCACAAGAACATCTACAAAAGTACTACTCTGAATAAATATTCAGGCAAACTCACAGTGCAGATTTGTTTGGTTTTTTTTCAACTCAATTTTTAACATAACTATATATGGAAAAATGAAGTAGTATTCCTTTACACTTTCATAATAATCAAGAGATATTTTATAGACATGAGTTGTCTGCCTGCCCTGCGTGTTCGTAGCGCGTTGGACGACGGGTGACAGGCTTCCTGTGAGTGCGGGCTCAATTCCGCAGGCTGGCAAAAAAAAGCCACAGGTTCTCCAGATTTACGGTGTTCGTGGCACTGAACCGAAGGGTTACGATATCCATGGCATCGAGCAGAAGAGCTGAAAGCTCAAGTGTTTCTGGATCGCAAAAATAAAAAATAGACATGAGTTATTTGGTATTCTCTATTTTCTTCTACACATACATATTTAACTCTTTCCACGCTTTAAGCCGCACACTGCGCCATAGAGTTGCTTCCTTATAAGAAGTCTTTCTAGTTTTACTTCTACTGTTTTACTTATACTACTTTTCAACCTTGTTATTCTATTGGGTTGTCCAGTTTTCTTCAATTTAGTATATAATAATATATATATGTTTATTTATTGACAAGTAATAGGGATCGTTTATTTTTAAAAAAATTATTTTTACCTCCTTTGAATTAACTGCTAAAAAATTGAGGAAATAACTGCGCGTGGAAAGAGTTAACCCTTTCACCTGTCGAGCGATATACTGGTCAATTCAGTATACATACATGCGTCCGGGAGTAACAAAAATGACAGAGTGAAAGTTCACGATTATTTTACAAGCAGACTTGAAGCGTTAGTGCTTGAGGCAGTATTATAATATTTAGTTATTATTTTCTTGGGCTGAAACTTTGTCAAATGTGACCTTTTTCTTGTAAACAGTTACATGGAACACACATTAAAATAAATTTATTGTTGAATTTTAACAGTTTAAAGTCAACTAGATGCGAGCAAGTTGAAGTTTGGAAACCTGCAATTTTTAAAAAATTTATTGGTTTCTTTCACTTGCTTTCCACTCATGTTTCAAATTTTAAGATTTTATATTCATCACCAATTATCGTAACATAATATATCAATAACATCCAATTATCGTTAACATAATATATTCAATGACATCCAATTATCGTTAACATAATATATTCAATGACATCCAATTATCGTTAACATAATATATTCAATGACATCCAATTATCGTTAACATAATATATTCAATGACATCTATTATACTACTAAAACAAACAATTACAACATAATTATTCATAATTTCATTGTCTGAAATAATATTTCAATGACAATTTCGTAACATAATATATTCAAGATCAATTATCGTTAATAATATATTCAATGACACCCAATTACGTTAACATAATATATTCAATGACATCCAATTATCGTTAACATAATATATTCAATGACATCCAATTATCGTTAACATAATATATTCAATGACATCCAATTATCGTTAACATAATATATTCAATGACATCCAATTATCGTTAACATAATATATTCAATGACATCAATTACGTTAACATAATATATTCAATGACATCAATTATCGTTAACATAATATATTCAGACATCAATTATCGTTAACATATATTTAATGACATCCAATTATCGTTAACATAATATATTCAATGACATCCAATTATCGTTAACATAATATATTCAATGACATCCAATTATCGTTAACATAATATATTTAATGACATCAATATCGTTAACATAATATATTCAATGACATCCAATTATCGTTAACATAATATATTCAATGACATCCAATTATCGTTAACATAATATATTCAATGACATCTATTATGTGATACCTACTACAAACAAAGCAAACACAAAACATTCGTGTACACAATTCTTGCGTCTGAAAACAATTTATATTAAATTTCAGTAACACATAAAAAAACAACTGTCGTTACTGCCTGTGTAATACCGCTTTTTAGGGCGGTGTAGGACGAGGGACATGAGCCTGAGGAATTTAATGGTCGCATGGCTAGTACAGCCACTGAGAATCTGTTCTGGTTAGGATTTTTCTCTATGCTCTGACAGAAAAAAATCTTTACCTTACCGGGGGTCGAACCTGAGTCCCCAAATGGTAGCCCACGATCTAATCCATTCTTTCAAAATATTTTATTTACAAGTATAGTTAACAGAAGTGTTGGAGGCAGGCGGCTCGTCATTAGGGCCAGTGGGGCCTGACCCCACAAAACCAAAAGGGAATAACTTCCAGGAATAGACAAATAATAGTAAATACTCCAAAACCATGATTTTTCTGAAAATGTGTGTCTGGCCCCACCAAGGAAAATGACCACGAGCCGCCACTGGTTGGAGGTGTTACAATAAATAGTTATTTACAAGCATATAAATTAAAACAGATGAGTCTAATCATCTTTCTGACAAAGACATGCACAGCCTCGCTTGATCCAGTGCTGAACAGGTTTCATTGTGGGTAGATTAATTGCCAAAACAAAGTTAGTTGAATGTCCGGTTGTGGATAGAACACCTTTACGTTCACTGGTCTTGTATACTGGACACTTATAGCGTTGCTTAGTCTCATCAATCTCATCCATACGTTTTGGAACTAACCAAACAATGGGTACTGGTTCATTCAGAACTTTTGGTGTCTGCTCTTCTAGACAGCCCCTTAGGTGCAGAAAATATATAAAACAAAATGAAAAAACTGACAATGATACATACATAGAATAAATTAAAGAGAGAGCAATGTAAAATAATAACTTATTTTTTAATAATTTTGTTATTAATAATTTACACTGACTATCACAGAGCGCCACATTGAAAAAAGTATGATGAGTACAGAGCAAGAAAAAGACCATGAAAAAGGTGGAGCAACGGAATCAAGAACAGTCTTAGAAAAATGAATAACAACTTACAAAGTGTCTTGGAACAAGCACACACACAAGTTCACTATATTTCCTCCCCAACACTTCTATAAAAAAGAAAAAAGTAAATGGTGGAAAAGAAGAACAAATAATCAGCTCCAGATTAGAGGATGTAGGTAAAGGGATCAGGCATACCTGTCAATGTTGTTACTACACAGCATTATCCATACAGGAGAAGACTGCAGTAAAAACTATGTTATGATTATTAGGGCCATTATGATGTTTTTGTTGCAGTCTATATGTAGTGTAGAGAGCGCGTAGCGTAGTTGTTAGTGAACTCGCTTCTCAAGGCTGGTGGTCCGGGTTCAGCTCCATAGTGGGCGTGGAATTTTCCCGGGCCGCGACGGCTCTCAGGTCGACCCAGCCTCAATTGGGTACCAGACATGCTCTGGAAAAGTAAAGGTGGCCGGCATGATGCTGACCACATCACCCATCGTGTGCCGATGGTCAATGAAAATACAGGCCTAACACTGTATTGCCCTATATACCACAAGGTATGAAAGGGTTCCTTATATGTAGTGTGCTGTGAAAGCAGTGAAATTCTTCACTCCTGTTGTATCCTTTGCTTGATAAAGGCATTTTGGTCGAAACGTTGCTATGTATTGTTATTGTTTTTGTATTTTGTAAAACTACAGTACTTTGTTTTTACGTGTTTCCCATTACTAAACAGCATGAAGGCGGCCTATTAATTTAATGTCAGAAAATAAAAACCACAAACTTACCAGAACTGAAAAATATATCCTCATGACTAAGAGACTAGGAAGTTGGCCTGGGAAACGAGCTGGTGTACATTTAGGAAATAAAGTATGATGAAAGTACACAAACTTTTAAACTCCTTGTGTACCAAACACAACACTATTTCGTATGACAACAAGCAGCATGACAATGGAGGTACTGACGGTGACCAATGCACTACTCTGGCTAGAGTCACAAAACTACACTCATGCGTGCATTCTGAGTGACTCATTGAGTATGATCCGAAAGGTGGAGGCCGGTTCGGTGCGCAGGCAATATACTGAATCACTGCAGGCGTCAACAATTTGCAGAATTACACTTGTCTTTGTTCTGGGGCACATGGGTGTCGTTGGCAATGAGAGAGCAGACAGACTGGCTGGCTCTGCCGCTATATCAGAGGGCCAGCCAATGGACAGAGCTGACATCGTGAACGCCCTCATAGAGCGTGGCCGCAGAGAAGACCTTCATCTAAACCAATCCACGTCAACTACTATATTGTGAGAACTGGGTTTGAAGATTGGTGTGGCAAGAAAAGAACGGTACAACAAGTATACGAGTCGGCTCATCAATCAAAATAGAACTGGTACGGTCAGTCGCTGGACGCTGTTGGAGATATTGCGAAGGAGATCGGAGCACCTATGGAGATGTCCGGAGTGCAATGAAGATATTCCAAACTGAAACTGAAACTGAAACACAACACTATGTGGCTTTGGGTTGGACACCTTTTTTACCAGGAGCCTCAATAAAAGACTTTTTTTTTCTCTAAAAACAAATGGTTTGCAGAAACATGGCATTTGTCCTGGTCCGCTAAGTGTTAGACACTCAGATAGCAAATAACATACCACACAACAAATCAGAAACAGAAGTATCAGACATTGAAGATTTCATTTCAATCTGTTCATATGGCAATATAATCTTGCTGTAAGAATCATGTGTTGAGCAATTGTGAAAACTGATTATTGGTTACTGTACCAAGTCATAGCACTCCGGGAAGACCCATAGGTGCTTAGTCTCCCCCAAAAGATGGAAAAGGGTATAAAAGGGTTTTAAAGCCGAAGGATTGACTTCATTGCACTGGACTTTACCCCATATGGCTCGGTCCCTCTCCGCAGAAATGGCACACCACCTGCAGAGAGTATTGCACAAAGCACGAACTTCATAGCTCCGGCAACAATCCTAGGGGTCTCTAGAAAAAATGCACTCGTGAACAGAAGGTTGTGGTCCGGGTTCAACCCATGACCTTGACTGGCAAGGCAAAGGGCTTAACCACTCAGCCACAGATGCATACTGATGGTTCCTTTGGCTTGCTGGCTAAACACACTCCTCTCTGCTTCTCGAGCACACATAATTACTTTGACACAATTCAAATAGCAAATGTGTAGATAATTAAGATTCTAATCAAACTGTCTTCTTTCTAAACCGTTTTTGTCCAAACTTCCTCTTATATCTACTTCTCTTATATCCTCTATCTCTTCTTCTATATACATATTTCCTTGTTTAGTCCACTGGAACTGAAAAACCTCTAGCAAATACAAAAGCAATTACTATCGTTTGCACTCAGGTTTTCAGCAGTGACACTCATTATAATAAAGGTATAAAACACAACTCAAATAACATCAACAGAAGCAGCTACAATAAAGTTATAACAAAAGAACCGCCCGAGTGATTACCGGGGCCCAAATTGAGGTGTAAAGAATAGAACTCTGTTGCCTGTCATGTATGTTGTAAGAGGAGACTAAGGAGGTTGGAAGTGGGGCTAGCTACCCCACACCATAAAAACACTAGATGGTTACAGAACGGAGAGCGAACCGAGTAAACGCTGGCTGAAACCGACACATCAGCGAAGGATAAGCACCAGAGCTCCAAATGGTGCTGAAGATGTGACGTAAAACACAACAATGCTAAGGCTGCATGAATCAGATTTCCACATGAATAGAATTTATGGGGAGATCTGGTACATCGGTCTGGGCGTGATCGCCGCAGAGAGAGATAACAAAAGAACTCAAATAACAGCAATAGGAGCAGCTACAATAACGTTTTTACTTACTGTTTCTTATCCCAACATGCACCATCCAAGAACAAACCATAAATATAAGCACCATCAGAGGGGGCTTTCTCCATCCGGTCATGGACCAGCACCTACAATATAAAAAAATGAGAAATAAAATAAGACAGACTACAAGTTTGAGAGTTGCAATAACATAATGGCTAGATCACTTATTTCATAAACATGTTGGTTCAAAAAATCAAATTTCTCAGCTGAAGTCGACGTTGAAAGGTATAAATAAAAATGTTTTTACACTAGAACTTTCTATCTTATATTATTCGATTGAAGCCATGGCACAGCGGAGGGCATTAACATGTGTGCTCTGTCCTCTGTTGCAGCAGCCATCCCAAAGTTCACTTGCTCACCGTACCCATGAGAAGTTGATTAGTATATCTTATCTCTCTCTCTACCTCAAAGATAACACTGTCTGGCATGTCCAAATTTAATTTCGAATTCTCACAATCGGCCCAGTGCCTGTGACTCGCCCATATCACACAAATGAGTGTGCATCGCATTGATGACATCGGCTCTGTCCATACTTCTGCCAGATTGAGTCTGGGCATTGTTTGCAAGAAAGTCAGCACGTTCGTTGCCCTGCACTCTAGCATGTCCAGGTGTATACAATCAAATCAGTGTCTTGAGATGTGACCTTCGAATGCTGCCCATCCATTCCGCATGCAGACTTCCAGATTCAATCTTTTGAAGCATATTCATTGAGTCTCTCGCTCTCGATCACCGCCCAGACCGATGTACCAGATCTCCCCATAAATTGTATTCATGTGGAAATCTGATTCATGCAGCCTTAGCATTGGTGTGTTTTAGTCACATCTTCAGCACCATTTGGAGCTCTGGTGCTTATCCTTCGGCGATGTGTCCGGTTTCAGCCAGTGTTTGCTCGGTTCGCTCTCCGTTCTGCAGCCATCTAGTGTTTTTACGGTGTGGGTAGCAAGCCCCACTCCCAACCTGCTTAGTCGCTCTTATGACATGCGTGGCAGGTAAAAGTGGTTCTATTCTTTCCACCCCAATTTAGGCCCCGGTAACCACTTGGGCGACATTGAGTCTTATATAATTTATATGATATGATATAACTTACTGATGTGTTGGGCAGGCCTGTAACAGGTCATAAAGCTGGTGGTATATGTATACGGTTATGAGAATATTGTTTATGTGGTATAGACAGTGTGTCTGCTGATTGTGTCTCTCTGTTCTGTTGCTGTCTCTGCTGATTGTGTCTCTGCTGATTGTGTCTCATGCTGCTGAATGTGTCTCTGCTGATTGACTCTCTGCTGATTGTGTCTTTGCTGCTTGTGTCTCTGCTGATTGTGTCTCTGCTGATTGACTCTCTGCTGCTTGTGTCTTATAAAATGAAGACCTGATCCAGTCTTAAAAGTGGATGGCAAGCATTATATTTTATATGACATTCCTGCGCCTGTGTGGTGCCGGAGCCCACAAGGGAAGCAAAGAATAGTGCCTTCTAGTCGAAACGTTGCTGTATATTGTTTTTGTACCTTGTAAAACTACAGTACTTTGTTTCTACGTGTTTCACTATTGCTACAGTTTTGCAGTCTTTCTTATATTATCAATATTGCTAAGACTTTGTTTCTAGATTGCCCTTTCACTAATTTCTATGTTTACTTTTCTCTCTCTTCTCTCCAATTCATTCTAAGACTTTTTATCACTTTGTTTCACCAACATCAGACAATGTACATGTGACGTGTTTCACTATTGCTACAGTACTTTGTTTCTACGTGTTTCACTATTGCTACAGTACTTTGTTTCTACGTGTTTCACTATTGCTACAGTACTTTGTTTCTACGTGTTTCACTATTGCTACAGTACTTTGTTTCTACGTGTTTCACTATTGCTACAGTTTTACTGCAGTCTTTCCTTATATTGATGCAATGGTTGTAGAAGACTATTTTTGATGCAGATTGACCCTGCTAGTTACATGCATAATTTCTATTGGTTTTACTTTTTTCTCTCTCTCTCTCTCGCAATCGTTCTTAAGCCGTTTTTTATCACTCTTTTATGATATATAAACAGCCAAACATCAAGAACGGAATGTACATGTACAGTCTTCAGTACCAATTGGAGCTCAAGTTCTTATCCTTCTATGGTGTGTTCGGTTTCAACCAGCGTTTACTGAGTTCGCTCTTCGTTAGCCTTTTGCTGTCCCTAGCCAAAATCCACAAGGCAGCAGGGTGCTATTTTCTTTCAGGGCAGCGACCGAGACGACCTGCCTCCCGAGTTGATGAGAGACATCTGCCCAGAGGTTATACTGTTTACATCTTTAGAGAACAACTTACAAACAAACATCTGCAAAAGAAGGAAATATATCAACTAATGTACACAGCAGAAGAATAATGATCCTAAACTAAAAAAACTCAAAAAAGGGTCTAAAGTCGAAGGATTGACTTAATTGTGCCGGGTTTTACCTCATATGGCTCGGCCCCACTCCGCAGAAATGGCACGCCACCGGCCGAGAGTATTGCACAAAGCACAAACTCTGTAGCTCCGGTAACATTCTTAGGAAAAAAAGCACTTGTGAACAGAACGGCGAGTTGAGTAATTCAAACACACAACTTTCAAAACGAAAGCCAAACGCTTAGAAACCCGTGTGTTGCCGGGGGCCCTGAAGGAGAGCAAAGAATAGTAACACTGCGACCTACAACACTTGTCGTAAGAGGCAACCTAGGTAGGGACTTAGGGAAGCTACCCTAGTAAATTAAAAGTGTCACAGAAACTGGATGTGCTGGCCTACTTGTAGGCGCATAACTGGCACAATATACAATCTCTCTTAGGCACGGATTACATCCAAATCAAAAAGAGTGGTTAACAAGTGGTCGATGTGGAGCTTTAGAAGAAGAAGCACAAAGCACAAACTCCGTAGCTCAGGAAACATTCCTAGAAAAAAATGGACTCATGAACAGAACAGTACGGTAAGTAATTCAAACCTTCGAAATGCAAGGCAAAGGTTTAGCCAGTTAGCCACAGAGACCGGCAATCTTATGTTAAACTAGAATTTCTTCACTAGATCAACTTACTTCAAAATCAAATGCAAGTGTATCAATTGGTATTGTGTATTTCCTAGCAAAGTTCTGCATCACTCCGGTAAGGAAAGCTTGAGTAAAGTAAAATCCAGATACCCAGAAATCTTCTGGTTTGCCATTATCGTACCACATCTTCAAAAAAATCGAAAAAGAAAGATTTTATCTGTAAAACATGACAAAATAATATAGGAGAATATAGATTACAATAGATATAGATAGAGAACAATTTAATGGTTCGGCCACACAATCAGATTGCCAACAGACAGTGCGCCTCAAAGAGCAATGCTCATTTTTCATTGTATCTCCAATAAAATACATCCATGCAAAAAATGGACCTTAGAGATAACAGGGGCAACGAAAGACACTGTTTATGAAACGCACACAAAAGCATGTTCTAGAAATCTCTTCATATCCTGAACCTCTAAGGCAAATCAGTTTTGGAGAAAAGAAAGAAAGACAAGCCACATAGGGAGGCTCGCTCTAGGTACCTCCTTTTCGACCTGACAGCAAAGACAAAACAGGATTAGAGAATAAATAGATAGATAGATAGATAGATAGATAGATAGATAGATAGATTACAATATTTTAGGCCTTTTACCTATACTAATTAGCAAGCTTAATTATCCAGCATGGATAATGGTCTGAACACAAAAGAATAATAACTTATGTGAGAATATATGTTATTTTTTTCAAAAAGGTTGACAGAAAAAAACATCAGTTTGAAGCTCATCATCATCAAATAGCTTGTCCTGAGCAGAACTTTGCCACCCCAACAGTCCTCCAGAATTTCTCTCTCTCATAGGCCAGATGTCCTGCCTCTGCAGCCGTCATGTTCAAACCATCAGTTACATCCTGAATTCATCTTCTCCGTGGTCTTCCTCTTCTTCTCTTTGCCGGTATGCCTTCTTTAATGATGGTCTTCTGCCCGTCTGCCCAGCATGTTTGTAGTGCATTGGACTACGGGTGACTATCCCTCTGTGTGTGCGGGTTCAATTCCGCGGATGGCAGAAAAAGCCACAGATTCCCCAGATTTACAGTGTTTGTGGCACTGAACGAAGGGTTACGATGTCCATGACACCGAGCCGAAGAGCTGAAAAGCTCAAGTGCTTCTGGATCGGGAAAAAAAAATGATAGTCTTCTCCAGACCCCGTACCTTTTTCTTGTCCAAAATATTTCAATTTTCTCTTTTTTATTTGCAGCATCAGCCAGTTTTCTTTGATTTTGAGTTTTTTCTGGATAGATCTTTTTGAAATCAATAAAAACAAATAATTTTCAAACCTGCAGAAACTTCAATCTGTCTAAAAAGTCATTGATGTAACTGCCCAACGGCTTGAGTGATGGGTATGAATGTTTTGTCCACATGGCTGGTTGTCTTCCTATGAGAAGATTGCTAGCCAATGCCTCTAGTTCTGCTGACATCACCACCAGGCCCTTTATAGCTTTCTGAATGTTTTGAAGGCTGGACCGTATTACGGCCAGAAGTCTGTAGGAATAAAAAGAGAAAAATCTTAAACGTGACCAGTATGCATAGAAAGGTTTTGAGGAAAAATGAGTTATAGAAGATGCATCAAGGTGAGGCTGAAAATAACAGTAATAGATTTAGAGTAAAGAGAGTTCTAGAAAGTAAGTCAGGGTAATGAAGAATATGGTAGCAAGAGACTTAGGAGAAATAAATAATTAATCATATAGATCAATGGAAAAAAATAATGTCAAAGAATGTGACCACTGCCACAGGATGGTGATGTTCATGCCAAACTTTTTTATGCAACTCTGTTGAAATGTACGTTTAATGATTTATTTTGTTATAAATTTCTTGCCGTCATGTTCTCCTTAGTCTGGCACACTTTCCAGAACTCTCTTCACCCTCTACTTCTTCTTCTTTGAACGCTCCATATCGACCACTTGTTAACCACTCTTTGTAATTATTTTATGTAATCTGAGCCTAAGAACAATTGTACGTTGTGCCAGTTATGCGCCTACAAGTAGGCCAGCACATTAGATTTCTGCGATGTTTTTTATTTACTAGGGTAGCTTTCCTAGGTTCCTACCTCAGTCATTTCTTACGATATTACCTTGTAGGTTGCAGTGTTACTATTCTTTGCTCCCTTGCAGCCCGGCAACATACGGTGTCTCTTTACCCTAGCTATATTACCATTATTTTTCGTCTCACCTTGATGCACTTCCTATAACTATATTTTTCTAAGTCTCTCTGGCATTTATAAATTATCATCTTGATTGTTAAACCGCTCCATTTGTATCCATCTTTACTTTATCTACCTTGCATTAACCCTTTCGGTGTTACATACTTTCTGAAGGTTGGGCTAAAAATAGCTACTCTTTGTTTCTAGATCACAAACATGAATGTATACCTATAACAGTGACAGTAGCAATATATAACGTGTTAACACGTCTTTAGCCCACAGAGGAAAAAACGTATATATACGTCTTTAGCAGTTAAAGGGTTAAGTGTTAACTTACTTGTTAAACCTTTCCATTTCTTGCACTAGAACAGTGTTCATACTTTCAGCATAGACTACTGGGTACTTGACGACTGCAGCCTCGATGTCATAATCTTTGGGCAACTGGAGAAAAACCAAATGTATTGTCACATAACTAGTTTTTCTGTCTTTATTTCGTTATTTGTTTTTAGTCACATATTTACATTTATTTTTAACCTTTGTAATATCTTTGTCAAAGTCTATATATGGTCATCTGTGACATTCATCACTTTTGTTGTATCGTTTGCTTGATAAATGCCTTTTGGTCGAAACGTTGCTGTGCATTGTCATTGTTTTTGTATTTTATAAAACTACAGTACTTTGTTATTACATGTTTCGTCACATATTTCCAGAACATTTAGAATAATTATAACAAGTATCAAAACTAAACCAAACTGATACAACATCTCCTATAGCCCGTCCCTTAGTCAATATCGGGCCTTGCTGTATGTTATTGCTTCGCAGTACTTGTGTCTTCTCTTGGCTGATTTTAAGAACAACCCGTTGCACGGTTTCTTCCAGGGCATTTACTTTTTCCTGCATGTCTTGTAGTCTGTGTGAGAGCAAGACAAGATGATCTGCAAAGTCCACGTCATATATTTTGACATAAGTGTCCACTGAATGCCGTTTCCATACCTGGCATATGCTGTACGTGTAATACAATCAAGTATCAGCAAGAAGAGGATGGGGGACAGCAGGTATCCATGTCTAACACCAGTACTGACCTTGTACTCCTTGGACAGTCTTCTAACGTGAGTAACCTGGTACACAAGCCCTTTGTACAGTTGCTGGATGATGTTAAGTCTTCTCTGATACCCCATAGTCTTTCAGGAAATTCCACATTGATTTCCTTGCTGTGCTGTCAAATGCCTTCTCAAAATCCATAAAACACACATATAGTGGAGTTTGTCTGCCCGAGTGGTTACCGGGTTGTAAAGAATACACCAAATAAACCAATTTGGGATGTAAAGAATAGAACCACTGTTACCTGCCACGCATGTCATAAGAGGCGCTAAGGAGGTTTGGCTTAAATCGGATGCATGTGTCCTAAACGTGTAGTAGTCTATGCGTTTAGGGGCCTACCAAACCAATGTGCAACGTATACATGTTCTTGGCAAAGATCAAACATATCCCAAAGAGTGATTAAATTGGTCGTAAAGAACAAACGCAAAGAAGAAGAAGAGTGGAGTTTGTCACTCCATTGTTTGTTCTACGATGATTCTCTGGGTGGCTATTTGGTCATTACAAGATCTGTCTTTCCGGAATCCAGCATGTTCATCTCTAAGCCTCTGATCATTACCAGTCCCTAATTTATTCTTTCACAATCTGTTAGCTTTTGCTGAAAGTAAATTCATTTATCTAAAAATGACAATATACTTCATCAGATTTCCTTAAAAAAAATTGTGAGGGAAAGTCAATAAGTAAGCCACAAATGGCTGTAGAAAAATAACTAAACATGATAACAACTTGAAACCAGTTTATTTTTATACATACATTGTCCCTTTATTTCTCAACATAATTTCCACCAACATTGATGCACTTATCCCATCGTTTTATCAGTCCTCCCAAACCGACTGCATAGAACTGCGGGCTCTGTTTTCTAAACCACGTTTTCACTTCACATTCAACTTCGCGTCATTCACAAAATGTCTCTCGCCAAGGTAGGTTTTCAGTGGACCAAAAGGTGGAAATCGCTAGGGGCTAAGTCGGGACTGTAAAGTGGATGTTCCAGAACTTTCCACCTTAGTTGGTTAATTTTCTGCTGAGTTAATCAAGCCGCATGTGGTCTGGCATTGTCATGAAGAAGCAACACTCCTCTAGTCAGCAGTCCTGGACGTTTTTTCGAATTGCATCATGAAGCACCGATAGATCTTCACAGTACGATTTGGAATTCACATTGTCACCTTTCTTCTTGAAATTGGTTAAAACATTCTTGACAATCCCAGAACACGTCAGCATAACCTTCCTGTTGATGGCGTAACCTTGAATTTTTGGACACAAGGCAAAGAAGGATGTTTCCACTGCATAGAAGCACGCTTTGATTTGGGCTGGTAGGAATGCACCATGATTGATCCCCAGTAACAATCCTGTTCAGCATGTCTTCTCCTATCGACATATCGACAGAGATGATGCAGGGACAGGCCAAATCGGTTGATTTTGTGTTCCTCCTTCAATTGTCTGGGTACCCACATTGAGCACACTTTCTTCAATTTCAATTGATCATGCTTTATGCTGTATGCTGAACCATGTGAGCACCCTATTACAGATGCTATAGAGTCTATCGCTACTCGCCTCTCACCTCTAATCTTCTCCTCCACCCGCTGCATAGATGCTTCTGCTGCAATCTAAACAGGACGACCAGATCAGATTTCATCAGCAATTTTAGAGCGTCCTTGAGAAATTTATTTACCCAGCTGCACACCGCTTTATGGGACAAACATTTGTCAGCATAAACAGGAAGCATTTCCTTATGAATGTCCTTTGCAGGCAGTCATTTTCCCACAAAAAACGTGCAACAACACGTTGCTCTTTGGTTGTACCCTCCGTAAGTACATTCGCCATTTTGTTTATGCGCTGCGCATGAGCATGAAACACATAGCGACACCTGGCGAACGGGAATATAAAGTTCGATGTTGCTGTCACCTAATGACACCTTTAGAAAACACCAACTACATTTACCTACCATTCCACAGAACTTTGTGGCTTACTTATTGACTCGCCTCGAGTTTGCCCGTGTGGTGCGCGCCAGCATTGGAAGCAACGAATAGTGCCACTGTGATTTACAAGGCATTTCCTAAGAGGTGACTGATGTCGGACTTAGAGAAGCTACCCTGGTAAATAAAAAACATAGCAGAAATCGGATGTGCTGGCCTACTTGCAGGCGCATAACCGGTATAATGTACAATTGTTCTTAGGCTCAGATCACATACAAATCTCACAGAGTGGTTAACAAGTGATCAATATGGAGCATTCGAAAAAGAAAAATGTAGTAGTTAATGCGTTATGCTAACAGTGCCAAACTTGGGCACTGACAAACGAACAAGAAGGGAAAATTACTACAGGTGAAATGAGATGCTTGAGGAAAGCAGTAAATAAAACAAGAGACTGTAAATGAAATGCGGAAATTAGAAGAATAGTCGGAACAACACCTGTTGTTAGATCCATTGAAAAACAGTGACTCAAATAGTTTGCCACTTGGTGAGAATGAACCCGAATACACCAGTTGCAAGAGTGTTCAACCTGAAAATGGAATCATGAAGAAGAAGGGGCAGACCAAGAAAAAAAGATGAATTGATGAAGCTACAACATCTTAAAACTTAACGATACCACAGCATATCAAGCAACTGAGTGCATACTGTCTCTAAACCTATCATCAGTTAAACCTGCGACGGCAAAAAGCAAAGAAGGACAAAAGAATAAAGACTTAATATGTTAAGTATGTGTGACATGTTTGAAATGAGCGAAATGAATGTTAAATGGGACATGTGTTCAGTGTGATATTTCAGTTGTAATGTGTTTCACATGTGATATGTCTTTAACATAAAGTGTTTCAAGTGTGTGTGGTGTGTATTCTGAGAGATGACATACGTATGTCTGCTTGTATTCAGATCAGTCTGATTTCATCACAACTGTATTTTAAAAACCTTTTAACAGTTTAATTTTGCAGTACTGAATTACATGCCCATGATTCTTGACTCACCTTAGAAAGAATGTCAGTAGCAATATCAGCTAAAGCCTCATCTGTGCTACCTCCACTTCCTGATTGTCCTCCTTGGGTGAGTAAAATACAGTCAAAAAGAAGCTGGACTTCCTGCAGTTCCCGTGAGATTTCTACATTTTCGTGCATACCAAATATCTCTGGGTGCTGGGCCACTGGAAGACTCTAAAAAATATCAGAATAAACACAATATATGTTTGTTGTGACTTTCCATTTTTTTTTTCTTTTCCTTATTTAATATTATGATTGGTGTTGCTGATCATATCTCTTCACACCATCTTCTTCTTCTGCATTCTCACTAGATTGGGATTTTGGATTCTTTAATAAAGGCAGCTGTCTGCCTCAGATTACCAGCCACGCCATACAGTTTGTCTTGGACGCTAGTGTAAGTGGGCCATCTCTTTTTCTCAAGTCTGCATACTGGGGGCAGTTCTGTAGGATATAATTCCTATGATTTCTGCTTCCTCGTTTGTGCCGACCTCTTCCCGCAGCAAGTTTTGACCACCCTCGTGATGGTAGGTCTGATTGGCGACCGCAGAAACCGTTATCCCATTCCTCATTGTGAGAGGTCGTTGCACCATGTTATGCACCTTACGGCCTGGTGCATCCGCTTTCTGCAAGCATTTGTTTCGGATTAGCATTCCTAGCGGACACATGCATCCGATTTCAGCCAAACCTCCTTAGTTGTCTCTTATGACATGCTTGACAGGTAACAGTGGTTCTATTCTTTACACTCCAAATTTGGGCTCCGGTAACCACTGGCCTCACACTATCCTACTTTCCTTTTCATCATCATCATCATCATCAAATATCTTGTCCTGAGCATAACTTTGCCACAATAACACTCATTTGGAATTTCTCTCATTGGCCAGATGTCCCACCTTTGCAGCCATCATGCTCAAATCATTAGTTACAATGTGAATCCATCTTGTCTCTGGTATTCCTATTTGCCAGGATGTCTTCTTCCTTAATGGTCTTCTCTAACCCTTTGTGTCTCTTTATATGTCCAAATACTTCAATTTTCTCAGTCTTATTTGTAGCATCAGCCAGCTTTCTCTAGTTTTGAGTTCTTTCTGGATAGATCTATTTGTTCTTTTCTCTGTCCATGATATATGGAAGACTCTTCTGTAACACTTATATTCAAAAGTATATATATGTTTTTCCACTGCCTTGTTAAATGTCCATGATTCACACCATATGTTGCCACTGGGAATATGCATGCCCAAACAAAGAGGAAGAAGAAGAAGCCCTTGTTTTTTTTTTTTTTTTTAACCTAGCATTCGTAACATTGGTCTGGCTCTCTAAAGCTAGAGTTCGCAAAACAGCAGAAAGAGATTAAAAATTATTCGCCAGTGGTTACCGGGCCCAAATTTGGGGTGTAAAGAATAGAACCACTGTTACCTTCCACGCATGTCTAAGGAGGCGACTAAGGAGGTTTGGCTGAAATCGGATGCATGTGTCCTAAACGTGTAGAAGTCTTATACGTTTAGGGTCCTACCAAACCAATGTGCAACGTAGACACGTTCTTGGCAAAGATCAAACATATCACAAAGAGTGATTAAAATTGGTCGTAAAGAACAAACGCAAAGAAGAAGAAGAAAAATTATTGACATAGAAGAATATTATCTTTCTTTCTCGAATCCTGTTTGCCTCACAGCGTCAGGTCAAGAAGAGATTTCTAAAACAGGCCCTTGTATGGCTTCGTGGATAGTGTCTTTCGTCGCCTCTGTTATCTCTGAGGTCCATCTTTTGCGTGGCCGGCCTTTTGCTTTGTACCCATTGTATCGGAGCAGCATTGCTCTGTGAGGTACACTGTCTGTTGATAATCTGCTTACGTGGCGAACCATTTAATTTGTTGTTTCTTGATGAAGTCTAGTACTGATGTTGTATCCACTTTTTCCTGATGTCTTCATTTCTCAACTGGTCTCTTCTTGTTACACCCAGCATTCTGCGTAGACACTTCATCTCTGCCGTGACTAGTGGTATAAGAATATTATACTAAAACTAATATTATAAACAAGAAAACTAAAATAAAAACTACCTTGATGAATTCTATAGCTTCATTGTAGCCAGTTTTTCCTGGACAATGGTAGTTGCCACTAGAAGAAAACTTGTACTTGACATCAGTGATGATAGTAGCGTTGAAAAAATCAGCCAAGATTGTAAGGAGGGTGCGCCTGTCCCAGTCATCAGTAACACGGCCACCGTAGTTGCACTCTCCAGTCATGTAAGTAATTGCACTAAATGGGATCTCGTCATACTCATTGATAAACATCTGCAAAAAAAGGATAGGAAGGTTTATGTTAACTCTTTCCACGCCCATTTATTTCCTCAATTTTTAAGCAGTTAATTCAAGGAAGTAAAAAAACCAAAAAAACCAAAAATTACGATCCCAACTACTTATCAATAAATAAACATATATATATTATTATATACTAAATTGAAGTAAACTGGACAACCTAACAGAATAACAAGGTTAAAAAGTACTATAAGTAAAACAGAAGAAGTAAAACTAGAAAGACTTCTTATAAGGAAAGCAACTCTATGGCGCAGTGTCCGCTAAAGCGTGCAACGGACTTCCGCCATGGCGCAGTGTGCGGCTTAAAGCGTGGAAAGAGTTAATAATAAGGAGCAACAGAAATACAGCTCAAAAAAGAATGTAGAAGCTAGTAGAAATATATAGGGAATACATTATAACCCACAGAGGTTCTTCTTCTTCAGCAATCTCTGGTCATGCACTTAATTTACTGTGGACCACAAACTGGGCAGTCAGCTTCAGGTCTGTCAGGTGTCCCCAAAGCTTAGTTTTCAGATCGACTGGGTGTGGCCACATGTTGCTTCTCAGCTCACCCAGGAGAGGACAGTCTTGCAGAGGTTCAGAAGCCAAGCTGTGTGACGTTTGTTTTGGACGCCAATTTGCAAAGGCCACTTATAGTATGTACGTACCTATACATATAGAATGTATAGAATGCAGTATGAACAGAAACATGTTTTATGACTTGCATATGTAAGGACATATTTAAATTTAGTGGTAAATGACAATTGTGTTTTCATTTTTTGAGCTAATGTTCCTCAATGTTCAGATCTTGTAGGATGTTTTTATTTTTTGTCTTCTCTGTTCAGAGTATTCTAAAACATTTTTTTAACACTTTGTTAACTCTTTCCACGCCCATTTATTTTCTCAATTTTTAAGCAGTTAATTCAAGGAAGTAAAAAAAAAATTTTTTTTAAATTACGATCTCAACTACTCGTCAATAAATAAACATATATATCTTATTATATACTAAATTAAAGAAAACTGGACAACCAAATAGAATAACAAGGTTGAAAAGTAGTATAAGTAAAACAGTAGAAGTAAAACTAGAAAGACTTCTTATAAGGAAGCAACTCTATGGCGCAGTGTGCGGCTTAAAGCATGCAACGGATTTCCGCCGTGGCGCAGTGTGCGGCTTAAAGCGTGGAAAGAGTTAAAAATAATTCAATTTTGTTCCTTAATGTTTGTGTTATGGTCCATGATTCACATTTCTATGTTACCACTGAACAAATAAGTGTTCTCAGAAACTTTTGTTTCTTTGCTTGTCTTATGCCATAGTTTCTTTAAACTAACTACCATCTATGATGCCATGATAGAAACAGATAAAGATAAATATTTGTTTGTTTGTTAGGGGAGGGAAATTAAGCCTCTATGTGGCTCAGGGCCGCACTTTTCAACCTAATACAGGTGTCTTTTTTGGTTATATCAGAGCGTATTGGCCTTCTTTCTTGGTGTGGCCTAGGACTAGTCATAAAAAGGGCTGTTTGTTGAGTATTGTGGTCTGGCACATGTGTATAGTCCTGAGAAGGACATTTGTGCTGATCTGCATGAAGTCCTGAGTATGACTTTTGCTGTTGATCTGGGTGTAGCCCTGAGAATGACTTTTGCTTTTGATCTGGTTGAAGAACTAAATTGATTTTTGTTGTTGATCTGGGTGTAGTTCCTGATAAGGACATTTGTGATAAGATAAATAACAAAACAACTCATCAGCTTTAACTCTTTCCACGCTTTAAGCCACACACTGCGCCATAGAGTTGCTTCCTTATAAGAAGTCTTTCTAGTTTTACTTCTACTGTTTTACTTATACTACTTTTCAAACTTGTTATTCTATTGGGTTGTCTAGTTTTCTTCAATTTTGTATATATATATATATATATATATTTATTTATTGACGAGTAGTTGGAATCGTTTATTTATTTTTTTTAACCTCCTTGAATTAACTGCTTAAAAACTGAGGCAGTAACTCCGCGTGGAAAGAGTTAAAGACATCCTTATGTTATCCTCTATAGAATTCCTACCTGTAGTTGTCTGACTGAGATTCTTAGATCTGAATCATTGAAACCATAAGCAATGTTCCAGCCTAGAGGTCCAAACTTTCTCCTTTCTTGCACAAGGGCATGGAAGAAGCACAAGCCAAACAATAGCTTCTCAAAGTTCTAAATAAAATAAAAAAACAAAATAATCAAAGAATTTTTATGACAGAAAAAAACCATTTGTATTCATTGAGTAATGATAGTCTTGTGTATCTTCTTTGCGTTTGTTCTTTACGACCAATTTTAATCACTCTTTGTGATATGCTTGATCTTTGCCAGACGTGCATCGTTGCACATTGGTTTGGTAGGCCCTAACGCATAGACTTTTACAGTTAGGACATGTGCATCCGATTTCACAAATCTTGTGTATCAATATGAAACAACATATGCATTACCAAATTAATTGTGTTTTTCTTCACCTTTAAACTCCCAACTGAGCACAGGTCTTCAACAAACTTCTTCCAGCTCTTCCTCTCTCCTGCCATCCCTTCCAATTCTTTCCATGTTTTACCTATCCTTTTAATATCAGTCTACAGCTCTCTTCTCCAGGTATGTTTAGGCCTTTCCCTAATCCTCTTTCCAAAACAGTACCTGTCTTGCAATGCTTCCAGTCGGTCTTCTCAATGTATGTCCTATCCATCGCAGCATCTCTTCCTTAGCTCTTTCTCCACTGGTATCTGCTTAGTTTTTTATCAGACTTCCTCATTCATAATCTTATCATACTATCGCAGTCCCTCTATTCTACGTAAACATCCCTTGATGAAAGTCTGTAGTTTTCTATTGGTTTCTTTTGTTGTTCTCCCCGTTTCTGAGCCATTCTGTTCTTATTTGTAAAAAATTGTATCAACTGCATGCATTTGAGCTTTCCTGCAAGCTAATCTGACATTAGATGCATAATCACAGCTGAAATTTATCTTATAATTTTTTTAGTATGTTTAAAAAGTGGCTACCAATCAAATATAATGTATAAAATGTATAAAAAAATCGACATAATACAAATTACAATGGGCGCCCCTGAATATCAGGTATTGTTGCTGAGATTTTCCTATGAAAGAAAGAGATTTGAGAAAATATGGTTATTTGGCAAAGTGCTATGATGATTGCGTAAATATCTTCTTTCTTTCTTTCTTTTTTCTAATCCTATTTTGTCTCACAGCATCAGACGAGATTTCTAGAACCGGCTTTTGTGTGCGCTTCATAAATAGTGTTTTTCACAGCCTCTGTTATTTCTGATGTTCACCTTTCGTGCTTTGTATCCGTGTATTGGAGTAACATTGTTCTTTGAGGAGCACTGTCTGTTGGTAATCTTCATATGTGGATAAACCATTCAATTTGTTATTTCTTGATGAAGTTCAGTACTGATGCTGTATCCACTATTTTCCGGATGTCTTCATTTCTAAACCAGTTCTTTCTTGATAATGTTAATATCAGAATAAAAAAAAAGGAAGATATAAAGAAACTTACATTTTCTTTGCCAGGACATCCCTTGTAAAAGGTTTCATCACTTATTGGGTCATTTAGATAACTCTGTAGAAGGTTCTGACGAAGTCCTGTAGGTGGTTCATTGGTCATCTTCACACCATTCTGCAAAACTGTCACTGGAAACTAAACAAAGAGATAAATTATCATTTATTGACACAAAAATAGTGAACTTTTAATCTTCTTCTTCTCGAGACATTGATGTTTTGAAGTGCCCAAGTGGTTACTGGGGCCCAAATTTGGGGTGTAAAGAATAGAACCACTGTTACCTGCCACGCATGTCGTAAGAGGTGACTAAGGAGGTTTGGCTGTAATCGGATGCATGTGTCCTAAATCTGTAGAAGTCTATGCGTTTAGGGGCCTATCAAACCAATGTGCAACGTATACACGTTCTTGGCAAAGATCAAACATATCACAAAGAGTGATTAAAATTGGTCTAAAGAACGAACACAAAGAAGAAGAAGAGGAGATGTTTTGAAGTATCATGGGAAGTTTTAGTTACTTTTGTACCAAGTATGTTGCAGTCGATGCTGTGAGACCATGTTGTTGTAGTATTTCTTTGATGTTGTGTATCCATTTGTCTCTTGACTTCTTTACTCATGCTCTCAGACTAGGTATTCTACTGATGGAGTTGTAAACTGGTAGATGATTGGGCTCTGTTCTCACAAGATGGTAAAACGTTTTTAATGTTCACAAAAAGCATTATTTAACTCTTTCCACGCTTTAAGCCGCACACTGCGCCACAGCGGAAATCCGTTGCACGCTTTAAGCCGCACACTGCGCCATAGAGTTGCTTCCCTTATAAGAAGTCTTTCTAGTTTTACTTCTACTGTTTTACTTATACTACTTTTCAACCTTGCTATTCTATTGGGTTGTCCATTTTTCTTTAATTTAGTATATAATAAGATATATATGTTTATTTATTGACGAGTAGTTGGGATCGTAATTTTTTAAAATTTTTTTTTACTTCCCTTGAATTAACTGCTTAAAATTGAGAAAATAAATGGGCGTGGAAAGAGTTAACCTATTAATTGCAGCACTGAAAAACACACAGTCTATTATCTGATCCTATTTTGTGTTTCGGCATCAGGTCAAAAAAGGAGACACCTGGAGTGAGCCTTCCTATGCACAGTGTCTTTCTTTTTTCCCCAGTCCTGATTTGCCTCACAGTTTCAGGATGAGAAGAGATTTCTAGAACATGTTTTTGTGTGCGCTTCCTAAAAAGTATCTTTCGTCATCTCTGTTATCTCTGAGGTCCACCTTTTGTGTGGACTGTCTTTTGAGTAACCAAATTAACTTTTGTTCCTTTGAATTCAGATGTGTAATATGGTAAATTTGATATTTTTTTTTCATGAAGGCTTGCTATCCTTATCACCAGTGTCCCTTCCTGTTCAGGCAAGCTGTACTCTGACTTCAGAGGTACTTGTAATTTAGATCCCTGAGTAAAGGATGATCTCTTGTAGCCCAACCTCATACCATGTGCACACATAATTTTGGAGGGGACCAAGCAGGCCTCGAACCCAGATATTTCCACAGCATGTTTTGACTAGGGCAGAGCATAATCAACTTCAGTATCAGTGACTGCAGTCAAGATATTCTTCTTATTCTACGTTCGCAGCTATGAATTCAGGTGTAATCAGGGCACCTTGTATGAAGCATATGACTGATTTTTGCGTGAAGGCATGCTTTCTTTATTATCAGTGTCCCCCGTCACACAGATACCATCTCCAACTTTTTTTTTTTTTTTTTTTCTTTTGTCCGCTTTCAACTCAGACGATCTCTGAAACTGATTTTGCGTGAAAATCCGTTTTTCCAATTTCTTACAATGGCAGCAGTGTGCACATTGTAAATTACTTTACACTGGCAGCCGTGTGCTCAATGTACTCGTAATTAGTATTCCCTCGCCATACAGGCAGATTTTCTCCGACTTCAGAGGTACTCACGTTATCGTCCTGAGTAAGACCAGGGACTCGAACAAATGCCGGACAGTAGGTTCGAACCCGAGCTATAAGGCGTCTCACAGCTAGCAGGCCGAGCTACTATCAACTACTCTAGGCAGTCCCCATCTCCGACTTCAGAGGTGGATAAGATATAAATACTGGGACATTTCTTTTATATTAAGCCAATATATAAACATAGCTATTGCTCTGATACAGTGGATACAAAGCAAAAGGTTGGACACACAAAAGGTGGACCTCAGAGATAACAGAAGCGACAAAAGACGACACTATTTATGAAGCACGCACAAAAGCCAGTGCTAGAAATCTCTTCTTCCCCTGAAGCTGTGAGGCAAACCAGGATTGGAGAAGAGAAAGAAAGACAAGGTGCAAAGAGAGGCTCACTCCAGGTGTCTCCTTTTTCGACCTGACGTTGAAAGACAAAACAGGATTAGAGAATAGATAGATAGATAAACATAGATATTTCTTTAGACACAAAGTCTAGGCCTCATCACTGAAATATTTCTTAGATTACAATTCAGAACATAAAGGTTTGAGAGATTTCATTAACACCATCTCAAGATATATCACATACCTTGGGAGAAGGGTAGCTTGTCAGCCACAGCCTAAACTCAGAATGAGTTGATTCAGGAGTCAGTTCCTCACAGATTCTCTCCAGTGAGTTCATCCAGGACACAGCAAGGTGGCAGTTTTGTAGCAGGACCCATGTCCCATCCTCTTGGGCCTGCTTGATCATTTTTGCAGCAATTGGACCCTGTTATTAATAGATAGAAATGAAGAACTTGAGCCAAAAAAATGTATAAAAATAAAGAAATGTACCCAAAATATACAGAACTCTAGAAAAGACAGATAATAATAAAGAGATGATAAACAGATACACACAAAGCAGCTCACAAAACAGAAGAATTAAACAATTTACATACTAAAAATCTAAAGTAAAAGTAAACAAATAATTAGAAAGAATAATTCACTTTACTTAAACTTAACTCAGTATATTTATTGTAAGTGGTGGACTTAAGTCTATTTGGCAGAGGTACCTTTCTTTCAAACTTAGACATAATTTATTTGGTTATATCAAGGTGGATTAGGTCCTTCTTATCTTGGCTGCAGGCCCTTTCAACTAAGACATACGTCTTTTTGGTTATATCAAAGTGTATTGGTCTTTTTTCTTGGTGCGCCATGTAGTCTGGGCTAGTTTTAAAAAGGACTTTTGTTGAGTATTGTGTTCTGGTATGTGTGTGGAGTCCTGAGAAGGACTTGTGGTGTTGATCTGTGTGCAGCTCTAAGAAAGACTTACGGTGTTCATCTGGCTATAGTTCTGAGAAGGACTTGTGGTGTTGATCTGTGTGCAGCTCTGAGAAAGACTTACGGTGTTTATCTGTGTATAGTCCTGAGCAGGACTTATGTATGTCAGTATGTCAAATATAATATTTTTGATATCTCAAAAAAGAAACTCACTTGTCCTTGACCTAGAGATATAGAATTGAACTTTGTCCCTCCAAAGCCCTTGTCATCTGCATACTTGAGAAGGTTCATAGTTGGGTCAGCACCAGGGGAGAGCACAAATATTAAAGGTGTATACGAGTTGGAGTCCATATAGCTCTTGGCAAGGTCAAAGGGCGGTGGCTCCACAAACTTCTTGCCTAATTTCTCCATGACAAAGTCTGTGATGGCTAGCACAATCTGGGAGCAGACATGACATGTCAAAAAATTAACAATAAATGTTTATTATTTTTTAACAATCCATCAATTCTGATAAAAACTGTAGTAGAAGAAGAAATAGCAGAGAGCAATAAGGCAAGAGGAAGGCAATGTTATAAATGAGAAAAGGGCAAGTGTGATGCCAGGGCCTGCAAGGGAAGAAGCAAAGAATAGTACCATTGATAGCCTACTTGTAGATGCATAAATGGCAAACTAGCACATCATACAATCATTCTTAGACTCTGTTCATATACAAATCACACAGAGTGTTTAACAAGTGGTCGATATGAAGTGTTCGAAGAATAAGAAGATAAATGGGAACAAAGTTTTAATCTCTAAATAAATATCAAATAAAACAAAATCAAAAAGATATAAAAATTACAAAAGAAAAGTCTCCTACACACAGTAAAACACCTTGAGAAATCACACTCAGAAACAGATAATAAACTTATACTAACTAGACACCTTCAACACTAAATCCACCTTGGCCAGGAAGAACTTGACCCCAATCATTACTAACCAGTATACTAAAACTGACAGTCCCAGTACACTGGCTAGAAGACTTATCCATACATCCTAAAATATGATGAACTAGTGAACAGATGAGTGCAAATGAGACTGTCATAAAAATAAAATCTGGCATATCGCTATGTTGTCTGTGGTCTGCCTTTCTTTCTCTCCTCTGGTGTCCAAGTGAGGGCTATCCTGCAGGCATTTCTTGTCTCATTCTCATAACATGTCCGAGCCATTTCATCTTCTTTGAGTATGTCATTCATTGCCTCTGTCTTGTGTCTTGGAGTAGTTGGTTATTGATATTTTACTGCAAAGATTCCCAAGATTCTGCGAAGACAAGAGGTGAAACTGACATCTAGTATTCTTTGGTCATCCAATCATTACAACCAGGTATCATCTAAAGAACTGAAGTCCCAGACAGTGCTAAAAGATAACTATATATAAACATACCTAAATATAGATGAACATAGTGATACAAGAGGTAGAGCAAATGAGACTCTTGGGGTAAAAATGAAAATCGTGGCATATCCTTTACAGGACATCACTATCAACCACAGTAAACAAGTTGTTGATTTTTAGTCACCACGTATATGTTCAGTAGTTTGCTATTACTGCCTTACCAATCCCTCATATGGACACCAGAGGGAAAAAGAAAAACGAGGAAGACCAAGAGCTCTCGTAGAACCATCACCAGAGAAGGCTCAACGATGGGCCTAGTAAACATTAAAGACCTAAAACAGATAGCACGAACGCGAGACATGGAACTATGACCTCTGCCCTATCGCCCACAGGCCCAGAGGAAAGACTAACTAAGTTTGCTATTCTTTCTGAATAGTGAGTCTATATTTTTATCATTCGTACAAATCCATGAGAACAAATTTGCTTTCAAACTCCCGTGAGAATTTAACCAGGTACTGTTGGTTGTGATCAGCTCACTACCCATTAAGCCAAGCGACCAGTTAGGGTACAGAAATATATTGTGACATCTGGCAAGAAAAATAGTTGATGCAATGTGCACTGACAAGTATTCACAAATTTTAAAGTAGAAATTAAAGCTATAACAGAGGCAACCAAAATGCTTACAAATCCTAGTGACATACACAACATCTACGTAAACCTCATTGATGCAAATTCAGTGTTACATGTGATTAACTACATCTACTTCTATATTTATCTACCTCACATCATGTACAATTTCTACTTAACAGGACAAACATTTCCATTGTAAATATGTGAGCCAAAGACAAGTTTTGAACTACAGTTTTGCCATGTAGGCTATATTGTATTCAAGAGGAAATGCAAACAGACAGATAGTGGAACCTACTTTCTACCAGATTTAGTGATAGTTCATTGTTTATTTGAGGATTATCTTCATCGCACATCAGACATGTCAATAATTGTTCTGATCTCCTCCCAAACATATATTTCAGTGTGTTTAGATTAACAACTCTTGTTCTGTGTTGATTGATGTATTTACTGAGATTTCTCTCATGGTTTTCCCATCTTGCCACACCTATCAGTATGCATAACTTCTGCAAATGAGATAGAGAATACCCTTTATCTTCTGCATTGAAATCTTCAAAGTGAATATTTTCTCTTAGAGCATTGATGATGTCACTGTTGTACATAGAAGACCCATTCTTGATCGCTGCATGGCTTGCAAGTTCATCTTCTCTCTCATTGCCCTTCACACCAGAATTCAGTTACAGAAGTTATGAAACCACATGAATTTCAACATTTATGCATTAGATGTTTTGTTTTGAACACCATGCACTTTTTTTTTAGTTAATTGATAAAATAATAAAGAATCAGTTTTCAAAAGAAAAGAACAAAAGAAAATGATAACTTTCATGATAGTTTTCAATTTGAGCTAATTACTCTTTGAAATATTTCATCAAGTATTATGGTATTCTGAATTTGAAGGGAATATTTCCTAAAGTTATCATTTCTTGACAGCAGCATAAGAAAGAAAGTTGGCACAAAACTATGCTTGAATTACATTGAGAAACAAAGAATGAAGTGGTTTGACCCACTTAATAAGAATGCATCCAAACTCCACAGTATTCAGAGTCTTCTACAACACAACATCAGGAAAGAAGGCGAGAGGAAGACCATGAAAAAGATGGTTGGATAGCATAGCAGAATCCTGTCAAAGAACAAAAAATAACTATCACCCAAGCAACTATAGCAGAGCAAGACAAAAACAGTAAACCTTGACACTGGGCAACAACTTGGTAGCAGTGTGATGATAAAAGAGGAAGATTTGATTATCATGTCCCACATATTCTCCATGAGGCATAAACATTGTTTCAAGTTAGACCAATTCTGCTCTTTCTAAAAGTGACCAATATCTGGCCCCTGACCTTGTCTGGTCTGATGGTTCTAAGTAAAATCATGCTCTGGAAATCATTCAGTTTCTTATTCCATGGTTCAGGCAGCTCAACTTTGTAAGGTTCTTTTTCATTGTAGAAGTCTTTCCATCTGTCAATGTTCTTGACAAAGTCCTCCCTGAGACACAAAAAAAAAGTAGTTTTATAATGTCACATTAGATGGATTTTGAACTGACAAAACTCAACACATGATTATGTTCTTAGTTAAGGAGTTGTGTGTTTGCTATTTTTTTGTCATTAATATATCAGTCTTCTTCTTCTTCTTTGTGTTCGTTCTTTATGACCAATTTTAATCACTCTTTGTGATATGTTTGATCTATGCCAAGAACGTGTATACGTTGCACATTGGTTTGGTAGGCCCCTAAACGCATAAGACTTCTACACGTTTAGGACACATGCATCTGATTTCAGCCTAACCTCCTTAGTCGCCTCTTACAACATGCGTGGCAAGTAACAGTGGTTCTATTCTTTACACCCCAAATTTGGGCCCGTAACCAGTCGGAGATTAATATGTCAGTGAAACCAACAATGCAGACACATATTATCTTCTTCTTCTTCACTTTTCAACTTCGAATGCACCGTGTGGTGCCGGGACCCGCCAGGGAAGCAATGAATAATACTACTGCAATCTACAAGGCTTGTCGTAAGAGGGGACTGATGTAGGACCTAGGGAAGCTACTCTAGTAAATAAAAGCATCGCAGAAATCGGATGTGCTGGCCTACTTGTAGGCACATAACTGCACAACATATGATCACTCTTAGGCTCAGATCACATACAAAGCACACAGAGTGGTTAACAAGTGGTCAATATGCAGCGTTCGAAGAAGAAGAAGACCTCCCAATGGAGCACAAGTCTTTAACAAACTTCTTCCAGCCCTTCCTCTCTCTTGCCATCCCTTTCAATTATTTCCCCGTCTTGTCTATCCTTTTTAAAATCATTCTCCAGCTCTCTTCTCCAGGTATTTTTAGGCCTTGTACTACTCCTCTTTCCCTGCAGATTTCAAAACAATGCATGTCTTGCAAATGTTTCCAGTCGGCCTTCTCAATGTGTGTCAATGGGTGATGTGCCATTTCTGCATAAAGGGACTGGGCCATATTGGGGTAAAACCCAGCACAATAAAGTCAATCCTTCGGCTTTATTCCATTTTTTTTAGAAATCATACACTACTGTAAAACATTAGAAATATGTTTGCTTGTTTTGATTTTTAAACCAAATGTACATTTTACATTTAGCATGTATTAAGAGCTAAGATAAACAGTATATAATTACTTCCTGTGGTCAACTGACCTACCTAAAACCACTGAAGTTCTTCAAATCACTCATGCGACAGATCTCATCCCAGGACTTGTCCAAAAGCCAACTGGGGGCAGGGTTTGCTAACTTGTTCTCTAACCCAATACCTCCAGTAAGGAAGAACATATACTCATCGTGGTTCAATTCCTTTCTAGCCCTACAAATGAGTACAAGAAATAGGCATGTTTACAACAAAACTCGTAACCACAAAACAATATGTAACATTTTATATTACTTTTAACTCTTTCCACGCCCATTTATTTCCTCAATTTTTAAGCAGTTAATTCAAGGAAGTAAAAAAAAAAAATTTTAAATTACGATCCCAACTACTCGTCAATAAATAAACATATCTATATTATTATATACTAAATTGAAGAAAACTGGACAACCCAATAGAATAACAAGGTTAAAAGTAGTAGAAGTAAAATAGTAGAAATAAAACTAGAAAGACTTCTTACAAGGGAAGCAACTCTATGGCGCAGTGTGCGGCTTAAAGCGTGCAACGGACTTCCCCATGGCGCAGTGTGCGGCTTAAAGCGTGGAAAGAGTTAATGAGGCTATTTCGATATGATAAGAATTTAATTACTTCTTCTTCTTCTAGAATCACCATTGGGAATTCAGGTGTTATTCTGATGCCTGGTGTTGCGCTTCTGACTGATTTTTGCGTGAAGCCTGCTTAACATTTGACTGGTGTCCCTCACCATACAGGCAAGCCGTCGCCATATTCAGAGGTACTTGAAGATTAGATCCCTCAAGTGTGATTGTGACGGAAAGCCTATGGTCCGAACCACTTGGCATGAGTCCACATACAAATTTAATTAAATCATTTAAAAATTACTTAACCGATAATTTCGATAAAACTAACAATTATAAACAAGTTTCTTTTTATATTTTAGTTATATACACACACGCACTCACACCCCAACAACCCACACTCACCCACACATAAGTACGCGCACACACATACACACTTATCTTTTCTTTGAAGCAATGTTTTACATTATCTGTTTTCAGTTTCTGTTTTAAATCATATTTACATACAATATTTTAGTTTAGACAACCTAAGATAATTTTGGAACTGAAAAAATATTTCCACTCAGAGGCCAAAAAATATATGTGGAATATTAGTTAAACAATAGGATCAAAGCCAAGTTTGCATTATTACACTATTATAAAAGGTAAAACATTTCTGCTAACATTTCTGCTAACATTTCTGATAACATGTCCGATAACATGTCCGATAACATTTCGCTAACATTTCGCTAACATTTCCGCTAACATTTCTGTTAACATTTCTACTAACATTTCTGATAACATTTCTGATAACATTTCTGCTAACATTTCTGATAACATTCTTGCTAACATTTCTGATAACATTTCTGCTAACATTTATGATAACATTTCTGATAACATTTATGATAACATTTATGATAACAGAAAAAGACAAGCATAAACAGTAAAAAATAATATAACATTTACAATGCCAAAATGCACTTCATTTGCAATAAACAACAAATCAATTATATATTAAAAATTACATATTTCTTTCTACAACAATCGTATTCTTAACATTTTAAAAGTTTCTTAATTGACAAAAGAAGGTGTGTCTGGCTGAATGGATTAGAGCGTAGCTCCCATGCGGACAGCCCATGTTCAATTCACGGTAAGGTCAAGGGTCTTTTTCTTTTCAGGGCTTAAATGAAAAATCATAACCTGAACAGCTTCACATCGACTGCACTAGCCATGTGGCCATTAAATTCCTTAGGCTCTCGTTCCCACCTGTCCTACATTGTCCTTACCACTAACGATAGTTTATTTTAATAAATAAAAAAAAATAAAAATAAAAAAAGTTATTATTTAATAACTTTGTAAGAATGAGATGGAATGAGTGTGTGCACACGTTTGTGTGAGTGATTGTGTGTGTATGACAAATGCTATTTGTGTTATTTCAGTTTTTTTATTATATTCCTCTCGTACCGTTATCCTGGTAAAACCTATTCAATCACTTCTATAGTATTGAGTCCACTTTTTATTTGCACTGAAGCATAATCTGCATATAAATGACTGCTTGCATTGTAGCGTTGTAATCCTTAAAGGTGATATAACTAACCATATCTATAAATTAAACTTGTGGAAAAACTTCAAAGTAACGTGTTGATGAACAGTGACCACACAGCATTCCATACTTTACAACAAGTCTGCTCATTTGATATTGTGATAGTTAACAACATAAATTCACCATTTACAATAAAATATATGCAAAGTAATACAGACCATTCTCACGCAATCATTTGTTGCAAGATAACAAAAACATCAACGTGCAAAGACATAACATTTTCGAGGTTTAATAAAGATGGGCTAGCTGAATATTTAAGGTTGAGGGATGCAGAACCAAACAATCACGTGAACTTGAAAACTGAACAGAATAAAAGACAGATTCATAGGTAGTCTCCCTCAACAGATCTCAAAGGGTATACATACTGATGGTTCCTGTGGCTCGCTGGTTAAACATACTCCTCTCTTTGCCCCTCAAGCATCCAGTTCTACTTGTGCAACAACAATCTTGTTATGTTTATTGATCATCAATGATTTATTTTACACACAATTGGTTATAAATAGCATTGATGCTTTTGGCCAAGACTTTGAATGATAGAAGAAAACTAGTCGCGACAGAGATGAAGTGCATACACATAATGCTGGAAATATCAAGAAGGGACCGGTATAGAAATGAAGACACCAGGAAACAAAAGTGAGTACAACATCAGTACTGAACTTGAACTTCATCAAGAAACAGCAAATTTAATGGTCCAGCCACATTAGCATATTACCAACAGACAGTGCGCCTCAAAGAGCCATGCTACCCCAAGACAGTGGATACAAAACAAAAGGCAGCCCATGCAAAAAGTAAACCTCAGAAATAACAGATGCGGCGAAAAAGACTATTTATTAAGTGCTCACAAAAGCCCGTTCTAGAAATTTCTTCATATCCTGATGCTGTGAGGAAAAACAGAATTAGATAAATGAAAGACTTGGTGTTTAGCATGATCTAAGTTTTCTCAACCCACACTAGTCTTTACTCATTCATCTTTTATTAAGAGATGTAACTTATTTGTAGCAGATGCGCCTACGAACAATGTTCCTGCTACTTTAAAAAAAATTGCATATGAACATCAGAAAACAAATCGTGAATTAAGTGATACAGTGTGATCAAGCTTATAAGGCAGAGCAACATTAATCAAACAACTCACACATGACAAAACCAAGGTTCAAATTGAGCAGAAGTCTGCATTTTAAAGTAGGAGCTCTTCTTCATTAAATGTATATAAATGCACTGTAATCTTTTCCACATACTCTCTTATAGTAAATCATATTGTAATTAGAATTCCCTTTATAAATAAAATATGTACATATAAATGCTTGGCGATGAAGATAAAACTAATGGTTTTGGAAAAATAAAATGTATCCCATAAAATACTGGTCACAAATGTATATATATAAAACCAGATTTTTCACAATTTATAACCAAAGCTAAAATATTTAATTAATAGAATAACTAATTTATGAAATAAAAACCTTTTGTCTGAAATTATAACTTATGTGGAAGAGAAACACAGGTGGAGAATATGAATGCAGATTTCTACCATGCAGCCCATGCACAGCATACACACCTGTAAAACACACATACTTACAATAGAATTTTAGAGCAAAGAACAAATGAATATATCAATTTGTCATCCTCAAAGACAGATCGACAAATATTGCAGTAGAGGCTATAAGTAAAGTGATCAGATATATACCGTAGCCGTTTCTCCACAATTTTTGATTTGTTGCTGCAGGTTGCAAAGTTGGTGAGGAAAAAAAAAACCAAGAAAGATTTAGCGTATCTATTTTACAAAGTGTTGTCATCAAATGGTTAAACTAATTTCAACAATGTTGAAATGTAGATCAATTTGGCAAACTTGCACTTGGTCACCTGCTGAATTAAAAATAGATTAGTAGAGTCACTTAACCCATTCATTGCGTAGTTTAGGGGACAGGGGGTCTCTAGATCTGGATTTTGGTAATGTTAACATAACCATAAATGTCTAGTGCTGTATACATGTTTTCCGCCCATGTGTTGTCGGGGCTCACAAGGGGAGCAAAGAATAGTAACACTTCGAAAATATAAAGCATGTCATAAGAGGTGGCTGAGGTAGGGGTCTAGAGAAGCTACCCTAGTAAATAAAAAGCGTAGCAGAAATTGGATGTGCTGGCTTACATTTAGGTGCACAGCTGGCACAATGTACAATCACTCTTAGGCTCAGATCACATACAAAGCACACAGAGTGGTTAACAAGTGGTCGATATGGAGCGTTCAAAGAAGTATACTTATTTTCTAATCTGCTTCACTGGCGTAAGATATCTTATATACCAAACTGGGTAGAATTCAATGCAGAATATAAGGGATCAAAACATTACAAATATGGTTGTCTATGTGAATGAAAATGAAAAAAAATTGTGAATTTTTGTTTTAAACCACAAAGCAGAAGTAACGTTGTTATGTCATGTTATGCGATCAATGTCATGGCCCATTGAGCATTCCTGTTTGTGCTCTGTCCTCTGCTGCAGCAGCCATCCTAACGTCCATTTGCTCCCCGTACCCATGACAAGTTGATTAGTATACCTTCGCTCTCTACCATGAAGACTACACTGTCTGGCATGTCCAAACTTAACTCCTAATTCTGGTACTCGTTCCAGTGTCTGAGACTCGCCCATATTACATAAATGAGAGAGTAGCGCACTGTCCATACTTCTGCCCGCTTGAGTCAGGGCATTGTTAGCCAGAAAGTCAGCACGCTCATTACCCTGCACTCCAGCATGTTCAGGTGTGTACAGTCAAGTCATTTTCTTGAGATGTGATCTCCAAATGCTGTCCACCCATTCCACGCAGACTTCCAGATTCAATCCTTTGAAGTATATTCATGGTAACGTTGTATTTATTTGTAATCTGTCTACTATTTATATTCCTATACGCATGCTACAGTAACTTTTCAAATAAAATAATTCATTTAGTAAGATGGTACAAAACTATTGTTGATTTCTATCTATTCTTTAGCCCTGTTTTGTCTTTTCAGTGCAAGGTCGAAAAAAGGCACATAGAGTGAGCCTCCCTAGGCGCTTTTTACAAAGTGGAATTTAGTTCCTTGGATATTCCATCAATCCATTGTTTATATGGAGCTAGTGCTCTTTGTGGAAGACTCTGCTGTGGTAACCTTGATGTGTATCCAAACCATTTGACCTGTTATTTCTTAACTCTTTCCACGCTTTAAGCCGCACACTGCGCCACGGCGGAAATCCGTTGCATGCTTTAAGCCGCACACTGCGCCATAGAGTTGCTTCCCTTATCTTATAAGAAGTCTTTCTAGTTTTACTTCTACTGTTTTACTTATACTACTTTTCAACCTTGCTATTCTATTGGGTTGTCCAGTTTTCTTTAATTTAGTATATAATAAGATATATATGTTTATTTATTGACGAGTAGTTGGGATCGTAATTTAAAAAAATTTTTTTTTTACTTCCTTGAATTAACTGCTTAAAAATTGAGAAAATAAATGGGCGTGGAAAGAGTTAATATATTGTAGAACTGACAAGGATCCCACTTTTCGTCTGATCTCATCGGATTGTTAATTTAGAAAAAGTAAATTTTATATCGTCATAAAAAGCATAACCAAGTAAAAAAATATTTCTCAAAATATGAAATACTCTGATGTTTTTTAACTCTTTCCACACCAATTGCCGCACACTGCGCGACAGCGTATTTCATTGAATGCAATTTACAGTAGACAACACCATTCGAGTGGTTTCCCTTATACAAGTATTTCTAGTTTTACTTCTAGTATTTTACTTCTACTACTTTTTAACCTTGTTATTCGAATATATTGTTCAGTTTTATTAAAATTAGTATATAATCAGATATATATATATATGTTTATTTATTGACAAGTAGTTATGATTTGTTGTTTGTTTTTAAATTGATTTTTATGGGCCGCTCTTGAACTGTGTAAAACTGAGGAAATAACTGTGTACAGAAAAAGTTCAGTAATCTTATATTGTTTTAACTGAAATATTTTGGAAATTTAAACTAGCACATCTTTACACTTAAATATAAAATCAATTCAGAATAATGAACATGAGTTATGTTTCTTTATAAGGTCTTATTATATTAATCCTTTAACCCTGCCACGCAGATATACAGGCTCTCCATAATTCAGTATGCATCGTAAATACTGCTTGTGGTAAAAACAAATATGGAGTGAAGGGTTAGGGTGGAAATTTAAGCATTTTTTTAGGAACAAAATATTTGCAGATAAATCGGTTCTACAAGAATGAATGGGTAAAGTTTCTCATTGAAAAATGAAATTTTTAACTAGTACAGAAACTAAAAATTTAAAAAGTACTTAAACTGATGACAAATTATGCAGACTTACAACTGCAGGTTGGCACACAGAAGAAAAGAGAACACAAGTTTGTGTTTAGCCAGCAGGGACCTGGCCACATTGTCGTACAGCTGAAGCGTGAAGTAGTCACTGAGGTATCGCAGGCGACGTTCGATTATCTTTGACTTATTACTGTAAACACATGGCAAATTCATAATCAGCAAAATATAAATTTACCATCTCTCAACACAAATAGAATAATATTACAATCTTATTCATGCAAACTTGATTTTAAATTCAATCGACCACAATAGGGATGAGTATTACCACTATCATCAGAAACAGAGCTACTACTACTACTACCACCACCACCACTACAATTACAAACATCACTGGCATTTCTTCACCCTTCCTCTCTAGTAAGGCAGAGGTCCGCAACCAAGGTCTTCCAAGCCCACCTATCCAAGGCCATCTTTTCCAGATCTCTTCACTCTCTTCCCATTTTCTTGCAATCCGTCTCCAACTGCAGTATTCAGGTGATCGTGGGTTTCCCCTTACCTCTATTACACTGGGGGTTCCATCAGAGGGCCTGTATCGAGATGCTGTCACTGGTACTTTTCACTACAAGTAACAGCAATGTTATCCCATGCACAGAAAACACTAACTTAGTCAAAAGAGATTTTGATTAAAATCATATCACACATCCCACTTGTCATGCCTAAAACAGAAATCCTCATCATGTACCATACTGGATGGCTTTCGCGATCATGGATCTCCTTGAATGTAATTTATTGGAGCTGAGTTGGTTCTGATGTTGTTAGTCTTCTGTGTCATGAAGACAGACTGTCTAAAATTTCTCTCTCTCTTGTCCTTTGTTGTTAGTCTTCTGTGTCATGAAGACAGACTGTCTAAAATTTCTCTCTCTCTTGTCTTTTGTTGTTAGTCTTCTGTGTCATGAAGACAGACTGTCTAAAATTTCTCTCTCTCTCGTCTTTTGTTGTTAGTCTTCTGTGTCATGAAGACAGACTGTCTAAAATTTCTCTCTCTCTTGTCTTTTGTTGTTAGTCTTCTGTGTCATGAAGACAGACTGTCTAAAATTTCTCTCTCTCTCGTCTTTTGTTGTTAGTCTTCTGTGTCATGAAGACAGACTGTCTAAAATTTCTCTCTCTCTCGTCTTTTGTTGTTAGTCTTCTGTGTCATGAAGACAGACTGTCTAAAATTTCTCTCTCTCTTGTCTTTTGTTGTTAGTCTTCTGTGTCATGAAGACAGACTGTCTAAAATTTCTCTCTCTCTTGTCTTTTGTTGTTAGTCTTCTGTGTCATGAAGACAGACTGTCTAAAATTTCTCTCTCTCTCGTCTTTTGTTGTTAGTCTTCTGTGTCATGAAGACAGACTGTCTAAAATTTCTCTCTCTCTCGTCTTTTGTTGTTAGTCTTCTGTGTCATGAAGACAGACTGTCTAAAATTTCTCTCTCTCTTGTCTTTTGTTGTTAGTCTTCTGTGTCATGAAGACAGACTGTCTAAAATTTCTCTCTCTCTTGTCTTTTGTTGTTAGTCTTCTGTGTCATGAAGACAGACTGTCTAAAATTTCTCTCTCTCTTGTCCTTTGTTGTTAGTCTTCTGTGTCATGAAGACAGACTGTCTAAAATTTCTCTCTCTCTTGTCTTTTGTTGTTAGTCTTCTGTGTCATGAAGACAGACTGTCTAAAATTTCTCTCTCTCTTGTCTTTTGTTGTTAGTCTTCTGTGTCATGAAGACAGACTGTCTAAAATTTCTCTCTCTCTCGTCTTTTGTTGTTAGTCTTCTGTGTCATGAAGACAGACTGTCTAAAATTTCTCTCTCTCTTGTCTTTTGTTGTTAGTCTTCTGTGTCATGAAGACAGACTGTCTAAAATTTCTCTCTCTCTTGTCTTTTGTTGTTAGTCTTCTGTGTCATGAAGACAGACTGTCTAAAATTTCTCTCTCTCTAGTCTTTTGTTGTTAGTCTTCTGTGTCATGAAGACAGACTGTCTAAAATTTCTCTCTCTCTCGTCTTTTGTTGTTAGTCTTCTGTGTCATGAAGACAGACTGTCTAAAATTTCTCTCTCTCTTGTCTTTTGTTGTTAGTCTTCTGTGTCATGAAGACAGACTGTCTAAAATTTCTCTCTCTCTCGTCTTTTGTTGTTAGTCTTCTGTGTCATGAAGACAGACTGTCTAAAATTTCTCTCTCTCTTGTCTTTTGTTGTTAGTCTTCTGTGTCATGAAGACAGACTGTCTAAAATTTCTCTCTCTCTCGTCTTTTGTTGTTAGTCTTCTGTGTCATGAAGACAGACTGTCTAAAATTTCTCTCTCTCTCGTCTTTTGTTGTTAGTCTTCTGTGTCATGAAGACAGACTGTCTAAAATTTCTCTCTCTCTTGTCCTTTGTTGTTAGTCTTCTGTGTCATGAAGACAGACTGTCTAAAATTTCTCTCTCTCTCGTCTTTTGTTGTTAGTCTTCTGTGTCATGAAGACAGACTGTCTAAAATTTTTCTCTCTCTTGTCCTTTGTTGTTAGTCTTCTGTGTCATGAAGACAGACTGTCTAAAATTTCTCTCTCTCTTGTCTTTTGTTGTTAGTCTTCTGTGTCATGAAGACAGACTGTCTAAAATTTCTCTCTCT
Organism: Arion vulgaris; assembly: GCA_020796225.1. Taxonomy (NCBI): domain Eukaryota; kingdom Metazoa; phylum Mollusca; class Gastropoda; order Stylommatophora; family Arionidae; genus Arion; species Arion vulgaris. Next base: position 10,372,755 of record CM036768.1, read on the forward strand.
CTCGTCTTTTGTTGTTAGTCTTCTGTGTCATGAAGACAGACTGTCTAAAATTTCTCTCTCTCTTGTCTTTTGTTGTTAGTCTTCTGTGTCATGAAGACAGACTGTCTAAAATTTCTCTCTCTCTTGTCCTTTGTTGTTAGTCTTCTGTGTCATGAAGACAGACTGTCTAAAATTTCTCTCTCTCTTGTCTTTTGTTGTTAGTCTTCTGTGTCATGAAGACAGACTGTCTAAAATTTCTCTCTCTCTTGTCTTTTGTTGTTAGTCTTCTGTGTCATGAAGACAGACTGTCTAAAATTTCTCTCTCTCTTGTCTTTTGTTGTTAGTCTTCTGTGTCATGAAGACAGACTGTCTAAAATTTCTCTCTCTCTTGTCTTTTGTTGTTAGTCTTCTGTGTCATGAAGACAGACTGTCTAAAATTTCTCTCTCTCTTGTCTTTTGTTGTTAGTCTTCTGTGTCATGAAGACAGACTGTCTACAATTTCTCTCTCTCTTGTCTTTTGTTGTTAGTCTTCTGTGTCATGAAGACAGACTGTCTACAATTTCTCTCTCTCTCGTCTTTTGTTGTTAGTCTTCTGTGTCATGAAGACAGACTGTCTAAAATTTCTCTCTCTCTTGTCTTTTGTTGTTAGTCTTCTGTGTCATGAAGACAGACTGTCTAAAATTTCTCTCTCTCTCGTCTTTTGTTGTTAGTCTTCTGTGTCATGAAGACAGACTGTCTAAAATTTCTCTCTCTCTCGTCTTTTGTTGTTAGTCTTCTGTGTCATGAAGACAGACTGTCTAAAATTTCTCTCTCTCTTGTCTTTTGTTGTTAGTCTTCTGTGTCATGAAGACAGACTGTCTAAAATTTCTCTCTCTCTTGTCTTTTGTTGTTAGTCTTCTGTGTCATGAAGACAGACTGTCTAAAATTTCTCTCTCTCTTGTCTTTTGTTGTTAGTCTTCTGTGTCATGAAGACAGACTGTCTAAAATTTCTCTCTCTCTCGTCTTTTGTTGTTAGTCTTCTGTGTCATGAAGACAGACTGTCTAAAATTTCTCTCTCTCTTGTCCTTTGTTGTTAGTCTTCTGTGTCATGAAGACAGACTGTCTAAAATTTCTCTCTCTCTTGTCTTTTGTTGTTAGTCTTCTGTGTCATGAAGACAGACTGTCTAAAATTTTTCTCTCTCTTGTCCTTTGTTGTTAGTCTTCTGTGTCATGAAGACAGACTGTCTAAAATTTCTCTCTCTCTTGTCTTTTGTTGTTAGTCTTCTGTGTCATGAAGACAGACTGTCTAAATTTCTCTCTCTCGTCTTTTGTTGTTAGTCTTCTGTGTCATGAAGACAGACTGTCTAAAATTTCTCTCTCTCTTGTCTTTTGTTGTTAGTCTTCTGTGTCATGAAGACAGACTGTCTAAAATTTCTCTCTCTCTTGTCCTTTGTTGTTAGTCTTCTGTGTCATGAAGACAGACTGTCTAAAATTTCTCTCTCTCTTGTCTTTTGTTGTTAGTCTTCTGTGTCATGAAGACAGACTGTCTAAAATTTCTCTCTCTCTTGTCTTTTGTTGTTAGTCTTCTGTGTCATGAAGACAGACTGTCAAAATTCTCTCTCTCTTGTCTTTTGTTGTTAGTCTTCTGTGTCATGAAGACAGACTGTCTAAAATTTCTCTCTCTCTTGTCTTTTGTTGTTAGTCTTCTGTGTCATGAAGACAGACTGTCTAAAATTTCTCTCTCTCTCGTCTTTTGTTGTTAGTCTTCTGTGTCATGAAGACAGACTGTCTAAAATTTTCTCTCTCTCGTCTTTTGTTTTAGTCTTCTGTGTCATGAAGACAGACTGTCTAAAATTTCTCTCTCTCTTGTCTTTTGTTGTTAGTCTTCTGTGTCATGAAGACAGACTGTCTAAAATTTCTCTCTCTCTTGTCTTTTGTTGTTAGTCTTCTGTGTCATGAAGACAGACTGTCTAAAATTTCTCTCTCTCTCGTCTTTTGTTGTTAGTCTTCTGTGTCATGAAGACAGACTGTCTAAAATTTCTCTCTCTCTCGTCTTTTGTTGTTAGTCTTCTGTGTCATGAAGACAGACTGTCTAAAATTTCTCTCTCTCTTGTCTTTTGTTGTTAGTCTTCTGTGTCATGAAGACAGACTGTCTAAATTTCTCTCTCTCTGTCTTTTGTTGTTAGTCTTCTGTGTCATGAAGACAGACTGTCTAAAATTTCTCTCTCTTGTTTTTTGTTGTTAGTCTTCTGTGTCATGAAGACAGACTGTCTAAAATTTCTCATCTCCCATTGATTTTACCAGTTATTACATTGTGTTTTATACCTCTCTTTCTCATCATACCCCCACAAAATGATGACCGTCTCTTTCTTATATTGATAATAAATTTTCACCCCTCTTTGACCTCTTTCAAAACATCAACATGAACCATATTGGGTAAAAACCCAGGTGAATGAAGTCAATCTTTGTTTTAGATTCTCTAGATCAGAAGAAGTCTACGGTTACAGTAGTATCCTGAACACTCAGCAGTTTCCATTGGAAAAGTGTTTCAGATTAGTGGATCACCACCTGCCATTTAGGGTAAAGATTACTTATATCAATGGACAAATCTACATTTGTCATTGTCTTTCCCAAGTGGATGATAAAATTGGTTGTCCACTCTTGTTGTTAAGCGTAGTGATGGGAGCTTTAATTTGTGCTCCAGGGCCAGATGAGTCACCTTTGTTGTGTTATATCCATGTTTATTTAATGTGGTCTCGATATTGTCTATCCATTTTTTCATAGCCTTCTCTTGGCTCTAGTACCTGATCTCTTTTTATTGTATGCTGTTATTGGTGGTTGGATGGATTCCATTCTCATTAAATGTCCAAACCACTGCATTTGTTGTCTTTCAATGTATTCAGTGCATTAAGTTTTGCCCACTCTGCTTCTGATGTCCTCTACATTTTACAGGTCTAAATCTGGTAATGATCTTAGATACAAAGTAAATTGCAAAGGCAGATGAAATTAAGAAGATCAGAACTGAAGTGGATAAAAAAAACACCCAAAAACCCCCCCAAAAAACAACAAAGAAGCCAAAGAAAAATAGTAAACCAACAAAGAACTGGTGTCGTTAGTCACCACATACTGAGGAGGAGATCAGAGCACTTATGGACTAATTGGTTCAATGTGCAGTGATGATGATTCAATGACTAAACTAAACTAAAAAAACAAAAAACAAAGACAGAATGTGGCACACTAAAAGAGATTCATGAGTTTGGATGAAGACTAAGTAAGAAAGACATGTCAACAAGCAGACATGAGTCTTACGAAGGGCATGACCCAGATAATGTAACTTACCTATCCTGGATGCTCATAATAAACAGGTTGACAAACCAGGTCAGAGAGTACTGGTACATGGGGTCAATATTAGGCAGGTCAGTGATTGAGAAGAACAAAATGGACGAGTGCTTCGCGATTGGTCGATATCCAACACGAGATGTTTCAATCTTCTTTTCAGTTTCCTCTGCAATCTGATGTAAAAAAAAAAGTTTTTATTGCATTTACTTCTTTTATCATATAAGTAGCACATTGTTTTTGGAAAAAACATTTGTGTATTGCTAATGTTGAATTTTTGTTGAGATGTTTACAAGTTTCAGCATCAACAGATCTCCACAAATTTGCTTCAAGGGGAGTTAAGAGAAGAAGAAGCAGTAAGGAAAGAAGGGGCTCTCTGTGCTGTTCAGTGATACAACAACCACAGTAGGGTTCACTGTGCTCATTCCCTACAACCAGATTGCCTGCTGTTCTTTCTCAGTTTTCCTATACTCTAGACACATGTTCAAATATTCAAGGCAAAAAGATCATCATATTCATGTACATTTATGATGGGTGTCATTCATCAGAAATTTGCATAAACTGGTTCTTTAACATCACGTCTGGTCAGTATTATTCAGGCTTCTTGTATTCACAGCCACAAAGATAGAGAACATAAGTACATTTTGAAAAAAACAGAACACTCAGTCCCTGGTACTGCCACCTAACCCACATTACCAATACCATCTCTACATGTTTCTGTCTTTAGACAGAGAGTATACAATACACACAGTTACCTTCTGTTTCTTTGAGATATCATCAGACAAGATCTTGGACGAGTCAAGAATTTGAATGGCTCCTTCATCCTCTAGAATGTTGCCCTCCGAGGAAGAAAGAGTGTGAAGGATCTTGTCCTCAATTTCTTTGAGCTGTCTTCTGTTTGTAGCACTGGAAACAATAAGAGCTTGTCTCTCGTCTTCCAGCTCTGGTCTAGAATGTTAAACAGATTTAGGACTTAGTTAACCCAAAGAATTGAAATATTTTAAGAAACAATGAACCAATAGGGAGTTTTTATGAAGATTCATCTTGGCATGTACCAGTAAGCTGTCTTGGTCAGGTTTCACTAGTTCTCAGACATTTATTCAGAGTTTGATTCTAGATTGATCTGTCCCCGAGATCGATGCACTGCTCAACTCTTTCTTACTTTAAACCAAATCATCACGCAAGTCACCCTTTCATCCATCTACACACTCACAGACAAACATAATGCAACTACATTCTCTTGGATGAAAAATGGTGGTGATCATCACCTGTGATGGACGAGCATCGTGTTGAATTAATTCCCTATATCATTGAAACATGTATTCATTTACAGCTGAGTCAGCTGGAGCACTGACTATTCCTGAGCAAGATAAGGTATACAGAGTTCGAGAAGCCAGTTTTATAACTATTCATATCCCTAAACAAGCATACAAATTTATAAATGATGAATATGCGCAAACACTTAAAAGAAGTAAACATTTTTTATTGATATAGTTCAGCAAACCTTTCTTTGGCTACAACAATTCCCAGGAGCTGATCTTCCAATCCCTCAGGTGTGATCATAAAATTCAGGAGTGAGACCTTTGTGGACAGTTCTGGAAGGTAGTGGGGGTTTCTCAGCTTGGTCGTGATATAGAAGCGGAAGTCTGGACTGTATTCCATAATGTTTTCACCCAGTCGGATCATCTCAATACCAGCTGAAAACAGAACGAACCAAAATAAAAAAAAATTAAATGTCTTCTTTTTCTTTAGCTGCGATCAACTTCTGCTATGCAACTACTTCAGTATGTGTCAAACAGGGCGTGGCTTGAGGTTTTCACCTCCCCCATAGTTTGTTTTGAATGTTGTTTCTGTTGGCCAGATTTCCATTATCACACTGCTCAGGCTGGGACAATCTTGCAGAATGTGCTCATGGGACTGGTTTGGTGCTCCACAGGTGCAGGCAGCCGAGTCCCTGAGACCCATTCTATGAAGGTGTGCTCTGAGACCACAGTGTCCCGTTTCAAGTCTGAAGACTGTGATCTACGCTTTTCTATTTGGTGTATTTATACTGTTGTGCTCTGGGTTGTATCCTCCATTTGTTTTCTCCACAGCATTTTTCTGGATTGTTTCAGGAGAGTCTTTGTTTCTGTAAAGCTTGTGTTGGGTGGTATTGTGTTAGGCTCCTCAGTCCTTACAAGTTTGTCAGCCTTTTCATTTCCTAGGATGCCACAATTAAATATGAATAGTAACATTTAAGTGAAAGAATTTATTGCTTTGTTAATTCATTTAGCTTGTCTTACCATTTGTTCAGATTATCCCTTAATTATTCAATAGGATTCACAAACCATTTTATTATAAAATGAAAATCATGGCATATCCTTTACAGGATGTTACCATCAACCCCAGTAAACGAGGCTTTAATTTTCTAGGCACCACTTATAGGTTCAGTAGTTTGCCATAGCTTTGTGAATGGTGAGGTATTTTTACGTTTGTAAAATCCATGGGAACAAATTTGCTTCCACACTGCTGCTGCGGAGTTTGAACCAGGTACACTTGAATTGTGATTGAGCTCACTACCTCTTAAGCTACAGACACCCACGATATAACCATTACAAGACTAAATATATGATCTAATCACTACGAGACAAAATATGTAAATACTCAAGATGAATATATAATATCACAAGACTAAAGATGCACAATTAAACAGAGATGATATGCCTTTTTCTTTTCGATCCAGAAGCACGAGCTTTCAGCTCTTTGCCAGATGACATGGACATCAGAACCTCGGCTGTGCCCAAAACCATAAAATCTGAGAACCTGTGGCTTTTTGCAGCGCGAATTGAACCCGCACTAAAGAGGCTTGTCACTCGTCCAAACGGACCGCACCATTTTGTTCACAGGGCAGTTATTTCCAGAGACCGCATGGATTGTTGCTAGAGCCTACAGAGTTCGTTTCTTTGTGGCTACGAACACACTGGGAGGCGGGCAGAAGATATGCTTAAAAATACAAAAATAATTAATTATTTGTTATGCTAGCTGTCTCTAGTAGATTCAAATAACCACACACTCTATCACTCTGATGCCTCGCTCTCCATGTATTACCTTGTTTAAAAGTCTGTTTGAGAAGAAGGGGCTCGAGCGATGGATCCAGCTCTCGCCAACATTCTCCAAGAGCAAGGGATTACCAAATGTCACACAGTTCTCTAGAGTTCGGATGTAATCAGAGTCTGTCAACTTCATTACAGAAAGAGTGTTGTTTTTCTCAGAGTTCTTAACCCACCTGTTGGCCTGACCCTGGGGGTCAATCATAAGGGCCTATAAAAATAAGAAAATTATAAACATTTGTTTTTAGTTTCCTTTTCTTCCTCCAATAAAACTTCAGCTTCAGTTGTTCTAAGTTCATAGGTTAAATACAAAATTGATTTTGCTAATCTAAATAACATTTGAAGATTGTTCCATTAATTAATCTAGTGTCATGTGTGCCGGTGTAGGCGATCATGTCTCTTCACAACTTTCTCTCCCTGGTGCAGCTAATCAGTTCTGAAGTCGATCTTTTGTCTTGGCTGAAATCGGATGCATGTGTCCTAAACGTGTAGAAGTCTATGCATTTAGGGGCCTACCAAACCAATGTGCAACGTATACATGTTATTGGCAAAGATCAAACATATCACAAAAAGTGATTTAAATTGGTCGAAGAACAACGCAAAGAAGAAGAAGAAGAAGATCTTTTGTCAAACCACGATGTCAGACCATTCAACATCTTCTCCCTCTGTCTTCCATGATCTCTTTTTCCCTGAATTTTACCTGTTGTCACCAGATGTTCTAAACCTCCTCTTTGCATTATATACCCAAAGAACATACAAACACAAATACCAATAATGGGGTTCTCTGTGGCTAAGTCAAAGGAAAAAACACCGTATTTTTCAATATACTACATGGTATGAAAATAGGTTCTTTTTTCTTCCTTTTATAATTTAAATATTCAGATGAGATCAAGTGTCTTCTCCATGAAAGGTTGGCTGTAGTGAGTCTTAAAACATTTTGGATTGATGGAAAACATTAGCTGATTCGCAACAGAATTATTTTGACCTCTGGACTAAATTATTATTTTAGTTTCCAAAAATTGCACTCAGTTTAGCAAAAGTAAAATATTGTTTATAAATATGATTTACAATATAATTTACTGTATATCACATTGAAGACAAATGAATGTAGTTTCACAAAATATTTACTGTATTAGTAAATATAATGCATAAATATAATGCAGTGTTAATTATGCCGGAAACATTAACATTCATTAAAAAACAAAATTGAAACTGGGAGAACAAAAATCCAACTGACAACGGGTCTTGATAAACGATAGGTTGAATAAACAAATCCAACTGCTCAGTTAAATACCATTCATCATTCACAAGCTTTACCACTACTATCATCTGCATTCTTCATTACCATCTTCACTCTTATCTTCACCATCACTTACCATCTCCTGGAGTTAGCGACAATGACACCATTTTACCACTACTATCATCAATATTCTTCATTACCATTATCACTCTTATCTTCACCAACACTTACCATCTCCTGGAGTTAGCGACAATGACACCATTGTCAACAGAAAAACTGTCCTTTGGCAAGCCGGCAATATTCCACGCTTGAATTTTGATTGGTTCTCCTAGGGTCTTACTTAGTGAAAATTCAGATGAGCAAGGTATTTTCTTGGACTGGATGAAAATATGTAGCACATTCTCTTTCACAAGGAAAATATTATTCAATTGTTTAAATACTGGACAAAATCGTTCAACATTATCTTATGTGATAAATATGTAAATATATGACAGTTTCACTAAAGCAAAGACAACATTATCTTATGTGATAAATATGTAAATATATGACAGTTTCACTAAAGCAAAGACAACATTATCTTATGTGATAAATATGTAAATATATGACAGTTTCACTAAAGCAAAGACAACATTATCTTATGTGATAAATATGTAAATATATGACAGTTTCACTAAAGCAAAGACAACATTATCTTATGTGATAAATATGTAAATATATGACAGTTTCACTAAAGCAAAGACAACATTATCTTATGTGATAAATATGTAAATATATGACAGTTTCACTAAAGCAAAGACAACATTATCTTATGTGATAAATATGTAAATATATGACAGTTTCACTAAAGCAAAGACAACATTATCTTATGTGATAAATATGTAAATATATGACAGTTTCACTAAAGCAAAGACAACATTATCTTATGTGATAAATATGTAAATATATGACAGTTTCACTAAAGCAAAGACAACATTATCTTATGTGACAAATATGTAAATATATGACAGTTTCACTAAAGCAAAGACAACATTATCTTATGTGATAAATATGTAAATATATGACAGTTTCACTAAAGCAAAGACAACATTATCTTATGTGATAAATATGTAAATATATGACAGTTTCACTAAAGCAAAGACAACATTATCTTATGTGACAAATATGTAAATATATGACAGTTTCACTAAAGCAAAGACAACATTATCTTATGTGATAAATATGTAAATACGTTACAGTTTGACTAAAGCAAAGACAACATCTAAAGAATCAGTGTTCAGATTCACCCGTGTGGTGCTGGGGCCTAAGGAAGCAAAGAATAGTACCACTGTAACCTACAATGCATGCCATAAGAGGCGACTGATGTAGGCCCTAGGGATGATACAATAGTAAATAAAAAAAGCAGCGCAGAAATTGGATGTGCTGGCATACTTGTAGGTGCATAACTGACACAGCGTACAATCGCTCTTAGGCTCAGATCACATACAAATCACGCAGAGTGGTTAACAAGTGGTCAATATTGAGCGTTTGAAGAAGAAGTATTTAAATTTTAGATGGATACAGAAGGGATAATATGTAAATTAGCACACTGTACAATCCATTATTCATTTGTTTAATGCCATAAGGAGGCATCCCGACAAAGAGAAGAAGAGGAAGACCACAGAGAAGATGGATTCAGGATTTAACTGATGGTTTGAGCATGACGGCTGCAGAGGTGGGACATCTGACCTATGAAAGAGAGAAATATCGAAGGACTGTTAAGGTGGCAAAGTTCTGCTCAGGACAAGCTATTTGATGATGATGGTGATTTACCATTAGGCTACTATAGTTTGTTTTTGACTACAACAGATGAAAGTTAATTGCTTCTTGACTTCTTTGACTTTTTAGTAAGTGTAACTTTTAATGTTGCTGTCATACATGTTCTTCTTAAGTACGACCAGTGTGGTATTATTTTTTCACAATAGAATGCAAGATTATCAAAGTGGCAGCCCTACTTGTAGTAACAACACTACCTTTGAAGTCAGCGAAGGCAAGTCTGCATGGCAAGGGACACCAGTCAAATGGTAAAGCAGGCTTTCATGCAAAAATCAGCCAGAAGTGCCAACCAGGTGTTATAGCTTACGCCTTAATTCACAGTGTGTGAATGCAGAAGAAGAAGAAATGACAATATCTTGTATAATATTAAACATTATTTTAGTTGTCAAGAAAGCTTTTCAATTTTGAGGCGGATGGTTAATTCATAATAATTTATGTTTAGACTGGATTGAAACCAGTCATGCAATTCATAAAACAATAGAACATAACATAAAACAAAAATGGTTTGAACATCTGACAAGAATGTCCTGGTCATTCGCTAACACTGAAAAAGTATATCTGAGTACAGAGCAAGACACAAAATAGATGAAGCGACGTCGTCATCAAGAACAGACTTAAGAAAATTAATAACAGCTTACAAAGTGCCTTATTAACAACACACACACAAGATCACTACATCCTCCTCCCCCAACCCCCTTTCCCCCATTTCTAAAAGAAGTAAATGGTGGAAGAGAAGAATATAAAAACAAAGAGGACTGACTCTTATGGAAAATTAAAAAACAAAACAAATGAAATGGCACTCATCATAAATAAAATAATTTAAGTAAGATATGAATACCAACCTGGCACAATTTAACCCACTGTGAGGTTTCCTGGTCACGGAATGAACTTGTAAAAGGACCAAGATAGGCTATAACACCAGCAGATATCAATACATCTCCCATCAAATTGTCATAGACTTTCTGAAGATTATTGGCTGCATTTGTCCATCTCTCTTTCTCTCCACCCAAACCCCCTATTAACTTCTCTGCTCTCACTAATTTCTTCCCACACAAGTCCACCTACATGTGAAAGAGAATATCATATAAATAAAAATGTCTTCACACAAATACACACATATGCAAGTACACACATATGCAGGTACACACATATGCAGGTACACACATATGCAAATACACACATTGCAAATACACACAAATGCAAGTACACATATATGCAAGTACACACATATGCAGGTACACACATATGCAAATACACACATTGCAAATACACACATATGCAAGTACATATGCAAACACACACATATGCAAATACACACATATGCAAGTATACAAATATGCAAATACACACATTTGCAAATACACACATATAAAAATACACATATATATACGCGCCGAGTGGTTACGGGCCCAAATTTGGGAGTGTAAAGAATAGAACCACTGTTACCTGTCACGCATGTCGTAGAGGCGACTAAGGAGGTTTGGCTGAAATCGGATACATGTGTCCTAAGTGTGTAGAAGTCTATGTGTTTAGGGGCCTACCAAACCAACGTGCAACGTATACACATTCTTGGCAAAGATAAAATTGATCATAAGAACAGACGCAAAGGAGAAGAAGAGACACACATATACAAGTACACACATATGCAAATACACACATATGCAACAAGATTGATTAACTCTTTCCGCACACGGTTATTTCCTCAGTTTTACATGGTTAAGTCAATGGAGCCAAAAAAAACATTTTTGTACAAGAATTAACTCCTTGCAGAGAATCTAAATTGGGATTCTGGATTTTCTGATAAATGCCGTCTGCTTCAGGTTGTCAGCCATACAGAATTTTCAAAGGTTATGTAAGTGGACCACCTCTTTCTTCCCAGGTCTGCATACTGGGGAACAGTCCTGTAGGAAATGCTCAGTCATCATATTTGCCAGCTACAGGTGGTTGGTACTATCTTCAATTTAGTAAACAGGATCTCTTATTTTGTTGATATTATTAATTAAATGTCCACAAACAAATCATAAATAAGTCATTTATATTTAAGAGGAACAGAACAGAAAACATGATAAATCAATTACTATTTGAAAATACTTTTAGTTTAGTTTAGTTTAGTCATCAGATCATCGTCCTGTACATTGAAGCAATTAGTCCATAAGTGCTTTGATTTCCTCCTCAGAATGTCTCTCTGAGTGTGGCAACAAAGACACGGTTCTTTGTGGTTTACTATTCTTCTTGGCAATCAGTATAGTGTTCTTGTCTAGCTACACCACATTGACCTGGTATTTTTGCAGTCTGGTTAGGGTTGTAGATTCACACTATTACTTAAATCATTTTAACATTCTCCCTTAGGGAATTCAGATATCAGCCTGGTCTTGCTCCTTTTTTACAGCAGCCATACCTGCAAGCTTATTGCATGTCCTGGCACAAAAATAAAAGTGATTTTTGTCAACCTAGACCTCTTCAATTTTGTCTTTTACATTTGAAAGCTACATCAACACAAAATATCCATCTTAGATCAACGATGATAATTAAAGCGTCTTGTTGTTAATACGAGTAGGTTTACCTGAAACTCTAACTTTTGCTTATTCTCCGTCATTTCATTGAATGTATTTTTTAGATCTTCCAGTTTTTTCTGCACAGCTGCAAGTTCAGCTCGCTTGGCATTAAGCTTCTCCATCATCCTGGCCAGATCACTCTCAGCCTCACGAAGCTTCTCTTTCTTTGGAGCTACAACTTTTGCCACTCGGTCATACACTTCCAGAGCCAGAATCCATTTGCAAAGTCCTGAAAAGCAGCAACACAAATTGAAATGGTCTTTTCAACAAGACAGTTAGCTTAACAGGCATATAATGTAGTAAATAGTGTATGTAAATGGGTGTAGTATTCGGAATATTATATTTGTGTGATCTTTAAATAACAATAAATTTATTAAGGCATTTACTAACAAATGCAACAGCCTGTGCCCATTTGCCTGTCCTGTGAGGCCATGTGCCGCAGAATGCACAATTATATTCTTCATTATAAAATAATAATAATAATAAGCTCTGCTGCAGCCGCCATCCCAAAGTCCACTTGCTCACCATACCCATGAGAAGTTGATTAGTATATCTTCTTGCTTTACTACGAAGACGATGCTGTCTGATGTGTCCAAATTTATCTCCTAGTTCTCGCACTCACCCGTGTCTGAGACTCGCCATATCATATAAATAAGTGTGGACCACATTGATGACATCGGCTCTGTCCATACTTCTGCCCACTTGAGTTGAGGCATTGTTTGCAAGAAAAGTCAGCATGTTCGTTGCCCTGCATTCCAGCATGTCCAGCCAAAATGTAATCTCTGAATGCTGTTTACCCATTCCATTTGCAGACTTCCAGATTCAATCCTTTGAAGCATATTCAAGTCTGATATGATAATCGTGTGGGTGGCCTGTTGCTCAGCCATCCACAAGAGAGCCCTGAAGGCAGCAGTGATCTTTATTGTTATGCTCAATGTTGTTGTCTTGAAAACAGCAGTGAAGAGCACTGAAAACTTATACTTACTTGGCAACTTTAAATAGAAAAAAATGACCCTGCATACAAACAGTAGTTCTAATGATTTTTAAGTTTTCTCCAGTTTTCAATATAAAAAGAAAATAAAAGTGAAGAAGGAACCAACCTTCAGCAGCAGATGAAGCATTGGCTACAATTTCTGGTTTAAAAGTTGGGTTTGTTATGTATTCTTCTCTAATTTTCTTCATGATATGAACTTGGATGTTGTCCTTATCATACTCAAGCAGCATTTGCAGAAAGTTCATATCACCAACTAGTCTTTTGCTGGGTCCCCAGTAATCAAGCATCTGATATAGAGAATGAAAAATCATGTACCACATTACATTAGGATGGATATATAGAGTGCAGTGTAGGTATACTTAATTTGTTTTAGTTTTAGTCATCGGATCATCATCACAGTACATCAAACCAATTAGTCTCTAAGTGCTCCAATCTCCTCCTCAGTATGTCATATCTCAGTATAACATATCTTCTGTTATCTCTCTCTAGTCTGTGACACCTCTGCCACTAAGAACAGGAACAAATGCACACTGCTCTCTATTCTTGGCAATCCTCTGTAATGGGGTCAAGCTATGAACCATTTCTTTCAGTTCTTGTTCTAATTCTGGTTTTGGCATTCAGGACTTCCGTCCTAGTGAAAGTAACTCCTTTTTGGTTTTCACACCTTTCAGTCATACGAGTCAATGACTTTTGCAGTCAGACAGGTCCCTGATGGTGGTGGGTCAGACTAAATATTTCCTGGTCCTCTAGGTTGGGAGTTTGGCTTGGGACTAACATTCCTATCCTGTAAAAAAAATCTTAATGTTACAGAAAGTTCCGCCCGCCTGTCCAGCATGTTCGTAGTGCGTTGGACGACGGGTGACAAGCCCCCTGTGAGTGCGGGTTTAATTGCGTGGGCTGGCAGAAAAACCACAGATTCTCCAGATTTACGGTGTACATGGCACCAAACCGAAGAGTTACAATGTCCATGGCACCGAGCCAAAGAGCTGAAAGTTCAAGTGCTTCTGGATTGGAAAAAATAAAAAAAAAACATAGTTTCCACCATCCTAGCCCACTGTATTATTGGAGCATGCAATCCTATCCACCACTACAAGGTAATGGCTTCATGGGGATGATCCTCTCCATCCTCGCCTCTATCACAGTTGACAAAAATAGGTATTTACCAGTGATCTCAATGATTCTAGCCTGCTTTGTTTCTACTCATGTCAGTCCATACTCTTTTATTTCGCTTTTCACCGCTCTGCATGTTTCCTTTGGTAAGTCCCATTTGCTCTTTCTGTCTATTGTCCATCAAAGATATGTAATTGTCAAAATTTCAGGTAGCATTCTACACATATTTCCAAGCCATCATCATAATCTTTCTTTGATTGTGGTTACCAGTAATCTGCAATTTGTTTCTTCCTCAACTTTTCATTTTGATCTTTTATGGCCAAAGTAAATACAAGATTCCCTAATAAATATAACATTACATTTTAGACAACAACAGTTGAGCGTTCAGAAAAGCGACAACATTTTTCACTTTACATAGGAAAAACAATCACATTTGTTGGTTAATATTAGCTATTCCCTCACCTTCTGTCCAGGTTTGTCAGGGTTGTTGACTTTCTCTGGTTTGATATCCTTCATGACACACACGGCAGCCATCACCAGCCTAACACCAGCAGGGGGTGACTTCATTGACTTGACAATGGTGATATCTGCTGGCTGGAGAATCACGAGTTAATTTGGATTAACCTATCGTGGAAGTGATTTCTGCTTTAAAATACTAAATGTCTAATCGATTCGTCCGTGAAGTGATAGAAGAGTAATTGTAAATTACCCCATGGATAGGGGGACTGCCTAGAGTAGTTGATAGTAGCTTGGCCTGCTAGCTGTGAGACGTCTCATAGCTCGGGTTCGAACCTACTGTCCGGCATTTGTTCAGTCCCCTGGTCTTACTCAGGACGATAACGTGAGTACCTCTGAAGTCGGAAAAATCTGCCTGTATGAGGAATACTAATTACATGTACATTGAGCTACCACGTCTGCCAGTGTAAAGTAATTTACAATTGTTGATGCTTCTGCCATTGTAAGATTAGAAAACGGGATTTTCACGCAAAAATCAGTTTCAGAGATGGAAACCATCATGAGGTTGAAATGACAGAAAGGAAAAAAAAAAAAACCCCATGGATAAATATTGGACAATATACGGAAACCTACAGAACTGAGATGGTCAGACCGCATCAGAACGTATCTGGAGAAAACCGTGGGAAGACTGCAATAATACTGAGTAAATGGGCAATATGGACAAAGACAGGTATATTAATTACATTGGCAAGGAAAAATACATGATTAAATATGAAAAATGACAACACCCGAAGTTACAGGGAGGCGCACATCATTCCTGACATGTAACACTACACTGAATGTGAAGTCAGTGCTGTTCTATGGCTCAGAAACATGGAAGACAACAAAGGAAACTATCTGTCTCGCAATCCCGGCCTAGACTGATGAACCAACTTTTATTATGAATTTTACTGTGTTTTTAAGGGACTCCGCTTCTCCGTACAGCTTCTTGCGAAGCTCTGTGTTTTTAGGCCAGGTTTCTTTTCTTATGCCTGATATCAGTTGACAAGCTTGCAGAATGTGTTCTGCCGTCATGTCTGCCTTTTTGCAGGGGCACAGGAAACTATCAGAAAACTGCAGACCTTTGTAAATGGATGTTTACGTAGAATAGAGGGACTGAGATGGTATGATACGATTACGAACGAGGAACTCAGAGAAAGAACAAAGCAGATACCAGTGGAGAAAGAGCTCAGGAAGAGACGCTGGCGATGGATAGGACACACATTGAGAAGACCGACCGGAAGTCTTGCAAGACAGGCGCTGTTTTGGAACCCGCAGGGAAAGAGGAGTAGGGAAGGCCTAGACAGACCTGGAGAAGAGAGCTGGAGGCTGATATCAAAAGGATAGGTAAGACATGAAAAGAATTGGAATGGATGGTAAGAGAGAGGAAGAGCTGGAAGAAGTTTGTTGAAGACTTGTGCTCCGTTGGGAGTTGAAAGGTGAAGAAGAACACTACACTGAGAGCTGCAAAATATTGGGAAACATGGAAAGTCCTTGTAGAAGTTTTATGTGCCTCAAAGCATTATGAGAATTAAGTGCTAGAGACATTTTAGAAAAACAACTAATAACAGTTTCTTTTTTAGGAGTGTAATTGGTCACAAATATTGTCTTTTTCTTTCTCATGAGAAAGTGTCGGTCCATATGGAGGTGGGAGATTCATTTCTGATTTTTTTTAATAATCAATTTTTTAAAATTAAGAGAACTGCTTATAATTATCTAACATGTATTTGTTTTGCTATTCATCATTAGTGTTTACAAAAAGCTTGCTCCGAGGTGAGACTGGCGACATAATATTTTTCCTGCTCTTAATATTTCTTTCATTTGTGCAACTTATTTTTTATAATCTCTTTGCCTATGCTGCGGTCATTTTGGTTCTCTATTTCTTCTCTCCAATCCTATTTTGTCTCACAGCGTCAGGATAAGAAGAGATTTATAGAACATGCTTTTGTGTGCGCTTCATAAACAGTGTCTTTGTCGCCTCTGTTATCTCTGAGCTCCACCTTTTGGATGGCCTGCCTTTTGCTTTGTATCCATTGTGTGGAAGCAACATTGCTCTTTGAGGCACACTGTCTGTTGGTAACCTGCTTATGTGGTCGAACAATTTCATTTGTTGTTTCTTGAGGAAGTTTAGTACTGATGTTGCACCCACTTTTTTTCCTGATGTCTTCATTTCTAAACCTGTCTCTTCTTGATACTCCCAACATTCTGCGTAGATCCTTCATCTCTGTCGTGACTAGTTGTCTCTTATCATGTGATGTCAGCATTCAGGTTTGGCCCTGATAACATAATGTTGGAAGAAAGATTATGTTGAACAATGTTCTTTTTATGTTCATGGTGACATGTTTGCATTTTTCAAAAGGGGATATTTCTCCTATTATTTGATTTGCTTTATTGTATCTATATTGATCAATGGGAAAATAATAAACAACTTAAGATATGCAGATGACACAGTATTAGTAGCAGATAGGGAACAAGAATTACAAGAACTAGTGGATCAATTAGACAAAACTAGCAAGGAATATGGATTAGACATTAACATACAGAGAACAAATACTATGGTAATCAACAAGGAAATGGAGAAACCTAAAATGAATATAAAAATACATGGAGAATTACTACATCAAGTAAAAGTTTCTTATATCTTGGTCAGATGTTAACAGATGATGTCAGATGTGTAACAGAAATTAAAAAGAGAATAGGAATGACCAAGGATAATTTCAATAGTATGAGAAAGTTACTGACATCCAAACAAATTACAAACAGGCTAAAAATTAGAATGATCAAATGCTATATATATCCTATATTAATGTGTGGCTTAAGTTCAGACAAGTAAAGTATTTTGGGCACATAAAAAAACATGACACCATGATAAAATCTTTACTAGAGGGGAAAGCTGAGGAGGAAAGAGCAAGAGGAAGACATAGAGATAAGTGGGAGGGAAACTTTAAGAAATGGACAGGTTACAGTCTGGCAGAGTGCAACACCAAGGCGAAAGACAGAGGATGCTGGAGATTCATTGCAGCCAACCTTCGATGTGAAGACGGCACCTGATGATGATCTATATTGGTACTATTGTAAAAACATCCACTCACCTTGAGGGTGTTGAGAGCAGCAATAGCAAGCTCCAGTGCTGGTATAGCTTCAGCTAACTGAGCCTCACAGTCATCCTTCAGAAGTTGTGCTTGGGATGCACTTTCATTTGCTACAGCTTCATCTTCCTTTACTTTCTCACTTGTCTTTTCAACATCAGCTGACTCCACTTCAATGACTTTCAACATTTTTTCATTCTCTGCTGCAGAAATTACAAGTTGTGGCTGAAGTTCTTCTAGCTCTTTCTGCATTGTAGCAACCTGCAGAAATAAAACAAAGACAAACCAAATGAAAATTTATTGCAAAATTAATATTTTAACTCCTACAAAACAAGTCCAGTGACAAACCATTTGGGCAGTACCAATTCTCTGCCAAGCAACATCCTTTGCCAAAATATATTATTTAAAAAACATTCACATGATCCATTTGATGAGATTTATATATAATTCTTTGTAGAATCAATTCAAGTATCTGGAAACATTCCTAACATTAGATGGAAGATGTAAAACAGAAATTAGGAGTAAAATAGCTCAAGCAAATGAAGCTTTCATGATAATGGAAAACACATTATTTGTGAATTCACTACCAATGACACAGCAGAAACGAGTATTCCAGTGCTATATTGAACCAATACTTATGTATGGCAGCGTATAGTGTACAATGAACAAGCAATCAATAAGATCACTGGAAGCTAGAGAGATGTGGTTTTACAGAAGAATGCTGAAAATTCAATGAACAGCGAAGAAAACAAAGGAGTCTTTAAAACAGGTCTGAACACAAAGAAACCTTATCAAAAGAATAAGAATCAGACAATCAAGGTTATTCAGGCATATAATGTGAAGAGGAGGTTTAGAACATTTGGTGACAACAGGTAAAATTCAGGGAAAGAGAGATCATGGAAGACAGAGGGAGATGTTGGATGGTCTGACATTTTGGTTAAAAAGATGTCAGAACTGATTACCTGCACAAAGGAGAGAGAGTTCTTGAGAGACATGATTGCCTACACCAGCATGCATAGCATTTGATTGATTCAGAGTTTTACAGGACCTAATAATGTATTTCTTTGAATGAAACATTCATACTTCTTCATCATATCCAGTTCTGGCCTAACAGCTATTTCTATAGAAATTATGATAAATATTCAAATTTTTCTATTACAAAACAATATACAAAGTGAAATGAAAATTGTGGCATATCCTTCATAGGACATTGCCATCAACCCCAGCAAACGAGGTTTTGATTTTCTAGGCACCACTAGGCAGTGCAATAGTCATCTGGTGCAAAGACTATACATTTAGGAATGTTGCAACCAACTGTTTGACACTCAGTTTTATAAAAGTTCTTTGTTGTTACGTGTTTTGCTATAGGCATCACTTCTACTTTCAGTAGTTTGCTAATGTTTTCTGAACAATGGGGTATATTTTTACCATTTGTAAAAATTCATGGTAAGAAATTTGCTTCCAAACTGCCAGCAACGAAGTTTGAACCAGGTACTCTCGGGTTGTGATCGAGTTCACTAACACAAGGCCAAATTACATCATTTAAATTTTCATGTGTAAAAATGGATGCCTCTTAAATTCTCACCTGAGAGGATGCAAATGCAAGTTTTTCCAACCCAACAAGGTAACGCTGCTTGGCTTTCATAGTCTCATCCTGTTTCTGCTGTAAAAGATTCTTGAAGGAGTTGATAAGCTCCAGGTAGGATGTTGGAGTGACATAATTGTGACGACCAAGCTCCCTAAGGAATCTGAAAATATACAGCACTGATATTTAACCCATGTCTTGACATTTTTTAATGAGCCAAACATTAGAGAGTTAAGACACTATTCCAGCCCGTCTGCCCAGCGTGTTTGTAGCGCGTTGGACTACGGTGACTATCCCTCTGTGTGTGCGAGTTCAATTCCGCGGATGGCAGAAAAAGCCACAGATTCCCAGATTTATGGTGTTCGTGGCACCGAACCAAAGGGTTACGATGTCCATGGCACCAGCCGAAGAGCTGAAAAGCTCAAGTGCTTCTGGATCGAAAAAAAAAAAAAAGACACTATTCCCATAAGATTAAATTCACAAAAAAATAACAGCTCAACAAAACATGCCTTTAGTAAATATTTACTAAGAAACATATTCAAAAACACATACAAAGAATAAGGGTTCAAGCTAGGGAAACCCAGAAATGAACTTTGCTGATAGCGGCAAGAAATATGGGACTCAATTCCATGAAAGAGATTAAGAGAGTTGCCCAGGACAGAGCAGTATGGAGAAATTACTTGCAGGCCCTATGTAACATATAACGGTATGAGAGAAATATATATATCTTCTTCTTCTTCTTCTTCTTTCTCGAATCCTGTATGCCTCACAGCATCAGGTCAGGAAGAGATTTCTAAAACGGGCCCTAGTATGCGCTTCGTAGATGGTCTCTTTCATCACCTCTGTTATCTCTGAGGTCCATCTTTTGCGTGGCCGGCCTTTTGCTTTGTACCCATTGTATCGGAGCAGCATTGCTCTTTGGGGTGCACTGTCTGGTGGTAATCTGCTTACGTGGTCGAACCATTTGATTTGTTGTTTCTTGATGAAGTCTAGTACTGATGTTGTACCCACGTTTTCCCTGATGTCTTCATTTCTCAACCGGTCTCTTCTTGTTACATCCAGCATTCTGCGTAGACACTTCATCTCTGTTGTGACTAGTTTTCTTCTATCGTTTGTTGTCAGCGTCCAGGTTTGGCACTGATAACATAATATATATATACAAAGAAATATATGCAAAGAAACAGGTAACATAAAAGTAGCAACTAATATCTGATATCTAACACTCATCTATACTCATCCATATATAAATTCATGCAAAAATATACCTCTCTGAAAGTTCTCTCACACTTTGATGGAAATGTTTACAGATATTGACCACCTCCAGCTTATCCCTGTCTGCAATATCAGCTGCCTCTAGGAACTTGTTGGCTACTCTCACTAAGGCATCATCTGGCCAGGCCTAATGACAAATAGAAGTTATAAATATCAAAATGACTTAATTTTGCCTCTCTTAAGAGCCCTCGTCTAATCCTCATGAGCCCTATTAATGATTCTGTCTGATAAGGATTACAAATATGCACAAAGAAACTATTTTTATTTAGAAAACTTTACCAAAAAAAAAAAATTACTAGAGAGAAGTGTTCCTCAAAAGACAAAACATTGTTTTGTAAACTTTAGTGATCCATTTTAACATGTTGAACTTGAAAAACCAAAATATTGGTATGAGAAGTAAACATCTTCCACCTCCATGTACCCCTTTATAGTCCTGACAAAAGCTCTGTTTTGTTTTGTAGATTGAAGATAAATTGTGTACAAATGTGATGACAAACACATACAGATCTACCTATCAATTTATTTAGGGTCTTCAATATATTTAATGCGAAGTGTAATATCTTACTAATAATGTAAACACTAATTAGTCTGTACATTCTGGTGCATTCAAATATTTTAAAAAATAGTACAACCTCCTCGTATTATTCTTTTATTATTTGTTGATATTCAATTTATTTGTCTACAAAGCAATAGATATTCATAATAATCATTGAAAACTAAAAAACTACACAGCTTAATTTGTACATACATCCCATGATTAAATAAATTCAGCACAAATGTATATTCTGCAATTGAAAACAAAATACAAAACAAAAAGTTAATTACTTAACAGTAATTGTTCCTTATGAGAAGGGAACATGGGCAGTGTTACGGAATGCATCTCCAATGCTGAATCTTTTTATGTGAAATTTCTTGATGGTTTGAAAAACCCAAAAGTTTATTTCTTCTGTTGGATGGTCTGACAGTGTCATTTCATTCATCATTAATAAACTGGTTGGACAAACATGATAAATATTAGAGTTTAAGAAAAAAAATGAACCAAACACAGAAAAGACCCTGACATCTTTTCTTAAATTTAGGACAAGTGCATTGCTAGTACTAAACAAAATAATATGTAGGATTTCAAGAATACATCATATTTCTCTTCTGTCTTCTAGGCTCAATATCTCCACTTTTTTTAATTCAAAATCTTGTATTTTATTGTGATTTGAGCCTAAGAGGCTAATAATAGTGACTGTCAGTAATAAAATATAAGTAGACCTAAGAACTAAACAAATTTCAGGACAACTTTTTTATTTACTAGGTACTTCCTGAGCCACTACCTCAAATCGATCTCTTATGAGTCGGTCCTGTCAAGGTTGCAGTATGTTTCCATGTCTGTGAACATGCAAACCATTGACAGCAAATCAGAAGAGGGAGCTGAGCCATTTTCGCAAAAAATAATTTATTATTTAATTCTGCAAATGTTTTCACCCTCTGCAGAAGCACAGAATCATCCAGGTCAGATTGGACTGCATGATTCTTCCTGTTTAAAAAGACTTCTATCATGTTCTCACCAAAATTTAATCGTATTGACTCTTCAACAGAAATCTCAATAAACAGTTAATCAAAATTGAAATACAAATCGAAATACAAAACATATATATATATTAGATAATACAAATTGAAGAAAACACAACCAAATGAAAACAAATAAAAAGAGTAAAGTAAAATAGAAAGTCAAAACAGAAAGATCAAGAACAAAAATCAAAGTAACGGAGCGAAGTACACAAGAGCAAAATCAAACAAATAAACAGGAAATACAAATAAGAAGATACAAAAAGGCAGAAAAAAGGAATCAGAAAGTTTCAAACAGAATATGCAAAAAGAAGGTTGATGTTCAGAATTCTGAAATACAAAATTAATAAGTATAATTTCAGAAAAATAATAATATGCTAATATAAGTGACAAAAGCCCATAATACAAAAAGAGAACAAAAGATTATAAGATTCAAAAACGAAAATTTGCAAACACAAATAAAACAAAATTAAACATGGAAATACAAAGACAGAATTATAAAACATATGAAAGAGGCATCGCAAAGATAAAACAGAAAGACAAAAAGGGAGAATACAAAACAAACTTTCCCTTCACCTTGCAAAGTTAATTAGACTCAGCTGTTTGATTGAATGTAAACTTGCATATCCCAGAAAATCTTATGTGAAGTGAATGCTATTATTAGTATTGAAAATTTTGCACAAATGTGATTGCAAAAAATGCAAACATGCTAGTAAGAGAGAGTTGTGATATTTATTTATACTGATAAGTCATTGGTTAAACCTTTGATAAATTTACAATTTTAAATTATAATATAAAAAGAGAGCTGTTGACTATTTTAGAACAAGAAATTAATAGTGTTTAAAAATTCAAGGAGTTTAGAGATCATTAGAAAAAGAATATTTTATTATTATATTAACACATATAAGGGAATACATTGTTGGTCATATAATAGAAGTAAAAAGTCTTGAATGCAAGATGAAGTACTAAAAGTGGAAGAATGTTGGTAAAATAGCAAAAAAGAAGACTTGAAAAGTTAATTTCAATATCAAGTGGAATGGAATCAAATAACGCCCATTTATTTCTCTAGGCATTATTCATCATACTTTCATTCTTTCTATAGTTCTAGACTAAACATCCATCAAAAATCAACAAAGTGTTGCACGGATTCCTGTGGTCGTTAAGGGTTAGAGCACTTTACTTGTGTAAAGTTTTGTGTGATATCAAATCTGAAATGGTTGATTCAATCGGGGAGGTTAATTTCCAGAGCCATAGGTTAGTTAACATCACTTACAGGTTAATACTTTCAATCTCTCGTCACGGTAGCTTGGCATTTCTGCTGACAAGGAGACCTGCCATGGCTGCATAATTGTGAGAAGACCCACTGCAACAATCAACATGACTTTAAACCTTTTTCAAAGAGTTATAGATGTAGAATATCAGAACATATGATTTATATCATGTCCATGATATTGTAAAAGGAACAACTTCAGTAATAATCAAACATATGACAGACATATATTCTCAATACTTTACTCAGGGTACTCATCCTGCCACATTTCCGGAATACACTGGTTACCAGATGACAATATTGGAAAAAAATCAACTATGTTAAACTCATTAAATGAGTTAAAAACATAGGTTTATCTCTGTGAGTAGAAGTAGGTGTCTTCGTCATAATTCATAGGTTTTTTCCCTGTAACACAATGAATCTTTCAGAGATCCTGATCTCATGACATTTGAGTCTTGTCCTATCGAGATGGATGATAAATGTAGGTTGTAGCTCAATGAGCATGAAAAGAACCATTAAGTTCAAAATCGAAAGCGGGCTGAAAAGCGGTATTCGGACAAAATTCATTAGAAATATTTTATTAGAAAAACATTTCCTGCAAAATGATTTTACCAACTTCTAAATTACATCGGGCCCATCGCCGTGCTACAGAGTTTGTGCCTTGCCGCCGAGATCTTCCTGTGTAAGAAAGAGATTGGAGCATTCATGGTTACTCACCAAAGTGCAATGATGATCGTAATATTGACTCTTTCCACGTGAGTTATCTCCTCAATTTTTAAACAGTTAATTCAAGGGGGGTTAAAAAAAATCCCAACTACTCGTCAATAAATAAACATATATATATATTATTATATACTAAATTGAAGAAAACTGGACAACTCAATAGAATAACAAAGTTATAAAAGTAGTAGAAGTAAAATAGTAGAAGTAAAACTAGAAAGACTTCTTATAAGGGAAGCAACTCTATAGTGCAGTGTCTGGCTAATGGCGTTCAACGGACTTTCGCTGTGGCGCAGAGTGCACCGAAAAACGTGGAAGGAGTTCAAAATCAAATCAAATAAACAGGACACAATTACAATTCCATAAGACAGGACTACAAACCTCCATGATGTCTGCTTTTTCATCTGAAGCAAAGAGGTTGGGAACTTCCCCTGTGTTAAGAAGGGAGTCTATGTCTTCTAAGAATGATTCCTCTTTTATCTGAGTGTCGGTGATAAGAAAGACAGTTGTCTTTCCTTGTCCTCCTGCCATGTTCAGTACATTCTGAAACACAAAATTTAATTAAGTGATAAGTTGTTGGCAGTAAAAATAATATATATGTGCTTTTGAATATAAGTGTTACAATAGAGTCCTTCTTATATCATGGACAGAGAAGAGAACAAATAGATCTCTTCATAAGACTTCAAAATCAACGAAAATTAGCTAATACTACAAATAAGAAAATTGAAGTATTTTGGACATATAAAAAGACATAAAGGGTTGAAGAAGACCATTATGAAAGGAGGCATCCTGGCAAAGATAATAAGAGAAAGACCACGAAGAAGGTGGATTTCTGTTTAGATACAGAAAACTAAATTTTCCCATGCACCTTCAGAGTTAACCTTAGAACCCAAGATCCTGATATTTTGGGATTGAATGTAAACATTACATATCCCAAGATATCGGTTTGTGAAGATGTTGTTATTATTTTTCAGTATTTGAAAATAAATTGTGCACAAATGTGACGTCAAACGGAACCCATGTGCCCTACATGGTTTAGTAAGATGGAGGACGCTGTTGTGTGATATTTATTTATACTGATAAGATCATTGGTTAAATATTTTCATGATGAAAAGATGTGTTGACAATTTTGAAAATGGTCACTCTAAAAGTATAACAACGGAGGGAGCTGTTGAACTTATTTTGGATGAATCTGAAGATGAATTAGACTTAGAATGTGATTATTTTGATAAGGATTTTGAAAGTGAGTTAGATGATCATTTAGACAATGAAGAATAGTTTTAATTGATTGATATTCAAGTTACATATATGGGAGTACTTGTGGCTGTGTCCATATATTATATAAAGTAAATAAAAAAGTTTTGTATTCTGCAAATAGATAGTAAGCAGGAATAACGGAGATGATGGGGTCAGTCAGTAACAAT
Organism: Arion vulgaris; assembly: GCA_020796225.1. Lineage (NCBI taxonomy): Eukaryota > Metazoa > Mollusca > Gastropoda > Stylommatophora > Arionidae > Arion > Arion vulgaris. The sequence continues at coordinate 10,398,261 of CM036768.1, forward strand.
TATAGAGCACTTAAAGTTAATTGCATATCCGTTACAGGACTTTGTGAATCAACTCCAGCTTTTTAACGCTGTTTATGATTTTTCTAGGCATTATTACATTCAGTAGTTTGCCATTGCTTTCTGAACGGGTGGTGCCATAATTCTTTTATAAAAATCCATGCAAAACAATTTACAACCAAACTGTCTGCAGCGTGATTCGAACTCAGAACGTCCGGGTTAATAGACCGAGTCATAGAGCACTTACTTGTGCTAAATTATTGTGCTATAATATAAATCTGAAATGGCGTTTTGCTCAGGAGCTCTGGGGAAGAGGTTTTAAGGTACATGTGGCCAGGGTTCAAAGGGTTAAGCTAATAACATCACATTAAAACAAAGGTAAATAATACCTTCACATCCTCTCGCCACTCTAACATCCCGTAAGTCTTGGAGATTTCTGGCTGGACAATGGTATGACCTGCCATGGCTGCAGCTAACTTTGTGAGAGACTGACGCCCACTACCTCCAACACCCACCAACATGGCATTACCTCCAGGCTGTCTCAGAACTCGGCAGATACGAGATAGATGCTCCAAGACATATCTTTAGAATACAAGACATTTATAGATTAACATGTCCATGATGGTTTGTGGTGGTGAAAAATGGGATACATTTAACTTCTAGCATAGAATATATTTACAAAATATATACAACATATTTTCACCGTCTTCCAAATTACATTGTGGACCCTCGCAGGTGCTACTGAGATCATGCACTGCCACTGAGATCTTCCTGTGTAAGAAAGAAATTGGAGCACACATGGTTACTCACCGAAGTGCAATGATGGTGGTCCTATCAATCAATCAATCAATCTAGTGTTAAATTTTAACATTAAAATGCAGTTAAAAACAGAAAGTTTAATACTCATTTAAGTAGAAGTAGCAGTGTTTTTCAGTCATAATTAACTATAGGATATTGCTTCCCTGAATAAAACACAAGTGTATTCTTTAGATGTGCCTAGAAAGTGTACCTAATGACATTTGAATGTCTTTTCTTCAAGCGACATAAGATGACATTAACTTGGTGTGATCAGAGACCAATATGTTCCAGAACAATGTCCGGTGTCTTAATTGACTTTACACATATCTTTAAATCCAAGTTATAAAACTGGTTTCCTCTCATGCATCAGCAGCCCATTAACACATAACTGGACAGTGTACTACAAGATTACTCATTAAAATAACTAAACTGCAGCACACTGTGTCAAGAATTGTTTCATGTAAAATTTACATTAAAGCATTCGGAAAAAATGGTCAGTTTTTAATCTACAGCAAAGTTTTATATTTTTACAATATGGTTCAATCGTTAATTTTGTCAATTAAAAATTTGTTAAATCAAATTTATATTTTTTATGTAGTTATGTTATGCGATCAACATCATGGCACATCGGGCATTTCCATGCGTGCTTCTTCCTGCTGCAGCAGCCATCCTAAAGTCTATTTGCTTATCGTACCCATGAGAAGTTGATTAGTATACATTCTCTCTCTACCATGAAGAAGACACCGTCTGGCATGTCCAAACTGAACTCCTAATTCTCCGACTTTTCCAGCTCTGAGACTCAGCCATAGTATATTTTATATTTTTCATGAATGTGTTAAGTATATCTTCAGAGAAATGTGACCATCTTTCATAAAACATACATGACCAAGACATTTCAACCTGCACTGTATGAATATGGTCTACATGTTTAAAAGAAACCAGCTTTGAAAAACAAATACCTCACTTGGTATTATTTTATCCATGAAAAGTCAAGGTTGGAGTTAACAAAAGAAAGGTGATAATATAGCATATAGTCTCACCTGAAGATGACCAAATTCATGGCATTTTTGTGAGTGACATTGTACTCATCCAAACAAATTCCCACTACAGTATAGAAGTCATCCAAGGAGCGCACCTCCTTGTAGACTCGTTCTTCTGGCAAGGCATCAGGTTCCATGTAATCACCAAACATTAAACTTCGCAAATCTTCTTCTCGAACCTGTAAACATTATATATCATTCATTACCCAAGAGGTTCATATATTCATTATTGAGAAATGTGAACCATTCCCGTAACTGCTACTATCAATTGTGAAGATGAGTAACTACTGCAGTGGTACGGATATTTTTCAAGAGTTTTGGGCCTTGCTAAATCTACTCTAAAAAATACTCTGAAAATGAAAAAAGGGAAGGGGGGAGTAGTAATATTTGAACAATATAAAGAGTAAATAGTTCTCACGATAGAGAACATAAATAGGAAAGTTCGTAAAAGAAATATGTGGAAAGAATCGATACAGAGATTATCCTCTCCAGTCTCATTTTTTCTCTAATCCTGTTTTGGCTCACAGTATCAGTATAAGAAGAGATTAAGAGGGACTTTGTGAACACTTCATAAACAGTGTTTTTCATCGTCTCTGTTATCTTTGAGTCCAGTCCACATTTTTGCATGGATGGCTTTTTGCATCATATCCACTGTATCGAAGTATCATTGCTCTTTGAAGCGCACTGTCTGTTGGTAATCTGCTAATGTTGTTGAACCATTTAATTTGTTGTTTCTTGATGAATTTCAGCACTGATGATGTACCCACTTTTTTCCTGATGTCTTCATTTCTATACCAATCTTTTCTTGATACTCTCAGCATTCGGCACAGCCACTTCATCTCTGTCATGACTAGTTTTCTTCTATCATTTGATGTTAGCGTCCAGGTTTGGCACTGATAGCATAATGTTGGGAGAAATATTGTGTTGAACAATGCTCTTTTAATGTTCTTGACATTTCTTTCAAATTGCCTATTGTCCTCATCGGGCTGCCAACCCAAATTAAATGAAATGATAAGAAGAATCTTCTCATTTGATTTCACAGTTTCACCTATTTATGTTACCCTTTTTGATGTTTTTGTCAGTGATTTGTTATTCTTTATCTTTTGTCCCGCCGGTGGTTACGGGCCCAAATTTGGGGTGTAAAGAATAGAACCACTGTTACCTGCCATGCATATCGTAAGAGGCAACTAAGGAGGTCTGGCTGAAATCGGATGCACATGTCCGCTAGGAATGCTAACCCGAAACAAATGCTTGCAGAAAATGGATGCATTAGGCCGTAAGGCACATAACATGGTGCAACGACCCTCACAATGAGGAATGGGATAACGGATTCTATGGTCGCCAATCTGTCTCAGAGATTTAGCCACGCAGTAAGAATGTCAGACCTACCATCACGAGGTTGGCCAAAACTTACTGCGGGAAGAGGTCGGCACAAACAGGGGAAGCAGAAATCATAGGAATTATATCCTACAGAACTGCCCCCAGTATGCAGACTTGAGAAGAAAGAGGTGGCCCACTTACACCAGTGTCCAAGATAAATTGTATGGCGTGGCTGATAATCTGAGGCAGAAGGCTGCCTTTATTAGAGAATCCGAAATCCCAATCTAGTGAGAATGCAGAAGAAGAAAAGAAATATTTTGTCCTTCTCTGCTTTTTTGCCATTTGGCGTAGCAGGCCTAACTGATGATAGATTTCTGAGATAGTACACGATCGGTCGCTTGATATGCTGTGGTATTGTGGAGTTTTAAGATGTCTGTAACTCCATCAACCCATCTTTTTTTTTGTCTGCCCCTTCTTCTTGATGCCCCATTTTCAGGTGTACGCTCTTGCAACTGGTGTATTCAGGTTCATTCTCACCAAGTGGCCAAACCATTTGAGTCTTTGTTTTTCAATGAATCTAATAGCAGGTGTTGTTCCGACTGTTCTTTTAATTTCCTCATTTTTATATGATCTCTTCTTGTTTTATTTACTGCATTCCTCAATCATCTCATTTCCCAGGTGATAATTTTCTTTTTTTTGGTTCTTTTGTCAGTGCCAATGTTTGGCACTGGTAGGACAGTGTCGGTATGAAGATTGCATTTATAATCTGTCTTTTAGTCTCTACTGGAATTGCTGCGTGTTTCAAGATTGGAGTAAGTTGGTATGTAATGTTGTTGGCTTGCTGGATTCTAGTTTTGGTCTCACTCTGTCCAGTCTACTATTTGTTATTGATGATGTTAAATACACTGTTGTGCTCTGGTGCCTGTTTTAGCAACTAAAACTGTTATTGAAATACAAAAATTTTTTGTTTAAGTACACGTAGAGGCATGTCCCTTGCAGAATGTTGCTATCATCACAGCCAGACTGAAAAACTATTGGTCTCTAGCAAATTCTCCTGCCTCTTCCAGAGTCATGTTCAATGTTTCTTTGATGTCCTGCTGCCACCTTCATCGCATTCGTCCCCTGCCTCATACTCCAGGAACCATGCCTTCCATTACCGCACTCTCCAAATCACTGTGACGTTTAACGTGGCCAAAATATTTCATCTTCCAGGACATGATGTTATTTATGAGCCTCAATATGCAAGTCCTGTAGGGTGTCTTTGTTTTTTTAATCTTCTCTGTCCAGGTTGTTCTAAGAACTTTTCTGGAGCATCTTGTTTCAAAAGCTTATATTCTGTTCTTTAACCCTTTCATTCCGTATTTTTTTTTTAACCTCTGGACCGAATTATTTTGCAATGAAAATTAAACTATTAAGGTCATGTAATTTAGATCAATATATCTTTAGTATATTGCCCAGTGAGTTGCCCAGGATAGAGCGGTATGGAGAAATTACTTGCAGGCCCTATGTAACGTATAGCGATACGAGAGGAATTATTATTATTATTATTATTTATATCTTTAGTATAGTTTTGTCTGAAATATAACATATTATATATCAAATTGTTCGTAATTGAGTGATGAATAGTTTAATATAATTAAATGTTACATCAGAAAATATATGTGAGAGAGAGAGAGAGAGAATTATTGTTGTATGACAAATTTGTGAGAAAACAAAAAAACTGAAAAATAATTGTGCTCACTGGTTTGTATTGCAGCTTAATGCTCATAAATGTTTTCAGTAAGAGCATTTAAATGAAGATAATCCATATACAAACAAATTATATAAGTTTCAACACATTAGGTGAAGAAAATTTTAAAATATGCCCATTATAGTACGGCCATGTCAAATATGATAATTCTGCAACAAAATTAGTATATTAAAATAATGTCAGTATATCTCTAGTATAGTTTTTCTGAAGTATAACATATTATATATTAAATTGTTCCTAATTGGGTGATGAATAATTTAATATAACTATATTTTACATAAGGCAATAAATGTGAAGGAAAGAAAATTTATTGTTGCGTGACATATTTATAAAAAATAATAAATTATGACAAATATTTGTACTCACTGGTCTGAATCGCAGCTTAATATCCTTAGATGTTTTCAGCAGCAGAAATTAAATTGAGATAATTCATACACGAATACATTGTATGTTTCAACCCATTAGTTATAGTAGATTTTAAAATATGCCCATTTTAGTACAGCCATGTCAAATAAGAAAATTCCATGACAAAATTAGTATATTAAAATAATGCCAGTATATCTCTAGTATAGTTTCTCTGAGGTATAACATATTATATATCAATTTGTTCATAATTGGGTGATGAATATTTTAATACAACTATATTTTACATAAGGCAATTATGTGAGAGAAAGAAAATTTATTGTTGCGTGACTTATTTATAAAAAATAATAATTATGACAAATATTTGTACTCACTGGTCTGAATCGCAGCTTAATATCCTTAGATGTTTACAGCAGCAAAAATTACATTAAGATAATTCAAACACGAACACATTGTATAAGTTTCAACCCAATAGGCACAGTAGATTTCAAAATATATACATTTTAGTATAGCCATGTCAAATAAGAAAATTCCCAAACAAAACTAGTGTATTGAACTAAAACTAGACTGCGCAACTAATTTATTTACAAAAAAATGTTGATGATTCATTAATAATACATGTAACTCATCTTAATGTGTTGTAAAAGAGATATTTGATGAATTATACAATTCAAAACAATATTTAGCACACAGAAATGGTGCACATGAGCAACCGGAACAGATGAAAGTTATACGTTTCCTCTTTTCTTTTGTACTGCACAACACACAGATTTGCCGTGACTACAAGCAGTCTCACTATGGAAATCATGGCGGTTACCAAAGCGATGATTTGGCTAGAATCACAGACTTTTATCCATGCATGTTTTCTCAGTGACTCAATGAGTATGCTCAGGAAGATTGAAACAGGATGGGCTAGGAGACATTGGATAGAATCGCTGGGGAGGTCTAAGCTGACAAAGATCAGTTTTATTTTTGTGCCAGGGCATGCAGGTGTAAGGGGAATGAACGTGCGGATAGGCTTGCAGGTATGGCTGCTGTCCAAAGCGGACGAGCAATGGACCAGGCTGATATTATAAATTCCTTAAGGGAGAGGGCGTGTACATGATTCACGTAATAGCGGTGAATCCACAACACTAACCAGACTGCAAGAACTCAAAGTTAAGTGTGGTGTAGCTCGACAAGAACGCTATGCTGGCAGACAAAGAAGAATTGTAAACCAACAAAGAACCGGTGTCGTTAGTCACCACACGCTGATGGACATACTGAGGAGAGATCGGAGCACTTATGGACTAATTTGTTCGACGTGCAGTGATGATGATCCGACGACTAAACTAAACTAAACTAAACACAGATTCGATCGACTCCAGCAAAACGTATCATGTGTTTTGTGCCTTGTAAACGTTCAATTGAATTGGATGTTCTTGGTCTGCCCTGGGTTGTGGTCCTTCTTCTTGCTCTTTGGCTGGCATCAGTTTTGTCGCTGCATTTACAAGTTTCTCTTTCAAAATTAATTTGAATTGTTTGAAAGTCATTTTTTGGGTCCCTTATTCTTGTAAGAGAATATAATTTGAATGTATTATTCTGGTAAACTTCTAATAGCCAGTGGTAAAGCTTTTTTCCACCACTTGTATGATCTTCTGTTGACATTGGAATAGTAATTCACCATCTGATCCACTCGATCACAACCACCCATCGCATAGTTGTAATTGTTAGCAACGCCCAGTCTTCATAAGCACCTAGTTCAACATTGGAATTACAACTAATCTATCTCTATATTTTCTTTGTGTCCCGATTGACACATAAGACTTCCACAAGAGACTTTCACTGTTGCCGTTCTGCTGCCTTTCTACCAACCGTCTCCCCCGTCAGGATACACTCCAACTCTCTCTTCACAGTTCTCCATGTTTCCTTTGGACGTCCAGGCCTTCTCTTCCCATCCGTTGTCAAATCTGAGAGCTGTCCTAGCCAATCCATCAATGACAACTAATACTACTAGTACAATGTGGAGGTGCTGAATGAGGTCAAGATACAGAGTAAGCTTATCATCAACATAAGAAAGAGGCAGTCATCATTTTTCGGACATGTGATGAGGAGGAGAGGTTTAGAACACATTGTAACGCCCGTCTTCCCAGCGTGTTTGTAGCGCGTTGGACTACGGTGACTATCCCTCTGTGTGTGCGGGTTCAATTCAGCGGAATGGCAGAAAAAGCCACGATTCCCCAGATTTACGGTGTTCGTGGCACCGAACCGAAGGGTTACGATGTCCATGGCACCGGCCGAAGAGCTGAAAAGCTCAAGTGCTTCTGGATCGGAAAAAACACACAAAAAAACCCACATTGTAACAACCGGTAAAATTGAGGGAGCGAGACAGAGGAAGACAGAGAAAACAATTTTGAATAGTCTAACTTCATAGCACGGAAGAGCGTCAACATCTGAGATAATAGCAAACACACGAGACAGAGAATTGTGAAGATCCATGATCACCTACGCCAGCTGGAACGGCACCTGATGATGATGACTACTAGTACTAAGTTTGCTACATTCGTTAAAATTTGAAACGTCACTATCACCAACATCGTCTTTACTGCTATTATAAGCCATATTACATCTAACAATTCTAGAGCTTGAACTGCAAAAACACATATTGATATTTATGATAAAGGTTGATTCAGGGCTACCAACATTTTTGTAAAAATTTGAAAAAAAATGACTCGACTTTAACCACAAAGATAAACAAGTTGCCACTTACAAATCTTGTTTAAAAGGAGATAGAAATGTGACTTTGTATAACTACTTCCTGTATTATGAGCATTTTTAAACTTCAGAAATGTTATTATGAAGAAAAAGTCGTTTTTTTTCAACAGACATCCAAAAACTGATCGATCGGTTTTGCAACATCATGAACTGATGGGTGCGGCAAAAACAGGAAAACCATGAGAGAAAACGCAGTAGATACATCAATCAACTCAGAACGGGAGTTGTTAGCCTAAACACACTGAAATACATGCTTGGGAGGAGATCGGAGCAATTATGGACATGTCCAATGTGAGATGAAGATGATCCTCATATGAACAATGAACATTACTCTCAACCGATATATCGGCTCAGCAGCCCGTTGGTTAATGTTTGTGTTATGGTCTATGATTCACATTCATACGCTGCAACCAGAGAATATGCATTCTCAGAAGTCTTACTTTTGTTTCTTTGCTTGTGTTGTGCCATAGTTTCTTCATGTTGACCACCCTCTGGAAAACCATGGCTAGTCTTCTTCTAACTTCTTTCGCACAATCTCCATTGTTGTTAATTATAGAGACAAGATATTCAAAATTATTGACGTTCTCAATGTCTTCATTTTTGAATTTATTATTAGAACTTGTTAATAAAGCAGATAGTGTCTTTGGAACAATTTTTCCGTCTGCCAACCGGTCGTTTGTTCCCATCTACCTCACGTCATACATCAGTTGTTTTGGAATGTGTTTATTAGTCACCTATTTAATATGACTGGCTCGTCTCACCTTGGTCTCTTGCAACAGAAAGTGGATACTTGGAACCTTGACTCTCATAAACAATGTCCATGTCTCACTGGTGTACAACATGGTGGTGAGCACTATGGCCAGGTAAACGTTTAGCTTGAGTTCTGATTTCATATGTAAGCAATCCATGTTCGAAATAAATGGTGAGTATCTTAGCTTCTTCTCTAGAGAAACTGGCTTAGTACATTGGGACAGTGCTACAAACCAACAAACCACTGTAAGCACTGGTACTGCTTTAATGAATAAAAGAGTATATGAAATTGACATAACAATAAATAAGTGCAATTTACTCACAGAATAAAAATATACGCGTTTTAGCTTGTCTAATTTGATAATCTGGCCATAAAGTTAGGAGAACTATAGCCAGATGAAATTTTACCATTAGATGCATAATTGCAGTCTAGGTTCTAGCTCACCTTGCCCCTAGGCCTCCCCAGCCAAATGAGTAAATAGCCCTTCCATATTTTCTTTAAACTGATCCTTCAGGATTATGGATACTGACCTGTCAGAGAATATATAATTTCATAACAAATATGAATTCAAAGTATTTTAGCAAATGTGTATTCTTTATACGTAAAAAAAGATTAGAATACTAAGTTCACGCATATTCCCAGTGGTAACGTGTGGTTGTAAAACATGGCGAAACACGTAATAACAAACTACTGTAGTTTTACAAAATACAAAAACAATACACAGCAACTTTTCAAACAAAAAGGCCTTTATCAAGCAAACGATACAACAAATGTGACGAATGTCACTGCACACTTCATATAGACTTTGATAAAGATATTACAACAGTTAAAGGGTATAAAACATAGACATTTAACAAGACAGTGGAAAAGCATATGTTCTTTTGAATATAAGTGTTACAGAAACATTGCACAATTCGCCAACCTCACTTATTCATCCTGATCTATCTGCAACCAGTGGTAAAGCAAACTTAATACAACTAGAGATAGTTATCAGTTATATATAAAGACTATCATCATAGCACTCTGGACATATTCGTATGTGCTCTGATCTCCGCCTCAACAAATCCAACAGTGTACTATATGTAATCTGTCAATCAACCATTCTTACCAGCTTAGACTATTAATTTGATCAACATTTAATTAACATACTGTCAGGCTAATACAAACACTCATTTTGCAACCAACCACCGACACTAAATCTACAACCAAACACCGACACTAAATCTACAACCAAACACCGACACTAAATCTTCAACCAACCACCCACACTCAATCTGCAACCAAACACACACTAAATCTGCAACCATCCAAACTAAATCTGCAACCAACCACCCACATGAAATCTGCAACCAACCATCCACATGAAATCTGCAACCAACCCCCCCACACTTAATCTGCAACCAACCACCCACACGAAATCTGCAATCAACCACCAACATGATATCTACAACCAACCAACCACCCACATGAAATCTGCAACCAAGCACACAATTAAACTGGCAATGGAATTCACTAACGGACAAAATATGTTTGCAACTCACTTGAAAAGCCACATCCGGTCTGAATCATCTGTCAAACGGTCGTAGAAAACTCTCATAACCTCATGTACCCACAACCTGTCATAGGAGCAAATAAAAAAATGGGATCACTTGTATTCTTAACTCTTTCCACGCGGAGTTATTCCCTCAATTTTTAAAGTTAATTCAAGGGAGGTAAAAATTTATTTTTAAATCCCAACTACTAATCAATAAATAAACATATATATATATATATATATATATATATATATATATATATATATATATATATATATATATATATATATATATATATATCTTATATACTAAATTGAAGAAAACTGGACAACCTATTAGAATAACAAGGTTAAAAGTAGTAGAAGTAAAATAGTAGAAGTAAAACTAGAAAGACATCTTATAAGGAAGCAACTCTATGGCGCAGTGTAGGCTAGTGGCGTGCAACAGACTTCCGCCGTGACGCAGTGTGTGGCCAAAAGCTTGGAAAGAGTTAAAGGATAATTTAATATTGTCATCCCAATTATTTTCATATCACCAAGATGAGACCTACCTGACAAGAGACTTCTTGTCTTCAACTTGTTCTTTTTTAATCAAACAAACTCCAAGAATGACACGAGAGAAATCATAAATTGAAGATATAGTGAGATTTGGCTGGAGTTGGTAGCAAGTTCGCTATTGCCTGCTTGTAGATATCCAATGTCGCACTAACAATTGAAGTGCCAACAGAGACAAAATCTGGAGCAAACTCATATTGCTGAAAAAAATGAATACAACAATACATTTTTCAATTATTGCAAAATATAAGTTAAAGCAATAACTACTGAAAATCACTCATAAAATCAAAATTATTCAACCAATTTGACCACTCCATGCTGTTTCATGCTTTCTTCTTCTTCTTCACCTTTCAACTCCAGACGGAGCACAGGTCTTCAACAAACTTCTTCCAGCTCTTCCTCTCTCTTGCCATCCCTTCCAATTCTTTCCATGTTTTAAATATCCTTTTAAAATCAGCCTCCAGCTCTTTTCTCCAGGTCTGTCTAGGCCTTCCCATACTAATCATTCCCTGCGGGTTCCAAAACAGTGCCAGTCTTGCAATGCTTCCGGTCGGCCTTCTCAATGTATGTAATATCCATCGCCAGCGCCTCTTTCTGAACTCTTTCTTCACTGGTATCTGCTTTGTTCTTTCTCTGAGTTCCTCATTTGTAATCTTATCATACAATCTCAGTGACTCTATTCTACGTAAATATCCATTTACAAAGGTCTGCAGTTTTCTGATGGTTTCCTTTGTTGTCTTCCATCTTTTCGAGCCATAGAAACATTTTTGGCAACACTTTCCAATCTGGAAAATGCTTTTTATTTACAAAAGGAAAAATCTTTATACTCCACTTTGGTTGATTACATGTCTAAAATAAAGATTTAAAAAATATCTCTGATATATATATATTAAATATAAAAGGAAATGTCGCCTATTTGTATGTGTCTGTTTCCTTTGTTTAGCCTACTTCTAGACAAACTACAAACTTAAAATTTTACAAGCGGGTAGCTTCTGCAGTGCAAACAATGTAAAAATTATAAAACTGGAGTATTGTTATTTCTTAACATCTTAAAAACATACTTAATTACAAACAGTAATTAAATGGTAAATTAGGTGAAGAGTAAAATAAAATGAAAGTGTTTTTGATGGTTCCAGCCTTGTTTTGGACTACCAGTAGTTTCCAAAACCATCACATCAAATAATAAAATAAATATTTAATTTATGTGCGTACAGGTTAGCACCAATCATGAACAAAATATAGACTACTTCAAATATTTATTTGTTTGCAAAGAGTATAACGATTTATTGACTGTTTTACTCTGGTTCTAATTATAGGCTATACTCTTGGAATTTTAACACGTTTCTGGTGATCTGGTAATTATTCGATAAGTTTACATATCAGTTCAATTATTGTATTTGATTATGAGATTTAAGAATATACCTCTTAATTTTTGTAGACCGTTGACTTCCCGGAGTGTCATAGTTTAACTGTTTTTGGCTAGAACATATACTTGCATTTATCCAAGTTTTATTTTTTAATCGACGTGACATGATGAGGTAACATATGTGTTTTTTTATGGATGAGCAGCTGCTCAGATTAACTTGATGATGAGTTACTGTTCTAATAAGGATTTTATGAACTGAAATCAAAAGTTAGTGCTCTTTCTAATGTGTTCTTATGTTCTTCTTCTTCAGCGATCTCTGGTCCTGCGCTTAATTTACTGTGGAGCACAAACTGGGCAGTTAGCTTCAGGTCTGTCAGATTTCCCCAAGGCTTCGTTTTCAGGTCGACTGGGTGTGGCCACATGTTGCATCTCAGCTCACCCAGGAGAGGACAATCTTGCAGGATATGCTCTGGTGTCTGTTCCGCCTGCTGACAATGGCAGAGAGCCGTTTGACTTATTCCTAGTCTATATAAGTGTTTGTGAGTCTGCAGTGTCCAGTGTGTAGTCGAAATATAATGAACTGGTCTGTTCTGCTTACGTCTTTGAGGGAGTATTTTCCATAATCTTCTTCTTCTCTTCTTCTTTGCGTTCGTTCTTTACGACCAATTTTAAACACTCTTTGTGATATGTTTGATCTTTGATAGAACGTGTATACGTTGCACATTGGTTTGATAGGCCCCTTAAAGCATAGACTTCTACACGTTTAGGACACATGCATCCGATTTCAGCCAAACCTTCTTAGTCACCTCTTACAAAATGCGTGGCAGGTAACAGTGGTTCTATTCTTTACACCCCAAATTTGGGCCTCGGTAACCACTGGGCATTTTCCATAATCATATCCAGTGTTTGTCTTCCAGTCTACTGCAGATTTTCTCTGTATGAGGTTCTCATGTTCAAGGACAAGGAATAGACAGGCCTCCTGCACCCATCAGCATGTTGCAAAAAAAGTCACCAATAAGAGTCAGCATAGGGCTAGAAACATTGTCATGTTAAAATGCTATGCTCATCACCACTGTAAAGAAACCCAGACAATTTGGTAAAGACTTCTTGCAAACAGAGCAAGAACAATGGTGGCTTTTAATATTTTTCTTTGCTCATGTGTTGTTGGGGCTCGCAAGGGGAGCAAAGAATAGTATCACTGCAACCTACAAGGCATGTCGTAAGAGTGTAAGTGATGTAGGGGCATAGGGAAGCTGCAAAAATAAATTAAAAACAGTCGCAGAAATAGGATGTGCTGACCTACTTGTAGGCGCATAACTGACACAACGCACACTCACTCTTAGGCTCAGATCACATACACACCACAAAGAGTGGTTTAACAAGTGGTCGATATAGAGCGTTTGAAGTATAAATTTCTCTTGATATTAAAAAAGAAAGAATAACTCACTTTCATGTAGGTACCAATTAGTGTGTTGAAAATCTTAGTCATAGATTCTTCATTGAAGGTATTCATGGAGACAATACTGAAATGTCTCATAAAGCGAAGAGTGATTGTGTTTCGACCTCCACCAGGTGGGCCCATTGCTGTTAGAAACAGGATGTCCTGCAGAATGATCTTGCTAGTGTCCTTGAGGTCATACCTAGAACAATTGAAAACTTTACAAGAAAATAACAAACTAATAATAATAAAAGATGTGTTCCATTTCTGAAAATATAAATACATATTTAATAATAGTTTTTCAAAATACAGCAGTGGAACACAGATGTTTCACTGATTTGATTGATAGATAGAACTATCATCATTGTACTTCAGTGAGTAACCATGTGTGCTCCGATCTCTTTCTTACAAAGGAAGATCTCAGCAGCAGTGCATGAACTTGGTACACCAACAAGGGTCACCAATGTAATTTGGAAGATGGTAAACATATTTTGAAGGAATTCTATTTTGTAATCTTTCTAATGAATTTTGTCAGGGTAGTAGTTATCCAGCCTGCTCTTCTTGATTTTGAACTGCCAAGGGCTCTTTTACATGCTCAACTTGAACACAGGACCTATATTTTATCATCCGTATACGATAGGACTAGGAACTCGATCTCACGAACACTGAGATCAGGATCCCCCAAAATATCCAGCTGGCTCCATGAGGGAGTAATCCAAGTCCCTATGGAACGAGAGGTGAGCATCTAGCCTCTACGCAACAACTCATCATAATGTATCCCTTTATTTGCACAATGGTGCTGTCATTACAGCTTGCCTGAAAGACACTTGATCTCTAGTCAGTTTTTCCATTTCCAATAACATGTTCAAGATTTTAAAAATGTTTTGTTGCCACCATCTTCTTCGTCATCCCTGTTTCATCTTTCAGGAACTATGTCTTCTATTACAGTTCTTTCCAAATTACTGTGACATTTCACCAGGGTGGTTACCGGGGCCCAATATGGGGTGTAAAGAATAGAACCACTGTTACCTGCCATGCATGTCGTAAGAGGTGACTAAGGAGGTTTGGCTGAAATCGGATGCATATCTCTTCTCAGTGAAATCAGTGTCATATTCATGGTAGAGAGAGAAGTTATACTAATCAACTTCTCATGGGTCAGTGAGCAAATGGACTTTAGGATGGCTGCTGCAGCGGAGGACAGAGCATGCATGAGAATGTCCAATGTGCCATGACATCGAACACATAACATAACTTGTGGGCACGTTATATGAGATTAAAAAAAATAGAGGTAAAGTTTCTTAACTTTCAGGGGTCAACACAATGAATGAATAAACAGTTTAACAGCCACAGTAAACACCAACCAGTTTCCATGATCAATAAACTGCCGGAGAAGCTCGATCGGAGGTTGAGCTCCATACACTTCCTTTGCTGGCATATTCAGGTCATCAACAAAGATAATTGCCTTTTTGCCCACTTGTGGTCCAAACACACCCTTCCTTCTCTTGTCCAGTTTTGACATTATAATGTTCTAGAGGAGAAAGTAAAGTATAAGTTACAAAGAACAATGTCCTCTATTCTTCTGTTTCAAAACTGTTTTATAATCTAAACGATTTTTACTATAAAAACAACAAAAGAAATATCCATATCATTATGGAAAGTCAGTTGAAGTTATCATAAGCACGAGAAAGATAAGACGGTTACAAAACTGGTTAGAATAACATCAAGAATCAAGCATATAAGGATACAAAAATGTAATGGTGCTCTCTCTCTCTCTCTCGATCCCCACCTAGACTGATGAAAAAGATTTTATCATTAATGCTACCGAGGTTTTAAGGGACTCCATTCCTCCGTACAGCTTCTCTCAAAGCTCTGTGTTTTTAGGCCAGGTTTCTTTTCTTAGGCCTGCTATCAATTGGCAATCTTGCAGTATGTGCTCTGCCGTCATCTCTGCCTTTTCACAGGGGCACAGGCTAGTTGTGCCAATTTTAAATTTGTTAAACATGTGGGCGAGGAGCTTGTTGTGGCCGGTACGGAGGCGGAATATAGCAACTGTAATGGTTCAAACATACCATAAACAAAAGCAGTTACCATAACAACCATGCATGTAAGAAACACTTTTGTATTATGGTGGTTTTCCAAGATGTAAGATGAAGGATTGACTTCATTGCACCAGGTTTCCCCATATGGCTCGGTCCCTCTTGGCAGAAATGACAAGTTCCCTGTCGAGAGTGTTGCACAAACCATAAACTCCATAGCTCCTGCAACAATCCTAGGATCTACAGAAAAAATTGCACATATGCCTCGGTCTGATTTTGAACCTACAACCTTTAGAATGCCTGACAAGTGTCTTAACCACTTCGCCATAGAGACCTCAATTACAAGATGCAACAAGAAACAAAATTCCATGATTATTTTGATACACATACTGAACCTCAAATCTGAAAATCGTAGGTTTGAACCCGAACCGCACCGTTCTGTTCACGAAGTGCTTTTTACAGAGACAGATGATAAGATTGTTGCTGAAGCAACAAAGTTTGTGCTTTGTGCAATAGTCTTGACAGGTGGCATGTCATTTCTGTGGAGAGGGACCAAGCCATATGGCGTAAAGCCCCCAAAATGAAGCCAATCCTTCGACAAGAGAAGAGAGAGGGGTTGAATGTAATATGCTAATTTAACTCCTATTGTAAGGAAATATACAATATGATATATACAAGTAGGTCAGCATATCCAATTTCTGCGACGCTTTTTATTTACAAGGGTAGCTTCCCTTGACCAGTACCTCAGCCACCTTTACGAGTGATTTGTAGGCAGCAGTGTCACTATTCTTTTCTCCCCTTTATGGGCAATTAACGGTGGAATAATAAATTAAACAAAAGTATAATTTTGGCTACCACATACAAGAATTACCTGGGTCATGTTTGCACTGGTTTGAGCTGAGAAGTTGATAAAGGTTGCCAGATACTTGTCTTGGGGTAAGTCATGCATCAGTTTCTGTTGAACATATGCACTTTTTCCTGTGCCTGTTGGTCCAACCAGCAGAAGTGGTCTAGGATAAATTGAATAACAAACAATCTTCATATATTGAACATCACCATCATCAAGTGCCCTGTTGGTTGACATTTGATTTTTGACATTGACATTTTTTTACTGACCTATTCTATTTTTTATTTATGACTAGCAGATGTACCCTTTCTTCGCAAGGGAATTTAGTTTAAATCTAGTTTACAGTTACATTTGTTATCCTTTTCCACTGAAATCATATGAACATCATTGATTGGTGAGTGAATTTAGCTCTCTGCAGTTCAGCTAAGTTGACTCACGGGATACACAAGTACACAAAAAAGAAAATATAACAAACTCTTTGTTTTAATAAAACTACAAGTTTATACAAAAAGTACAACAAACTACCTGTTATGCTGTATGCATAAGTCCATGAGAAAACTGTATCTAGCAGTATCCATTGTTGGAACCAACATTTCTCGAATCTTGGTGGTCTTTGGTTCTGCTCCCTTCAGCATCACATTCCAGTGGTTCCATTGACCTCTGGACTTTTGCTGCAAACATTCATGAATAAAATATTACTAGAGCCTTTAAAAGTTACTGTATGTCATAATTCATGATTTCACACTGGAATCTAAAATGAAAAATAACAGAGCAGTTCACCTATTTGGGTAGCAATTTTAATTGCACAGGAAATGTTAAAAAAAGAAATTATGATCAATTGCAAGCAACATCAGCTTTTAAAAGTCTAAATAAAATATGGAACTGCAAGTTATATAGTATTAAAACTAAATTACGAATTTTCAATTCAAATGTTGTATCAATCTAACATATGCCAGCGAGAGTTGGAAAATGACTAAAGATATAGAAAGCAAGTTGAATGCATTTGAAAATAGATGTCTGCAAAAATAATGAATATAAAATGGAACAAATTCAGGAGAAGTAATGAAATCAGAGACATGTCTGGTCAACCACTAGTGACAACTGTTATAAGAAAGAGAAGATGGAGATATGTTGGGCACACCTTGAGGAGAAATGATCAAAGAATATCAAAGCAGGCATTGAAGTGGGATGCAAATGGTTCAAGAAAGAGGAGTCGACCTAAGGAGACCCTGAAGCTAACTTTGCTGAGAGAGGCAGGAAATATCGGTCTCAGTTCCATGGAGGAGATTAAGCGAGTTGCCCAGGATAGAGCGGTATGGAGAAATTACTTGCAGGCCCTATGTAACGTATACGAGTGCGAGAGGAATTATTATTATTATTATAAAGACAACATTAACAGACATTTAGACAGAAAGATAAAACATACAGAAGAACAGAAGCAATACAAGGACAGACGTTTCCGTTTAGATAGGTAAAGAAAAACAAATATAGCAATTGCATATGTTGTACTTAAAAGCAGATCAGAGTAGAGATGTGTGTTTAACCATTAGAACCTGAGATCCTGATATATAGCCCGGGAATATAAACATCTCACCTAACAACGTTCCGATATATCAGTCTGTCAAGACTGTTGTTGTTATTTGTTGGCGTCCAAAGATAAATTGTGTACAAATGTGATGTAAAACACAACCCATATGTTGAAAGTTGGTTTAGCAGGATGGTGGACATGTTTGTGACAATTTGTTGTGTTATTAAAGTGATATTTAAACATTTTTGTCATGAAAGATGTGCTGAAAATTCTAAAAATTGCCACTTCAAAGTATAACAACAGAGCAAGCAGTTGAACTTGTTTTAAATGATTCTGAAGATGAAGTAGACTTAGACTGACTATTGTGATATGAATATTGAAAGTAAATTAGGCGTACATTTTACGACAAATAGCTTGAATCGATTTATGCTCAAGCCATATATGCTCAGTCAGGAGAACAGGTTATAGTACCTGGAAGTGGGAAGTGCGGTGGCGTCTGTGGCCTAGGGGTTCGTGACTCGGTCTATTAACCTCAACGTTTTGAGTTCGAATCACACTGCGGACAGTTTGGTTGCAAATTGTTTTGCCTGGATTTTAACAAAAGGGCGATGGCACCACCCGTTCAGAAAGCAATGGCAAACTACTGAACGTAATAATGCCTAGAAAAATCCCAAACAGCGTTACAAAGATGGGGTTGATTCGCAAAGTCATGTGAAGGATATGCATTTAACTTTAACCTGGAAGTGTATAGTGGAATGGTATACATAATTTATTAAGCAAATTTAATACAGTTTGGTCTGCTGCAAAGATATAAAAAGCAGGAATATCGGAGATGATGGGATAAGTCAATAACAGATTATAGAGCACTTAGTTGTGCCAAGTTATCTTGTTCTGATATGTGCTGTTTTTGCTCAGGAGCTCAAGGGAGTTGTTTGATTCATTGAAAAACAGAGACACAAATGGTTTGGCCACTTGGTGAAAATGACCCTGAATACACCAGTTGCAAGAGCAAAAAACAAAAAAATGGAATCATCAAGAGTAAGGAGCAGGCCAAGAAAAAGATAGATTAATGGAGTTACAGACATTTTAAAACTCTACAATACCACAGCATATCAAGCGACCAAGCGCTACTAATTCGGAAACCGATCATCAGTTGAATCTAGTGGCAAAAACCAGAGAAGGACAAAAGACAGAAGCTCAAGGGAATGGGCTTTTAAGGTACAGGTGGCAAGGGTTCAAAGGGTAAAAAAATTACAATATGACTTTATTGATTCACACAAACACTGCCACAGAAAAAGACCTCTTACTTCATAAAAATAGTCATACACTGAATGGTCAGCTGGCATCATCATATCAACTTTTCCTATCACTTTTGGTATGGGCTTGTTTTCACATTTTCCAGCAATCAGTTCTCGGAAGAAGGTGTCAAACTTGATTCTGCTGTCTGTATCTATGCATCCTCCAAGTGACCATGGAATGGCAAACAATATGGCAGTCTATAGAAGAAATTTAGATTATATCAATTTACACCCCAACAAAAATTGTTGTTTCTACCAAGTCTCTAATAGTCTTGATTTTGATTTGATCTCTTCTTGTTACTCAAACTATTATTCGCAGGCATTTCATCTCTGTAGTTGCAATTTTTCTTTTTCATTTGCTGTTAGTGTCAAACTTTGATACTGGTAGCACACGTTTTGAATGAAGATCATATTGTATAAGGATCATTTTTGTTGGTAAATATACATGTTTGCAATTGTGTATAGGTGTCAATAGGCCAATGATTTGTTGTTGTTCACGTTTGTTCTTCGCGGCCAATTTTATCATTCTTATTGTGATATATAATTGATCTTTGATAAGAACATGTTTTTACACAGGCGGCTCATCATTAAGGACCGGTTGGGCGAACCTCACCAAACATAATGTATAACGTGTGTTATTATTTTGTAAATTAAAATATACCTAACCAAAAATTATGATTTTTACGAAAAATTTGTGTCTGCCCCCCCACCAACAAAAATGAGCACGAGCCGCCACTGTTTTTATGTTGTGCCAATCATGTGCCTATGGTGACTAGGCCAGCATATCCAGTTTCGCCAGCATTTTATTTACTAGGGTAACTTGCACTATGATATGCTCTCTTACGATCATCTTTTGCATATATATTTGGGCTTTACGATCTACGTCAAAGAGCGGCCAATGATTTGACTTGCTTTGTAGCATCTTTGTTGTATTTCTGTATTGATTCTTCCACCTGCTGTTATCAAGCTTCTTAATTATGTAAAGTTTCACACTTGTCCCAATTGTTAGTTTGTGATGAGATATTTGTTTTGTTTTCTTCTCTTTATATTGTCATAATCTCTGTCTTATCAACATCAAATTTTCATGTTGTGATCTTTAAATATGTTTTGTCTTTCTTTTCTCCAATCCTGTTTTGCCTCTCAGCGTCAGAATAACAAGAGATTTCTAGAACGAGCCTTTGTGCACGCTTCATAAATAGTGTCTTTTGTCGCCTCTGTTATGTCTGAGGTCCATCTCTTGCATGGTCTGCCTTTTGTTTTGTATCCATTGTATCGGAACAACATTGCTCTTTGAGGTTCCTTGTCTGTTGGTAATCTGCTTATGTGGCCAACCATTTAATTTGTTGTTACTTGATGAAGTCTAGTACTGATGTTGTACCCACTTTTTTCCTGATGTCTTCATTTCTCAACCGGTATCTTCTTGCTGCTCCCAACATTCTGCGTAGACACTTTATATTGTAAACATATTTTGTAGCCATTGTTATTTGTTAATTAATTCTGAGATGGGCTTGTTTGTATATATTGCTTGCTTGATTATCATTGGATTTCAGCAAGGCCTACACCTATAACTTATGGTTTTTATATATAAGTTGTCATGTCCGATTGATTGATTGATAGGACCATCATTATTCCACTTCGGTGAGTAACCAAGTGTGCTCCGGTCTCTTTCTTACACAGGAAGATCTCAGTGGGAATGCATGAACTACTTAGCGCTGTCAAGGATCCCTAATGTAATTTAGAAGATGGTGAAAATATTTTGAAGGAATTTTATTTTGTAATCTTTCGAATGAATTTTGCAAGGGCAGCGACTTTCCAGGCTGCTCATCTCAATTTTGAACTGCCAAGGGTTCTTTTATGTGCTCAACTTGAACACGGGACCTACATTTTATTGCCTGTCTCTGATAGGACTAGGAACTTAATCTCACCTGCACTGAGATAAGGGATCTCTGGAAAAATATTCGATAGGGAGCGAACAAAGTACTTTAGAATGAGTGGCAAGTACTTAATCTCGCGCCCAGAGACCCCAAATGTCTGATCATGTATTATTTGCTGGATGATAGATTTGAAAATTTGATGAGAATGACTACTTTACCTTCTCTTCTGGTCTGAGCTCTAGTGGAGATTTTTATAAATGATTACCTATCTTTAAATGCAGGGTTTAGTCTACATAATTTTAAAACTGACATTTTTTTAACACACACACACACCAAAAGAACACATTTATACCATCAGCCATGTTTTAAGATGTCTGTTTTCTGCTGCATCATCTGCAGTAATCCCTTCATGCATCAGCATATCAATAAGAAACATTAGAGATTTTGTCTGGTTGGCTTGGCTGGCTTGCACATATTCCTGAAATTACAAATAAGTATTCAGATTAGGCATCACCAGAGTGGTTACCAGGGCCCAAATTTGGGGTGTAAAGAATAGAACCACTGTTACCTGCCACACATGTTGTAAGAGGCGACTAATGAGGTTTGGCTGAAATCGGATGCATGTGTCCGCAAGGGAATGCTAACCCGAAGCAAATACTTGCAGAAAATGGATGCACCAGGCCGTAAGGCGCATAACATGGCGCAATGACCCCTCACAATGAGGAATAGGATAACGGATTCTATGGTCGCCAATCTGCCTCTGAGATTTAGCCACGCAGTAAGAATATCAGATGTACCATCACGAGGGTGGCCAAAACTTACTGCGGGAAGAGGTTGGCACAAGCGGGAAACAGAAATTATAGGAATTATATCCTACAGAACTGCCCCAGTATGCAAACTTGAGAAGAAAGAGGTGGCCCACTTACACTAGCGTCCTAGACAAACGGTATGGTGTGGCTGATAATCTGAGGCAGACGGCTGCCTTTATTAGAGAATCTGAAATCCCAATCTAGTGAGATCGCAGAAGAAGATTTGGTTTACATATGCCAACGAAAGTTGAAAATTATTAAAATGTAGAAAGTAAGTTGAATGTATTTGAAAATAGATGTCTGTAAAAAATAATTAATATAAAATGGGTTGAATTCAGGATAAGTGATGAAATAAGAGAAATGTCTGGTCAACCACTAGTAACAACTATTATACGAAGGAGAAGATGGAGATATGTTGAGCATACCTTAGTGAAAAAAAGGATCAAAGAATACCAAAGCAGGTATTGAAGTGGAAGGCCAAAGGTTGAAGAAAGAGAGGAAACAATAGGGAAACCCAGAAATGAACTTTGCAGAAAGAGACAGGAAAAAATATCGGACTCAGTTTTATGGAAGAGATTGAACAAGTTGCCACGGACATAGCGGTATGGAGAAATTACTTGCAGGCCCCATGTAAGACATAACGGTTAAAGAGGGATATATATATATATACAAATGCATAGAATCATGTTACTTGTAAGAAGTGTCAACAGTGCTAAATTTCAAACAGGAATGTTGTAGTGGAGTTTAATAGAAAAAGGGAAATTTCAAACAGGAATGTTGTAGTGGAGTTTAATAGAAAAAGGGAAATTTCAAACAGGAATGTTGTAGTGGGGTTTTATAGAAAAGGGGAAATTTTAAACAGGAATGCTGTAGTGGGGTTTTATAGAAAATGGGAGATTTCTATTTTGTATACATATAGAAATACTTGTACTCATACATAGAAATTAGTCAATAACACTGATATCCATGTTTAAAGGGTCTAAAGCCGAAGGATTGACTTCATTGCACCGGGTTTTATCCCATATGGCTCAGTCCCTCTCCACAGAAATAGCACTCCATCTGGCGAGAGTGTTGCACTAAGTGTTACATAGCTGTGGCAACAATCCTAGGGGTCTCTGGAAGAAAAAATACAAGCGTGAACAGAAGGATCCATCTGGATTAGAATCCATGCCCTTCAGAATGCAAGGCAAAAGTTAAACCACTTAGCTACAGAGACCGCCCAATGTTATTCTGCAGCAAGAAGAAATATGTTGCTAGATAACTCATCAGCTTAGTTAGCTTTGACAAGGTTCACATGTTTTATATACTTCTTTGAGTGCTTTTCTTTTTAAACAAATGTAGTTATTACAAGCTGTTAGAAGACAGAATTGATGCATTTGAGATGTGGATATATAGAAGAATAGGCAGAGTTTCATGGACAGAAAAACAGACAAATAAACAAGTTTTAGGAAAACTAGGCTGAAGAAACAATTATTAAGAGAAATAAAATTCAGACAAGTAAAGTATTTTGGGCACATAAAAAGACATGACACCATGATAAAATATTTACTAGAGGGAAAGTTGAGGGGAAAGTTGAGGGGAAAGAGCAAGAGGAAGACCGAGAGATAAGTGGGAGGGGAAACTTTAAGAAATGAACAGGTTACAGTCTGGCAGTGTGCAACACAAAGGCGAAAGACAGGATGCTGGAGATTCATTGCAGTCAACCTTCGATGTGGAGACGGCACCTGATGAAGATGATGAGTTGTTATTACTGAGAATGATCACTATGAGCTTTATACTGCTTTACCTGAAGAAGAATATAAATCATACAGAAAATAATTTATACAAAATTATATATGGCATTATCTCCAAGAGCATTTTCTAAAAGCATGTAAAAAAAAAGTACCTTGCAGTTCTTTCTCACAAAGTCCAAACAAGGGTCAGTCAACCATTCCAACATGGCATCCAACATCTCTAAGCCTTCTTCTCCAACAACTTTTGGGAATTCATGCAACCAAGACTTCACCAAAGGCCGCCAACCAAGAGTTGTGGGTTCTAAGTAAACCATACCGCACCGACTGACCGTTGCAGGCTTTAAAAAAAAAAGTGAGGCATAAAAAGGGAGGTTGCAACATCAATGACTGATGACCTAGATTACCTAACCACATAGAGTAAAAAAAAGTTAATTGCATATCCTTTTATAAAAATCCATGTGAAACAATTTGCAACCAAACTGTCCGCAGCGTGATTTGAACTCAGAACGTCGGGTTAATAGACCGAGTCACTATCCCCTAAGCCACAGACGCCACCAACCACCCAGAGTGCTCAAGGTTTATCTAATCTTTTATGTGTTATCAGCATAATACAAAATAACACAAGTACCTCATCAATTTCTTGGAATATCAACTTTCAGTGACTAACATGAAACACTTTATGTAGTGTGCAAATGGTAGCCACATTATTGGTAAGCAACTGCATGTGCAAGAAATGTAAACAAAAGTAAGTAATTATTCACATATATTATCAACACAGACAGTAAATGTCTATGACACTGCTGCTTCACAAGTTTGAAGAGAAGGCAAGGGTTCTGAATGTTTACCCATTCTTCCTTCCTTTCGTTCGCTTGAAATATTGTCTATATATTCAATGTTGCCTCCTGTATAAATTTCACTGCCATTTGCAGCCCAAACAGTTTTTCTTTCCAGTGTTGTTTCACTGAGCCAGTGAGTTTATTTCAGTATATAATATTCAGGGCAGTCTTGAAGTATGTGATCAATTTTTGTACCCAATTTTACTGACAAAAATCTAGTTTTCATACCAAATTATACATAACTTTACACTTTTTTGTACATGGTTAAACATACTCAGCAATATTTGTACTAAACTAAAGAAAACTTGACACATACTAAAATAATACATGTTAAAACAAATGTAAAAATATTTTTGAGAAAGATACACATTACATACACAAACACCGCCTGAGTGGTTACCGGCCCAAATTTGGGGTGTAAAGAATAGAACCACTGTTACCTGCCATGCATGTCATAAGAGGCGACTAAGGAGGGTTTTGGTGAAATCGGATAAAATGTCCTAACAGTGTAGAAGTCTATGCATTTAGGGCCTGACAAACTCAATATCAAACATATACACGTCTGGTAAAGATCAAACATATCACTAAAAGATTATAATTAGTCAAAAGAACAAACACAAAGAAGAAAGAAAGAACATACACAAACAAAAAGATGCAGCATAAAAATAAAAACTTAAAAATATTACAATAAAACAATTTTAAAAATATTTTAGATAAACAATAAAAATGAAATATTACGATGTACATACAACTTAATAACAAAGAAGACTTTTGAGACTTACCGATGCCTGTGACAGATCCATTGTCTCAAAGATCAGTGACATGACTGATGACATTTGGATAATTTCTCCACTCATAAGACAAAGCTTCTTGTTGTCGTCAAGCACAGTATTCATATTCTCAATCCAAAGAGCATCAATTGGTCCATCAAATATAACCCACTTCCTGTCTGGAGTGTCGGTGGAGGCAAACTCTCTAAATGTGTTAGCAACAACACCATCTGTCCACTAAGTAAAGAAGATATGAATGTGTTAAGTTGTTAACCCTATTAACTCTGATGAAAGAAACCCCAGCAGATACATTAATCAATACAGGACGGGAGTTGTTAGTTTAAACACACTGAAATACATTCTTGGGAGGAGATAGCAGCACTTATGGACATGTCCGATGTAGACTATCCTCAAATGAACAATCAACCTATTAACTCATTAGATGCCCAAATGGTCACCGGGGTCCAAATTTGGGGTGTAAAGAATAGAACCACTGTTACCTGCCATGCATGACGTAAGAGGCGACAAAGGAGGTTTGGCTGAAATCGGATGCATGTGTCCTAAACGTGTAGAAATCTATGCGTTTAGGTGCCTACCAAACCAATGTGCAACGTATACACGTTCTTGGCAAAGATCAAACATATCACAAAGAGTGATTAAAATTGGTCGTAAGAACGAACGCAAAGAAGAAGAAGAACTCATTAGTATATGCATACACTACCTCCGAGTTTTTACAGAGAAACAAATTCTCCAAGGAGAATACTATCACAAAATTTATCTTAAGCTTATGTTAGAATGTGCAAAGTTGAAAGCTATAGCTCACCCGTGTGTTGTGGAGGCTCGTAAGGGGAGCAAAGAAAGTAATACTATGACCTACAAGGCATGTTGCAAGAGGCGACTGAGGTAGGGGCCTGGGGAAGATACCCTAGTAAATAAAAAGCGTAACAGATATAGGATGTGTTGGCCTACTTGTAGGTTCATAACTGGTACTATGTACAATCACTCTTAGGCTCAGATCACATACAAATCACAAAGAGTGGTTTAACATGAGTCAATATAGAGCTTCGAAGAAGAAGAGCGAAAGCTATATTTTAGAAATTCCCTTGCTGGGTTTTACAAATAATTATAAACAAATAACATCAAGTATATATTGTTAACTATTTTTTACAAGTGGAACATTCTGGTTTGTGATGTGGTGTATCGGGAAAAAGATATGACTTGTATGGTTTGTCAATTGGCTTGTTGTACTCTAAGAGTTAAACTATGAAAAAAGCACGACATTGATCTAAAAATATAAAAGAGAATGTATACATTTTTTTGCCTAAAAATAATTGCCACCTTGTGAAAAAAAAGAGATTTTTTTTTTTTCTTTCTTTTTCTTTCGCCATTTCAACCTCAGGATAGTTTCATCTCTGAAACTGATTTTTGCGTGAAAATCCGTTTTCAATTTCTTACAATGGCATCAGCGTACACATTGTAAATTACTTTACACTGGCAGCCGTGTGCTCAATGTACTCGTAATTAGTATTCCCTCGCCATACAGGCAGATTTTCTCCGACTTCAGAGGTACTCCGTTATCGTCCTGAGTAAGACCAGAAGAGGATCTAAAGGTGAAGGATCTTCTTCTTCTTTCTTCTTTGCGTTCGTTCTTTACGACCAATTTTAATCACTTTTGTGATATGTTTGATCTATGCCA
This sequence comes from Arion vulgaris, assembly GCA_020796225.1. Taxonomy (NCBI): domain Eukaryota; kingdom Metazoa; phylum Mollusca; class Gastropoda; order Stylommatophora; family Arionidae; genus Arion; species Arion vulgaris. The sequence goes on from CM036768.1 coordinate 10,425,354, forward strand.
AGAACGTGTATACGTTGCACATTGGTTTGGTAGGCCCCTAACGCATAGACTTCTACACGTTTAGGACACATGCATCTGATTTCAGCCAAACCTCCTTAGTCGCCTCTTACGACATGCATGGCAGGTAACAGTGGTTCTATTCTTTCACCCCAAATTTTGGGCCCGGTAACCACTGGGCGAAGGTGAAGGATTGACTTCATTGCACCGGGCTTCCCATATGCTCATCCCTTTTTGTAGAAATGATATGATATTTTTGTTGCACACAGCATAGAGACCTCCGATCATCTTTTGAGTATTAGGATAGTAAAATGGTTACAACACAAGTTTCACGATTTAAATAAACCTAATTGGATTCCAAGCTTTGGTACTTCTCAAAGTAACTAGCTGAAGTTTGTTAAGTTTTGTTGAGTTAATAAAAGGGAAAAGTTATTGAAGAAGGGAACTAGATCTTCACCTCCAAATGTTAAGGACTGTGAAGTTTATAGCACTTTATTCTTCTACAGGTGGCGTCTGTGGCCTAGGGGTTAGTGACTCGGTCTATTGACCTCGACGTTCTGAGTTCAAATCACGCTGCGGACAGTTTGGTTGCAAATTGTTCGCGTGAATTTTAACAAAGGAGATGGCACCACCGTTCTGAAAGCAATGGCAAACTACTGAGCGTAATAATGCCTAGAAAAATCACAAACAGCGTTACAAAGCTGCGGTTGATTCGCAAAGTCCTGTAAAGGATATGCAGTAAACTTAACTTATTCTTCTACAGAAATATATATTGTACTATCACATTTACTATTTCAGGTGGTCGATGTGGCATGGAGGCATAGTGCTCGCTTCCCTCTTCAAAGATACTTGGTTTGTTCGCCACATAGAGCGATCAGAATATTTTTCCAGAAATCCCTGATCTAAGTGCAGATGCGATTTATTTCCTAGTCTTGTTGGAACTGGACAATATAAAATGTAGGATTCGTGTTTTGAGTTGGAAAAATAAAAGAGCTCTTGGCAGTTGAAAATCACTAAAAATAGGCACAAAGTCACTGCCTGGGCAAATTCTTTTAATAAACAATTTATTAAAAATTTGGACAAAATGTTTACGATCCTAAAAGTTATATTGGGGAACTCGCTGGTGCTGCGGAGTTCATGTACTGCTGCTAAAATCTTTCTGTATAAAAAAAACCCAGCACATTTGGTTAATCACTGAAGTACAATGTTGATGGTCCTATCAATCAATCAATATATCAATTCTCAATATCTCAAGAAAATGACTTGGCTGTACACACCTGGACATGCTGGAGTGCAGGGTAATGAGTGCAGACTTTTTGCAAACAATGCCTTGACTCAAGCGGGCAGAAGTATGGACAGAGCCGATATCATCAATGCGGTACGCTCTCAATTATGTGACATGGGCACGTCTCAGACACTGGAACGAGTTTGAGAATTAGGCATTAAGTGTGGACATGCCAGATAGTGTCGTCTTCGTGGTAGAGAGAGAAGATATAGTAATCAACTTCTCATGGGTACGGTGAGCAAATGGACTTTAGGATGGATGCTGCAGTAGAGGACAGAGCATGCATGGGAATGCCCAATGTGCCGTGATGTCGATAGCATAACATAACATAATATATCAATTAACATTTCAAAAAGATCTTATTCTTCTACAATTCTAAAACTAAAAAATTATTAATTCAAGAACACACATAAATAACTGTCTCACCTCATGGGATACTGGATCAAACTGACCAAACAACTGACCCATAGTGATGGCTTTTGGGTTCATGATTCTTGATATGACTTTCTCAAACTCTTCCTCTCCCTCATGACTAAGCAAATTCATGCCTTCTTGGAGTGTCTCTAGGACCTTTGTCTTTCCTCCAAATGGTTCACCAACAAGCATAAATCTAGCTCGAGTAAAAGTAAAAAAGTAAACATATAAATATTTATTGAAGGTATCTTCTTCTTCTTCTTCTTTGTGTTCGTTCTTTACTACCAATTTTAATCACTCTTTGTGATATGTTTGATCTTTGCCAAGAACGTGTATACATTGCACATTGGTTTGGTAGGCCCCTCAACGCATAGACTTCTACACGTTTAGGACATGTGCATCCGATTTCAGCCAAACCTCCTTAGTCGCCTCTTACGACATGCGTGGCAGGTAGCAATGGTTCTATTCTTTACACCCCAAATTTGGGCCACGGTAACCACTCAGGTGATTGAAGGTATAATATGTATTGTACATACATATAGAGATGACTGGTCAACCACTAGTAACAACTGTTATAAGAGGGAGAAGATGGAGATATGTTGGTCATACCTTGAGAAGAAATGATCAAAGAATACCAAAGCAGGCATTGAAGTGGGGCGCAAAGGGAAAGAGAGGCGTCCTAGGAGACCCTGAAACTAACTTTGCTGAGAGAGGCAGGAAATATCGGTCTCAGTTCCATGGAAGAGATTAAGCGAGTTGCCCAGGATAGAGTGGGTATGGAGAAATTACTTGCAGGCCCTATGTAACATATAACGGTATGAGAGAAATTATTATTATAATAATATATAGAAGTTTTATTTATCTCTTCCACAAGGAGCATTTGTTAATGTCTTAAGTGTCAACTATGATGACAAGAAGATGAAATAGAGAGACTTTATATTATAGAGCTGATCTAAAACATAAGTATGGTATGTGTAATATGCAGGTCATCATCATCAAATAGCTTGTCCCGAACAGAACTTTGCCACCCCAACAGTCCTTTGAAATTTCTCTCTCTCATAGTCTTTATGGTTTGAGTGCCTTAACAATGGGGCTAGCTGGTAGATTACAGCATTTGCTTTTGCACTCTAGCCTCTATCTCTCTATCTAGTCTTCCGTGAATATACTTCCTAAGTATTTGAGTTCTAAGTAATGAAAAGATACTATCTTTAAACTGGTAAGAAACAAGAGCACAAACATAGGATTCATTCATATAAAATATTAGAAAGACAAAATATAATGTGAGAGAAAGATAAAGTGCTAACAAGTGAATTGTGAATGATAAGGCAACAAATATGACTCACCCATGTCGAACAATCATCATTTCATAAGTCTGAATGATTTTCTCCTTGAAGAATTTCACAAACTGCAGATTTTTTTGCTCTGAGACTCTCACCATTGCATCAAGGAAAACCTGGGTAACAATAATGTTATATATATATATATATATATATATATAGAGAGAGAGAGAGAGATAGATAAAGATATAGAGATGGAAACATTTTTGAAATGTATGTATAAATTTTTTTTTTTTTTTTTGGATCCAGAACCACTTGAGCTTTTCAGCTCTTTGGCTCAGTGCCATGGACATTGTAACCCTTCGGTTCGGTGCCACGAACACCGTAAATTTGGGAATCTGTGGCTTTTTCTGCCATCCCGCGGAATTGACCCGCACACACAGAGGGATAGTCACCTGTAGTCCAAGCGCTACGAACACGCTGGGCAGACGGGCAAGTATAAATATAAGGTATTAACCATTATGATATAGTACAATAAACATCAATTTTCAAGTGCTATCTCTCTCTCTCTCTCCCTCTCTCTCTCTCTTTTGTGTCTTTTTAACCCAAATTAGAGTGTAGGCCCTCAACCAACTAATGCTTAGTCTTCCTATCTTTATCTAGAGCTCTTTCCAGCTCTTCTGTATATAATTAATTTCTGACACCTCTCCTACTAATAATCTATTCTCCTCGTATTTTTATATTTTTCTCTTGTTTACTTTCCTTGCAGGTTTCAAGAAAGTGCCTTTTGTGTTATATTTCCTGAGTTTTTAAAGATGTGTCCTGTTCAGAGCCAATGTGTTGTTTCGCATCTTGGTTCATTAGAAATCAGTGAAAACATAGAAATTACACCATGATATCAGAAAGAGTTGAAAACATCATAGAAGAACGACGATGAGGAAACATCATAGTAAGAAGCGATGAAACATCATAGTAAGAAATGAGCGATGAGGAAACATCATAGTAAGCGATGAGAACATATAGAGAAGACGATGAGGAAACATCATAGTAAGAAAATGAGCGATGAGGAAACATCATAGTAAGAAAACGAGCGATGAGGAAACATCATAGTAAGAAAATGAGCGATGAGGAAACATCATATAATAAGAAAATGAGCGATGAGGAAACATCATAGTAAGAAAACGAGCGATGAGGAAACATCATAGTAAGAAAATGAGCGATGAGGAAACATCATAGTAAGAAAACGAGCGATGAGGAAACATCATAGTAAGAAAACGAGCGATGAGGAAACATCATAGTAAGAAAACGAGCGATGAGGAAACATCATAGTAAGAAAATGAGCGATGAGGCAACATCATAGTAATAAAACGAGCGATGAGGAAACATCATAGTAAGAAAATGAGCGATGAGGAAACATCATAGTAAGAAAACGAGCGATGAGGAAACATCATAGTAAGAAAATGAGCGATGAGGAAACATCATAGTAAGAAAATGAGCGATGAGGAAACATCATAGTAAGAAAACAGATAACAATCGGAAGTAATTTTATATTATTTTAATTGTTATCTTCATCCTTTTTCCAACCAATTTCTATCTTCTTTCTTTCTTTTGTCCTTCTCTGATTTTTTGCCGCTAGGCGTAGCAGGTTTAACTGATGATCGGTTTCCGAGATAATGCACGCACGGTCGCTTGATATGGTGTGGTATTGTGGAGTTTTAAGATGTCTGTAACTCCATCAACCCATCATTTCTATAATTCCAGAAAATAAAGATATAAGAATAATATAGACAGTGTCATCTTCATAGTAGAAAAGGTCATCCATTTGTGTTTCATTTTAATTTGTCACTCCTGTTTGTTCGTTTGCTTGATAAAGGCCTTGTTGGTCGAAACGTTGCTGTATTTTGTCATTGTTTTTGTAATTTGTAAAACTACAGTACTTTGTAATTACGTGTTTTGCCAATCAAATAGTTTTACTGCAGTTCCATATATATATACTGAATAGTAGAAAAGGAAGATATACTAATCAACTTCTCATGGGTACGGTGAGCAGGTGGACTTTGGGATGGCTATTGCAATGGAGGACAAGCACGTATGGAAATGCCCAATGTGCCATGATGTAGATCACGTAACATGATGTAAAAATAACCTAATATATATTAAATTCATTAACAGACACTTGAACGCACCTTGTAATCTGCTTCTGGAAGTTCAAGACCTGGGAACAGATCTGAGATGATACCATTAAATAAGGGAATGTCATGGGAAAGAAACTTTGGTAAGTTCACATCAATAATAGATCGCAGAAGCTGTGAAAAAAAGGAAAATGGATGAAGTGGTAAGTCAATCTAGGATAAATTAATAATAAGACATAAAACAAAAGCTTTTTTTTTTATCTTCACAGTGTTACCAGGTTGCTTCCCAGTGTCATAGTTTTCTGTTTTTGTTTAGTGCTGCTCTAGTGGCTTGGGGGATAGTTATTTTTGCTTTTTGACAAGATTCTGCTTTGCTATCTATCCATCTTTTTATGTGGCTTCCTCTCACCTTCCTTCCTGATGTTCTGTTGTAGAAAACTTTGTATACACTGGAGTTTGGTTGCGTTCTTATTAAGTGGCATAATCTACTTCATTTCTTTGTTTCTCAATGTAATTCAATCAAGGTTCTGTCCCAACTTTCTCTCTTATGCTGATGTTAGTGACTCCGTCTTTTCTGGTATTGTTTGTCACTTTTCATAGACATCGCATAAAAACTACTTTTTCTAAAATAGATCTACAATTTAATATAGTTTAATTTAATAAAGCACAGCAACAGATAAAATTGATATTTTGACCAAAATATCTTTGTTCAAATAAAGAACTAAAAATGTGCACAATTTAAATGTAATGAATAAAGTTTTCAAATAAGTTATCCAAACAAAATGCTCATGTGGTGCCGGGGCCCTCAATGGAAGCAAAGAATAGTACCACTGCAACATTCAAGGCATATTGTAAGAAGCGACTGATGTAAGACCTAGAGAAGCTACCCTAGTAAATAAAAAGCATAGCAGAAATTGGATGTGTTGGCCTATTTGTAGGGGCATAACTGGCACAAAGTACAATCGCTCTTAGGCTCTTCTTCTTCTTCTTCTTCTAACCAGTGCTGCAAGTTTTCACTCTTGGGCAGCCAATGCCAGTTTGTAGAATCTCTATATGTTCTGTAATCGTGGAAGACTAGTGTAAAGTGTATTGTGTATTATGAACAGATGGGTGTGGTGGGAGTTCTTGTCTAGCTTTATGCAGTCCAGGACATTCAAGCAAGATATGCTGTATTGTCTCACATGAATGACTGCACTTTCTACAGTGTGGTAGGTGTGTGGGGTTTATTCTGTGTAGGTGGTAATTCAGTCCAACATGTCCTGTTGTTAACTGAAAGATAGTGCTTTGATCTTTTCTTTGTAGCAGATTTATATTGTCCTTGGGATTTGGTCTATTCATCTCTGCATACATGGCTCTTAGGCTCAGATCACATAAAAATCACAGAGTGGTTAACAAGTGGTCGATATGGAGCGTTCGAAGAAGTAGAAGAAGATCACAACAAAAGAAAAAATTAATATATCAAATAATTAAACATCTCATAAATTTGTTTAAATATCAAATTTAACAGTTATGATAACTTGAAAAACATTGCAGTAAGAGGTTAACTGTTTTCTACACTGTACCCACCAAAATGTCTTCAGGGTCATCAGGAAACTTGAGCTTCAGATTTCCAGCAGCAGACAGGACGGCTTTAACAGCACGCATGCCATAATCGTAGTGAAACTGGGAAGACAACTGCTCCGAACATAAGCGATAGGTAGTAACAATTTTAATGGCCAGACTTCTAGCATCAAGGAAGCCAAAGGAATAAAGTGAGATCTCAGCAATCATGGCATAATCGGGAACCTGATTTTAAAAAATGAATAACAGTATGTGTTGTAAATAAACAGGGTAAATAAAAACTTTTCTCTATTTTCACATCTTATGTCCTCCAACCGGCTGCTCACTATTAACAGATTCACCCTTCTAAGCTGATAAAGTGGCTTGCAATATTTTATTATGATGATGCAAAGCCAATATACCGGCTATTTCACTATACATTGCCATATAAATGCGTCCAGAATTAAATAAAATTATGGTGTGAAAGGGTTAAAGTCTCTGCTTCATACAGCGCAGTTGAATATATGTAATACTTGATCTCTTGCATTTTGAAACTCTCTCTCTCTAGCCTGTGATTCCCCTAGCCCTATTGGCAGCAATAAATGGGCATCACTCTTCTCTGTTCTTAGTCATCCTCTTGCCCGAGTGGTTGCCGGGCCCAAATTTGGGGTGTAAAGAATAGAACCACTGTTACCTGTCACGCATGTCGTATGAGGCGAGTAAGGAGGTTTTGGCTGAAATCGGATGCACATGTCCTAAACGTGTGGAAGTCTGTGTTTAGGGGCCTACCACACCAATGTGCAACGTATACACGTTCTTGGCAAAGATCAAACATATCACAAAGAGTGATTAAAATTGGTCGTAAAGACGAACACAAAGAAGAAGGAGGAGAGTCATCCTCTATATTGTGTTCCAGCTGTGATTCATTTATACCAGTTCCTGTACTACTGTTCTCCTTCATATCATTTTGGGTCTTCCACATTTTTGTTTACCTTTTGATGTCCATCTTAGCATAGTTTAGTCTCCAAGCATATAGTATGTTCGATCCATCTCCAGCATTTTAAAACTGTTTTGTGTTTATTTTAATCTTTAAATAACTCTCACGCTGTCGAATGTATTAGTACAGTTGAAGTTTTCTTCTACCTTTCTCTAATCCTGTTTTGCCTCACAGCGTCAGGATAAGAAGAGGTTTCTAGAACAGGTTTTTGTGTGTCCTTCATAAATAGTGTTTTTTCACAGCCTCTGTTATTTCTGAGGTCCCCCTTTTGCTTTCTATCCACAGTATCAGAGTAGCATTGCTCTTTGAGACACTTACTTACTTACTTAATCCCGTCATGCCTAGTGACACATGGGGCTTCAGAAAGGACTTTCCATGCTCTCCTGTCCGTGCAACCTTCAGCGCAGAGCCCCACGTCAGAGATGCGGTGTCTAGTTCCTCTTCCATCATGCGCCTCCATGTTGTCCGTGGTCTGCCTTTCTTTCTCTTTCCCTCTGGTGTCCAAGTGAGGGCTATCCTTGCAGGCATTTCTTGTCTCATTCTCATAACATGTCCGAGCCATTTCCATCTTCTCTTTTGAGTATGTCATTCATTGCCTCTTGTCTTGTGTCTTGGAGTAGTTGGTTATTGGATATTTTTACTGGCCAAAAGATTCCCAAGATTCTGCGAAGACAAGAGTGGTGGAAAAACTGACAGCCTGCTAGTATCTCCTTTGGTCATCCTCCAACACTCCGATCCAAAACTGCTAGAGCAAAACTGGCAAAACAATGCTTTTATAGAGTTTAAGCTTTGTGGTCCTATTGTAGATTTTGGACTTCCATACTGGTTTCATTCTGGCAAAGCGGTTCTGGCCTTACTTAGACGTGACACACTGTCTGTTAATAATCTGCAGCAGAATTAACTGATCAAAAAATAGTGTCAAATGAAATATTACATAAATTTATATAAAATATTTGCACACATTACACGTTTTACCATCATTGCCACTGTGCGGAATAAAACTTTGAGATTATCTGGCAACTCTGAGCGGCCAGCATATCCTGGATTCATTGTAATGCATACGTAACAGTTTGCGTTTAACTTCAGCTCTGTGCCTTCAAAGATAAATCTATCCATGCGACCTTGCACTGCTCTGATGATACACAGAATCTGTTGAGCATTATGAATAGATTACGTGATAACATGATCATAAAAATGTAGCCAGTCAGACATGAAACTGCCATTTAAAAAAAAGATAGTTAAAAATAAAAAAACTGTCGTTACTGCTTGTAGTACCACTTTTTAGGCGGTGCAGGACATGTGGGCGAGGGCCTGGAAAATTTATGGCAGCATGGCTAGTGCTGTCTCCGTGAAGCTGTTAGGATTTTTCATTTATGTCCACAACAGAAAAAAGTCCTTGGCCTTACCGTTAATTGAACACAGGTCTTCCCCATGGGAGCCTCACTCTAATCACTTCGGCCAGATGCTCCTCAAAATAACCCCCTCCCCCAACCCCTCCCCATTCTTAAAAATCTACAGGTACAAATTTGCTTCCAAAACTGCCCACCATGTAGTTTGAACAGGTACTATTGGGTTATAATCAAGCTCATTACAACTAAGCCACAGACGCTCACAGATTCAAAATAACATGAACAAATATAACTGAAACAAAAAAACTTATTATATTTTTAACTGATAGAAAACAATAAAACTTCTACCTGTTGAGCAACTACAGAAAGTACTTCCAGATCAATCCGGTTGAACTCGTCAAAACAGGCCCAAGCTCCAGCTGAGGCTAGTCCTTTGAAAAACTGGACGTAAAAAATAATACACTATTCATTAAGCAGCATAATAAAGTGCAACAATAAATAGCATAAAATTTAGTAAAGAAAAAAATGAAAATTGATTTATTAATAGGATCATTATAACTGCACTTTGGTGAATAACCATTTGAGCTCCGATCTCTTTTGTTACCACATGAAGATCTTAACGTAGATCTCCATGTAGATAATGTTCATTTTTCTCATTGCATTATCTATATAGCTAATGTCCTTTTTTTCTAATTGTAATATACATTTTCTCTATATAAATAATGTCACTGTCCATGAAACCAATATAATTTATATGGCCTTTTCCTCTCTACAGACGGTCAATTGGCAAGTGTTTTACTGTGACAACTTCTGAGTTTTCGCTTTTCTCTCTTGTCGTTCAGCTCATACATAAGTCTCTTCTCAAAGACTCTACGCCCTTTCGTAATTTGGCTTTCCACACAACTCTGTCATCAGCTAGTCCTTCCCATGTGCTGGGGCCTATAGAAAAGTTTTCATTGAGGCTTTGCAGACATCTTTATATCTGAGCAGTGGTCTGCCCTGGTGCCTCTTCCCTCCGAAAGTTCACAGAACAACATTTGTTTTGGTATGCGATAAGTTTCCATTCTTCTCACATGCCCCAACCATCTTAGTCGTCTACTGCTGAGCATGCCCATGATGGAAGGCAGGTTTGCACGTTGCAGTACTTCAGAGCTGGTTATCTTGTTGTACCACCTGATGTTCATAATCTTGCGGAGACATCGAAGGTGAAAAATGTTGTCTCCTCTCGTGTCTTGAGTAGGTTATCCATGTTTCTGAGCCATATAGTAAAGAACTAATTACACAGGCTCGATATATTTGAATCTTCGTCTGCAATGTCAGTTTTGTGTTGTCCCACGCTCGCTTTGATAGTTTGCCGAATGTAGTAGCCGCACTCCCTACACGAGCGTTGATTTCTTCATCAAGAGAAAGGCTGGCAGTGACCATGTACCCGAGATAACAAAATTTTGGAACTGGTGTTAGATGGTTACCATGTAAAGTGATATTTGTTGTGTTACCTCCTGACTTAGTACAACTGTTTTGGAGACACTTATAGTCAGAGAAAATAGGTCGCATGCCTTTGACAAATTATTGATTAGGCATTGCAGTGTAGTCTCTCATTATAATTTAGTATTTGGATAAATGTAAGTTTGGTGTTTGAATGCGGTGCACAAATAATTAAGGAATGTTGACCCCAGAATTTTTGGTCTAATAAAAACAATTGGTAAAAAAAACCACTACTATAAGAGCACATTAATGCTTTGTTGCTGTGTTTCTGCATAGAGTTCACAGTGGGTTCACCACCCGACTATAAAAGATAAGAAACAAATGATGCTGCTCATCCATCACGGGTGATGACGACCACAATTTTCATCCAAGGGAATGTATTTGCATTATGTTTGTATGTGTGTGTGCATATGACTAGTGAGCCTGATGTGAGCTTGAAATGTTCTTTTACAGTGTGAGCAAGGAGTACTTGCACTTGTTGGTAGTTTTACTGCCTTTCTAGTATGAGCCTTCTGTTCCATCCATGCAGTTTTACCTGCCTGGAGGCAGAAGAACCACATTGAAGAAGTGTGCGCAAGGCTGATCTGTGTTAAGCAACATTCTCCCAGTTGTCGACATCTATGCCAAAGGATTTCATCGAGTTCTTGAGTCTGTCTTTGGATCATTTTTTTTTACCACCATGGGAGCGTTTACCGCTACGCAGGTCACCATGCGCCTTTTTTGATATTCTGCAATCCGGCATTCGAGCCACATGTCCTGGGACTGCATAAAGATTGTTTAGATGCTGGGGAGAGCAGCTCTTTTTAGGACCTCAGTGTTTGGGATCATATTTCTGCATAGAGTTCACTGTGGGTACACCACCTGACTATAAAAGATCAGAAACAAATACGATCAGATTGACTTAATTTTTAGGTAATTAACCTTTCCCATAGCTATGTAGTCCAGGCCATCTGAGCAGTTGAAGACCACACACTGAACAGCGATTGCTTTAGCCAGATCTTTTGTTGTTTCTGTTTTGCCTGTACCAGCAGGACCTTCAGGGGCTCCATTCAGGTTCAGATGGAAGGCTCCAACAAGAGTTCTGTTGAAAAAAGATATTTTGATGATTAAAAACATTGGAAAAGGACTGTGCGTGTTTCTAGTATGTGAGCACTTGTATGAATGATTCAGTGAAGATTTAATGTGTGAGTCAGTGAGTGTACATGTGTGAGCGAGTGAATGCTTTTTGAAAATAGAGTACAAGTTTAAAGATGAACTTGAGAAAGTACCTGGGAGTCTGACACTTTATCTTTTCAGAAACTGTAAAGAATGGAGGTTAGATGTCATCGATACAAAATTATTGAATCTTCTCTTCCTTCCTTCCTTTTTTTAAAAAATTATACAAAATATTTTTAACATCTACTAAATTAAACCAGGGACCCTCGCCAGTGCTACAGAGTTTGTGCACTGCCGCTGAGATCCACCTATGTAAGAGATCAGAGCCCACTCGATTAATCATCAAAGTACAATGATGATGGTCATATCAATCAACAACAAGTCATGATAACCACATCATCTATTTGATAAATATCACTTGTTAGTCTTACCTGTAACACCTATCTGTGAGTGGCGTTATGACAAGTCTGCCAGAGTTACCAAGATACTCATTGCAGTATTTCACAGTGGCATTGGTTATGCGCACAAGCATCCTGCTATCTTCCCAATAGTAACGCAGCTGAGCCAACCAGTTGAAGTCATTTTCTGTGGCAACACCTGAGGAAGGATGTACACCATGTCAAAGATGAGTATTACAGCAGACAGAACCAAGTATAAGTTATACAAATAGCAAGGAAGTCATCAAGGTGTATAGTAATCAAGGTGTGTAGTAATCAAGGTGTATAGTAATCAAGGTTTATAGTTATCAAGGTGTATAGTAATCAAGGTGTATAGTAATCAAGGTGTATAGTAATCAAGGTGTATAGTTATCAAGGTGTATAGTAATCAAGGTGTATAGTTATCAAGGTGTATAGTAATCAAGGTGTATAGTAATCAAGGTGTATAGTAATCAAGGTGTATAGTTATCAAGGTGTATAGTAATCAAGGTGTATAGTAATCAAGGTGTATAGTTATCGAGGTGTATAGTCATCAAGGTGCGTAGTAATCAAGGTGAGTAGTTATCAAGGTGTATAGTCATCAAGGTGTATAGTCATCAAGGTGTATAGTAATCAAGGTGTATAGTTATCAAGGTGTATAGTAATCAAGGTGTATAGTAATCAAGGTGTATAGTTATCAAGGTGTATAGTTATCAAGGTGTATAGTTATCAAGGTGTATAGTAATCAAGGTGTATAGTAATCAAGGTGTATAGTAATCAAGGTGTATAGTAATCAAGGTGTATAGTTATCAAGGTGCGTAGTAATCAAGGTGAGTAGTTATCAAGGTGTATAGTCATCAAGGTGTATAGTAATCAAGGTGTATAGTTATCAAGGTGTATAGTAATCAAGGTGTATAGTAATCAAGGTGTATAGTTATCAAGGTGTATAGTAATCAAGGTGTATAGTAATCAAGGTGTATAGTAATCAAGGTGTATAGTTATCAAGGTGTATAGTTATCAAGGTGTATAGTTATCAAGGTGTATAGTAATCAAGGTGTATAGTAATCAAGGTGTATAGTAATCAAGGTGTATAGTAATCAAGGTGTATAGTAATCAAGGTGTATAGTTATCAAGGTGTATAGTTATCAAGGTGTATAGTTATCAAGGTGTATAGTCATCAAGGTGTATAGTAATCAAGGTGTATAGTTATCAAGGTGTATAGTAATCAAGGTGTATAGTAATCAAGGTGTATAGTAATCAAGGTGTATAGTAATCAAGGTGTATAGTAATCAAGGTGTATAGTAATCAAGGTTTATAGTAATCAAGGTGTATAGTAATCAAGGTGTATAGTTATCGAGGTGTATAGTCATCAAGGTGTATGTATAGTTATGAAAGTGCTCTCTTTAAACTACTATCCCGGGTGTCTCTCATTGTTTTTTTGAGGATCATCTTCATCGCACATTGGACATGTCCATAATTGCTCCAATCACCTCCCAAGCATGTACCAGTCCCGTTCTGTGTTGACTGATGTATGTACTGGGTTTTCTCTCTTGGTTTTCCAGTCTTGCTGTACCTATCAGTATGCACAACTTGCGCAGCCGAGATAGAGAATACCTTTTATCTTCATCGTTGAAATCTTCAGAGCTTATGTTTTCTCTGAGAGCGTTGATGATGTTGCTTGTGTCCATAGAAGACCCATTCTCAATCGTAGCATTGCCTGCCAGTGCATCTCCTCTCTCATTGCCCTTCATCCCAGCGTGACCCGGGACAAAGATGAAGGTAAGTCTCTGTGGCATAGAAGTAAAATGCTTGTCTCTCACTCTAAAGGTACACGTTTCATTTTCTGCATGGAGTGATCAGAATATTTTCCCAGAGATTCCTGATATTAACCCTTTCGCTGCTACATACTTTCCGAAGGCTGAGCTAAAAATAGCTACTCTTTGTTTATAGGTCACAAACATGAATGTACGCCTATTGCAGTGACAGTAGCAATGTATAACGTGGTAACACCTCTTTAGTCCACTGAGGAGAGATAATAACTGACGTGCTAATGCGTTTTTAGAAGTGAATGGGGAAAACGTATATATACGTCCTTAGCAGCTAAAGGGTTAATGTAGGTGAGATCGAGTTCCTAGTTCTATTGGAGACATGCGATAAAACGTAGGTCCGGTGTTCAAGTTGAGCAAGTAAAACAACACTTGACTGTTCAAAAATCGAGAAGAGCAGGCTGAAAAGCTGCAGCCCAAGCAAAATTCATTAGAAAGATTGTTAAATCAAAATTTCAAAAAAATATTTTACTATCTTCTAAAATACACGGGACCTGCGGCGCTACATAGTTCTGCACTTCCGCTGTGATCTTTCTATGTAAGAAAGAGATCAGAGCACACTTAGTTACTCATTGAAGTGCAGTGATGATGGACCTATCAATCAATCAATCAATCACAGTTAGAATAACAGATCTATATTGCATGTGGAATGGGTGGACAGCATTCGAGATCACATCTCAAGAAAATGACTTGGCTGTACACACCTGGACATGCTGGAGTGCAGGTAACGAGCGTGCAGACTTTCTTGCAAACAATGCCCCCACTTAAACGGCAGAAGTATGGACAGAGCCGAAATCATCAATGCGGTACGCTCTCAATTATGTGACATGGGCACGTCTCAGACACTGGAACAAGTTCGAGAATTAGACGTTAAGTGTGGACATGCCAGACAGTGTCGTCTTCGTGGTAGAGAGAGAAGATATAGTAATCAACTTCTCATGGGTATGGTGAGCAAATGGACTTTAGGATGGCTGCTGCAGCGGAGGACAGAGCATGTATGGGAATGCCCAATGTGCCGTGATGTCGATCGCATAACATAACATAACATAACATAACAGATCTATATTCATACACTTGTTACTTGGTTCAGATTAGTAGACACTTTTATAAAACAGAACTACTTTCAGAATTGATTTTCCTTGTACAATGTCTGAGGCAATGTCTATGGCTGGATCTAACAGTTTAGTATCAGTCTTAAATTTATACAACTAGATAAATAGTGTTAAAAATGGGGTCTAAAGCTGAAGGATTGACTTCATCGGCCTGGTTTTACCTCATTGGCTCGGTCCCCCTTCACAGAAAAGGCATGCCATCCGCAGAGTATTGCACAAAGCACAAACTCTATAGCTCTGGTAACAATCCTAATGGTCTCTAGAATAAACACACTTTTGAACAAAACAACACGGTTTGAATTCAAACCCACGAACAACCTGCTGCCTTGCAGGTTGGCTGGGGACAGTCATTGGCTGATGGAGAGCGAACCCAGTAAATGTTGGTTGAAATCAAACACATAACCGAAGGATAAACAGCAGAGCTCCAAATGGTACTGAAGATTGTGAACGTACACCCATTCTTGGTGTTAGGCTGTTTATATATCACAATTAGAATGATAAAAACGGCTGTAAAAGAACGATCGCAAGAGAGAGAGAACCCCCAAACTTCAGAACACAAGGCAAGGGCTCAACTACTTAGCAACAGAGATCTTAGAATTGATCTTTTTCAACGATGTTTAAGTCTGGTTCTAATAAATTCATAAGTCTGGTTCTAATAGTGTAGTCAAAAAATAAATCTCAAATTTATACAAATAGATAACTAGATACACAAAAATTAAGTACGAAAATCCAGTCCTTCGAAACTAAATGCTACAGAAAGATCCTACAATACCATGGACAGAAAAAGAAAGAACACTGATGTCCTGAAAGAACTAAATGTTAAAGAGAATTGGCTGATAAACAATATACTATACAGAAAAATTACATACTTTGGTCACATCAAGAGTCACGATGGCCTAGAAAGAACAATTCTAGAGGTCAGGGTCCCAGGACACAGAGGCAGACCAAGAAGAAGATGGCTACAAGATATTAAAGAAACCATGAACATGACCATCGACAAGTGGGTGAACTGGCAAGAGACAGAGTGAATTTCAGATGCTCAGTAAAGAGAGCAACGTCCTATAAAGGATACTCACCTTGATGATGAGATAACTAGTGTGCACATGTGTGTGTATGGTTGTATGTATATACCTTTGTTGGCCATTTCCAGGATGACATCTCTTGCATGTACATCAATGACAACTAAGGCTCCCAGAGTGATTCTCTGTTGCTTAGTCAATTTTCCTCTAACCAAGGCCACAAGCTCATTCATCTGAATAAGATACAGAAAGAACATGTAAATTTACTTTATTTTAGTCGTCGGATCATCATCACTGCATGTCGAGCTCATTAGTTTATAAGTGCTCCGATGTCCCCCTCGGTATGTCTCTCAGCATGTGACGACTAACGACCCTGGTTCTTTGTTGGTTTACTATTCTTCTTTGGGTACCGGCATAGTGTTCTTGTCTAGCTATAATAGCTGTCCATCGATGCGATGATGACAACAATCTCAGACGTGTACTGTTGCACCTCTCTGGTGTGTGCGGAGGTGACTGTAGAGTCCAATCCTAGAACAGAATCCCGACCACAGGTGGGGCATACATGATCAAATGTTGTATGTAGTTGTCTGAAACTGTAGCTTGCGCTGTATTTGGATTATAGTGAGGAAAAGTTGCGCTATTCGTCAACCTCACTCTCTCGTCCAGGACTATCTGTATCCAGGGCAAGACAAGTCAAGACGACTGGAGATAGTGCCAGATGCAGTGGATGACCAGGGCTTCAAAGTGCTCCCGTGCTCTAGTCGTCCACACCGCTCTGCTGTGATCCGCCTTCTAACCGTGAGCCAACTAGTGGCCTCATCCCAGAGTCAGCCGGATCCAGTCTTTGCATGCACAGGCAGACAGTGCCTAGATTACCGATGCCCAGCTACACCACATTTGACTTGGAATTCTTGCAATCTGGTTAGTGTTATAGCTTCACCCCTATTACTTGAATCATGTACAGCCCTCTCCTTAGGAATTTATATTATCAGTCTGGTTCATTGCTTGTCGCTTTGTAGCAGCCATTTCTGCAAGCCTGTCCGCGTCATTCCCTACACCTGTATGCCTTATACCTGTATGCCCTTACACCGTATGCCCTACACCTGTATGCCCTTATATGTATAGACAATTCAGAATCAAACAATATATAAGGTGGTTTTACTGTCTTAGCTGTTACAGACATACAATTCATATCCGAAAGGCGGAGGCTGGTTCAGAATGCAGGCAGAGGACTGAATCACTATAAACGTCAACAATTCACAGAATTACATTCATCTTCGTTCCAGGGCACATGGATGCCGATGGGAATAAGAGAGCAGACAGGCTGGTTCAGGCTCCTTGGCTCTGTTACCATATCACGGTGTCAGCCAATAGACAGAGCAGACATTCTGAATGCCTTCAAAGAGTGTGACCGCGAGTGAGAATTTTCATTTAAACAATCCACATCAACTGCTAGGTTATAGCTTGGATTGAAGATTGGGGTGGTAAGAAAAGAACAGCACAACAGTCATATGAGTAGGCTTATCAATCAACATTGAACTGGTATATTTAGTTACTGGACACTGTTGAAGATACTGTGAAGGAGGTCAGAGCACCCATGGACATGTCCAGAGTGCAATGAAGGTAGTCTAAACTGAATATGAAACTGAAATTCCTATCTTGGTGGGCATATCTGGAGTGCAATGAAGATATTCCAAACTGAATCTGAAACTTAAATTCATATCTTGGTGGGCATATCTGGAGTGCAATGAAGGTATTCCACACTGAATCTGAAACTGAAATTCCTATCTTGGTAGGCATATCTGGAGTGCAATGAAGATATTCCAAACTGAATCTGAAACTGAAATTCCTATCTTGGTGGGCATGTCCGGAGTCTTCTTCACCCTTCGCCCCTAGGGAAGCATAGGTCTGCAACCAAGGCCTTCCAAGCCCGCCTATCCAAGGCCATCCTTTCCAGATCTCGCCACTTTCTCCCCGTCCTCTTGCATTCCATCTCTAACTCCCGTCTCCAGGTGTTTCTGGGTCTTCACTTACTTCTATTGCCCTGGGGTTCCATCGGAGAGCCTGTCTCACGATGCTGTCAGGGGTTTCCTCAGTGTGTGTCCTATCCATCTCCACCTTCTGTTCATTATCTCTTGTTCCACCTGCCGTTGTCCTGTCCTATCCCACAGTTCTCTGTTTGTGGTCCTGTCGTACCATCTCAGATGTAGTATTTTGCGTTGGCATCTATTGATGAATGTCTGCAACTTTTTGGTGTTCCTTTAGTTGTTCTCCATGTCTCTGCTCCATACAGAAGGACAGACTTGACATTTGAGTTAAATATCAATGTCCGGAGACCGGAGTGCAATGAAGATATTCTAAACTGCTATCAAAACTCATAATATCTCGGTATTTTAAAACACATTGTAATCTATGACATTCACCCTGGGAACATAAATTACCTGAAGTTTTAACCTGTCGTAGAATTCTCTGAGACCATTAGCTCCAGAAGGTATCACTTCGTGAACTTCTCTGGTCCAAAATGCCTGAAGAGAGATAATATAACACTGCATCATCTATGACCTTGAAACCACCATGTATCTAAACATTATCTAAACGTTTTGTGAAACCACCATGTATCTAAACATATTAGGACTATTTTCAGAATGTATGAATACATATTTAATATAAGTGTAGATACCCTAGTATTAGAGCTTCTTACTTTATTAACTCATACAATATGACAAGTCACCTGCCAAACCATTCTGGTTGTACCAATTTTCCTATAAGTCACTTCACACATCCTAACATTAAATAGAAGGAAAATTATTCCCAAGATCGGTTTGATGCAATATTCAAATAATTCTCTGTAGAATATTGCAGATAAATTCTTCTTTTTCTTCTCTTCCACCATTTACTTCTTTATAGAAGTGTTGGGAAACGTAGTGATCTTGTGTGTGCTTGTTCTTCTCTTCCACCATTTCTTCTTTATAAAGTGTTGGAAACGGTGATCTTGTGTGTGCTTGATTTAAGGCACTTTGTAAGCTGATATTCATGTTCGTAAGACTGTTCTTGATGCTGTCGCTCCATCTTTTGTGCTGTCTTCCTCTTGCTTTGTACTCATTATACTTTTTCTGTGTGGCTCTCTGTGGTAGGCGATATCAGGGTAGATAAACTGATAAAACATAACTTTCATCTTTGTGCATTTTGATCTATGAAGTTGTTCACTGGTGCCTAACATAAACACTGTTCACTAAATTTTGTATTCTAAAAATCAGTGTGCAAAAACAGGGTTGCAGCTTAAGCGGTAGTGAGTTCGATTACAACCCAAGGTCACTGGTTCAAACTCTGCGGTGGGCAAGTTTGGAAGCAAATTAGTTCCCGTGGATGTTTACGAATGGTAAAAATAAACCTCACCGTTCAGAAATGAATGGCAATCTACTGAACGTATAAGTGGTGCCTAGAAAATTGATTGCTCATTCACTGTGGTTGATGGCTAAGTCCTGTAAAGGATATGCCACGATTTTCATTTCATTTCATACTAAATGTTAATCTGCTGATATTTTCTTGGTTGTTATCCAGATTTCAGACGTTGAGTAACCTTACCTTTTATGTTTTTCTTCTGGCGATCGTTATTAAGGCTGTTTTTATCATTCTAATGTGATATATAAACAGCCTAACACCAAACGGTGTACGTTCACAACCTTCAGTACCATTTGGAGCTCTGTTGCTTATCCTTCGGTGGTGTGTTCGGTTTCAACCAGCGACTTTTTATGTAATCAACCTTACCACAGTTCACCTCACAGAGCAATACTACTCAGATACAATGGATACAAAGCAAAAGGCCATCCATCCAAAAGAAGGATCTCAGAAATAATAGATGCAGGGAAAGACACTATTTATGAAGCGCACACGTACGTAAGCCCCTTCTATAAATCTCTTCTTATCCTGACGTTGTGAGACAAAACAGGAATAGAGAAAAGAAAAATAAAGATTTTTTTTGTAGGATTCTATGTTCTTCAATTTCCATATTTACAAAAAATATGCAATTCCCATCTTGAATTATGTTTTTTTTTTTTTAAATGTTAGTGTACATCTGTGTGCTGTTGTCTTCATATGTATATGAGTATACAGTACTACCGTAAGATGTGTTGCACATATTCAATCATTAATTACTTTACTAGCATGCCTCTTTGAGGATTTTGCTCCCATGATAGCTTTCATAAAGGCCTCTCCCGCCCGAATGGTTATCAGGGCCCAAATTTGGTGTGTAAAGAATAGAACCACTGTTACCTGCCACACATGTCTTAAGAGGCGTCTAAGGAGGTTTGGCTGAAATCGGATGCACGTGTCCTAAACGTGTAGAAGTCTATGCATTTAGGGGCCTAGCAAACCAATGTGCAACGTAAACACGTTCTTGGCAAAGATCAAACATCACAAAGAGTAATTAAAATTGATCGTAAAGAACGAACGCAAAGAAGAAGAAGATAAAGGCCTCTCAGCATATGCAATGTGTCACACATATGATGCCCTCATTTGAAATTTGTCTATCAATCTTGCACTTATCTTCTCTTTCACCTTCTCCTCTTTCTTATTTCTGGTGGGGCATACATGATCCAGGCTGTACATGTGGGTGTCGTGTGTTCTATCTTTTCATGCAGCTTGCTTTCTCTGCGCCTCAACTGTACGACCATTCTCAGCTATGCTAGTTCATTTGGCGATCTTGCACAAGGGATTCCCAGCATGTTGTATCTATATTGAAGCATTTCAGAGATGCTTTAAGAGTGTATTTAAAGCGTTTTGTCTGTCCAATAATCAATCGTCTGCCACTTTCAGTAAGAACTAACTAGCTAGCCAATTAACCAACCAATCAAGTAGATTAACTAACTAAGACAATCAAGTAGGTATATCTCACCTGTGATACACAGAGTACCACTTGTCCAGGCCACTCTTTGACCCATTCAGTCCTTGGAGTCATTGGATAAGCCTGAGGTTAACAACATTAGAAAATAACTATACAGACTTTCAAATTGTGAAAACAAACATTTAATAACAATGAGATGATGATAAGGTCAACATTTGTTTGAACTCAAATATGCAAATTTATCACTGATGTTATTGTTCAGTTTATTATAACACTACAAGAATAAACCTGTGGCAGTGAGGGCGGCTCAAAAGAAAGAAGAAAAACAACATCACATGTGGAGGCAAAAGAGAGCACAGAGAGAACATCACATGCATCGGCTCTAGTCTCCAGTTTTACCTGCAGCAACTGTGGCAAGGATTGCCACTCCAGAATAGGCCATTACAGCCACATGAAACGTTGTGATTCAGCACAGAACATACTACTGACACAACACCTATTGTCTCCTGAGACAAAGAGGCCAATGATGATGACAAGAATAAACCAGTTTTGTGTTGATTGTAGCATACACATTTGAAGAAAAAAAATATGAAATTAAATTGTGGCTTATGTGCATTTGGATCAAACTTAGTTTTTCAAACTGCATGAGAAATCTTTAGAATAAATATATGAACAGTTTTATGCAATCATATTATTATAATAAAAAATATGAAGATATTTAACTCAGTTATCAGTTATATGAGGACTATATTCATAACACTCTGGACATGTCGATAAGTGCTTCGATACCTGCCTCAACAAATCCAGCAGCTTCCAGCGGTCCAATACGCCAGTTTGATGATTAATTTATATTTTTACCTATTTGGTATGCCATTATTTTTGGGTTGTACCAATATTGACACCCATCTCTCTCAATCTGATCACCTCACTCGTAAGAACTGACTTTTCTCTAAATAAAAATTCATGATTTCGATTGATAGAGATCGGATTGTTTAGAATGACACATATTCAATCATGAAGAAATTAATTTTAAAATTCAATCTTAAACAGCATTAAAATGTTTAACAACAACAAATGTATAAATAAAATGCATATCGACAAGAAATCAATTAATTTAAGTCTTGCCTAAATTTGTATTTTAAAAAATTATTTATTTTACTATATCATTTTCCGTTGTTGTTTGCGTTCATTCTTATTATCAACCAGCATTGATCTACTCAGATCATTATCAGTAATATTTTTAGCAGTCCATGGTAATCTTGAATCTGATGCAAATTCAGATAGAAGAACTGACATCAAATAATGTTCTTTAACACTTCGGTACACAAAGCCTTTCCCACAGGAAGCCTTCTCTTTTCTAAAATACTGTTTTTAAAAAAAAAACTATTCAGGAAATTTATCATTTTTTGTAATTGTTATTAGAACCTATTTTTTAAAATTGATGTTTAATCAATCCAGTGATTTAACTATTTCCGTATGCAGTTGTTTCTTGTTACATAGTTAATTCAATGGAGGCAAAAAAGCAATTTTTATATTTTAAAATCATAACTACTCGTCAATAAGTAAACAAATATATATCTTATTATATACAAATTTGAAGAAAACTGGACAAGATATTAGAATAACAAGGTCAAAAAGTAGTAGAAGTAAAATAATATAAGTAAAACTACAAAGACTTGTATATACGAAACAATTCGATTGGCCAAGTTTACTGCGAATGGCATTTAACGGAAAATGCTGTGGCGCAGTGTGTGGTGATTGGCGTGGAAAGAGTTAAGGAGTTTGGAATTACACATTGTACAAGTAGAGCTTGATGCTTGAGGGGCAGAGGAGTGTGTTTAACCAACGAGCCACAGGAAAACCATCAGTATGCATACAGTTCGACATCTGTTGGGGACGACTGAGCACCTATGGGTCTGCTTGAAGTGAAGTCAGTTCAGTAACCAATAACTTTGAGGCATGTAATGAATCACAGATCTAGGTTTTTGGCCGAAAAAGAACGATTGTGAGAGAGAGATCTAGGTATTTAAACTGTTCGATTACAACTTGTTGCAACAGTGCCCATTTCCAATATTTCAAAATTGTTGAGATTTCACTTTCATAAGAATTTACTGCAACCTGGATGTGTCATGATTGCATGCCGAGGGGCCAAATGGGATGCAATGGACTCACATTCTTTGCGCGAACCACACAGATCACAATGAGTGATTAACTTGGTTGCTTAGAGTGAACGAAAAAACAAATAAACAAACAACTTTCATAAAGTTGACCATAATCTGTGTTTGTATTCTTAGTTAGGCTGAGACCTAAATATTACTTTCTGACACTACCATTCCGGCAGGTCTCTGTGTGGCGTAGAGGCTAGGTGCTCACCTCTCAATCTAAAGGTTCTCAATTCACTCCTGGTCTCCATTGACTCCCTCCTGGAGCCATCTGGATATTTTTCCAGAGATCCCTATCTCAGTGTAGGTGAGATTGAGTTGCTAATCCTATCGGAAATGGACAATAAAATGTAGATCCAAGTTGAGCACGTAAAAAAAACCCTTGGTAGTTCAAAAATCGAGAAGAGCAGGCTGGAAAGCCACTGAACAGACAAAATTAATTTGAATGATTAAATAGTAAAATTTCTCCAAAATAATTTTATCATCTTCTAAATTACATCAGGGACCCTTGACGGTACTATGGAGTTCACGCACTGATGCTGAGATCTACCTGTGTAAAAATGAGACCGGAGCACACATGATTACTCACCAAAGTGCAATGATGATGGTTCTATCAATCAATCAATCAATCAATCAAACTACCACTGCATTCATACAAAAAATATTTTCTTTATATATTGCTATCAAAAAGGTGCAAAGGCATATCATAAGTTGTGGCGAAACACGTAAAAACAAAGTACTGTAGTTTTTACAAAATACAAAAAGAATAATACACAGCAATGTTTCAACCAAAGTATCCATCATAAGTTGTTTACATTTACAAATAGGTGCAGAAACTGTAACAACAATAAGTACAACAAAACAGAACGAAAAGTCATACCAAATACTTTGAAAAAGTCATTAAAAAACGTATAATTATAAAAATATTTATGCAATGTGCTATAAATTATAGATCACAAACAGTAACTTTAAAAAACATCCGCTTATACCGCATGCAAACCTTATTTATCTTTAGAAATGTGAAATCTGCTGGTCTCATACGTAAATCAAATGTTTCTGTGATTGAAGTTTTTGATAGAAGTTGTGGCAATATTTTCAAGATAATTTTTTCATCCAAATTCATGCGACAAATAATTTAAGTGAAAAAGACAGTAATCTGAAATATACCTTCCCTGACTTGGATTTAAATCTTGGCTGTGTTAGGAAATGTGAAGACTAGGTGATTAAAGCTTCAAGTAAACTTAAACATATATTTCAAAATTATGATCAGAGTAGTTCACCTATTTAGGTAGAAATTTTGATTGCCCAGGAAATGTCAAAAAAGAAATTATGCTACGAATTGTCAAAGCAACATCAACTTTTGAAAGTCTAAATAAAATATGGAACTTCAAGTTATATAGTATTAAAACTAAACTACAAACTTTCAATTCAAGTGTTGTATCAATCCTAACATATGCCAGCGAGAGTTGGAAAATTACTAAAGATATAGAAAGCAAGTTGAATTCATTTGAAAACAGATGTCTGCGAAAAATATTGAACATAAAATGGAACGAATTCAGGAGAAGTGATGAAATCAAAGAAATGTCTGGTCAACCACTAGTAACAACTGTATAAGAAGGAGAAGATAGAGTTATCTTGGACCACCTTGAGAAGAAATGATCAAAGAATATCAAAGCAGGCATTGACGTGGGATGTAAAGGGTTCAAGAAAGAGAGGATGACCTAGGAAGACCCTGAAATGAACGTTGCTGAGAGAGGCAGGAAATATCTGTCTCAGTTCCATGGAGGAGATTGAGCGAGTTGTCCAAGATAGAACAGTATCAAGAAATAACTTGCAGGCCCTATGTAACGTATAACGAGTCGAGAGGAATTATTATAAACTGTGATAAAGTCAGCAAACAATTCATCAACTGATTTTTTACACGCAATTTCAACTTGAAATAGAGGCTTCATCTTCTGATATAGAAACAAAAAACATTTGATCTAGTCATTACAAAAAGATGAAACTTGCCTGGATTATGTAAATATTGATGTAGTATGAATAGAGTATGAGATGGACCTCAGAGATAACAGAGGCGACGAAAGAAGACTATTTACAAAGCGCATACTAGTGCCCGTTTTAGAAATCTCTTCCTGACCTGACGCTGTGAGGCAGGATTCGAGAAAGAAAGAAAGATGAATAGAAATATGTTTTATGGCTTGCAGTTGTATAGAATGTATTTAAATTGAGTGGTAAGTAACAGTTTTGTTAACACTTTCTTATTTATTACTCTTTCACTATCACTTCTTCTTCTTCAAACGCTCCATATCGACCACTTGTTAACTACTCTGTGTGATTTGAATGCGATCTGAGCCTAAGTGTGATTGTACGTTGTGCCAGTTATGCTCCTACAAGTAGGTCAGGTCAGAAATCCGATTTCTGCAATGCTTTTTATGTAATAAGGTAGCTTCCCTGGGTCCTACATCAGTCACCTCTTACGACATGCCATGTAGGCTGCAGTGTTACTATTCTTTGCTTCCCTTGCGGGTCCTGGCACCGCACTGCCGTTTCGTTATCACTAAAAAACCATCATTTATTTTCAGAAATATTTTTAAACAGAGCGATCAGTTCTAAACATTTTGATATATTACAAAAATTACAGTTTTATAACAAAACTAATAACAGCTGGGAGCCGTGGTAGTGTAGTTGCTAGTGAACTCGCTTCTCAAGGCTGGTGGTCTGGGTTCAACTCCCGCAGTGTGCGTGGAAATTTTCCCGACCGCGACGGCTCTCAGGTCAACCCAGCCTCAACTGGGTACCAGACATGCTCTGGGAAAGTAAAGGCGGCCGACGTGATGCTGACCACATCACCCATCGTGTGCCGACGGTCAATGAAAAATACAGGCCTAACACTGTATTGACCTGTATTGTGGTGCCGGAGCCCGCAAGAGAAGCAAAGAATAGTACCACTGCAACCTACAAGGCAAATTTTTATTACCCTAGTAAATAAAAACCATCGCATAAATCGGATGTGCTGGTCTACTTGTAGGCGAATAACTGGCATAACGAGCCTGCCTGCCCAGCTTGTTCGTAGCGCTTTGGACTGCGGGTAACTAGCCCTCTGTGAGTGCGGGTTCAATTCCGCGGCGGGCAGAAAACCACAGGTTCCCCAGTTTCACGGTGTTCGTGGCACCGAAGGATTACGATGTCCATGGCACCGAGCCGAAGAGCTGAAAGCTCAAGTACTTCTGGATCAGGAAAAAAAAAAAAATAAATAAAAATAAAAACTGGCATAACGTACAATCGCTCTTAGATCACAAATGATCATTTATAAATCAGA
Source organism: Arion vulgaris (assembly GCA_020796225.1). NCBI lineage: Eukaryota > Metazoa > Mollusca > Gastropoda > Stylommatophora > Arionidae > Arion > Arion vulgaris. Next base: position 10,451,681 of record CM036768.1, read on the forward strand.
GTGGTTAACATGGGTCGATATGGAGTGCTTGTACGAAGAAGAAGTATAAAAATGTATGATTAAATGATTTTAAAATGGCTTGTAAAAATGTGGGTTTTTGCCCTGGTCCACTAAGAGCTGTTTTCTCTGCATCAAAGCTGGAAGCACTTAAAGCTCAGTGAAAACTTAGTATAAAGATATGGGTACATTTTATTAACTACGATCAGATCAGATTAAGTGCCTTCTCCAAATCAAAGCAGAATGCACTTGAAAGCACAATGGAAACTTGGCAAACAGGTTATAGAGAAATATTCTTCAGTTAATAAAATACTTTCTAAGAAGAAGAGGGCTGGGCACACCATAACAACCGGCAAATATTGCTATTAATTTCTCTGTTCTCTCTGTAGTTGAGCATTATTTCTTAAAATATGACAAGCCACATGATAAATCATTCTGGAAGTTCAATTTTCCAGCAAGTCACCTCACAAACCAAATGATTAAATAGAAATAAAATTATTCCCAAGATTAATTTGATGTTATTTGTGCATGATGTTTTGTATAATACATCAGATGATTCTATAAAATAGAGCGTCCAGCTCTGCACATTCTCATATATGAAATAATTCTCTAGTGTTTAACATAAGAAATTATGGAACTTAAAAAATAACAAATTCTGTTAGAAAACATTCCATAAAAAAATCATCTTCTTGTACTCTGCAAAACCACCCCACTACATTCTCCCGTGTTCTGCCTCCAGTACAGAGTTTTACTACAGTCTTCCTTTGTGTCCACACATTAACTACTTGCAACTGCACTTACATAACTACCTAATCTTGTGGTAGATCCTCTTCGACTGCTATCCTCTTTGCTAGACTACAATGCAGTAATCTGTTTCCAGGGCCATCATGAAGAGGTGAGTTGAGATAGAGTCTTGGTCAGTGTCAACTCACTGACCCTAGCACTGCATTGTCACCTTATTTCATTGCTGCTGTGGCCCTAACATATTTAATAACTACATATGCGAAATAAGTTGTGCAAAAGAGATTTTGTATGAGGGTATGTTAAAAAATTGACATATTTTTGCTGCTGTTTGTTCGCAATCACATCGCAAACACAGAATAACATTTTCTAATGTAGCTAACACATTTATAAATTCCATCCATTTATCTTTAATTTGACATATATAAATAATGATACTTTAATCATATTTACATATCATATCGTAGTTTGAGAGGTGCAGTAGGGTAGGTGTTAGTGAACTTTCCTCTAAGGTGTGTGGCCCACATTCAATTCTGCAGTGGGTGTGGAATATTTTTCCAACCGTAATGGCTCTTCGGTCGACCCATCCTCAATTAGGTACCAGAAAAAACATTGGGAAATAAAGGTGGCTGGCATGATGATGTGGTCAACATCCATCATGTGATGAAGGTAAATGAAAAATATGCAAACAACACTGTCTTATTCAATATACATATAGGTCTGAAGGGTTCTTTTCTTCTTTTTTTTATATTGTAGTTCACCTAGTGGCGTCTGTGGCCTAGAGGTTAGTGACTCGGTCTATTAACCCGAGTTCTGAGTTCGAATCACATTGCGGACAGTTTGCTTGCAAATTGTTTCCATTGATTTTAACAAAATGACGATGGCGTCACCCGTTCAGAAAGCAATGGCAAACTACTGAACGTATAAGTGGTGCCTAGAAAATCAACGACTAGTTTACTGTGGTTGATGGCTACATCCTTTAGGACATGCCACGATTTTCATTTTATTTCAGTTCACCTAACTTGTGTGTGTTTAATTATGAAGTCTAAAAAAAGTAAATTCCATCCGGATGCTCCCATTGGATTATCAGTTAAAATATGTTTTTGTTTTGCCAATATATTGGTTTTTTAAAGGCATTTTCTGATTAACTCTTTCCACGCAGTTATTTCCTCAATTTTTTAAGTTAATTCCAGGGAGGTAAAATAAAAAATAAAAACCCATCCTAACTACTTGTCAATAAATAAACATATATATATATATATATTATATATATATATATATATATATATATATATATTATATATTGCAATATGAGAGTTTATTTCTTTCATCGTGTCTCCGTTGTTTGACACTTTACTACCCAAATATGTTCAACTTTCTCCAGTGTTTGGCCATTTATTACGATATCTGGAAATCTCAAGACCTTAGTATATGCACAAAATTTAAATTATTTAGGTCATGTGTGATTCCTGTACTGACCTACGGTTGTGAAAGCTGAAAATCAACAAAGAAAATTGATAAGAAACTGGACAGCTTTGAGAATAAATGTCTACGAAAATTATTAAAAATAAAATGGAGTGATTTCGTTTCTAAAACACAGTGAGAGATAGAACACACCAACAACCTGTATCAAATATTATAAGAAACGAAGGTGGAAATATTTAGGTCATGTTCTTAGATCAGACGAAAAGAGAATAAATCGACAAGTCCTTGTGTGGTCACCAGTTGGGAAAGAAAACGTGGAAGACCAAAGACCACTCTTCAAAGAACCATCCAACAAGAAAGTAAACTATTGGGATGTAAAACCATACAAGATCTCCAACTGCTAGCAAAGAACCGCATCACATGGAGACTACAAAAATAAACTAAATATATATATATATATATATATATATATATATATATTATTATATATACTAAATTTAAGAAAACTGGACAACCTAATAGAATAACAAAGTTATAAAAATAGTATAAGTAAAATAGTAGAAGTGAAACTAGAAAGACTTCTTATAAGGGAAGTAACTCTATGGCGCAGTGTGCGGCTAATGGCGTTCTACAGACTTCCGCTGTGGTGCAAAGTGCGGTGAAAAGTGTGGAAAGAGTTAAGATATGATACAGGAATGCTGTTTATTTATTCTTGTAGGCAATCTTGATGATGGTAATATATTAGAATACATCAGACAGTGTATATGTTATGTAAAACTACTGCACCCATTTACAAAATGAATGAATCGACTATACTGCTACTGAATTTCAAAGATAAAGCATCTATTGGTTTGTCAGAAGTCTGATGAGGTTAGTTCAATAGACAATAGCCATTTATATATATAATTATAGAGGTATGATCAGATATTTCATGTGCTATCATATCCCAGTAGACGGTACCATCTGTAACTGTTAAATCCTTGCCTTCTGGAGGGGCTCAGGAGAGCTAAAGGTTAGGGAAATAAACCCTGATTGAAAATCCCCGCTGCCTTGTGGGTCAGCACGGCTATGCAGAAGGCTAGAGGAATAAACCTTGACCACAAATCCGGAGAGAGGCCCCTAAGGCAGTTTGATGGTATGTGTGTATTCCATTCATCTTCTGACATCCCCTGTAAACTCTGCTTGATGTCAAATGCATGGGCTTTGTCTTTCCTTTTGACACAACGGTAGAGTAGAGTTTGTGCAAAATGGGTAAGGCACATTTCCAATATCAGCTCCCAGGGTGGGCTTAATTGGAGAGGACACTTCATCCTTGCTTTTGGCTAGGACACATCATGGAAAGCAAGTCACAAGAGAGGGATAAGTTGAAAGACAAGAGAAACAAACGCAAACTCAGAAATTTTCACAGTAAAATTTTAATTGCCAATTGACCGTCTGTAAAACAAAAAAGGCCAGAATAAATTATACATAAAACAATTACAATTGACCGTCCATTTTTAAGACAACAAATGAAGACAAAACCGCTTAAACTCAATGCATTGTCAAGTAAATACCTGCCAATTTGACCCTTCCTGTAAAGGAGACAATGAGGATCAAACGTCAAGCCTCAAAGTTGTACAGTATAACTCTTAGTAGTTTGTCTCGTCTGCTTAATAGACAAGAGAAGAATCGAAACATTCATTATGTACAATTTAATCAGTAACAAACAACTTTTGATCTACATATTACTTCATTTAAAAAACATGAGAGAGCAATATTTAAACCAATTTTCACAGTAAAACACTGCATTGAGCTGTAAAAACAAAAAGGGCCAGATATAAATATAATACTGAAACAAATTTAAACCTACCTCCACAGCTTTGTTTATGACATCACGAATAGACATGAGCATAATATCCTGTACTTGCAGGAGCCACCTCTCAACTGCACCTCTTGCCTCCAGAGTAGAGATGACCTGGCTAAGTTTGATCTTTTCCCCTTCACTGCTGAACAGTGCAAGAATATCTAACTGTGGATCAAATTCAAGTTTGGCAATGCCCTCAAAGCACTTCTTAAGATGAGGTTGGACTCTAGTAGGGTCTTTGGTCTCGGAGAGAATCTCCAACATTTCATCATTAGACAAGAAAAAGAATCTGAAACAATTCATTAATGTACAATTTTAATTCAGTCAATCTAAACAAACTTTTTGGATCATACATAGTTTATATCATTTACTCAATAACATGAGGATTGTTGAGCTAATATTTAAACAATTTGTGCACTTATAAAGTGAAATGGGAGAGCTGCTGTAGCGTAGTTGTTAGTGAACTCGCTTCGCAAGGCTGGTGGTCTGGGTTCAGCTCCGCAATGCGCGTGGAATTTTTCCCAACGCGCGGCTCTCAGGTCGACCCAGCCTCAACTGGGTACCAGACATGCTCTGGGAAAGTAAAGGCGGCCGGCGTGATGCTGACCACATCACCCATCGTGTGCCGACGGTCAATGAAAATACAGGCCTAACACTGTATTGACTATATACCAAGGTATGAAAGGGTTCCTTTACTTTACTTACTTATAAAGTGAAATGAAAATCGTGGAGTATCCTTTACAGAACGTCATATCAACAAGTTGTTAATTTTATATGCACTACTAATATGTTCAATAGTTTGCCATTGCTTTCTAGATGGTGAGGTTTATTTTCGCCTCTGTAAAAATCCACAGGAATAAATTTGCTTCCAAATTGCCTGCTGTAGAGTTTGAACCAGATACTTGTGGGTTGTGATCAAGCTCACTACTGCTAAGCCACAGACGCCATCTTATAAAGTAAGACAGATTTATTCTCTTTTTTCTTTAAAAGCTAAAATAGAGAATTCCATTTCTGTATCATTATTCAATTTCTTATATGGCAGGATTTATTTTATGGCTTTACATTTTTATTTTTTTATGATATCTTTTATGTTCTCGTTCCTTCTTCAATTATTTAGCGGTGTTCAGGATCTTGTTCAGTTGACAGATCATCATCACCAAACATCAAACAAATCAGACCGTAAGTGTTTCAATCTCTTCCTCACTAAGTCAATAATCATGTGGCAACTAACAACAAAAGTTATGTGTTGGTTTACGATTCTTCTTTCGCTTCCAGCATAAAGTAATTGTCTGCTACAATCCGTCTCATTTGATATTCTTGCAACCTGGTTAGGGTTGTAGATTTCCATTCATTCCTTGAATTGTTTGCAAACACTATCTACCTAGGGCTTTCAGAATATCAGTCTGGGCCATTGCTTGTCTACATTCCACAGTAGGACTGCCCGCATGCCTATTAGTCCGTTCATTCCTATTTATGCCTGCATACCTGGCACAAAAATAAAATTGATTTTTGTCAGCCTAGATCTCATCAGAGACTCCAACCAGTGTCTTTGAGCCCAGCCTTTCTCGATCTTCCTGAGAATACTCTGGGTAGGGCCCAATAAAAACTTTTTTTTAAAATACAGCTTTATTAAAAATGAATACCCCCTCTAGAGCAGAACGCGGAGCAGAAAAAAAAATCGCAAAGAGAGCTTAACTTGGTTGATAAAAACAAATACAAACATACATACACTATTAAGTCTATATGTGCTAGGACACATATGAAGAAGATGAGACAGACAAATGTAATACTAATGAAGACAGATGTCAAGATGATTGCAACGTTATATACGATGATAATGAAGACAGATGTCAAGATGATTACGCGTTATATACGATGATAATGAACAATGTGCTAGACACATATCGAGAAATGAAAACAGACAAATGTAATACTAATGAAAGACAGATGTCAAGATGATTACAACGTTATATACAATGATAATTAAGACTGATGTCAAGATGATTCAACTTATATAGATGATAATGAAACAGATGTCAAGATGATTACAACGTTATATACGAATGATAATGAAGACTATGTCAAGATGATTGCAACATTATATAGATGATAATGAAGACAGATGTCAAGATGATTGCAACGTTATAACAATGATAATAAGACGATGTCAAGATGATTACAACATTATATATATGATAATGAAGACATATGTCAAGATGATTACAATGTTATATACGATGATAATGAAGACAGATGTCAAGATGATTGCAACGTTATATATGATGATAATAAAGACAGATGTCAAGATGATTGCAACATTATATACGATGATAATGAAGACAGATGTCAAGATGATTGCAACGTTATATATGATGATAATGAAAACAGATGTCAAGATGATTACAACGTTATATACAATGATAATTAAGACTGATGTCAAGATGATTACAACATTATATATGATGATAATGAAAACAGATGTCAAGATGATTACAACGTTATAAACGATGATAATGAAGACAGATGTCAAGATGATTACAACGCTATATACGATGATAATGAAGACAGATGTCAAGATGATTGTAAATGCTATATAAAAAATACCTTGGAAAAAATAATCTTTTCTTTTCCAGGTAAGCATTGAGTCCTTTGTTAATTTTATCCAGAAGATTATTGCTGTCTTGCAGCTTTTCAAGAAGTCCTTGTATGCTACATGCAACCAGAACCTAAGAAATATAAAATATTACAGTAAAACTGTATCACATACAACGCTTCTTGGCCTTTTGGCTAAGATCCTAGTGCAATGCCCACTTGAATGCGGCCATGGGAACCTTCATTAAAATCCAAATGGCAAAAAAAACAAACACTAAAACCAACTCTAAGAGCTCTCATTCGAAAGATTGATGATACTCGGATTTTACAAGTTCACTCGTACTGGGTCCACCTGTTCTAGTGCCCAATAACAAAAAGAATAAAAATATACAATTAAATAAAAAATTAATGTTCTCTCTAGAGTAGAACACTGAGAAGAATATTGATTATTAGGTAAAAAAATTTTCTTCATAACGCTTCAGACCTATAAGTGCTTAGTCTTTTTTCAGCTGAATATTAAAGGAATGCATAATAATAGTATTATTATTTTCTATCTCGGAGTTCATAGTGGGCGAATGAAAAAAAGAAACTATAGACCTCATAACATGTTCAGAAATATAGAAAAATGCTCTGACATATAGACATTAGATAGACACATCCCGCAATGTACCCAGGCGTATTCATGGAACTTAATATAGCGCTTCTGACCTATTTTTGTGTGAAGACTTGCTTTGCCCATGTGGTGCCGGTCCCACAATGGAAGCACATAATAGTACCACTGCAACCTACAAGGCATGTCGCAAGAGGCGACTGATGTAGGGGCCTAGGAAGCTACCCTAGTAAATAAAAAGCGTAGCAGAAATCGCATGTGCTAGCCTACTTGTAGGTACATAACTGGCACAATAACGTACAATTGTTCTTAGGCTTGGACCATATACAAATCACACAGAGTGATTCATCGATATGGAGCGTCCAAAGATGAAGAAGACTTGCTTGCCTTTCCACCAATGTCACTCATCATTCAGGCGGGTTTTATTCCGACCAAAGAGGTACTTGTAATTTAGATCTCCAAGTAAAGGATTAGAGTTTCCTGTAGTTCAAACACATACAGTATTCACACCAAAAATGTATGCTTAAGTTGGTTTCGAAACCCTGCAATTTCTGTACTAATAATTTTTTATAGAGTTACTATACTGTAATATTCCCACTGAGAATTTTCTTTTAGTCAAAGTACTGCAATATAGAAAATTACATACTTGGTCACTTAAGGCACGATGGCCTGAGAAGAAAAAATACTAGAGGGCAGAGTCCCAGGACGCAGAGGCAGAGCAGACCAAGAAGAAGGTGGCTAAGATATTAAAAACCAGAATATGACCATCGATAGTGGGCGTAACTGTGTAATAGGCGTAGGGTATATTTGTAATATGCGGTATATCTTCCTTTTCTTTGAGTTTATTATGGTTTGTATATCGTCTTCTTGTAGGTTAGTTGGAACTATGACACTGCAGAGACAGAGTGAATTTCAGATGGCTGTCAAAGAGCAACGTCCTATAAAGGATACGTACTTTGATGATGATGATGACTGCAATATATATAAGAACTGGACTGGAACCCATGATGATCCAGATCATTAGGAGAAAATGGTGATGGGTCGGGCATACCTTACAGAAGACACAGTCAAGTGTCACTAGACAAGCACTTGGTGGAACCCAAGGAAAATGAAAAGAGAACGCCCTAAACAAACCTGGAGATGAAGTCTTCTTGAGGAGCTGAAAAGTACTAGACTATCCTGAGTGACCATAAAGAAAACAGCCAGAGGCCGAGAAAAGTGGCAAACAACTGTTGATGTCCTATGCTCCACGAGAAGTGGAGAGGAATAAGTAAGTAAGCAAGTACAATATATACATCACTAATGACATTTCTAACAATAGTCTCTAAATATCCCTTACTCTTGGATCTTTGGTCGTATTTCGCATGATATCTTTCCAATTTCTGTCTACCATCAGAAACAAGCGTCCTTCCTCGGGCATCTGCTGCATGATGTCTTCTGAAGAAAATATAGGTTCCAGGTATAACCACTGAGCTTGTACTTTCAACCATTCATCAATGCATTCCTGTGTGTGCATGAGCTTATCTTCCCACTCCTGGTTAAAGAAATGAAGAATAATAACAGTTGTATTCAATAATATATAGGATAATATTCTTTGAAAGTCAACATGATAATGTTTAGGGAATTATGTGTGGGGGTATACTTAATGTATATGCTTATTGAACCTAATTCTTTAGCAGCTTCTGAACATTCCTTCTGAGAACAAGGAGTTTTTCCTCCAGGGTTCTTGCAAAAAAAACTCTGTTCTCATCTTACAATAAATGTAAGCTACTTTGAATGATGTATGCATGTTTGTTATATGTGTATACATGTGTGTATGTATGATATAGTCTCTGTCTTTAAAATATATAAGCACAAACGCATGGGTGGTTACCGGGACCAAATTTGGGGTGTAAAGAATAGAACCACTGTTACCTGCCATGCATGTAGTAAGTAGCATTAAGGAGGTTTTGGGTGAATCTGATGCATTGTCCTAAACGTAGTAAGTCTAGTCGCGTTAATGTACTAAACCAATGTGCAAGCGTATAACGTTCTTGGCAAAATCAAACATATCACTAAGAGTGATTAAAAATGGTAAAGAGCGTATCGTAAAGAAGTAAGAAGACAAGCACAAAAAGCTTATAGCATGTGTTTGTGCAAACATTGTTCAATCGAACCTTACCTGATTATTCTGTGTCTAGTTATAACGAAGCATTTGAGAAAGACACTCCTCAGTGAGCCATTTTTTAAGAATGGTTCGCTGGTTGTGTTCATAAGGATGATCGTATTGCTAGGCTAGGTGATTGGTGTTGTAAAAATGAGGGTAAGTGGTTCGAATCCTGTGTTTGTCTCTTTGTTTATTCGGAAGCTCTTAATACTTGTACACTGTTTATTTATTGATCATGAACATTCCTCTACATGTCTGAACATTTGTTTATTTGTATGAACATAGGGCTATATGTTTCCTGAACATTTCTTTGTATGTTTGAGCAACTGTCTATCTGGCTATTTGTTTACCTATTTGTATGAGTTGTTTGTTCTACGTACGACCTATTTTACGACTATTTGATAGATGTTTGTAGATCTGTCTAATTCTTGTCTGTATATATGAGTGTTCATTTGTCTGTCTGTCTATCTTTCCAAGTATCCATCTACCTGTAAGAACAGTATTATGTCTGTCTGTGTTTGTCTGTCTCACCTACCTTGATCTCTTTCTCAAAAGGCTTGATAAAGGTGATCCCCATAGTCTGTGTCTTGACAATCTGGTCATCAAGCGTTGTCTGCATGTCATCTACAGATGCCAGGATGCTGACTCCTGTGTCGCGGTACTGTTGCAGACATTGAAGTACAAAGTTGTCATTTACACAGTGATGCACAAAAGCTATCATTTCATTTTGTCTTTCAAACATTATCTCTTACATATACTCTCCAGAAATCCAGAAAAAAACACACAAATCCAAAAAGAGCTCAAAATCAAAGAAAACTGGATGGTAATACAAATAAGGATGAGACAATTGAAGTATTTTGGACAAATAAAGTGACATGAAGGGTTGGAGAAGACCATTAAGGAAGGAGGCATTCTGACAAAGAGAGAAGATGGATTCAGGATGCAACTGATGATTTCAGCATGATAGCTGCAGGGCGCGGACAACTGGCCTATGAGAGAGAAAATTTCAAGGACTGTTAGGATGGCTAAATTCTGCTCAGGACAAGCTGTTTGATGATGACACATATTCATTCTCTCTCACAATCTCTCCCATACTCTCTTACACACACCCATTCTTCCCACCTCTCTCTCTTACGCACACTCTCTCTTACAAACACTCTCTCTTACAATAACCTAATTATCTCACTCATGCAAGCTGCAATAGCATAGTGGTTAGTGCACTCACTTCTTATGCATATAGTCTGAGTTCAATTCCATAGTGGAAGTATAATTTTTTAGACCGTAACACCACTACTGCCTTGTAGTTAGATTGGGGACAATCAAAGGCTAGCAGAGCAAACCGTACACAAAACTGGATGGCAGGCTAACCAAGTAGCCAAAAAAAGACTGGTAACCTGGGCAGATGACGCTCAACAACCCGGGTGGGTAGGTTGTCTAAGGGTAGCTACACTAAAAGAAATAGCAACCTGCTGCCTTGCAGGTCGACTGGGGACAGCCAAAGACTGATGGAGAGCAAACCCAGTAAACGCTGGCTGAAACTGGACACATGCCCGAAGGATAAGCACCACAGCTCTAAATGGCGCTAAATGATGTGACGTAAAAAAACAGTTCTTGGCAAAGGCTGTTTGTATATCACAATCAAAATGGTCGAAAGAATGATCGCTCGAGAGAGAGACCGTAACAGCTCTAAGGTCAACCCAGCTTCAAGTCGGTAAAAAAAACCACCGTGAAGTAGTGGCTTGCATGATGTTGACTACATCACCCATTGCATGCCGATGATCAGTGAAAAATTCAGGCTATCTCCGTAATCCCTAATATACCCATAACCGAGTGGTTACTGGGGCCCAAATTGGGGTGTAAAGAATAGAACCACTGTTATCTGCCACGCATGTCGTAAGAGGTGACTAGGGAGGTTGGACATGAGGCTAGCTACCCCATACCGTAAAAAACACAAGAAAGCTACAGAACGGAGAGCGAACTGAGTAAACACTGACTGAAACTGGATACATTGCCAAAGGATAAGCACCAGAGCTCCAAATGGTGCTGAAGATGTGACGTAAAACACACCAATGCTAAGGCTGCATGAATCAGATTTCCACATGAATAGAATTTATGGGAGATCTGGTACATCGGTCTGGGTGGTGATTGCAGAGAGAGAATATACCTCATGGTATGAAAAGGGTTTCTTTACTTACTATATTATCTCACTCACACACACCACTCTTACCTATTCTCCTTCTCTCACTACACACACACACACTCTTACACCTACTCTCCTTCTCTCTCACTTACACACACACACACACTCTTACACCTATCTCCTCTCTCTCCTTACACACACACACACTCTTACACCTACTCTCCTTCTCTCTCACTTACACACACTTACCCCTACTCTCCTCTTACACCTCACACATCTTACCTACTCTCTCTCTCACTACACACACCTACACCTACTTTCTCTCTCACACTTACACCTACTCTCCTCTCTCACTTACACACACACTCTTACACCTACTCTCCTCTCTCACACACTCTTACACCTACTCTCCTCTCTCACTTACACACCTCTTACCTACTCTCCTCTCACATTACACACACACTCTTACACCTACTCTCTTCTCTCACTTACACACACTCTTCCTCTCCTCACTACACACCTCTACACCTACTCTCTCTCTCTCTCTTCCACCACACACACACTCTTACACCTACTCTCCTCTCTCACATTCACACACACTCTCTCTTACACCTACTCTTCTTCTCTCTCTCACTCACACACAAACCCCACTCTTCTTACACCTACTCTGCTTCTCTCTCACTTACACACACTCTTACACCTACTCTCCTCTCTCACTTACACACTCTCTCTTACACTTACTCTTCTTCTCTCTCACTCACACATACACACACTCCCTTACACCTACTCTTCTCTCTCACTTACACACACTCTCTCTTACACACTCTCTTACCTACTCCTCTTCTCTCTCTCACTCACACACAAACACACTCTTTCTTCACCTACTCTCCTCTCTCACTCCACCTACTCTCTCTCTCACTTACACACACACACACTCTTACACCTACTCTCCTCTCTCACATTCACACACACTCTCTCTTACACCTACTCTTCTTCTCTCTCTCACTCACACACAAACACACACTCTTTCTTACACCTACTCTGCTTCTCTCTCACTCACACATACACACACTCCCTTACACCTACTCTTCTCTCTCACTTACACACACTCTCTCTTACACACACTCTCTCTTACACCTACTCCTCTTCTCTCTCTCACTCACACACAAACACACACTCTTTCTTACACCTACTCTGCTTCTCTCTCACTTACACACACACTCTTACACCTACTCTTCTCTCTCACTTATACACACTCTCTCTTACACCTACTCTTCTTCTCTCTCACTCACACACACACACTCTTACACCTACTCCGCTTCTCTCCCACTTTCACCTACTCTTCTCTCTCACTTATACCTACTCTTTTCTCTCACTCACACACACTCTTACACCTACTCTTCTTCTCTTTCACTCACTCACACACACTCTCTTACACCTACTCTCCTCTCTCACTTACACACACACTTACACCTACTCTCCTCTCTCACTTACACACACACTCTCTTACACCTACTCTCCTTCTCTCTCACTCACTTACTCTCTCTTGCACATGCTTTCATTCTCTCACAGACTCTTTCTACATATTGTTCACTTCTTTAGAAATGTGTTTAGTCTGTGTTGGTTTTTTTCTCTGACCTGAATTAATGTGAAGTTGATTGTCTCCCATTCATCCACCATCTTGTTGTGTGCTTTTTCCAAGGAAAATTCCTAGAGACATGAGAAATATAAGGGAAAGTAATACATTACCAGAAACATAAATATTTCTTCTTCTTCGAACGCTCCACATCGACCACTTGTTAACCACTTTTTGTGATTTGTATGTGATCTGAGCCTAAGAGCAATTGTACATTGTGCCAGTTATGCACCTACAAGTAAGCCAACACATCCAATTTCTGTGATGCTTTTTATTTACTAGGGTAGCTTCCTAGGTCCTACATCAGTCGCCTCTTACGACATGCCTTGTAGGTCGCAGTGGTACTATTCTGTGCTTCCTTTGAATCCCAGCACCACATGGGCAAGATAAAAGATTAAAACTAACAAGAGAGTAATCTAACAAGAGATAAGAGATTAACTAACAAGGATAAAGTCTAACAAGAGATAAGATTAACTAACAGAGATAAGAGTTAACTAACAAGAGATAAGAGATTAACTAACAAGAGATAAGAGATTAATTAACAAGAGATAAGAGATTAACTAACAAGAGATAAGAGATTAACTAACAAGAGATAAGAGATTAACTAACAAGAGATAAGAGATTAACTAACAAGAGATAAGAGATTAACTAACAAGAGATAAGAGATTAACTAACAAGAGATAAGAGATTAACTAACAAGAGATAAGAGATTAATTAACAAGAGATAAGAGATTAACTAACAAGAGATAAGAGATTAACTAACAAGAGATAAGAGATTAACTAACAAGAGATAATAGATTAACTAACAAGAGATAAGAGATTAACTAACAAGAGATAAGAGATTAACTAACAAGAGATAAGAGATTAACTAACAAGAGATAAGAGATTAACTAACAAGAGATAAGAGATACTCCTGTGATTCTTTTTATACACACTAAGTCTACGATACATTAAATAAGATTTATATAAAATTGAATTAATAAAATAGTTTCTTCACTAATATATTTCCCCATACCTTTGATGCTGATGCTGAAACGGACTCGAACTGCTCTAAGAAAGGATCTAAGTTTAGCTTAAGCATCTTTCGGAGTGTTGTTCCAGTGTCTGGTGTCAAGTTGAAGCCAGCAATTTCTTCCATTTTCTCCCAGTGTCGCTTTCGAATTCCAGGATTGCACATTATGGTAATTACAGGGATGACTTCCTGTTTAAAAAAAAACATGAACAATTTAAACTTAAAAATATAAAAATTAACTCGATCCGTGTCATTAACCAATGCTGAGATACTGCAGTTATCAGAGGACTATCATCATAGCACTCTGGGCATGTCCATAGGTGCTTCGATCTCCACCTCAACAAATCCAGCAGAGATTGCAGAGAATATGTTAGCTTGTCATCTATCATATGAATGCTCGACAGTAAAAAAAATGTTTAATGCATGCTAATATATTACCTGTATAGTTAACACTACATTATATTTGCTAATACATTAAATATTTTGTGAAACTACATCCATTTGTCTTCAATTTGATATATAATATGGCAAAGTGGTTGAGATGTTTGTCTGTTGTACTGAAGGTTGTAGGAGAGCCACGGTAGCGTAGTTGTTAGGGAACTGGCTTCTCAAGGCTGGTGGTCTGGGTTCAACTCCCACAGTGCGCGTGGAATTTTTCCAAACCGCGGCGGCTCTCAGGTTGACCCAGCCTCAACTGGGTACCAGACATGCTCTGGGAAAGTAAAGGCGGCCGGCGTGATGCTGACCACATCACCCATCGTGTGCCGACGGTCAATGAAAATACAGGCCTAACACTGTATTGACCTATATACCACGAGGTATGAAAGGGTTCCTTTACTTTTTTACTTTTACTGAAGGTTGTGAGTTCAAATTAAAGCCGAGCCACTTATGCAATTTTTCTTATGAGACTACCTAGGACTGTTGCTGCAGCTATGGATTTTGTGCTTTATGCAACACTCTTGGCACTTCTGCCAACAAGGATGGAGCCATACGAGAAAACCCAGTGCATGGAAGTCAATCTTTCACCTTTGAATCCTTTTTATAGAATAAATCATATTTTAAATCCTATTTAGTAACAATATTTCAATATAGCCCGAGTGGTTACCGGGGCCCAAATTGGGGATGTAAAGAACATAACCACTGTCACCTGCCATGCATGTCGTAAGAGGCGACTAAGGAGGTTGGTCGTGGGGCTGGCTACCCCACACCGTAAAACACCAGATAGCTACAGAAACCACAGCCAAGAAAATTCAAAGCTCGCCACCCGAGGAAGAAGAGGAACCCCAAATAGAGGGACTCATGAAGCGACCCGGTGAAATTCGAGCTGCAGACATTCATTAATAGATGCCTGCGCAGGATACTCCATTTGAGATGGTACGACAAGACCACAAACAGAGAACTGTGGGATAGGGCAGGACAACGGCAGGTGGAACAGGAGATAATGAGCAGAAGGTGGGGATGGATAGGACACACACTGAGGAAACCTCCTGACAGCATCGCGAGACAGGCTCTCCGATGGAACCCCAGGGCAATAGAAGTAAGGGAAGACCCAGAAACACATGGAGACGGGAGTTAGAGATGGAATGCAGAAAAAGGGGAGAGAGTGGCGAGATCTGGAAAAGATGACCTTGGATAGGCGGGCTTGGAAGGCCTTGGTTGCGGACCTATGCTTCTCTAGGAGCGAAGGGTGAAGAAGATTTCAATATATTACTAAACTATGAGTGCAACTCTTTTGGTACTAAAACAAATTCGTCCAGAGGCAAATAAAACTCAGTAGCGAATCAGTTAATGATATTAAAACAAAATATGTGTGATTTTAATCATTATCAAGTAACTTGTCCCTTCTGGAACCTGGCTCCCATGACAGCAGTCCTGAAAAGCTCCCTGTTCTGTGCAAGTTGACCGGCATCAGCAGCAGTCATTCTCAGATCGTCAATGACATCTTGCACCCATCGTCTTCTAGGTGTTGTAGGAGGGGGTCTCCTTCTACATAGAGAGTACAACACATAGTCTCAACTATTAAATAATCTAATTATACTACACTAACTATCTGGCTAACTGTCCATTCCTCCGCTGCCATCTGTGGAACTATGACACTAGGTCTTCTTCTCATTCTTCTTCCAGACACACTTCCCTCCACAATTATCTTCTCTAGGCACTCATTCGTTTGATGTGTCAAAAATATTTAATTTTCCTTGATTGTATGCTCTTTAAGAGCCAACTCTCTTTAATATCAAACTGTTGCAGAACAGAAGCATTTCTTATTTTCTCTGTCCATGATATTCTAAGTAATCTTCTAGAGCATTAATGATCTTCTCCATCGCTTTGTTAATGGTCCATGTCTCACAACCATATGTTGCCAAGGGAAAATGCAGGCTCTTAAACACTTGATTTTTGTTCTTATATCAGTTCCCTTCCATAGGTTAGTTAGTTCTTTTAGTTTTTGCAAAGCAATGATCAACCTTCTTTTAATTTCATTTATAGCATCCTGTCACTTGTCAGCAATCCCCCAAGGTATTCAAAATTGTTGACTCTTTCTAATGATTTTAATCATCATCATCATCAGGTGCCGTGCCGGCTGGCGTAGCGATCATGGATCTCCACAAATCTCTGTCGTTGGTGTTTTGCTATCAACTCAGATGTTGACGCTGTACTGTGCCATGAAGTCAGGCCATCCAACATTTTCTCTCTGTCTTCCTCTGTCTCATCTACCCTCTATTTTACCGGTTGTCACAATGTGTTCTAAACCTCCCTTCTCATCACATGCCCGAAAATTATTTTAATACAAAACAATAATTTTTACAATATACATAAATAATGTTCATACAAACAATGCACAAAACATATTTTTAGTACTTACTTTGAATGTCTTAATGTCATCGAGAGTTGAGTTAATGATTCCTACAGCTTCTGGGATTTTGAATGTATCGTCCTCTTCTGACCCTTGAGGATGACCTTCCTCTTCCTCTGCTAATCTCTTTTTCCTCTTCTTGTCTCTATCCATCTCCTCTCTTTCCATCTGCATTTTCTTCACTTTAAGGTTGAAAACTTTTTGAATTTTGAAAAGTTCTCTGAAATGAGATATATCAAATAAAAACCCTGGATCTAAAAGATAATTTATAAAATAAGCGTAGGTAAATATATATGCACCCACTGAGTCAAGAGATGTTGAGAGTTATGATACTTCTGGTGGTAAAAACTAGCATAGTCTTCTTTCTTATTTTGTCGTCACACTGCTACTGGGTTAATGCCTAGTGTCATATTTACTATTTTGTTCTTGCGCTTTTTCTGATTTTTATCTATTGTTTGCTTTGTTACGGATTCTGCTATACCATCTAATCAACTTTTTCGTGATCCACCTCTCGCCTTCTTTCCTGATGTTCTATTGTAGAAGACTGTGTACGGTGCAGTTTGGTTAAATTCTTATTAAGTGATCAAATCACTTCATTCTCTGTTTCTCAATGTAATTCATGCATGATTCTGTCCTTACATTCTTTCTTATGCTGCTATTGGGGACTGCCTTTTCTGGTGTTATTGCTAACTTATCGTAGGCATTGCATTTTACATGTAGCTATTTTTTGCGACTGTGCTTCGTCCATGTTTGGTTCTGGTAATACAAAGCAGACATGAAAATGTTGTTGATCATCTGTTGTTTAGCTGTTAGTTAAACTAACATAGCCAAGTAGCTATAGTGCTAGGATAGTGTTTAAAGTGTTGGAATAGTTAAGTGGTAATAACCATTTTAGCGAGTAGTTATTGTGATGTGCGACAGATTGGTGTAATGAGTAAGCAGTCGCCTATCGACTTGCACGCAAGAGGGATGTGGATTCAATCCCCCGCTGAACATTCCACGTGTGGAGGAAATGAATTGGTCCTCCTACTTCTGCACACTTCTTTCTTCTTCTTCTTTTGTCGTCACACTGCTACCGGGTTGTTGCCCAGTGTCGTGGTTTTCTGTTTTTGTCTTGCGCTGTTCTGGTGGCTTGGGTGATTGTTATTTGTGCTCTCTCACAGTATTCACTCCCACACACTAGGGCCTAGAAATGTTAAGTGACAGGCACTTCATACCCTAATGTCTCACCCTAATGGTTACCGGGGCCCAAATTGGGGTGTAAAGAATAGAACCACTGTTACCTGCCATGCATGTCGTAAGAGGCAACTAAGGAGGTTGGGCGTGGGGCTAGCTACCCCCCACCGTAAAAACACTAGATGGCTGCAGAACGGAGAGCGAACCGACTAAACGCTGACTGATACCGGACACATCGCCAAAGGATAAGCACCAGAGCTCCAAATGGTGCTGAAGATGTGACGTAAAACACACCAATACTAAGGCTACATGAATTAGATTTCCACATGAATAGAATTTATGGGGAAATCTGGTACATCGGTCTGGGCGGTGATCGGAAAGAGAATGTCTGAAAAGGCTACGGAAATAATAAAAAAGTTATAGTGATATTATTATATTCCTTTCATACTGTTAAAAGTTACAAAGAACCTGCAAGCAAATTGTTTATACAGCTCTATCCTGGGCAACTCATTACTTCTCGTCTATGGAACTGAGTCTGACATCTCTTGCCTATCTCAGTACAGTTCATTTCAGGGTTTCTCTAGGCTTCCTTTCTTTCTTGTATGACTTTTTAAACTGCTGACAGTCAAGTTATTGGAGACATATTGCAATGATTTCTTCTTCTTCGAACGCTCCGTATCAACCACTTGGTAACGACTCTTTGTGATTTGTGTCATCCAAGCTTAAGATCAATTGTACGTTGTGCCAGTTATGCGCCTACAAATAGGCCACACATCCGATTTCTGCGACGATTTTTAATTACTGAGGTAGCTTCCCTAGACCCCTACCTCAGTTGCCTCTTATAAAATGCCTTGTAGGTCGCAGTGTTATTATTCTTTGCTCCACTTATGAGCCCCGGCGACACAAGGGCACAATGATTTCATGAAAGAATGAAAAATAAGGGTCTAAAGCCCTTAGTCTTATCTTATCCACATTTGCCATGAAGTGTCATGGGAATTCAGTTTTCTATCTTGTGTCAGGTGTTTTGCGCTTGACGTTGTCAGTCCATGCTTTCGCAGGGACTCTTGAGATGTTATCTATCAATCGTTTTCTTGGCCTGCCCCGTGCTCTGCGCCCTGAGTGTCGATTATTGTAGGCATGTGATGGTAGTAAATGTGGTTCCATTCTCATTAGATGGATTTACGATTCTTGGTAAAGTGAACTTCAAGGAAGATTGGCTCATAAACAACATCATCTCTCTGTAACTGAAATATTTTGGCCACATTAAATAACACAGTGATTTAAAAAAGCAGGGGGCATTGTTCCTGGGTGACTGACAAGTTCGAGACGACCAACACAACTGTGGTGCCAGAGTTTGAGATATTTTCATGCAGGTTATGATGATAGTGATGTTCTGTAAAGGTAATGTTACATGATGATTGGGAGTAGAATAGCTCAAGTGAAAACAGCTTTTATGAAAATGAAAAACACATGTGTGAATTCACTAACAATGATACTGCGAAAACGAGTACTCCAGTGCTATATTGAACCAATACTTATGTATGCAGCCATCATGGATAATGAACAAACAATCAATAATATCACAAGAAGCCACAGATATGTGGTTTTACAGAAGAATGCTGAAAATTCCATGGACAGCAAGAAAACAAATGATAAGGTTTTAAAACAGGCATGCACACAAAGAAACCTTATCAAAATAATAAGAATCAGACAATCAAGGTTCTTTGGGCATATAATGCAAAAAAGAGGTTTAGAACATTTGGTGACAACAGGTAAAATTCAGGGGAAGGAGTGATCGTGGAAGACAGATGGAGAAGATATGAATGGTCTGACATAGTAGTTTGACAAAAGATCGACGTCTGAACTGATTAACTGCACCAAGGAGAGTTGTGGAGAGACATGGTTGCCTATGCCGGCAGGCATGACACTTGATTGATTGAACATGGTGATGACTTTGGGAGAAACATTTTTTTTGGTTTTGTAAGACTGCATGACATAAGTTAAAATTAATAAGAGACCATATCATACCCAACAGCAAAACTAATATTCCTGAAATATGTTATGTTATGCGATCGACGTCACAGCACATTGGGTATTCCCATTTGTGCTCTCCAATGCAGCAGCCATCCCAAAGTCCATTTGCTCACCGTACCATGAGAAGTTGATTACTATATCTTCTCTCTCTACCATGAAGATGACACTGTCTGGCATGTCCAAACATATCACCTAATTCTCAACTCGTTCCAGTGTCTGAGACTTGCCCATGTCACATAATTGAGAGCGTACGGCATTAATGATATCGGTTCTGTCCATACTTCTGCCCGCTTGAGTCTGGCATTGTTTGCAAGAAAGTATATATTTTATGATAAACATGCAGATATTGAAAAAAAATAAACCACATACCTGTAATATTCATCAACCTCCGCTTCAATGACTTCAGAAATTTGCTCCAAAAATGAACCATCCATTGTTCTAAATAAAAGAAAAAGTTGAATATCTTTAAAGAATAGAAACAATTAACTATGACTTCCTGCTTGTTTTTGAAAAAAAAAGTTGTAAAAGTGGTACGAAAGAGGAATATATATATACATAAAGGCAGATACAGAAATGAGGAAACATACAAAAGTTGTTCAACAGCCGCTAGTTGTTCATAGTGCTATGACACTACAATAGGTAAACATGCTATCCTGAAATCTGTGAACCTCATCATCATCATCAAGTAGCTTGTCCCTGCTGGAACTTGGCTCCCATGGCAGCAGTCCTGAAAAACT
Organism: Arion vulgaris; assembly: GCA_020796225.1. Classification (NCBI taxonomy): domain Eukaryota; kingdom Metazoa; phylum Mollusca; class Gastropoda; order Stylommatophora; family Arionidae; genus Arion; species Arion vulgaris. Next base: position 10,472,621 of record CM036768.1, read on the forward strand.
CTCTGTTCTGAGCAAGTTGACTGTCGTCAGCAGCAGTCATCCTCGAATCGTCAATGACATCTTGCACCCATCGTCTTATAGGTCTTCCTTTCATTCTTCTTCCAGGCACCTTCCCCTCCAAAATTATATGTGAACCTACTACCCTGCAAATCTCTGAATCTGCTATCTAGCAATATTCAAATCTGTTATTTTGGAATCTGCTATGTTGCAATCTCTAAATCTGCTAACCTGCAATTTTGAGAGTTTGAAATCAAATGTTGCAGAAGTAAAAAAATTCACCTGAGAATGTTAATACGATTAGGGTAAAAAGCTAGGGAAACTTCAGGTTTCATTAGTAAACATACACTTCAAAATCTGATTAAAGAGACTCAGCACCAATATGGACAAAAGAGACATCATCAATGCTTAAGAGAAAACATATGCACTGGAGATTTCAATGAATAAGATAAAGGGTATTCTCTATCTCAGTTGTGCATACAAGATGGTGCAGCAAGATGGGAAAACCATGAGAGAAACCCCAGCAGATACATCAACCAGTACAGAACGGAAGTTGTTAATCTAAAAACAATGAAATACATGCTTAGGAGGAGATCGAAACAATTATGGACATGTTCGCTGTGAGATGAAGATGATCTTCAAAGGAACAATGAATCTAACAACAATATGTCTGCAATAACATAATTTTTGTCTATTGTTTATTCCCAGGTTGAAGATGTAGTTGGCTCTCCACTCTTGCCGTTAAGCGTAGGGATGGGGGCTTTATTGTGCATTCTAGGGCCAGATGAGCCGCCCTTGTTGAGTTATATCCGTGTTTATGTAGCGTGGTCTTGATATTGTCTATCCATCTTTTTCTTAGTCTTCCTTTAGTTCTAGTACCCGATCTCATTTTATTGTATGCTGTTATTGGTGGTTGGTTGTATTTCATTCTCATTAAATGTCCAAACCACTGCATTTGTTGTCTTTCGATGTATAACCATTATAACGATTGTTATCAACCATTTCATTGGCCTTTTTGTCTCAGGAGACAATAGGTGTTGCGTCACGTAGTATGTTCTGTGCTGAATCACGTTTCTTGTGGCTGTAATGGCCTATTCTGGAGTGGCAATAAATTGTTATCAACCATTAACTCATCATAAATCAAGTGATGTGCATAGATCAACAACTTGTCATCAGTAACATTATGCAATAAGCTACATAAATTATACAAAAATGATCATACTTTTTCTCAGCTCTCTGCCACTTGGCGATGACTGTGAAGAGACGAAAGTAAGGATCTAGTGATGAGTTGATCTCATCCAAATCTGGATATGTGGATAGTGGATACTTGTACAACTGTTCCTCTTTGTTAATCCAGGTAACCTGTAAAGAATAGTGAAAACTGTTACGAGCTAAAAGATGATGTCTGCAGTATTTCTTTTCTTCTATGTACACTCTCAAACAACAACTTGAATAGGATTGTTGCCAGACTATGATCTCTCTCTCGCATTCGTTCTTTTTCAGCCATGTTTATCATTCTAATTGTGATATATACACAGCCTTTGCCAAGAATGTAATTTTGCTTCATAACGTTCAGTACCAATTGGAGCTCTAGTGCTTATCCTTTGGTGAAGTGTCAGATTTCACCCAGCGGTTACTGGGTTCGCTCTCCATTAGCCTTTTGCTGTCCCAAGCCAAACCCACAAGGCAGCAGGTTGCTATTTTCTTTCAGGGCAGCGACCCTTAGACGACCTGCCCTCCCGGGTTGATGAGCGTCATCTGCCCAGCTAACCCGTCTTTTTATGGACAACTGGTTGAGCTATGATCTATATGTATATAGCCTTTTTCGTCTTTATAGATGGTTAATTGGCAAATGTTTTACAGTGACAAACTTCTGAGTTTGTGCTTGTCTCTCTTGCCTTTCAGCTCATCCCTAAGTCTCTCATGACTGTAGCTTTCCATGTTGTGTCCGAGCCGGAAGCAAGAATGAAGTGTCTTCTCCATTCACGCTTAGACTGGGAAGCTGATATGGACAATGTGTCTTGCCCATTTTACAAAAACTCCCCTCTCTACCCTACTGCTTCACCCAAAGGAAAGACAAGGTCCATACATTAGAAATCGAGCAGGGTTTGCAGGGGATGTCAGAAGATGGAATGGAATACACACATAACTATCAACTGCCTTAGCATCCCTCCCTCTGGATTTGTGGTTAAGGTTTACCCCTCTAGCCTTCCCACAAGGCAGTGGGGGTTTTCTATCAGGGTTTACTCCATTAGCCTTTAGCTCTCCGAGCCCCTCCATAAAGCAGTGAGTTTAACAGTTGCAGATGGTGCTGTCTACTGTCCTACAGTAGCAGATGAAACATCTGATCTGATCTCAATAGATAATCTAAGCTGAACATTAAGGGTTGCTGGCCCTGGCTGTCCTGCTATTCTAAGTCTAGTTATTTTATTGTACCATAAAGAGAAAAAAAACAAGACCTGTGTCACCAACTCCTTACCTGTTCAGTGAGCTCTGCAATACGGCGCTGAACAGTGCGCACATCCTGCACATATTGTTGCATCATGTCCATTTCTCCATAGTCACTGAATTCATCCACACGATGTTGAAGTTTCACTAGCTCTGCTATCACTTTCTCTCTCCTGTGCAACAATTCCTTCTCTCCTTTCTGTCGAGATTGATCCATCAGCTGAAAGATAGTATAAAAATTAAGATGTGTTTTCTTCTTCTTCTGCATTCTCACTAGATTGGGATTTCAGATTCTCTAATAAAGACGGCTCAGATCATCAACCACGCCATACAGTTTGTCTTGGATGCTGGTGTAAGTGGGCCACCTCTTTCTTCTCAAGTCTGCATACTGGGGGCAGTTCTGTAGGATATAATTCCTGATTTCTGCTTCCCCATTTGTGCGGACCTCTTCCAGCAGTAAGTTTTGGTCACCCTCGTGATGGTAGGTCTGACATTCTTACTGCGTGGCTAAATCTCTGAGGCTGATTGGTGACCGTAGAATCCGTTATTCCATTCCTCATTGTGAGGGGTCATTCCACCATGTTATGTGCCTTATGGCCTGGTGCATCCGTTTTCTGCAAGCATTTGTTTCAGGTTAGCATTCCCTAGCGGACACATGCATCCGATTTCAGTCTAACCTCCTTAGTCGCCTCTTATGACATGCATGGCAGGTAACAGTGGCTCTATTCTTTGCACCCCAAATTTGGGCCCTGGCAACCACTCAGGTGGGATGTGTTTTATTTACAACAAAATCAAATACTGTTGCATGTTTATTGCGAGCTGTAGTAGATGAACTAAATTTATGATATAGAAAATACTGGGTTAAAGAGATACTGTAGATACAACTGTTACAACCAGTCAGCATAAGGGTGTCTGTAGCGTAGTGGTTAGGTGTCCAACTCTCATGTGGGTGAGATTGAGTTTCTAGTCCTATCTAAATCAGACAATAAAACGTAGGTGCCGTGTTCAATTTGAGCACATAAAAGAACCCTTGGCAGTTCAAAATCTAGAAAAGCAGGTTGGAAAGCCGCTGCCTGGGCAAAATTTATTAGAAAAGTTTTAAAATAAAATCCCTACAAAATATCTTCACTGTCTTCTAAATTACATTGGGGCAGCGTGCTAATGAGTTCGTCACTGCGTTGAGATCTTCCTTGTAAGAAGAGATGGAGCACATGGTAACTCACAAGTATGAAGATGATCTATCAATCAATCAATTAACCAGTCAGCATGGGTTTTATGACTTTCTTCTTTCTTTCGAATCCTGTAGCCTCAGCGCAGGTCAGGAAGAGATTTCAAGGCTAGAGCCAGATAGTCTCTTGTCGCCTATCTGAGTCCATCTTGTGTGGCCTTTGCTTTTACCATTGTATGAAGCATTGCTCTTGGTGCACTGTCTGATGGTATCTCTTACGTGATCAACCATTTAATTTGTTGTTTTTGATGAAGTCTAGTACTGATTTGTATCCACTTTTTCTGATGTCTTCATTTCTCAACCGGTGTCTTCTTGTTACACCCAGCATTCTGCGTAGACACTTCATCTCTGTTGTGACTAGTTTTCTTCTATCGTTTGTTGTCAGCGTCCAGGTTTGGCACTGGTAACATTCAAAACAGGTTTTATGACAAATCCTAGAAATAGCAGCTATAGACTTTTGGTTGGTAGAACAGTTGAGCCATAAGGAATACTGGAGATAAATCTGCATAGACAATATTAACTACAGCAACATCAACTACCTTACAAGGAGAGATCTTTAGGGGTCTCTGTGGTCAAGTGGTTAAGCATTTGCCTCACGTTCCAAAGGTTGTCGGTTCGAATCCAGACCACAACATTTTATTCACATGTGTTTTTTTTGTCAGAGAGCCCCTAGGATTGTTGCTGGAGCTACGGAGTGTGTGCTTTGTGCAACACTTTCTTCAGATGGCATGCCATTTCTGCAGAGAGGGACTGAGCAATTTGGTGAGTAACCATGTGTGCTCCAATCTATTTCTTACACAGGAAGATCTTAGCTGCAGTGCACGAACTCCATAGCCTCGGCGAGGGTCCCTGATGTAATTCTGAAGACGGTGAAGATGTACTTTTTGAAGGAATTTTATTTGGAATCTTTTCTAATGAATTTTGCCCAGACAATGACTTTCCTGCCTGCTCTTCTCGATTTTGAACAGCCAATGTTTTTTTACGTGCTCACACATTGAAAACAGAACCTATGTTTTATTGTTCATCTCCGATAGGACTAGGAACTTGATCTTACCTACACTGAGATCAGGGATCTCTGGAAAAAATATCCAGATGGCTCCATCAAACGCCAAGAGTGCCTAGAGAAAATAATTTTGGAAGGAAGGGTGCCTGGAAGAAGAACAAGAGGAAGACCTAGAAGATGATGGGTGCAAGATGTCATTGATGATCTGAGAATGACTGCTGCTAACATCGGCCAACTTGCACAGAACAGAGTTTTCAGACTGCTGTCATGGGAGCCAAGTTCGGAAGGGACAAGCTACTTGATGATGATGATGAACGAATGTATTAGTGAGGATGAGCTGAAACTTACGGCATCATTCTCATCAAAGATTGGCATGATTCTTGTCGGCCAGGTAAGCACCTCACAGTTCAGATCAATGTCCTTCGGCTCAAAGAAAAATACATCAATCAGATATGCCAGGCGGTCCTTTGATTCCTAAATAGATTATATAAAAATGCAAACACAAGTTGAAACTCATTTGCTTTATAAATGATCTATAATGTAACGTTTGTAAAATTTTGAATGATAAACAAAACATGAAGTATTACAGTTTTACTATGTACATCAACAGAAAAGTTGACATTTCTACTAAAAAGATTTCATCAGGTGCTGGATGCAGACAGAAATAGATCTCATATAAACATACCTACCCCATGTTCAAAGTTACCGTTCCCCTAATAGGAAATATACAGCGAAAACTACAAATCCTTTGAAGGTGACAAAAAATGATACATGTCCCCAAATGGTGACAATTTTCTTTATCTAAAATAGGTGGCGTCTGTGGCTAGGGGGTTAGTGACTCTGTCTATTAACCCGCGTTCTGAGTTCGAATCACGCTGCGGACAGTTTGCTTGCAAATTGTTTCCGTTGATTTTAACAAAGGGACGATGGCGCCACCCTTCAGAAAGCAATGGCAAACTACTGAACGTATAAGTGGTGCCTAGAAAATCAACGACTTGTTTACTGTGGTTGATGGCTACGTCCTTTAGGATATGCCACGATTTTCATTTCAAAATAACCTCACAATGTCAGAAAAGTGGCAAAGCATAAACATGCTGTTCAGCTCAGATTATATACAAGCTGCAGATAGTTTCTGAGATGTGCAAGCTATGTTCAGTGTGAGAAAGCATGGAAGATGTTTGAGAATGTCAGATGTCAAACTTTGATGTACCTGTCCTACATGCAATACATGTTTAAGAACCAGTACGCAACATATAATAGCCGTCCATCGCAAGCGATGAGACAACAATCTCAGACGTGTGCTGTTGCACCTCTCTGGTGTGTGCGGAGGTGACTGTAGAGTCAATCCTAGAACAGAATCCCCAACCACAGGTGGGGCATACATGATCAAGGTTAGACATGTGTGTGTTGTGTCTCTGTCTTCGCGCTGCTCGTTTTCTCTGTGACTCAACAATACAATGATTCTCAGCTATTCGGGTTCCTCTTTTGTTGTTACAGCGCCACATTTGACGATCTTGCGAAGGGATTCCCAGCACGTATTGTCTATATCGAAGCATTTCAGAGACACTTTAAGAATGTCTTTAAAGCGTTTTTTCTGTCCACCAGCTAACGTCTGCCCCCTTCAAGCTCGCCATACATCAACTGTTTTGGGATGCTTTTATCAGGCATTCGAGCAACGTAACCGACCCATCTCAACATACTCACGTTCCCAGTGCACAAAGAGTGGTTAACTTGGTTGATAAGCACAAACGAAAAGAAGAAGCCGTAGTAAAATATTTGTAAGCGTTGGAACAGCAAACTATTTGTAAATGTTGCACATAAAACTGCATGCACTTGCAAATGTAAGACAATAATTCTTCAGCATTCGCCCGCTAAAACGTCAGGTGTAGCCATGGCGCCTGGTGTGCAGCTTCTGAATGATTATTGCGTTAAAGCCTGCTTATTGGTTTCCTCGCCGTACAGGTGTTTCTCCGATTACAGAGGTTAAGACAATAATAAAAATTGTGACATATTCGTTACAGGATGTTTCCATCAACCCCAGTAAATGAGTCATTCATTATCTAGGCACTACTTATACGCTCAGTAGTTTGCCATTGCTTTCTGAACAATGAGATCTATTTTTACCGTTTGTAAAAATCCACAGGAGCAAATTTGCTCCTGTACTGCCCGCTGTGGAGTTTGAACCAAATACTCTTGGATTGTGACCGAGCTCACTACCATTTAAGCTACAGACGCACGCAATAAATTACATTGAAATATTAAGATAACAGCAACTTCATTATCATGGCGATAACTTGAAATTTGTAAATAAAATCTATTACTCACAGTTATACTTCGATTGAGTTTGACCATTCCCAAAGTACGGGCATTCTCAGCAAAAGTCATAATATCAATTAGTTCTTCGCTTGTGCCAGGCACAGTTAGTGCTCTTTCTTTAATGTGATTGAATTCCTTGCAGATTCTGTAGAATGATTGATAAACAAGATTGTGTTTTTGCTTTTAATTTGTGAGACTACATTGTAAAATTTGTCTTGCTCACTATATCTTAGACCACATTGTAAAATTTGTCTTGCTCACTATACTTTGACCATTGTAAAATTAGATTTGCTCACTATATCTTAGACCACATCGTAAAATTAGTCTTGCTTACAATATCTTAGACTACATTGTAAAATTAGCCTTGCTTACAATATCTTCGACCACATGATAAAATTAGTCTTGCTCTCTATATCTTAGACCACATGATAAAATTAGTCTTGCTCTCTATATCTTAGACAACATTGTAAAATTAGTCTTGCTTACAATATCTTAGACCACATGATAAAATTAGTCTTGCTCTCTATATCTTAGACAACATCGTAAAATTAATCTTGCTTACAATATCTTCGACCACATGATAAAATTAGTCTTGCTCTCTATATCTTAGACCACATGATAAAATTAGTCTTGCTCTCTATATCTTCGACCACATGATAAAATTAGTCTTGCTCTCTATATCTTAGACAACATCGTAAAATTAATCTTGTTTACAATATCTTCGACCACATGATAAAATTAGTCTTGCTCTCTATATCTTAGACCACATGATAAAATTAGTCTTGCTCTCTATATCTTAGACCACATGATAAAATTAGTCTTGCTCTCTATATCTTAGACACATGATAAAATTAGTCTTGCTCTCTATATCTTAGACAACATTGTAAAATTAGTCTTGCTTACAATATCTTAGACCAATAATGATAAAATTAGTCTTGCTTACAATATCTTAGGCCACATTGTAAAATTAGTCTTGCTCACTATATCTTAGACTACATTGTAAAATTAGTCTTGCTCTCTATATCTTAGACCACATGATAAAATTAGTCTTGCTCTCTAAGTCAAGCCAGTCGTAGAATCAGAATAAACTATTGAATTTATATTCTCATTTGCCAAGAAACTGATATATTATTCTTCTGCATTCTCACTAGATTGGGATTTCGGATTCTTTAATAAAGACAGCCGTCTGTCTCAGATTATCAGCCACGCCATACTGTTTGCTTTGGACGCTAGTGCAAGTGGGCCACCTCTTTCTTCTCAAGTCTGCATACTGGGGGCAGTTCTGTAGGATATAATTCCTATGATTTCTGCTTCCCCGTTTGTGTCGACCTCTTCCCGCAGTAAGTTTTGGCCATTCTCGTGATGGTAGGTCTGACATTCTTACTGTGTGGTTAAATCTCCGAGGCAGATTGGCGACCGTAGAATCTGTTATCCCATTCCTCATTGTGAAGGGTCGTTGCACCATGTTATGTGCCTTATGGCCTGGTGCATCCGTTTTCTGCAATCATTTGTTTTGGGTTAGCATTCCCTAGCGGACAAGTGCATCCGATTTCAGCCAAACCCCTTAGTCGCCTTTACGACATGCATGGCAGGTAACAGTGGTTCTATTCTTTACACCCCAAATTTGGGCCTTGGTAACCACTCGGGCAAAACTGATATATAAAGTTTGTTATCTTTTATGATAAGATTAGTTCCTATCAGAGATTCTATTCTTTTCTTTTCCTTTTCTTCCTTTTCTCTAATCCTGTTTTGTCTCACAGTGTCAGGATAAGAAGAGATTTCTAGAACAGGTTTGTAATGAGACTCCTATTGAAAAAGGGTGGAGACTGCAGTAAAACTTGGAAAAATAGCTAAACACGTAAAAACAAGGTACTATAGTTTTACAAAATACAGAAACAGTGATGATAAACAGCAACGTTTCGACCAAAATATAAGTTTAAAAGATAAGTTTAACCCTGTCAGAATTGGAGGTTCTATGCATGTTGGAAAGGGCCTCCTGGCAAGCAATTAGCTGAACCCGATGCATGGCAGATGTAAGCACATTCTCCGGGTATAGGCGCTTTTGGTCGAAACGTTGCTGTTTATCGTCACTGTTTCTGTATTTTGTAAAACTATAGTACTTTGTTTTTACATGTTTAGCTAATGAGACTCCTTGCAAATACGTGATTTAAATTTATGCTGTTTACAAAAATAAGTAACCACAAATACTTTACACATAGATAAGAAAGAAATCACAGCAGAACTTACGTCTCATTCTCATTGCGGTGGTCTGAAGAAACTCGACTCAGAAGTTCATCTGCTAAACTTCGGCATGCTTGGGCTTTGCCACGCTTCAAGTCCTCACAGTCTAAACGGATCATGTCAAAGTGTTCAATACTTGGTAAACCCATAATCTCAGATGCCAGACTGCGAAACTTCTCAATTTCCTAAATTGAAACAAGTCAAACATAAACATCTTACAGCAGAGTTGAATCATTTAATTAACAAATCAACGAATAAATCATGCAATTAACTAATCAATCAATCAGTTATAATTTAAATTCCTTAGAATTAAAATAAGTAGATGGCATGCAACATTGGAATTTAAATGAACAAACACAAAGATCATTGGAAGCACCATAAATGGAGCTTGTGAAAGAATATTAACTCTTTCCACGCCCATTTATTTCCTCAATTTTTAAGCAGTTAATTCAAGGGAAGTAAAAATATTTATTTTTTTAAATTACGATCCCAACTACTCGTCAATAAATAAACATATATATATATTATATACTAAATTGAAGAAAAGTGGACAACTCAATAGAATAACAAGGTTAAAAAGTACTATAGGTAAAATAGTAGAAGTAAAACTAGAAAGACTTCTTACAAGGGAAGCAACTCTATGGCGCAGTGTGCGGCTTAAAGCGTGCAACGATTTCCCGCCGTGGCGCAGTGTGCGGCTTAAAGCGTGGAAAGAGTTAAAATACTATGAACTGCCAATAAGATGGCACAGACAAGTTATACCATTAGAACTGACAAACAGTAATAAGGATATTACTGTTTATCAATTCAACAATTATCAAAAATAAAGACATCCTACAAGATCTGCATATCGAGGAGTATTGGCTCATAAATAACACCATGTCCCAGAAGATGAAATATTTTGGTTACATTAAAGGTCACAGTGGTTTGGAGAGAACGGTAATGTCGGGCATGGTTCTTGGAGTCCAAGGCAGGGGATGACCAAGACATCGTAGCAGCAGGACATCAAAGAAACCTTGAACATGACGCTGGAGGAGGCAGGAGATATTGCTAGAACAAACAGAGTTTTTCAGGCGGGCAGTGATGAAAGCGACACTGCGCAAGGTACATGCTACTACTTGACTTGACTATGGATAGAAGTTTGTTACGATTCAAGATCATCTATTTTAGAAGGTGTGGAACATAATGATGAGACGGCACCACCATTTCTTGTGGCTGAACATCTTTGGTACTACCCAAAATACCATCCAGTGCTTGCAGTTGTTTTTGTGCAAGTGTTTGTTTTTGCAATTGTTTCTTAGTTTCTCTCTTCATCTACATCTTAGTTTTACTCTTTTTCTAAACTGAATCATCTACTTTCTATCATGATCTTAACATGAATCAGCTCTGACAGGCTTCATATGACTAATCAGATCTGATACCATGCTACAGTATAACTCCAGATGTGGTACTTAAATTGAGGTTTTCCTGTTTTTAAAACCTTAGTTACTTTCTTACTTTTTCCCAACCTGTTTTGCCTCACAGCATCAGGATAAGAAGAGATTTCTAGAATGGGCTTTTGGGTGCTCTTCATAAACAAAGTCTATCGTCACCTGTTATCTCTGCAGTCCACTTTTTGCGTGCCCGGCCTTATCTGTATAAATCTTAATTACTTATCATACAACTTTGTGTCCTATTAGATAATATGAACACACTATGGCCAAAATGTGGATGTGGCTGTTCTACATGCCATAGGGGCCTAATAGACCCTCGTTGACCACCAACTACTTTAGAAGTATACAAGTTGATGATTGTCTAAGACAAACTATATGAAAATGTATATAGACCATGGTTAATGACTAACTACTTTAGAAGTATACTATCGCTGTCAGTCCAAAACAAAATGTATGGAAATGTACACCGACTCTGGTTAACCACAAGCTACTTTAGAAGTATACAAGTCGATGTCTGAAAAACATTGAAAGAAGGAGAAGACCCCATTAGAGAATTATAAATATTATAGGACACACTTTCCCCAGTAGAAAAGCTCTACATTTCCTCCACACTAGAAAGTATATTTGCCAGTCACAGTTACTTACCACAGTAAACTCTGCAAAGGTGTGTTCTGCTTTCATATACTCCTTGATTTCTGACAAAGCGTCACCATTGACAATATAACCGTACCTCTCCACTTGAAAAAAAAAACAAGCAAGTTCAAGATTACTAAAGCTGCATACTAGCAATGTATTTGGTAATGGTTTCTCCTACTTCTTCTTTGCGTTCATTCTTTACGACCAATTTTAATCACTCTTTGTGATATGTTTGATCTTTGCCAAGAATGTGTATATGTTGTACATTGGTTTGGTAGGCCCCTAAACGCATAGACTTTAACACGTTTAGGACATGTGCATCCGATTTCAGCTAAACCTCCTTAGTCGCCTCTTACGACATGCGTGGCAGGTGACAGTGGTTCTATTCTTTACACCCCAAATTTGGGCCCGGTAACCACTCGGCAAGTAATGGTTTAAAATGAAATATTAAAATATAATTTCTATAATATTATTATCCTCATTGCTTGCCTTTTTTTCCCCTATATATCTTTCGTTGTTATGAAAATTATGTGGGCATCTGTAGCTTAAGCAGCAGTGAGCTTGATCACAATCCAAGCGTACCTGGTTCAAACTCTGTGGCAGGTAAATTTGGAAACAAATTTGTTTCCGTGGGATTGTTATGAAAGGTAAAAATAGAGCCCACCGTTCAGAAAGCAATTGAAAGCTACTCAATGTATAAGTGTTGCCTAGAAAATCAACGACTCGTTTACTGTGGTTGATGGATACGTCCTGTAAAGGATATATCATGATTTTCATGTTAACTCATGTTATATTTTTCAATTGCTTCCTGAATGGTGGGGTCTATTTTACAGTTCGTAAAATCCACGGGTAAGAGTTTGCTTCCAAACTGCCTGTCGCATAGTTTGAACCAGGTGCGCTTGGGTTGTGATCGAGCTCACTATCACTTTAGCTACAGACGTACACTACATGAATTAAATAATTTTTAAAAATTCATTTTCCGTAGCCATGACTGCTTTTGTATACACAAAATTCAGTACAAAGGTATTTTCTAAAAAATGTCATGAGCAAATTATTATCTCACCAAAAGATTCCAGGTGTTTCTGTGGTCCTTCAAAATAGTTGCTGACAGCCTCTTGAAGTTTCTTTATGTAAACTTCCAGAACATGGGAAGCAACTTTGACATCAGTGTAACTAACAGTGTTACCTCCCCCGAGCCATGACTGAATTGTTGGTACCTAGCAAATAAACAAATAAACTATTGTTCCTGACAGTTAAAAAACAGTGGAATATCTTCTTTCTTCTGTAGTTAAACTGTTACTAGGTTGTAGCCCAGTACCATGGTCTTCTTTATTTGTTTTGCGCTTTTCGGATAGCTTGACTAATGATTTTCTGCAACTTTTTTTACTTGATTCTGACACTCTATTTTCATAAACATTTTCACCACCATCAAAACTACATCGGGATACTTGCGATGCAATAAAGATTGTGCACTGTAACTGTTACAGAGTGAACAAGAGAGCAGACTGGTACTCTCTTTGGCATTGAAACAGCAATAACAACAATATACATTCAGTTTCTTCGGTATCTCATTGTTTTGTCGAAACTGCAGTTAGATGTAATGCCATGACACACTGTGCTCATTCTGTTAATCGTTTCATCCAGAGCATTGGTATAGTCAAGTGGTTAGAGCATTGGTATAGTCAAGTGGTTAGAGCATTGGTATAGTCAAGTGGTTAGAGCATTGTTATATCAACTATTAGTGGACCAGGACCAAAGCCATGTTTTTACAAGCCATTTGTTTTTAGAATAAAAAATCGCCCGAGTGGTTACCGGGGCCCAAATTTGGGGTGTAAAGAATAGAACTACTGTTACCTGCCATGCATGTAGTAAGAAGCGACTAAGGAGGTTTGGCTGAAATCGGATGCATGTGTCCTAAACGTGTAGAAGTCTATTCGTTTAGGGGCCTACCAAACCAATGTGCAACATATACACGTTTTTGGAAAAGATCAAACATATCACAAAGAGTGATTAAAATTGGTTGTACAGAACAAACGCAAAGAAGAAGAAGAAGAGAGAATAAAAAATGCACTTTAGTGTGGCTCCTGGTAAAAAGGCGCCTAACCCAAAGCCTTTGATCCAGAAGTAGTTAAAGTGACTAGAGCATTGGTATAGTCAAATGGTTAGATCTTCGGTATAGTCATGTGGTTAGTGCATTAGTATAGCCATGTGGTTAGAGTATTAGTATAGTCAAGTGGTTAGAGCATTGGTATAGTCAAGTGGTTAGAGTACTGGTATAGTCAAATAGTTAGAGTATTGGTATAGTCAAATAGTTAGAGTATTGGTATAGTCAAATAGTTAGAGCATTGGTATAGTCAAATAGTTAGAATATTGGTATAGTCAAATAGTTAGAGTATTGGTATAGTCAGGTGGCTAGAACATTGGTATAGTCAGGTGGTTAGAACATTGGTATAGTCAAATGGTTTTGGTATAGTCAAGTGGTTAGAGCATTGATGTTGCAAAGTAAATAAAGTATTTCTTCTTTGCGTTTGTTCTTTACGACCAATTTTAATCACTCTTTGTGATATGTTTGATCTTTGCCAAGAACGTGTATACGTTGCACATTGGTTTGGTAGGCCCTAAACGCATAGATTTCTACAAGTTTAGGACATGTGCATCGGATTTCAGCCAAACCTCCTTAGACGCCTCTTACGACATACCTGGCAGGTAACAGTGGTTATATTCTTTACACCCCAAATTTGGGCCCCAGTAACCACTCGGGCGAAATAAAGTATTTATGCAGTTAAATGGTTAGTGTGGCATGAAGACAACAGTGTAGGTGTAGCAAATGGGTTCGAGTGTTGATGTTGTCAAGTGGCTAGAGTACTCATTTCATAATTCACAAACACAATATTTGATTTCCATTACTTCTTCTTTGAATGCTCTATATCGACCACTTGTTAAACCACTCTTTGTGATTTGTATGTGATCTGAGCCTAGCTACAAGTATACCAGCACATCTGATTTTTGCAACACTTTTTATTTAATAGGGTAGCTTCTCTAGCCCCCTACATTGGTTGCCTCTTATGACATACCTTGTAGGTCACTGTGTTACTATTCTTTGCTTCCTTACGGACCCCGGAAAGACATACGCGATTCCCATTTACGTCACACTCATTCATTCAACACTTTTTTGGTTCATATATTTATTTTTTCAAGTAAAATATTGTAAGCACTAAATAATTCATAGGCTCTAGACATTTTGCCGACACTGAAATGGAATTTGGGAGGCAAAAGGAGTAGTGGAAGACCTAGAGAGACATAGAGATGAACTGTAGACAGAAAAACCAGAAGAGACTGGAATAAACTAAACTGGCTTGCTCAAGGCTAATCTGGTTGAAGGAAATTTGTTGATGTCCTATGCTTCAGGGGTTGTTTAGAGGAGACGAAGGCACTGTGTTTATGTCGGTCTAAATTACAAAATAGTCGTGGTCAAAACTTCTATGGCATTAGACATGATAGGAAGCAGGTTGTATGTAGTATCAATTTGCTGTCGTCCTTTTTACTTAAAACTATGCTTTCGTTTATTTCATGTTTGTAGTTGTTTTCCATGTTTGTAGTTGTTTTCTTGGTAAAGGCCTATGGTCGAAACGTCGAGTGTTGTCATTTTTTTATATTTAATACTTCATTTTTTCCTTTCTTATGTAATACTGTAATTTACTTGTTCACAACGAAACCGTCTGTTTACCCAGTATTCCTGCAGCCACACCACGGTTTTCTTCAGATCTGATCTAATCCTGTCTGACCACCTCAGATTTGTATGTTTCCGTACATCATCTTTCTGTTTACCCAGTATTACTGCAGACTCCCCATGGTTTTCTTCAGATCTGATCCTGTCTGACCACCTCAGATTTGTATGTTTCCGTACATCATCTCTCTACGGCATTACATCACTATGAGACTGCCTTAACTTTAAACCTACATCCCCTACCAGTCACTTACCTGCTGCATGGTTTTACAGATTTGGGTCACCACAAATAGAACAGTATCTTCCAGGTCTTTCACTGGTGGGTAGAACTGCATCTTCTCTTCATCAAATATCAGCTCCATCTTTAGCACAGGTAACGACAGGTGGTTCTCTGGCTCAAACAGACTGGTGTATGCCTCAATGGTCCTGACCAATAAATCTTTTAACTGGTGAATTATAGGTAAGATAACATTAACAGAGTAATGAAGAATAGATATATGCATGATGGAAAAAAGTATTTCTTAAATAAATATGACCTGTCAACTAGTAGAGGCTTTGTCGTAATCTCTGCAGGATTTGATTGCTTTTCAGGTCTGTAAAGCCGTTCATACTTTTTTAGACAAAGTTATTATCATTTTCAGATCCGTAGGGCCATTCATACTTTCAAATTATATTGGAGGCCCTCGCCAGTGCTACGTAGTTTGTGCACTGCCGCTGAGGTCTTCCTTTATAAGAAAGAGAACAGAGCACATATGGTAAACTTATCGAGGTGCAATGATGATGGTTCTATATATTAATCAACCATACTATTTGCACAGTTTTTTTTTAAATTTCAGATCTGTACTGCCATTCATGGTGGCATCTGTGACTTAGGGACTCAGCTTATTAACCCAGACATTCTGAATTCAAATCATGCTGTGGACAGTTTGGTTGCAAATTGTTTCAAGTGGATTTTTACAAAAGGACAATGGCACCACCCGTTCATAAAGCAATGGCAAACTACTGAACGTAATAATGCCTAGAAAAATCACAAACAGCGTTAAAAAGCTGGGGTTGATTTGCAAAGTCCTGTAAAGGATATGCAATTAACTTTTTACTGCCATTCATACTTTCTGCACATCAGCTTTTTGCTTTCAGATGTGTGTAACCATTCATACATAAGAAATGTTTTTGTTGTCAGAAGTACAGTATGCAGTCATTCATACTTTTTGCACAGGTTTTTTCTTTGACTTTAAATTCTGTCCAGCCAATTATAACTCCTGCACATAGTTTACTTTCATATTCTCTTATTCCTACTTTGTGTACAGGTTTTTCATCGAAGTAAATTTATATATTACTGATTGCAGAAATATACTTTTTCTTCTTTGAACGCTCCATATCGACCACTTGTTAAACCACTCTGTGATTTGTATGTGATCTGAGTCTAAGAGCAATTTTATGTTGTGCCAGTTATGTGCCTACAAGTAGGCCAGTACATCCGATTTCTGCGATGCTTTTTATTTACTAGGGTAGATTCCCTAGTCCCTACCTTAGTCACCTCTTACAACATGCCTTGTAGGTCGCAGTGTTACTATTCTTTGCTTCCCTTAGGGCCTCGGCAAAACAATAGACAAAACAGGTGTTTTTAAAAATTTATTTAAGGTGGAAGGAGCCCAATATAAGTTGAAGAAAGTTTTTCAAAAATGAAAAATAACACATTATTTTTGTCGTGAATACCTGGTTGGAAATGAGTGTGGTTACACTATTATAAAATGACTCCATTTTGTCAGTTGGAATCTCAGTGAAGCTGTTCTTGTCGGTGAATATGTTAATTATGCCAGGATGCCAGCTGGAAAAATTATGAAAGAGTTTATGCAAGATTGAATGTTTAAACATCTTACCACTTATTGTATTAGATAAATACTAGAAAACTAAACAGAATTTACATTAGTAGGTGCATTCAGGTGGTGCTTCTAAGAAAAAATCATAACCTGAACAGTTTCACAGCAACTGCACTAGCCATGCAGCCATTAAATTCCTTGGACTCTCATCCCCCTGCCCTACATGCCCTTCTTCTTCTTCAAACGCTCCATATCGACCACTTGTTAACCACTCTGTCTGATTTGTGCCTGTTATGCGACTACAAGTAGGCCAGCACATCCGATTTCTGCAATGCTTTTATTTACTAGGGTAGATTTCCTAGGTCCTACATCAGTTGCCTCTTACGACATGCCTTGTTGGTTGCAGTGGTACTATTCTTTGTTTCCCTTACAGGCCCCGGCACTACAATGATCAAATAATATCAAAGCAGGCATTGAAGTGGGATGTAATGGGTTCAAGAAAGAGAGGATGACCTAAGGAGACCCTGAAACAAATTTTGCTGAGAAAGGTAAGAAATATCAGTCTCAATTCCATAGAGGAGATTGAGCAGGTTGCCCAGGATAGAGCAGGTTGCCCAGGATAGAGCAGTATGGAGAAATAGTTTGCAGGCCCTATGTACGAGAGGAATAATTATTATTATTAAAACTCACATATCTCTGTAGACATTAAAGTGTATTTGTAACATTGCACTTTCAAGCTCTCACTCTCCCTTCATAATTATGAATGATTATATGCCAGATTGTATGTATTTGGAAAGCCTTGGTTGCAGACCTATGCTTCCATAGGGGCGAAGGGAGAAGAAGAATATGCCAGATTGTAAGTTTAATTTCTCTTTCTGTGATTACCTATTACTAGTTTGTGTTGGTATGAAGCATGGATATTTAATAGAGAAGTGGAAAAACATATATGTGCTTTTGAATATAAGTGTTACAGAAGAGTCCTTCGTATATCTTGGACAGAGAAGAGAACAAATAGATCTATTCAGAAAGAACTCAAAATCAAAGAAAACTGACTGATGCTACAAATAAAAAAGAAAATTGAGATATTTTGGACATATAAAAAGACATGAAGGGCTGGAGAAGACCATCATGGAAGGAGGCATACCGGCAAAGAGAAGAAGAGGAAGACCACGGAGAAGATGGGTTCAGGATGTAACTGATGGTCTGAACATGATGGCTGCAGAGGCAGGACATCTGGTCTATGAGAGAGAAATTCCTGAGGACTGTTGGGGTGGCAAAGTTCTGCTCAGGACAAACTATTTGATGATGAGTTTGTGTTGGTGCAAGAATTTATAGTGCTGGAAAAATGAAAGACAGTATACTGATTTATTGATAGGATCATCATCATTGCACTTTTGTGAGTAGCCATGTGCGCTCCAATCTCTTTCTTACACAGGAAAATCTCAGCTGCAGTGCATGAACTCAGTAGTGCCGGCAAGGGTCACTGATGTAATTTTGAAGATGCTAATTATATTTTGTAGGAATTTTATTTTTAATCTTTTCCGAATGAATTTTGCCCAGGCAGCGGCTTTCCAGCCTGCTCTTCTTGATTTTTGAACTGCCAAGGGTTCTTTTACGTGCTAAAACTGAACATGGGACCTACGTTTTATCATCCATCTCCGATAGAACTTGAAACTTGATCTCACCTACACTGCGATCAGGGATCTCTGAAAAAATATCCCAATGGCTTCACGTGGGAGCAAACCGGTTACCTTTGGCACTAGAGGCAAGCACCTAATCGCTATAATACAGAGACCCCGAAGAACAATATATGCAATCAATAACCAAACTGCCATGAAAAATGAAAATCGTGGCATATCCTTTACAGGACGTAGCCATCAACCACACTAAACGAACCGTTGATTTTCTAGGCACCACTTATACGTTCAGTAGTTTGCCATTGCTTTCTGAATGGTGAGGTCTATTTTTACCTTTTGTAAAAATCCCACAGAAACGAATTTACTTCCAAACTTGCCCACCGTGGGGTTTGAACTGCCAAGGGTTTGTGATCGAGCTCACTACCGCTTGAGCTACAGACGCTCACTGCCATACAGACAACATAAACGTTTAAAGGACACATATAAACTGTAGAGCAAACAGGCAACAGACATGCAGACAATGACAGATAGTATACTACCTGTGCATAAGCTTTTCTTCTGCCTTCTCTAGGTCTAGAATCACATTGTTCTTCAGACTCTCAAACTCAAGAGGACCAGAAAGCCTGTTTAACATTCAAACTGAAGCTTTATTGATGCATAAAGGTCATTTTAAACTACAAAAACCAACAGAAATTGTTCCAGATTGTAAAAAACATATTGCTTACGATTGGGTTTGTTTTTTTGTCCTGGCGGATTATGAGTTTGTACTCTTTTTTCTTGTTGAGTGTCATAGAAGAACAGTGTTTTGTTTGCTTGCACCTTAGATGCATAGTTTTGGTTCAATCCCAAGAGTGTACAGTCACATTTGTTTGATGTGCAGTACTCTTAGTGGATAGTGTTTCATTTCTGTAGAGAGGGGCTGAAGCCTTTAGAGAAACCTGGTGCAATGAAGTCAATTCTTTGCTTTGAACATTCTTGGGGGAGATCTCTGTGGCAAAGTTTTTAAGTGGTTTGCATTGTGTTCTAAGGTTGGGGGTTTCAATCTGGACAGAGTCATTTCTGTAGAGAGGGGCTGAAGCCTTTAGAGAAACCTGGTGCAATGAAGTCAATTCTTTGCTTTGAACATTTTGGGGATCTTTGTGGCAAAGTTTTTAAGTGGTTTGCATTGTGTTCTGAGGTTGGGGGTTTCAATCTGGACAGAGTCATTTCTGTAGAGAGGGACTGAAGCCTTTAGAGAAACCTGGTGCAATGAAGTCAATTCTTTGCTTTGAACATTCTTGGGGGAGATCTCTGTGGCAAAGTTTTTAAGTGGTTTGCATTGTGTTCTGAGGTTGGGGGTTTCAATCTGGACAGAGTCATTTCTGTAGAGAGGGGCTGAAGCCTTTAGGAAACCTGTGCAATGAAGTCAATTTTGCTTTGAACATTCTTGGGAGATCTCTGTGGCAAAGTTTTTAGCGGTTTGCATTGTGTTCTGAGGTTGGGGTTTTCAATCTGGACAGTGTCATTTGGTCCACAGTGCAGTTTGTCCAGAGATTTCTTGGTTCCATCGTTTGCATGGGTGACCTTTGGCCTTGAAACCATTGTATCTGAATAGTAGTGGTGTACTGTTGGACATTAATCATGTTACATGACCTAAATATTTGGTTTGTTGCTTTTTAATATGCTCAAGCCATGGTGCTGTTTCTACCAAGTCTCTAATAGTCTCAGTTTTTTTTTATCTTATCTCTCGTTGTTACTCCCACCATTTTCCACAGTTGGACACACCTTGAGGATAAATGATCAACGAATATCAAAGCAGATATTGAAGTGGGATGCAAAGGGTTCAAGAAAGAAAGGACAACCTAAGGAGACCTTGAAACGAACTTTGCTGAGAGAGGCAAGAAATATCGGTCTCAGTTCCATAGAGGAGATTGAGCAGGTTGCCCAGGATAGAGCAGTATGGAGAAATTACTTGCAGGCCCTATGTAACTTATAACGGTACGAGAGGAATTATTCTTAAGCTGTGGTGCTGTTTCTACCAAGTCTCTAATAGTCTCATTTAAAAAAATCTTATCTCCCATTGTTACTCCCACCATTTTCCACAGACATTTCATCTCTAATGTTGCAATTGTTCTTTTTTATAATTTGCTGTAAGTGTCCAATTTTATCACTGGTTGCGCAAAGTTGGGATGAAGATTGCGTGGTTTAAGTCTAGTTCTGTGTGTAGAGATGCCTGTTTCAACTATTCTCATTTGTACTATCAGATCTATAGTTTTCTATGATCTGGCTAAATGAATGTATTTTTAATAAAGTAAATATTATAGACCAGATATACTGAATGAATATTAGATTCTATCTATATTTATATCAATATATATATCCTTCCTTCCTTCCTTCCTTTGTTCGCTTGAAATATGTCTATATATTCAATGTTGTCTCTTGTATGAACTTCACTGTCTTTTGTAGCTCACACAGAGGTCCGTGTAGTTTTATGTCAAGTGTTGTTTCGTTAGGCCATTAAGTTTGCCTCAGTGTATCATATTTGGGGCAGTCTTGAAGTATGTGCTCTGCAGTCTGGTTTGCCTGTCCACATGTACACATGGTTGAATTGCCAATCTTGAATTTTGTATACATGTGGCTGCAGAGCCGATTGTGTCCTGTTCTAAGGCGCAGAATCACAACTTGTTCCAATCTGATCATATTATAGTAATCGTCTTGTGTTGGTATTTGTGGCTTTCTCATTGATTTAATCATCCTTTTCTTTTGGTGGTAGGTAACTGGCACATCCGGCTGCTCTCCTGCAGCACCTTCCTTGGCCAATCGGTCTGCTGTTTCATTTCCTGGTATTCCACAGTGAGAGGTATCCACTGCAAGACGACCCTGCGATGCTTGGACAATTTAGACAGTAGGGTCTGTAGACCTGGCAGTTTTCTGGACTGAAGTGCTTGGAGTGCTGATTTTGCATCAGTCAAAATACAACAGGTTGAGGATCGGGTCTGGTATTCAACAGTTTTTCAGTTGCCACCTTGATTGCCTGAATTTCTGCATCATAGTTGTGACAGAATTTCCCGTTGGTACTTTAATCGCATCTCTAGCGTTGTTTGGGTATTCTATGTACACTCCTGCTCCTCCATTCTTCTCTGCATTTTCTGCTGACCCATCCGTGTATACCTGGACCCAGAGGTCATGTGGGTATTCTTCATCAAGTAAACTGAGAGTGACTGTCTTGCGTTGTATGCTGTTCTGCTCATCCTTGTCGAATATTCCTTTCACTTCTGTCTGGATACATACTTCTGGTTCAGTCTCCTCTCTCCAAGGGGTTTGCTCTGGCACAGACTTTAGGGAATGCCAACTTTTGGTAGGTCTGAGGTTTGCCTATTCAGTCTTTTGGCCTGGTGAATAAAGCTGCTTCTTTTCAGCCGCCCCAATGCTAGATTTTGGAATCTGTTTTCCATTGGGTGGCTTGGCATACTCAGAAACTTTTCTGCCTGCATCATCACTTTTGTGTCTCTGCGTTCTCTCAGTGCTTGTATTCCCCCACTCTTTCCATCTCCACTATTGGTGTTGTTTTCATTGCTCCTGTGATGACACAAAGCGCCTGGTTTTGCACCTTATCCAGTTCTCCTAATGTGGTATTTGATGCTGGACACCATGCAGCTGACCCATATAATATATATATATATATCTATCTCTCTCGATTCCCGCCTAGACCGATGAACCAAATCTTTTTATGAATTGCACTGTTGTTTTTAGGGACTCTGTCTCTCCGTACAGCTTCTCACAAATCTCTGTGTTATCGGGCCAGGTTTCGTCTCTGAGGCTTGCCAACAACTGGCAGTCTTGCAGTATGTGCTCTGCCGTCATATATATTTATATCTAACTGTATGTCCATTCATTTAATTCATATGTATCTATTTATATCTATCTACTTTTCATCCATCTGTACGTATATCTGTCAATGCAATCTGATATAATAAAATAACTTTTTTATAGCTCGAGGTATATAGGGTAGCACGTTATTGAGCCCATATTTTCCATTGACCATCGGCACACGATGGGTGATATGGTTAACATCACGCATGTCGCCTTTATTTCCCAGTGCTTTTCTTGATACCTAATTGAGGCTGGGTCGACCTGAGAGCTGTTACAGTCTGGAAAATATTCCATGCCCATTGTGGAATTGAACTCGGACCACTAGCGTAAGAAATGAGTTTGCTAACAACTACGCTACTATGCCTCTCAATCTGATATAAGCTACATGTCATCTCTTTCTCTCGATCGTTCTTTTTCTGCCATTTTGATCATTCTTATTGTGATATATTTTTTTTGTCTCTGATCCAGAGGCACTTGAGCTTTCAGCTCTTTGGCTCGGTGCCATGGACATCGCAAATCTTCGGTTCGGTGCCAGAAACACTGTGAATCTGAGGAACTTGTGGCTTTTCTGCCAGCCCACAGAATTGAACCCGAACTCACAAAGGGCTAGTCACCCGCAGTCCAATGCGCTATGAACACGCTGGACAGGTGGGCATTGTGATATATAAACGGCCTTTGCCAAGACCATATTTTTACGTCACATCTTCAGTACCATTTGGAGCTCTGGTGCTTGTTCTTTGGCGACGTGTCCGATTTCAACCAGCGTTTACTGGGTTCGCTCCCCTTTAGCCTTTGACCATCCCCAGCCGACCTGCAAGGCAGCATGTTACATGTCTTTTTATTTCAGCAAAACAAAAAATAGTTACCTATACTGTCTAATATCCACCAAGATCATGTTGCCCATTGTTGTCTGGCACATACGCAGAACAGTCTGATGAGAAGGATGAAGACAAAACAAATTCTGCTGGATGTTTCTTCGGTTCTCGATGTATGACTCATGCCAGGGATTTGAAAAGTCTAGCCCCCTACATTTGAGAAGAATATAAAAATGTTTTATTATAAAGATTTCAAATGAAATACAGGTTATTGGTTATTAAACCGATGTCATAGCACTCTGGGCAGGTCCATAGGTGCTCAGTCTCCCCCAAATGATGTTGAAGGTTATGTTATACTCATGATTCCTTTGGCTCGCTTGTTAAACACATCTCTCACTCTGCCCCTCAGGCATCTAGTTCTACTTGTACAATGGATAACTCCAGACTTTAAATCGCTGAATCGATTAAACATCTATTTTAGTGTCCCCATCCAACAGACAGTCATGAAGAGACCAAATAATATCTTCTTATCCATTCTCAACTCCCGGACAATCAATGCTGTTGATGCAAGCCTTTCCACTCTCTCATTACTGCCAACACCTGCAGTACTGTAGGACAGTAGTTCTACATAAGAGATACAGGACTATTTTAAAATCACAAACACATATTGGTAATGAGGGTCATGTTATGCATGACAACCATATAAATTATATTGAACTTTTATATAAAAACAACAAGATTGACAAAGAAATAAACTACTAAATAATATTCACATCACCATCATGTGCCTTACTTGTGTTATAAGCAATCATGGATCTTTACAAATGTGTGTCTTGAGTCTAAGGGCGAAGGATTGACTTCCTTGTACCAGGTTTACCTATATGGCTCCGTCCCTGTTGACAGAAATGCCATGCTATCTGCCAAGAGTGTTGCAAAATGCACAAACTCTTCAGCTCCAGCAACAATCCTATGGAATCTCATGAAAAAATTGCACACATCACTAGGACCGGATTTGAACCCACTACCTTTAGTATTACAGACAAATGTCTTAACCACTTCATCATGTTTGTGGTTGGTGGAAAACTCACACAAACCTCAGCTCTTCATTGTCAGGTACAAGATAAATAGTACATGACAATGAGCTGAAGGGCAAGAGCACAAACACAGCTGTATCATTGAAGAAAATAAAGAAGTTTACCTTCTACAACCTGTAGTATTCAGAGATGGAATCATGTGTATCAAACACTTTTCTAGTGTAAATATTTTTCTGTGGCTCTGCTTGTACACAGAGTACCTTTATCTTTAGTTTGCAGCCAGTCAGAAGTAAAGAACGTGGAATACTGTACATTCCCCATTTCCAATAGAAGTTTTTTAAATATGTAGGGTTAAAACTATATATTCTGATCCTGGGCTCTTCTAACGAATCATTACATTTTGCAGAGTTGCCTATCAACTCCTCCTACCTGCCCTAAATCCATTTTGGGATTTTATTGTTAGCAATCTGCCTGACAGAAGCTGGGATTAAGCCTCCAACTCAAGTTATTCCTGCAGCTTTGTGCGCAACGCTTGGTTCTCAGTACGTTGCAGCATAAATTAATTCTACAGTATAGTCATTCTAGTGCAGTTTCTCAATCCCTAAGCACTTGCCCGACAAAGTTGAAACTAAAGTTGTCAATTTTCAGTATGCACACATAGAGATATTTGGTGGCCTTGACTATGGCCTGGGATTCACATAAGAGAAAAGTGAATCCATTTGTATCATCATCAGCAAGGTGCGTATCCTTTATAGGACGTTGCTCTCTTTGCAACACATCTGAAATTCACTCTGTCTCTTGTCAGTTCACCCACTTCGTCGATGGTCATGTTCATGGTTTCTTTAATATCTTGTAGCCATCTTCTCCAAGAATGCATCCAAACTCCACAGTATACAGAGTCTTCTACAACAGAACATCGGGAAAGAAGGCAAGAGGAAGACCATAGAAAAGATGGTTAGATGGCGTAGCAGAATCCTGTGAAAGAGCAAAGATAACAATCACACATGCCAACAGAATGGCGCAAGACAAAAACAGAAAACCACGACACTGGGCAACAACCGGTAGCAGTGTGATGACAAAAGAAGAAGAAGAAGAAGCCATCTTCTTCTTGGTCTTCCATTTGTATCCCTTTTCAAAATACAGAAGCATCTTAATTTTAATTCTACTACACACAGATTTTAAAAACAGAATATTTACAAAGGTTCCTCAGGGGGAGGTCCTGCAACTTCATTCTCTAGGCCTTTCACTTTTGGTGCTACCAAGACATGCTGAACTGGAAAAGAATGAAGGAAAAACAAGGCTAACATCATTCTGACATCAAAGTAAGTCTATCTGTTGATTCAAATTATGTATCTATTTATTTATCTATCTATATCTCTATATATTTGTATTTATCTGTCTACAATTATTTCATCTATCGACGGTCAGTAGGTGTTTGTGGCTTAGCAGTAGTGAGAACGATCCCAACCCAAGAAAATTGGAAATTGGAAGCAAATTTGATAGTGTGGATTTTTACGAGCAGTAAAAATAGACCTCAATATTCAGAAAGCAATGGCAAACTACTGAACCGACAATTTTTTTGTACCTTCAATCGATAACACGTAATTGGTAAATACGCTTCCTGACGGTAAATTAAATTTTATAACGGAAAGGGAGAATAAATATAAAACTAGTTTAACTATAAAACAAACCTAACACTCACAGTGGCTTGCCGCCTTGCATGAATGGTGGATACACTCCCACACCTAACCTCCACAGAGAACAAACCTAGTTTCTCTCTCTCTCGCGATTCCCGCCTAGACTGATGAACCAGATTTTTATCATGAATGCTACTGTGGTTTTAAGGGACTCTGTTTCTCCGTACAGCTTCTCGCGAAGCTCTGTGTTTATGGGCCAGGTTTCTTTTCTTAGACCTGCTATCAATTGGCAATCTTGCAGTGTGTGCTCAGCTGCCATGTCCGCCTTTTCGCAGGGGCACAGGCTAGTTGTGCCAATTTAAAATTTGTTAAACGTGGGGCGAGCTTGTTGTGGCGTACAGAGGCGGAATATAGCAACTAAACCTAGTTTGAATATCAATCAATTCAAGCATTTTTGTTTCCTCCAAATGACCAACTGATTCCGGTTAAATATTTTTATCAGAAAAGCCACAGTCTAAATAGAATTTACTATTGAAATCACTGAGCGTCAGTTCTACAGCTCTGTTCTTATTCTTTTAGTGTAGTCATTTCCTGAATTCTCTGCATGTCTTTTCATGATGAAAACAGAGTATACTTTTAAAAAACTCACTACAATATATTCCACCATCTTGTGAAACCAAATATTAACAAATGTATTGTTTTTAATATCATATTTCTTCACAATTTTGCATTCATTCAGCCCATCTTCAACAAGGGGGCTCCAAGACCTATAAAGCAGTAGCTCGTGACCTGACATCTTTACAACTCAGCCTTATATATAGATATGACAGGTTCAAAGAGTTATTGTTTTGTCTCATGTTGAAAGTATGTATATTTGTTTGCTAGCCACAAATTCGGGTCACTGCTAACAAAAAATGGAAATGGGATGAAGGAAATTAAAAGAAGAACAAACACGGATTTACAATAAATTAAACAACTAAAAACAGTATGGAATGGAACTCATATGAAAACATAGATCTGAATACTAAGAGCATGCATATTCCCAGTTGCAACGTATGAGTGTGAACCATGGACATTTAACAAGGCAGTGGAAAAACATATATGTGCTTTTGAATATAAATGTTACAAAAGAGTCCTTTGTATATCATGGACAGAAGAGAACAAATAGAAATATTCAGAAAGAATTCAAAATCAAAGAAAACTGGCTGATGCTACAAATAAGAAAGAGAAAATTGAGGTATTTTGGACATATAAAAGACATGACGGGATGGAGAAGACCATCATTTAAGGAGGCATACCAGCAAAGAGGAGAAGAGGAAGACCATAGAGAAGATAGATTCAGGATGTAACTGATGGTTTTAAGACGATGGCTGCAGAGGCGGGACATCTAGTATAAGAGAGAGATAAATTTTGAAGGACTGTTGGGGTGGCAAAGTTCTGCTCAGGATAAGTTATTTGACGATGAGACACACACACATTTAAATTTACCCATTGACTTTCTCATGCTCGATTCAAAATTTGCTTTGACTTCAGTAAACAATTCTTGCAACAGTTCATGCAGTACTTTTCCTTGACGGAGATACTCTGGAACCATGTTGCAGATTCTGTCAACCCATGATTGCTGCATAACTTCAACTGGTCCACTCTCAACAGAGTTCTTCAAGAATCTGTAGTTCAACTGTTGAACATTGTGCAAAACATCAATTTATTTCGTTAAATTATTCAGTAACATTTTTATGAGGAAGTCATGATAAATTGGTGTTTGATTACCGTTTTTCATTTCTAAGCCGATATACAGGGAAAGTATTTTTAAGATGACACAAAACCAGTATACTGGCTAAGTTAGCATACAATCAATCAATCAATCAATCAAGTGTCATGCCTGCCGGTGTAGGCGATCATGTCTCTCCACAACTCCCTTTGCTTGGTGCATGTAATCAGTTCTGACATCGATATTCTGTCGAACCATGATGTCAGGCCATCCAACATCTTCTCCCTCTGTCTTCCACGATCTCTCCTTCCCTAAATTTTACCTGTAGTCACCAAATGTTCTAAACCTTCTCTTCGCATTATATGCCCAAAGAACCTTGATTGTCAGATTCTTATTCTTTTGATAAGGTTTCTTTGTGTGCAGGCCTGATTTAAAACCTCCACATTTGTTTTCTTCGCTGTCCATGGAATTTTCAGCATTCTTCTGTAAAACCACATCTCTGTGGCTCCCAATGATCGTATTGATTGTTTGTTCATTGTCCATGATTCGCTGCCATACATAACTATTGGTTCAATATAGCACTGGAGTACTCGTTTCGCAATGTCATTGGTAGTGAGTTCACGCATAGTGTGTTCTTCATTTTCATAAAAGCTGCTTTCGTTTGAGCTATTCTACTCCTAATCTCTGTTGTACATCTTCCATCTGATGTTAAGAATGTTCCCAGATACTTGAATTGATGGACAATTTATTTCGTTAAACAATTTAGCATACATTGGAAAGTAAATGTGTCCGGAGGTCAAATAAATTACAGAGAAAAAGGGTTAACACATTCACCACCAAATTGAAAAACATGAAATGGCTGAATTAATGATTTTTTATGCATTTCCCAGATTGAAAAATATAGAAATTTCATCAAATTTTCCCAAATTAACAAATTTTCCCGATTGGACCACATAGTATAAATATACAGCTTTGGTGTAGATAAAAACTTGGTAATTAGATCAGACTGTTTGTAAATTTAGTACTAATTTTAAACGAATAAAAGCTTGGCACAGTGTGCAGCAGTTGGTTTATTTTAATAGACAATCTAAGCACCCCCTGTGTCAATTAGTATGAAGGAGTTACGGTAAATTCGGAATAATTTGGAAATTCCATATGTCGTCTGTTAATTTTTTTAAATGAATGGCACAAAATAGATTTAGACAAGCACATACCTGTATCCTCCTATCTTTGCTCATCATCTGAAACAATAGATATAAAAAGTACATGGAAAATATTTGCACACAGAGTATGGTGTATGTTACAGTGATACAATACACTACACATAAAACAAAACAATCTCTGATGACAAAGTGATATAAAACAGAATAAACATATAAATGACCAAAACAATTGTGAGAGCATATTTTCAGTAAATATAGATGGTTCGTAAACAGTGTTTTTTCACCTCCTCTGTTATCTCTAAGGTTCACTATTTTGCGTGGACGGTCTTTTGTGTATCCACTGTATTAGAGTAATATTGCTCTTTGAGGCGCACTGTCTGTTGGTAATCTGCTTATGTGGTCGAAGCATTTAATTTGTTGTTTCTTGATGAAGTTCAGTACTGATGTTGTACCCACATTTTTCCTGATGTCTTCATTTCTAAACAGGTCTCTTCTTGATACACCCAAAATTCTGCGTAGACATTTCACTTCTGTCATGACTAGTTTTAAAACAACAATTCCAGGTAAAAAAGACAT
Source organism: Arion vulgaris (assembly GCA_020796225.1). Classification (NCBI taxonomy): domain Eukaryota; kingdom Metazoa; phylum Mollusca; class Gastropoda; order Stylommatophora; family Arionidae; genus Arion; species Arion vulgaris. The sequence continues at coordinate 10,501,895 of CM036768.1, forward strand.
GACCAAACTTGTTGGAAGACAGTGAATCTTCATGTGACAGTGGGTGGTCGAATGATTAAATACAGTGGGGTCTCCTGACGGCAACATCTTGTTTTTTTTGTTACTGGATAGAAAATAAAACTGGATGACCATGGCGATAGATTTAATTTCTCTGCTTTATAGATATCTCGTTAATAAGGAGTTTTTGGTTTTTTCCTGATCCAGAAGTACTTGAGCTGAAAGCTCTTCGGCTCGGTGCCATGGACATCGTAACCCTTCGGTTCGGTGCCACGAACACCGTAAATCTGGGAACCTATCGCTTTTCTGCCAGCCCGCGGAATTGAACCCGCACTTACAGAGGACTTGTCACCCATAGTCCAACGAGCTACGAACACGCTGGGCACGCGGGCGAGGAGTTTTGTTAAGAACCCCAGGTGAAGCACCAGAGCCAATGAATATGGTAAATAAACAAGTATCCTCTGGAAAATACCATTTACCAAACACAGGACCCAAATCACAACCTATTTCCTAACGGCACCGGAGAGTTCGCGGGTTGTGCTTGGAAAAATGTTTGTCTGCAGGGTTAGGGCAATGTGTGTTGCATGAAGTAAGTTGTGGGTTCGATGCCTGTGTTTGATACATTTTTTTTCGGAGGCTCTTAATACTAGTTTAATGTCTCTTTATTTATGATATAGATATCTCCAGCGTACTCTCAGATAATGAGAACAAAGCACTGTAAGAACATTTCCTTAGTGAAGTTCCCTGTTCTACAAAGATGAGTAACATTGACTTAGCAGATTATACAAAGCAATTACAGACTGCATCTTAGTATTCCTTTTTCACTGATCTCTCTCTCTTTCTCTCTCTCATGTTGACTATTCATTCAGCTTGAGAAATACAAACCTCTTCTGGAATCTGTGGTTCTTCATCCTTTAGATCACTGAAAGACTTTCTGTATTCTCCATTTTCTTTATTTGCCACTTTACTTGCTTCCTGTTGACTGGAACATACAAAAATCTGTTAGATTTATATTTATATCATTATTTGCAGTATTGTTTTGATATTTAGATTAACATGTGATATCTTCTTCTTCGAATGCTCCATATTGACAACTTGTTAAACCACTCTTTGTGATTTGTATGTGATCTAAGCCTAAGAGCAATTGTATATTGTGCCAGCTATGTGCCTACAAGTAAGTCATTATAAAAAAAAAGTTAATTGCATATCTTTTACAGGACTTTGCGAATCAACCCCAGCTTTTAACGCTGTTTGTGAATTTTCTAGGCATTATTACGTTCAGTAATTTGCCATTGCTTTCTGAATGGGTGGTGCTATCGTCCTTTTGTAAAAATCCATGCAAAACAATTTGCAACCAAACTGTCCCAGCGTGATTCGAACTCAGAACGTCAGGGTTAATAGACCGAATCAATATCCCCTAGGCCACAGACGCCACCCAAGCCATTATAACATCCTAAAATATGTTATATTTATATCATTATTTGCAGAATTGTTTTGATATTTAGATTCACATATGATATCTTCTTCTTCGAATGCTCCATATTGATAACTTGTTAAACCACTCTTTTGTGATATGTATGTGGTTTGAGCCTAAGAGTAATTGTACACTGTTCCAGTTATGTGCCTACAAATAGGCCAGCACATCTAATTTCTGCGACGCTTTTTACTTACTAGGGTAGCTTCCCTAGACCCCTACCTCAGCTGCTTCTTACGACATGTCTTGTAGATCGCAGTGTTACTATTCTTTGATCCCCTTGTGGACCCCAGCAACAGAGATTAGGGATCTCTGGAAAAATATACCCGATGGCTCAATGAGGGAGCGAACCAATACCTTTGGACGAGAGGCAAGCATCTAATCTCTGTCTATGCCACAGAATCCAACTGGATGATTTGATGCAGGAGTGACAATGCTATCTTCAGCTCATTTTCTCTTCAATGCTCCCTATAAACATGTGACCGGTGCTCCCTCCTGTTATCGGCTTCCAAAAATCTGTCAAAATTTTTAAATCTCTGATTTGTCCATATGTTGAAATCCATTCTTCATGAAACATTTTGTATGTAGTTGGCTGCCTTTGTGATATTGAAAGAAATGGTTAGAATTACAGAATAGTCTATAGACAATTTCATCTCTGTTTGACTCATTTGAGTTAAATACTTATTGTTATCTCTACAGAGGCTTCTGGTCATTTATCCGACTGGTATACATTAACCTTTGTTAGGTTTCGGTTTTTAAAAACAATGATTATGGCTTGGCTAATTTTTTTTAAAGATACAAAGAAATTTACTCTTATATGTGTAATATGTACATTTGGATGAGGGGAAATTCCTTCCATATGGGCGTCCATGCTTATTTATGAAAACAAAACATTAAAAAGAAATTTAATGAAATATGCAAGCAACTTTATCCTGATTATAGCAAATAATAAATAAAATAAGTTAAAAAGGGTATAAAAAGTTGCTAATAAAATTAAATAAAAATGAAACTTACATTATTTTCATTAGCAAACTTTTCTGATCATTAGCCAACTTGAAGGTCATCAGTCTGCTATTGGAGTATGAATTTATAGTTACATTATTTTGCTTTCCGATTGGAGGTAATACTGGGAATCCATCTGGTTCAGTATCCTCCCTTAATCCATTTAATTTTGGAAGTGATGCAATTGTTTCTAAACGAGGGGATCCTCTTTGTTTTACATAGCTATTAACAGATGCCATGGTTCAGTATCAGATGGTTCACACTAGTGGAAGAGAAACAAGAACATGCATTTTAATATAGTTCCATAACTTTAAATGCGTTTTGATGACACATAGGTTGAATTGAAAATATAGTAACAAGGCAGCACCAAGGCCAGTAAGCTGGCACGCACTGACCAAGACTATACCCACATCCATATGGTGACTGTAGAAACAGATTATTGTATTGTAGGCTGGCAAAGTTGGTAGGGATCAAAGGGAAAATTATCCACGAGAGGAGATAGTAGTTTGGGAACATAACAATTTCATTATAAATAGTAAAAACATTATGCAATGTTTTGTTTATACACAAGTAATAGCAAATAATTTAATGTTAACAGACATTACATTGCAACACACACACACAAAATTGATAATATATGAGGAAGCTGCTAAAGTCAGACTCTTTCAAGACTTCCGGAAAAAATATATAACTCGAGATGGATTTGATTGTCAAGCTCTCAGTATAGAAGACTGCTTTCATTAGTGTTTAGTACGGTGTGTCATTGGAACTTACAATGGCTATTAAAGCTGAAGGGATAGTAAAATCGTAAATAAAAATGTGTTATGCTATTCGATCTACATCATGCACATTGAGCATACCCATGTGTGCTCCATTCTCCACTGCAGCCCCTATCTCAAAGTTCACTTGCCCACCGTACCCATGAGAAGTTGATTAGCATATATTCTATCTCTACCACAAAGACGACATTGTCTGTCATGTCCAAACTTCTCTGAGACTCGCACATATCACATAAATGAGCGTGCACTGCATTTATGACATTGGCTCTGTCCATACTTCTCATGAGTACACCAAAATGTGAAGAATTATCATAGCAGAAGCCTTTGGTGACAAGAAAAGTTTGTATAAAAAGCTAGCAACTGTTTCTTTGTCTCACCAAACAGTCTTTAGAAGAGTGCACAGTATGGGTGAGCAAAAAATAAATACAGTTGAAGAGGGAGTAGAAAGAATGCTTTTACTTTTCAATGTTTGTAAACAAAACTGTTGATCAGAAGAACACAAGTCAATTTCTAATGTTCATACTTCTGATTTTTTATGATATTTCAATTTGAGAACAATAGCTTAGCTTAATGGCAAACTACTGAACGTAATAATGCCTAGAAAAATCACCAGCAGCGTTAAAAAGCTGGGGTTGATTCGCAAAGTCCTGTAAAGGATATGCAATTAACTAGCTTAGCTTATGTTCTTTTTAGAGGAGCAACAGGGGGTGAAGTAGATTTAAGTAATTATCAAAAACAGTACAAATGTATTGTGGTTTTGACAAATTGTTTTTACTGTTACTGATAGAACACCATGCATGATATGGGAAGAAAAAGGACTTATAAATCTATTCTCTCGCGCGATTGCGCCAGACCGATGTACCAGACCTTCCCATAAATTCTATTCATGTGGAAAACTGATTCATGCAGCCTTAGCATTGGTGTGTTTTACGTCACATCTTCTTCACCATGTGGAGCTCTGGTGCTTATCCTTCGCGATGTGTCCGGTTTCAGCCAGCGTTTACTCGGTTCGCTCTCCATTCTGTAGCCATCTAGTGTTTTTACAGTGTGGGGTAGCTAGCCCCACCTCCTTAGTCGCCCATTATGACATGCGTGGCAGGTAACACTGGTTCTATTCTTAACACCCCAATTTGGGCCCTGATAACCACTCAGGCGGTAAATCTATTCAAGACAGATTGTGTGATGTATTCTACTTTGAACTGCCTTTTCAATCAAGAAGCTCTCTTTGCAAATTCAATTAATCAATGAGATACAATTAAAACTGCATAGACGCACACCATTTTCAACAAAATAAGTTCATAATATTACAGAATTTCTCATTTTTCTAATTCGCAATAAATTGTGTGATATACATATGTTTTGCGTTAGGATATTCCATGCATTTAAAATACATTAAAAAAATACAAAAATAGGCCACGTTCACAACTACTATCTCATCGCAAAATTATCAGAAATTAAAGCGGAATTTATTTAACTATCTGTATCTTTAGAAGGATACTAGAAGTGTACTTTTACTATTAACTACTATTTTTCTGAATACTAAACCATTCTGAAAAATACATGTAAACAACATTTGAATCTGTGTGCAACGAAATGAAATCAGTAAACAAGAACTTCTAGTCAACTATCATCACCCTTTGAAATGTGGATTTACATACAAATTTGGCTTATTTTATACACAAACAAAAGTTAACAAATAACGAAAGTTTTAACAAGATAATTAATATTTAAAAGTTAACAATGTAACTTACACGTTTTGGACAATCAAGACATATCTCAATCTGTTGAAGACTATCCCACTCCTAAAAGAAAAGGTTGTGAGTTAGATAAAAAAAAAAATAGCAAAACATTTCATTCGAAAGGAACAAGCTATAGTCAGCGCACGTAACACCATGACAGAAAAGAAACTGAAAATGGTAGAGATCTATTATTATTATTATTATATATAGAATAGATAGCCGATAGCGCAGGCCCTAGATATTCAGCTGAAATAATGTATTAAAATCACTACAATGTTTGTAAGCTTACCTAGTCAGTGCATCATGTACCAGATGAACTTAATATTATGTTATATATTTATATATTGTTTTTTTAATTTGTACAATTCGGTGACTCACTGAATGAGCAGCGTGAATGAGAGTTGAGTGCAGTTGTCACTGAGTAAAGTTCTAGAGTGTTCATGAATTTGAGTGCTCTGACTTTTGACTTCAAATCGCTCAAAACGTTGCACATGTCAGTAAAGTGGTGCTAACTCATTCTTACCGATACTTAAAACCTGACTTAGTGACTATAACTATTATGAGAAATAGAACAAACTCTCACATATACTTACACAAATAATTAGAATAATGCATTCAATTACTAATTCCAAACATACAAAATCGTAAAGCGGATGTCGCGGTAACTATGTACACATGTAAGGTAAAGTTAGAAGTGATTTGATTTGTTAAATAAAATATTGCAACCAATCAGAGCTCACCACAAATTGGCTACTTCCTCTTAGGAACACCATTATCATGTGCCTCCTCCACTTTGAAGGTACGTAAACTGCATGCACTGGGTTTTAATAAATTACATACTCTATCGCGAAAGAACACTTTGAAAAGGCAACTTCCATCTTGATGTTTCCCTCATAGTTATATATATGTTTTCTCCTGGTTCTTCTATCTCTAATTTTCCTCTCCATTATTATTTTGAAGTGTGCGTAATGTGTGTAGAAGAATATATTTCAGTAACTTTGATTTCTTTTCTTTGGACATGAGAAACAACATACTATACAGAAAAATTACATACTTTGGTCACATCAAGCGTCACGATGGCTTGGAAAGAACAATACTAGAGGGCAGGGTCCCAGGACGCAGAGGCAGACCAAGAAGAAGATGGCTACAAGATATTAAAGAAACCATGAATATGACCATCGACGAAGTGGGTGAACTGTCTAGAGACAGAGTTAATTTCAGATGTGCTGCAAAAAGAACAACATCCTATAAAGGACACACACCTTGATGATGAGTTTTCTGTGGAAGCCACAGAGATGTGGTTTTACAGAAGAATGCTGAAAATTTTATGGAAAGCGAAGAAAATAAATGAGGAGGTTTTAAATCAGGCCTGCAAACAAAGAAACCTTATCAAAAGAATAAGAATCCGACAATCAAGGTTCTTCGGGCTTATAATGCAAAGAGAAGGTTTAGAACATTTGGTAACAACAGGTACAATTCAGGGAAGGAGAGATCGTGGAAGACAGAGGGAGAAGATGCTGGATTGCCTGACATCATGGTTCGACAAAAGATCGACGTCAGAACTGATTATATGCACCAAGCAAAGAGAGTTGTGGAGAGACATGATCGCCTACGCCAGCAGGCACGGCACTTGATTGAACACTGTTGTTGTTTTTTCGATAATGATGCAACTTATTTTCCATATATTTTTCTTCAGTTACGTCAATCAAATGCCATGCCTGCCGGCGTGGGCGATCATGTCTCTCCACAACTCTCTCTTCTTGGTGTAGCTAATGAATTCTGGCGTCGATCTTTTGTCGAACAACGATGTCAGAACACCAACATCTTCTCCATCTGTTTTCCACGATATCTTCTTCCCTGAATTGTACTTGTTGTTGCCAAATGTTATAAACCTCATCTCTACATTATATGACCGAAGAACATTGTGATTCTTATTCTGTTGATAAGGTTTCTTTGTGTGCATGCCTGATTTATCTCATCCTTTGCTTCCTTTGCTGTCCATGAAATTTTCAGCATTCTTCTCTAAAACTATATGTCTTCCAGTAATCTTATTGATTGTTTGTTCATTGTCCATGATTGGCTGCCATACATAAATATTGTTTCCAAATAGCACTGGAGTACTCGTTTTCGCAGTGTCATTGGTAATAAATTCACACTTAGTGTGCTTTTCATTTTCATAAAAGCTGTTTTTACTTGATCTATTCTACTCTTAATCTCTGTTTTAAATCTTCCATTTGATGTTAGGAATGTTCCCAGATACTTGAATCGATGGACTTGCTTCAGTGTTGTGTTATTTATTTTGATTTTGCATTTTGGTGTTTCCTATTTCTTAGGGATAACCAATACCTTTCTTTCTACTTTCTCTCATTAATATGTCTATCAATTCTTGTAGATCTTGTTCATTTGTAGCCATGGGAATTGTGTCATCAGCGTATCTTAGATTGTTCATGTTTTGTCCGCCAACTGTTATTCCTGCCTTTTCTTCTATATGTCGCATGCTATTTTCACTGTATAGATTGAACAGGTCTATTTTACTATTTTTGATTTCTTTGAGCAGTTCTCTTTCAAACTCTAGCTATTGCATCATTTTCTACAAAATAGATGAGACTGCAGTAAAACTATTTGATTGGCAAAACACGTAATCACAAAGTACTATAGTTTTACAAATTACAAAAACAATGACAAAATACAGCAACGTTTCGACCAACAAGGCCTTTATCAAGCAAACAAACAACAGGTGTGGCGAATTTTAAAAAAAAATGGACGACTAATTTTAATTTTTCGTTTTTAAAGCTTTCTTCATATATTTCTTAGATATATAAAATGTGATACTTATTCTACTATCTCGCCTTCTATTCTTACATTCAAAGTTTTTGTTTTATTTGTTTTGAAAGCTCATTTATATATCTTTTATTTTGTGGTTGACTCCGCAGATATTGATGGTGTAAACATTGGCGGCTCGTCTTTAAAGGGCCTGTGGGCCAGGCCCTACCAAAAATAATGTATAACGTGTATTTTTTATTTCATAAATTATTTGTTCATAATTGTTACTTTTAACGTGATTCTGATTAGCTTTGAAAGTTGAATATTTAACTCTAAGATTAGTAAATACAGTCTGAAATTCAAGGTCTTTCCTCCCCAATTAGTATACTTTACGCATTTTCTAGGGCCAGTAGAAATGTGATCTTTTTAGACTGTTAACATAGCGACCTCTAACCTCTCTCTGGACTGGTTAACTTTCACAGACAAATATCCGATTTTCATTCATTCAGTATGAAAATTCTTGACCAAACAAGGACCAAACAGGAAAATTGCGACCAAACAAGGGCCCAGTTAAACGGTGCTATTGCGCTAATAATTAGTCCGGGTGAGCAAATACAGAACGATATATAAAAATGATATAAAATATTAGAAATAATTAACTAACCATCATAGAATAGTTTACAGTAATTACCCGTTCCATCAATATACATTTGTGTACGACAATGTAGTTTAGGCAGGTTGGTAGTTGTGACATACATATTCTACTCGCAGTTAGGGAAGTTAACAACTTCCCGGAATGTAAAAATAATAGTAAATACTAAAATATAGCCTAACCCAAAACCATGATGCTTCCGAATATTTTGTTTGACCCTGCCTATAACAATGATCACGAGCTGGCACTGGGTGTAAATCGTTACATTATTTCTTGGTTCCGTCCCTTTGGCCTTGCTATTTGATCCTTGAAATCTCTTTATGATTCTATGAACATTAAAAGTGTAATTAAACCGCCAAAGGTTTGCTAGACTTTTCAAAGTGGTTTCGGAATCCACTAGATCCCTGTTTCCCAACGTGGGGCGTACGCCCCACAGGGGGGGCATTTTCATCGTTTAGGGGGGCAATGGACTCGTTCGAAGTTTAACTAATGTTCATGATGTTACAAAACCGATATACTGACTTTGAATGTCTGTTGACAAAAACGACTGTTGCTTCACAATCACTTTAACTGAAGTTTAAAAAATCTTCAATGAATGGAAAGTACTTATATCTAGGTACATTTTTACCTCCTTTTAACAAAGCTTTGAAAGCGGGAAAGCATGTGCTATTGTGTTAAAATCGAGTCATATTTAAAAAAAAACTGTAATGTGTCCGTCATTTGCCAACCTTGTCATGAAGTCCAAAATGAATTTATATAGTGCAATCTTGAGTATGTAATAGTATTGGACAGAGCCACGCATATCATATTTCCGCCATAGAAAGCAGGTCTGAAGTTTGATTTGGCTTTGAATGTTAGGTACGATGGGAAAAGAAACCAAGAAACATCAAAGTGGTTTGACTCAAATACAAGTTATGGGCCATTAGTCTGATTACCAGAGTAATAGATACTCACTGTGCAGCTGGATTATACAGATGTCCTTAGAGTACCATTTTGTAGTTGTATAGTTAACGAAGGAGCATTTATATATGGATTACAGTAGAATGTCATGAGATCTTTTTTCCATACTTAGCGACAGATTGAGAAGGCGTGGTTGGGACAAACATTTTTAGACAATGACAGAAGAATGTCGATAGTCAAAGTAAGATGAGTCTTTTCCAAGCGAGTAACAGATGTGGGAAATCGCAGTCCTGAGAACAAAGTTTTGGAATAGTAAAGTAATAGAATATTCACCCATATATATACACGATGGACTTTAAGAAGAGGGAATAATAGTGCAGATAGAGAGCCAAATACAGAACAGCTTTGAGGTAGCTAGAATAAAAATAGAGAACTAGACACAGAACAGCTAAAGTACAGGACTGTTAGGCCAGATTATACGAGAAAAGCAGAAGAGAACCGAAGAGCTTCACGTAGAAGATAAAACTATTGGAGGTTAGAATTTATCAGAGCTAATTATAAGAGAACACCACATACTTTTTCAGAAGAGCAGATTTGACCACATAAATGTGGATATAAATATTGTTAATGATTTTGTTTTCTTCAAATAGCCATGCTATAATAATCGAATTTGCTCAAACGTATATCACCTGATGTGAAATATTACTATATTAATGTATTCCACATTAATGTCTTTTACGCCAACAATGCTTTACCAACGAATCAATGGAACGAGATCGTCTTGAAGAGCATTTGAAGGCGAAACATAGTGCTCATATTATGTCAGATTTGAATTACTTTCAAACTTTAAAGACAAATTTTGAAAAAGAAAGCAACATTAAAGTCCCTGTTTACTGCTCATACTGCAAACTGTCAATAGTACTCTTGAGGCTAGTTATCAAATTTCCTTACTCATTGCTAAATGTAGAAAAAAATCATACTATAGGAGAGAATTTAACCAAATCATCAATATCAGCATTTTTTTAAACGGTTCTGAAAAAAAGATGACCAAGAGGTGAAAGCTATGCCACTCAGTAACAATACTGTTAGCAATAGAATAGACGAAATCAGTGAAGATATTGAAATACATCTGTTTAAAAGCTGAAAACAAGAACATTCTCAGTGCAAATGGATGAATCAGCTTTGAGAGACAGTGTCGATAAGTAGTATTGATAACTTACGCAAGATATATTGATAATGGGATTTTGCTGAAGAAATGTTGTTCTGTAAATCATTAGAAAGCACCCTACCTCCAAAGATGTATATAATATGCGAAAAAATTACTTAAATGTCATAAAATACCAATGAAAAATATAATATCTTGTGCCGCAGATGGTACTAATAATATGATAGGCAAGAAAAATAGCTGCTTAAAATTGCTGAAAGATGAGAATCCAGAAATGCTTTTTGTGCATTGTGTTATTCACAGGAAAATTTGGTAGCTAAAAATATTTCGCCTGTTCTAAAAGAAGTACTAAATTAAGTTATAAAGTGTATCAATGCTATTAAAGCTAATGCCAAATGTGAGCGTCTCTTCATGCTATTTTGTTAAGAACAAAATGCAGACCATGTGAGACTTTTACTTCCCACTGAAGTAAGATGACTCTCGAAAGGGAACTACGTGACAAGATTTATGGAACTATTTGATACTCTTAGTGACTTTTTAAGCGACAAACCTGAAATAAAGTATCTGTTAACGGTCGATAGTAAAGCATTTGTGAGTTATCTAGCCGATATCTTTGAAAAACAAAATATATCAAATAACCACCTTCAACGAAGAATAAAACTCTTGTTGATGGAAAAGCAAAGAAATTTGGTTTTATTACCTTTATTGAATTATGTCAGAAATATATTTGCAACAAACATTTTGAAGAATTTCATTGGCTCCAGAGATGTGAAGTGACTGATACCGCTATACTAATACTTGTTATTGTCGATCATCTGAAAATTCTATCTGCTGATTTAAAAGAAAGATTTTCTGATTTGAAACAAATTGATTGCAGTCAATGTTAGTGGATTTGTCTATTTCAAATATGCAGTATCAAAAAGAACTCGCAGATATGCAAAATGATGAGTCAGTTAAAATTTCATTTAATATAAAAGCAGCGATGGCATGGCTTTGTGAGGAAACAGAAATCAAATATACAAATTCAACCAAATGTGCAAGAAAACTTATTACCATTTCTATCTTCATATTTAATTGAATGTGGGTTTAGTGCCATAACTGATTTTCTGCTAAAAAAGAAATTGGTTGAATATAACACAATGGGAGACTTGAGACTGAAGCTAACTAAATTTGAACCTAACATAACATCTCTTTGCAGCATGCACCAATCGCAAGGATCTCACTAAGTGTAAGTAATAAATAGTTACTAATAATTCAAATAATATAGAAAAATATATCATTAAAAGGATATCATACTTGAATTGATGTTCTCCATTTTATGTTTTGAAAATTTACTTACTGTTTTTCCTCAACAATTTCCTAGTGATTTCTTGCTAAAACCTATCATTTAAGTTTCTTCAGTGAGCAATTCAATTTTTAGAATATAATTTTTTTTTATATGTTGCATAGGAAGGTGGTGGGGGAGTATACGAATTTTTGAAAGGCTTTGGTGGGGCATGGCACAAAAAAGGTTGGGAAACACTACACTAGATGGTCCTAACGGTGAACTAGTCTATAATAGTCAAGCTAGAATGCACAAATTATATCAAGGAAATCAAATACTGATTCTGATTACAAGCCGGCCGAAATACAATCTGTGAATAGTTATTGCAAGATATCATTTTTGATTTTAAATAAGTAAAGTAAAAATTTAATAAATTTCCCGTAGACTATTCAGACCTTAAGGTATGAAGTCACATCACTTCACATGTATAGTCCATAGTGCGCAGGACGTAGGTGGGCCAATTCCTTTCCTGACGTGTGGACCGTCGAGTGTGAGATTGAGCCAAAAATTCTCTTGAGTCCGAGGCAATAGACGAACACGTATGCATTACGTTAATCCACCCTACATTTTGTTTCATGCCCCCAGTGTACATTACTGATCATTCATTATGCATCTTTTATCCAAACCCACTTCTACTAAACGTTAACTACAACCTTTATTGATAAAGGCAGGATAAGTGTTCACACATCAATACCACGATGATAGAAATGTATATCTAAACGTTCAGGTGTATCACTGCACCTAATGTTGATTGGCAGAATAAAATGTGTGATATGTTCATTAAAGTGTCCATATGGATGAGGTCAGGAAAATGGCAGTTTTACAAAAGCAAGGAAAAAATAAATAATTACTACTAGCAGTTGCACTCTAATGCTAACATCGTTATTAGCTAATATTCCTACCAACTCCCTTTCCGCTACTATCATGTCCCAGATAAAGGATTGTAGTAATCTCGAATTGAATAGTTCACAAACAGGACATGAGACTACATCCTCCTTGTAATCTCAAAGATTTCCCCATTTCAGAAATAACTGTGCCGCCTCTGATTTTCATGTCGATAAGGAAATAAATTCAATTCCACACGTCATCATCATCGGGTGCCGTGCCGGCTGGCGAAGGCGATCATGGATCTCCACAGATATCTGTCTTTGGTGTTTGCTATCAACTCAGATGTTGACGCTCTACCGTGCCATGAAGTCAGGCTATCCAAAATTTTCTCTCTCTGTCTTCCTCTGTCTCGTCTACCCTCGATTTTACCGGTTGTCACAATGTGTTATAAATCTCCCCTCCTCATCACATGCCCGAAAAATGATGACTGCCTCTTTCTGATATTGATGATAAGCTTTCTCTGTGTTTTAATCTCATTCACACGTAAGCGGAAATTTTTCATCCGCAGCGGCTCTCATGTTGACCCTGCATTATTTGGATAGCAGGAAAAGCATCGGGAAGTAAAGACGTCCGGCGTGATGTTGACCACATCACCCATCGTGTGAAGACGGTCAATGAAAAATATGGACCTAACTCTGTATTATCTTATATCTTCTTCTTCTTCTCTTCCACCATTTACTTCTTTATGGAAGTGTTGGGGGTGAAACGTAGTGATCTTGTGTGTGCTTTTTTAAGGCACTTTGTAAGCTGATATTCATGTTCGTAAGGCTGTTCTTGATGCCGTCGCTACATCTTTTGCGTGGTCTTCCTCTTGCCTCGTACTCATTATACTTTTTCTGTGTGGCTCTCTGATCTTATATCACGTGGTATAAAAGGTGTTAAAAAGAAAATAAGAAGAAAAGAATTAAGTGAATATCACGCAGTTCACGAACCATTTTGATACTTTTGGTAAGATATCGTAAACATATGGCCTAATCTCAAACCTGTGTGTGTGTGTTCGTTATGAATTCAGGCGTAGTCATGGCGCCTAACATGGCGCCTTTGAAAACACATTTTTTGCTGTGGGTTTGCCTTCCTAATCCCCAGTATCCTTTGCGATTCAAGTGAGTCTTAGTCCGACTTCAGAGGTGCGTAATCTTTAACTGACCTGATAGATCATAGTCCATTTCTCTAATTCTAGACCTTTCTTTTCTCTCTCTCTCTCTCTCTCTCTCTCTCTCTCTCTCTCTCTCTCTCTCTCGCATGAGATGCCCTTGTCTCTGAGTGCAGCTACAAATGCGCGACATTCTTCTGTGTATTTTTGCAGTCCTCTTTATTGTTTTCCAGCAGTTATTAACCCTTTCAACCCGTATTTTTTTTAACCTCCAGACGTATTTTTAGTGCAGCGTATACTGAAGTAGGCAGTATGCTTCATCTCTTTAAAAATACTGCTATCCAATATATCGGTTTAGAATGACGAAGGGGTTAAGTGGTTAAGCCCTTTGCCTTGTGAGTCGACGGTCGTGGGTTCGAGTCCGGACCACGCCATTCTGTTCACGAGTACAGCTTTTTCCAGAGACCCCTAGGATTGTTGCTGGAGCTACGGAGTTTGTGCTCTGTGCAGTACTTTCGGCAGGTGGCGTGCCAGTTCTGCGGAGAGGGACCCAGCCGTATGGGGTAAAACCCGGTGCAATGAAGTCAATCCTTCGGCTTTAAACCCTATTTTCATTCAGTTTTTTGTCCTGCTGTTCTCCTCCATTTTGGGTTTTCTGTCTTCTGCGTTTTCGTTTATCTTCTGGTGTTCATCTCAATGTAGTTTTGGTGACAGAGTTAGCCTTTATGAACAATACAAGACTGATCTATCTCCAGCACTTTTTTGGGATGATGGTGTTCACATTCTCTTGCTTTCAACTTGTAAGCAGTACTTGCTCAAAATTAGTTCTTGACCGAGAACGCGCGTAAGAACTTTCGCAGACAAATTGTATTGCACAGTTATCAGTTATATGAGGACTATCATCATAGCACTCCGGACATGTCCATAGGTGCTCCGATCTCCGCTTCAAGAAATCCAGCATTGTCCAGCGGACCAACACGCCAGTTTGATGTTGATTAATCGATCTCTTTGCATATTTGGTATATCGCTCTTTTCGGGCTGCACCAATATTGACACACATCTCTCAATCTGGTCACAGTTTTAACATATCTTGTTTTGTAATTCTCCAGAATTTTAATCCATATGGTAAAGTTGATTGCATATAACTGCGGTAGCAGTGTATGTTAATCTTGATTCTGATGCTGTACTTGACTGATTTCCAGACCGCCTGGAGAGTCATGAATTCATTTCATGTCTCACTTCTTATACTTTTAATGTCAGATTTAGGTCGTCCTACGTGGATTTGTATCTATATATAATACTATAAAACTCAATGTCATTGTGTGTGTTTGTCTGCAGCAGGTCAAACTTTCAAGAGCTTAACGCTGAAGTATTTAAATTTGAATAATTTATTCATGCAGGGATGTGTAGGTCAACGAGACATTTTAACATCTTTTGAGGGTTTTTAAAATCACGTTTTGGGCTAAATAAGTTTTTTTTTTAAAAATGGGTAGAATTCGTATAATTTCAGTTAGCTATTTCTGTATAAGTGCATCGTGTACATAGGTACATAAGTGTATTGCTTGGAGTGGCCATTGACTGTGTGATGCGAACATGTTGCAGGGGCGAAAATAGCATCGATTGAGTAGAAAATAGTCAATTAGAAGATTTGGATTTTGCAGATGATATTGCCTTGTTACGTAGAAAAAACCAAGATATGCAAAGAAAAACAGGCAACTTGTCATCTATAGCATCAACAGTTGGACTGCAGATACGCTATGAAAAAACAAATATAATGTAGACACATATGGCAAGTAATGCAGATATCACACTGGAATCTAAAATGATAAAAATAACAGAGCAGTTCACCTATTTAGGTAGCAATTTTGATTGCACAGGAAATGTTAAAAAGAAATTATGATATGAATTGGCAAAGCAACATCAGCTTTTAAAAGTCTAAATAAAATATGGAACTGCAAGTTATATAGTATTAAAACTAAATTACGAATTTTCAATTCAAATGTTGTATCAATCCTAACATAGGCCAGCGAGAGTTGGAAAATGTCTAAAGATATAGAAAACAAGTTGAATGCATTTGAAAATAGATGTCTGCGAAAAATAATGAATATAAAATGGAATGAATTCAGGAGAAGTGATGAAATCAGAGAAATGTCTGGTCAACCACTAGTGACAACTGTTATAAGAAAGAGAAGATGGAGATATGTTCAACGAATATCAAAGCAGGCATTAAAGTGGGATGCAAATGATTCAAGAAAGAGAGGATGTCCTAAGGAGACCATGACACGAACTTTTCTGAGAGAGGCAGGAAATATCCGTCTCAGTTCCATTGAGGAGATTGAGCGAGTTGCCCAGGATAGAGCGGTATAGAGAAATTGCTTTCAGGCCCTATGTAATGTATAACGGTACGAGAGGATTATTTTTTATTATTTCTGTATAAGCTTAGCAGCTCCATTTGTGAATGGAAAAAAATCAATCTGATAATCGGATCGCAATTTCTAAACTTGATTACAGTTTTCCAATCACTGTGTTTGGATCGTACGTGTCTATGCCAAAGTGAAGTGGACGCATGCAGAGCCAACTATAAACTACTGGGCCTTCGGGCTCAGGTAAGAATTATGGGAAATCAGACCCCAACTACACCACGTGACCTCGCATTACAGTATTGGTGTATATAGACGAATTCATTTTTAAATCAGCACAAAATGCTAACTCGAAGTCATATTATGCAACAAGTTAAGTTTAACAATAAGGAATATCAATATTATAAATATTTTTAACAATAAATAACCATAGACTCACCGAATTGAGTAAAATTTCAAAAAAGCGTGCAGTGTTCTATCAAACATCTGTAATTTCCAGATCCCTTTTCTTATCTAGGTCAGGAATACCCGGCCAGTTGTCTGGCCTGTGCTAGAGCCTGACTGTGATGCATGCCACCGCTTACTTTCAAGGACAAGTGAGCCATAAGGATAGATCACTCCTACCTCTGCCAAACAAAGAATCAAATTTCTTACAAATTTACTTTTGTGGTGACGACAATACTCAACCAAACTAACATTTTACTGTAGTTTTTGCAATATCCAATGACTGACCTTCCTCGATCAAAGTTGTTTCAACCAGGTGATCAGCACTCTTTGTCTTGTACTCCCGCACACCTGGTACAAATAAGGTTAGAAAGGTTGTTTCAACCAGGTGATCAGCACTCTTTGTCCTGTACTCCCGCACACCTGGTACAAATAAGGTTAGAAAGGTTGTTTCAACCAGGTGATATGCACTCATTGTCCTGTACTTCCGCCTACCTGGTACAAATAAGGTTAGAAAGGTTGTTTCAATCAGGTGATCAGCACTCATTGTCCTGTACTTCCGCCTACCTGGTACAAATAAGGTTAGAAAGGTTCTTTCAATCAGGTGATCAGCACTCATTGTCCTGTACTTCCGCCTACCTGGTACAAATAAGGTTAGAAAGATCAAGCTGGATGTGCTCAATGTGACAAGCCATTTCTGTCTTGTACAATCAGACAGAATTTCCCTGAGCGCATACATTGAGTTGCTCAGCAGATTCATCCATGCATTACTGGGGTCCACAACAGAAGCTGAGAATAGTAACACTCCTCGCCCGAGTGGTTACCGGGGCCCAAATTTGGGGTGTAAAGAATAGAACTACTGTTACCTGCCATGCATGTCGTAAGAGGCGACTAAGGAGGTTTGGCTGAAATCGGATGCACATGTCCTAAACGTGTAGAAGTCTATGCGTTTAGGGGCCTACCAAACCAATGTGCAACGTATACACGTTCTTGGCAAAGATCAAACATATCACAGAGTGATTAATATTGGTCGTAAAGAACGAACGCAAAGAAGAAGAAGAAGTAACACTCCGACCTACAAGGCATGTCGTAATAAGCGACTAAGATAGGGGCCTAGATAAGCTACCTAGTAAATAAAAAGCGTCGCAGAAATAGGATGTGCTGGCCTACTTGTAGGCGCATAACTGGGACAACGTAAAGTCGCCCTTGGGCTTATATCACATATAAATCACAAAAAGTGACATGTTGTCGATATGGAACGTTCGAAGAAGAAGCTATGAATACACGCATGTCAGTGGCGGCTCATGATCTTTTTTGTTAGTGGGGTCAGACACAATTTTTTGGGAAAATCATAGCTTTGGTCTATGTTATATTTTAATTTATTAAATAATAAATACTCGTTACATATTATTTTTGGTGGGCCCCGGCCCCTCTGGCCCTTAATGACAAGCCGCCACTGACGCATGTACTGTGTGAATTGTTGTGTAATCAGCAACTTCAGAGCAGTGGTTATAAAAAAAATGGAAGTATTTTGGACATAAAAAGAGACACTAAGGGTTGGATAAGACCATTATGGAAGGAAACATCCAGGCAAAGAGGAGAAGAGGAAGACATGGGAGAATTTGAATTCAGTATATAATTGATGATTTGCACATGACGGCTGCAGAGACGGGACATCTGGCCTATAATAATAATAATTCCTCTTGTACCGTTATACGTTACATAGGGCCTGCAAGTAATTTCTCCATACCGCTCTATCCTGGGCAACTCGCTCAATCTCCTCTACAAGTTTCTGTAGCTACTTCAATTTCTTGTGATGAGGTAGCTGGCCTCACGCACAAGTCCTCCTCCTTTTCATCCGGGCTTGGAACCGGCATTGGCAGAGTTACATCTGGCCTATAAGAGAAATAAATTCCAAAGGACTGTTAGGGTGGGACAGTTCTGCTCCAAACAATGTATTTGATAATGAAGAGGTGTTCATTTGTTGTTCATTGTAACGTATATTTGAGAGTTTTATTAGAAACCATAATCAGCTCTCGGTTCAGAAAATTTCTGTGTGGTTACTACAAATATTCTCTCTCGAGACTAGCAGGACCCCTTTTCAGTTTGGAGTATCTGTATCGCTTTACGGACATGTCCATAAGTGCTCCGATCTCCTTCTCAATATCTAATATCTCAAACATCGTCCAGCGACTGACCGTAACAGTTCGAAGTTGACTGATGTGCCTACTCATACGATTGCTACGCTGTTCTTGTTTTTTTTTCGATCCAGAAGCACTTGAGTTTTCAGCTCTTCGGCTCGGTGCTATGAACATCGTAACCCTTCGGTTCGGGGCCACGAACACAGTGAATCTGGGGAACCTGTGGCTTTTTCTGCCAGTCCGCAAAATTGAACCCGCACTCAGAGGGCTAGTCACCCGCAGTCCAACGCGCTACGAACACGCTGGGCAGGCAGGCACGCTGTTTTTTCCTGGCCACTTCAATTTTCAATCCCAGTTCTTTCAATGAAGCAGTTGACGTGGATTGGTTTAAATTAAAACCCATTTGCGGTCACACGATATGAAGACGTTCAGAATGTTAGATCTATCCAATGGCTGACTCCCTGCAGTGGCGGTTCGTGCTCATTTTTGTTGGTGGGGCCATACACAAATTTTCTGAAAAATCATGGTTTTGTGTTAGGTTATATTTTAATTTATAAAGTAATAAGTACACGTTACACTTTATTTTTGGCGGGGCCTACACCCAATGGCCCTTAATGACGAGCCGCCACTGGCCCCTTGATATGGTAGCAGAGACAGCCAGCCTGTCTACTCTCTCATTGTCAACGAAACTCATGTGCCCCGGAATAAAGATAAGTGTTATTCTACAGATTGTTGACGCTTGTAGTGATTCAGTCCATTGCCTGAGCACCGAACCAGCCTCCGCTTTACGGATCATACTCAATAAATCATTCTGAATGCTGATTTATGAGCCTATTTATATACATGATGTGCTGGTTTTTGCTGGCCACTCCATCTTCAACCTAAACTTTTGCAATCTAACAGTTAACGGGAATTGGTTTAAATGAAAATGCGGCCACACTTTGTAATGGCGTTCAGAATGTCAGTTATATCCATTGGCTGGCCCCCGCAGATTTTCTAAGTTATTGTAACAACTGGTTAAATCGAGGGTACACGATACAGAGAGAGAAAATTTTGGATATCCCGACTTCATGGCACGGTATAGCGTCAACATCTGAGTTGATAGCAAACACCAAAGATAGAGATTTGGGGAGATCCATGATCTCTTATCAGAAGAAGTGATGAAATCAGAGACATGTCTGGTCAATCACTAGTGACAACTGTTATAAGAAAGAGAAGGAGATATGTTGGGCACACCTTGAGGAGAAATGATCAACGAATATCAAAGCAGGCATTGAAGTGGGATGCAAAGGGTTCAAGAAAGAGAGGTCGTCCTAAAGAGACCCTGAAACGAACTTTGCTGAGAGAGGCAGGAAATATCGGTCTCAGTTCCATGGAGGAGATTGAGCGAATTGCCTAGGATAGAGCGATATGGAGAAATTACTTGCAGGCCCGATGTAACGTATAACGGTACAAGAGGAATTATTATTATTATTATTTTATGATCGCTTATGCCAGCCGGCACGGCACCTGATGGTGATGATGACCAAATTAATTACAATATAGATGAGACTGCAGTAAAACTATTTGATTGGCGAAACACGTAATAACAAAGTACTGTAGTTTTACAAATTACAAAAACAATGACAATATATAGCAACGTTTCGATCAACAAGGTCTTTATCATTAGAAACATTTGAATGTCTCCGTATGTAGTCGTCTATGTGCTAGTGGTTTTTTTAGTTCGTCACTACAGTTGTTCGTTTGCTTGATAAAGGCTTTGTTGGTCGAAACGTTGCTGTATATTGTCATTGTTTTTGTAATTGGATCTCTGGGACTTCATTTACTGGGGCAGTTGTTGTGTCTGACTCTCAGTCGATGCTTCACAAGATCCAGAAGGGCAAGTTTCGGTATGAGTGGAGGTCGTCTATAGAAGTTTCTAACCTCCAGCGGCTTACGTGGATATACTGTTCTGGGCATGCGGGTGTTTACGGTAATGAGAGAGCAGACAGGCTTGCATCAACAGCATCGATTGTTGGGGAGTTGAAGATGGATAAGGGGATATTCTTCGGTCTCTTCGCGACTGTCTGTTGGATGACACAAAAATCGATGTTGAATCGATCAAGCGATTTAGGCAGTTTGGAGTTACCCGTTGTTCAAGTCGAACTGGATGCCTTAGAGACAGTGAGAGGTCTTGTTAATCAGCGAGCCACAGGAACCATCAGTATGCATACGCTTCGATATCTGTTGGGGAAGACTGAGCACCTATGGGTCTGCCCGAAGTGCAATGACATCAGTTTAGTAACCAATAACTAATAACCAGTAATTTGTAAAACTACAGTACTTTGGATCCCGATGAAGAATGGATACCAGTGCCAACAGGAATCGCTACATCCTTTTCTGTATGCATCGAACTTGATAAAGAATGCAGGCAACACAACCCACTTGTCGTGGAGGCAGAGGTTCAGGCATTCATTTCTGAGAACGCATCTGAGCATGATGTAATATTTATACGGATGGTTCGGTGATTCGACATGTGCGGAGCTCATGGGCTTTCACTGCTCAGGTCGGAGGTGATGTTGTGAAGGAAGACAGTGGTGGTTTTGCCGTGACTACGAGCAGTCTCACTATGGAAATCATGGCGGTTACCAAAGCGATGATTTGGCTAGAATCACAGACTTTTATCCATGCATGTTTTCTCAGTGACTCAATGAGTATGCTCAGGAAGATTGAAACAGGATGGGCTAGGAGACATTGGATAGAATCGCTGGGGAGGTCTAAGCTGACAAAGATCAGTTTTATTTTTGTGCCAGGGCATGCAGGTGTAATGGGAATGAACATGCGGATAGGCTTGCAGGTATGGCTGCTGTCCAAAGCGGGCGAGCAAAGGACCAGGCTGATATTATAAATTCCTTAAGGGAGAGAGGCGTGTACATGATTCACGTAATAGCGGTGAATCCACAACACTAACCAGACTGCAAGAACTCAAAGTTAAGTGTGGTGTAGCTCGACAAGAACGCTATGCTGGCAGACAAAGAAGAATTGTAAACCAACAAAGAACCGGTGTCGTTAGTCGCCACACCTGATGGACATACTGAGGAAAGATCGGAGCACGTATGGACTAATTTATTCGACGTGCAGTGATGGTGATCCGACGACTAAACTAAACTAAACTAAACTTTGTGATTACGTGTTTCGCCAAATTAATTACAAGAAACTCTATTAATAGACTTTTAAAAAACACGTTCACTTATGGTTCACATTAGTTCCTTATTGAATCACTGACAGTGAATTATCTAAAGACGACATAGTCACAAGCGCGATGAATGTTTTTACCAAAACCGTTGTTGAATATATGTTAAATATACGTTTAGCTAACCAAGTAGGCGGTGAGCATAGTTTGAATTAGTTAGTTTTTTTTCCTTCGTTATTCTTCAGTCAACCATAAGATCATGTAACCAAAACCTTCAATGAAGTCTATATTGTTCACTTCTGTGTATCTATAGAATTGAGGCTCGGTCTGATATCCGAGTAAACCATTTTTCTACTTCTCTACAGAGTCGACATTCGTAAGCTAGTGTTCAGGGCTGCGCCCTGCTATGATACAGAGGGCGGCCACATCAGGCGGAACTGAAAAGTGATGGCATAAGCAACGAAATCAAAATATAATTTGTATGCTGTTATTGTATTCCATTCTCATTAAATGTCCGAACCACTGCGTTTGTTATGCAGCAATGTATTCGGTGCATGAAGTTATGCCTATCTGATGTTCTCGTTTCGAAAGATATTTTTCCTGATGACCCTCACCGCATTTCTCAAGCGTTTTATTTCACACGTGGTGAGCTTTCGGTGGCGTGTTGCTGTTAGGGACCAACGGGTGATATCTGCATTAAAGAACCTCAGCGGTGCGGAAAGCTGAATCACATGTTAGACAATCTATTGATGTGAAATGTATATTTACTTTTAGTCCTACGCAAACAGTGAGACTGGAAAGAATTCAGAATGAGGCTATGCGCATCATTCTGGGATGCACCAAAGAAAAACCAGTAGTGTCAATGAGATTCCTTCTTGACCTCCCCACTATTGCTAACAGAATTGAAACTTGGAGGGTTCGATCATATCTAAGAATCAACGCAAACAAGCAAGATCCTCTCCATGAAGAACTCATTAAGGAAAAAGGGTGTAGACTCAAGATCATGGGCGAGTCAGGTGGAAGATACTCTTAGGAAAATATGTGATCCTTCTGGAATTGAAACAGGAAAGGAATGGATTGCTGTGCCACCTCAATTTCAGACTGCTTTCACCGTTATTACATCAATTAAGAAAAACTGCGAACAAAATAATATATCACTGCTAAACGTGGAGGTGGATGCCCTCTTGAATGACATCATCAATGATACAGATGTGGTTAGTTACACCGATGGTTCAGTCATTCGCCAACAACGCTGTGCGTGGGCATTTTCAACACGTTCAGGAGGAAAAATAATAAGAAAGGCCAGTGGGGCCTACGCAACAACCACATGTATTTTGACAATGGAGGTTCAGGTGGTTACAGAGGCGGTGAAATGGTTGGCATCTCACAACTACTCTCGTGTTTTCACACTCAGTGACTCCATGAGCATGATTCGTAAAGTCGAATCAGGAATGGTGAGACGCACCTGGGTGGAGGTACTGGTACAGACAATGATCAGAGAAATCACCTTCATTTTGTCCCTGGACACGCAGGAGTTAGGGGTAATGAACGAGCTGATAGATTGGCTGGCTTGGCTACAATATCAGAGGAGTTGCAATGGACCGAAATGACATTCTTCACGCATTGAGAGAGTCTTTCCGAACAGAGGAGTTTCGGGGCTGTGAATCCCATTCGCTGACCAGATTGAGAGAGATGGATGTCCATATTGGTGCCACCAGAATAGAACGACATACTAAATGTGCAAGGAAATTGCTTAATCATCATCGAACTGGCGTGTTGGACCGCTGGACGCTAATGGATTTGCGGAGGCGGAGATTGGAGCACCTATGGACATGTCCGGAGTGCTATGATGATAGTCCTAATATAACTGATAACTGATATCTTTACGTTTCATGCATTTAAGTAAATATGTACGAGTACTTCCTTCAATTTTGCTTCCATCATATTATGTTCTTTTCTTGTGTGTAATATCGACCGCTAATGTATTGCCAGGGCCCGCTAGGAAGAAAAAAAGTAACACTGTGACCTACAAGGCATGTCGTAAGAGGTGACTACGGTAGGGGCCTAGGGAAGCTACCTAGTAAATAAAAAACGTCGCAGAAATCGAATGTGCTGTCCTACTTGTAGGTGCATAACAGCCACAACGTAAAATCGTTCTTAGGCTCAG
This sequence comes from Arion vulgaris, assembly GCA_020796225.1. Classification (NCBI taxonomy): domain Eukaryota; kingdom Metazoa; phylum Mollusca; class Gastropoda; order Stylommatophora; family Arionidae; genus Arion; species Arion vulgaris. The sequence goes on from CM036768.1 coordinate 10,525,955, forward strand.
ATCACATAAAAATCACACTGAGGGGTTAACAAGTGGTCGATATGGAGCATTCAAAGAAAGAAGAAGTGTGTGATGTCTGCAAGAGTATGCGTTCTTCTAGTCTTACTGTTGGAGTGCGATCTGCTTGATTTCTTAATGGTGTCAGAATCCTGTCAAAATAGTAGAACTGTAAAAATAGTAGAATCCTGTAAAAATAGTAAAAACCTGTCAAAATAGTAGAATCCTGTAAAAATAGTAAAAACCTGTCAAAATAGTAGAATCCTGTAAAAATAGTAGAATCCTGTCAAAATAGTAGAACTGTAAAAATAGCAAAATCCTGTCAACTAGTCAGAATCCTGTAAAAATAAAATCTTGTCAAAATAGAATCCTGTCAAAATAGTAGAATCCTGTAAAAATAGTAGAATCCTGTCAAAATAGTAGAATCCTGTCAAAATAGTAGAATCCTGTCAAAATAGTAACATCCTGTCAAAATAGTAACATCCTGTCAAAATAGCAAAATATTGTCAAAATAGTAACATCCTGTCAAAATAGTAACATCCTGTCAAAATAGTAGAATCCTGTAAAAATAGTAGAATCCTGTCAAAATAGTAGAATCCTGTCAAAATAGTAGAATCCTGTCAAAATAGTAACATCCTGTCAAAATAGTAACATCCTGTCAAAATAGCAAAATATTGTCAAAATAGTAACATCCTGTCAAAATAGTAACATCCTGTCAAAATAGTAACATCCTGTCAAAATAGTAACATCTTGTCAAAATAGTAACATCTTGTCAAAATATTAACATCTTGTCAAAATAGTAACATCTTGTCAAAATAGTAACATCCTGTCAAAATAGTAGAATCCTGTAAAAATAGTAACATCTTGACAAAATAGTAACATCCTGTAAAAATAGTAGAATCCTGTAAAAAATAATAGTAACATCTTGTCAAAATAGTAACATCCTGTCAAAATAGTAACATCCTGTCAAAATAGTAACATCCTGTCAAAATAGTAACATCTTGTCAAAATAGTAACATCTTGTCAAAATAGTAACATCTTGTCAAAATAGTAACATCTTGTCAAAATAGTAACATCTTGTCAAAATAGTAACATTCTGTCAAAATAGTAGAATCCTGTAAAAAATAGTAACATCTTGTCAAAATAGTAACATCCTGTCAAAATAGTAACATCCTGTCAAAATAGTAACATCTTGTCAATAGTAACATCTTGTCAAAATAGTAACATCCTGTCAAAATAGTAACATCCTGTCAAAATAGTAACATCTTGTCAAAATAGTAACATCTTGTCAAAATAGTAACATCCTGTCAAAATAGTAACATCCTGTCAAAATAGCAAAATATTGTCAAAATAGTAACATCTTGTCAAAATAGTAACATCCTGTCAAAATAGTAACATCTTGTCAAAATAGTAACATCCTGTCAAAATAATAGAATCCTGTAAAAAATAGTAACATCTTTTCAAAATAGTAACATCCTGTCAAAATAGTAGAATCCTGTAAAAAATAGTAACATCTTGTCAAAATAGTAACATCCTGTCAAAATAGTAACATCCTGTCAAAATAGTAACATCTTGTCAAAATAGTAACATCTTGTCAAAATAGTAACATCCTGTCAAAATAGTAGAATCCTGTAAAAATAGTAACATCTTGTCAAAATAGTAACATCCTGTCAAAATAGTAACATCCTGTCAAAATAGTAACATCTTGTCAAAATAGTAACATCTTGTCAAAATAGTAAAATATTGTCAAAATAGTAACATCCTGTCAAAATAGCAAAATATTGTCAAAATAGTAACATCTTGTCAAAATAGTAACATCCTGTCAAAATAGTAACACCTTGTCAAAATAGTAACATCCTGTCAAAATGGTAGAATCCTGTAAAAAATAGTAACATCTTGTCAAAATAGTAACATCCTGTCAAAATAGTAACATCCTGTCAAAATAGTAACATCTTGTCAAAATAGTAACATCCTGTCAAAATATTAACATCTTGTCAAAATAGTAACATCTTGTCAAAATAGTAACATCCTGTCAAAATAGTAGAATTCTGTCAACAATAAAAATAACTATCACCCAACCACTAGAGCAGCGCAAGATAAAAACAGAAAACCACAACATTTGGAAACAACCTGGTAACAGTGTGACAACAAAAGAAGAAGAAGAAGAAACAAAATAATGCCCGTCCTTTCTATTATGGTAAACATGTGATGTACTTGACCTCTGTGGTGTATATGTCTCTCGTTACAAAAGTCCTCGGTTCGTTCCCGACGAGGAGCGATCGAGATTTTTTTCCATAGATCTCTGATCTCAATTTAGGTGACATCAATTTCCTAATTCTATCGGAGACGGACGATAAAACGTAGGTCCCGTATTCAAGTTGAGCACGTAAAATAACCCATGGTAGTTGAAAATTAATAAGAGTAGACCATATATATGCTGCCCTTCAGTGGCGGATCGTGATCATTTTTGTTGGTGAGGGCCAGACACAAATTTTCTGAAAAATTATGGTGTGGGGTTGTTATGTTTTAATTTATAAAATATTAAATACACGTTACACATTATTTTTGGTGGGGCCTTCAATTCCTCTTCTTCTAACCAGGGCTACGAGTTTTCACTCTTGAGCAAACACAAGCTCACGTTCCATGCACTAGCCATACGGCCATTCAATTCCTCAAGCTCACGTTCCACTTGTCCTGCACCGCCCTATTAAAATACTACAGGTAAAAAGCATTACTACAGGTAGTAACGACTGTGGGTTTTTTTTTAAATAACAAATTTAATAAGCGCCGAAAACAATATATCTTGACGATAATGTTGTTTCTTTCTTGCAGGTCCGCTTATGCATTACATATATTTCTGCTTCGACTGACGCAAGCAGCTGGTCTAAACAATGGTGGATTCAAAATATATATACAGTATCTTTGCTTTAAATTTCGTTAAAAGAACACACGTTCTTTGCTCACTCATGCTTGCATGCTTTTGTAGTATCATGTATGTAAGCATTTATTGTACGTTTAATGTGAAAATGCCTTCGAAGTCGTATTCAGAAGTGCCATCAAACAGAACTAGAAACAGATGGACAAGAACAACAGATGCACTTGAAGAATGTATAGAGGATCAATGGAATGTAAACGAGTATTACAAAAATAGAAATATATCATGTAAAACATCGAAACTGTTAATATTTAACGACACACATGATGTTAACGGATCGGTTGGAGTTTCAGTGTCTGTTCGACACTTTCGGTGTTCAAAGCATCCAGTACCTTCTTCATTGTATCTACCTAAAACCGGACTTGCTTCTTTTCCTGGCTCTGGTAATACGTGGGTACGCCATCTTCTGCAGCAAATGACAGGTGAGTGTAGCAAGTATCTCTAGTCTATATCTATCTTGTCCGATTATTTGGAAGAACAAAAAATTGCATTCTTAACTCATTCTGTAGTAATTGCCGCAAGGTGCGCCGCGATTGTCTATTAAAATAAGACAACTGCCGCACATTTTGCCAAGCATTGTTTCAGTTAAAATGAGTGCTAAATTTACATCAACGCATTTTGAGCAAATTCCAGTTGGTTTTATATCCTCAGCAAAGCTATCTATTTCTACATCGTGGTGCCATTGAGCGTTTACAAAAAATAAATTGTTAATTTGATGAAATTTGTATTCATGAAATGAAAATATGAACAAAAACTAACTAGGTTACCCCTCTTTTCTTAATTCAGTAGGGAATGTGTTATTTTTTATTTTTATTTAATCAAATTGTGCTTGGTTTTACTTGAGAGGCGCTCTGTTTTTGAAGGTGTATAATGTGATTAGAGAAGAGTCTGGACGAATGGATAAGAGCGGTGGCTCCCATTCGAGAGACCCGGTTCCATCCCGGTAAGGTCAAGGAGTTTTTTCGGTAGGAGCATAAATAAAACGTCCCCAACTTGAACAGTTTGGTATGTTTTCTCGCGGTGACTGCACAAGCCACGCGACCACTAAATTCATTAAGATGTACAGACAATATGACATACAGACAATGTGACATATGGACAATAGGATGTACAGACAAGATGACGTACAGACAAGATGACATATACTCTTATATGTTAAGATGTTTATATACTCGTAATGCTCAACAGCGATTGTACATTTTAATCTATTCAAGGAAAGTTATGTACTTGTTCATCTCTTCAGTGGCGATTATTTGCTGTTCAGTTTACTTATTAGTTTGCGTAGTATTTGCTGCTTTAGTTTTACTTATTAGCGATTATTTGCTGTTTAGTTTACTTATTAGCGATTATTTGCTGTTTAGTTTACTTATTAGCGATTATTTGCTGTTTAGAGCATTTGCTGTTTAGAGCATTTAATATAGCGATATGTGCTGTTTAGTCTACTTATTGATGCGATATGTGCTGTTTAGCGTATTTAATAGCGATTATGTGCTGTTTAGCGTATTTAATAGCGATTATGTGCTGTTTAGTCTATTTAATAGCGAGTATTGCTGTTTAGTCTACTTAATAGCGAGTATTGCTGTTTAGCGTATTTAATAGCGAGTATATGCTGTTTAGTCTACTTAATAGCGAGTGTGTGCTGTTTAGCGTATTTAATAGCGATTATGTGCTGTTTGTGATGCTGACCACATCACCCATCGTGTTCCGACGGTCAATGAAAAATACAGGCCTAACACTGTGTTGACCTATATACCACGAGGTATGAAAGGGTTCCTATGTGCTGTTTAGTCTATTTAATAGCGAGTATTGCTGTTTAATCTATTTAATAGCGAGTACGTGATGTTTAGAGTATTTAATAGCGAGTATGTGATGTTTAGTCTATTTAATAGCGAGTATGGGCTGTTTAGTAGACTTAATAGCGAGTACGTGATGTTTAGTATTTAATAGCGAGTATGTGATGTTTAGTCAACTTAATAGCGAGTACGTGCTGTTTAGAGTATTTAATATCGATTATGTGCTGTTTAGCGTAAGCTTATTTAAAAGCGGTTATGTGCTGTTTAGTGTCTTTAATATCGATTGTGGGTTGGAAAAGATGGCCATGGATAGGTGAGCTTGGAAGGCCTTGGCTGCGGACCTATGCCTTCCTGGGGGCGAAGGGTGAAGAAGAAGAATGTGCTGTTTAGCTGCTTTAATAGCTATTATGTGCTGTTTAGTCTTCTTAATGACGCTTATGTGCTCTTTAGTCTCCTCAAGGGCGAATGTGTACATTTATCTGTTTAAGGTATCCGGACTGGAGCCATATACTTCGCCCCTGAACTTCATAACAAAGGTTTCCCAGGAGAAGGTCAAGAACAGAATGTCATCGCAATTAAGACTCACTTAACAGCGGTTGATAATAGCAGAATTGGTGAGTTCTTCGAATGTTGTTACATTTCTGTTGTTCTTTTCAACTTTGTTTCTCTCTTTGTTTAACTAAAAGGGTATATTTCTGTACGAGTGGTTGTCTATAGAAGTTTCTAACCTCCAGAGGCTTATGTGGATCTACTCTCCAAGGCGTGCGGGTGTTTGTGGCAATGAGAAATCGGACAGGCTTGCATCAACAGCCTCGATTGTTGGGGAGTTGAAGATGGATAAGGTGGATGTTCTTCGGTCTCTTCGCGACTTGCCTGTTGGATGAAAACACTAAAATAAATACATATTTTTTTTTTTTTTTTTCCGATCCAGAAGCACTTGAGCTATTCAGCTCTTCAGCTCGGTGCCATGGACATCGTAACCCTTTGGTTCGGTGACACGAACACCGTAAATCTGGGGAATCTGTGGCTTTTTCTGCCATCCCGCGGAATTGAACCCGCACACACAGAGGGATAGTCACCCGTAGTCCAACGTGCTACGAACACGCTGGGCAGACGGGCAAAATAAATATATATATATATATATATATATATATATATATCATTTGTCTCTTTGTCTCAAGAAACAATAGATTTTGCGTCACGTAGTTTGATCTGTGCTGAATCGCATCGTCTGTTGTGGCTGTAATTGCCTTGCCACATTTTCTTCAGATGAAACTGAATACTGAAGCCTATACAGAAGATGGACTATCTTCCGCCTGCACTATTTTTTGCCTCCATATATGATGGCGTTTCTTTTCTTTTCGAGCCATCCCTATGTCTGCTGATGCTGCTCGGGATCTCCGCAGTGTGTGTCCTGCCTATCGCCGAAATCTACCCCTTTATCTCTGGTTCAAAGAAAGAACAACAAAATTACTACCTACATTTTTAAAATTGTTTTTTCATGTTGAAGAAACATTTTCTATTTAAAACATTTTGTGTTTTATTGTTTCTTATACGTATTTGTTTTACCTTTTTAACGTATTAAACACATTGATATCATTAATCACATATATGTTGTATGCTGTTGTATCAATCCTAACATATGCTAGCGAGAGTTGGAAAATGACTAAAGATATAGAAAGAAAGTTGAATGCATTTGAAAATAGATGTCTGCGAAAAATAATGAATGGAACGAATTCAGGAGAAGGGATGAAATCAGAGACATGTCTGGTCAACCACTAGTGACAACTGTTATAAGAAAGAGAAGATGGAGATATGTTGGGCACACCTTGAGGAGAAATGATCAACGAATATCAAAGCAGGAATTGAAGTGGGATGCAAAGGGTTCAAGAAAGAGAGGTCGACCTAAGGAGACCCTGAAACGAACTTTGCTGAGAGAGGCAGGAAATATCGGTCTCAGTTCCATGGAGGAGATTGAGCGAGTTGCCCAGGATAGAGCGGTATGGAGAAATTACTTGCAGGCCCTATGTAACGTATAACGGTACGAGAGGAATTATTATGTTGTATGCAAGTTTTCTTATGTAATGCTACTCGTTTTTACAGTTGATTTTCAGCGTCAAATTCTTCTGCTTCGAAATCCATTTGACGCCATTGCTTCCGAATATAAACGAGCAGTCCTAAAAGCTGGCCATAATAAGCATGTGAATATTTCTATGAATGAAGGTAGGATATCATACATTTCTTGACACGATTTATATCATAGCAATCTTTTTCACACATTCAGATAGTCTGCTATCTTGACAGATCGGGAAGAAAAACGATTTATTCTTATTGCCTATCGTCTTAACTCTTAGTGAACACACAATGAAACACGTTTTTTGTGTGCGCTATTTTCGGAACGATATTTGTAATGTAGGGTGCTTTAGTAAGGTTGCCATACGTCCCCATTTTTGTGGACACGTCCTAATTTCATAAGTAAATCTAAACGTCTACAAACAATTTCGGAAATTCATAGATTTGTCCCGAATAGTGTCTACGCAGAATGCTGGGAGAATCAAGAACGTTTCGACCAACAAGGCCTTTATCAAGCAAACGAACAAACAGGAGTTAACTCCTGTTTGTTCGTTTGCCTGATAAAGGCCTTGTTGTCGAAACGTTGCTGTATTTTGTCATTGTTTTTGTAATTTGTAAAACTACAGTACTTTGTAATTACGTGTTTTGCCAATCAAATAGTTTTACTGCAGTTCCATATATATATACTGAGAATCAAGAAGTTGAGAAGAAATGAAGACATCAGGAAAAAAAGTGAGTACACAATCAGTACTAGACTTCATCAAGAAACAACAAATTAAATGATTCTGCCACGTAAGCAGATTACCAACAGACAGTGCACCTCAAAGAGCAATGCTGCTCCGATACAATGGGTACAAAGCAAAACGCCGGCCACGCAAAAGATGGACATCAGAAATAACAGAGGCGACGAAAGACACTATCTACGAAGCGCACACAAGGGCCCGTTTTAGAAATCTTTTCTTGACCTGACGCTGTGAGGCAAATAGGATTGGAGAACAGAAGAAGTCCCCAATTTTTTTAAGCCAAGACAAAATTAGCACTCTGTCAGCGACATCATGTGATAACTACGCTGTAACTGCGTAAAATGTGATATTCTAACTTGGCACTCGAAACAGCATCTACAGTCTTTGTAAAACGACTAAATGTGGATATAATAACTGATAACTGAAAATAATGACAGAACAAATGCAACTTTTGATCAAATAGGACAAACTATGACAAAACAATTGTAGTCACTAACGTTGCAGAACAAATTATCGCAAAACAACGATAACCACTAAACAAACTATGATAGATAAAACAGCCGCAACCATTTACAACAGTGACAAAACAACTTTCATAACAATTACAACATAGTGTCAACCATTCATAACAATGACAAAACAGTTTCAACTATTCATTATATTTGACAAACTCTATTATTCAATTGTAATAATAACTCTACATAAAGTTAATTGCATATCCTTTACAGGACTTTGTGAATCAACCCCAGCTGTTTAACGCTGTTTGTGATTTTTCTAGGCATGATTAACGTTCAATAGTTTGCCATTACTGTGATTGATGGCTACGTCCTGTGCCACGATTTTCATTTCAGTTTGCCATTGCTTTCTGAACGGGTAGTGCCATCGTTCTTTTGTAAAATCCACGCTAACAATTTGCAACCAAACTGTCCACAGCGTGATTCGAACTCAGAACGTCTGGGTTAATAGACCGAGTCACTATCCTCTAAGCCACAGACGCCACCAACTCTATATAAACAGCTTACAAATTCATATTAAAAACATACACCAGTGGCGGCTCGTGATCAATTTTGTTGGTGGGGCCAGACAAATATTTTCGAGAAAATCATGGTTTCGGTTAGGATATATTTTAATGTATAAAATAATAAATACACGTTACACCTTATTTTTGGTTGGGCCCGGTCCCACTGGCATCTAATGACGAGCCGCCACTGACATACACCATAGACAATGATATACACATTATTACGTTATGACAAAAATTGACAAATAATGCATTCTGACATGTTTACTGTATCCTTATTATTATAATTTTACAGAATGGCAGAGATTCCTGGAAATCAACATTCGGAATTGGTCCTATTTTGTTCGAGTGGCTCTGAGCTTCCCCAACGCTCAGCTTGTCGTTATCTATGAAGACTTAAGGATGTGCCTCCTGCGAGAATTATTGAACATGGCAGATTTCCTCAGAACTTCAACATTTAACAAATTTTCTGTGTGTTGCGCGTTGACCTACAGCCGAGGTAGAAACTATAGGAACCAACCACGCGCCCCCTCGTCGAGCATGTATTCAAAGCAGCATATAGAGGACTTGAACGACATGATCTTGACATTGTCAGAAGATATCGCAGTGGATTTCCCAGTATTAGCACAGAGACTATTAAACTACAGACAAAATATTGAAGAGTGATGCACTGTAACTCAACCAGTACTAACTGCTGTAGATGCACCAAGATTGCTTATTAAAATAACCAGCTGCTGCACGCTGCGCCAAGCATTGTTTAATGTCAAATTAGTGCTAAATTTGCATCAACGCATTGTGAGCAAATCTCCTTATTCAGCGATATCTGGTCATGCGCTTAGTTTACGTTGGACCCACAACTGGGCAGTCAGCTTCAAGTCTGTCAAGTTCCCCTGAAGCATAGTTGTTGTTTTTTCTTGTTTTTCTTCTAGACTCAGATTGCTCCTCTGCACGGAAATTTTTTTTTTTTTTTTTTTTTTTTTTTTTTTAAGTGTTTATTTCCACTTTGTACATAACAATATCAGCAATTTCATGTTTGACAAATATTTGTGAACTAAAGTGAAATGCCCGTGAGATACAAATATGAGATGTTGGGCTTTATGGTGATTGTGTAATGAAGGTGATGATGATAAATATGATACATTGATACATACATTTAAAATATGATATATACATTTAAAATATGATACATTGATACATACATTTAAAATATGATATATACATTTAAAATATGATACATTGATACATACATTTAAAATATGATATATACATTTAAAATATGATACATTGATACATACATTTAAAAATATGATATATTGATACATACATTTAAAATATGATATATTGATACATACATTTAAAATATGATATATTGATACATACATTTAAAATATGATATATTGTAACTAAAATGAAATGTAATACATAAAATAGATTTGCATTTATGATGATTGTATAATGAATTTGAAAATATGATATATTGATACATACATTTAAAATATGATATATTGATACATACATTTAAAATATGATACATTGATACATACATTTAATGATACAAAATTTAAAATATGATACATATACATTTTAAAATATGATACATACATTTAAAATATGATATATTGATACATACATTTAAAATATGATACATTGTAATACATATGATACATACATTTAAAATATGATACATTGATACATACATTTAAAATATGATACATTGATACATACATTTAAAATATGATATATTGATACATACATTTAAAATATGATATATTGATACATACATTTAAAAAATACGTTTTTAAAGAAAATACAGGAAAATATAATAGAAAGTATGACATTTGCATTTTCAAAATTGCTTTCCCACGGACATGCTCTTGGTGGCACTTCCCATCTGAGCTCGGCGGCCAGAGACAACAAAGTCCGGACATGCTCTTGGTGGCACTTCCCATCTGAGTTCGGTGGCCAGAAACAACAAAGTCCGACATGAGTAAAAACACCGTGTAGTCTGTTCTTTTGTCACTCGGCTTGAGACGTAGACAAGTCTCTACTCGACTCGATCCTTATTTTGTTTAGGAGGGAAGGGAAGAGAAGAAACAATATTACCAGATCCTTTGTTAGTTTTCACACCTGACGTTTGGACTTGTGCTGGTGCGAATATGTCACAATATGACACTTTCACCATACCTTGGATGAGTATACAAGGGATTTCATCCTATATTGGATTTGGATACAAGGTATTTCAACATGCATTTTAACATACATTTCAACATACATTTTAATATATATTTCTCCATACATTTCTCCATACAATTAACTAATTTCAATACATTTCAACATAATAAAGGCATGTATTTTATGGTAAAGTATTGTATGGAAACTGACTAAAGTTATAGAAAACAAGTTGAATGCATTTGAAAATAGATGTCTGCGAAAAATAATGAATATAAAATGGAACGAATTCAGGAGAAGTGATGAAATCAGAGACATGTCTGGTCAACCACTAGTGACAAATGTTATAAGAAAGAGAAGATGGAGATATGTTGGGCACACCTTGAGGAGAAATGATCAAAGAATATCAAAGCAGGCATTGAAGTGGGATGCAAAGGGTTCAAGAAAGAGAGGTCGACCTAAGGAGACCCTAAAACGAACTTTGCTGAGAGAGGCAGGAAATATCGGTCTCAGTTCCATGGAGGAGATTGAGCGAGTTGCTCAGGATAGAGCGGTATGGAGAAATTACTTGCAGGCCCTATGTAACGTATAACGGTACGAGAGGAATTATTATTATTATTTAGTTTTAGGTTGACCTAAGGAGACCCTAAAACGAACTTTGCTGAGAGAGGCAGGAAATATCGGTCTTAGTTCCATGAAGGAGATTGAGCGAGTTGCTCAGGATAGAGCGGTATGGAGAAATTACTTGCAGGCCCGATGTAACGTATAACGGTACGAGAGGAATTATTATTATTTTATGGTACTGAACGTATGTCCACTTAAATAGCAGCACTATTTTTTAACTTTTTTTTTTCTTTCTCTCTTCTTTCTTCTTTTTTCGGAAATTGTGCGGTTTTAGCACATACAAGACGACTTCATGAAATACACAAAGAAACTGTCTCAACCTGACAAAGACAAACTATAGTCCGTTCAACTTGTCATGCCCACAGATAAAAATTTGTATCTTTGTAACCATTTGATGAAATAACTTGAAAACTTGCATGTGAACTACACATGTTCCTGACGCTACAAAACATTTTGTGAGCAGTTTACATATCTTGGTAGCGTACTGACACTAAATGGTGGCACAGAGGAAGATATAAAATCACGTCTAAGTAAGGCCAGAACCGCTTTTGCCAGAATGAAACCAGTATGGAAGTCCAAAATCTACAATAGGACCACAAAGCTTAAACTCTATAAAAGCATTGTTTTGCCAGTTTTGCTCTACGGATCGGAGTGTTGGAGGATGACCAAAGGAGATACTAGCAGGCTGTCAGTTTTCCACCACTCTTGTCTTCGCAGAATCTTGGGAATCTTTGGCCAGTAAAAATATCCAATAACCAACTACTCCAAGACACAAGACAAAAGGCAATGAATGACATACTCAAAAGAGAAGATGGAAATGGCTCGGACATGTTATGAGAATGAGACAAGAAATGCCTGCAAGGATAGCCCTCACTTGGACACCAGAGGGAAAGAGAAAGAAAGGCAGACCACGGACAACATGGAGGCGCATGATGGAAGAGGAACTGGACACCGCATCTCTGACGTGGGGCTCTGCGCTGAAGGTTGCACGGGACAGGAGAGCATGGAAAGTCCTTTCTGAAGCCCCATGTGTCACTAGGCATGACGGGATTAAGTAAGTAAAGTTGCATGTGAACTACACATGTTCCCGACGCTACAAAACATTTTTGCCATTCAAACAATCATACCATCTAGAAGTTTCCTTCTTTGTGCTATATATTTAACGCCTTTGTTGGTATGGTTGAAGAAAACTCATGTTTACAGCAATTTAATACATTGATGACAAAAATAGCAACATTCAGGGCGAAATTCACGGTTTTTGAAAAGTTCTTGCATTTTTCGGCCTCCATAACGACTCGGGCTTGAACTTGGGAAAGAATTGACGTCATTAGTGCGAGACGGACATTTAGTTAAAGGCGTATATCGAAATTAGTGTGAAGTTATTTTGTAATATTGTTGACTTCTATATTGTTGACAGTCATTTATTTAACATACATAATGAGTTTGAAGTGCAAATTTATTACAATGCAAGCGCATTTCCGACATTATTTAAAAAACCACAATAATACAACTATGTCTACATTTTTGTTTTATTTCATGACACCATTGCAGTATCAACATTGGCCCCCATGTATGAGCTGGGATAATACGCCTTTGAATGAGACTTGACATCAAATGTCATATGTGAGCGTTTACTGTAAAAACTAAAATGCTGTATCAGACTTGCCAAATATGCCGCCAACATCAAAGGAAACCGTTATATTACAAAATCCAGGTTTCTATAGCAATTTCTTCCATCAGAAATTTGCGTCGGTATAATTCTAAGATTGGGTGCAAAGTTTCGCTACTGTGAAATAGATGGTTTTGCTGCAATTCGCATTGGACTGTGGGTATGAGTTGTTGAACGGACTATAGAAACAGAACTGACACTAAACGACATAACGCAAGCAGTCAACACAATGCATAAGAACAAATCACCAGGTCCAGACGGACTCACAGTAGAATTCTATCAGCACTTCTTTCCTATCTTGGGTCCTCTCCTACTGAGAGTTTACACAGACTCCTTTGAAGAGAAGGAACTACCTCTCAGCATGAATCTATCATACATCACTCTCATTCCTAAGACAACTCTGACAAAACACAACTGAAAAACTACCGACCAATATCATTATTAAACGTAGACTACAAAATATTGACAAAAACTCTGACAAATAAACTGAAACCATTCATGTCAACACTTGTGCATGAAGATCAACAGTGCAGTGTACAAGGTAGAAACATACACCAGCATACACACTTCATTAGAGATATCATCACCTACACACACCAGAAAGACTGTCAATCGTCGATCCTATCGTTAGATCAGGAGAAGGCTTTTGATAGAATATCACACACACATACCTACATAAAACACTACTCAACTGCAACATAGGTACATATTTCCGAGAGTGGATTAAAATACTATACACCAAACCCGAAAGTAGGGTATTGGTGAACCATACAATAAGTGAACTTTGAGTTAACCCGGTCAGTTAGACAGGGTTGCTCTCTGTCTCCCTTATTGTATGTTCTAGCATTAGAACCACTCTTGGAAAAGATCAAACAAGACAGCACCATTAAAGGCATCTTTATACAAGGGAAAGGAGAACGGAAGTTGCTTGCTTACGCAGACGACACCGTCTTCTTCCCGCCAAACACTAGATCTGTAGAAAACATTTTAAACACATTCACAATGTTTGGGAAAGGTAGCGGAGCACAGATAAACGTACACAAATCTTCAATAATGGGAATAGGAAAATGGAAGAACAAGTCAGACTTTCCATTTAGCATCTTCTTCTTCTTCTTCTTTTGTCGTCACACTGCTACCGGGTTGTTGCCCAGTGTCGTGGTTTTCTGTTTTTGTCTTGCGCTGTTCTGGTGGCTTGTGTGATTGTCATCTTTGCTCTTTCACAGGATTCTGCTACGCCATCTAACCATCTTTTCCGTGGTCTTCCTCTTGCCTTCTTTCCCGATGCAGGATAAACTCCGGTGTCATTCTGATCAACTTTTTAAAATGTTTTTCTACAGCACAGTTATGTATTTCTACAACGCGGTCCATTTGGAAGTTTAGTAACATTTGTTAGTTGGATGCAATATTTGTAATCATTCAAGCTTTAATATGGAAACATAAATTAATTCGGCCATATCGTGTTTTTCAATTCTGTTCAATGGCACTAAAATAAACCAAGTGAAAGAATTCAAATACTTAGGAAGCATATTCACAGAAGACGGAAAACTGGATAGAGAGATAGAGGATAGAGTACAAAAAGCAAATACTGTAACCTACCAGCTAGACCCATTGTTAAGGCACCCACAAATTTCACAGGCAGCTACGCAACAGATGATCAACAGCATTTTTATACCTACTTTGTGTTACCAGAGCCAAACATGGACATTGAGCAAAGTGCAGTCACAAAAATAACTACATGTGAAATGCGTTTCCTGCGAAAAGTTACCAACAACACAAGAAAAGACAGAATCACCAACATCAGCATAAGAAAGAAAGTTGGCACAAAACCGTGCTTGAATTACATAGATCAACAAAGAATGAAGTGGTTTGGCCACTTAATAAGAATGCATCCAAACTCCACAGTATACAGAGTCTTCTACAACAGAACATCGGGAAAGAAGGCAAGAGGAAGACCACGGAAAAGATGGTTAGATGGCGTAGCAAATCCTGTGAAAGAGCAAAGATAACAATCACACAAACCACCAGAATAGTGCAAGAGAAAATCAGAAAACCACGACACTGGGCAACAACCCGGTAGCAGTGTGACGACAAGAGAAAGCGTTATGACGAAAGCTCACTGCCGTATGCAGTTATATTGCGAGTCAGAAGCTGATTGTCTGATTGAGTCCTAACAATTGCAGTTCAGTGATGAACAGTTTGTGTTGCTACATTAGCGACATATGCATTTTATGGGCAGGTTATTGTGGCGTACACGGCTGTTTCATTCTGGAATAGTCACGAAACTACAGTTGTTATTTCGGATTTCATTGGCAAGAATGAGAATGGGGTGACCTGTTGCATGAATTGAACATATGAACTATAACTATAAGAGAAAAGTGAATTGCTAAAGCATATTTCTTTCATATTGCACGATACTTGACCACATTCGTTTTGTTTATTATGATTGACATTATCAGAAAGTAATAGACGGGGCATATATTGTATTACAGACACAAGATAGAAGACTAATAATCTGGAAGGCAACATCGTCTTCTCCGATTGTGTTAATTCGTCCATCCTTCATCAGTATGTTACAATACTAAACATAACAGGATGTGACATTCAAAAAGTAGTAATCACCTTGGAAACGTCTTTCATTCCAGCCTGTTCTGAAACACTCTCTGTTTCTTGCAAATTCTTCCCACCTCCTCCAGCGTCATGCCTTCAGGGTTTCTTTGATGTCCTGCTGCCACCTTCGTCTTGGTCGTCCCCTGCCTCGTACTTCAGAAACCTTTCCTTTCATTACCATTCTATCAAAACAACTGTGACGTTTTAATGGGGCCAAAATATGTCATCTTCCGGGACATTATGATATTTATGGGGCCGATCTTCTCTCGAGTTATTGTCTCTTAGTTTAGCTTTTGAGCCTGTCGATCATTTTATTACTGCACGTCGGAATTTCCCACAATGAGTCCGTAAGCTGATCCGATCTTCTCCTCAGTTTGTCTCTTAGTTTAGTTTAGCGTCGGATCATCTCACTGCACGTCGACCCAATGAGTCCATAAGTGCTCCGATCTCCTCCTCAGTATGTCTCTCAGCGTGCGGCGACTAACGATTCCGGTTCTTTGTTGGTTTACTATTCATTTTTGGTTAATTGCACAGTCTTCTTGTCTAGCTACACCCCATTTGATTTAGAATTCTTGTAGTCTGATTAGTGTTGTAGATTCACCACTATTACTTGAACAATGTACACTTCCTCTCTCCTGGGGTGTATAATATCAGCCTGGTCTATTTCTCGTCCGCTTTTTGCAGCAGTCTTACCTGCAAACCTATCGGCGCGTTCATTTCCCTTATACCTGCATGCCCAGGTACAAAAATAACAAAATCTTTTATTGTTTGTCGTAAGCAAATCATAATCGAAAATCATATATTTCTAATCAACACCATTTTTAAAGTAAGAAGGCATCACACGTAAACGCAGTGACGGCTCGTCATTAAGGGCCACTAGAGCCGGGCCCCACCAAAGATAATGTGTAACGTGTATTTATTATTTTATAAATTAAAACATAACAGCCCAAAACCATGATTTTTCAGAAAAATGTATATCTGGCCCCACCAATAAAAATTATCACGAGCCGCCACTGCGTAAACGCATATAACGTTTGAGGCATGCACACGCTCACACAAATCCAATTTCGTTTATCCTCACCGCTACGTGGTGGGGTTGGAGGTAGTATCTGAATATTTGATGCATTCAAGAATACAAAACCATTTTTATTTTAAAAACTTCAGTGTTGTTTTTTAACTTCTTTTTGTTATTAATTCCAAAGTAAGAAATATTACCTTAACACCTGGTGACTTATTTTTATCTCTTCCAGTTTATTTGCTTGTATGTTAATATGAAAATCGTGGCATATCCCAAAGGACGTAGCCATCAACCACAGTAAACAAGTCGTTGATTTTCTAGGCACCACTTATACGTTCAGTAGTTTGCCATTGCTTTCTGAACGGGTGGCACCATCGTCCTTTGTTAAAATCAACGGAAACGATTTGCAAGCAAACTGTCGCAGCGTGATTCGAACTCAGAACGTCGGGGTTAATAGACCGAGTCACTAACCCTAGGCCACAGACGAATGTTAATATATCATTCATATTATTGAATACTGTGCTGACTACTCACATTCTTACTCGTTACTTGTATAAATGGGTTTTAACGCCGAAGGATTTACTTCAATGCACCAGGTTTTACCCCATATGGATTACCTCTCCGTAGAAATGGCAAGCCACCTGCCGAGAGTATTGCACAAAACACGAACTCTGTAGCCCCAACAACAATCCTAGGGGTCTCTAGAAAAAACTGCACTCGTGAACAGAAGGCGTGGTCCGGATTCGAACCCACGACTCGCCCGAGTGGTTACCGGGGCCCAAGCTGAGGTGTAAAGAATAGAACCACTGTTACCTGCCACTCATGTCGTAAGAGGCGATTAAGGAGGTTGGAGTTGGGGCTAGCTACCCCACATCGTAAAAAACACTAGATGGCTACAGAACGGAGAGCGAACCGAGTAAACTCTGGCTGAAACCGGACACATCGTCGAAGGATAAGCACCAGAGCTCCAAATGGTGCTGAAGTTGTGACGTAAAACACAGCGATACTAAGGCTGCATTAATCAGATTTCCACATGAATAGAACTTATGGGGAGGTCGGGTACATCGGTCTGGGCGGTAATTGCGAAAGAGAGAGAGAACCCACGACTTTCGTCTCACAAGGTAAATGGTTTAACCACTTAGCCACAGACTCCCATAAACAATAATAATACACAGCAACTTTTCAACCAAAAGGCCTTTATCAAGCAAAAGATGCAACAGAAGGGAAGAAGTTCACTTCTTACACGGAATACAACAGATAGAATCAGACGATACATCCCTAACGGCACTAAAATGATAATTTGTGACTAAAAACGAATCTGTTTTCTCAGTAAACTTCTCCTCAGAATGACATGGAACAAAATTAAAGGTAAGCGTCTTGGATTGCCCCATTTTGTATTAATTACTTCAATTTGTAATTACTTCAATTTGTAATTACTTCAATTTGTAATTACTTCAATTTGTAATTACTTCAATTTGTAATTACTTCAATTTGTAATTATTTCAATTTGTAATTACTTCAATTTGTAATTACTTCAATTTGTAATTATTTCAATTTGTAATTACTTCAATTTGTAATTACTTCAATTTGTAATTACTTCAATTTGTAATTACTTCAATTTGTAATTACTTCAATTTGTAATTACTTCAAACTCTAAAAATAGGATAAGTTGTGAGTGAAGTCACGTTCCCAATCAAATTTACTAACTAGGTTCAAAATTAAAGTATATTTTAAAAAAAATGTTGTTCCGATTCAGAAGCACTTGAGCTTTCAGCTCTTCTGCTTGGTGTCATGGACATCGTAACCCTTCGGTTCGGTGCCACGAACACCGTAAATCTGGAGAGCCTGTTGCTTTTCTGCCAGCCCGCGGAATTGAACCCGCACTCACAGAGGGCTTATCACCCGTCGTCCAACTCGCTACGAAACACGCTGGGCAGGCTGGCTACAATAAAATAAAACATCTCATTCATTCCCTGTGCTAAACAGGGTCAAACTTTCATTAACTCCTTCACCCATTTGTGCCCAAATAGCGGCTTCCGGTATTTTTAAAAATTACGCAAAGCCAGTAAACTAGATTATTCAATATACATTGCAATATGAATGCGCTTAGAGCATGGGTTCCCAAACTTTTTCGACCCACCGCCCACTTTGCACAATATAAACTTTGCAACGCCCTTCCACATTATAACAGTTTGCCAACGCCCCCCATCCACATGTTCACATGCTCTATTTTCTCTTTGACATAGAAAACTTATATATATATTTCTGTCATACATGGTCAATTTTCAAATGATTATATACATGAAATTGAAAATTGATGACAAAATGGATCGTGTAAGATGGGCATAAGATAAATTCAAATTTTAAATAATTATTCAATCGCAAAATTACGAAAATAGTTATTTAAAAACATTTATTATTAATTTCTGCTTTAAGAAGCCACCGACCCCTAATCGCCTGAACACCATCCAAATTCTACTGAACCCACTATCGCCCCCCTAGAGTGCTTCAGCGTCCACTGGGAGGGGCGGACCGCCCACTTTAGGAAACGCTGGCCTAGAGGTAAAAAAATTACCAAGTGAAAGGGTTAGTGAAGTGGCTAAGTGGTTAAGTCAGAGGCAGACCAAAAAGAAGATGGCTACAAGATATTAAAGAAACCATGAATAGGACCATCGACGAAGTGGGTGAACTGGCTAGAGAGTGAATTTCAGATGTGCTGCAAAGAGAGCAACGTCCTATAAAGGATACACACCTTGATGATGAAGCTGAATTACCCAGCATAACGGCTTTCAAAAAAGGAACCTTTCATACCTCGTGGTATATAGGCAATACAGTGTTAGGCCTGTATTTTCATTGACCGTCGGCACACGATGGGTGATGTGGTCAGCATCACGCCGGCCGCCTTTACTTTCCCAGAGCATGTCTGGTACCCAGTTGAGGCTGGGTCGACCTGAGAGCCGTAGCGGTCGGGAAAAATTCCACGCACATTGCGGGATTTGAACCCAGACCACCAGCCTTGAGAAGCGAGTTAACTAACAACTACGTCACCGCGGCTCTCAAGCATAACGGCTTTGTATAGCCTTAAATAATACCGCTAGCCAGTATAAGAGCTCAGAAGGGTGAATGGATTAATTTACCGCAGCCCTCTATCCCAGATTATTTGATGCTGATTGCTACAACCATTTCTGCTTTTTCATCTTTCAACTCCCAACGGAGCACATGTCTTCAACAAACTTCTTCCAGCTCTTTCTCTCTTCTGACATTCCTTTCAATTCTTTCCATGTTTTACCTATCCTTTTAATATCAGCCTCCAGCTCTCTTCTCCAGGTCTGTCTAGGCCTTCCCTACTTCTCTTTCCCTGCGGGTTCCAAAACATTGTCTGTCTTGTAATGCGGTCTTCTCAATGTGTGTCCTATCCATCACCAGCGTCTCTTCCTGAGCTCTTTCTCCACTGGTATCTGCTTAGTTCTTTCTCTGAGTTCCTCGTTTGTAATCTTATCATACCATCTCAGTCCTTCTATTCGACGTAAGCATCCATTTATGAAGGTCTGCAGTTTTCTGGTGGTTTCTTTTGTTGTCTTTCATGTTTCCGAGCCATAGAACAGCACTGACTTCACATTTGATTGGAAGATTCTCAGCCACTTGGATTCTGGTTATATTCTCGACTTTCCTGTATGTGACAACCGGTGTTTTACGCATGAAGGCTCTAGTTCAAATTTTCCACCACTGCAAGTTCTACTAGTCTACGCCTTATGCTAACAGTTCTGAAATGCCAGAGGATTAAGCGTGACTTTATTATAGACCCATATCATATACATAATTATACAGATATTATTTTTAACTTAATCTTAGTTACTTTGGAGACTTCATTGTGATTCAAAATATAATCCCTTCATATAGCTATACACTGGTAATAAAACAGAAAAACATGGTAAGAAATATTCAGGCATATGTAAATCAAGTGTAATAAGTTTACTCGGGATCAAATTGTCAATTTGCAACCTGCTATAACATATGGAAACATAGTGAAAATTAATTCACCATGTGTGTCTTAGTGTTAACCGTACAACAGTTTACTCAAGGCTATTTGACTTAAACTAGGTAAATGAGACGCACACGGAGTTTTTAAAGAACCCCAGGGAAGTAACGAATATGATCAACAAATAAACAAGAAACAGGTATTAAGAGCTTCCGAAAAAACAAATAGACAAACACGGGACTCGACCACTTACCCTAGTCCTTACGACACCAATCGCCTAGCCTAGCAATACGAGCGTTTTTACGTCTCATTGGTTGTGTACGTAAAAACGCTCGTATTGCTAGGCTAGGCGATTGGTGTCGTAAGGACTAGGTAAGTGGTTCGAGTCCCGTGTTTGTCTATTGTTTTGGAAGTTCTTAATACCTGTACCATGTTTATTTGTTGATCGTAAATGAGACCGGATAGTATAAAACGATTTCGTACGCCCATTTAATACAGCAGTGTATAGAACCAAACGTTTCTGATTAAATATGCTTAAATGTTCTTTCTTATCAGACCATAAAAACGAGAGCATTTTACGTTTTTTTATAGTTAGTTTTGTTTATTAAATTGGAGTTTTAAAAAACCATGTAGTTACCGCTTGTAGTACCGCTTTTAGGGCCGTATACGCCCCTGTGGTGCGGACCCGCAAGGAAGTAGAGAATAGTACCACTGTGACCTACAAGGAATATCGTAGGAGGCGATTAATTTAGGACCTATGGAAGCTACCCTAGTAAATAAAAAGTAGTGCAGAAATCGGATGTGCTGACCTACTTGTAGGTTCCTGACTGGCACAAAGTACAATCGCTCTTAGGCTCATATCACATACTAATCATCACAAACAGTGGTTAACAAGTGGTCGTATGGAGCGTTTGAAGAAGAAGGACTGTGTAGGACGGGGGCCCAGGAGAGCCTGGAAATTTAATGGCCGCTGGCTAGTGCAGTCGCTGCGAAATGTTCAGGTAAGAATTTTTCTTTTATGACCCCGATAGAAAATAATCTTTGGCTCTACCGTGGATAGAACACGAGGCTCCAGCATGGAAGCCGCACCCTAATCCGATCGGCCAGACGCTGAATTAAGCAACGATAATAATAAAACTTGATGAGCGTCTGGCCGATATGATTAGAACGCGACTCCCGGCACTCGTGTTTAATTCACGATAAGGCCAAGAATTGTTTTCTGTGTGGGCATACAATAAAGTCCTAACCTGAACAGCTTTGCGGCGACTGCACTAGCCATACGGTCATTAAATTCCTCAGGCTCTAGCCCCACCTGTTCTACACCGTATAAAAAGCGGTACTTCAGTATCGACTGTTTTTTTTTTTAAATAACAAAACAAAACTACCAGAAGATCATGAGAAACCACACAAAAGTTGTGATTTACGGAAGAATGTTAGATCTAATCTAATTAGAAGTTGACTGAAATCGGATGCACATGTCCTAAACGTGTAGAAGTCTATGCGTTTAGGGCCTACAAAACCAATGTGCAACGTATACACGTTCTTGGCAAAAATCAAACATATCACAAAGAGTGATTAAATAGATATGGCCTTTTTCGTCTTTACAGACTGTCAATTGGCAAGTGTTTTACTGTGACAACTTCTGAGTTTTCGCTTTTCTCTCTTGTCGTTCAGCTCGTATATAAGTCTCTTCTCAAAGACTCTGCGCCTAGCCTGGGCAGCTGATATGGAGAATGTGCCTTGCCCATTTTGCACAAACCCCTCTCTACCCTACTGTTTTATCCAAAGGAAAGACAAAGTAAAGTTGATCGTAAAGAACGAACGCAAAGAAGGAGATCTAATTAGAAATGTCCATAACTCAATTATTTGCCAATATTCGCAGAGGTGGTATCTGTGGCGTAGATGATAGATACTCGTTTCTTGTACCAAAGGTACTAGGTTCACTCCGTGGAGCCATCTGGATACTTTCCCAGAGATCCCTAATCTCAGTGTAGGTGAGATCAAGTTCCTAGCCATATCGGAGACGGACGATAAAATGTAGGTCCGTGTTCAAATTTGAGCATGTAAAAGAAGCCTTGGTAGTTCACAATCGAGAAGAGCAGACTAGAAAGCCGCTCATTATCATCATCAAATAGCTTGTCCTGAGCAGAACTTTGCCAGCCCAACAGTCCTTCGGAATTTCTCTCTCTCATAGGCCAGATGCCTCTGCAGCCGTCATGTTCAAACCATCAGTTACATCCTGAGTTTCTAAAATGTTGTATTCCATATTATGTTGGAGTTTTCTAGGCATTGTCTTGGAAGGTAGTTTGCCATTGCTTTCCTATGCCGCTACCCGGGCAAAATTCATTAGAAAAGATTGAAAATAAAATTCCTACAAAATATCTTCATCACCTTGAGAATTAGATCAGGGACCTTCGCCAGTGTTATGGAGTTTGTGCATTGCAGTTGAGATCTTCCTGTGTAAGAAAGAGATCGGAGCACACTTGGTTACTGACAGAAGTGCAATGATACTGGTCCTTTCAATCAATCAATCAATAAATACTACTTGCACATCACGTTGAGGGTTTATCAGGTCTTCTTGGGTACGAGATACAAGACTAAGAAATACCATTATAAGTTAGATAACGTGTTATAAAAAGATTCCTCTTTATAAGAAGATTGATTGATTCTTCTTCTTCTTTGCGTTCGTTCTTTACCACCAAATTTAATCACTCTTTGTGATATGTTTGATCTTTGCCAAGAACGTGTATACGTTGCACATTGATTTGGTAGGCCCTAAACGCATTGACTTCTACACGTTTAGGACACGAGTATCCGATTTCAGCCAAACCTCCTTAGTCGACTCTTACGACATGCGTGGCAGGTAACAGTGGTTCTATTCTTTACACCCAACTTTGGGCCCCGGTAACCACTCGGGCGATTGTTCATTTGAGGATAATCTTCAACGCACATGTCCATAATTGTTCCGATCTCCTCCCAATCATGTATTTCAGTGTGTTTAGGCGTGACCCCTAGCAACATAAGGCCGACAAGCTCAAACGGAAAACAAAATTCTTATATCTTACGACATACATGTAACAGTGGTTCTATTCTTTTAACCCCAAATTTGGGCCCCGGTAACCACTCGGGCGATTGATTGATTTATAGAATCATTATCATTGCAATTCGCTGAGTAATCATGTGTGCTCCGATATCTTTCTTACACAGTAAGATCCTAGCGGCAGTTGAAAAACTCCGTAGCACAGGCGAGGGTCCCCGATGTAAATTATAAGATGGTGAAAATATTTCAACTGGATTATTATTTTAAATTTATCTTTTCTAATGAATTTTGCCCGGACAGCGGCGTTTCAGCATTCTCTTCTCGATTTCCCAGGCTGCACGAAGGTATTCGAGTTACGTACTCATTTCTAAACACGAGACCCCTTCACAGTTTGTATCATATGTCTCCGATAGAACTAGGAACTCGATCTCCACTACACTGAGATCAGGGATATCTGGGGAAAAAATCCCGATGGCTCCACGAGGAGCAAACTAAATACATATGGAACGAGAGACGAGTGTATATTATTGTATGTACAGTTTATTAGACCAATGCTCGTCTGTCCAGCGTGTTCGTAGCTCGTTGGACTACGTGTGACAAGTCCTTTGTGAATGCGGGTTCAATTCCGCGGACTGGCAGAAAAGCCACAGGTTCCCCAGATTTACGGTATTCATGGCATCGAACCGAAGTGTTACAATGTCAATGGCTACGAGCCGAAGTGTTACAATGGCATGCTACGAGCAAGAGCTTTCAGCTCAAGTGCTTATGGATCGATTTTAAAAAAAAAAAAAAAAATTAGACCAATAAAATTAAAAGAATTTTTAAAAAAATACGTGGTAGGACATGCAATGTAAAAGTTATTTGCCAGCACCAAATATCGCTATTGTTCATATACAAATGCTAACATATATTCATAAAACAAATCGAGAAAAACGGAAGAATACTCAACAAATATCGTAATACGGTTGCTATAACAATCATCATCATCAAGTAGCTTGTCTATTCCGAAACTTGGCTCCTATGACAGCAGTTCTGAAAAAACTCTGTTCTGTGCAAGTTGATAGGCGTCAGCAGCATTCTTAGATCGTCAATGACGTCTTGCACCTATCGTCTTCTAGGTCTTCCTCTCATTATTCTTTCAGGCACCATTCCCTCTAAAATTATCTTCTCTAGGCACTCATGTCGTTTGATGTCTCCGGCTTTTACTATACGCATACTAAAACCGCATTTTTACGCAGTTTTGAGGACTAAATTTAAAGGCGAAGATGCCCTTACAAAATTTGTTATAACTTTGTTATGTTCTACAGCAGATGAAAACGTATTAACTTTTTTTTATTAACATCTGGTTAGAAAAATATAGTTTGTGATAGTTTATCAAGTGGCGTTTAGTAAAAGAGGAACTAACAATATGGTTTGTAAGATGTCGTATCGTATTGTAAGAGTTTGACTCAAAATCTGCCTAATGCTTTATATTTCTCTTCTCTTTTAGTGTTCGTTTCTATTTGAATATCTTATATTTACTTATATAACAGATGATGGCAGATGATGGCAGATGATGGCAGATGATGGCAGATGATGGCAGATGATGGCAGATGTATAACAGAAATTAAAAAGAGAATAGGAATGGTCAAGGATAATTTCAATAGTATGAGGACGTTACTGACATCCAAACAAATTACAAACAGGCTAAAAATGAGAATGATCAAATGCTATATATATCCTATATTAATGTATGGCTCGGGAAAAATGGACAGTGAACAAGCAGTTAGAAGACAGAATTGATGCATTTGAGATGTGGATATATAGAAGAATAGGCAGAGTTTCATGGACAGAAAAACAGAGAAATAGACAAGTTTTAGGAAAAATAGGCATGAAGAAACAATTATTAAGAGAAATTAAAAAATATTTTGGACACACAAAAAGACGTGACACCATGATAAAATCTTTACTAGAGTGGAAAGTTGAGGGGAGAAGAGCAAGAGGAAGACCGAGAGATAAGTGGGAGGGCAACTTTAAGAAATAGACAGGTTACAGTCTGGCAGAGTGCAACACCAAGGCGAAAGACAGAGGATGCTGGAGATTCATTTCAGCCAACCTTCAATGGGGAGACGGCACCTGATGATGGTGATATTTACTTATAAGAGAACAAGTTGCACGTAGTCGTTTCAATACAAACCCTACACAAAAAATATGAATAAACTACTGGCATCAAGTTTAAAAATTATTAGTGTGTGGCAGGACACTTACTTGATAGTCCCGAACACTGATTCATAAGACACTATGATAGTACTACACACGTGACCAAAGATAACATACGTTGCCGTCTGCCACGCTACAAACATAGTCAAGGATTACGATTCATTCAGGCTATGATGAGTGAATGAAAATCGTAATGCATTCTTTACAGGATCATCAACCACAGTAAACGAGCCTTTTTATTTAGGTCCTACTAATACGTTCAGTAGTTTTTCATTGCTTTCTGAACGATGTGATCGACATTTACCGTTCTGAAAAATCAACTGAAGGAACTTTGCTTTCAAATTGCCCGCGGCGGAGTTTGAACCGAGTACTCTTGGATTGTGATCGAGAAAACTACCTCTAATCCATAGACATCCCACGAGCTTTGAAACTACCAACAATCTCCAATGTCTTGTACAAAAACAGCTTTTTTTTCTTTCAGTCATTTTGAAGACCGTGACCAAGTTGTATTGAAATGTCCGGGACTTAGGTTGAGGATAATCTCTAGCATTGCTTCAAGTCTACGTATTTCAAATAACTTTTGATAGCTTGACCAACTTGGTAAATCAAATGCTGGATATTAGTCATATAACTAATGCCCCAACTCAAGCGGGCAGAAGCATAAACATAGCCGATATCGTCAATGCGGTACACTCTCATTTATGTGACATCAGCGAGTCTCAGACACTGGAACGAGTTCGAGAATTAGGCATTAAGTTTGGATATGCCAGACAGTGTCGTCTTCGTGGTAGAGAGAGAAGATTACTAATCAACTTCTCATGGGTACGGTGAGCAAATGGACTTTGGGATGGGTGCTGTAGTGGAGGAAAGAGCACGAAATGGAATGCACAATGTGCCATGACGTCGATCGCATAACATAATATAAAATGTCATAGAAGCAGTGGCGGCTCGTGATCATTTTTGTTGGTGGGGCCAGACAGAAATTTTCGGAAAAATCATGGTTTCGGTTAGGATATATTTTAATATATAAAATAATAAATACACGTTACACCTTATTTTTGGTGGGGCCGACCCCACTGGCCCTTAATGACGAGCCGCCACTGCATAGAAGTAATGTTTATGTTTTTTGTGTTGTGGCTGGTTATCGTGACGCGTAATTGTTCGCCTTATCGACTCGGGTTCAAGTAGATTGTGGGCTCAATCCCACACTCGACGTTCCACACGAGAGGAAAGGAATTGGCCCTCCTACATCCTGCAGACAAGGACCTAGAAATGTGAAGTGACAGGCGTTTCAGTCTCTAAGTTCTGAAAAGGCTGTGAAAATGTTACTTCCATTTTGTGTGTGTTGTAGCCAGGCTGAAATAGGATGTAAGCCAATAGAAATCGTGAACATCACTAACACTTGTAAGACAGGGGATATAACCAGGGAAGATTACCCTTCCAGCAACCTACCGTCGTCCTAATAAAAGTGCTAACTAAGATAAGAAATATATTGCAACGGAGAGTACGTACTTCTTTTTCAAACTCTCCATGTTTATGGAGAAGAAGAAGAAGATACTACAAGCCGTTATATCCACTCAGAAGGGAAGTAGGGGTTAAACGTCATAATGATAGAGAGGGAGAGAAGGGGAGAGTAATAATGGAGGACATGATTCAAGGAAGACAGGACAATGGGTTACCAAGCAACATGACAACTAAGAAACCGCGAATAACGCGATGGAGGAACCAGTAAAACTGGCTGGACATAAAATCTTATAGACGGACTGTAATAAAATCTAGCTTCTGCAAACAACATGCAATATGACTTTATTTTGGTAACTTTTTTCTGATATGTGGCTCATGAGACTAATTTTAATATAGTAGCGAAGACTAGCGTTGTTAGCGGCTGTGATTAACTGTTGCAAATATTGCATATCCTTTACATGACTTTGCGAATCAACCTCAGCTTTTAACGCTGTTTGTGATTTTTCTAGGCAGTATTACGTTCAGTAGTTTGCCATTGCTTTCTGAACGGTAGTGCCATCGTCCTTTTGTAAAAATCCACGCGAAATAATTTGCAACCAAACTGTCCGCAGCGTGATTCGAACTCAGAACGTGTGGTTAATAGACCGAGTCACTATCCCCTAAGCCACAGACAGTACCGTTTGAGAAAAGCTAAATGTAAAATATCGAAATAAAGTGAGTTTTACAAAACATAAAAACTGTTTGAAACTATTTCATTGATTTTCCTAATGCGAGTTATTCAGTGTGCATGAACCATGACATCGATCGAGTTGCGTCCTGAACCAACTGACAACGATGCGAGTTATTCAGTGCTACATAGAACCAATACTGACATACGGATGCGAGTTATTTAGTGCTACATAGAACCAATACTGACATACGGATGCGAGTTATTAAGTGCTACATAGAACCAATACTGACATACGGATGTGAGTTATTCAGTGCTACATAGAACCAATACTGACATACGGATGCGAGTTATTCAGTGCTACATAGAACCAATACTGACATACGGATGCGGTTATTCAGTGCTACATAGAACCAATACTGACATACGGACGCGAGTCATGGACAATGAACACACAGATCGAAAAATCTATGAGGGCCACAGAGACGTGATTTTACAGAAGAACGTTGCGAATCCCATGGACTGCTAATATGACTAATGTTGAGGTGTTGAATGAGGTCAAGACACAGAGAAAGCTTTTCATCAATATAAGAAAGAGACAGTCATCATTTTTCGGGCATGTAATGATGAAGGGCGCAGAGTCTTTTGAGAAGAGACTTATGTACGAGCTGAACGACAAGAGAGAAAAGCGAAAACTCAGGTTGTCACAGTAAAACACTTGCCTATTGACCGTCTGTAAAGATGAAAAGGGCCATATAATGATGAGGGGATTTGATATTTTCAATTCAAATTTTGTATCAATCCTAACATATGCCAGCGATAGTTGGAAAATGACTAAAGATATAGAAAGCAAGTTGAATGCATTTGAAAACAGATGTCTGCTAAAAATAATGAATATAAAATGGAACGAATTCAGGAGAAGTGATGAAATCAGAGACATGTCTGGTCAACCACTAGTGACAACTGTTATAGGAAAGAGAAGATGGAGATATGGTGGGCCCACCTTGAGGAGAAATGATCAACGAATATCAAAGCAGGCATTGAAGTGGGATGCAAAGGGTTCAAGAAAGAGAGGTCGACCTAAGGAGACCCTGAAACGAACCTTGCTGAGAGAGGCAGGAAATATCGGTCTCAGTTCCATGGAGGAGATTGAACGAGTTGCCCAGGATAGAGCGGTATGGAGAAGTTACTTGCAGGCCCTATGTAACGTATAACGGTACGAGAGGAATTATTAATGATGAGGGGAGGTTTAGAACACATTGTGACAACTGGTAAAATCGAGGATAGACGAGACAGAGGAAGACAGAGAGAGAAAATAGTGGATTGCCTGACTTCATGGCACGGTAGAGCGTTAACATCCGAGTTAATAGCAAATACCAAAGACAGAGATTTGTGGAAATCCATGATCGCCTACGCCAGCCGTCACGGCACTTGATGGTGATGAATGTACTTTTCATAGTATGGTCGCCCGAGTGGTTACCCGGCCCAAATTTGGGGTGTAAAGAATAGAAACACTGTCAAGCATGTCGTAAGAGGCGGCCTAGGAGGTTTGGATGAAATCGGATGCATGTGTGCTACACGTGTAGAAGTCTATGCGTTTAGGGGTCTACCAAACCAATGTGCAACGTATACACGCAAAGATCAAACATATCACATAGAGTGATTAAAATTGGTTGTAAAGAACGAACGCAAAGAACAAGATAGTATGGTGATATGAATTAAAATTTGCTGGTCACGCCTTAGAGTCATTCCATACTAGGCTCATATCGTTCCTACCCACGAACCTGATGAACAGAAAGGGAATGGCGAGGCCGACACAGCTTGACACCAGCAGTGTCGCATGAGTTATTAACATAAAGTGGCATACTACCTGAGAGACTCGACATTCGGAAGTAATCTTAGGGATTTATATCAATATAATCTTTGTTAGCCTTCACCGGGCGTTAGTAGAGATCTACTTTCAGTGTAGCTGTACATTATACACAATCTCAGCATAGATCGGAACAATATTATATTTAAAGTCGGACTATTACTACGGATAATTCCGAAATGTGTTACTCGTTGAGTAACAAGAACCAACAGTTGGAGATCGTGTTTTTGCTTTTATTTATTATTTGCAAGCTACTTCGAACATGTGTAAGTTAATAATAGATTCAGTTGATTTTGTCGGTTTTTTCCACATTTTATATTCTATTGTTTATTTACTTTATTTAAACTGTTGGTATTGTTATTTGTCTTTCCCCAGGTAGATGATGGAATTGGTTGTCCACTCTTTTTCTTTCTTTCTTTCTCGAATCCTGTATGCCTCACAGCGTCAGGTCAGGAAGAGATTTCTAAAACGGACCCTAGTATGCGCTTCGTAGATAGTCTCTTTCGTCGCCTCTGTTATCTCTGAGGTCCATCTTTTGCGTGGCCGGCCTTTTGCTTTGTACCCATTGTATCGAAGCAGCATTGCTCTTTGAGGTGCACTGTCTGATGGTAATCTGCTTACGTGACCGAACCATTTAATGTGTTGTTTCTTGATGAAGTCTAGTACTGATGTTGTACCCACTTTTTCCTGATGTCTTCATTTCTCAACATTTCTCAAAGATGATGGAGTGGTTGTCCACTCTTGCTGTTAAGCGTGTGTGAGAGCTTTTGATTTGTGTTCCAGGGCCAGATGAATCGCCTTTGTTGTGTTATATCCGTGTTTATTTAGTGTGATCTTGATATTGCCTATCCATCTTTTCGTCCAAGTTATTGGGTTCCAATCTGGACCACGCCGTTTTGTTCACGGGTGCAGATTTTTTTTCCAGAGACCTCTAGAATTGTTACTGGAGCTACGGAATTCGTGCTTTGTGCAATACTCTCGGCAGGTGGCGTGCCATTTCTGCGGAGAGAGACCGAGCCATATGGTGTAAAACCCAGTGCAATGAAGTCAATCCTTCGGCTTTTTTTTCGATCCAGAAGCACTTGAGCTTTCAACTCTCCGGCTCAGTGCCATGGACATCGTAACCTTCGGTTCGGTGCCACGAACACCGTAAATCTGGAGAACCTGTGGCATTTCTGTCAGCCCGCGGAATTGAACTGCACCCACAGGGAGCTTATCACCCGTCGTCCAACGTGCTACGAACAAGCTGGCAGGCGGGCATCCTTCGCCTTTAAAACCCTTTAAACCTGATCTCTTTTATTGTATGCTGTTATTTTGGGTTTGGTTGTATTTCATTCTCATTAATTAAATGTCCAAACCACTGCATTTGAACTGTTCTGTTCATTTTCGCAAATTGAACTGTACATTTTCTTATTGATATAAGGGAAGACTGCAGTAAAACTATGTAGCAATGGCGAAACACATACATACAGAAACTTCTTAACGCGGTAGTGAGCTCGATCACAACCCAAGCGTACCTGGTTCAAACTTCGCAGTGGACAAGTTTGAAAGCAAATTCCTTTCCGTAGGATTTTTACGAAAGGTAAAAATAGACCTCACCGTTCAGACAGCAATGACAAACTACTAAAAGTATAAGTGGTGGATATAAATTCAGCGACTCATTTATTGTAGTTGTGGCTACGTCATGTAAAGGATATGCCACGATTATTATTTTCATTATATGTTTGATAAAGGCCATGTGGTCGAAACTTCTATATGTATTGTTATTTTTGTTGTACTTTGCAAAAACTACAGTACTATGTTTTTGCGTGTTTCGCCTGTATTATTTCTTCAATGTTAACTGTACTGTTCTATTTCATAGATTTCCTCTTCTTCTGCGTTCTCACTAGATTAGGATTTCGGATTCTCTAAATAAAGGCAGCCGTCTGCCTCAGATTATCAGCCATGCCATACAGTTTGTTTTCTGCGTTCTCACTAGATTGGGATTTCGGATTCTCCAATAAAGGCAGCCGTCTTCCTCAGATTATCAGCCATGCCATACAGTTTGTCTTCTGCGTTCTCACTAGATTGGGATTTCGATTCTCTAATAAAGGCAGCCGTCTTCCTCAGATTATCAGCCATGCCATACAGTTTGTTTTCTGCGTTCTCACTAGATTGGGATTTCGAATTCTCCAATAAAGGCAGCCGTCTGCCTCAGATTATCAGCCACGCCATACAGTTTGTTTTCTGCGTTCTCACTAGATTGGGATTTCGGATTCTCCAATAAAGGCAGCGTCTGCCTCAGATTATCAGCCATGCCATACAGTTTGTCTTCTGCGTTCTCACTAGATTAGGATTTCGGATTCTCCAATAAAGGCAGCCGTCTGCCTCAGATTATCAACCACGCCATACTGTTTGTCTTAGACGCTGGTGTAAGTGGCCACCTCCTCCTCTCAAGTCTGCACATCGGGGCAGTTCGCGGAATATAATACCTATGATTTCTGCTTCCCGTTTGTGCCAACCTCTTCCCGCAGTAAGTTTTGGAGACCCCGTGATGGTAGGTCTGACAATCCCACTTCGTGGCTAAATCTCCGAGGCAGATTGGCGACCGTATAATCCGTTATTCCATTCCTCATTGCGAGGGGTCGTTGCACCATGTTATGCCCCTTACGGCCTGGTGCATCCGTTTTCTGCAAACATTTGTTTCGGGTTAGTATTCCCTAGAGATAACAATCACACAAGCCACCAGAACAGCGCAAGACAAAAACAGAAAATCACGACACTGGGCAACAACCCGGTAGCAGTGTGACGACAAAGAAGAAGAAGAAGAAGATTCCTAGCGGACACATGCATCTGATTTCAGCCAAACCTCCTTACTCGCCTCTTACGACATGCGGGACAGGTAATAATGGTTCTCTTCTTTTACCCCCAAATTTGGGCCCCGGTAACCACTCGGGCGAGGCTCAGAGATTTGAACTGTACGATCTATTTGCTCACTTTAAACTGTCCATCTCTTCTTCTTTCTTCTTTTTTTTTCTTCTTTAAACGCACCATGTCGACTATTTGTTACTCACTCTTTGTGATTTATATGTGATCCCGAACGTGTGGTGCCAGGGCCCGCAAGGGAAATAAAGAATAGTACCACTGCGACCTACACTGCATGTCGAAAGAGGCGACTGTTGTAGACCATAAGGATGCTCATCATCAAATAGCTTGTCCATCAGTTACATCCTGAATCCATCTTTTCTGTGGTCTTCCTCTTCTTCTCTTTCCCGGTATGCCTCCTTCTATGATGGTCTTCTCCAGCCCTTCATGTCTTTTTATATGTCCAAAATATCTCAATTTTCTTTCTTATTTGTAGCATCAGCCAGTTTTCTTTGATTTTGAGTTCTTTCTGGATAGATCTATTTGTTCTCTTCTCTGTTCAAGATATACGGAGTACTCTTCTATAACACTTATATTCGAAAGTACATATATGTTTTTCCACTGCTTTATTAAATGTCCATGCTTCACACCCATACGTTGCCACTGGGAATATGCATGCTCTTAGTATTCTGACCTTTGTTTTCTTTTCAGTTCCGTTCCATACTGTTTTAGCTGTTTAATTTTTTGTAAAGCCATGTTTGTTCTTCTTTTAATTTCCTTCATCCCATTTCCATCTGTTGTTAACAGTGAACCAAGATATTCAAAACTGTTCACATTTTCTACTTTCTCTCCGTTGATAAAAATATCATTTGTCATGTTCGTTTTATCTGTTGTCATTATTTTTGTTTTGCCACATTGAGATATAGATTTTGTTTTACGCTTTTATCTTTCACTTCTCCTAATAATTTCTCAATCTCTTTTTGTGATGTTGACAGTAACACTGTATCGTCAACGTGTCGTAGTTCAGGTATTTTTCTTCCTCCGATTATAAAAGGATCGTATTGTTCTTTTCCGCTATCTTCTGTAACATTCTCATGATGTTTTCTGCATGTATGTTAAACAGACAAGGAAACAAAATGCAGCCTTGTCTGACTCCTGCCTTATGTCAAACCAATCTGATGTATCATCACATGTTCTTACAGCCGCCATTTGATCACTACAAAGTTCTCTTATGATCTATATTAAATGAAATGAAAGTCCCATTTCTCCCATAATCTTCCACAATTCCTGATGTTCTACACAATCAAATGCTTTTGAGTAGTCAGTAAAACATGAGTATAGATCTACATTATACTCTCTATATTTTTCTATAATTGTTGTCATGTTAAATATATGATCAGGTGCACCTCTGTTCCGTCTAAACCCAGCTTGTGTTATGTTATTTTCTTCCATTTTCCTATACAGTCTTTCCATAATAATTTTAATAAGATTTTACTTGGCTAATCAATGCCACTGTTCTATAGTTGGTACATAATTTAGTGTTTCCCTTTTTAGGTATTGGGATAAATATTGATCTTTTCCATTCCTTTACCATATTCCTGTCTCCCATACCTTTTGTGCATATTGCATGATATAATTTTATGCTTTGCTCTCCTCCTGCCTTGATAAACTCTGCTTATATATTATCACATCCTGGTGATTTTCCCATCTTTTTATTGCCCATTCAACTTCCTCTAGCGATGGTTCTGGCTCTTTCTCTGTGATTATTTCAGTGTTCGCTCTATTGTCCATTTCACCTCTGTTCATATACATTTCACTGCAATATCCTTTCCATCTGTTGAGAATTTCTGCTTGTTCTGTTAGGTTGTTCCCATACTATCTTTTATTGCATTTAGTTTTGGTTTAAACGTTATGGTCATTGATTTTATTTCTTTGAACATTTCCTGCTCTCTTCCTTTCTTTTGGTGTTCTTCTAACCTTGCACAAAAATTTTGTAGGTGTTGCTTTTTATCTCTCCTTATGTTCTTCCTGATTTCTTTTGTTATATGTTTGTGGGCTAACCTATTTTCTTCCTTCGCTATTCCCGGTGCCTTTTTCTCTCTTCTCTGTTGTATTAACTCTAGTGTATCGTTTGCAATCCACTCATTCTTTCTGTCTTTTCTTGTGGACCATATCTTTGGCTGTCGACAATAGGATGTCTCTAGCATGTGTGGTCAATACATCTGGAGTCATCTCTTCTTGGACAGTCATCAGTATTTCAAATCTGTTCTTTACTTCTACTCCATATTCCTCTGGGATTTATTAGCGTCAAAACGTACTGGTTTTAGTTTCTTCTCTAATTTACTGAGCTTAAATTTTATCATCGCCATTAACAGCTCATGGTCACTTCCACAGTCTGCATCAGGCAGGGTTTTGGCCGTTGTTATGTTTGATCTCCATCGCTGTTGTGTTATTATATAATCGATTTTGTTTTAGGGATGCTACCCTCGTAAATAAAAAGCATCACATAAATCGGATGTGCTGGCCTACTTGTAGGTGCATAACTGGCACAACGTTCAATCGTTCTTAGGCTCAGATCACATGCAAACCACAAAGAGTGGTCGACAAGGGGTCGATATGGAGCGTTCGAAGAAGAGCTATGTGATCCGAGCCTAAGAGCGATTGTACGTTGTGCCAGTTATACGCCTACGATTAGGTCAGTACATCCGATTTCTACATGTAGGCCAGCACATCTGATGTTTATTTACTAGGGTAACTTCCTGTACCCCAACATCAGTAGCTTCGACATACCTTAGTCGCAGTGTTCTATAGCCTGGCGGCCGTGGTCATTTTCCTTAGTGGGCTAGACAAATTTTCGAAATCATGGTTTGGAGTATTACTATTGTCTATTCGAAGTTATTTCTTCGGTTTGGGCCTCTGGCCATTTACGAGCGCTGTTTGTCCTGGACGAATGTTTATAGAAAAATCTAAAAGAAATTTTGTTTATTCTTTTTTCCGTCAGTGTTGTCATTTCTCACTTCCTGTCTTCTCTTCCACGATTTACTTCTTTATAAAATTCTTGAGGGAGAAATGTAGTGATCTTGTGTGTGCTTGTTTTTGGGCACTTTGTAAACTGATAATGCATCATGCATTTTTCACTTGTGCTTTGAACTCCTTATCATAATAATTAACATATCATGCTGTGTGATATTCATTATTATTGTTTGTTACTAATATTAACATCCAAACATGTCACCATGAACACTAAAATAGCATTATACAATACAATCTTTCTCCCAACATTATCAGTGGCGGCTCGTCATTAAGGACCAGTGGGGCCAGGCCTCACCAAAAATAACGTGTAACGTGTTTTAATTATTATATAAATTATTTGTTAATAATAATTTGTTCATATAACCTTTACTAGAATATGTAGGTATCAACTCGTCAACTTATCTAAAAGTACATTGTCGCAAACCGATGTATATTGATAGAAAGGGCGATAACTTCACGGAATAGACAAATAATAGTAACTACTAAAATATAACCTATCCCAAATCTATGATTTTTTTGAAAATTTTTGTCTGCCCCACCAACAAAAAGGATCACAAGTCGCCACTGAACATTATGCTGTCAGTGCCAAACCTGGATGCTGACATGAAACGATAGAAGAAAACTAGTCACAATAAAGATGGAGTGTTTATGCAGAATGTTGGGATTATCAAGAAGAGACCGGCTTAGAAATGAGAACATCTGGAAAACTTGAGTACAACATCTGTAATGAGCTTCATCAAGAAACAACAAGTAGTTCGGCTACATAAGCGGATTACCACCAGACGGTGCGCCACAAAAAGCATTGCTACTCCGTTACAGTGGATACAAAGCAAAAAGCCGTTCATGCAAAAGGTGGACCACAGAAAAAACAGTAGCTGCGGAAGACACAATGCATCTTTCACACAAAAGCCGGTTTTAGAAGTCTCTTATCCTGAAGTTATGAAGTAAAACAAAATTCGAGAAAATATGAAATACAATTCTAAAAGGTAATTTTAGTGAAAAGCGAGCTTCGTAAATATGTTGAAAAGAAGGAAATGTAAATGCCTAGCGACCTATCATTTACCTCACCGTTATCCACAACACGAATTCTATGGGAACATCTGTAGCTGTTAGAATAATTTATATGTCAGTCAAGTCTAGGTTTTAATATTACAAATATATTTCTTTCTGAATAGTGTCTACGCCATGGTTTGTCTACACATTTTTATGTTCACTTTTTACGGTTCACTGATCACCTGGTTTAGCCAAGTTAAGAAGGTGCTAGACACCTGTTCATTCGACTGTACAGTGGATCTCTGCGGCGTAGAGGTTGATTGCTCGTCTCTCGTTTTAAAGGTACTAGGTTCGCTCCCTAGTGGAGCTATCGGGATGTTTTTTCCAGAGATCCCTGATCTCAGTGTAAGTGAGATCGAGTTCCTAGTCCTATCAGAGAAGGTACCGTGTTCAAGTTGAGAAGGTAAAAGAACAACTAGCAGTTCAAAATCTAGAAAAACAGGCTGGAAAACCGCTGCCGAGAAAAATTCGTTAGAAAAATTACAAAATAAAATTTCTACAAAATATTGTCACCTTCTTCTAAATTACATGGGGACCCTCGCCGGTGATACGGAGTTCGTGCACTGCCGCTGGGATCTTTCGGTGTCAGAAAGAGATCGGGGTACACATGGTTCCTCACCGAAGTACAATGATGATAACCATATAAATCAATAAAACCACTGTACTTTTCTCTTTTTTGTTTCGAGCAGGAGTGGTAGTAGATTATTTCATAATCTTGATTTTCAACAACGCAACTAAGATACCATGATTTGTTGCTCGACCCTTGTTTTAATTTGATTCCTTTTTGTGGAATAATATTCTGCCCGCATTAGGTTCTCATATACTCGATACTTGTACTTCTTCGAACGCTCCATATCGGCCACTTGTTAACCACTTTTAGTGATTTGTATGAGATTCGAGCTTAAGAGCAATTGTATGTTGTGCCAGTTATGCGCCTACACGTAGGCCAGCATATCCGATTTCTGCTACGCTTTTTATTTACTAAGGTAGTTTTTCTAGGCCCCAACCTCAGACGCCTGCCGTTCGGATGCCTGATAAACGCATCTCAAAACAGTTGATGCCTGGCGAACTTGAAGGTGGCAGACGTTCAGCTGGTGGACAGAAAAAACTCTTTAAAGACACTCTTAAAGTGTCTCTGAAATGCTTCGATAAAGAGAGACCACGTGCTGGGAATCCCTGGCGCAAGACTGCCAAATTTGGGGCTGTAACAACACAAGAGGAGCCCGCAGAACTGAGAATCATCGTGCCGTTGAGGCATGGAGAAAACGCGCTTTGCGTAAAAAACAAACCACACAAATCCTACATATTTAACTTTGATCATGTATGACCAACCTGTGGCAGAGGATTGTGTTCTAGGATTTGAATCTACAATCACCTCCGCACACACCAGAGAGGTACGGCATCACACGTCTTAGTTGTTGTAATCATCGCTTGCGATGAACGACTATTATTATTACCTCATTCGCCTCTCACGACATGCCTTGTAGGTCGTAGTGTTACTATTCTTTGCTCCCTTGCAAACCCCGGCATGACCACATGGGTGAACTTGAGACTTCTAAATACATAGACGAGATATACCTTATTTGATTGTGACCAGAACGATATTTACACAACTCCACACTTCGCTAACAATGCTGGCACAACATATTACAAAAGTCACGATATTAAGAGAGTGTAGACTTTTAGAAAACAGACAACTCTTTTGTACGTCTGTATAGTTATACAACAAATTTGGGTTATAAATGCAACCAGCTATGAAAAGAGTTGCATAGAACTGGACATTTCAAAAGCTTGAATTATGTGGGCGTAAAAAGTGCAATGTTACAGGCATATGTACATTTAATATAAGATATGTCTGGAGATTAATGCTTTAGCGTGCGTTATGACTGGTTTTTAGCCCTATGTAAGAGATTGATGGTTTTTAGCCCTATGTAAGATATTGATGGTTTTTAGCCTTATGTAAGGGATTGATGGTCTTTAGCCCTATGTAAGGGATTGATGGTTTTTAGCCCTATGTAAGGGATTGATGGTTTTAGCCCTATGTAAGAGATTGATTGTTTTTAGCCCTATGTAAGGGATTGAGGGTTTTTAGCCCTATGTAAGGGATTGATGGTTTTTAGCCCTATGTAAGGGATTGATGGTTTTAACCCTATGTAAGGGGTTTATGGTTTTTAGCCCTATGTAAGGGATTTATGGTTTTTAGCCATATGTAACTGATTGATGGTTTTTAGCCCTATGGAAGGGATTGATGCTTTTTAGCCCTATGTAAGGATTGATGGTTTTATCCCTATGTAACTGATTGATGGTTTTTAACCGTATGTAAGGGATTGATGGTTTTTAACCGTATGTAAGGGATTGATTTATATAACCATCACCAGTGCACTTTGGTGAATAACTAATGTGCTCCGATCTCTTTCCTACAAAAGGAAGATCTCAATGGCAGTGCACGAACGTTGTAGCACATGCGAGAGTAGCCGATGTAATTGGGTGGACGATGAACATTTTAAAAAAGAAATATATTTTAATATACAAGCTCTCAGAACACAACAAAATTATTCTGCAGTGGATACCAGCCCACTGTGGCGTACCAGGAAATGAGTGAGCAGACATGCTGGCTAAGGAGGGAACAAAACTTACACAACAGAAACACCCAGTATCACTACCAGAAGTCAAGACACATATCAAAAGAAAGTACAAAGAGGTATGGAGGCAAC
The DNA here is from genome assembly GCA_020796225.1 of Arion vulgaris. Classification (NCBI taxonomy): domain Eukaryota; kingdom Metazoa; phylum Mollusca; class Gastropoda; order Stylommatophora; family Arionidae; genus Arion; species Arion vulgaris. The sequence continues at coordinate 10,565,467 of CM036768.1, forward strand.
AAACCCACAGCAAACACCCACAAGATCCCATCAGCAGACTAAACAGAAAACAGCACACAACAATCTTTCGCCTAAGAACAGGTCACTGCAGGCTCAACCGCCACAAGCACAGAATAAAGCCTGCTCAGACTACACAGTGTGCATACCAGACAGAAACACAAGACTCCAGAGCACATCCTGCAGTCATGTCCATCATACATACACCAACGAAATGAAACATGGCCTCATGAACAAAGCTTACAGACCAAGCTATGGGGAACTCTCGAAGAACTCCAACTGACATGCAGCTTCATAGAGCAACCTATCTCATGATTTAGACGAGCATACGAAACCGAACGCGAAGAAGAAGAATGTCATAGTTAGCCAGTTCCCTCCCCCACCCCAGGTGGCAGCTGAGGAACCAGACAGTTAGCTTTAGTGTGTAGTTTATATATATATTTAGATATTTTATTAGCAGACTTAGTGTTTACACTCTCTAGGCAGAAGGGTAACACTAAAACGAGACATTGACGTAGTAAAACCTAATCGACGTAGTTGTGTAGTGACGGTCAGTTAGCAACATTTAGTAAACATAGGAGACCAAGAAAACATTAGGCACGAACAGACATGTTTTGTCTGATTAGGCAGAACCATCACCAAATAAACAAACTATGAAGCCTAAGAGATAGTTGATATTTATTATTTGTGCTGTAAATCATTACCATCAATTACCAGTGTCATCATCTTCGACAAATACTACGACTATGGCCCGGAAAAATAAGGGGCCCCTGCTTCAAGAAGAAGAAGATTTTAATATATTTTCAGACTACTGTTATCATTTTTCAACTCCCAAAGGGGTTTCTTTAACATGCTAAACTTGAACATAGAACACACCGTTTTATATATCTGATAGACTAGAAACTTGATATCAGGACCGTACCGTGCTATGATGCAAAGAGGCGACCGCATCAGGCGGCATCGAAGGGGGCGGCATAAGCAACGAAATCAATATCAGAATTAAAGGTTATTTTAAAGAAAAATTATTTAAGGGCGGCATTTCGAAGACTTGCATCATACTGAGAAAATATACCGCACTCGCCCTGCTTGATATCACCTGCATTGAAATCAGGTATATCTGGAAACAACTAAAAACAGTATGGAAAGGAACTGATAAGAAAACAAAGATCAGAATACTAAAAGCATGCATATTTCCGGTGGCAACGTATGGGTGTGAAGCATGGACATTTAATAAAGCAGTGGAAAAACATATATGTGCTTTCGAATATAAGTGTTACAGAAGTGTTACCTCCTTATATCATGGACAGAGAAGAGAACAAATAGATCTATCCAGAAAGAACTCAAAATCAAAGAAAAGTGGCTGATGCTACAAATACGAAAGACAAAATTGAGACATTTTGGACATATAAAAAGACATGAAGGGCTGAGAAGACCATCATGGAAGGAGGCATACCGGCAAAGAGAAGAAGAGGAAGACCACGGAGAAGATGAATTCAGGATGTAACTGTTGGTCTGAACATGACGGCTGCAGAGGCAGGACATCTGGCCTATGAGAGAGATAAGTTCCGGAGGACTGTTGGGGTGGCAAAATTCTGCTCAGGACAAGCTATTTGATGATGATATTTGGAAAATATATTTCGATCGTTCACCTCAGGAAACAAATCGAGTGTCTTTGGAATGAGAGAGGAAAACCTTGCCTTCACTACTTCTCTGTAAGTGTGTACTGAGAGCACGCAGGTTTAGAGCTAGCAACAGTAGTCGTCTATTGTCTGTTGTCTTTCCCCAGATCGATGAGGGAATTGGTTGTCCACTCTTGCCGCTAAGCGTAGGGATGGGAGTTTTAATTTAAGGTCTAGAGGCCAGATGCGTCACCATATTGTGTTATATCCGTGTTTAATTAGTGTGGTCTTGATATTGTCATCCATCTTTTTTGGTCTTCCTTGGCGCTAGTACGTGATCTCTTGTTATTGTGTGCTGTTATTAGTGGTTGGTTGTATTCCATTAGCCGTAGTAGTTGTAGCAATAGTAGCAGTAATAGTAGTTGTAGCAGTAGTAGCAATAGTAACAGTAATAGCAATAGTAGAATAGTAGTAATGAAGTAGTAGCAGTAGTAGTAGCAGTCAGGACCTTGCTGTGCTATGAAACACAGAGGTTACTGCATCAGGCGGCACCCGTGGGATGGGCTGCTATTGAGGGTGGGAAAAGTCAATCAATCAAGTGCCATGCCTGCCGGCGTAGGCGATCATGGCTCTCCACAACTCTCTTTGCTTGGTGCATGTAATCAGTTCTGACGTCGATATTTTGTCGAACCATGATGTCAGGCCATCCAACATCTTCTCCTCTGTCTTCCACGATCTCTCCTTCCTGAATTTTACCTGTAGTCACCAAATGTTCTAAACCTTTCTACGCATTATATGCCCGAAGAACCTTGATTGTCGGATTCTTATTCTTTTGATAAGGTTTCTTTGTGTGCAGACCTGATTTAAAACCTCCACGTTTGTTTTCTTTGCTGTCCATGGACTTGTTTCAGTGTTGTGTTATTTATTTTGATATTGCATGTTGGTGTTTCTTGTTTCTGAGACAACATAACCTCTGTTTCTTATATTCATGCTTATCCTTTCTTTTCACTTTCTCTCACTAGTATGTCTACAAGTCTTGCAGATCAAAGAGAGAGATTATTTTAAAGAAAAAACGTTCAAGGTGCTTAGTTCGAAGACTTGCGTCATGCTGAGAAAATACTGCACCGCCCTGGTAGCAGTAGTAGATATAATAGCAGAAACCACAGTAGTAGCAGAAGTAGCAGCCGTAATAACAGATGTAGCAATAGTACCAACAACAGAATAAAGTATTAGCAGCGCCGAGTGGTTACAGGGGCCCAAATTTGGTGTGTAAAGAATAGAACCACTGTTACCAGCCACGCATGTCGTAAGAGGCGACAAGGAGGTTTGGCTGAAATCGGATGCACATGTCCTAAACGGTAGAAGTCTATGCGTTTAGGGGCCTACAAACCAATGTGCAACGTATACACGTTCTTGGCAAAGATCAAACATATCACAAAGAGGATTAAAATTGGTCGTAAAGAACGAACGCAAAGAAGAAGAAAGTATTAGCAGTAGTAAAAGTAGTGACAGTAGTAGCAATAGTAGTAGCCGTAATAACAATTGTAGCAATAGTACCAAAAGCAGAAGTAACAGTATTAGCAGTAGTAAAAGTAGTGACAGTAGTAGAAATAGTAGCAGTAGTAGCGGTAGTATCAGTAACCGTTAAAAACTATTTAAAAAAAAAATTAAGTTGCTTCTTTATTTGCTTGTTAAAAAAACATGAGAGAGGAGATAGCATGTTGTTAGTATAGGTCATAATACGATAGCTTATCCTGGACAGTACTGTGCCACCCTAACAACAGCCAATTGTAGATAACTAGGCCAGACAACTGACTGGGGGTTCCCTGACCTAGATCACAAAAGGGTCCGGAAAATATAGATGTTTGATAGAACACTGCAAGCTTTTTTGCAATTTTACTCAATCTGTGAGTCTATGGTTATTTATTTGTGAAAAATATTCATAATATTGATATTCCTTATTGTTAAACTTAACTTGTTGCATTATATAACTTCGATTTAGCATTTTGTGTTGATTTAAAGATGAATTCGTCTATATACACCAATACTGAAATGCGAGGTCACTTGGTGTAGTTGTGGTCTGATTTTCCATAATTCTTACCTGAGTCCGAAGGCCCATAAGTTTATAGTTGACTCTGGTCTAACAGACCTACGGAATTTATATCTCTCTCTCATAGGGTAGATGTCCCGCCTCTGTTACCAGCATGTTAAACAAACTCGTCCGTTAATTCTGAATCCATCTCCTGTGTAGTCTTTCTGTAGAAGCCAGCAGCCCCCCCACAGATGGCAGCTGTTGAACCAGACAGTTAGCTTTAGTGCGTAGTTTGTAGATATTTAGATATTTTATTAGTTGACTATAGTGTTTTGCGCACTAAATCTGCATCTGTCCACTATAAGCAGAATGGCAACACTAAACGAGACTTGACGTAGTAAAACCAATTGACGTAGTTGTGTAGTGATGGCGAAGCAACGTTAGAAAACATTAAGAAGAACGACATAAACATTGGATGCAGATGGACGTTTTCTTGTCTGTATCCGTCAAACATCATTAAAAATATGAATGAACGAATCTAGTTGTTTAATATTGTTGAATACCATCATGTATCATCTTGACTACAACATGAATACCATCATGTATCGTCTTGACTACAACATGAATACATCGTGTATCGTCTGACTACAACATGAATACCATCATGTATCGTCTTGACTACAACATGAATACCATCGTGTATCGTCTTGACTGCAACATGAATACCATCGTGTATCGTCTTGACTACAACATGAATACCATCGTGTATCGTCTTGACTACAACATGAATACCATCATGTATCGTCTTGACTACAACATGAATACCATCATGTATCGTTTTTACTACAACATGAATACCATCATGTATCGTCTTGACTACACCATGAATACCATCATGTATCGTCTTGACTACAACATGAATACCATCATGTATCGTCTTGACTACAACATGAATACCATCATGTATCGTCTTGACTACAACATGAATACATCATGTATCGTTTTACTACAACATGAATACCATCGTGTAAGCAAAACTAAATGAGGAGAAAAGGATGAACCAAACTAAAATGATATAACAAACTATAAATCTAATGATTACCATTAGAAGAATTACATCAACAACAAAGCCATACTATGAACGTCAGGACAAAGAAGAGGAGAACCATAAAGAAGAGCATCAACTAAAATAGGGACTCAAGGAGAGGAACTACAATATTTCTCTACTTCTCTTTGTTGGAATAGTCGTTTTGATAATGGTCGCTTACAAACCTTTGTATCGTTTTATATGCCTCATTTTTTATTTGTAGCATTAGACAGTTATCTTTGAATTTGAGCTTCTTCTGGATATAGATGTTCTCTTCTCTGTCCATGATCTACGAAGGACTCTTCTTTAACAATTATAGTCAACAGTACTTATATACTATTCCATTGCCTTGTTAAATATCAATGTTTCACGCCTTTACGTATGCATTCCGAATATGCTTGCTCTTAGCAATCTGATCTTTCTTTACTGATCAGTTCCATTCTACACTGTTATTAGCTGTTCGTGTTTTCTAAGACTATGTTTATTTTTCTTTATAATTCCATTCTGAAACAAAACTGAAACAAGTTCATCGACTCAAGTACCTGGGAACATTCCTGACATCAGGTGGCAGGTGTAAAGCAGAGATTAGGAGCAGAATAACTCAAGCGAAAGCAGCATATATGAAAATGAAAAACTACGTGACACTGCGTGAATTCATTACCAATGACACTGCGAAAACGAATACTCCTGCGCTGTATTGATCCAATACTTCTATATGGCAGCGAATTATGGACAATGAACAAACAATCAATACGATCACTGGAAGTCAGAGAGATGTGGTTTTACAGAAGAATGCTGAAAATTCCATGACAGCGAAAAAACATATGAGGTTTTAAATCAGGTCTGCACACAAAGAAACCTTATCAAAAGAATAAGAATCCGACAATCAAGGTTCTTCGGGCATATAATGCGAAGAGAAGGTTTAGAACATTTGGTGACAACAGGTAAAATTTCAATGAAGGAGAGAAGACGTTGGAACACAGGGGAAGAAGACGTTGGATGGCCTGACATCATGGTTCGACACAAGATCGACGTCATAACTGATTACATACACCAAGCAGAGAGAGTTGTGAAGTGACCTGATCGACTATGGCGGCAGGCATGGCAGTCGCTTGTATGAATTCTCTTCACCCCATTTCCAAGTCTTGTTAGCAGAGAATCGAGTTAATCAAAATCGTTCACATTGCTTTACTTCACTATTCACTATAATACAAGTTTCTATTGTATATTATCTATTCCCAGGTGGAAGATGTAGTTGGCTGTCCACAGTGGCGGCTCGTCATTAAGGGCCTGTAGGGACGGGCCCCACCAAAAGTAATGTGTAAAGTGTATTTATTATTTTATAAATTAAAACATAACCTAATCCAAAACCATGATTTCCCTGAAAATTTGTGTCTGGCCCCACCAACAAAAATGATCACGAGCCGCCACTGGCTGTCTACTCTTGCCGTTAAGCGTAGGGATGGGAGCTTTAATTTGCGTTCTAGGGCCAGATGAGTTGCCCTTGTGTTGTATTCGTGTTTTTGTAGTGTAGTCTTGATATTGTCTATCCCTCTTTTTCTTGGTCTTTCCTTAGCTCTAGTACCCGATCTCTTTTATTGTATGCTGTTAATGGTGGCTGGTTGTATTTCATTCTCATTAAATGTCCAAACCACTGCATTTGTTGTCTTTAATACAAGTTTCAACGCAATAAATGTCAATATCGTTATGTTTAAATTGTAATTTTGTGCAAATTTACTTTCTGTGTTTGTGTAACAGTTCGAATGTGTACAAAAACTGTACAAATGTATGCTAGTACAAATATAATATTTTTTAAATGTTCAACTTTCAATAAAGATTGAAAAAGATATATCGTGAAGAACACGGTGAAGTGTTATATTTGTGTAACAGTGGTACACACATGGTTAGCAGTAGTGTAGCTTCATCAGTTCTAACTAAACTATATGATAAGGGTTCTATTTTTTCTATGAGATCATTTTGATCTTTGCTGGAGCTACGGAGTTCGTACTTTGTGCAACATGCTCGATAGAAGGCGTTATCATTTCTACCGACAGTGTCGGAGCCATATTGAGGAAACCAGGTGCTATGAATGTACTTCTTTGCCTTTAGACCCTTTTAAACAAATGTAATTGACAACAGGTGGCGAATGTGGCCTAGTGGATAGTGACTCGGTCTATTAACCCGACGTTCTGAGTTCGAATCACGCTGCGGACAGTTTGGTTGCAAATTGTTTCGTTACAAAAGGACGATGGCACCATCCGTTCAGAAAGCAATGGCAAACTACTGAACGTAATAATGCCTAGAAAAATCACAAAGAACGTTGAAAAGCTGGGGTTGATTCGCAAAGTCCTGTAAAGGATATGCAATTAACTAGACTAGAATCCAAAACAAGGAAGTGGAAAAACATATGTGCTTTTGAATATCAATCGACACAGAACGGGAGTTGTTAGCCTAAACACACTGAGATACATGCTTGGGGTGAGATGGGAACAATTATGAACATGTCTATGTGCGATGAAGATGATCCTTACATGAACAATGAATATAAATGTTACAGAAGAGTCATCCATATATCATGGACAGATGAGAGAACAAGTAGATCTATCCAGAAAGAACTAAAATCAAAGAAAACTGGCTGATGCTACAAATAAGAAAGAGAGAATTAATGTATTTTGGACATATGAAAAGGTACGAGGCTCTGGAGAAGACCATCATGAAAGGAGGCATACTGGAAAAGAGAAGAGGAAGACCACGGAGAAGATTGATTCAGGATGTAACTGATGGTTTGAACATGACGGCTGCAGAGGCAGGACATCTGGTCTACGAGAGAGAGAAATTCCGAAGGACTGTTGAGGTTTCAAAGTTCTGCTTAGGACAAGCTCTTTGATGATGATGAATCGAAAAAAGAGCACTGGGTGTACCATAGATATGATAACCTGTTATAATATGCTCATATTTTGGTAATCGTCTTGTGTTAGTATTGTTGACTTTTTGATTGATTTAATCCTTTTTGTCTTTTGTTGTTATTTTCTTTTTCATTTTTGTTCTTTCTTTCGTCCGCTTTCAACTCAGACGAAGTTTCATCTCTGAAACTGATTTTTGCGTGAAAATCCGTGTTTCCAATTTCTTACAATGGCAGCAGCGTGCACATTGTAAATTATTTTACACTGGCAGCCGTGTGCTCAATGTACTCGTAATTAGTATTCCTCGCCATACAGGCAGATTTTCTCCGACTTCAGAGGTACTCACGTTATCGTCCTGAGTAAGACCAGGGACTCGAACAAATGCCGGACAGTAGGTTCGAACCCGAGCTATGAGACGTCTCACAGCCAGCAGGCCGAGCTGTCCCCCTGTTGTTATTTAACTGGTACATCTCAGTCAATGCTTCCCAAAATCCAAAAGAGCAGGTTTGGGTTATAAGTGGATGTCGTCTATAGAAGTTTATAACCCCCAGAAGCTTACGTTGAACTACTGTCCTGGGCATACGGGTGTTTGCCGTAATGAGAAAGCGAACAGGCTTGCATCAACAGCATCGATTGTTGGGGAGTTGAAGATGGATAAGGGGGTTATTCTTCGGTCTCTTCTCGACTACTTGTTGGATGAAAATGAAAATCGTGGCATATCCTAAAGGACGTAGCCATCAACCACAGTAAACGAGTCGTTGATTTTCTAGGCACCACTTATACGTTCAGTAGTTTGCCATTGCTTTCGAACGGGTGGCGCCATCGTCCTTTTGTTAAAGTCAACGGAAACAATTTGCAAACAAACTGCCCGCAGCGTGATTCGAACTCAGAACGTCGGGGTTAATAGACCGAGTCACTAACCCCTAGGCCACATAGATAGATGTTGACTCGATCCAGGAAATTTAAGCAGTTTGGAGTTACCGTTGTACAAGTAGAACTGGATGCCTGAGGGGCAGAGTGAAGAGTGTATTTAATCAGTGAGCCACGGGAACCATCAGTATGCATACTCTTCGATATATGTTGGTGGAGTCTGAGCACCTATTTTTTTCATATGGCTCGGTCCCTCTCCGTATAACAGCTTCCATCTGCAGAGAGAATTCCACACAGCGCGAATTTCTAAGCTACGAGCGTTATGGACTGGGACAGTTATGTAATACGTTACGTTATGAGCGTTATGTAATACGGCAGTATTACAAAAGCAAGGACACATTAGTAATCAAATAGATAAAGTGACAAAAATCAACATTTCGACCATAAGGACACTTTATTAGGACAATACATATAAACAAGAAATACTACATTAACTAAATCATAAATTTTCAAGACATCACAGGAAAAGTAATACGAATTTGAGCTCACGACAAACAGAAAGCAATGCAAATGACTTGATTACTTTGCCACAGAAACCACCAGCTGTTAACATATCCAAAATTATGAGAAACATAAAAAAATATTAAGTCTCGTACATCAGTTATAATCAACTTAGTACATCGGTTATAATCAATCTAGTACATCAGTTATAATCAATCTAGTACATCAGTTATAATCAACTTAGTACATCGGTTATAATCAATCTAGTACATCGGTTATAATAAATGTAATACATCGGTTATAATTAATCTAGTACATCAGTTATAATCAATCTAGTACATCAGTTATAATCAATCTAGTACATCGGTTATAATCAATCTAGTACATCAGTTATAATCAACTTAGTACATCGGTTATAATCAATCTAGTAAATCGGTTGTAATCAATCTAGTACAACGGTTATAATCAACTTAGTACATCGGTTATAATCAATCTAGTACATCGGTTATAATAAATGTAATACATCGGTTATAATTAATCTAGTACATCAGTTATAATCAATCTAGTACATCAGTTATAATCAATCTAGTACATCGGTTATAATCAATCTAGTACATCAGTTATAATCAACTTAGTACATCGGTTATAATCAATCTAGTAAATCGGTTGTAATCAATCTAGTACAACGGTTATAATCAATCTAGTACATCGGATATAATCAATCTAGTACATCGGATATAATAAGCCATCTATCACAAGTGATGATGGCAACAGCCTCAGACGTGTGCTGCTGCACCTCTCTGGTGTGTGCGGAGGTGGCTGTAGAGTCCAATCCTAGAACACAATCCCTACCACAGGTGGAGCATACATGATCAAGGTTAGATATGTGAGTGTTGTGTGTTCTGTCTTTTACGCAGCTCGTTGTCTCTGTGCCTCAACGGCACGACGATTCTCAGCTATGCGGGTTCCTCTTGTGTTGTTACACGCCACATTTGGCGATCTTGCGTCAGTGATTCTCAGCACGTGGTGTCTATATTGAAGCATTTCAGAGACACTTTAAAAGTGTCTTTAAAGCAATTTTTCTGTCCACCATCAGAACGTCTGCCCCCTTCAAGTTCGCCATACATCAACTGTTTTGGGATGTGTTTATCAGGCATCCGAGCAACGTGACTGGCCCATCTCACTTGGGCCTTCTGCAACAGGATGTTGACGCTTGCAATTTTTGTTCTTAAGAGAACTTCAGTATCTACAATTTTTTCTTGCCAGTTTATTTTTAGTAGTCTGCGTAGACAGACAGCTTGTGTGGAAGTGGTTTAGTTTTCTTGCGTGTCTGCTATACCACAGCCAGGCTCTAGCCAGAGCCAACTATAAACTACTGGGCCTTCGGGCTCAGGTAAGAATTGTGGGAAATCAGACCCCAACTACACCACATGACCTCGCATTCCAGTATTGGTGTATATAGACGAATTCATTTTAAAATCAACACAAAATGCTAAATCGAAGTTATATTATGCAACAAGTTAAGTTTAACAATAAGGAATATCAATATTATAAATATTTTTCACCAATAAATAACCATAGACTCACAGAATTGAGTAAAATTGCAAAAAGCTTGCAGTGTTCTATCAAACATCTGTAATTTTCAGATCCCTTTTCTTATCTAGGTATTCCCCTGTACTGGAGCCTGGCTATGGCTAGAGCCTGGCTGTGCTCTAGCACAGGCCAGACAACTGGCTGTGTATTCCCTGACCTAGAGCTGTATTTTGCTGTATTTTGTCATTGTTTTTGTAATTTGTAAAACTACAGTACTTTGTAATTACGTGTTTGCCAATCAAATAGTTTTACTGCAGTTCCATATATATATACTTCTTTATATTGTATTTCTTATTCATATTATTCTGCTTCTATCATTATAGTTAATAACATTTTCGCTGCTAGTTGGAAGGTCGTTTTTTTTTTCCAGATCCAGAAACACTTGAGCTTTTCAGCTCTTCGGCTCGGTGCCATGGACATCGTAACCCTTCGGTTCGGTGCCACGAACACCGTAAATCTGGGAATCTGTGGCTTTTTCTGCCATCCCGCGGAATTGAACCCGCACACACACCTAGGAAAGCTCACCTAGTAAATAAAAAGCTGGCTGAAAACGAACACCCCACCGAAGGATAAGCAACTGGGCTCCAATAGGTGCTGAAGGCTGGTGCACGTACATTACGTTCGGACGTTTGGCTGTTTATATATCACAATGAGAATGATTAAAACAGGCCTAGAACGATCGAAGAAGAAGAAGAAGAACCCGCACACACAGAGGGATAATCACCCGTAGTCCAACGCGCTACGAACACGCTGGGCAGACGGGCAGTTGGAACGCTTAATATCGTACACTTCCATTTATAATTCGGGTAGAGAAGTCCCTTTGTTTGGAAACTTGGAAATTATATTTCTGCTTCATTAATTTATAACCATGAATATCCATCGTTGTTGTTCAGCTCAGACATGCTTACCGTGTAATGATCAGGTCGAGACCTACACGGTATCAAACAAGATTGGTGTATTGAGTATCGAGACCATGAATAGTGAAAAGGCAGAATAAATTAAAGTTACCTGTACTTTTTAATATTCGCGTACGTCGGTTGTTTACGATTTCTATAAAAAAATCTTCCACTTTGACATGAAGTGCTCAGACGTAGCTTAGACGACTTGCTCTGTCATGGTTATCGACCAGTTCTCAGTTTGTGCTATGTGATTCACGGGCACGCAACTTGTAAGTAGTTAGGTAACATATCGTGTAATAGTTTGTGGACATATAGATGGTGTTTGCTTCGCGGTACATTTTATTTCAAAGGATTACTAGCCAGAGCTGCTACTGTACAAGTGATTTAACGCTGGTACTTGCCCGTCTGCCTAGCGTGTTCTAGCGCGTTGGACTACGGGTGACAATCCCTCTGTGTGTTCGGGTTCAATTCCGCGGGATGGCAGAAAAAGCCACAGATTCCCCAGATTTACGGTGTTCGTGGCACCGAACCGAAGGGTTACGATGTCCATGGCACCGAGCCGAAGAGCTGAAAAGCTCAAATGCTTCTGGATCGAAAAAACAACAACAAAACAAAAAATACGCTAGTACTTCTAATTAGCTGAAAGAAACTTATATGTATGTGTGCACACTAAGGGCATAAACGTAAGAAACTGATATTTTGTGTGTGTGCAAGTTCAGGGCATAAACGTAAAAATGTATACGTATGTGTGCAAGCTCAGTGCATAACCGCCAATCGATTGTTTTTTAATAGTTATTTTATGCGACTTCTCACTTTTCAGTTATTTTATGAGTTATACGAATTGACAAGTTTCAGTTATTTTATAAGGGGTTAGAATTTATATTTGTCAGTTATTTTAAGGGTGGTAGAATTTATATTTGTCAGTTATTTTGTGCGTGGTTAGTATTTAGAATTTTACAGTTGTTTGTGATTGATTAGTATTTAGAAGTTTTCTGTTGTTTGTGATTGATTAGTATTTAGACGTTTTCTGTTGTTTGTGATTGATTAGTATTTAGAAGTTTTCTGTTGTTTGTGATTGATTAGTATTTATAATTTTTCTCTTATTCTGTGAGTTGTTAGAAATTAGAATTTGTCTCATTTACTGTCTTAGTGGTTCTTCTTCTTCTTCTTCGAACGTTCCATATTGACAACTTGTTAACCACTCTTTGTGATTTGTATGTGATCCGAGCCTAAGAGCGATTGTACGTTGTGCCAGTTATGCGCATACAAATAGGTCAGCACATCCGGTTTCTGCGATGCTTTTTATTTATTAGGGTAGTGTTAGTGGTTGAAGTTTATCATTTTTTGAAATGATTCTCTGAGAGAGATTTTTCAGATATTTTATAAATGTTAGATCATGATCACCCTTCGTCGGGCTAAATGGCATGTAAGACAAATACCAAAAATGTCCCATTAATTCATCTTGCGCCTTTATCTCTACCTCAAACCTAGCCTTCGAACTCTGCTTCAAAAGTTTGTCTCCATGTGCTTCTAAGCCTTCCTTTTTGATGCCCTGTGGTGCCCACTGCATACATGTTTTCTCTTCATGAGAACATGTCCAATCCATCGACATCGTCTGTTTTGTATTTCTTTATTTATGTCGTCCAGACTAATTAGTTTTTGAAGTTTGATATTTATAATCTTTTTCTCAGTGGCGGCTCGTCATTAAGGGCCAGTGGGGCCAGGCCCCATCAAAAATAATGTTTAACGTGTATTTATTATTTTATAAATTAAAATATAAACTAATCCAAAATCATGATTATTCCAAAAATTTGTGTCTGGCCACACCAGCAAAAATGAACACGAGCCGCCACTGCTTATTCTCATTGGTATACTTTAGTGTTCTTCTCAGAAGTCATCCTTTCATCTTTCTTCTTTTGTCCTTCTCTGCTTTTTTGCCGTTAGGCGTAGCAGGTTTAACTGATAATCGGTTTCCGAGATAGTGCACGCTCGGTCGCTTGATATGCTGTGATATTGTGGAGTTTTAAGATGTCTGTAACTCCATCAATCCATCTTTTCTTGGTCTGCCCCTTCCTCTTGATGATTCCATTTTCAGGTTGTACTCTCTTGCAACTGGTGTATTCGGGTTTATTCTCAACAAGTTGGCCAAACCATTTGAGTCTCTGTTTTCAATAAATCTAATACCCGCCTGCCCAGCGTGTTCGTAGCGCGTTGGACTACGGGTGACAAGCCCCTTGTGAGTGCTGTTCAATTCCGCAGGCTGGTAGAAAAACCACAGGCTTTACAGATTTACGGTGTTCGTGACACTGAACCGAAGGGTTACGATGTCCATGGCACCGAGCTGAAGAGCTGACAGTTCAAGTGCTTCTGGATTGAAAAATAAAAAAAAGAATCTAATAGCAGGTGTTTTTCCGACTGTTCTTCTAATTTCCTCATTTCTTATATGGTCTCTTCTTGTTTTATTTACCGCTTTCCTCAAGCATCTCATTTCACATTTGGTAATTTTCCTTTCTTGTTTTTTTGATCGGTGTCCATCTGTCTCCCCTTGAATACTCTTAATTAGCAAACTTTCTATTTTCGTATCCAGTTTATCAAGTTTCAGATCCAAAGAAGAGGATTGTCTTACTAAGATCCATAGAGGTGGGTTGTCCTAACACTTTCTATTTATCCTTAGCTTTATCTTAGTACCGTAAATGTTAGATCTCCAGATATTACGAAGCCTTTTGTAGACTTCATTAAGCCTTCCAATTCTTTGCTTAGAGCAGCGTTTCCCAAAGTGGGCGGTACCCAGTGGGCGCTGAAGCGTTCTAGGGGGTGATAGTGGGTTCAGAAGAATTTGGGAGTGTTCAGGCGATTAGGGGTTGGTGGCTCTTTAAAGAAGAGATTAATAATATTTATTTTAAAATAAATTGTTTTCGAGATTTTGCGATTGAATAATCATTTAAAATTTGAATTCTGCTTTTAAATTATCTTATGCCCGTTCTACATTATCCATTTTTCATCAATTTTCTATTTCATGCATATAATCATTTGAAAATTGACCATGTATGACATAAATAAATATCAATTTTTTATGTCAAAGAGAAAATAGACCATGTATATATGTGGGAGTGGAGTGGGGGGCGCTAGCAAACTGTTACAATGTAGAGGGGGCGTTACAAAGTTTATGTTGTACAAAGTGGGCGGTGGGCAGAAAAGGTTTGGGAATCTATGAATTAGAGACTTCTCGAGACATTATATAAAAAATAATAAAAATAATATATAACATAAGTTAGTATGGAGCAAATATTCTCTCTCTCTCTCTCTATCTATCTATCTTTCTCTCTCTCTCTCTCCTCTCGATCACCCGACTGAAGTACCAGATTTCCCCATAAATTCTGTGGGAAAAAATATAATTCATAAATTCATAGATTCATGCAGGCTTAGTATGGGTGGGTTTTGTCACATCTTCAGCACCATTTGGAGCTCTGGTGCTTATCGTTCGGCGATGTGTCCGGTTTTAGCCAACGTTTATTGGGTTCGCTCTCCGTCAGCCTTTGGCTGTCCCCAGCCGATCTGCAAGGCAGCAGGTATTCCATTTCTCTGATATAGAATATAGAATTGTTTTTTTTATTAGTTTTTGTTTAGTCGTTGAATCATCATCACTGCACGGCGAACCAATTAGCCCATAAGTGCTCCGATCACCCCCACATTATGTCTCTCAGCGTGTGGCGACTAACGACCCCGGTTCTTTGTTGGTTTACTATTCTTCTTTGTCTACCAGCATAGTGTTCATGTCTAGCTACACCACATTTTACTTGAACTTTTTGTAGTCTGGTTAGTTTTATAGCTTCACCACTATCGTTTGAATCATTTACACGGTCTCTCTCCCTTATGGAATGTATAATATCAGCCTGGTCCATTGCTCGCCCGCTTTGTACAGCAGCCATACCTGCAAGACTATCGGCGTGTTCATTCCCCCATACACCTGCATGTCCTGGCACAAAAATAAAACTGATCTTTGTCAGCTTAGACCTTCCCAGCGACTCCATCCATTGCCCCCGAGCCCATCCTATTTCAATGAACTCATTGTGTCATTGAGAAAACATTCCATTTCTTTGATGTAGGATACAGAATTGTCAGACTGTAACATATAATTTGTTTTACTGATTTAGCTTATCTATCTGATCTTCTGCTATTTCTTTTACTTGGACACGGTTCGATGAAGCAGTCACTGGCCAGAAACATCTTGTGACATTTTGCAGGGCGTCAATAAAATATCTCTATAGCGCTCGTTTCGTAGTTAACATTCCCAGAATGCTTCATAACTGACCGTTATTGTGCGTATCCCTCGGCTGTTAGTCATGCGTCACCAAGTTCCGGATGCCAACCTCGTGGCAAAATATATTTTCTTGGTTGTTGTCCTGTAACGATGAAAGGTTGTTTTTAGTTCTCTGAAGTGTGGTAAGTACATATATTTAGGAATGGATAGACAGGCAGACATATATATATATATATATACTGATAGATAGACAGACAGACATACAGAATAAGATAGATGGATGGATGGACGGACAGGTAGGTACAGGACCGTGCGGTATATTTTCTCAGTATGATGTTAAATCTTCGAAATTCCGCCCCTCAAAAGTTTTTTCTTTAAAATAACCTTCAATTGTGATTTTCATTTCGCTACTTATTCCGTCTCCCTTACGGTGCCGCCTGATGCGGCCGACTCTCTGTATCATATCACGGCACGGCCCTGGGTAGGTAGGTAGGCAGACAGCCATATTTGATAGATATGATAGGGCAGACAGACAGACCACCACCCCTTTTCCGTGTCCGATATCAACCAATATTTTTAGACCGAGTGCTCCACTGTCACACACATTTAAAACAGTTCGATTATATAATGTACCACCTGTGTGGTGACGGAGCCTGCAATAGAAGAAAAGAATAGTACCACTGCGGCCTACAATGCATGCCGTAAGAAGCAACAGATGTAGGACTTATGGAAACTACTCTAGTAAATAGAAAGCATCGTAGAAATCGGATTTGCTGGCCTACTTGTAGGCGCATAACTAGCCCAACGCACAATCGCTCTTACGCTCAGATCACATACAAATCACACAGAGTGGTTAACAAGTAGTCGATATGGAGCGATCGAAGAATAAGATGTGACATACTGAGCAAATATTACAGGGTGTTCAACTTAAAAGCAACCCGTGAATGGAGCTAATCTGGCATATATGTATGGAAATGGAAGGTTCAGTTATGAGGTAGTATATATCAAGGTTGTGTAATGGTGTGTAATTGTAGTGCGGGAAGGGACGATGAACAAATGTGACGTAGGTCAAGCTAGTCAGAACCGGTTTAAATAGTAAATAGACGAGATGCAATGCGTACCTGGCAAATTTCCTTCTATGACTGGTGCTGCTTTTAAGTTGAACACCCTGTAATATATAATATGTTAACCCTACTACAAAATAGTGAGCGTCTGTAGCTTAAGCGATAGTGAGCTCGATCACAACCTAAGCGTACCTGGTTCAAACTCCACGGTGGGCAGGTTTAGAAGCAAATTAGCTCCCTCGAATTTTTACGAATGGTAAAAATAGACCTCACCGTTCAGAAAATAATGGAAAACTATTGAACGTATAAGTGGTGCCTAGAAAATCGACGACTCGTTTACTATGGTTAATGGCTACGTCCTGTAAAAGATATACCAAGATTTTCATTTTTTTTCACTCCAAAATAACATAATATTTTTATCTTTTAGATCCTCTTGTCTGTGTACAAAAGGAAAAAATGTACACAAGATGGAGTAGTAGTAGCTGGTAGAAGTCTGCAGCCAGGAACACTTTATATTTTGCTGGAATCAAGACACAAAAAATAAAATAAAAATATGTTACAGTCAAGGTTTAAGTCCAAGTTAACGAAATATCTTGCTCTGTCAGCGTTTGTGACCATCGTTGTCATGGGATACCATATTTACCTGAGCAGCAAGAGACTGACAGGTATGTAACATTACCTTACTAAGTATCCCGTGATTTAAGGTTAATAACTGTCAATCACATTTTAGTGCCTCTTTTCTGCATAATTCTTGAACTTGTTAGATTTAATTATTGTTATGCCCGTCTGCCCAGCGTGTTCGTAGCGCGTTGGACTACGGGTGACTATCCCTCTGTGTGTGCGGGTTCAATTCCGCGGGATGGTAGAAAAAGCCACAGATTCCCCAGATTTACGGTGTTCGTGGCACCGAACCGAAGGGTTACGATGTCCATGGCACCGAGCCGAAGAGTTGAAAAGCTCAAGTGCTTATGGATCGGAAAGAAAGAATTATTGTTATATTTCTATGATGAGAACAAGGAGTTTTTTGCAAGAACCCCAGAGGAAGCAACGGAAGTAACGAATATGAACAACAAATAAACAGTGTTCAGGTATTAACCCTTTCGCTGCTACATACTTTTCGAGAGGTGAGCTAAAAATAGCTACTCTTTGTTTCTAGGTCACAAAAGTGAATATACGCCTATAGCAGTGACAGTAGCAATGTATAACGTGTTAACACGTCTTTAGCCCACAGAGGAGAGACAATAACAGACGTGTTAATGCGTCGTTAGAAGTGAATGGGAAAACGTATATATACGTCTTTAGCAGCTAAAGGGTTAAGAGCTTCCGAGAAAACAAATAGACAAATACTAGATTCGAATCCAGTGTTTGTCTATTTGTTTTTTCTGGAGCTCTTGATGCCTGCGCACTGTTTATTTGTTGATTATATTTCTATGATTAAGGTTTCTGTTGTTGCCACTATTTATTTTTAGTATGTTGTAATGAATGATTAGTCACCACAGAAAGCTCACCACGTGTGAAAGGAAATGCTCGAGGAAGGCAGTGGGGGTAACCAGGAAAGATAGACTACGAAATGAGGACATCAGAAGCAGAGTGGGCATACCTTCATGCACTGAATACATCGAAAGACAATAAATGCAGTGGTTTGGACATTTAATGAGAATGAAATACAACCAACCACCAATAACACGATACAATAAAAAGAGATCGGGTACTAGAGTTAAGGGAAGACCAAGAAAAGATGGATAGACAATATCAAGACCACACTACATAAACACGGATATAACACAAGGGTGACTCATCTGGCCCTAGAACGCAAATTAAAGCTCCCATCCCTACGTTTAACAGCAGGAGTGGACAAGCAACTCCATCTCCCACCTGGGAATAGACAATAGAATGATTATCCAAGACGAGAGAAAGCTCTGTGTGTTAATAAAAGAAGGAAGTAATCATCATGTGACGGTCAGAGAAGGGATCTCTGCGAATACTTAGAATAGCATGGACAGAGAATAGAACAAATGCTTCTATTCTGCAACAGCTTGATATTAGAGAGAGATGACTATTAACCCTTTCGTTGCTACATACTTTCCGAAGGCTGAGCTAAAAATAGATACTCTTTGTTTCTAGGTCACAAACGTGAATGTACGCCTATAACAGTGACAGTAGCAATGTATAACGTGTTAACACGTCTTTAGCCCACAGAGGAGAGATAATAACCGACGTGTTAACTCTTAACCGTTCGTGGATTTTCAAGGTTTTTTTTGTTATTTTTGAAGGCCTGCTCTATTACTAGAAGCCATATATGAGCCTCCATGAATTGAATATAGGCATGTTATATATGGTTAGAAAGCTAATTGAATGCACTATCCAGATATGGGATTTTAATATCAGTGTCATGTAATAATATGTGATATCAGTGACCTAATTTTTGTGATGCTAAAAATAGATTTTAAAACAAATTTCAAATAATTATACAATCACAAAGAAGGAAAAAATAAGTATGAAATATATCATGAAAACTATTAATATACACTCTTAGTATCTTCATATTTGCACAGTATATCCAAACATGAAGTTGTTTGGACAATCAATCAGTAATTAGGAAATTTGTAATTTCTAATATTTCCATATTTTGAAGACACCAATTAATAAATAATAAATAAATAAGAGAAATGATGCAGAACTGGTCTAGTAAGCAGCCCATAAAGAACTAACACTTATAGTCTTAATAAGGACAGTAATCTGAGTCACTAGATGCCATTTTTAAGCAAATGTGTGATTTTTGACAAGAGCAAGTGAAAACTCGTCTACAGAGATTATCCAAAATGGCGGCCGTTCGGAAATGTCGGTGTAATAAAAGCATGTTCTTACCACTGAAGTCGGAGAAGGTTCGCCTGAATGGCTAGGGACACCTTATACACGGTTAATCGGCTTTCACGCAGAAATCAGTCAGATATGCCATAAAAGGCTCCCTGACTACGCATGAATTCATAGCGGGCGGAGGCAGAAGAAGAAACAACAAAACATGTTTTATTCAACGAGATTAGACATCTTAAAAATAAAAAATATTTTTTTAAAACAATTTATTATGGTAATATCATATGTTTTACATTATGAAACATATATTATATGCTTTTAAATGCATAAATAACACACAAATACGGCTAGTTTCGGAGTCATGTAGCCATCTCATTTATAAATGAGATTTTCTTAGTACCCGAACGTTACAGGGTTAATGCGTCTTTAGAAGTGAATGGGAAAAACGTATATATACGTCCTTAGAAGCTAAGGGGTTTTAAAGACCATAACATCAAGAGAAATTAAATATTTCGGATAAATCAAACGACATGAGTGCCCAGAGAAGATAATTTTGGAGGGAATGGGTTGTAAGAAGAATTAGTGGAAGACCTAGAAGACGATGGGTGCAAGGTGTCATTGACGATCTGAGAATGACTGCTGCTAACGTCGGTCAACTTGCACAGAACAGAGAGTTTTCAGGACTTGTCATGGGAGCTAAGTTCCGGAAGGGACAAGCTACTTGATGATGATGATGAATGGGAAGGGGAGGCTTAAATACATTGTGCCAACCCATGAAATCGAGGGAAAACGAGGTATAGAAAGACAGAGAGAGAAAATTGTGCACAGTCTGACTTCATGGCACGGAAGAGCGTCAACATCTGAGATGATATGAAAACACCAGAGACAGAGATTTGTGGAGATCCATGATCGCCTACACCAGCCGGCACGGCACCCGATGATGATGATTGATTGTATCTACTCTGCTATTTTTTTATTCATTATTATGTTGTTATTTCGGATTGCATCTACCACAATTTATTCTTATGTTGTTATAATTGACTGGTATCGACTACCACAGAAAGCCACATTGAAAAAGTATAACTGGTACAGAGCAAGAGGAATACCACGAAAGCAATTGGAGCGACGGCATGAAGAACAGCTTTATTAAAATTAATAACAGCTTACAAAGTGTCTTTTTTTCGATCCAGAAGCACTTGAGCTTTTCAGCTCTTCGGCTCGGTGCCATGGACATGGTAACCCTTCGGTTCGGTGCCACGAACACCGTAAATCTGGAGAACCTGTGGCTTTTCTGCCAGTCCGCGGAATTGAACCTGCACTCACAGAGGACTTATCACCCGTAGTCCAACGCTTGCGAACACGCTGGGCAGGCGGGCTACAAAGTGTCTTAGAACAAGTACACACACAAGACCACTCCTCCCCCAATCCCCCACACACAGTTCTAAAAAGAAGTAAAATGGTGAAAGAGAAGAAGAAGACGAAAAAGAATGAGTGTATCTACGTTGTTATGATTTTTCTTCTCTTTAAAGTGTTTCCAAGTGAAATTTAACTCAAATGTTAAAGCTGTCCTTCTGTATGGAACGAGACCTGGAGAACAAATAAGGGAAACACGAAACAAACGCAGACATTCATCAATAGATGTCTGTGTCGGATACTCCATCTACGATGTTATGACATGACCACAAAAAAAGGGAACTGTGAGATAGAGCGGGACAAGAAATAAGCAGGTGGAACAAGAAATAAGGGGCGAAACGTGGTGATAGGATAAACAGTGAGGGGACCCTACTGGCAATATCATGAGACAGGTCTTCCGATGTAACCCCAGGGTAATAGAGGTAGAAGAAGACACAGAAAAACCTGAAGACGGTAGTTGTAGACGAAATGCAAGAAAATTGGGGAAAGAGTGGAGAGATCTGCAAATGATGGCCTTGGATAGGAGGGCTTAGAAGACCTTGCTTGCAGAACTATGCCTCCCTATAGGCGAAGGATGAAGAAGAAGAAGACTCCGAAACACCTGGAGACGGGAGTTGTAGACGAAATGCATGAAAATGGGGGAGAGAGTGGAAAGATTCCTGAAATTATGACCTTAAATAAGAAGTCTTGGAAGACCTTGGTTGTAGAACTATGCCTCTCTCTCTCTCTCTCTTTGTCTTTTGACCCCGGATTGGGGCATAGGCCCTCAACCAACTCATGCCAAGTCTTCCTATCTCTAGCTATCCCCCAGCCCCTTTCCAGCTCTTCTTTATACTGTCGATCTCTGCCTCCAAATCTCGTCTCCGTGTATTTCTCGGCCTCCCTTCTTTCGCTGTCCCTGTGGGCTCCAGGCAAGGACCCTTCTTGTTATATTCCCCCGGTTTCGCAAAGTGTGTCCTATCCAGCGCCAACGTCTTTTTTAACCTGTTCATTCACTGTCACGGGTTGAAAAGTGAAGAAGAAGAAAAACCAGCATTCATTACAAAATTAAATGCGTCTGAATGGGAAAGAATATTACGAAGTCAAAGAGTTAAATAATGTTTAATTTCTTGATGAAATAATGCATTTGTATGTTTATTATTATCAAAACAAAGTGCTGTAGTTTTACAAAATATGGAAACAATAACACTTCACGGCAACGTCTCGACCAAAAAGCCTTTATCAGCCAAAGGATACAACCAGTGGCGGCTCGTCATTAAGGGCCTATGGGTCCGGACCTCACCAAAAGTAATGTGTAACGTGTATTAATTATTTTATAAGTTAAAATATAACTAATCCAAAACCATGATTTTTTCGAAAATGTTTTTGACCCCACCAATAAAAATGATCACGAACCGCCACTGGATACAACAGAAGTGAAGTTGTTCACTTCTTTCACAGGACACTACACATGGAATACAACAAAGTAGTTGTTACTTCTTCACAGGACACTACACATAGAATACAACAATACATTTCTAACGCCCTAAATGAAAATCTTTGACTAAAAATAAATAACGAAATAAATGCATAAAACTAGACGTGTTCTTCACTTCTTTTGTATCCTTTGCTTGATAAAGACTTTTTGGTCGAAACCAAAACGTTACTGTGTATTTTATTGTTTTTGTATTTTGTAAAACTAGTGCTTTGTTTTTACGTGTTTCGACATTGTTACATAGTTTTACTGCAGTCTTCCTTATATCGATAGTACACATATGCTGTTTACTAACGTCTACCTGTTTTATTATCAAAATTTCAGTTTTGTCAAAGAAAGATTTTAGAGACGACCTAAATAATCAAGTATTAAATCTAAAAAACAAATATATAACCCTTCAACAACAATTTCAACAAGACGTTCCGCAAACATATGATGTCGAAAAGCTACAGCACCACTTGCAGAATCTCAAAGAATCTTCAGCAAAAGTAGAAGAAGATATGGATATACTGCTCCATCAAATACAACAGCTTCCATCCATACAGGACCAACAGCTTAAACTACAGAAAATTACATCTGCAGAGGAGTTTGCACGAAGAAGGAGACGTGTGCGATACGGTTGCTCATCTGATGAAGTTCCTGGACATGTTGGAAACGTTCTTACTCACCCATCTGGTGTCATTTACTGTATTGTTCCAAAAGCTGGATGCACCTTTTGGAAGCGCATATTTACAGCTGCTACGAAAAAGGTTTGTTGCTCATACTTGTATATTTACAAATGTAACAAAATTAGTTTGTTGTATGTACAAGGGTGTTCAACATAAAAGTAGCCCAATTTACAGGCTTTTATTAGTCAATTGGGCTACTTTTATCTTGAACACCCTGTACTTGTATATTTACATCATCACATAGATTGTCCTGAGCAGAACTTTGCCACCCCAACAGTCCTCCGGAATTTCTCTCTCCATAGGCAAGGCCAGATGTTCCGCCTCTGCAGCCGTCATACTCAAACCATTAGTTACATCCTGAATCCATCTCACCCGAGTGGTTACCGGGGCCCAAATGTGGGGTGTAAATAATAGAACCACTGTTACCTGCCACATATGTTGTAAGAGGCAGCTAAGGAGGATTGGATGAAATCGGATGCATGTGTTCACCAGGGAATGCTAACCCGAAACAAATGCTAGCAGAAAACGGATGCACTAGGCCGTAAGGCGCATAACATGGTGCAACGACCCTCACAATGAGGAATGGGATAACAGATTCTACCGTCACCAATCTGCCTCGGAGATTTATCCACGCAGTAAGAATTTCAGACATACCATCACGAGGGTGGCCAAAACTGATTGCGGGAAGAGGTCGGCACGAACGGGGAAGCAGAAATCATAGGAATTATATCCTGCGGAACTGCCCCCGGTGTGCAGACTTGAGAGGAGGGAGAACGCTCAAGTAAGTATTTCTTTCACAATAGAGGACCTAACATCTACGCCACCGAAAACCATACGTATATTATTGAAAATAAGATGTACATCAATGAGTCGATCGTAGATCATTATGCGTAAATCAAGGGTTCGTGGGCAAGAAAATAGAATAAAGAGTGAACTGATTTTTGACAAAATCTTCTGATCATGATGGTACACCATGTTGTATCGTAAAATGATCAACTCGTTGATTTCATCAGGTTAGCTTGTACAGAGGTAACATTTGGCAAGTGTATGAATCTGGTTGTCATATGCTTTCGGAAGCCCTTAATACCTGTACAAATAGAATGAGAAATTTGAAGTATGTTGAACATATAAGAGATATTACTTGTTAGAGAAGCATGAAAGATGACGATTTTGCTGGTTACATAAGTGCATTCAGAGTCTATGCTGTGAACCACCATTGTTGTCACTAGTCCAAATGATAAAACGTTGATTTTCATCAATGTACACATTTAACACGAGGTAACATTTCAGTGAACTGAGGTAAATGACATTTATACGGTGTATCGATAAAAAGCGTTCTACGGTTTATTACCGACCGGTTAGAAAAATATAGTTTGTGAAGCTTTCTAATGGTTTGTCAGATGGCGTTTAGTAAAGGGGAACTAACCTTATGGTTTGTTAGGTGGCGTTTCGTATTGTCAGAGTTAGGTTTGTATTTACTATTCAAAATGATGTTAACGCTAATCACAATTTCCGCTTATCACCTATGCTCCTCATTCATCATTAATATGTTTATCTTTTTTGTTTTCACAGAACAATATTACGATAGAGACCATTAGCTCTATCTCTCGAGAATCTGTACACTTTGAAGATGGATTTGGCGTACCATACAACGCAACAAACCACACAATAAAGTACCCTACCCGGTTCATTGTTACCAGAGATCCTTATTCTCGAGTTTTCTCTTCATATTTAGACAAAATATATTTACCTGATTTCTGGCTAGACGTGGTACTACCAATGATAAAAACTAGACAAGCTCCACTCCCTCGCACCAATAAAGACTTCCTCAGACACCACTTTGATAAAATAGCATCCTTATTCAAAGGAAACTCAACAAAAAGGGAGACATCGACAGAATCAGAAAAAGAATGCGGAAAATATGTGACATTTTCTGAATTTATTGCCGAAGGTATTGAAATAATGGAGCCTCATTGGATGCCTATTCATCAAATATGTAATCCATGTCTGTTTAACGTGACACACGTAAGCTCGATGCGGACGTTTACAGAAGATGCTAGAGTTATTCTAGCTCAGATGAAACAAGAGGCTGTGCTGGATAATCTTGACGAGAACGCTCAAGTAAGTTTTTCTTTCACAATCAATTATGTCTTCTTCTTCTTCAAACGCTCGCCTGCCCAGCGTGTTCGTAGAGCGATGGGCGACGGGTGACAAGTGAGTGAGATTCAATTCCGCGGGCTGGCAGAAAAGCCGTAGGTACTCAAGATGTACGGTGTGCGTGGCACCGAACCGAAGGGTTACGATGACCATGGCACCGAGCCGAAGAGCTGAAAGCTGAAGTGTTTCTAGATCGAAAAAAATAAAGAAAAACCACTCTTAGTGATTTGTATGTGATCAGAGCCTAAAATCGATTGTACGTTATGCAAGTTATGCTCCTAGAAGTAGGCCAGCACATCTGATTTCTGCAATAGTGAAACACGTAAACAGTACTATAGTTTTACAAATACAGAAACAGTGACGATAAACAGCAACGTTTCGACCAACAAGGACTTTATCAAGCAAACGAACAAACAGGAGTGACAAATTTAAATGAAACACAAATGGACGACAAATCAACGATCTAAGGAAAATCTGGAATAAAACCTCTGATATTCCAGATTTTCCTTAGATACGTTGGTATTTGGTCGTCCATTTGTGTTTCATTTTAATTTGTCACTCCTGTTTGTTCGTTTGCTTGATAAAGGCCTTGTTGGTCGAAACGTTGCTGTTTATCGTCACTGTTTCTGTATTTTGTAAAACTATAGTACTTGTTTGTACGTGTTTCACTATTTACCAAGTTTTACTGCAGTCTTCCTTATTTTGATTTCTGCAATGGATTTTACTTACTAGGGTAGCTTCCTAGGCCCCTACATCATTCGCCTCTTACGACAAGGCTTGTAGGTCGCAGTGTTAATATTCTTTGCTCCCTTTATGAGCTCCAACAACACACAGGCAGCAAGCAATTACAAACAAACAAGTAAAATTTCATTTACTAATCAGGCTCATTGTTCATTTCTTCTTTGCGTTCGTTCTTTACAACCAATTTTAACTCTCTAAGGCGTGACCAGCAAATTTTAATTCATATCACCATACTATCTTCTTCTTTACGTTCGTTCTTTACAACCAATTTTAACTCTCTAAGGCGTGACCAGCAAACTTTAATTCATATCACCATACTATCTTCTTCTTTACGTTCGTTCTTTACGACCAATTTTAATCACTCTTTGTGATATGTTTGATCTTTGTCAAGAACGTGTATACGTTGCACATTGGTTTGGTAGGCCCTAAACGTATAGACTTCTACACGTTCAGGACACGCGCATCCGATTTCAGCCAAACCTCCTTAGTGTTAAACTTAACTTGTAACATAATATAACCATGATTTAGCATGTCGTGATAGTTTTTATTAATGAATCCGTCTTTAAACAACAATACTGGAATTCGAGGTCACGCGACGGTTGTGGTCTTATTTCCTATAATTTTATGAGCCCGCCGGTCGTATGTTATCAGAGGCTACGGTTTAGACCATAGATTCCCAAATTTTTTCCGCCCACTGCCCACTTTGCACAACATAAACATTGTAACGCCCTCCACATTAAAACAGTTTAAAACGACCCCTCCCACATATATACATGCTCTATTTTCTCTCTGACATAGAAAATTGATATATATTTCTGTCATACATGGTCAATATTCAAATGATTATATGCATGAAATAGAAAATTGATGAAAAAATGGATCGTGTAGAACGGGCATAAGATGAATTAAAATGCAGAATTCAAATTTTAAATGATTATTCAATCGCAAAATAACAAAAATAATTTATTTTAAAATATTTATTATTAATTTCGTCTTTAAGGAGCCACCGACTCCTGATCGCCTGAACCCCACCCCTCCACCCCCAATTCTTCTGAACCTACTATCGCCCCTCCTAGAACGCTTCACCGCCCACTTTGGGAAACGCTGGTTTAGACCATAGATTCCCAAACTTTTTCGGTTCACCGCCCACTTTCATGAAATAAACTTTGTAACCCCCATATTATAACAGTTTGGTGCCTTCCCCACCCACCCACACCCCACAGTCAATTTGGACTGTGACAACAATGGTGGTATACAGCATATACATATGCTCTATTTTCACTTTGATATAGAAAATTGATATATATTTCTGTCATACATGGAAAATTTTCAAATGTTTATATTCATGAAATAGAAAATTGATATAAAAATGGATCGTGTAAAATGGGCATAAGATGAATTAAAATGCAGAATTCAAATTTTTATGATTATTCAATGGCAAAATCAAGAAGAAAAACTCCCCAAATGCTTCTGAACCCACCATCGCCCCCTGAAAGCTTCAGCGCCACAGGGGGCGGTACCGCCCACTTTGGGAAACGCTGGTTTAGACTAACAACTCCCGTTCTGCCCTGGTTGATATACGAACTGGGATTTCTCTCATGGTTTTCCCGTCTTGCCGCACCTATCGGTATGCCTGCCTAACTTGCACAACCGAGATAGAGAATACCCTTTACGTTTTTTCGTCGAAATCGTCAGAGCGTATGTGTTCTCCTAATATACTTGTATAAAGCGGAGCTTCTAGTCGAATGGATTAGAGCGATGGCTCTCATTCGGGAGATCCGGGTTCAATCACAGCCAACTCTAGATAACAAACCAGACAACTGATCGGGGAATCCCCGACCTAGATCAGAGAAGGGGGCTGAAATGTATATCTGTTTGATAGAACACTGCAAGTTTTTTTTTGCAGTTTTACTCAATTCTGTGAGTCTATGGCTATTTATTGGTGAAAAATATTCATAATATTGATATTCCTTATTGTTAAACTTAACTTGTTGCATAATATAACTTCGATTTAGCATTTTGTGTTGATTTGAAAATGAATTCATCTATATACAACAATACTGGAATGCGAGGTCACGTGGTTTAGTTGTGGTCTGATTTTCGATAATTCTTACCTGAGTCTATAAGCCTATAAGTTTACAGTTGGCTCTGGTCCAGCGGAATGGATTAAAGCGATGGCTTCCATTCGGGAGACCCGGGTTTAATCCACAGTAAAGAAAAATCTTGACCTAAACCAGTGACGGCTCGTGATCATTTTTGTTGGTGGGGCCAGACATTTTTTCCGGATAAATCATGGTTTTGGTTGCTATATTTCAATTTATAAAATAATAAATACACGCTATACATTATTTTTGGTGGAGCCGGCCCCACTGGCCCTTAATGACGAGCCGCCACTGACCTAAACAGTTTTCCTGTGACTTCACTAGCCATGCGATCATTAAATTCCCTAGGCTCATGTCACCCTGCGATACATATAACACAGACAGTAAAGACAGCTTTTAAAAAAAATTAATCCACATCACTGAGGCCTCAAGATTTTTCATACATATTTTATACAGGGTGTTTCTAAAGTCTCACAACACTTCCTATGTAGAACTAATGTGAAAGACAAAGTACATGACGTCATTAAAAAAACGTGTCCCATAATCAATTGTGGTGCAATATGCACTAAATAAAATATGGAACTGCAAGTTATATAGTATTAACACTAAATTACGAATTTTCAATTCAAATGTTGTATCAATCCTAACATATGCCAGCGAGAGTTGGAAAATGACTAAAGATATAGATAGCAAGTTGAATGCATTTGAAAATAGATGTCTGCGAAAAATAATGAATATAAAATGAAACGAATTCAGGAGAAGTGATGAAATCAGAGACATGTCTGGTCAACCACTAGTGACAACTGTTATAAGAAAGAGAAGATGGAGATATGTTGGACACACCTTGAGGAGAAATGATCAACGAATATCAAAGCAGGCATTGAAGTGGGATGCAAAGGGTTCAAGAAAGAGAGGTCGACCTAAGGAGACCCTGAAGCGAACTTTGCTGAGAGAGGCAGGAAATATCGGTCTCAGTTCCATGGAGGAGATTGAGCGAGTTGCCCAGGATAGAGCGGTATGGAGAAATTACTTGCAGACCCTATGTAACGTATAACGGTACGAGAGGAATTATATTATTATTATTATTATGCAGTGAATGACTGTTGTCTGCTGGGGTAATTCTTTTCACTTAAACCATAATGGTGTTTTCAACTGAAAAAAAGAAGATTTGACAATATAAAGAAACGTGTACAGACATATCTTGAAGCCTGTGGTGGATATTTCCAACATCTGTTATAATGAATAATTCATTTGTTTTTTTCTAGTATACCAGAACAACAGTAGACCATCATCATCATCAGAAGCCGTGCTGGCTGACGTAGGCGATCATGGATCTCCACAAATCTCTATCTTTGGTGTTTGCTATCAATTCAGATGTTGACGTTCTACCGTGCCATGAAGTCAGACTATCCAAAATTTTTTCTCTCTGTCTTCCTCTATCTCGTCTACCTTCAATTTTACCAGTTGTTACAATGTGTTCTAAACCTCCCTCCTCATCACAGGATCACAAGCGCAGTAGCTATTGTGACTAATTTCACTACTTTGTTTTAGCACATTTTTATGATGTCATGTACTACATTTTCAAGCTGACATACATATGAAAGTGTTGTGAGACTTTACAAACACCCTGTCGCCCGAGTGGTTACTGGGGCCCAAATTTTGGTGTAAAGAATAGAACCACTGTTACCTGCCACGCATGTCGTAAGAAGCGACTAAGGAGGTTTGGCTGAAATCGGATGCACGTGCCTAAACATGTAAAGTCTATGCAATTAGGGGCCTACCAAACCATTGTGCAACGTATACACGTTCTTGGCAAAGATCAAACATATCACAAAGAGTGATTAAAATTGGTCGTAAAGAACGAACGCAAAGAAGAGAAGAAACACCCTGTATATTACCCAATATCATTATTTATTTTTGTAATGTTTATTATCACTTACTTATTTACAGGTAAAAGAAGAGATCAACAGTGTTAGCAGTTATAACTTCAATCACTTCTACAAAGGAAAAATGTCAAGCTTTTACAATACTTGTATCACACCTAGAGAGATTGCATATCGCCTCTGGCACAACTTTCGTTGGAGAGGTTATATTGACCCGGATATAGAATACCAAATTCCAGAGTTCAAGGATAAGAAACTAATTGAATCTGATTTTATGAAACAAGTATTCTTGGCTAGACAATCTGGACTTCTAAATCCTCAGAAAATGGCCGCTACAAAGAGAAAATTTAAGAAAAACGTTTTTGCTACTATTTCTAAACCTATGTTTAAAAAATTAAATAAAATGTATGCATTGGATTTTGAATTATTTGGCAATACTGACGTGAGAGATGAATTATTTTCTCTCTATTCTAGCTAACTCAATCTTCTTTATTTTATATCTTAACTCCATGGAAGTTATTTCCTCCATTTTTAAGCAGGTAATTCAAGGAGGAAAATAAACCAAACAAAAACAAACCAAAAACAGATCCCAACTTCTTTCTTCTTCTTTCTTTTGTCGTCACACTGCTACCGGTTGTTGCCCAGTGTCGTGGTTTTCTGTTTTTGTCTTGCGCTGTTCTGGTGGCTTTGTGATTGTTATCTTTGTTCTTTCACGGGATTCTGCTACGCCATCTAACCATCTTTTCCGTGGTCTACCTCTTGCCTTCTTTCCCGATGTTCTGTTGTAGAAGACTCTGTATACTGTGGAGTTTGGATGCATTCTTATTAAGTGGCCAAACCACTTCATTCTTTGTTTATCTATGTAATTCAAGCACGGTTTTGTGCCAACTTTCTTTCTTATGCTGATGTTGGTGATTCTGTCTTTTCTTGTGTTGTTGGTAACTTTTCTCAGGCAACGCATTTCACATGTAGTTATTTTTTGACTGCGCTTTGCTCAATGTCCATGTTTGGCTCTGGTAACACAAAGTAGGTATAAAAATGCTGTTGATCATTTGTTTCTTAGCTGCCTGTGAAATTTTTAGGTGCCTTAACAATGGGGCTAGCTGGTAGGTTACAGCATTTGCTTTTGTAATCTAGCCTCTATCTCTCTATCCAGTTTTCCGTCTTCCCAGCTACTCGTCAATAAATAAACATATATATATTATTATATACTAAATTGAAGAAAACTGGACAACCTAATAGAATACAAGGTTGAAAAGTAGTATAAGTAAAACGATAGAAGTAGAACTAGAAAGACTTCTTATAAGGGAAGCTACTCTATGGCGCAGTGTGCTGCTAGTAGCGTGCAACTGACTTCCGTCGTGGCCCAGTGTGTGGCTTAAATCGTGGAAAGAGTTAAAGTATTGTATCTTCTTTGCCGTACTATACTTCATACATCAAGCATTCTGTAAGTTAGTTTTGAATTGTTTTTATATGTCTGTGATCCAGTGAATCCTTTTTCATGAATTATTGCTATCAAATATGTCTTTCTTGATCTTTGTGTCTGTCCCCTACCTGTCTATTAGATACAAGTTGGTCAGTTCCATCCCCCACTCCGTCTGTCTAAGACAGTAGATGGTGGTCAGTCCTCGGTCTGTCTATAAGACAACAGTTGGTCAGTCTGCCTATAAGACAACAGTTGGTCATTTCTTCTTCTTTACGTTCGTTCTTTACAACCAATTTTAACTCTCTAAGGCGTGACCAACTGACCACAGTTATAAGACAACAGTTGGTCAGACCTCGGTCTGTCTATAAGACAACAGTTGATCAGTCATCGATCTGTCTGTAAGACAACAGTTGGTCAGTCCTCAGTCTGTCTATAAGACAACAGTTGATTAGTCCTCGGTCTGTCTATAAAACAACAGCTGGTCAGTCCTCGGTCTTCTTACAAGACAACAGTTGGTCAGACCTCGATCTGTCTATAAGACACCAGTTAGTCAGTCATCGGACTGTCTGTAAGACAACAGTTAGTCAGTCCTCGATCTGTCTATAAGACAACAGTTGGTCAGTCCTCGCTCTGTCTATAAGACAACAGTTGGTCAGTCCTCGATCTGTCTATAAGACAACAGTTGGTCAGTCCTCGATCTGTCTATAAGACAACAGTTGGTCAGTCCTCGGTCTGTCTATAAGACAACAGTTAGTAATAATCTGAATAAATTAATAATAATAATAATTAAAAAAAGTAATAATAGGGAAGTTAATAATCTGAATAAATTAAATTTGCCATTTTGCTTGGTGTTCACTTTCACGGGAATTCTATTGTATCAGGTTTTACTGGCAATCGGAATAAGTGACAGTTTAATCAATTGTTGTCAACCGACAGTTTTCCCACCAAGCATGGAGAGAAAACGTCTGCTAGATCTGCTAGCACATGTACCAATTATAATATGTACTTCTGCATTTGGGCGAATGCCGATTTTGATGTCATAGGGGTGACAGGGAGCGGGGCATTTATCCCATGCGAGAAACGGGTACATCTGTTAGGAAGATTAGCGGAAAAGGAAAACAAATGTAACTTTAAAAGTGTTGAAATATTAAGAGATTTAAACTAAATTCCCTGTGCGAAGAACGGGTAGAACAAGGGGCGGCTCGTCATTAAGGGCCAGTGGGGCCAGGCTCCACCAAAAATATTGAGTAGCGTGTACTTATTATTTCAGACATTATTTGTTTATAATTATTACTTTCAACAGGATACTGATAAGCTTTGAAAGTTGATATATATCGATAAAATATCACACACATTCTGAATTCTAAAATTCAACATATTTTTCCTCAATTAGTATAACCCATGGTCATTAGGGGCCAGTAAGAACATGCCTACCAAACCAAAAATAATTAACGTGTACTTATTATTTAAACAAATTTTGTTCGTAATTATTATAGTTAACTTGACACTGATTAGCTTTGAAAGTTGAATATTTAACACTAAAATATAAATATTATATCATAATAATATAACAATCATAATAATATATAAATATTATTATTTAAAAAACTATTATATATACGGTTTCAAATGTAGCTTCTATATATAACGTATCAGCGCACCATGTTTTATGGAGTCGTTTTAAAATTCTCTACTGACGATGTAACATTGCGACCTCTGACCTTTGACCGCTACCTTTTATAATAATTGCCAAAACCATTTTATTCACTGAAAGTTGAGTTCCTACGCTATCAACCAATTAACAGTTAAACGACGACTCTTGATTAAATAGTACTTTGTATAATTATCGATTGAATCAAAATTATATATACAATAGTAGAAAAGGATATGCATTAATAGAAATATGTAACTAACTATTATTATAATCGTTAACGGTAACCGTCCGTTTCGTATTCAATATACAAATGTCTTCTACAACGTACACTGTTTACGGTTGACAAGCTGTGACCTACTTTTGAAGTTGTGGCTTACTCGAAATTCAAAATGAATCAAGTGGATTATTTATTACGAAATCCGTTTCCTTCGTTAAAGATAGAAGAAAAGCTTGAAATTAAACGGATAGGTGCACATCAGCCAAATAGCTTTGTATATATGCAACAAGATGGCAAGAAAAAGAGGACTTTCAATAATAAGTGGTTTAGTAAAAATCGTGGTTAACTGTCAGTGAAGAAAAGCAAAGTGTTTTTGTTTTTATTGTTTGCTATTTCATGGTGAAGGATGTGGTCAACGGTAGGTTGTAGGGATCTCTTTGTACCTTAGTTATATGGTATATATTTTAGTTGTTGTTGAACCCCAGGAATTATGAGTTTTCACCATTTTGCCTATAGTGCGTGGGGAGAGTGCCCGGCTTTCTTGCAATGAGAGCTGGCAATTATGGTTGACAATTGATTCAGGAGGAGAGTATACGCTTACACGCGACTCGTACGTTGTTACTTCTTACATTTGCTTTGCATTTATGCAACTTTTTCATTAGACATCAGCAGAAGATGCGTGCATTCACTAGTATTTAGGACCCAAGAGGCGTGTCTGCGTTTGCTTTATTACCTATACCAGAGTAGCTCTCTCTCGATCCTTACCAATTTAGCCAGACATGATCTTTGTCTATTTCCAGGGTCACCACGAGGAGGTGGAGTAGTGTCTTGATCAGTGCCAGCTCACTTACCCTGACGTAACGTTGTCCGGTTTGTTATTTGCGCATGCGGCGCCAGATCAGTATAGTAAAGGGGAATAACTTCGGAAATAGACAAATAATAGTAAATACTAAAATATAAACCGAGCCTAAAGACCATGATTTTTCCGAAATTTGTGTCTGGCCCCACCACCAAAAATGACCACGAGCCGCCACTGGGTAGAACTGTTACTGTTTTATATAATGTTCATCATCATCATCACCTTTCAACTCCCATCGGAGCACAGGTCTTCAACAAACTTCTTCCATCTCTTCCTCTCTCTTGCCATCCCTTCCAATTCTTTCCATGTTTTGCCTATCCTCTTTATATCCGCCTCCAGCTCTCTTCTCCAGGTCTGCCTAGGCCTTCCCCAACTCCTCTTTCCCTGCGGGTTCCAAAACAATGCCTGTCTTGCGATGCTTCCGGTCGGTCTTCTCAATGTATGTCCTATCCATCGCCAGCGTCTCTTCCTGAGCCTCTCTCCACTGGTATCTGCTTTGTTCTCTCCCTGAGTTCCTCGTTTGTAATTTTATCATACCATCTCAATCCCTCTATCCTACGTAAACATCCATTTACGAAGGTCTGCAGTTTTCTATAGTTTATATAATGTTGCTTTGCAAAATTACAGTTATAGTTCGTTCCAAAATTCGTGATCATCTTTACCGACCGATATAAAATCATCCCCTTGACATAAATTCTTGATTTTTACATTTTTATATAGGTAATAGTGACGACCTTCCAAAAGTATTTTTGCCCACCCAAACCTTTAGTTCTGTAAGATTTTTATTATATGTTATTACTATAATTACAGCGATGTTGATATAGTATACTTATCGAAATTTTACAGTACGAAATGTTACTAAACCATGAGTTTGTCAATAACTAAGCATTTCCGTGTTCCACATGCAATTCAGAGCTAGTCAAAATCGGGAATCCCGTAGAATTAATCAGTTCACAATGTTTTCTACCGACTGTCATTGACGTATGTACGCAACATTTACTTTCATTTATAGAAGTGGAAGGTATCATTTGTTCATTATGTGACCTTTCTTTTTATAATATGTAATAGGATTACGCCTTTGCAAACATTCGCCATCATTTTGTGTATTAATGTAAATTCTAAACTTTGGTTACCATTTTGTTGTGCTTATGCAAAATTATATAATAATAAACGTTTTTTGCATCAACTAAGCTAAATTCCATTTAGTTAAACATGGATTCGTAACATCGTGAGGTGTGTAAGACTGCATACAAAAATTACTTTTATCCATCAGATAGATTTCGTACAAATTAAACCTAAGTGTGATCACGAATTTTGGAATGAACTATAATTCATTCCAAAATTCGTGATCACACTAATTTAACAACTATACAACTATAGTTGTCTACTCATATAGTGTTTTCTATAATGTTGTCTTACAACGATGACGGTCATGATTTCGTATGACGTGATTCCCACATATTGTGTGAAAATCACCTCCAAATTAAATAGGTCAACTTGACAATTAGTATCGTTCAGATTTGGACTCATCCAGATTTTGGATATGACAGGTTGATCATGTAAGGTCATTGTTGGAAGCTAAGAATATACAGACGACAA
This sequence comes from Arion vulgaris, assembly GCA_020796225.1. Lineage (NCBI taxonomy): Eukaryota > Metazoa > Mollusca > Gastropoda > Stylommatophora > Arionidae > Arion > Arion vulgaris. The sequence goes on from CM036768.1 coordinate 10,601,300, forward strand.
GCATAGGCGTCCACATTCACTTTTCCAAGGAAGAAGGGTGAAGGGCGAAATGAATAAAACAATTTTAGAAAGTATTTTACTAAATCATTGATTGATTGATTTATTGATTGATATGATCATCATTATTGCACTTCGGTGAGTAATCATGTGGGCTTCGACCTATTTTTTTGTATGCATAAGATGATCTCAGCGACAGTGTACAGACTCCAAGCATCGACGAGGCACCACGGTGTAGTTTGGAAGATGGTGAAAATATGTTGTATTAATTTTTATTTTTTATTTTATAATGAATATTGCCCGATCAGAGGGTTTCCAGCCTGTTCTAATCGATTTTGAACTGCTAATACTTCTTTAAACGTTCTCAACTTGAACAAGGGACCCAGTTTTAACCTCCGTCTTTGCCCGCCTGCCCAGCGTGTTTGTAGCGCGTTGGACGACGGGTGACAAGCACCCTGTGAGTGCGGTTCAATTCCGTGGGCTGGCAGAAAAGCCACAGGTTCTCCAGATTTACGGTGTTCGTGGCACCGAACTGAAGGGTTACGATGTCCATGACACCGAGCCGAAAAGCTAAAAGATCAAGTACTTCTGGATCGAAAAAAAGTCCGTCTACAATAGGACTAGGAATTCTATCTCATCTACACTGAGATTATGGATCTCTGAAAAAATATTCCAATGGCTTCACGAGAGAGCGAACCGCGTACCTTTGGAACGAGAGATGAGCACCTAACCTGTACGCTACAGAGACCATCGTGGAATTGAAGAAGACCAGATTGAGATCAGATTTTGATTACAGACTCCATATATAAACTTCTCATACATGTTTTTAAACCATAGCTAATTAACAAGAGTCTATCAAATAATTGCAACTATCATGTAAAATGCAGGCGCTAATAAGTAGAAAAATAATTTACCATCCCCCCAAAAATATTTTTTTTAAATATGTATCTCAGAACACAATATGCTTTTTTGGGAAATTTTAATTCGTGGTTATTTATTGATGAAAAATATTCATAATACTGATATTCCTTAGTGTTAAACTTAATTTATAACATAATAGAACCTTGATTTAGCATGTTGTATTGTTTGTAATATGAATTTGTCTTTATACAACAATACTGGAATGCGAGGTCACGCTACAGATGTAGTCTTATTTCCTAAAAATTTTACTTGAGCCCGCTGGCCGTTTGTTATCGGGGGCCACGGCTTAACTTATGAACACCCATAATAGGGCGCTCTAAATATATATATATTTTTTAGGGTAATTAACATAATGACTATCTCATTGAAGAACAAGTTGTGACCCTGTGTGTAAGTTTGTATTCGCTTTTTCCGTTCCGTTCGTAGTAGTGTAGGTGTGCATACATATTGAGCTGTAATTATCTTATTTCTTAAATTTGCTTTGATGAAATCCAACACAGATACAACAAAGCAAATCAAATGATAGGATAGGGGTCAAAGGATCAATTCTAGGGACAACGGCGCGCCAGGATTAGTGAGCTGGCACTAATCAATATCCCACCCCACCTCCACGTGGTGGCCCTGGAAACATATATAAGATACTGTCTAAGTGGGTAGGGATCGAGGGAGAGCTACTCTGGTTTAAGTAGTGATACAAGAGCAGTTACAATATACGATATCTACTCAAGAGATAGACGAGAAGAATCCCCGAGTGACTGTCTCAGCACTCTCTCCCAGCCGATGGAAAAACGAAATAAATAGGCATGAAGGGAAGAGGGGTGCATCCATAGAAGAGACGTAGTAAACCCAGTAAGCGCTGGCTGAAATCGGACACATCGCCAAAGGATAAGCACCAGAGCTCCAAATGGCGCTGAAGATGTGACGAAACACAAACGTTCTTGGTGAAGGCTGTTCATATATCACAATAAGAATGATCAAAATGGCCGAAAATAACGATCGAGAAGAAGAAGAAAAAATGATAAGACAAATGACACCAATTTTAAAATGCAAACATGTCACAATGAACACAAAAAGAGCATTGTTCAACACAATCTTTCTCCCCGTATTATGATATCAGTGCCAAACATGGACGCTGACATTAAATAATAGAAGAAAACTAGTTACAACAGAGATGAACTGTCTGTGTGTCATGGCGAAAAGAGACACACAAACGGGCTCATACTGTGGCTCTTAGTAGTTGATGAGTTAAATGTATGTTTTTTTCTTCATTTTGTAATAAAGAAAGATTACCTGTTATATTTGTATTTGTTACTTCTTTGAATGTTAGTCTATTGTCTACCGTCTATTGTCTACTGTCTATTGTCTATTGTCTATCGTCTACTGTCTATCCATAGGTGGAAAATGGAATTGATTGCCCACTCTTGCCGTTAAGCATAGGAGTAGGAGCTTTAATTTGCGTTCTCGGGACAGATGAGTCGCTCTTGTGTTATATCCGTGTTTATGTAGTATAGTCTTGATATTGCCTATCCATCTTTTTCTTGGTCTTCTCTTGGCTCTAACACCTGATCTCTTTTTATTGTATGCTGTTAATGGTGGTTGATTGTATTCAGTGGCGGCTCGTCATTAAGTGCCAGAGGTGCCAGGCCCCACCAAAAGTAATGTGTAACGTGTATTTATTATTTAATAAATTAAAATATAACCTAACCCAAATCCATGATTTTCCAAAAAATGTGTGTCTGGTCCCACCAACAAAAACGATCACTGGTTGTATTCCATTCTCATCAAATGTCCAAACCACTGCATTTGTTGTCTTTCGATGTATTAGGTGCATAAAGTTATGCCCACTCTGCTTCTGATGCCCTCATTTCGTAGTATATATTTCCTGGTGACCCCACTGACTTCCTCAAGTATTTCAGTTCACACGTGGTGAGCTTGAATATTAGTATACGTCTCTAAAATTTACTTGTAGTAAACATCAGAATAATCGCAAAACTGAGATTGTAGATCTCAAAACCCCCCATCTCCAAAATGGAACTTGCAGACAGTGATCGCATTCCAAACATGAACACCTTGCTGAGTCAGCAACGTTTGAGATGGCTGGGACACGCGTGCCGCATGAGCGATGGTAGAATTTCAAAGGGTATTCTATATGATCAACTCGCAACTGTTGTTATAGTCTGTCCATTAATTCGTGAGCACGTTTGAAATTGATTTTCTCGAAAACTACCTGTTGGATCTCAGTGATTTTTGCATGCAGCCTTAGAATATCCATGACGCTAAAATAAAGCTAACCAGTAGTCCATAGATGCTACGATTTTGCACATCAGCGAATTCCTTTGATCTTTTATGACAATTGCAAATGCGGGGCTCAAATTTTAGATTTTACAGTATCCCAGAATTTGTCCATGTCAATTCTATTCATAGGTGTATCTCCATATTAACTTGATAGGTCAAGTAATTAAGTGTGTTGCCCTTTATGTGCAATCGTGAACTTGGATACAATATGCAACAGTTAGTCCTCCCTTCGGTCACCATTAGACCCCAGGGTGTCTTAACTTCACCACAAATTGTATGATGGTAGACGCATTTGGATATGGAAATGTATACGTTGCTATTTCTCAGTCTGTAATCAAAATATGATTTGTATCATCCCGAATCTGACGATTCCATGAGGTTGATAATTGTTACTGGCTGGACAAATTGTAATCCATCTCGGTGCCAGTACTCGTCTTCCTCTCGGAGCACATGTTCAACACACTTCTTCCAGAACTGCATGTCTATCATTGAGAAGGACTCACGTGTCAGAACTTCAACATCACACATTTTAAACGTCCTGTTCTGTTCGGCAACTTGCCCTTTACTTTAGCCCAGACAAGCTCTATCGGATTGAGCATTATATGGAGGTAGCCGCAAAGACGTGTGGCCGTATTCCGCAATGATTTTGTCAGTATGAAACACCTTTGTCTTATTTGTCATTCTCCCCAGGTGCAACAACTCGGGTTTCAAATATGTATCATCGAAGCTGACATTTTCCTTAGCAAGCCAAGTCCTAATTTGATCTTTTGTATTTGATGCAGTTGGTACTTGTCTTCCGCTGATACTGCGTTGTGATAGGATGCATTATCCATTACCAAGCATGATGGTCTGTTTAGAATTGGAAGTAGATCTTTCTCCATCCAGTGCCTGAAAATATGTCCATTCATTTCTGTGTGGTAGTCCCTACCGTCGGTACTTTTGATTGGAAAATAAGTCCAGCGTCATGGACAAGACCTTCTTCACTGCTTCCTGTATGTGTTAGTATAATACGCTGGCCTTTGCTGCTTGGTATTTTTCTTTCTGTTCACCGTCTACTGATTGCCATTCTTTAGCATTGGTGTGGTGAGCATTGACCCAGGATTCGTCCAAATATACAATATCATAGCCTTGCCTCCGCCGCTCACGGATCTGCCTCAGGTATTTACTTCGGGCAGCAATTAAATGTGGCTTTTCAAAATAATATTCCTGCCGCCTATAGTTTTTCTGAAGGTGAAGCCGGTAGCTCTTACAATTTTGCATAGAGTACTTTTAGAAATGTCTATGCTGCAATCTGATTGCAGTTTTAATTTCAGTTTCCTGAGAGTAACAAGTTGATTTGTCGCAAACATTTTCAAGAGCTCCCGTCTTATGACATCTATGTCAAAGTCGTCAATTGTTCTTTTCCGTCCTTGCTTGACATTATTGCACTTTGTGTCCTGTTTAACCCATCGGGAAAAGGATTCTCTATTCAGACCAAGCGCCAGTTGTGCTCGTTTCTCAGGGTTATGAATATCGCAATATAGATGACCTCTCTTAGATTCCCTGAAGTGTTGGTATAGTAAAACTGTAACCTTCTGCATTGTTATAAATGTCACTTCAGACTCATTATGAATGTGATATCAATGTCAGTTTTGATAAGCCAACAAATATGATACAATAGCTTCATACAAATAGCGAGATACGCCTATAACTATACAACGGTATCCCAATTATAACGTCATATGCTTTCAAAGTCGACTGGGTTAGGTGCACGGGATTTCGTGAAATTGTTGTATACTCAGGATATTTCTATGTTACCATAATGTATTTTTAGAACAACGCGTCTGTGTACCGTAGATCTGTTACTATTGTGTACAATCCGGTGAGGTTGATTTTAATATAACCCGAAGAAGAAATATTTCAAACTACATCAAATTTTCTTGGAAAAAAATATTTCTCTAGCGTCATGGATATTCTAAGGCTGCTTGCAAAAATCACCGAGATCCAACAGGTAGTTTCGAGAAAATCAATTTCAAACGTGCTCACGAATTAATGGACAGACTATAGATACCATGGGCGCCCATTGCTACGCTTCATTAGCATATACAAGCGTGATCTAACATCAAGCAGGATAGACAACGATAATTGGGTATGGTTAGCCATGGACAGGCAGGCGTAGCGAGAGATAGTGAGGAAAGGCTTAAAAAGAGGAAGAAATGCTATCGCATATAGAGACAAAGAGAGACCATCCTCTGCATCAGTTCGTTACCAGTTCCACCTGCAGCAACAGTGAAGACAAGGCTCGCCGATCCAGAATAGACAATAACAGACAATGTGACTCAGCACAGAACAAACTACGTGACGAAAAACCTATCGTCTCCAGACATAAATGAGACCGAGGAAATCGCATAACTTATTTATCTGTTGATTGATTTATTGATCTGTTGATTTATTTATTGATCTGTTAATTTATTTATTGATCTGTTGATTGATTTATTGATCTGTTGATTGATTTATTGATCTGTTGGTTGATTTATTGATCTGTTGATTGATTTTATTGATCTGTTGATTTATTTATTGATCTGTTGATTGATTTATTGATCTGTTGATTGATTTATTGATCTGTTGATTGATGGGACCACTACTAGTCTTTAAACTTTAAAGCTTGTAGATTTATTAAATATAATGGCTGACACTCCCTTCCTTTTATTGCTTTCATGTCCTAATTGACGCATCGTAGTCAACTCGAACTGAATAATTCGCAAAAAATGCGCGGATTTATATCACCAGTTTTTTTTTATCTTCGTGAATAGAGTAAAAAGTATCCAAGGGAAGGCACTGGAGCAAGGCATCGGATCGCAAGTGAATATGGTAAAAAACTAGACAGTAAACAGTAAACAGGCATTACAGTTACATAACTCTCTCTTTGCCTTTTGACCCCGGGTTGGGGCATAGGCCCTCAACCAACTCATGCCAAGTCTTCCTATTTCTAGCTATCTCCTGCAGCTCCTCCAGCTCTTCTTTATATTGTTGATCTCCGCCTCCAAATCTCGTCTCCATGTATTTCTCGGCCTCCCTTCTTTCGCTGTCCCTGCGGGTTCCAGGCAAGGACCCTTCTTGTTCTATTCCCCTCCGGTTTTCGCAAAGTGTGTCCTATCCAGCGCCAGCGTCTTTTTTAACCTGTTCGTTCACTGGAATCTGTCTTGTTCTCTCCATAAGTTCCTCATTTGTGACCCTATCATACCATCTTATTCCCTCTATTCTGCGCAGACACCAGTTGATGAATGTTTGCAATTTATGCGCTATTGTTTTATTTGTTCTCCATGTTTCTGACCCATACAGTAGAACTGCTTTAACATTAGAGTTAAATATCCGAATTTTTGTTCTAGATTTGATTTCTTTGGACTTGCAAATGTTTCCCATTGCAATGAAAGCTCCTCTTGCCTTCTGTATTCTTATTTTAACATCTCTATCTGTTCCACCCTCTTTGTCTACATTGCTGCTCAAATATGTGTATGATTCTACCTCTTGAAGAGGGATTTCGCCCAGGGAGCTCGAGTTGTCGTTTGCTTGGTTAATTCTCAGTATCTTTGTCTTTCCCTTATGAATGTTCAGCCCTAGTTGCTGGACCTTTGATTCAATGTGTTTAGCTTATCCTGCATCTGATTTTGTTTATGTGACAGAAGGGCTATATCATCAGCGAATTCCAGATCATCTAGTTGCTCTGTCAGAGTCCATTGGATTCCATTTCTGGTGTTAGTTACTGTGGTCTTCATAATCCAGTCTATTGTCAGTAAGAACAACAAAGGTGATAGAAGACATCCCTGACGCACTCCTGTTTCTATTCCAAAAGTATCTGGATAGTTACATAACTGGGAAGTGTTATCAACATTCAAGGTGGCACATGTGAAGATGTTAGGGTTAGAATACAAAAGGCAAGATCAGCCTTTGCCATTCTGAAGAACATATGGAGTTCAAGAATGATCAGGAATAAAACTAAGATAATGATATTTAACTCAAATGTAAAGGTTGTCCTTCTATATGGAGCTGAGACATGGGGAACAACTAAGGGACACAAAAAGTTGCAGACATTCATCAATAGATACCTGCGCAGGATACTCCATCTGTGATGGTATGACAGGACCACAAACAGGGAACTCTGGGATAGAACGGGACAACGGCAGTTGGAACAAGAGATTAGGAGCAGAAGGTGGCGATGGATAGGACATATACTGAGGAAACCCCCTAACAGCATCACGAAACAGGTTCTACGATGGAATTCCCAGGGCAAAAGAGGTAGGGAAAAACCCAGAACACCTGGAGACGGGAGTTGGAGACGGAATGCAAGAAAATGGGGAGAAAGTGGAGAGATCTGGAAAAGATGGCTTTGGGATAGGCGGGCTTGGAAGGTCTTGTTTGGGACCTATGCCTCCCTAGGGGCGAAGGGTGAAGAAACAAGCATCAAAAAATCAATTGCCAACACTAAAATTAAACACCATCTTATTTCTATCAGCGCCCATCGCATAGTATTGAAGACGGGCGCTTTTAACTAGCTGGTCTGGTTTTAAAAACATGCAACATAAACATTAAAAGAGAATTATTCAGCACGATCTTCCTCCTAACATTATGCTACCCGTGCCAAACCTGGACGCTGACATCTAACGATAGAAGAAAACTAATCACGACAGATAGGAAGTGTATACTAAATATGCAAAGAGATTGATTAATCAACATCGAACTGGCGTGTTGGGTCGCTGGACGCTGCTGGATTTGCTGAGGCGGAGATCGAAGCACCTATGGACATGTCCGAGTGCTATGACGATAGTCCTCATATACCTGATAACTGATACGTAGAATACTGGGGAGTATCAAGAAAAGACCGGTTTAGAAGCACCTATGGACATGTCCGGAGTGCTATGATGATAGTCCTCATATAACTGATACGTATAATGCTGGGGAGTATCAAGAAAAGACCTGTTTAGAAATTAAGACATCAGCGACGAAAAACAGACACAAAACCAGTACTGAACTTCATCAAGAAACAAAAAATTGTATGGTTCATTCAGCGACATAAGTAGATTACCAACAGACAGTGCACCTCAAAGAGCAATATTATCCAGAAATAACAGAGACAAGGCAGGAGGTCGCAGGCACAATAGTTAGACTACATAAATAAGCTATCAAATGAAAGACACTACAAATCCCACACAATAGTTCGTTCTAGAAATCTCTTCTTATCCTGGCGCTATGAAGCAAAACAGGATAAGGTTTTTTAAAAAATAAAACATCGGTAAAGACATATGACATGATTGAGTTTTAATGCTTGAAAAGCCATGTCACTGTCGTCTGGTAGACACGTGAAAATGTAAAGAAACTAATTAAATTGTATCACGCAGAAAAGGACTTGTTTTTCGTTACTTATGGGAGTGATAGATTAATACGCCTGATATTTCTATGACGGTTTGGGACGAAGCACGGCCTCCTGTAGTCATAAGTCGTTCATCACAGTGGAAATTTTCCGAAATCACCACCCCCGTCACGTAACCCTTGGATTTTATATAAAAATAATATATTTTTTTTAAACACACAAAATGTGAAAACAATGTTGTATTGTTATCATGCAGCCGCCCGTTTGTTGTGGAGCTCGCTAGGGTAGCAAATAATAGTAACACTGCGATCTACAAAACATATCGTAAGAGGGAACTGGAGGTATGGCCTAGAAAAGCTACCCAAGTAAATAAAAAGCAGCATCACAGAAATCAAGTTATATAGTATTAAAACTAAATTACGAATTTTCAATTCAAATGTTATATCAATCCTAACATATGCCAGCGAGAGTTGGAAAATGACTAAAGATATAGAAAGCAAGTTGAATGCATTTGAAAATAGATGTCTGCGAAAAATAATGAATATAAAATGGAACGAATTCAGGAGAAGTGATGAAATCAGAGACATGTCTGGTCAACCACTAGTGACAACTGTTATAAGAAAGAGAAGATGGAGATATGTTGGGCACACCTTGAGGAGAAATGATCAACGAATATCAAAGCAGGCATTGAAGTGGGAAGCAAAGAGTTCAAGAAAGAGAGGTCGACCTAAGGAGACCCTGAAGCGAACTTTGCTGAGAGAGGCAGGAAATATCGGTCTCAGTTCCATGGAGGAGATTGAGCGAGTTGCCCAGGATAGAGCGGTATGGAGAAATTACTTGAGGCCCTATGTAACGTATAACGGTACGAGAGGAATTATTATTATTATTATTATCACAGAAATCGGAAGCGCTGACCTTCTTGTATTCCCATAACTGGCCCCAATGTACAGTCAGCCTCAGATCACATACAAATTACACAAAGTGGTTAACAAGTGGTCGGTGTGAAGCGGTCGAGGACGAAGATATGACGTACTGAGCAAATACTAATATCTAATATACTACAAAATAACATAATACAGGGTGTTCAAGATAATTGCAGCCCCATTGACAATTCGAAAGTTGCCAGGTAAAATTTGAGTTGTGTTTATGTACTATTTAAACCGGTTCTGACTAGCTCGTACTACGTCACATTTGTTCATCGCCCCTTCCCGCACTACAATTACACACCGTCACACAACCTTGACCTATACTACGTCATAACTGAACCTTCTCATTTCCATACATATATGCCAGATTAGCTCCATTCATGGGCTGCTTTTAAGTTGAACACCCTGTATTTGTAAAGTAGAAGAAGAAGATATCACGACATAAGCTAAACGTAACGCTAAGGAATATCTTCTAAGGAAAGTTAAATTGTTTAGGTCATGTGTGATTCCTGTACTGACCTACGGTTGTGAAAGTTGAAATAAACAAAGGAAATTGATAAGAAACTGGACAGCTTCGAGAATAAATGTCTCCGAAAATTATTAAAAGTAGAATGGAGTGATTTCGTTTCGAACAACGCAGTGAGAGATAGAACACAGCAGCTCAGTTCACAGCAGCAACCCGTATCAAAAATTATAAGGAAACGAAGGTAGAAATATTTAGGTCATGTTCTTAGATCAGACGAAAAGAGATTAAATCAACAAGTCCTTATGTGGTCACCAGTTGAAAAAAGAAAACTTCGAAGACCTAAGACCACTCTTCGAAGAACAATCCTACAAGAAAGTAAACTACTGGGATGTAAACCATACGAGATCTCCAACTGCTAGCAACGAACCGCATTATTAGGAGATCTAAAACCTCTGCCCTATGTGCCGCCTTTGGCACGAAAGGAACAAACTAACTTACTAACTAAGGAATATCAGTATTGTTAACGATTTTTATCAGTCAATAACCATAGACTCTGAGAATTGTGCAACATTTAAATAACTCTTAAGAAAATAGTGCTGCTATTTAAGCGGACATATGTTCTGTACCATAAAATACATGCCTTTATTATGTTGAAATGTATGTTGAAATGTATGTTTAGATGTATGTTGACACATGTTCAGTACCATAACATACATGCCTTTATTATGTTGAAATGTATGTTGAGATGTATATTGAGATGTATGTTGAAATGTATATTAAGATGTATATTGAGATGTATGTTGAAATGTATATTAAGATGTATATTGAGATGTATGTTGAAATGTATGTTGATGTATGTTGAAATGTATATTAAGATGTATATTGAGATGTATGTTGAAATGTATATTAAGATGTATATTGAGATGTATGTTGAAATGTATGTTGAAATGTATATTAAGATGTATATTGAGATGTATGTTGAAATATATATTAAGATGTATGTTGAAATGTATGTTAATATGTATGTTAAAATGTATGGTGAAATGCCTTGCATCCAAATCCAATATCCAAGGTATGGTGAAAGTGTCATATTGTGACATATCTGCACCAGCACAAGTCCAAACATCAGGTCGGATAACTCAACAAAGGATCTGGTAATATTGTTTCTTCTCTTTCCCTTTCCCTCCCTAAACAAAATAAGGATCGAGTCGAGTAGAGACTAGTCTACATCTCAAGCCGAGTGACAAAAGAACAGACAACACGGTGTTTTTACTCATGCCGGACTTTGTTGTTTCTGGCCGCCGAACTCAGATGGGAAGTGCCACCAAGAGCATGTCCGGACTTTGTTGTCTCTGGCCCCTGAGCTCAGATGGGAAGTGCCACCAAGAGCATGTCCGGACTTTGTTGTTTCTGGCCGCCGAACTCAGATGGGAAGTGCCACCAAGAGCATGTCCGACTTTGTTGTCTGGCTGCCGAGCTCAGATGGGAAGTGCCACCAAGAGCATGTCCGGACTTTGTTGTTTCTGGCCGCCGAACTCAGATGGGAAGTGCCACCAAGAGCATGTCCGGACTTTGTTGTCTCTGGCCGCCGAACTCAGATGGGAAGTGTCACCAAGAGCATGTCCGGACTTTGTTGTCTCTGGCCGCCGAACTCAGATGGGAAGTGTCACCAAGAGCCTGTCCGGACTTTGTTGTCTCTGGCCGCCGAACTCAGATGGGAGGTGCCACCAAGAGCATGTCCGTGGGAAAGCAATTTTGAAAATGCAAATGTCATACTTTCTATTATAGTTTCCTGTATTTTCTTTAAAACGTATTTTTAAATGTATGTATCAATATATCATATTTTAAATGTATGTATCAATGTATCATATTTTAATGTATGTATCAATGTATCATATTTTAAATGTATGTATCATATTTTAAATGTATGTATCAATGTATCATATTTTAAATGTATGTATCAATGTATCATATTTTAAATATATGTATCATGATATCAATGTATCATATTTTAAATGTATGTATCAATATATCATATTTTAAATGTATGTATCAATATATCATATTTTAAATGTATGTATCAATGTATCATATTTTAAATATATGTATCATGATATCAATGTATCATATTTTAAATGTATGTATCAATATATCATATTTTAAATGTATGTATCAATGTATCATATTTTAAATGTATGTATCAATGTATCATATTTTAAATATATGTATCATGATATCAATGTATCATATTTTAAATGTATGTATCAATATATCATATTTTAAATGTATGTATCAATGTATCATATTTTAAATGTATGTATCAATATATCATATTTTAAATGTATATATCAATGTATCATATTTTAAATGTATGTATCATATTTTAAATGTATGTATCAATGTATCATATTTTAAATGTATGTATCAATATATCATATTTTAAATGTATATATCAATGTATCATATTTTAAATGTATGTATCATATTTTAAATGTATGTATCAATATATCATATTTTAAATGTATGTATCATATTTTAAATGTATGTATCAATGTATCATATTTTAAATGTATGTATCATATTTTAAATGTATGTATCAATATATCATATTTTAAATGTATGTATCATATTTTAAATGTATGTATCAATGTATCATATTTTAAATGTATGTATCATATTTTAAATGTATGTATCAATGTATCATATTTTAAATGTATGTATCATATTTTAAATGTATGTATCAATGTATCATATTTTAAATGTATATATCATATTTTAAATGTATGTATCAATGTATCATATTTTAAATGTATGTATCAATGTATCATATTTTAAATGTATATATCATATTTTAAATGTATGTATCAATATATCATATTTTAAATGTATGTATCAATATATCATATTTTAAATGTATGTATCAATGTATCATATTTTAAATGTATGTATCATATTTTAAATGTATGTATCAATGTATCATATTTAAATGTATGTATCAATATATCATATTTTAAATGTATGTATCAATGTATCATATTTTAAATGTATATATCATATTTTAAATGTATGTATCAATGTATCATATTTTAAATGTATGTATCAATGTATCATATTTTAAATGTATGTATCATATTTTAAATGTATGTATCAATGTATCATATTTTAAATGTATATATCAATGTATCATATTTTAAATGTATGTATCATATTTTAAATGTATGTATCAATATATCATATTTTAAATGTATGTATCAATGTATCATATTTTAAATGTATGTATCATATTTTAAATGTATGTATCAATGTATCATATTTTAAATGTATGTATCAATGTATCATATTTTAAATGTATGTATCAATGTATCATATTTTAAATGTATGTATCATATTTTAAATGTATGTATCATATTTTAAATGTATGTATCAATGTATCATATTTATCATCATCATCACTTTCATTAGATAATCACCATAAAGCCCAACATCTCATATTTTCATCTCACGGGCATATCACTTCAGTTCACAAAAATTTGTCAAACATGAAATTGCTGATATTGTTATGTACAAAATGGAAATAAACACTTAGAAAAAAAAAATGTAGCACACTTTGTTGTTCTTTTATAAATGTCCATCTTACTTAGATCATTGATATGTAATGATAAATATTGTAAACAATTGACTATAAACAATTACTTGCTAGTGAAGTTTGAAGTACCCTTCCAAGTTTATACATTTTATGGACATTTGAAGCACATACAGCAAATTATATCAGATGAACTGAAAACAAAAACGCCGTCATGCAAACATTACAAATTAGCTTATACACATTGTTTCTTATAGTTTGCCTTGAGATATTTGATGTGTAAACTGAACGTTGTTGCAAAGTGTTAATTGATGCAACTTAATGTGAAAATTTGGCCAATTTTCTCTTGTTAGAAGAACTGACTGTTTTATCAGTATGCATTTTTCTGTAATTGTTTAAGAATACATTAGACAGTGGAGATAATGCTTTTGAAATAATGCTTGCCTTTGGACATCCATTAGCACACATACCACTAAATTCATCAACACAATGTTTCACAATACTACATGTAACAATATGGATAAGGAGCTTCTTATGCTGTTTACAAGCCAGAAATTTTACTTCTAATTCTTGTGATATGAGCCTCTGCATAGCAGCATATGACACAAACGTCAACAGTGTAATCAGTTTAGATGGGTATTTAAGCCCTCCTCTGTCCAGTAATTGAATGTAGTCAGTTGCAATCTCTGGCTGAACATCAACTGTCATTGTTTTCTCCATTTGTAGCAAGGCCTTACATGAAATACACTGAGTTTTCCTACTGATCTTACTGGAGACATATCCAGCAATATATACTAATGATTCCGCTGTACGTTCTACACAAAGCAACTCACAATCATTAGGATCAATGTGGAAAACACTTTGTCTACATCAGACTGGATACCATCTTCAAAAACACTATCACATTCATCACCCTCATGACTCATAACTTCAGCAAAGTTGAATTGAAAATGACCATAGACAGATGATTTGAGACACAATAGGAGTAAATCTTCAATTTCTTTTCTGCTTCCAATATTTGTTTCACTGATACTAGATAATTGGAACCAGACAATTGACGATATTCACCAAAGCGGGCTTCTAAGTTATCAGTTTGTAATTTTCAAAAAGTATGAATTCTACATTCAAAGTTGAAAAGGAATACTCAGCCAGTTCAATCAAAACAGTTACAGAATGCAGTAAAGCAGAATATGTATCTCTGGTTAGTTTCCCATTGGAAGTAGGCAACTTGCCCCATCCAGTCAACCCCACAACAACATTTTTCAAATAAAGAAACAATTCGCTGTTAATTGAAGTTAGTGGATTAGCAAAATTATTACGGCTATTCCTTCCTGCGAATTTACTCTTAACATTCATAATGTGCCACCATCTCCAAATGACCTCAATGAAATCTGCTGTTTCTTGACTTCCTAGGAACCTCAAAGCTGCAATATTGTACTCACTGAAAATTGCAAGAGCTAGTGAAACTTTCTGCCTCTCTATACTTGAGGGGCAAAGGGCTTTACTAGTTAAAGTTGGTGCCAACTTCACAATACTCAGACGCTCATTTTGATACAGTTTTTTAAAATGTGAAAAAGAAGCACTTGCTACTTGGCTAGAATTAGTACAATTTGAGATTGATGTTTTATTCAGAAGTAACTCGGTTGTGGCGGGATATGATAATGTCTGCTCTGCATCTTTCTGGTTCAGCCAATTTCTCCACAGACATTTCAACAGATGTACTGAGAAGCAATTTTGTGCCAAGATCCTCTGATGTCATCCTGTACATAGGCGACAGCTCGACAACTTCTCGATAACTTCCAAACACTGAGGAAATGAGAAAAGCCTGTACTGTTGTTGCTGATTGCATAGAGTTTTCAGTCTCTACCAAGTAACCTACCACCTGAGTATGTTACAACTGATTTGATATGAATTTCATCCATTTGTACTGCCACAATCTTTTCCAACTCAGAAAGTCTGCACTCTTTAAATTTCATGTATGTAGAAATGCTGCCATCATCATTAGACAATGAATAAGGAGAAGTTAAATTTCTTAATGTGGCTGGATGTGGAAGACACAATAAGAGAGATTTTCTGATAAATCTATAGCATGCAGGAGATTTCAAGAAAACCATATAGGAAAAGCATAATGTACAACTACTGTAGCGTCTTTTGTATTTGTCCTTATTGACAAGTTGTACCTGCTCTAAGATAAATGTTAGTTGTTTTTCATGTATGTGTGTATTAGTATCTTCAGATGATAATATTAATTCTCTAACAATTTCTAAATTACTATATACTTCTTCTAATAAATAACTAATACTCTTTATGTATGGAGAAGTAGCAGGATCAGTATATTTGTAGTGGATCAGTAAATTTTCCAGCTGTGACCACCTTTCAAGTTTACTATTAGTTAAAATCCAATCAAGATATTTACCAGACACTTGTTTATTTTCTACATAAACTTGTACACTCAAGTCTGGTAAAACATTTACACTTACAGAAATGGATGGTGCACTGTTTGTTTTACACTGATAGTATACAAAACAAGACAAGTAAATATATCCTCTGTGACTGTATGCATTCTCCAGTTTTTATCTAACAAGTCTTTTAACTTTGCTGTTATCTCACACTGTAAAGTTGGAAAATCTTGTACAATATCTGCAGACAACCACTCAGCTGTTCTATTGTCATGTTTGCTGACGATTTCTGCTACTCTTATTTCTGGATCTTTACGAGATTGTTGTAGTTGACTGGATAAATAAGATGGCAATTCAGGAAACAGAGATGGATAAGCATTTTTGTTCAAACCAGGATGCTTCCGAGGAAGTTTATGTTTAATTCCACATTTATCTATAAATGTATCAGACAATATAATGTCACATGGATGAAAATGTTTACGACACACAACGCTTGATTTAGCTGGTGACCAGTCTTTTCGTGGAATGTATTTCTTCCATCTGTCTCTCCTATCAGAATTTGATGGAAATTAAAAAACACTCACATATTCTTTAGTCGAGTCGTAGTTCGATTTACATCCAGGAACACAACACTTTTGCCCATTTTAAGATGAAAACAACACGCACAAATTCAATTTAACACTCTGCAATATCAGTAATCCAAATATTTGTTGTAGATAAATATCCAAGGACTCAAAATTGAGTAAAATAACAAGACACGCTGACGTTCTATCGTTTACCGACACACACAAAATGTAAGATCACTTTACGGAAGAGAGAAATTAAGTTGTCTGGCCTGGCTGTGGTACAGCTTATGTTCTCCACATCACCGGGGAGTTTGGTTTCTTCGCAGGTCTGAAATTACCATATTTGTTTCCTCAAAGGTATATTCTCTCTCTCTCTCTCTCTCTCTCTCTCTCTCTCTCTCTAATCTATGACGCTCCTATCTCTTAGGGGAGCAACAAATGCACACCATTCTTTTCTATTTTCGGCTATCCACTGTAGCGTGTTCCATTGCTTTCTTTCAGCTCTTGTTCTATTGTTCTCCTCCAGGTCTTTTTGGGTGTTCCAGGTTTTCGTTTACTTCTTCCTCTTCTTCGAACGTTAAATATCGACCATTTATTAATCACATTGTGTGATTTGTATGCAGTGGCGATTCGTTATCTTTTTTGTTTTTGGGGCCAGAAACAAATTTTTGGGAAAATTATGGTTTTGGGTTAGGTTATATTTTAATTTATAAAATAATAAATACACATTGCACACTCTTTTTGGTGGGGATCGGTTCCACTGGCCCTTAATGACGAGCCGCCACTGTTTATATGTGATCTGAGCTTAAGTTCGGATTATTAAAAGAGAACCTACACTATTTAGCGATGACTACCACACACTCAACAGACAAGAACAGGTTATCATCTTCCGACTCAGGATAGGTTATAACAGACTGAACAAACACCTACACAGGATACGATTGACCCCAACCCCTCTGTGTCCCTGTGGTACCGCTGATCAAACCACAGAACATGTCCTGCAAGGCTGTCACTGTATGTCCTCCTAGAAAGCAATGATGGCCTTACAACTCAACACTACACTCAAAACTACATAGCTCCAGAGATGAGCTCCAGACAGCATTCGACTTCATCATAAAAACGCGTATAACGGTATAATCATCAAATTAGCGATTTCAAAGAAGAAGAAGCTATTGTATGTTGTGCCAGTTATGCGCCTACAAGTACGCCTACATCTGATTCCATCGAAGCTTTTTATTTACTAAGGTAGCTTCTATAGGCCCCTACCTTAGTCCCCTCTTACGACATGCCTTGTAGGTAGCAGTGTTACTATTCGTTGCTTCCCTTGCGAGCGCCGGCACACACTGGCGAATATATAGACAATATATGCCCGTATGCCCAGCGTGTTCATAGCGCGTTGGACTACGAGTGACTAGTCCTCTGTGAGTGCGGGTTCAACTCCGCGGACTGGCAGAAAAGCTACAGGTTCCTCAGATTTACGGTGTTCGTGACACCGAACCAAAGGGTTACGATGTCCATGACACTGAGCCGAAGAGCTTTCAGCTCAAGTGCTTCTGGATCGGAAAAAAATTAAGCGAATAAAAGGAAAGAATGGGGAACAATTCAAGAAAAAAAATTATAATGTTCAAAAGCACATCCATGATAAATATTTAATCAATTCTGAATAAAAAATGAGTTCACACGATTGTTATCAGTTATCAGTTATATGAGGGCTATCATCATAGCACTCCGGACATGTCCATAGGTGCTCCGATCTCCGCCTCAGCAAATCCAGCAGCGTCCAGCGACCTAACACGCCAGTTCGATGTTGATTAATAAATCTCTTTGCATATTTAGTATGTCGTTCTTTTCGGGCTTCGCCAATATTGGGACCCATCTCTCTCAACCCGGTCAGCGAGTGGGATTCACAGCTCTGAAACTCCTCTGCTCGGAAAGACTCTCTCAATGCGTGAAGAATGTCATTTCGATCACACGATTGTTATTGGCTGAAAACAAGGTTAATATATGCACATGGATATTAAAAACACAATTTAAAAATCAGAAACGAAATTTTGCTGTTTATCTCTGTTTGTTGGCTTTTTACGAGATTATAATGCAGGGTCTTTGTGGCGTAGAGGTTAGATGCTAGTCTTTCGAGCCAAAGGTACTCGGTTCGTTCCCTCGTGGAGCTATCGGGATATTATTTCATAGATCCCTGATTTCAGTGTAGGTGAGATCGAGTTCCTAGTCCTGTCGGAGACGGACGATAAAACGAAGGTCTCGTGTTCAAGTTGAGCACGTAAAATAACCCTTAGCAGCTCAAAATCGAGAAGAGCAGGCTGGAAAAACGATGTCCGGGCAAAATTCATTTAGAAATTATTTAAAATAAAAATCCTGCAAAATATTTTCACCATCTTATTAATTACATCAGGGCCCTCGCCCCATCGTGACTGCGGAGTTTGTGCACTTCAGCTGAGATCTACCAGTGTAAGAAAGATATCGGAGCACACATGGTTACTCACCAAAGTGCAATGATGATGGCCCTATCAATCAACCAATCAGTTAGGGATTAAACCATCTTTAAGCCAAGACCCGCCTTTCAACCTAAAACAGAATCTTTTATTTGTTATTGCAATGGGCATAAACAATCATCATCAAGGTGCGTATCCTTTATAGGACGTTGCTCTCTTTGCAGCACATCTGAAATTCACTCTGTCTCTTGCCAGCTCACCCACTTCGTCGATGGTCATGTTCATGGTTTCTTTAATTTCTTGTAGCCATCTTCTTCTTGGTCTGCCTCTGCCTCTGCGTCCTGGGACCCTGCCTTCTAATATTGTTCTTTCCAGGCCATCGTGACGCTTGATGTGACCAAAGTAGGCAATTTTTCTGTATAGCATGTTGTTTATCAGCCAGTTCTCTTTAACATTTAGTTCTTTCAGGACATCAGTGTTCTTTCTTTTTCTGTCCATGGTATTCGTAGGATCTTTCTGTAGCATTTAGTTTCGAAGGATTGGATTTTCGTTCTTAATTTCTGTGTAATAGTCCATGATTCGCAACCATAAGTAGCCACTGGGAAAATGCATGCTCTCAATATTTTTAATTTTAGTATTTTGCAGGTGCTTTGCCACATGTTCTTCATTGTGTTTAACTTGAAGCATAATGTCTTTTATGATTGTGGGCATAAACCAACAAGCATAAAAGTAGAATGAACTCCTTACGGATAATCCCGTTGCGTTATCTTATGCGATCGACTTCATGGCACATTGGACATTCCCATGCGTGCTCTGTCCTCCGCTGCAGCAGCCATCATAAAGTCCATTTACTCACGAGAAACGCATGAGAAGTTGATTAGTATACTTTCTCTACCACAAAGACGACATTGTCTGGCATGTCCAAACTTAACTTCTAATTCTCGGACTTGTTCCAGTGTCTAAGACTCGCTCATATCACATAAATGAGAGTTTACCGCATCGATGACATCGGCTCTGTCCATACTTCTGCCCGCTTGAGTCAGGCATTGTTTGCAAGAAAGTCAGCCTCAATTGGGTACAAAGAAAAGCACTGAGAAGTAAAGACGGCCGGCGTGATGTTGACCACATCACCCATCGTGTGCCGACGTTCAAGTGAAAAATACGGGCTTTAACACCGTATTACACATGCGCACAATATACCTCCAGGTATGACGAAGTTTTTTTCCTTTTTCCAGTGGCGGCTCGTGATCATTTTTGTTGGTGGGACCAGACAGATATTTTCAGAAAAATCGTGGTTTCGGTAGGATATATTTTAATGTATAAAATAATAAATGCACGTTACACGTTATTTTTGGTGGGGCCCGGCCCCACTGGCCCCTAATGACGAGCCGCCACTGCCTTTTACTATAAGTTTCTCTCTTTCTCTCGCTCTTTCTTGTTATCTCTTTAAGTTTGTGAACATAACAATTGATATCATCATCAAATAACTTGTCCTTGGCAGAACTTTGTCACCTTGACAGTCTACGCAATTTCTCTCTCTCTCTCTCTCTCGCTCTCATTGGTCAGATGTCCCACCTTTGTAACCCTCACGTTTTCAAATCATCAGTTACATCCTGAATCCATCTTCTCCGTTGTCTTCATCTTCTCCTCTTTGTCAGGATGCCTCCTTCCATGATGGTCTTTTCCAAACCTTCGTGTCTTTTTAAATGTCCAAACTACTTCAATTCTTTCCTTCTTATTTGTAGCATTAGCTAGTTTTCTTTGATTTTCAGTTCCTTCTGAATATATCTGTTTTCTTATATGTATATGATATACGGGAGGACTCTTATGTAGTACTTATATTCAAAATCTCATATATGTTTTACCAACACCTTGTTAAATCTCAATGCTACACACCTATACGTTGCCACTATGAATATGCATGATCTATGTCTTCTGATCTGTGTTTTCCTATCAACTTCATTCCGTATTACAATTGATACACCTGCACCGTATTATCTGTTAAAGTAGAAATTTGAGCTGAAACGCTGTAAGTAAAAATTGACAATATCAAGGAATATAAAAGAAATTTGTATAAGTTAATGTAATTTAACTCATGCATTGGGACACATGTGGCTTCTAAGAAAACTCTCCATGTTCTCAAGTTTTATTCAAAGCAGGGTTTCGTAATACTCGTGAATTTGTTCGTCTCCTTTACTTTTCTAGCTTTTATGTAAGAGAAACAAGCCCTATTCTTTTAACAAGCTCTATCCATTTTCAATCTTTCTTTTTTTTAACTCATCCCATACCCTAACCACCATAGTGGCTTAGAAATGTGCGCCAAATACACCCTCAGTCTATTGGCTTTTTCACACAGAGTACTTCCTTTTTCATTGTAGTAAATCTTCTAGCAAACATTGCAAGCGCCAGTGAGGGATGGTTCAAAAAGAAAAAAATGAAAAATACCATCACATATGGAGATAAAAGAGATCGCAGAGGGTAGTGAGATCATCTTGTATATCATCTCCAGTCTCCAGTTTTACCTGCAGCAACTGCGGCACGGATTGTCACTCTAGAATAGGCCATTATAACCACAAGAAACGGTGTAATTCGGCGCAGAGCTAATTACATGACGTAAAACCTATTGTTTCTTGAGACAAATAGGCCAATGCGGATGAAATTTCACAAGTTCTTTATCGTAGTTAGAAGTCATCATCATCAAATAGCTTGTCCTGAGCAGAACTTTGCCACCCCAACAGTCCTCTGGAACTTCTCTCTCTCATAGGCCAGATGTCCTGCCTCTGCAGCCGTCATGTTCAAATCATCAGTTACATCCTGAATCCATATTCTCCGTGGTCTTCCTCTTCTTCTCTTTGCCGGTATGCCTCCTTCCATGATGGTCTTCTCCAACCCTTCATGTCTTTTTATATGTCCAAAATATCTCAATTTTCTCTTTCTTATTTGTAGCATCAGTCAGTTTTCTTTGATTTTGAGTTCTTTCTGGATAGATCTATATGTTCTCTTCTCTGTCCAAGATATACGGAGTACTCTTCTATAACACTTATATTCGAAAGCACATATATGTTTTTCCACTGCTTTATTAAATGTCCATGCTTCACACCCATACGTTAGCCAAAAGTAATTGAACTAATATTGACATAGACATGGGCGTTTATGCGTTAAGGCAATGTGAGGGGACAAGTGTCTGCCCCTGGAAAATTGCTTTCTGATAAGTCAGTTTTCGTGACTATTGCTAGCTAGCTATGATTGAAACTTTTATGAGAAGTTAATATTTCTATACATGGAACCCGCAATCGATATCTGATATGAATCTGGTATTCTCCATTTCCGCGTGGTAAACTACCAACAGTAATTTTTAGGATTAATTTTGCCTCCCTCTGGAAACATGTATGTGGACGCCAATGTACATATATAGTATATCGTATCTTCTTCTTCTTCTTCGAACGCTCTATATCGACCACTGGTTAACCAGTGTGTGATTTGTACGTAATCTGAACCTAAAAGCGATTGTACGATGTGCAAGTTTTGCGTCTACAAGTAGTCCAGTACATCCGATTTATGCGATAATAATTCCTCTCGTACCGTTATACGTTACATAGGGCCTGTAAGTAATTTCTCATACCGCTCTATCCTGGGCAACTCGCTCAATCTCCTCCATGGAACTGAGACCGATATTTCCTGCCTCTCTCAGCAAAGTTCGTTTCAGGGTCTCCTTAGGTCGACCTCTCTTTCTTGAACCCTTTGCATCCCACTTCAATGCCTGCTTTGATATTCTTTGATCATTTCTTCTCAAGGTGTGTCCAACATATCTCCATCTTCTCTTTCTTATAACAGTTGTCACTAGTGGTTGACCAGACATGTCTCTGATTTCATCACTTCTCCTGAATTCGTTCCATTTTATGCGATGCTCTTAATTTATTATGGTAGCTTCCCTAGGTCCTACATCAGTCACCTCTTACAACATGTCTTGTAGGTCAGCAGTACTATTATTCTTTGCTTCCGCTGCGGGCTCCTGGATCACACGGGCGTTATCTCATATGCTATATATTAATTGAATGTTTACTGCAAACAACGTAATCATTATTCTCATCAAATAGCTTGTTCTGAGCAGAACTTTGCCACAGTCCTTCTGAATTTATCGATCTCCATTGGCCAAATGTTCCGCCTCTGTAGCAGTCATGTTTAAATCGTCAGTTACATCCTGAATCCATCTTCTCCGGGGTCTTCCTCTTCTCCTCTTATCGTAGGTGACTTCTTCCATAATGGTCTTCTCCCACTCTTCGTATGTTACTCTTTCGAAGTTATATTCAAAATAATTCAATTTTCTCTTTCTTATTTGTAGCATCAACAAGTTTGCTTTTTTTTTTTAATTTTGAGTTCTTTCTGGAAGGATCTACTTGTTTTCTGTTCTGTTCAATATATACGGAGGACTCTTTTGTAACACTTACACGGGCATCCACGGAAGCTTTTCCAGTGAGAGACAAAATGAATTTTAAAAAATGTTGTTGTTAGTTTACTATGGTTTAGAACACGTTGTAGTAACTGGTAAAATCGAGGGTAGACGAGACAGAGGCAGACAGAGAGAGAGAACATTTTGGAAAGCCTGACTTCATGGCACAGTAGAGCGTCAACATCTGAATTGATAGCAAACACCAACGATAGAGTTTTGTGGAGATACATGATCGTCTACGCTAGCCGGCACGGCACCTGATGATGATGAGTTTACTGTGTGGAGAGGTCCAGAATCGCACTAATGGACGTACATGAACACTTGTATTAAAATCATTGAAATGAATTGCTACATGGTCACAACGTTTTTGCTTATATCACGTAAATATTTTCTGAAACAGCTTTGTTTCAGTTTCGCCTATATAAGCATTATCACAACATTTACAAATGATGGAATAAGATTTATGTCCCCATTGAGCTAAGGGGACGGAAATGCTAGAGAAGTTTAACACTATCAGGAGCAGTAGGGGTAAATAACACAAAGGAAAAACGCAGAACCAGGGTAAGTGAGCTGGTACGGATCAAGACCCTACCCCATCTCCTCCTGGTGGTCCTAGAAACAGACAAAGGATCCTGTCTGGCTAAGTGGGTTGGGATCGAGGAAGAGCTTCTCTGGTATAGGTAATAGCGCAAGCAAAGTCCCGTCCCACAGGTTCAATGTCCTGAATGAATGCACGTATCTCCTGGCCGATGTTTAAGAGAAAAGTTGTGAAAGAACTTGAGAGACTACAGGCCATCAAAATGAGGTATAGAGATATTCAATGAGCAAATATCAAGAAGGAAGATACGGTAAGTCCTGTCAGGTAACAACTCGATGGCAGAAAAAGGACCAGTCAATGCGTGATTAGTATTCGTCGAAATGAAGGCGCTGTGGTAACAGAATATTGAAAGCACCTTCTTCTTCTTCGAACGCTCCACATCGATCAATTGTCAACCACTCTGTGTGATTTGTATGTGATCTGAGCCAAAGAGCGATTGTACGTTGTGCCAGTTATGCGCCCACTAGTAGGCCAGCACATCTGATTTATGTGCTGTTTTTTATTTACCAGGGCAGCATCCCTAGGGCCTACATCAGTTGCCTCTTATTACGACATGCATTGTAGGTTGCAGTGGTACTATTCTTTATTTCCCTTGCCTGCCCCGTCACCACACGGGCGATATTGAAGGTATAAGATTGAAGATACTGCCAAGAAGTTCAAACAAGTGTTTGGTAAAACAAGGACAAGCAGGGACGATAGGTCTACCAGGATTGCGGGGTTTGATAATTTTGGGGAACATGTCAAATGCAGGTTTGCCTAAACAGCTATCAATAAAATAGAGTGAAGATGCGCTAGTAGGAATATCTTTCTTAGTTCTTAAGTTTGCCCGCCTGTCCAGCGTGTTCGTAGCGCGTTGGACGACGGTGTAACAAGCCTTCTGTGAGTGCAGGTTCAATTCCGCGGGCTGGCAGAAAAGCCACAGGTTCTCCAGATTTACGGTGCTCGTGGCACCGAACCGAAGGATTACGATGTCCATGCCACCGAGCCGAAGAGCTGAAAGCGCATGTGCTTCTGGATTGGAAAAAAAGTATTTAAGTTATTAATAGTTTTGCGAACATGACAGTTATTTGATATAGTGGCATCAGCAGAACTAATTTGATAAAAAAAAAGGCAAGTGTCAAGGAGTTGGTAGCGACCTTCAAGAAGGTATAAGTCTTTGCACCAGCTGACTATCACACCACCTTTGTCAACGATCTTGATAACAATTTCGTCACGTTGACGGAGGTGTGAGAAATCACGAAACGTATACAGTGATATGTTAGAAGGCTGTATGCGTGTGGGGTTAATCAATTCAATGTCATTTAGAAAAAAAACTTTTAATGTAGAGGTCAAGAGAGTTAGAGACACCAGGTTTGGGTGTCCAGTAATTTTGAGGAGATTAATAATTAGAAAATGTAGCAGTGTTACGAGATTGTCCGGAGTCAACCGTGTTGAGGAAATGAAAGTTTACCCGAGTGGTTACCGGGGCCCACATTTGGGGTGTAAAGAATAGAACCACTGTTACCTGCCACGCATGTTGTAAGAGGCGTCTAAGGAGGTTTGGCTGAAATTGTATGCATGTGTCCTAAACATGTACAAGTCTATGCGTTTAATAATAATAATAATTCCTCTCGTACCGTTATACGTTACATAGGGCCTGCAAGTAATTTATCCATACCGCTCTATCCTGGGCAACTCGCTCAATCTCCTCCATGGAACTGAGACCGATATTTCTTGCCTCTCTCAGCAAAGTTCGCTTCAGGGTCTCCTTAGGTCGACCCTCTTTCTTGAACCCTTTGCATCCTACTTCAATGCCTGCTTTGATATTCTTTGATCATTTCTCCTCAAGGTGTGCCCAACATATCTCCATCTTCTCTTTCTTATAACAGTTGTCACTAGTGGTTGACCAGACATGTCTCTGATTTCATCACTTCTCCTGAATTCGTTCCATTTTATATTCATTATTTTTCGCAGACATCTATTTTCAAATGCATTCAACTTGCTTTCTATATCTTTAGTCATTTTCCAACTCTCGCTGGCATATGTTAGAATTGATACAACATTTGAATTGAAAATTCGTAATTTAGTTTTAATACTATATAACTTGCAGTTCCATATTTTATTTAGACTTTTAAAAGCTGATGTTGCTTTGCCAATTCGTATCATAATTTATTTTTAAATATTTCCTGTGCAATCAAAATTGCTACCCAAATAGGTGAACTGCTCTGTTATTTTTATCATTTTAGATTCCAGTGTGATATCTGCATTACTTGCCATAGGTGTCTTCATTATATTTGTTTTTTCATAGCTTATCTGCAGTCCAACTTTTGATGCTATTAAGTTTGCACATTGGTTTGCTTTGCGTTTAGAGGCCTAGCAAACCAATGTGCAACGTATACACGTTCTTGGCAAAGATCAAACATATTACAAAGTGATTAAAATTGGTCGTAAAGAACGAACGAAAAGAAGAAAGAAGAAGACAGTTTAAGTCGTAAGCTAAAATGAAAACGATGCACATCTTGGAGAAAAGCGTAGTGGTCAATTGTGGGTCGGAGAGGAACAAACTCAAGTTTCTTATTTCACACTGTAGGAGAGAAGAAGATCTGGAGAAATGGAAACCACCTGTGTGCGCTGTGAGTGTGAGGAGCAGATATTAATGGGAAATTGAAAGAAGGAATGGTTGAATATGCAGGACGAAGAAGGCTGAGTCTATGTTGGTGTTGAGTGTAACGAGAATCACACCACTCCCTGGACGAGTCTCAGACACTGGAACGAGTTCGAGAATTAGGCGTTAAGTTTGGACATGCCAGACAGTGTTGTCTTCGTGGTAGAGAGAGAAGATATAGTAATCAACTTCTCATGGGTACTGTGAGCAAATGGACTTTAGGATGGCTGCTGCAGAGGAGGACGGGACACAAATGGGAATGCCCAATGTGCCATGACGCCGATCGCATAACATAATATAACATAACTTAACAATACTCCTTGATATAACCAAACAATCGTTCTTAGTTCGAAAGAGTCGTGCTTGTGCATAAAGTGTTGAGGTTAGGGGATCTTTTCTCTTTCCAAAGATGGTCGCTTCGTTCCTACATAGAGTGATCGGGATATTTTCCAGAGATCATTGATCTCAGAGTAGGTGAGATGGAGTTGAGTTCCTAGTTCTATCGGAGACGGACGATAAAACGTAGGTCCCGTGTTCAATTTGAGCACATAAAAGAACCCCTGGCAGTTCAAAATCGAGAAGAGCGAGCTGGAAAGCCACTGCTCATGCAAGATTTATTAGAAAAGATTAAAATTCCTACAAAATTATCTTCACCATCTTCAAAATGACATCGAAGACACTCACAGGCGCTTCAGAGTTCATGCACTTCAGCTGATATCTTCCTGTGTAAGAAAGAGATCAGAGCACATATGGTTACTCACCGAAATGCAATGATGATGGTCCAATCAATCAATCAATACAAAAGAAACAATCAAATTTACCTTTGTCTATCTACCGATTGATTGTCTATCTACAGAATTGCTCACCGTATAACCTTGTCAAAGCTATCTACAATTGACTTTCTACCGGCTATTTGCCTATTGTTTGGAGCAGTGGCGGCTCATGATCCTTTTTGTTGGTGGGACCAGACACATATTTTCGGAAAAAAATTATGGTTTGGGGTTAATCAATTAAAGTATGTTTTAATTTATAAAATAATAAATACACTTTATACATAATTTTTGGTGCGCCCGGCCCAAGTGGCCCTTAATGACGAGCCGCCACTGGTTTGGAGGTTTTATTCTAGATTCATGCATCAATTTATAATGCAATACACTAATGTGGTTAGGTTCGTCATGTAATACTGTCTGTACACAGCCAACGCTAGATAACTTTTCCGGCTAAAGCATGTTTTTGGGGTCTCTGTGGCTAAGTGGTTAAGCCCTTTGCCTTGTGAGCCGGAGTTCGTGGGTTCTAGTCCGGTCAGCGCCATTCTGTTCACGAGTGCAGTTTTTTCCATAGACCCTTAGGATTGTTGCTGGAGCTACGGAGTTCGTGTTTGTGCAATACTCTCGGCAGGTGGTGTGCCATTTCTGCGGAGAGGACAGAGCCGTATGGGGTAAAACCCGGTGCAATGAAGTCAATCTTTTAAACTTTAAAATGTAAGATAAATAAGTTTATAGTTGGCTCTGGTCTGTGATACCTAAAATACACAGTGTGTGGTTGAAAGTATGTGTCCCCCCTAAATGAGACTGAGTCCTGTTATAAAGAAAAAAGCAAAGATCGTAGTAATGCGTTAGAACTTCACGGACAAAGAAGAGAAGAAATATAGGCATCCTACAAGACAGTGGTTCGCTTTGTAAACAATATTTTGTCTCGGAAACTGAAACAATTTGGTCTTATTAAAAGCAGCAGAGCAATAATGGGCTTAAAGCAATATAATTGGGAGCGGGGAAGGGACATGGTTCCTGGTAGACGAGACACCAAGATGACTGTGTCAATATATGACGTCAAAGAAACTTGGACATGTCGGTGGAGGAGAGATGGGAAGGGGGTAAACTGGCTAGAGATCATGGGTATTTCAAACGATCTGTGATATGAGAGCAACGTTCTGCAAAGGACAAGCTACAAGAGACGAGTAGGGATATCATGCCTATAAATACCATTTTTTTTTATTAGGCTTTCGTTTCCTGGCAGAATGCGAAAATAATGTGTAAAACAAAGAATCGATAGCAGAGTAATCGAGTTCGCCCCTAAACAAACCCATCAGACGATATGCAGTGAAAAAAGTCTGCTGGTAAAAATGTGCAGTGAGTTCTGTTCCGAAAAGGATGGATATTTGAGACAAAATATGGATGATATTAATCTTAAATTCGTATATAGGATAAATAAACAATCATCGCTGCGATTTATATGATAATTTGAACATTTTGGTAGAGTTTTATTATTTTTTGTTTGTCGTTAATGTCACTGGCTGGCTTAGCGATGAGTGGGCATCAGTAACTACTCGTCTTCTGCTTGATGATAAGGCTGCAGAACTTTTATATAAAAAAGGTTTATATTTTGCGTCTATTTGTATTATATTAACAAATACATAAACTAAACTTGATTGGCACGAATTAGTAGTATTTCTGTAGTGATCAAGACATGCAACACATATAATTATAATATAGTGCTACATTTAGTTTTGCTAATTAAATTATTGTTTAATTCAAGTGGTATTTTTATTTGATGGACTCGTTCCTCTCCTGATTCAAAGAAGACCATTTATTCGTTCATTATTTTAATTTATACCGAGCATAAACGTACTAATAACAATTACAAAGTACACCAGCACTGTTTTCGTCTAGTGATACGTTTGTTATGCCGACTTATGTTCATCTTGTGAAATTAAGTCTTTAAATCTTCATTTGTTTAATAAGTGAATTGTGTATGCTGTATTGATGGATGTATCGACGTAATTATTATATATTCCATTTCTATCATTGTATAGTATGCAGATTCTGTTACTAGTGTTACTTAACTGTCACTGTGTTGTTAGTAACTAAGTGTTCCACGAAAAACAAGATTTTATGTGTAATAAAAATAAGTAAATTGGTGTAAACCTAAACAAAGGAGCAATTATTGAGTTCTTCAACATGTAATCTCCAAGAGAAATAAATACTCACATTGAAGCAGTGCATTTGGAGGCAGTAACTATGGCTGACAAAGGCAGTAGATCAAGTAGCAGTGGCAGTGAGAATGGGGACTCCAGGAACTCCAGTCAGTCTAGTGCAAGTGAAGAGGAACGACTGAGGCGTCTCTTCAATAGCTGTGATGCTGATGGGGATGGCTATCTAGATAGGTAAGACTAGTCATCGTAAGCTGCATGAAAATGTTGTAAATTGCAACTGCCAACATCTTAATCTTTTTTTTCGAGCGCTCCATATCAACCTCTTGTTAAACCCCTCTGTGATTTGTATGTGATCTGAGCCTAAGAGCAATTGTACGTTGTTCCAGTTATGCGCCAACAAGTAGGTGAATACATCTGATTATTACGCTTTTTATTTACTAGTCCTAGGTTAGCTTCCCTAGGTTGCTACCTCCGTCACCTCTTACGACATGGCTTGTAGATCACAGTGTTACTATTCTTTGTTGGCTGATATATTAACTACTTGTGTCCTTTAGTATGCCTTAGGCTTTACTAGCATCCTTATGTGCATTGGCAATTCATAGATTACATTTGCCTTTGTTTATTGTACATGTTATTAAATATGGGGGTCTCTGTGGCAAAGTTCTTGCTTTGCGAGCCGAAGGTCATGGGTTCGAATCCGGGCTGCGCTGTTCTGTTCATGAGAGCATTTTTTTCCAGAGACCCTAGGATTGTTGCAGCAGCTATGGAATTTGTGCAATACTCTCGGCAGGTGGCGTGCCATTTCTGTGGAGAGTAACCGAGGCATATGGGATAAATCCCATTGCAATAAAGTAAATCCTTCGGCTTTAAAACCTCTTTAAATCATTAAATATATTCCCTATCTTTTATTTTTGTGAAAGATTGTACTGTGTTCTTTTCTCTAAGTACCATGTCTCTGTCTGGTTAGTTTAAGTTATGTTTGAGGGCATTGTAGATCAAAGCCATCTGTACCTATGGTTCCTTAATCTGTTGCTTTACTGTAGGGGCTGATAATTAGAGGTATATTACATTGGCTTGGATATTGTATAGTTTATTGGGGCAACAAGTAACATCAATAGTAATAATATAGCAAGTGCCACTTTAACCGTTATACTACCTTGTTATCAGAAATCACTTAAATTTTTGTCCCTGGGCATGCAGGAGTCAGGGGCAATGAAAGAGCTGATAGATGCTGGGATGGCTATGGTATAAAAGAGAACTGCAATGGACCAAAATGACATCCTCAACACATTGAATCCTTCCAAACAGAGGTGTTTCAGGGTTCTCAATCCCAGTCGCTGACCAGATTGGGAGATGGGGGTTGACACTGGTACAGCCCCAAAAGTGCTAAAAACCATATATGCGAAAAGATTGATTAATCAACCCCCTATCTGGCTTGTTGGGCCATTGGATGCTGCTGGATTTTTTGAGGTGGGGATCAGAGCATCTCTGGACATGCCCGGAGTGCTATGATGATAGTCCTAATATACCTGATGACCGAATGATTCTATAACCATGATGTGAGAGACACTTGCATGTTTGACTAGCGGAATTAGATATTCATGAAGAGGTCTTTCTTGCCTACACAAAACCAACATACCACAAGAATAAAAAAAATGAAGCAATGCTGATTATTAATGGGTGCACAAGTAACACAACATCTTGGTCAATGAGATACCGCCTGGACTTTCCCCACGATGGACAGCTGAGTTAAACTATCCAGAGTGCCTTCCTCAAGGTGAAGACTGACAATCGACACCCACTCCATGATGTGCTGATCATTAAAAAATAGTCTTTACTACCTGTAATACCGCTTTTTGGACCTTGTAGGACCAGGAGGGAGGGGTATGAGTCTGATAAATTTATTGGCCGCATGGTTAGTGCAGTTGCCGCAAAACTGTTCAGGTTAAGATTTTTATTTTATGCCCCCTGGCAGAAATCCTTCATACGATAGGCCGAAAAGAGTTAAATCATGAATAAGCCATGCTGAAGAGCGCGAGGAAACTGCATGTGCTAGATATAAAGGCTAGAAATACTGAAGCTTAGTCCCTGTCAATTTAACTCTGAATAGTAGTTCACGTTAAGTTCGCAAAAATGGGTTAACAAGTGATTTTTCTAGAGCGAACGCTGACAAATAGTAAGCATATTGGATATTTGAAACTCAATATATAAAAGTGTAATATATAATAGTGTAACAGACAGTATAAACCTGTATGTAAAAGACTCAGAGAATGTTGGTACTGACCCAACCAGTGGTCAAAAACATTATGAAAGCAACTGAGAATAAGATACTGGCCTGTTTGAGTTGAAACCTTGCTTCTCTGTAGTAGGCAAATGTGTGGGAGCTTGACCTACTGAATGGGCCAAAAACAATGTTACCGCTAGCCAAGTCTTTCACACTTTTCTCAGAACTAAGGACCATGAACTTAACTCAGTTATAGTTATGTAGGATAACTTAGTTCATCCAGATATAATTATGAATAAAAAGGTAAAGGATTTGACTTCATCGCACTAGGTTGACTCCGCTACTCTTGGTCGAAATGACAAGCTACCTGCCGAGAGTGTTGCACAATGCACACAATCTTAGCTCCAGCAACAATCATTGAGATCTCCTGGGAAAAAAAAGCCAATGTGAACTGAACAACACGATCAGGATTCGAACCGGCAACCTACTTAACCACATCACCACAAAGACCCCTTAATATTTATGGATGTAACTGCATAACTAAATTACATGATGTTGTACAAGATTTGGGATTATTATACTAGTAGGCAATAATATCTAGAGTTTTTGGTTGCCATTTACAAATGGAAATTTTGAGGTTTGAGTCTAGCTTCTGTCAACAATTTTCAGTGAGCACATGATACGCGGTTGGACTACAGGAAACCATGATCCTTTACTTTGGGGATCTAAATTACGAGTACCACTGAAGTTGAAGTAAGGCTCACCTGAATGGCTTGGGACACTGGTGATAAGGAAAGCAAGCCTTCATGTACAAATCAGTCAAATGTGCAAAGTTAGGCACCATGATAATGCCTAATTCATATCAGGCTGAAAAAAAAAATTGAGGTTTGTTTCACTTTTTAAATGTTTATTTCATCAGCCTCTAAACTTCTCACAGAATATTTGCAAATATGTCAGAAACAGTATTATATGCATACACTGGCACGACTTAAGTTTATTAATTTTTTTTATCCTTGATCATTTCAGAGAAGATCTGGCTTTTATGTGCCGTATGCTGAATATGACAGATTCAGTTGATGAAGTTCGACAGCAGCTTGGTTTAACAGAAAGCTCAAGAATATCATTTAATGATTTCCTGCACTGTCGTACTCGAGTCATGCTTGAGTCATCCATCCAGCAGACACAGCATCGCTCATGCAATGGGATAGCTTCTGTACCATCTCCAGCATTAATGTCTGGTGATGATACAGGTGTAGAATCTGATACTAGTGGCAGGATGGGGAATACGCAATCAAATCACCTGACATCATGGCCAACACTTAGTTCAGATAGCCTTGGTAAGTAATTATTTGTCTTTAGAATGTTTCTCCTATATTGACTTTGTTTTGGTTGGGATAAACATGTTGTCACGTTCAGTCATTATCTTATCTTAACCACATTTGCCGTGAAGCGTCGTGGGGAGAGTTAGTTTTCTATCTTGTGCCAGGTGTGTTGCGCTTGAAGTTGTCAGTCCATGCTTTTGCAGGGACTCTGAGATGTTATCTATCCATCGTGTTCTTGGCCTTCCTCGTGCTCTGTGCCCTGAGTGTCGATTATTGTAGGCACGTGATGGTAGTATATGTGGTTCCATTCTCATTAGATGGCCAAACCACCTGATTCTTTGCTTCTCGATGTACTGTATACATGGTATAGTACCAACGATGCTTCTGATATTCTCGTTTCTCACTCTATTTCTCCTTGTAACGTTGACAGCTTTTCGTAGACATCTCATTTCACATGATGCAATCTTTCTTTCTTGTGTCTTAGTCAGGGGCCATGCTTGGCACTGATAGCAGAGTTGGAATAAATATGCAGTTTATCAGTTGTCGTTTGACTGCCATGCTTTGATGTTTTAATAGTGGTGACAGTTGGTATGTCACTGCGTTTGATTTCTGGCATCTAGTCTCAATTTCTCTGTCCATCTTTCCATCTGCTGTGGATATACTTCCGAGATATTTGAATTCTGGAGTCTGTTGTATTTTTACATTATTCACGTGTATATTTAGTTGACCTGTTGACCTACTTATTGTCATGACAAGAAATTAATATGTTTTACTATCTAAATACATGAGATGGGGACGTTTCCATTAACAATGCCTGTCTTATTGGTAATGGTTGCCAGCGTGTTCGTAGCGCGTGGACTACGGGTGACTAGTCCTCTGTAAGTGCGGGTTCAACTCGTAGACTGGCAGAAAAGCTACAGGTTCCCCAGATTTACCCTGTTCGTGGCACCGAGCCGAAGGGTTACGATGTCCATAACACCGAGCCGAAGAGCTTTCAGCTCAAGTGCTTCTGGATCGGGGAAAAAAAAATTGGTAATGGTTACTGAACTGACATCACAACACTCCAGGTAGATCCATAGGTGCTCAAACTGTATCATAGAAACTCAAACTGTATTATTAGTTGCCATAAAATCCCTCTTGAAATGATTGAATCTTAAATCAATGTACGTGACCCCCTTATGAGTAGGCTTTACCTCATGGTATTATACACCCCACAGAGAGATTAAAATTGATTAGACAGGACTGAACCCAGAGACTGCATAATACACCCTTCATGCATGTTGACTCTGCAGAGAGAAAATGTGACCAACCGAGACGAAGTTCCTTTCAAACTTGAGTGGTTTTATGGGTGCCCTGAAGCAAATCATATAATTTATTGATGTTTATCAAAGTAAGAATCTTTTATTTTTAAACCAAGAGAAGGCATTTGATAAGAGTAAACATGCAAATTATGAAAGATCCTTGAAAAATATTTCATCCAAGGACAACTATTAGGTAACATCATGGCCTTATATAAAGATAGCCAGAGCACAGTAAAAACAACAGAAGGAATGATCGACTGGTTCTCCGCTAAATCAGGTGTCAATTTCAGATAATGATGAAATAGGGAACTGCTTTTCGCAGACAATAAGTGCCTGACACATGAAAAAGAACAAGACCTACAGCAACATATGGCCACTTTGAATCAAAATTGTATAAATCAGCTAGCCCAATTGTTAAAGCACCCAAACATCTCACTGTCAGCTAAACAACAAAGGATCAACATCATTTTCATGCCTACTCTGTATTAACCAGAGCCAAACATGGGCTCGAAAACTATGGAATAAAAGTCTGCTAGACTGTGTTAGAGCCATATATATGGAAAGTGAAAGTGCCATACTAACAAGCCTGGACTCACAAATTGGTTTCCAGTAACACCAGGAGTACGGCAAGGATGTGTTTTATCACCTCTCCTCTTTATTATATACATGGATAGTATCACCAAAATAGATGAAGCATCACTCAACGCAGACCAACAAAATGAACTGCTCTTTGCTGACGACCAGTGTATATTCCATAATAATATTGAACAGCTTCAAGAACACATAAACTTACTCAACAATAGCTGCCTCAAATACAACATGAAGATCAATATTCAAAAGACAGAAGTCATGACTATAAGCAGAGAACATAAAGATATCAACATAAAAATAAATGACCAAACGCTAAAGCAGGTGAGAGAATTCAAATACCTTGGAAGTATCTTCACATCTGATAGTAGACTGGACAGAGAGATCGGAACTAGAATCCAGCAAGCCAACAACATTACATACCAGCTTACCCCAATTTTGAAACACCCAGCTATTCCAGTAGTGACTAAAGGACAAATTATAAATTCAATCTTTATACCAACACTGTGCTACCAGAGCCAAACATGGGCACTGACAAAAGAACAAGAAAGGAAAATTACCACATGCGAAATGAGATGCCTGAGGAAAGCAGTAAATAAAACAAGAAGAGACCATATAAGAAATGAGGAAATTAGAAGAACAGTCGAACAACACCTGCTATTAGATTTATTGAAAACAGAGACTCAAATGGTTTGGCCACTTGGTCAGAATGGACCCGAATACACCAGTTGCAAGAGCGTACAACCTGAAAATGGAATCATCAAGAGGAAAGGGCAGACTAAGAAAAAGATGGGTTGATGGAGTTACAGACATCTTAAAACTCCAATACCACATCATATCAAGCGACCGAGCGTGCATTATCTCGAAAACCGATCATCAGTTAAACCTGCTACGCCTAGCGGCAAAAAAGCAGAGAAGGACAAAAGAAAGAAAAGAAACATGGGCAATTATCAAATCACAGATGCAAAAAATGACTATGTGAAATGCAATACCTAGGAAAAGTTACTAACAAGAAAGACAGTCACCAGCATAAGAAAGAAAGCTAGGACAGAACCTTGCTTGAAATACATTGAAAAACAAAGAAGGAGGTCGTTCAGCCACTTAATAAAAATGCAACCAAACTCCACTGTAGACAGTCTTCTACAACAAAACATCAGAAAAGAAGGTGAGAGGTAAACACACAACAACGATGAATAGATGGTTTAGTAGAATCCTCTCAAAAATGCAAAAATAACTATCACCCAAGCTACTAGTGCCATGCAGAACAAAAACAGAATAACCACAACACTGTGCAACAACCCAGTAACATTGTGATGACAAAAGAAAAATAAGCTGTGTTATGATAACTTGCAGAAGAATGAGGAAGAAGAAAAGGACTAGAAACCTCTCTGTCTAGACATTTTGATGTCCCGTTCATTTGAAATATGATTTTTGAAGTATTTATTTATAGTTTTTTTTTTATACAGATTTGGGTGTTGCTAGTTTCTGAAAAGATTACAAACTGCTTGCTAACACAGTTTTAAAAAAAAAGAGATATAAATTCATACGTAGAGCTTCTAATGCAAAGTGTAGTTGAACTGGATCGTGAAAATTAATTATGCTGAAATTCTTTGATATGTAGACAAAAACCTTTTTTGGGGACATATTTCATTACTCTGAAAATCGTGACATATCCTTTACAGGACGTAACCATCAACAACAGTAAATGAGTCGTCAAATTTCTAGGCACCACTTATATGTTCAGTAGTTTGCCATTGCTTTCTGAGTAGTGAGGTCTACTTTTACCGTTTGTAAAAATCCAAGGGAACTCATTTTCTTTCAAACTTGCACTCCATGGAGTTTGAGCCAGATACGCTTGGGTTGTGATCGAGCTCACTACCCCTTAAGCTACAGACGCTCACACTGTTGTTACTGTATGTTTATAATTTACTTACATAGTGAACACAGCATAACATTTGCAAATGTATTTAACTTATTTATAGAGCCCATCTTTGACTTAACTGACTTGTTCTTCCCTGCTCCTTGTGGAGCAAAGAATCTCAATAATTGTTCATCATCATTATTCTAAGCTACAACTGTGTTCATTTTAAAATCTATTTTAGTTCAACTAACTCACGTGTGTGCAGTTTTTTGGGGGTCTTAAAAAATATTCTCTGCAGAGGCAAATTTAACTTGGCAAATCAGTTAACCATGATAGGTTCAAGTTGAAAAATGTAAAAGAACCATTGGCAGTTGAAAGTCGATAAGATTAGGCTGCAAAAATGCTGCTCATGCAAAATTAATTAAACGACTTAGTAAAATGTGTTCATCTTCAAAATCACATTTGAGACCCACCTCAGTGCTACAGATTTTGTACACTGCATCTGTGTAAGAAAGAGATTGGACATGTAATGGTCACTCACCTAAGTGTAATAATGATGGTCCTATCAATCCCTCATTCAATCGTTCACTTAATGTTGTTAAATATGTTCTTGACCATTTCTATTCTCTTCCAAGCTTCCTTTTCACACCTGTGGTCTTCTGTTATGTCCAAGGTATACATAATTTGATACCTATACCAGTCTGTCTCCATTTACTATTATTTTCAATGATTTTGTCTTATTTCGTTTGCTTATGACTATTGTTTTTATTTTCTCAATATTAATATCTAAGTTATAAATTGTATGTCTGTTGCTTACTTGTTCCAATAGTTCTTGCACCTTTTGCTCGTTTTTCAATGCCTTTGTTTTATTAGTAGGTTTTAGTATAGCAAGAAGGGCCCTTTCCTGGAACCCACAGGGAAAACGAAAAAAGGGGGAGACCTAGAAATACATAGAGAAGAGATTAACAATATACAGAAGAGCTGAGGAAATAGCTAAAGATAGGAAGACATGAGTTGGTTGAGGGTCTATGCCAAAATCAGGGTTTAATAAGGCAGAGAAAGATTTTTTTTCTCATTACAATCAGCATGTGCCTGTTAACATACTTGAAATCATCAATACAGTGTGTCGCCCGAGTGGTTACCGGGGCCCAAGGTTGGGGTGTAAAGAATAGAACCACAGTTACCTGCCGCGCATGTCATAAGAGGCGGCTAAGGAGGTTTGGCTGAAATCGGATGCATGTGTCCTTAGCGTGTAGAAGTCTATGCGTTTAGGGGCCTACCAGACCAATGTGCAACGTATACACGTTCTTGGCAAAGATCAAGCATATCACAAAGAGTGATTAAAATTGGTCGTAAAGAACGAACGCAAAGAAGAAGAAGATCAATACAGGATTCAAAAATATCTTCACCCCCTTCAAAATTGCCTCGGGGACCCTCACCGGTGCTACGGAGTTCGTGCACTGCAGCTGAGATCTTCCTGTGTAAGAAAGAGATTGGAGCACACATGGTTACTCACCAAAGTGCAATGATGATGGTCCTATCAATCAAACAATGCCTTTGTTTTATTTCTTTTGCTGATGACTATTCTTTTTGTTTTCTCAATATTATTATCTAATCCATAAATTTTATGTCTCTTGTTTACTTGTTCCAATAGTTCTTGAAACTTTTGCTCATTCACAAAAATCACTGTATGATCTACATATGTAAGACCTACAAGGTTATTATGTCTGTTTTATATGTGGGAGGGAAAAATAAGACATGGTTATGATCATTAACACTCGGGTCACAAAATAGTACTAAGGAGGATTATTTATTTTTAGGGGGGGGTTTTAAAGCCGAAGGATTGACTTCATTGCACCGGGTTACCCCATATGGCTCGGTCCCTCTTCGCAGAAATGGCACGCCACCTGCCGAAAGTATTGCACAAAACACGAACTCCGTAGCTCCGTCAACAATCCTAGGGGTCTCTGGAAAAAACTGCACCCGTGAACAGAAGGCAGCGGTCCGGATTCGAACCCACGACCTTCGACTCGCAAGGCAAAGGGCTTAACCACTCAGCCACAGAGACCCCGATTATTTATGAGACTATGTACCTGAGCATGTAAAGAAGAATTGCTGCACAAAAACCAACTCGTTACATATATTCTTCTTTGCGTTCGTTCTTTACGACCAATTCTAATCAATCTTTGTGATATGTTTGATCTTTGCCAAGAACATGTTGCACATTGGTTTGGTAGGCCCCTAAACGCAGACTTCTACACATTTAGGACACATGCATCCAATTTCAGCCAATACATATATTTAACTGTATTAATTTAAGGTTCCTGAAAGGAGTCCAACTTCAAGGATGTTGAGTACTCAGATATGAATTAAAATGTTATTACACTTAGAGAGCAATATTTTGTGTAATTGCATCCTAGAATGGTAGTCTCGTTACGAGTGGGATTTTTCCATCCGCAAATACTCTCAGGTCGACTCAGCCTCAATTAGGTACCAGACAAACACTTTAAGGTAAAGAGGGTCTACACTATGTTGATTGCATCACTCATATGTTGTTGGTCAATGAAAAAAAATACAGACCTAACACTGTATTCCCCGATATAGCTTGTGGTATAAAAGTGACTTCTTTATAATTTGTGATGACCTAGTTAATCTTGGATTCACCTCAAGGAGTTAATTTTTTTTTCATGTTGTTGGCCTAATGCTCAGATATAACTAAATGGCTTGTCCTTTGGTTGAGAGGAGCGTGCCTCATCTTAGAGAAGCTTTAATACATAACAAAAAAACCTATAATTGAAAAATGGAAAATAAGATATGAATTTTTTTTTCAGGTGCCCTATCTTGCAATAAACCAGAAAGCACTGACTATGACAGCGGTGCTAGGGATCTTAGTCCAGAACCTGTGATGCTAACTCTGACTCATTTAATGGAGACACATGATCCCAAAGCTTTCAGACAGCTTCGACAGGCTGGAGCAGACACTTTATTGGAAATAGCTAACAGGGTAAGTTCACATTAGTTTCTAACAGGAATGGGGCATGGAAAAATTGGGTGCGGCTGCATTGGTTGGGACTTTTTACCCTTTCGCCGCTACATACTTTCTGAAGTCTGAGCTA
This sequence comes from Arion vulgaris, assembly GCA_020796225.1. Classification (NCBI taxonomy): domain Eukaryota; kingdom Metazoa; phylum Mollusca; class Gastropoda; order Stylommatophora; family Arionidae; genus Arion; species Arion vulgaris. The sequence goes on from CM036768.1 coordinate 10,641,286, forward strand.
AAAATAGCTACTCTTTGTTTCTACGTTACAAATGTGAATGTACGCCTATAGCAGTGACAGTAGCAATGTATAATGTGTTAACACGTCTTTAGCCCACAGAGGAGAGATAATAACAGACATGTTAATGCGTCTTTAGAAGTGAATGGGAAAACGTATATATACGTCCTTAGCAGCTAAAGGGTTAAGACTTGTTTGTGAGGTACAGAGATAATGAGTAAAGATCAGGAAATATGAACTTGTTTCACCGTCCTGTAGTACACCTTGTTATAATAGGCTCATCTGGGTAATGAGACTCCAATTGGCATTATCACTACTGTGAAGAACCCAGCTAGGGGCCTATGCCTGTCTGCTGGAAGAGAATCAACTCTTTTATTTTAGAGAACCATGCCTTTGAAATTGTTAGACAGTTGTGGCAAGGTACCCTGTGGGGTAGAAGATCGCCCAGTATATGTCACTGCGCCCTTCACCATATGAAGTTAAGCAGCCTTCTGGAATTTGAAATAGAGATCTAGCACACCACCACATGGAAATGTGCCACCACCCACCAGAAAATTCCTGTCAATATCAAAAACTATTTACAAGGAGCATGGCAAAGAACAAATGAAAGAAAAACCTGTATTATCTTAGGGATCTCAATCTATCAATCAAGTCTTGTTTGTAACTTTTTTTCTCAAAGGCAAAGAAAATCTACTTATTTTCTATTTTTGTCTATTGTCTATTCCCAGGTGGAAGATGTAGTTGGCTGTCCACTTTTGCCGTTAAGCGTAGGGATGGGAGCTTTAATTTGTGTTCTAGGGCTAGATGAGTCGCCTTGTTGTGTTGTATTCGTGTTTAAGTAGTGTGGTCTCGATATTGTCTATCCATCTTTTTCTTGGTCTTCCCTAGCTCTAGTACCCGATCTCTTTTATTGTACTTATTTTCTCAATAGTCTTTTAAATTAAAAATATTCTTTACAGTGGGTAAAGAGGGAACGTTTGTTTAAAATGTTGATTAATTATATGCAATTTTTTTGTTTCTGTGTATAATTTTCTTGTATTCCGTTTGGTGATATGCTTTCTTTTGGGTGGAAACAGAAATATAAAAATGTTTGACACTTTTCATGTGTAAAATAATATGCTCAAAATTAATCTATCTTCTTCTTTCTTCTTTTGTCATCTCACTGTTACCGGGTTGTTGCCCAGTGTCATGGTTTTCTGTTTTTGTCTTGCTCTGTTCTGGTGGCTTGTGTGATTGTTATTTTTGCTCTTTCACAGGATTCTGCTACGCCATCTAACCATCTTTTCCGTGGTCTTCCTCTTGCCTTCTTTCCCATCTATGCAGCTGTAAAACTGTTACAGAAGTAAAACTGTTGCAGTAAAGTTCTATATTTCAATTTTCAGTAGAATTTGATATTCAGTTTTAAAAAATCATCTAAATTTTTGGGACCTTTTTTGTGTGTTTATAGTCAAATCGTGTATGTTGTGTTTCATGTTGAATGCTGGTTAATATTCAATTATGCTCTGTTTTCTTCTTTATGCTGGTATTGTTGATGCTTTCATACAACTGTCTATTCCTAATGCTGTTTATTAATTTTTCATGTTGAATACTGTTTAATATTCATTTATGCTCTGTTTTCTTCTGTTATGCTGGTATCGGTGATGCTTTCATACGGCTGTCTATTCCTAATGCTGTTTATTAATTATTCTTTACAATATTCAAGTCGTGATGTGCTGTTAACTGTCCAGTATTTTCTCTCCATTTTTGTCTGTTGCTTTCTCCAGCAGTTTTTCTCCTCATTTTGTATTGTACTCCTCCTTTTCTCATAGAAAGTGTCAAACACAAAGTAATGTAGTTTTATAAAGTAAAGTAAGAGACTAAATTAAATCACCCGAGTGGTTACCAGGGCGCACATTTGGAGTGTAAAGAATAGAACCACTGTTACCTGCCATCCATGTCGTAAGAGGCGACTAAGGAAGTTTGGCTGAAATCGGATGCACATGTCCTAAATGTGTAGAAGTCTTTGCATTTAGGGGCTTACCAAACCAATGTGCAACATATACACGTTCTTGGCAAAGATCAAACATATCACAAAGTGATTAAAATTGGTCAAAGAACAAATGCAAAGAAGAAGAAGAAGACTAAATTGACTTTTTGATAAAAAATCTTTACCTAGTAAAGGATATATACCATTTCATATAGTGTTTGCAAACATTAGGATATGAAGTCACTTCACATTTCTAGACCCTAGTGTGCAGGAGGTCAATTCATTTCCTCAGGTGTGGAACGTCGAGCGAGGACTTGAATCCACAACCCTCATGTGTCCGAGTTTCTTCTTCTTCTGCAACACCTGCTTTCAATTCAGGCAGTAGTCATAATGCCTGGTATTGCGCTTCTGACAAAATTTTGCCAGTGTCCCTCACCATGCAGTCTGCCTCGCCGTCTTCAGAGGTACTTGAAGTTTAGATCCTTCAAGTGTGATCGTACGAAATCTGTTATCCATGAAACACTTGCCTTGAGTCCTCGTACCATCGGTACTTTTACGGCCGGTGTTGAGTAGTGAAGTTCGACTTCTCTATCAGTTTTCCTGCCTTTTGTGAGGTAATTCCTTACATATTGTATGAAAACGCTTTTTAATGATCGTTTATTGTCGTATATTTGTGCTTGGATCTACATCAAAGAGCATTTACTACTTTGTACTGACTGGGTGAGGTCGTTCCGATTTAAGAGTGTCCGAGTTGATAAGTGAGTGCTTTTACATTACACTAATCCGCCCTACCAAGTAAACGATACAAGATATAAATAAAGCAAAATATTATGCCTCTAAGGGATCAGCGGTAGTGAAGTTGGTAACACTCTGCACTAGTGACTATGACTCGTGGAGATTTCTGGTCCAAGGCCAGCTTGATCAAAAATGCTCGTTGTGCAGTTGGAATACAGGAAGACATGATCCTTTACTTTGGGTTGGGGGTCTATATTACAAGTACCTCTGAAGCCGGAGTCCTGAATTTCGAGGGACACTGGAGGTAAGGAGATCAATCCTTCATGCAAAAATCGGTCAAAAGGTGTCATATTGGACACCATGACTGCACCTGAATTCATAGCTGGCAACCCCCCATTTCCCTCCCTCCCGCCCCGCTCTTCCGATGATGGCTCTTTTAAATAACAAAACATGAAGGTAGTTATACAATATACAACAGAATAAATCAACGATTTAACCAAAGGCCTTCATCAAGTAAAGGATAACAGATGTAAATAAGGCAAAATAAGTTTGGATTGTTTGTAAATGTAAGTTGGTGGAAATGTCACTTTAGTGTGTTGATGTACTTGGTAAACTACTCTACTCTGTATTTTCATCATTCAACATTGGTATATAGTTTTGCTGCAGTTTACCTCATTATTCTTGTCATAATTTGTCCAAAAGTTGACAAAATTTTCTTGTAATCTTTCCAGGTTCTTAGTTTTTGTAACTGTCCAGGAAATTTTGTGAAATTCGTCTGATCGATTCGTCTTAACGAGTTTCGGGTGGATTGTCTGTTAAGACAATGAATCTCATACTGCTCTACTTTTTTGCAAGGATTACTCCCTGCTCCTAGACCTAGGGGCTGGTTATTTCTCAATTCATTGTTTGTATTATCAAGGAACACCAGGATATGTTATTGCAGTGGTTCCCAAACCTTGCATTACCGCAGGCCCCTTTTAAATACATTTTGCTGCCACAGACCCCAAAAGTTTCTATATATGAAAATGGACAGGAATAAATTATCTTTGTGCTACAATAGTAAACAATGTTCTCAGACTGATAGAGACTTCAAAGGATCTTTCATTTTATCCTGTCAGACATTTAGACTCCGATCTGGTCTGGATCCTTTGACTTCACAGCAGAATTAGTTTACCACTGCTTTTATACTTTTCTGTTTGAAATGTCAAAGATTTAATATTTCTTTAAGCGCATGAGGACCCCTGTGAGTACCTCGCTGACCCCAGGGGGTTCGTAAACCCCAGTTTGGAAACGCCGTGTTATTGCATGGATTAATAAACATGTTTATAAGTACAACCATTACCTTTATTTATAAATAACTGTTTAATCACTCTTTACTCAACATGAAATTCCAATATGACTGCTTACAAAAATAATCAACTGGCTAATCATTTATTTACTAATGTCATCAAGCTTATCAAGACATTTCCATTAGTTATACATATATATTTGAGATAACTAGACAAATGGATCAAAGATTTGACATATTATTTGTCAGATATTTAAAGACACGAGGAAATACGAGTATGATGTATAGGAGACAAAGTAACAAGTTATTGCTTGCAGTGCTCGTTTATCAGACAACCAATACAACAACAGTCGTTCCAGGAGGCACGGAGAATGCACACTGAGAAGATATATCACGTACTTAGCAAGGGAGAAATAATGACTTAAAATAAGACTAAGACAAGATTGCTGGGAACTTGGTAACTTCAGATTGTGCGTGTGCCTCACCTCTTCAGACTGTTTTATCGTGTGTCTGTGTTCGTTTACCTGCCTGCTACTGATGCTCTTTCCTAAAAAGAATTGCTACAACATATTTGTGTTTATTTTCCTGCAGTTGTTAAATATTATATCGTTAAACCGCCCTTGTGGTACCGGGTCTCGCAAGGGAAGCACAGAATAGTACCACTGCGACCTACAAGGCGCAACTGATGCAGTACCTAGGAAGCTACCTAATAAATAAAAAGCATCGCATAAATCGGATGTGCTGGCCTACTTGTAGATGCATAACTGGCACAACGTACAATCGCTCTTATGCTCAAATCACATACAAATCACACAGAGTGGTTAACAAGTGGTCGATATGGAGATTTCGAAGAAGAAGAAGAACATCGTTAAACTGCTTCTTTGTGGAGTTGGCGCAGTGCAGTAGTTAATGTGATATATTCAGTCATCAACGAGAATGAGTTTCAGTCACTCAATCGTGTGCCGTCTCCTAGTCAAAGGTTAACTGTAATGAATCTCCAACAAGTTCTGTCCCATGACCTGACAGTGTCTTTCATCGCCTCTGTTACCTCTGAGGTCCACCTTTTGCGTTACCGGCCTTCTACTTTGTATCCACTGTATTGGAGTAACATTGCGCTGTGAGGCGCACAGTCTGTTGGTAATCTGCTTATGTGGCCGAACCATTTAATTGGTTTGTTTCTTGATGAAATTCAAAAATAATAAATATAGTTAATGAGGACTAAGTCATTGACTCATCCACATTTTTATGTCATGTCTCTTTCCGTATCTGTGAAACACACCTGTACTGTACCTTAACTCTGTTGTGGTTTACATTTTCATGTCAGCAATAAGCGCGGTAGAAAAAAACACTTTGGTAAATTACCCATATTTTTACAATGATCGCAACATCGTGCCACGTTCATGAAGCGTAACGTAAGCAAATTATAACGGGGAAATGGGCAGGACGGAACTTTTCCTGCTTGCAGAAAGAGAGTTTGAAACGTATCGGCATGCTTTGTCAAACTGAAAGAGCGTGAGAGTGAGTGAGGGAGTGGAGCTTGATATGAAACGTTTTGACGTGAAGTTTCCTGTTGTGCTACTTAGTCACGAAGCACGAGAAGTTCTTCAACGTGTGCCGTGCTTGGCTGTCGTATCGCATTATGGAACGTTATAAATTCCTGTTCCTCTGTCTATCTCAGTTCTCATGTTCACACTCTTCTTTGCCATGTTATTAAACTAGCATTTGTGTCTTTGTGGGGGATATGATCAATAAATAAACAGTTTACAAGTATTAAGAGCTTCCGAAAAAACAAATAGACAAACACAGGATTCGAATCACTTACCCGCATTTCCTACGACACTCATCGCCTAGCCAAGCAATACGAGCGTCCTTACAACCAGCGAGCCATTCTTATCTTTGTGGGACGGATTAGTGTAATGTGTAAGCGTTTGCCTATCCACCCGGACACATGAGGGCTGAGGATTCAATCCCGTACATGAGGAAAGGAATTGGCCCTCCTGTGCACTGAAATGAAAATCGTGGCATATCCTTTATAGAACGTCGCCATCAACCACAATAAACGAGTCGTTGATATTCTAGCCCCCATCCCCCTTTCGTTATTTGCTCAGTAGTTTGTCATTTTCTTGTGTGTGTTTGTTCTTCTCTTCCACCATTTACTTCTTTATAGAAGTGTTAGGGGAAAACGTAGTGATCTTGTGTGTGCTTGTTCTTCTTCTTCTTCTCTTCCACCATTTACTTCTTTATAGTAGTGTTGGGGAAAACGTAGTGATATTGTGTGTGCTTGTTCTTCTTCTTCTTCTCTTCCACCATTTACTTCTTTATAGTAGTGTTGGGGGGAAAACGTAGTGATCTTGTGTGTGCTTGTTCTTCTTCTCTTCCACCATTTACTTCTTTATAGTAGTGTTGGGGGGAAAACGTAGTGATATTGTGTGTGCTTGTTCTTCTTCTTCTCTTCCACCATTTACTTCTTTATAGTAGTGTTGGGGAGGGAAACGTAGTGATCTTGTGTGTGCTTGTTCTTCTTCTTCTCTTCCACCATTTACTTCTTTATAGTAGTGTTGGGGGAGACGTAGTGATCTTGTATGTGCTTGTTCTTCTCTTACCATTCTCTTTATAACTACACTTTTCTTCTTTACTTAGTAGTGTTGGGGGACGTAGTGATCTTGTATGTGCTTGTTCTTCTTGTTCTCTTCCACCATTTACTTCTTTATAGAAGTGTTGGGGGAACGTAGTGATCTTGTATGTGCTTGTTCTTCTTGTTCTCTTCCACCATTTACTTCTTTATAGAAGTGTTGGGGGAAAAACGTAGTGATATTGTGTGTGCTTGTTTTAAGGCACTTTGTACGCTGATATTCATTTTCGTAAGGCTGTTCTTGATGCCGTCGGTCCATCTTTGCGGGTCTTCCTCTTGTTTTGTACTCATTAAACTTTTGATGTGTGGCTCTCTGTGGTAGGCGATACCAGGGCATTCTTGTCAGCTGTCCAAACCATTTAATATGTTCTTTTATGAATTGCATGACTGGTTTCACATCCAGTCTTCTTCTAATTTATTCATTTCTATTTTGTCTCTTATTGTCACAGCTGCAGCTCTTCTAAGACACATCATCTCTGTCGTTATGATTTTCCGCTCATTAGCTGCTGTTATTGGCCGTGTTTGACACTGGTAACATAGTGTTGGTCAGAAAATCGTTCTTATGAGATTTGCTTTAATTGTTAGCGGTATCTCTTTATGTGACAACAGTAGTGTTAACTGTCCCAGTACTTGGTTAGCTTTTGTGCAACGATTGCTGATTTCGCTATCGATACTTCCATCTGCGGTGAAAATTGCTCCTAAGTATTTGGCCTCAATTGTTTTTTTTATGTCTACGTTCTGGAGTTTTATTGTAAGGTTTTCTGGTTGTCTGCGTATTGCCATTGTCTCTGTCTTTATTATATTTATTTTCATGTTGTACTCCTCATCTTGATGTTAACTAAGCTCAAATGGTTCAGGAGAGAATCTTCGTTTTCTGCAATCAGACGGTCACACTAGGGCCTAGAAATATGAAATGACCGGTACTAAATACCCTAAGGTCCGAAAAGACTACGGGGTAATTTGTTGTATTATAGTATCTCAGGAGGAAACATAATAAGAGAGACCAGTGGGGCCTACGCAACAACTACAAGTAGTTTGACAATTGGTGTTCAGGCGGTTACGGAGTTGGTGAAATGGTTGCCATCTCACAACTACTCTCGTGTTTTCATACTCAGTGACTCCATGAGCATGATTCGTAAAGTCGAATCAGGAATGATGAGATGCAACTGGGTGGAGGTACTGGTACATACAATGATCAGAGAAATAACCTTCATTTTTGTCCCTGGGCACGCAGGAGTTAAGGATAATTAATGAAAGAGCTGATAGATTGGCTGACTTGGCTACTATATCAGAGGAAGCTGCCATGGATCGAAATGACATTCTTCACGCATTGAGAGAGTCTTTCCGAACAGAGGAGTTTCAGGACTGTGAATCCCACTCGCTGACCAGATTGAAAGAGATGGGTGTCAATATTGGTGCAGCCCGAAAAAGAACGACATACTAAATATGCAAAGAGATATATGTAAAAAGATTGATTAATGGACATCGAACTGGTGTGTTGGGTCGCTGGACGCTGCTGGATTTGCTGAGGCGGAGATCGGAGCACCTATGGACATGTCTGGAGTGCTATGATGATAGTCCTCATATAGCTGATTATAGTATGTCTTTAATGTCCTTTTTCTCATTGATTTGGCATATTTTTAACTATACACCGTCTCTATATTTATAATATAGATACACATACGTATATTTATATTACATACCGAACAAAACACGAACCTTCATTTTGATACTAATCACTTATACATTACCTACCATTATCAGTCTCCGCTTTGGTATTGTTATCCTTCAACATTGTATGGTGTTGTCTTCATTGTCCATTAATAATGTATGCATCTGTTTATATACCGTTATACGTTACGTGTTACATATTTCATAGTTCATATGTACGGTTCCAACTTCACTGCAACGGGTAACCCCATAATTGCTCCGTTCCTGTGCCAACGAAAAATCACACGAAATGCTAACAACTGTCTGCTGTGTCGTGAACTAATTCCAGTATGAAACAGCCGTACCGCCACCAAAAAGCAACCAGCACCGCATAAATGCAAAGTACGTGTTACGTTATGTTATGTGATCGACGTCATGGCACATTGGGTATTTCCATGCGTGCTCTCCGATGCAGCAGCCATCCTAATGTCCATTTGCTCACCGTACCCATCAAAAGTTGATTAGTATACTTTCTATCTCTACCACAAAGACGACACTGTCTGACATGTCTAAACTTAACTCCTAATGTATACGGTACATAGGACCTGCAAGTAATTTCTCAATACCACTCTATCCTTGGCGACTCGTTCAATCATTTATATCGAACGAGTGGTTACCGGGGCCCAAATTTGGGGTGTAAAGAATAGAACCACTGTTACCTGCCATGCATGTCGTAAGAGCCGACTAAGGAGGTTTGGATGAAATCGGATGCATGTGTCCTAAACGTGTAGAACTCTATGCGTTTAGAGGCCTACCAAACCAATGTGCAACGTAAACACGTTCTTGGCAAAGATCAAACATATCACAAAGAGTGATTAAAATTGGTCGTAAAGAACGAACGCAAAGAAGAAGAAGAATCATTTCTATAAATACGAGCCTGATATTTTTTGACCTCTCTAAGTAAAATATTCGTTTTATGGTTCCCTAATGTTTTCTGAACCGTTTGTCTATTACTTCAATGTCTGCTTTGTGATTCTCTGGTTATTTCTTATCACAGTATGTCCAACATATCACCCACCATCTCTTTTTATAACATTTTATATTAGATTGTCCGTGTTCTCTCTCTCTCTCGATCACCGCCCAGACCGATGTTCCAGACCTCCCCATAAATTCTATTCATGTCAAAATCTGATTCGTGCAGCTTTAGCATTGGTGTGTTTTACGTCACATCTTCAGCACCATTTGGAGCTCTGGTGCTTATCTTTCGGCGATGTGTCCGGTTTCAGCCAGCGTTTACTCGGTTCGCTCTCCGTTCTGTAGCCATCTAGTGTTTTTTACGGCGTGGGGTAGCTAGCCCCAACTCCAACCTCCTTAGTCGCATCTTACGACATGCATGGTAGGTAACAGTGGTTCTATTCTTTACACCCCAATTTGGGCCTCGGTAACCACTCGGGCGGATTGTCCGTGTTCAAAAAGCAATGGCAAACTAATGAACGTATACATGGTGCCTAGAAAATCAACAACTCTACTGTGGTTGCTGGCTACGTCTGTAAAGAATGTGCCACGATTTTCATTAGATTGTCCATTGTTAGCTTCCATATAATAGGGTTAACATACATACAAGTAGGACGACATAGAAGTAAAGAACTCTCATATTTCTATTAACAGAAGGCATTGCATTAAAGCAAATTGAATGCATTTGAAAATAGATGTCTGCGAAAATTAATGAGCATAAAATGGAACGAATTCAGAAAAAGTGATTAAATCAGAGAAATTTCTGATCAACCACTAGTAACAACTGTTATAAGAAGGAGAAGATTGAGATATGTTGGACACATCTTGAGAAGAAGTGATCAACGAATATCAAAGCAGGCATTGAAGTGGGATGCAGATGGTTCAAGAAATAGAGGAAGACTTAAGGAGACCCTGAAACGATCTTTGCTGAGAGGGACAAGAAATATCGGTCTCAGTTCGATAGAGAAGATTGAGCGAGTTGCCTAGGATAGAGCGGTATGGATAAATTGCTTGCAGGCTCTATGTTACGTATAACAATACGAGAGGAATTATTATTACGTGTGTTACTTGTTATCAGCATTGCATGTTTTGTTTCCTCCATCACGTCTGTTTTGTTGTTGTGTGAGTGAGTAATCACTGAAATAGAATACACACAATACTCTAATCTCGACCCTAGCAACCATATCGATTTCTCCCTTATGATCGTGTGTTATGTCAGAATGTTCGAATGTATCGATTTCGTTGTCTCAAAGGCAACGTTACTTTAACAGTGCGTGATAGTGCCTTAACTCGGAACTGGTGTTGCCGATACACAGTCATAACGCAGTGAGTCTTTCCAAACAGAGGAGTTTCAGGGTTGTGAATCCTAGTCGCTGATCACATTAAGGGAGAGATAGGTGTCGATATTGGTATATCCCGAAAAGAACGACATACTTATATGTAAGAAGATTGGTTATTGGTTACTAAACTGACGTCATTGCACTCCGGGCAGACCCATAGGTGCTCAGTCTCCCCAACAGATATCGAAGAGTATGCATACTGATGGTTCCTGTGGCTCGCTGATTAAACACACCTCTCACTCTGCCTCTCAGGCATCCAGTTCGACTTGAACAACGGGTAACTCCAAACTGCTTAAATCGCTTGATCGATTCAACATCGTTTTTAGTGTCCTCATCCAACAGAGAGTCGCGAAGAGACCGAACAATATCCCCCTTATCCATCTTCAACTCCCCAACAATCGATGCTGTTGATGCAAGCCTGTCCGCTCTCTCATTACCGTAAACACCCGCATTAATGATTAATTAATGGACATCGAACTGGCGTGTTGCGCCGCTGGACGTTGCTGAGACGGAGATCGGAACACATATGGACATGTCCGGATTGCTATGATGATAGTCCTCATATAACTCAATTATGTCCTCAAGTATTGATTACCGAGTCTGTATACTAGACACACACACTTGGTGAACCCTCACTTCAAGAGAAAGAATCATACACTAAATGGTATAGAGTCGAAGGATTGACTTCATTGCACTCCGTAGCTCGGGCAACAATACTAGGGATCTCTGGTTAAAAAAAAAAGTGCACTCGTGAACAGAACGGCGCAGTCCTGATTCGAACCCACGATCTTCTGAACGCAAGACAGAGGCGTAACCGCTTAGCCGAAGAGACCCCCGAGAGAATCATACACATACTTGGGTACTAATGTAGACAATGAGGAGAAACGAATAGAGATGTCAGGGTGGGGCCCGAATTGAGTGGCATGTCCATAGTAAATGTGAGCAGGGTGAGAACCAATAGACACGGTGAGCAGGCACCAAAGCAGAACGACCACGCATGCGGGCGATGCACGGGTGGGACAGACGTACACGGCGCTGATGGTGGAGCGACGAGGGGCGTAACAGATGTAAGGGTGAGCGGGCCACCCAAATGTGCAGAAAAACTGGAAAGCCCAGCAGTCTTGAATCCAGTGCGCGTTTCCGCTCGCAGGGAACTACTACTGCCTTGTAGTTAAATTGGGGACAATCAAAGTCTAGCGGAGCAAACCGTACATAAAACTTGACGGTAGGCAAACCAAGTAGTCCAAAAAAAAGATATAACCTGGGCAGATGACGTTCAGCAACCCGGGAGGGTAGGTCGTCTAAGGGTCGTTACCCTAAAAAAAAATAGTAACCTGCTGCCTTGCAAGTCGGCTGGGGACAGCCAAAGGCTGGCGGAGAGCGAACCCAGTAAACGCTGGTTGAAATCGGACACGTCGCCAAAGGACAAGCACCAGAGCTCCAAATGGTACTGAAGATTGTGACGTAAAAAACCATTCTTGGCAAAGGCTGTTTATATATCACAATAAGAATGATCAAAATGGCCGAAAAGAACGATGGAGAGAGAGAGAACCCAAGATCTTCGAAACGCAAGACAAAGGCGTAACCGCTTAGCCGAAGAGACCACCTGAGAGAGTCATACACATACTCGTGTGCTAATGTAGACAACGAGGAGGAATGGATAGCGATGTCAGATAAAAATACGAAAGACAAGAGGAACTTTCATTGCACTGGGACATGTGTAGAACTCTTGACAGAAATCAAATCATATCTACAACCTAATTTAGAATATTTAACTTGAATGTTAAAGTAATTCTGCTCTTTGAACCAGAAACACGTAGAACAACTAAAACAATAACTAATAAATAGCATAAATTCATTAACTGGTGTCCACACATAATAGGACTGCCATGGCCAGCAATATTTCTTCTTCTTCGGACGCCCCATATCGACCACTTTTTAACCACTCTGAGCGATTTGTATGTGATCTGAGCCTAAGTGCGATTGTACGATGTGCCAGTTATGCGAAAACAAGTAGATCAGCACATCCGATTTCTGCGCTGCTTTTTATGTACTAGTGTAGATTCCCTAGGGCCTACATCAGTCGCCTCTTACGACATGCATTGTAGGTTGGAGTGATACTATTCTTTGTTCCCTTGCGGGCCCCGGCACCACACGGGCGAAGTGCAATATTTCAGAATGGTTGCGCCTTCCCCATTGTCCTCGCCGTACAGTTGTATGAGAGACACGGGTTCTAGCAAGCTAGCCAAAAATGTCTGCAGATGAAAGTTAATGACTTCTTGATCGTACCAGAATCGCCTGGTCTTATCAATTCTGCCAATGGCTGTTGTTCGGTTCTCCGACATAAACAACAACACAGAAAACTTTGACAGCTCCTTGTTTCTAGGAAAACTCAAAGAGTATGTCCATCAGTATCTTCTCGAGCCGAGTTATATGAGATACGGTGGTTTGACAGGTCCTGTCAGTACTGCTGATACAAGCATATCTGTTGTATCTATATATGTTCATCGTTTCCGCTCCTTTACCTGGAAATAAAACAGTGTAATTCCGTAAGGTGACGAATACTAACTGATTGATTGATAGCGCCCTCATCATAACACTTCGGTGAGTAACCATGTGTCATCCGATCTCTTTCTTACTCAAGAAGATATCGGCTGCAGTACACGAACTCCGTCGTAGCATCGGCGAGGATTCCCGGTGCAATTTTGAAGATGGAGAAGATATTTTGTACAAATTTTAAATCTTTTTCTAATGAATTGTGCCTGGGCTGCGGTTTTTTAGACTGTTCTTCTCGATTTTGAACTGCCAAGGCTCGTTTTATCGTCCATCTCCGATAGGACTAGAAACTCGATCTCACCTACACTGAGATCGGTGATTTCTGTAAAAATGTCTCAATGGCTCCACGAGGGAGCGAACCGGTTACATTTGGCACGAGAGCCCAGCACTTAACCGCTACGCTACAGAGACTCCTGACGAATACTATATGTGTCTTTAAACGGTTAATCACGTTTATTACCCGAAAACAGTCTCTCTGCTTCATAACAATGTCGCAGCGGACTCATGCTGTTTGGTTCATATCATATATAGGCTGGAAAAAGTGATTGGAAGTTGATTATCTACAGCTTACACAATTCGGTGCCCGCACGGAACTGGAGGCGAACCCGAATATTACGAATGCAGAAATCGTGTGCAAAATCTCGTAGACTTTCCTAGCTGTATCACAACATATACGGTCCGAGTCTAAAATCTCACATAGCAGCACATAGGGTGGTTGATCACAGCCAACTCTAATATATATGAGTTTATAGTTGGCTGTGGGTTGATATAGAACGAACACAAACAGCACGCACATTTACTGCATCGCTGAAACTAGCCTAGGGGTAATCCTTAATCGATATCGAACAATATGAGATAATTGCTCATTTATTGAAGAATACACGCATAATAATCTCGTCTATTCAATAGACATTTTTTAAATACGCAGACATATACATTCGAAGAAATTATAGGATATTGTTTGACTTACGCCCGTGTGTTGCCGGGGTCCGCAAGGGAAGCAAAGAATAGTACCACTGCAATCTACAATGCATGTCGTAAGAGGCGACTGATGTAAGCCCTAGGATGCTACTCTAGTAAATAAAAAGCAGCGTAGAAATAGGACGTGCTGGCTTACATGTATGCGCATAACTGGCGCAATGTACAATCGCTCTTAGACTCAGATCACATACAAATCACACAGAGTGGTTAACAAGTGATGGATACAGAGCGTTCGAAGAAAAAGATGTAGACAATACTTTATTTTTAATGGAAGTGTTATTAGATTAGTTACACATATCATCATCAGGTGCCGTCTTCACATCGAAGATTGGCTTAATGGAAGTGTTATTAGATTAGTTACACATATCATCATCAGGTGCCGTCTCCACATCGAATGTTGGCTGCAATGAATCTCCAGCATCCTCTGTCTTTCGCCTTGGTGTTGCACTCTGCCAGACTGTAACCTGTTCATTTCTTAAAGCTTCCCTCCCACTTATCTCTCGGTCTTCCTCTTGCTCTTCCCACCTCAACTTTCCCCTCTAGTAAAGATTCTATCATGGTGTTATGTCTTTTTAAGTGCCTAAAATACTTTACTTGTCTGACTTTTATTTCTCTTAATAATTGTTTCTTCATGCCCAGTTTTCCTAAAACTTGTTAATTTGTCTGTTTTTCTGTCCATGAAACTCTGCCTATTCTTCTATATATCCACATCTCAAATGCATCAATTCTGTTGCGCATATTAGCAGTATCAATACTTGTGGTAATATGAGCGGTATTGGTAAAATACTTTCATGTTATCAGTCTGATATCGTTTTTTATAATAGAAAACTATGAAGATCTAGCTTTGCTAAACATCAGAAAATTGTTTAATCTCTATTAATTCACGTTACTAACTTGCTTCCTTACATTGCGTGCTTCCTTGTGAAGCTTTATCAGTTCGGAAGTTTTAAACTCGGAACCTGCTTAAAGCATTACGAAGTTACAGTTTAGATTTGTGCGGATATAAACATGCGTGGATTGGAATGTAATTGCTGTACAGGTAGACAGTCCGACCTGGGATGGAGGGAGAGAGTGAGAGAACAGGCAAGAGTGAAGTGTGTGTGTAACGGCGGTTAATGTGTGCGTGCTATCAGGATTGCTGAACGTGGGTAACGCAAACGTCAGAGTTCAGCACATGTGAAAGGCCACTTCAGCGTTTCTCAACTTTTCATGAAGCATGGACACACTGTGATGCATTATTTCTGTTAACCCCTTCACAAAGAAAAATAACGTCAGTTGGTTGGATTTGTTGTGTACACCGGTTTGCAAGTGTTATTATGCTTCATCTTCGTTTGCCATCATAAGAACTTCAGTCCCGATACAGTCGATTCTACTGGGTCTAAAGCCAAAGGATTCACTTCTTTGCACAGGGTTTTACCCCATATGGCTCGGTCCCTCTCCGCATAAATGGCACGCTACCTGCTGAGAGTATTGCACAAACTCCGTAGCTCCAGCAACAATCCTAGAGGGTTTTTGGAAGGGAAAAAAACACTCGTGAACAGAACGATGCGGTCTGGATTCCATCCTATGAGCTTCGGAACGCAAGACAAAGGCTTAACCACAGAAACCCTCGTCGATTCTTCAGTCACCTAGCTAATGATGGCTACCAAGACTATCTGAGTTGTGCTTTTGTAACGTTAAATAAAGAATGCAAGTGATTGATCCATATCGCTCTATCCTAGGCTACTCGTTTAATATTTTCCATGAAATTGAGTCCCGACATTTCTCGCATTAACGTTTGTTACATGATTCTCCAGAGCACCCTTTCTTTCTCGAACCATTTACCTCCAACTTTAAAGCATGATTTGTGATTCTTTGTTCATTTCTTCTCAGTTTACGTCCATCATATCTCCATCTTCTCTTATAACAGTTAACTAGTGGTTGACCAGACATCTTTCTGAGTGGGGAAGGTGATTTTTGTATCTTCGCCGATGCTTGTATGCAGTGGCGGCTCGTTATTGAGGGCCGGTGAGCCCGGCCCCACCAATACTAATGTGTCACAAAAAGTTACTATTTTACAAATTATTTATTCATAATTATTACTTTTAAAGTGGTGCTGATTAGCTTTGAAAATTGAATATATAACGCTAAAATATTACATAGTCTGAAATTCGGCGTCTTTCCTCCATAATTAGTATATAACTTCTCGGAATAGACAAATAATAGTAAATACTAACATAAAATCTAACCCAAAATCATGTTTTTTCCAAACTTTTGTTTGGCCCCACCAACAAATATGATTACGAGCCCCACTGCTTGTATATAAGCGCTCTGCTGTTGATCAGTTACGACACCCTGGATGTATAGACATAGTAATGAAATCATGAGAAAATGACGAATGACAACATAATTGTTTAAAGATGTGATAAATACAATGTTTTTGATACATGAAGAGACATGACACGCTGTTCATCCTCGAACACTCCATATCGACCACTTGTAAACCACTCTCTGTGATCTGAGCCTAATAGCAATTGCACGTTGTGCCAGTTATGCGTCTACAAGTAGGCCAGCACATCCGTTTTCTGCAACGCTTTTTATTTAGTAGGGTAGCTTCTCTAGGACCCTACCTCACTCGCATCTTACGACATGCCTTGTAGTTCGCAGTGGTACTATTCTTTGCTTCCTTTGCGGGCCCCGGCACCACATGGGCGTCCACACTGTTAAAAAACTAGAATCGACCGAACGGTTGTGGACAAGTGAGTCAGAATGCGTCACTACGATAAGAGACAAATGATGTTGGTAGTCCATTAAAAAGCAACTTTCAAAGCATAGTTTTATTAAGTGATTCATTCAATGGTAGCTAGTTCGTCGCATTATGTATCACACCTTGCTTGGTTGCCATAGACAATGTGTTGATACCTTGGGAAGGGATGATAGACAGCAATTGCTTGATGGATCTGCATAATGAGCTAGATAAATGAGAGAGTGAGGATGTTTTTTATGGTTAACTAACAGACAAATGACGCCCCCTGTTGTGCGTGTAACTAACTCATTTTGAAACAGTCAATAATGTGTGTGTATGTGAAGGAGAGTATAGGAATGAATGAGAACAGAGGCAGAAACGATAAAGAGATTTATTAGGTCGACATTCAACTTCAATTTATTTGTGTGTGCATGGGCAGCATCGTTATGGGGGGAAATTGAGAGACGTCTTTAATTAAATAAAGGAAAGAGCTGTATCATTTTCAACTTGTATGGGCTACGCACGGAATCTAGCAATGATTTTTTAGCCGGATAGCCTACATGTTGTACACATGGGATCCAGATAAAGCAAGCAGATTAGTTATTCAGTTTTTATTTGATACTAGTCTCAATATATCATATAATATAATAATAAAGCCCATAACCCGTTTGGGTCGTAGGGGTGTCACTGTGGAGACATCAACACAAAAAGCACGCCATGAGTCTCTGTCTTCAACTTCTCGAGCGAGTGTGGAGAAACTCTGCCCCCGACCAGCTCTTGATGTTGTCAAACCAGGATTTTCTCTGCCCCCCTTTTCTTCTTCCGCCCTCAACTGTTCCCTGTAGGATAGTCTTAGAGAGTGAGCTATGTCTCATCACATGCCCGAACCACGCAAGTTTACGCCGTTTCACGATTGTCAAGAGTGGCGCTTGTCGACCTGCAAAGTTGTTTATTTGGTCTCTTACATAAATATTTGTCTAATGTTCTATGTAACTCAATATATTGCCAGCTGTTGACTGATATCGTCATACTTGTGTAACGACTAGCTGTCTAGTCGAGTCACCTTTAGCGTAATCTGGCAGACTGGACTAACGTTTTACTACCGCTGACTGAATTATCATTCCAATTAGGTGATGATAGTTTCCTGGTTCTAACCCAACTGTTTGAACCCAACTGTAAATTAGTTTCTTTACAAGGAAATGGGAAAGTTATCCAGGAAAATGACTGCCAACATCAAAACGCGAAGATATAATTAAAGCGATGTCTTCTATAACATCTCATATCTTGACGGTGTTGTCTCAGATTTTGACGCGCCCGTGTAGTTACCGGTGCCCAAATTGGGGTGTAAAAAATAGAACCACTGTTACCTGTCACGCATGTCGTAAGAGGCGGCTAAGGAGGTAGGAGGTGGGGCTAGCTACCCCACACCTTAAAAAAACCTCTAGATGGCTACAGAGCGGAGAACGAACAGAGTAAACTCTGGCTGAAACCGGACACATCGCCGAAGGATAAGCACCAGAGCTCCAAATGGTTCTTGAAGATGTGACGTAAAACACCAATGCTAAGGCTGCATGAATCAGATTTCCACATGAATAAGATTTATGCAAAAGTCTGGTACATCAGTCTAAGCGGTGATCACGAGAGAGAGAGAGAGATACCTTGACGGCTAAGATCTTGACGGTATTGTATGATATGTGGACGTTTTAAAAATGATATTGATTAATTGAACCGCCTTTACGACAGATACATAGGTGCCCGGTTCCTTTCAGTAATTGACGAAGAGAATGCATGCTGATGATTGACGTGACTTGTCTGTTTCATCTTCTGTGGAGCTGATGATTGACGTGACTTGTCTGTTTCATCTTCTGTGGAGCTGATGATTGACGTGACTTGTCTGTTTCGTCTTCTGTTTAGCTGATGATTGACGTAACTTGTCTGTTTCATCTTCTGTGGAGCTGATGATTGACGTGACTTGTCTGTTTCATCTTCTGTGGAGCTGATGATTGACGTGACTTGTCTGTTTCATCTTCTGTGGAGCTGGCGTACTTCGTAACCTTGATCTCTGTTCTATCTGCTTGCTAGTAGTTTTTATTTTTAGTTCACTTTCGGACGTCAACTTGAATATGTTTAGGGAAAGCATTGACCCGCCACATGCTGTCGAGATCTCAAAAGAGCTCTGTCCCTAACCGGACTGCAAAGCAGCAGTTGTCTCATGTCGGAGTTGTTCCTACTAGGAAAGCAGTCTTTCAGAATTGAGTAGTCCTCCCTTCCCCGGTTTGGTTAGAATTTTTCTTTTCACAAGGGGATTATCATCCAAAACTATCATGCTTCTTCTACACTGCATTTTTACATTATTTGCTTCGGTATATCCTTAGTGGGCATTTGGGGAATGTGGTCACGCGCCTACTTTCGGTGGTGATTCAAATCTAGACACAATCAACTTTCATTGAATTGTGCCGCCCATATGGTGCCGGGGCCCGTAAGGGAAGCAAAGAATAGTACAATTGCGACCTACAAGGCATGTCGTAAGAGGTGACTGATATAGGACCTAGGGAAGTTACCCTAGTAAATAAAAAGCATCGTAGAAATCGGATGTGCTGGCCTACTTGTAGGCGCATAACTGACACAATGTACAATCGCTATTAGGCTCAGATCACATACAAATCACATAGAATGGTTAACAAGTGGTCGATATGTAGTGTTCGAAGAAGATTGAATTGTACCCGGATCTGGGCTCCAGCTAGTTGAGAAAGAGACTGAGCAGTAAAAAGGTACTGAATGAATTGACGTGGAAGAGAATGTTGTTCCTGTAGATTTTTACGAAGTGTAAAAATAGGCATCACCGTTTTTTTTTTTCCCGATCCAGAAGCACTTGAGCTGAAAGCTCTTCGGCTCGGTGTCATGGACATCGTAACCCTTCGGTTCGGTGCCACGAACACCGTAAATCTGGGGAACCTGTAGCTTTTCTGCCAGTCCGCGGAGTTGAACCCGCACATACAGAGGACTTGTCACCCGTAGTCCAACGCGCTACGAACACTCTGGGCACGCGGGCAGGCATCACCGTTAAGGAAGCAATGGTAAACTACTAAACATATAAGTGGTGCCTAGAAAAATCAACGACTAGTTTACTCTGGTTGATAGCGATGTCCTGTAAAGGGATATGCCCACGGTTTTCATTTCTACCCATTATGTTTCTGAAATCTCAGTGCAGTTAGCGATGTGCTGTTATATGACCACGTATCGTGACAGATTGAGAATCACTGTTTCGCAGAGGCTTACTGAGGAGATACTTGTTTTATTTCATGGACATTGCTTCCATGCCCACGACTATCCCCAGGCCGTGTTGTGGCTCATCCAACAAATCTATGATGATTTCTTATGTATAAACTCAAATTGCTGGTCATAAAAATTTTCGTGGAGTATATATAACTTCAGACACCGTGTGTACCTGAACAGGTTTTTACACTTTTTGTTTCTTTTACTTTTTGTTTCTTTTACTTTTTGTTTCTTTTACTTTTTGTTTCTTTTACTTTTAAAAAAAACTTTTGTTTCTTTTACTTTTTGTTTCTTTTACTTTTGTTTGTTTGTTGAATGTTCTATGCTATACTTATACTATCTGTTCTAGTTTCTTCCATTTTTACTGATGGGTTGCTGCTTTACTGCCTTCGTTATCATTGAAGTTCATCTTCCTTTTTTTAACTTCTTACATTTTATATCTATCTCTTGTCTGTCTGTTTTATCCATCCATCTGTTGAACACTATAGTTTTTTAAAACTTTAATTACTGTACTTCTTCTTTTTCGTCACACCTACCGGGTTGTTGCCCAGTGTCGTGGTTTTCTGTTTCTGTCTTGCGCTATTCTGGTGGCTTGGGTGATTGTTATTTTTGCTCTTTGACAGGATTCTTCTATACCATCTAACCATATTTTTTAATGGTCTTCCTCTCACCTTCTTTCCTGATGTTCTGTTGTAGAAGACTATATACGGTGGAGTTTGGGTGCATTCTTATTAAGTAGCCAAACCACTTCTTTGTTTCTTATTTATGCTGATGTTGGTGACTCTTTTCTGGTGTTGCTGGTAACTTTTTGCAGACACAGCATTTCACGGGTAGTTATTTTTTGCGAATTACTGTACATAAGGCATTAACCAGGGCTCTTCAGGGAACAGTACGGACACGACCATTGGAGTTAAAATCTTGATTTACTATCTATATTACCATCATCATCAAGTAGCTTGTCCTGAGCAGAACTTTACCACCCCAACAGTCCCCAGGAATTCCTCTCTCTCTCATAGGCCAGATGTCCCGCCTCTGCAGCTATCATGTTTAAACCATCAGTTACATCATGAATCCACCTTCTCAGTTATCTTCCTCTTCTTCTACATTACCACTAGTGTTAAAATCTTTGTTATTTACTTTCTACATTACCACTAGAATTAAAAATCTTTGTTATTTACTTTCTACATTACCACTAGAATTAAAAATCTTTGTTATTTACTTTCTACATTACCACTGGAGTTAAAATCTTTGTTATTTACTTTCTACATTACCACTAGAGTTAAAATTATTGTTATTACTTCTCATTACCACTAGAGTTAAAATTATTGTTATTTACTTTCTACATTACCACTAAAATTTAAAAAATCTTTGTTATTTACTTTCTACATTACCACTAGAGTTAAATTATTGTTATTTACTTTCTACATTACCACTAGAGTTAAAATTATTGTTATTTACTTTCTACATTACCACTGGAGTTACAAATGGCTCTACCTCCTGCCAGAAATGGCATGCCAACTGCCAAGGGTGTTGCATGAAGCACAAACTCCATAAGTTTCAGCAACAATTCTAGATATCTCAGAAAAAAATGGTGCATGTCACTCAGTCCGGATTTGAAACCTTACAACCTTCAGAAAGCCAGGCAAATGTCTTAGCCACTTAGAAACACCCCCATTTCTACTTACTGAATAACATGGTCACCCGTGTGGTACAGGGCCCACAAGAGAAGCAAAGAATTGTACCACTGCTGCCTACAAGCAAGTTGTAAGAGGCAACTGAGATAGTGTCCTAGGGAAGCTACCCTAGTAAATTAAAATTGTCACAGAAACCAGATGTACTGGCCTACTTGTAGGCACATAACTGACACAACGTACAATCACTCTTAGGCTCAGATCATATACAGATCCCACAGAGTGGTTAACAAGTGGTCAATATGGAGCGTAAGAAAAAGAAGACTAAATAACATAATAATAAATCCATGTTCTTCTGTCTTCTATTTATGAAATGACTATAATAATAATAATTCTATAATAATAATGCTTCTGTTCTGCAACAGCTTGATATTAAAGAGAGTTGGCTATTACAAAGCATAAAAACAAGGAAAATTAAATATTTTGAACACATCAAACGACATGAGTGCCTGGAGAAATTAATTTTGGAGGGAATGGTGCCTGGAAGAAGAACGAGAGGAAGACCTAGAAGACAATGGGCGCATGATGTCATTGACGATCTGAGAATGACTGCTGCTGACGCCGGCCAACTTGCACAGAACAGAGAGTTGTTCAGGAATGCTATCATGGGAGCCAAGTTCCGGAAGGGACAAGCTACTTGATGATGATGATGAATAATTACTTATTCTACTGTCTTCTACTTACTAAATTGCCATACGAATAATTCTGACTCGATGCTTTTTTAGTTCTCAAATCTGTTCCTGCTTCTTTCTTTTCCACTTCCACCTCTTCCTTTCCCACTTCCACTTCTTTCTTTCCCACTTCCACTTCTTTCTATTTCGAAAACTATGGGAGCTGAATAATCATATCAAAAAATCAGTTTTCCACAAATGTGTTCCCCAATGTGTGGGATCAATACAAGACAATAACATGCATTTATGTTGATCATTAGAATGCATGCATTTGAATGATAGCATTTCTAAGCAGAGGAGACATGTTGGGTTTGGTTAACATTGAATCATTAAATTGGAATGTGGTGTCAGTGAACATGTTGTGACAAGATTCTGCTAAAGGCATTTGTTCTTATTTATTTATTTATTAATGTGTTTCTGTTCTAATAATTATACATTTTGATGTTAACAATCATTATTCAGAATCAAAATTTGTGGCTTTTTTAAAAGATATTCCATTATAGTGTGTTTAGTATTCCTCTATTCTCTCTTTCATTTTTGACATATGTTAATATCAAATAATACATGGTCTTTTTCGTTTTTACAGAGGGTCATTTGGCAAGTGTTTTACTGTGACAACTTCTGAGTTTGCGCTTGTCTCTCTTGCCTTTCAGCTCATCACAAAGTCTCTGTTCAAAAGATTCTGTACCCTTGCGCACTGTTGTTCTCCACACAACTTGTTCCTCCACACAACTCGGTCATCAGCTAGTTTTTCCCATTTGTTAAAAAATGGAAGAATCAAATGCAAATAATAATTGGTAATTAACTCTTCTTTTCTCTAACCCTGTTTTACTTCACATCGTCCGGATAAGAAGAGATTTCTAGATCAGGCTTATGTGTGCGCTTCATAAATAACTTTTTCATCGCCTATGTTATCTCTGAAGTCCACCTTTTGTGTGGACAGCCTTTTGCTTTGCATCCATTGTAACAGTAAAATGTCTCTTTGAGGTGCACTGTCTCTTGGTAATCTGCTTATGTGGCCGAACCATGGAAGTTCAGTACTGATGTTGTACCTACTTTTTTCCTGATGTCTTCATTTTTAAACCGGTCTCATCTTTTTGGTCCTAGCATTCTGCGTAGATACTACATCTCTGTAGTGACTAGTTGGTAATTAAATCTAAAAGTTAATTGCATATCCTTTACAGGACTTTGCGAATCAACCCAGCTTTTTAACGCTGTTTGTGATTTTTCTAGGCATTATTACGTTCAGTAGTTTGCCATTGCTTTCTAAACGGGTAGTGCCATCGTCCTTTTGTAAAAATTCGATGCGAAACAATTTGCAACCAAACTGTCTGCAGCATGATTCGAACTCAGAACGTCGGGGTTAACAGACCGAGTCACTATCTACTAAGCCACAGACACCACCCTAAATCTATACTCTATAAATTACATTGTATTATCACAATATTTAGATTCTGTATAGACCATCCATTAAGTCTCGCTTGACTCTGACAGTGTTTTCCATTCAATCAACATCTGTAATGTTTGATTGATTGCAACTTCCATGATTGTTTATATTCACAGCTACTGGCTGTGCATTTATCTCAAAATCTGTCAAAATTTTACGGAAAAATTTCTGATTACATGAGTTAAGAATACATTCTTTGTAAAAATAAAATCTTTATCAACTTAGCATTCAGTTTTATTTAAAACTGTCAATTAGTATCTAAAAATGAGTTGAGAAAAACAGTCTTAACACTTTTCTTAGCAAGAAAAAGATTATTTAAAAAAAAAATTATTGTCCGAAGGATTGACTTCATTGCACCGGTTTTACCCCATATGGCTCGGCCCCTCTCTTCAGAAATAGCATACCACCTGCCGAGAGTATTGCACAAACTCTGTAGCTCCACCAACATTCCTAGTGGTCTCTGGAAAAAACTGCATTTGTGGGCAGAACGGCACAGTCCAGATTCGAACCCCGACCTTCGACTCACAAGGCAAAGGACTTAGCCACAGAGATGATTAAACACACCTTAGTCTTTTAGCATAACCTTCTGTATAACATGTCTATTTTGATTGACAACACATGAAAGCAGAGGAGACATGCAGTCAAGAACTTTTATTAAAACCTAACTCAATTCAATTTTGTATGTTTATATAGATGAGGTTTTACAATTTTTACATTTCAATGTGCATTAAATTTCATTTGAAACTAAAAAAGACAAAAATAGTTTTCAAAATAGTAAGATTTTTGCTAGAAAAATTGTTTTTAACAAAAAAAAAAATAATAGAAAATAATATATTGCGACTTTATGGCGTACATTTTGGTTTGAATATAGGTGGTTTTCATGATTATTTTGTCAGTTTTTATATCTGCGTAGACTACTTGATAATATTATTATGCATTACAATTTATGTTCTATTTAAATTGATATCTTGAGTCTGCAAAAGATTACATTACTTTCTACTTTTATTTTCTTAAGAGAGATTTTCTATACAAAACCTAGAATGTTTAAATAATGTTTTTGTGTGTGCTACAGTACAAGCATTGGGTCACTGCTGGAAGTCTGAACCAAAGCATGTATGTGCTTTGTTGATTGTATTTTCTGTAAAAATTGCCTCTGTGTATACTCTTAAATTTAATTTCAATATATTCAAAGAATGAAGTGGTCAACCGGATGCAGTTACCATCTCCATAGACAGTGTCTCTTAATGGTACTGGGGACAGCCACATGTTTTCTGTTTCTCTATATTTTAACCACAGATGCAACAGATGTTTTCTGTGACACAGTCACACTCTTTCGAAGTTCCTATTGTTAACTCGTTGAATAAATAGTATCGCAGTCTGTTGTAACATGTGCAAAGTCTGTAGATCATGATTTGCTCCTTAAGTTTTTTTCCGTTTGCCTGCTATGAATTCAGACGTAGTCATCACACCTAATATTATATCTTTGACTGATCTTTGCATGGAGGCTTACTTTCTTTGTGACCAAGACCTAACGGAAGCATAGCGTACTCACGCTCTCAACACAAATCACACAGAAAGTGTAACATTGCTGATAGATGAACACAAAACATATAAACAAGCCTGTTTCAATACTTAATCACATTTGCCTGGCCGTGCTATGATACAGAGAGGCGGCGCATCATGCGCATCGTAAGGTGGGGGTGGGACATAAGCAGCAAATCAAAATCACAATTGAAGGTTATTTTAAATTTTAAAAGAACAATTAAAGGGCGACATTTCGAAGACTTGCATCATACTAAGAAAATATACCGCACAGCCCTACATATTTATGTCCAGTTTAACAACAGCCCTTCAATTGTTTAACAATTAAGATATCTCTGGGTTTTTTTAGGATGCGAATATAATTTTATTTTTATATTCCATGTTCTTAGCTCCATTCTGCAGCATTAACATCATTGAAAGGCGAGATCTTTGAGTTAAAAAATCAAGTTCATAGATTAGCTTCAGAAAGAAGTATGTTGGATGGACATTCTTCACACAGACAGGTAGCTTGTACAGTTTTATCTGTAAATAAGTCATTGTTGTGTTTAAAAATTACTTTTAAATAAAGGGAAAGAGGTGGGTCAAGAAATACACGGAGAAGAGGTTTGGAGGTAGAGATTAGCAATAAACAGAAGAGCTGAAGGGAGCTGCATAACTAAATATAGGAAAACTTGGCATGACTTGGTCAAAAGCCTATGCTCCAATCGGGGTTAAAAATTCATGAGAGAGAATAACTTGTAATAATAATAATAATAATAAAGCCCATAACCCGTTAGGGTCGTAGAGATGTCACTGTGGAGACATCAGCACAAAAACCACACCATGCGTCTCTGTCTTCAACTATTTGAGCAAGTGTGGAGAAACTCTGTCCTGACCAGCTCTTGATGTTGTCAAACCAGGATTTTCTCTGCCCTTCTTTCCTTCTGCCACCCTCAACTGTTCCCTATAGGATAATTTTTGGAGAGTGAGCCATGTCTCATCACATGCCCGAACCACACAAGTTTATGCCTTTTCAGGATTGTCAAGAGTGACACTCGTCGACCTGCAAGGTGGATTATTTGGTCTCTTACATAGATGTTCGTCTTATGTTCTATGTATCCAATACATAGTACCCGTCTGTAACACTTATATTCGAAGGCTGGATTCTTCGCTCCAGTTCTGCATTGAGCGTCAAGCTCTCACAACTGTACAAAAGAATGGATAGCACCAGTGATCTGTAGATATTAATTTTTGCCAGAGTGCTGATTTTACTTTTCCATATCACGTTTAGCCGAGACATAGTAGCTGAATAACTTAACCATTCATACCATATGGTCAGCGTAATGTTGACCACTTCAACTGTAGTGTGTCTTTGGTCAAAGAAAAATATGGGTCTACCACCATATTCCACAATGTGCCTTAGGATATAAGAACAGGTTGTTTTCTTTATTTTTATACGTTTCATCAAACCATATGGACGTCTGTGACTTAGTGGTAGTGAGTTCGATAACAACCCTAGTGTACCTGGTTCAAACTCTGCGCCGGGCGTATGGAAGAAAATTTGTTCCCGAGGATTTTTGCGAACTGTAAAAATAGACCTCACCGTTCATAAAGCAATGGCAAACTACTGACATACATGTGGTGCCTAGAAAAATGAGGACTCATTTACTGCGGTTGATGGCGATACCCTGTAAAGGATACTCTACGATTTTCATTTTCACCAACACAAAACTTTACAGATGCAAAGACTCTCCTGAAACAGTCCAGAAAAATGAAGCGGAGAAAAACAAATGGAGGATATAGCAGGATGTTGACCCCTTCACCCGTAGTGTGTCATTGGTCCTAGAAAAATATGGGCTTCTCTGTATTCTCCAATATACTTCTTTATATAGAAACAGGCTCTTTACTTTTATACATATCATCAACCATATACTGGACTGGACTGAGCACCTATGGGTGTGTCCAGAGTGCAGTGAAATAGATTATGTGAACCAATTCTGATCACAACATTTTATTTCAGGTGTCACTTGATCCAAAACTGGGTCCATCAGACTTTGAAGAGAGACTGGAGCAACTAACATCTAGATATGAAGAAAGAATCATTGAGCTGCACAGTGTTATAGCTGAGCTCAGGAAAAAGTTGGAGAGACATCAAATTAATGTTATCAGGTTTGTTAGTTTGACTTATATGCTGGTATCATCATCAAATATATTATCCTGAGCAGAACTTTGCCACCCCAACAGTCCTCAGGAATTTCTCTCTCTCATAGGCCAGATGTCCTGCCTCTGCAGCCGTCATGTTCAGACCATCAGTTACATCCTGAATCCATCTTCTCCATGGTCTTCCTCTTCTCTTTGCCGGTATGCCTCCTTCTATTATGGTCTTCTCCAGTCCTTCATGTCTTTTTATATGTCCAAAATATCTCAATTTTCTCTTCTGTATTTGTATGCTGGTATAGGTTGAAACATTCCGTTGGAATGTGTGAACAAATTTAAATACATTGGGCCTCATGAACGAAGCTTACAGAGCAAGCTATGGGGAACTCCAAATGACATGCAGCTGCATAAAGACAACCCATCGCATGGTTTAGACAAGCATACAAAACCGAACGTGAAGAAAAAGAAGAAGAAATACATTAAAGTGATAATCAGTAACAATGAATCTGAACCAGAAATTCTAGTAAGAATAGCCTAAACAACAGCAGAAGAGAACAAATAGATCTACCCAGAAAGAACTCAAAATCAAAGAAAACTGGCTGATGCTACAAATAAGAAGAGAAAATTGAGATATTTTGGACATATAAAAAGACATGAAGGGCTGGAGAAGACCATCATGGAAGGAGGTATACCGGTAAATAGAAGAAGAGGAAGACCAGTAGAAGATGGATTCATGATGTAACTGATGGTTTGAATATGACAGCTGCAGAAGCGGAACATTTGGCCTAAGAGAGAGAAATTCGAAGGACTGTTGAAGTTTCAACGCTCTGCTCAGGACAAGCTATTTGATGATGATGAAACAACAGCAGAGACTGCACGATTACAGCCCCTCGATGGAAAAGTTAAGACATCTCATTACTGATTTTGTAAATGATTTCCACATTGGTATTTCATTTACTATGGTCCTGTCGTACAAGTCTGTGCTTTTTCAGTCTAAAACTAAATCGAGAAAAACAGTTATATGTTGTTTTATGATATTTCTGGGTGTAACATGAAACACCTATTTGTCTTTCTGAAGTTCTGTGGCATTTTACCAGTAGCCAATAGTATGCTACTTAACTTATCACCAAGGTAGACAGTTCTAAGACTGGTGATAATTCATGCCATTATGTTATTGTAACTGTATTCTGTCATCGTCTGGTTAAACAGTTTGAAGTCTGGTGATAAAGTTATCTTATCATGATGTCTCAACTGTCTTCATATTCTTCTTCATTTGCTCTATATCAGCCACTTGTTAAACTTCTCTTTGTGATCTGTATGTGATGTGTGTTCTAGAACTTGTGTTTGTTGTGCAAGCTAGGCGCCTGTAAACCTGTAATCCAACAAGCAGATTTGGTTTCTGTATGCTTTTTTTAACATTCATGATTGCCTCCCTGCATAGGAAATAAAACTGACCTAGAGAGTACATCACGCTAGCTGACCCAGAGAGTATAACATGCTAGCTGACCCAGAGAGTACATCATGCTAGCTGACCCAGAGAGTACATCACGCTAGCTGACCCAAAGAGTACAACACGCTAGCTGACCCAGAGAGTGCATCACGCTAGCTGACCCAGAGAGTGCATCACGCTAGCTGATCCAGAGAGTATATCACACTAGCTGACCCAGAGAGTACATCATGCTAGCTGACCCAGAGAGTGCATCACGCTAGCTGACCCAGAGAGTATATCACACTAGCTGACCCAGAGAGTACATCACGCTAGCTGACCCAGAGAGTGCATCACGCTAGCTGACCCAGAGAGTATAACATGCTAGCTGACCCAGAGAGTACATCACGCTAGCTGACCCAGAGAGTATATCACGATAGCTGACCCAAAGAGTACAACACGCTAGCTGACCCAGAGAGTATATCACGCTAGCTGACCCAGAGAGTGCATCACGCTAGCTGATCCAGAGAGTATATCACACTAGCTGACCCAGAGAGTATACCCACTAGCTGACCCAGAGAGTACATAACGCTAGCTGACCCAGAGCCTCATTATCCTTTGACAGTAAGGTCAAAGTTTCCCGATCTACATCACTGGGAAGTGGGGTTGGCTTGTGTGTTCTATGAGTCATCAGCAGGCTACTAATTTTCACTTTTCAACCCTTCCTAAGAAACACTAGCTGACTAACCTCTGTTAGATGTAGATTCTGCCAGGTGCAGAAGACACCTTGTAAAAGACCCTGTCTTCATCAGGTTAGACAATCTGGAGGCTAGGGATAAAGTCATCTGATTATATTATTTCAACTGTATTCCGTCATTCATCTTCAGGTTAAACAGTTTGGAGATGGGTGATATGGTTTCTGCTAGTAATGTATATTCTTCTTCAATGATCTAGCGGCACTTGAGCTCTTGCACTTCGGCCTTGGTACCTGCATGTGTTTGTAAACTGTTCTTTGCCCGCCTGCCCAGCGTGTTCATAGCATGTTGGACTGCGGGCTGGCAGAAAAGTCACAGGTTCTCCAGATTTATGGTGATTGTGGCACCAAATCGAAGGGTTACGATGTCCATGGCACCGAGTCAAAGAGCTGAAAGCTCAAGTGCTTCTGGATAATAAAAAAAGCTGTTCTTTTGTTCCGTATAATGTGATTCATTTATCTGGCCTTGGAGAAAAGAGGATCTTCCTGACATCATCTAGTGCTTAGCACCTGAAGAGGTGATGAACAGTTTCATGATGATGTGCATGCAGCTGGCACTCTAGAGTGTGTTATGGTTGAATTCTGTTCATGTGATTATTAAGTGTCATGTCTTGGGTTTATAGTCTAAAAATGATGCTCTGATCTCTTCTTGTAAGGTGGTTGATGTTGTCATTGGTAAAGTACAGGGTGTTCAAGATAATTGCAGCCCCATTGACAGTTCGAATGTTGTCAGGTACACATTGAGTTGTGTTTATTTACTATTTAAACAGGTTCTGACTAGCTCGTCCTACGTCACATTTGTTCATCGCCCTTCCCGCACTACAATTACACACCGTCACACAACCTTGACCTATACTACGTCATAACTGAACCTTCCCATTTCCATACATATATGCCAGATTAGCTCCATTCACTGGCTGCTTTTAAGTTGAACACCCTGTATATATTCCAATAATTTGTTTTTTCATAATTACAGAGAGGGAAAATGAATATGAGGAATCGGACCAAGCACAGAGTAGTCACAGCATTGATGGAGAAAGTATTAAAGGTATCTATCACAGCCTCTAACTTTCAAAACTTAGCGTGACTACAAATGTAGTTATAATGGGTAGTATGCTTGTTTTAATGCACTTTGTAAGGCTGTTCTTGATGCTGTTGCTCCATCTTTTGCATGGTCTTCTTCTTGCTTTGTACACGTTATACTTTTTCTATGTGGCTCTCTGTGGTACTATTTACAAATATAACTTATCAAAATTGCTAATTTATTTAAAAAGACAACAAATTATTGTAAGAAATTCCGCCAATTTTCCCCATGACAAAACACAAATAAGGTTTCATTTTCAATGAGGAATGGCTAAAACTTAAATCATACCTGTTTGATGTTTATTATGATGTTAATGTGAGCCATATTGTTGAGACTGTTCCCCAATATCAAACAAATATGGGTCTGCCTAAAGTATAATGACTTCATTAATGTTAACTAAACAGCCAGTTAACCATAAATGTACTATTTGTTAAATATCTTCTCTTACAACAGATGAAAACAATGAAATCAGTCAAGAATTTAGTCGTGTCGTCTCTGAAATTGAAACTGTTATGGCTCAAAAGTTACAGCAAGCAAATGATACCAGAGATGGTATAATGAATGATGATTATTCAGTAGAGACAGGACTAACAAAGGATGAGAGGAAGGTAAGTCTCTTATCTTTTCATTAATAAGAATTGTAATAAATAAAATTGTGCATCTATAGCTTAAGCGGTAGTGAGCTCGATCACAACGCAAGTGTACTAGGTTTAAACTCCACGGTGGGCAGTTTTGAAGCAAATTCGTTCCTGGGGATTTTTACGAATGGTAAAGATAGACCTCAGCGTTCAGAAAACAATGGCAAACTACTGAATGTATAAGTGATGGCTAGAAAATCAACGACTCGTTTACTGTGGTTGGTGGTGACGTCCTGTAAAGAATATGCCACGATTTTCATTCATTTAAATAAAACTTTTACAAGACAAATCAAATCATAGGACAAATTGCACCATGCTACCATGAACACTAAAAGAGCATTGTACAACACAATCTGACTTCCAACATTATGCTATCAGTTCCAAATCTGGATGCTGACAACAAGCGATAGAAGAACACTAGTCTCTACAGAGATGAAGTGTCCACACAGAATACTGGGAGTATCAAGAAGAGACTGGTGTTGAAATGAAGACGCCAGGAAAAAAAGTTGGTACAACATCAGTACTGAACTTCATCAAGAAACACCAAATTAAATGGTTTACATAAGCATATTACTGACAGACACGGCGCCTAAAAATGCAATGCTACTCTGATACAGGGTATACAATGCAAAATGCCATCCATGCAAAAGATGTACTTCAGAAAATAATAGAAGCAGTGAAAAACACTATTTATGAAGCGCACACATAGGTCCTTTCTATAAATTTCTTCTTATCCTGAGTCGCTGTGAGGTAAAACAGGAATAGAGTCAAGAAAACCATATCTGCCATATTTTTGACTGTTTTACAATTTGTTTGTATCCAGCTCTTGGTAAAGGCTTTTTAATCAAAAAGACTATGTATTATATGAGAGGGAATAAGAAGTTTAAAGAACAGATGAAACTTTTATGAAAGAAACTCAGTAAAGCTATTTTATGAATAGCTAGCTGGTTGTGTCATTAAAAGCACTCGTATTGTAGAGCTAGGTAATGGGTGCCATAAGAAATAAGGGTTTGTGGTTCGAATCATGTTTTTATTAATTTGTTTGTTTCCTGAAGCCCCTATTACTTCTACACTGTCTATTTATTGATCTTATATATTATGTAAAAGTACCATATGTTATATTTTGTTCATTTCAACATAAGAAATAGACCAGCCCATTAAGATATTCATTTTTCACTGTCTTTAGGTTGACAATTCTTCTGAAATCCAACGAACTGGAGAAGGAGACAATGACATACCACCAGAACTTCCACCACGAGCAACCAGACCATGTTCTCTCTCTCATAGCAACTCAATGACATTTGATCCTCAAACTAGATCAGAACTTGTAGCTCTAAAGACAGATAATGAGGAGCTTCGCCGGCAGACATGCCAACTAGAAGTTGAGCTTGGCCAGATGTCTGAACAGATAAGGGTATCGATGAAAGACAAGGAAAATTTGATGAGAAAGGTTTGTAATGTATACATATCAGCTAGTGGTCTACAGTTAGTGCATGTTTTTATATTCTGCAGTTAGTCCAAGTGGGATATTCTCCAGTTTGTTCAAGTGTGATGTTCTCTCTAAAGCAGGGAAAATTTGATAAGAGCTTGATATGCATGTATGTCAGTTAATGGTTAACATTTAGTCCAGGTGGGATATTCTTCAGTTAGTCCAGGTGGGATATTCTTCAGTTAGTCCAGGTGGGATATTCGTCAGTTAGTACAGGTGGGATATTCTTCATTTAGTCCAGGTGGGATATTCTCTCTACGGAAATTAAAATTTGATGATAAGAGCTTGCTGTGCATGTATGTCAGTTAATGGTTAGCATTTAGTCCAGGTGGGATATTCTTCAGTTAGTCCAGGTGGGATATTCTCCAGTTAGTCCAGGTGGGATATTATCCAGTTAGTCCAGGTGGGATATTATCCAGGTGGGATATTCTCCAGTTAGTCCAGGTGGGATATTCTCCAGTTAGTCCAGGTGGGATATTCTCTCTACGGAAATTAAAATTTGATGATAAGAGCTTGCTGTGCATGTATGTCAGTTAATGGTTAGCATTTAGTCCAGGTGGGATATTCTCCAGTTAGTCCAGGTGGGATATTCTTCATTTAGTCCAGGTGGGATATTCTCTCTACGGAAATTAAAATTTGATGATAAGAGCTTGCTGTGCATGTATGTCTGTTAATGGTTAGCATTTAGTCCAGGTGGGATATTCTCCAGTTAGTCCAGGTGGGATATTCTCCAGTTAGTCCAGGTGGGATATTCTCCAGTTAGTCCAGGTGGGATATTCTCCAGTTAGTCCAGGTGGGATATTCTCCAGTTAGTCCAGGTGGGATATTCTCCAGTTAGTCCAGGTGGGATATTCTCCAGTTAGTCCAGGTGGGATATTCTCTACAACAAAGTACTAATATCTTGGTTCATGCTTGACATTTGAAGTAAAATATCTTATTACTTTGTTTTTCAAGTACATTATTCTTCGGAGGTAAAAAAAAAAGGCTATCGTTACTGCCTGTAGTAGTTTTTTAGGGCAGTGTAGGACAGTTGGGACGAGAGCCTGAGGAAATTACTGATCGCATAGCTAGTGCTGTTGCCCCGAAGCTATTCAGGTTATGATTTTTCATTTATGCCCCCAACAGAAAACAATCCTTAGCCTTACCGTGAATTGAACATGGGTCTCGCACATGGAAGCCGCACTCTAATCCATTCGGACAGTCGCTCCTCCCTTCTTTGTGAGTAAAACATGTTATTTTGTACAGTTTTTGATCTAGTAACACATCTTTGATTTCATTAAGTGTGGACCAGAGCTATATGATGGGGGTTGCTGTTTATTAATGTAGTTGAGATTTTTTTTATTTCTAGGTTGTAGAACTTCAGCAGCGCCTGCAAATCTCTTCCACATGTGCAAATTCATCTCATGGACAAGTAACTACACCTTCCAAACAGATCTCATCACCACCTCTAATTCCTGACAGGTAGAAAATGTTTTCATATGTACCATATGACAGTATTTTTGTTATAATACAATACACTGCTGTTGGAAGGGAATGGTTAGCCAGGCATACAAGCCATGTCTCCACAGGGAGAACCTCATACAGACAAGTAGCCTAGTTTAGAGTAGTTGGTAAGATATATTATATTAGTTGAGACTATGTGTTGCACTCTCTAAGCAGAAGCGCAACACATAACAACGAGACATGACGTAGAAACAAAGATAGGTAGTTAGGAAGTGACGGAAAAAGGAGAGACAAGATGGGTGCATTCATTGTGTGGCAAGTAATAATAATAAAGGTAAATGAAACGATTCCACCTTGTTCGTTGTTATATTCGTGTGTCGGGCCCTTAGAAAGTACTGCCCTACTACACTGCCTGAGAGCCACAGTAGTGTAATTGTTAGGGAACTCGCTTCTTAAGCAGGTGGTCATTCAATTCCACGGGGGTGGAATATTTGCCAACTGTATCGGCTCTCAGGTGACCCAGTGTCAATTGGGTACAAGGAAAAACACTGGGAAGTAACTGCGACAGGCATGATGTTGACCATATCACCCATTGTGCACCGACGGTCAATGAAAATTACAGACCTAACATTGTATTACCCAATGTACCTCCAGGTCTCCCGAGTGGTTACCGGGCCCAAATTTGGGGTGTAAAGAATAGAACCACTGTTACCTGCCACGCATGTCGTAAGAGGCGACTAAGGAGGTTTGGCTGAAATTGATGCATGTGTCCTAAACGTGTAGAAGTCTATGCGTTTAGGGGCCTACAAACCAATGTGCAACGTATACACGTTCTTGGCAAAGATCAAACATATCACAAAGAGTGATTAAAATTGGTCGTAAGAACGAACGCAAAGAAGAAGAAGTACTCCAGGTATGAGAAAGGGTTCCTTTACTTCTTTAGTACACTGCCTGTATGCTGCTGCATGTATTTATTGTGTAATTTAACTGCATAACTGTTGAACTGAGGCCTCTAAATTCTGAGCAAGTGACTTAAGAACTATGCACCCATTGTACCTTGAACTGTCTGAACTCTGGTCTGTGAGTCCAGTGATCTTAATTCAGTGATCCTTGAACTGGGAACTGACATTCTTGAACTGAGAGCCCAGTGATCCATTAACTATAAATTCAGTGTTCCTTCAACTGTGAACCCAGTAGTTCTTGAACTGCAAATCCATTGTTCCTTCATCTGTGGGCTCAGGGATCCTTGAACTGTGAACCCAGGGGTTCTTGTACTGTGGGCCTAGGGATCATTGAATTGTGGGCTCAGGGATCATTGAATTGTGAGCCCAGGGATCATTAACTGTGAGCCCAGGATCCTTATACTGTGAGCCCAGCGGTTCTTAACTGCAAGCCCTGTCATCCTGAACTGTGATCCTGAACTGTGATCCTTGAACTGTGATCCTTTAACTGTGATCCTTGAACTGTGATCCTTGTTATTTAAAACTATTTTGTTTCTAGGCTTATAATGCTGGCATTCTTCCATACTATTGTTGATGCTGCTTCTAAAGCAATTTTTTCATATTTGGGATACTGTTTATTAAGTGGACAAGATAACCAACTCGGAAGTACTCTATCGTGCAAACCTGCCTTCCATCATGGGCATGCTCAGCAGTGGATGACTAAAATGGTTGTGGCATGTGCGAAGAATGGAAACTTGTCGCATACCAAAACACTCTGCGGAGGAAGAGGCACCAGGGCAGAACACTGCTCAGATATAAAGATGTATGTAAACCTAATGAAAAACTTTTCTCTAGGTCCCAGCACATGGGAAAAACTAGCTGATGACAGTGTGGAAAGCATATTGCATTGAGCGCAGCGTCTAATGTATGAGCTGAAAGACGAGAGAAAAGCAAAACTCAGAAGTTGTCACAGTAAAACACTTGCCAATTGACCATCTGTAAAGATGAAAAGACCATATATATTAAGTGATTGAATATGGAGACAAAGAACATGTGAAAAAAAGACTTGCATATTATATTTCACTACCTATCACAGATAAATAAAGATTGAAAATTTATAATCTTGGGAATTGGAAAGGAGCTAAAGACTATGAGTTCAGTATTTTTCTTATATGTTAGTATTATTTTGTTAAATGTTTTTTCATGGGGGTTACCCCTGTTTGTTCTGCTTCCAGGATTGGTTTAGAATCTGAGACATACCCTGTGGCTAAACTAGCGGAGTTGAAAAAATTACGAACTTGTGCTGGTGATATGCAGATCTTAGGGTCAGAGTTCACAGCTTTAGGGGTAAATGATAAAATGCTATTGTTCATGACAATTAAAATTAGTGACATAGTTTTGTTGTATACTAGGAATAAATAAGGTGTAATAACAACACATTAAGAAATGTTTAGTACTGATTTTGCCATATGTTAAAACAATGTACCTTTTACCTGCAGCTGAATTTATTCATGCCTAAAATTATTCATAAACATCATAGATAAGTAGTGGAAGTGTGTTTGTAGTGTTGGCTTCAGCTAAAGACTTTGTTAACTAACATGTAAACTAAACCTCAAGTGTATTTTTGTGGGAAAATATTAATTATATCTGTTATTTAACAAAAAGGTTTATGAATAAATCATTTAAAATTCGTCATTTGACAGTATGTATGAATGGATCAATTTCTTCTTGCTTCAGTGGACAATGATAAAAAGGAAAGCAAACCTTCACGCAAAAAACAGTCAGAAGCACCATAAATTCATAGTCGCCTGCTATGAATTTGTGGCGCTTTTGACTGCTTTGCTTGAAGGTCGCTTTCCTTTTATCAGGTCCTCAAAAATAGGTGTGCCGTTTCCCACTTCAGAGGTGTAGATCAATTTTTAATTTGTCATTTGAAAATATGTATGAATGCATCAATTTTAAATTTGTAATTTGAAGATATATATAATTTGAAGACTATAGAACACAAAAATCAAATGAATATAGCCTTCATAGACCAAGAGAAGGCATTTGATAGGGTTAACAGAGACATATTATGGGATGTTCTCGAAAACTACGGAATAAAGGAACACTGCTAGACTGTGTTAGGGCCATATATATAGAAAGTGAAAGTGCCATATGAACAAGCGCCGGACTCACAAATTGGTTTCCAGTAACATCAGGAGTATGGCAAGGATGTGTTTTATCACCTCTCCTCTTTATTATATACATGGATAGTATCACCAAAATAGATGAAGCATCACTCAACGCAGACCAACAAAATGAACTGCTCTTTGCTGATGACCAGTGTATATTCCATAATAATATTGAACAGCTTCAAGAACACATAAACTTACTCAACAATAGCTGCCTCAAATACAACATGAAGATCAACATTCAAAGACAGAAGTCATGACTATAAGCAGAGAACATAAAGATATCAACATACAAATAAATGACCAAACGCTAAAGCAGGTGAGAGAATTCAAATACCTTGGAAGTATCTTCACATCTGATAGTAGGCTGGACAGAGAGATCGAAACTAGAATCCAGCAAGCCAACAACATTACATACCAGCTTACCCCAATTTTGAAACACCCAGCTATTCCAGTAGTGACTAAAAGACAGATTATAAATTCAATCTTTATACCAACACTGTGCTACCAGAGCCAAACATGGGCACTGACAAAAGAACAAGAAAGGAAAATTACCACATGCGAAATGAGATGCCTGAGGAAAGCAGTAAATAAAACAAGAAGAGACCATATAAGAAATGAGGAAATTAGAAGAACAGTCGGAACAACACCTGCTATTAGATTTATTGAAAAACAGAGACTCAAATGGTTTGACCACTTGGTCAGAATGAACCCGAATACACCAGTTGCAAGAGCGTACAACCTGAAAATGGAATCATCAAGAGGAAGGGGCAGACCAATAAAAGGATGGGTTGATGGAGTTACAGACATCTTAAAACTCCACAATACCACACCATCCATATCAAGCGACTGAGCGTGCATTATCTCAGAAACCGATCATCAGTTAAAACCTGCTACGCCTAGCAGCAAAAAAGCAGAGAAGGACAAAAGAAAGAAAGAAGAAAGAAGAGAAGATATATATGAATGGAGTAATTATAAATTTGTCATTTTAAAATATAGATCAATTATAAATTTGTCATTTGAAGATGTGTGATTGAGTCACTTTCTTAATTTATTTTTGAAAAAGGTTCAAAGTACATCTGCTGCTGAGCATCTAGTCCAATCACTTCAGAACTGCTCCAGTGTTGCTGAACTACTTAAAATGGCATCAATGGAGAGCAGAGGGCAAGACATGGAGAATGCTATCGTGAAAGAGTTTGAGGTGGAACTAGAGAGACGTCAGGCTAGGATAGATCACCTAAAGGTTAGAGATAACTTGGGGTGTTCGAGTAAATGAAAGAGAAAATGAGGGTCTTCTTCCTTGTCTCTAAGTGATAAACTGTTATAATGAGCAATCTCTCTCTCTCTCTTTAGCCTGTAATGCCCTTGGCATTTAGGGCAGCAACAAACACACACCATTCTTCTCTATTCATAGCCTTCCTCTGTATTGTGTTCCAGTTATGATTCATTTCTTTCAGTTCTTGCTCTATCGTTCTCTTCCAGGTTGTCTTGGGTCTTCCACATTTTTGCTTACCCTCTGAAGTTCATCTCAGTGCAGTTTTCGTGTCAGAGCCAGTCTCCATGCGCATCACATGCCCGATCCATCTCCAGCGTCATCTTAGGATGATGGTGCTCATATTCTCCTTTTGACATTGTGCGAGCAGTTCTTGGGTAGAGATAGTATTTGGCCAGAACACACGTAAGATTTTTTGCAGACAAGCTGTATGAAAAGTGGAGAGTTTTGCCATATCTTGTTCTGTCATTCTCCAGCATTGTGACCCTTATAGCAAAGTGTGAATAATGAGCAATGCTTGGGGTAAAAAAAAATTTGATTCTTTGAGAACAAATGAAGAATAAACTTGAGATCAACTTTATGATACAATCTGTTGCTTTGAAATACATGAAGAATTAGTATTAATCTTCTGTTACTGGACACAATGATGTTTACTAGTATTAATTGCTGTTTCTAGTCAACATGATATTTTATAATAAATAAAAGAAAACAATAGTTTCTGCTTGTAATACCGTTTTAGTGTGGTTTAGGACAGGGGTACTTGAGCCTGTGGAACTTTATGGCCGCATGGCTAGTGCAGTTGCAACAAAACTTTTCAGGTTAGGATTGTTCTTTGTACCCCAGACAGAAAAAAACCTTCTTGACCGTACTGGTGATTGAACCCGGGTCTCCTGAATGGGAGACTGCGCTCTATAATCCCTTCAACCAGTTGCTCCACACGCAGAATGCACAATATTTAACTAGTATTAATTGCTGTTTATTCTAGGCACAAAATGATGTTCTGACAGCTACACTAGATGAAAGTAAATCTCACGCTGAGAGACTGAGTGTACTTATTGGGAAGTATGAGTCCAATAACACTGCCCTGCAACTTGCTTCT
This sequence comes from Arion vulgaris, assembly GCA_020796225.1. Lineage (NCBI taxonomy): Eukaryota > Metazoa > Mollusca > Gastropoda > Stylommatophora > Arionidae > Arion > Arion vulgaris. The sequence continues at coordinate 10,681,254 of CM036768.1, forward strand.
GCTTTCTCTGATCAATGCACAGAGTCTCAGGATGTGTTAACAGCTTTACTGGATACAGAGATGGGCGTTCTCTTAGCCAATTGTCGTGCTGCTGGATTAGGTGGACTTGGTAAGATTCTTCAAAATATATGCTGTTTTGTTGTTGTTTTAACTAACCAGAATATAATCCATGTCATTCCAGAGGGTAGCCAGTATGAAGAAACTATGGCTCGACACAAGCAAAGAAACAAAAGTAAGATTTCTGAGAACATGCATGTTCCCTGTGGTCACATGGATGTAAATCGAGGACCATAACACAGACATTAATGAATCTTCTTCTTTGCGTTCGTTCTTTGCGACCAATTTTAATCACTCTTTGTGATAAGTTGGATCTTTGCCAAGAACGTGTATACGTTGCACATTGGTTTGGTAGGCCCTAAACGCATAGACTTCTACACGTTTAGGACACGTGCATCCGATTTCAGCCAAACCTCCTTAGTCGCCTCTTACGACATGCGTGGCAGGTAACAGTGATTCTATTCTTTACACCCCAAATTTGGGCCCGGTAATCACTCGGGGCAACATTAATGAATAAAATTGAAGCTTTTGAAACAAGGTGTTGTTCTTAGAGAAGAGAAAAGAAAAAGACATTCTAAAAAACCTGCATATTGAGGAGCATTGGCTCATAAATAACATCATGTTCAGGAAGATGGAATATTTTGGCTACGTTAAACGTCACAGTGGTTTGGAGAGAACGTTAATGGAAGCATGGTTCCTGGAGTACAAGCCAGGGAATGACCAACACAAAGGTGGCAGCAGAACATGAAATAAACCTTGAACATGACCTGGAGGAGCGGGAGAACTTGCAAGACACAGTGTGTTTTTCATGCAAGCTGTAAGGAAAGTGACATACCGCAAGGGACATGCTACTAATTGATGCTGTTTTAACTGGATAAATGTAAGCAAAGTTAATATGATTTTTTTTTTTTTTTACTCCAGAGGCACTTGAGCTTTCAGCTCTTCGGCGCAGTGCCATGGACATCGTAACCCTTCGGTTCGGTGCCACGAACTCCATAAATCTGGAGAACCTGTGGATTTTCTGCCAGTCCGCGGAATTAAACCCGCACTCACAGGGAGCTTGTCACTCACCGTTCAACGCCCTACGAACACACTGGGCAGGCGGGCTAACATGATGTTTAAAACACAATACTCATCATCATCGTCATGACTGTCATAACCACTAAGTGAGTGCTGTGGCATCTGTCTTGATGTTTGTTGATCTATCAACCACTGTTTCCATTGTGTACAAGGGTCTGTATCTGCAAAAGACCACACCTGCATATTTTTTCACACATTTATTCTTTTGTTGACTATTCTTTCACATTCTAGGCTCTAACTCTGACAAAGTAGTCCTCGATAAGTCATTTGATCTTCATATATGAATCCGTATATGTGGGCATCTATGACTTAGCGGTAGTGAGCTCGATCACAAACCAAGAGTGCCTGATTCAAACTCTGCTGCGAGCAGTTTGGAAGTAAATTTGTTCCCATGTATTTTTACGAGCGGTAAAAATAAACCTCACTGTTCAGAAAGCAATGACAAACTACTGAACGTATAAGTGATGCCTAGAAAATCGACTTGTTCACCGTGGTTGATGGCGATGTGCTGTTAAAAAGAATATGCCACAATTTTTATTTTCCTATAACAGTTTCTCTTACTGATTGCTTTGGTCTTCATATTCTTCTTCCAACGCTCCAGATCGACCACTTGTCAACCACTCTGTGTGATTTGTATGTGATCTGAGCCTAAGAGCGTTTGTATGTTGTGCCAGTTATGCACCTAAACGTAGGCCAGCACATCCGATTTCTGCGCTGCTTTTTATTTACGAGGGTAGCATTCTTAGGACCTACATAAGTCGTCTCTTACAATATGCATTGTAGGTTGCAGTGGTACTATTCCTTGCTTTCCTTGCGGGCCCCAGTAGCACACAGGCAGGGGTTTTCATATATAAAAATATACAAAAATTGTAATAAGCATTAAAGTGCTATGGAGGTGCAATAAATAGTGGCAGAGAGAAGTAACTGAATGAAAATATCTACTTCCTGGTACACACACATCCATGGACAAATTTAAATTGTAGGTGTCGCATAATGTTGAGGTGGAAGCTAAATGTTTGTATAGTATACATTTTTTGGTATCAATTTTCAGCTGGTACTGATGGGGATGATGATGAAGAGGAGGTGACTGGGATATTGCAGAGGGCACATCATGCAAGACGTCGAGCTGAGGGTGTTGCTCGACATTTGCTAACACGACTTGACCGCAATTGTGGAGGACACATGTCATCTGGGATATGCCACCCGTGGGAGGATGTTTCAACTAATAGCCGTACTGCCAGGTAAGCAATAGTATATTCTGGCAGTTAAGTGATTTAGCTTATGACATCTGTTTGACTGATTGATAGGACCATCATCATTGCACTTTAGTGAGTAACCATGTGTGCTCTAATATCTTTCTTACACAGGAAGATCTCAGCGGCAGTGCACGAACTTCATAGCACCTGCAAGGGCCCCTATTTACTGTTTATTATATATCTCATGCTTGACAAGATAAACAACACAGCAAGAAAAGTATAAATTAAAATAAATACAAGTAAAATCTATATTGTGAGAAATAATTCAAAATTGAATTAAATGGAAATTGTTGGTCTCTGCTTTTTGTGACATTAGACATGATGAAAACTGATTGATTGATCTATTGATGGATATTACCATAATCATTACACTTTGGTGAGTAACCATGTGTGCTCCAATCTTTCTTACACTGGAAGATCTCAGCTGCAGTGCATGAACTCTGTAGCACCGTCAAGGGTCCCCTATGTAATTTTGAAGATGGTGTTTACTGATGAAAACTGATGATACATTATTTCTGTCCTTATTATCCCCAGCACTAGCAGTACAAGTAGCTCAAATGATACAGACTTTAACAAAGCAGATGAGATTAGGCTCAGAGATCATATTCAACAATTGAAGTCAGATAGATCAGCAGTGAGGACTACAGGTAATTAACATATGATTGCTTTACCTGTGGAAACATTAACCCTTAGAGCCTGAGATCCTGATATATATATAGGTCTGATATGTAAACATCTCCTGATATATAGTTCTGACAAAATTATGTTGTTATTTGTCAGCGATCAAATGTAAATTGTTTTATCAGTTATAAGCGGATGATCAACATAGCACTCTGGACACGTCCATAGATCCTCCAGTCTCTGCCTCAACAAATCTAGCAGTGTTCTGCTGCCCAACATGCCATTTCGAAGTTGATTTATCAATCTCTTTGCATATTTGGTATGTCTTTCTTTTCGGGCTGCACTCATATCGACACCCATGTTATAAATTGCGTACAAGCACAACCCATGTTACTATTTAGTGAGATGGCAGACATAGCTTTGTAATACTTTTTGTGTTGTTAAAGTTTAGGGCAGTCAGGAATTTATTGTCTAATTGTATATGTTGTGTGTGGGGGTCTCTGTGGCTAAGTGGTTAAGCCCTTTGCCTTGTGAGTCGAAGGTCGTGGGTTTGAGTCCGGACCGCGGCGTTCTGTTCACGAGTGCAGTTTTTCCAGAGACCCCTAGGATTGTTGCTGGAGCTACGGAGTTCGTGCTTTGTGCAATACTCTCGGCAGGTGGCGTACCATTTCTGCGGAGGGGGACTGAGCCATATGGGGTAAACCCGGTGCAATGAAGTCAATCCTTGGACTTTAAAACCCTTTTAAATATGTTGTGTGCCGTATAAGAAGTGAAATTTCTTCCCTTCTGGTGCATCCTTGGCTTGATAAAGGCCTTTTGGTCAAAACATTGCTGTGTATTGTTTTTGTACTTTGTAAAACATACAGTACTTTGTTATATACATGTTTCTCGTGTTGTATTTTAAGTTTTTTCTTTTTTTTCATCAGTTTCTCATCATTTGCATATTACATGGGCTAGTGATCGACTTACATAGACCATTTTCCCAGAGATAACCTGTCAGTGCCTCCGGTTCCTCAGTAACCACCCATGTACTCCTTCTGGGTAGGGGCTCTCACATCTTGTTGCTTAATACAGCCTGTTTGGACCATTGGAGTTTCCCAGTGATGAAAAATATTGTTAAAGATACCTTGTCAAAACTACATAGAAGAATAGTGAAAAACTCACACTTACTTGAGATTCAAGGTAATAACAACGCCTTACAGTGTCCTGGTAGCACAATATTGAATGATCTTTGAAGTGTATGGAACTGAACTATACAGATACAGAAGGAAAACAACATATATAGTTGTGTGGTTATCTATATTGTCAAACTGGGATCCGCGAGGTACTCACAGGGGGTCCTCAAAGCGCTTGAAGAAATATTATGATCTTTGACATTTCAAACAGAAGAATACATTTTAAAAATGTATAAAAACAGTGGTAAAATAGCGCTAGTGAAATGAAAGGACCCGGACCAGACCGAAGTCTAAATCTCTGACAGAACAAAATGAAAGGACCCGGACCAGACCGAAGTCTAAATCTCTGACAGGACAAAATGAAAGAACTTTTTGAAGTTTCCTGCAGTCTGAAAAATTGGAGCCAGCTTGACTTGGTGTGGTATACTAATAACTCCATCGCTAGAAATTTAAATAAAGTAATTGGCTGAACCATCTTGGGAAAGATAAGATAAATAATGTTGGTGTGCATTAGATTTAATGTTGGTGTGCACTAGATTTAATGTTGGTGTGCACTAGATTTAATGTTGGTGTGCATTAGATTTAATGTTGGTGTGCACTAGATTTAATGTTGGTGTGCACTAGATTTAATGTTGGTGTGCACTAGATTTAATGTTGGTGTGCATTAGATTTTGTTACAATACATTTTCACTAAGATAAATAATGTTGGTGTGCATTAGATTTTGTTACAATACATTTTCACTGAGCTTCAGGGTGGATAGCTGGCTGACATTGAAACGCAAATCTACTGATGATACTAATGATGGTGCGTCTTGTTCAAGGCACGCCCAAGTGGTTAGCGGGGCCCAAATTTGGGGTGTAAAGAATAGAACCACTGTTACCTGCCATGCATGTCGTAGAGGCGACTAAGGAGGTCTGGAAGAAATCGGATGCACGTGTCCGCTAGGGAATGCTAACCGAAACAAATGCTTGCAGAAAACGGATGCAACAGGCCGTAAGGTGCATAGAATGGTACAATGACCCCTAACAATGAGAAATGGGATAACAGATTCTACGGTCGCCAATCTGTCTCTGAGATTTAGCCACGCAGTAAGAATGTCAGACCTACCATGATGAGGGTGGCCAAAACTTACTGCGGGAAGAGGTCGGCACAAGCGGGAAGCAGAAATCATAGGAATTATATCCTACAGAACTGCCCCCAGTATGCAGACTTGAGAAGAAAGAGGTGGTCCACTTATACCAACGTCCAAGACAAACTGTATAGCGTGGCTAATAATCTGAGGCAGACGGCTTCCTTTATTAGAGAATCTGAAATCCCAATCTAGTGGGAACACAGAAGAAGTTCAAGGCAAAAGGAAACCTCTTCCTGTTTATTAAAATGTTAAATTTCAGACATTGTTTACTATTGTAACACACAGATAATTCATTCCTGTCTATTTTTATATATAAACCGTTGGGGAGGTCGTGTCCGCGGCAGGAAAATGTATTTATAGGGGTCTGCAGTAATGCAAAGTTTGGGAACAGCTGCTTTAGACTACTGGTTAGAAGGTAAGCATTTATGTGTACTGACTAAAACTGTCTTCTTTGCCTAATTTCAGTTTTAGAGCTGGAGAGTGTTCACATAGATCCCATCATGAATGAGCCAAGAAGAAGAATAGAAGCACAAAGGTTGGACCTGGAGAATGCAGTTCTAGTACAGGAACTGATGGCTATCAAAGAAGAAAAGGTACCTCTTGTCACCCTCTTCCTACCATCCTTTTTTAAATTGTTCAAAACGTGTTATATTATTGTTTGTTGATTTATTGATAGGACCATCATCATTGCATTTCAGTGAGTAACCATGTGTGCACGAACTCCTTAACACTGACGAGGGTCCCCGATGTAATTGTGAAGATATTTTTGTAGGAATTTTATTTTTAATCTTTTCTAATGAATTTTGCCTGGGCAGTGGTTTTCCAACCTGCTCTTCTCGATTTTGAACTGCCAAGGGTTCTTTTACGTGCTTAAATTGAACAAGGGACCTACGTTTATAATCCGTCTCGATAGGACTAGGACGCGATCTCACCTACAGTGAGATCAGGGATCTCTGGAAAATATCCAGATGGCTCCAGGAGGGAGCGAACCTGGTACCTGTGGCACAAGAGATGAGCACCTAGCATCTACGCCACAAAGACTTTCCCCTTATATATTGTTACTGATTATCACTCCAATGTATTAAAATTTGTTTGCATATTCCAGCTGAATGTTGGAACCTATACCAGCATATAATAGCCTATAATATATCATAAAGGGAAGCAAATAATAGTAACACTGCGACCTACAAGGTGACTGATGTGGGACCTAGCTCTTTCCATGCCCATTTATTTCCTTAATTTTTAAGCATTTAATTCAAGGGAAGTAAAAAAAAATGTTTTGAATTGCGATCCCAGCTACTCGTCAATAAATAAACATTATATATATATATATATTTTTTATATACTAAATTGAAGAAAACTGGACAACCCAATAGAATAACAAGGTTGAAAAGTAGTATAAGTAAAATAGTAGAAGTAAAACTAGAAAGACTTCTTACAAGGGAAGCAACTCTATGACGCAGTGTGCGGCTTAAAGCGTGGAAAGAGCTAGGGAAGCTACCCTAGTAAATAAAAGCATTGCAGAAATCAGATGTGCTGACCTACTTGTAGGCACATAACTAGCACAACGTATAATCACTCTTAGGCTCAGATCACACACAAATTACTGAGTGGTTAACAAGTGGTCGATATGGAGCGTAAGAAGAAGAAGCATACAGGGCAACTACTTCTAATATGAATATGGAATTTAAGGCCATTACTGTCCCATTTACTGACTTATCTGATTTTACTTTAGCCAGTTATTGTGTCCAACTCATGGGCTAGTGCTCTGAAAAGTCCATAGCAACTAGTTTTGGTATGGGAAGGGGGTTACATTTATAGATGCATCCAACATGTAGAGTTCCTACCTTGGATCTACTGTCTTTGACATGCAGTTGCTCATGGTTATGACAGAACTAACAGACTTGCAGCAAAATCACCTGTTATGTGACTGTTGACGATGGATAAAGGAAATATACTGTAGTTGCTTATCGACTACCTGTTGAATGATGACATAGTAATTGATGACACTTCTATACTATAATTTGAGGTAGTTTGAAACCAAATGTTGTATGCATAGGATTTTCCATTGGAGGGAATGAATGGATATGTTTAATTGCAGTAAGCCCAGGTGAAATGGGCTGGTCACTTGTCTGATAAAAGCATCCCAAAACAGTTGATGTATGGTGAGCTTGACGAGACAGATGATAGGTTGGTGGGGAGAAAAAAATGCAATGAAACTGAAAAAAAAAAAACTATAAAGATGTCAAAGACTTACAATATAGTACTTACCATGTTCCACATCTCTTTCTTTTAGGCTGAACTGAAGGCACGAAGTTACCTCTTAGAGAAAGAGAAAAGGGCTTTAGAGTTAAGACTGAACAGCAAAGAGACACAAGAGCAGGCATTTAGAGTACAGATAGATCACCTCAAAGGTGAACTGTGTTACCAGCAGAAGCACCAAGACTTCCACACATCATCTTCATCACCACAGACTGATCCTCGACTGCTTGCAGAGCTGAAATCACGAGAACCAGCTGAACTGATTCATGATTTGACCGTATCTCTTGACCATGAACGTACACTAAAATCTCGTGTATATGAACTTATGTCTGCTCTTGAAAAAATCTCAAGAAGTTCTGAGAATCGCCATAGACAGTCTGCAGAGTTTGTTAATGACTTGAAGCGAGCCAATGCTGCTCTAATCTCTGCATTCGATAAAGCAAAGAAAAAATATCAAGGAAGATTGAAGAAGATGGAGGTACATTTAAAAGCAGTACGGGACAAGTATGAACTGGAGATATCGGCTTTACACAACAGGTTATCAACCTGTGAGTCTCGAGGGTCACGACTTCCGCCAAGTGAAACATCTTTGTAGTATGATTATGTTTCTGAATTTTGTGTATTATTGATTGATTGATTGATTGATTGATAGGACCATCATCATCATTGCACTTTGGTAAGTAAATATGTGTGCTCCGATCTCTTTCTTACACAGGAAGATTACAGCGGTAGTGCATGAACTCTGTAGCGCCGGCAAGGTTTCCCGATGTAATTTAGATGATGGTGAAAATATGTTTTAGGAATTTTTATTTTTTACATTTTTTCTTATCAATTTTGCCAGGGCAGCAACTTTCCAGCCTGCTTTTCTCAATTTTGAACTGCCAATGGTTCTTTTGCGTACTCAACTTGAAAACAGGACCTACATTTTATCACCCGTCTCCGATGAGACTAGGAATTCGATCTCACCTACACTTAGATCAAGGATCTCTGGAAAAATATTCAGATGGCTCCACAGGGAAGCGAACTGAGTATCTTAAAAGGAAAGGTGAGCACCTAACCTCTCGCCACAGAGACCCCCATTTAGACCCTAATGTGTATTAGCCTTCTGGTCAAGCATATTCTCCATTCTATTGTCATGCAAGTGTCAGGCAAGTGTCATGCAAGACTGTATTACCCTTCTGGTCAAGCATATTCTCCCTTCTATTGTCAGGCGGTGTCATGCAAAGCTGTATTACCCTTCTGGTCAAGCATATTCTCCTTTCTTTTGTCAGGCAAGTGTCATGCAAGGCTGTATTACCCTTCTAGTCAAGCATATTCTCCTTTCTATTGTCAGGCAGGTGTCAAAGCTGTATTACTTGGTTCTGTACGGTGAAGCCATTATTATTATTTTCATGTCTTTTTTTTTATGACTTGCGGTCTAGGTATGATGTGTGAGTGTTTATCAGTAACGTAAGGTCTTAGCTAGTGGTTTTTGTACAGGTATGTTGCCAAGGCCTGTAAGGGAAGGAAAGAATAGTAACACCGCTACCTTGTGGGTGTTGTTTGTTTTGTCTTTTCACGCAGCTCACTTTCTCTGAGCCTCAGCGGCAGTACGATGATTCTTAGCAATGCAAGTTCCTCTTGTGTTGTTACAGTGCTACATTTGGTAATTTTGCTTCAATGGGTTCCCAGCGCGTGGTGTCTATAGCAAAGCAGTTTAAAAACACTAGGACATGTATAAGCTTTTTCCCCCCCCATTCACTGCTAAAGATGGATTAACACGCATGCTATTATCTCTCCTCTGTGGGCTAAAGACGTGCTAACACGTTATAAATTTCTACTCTCACTACTATAGGTGTACATTCACACATTCATGTTTGTGACCTACAAACATAGAGTAACTAATTTTAGATCCGTTTCCGGAGAGTATGTAGCAGTGAAAGGGTTAAGAGTCTCTTTAAAGAACTTTTTCTGTCCACCCACTTCTTCGAACACTCCATATCGACCAATTGTCAACCACTCTGTATGATTTGTATGTGATCTGAGCCTAAGAGCGATTGTACGCTGTGCCGGTTAATTCACCTACAAGTAGGCCAGCACATTCCGATTTCTGCGCTGCTTTTTATTTACTAGAGTAGCATCCTAGGGCCTACATCAGTCGCCTCTTACGACATGCATTGTAGGTTGCAGTGGTACTATTATTTGCTTCCTTGCAGGCCCTGGCACCACACGGGCGTGTCCACCCACTGGTCGTCTACCCCCTACATGCAGAGATGGCAGACATATTTTATTGATAATATTGTAATAGAAACATCAACCATTGTGGAAGGAGGCATACCGGCAAAGAGAAGAAGATAGATTCAGGATGTAACTGATGGTCTGAACATGACGGCTGCAGAGGCAGGACATCTGGCCTATAGGGAGAGAAATTCCGGAGGACTGTTGGGGTGGCAAAGTTCTGCTCAGGACAAGCTATTTGATGATGATGACTACAGAATGAATCTCGAAGTTTATAAACCCATCTTCATTTGTGCAATATATATTAAGTTATAATAAACTTGAATCTTTTTTTTAAATATATACATTTGGAGGTAAGCATCTTTTTCTATGTTTATAAACGGTTTTTTTAAGTGGGGATTCTGTAGTATGGGGGTCAAGAAACTATCTTCGTTGTTTTTATATTAATGTAAAATGTATATAACCATTTTGAAAGATTATCATGCTTTTTTACGATATATTAAACATTACATTTTTATAAATTTTGAATAAAAATACCTCAAAATTAGGTGTGTTTACCCAAAATTCATAAAAATGTAATATTTGTAAAAACATGTGTAATGTTTTAGATATTACAATTGCTCACCTTAGAGGGAAAACAGAATTCCTTTATTTTCATTAGATTCAGAGCCTTAGGGATTTGAAATTTTCAGTTTGTTGGCCATTTTGTATTGTTTCCATGGTAACGCGTTGACATTTTTTGTAAACTAACCTTTTTCTACTCTTTTAAGTCATAATCTCTCAAAATTGTTATACAAATTCTTCATTAATATGAAAACAATGAAAATAATTCCAGACCAGAGTCCCCCTTAATGTGATTTCCTACTGCTAATTTTAGTCTGAAAGTTGAAATGAAAATGCGTTGTAACTGAAAGCACAATTGACAATTTTTTTTTTACTTGCAAGTATATTTGGAATATTATCTTTAATGAAAGTATAGTTGGAAGATGTGTCTTCACTGAAAGTATACATTTTAAATGTTTTTGTTTGAAAGTTTAATTAGAGATCTCTTTTCTCTAAAGGTATACATTTTTTTTCTATGTCTCTTCTCTAGAAATATACTTGGAGATGCTTCTTTGTTTAATGTACATTTGAAGATATTTCTTCCCTAGTCTGTAGAATTGAAGATATTTCTTCCCTAGTCTGTAGAGTTGAAGATATTTCTTCCCTAGTCTGTAGAATTGAAGATATTTCTTCCCTAGTCTGTAGAATTGAAGATATTTCTTCCCTAGTCTGTAGAATTGAAGATATTTCTTCCCTAGTCTGTAGAATTGAAGATATTTCTTCCCAAGTCTGTAGAATTGAAGATATTTCTTCCCTAGTCTGTAGAATTGAAGATATTTCTTCTCTAGTCTGTAGAATTGAAGATATTTCTTCCCTAGTCTGTAGAATTGAAGATATTTCTTCCCTAGACTGTAGAATTGAAGATATTTCTTCCTAGTCTGTAGAATTGAAGATATTTCTTCCCTAGTCTGTAGAATTGAAGATATTTCTTCCCTAGTCTGTAGAATTGAAGATATTTCTTCCTAGTCTAGATGAGAATTTTTCAGTCTGAAGATATTTCTTCCCTAGTCTGTAGAATTGAAGATATTTCTTCCCTAGTCTGTAGAATAGTAGATATTTCTTCCTAGTCTGTAAGATTGAAGATATTCTTCCTAGTCTGTAGAATTGAAGATATTTCTTCCTAGTCTGTAGAATTGAAGATATTTCTTCCTCTAAGTCTGTAGAATTGAAGATATTTATTCCTAGTCTGTAGAATTGAAGATATTTCTTCCTAGTCTGTAGAATTAGATATTTCTTCCTAGTCTGTAAATGAGATATTTTCAGTCTGTAGAATGAGATATTTCTTCCCTAGTCTGTAGAATTGAAGATATTTCTTCCCTAGTCTGTAGAATTGAAGATATTTCTTCCCTAGTCTGTAGAATTGAAGATATTTCTTCCCTAGTCTGTAGAATTGAAGATATTCTTCCTAGTCTGTAGAATTGAAGATATTTCTTCCTAGTCTGTAGAATGTAGATATTTCTTCCCTAGTCTGTAGAATTGAAGATATTTTCCTAGCTGTAGAATTGAAGATATTTCTTCCCTAGTCTGTAGAGTTGAAGATATTTCTTCCCTAGTCTGTAGAATGAGATATTTCTTCCTAGTGTAGAATTGAAGATATTTCTTCCTAGTCTGTAGAATTGAAGATATTTCTTCCCTAAGTCTGTAGAATTGAAGATATTTCTTCCCTAGTCTGAGAATTGAAGATATTCTTCTGTCTGAGAATTAAATTTCTTCCTAGTATGTAGAGTTGAAGATATTTATTCCTAGTCTGTAGAATTGAAGATATTTCTTCCTAGTTTGTAGAGTTGAAATTTCTTCCTAGTATGTAGAGTTGAAGATATTTATTCCCTAGGCCGTATAATTGAAGATATTTCTTCCTATGCTGAATAATTAAAGATATATCTATCCTCAAAGTTTATTTCAGCATGTTTCTTTCCTGAAGCTATAGATGTGACGTTTCTTCCTTGATAGTATATTTGTAATTTGATACTTACCTGCATCTTTGTCCCAGGTCATTCTGGGGTGAAGGGCAATGAGAGGCGGATACACTGGTGAGCAATGCCGTAATCGAGAATGGGACTTCTGTCGACAAAATTGATATCAGTGCTCTTAGAGAAAACATACGCTCTGAAGATTTCAACCAAGATAAAGGGTATTCTCTATTTTTGTTTTTTGCAAGTAATGCATACCGATATGTGTGGCATAATGGAAAACCATGAAAGAAACTTAAGTAGATACATCACTCAATACAGAACGAGAGTTGTTAGTCAAAACACACTGTAACACATGCTTAGGAGGAGATTGGAGCAATTATGGACAGGTGCAATGAAGATGATCCTCAAATGAAGAATATTTGTAAATCTTTCATTCTGGAAAGTATATGTCAGATTTTATGTCTTGAAAGTATATATGAATATGTTGCTTTCCTGAAGATGGATGAGGAGAAAGTTTCTTCCCCAAAAATCTTTTTGAGATGTTACTTTTAGGGATCTATGTTTGGAGATACTCCTTTCTTATCTAATTTATGTTTAAATGTATATTTGGATGTGAATATACACCAATGTTTTTCTACATTTGAGAAATGAAATTATTTTGTACATGTGCAGCAAGTTTTCATGGTTGTGAGACTAAAACTTTCACATGTTTTTGTCAATAATATATGTTTTTTGATGTCATGAAGAAGGGAAGTGTAGAACACATTGTGACAACCGGTAAAGTCGATGGTATGCGAAACAGAGGAAGACAGAGAGAGTAAATTATCGATAGCTTGACTTCATGGCACGGAAGTGCGTCAACATCTGAAATGATAACAGGGACAGAGATTTGTTGAGATCCATGATTGCCTACGCTTGCCAGCACGGCACCTAATGATGATGATGATTCCAGGGGGGGATGAGTAGAGAGTGTACTGTTGTAGTTCTCCCCCTCCTAACTTGATCTAGTGCCGTAAAATTCTTGAATTGTGTAATTATTTAAGCTAGATGTACCGGCATAGATAATTTGCTAGTGTCTCATCTTTTCTTTTTTTTAGATCAGTGGTTCTCAAATTTTAGAAGTGGTGGCACACTTGAAGTCCATTAAAAAATCGGAGACGCACTATTCACAAAAACTTAATAAATAATATGCAAAGAAATATAGAAATAATGGGAAAATGCTACTTACCTTTACTCATTATTTAATTTCTGCTGATGAGAAGCATGGGTTTGATGTGTCTTGGTCATTTTTTACCCATGTGCCAGCTGGCTCTGCATTGAAAAATCCCTGATCTGGGATTTCCTAGGGCGCAACTAGGAATGTCACCAGCCACACACTTTGAGAACCACTGTCTTAGATTATGAGATGAACGTTTAATGTTCTTTTTCCTAGGCTCTTAGATTTCTCTTTACTTCTAAAGATGAAGGATTACTTCATCACACCAGGTTTCTCCATATGACTTTGTTCCTCTTACCATGAATTGGCAATCCACCTCTTAACTCTTTCCACGCTTTAAGCCGCACACTGCGCCATGGCGGAAGTCCGTTGCACGCTTTAAGCGGCACACTGCGCCATAGAGTTGTTTCCCCTTATAAGAAGTCTTTCTAGTTTTACTTCTTCTGTTTTACTTATAGTACTTTTTAACCTTGTTATTCTGTTAGGTTGTCCAGTTTACTTCAATTTAGTATATAATAATATATATATGTTTATTTATTGATAAGTAGTTGGGATCGTAATTTTTTTTTTTTTTTTTTACTTCCCTTGAATTAACTGCTTAAAATTGAGGAAATAAATGGGCGTGGAAAGAGTTAAGAATATTGCAGAAAAAATGATTTCCATAGCTCCTGCAACAATCCTAGGGTCTCTGGCAAAAAATGCACTCATGAACAGAATGGCAGGGGTTGGATTTAAACCCAAGACCTTCCGAATGGAAAGCGAATGACTTAACCACAGAGACCCCACAGAGAATTTTCTAGTTATCAGTTGTATGAGGACTATCATCATAGCACTCCGGACATGTCCATAGGTCCTCCGATCTCCGCCTCAGGAAATTCAGCAGCGTCCAGCGGCCCAACACGCCATTTTTCTAGATTACTCTTTAAGAGATGCTGTAGCTTGGTCATAATGAGCTGGCATTGCATACCACTGGAAGATGCCTCAATTTTCACAGAACCGTCACAGAAGCTTCTGTGTAGCTAGCTAAAACCGGCAGAGCATCTGTGAGTGCATAGTATTTAATTCTATCATTTTTATGCTTGGAATTAATTCACTCTCACTTCAATTTAAAAAAAATTGAATTGCTATTTCCCGTACATTTTCTCGACTTCTTATAATATACACAGCTTTCATTGTCTACACACACAAACTTTGGTAATATATTTATATAGGCATCACTTATAGATTTGCTGCTTTGTTTATTATTCATATTTTTATATACCTGTGAGCAGATCATACATAAATGTCTGTCATTATTTCACACTGTATAACTAGACCTTTGCTGCTCCATGAAGTTCACGCTAAATATGCAAGGGCACTAGATACAAAGCTGATTTTTTTTTTTTTGCAGCAAATGTATTGAACAAATTATTAAAGCTGTGAGTGTATGTGTACGTAATAAAATAATGTGCATATTTGTCAATAATATATGATTTATTCATTATTTGTTCAGATCAAATTAGTAACCATCTCCAGATTGAAGGTTGACACTGAAAGTACAGGCTGTTTGTAAAGTCTCACTACACTTCATATGTAGGTCAGCTTGAAAAATGAATTACATGACGTCATCAAAAATGTGCTAAAACAAAGTAGTGAAATTAGTAACACTAGTTACTGCTATGGTCTACTGTTGTTCTTGGTAAACTAAAAAGAACAAATGAAATATTCATTATAGCAAATGTTGGAAATATTCATCACAGGCTTCAAGATATGTCTGTGCACATTTCTTCATATTGTCAAATATTCTTTCCTTAGTTGAAAACACCATTATGGTTTGAGTGGAAAGAACTACCCCAGTAGACAACAGTCATCACCATATTGCACCACAATTGACGATAGAACACAGGTCTTGATGATGTCCTGAAATCTCTACCCAATGCAGACATACTTAGTTGAAGCTATTCTAAAAGAGACTGAAATCTCTACCCAGTGCAGGCACACTTAGTTGAACCAATTCTAAAACACTGACATCTGAAATCTGGTACCTATTACTCAGAACATTAATTATTATGTACTTCCGAATGTCATTGGGAGACACCTAATTCTTCTCTAGCAAAATATATGATTGTCTGGACATAAATAATAATAATTCCTCTCGAACCCTTATACGTTGGGCCTGCAAGCAATTTCTCCATACCGCTCTATCCTGGGCAACTCTCTCAATCTCCTCCAAGGAACTGAGACTGATATTTCTTGCCTCTCTCAGCAAAGTTCGTTTCAGGGTCTCCCTAGGTCGTCCTATCTTTCTTGAACCATTTGCATCCCACTTCAATGCCTGCTTTGATATTCGCTGATCATTTCTCCTCACAATGTGTCCAACATATCTCCATCTTCTCTTTCATATAACCTGGACATAAATATTTAATGTCAAAATTAGCTTTAGAAGAGAAAAAGTATTGTTTCAATGAAAGAATTTTCAAGGAAGATCACTTAAAAAAAAAAAGTTTTCAATTGAGTATTTTAAGCCACAATGAAGGGTTACAATGTCATGGCACCGAGCAAGAGCTGAAAGTGCTTCTGGATCGGAAAAGAAAAAAAAGCCACAATGAATGTAACCTCCCTGAATTTCTATGAATCGGGAAACAATAGCAAACAAGTATATGAAAGACATCTGTTGGTGACTTTCAGCAGTTTGGGTCTTCTTCATCGAACGCACCATATCGGCCACTTGTTAAACACTCTGTACGATTTGTATGTGGTCTGAGCCTAAGAGCGATTGTACGTTGTGCCAGTAATGCGCCTACAAGTAGGCCAGCACATCCAATCTCTGCAACACATTTTATTTACTAGGTAGCTTCCTTAACCCCTACATCAGCCGCTCTTACATCATGCCTTGTTGGTCACAGTGGTACTATTCTTTGCTTTCCTAGAGGGTCCCAACACCACACGGGCACGCTTGGGTCTAATATTCTTGATTGCATCCTACGTCTCAGTAGAGAGAGAGAGGGGGTATTAAAAAGCATAACGTCAAAGAAAATTAAATATTTAGGACGCATCAAATGATATGAGTGCCTAGAGAGGGTAATTTTGGAGGGAATTGTGCCTGAAAGAAGAATGAGAGGAAAACCTAGAAGACGCGTGCAAGATGTGATTGACGATCTGAGAATGACTGAACAGAGAGTTTTTCAGGACTGCTGTCGTGGGAGCCAAGTTCTGGAAGGGACAAGCTACTTGATGATGATGATCCTACGTCTCAGATCCATAGAACTTGACAGATTGTTCATTTGTATCTTCTTCTTCTGCGCTTTCACTAGATTGGGATTTCGGATTCTCTAATAAAGGCAGCCGTCTGCCTCATATTGTCAGCCACGCCATACAGTTTGTCTTGGGCGCTAGTGTAAGTGGGCCATCTCTTTCTTCTCAGGTCTGCATACTGGGGGCAGTTCTGTAGGATATGTTCTGTTGTCATACTGCCAAGCCGTTCATTTGTATTAAACAGTCTAAACATAGTTTCCACATTAAACTAAGATGCTGTAAAGTATACAGGGAAGAAAAAGTATCTACAGATGAAAGAGGTTGGCTTCATTTCACCAGGTTTTCCACATTTATCATCATCATCAGGTGCCATGCCGGTTGGCGTAGGCGATCATGGATCTCCACAAATCTCTGTCGTTGGTGTTTGCTATCAACTCAGATGTTGACGCTCTACCGTGCCATGAAGTCAGGCTATCCAAAATGTTCTCTCTCTGTCTTCCTCTGTCTCGTCTACCCTCGATTTTACCGGTTGTCACAATGTGTTCTAAACCTCCCTCATCACATGCCCGAAAAATGATGACTGCCTCTTTCTTATATTGATGATAAGCTTTCTCTGTGTCTTGATCTCATTCAACACCTCAACATTAGTCATTTTAGCAGTCCATGGGAGTCTCATCATCTTCATAAACCACATTTCTGTGGTCCTCAGAGATTTTTCAATCTGTGTGTTCATTGTCTATGACTAGCATCCGTATGTCAGTATTGGTTCTATGTAGCACTGAATAACTCGCATTCTGATCGGGATTGACAAGGACTTGTTGCAGATAATACTTCTCATTATCAGGAATGTTGTTTTCGCTTGTCCTATTCTGCTCTTTATTTCTGATTGGCATCTGTCATCTGATGTTACCAGGACTCCGAGGTATTTAAATTGCTGCACTTGTCTTAGATCAGTCCCATTTACTGTGATGGTGCATTTTGGCAAAATCTGCTTTTGATATTATCATAACTTCTGTCTTCTTAATATTCAAACTGAGTCCTTTGTTGTTACTTTCTGTCACAACCTTATCAACTAATTTCTGTAACTCCATTTCATTTCTTGCTATTAAGACAGTATCATCAGCGTATCTCAGGTTATTTATATGTCCTCCCACTGCTATTCCAGGAATATCTTTTATAGACCTAAAAATGCCTTCACAATACAGTGAGAACAGGTCTGGTGATAATAAGCATCCTTGTCTAACACCTTTTTTTATCTTCTGGAAAGTTCCAATCTTTTTGTCTATTCTTATAGCTGCTGTTTGCTGCCAATATATGTTCTGAATGATTCTTAGATCTTTGCTGTCGATGTTTAAGCTCTATAACATTTTGGAAAGTTCTTGATGGTATACATTGTCGAACGCCTTGGTGTAGTCTATAAAGCACAAGTATAGATCTGCTTTTACTTCTATTGATCTTTCTATTAGTGTTCTTAGGATATATATAGCGTTTCTGGTGCCCTTGCTTTCAACAAATCCACACTGCTCATCACTGATTTCTGGTCTTATTCTGCTTCTCATACTTCTCATCATTATCCTCAGTAGTATCTTTGTCATACGACTCATAAGACTGATAGTGCGGTGATCTTCACATTCCACTGCTCTTGATTTCTTCGGTAAAGCAATAAATATGGACTTTAGTAGATCTTTTGGAATACAACCGCTGTCATATATGTCGTTTAAAAGCTTCGTTATCACTTCCGTTCCTAGATTTCTCAGAGCTTGAATTTCTTCTGCTGTTATGTTATCCAGAACTGGAGACTTTCCCCTCTTAATGTGTTTTATGGCATCTTCAACTTCAGCTGCAAGTATTGGTGGTCCCTTGCATGTGTCTGGTATATTTAGTTCTTCTCTGTCATCATCGTAGAGTTCTCCAATATATTCCGTTCATCGTCCAGTTATGTTTTCTTCCCCCATTAATATCATACCATCTTTGGATTTTAAACATCCAGTTCGCGTGTGTGACTTTCTCCCTGTGATGTCATTTATTTGTTTGTGTAAAGATTTTGTGTCTTTGTTATGCTGTTTCTCAATTTTGCTGCATTCCAGATTGAGCCAGTTCTCTTTCTCTACCCTGCATCTGTCTTTGATCTCCTTATTTAGTCTGTCATATTCTTCTGTATTTTGCTTGCTGTTTCTTCTGGCATCCATTAACTGTAATATTTCCTCCATCATCCATTTCTTCCTTACATTGTGTTTTATTTTTAGTATGATTTCAGATGATGTTTGACATATTGACTCCTTTAGCATTTCCCACTGTTCATCAATGCTTTGTATCTTTGCTATTGTGTTGTACCTATTCTGCACTATCATGTTGTACCTCTCTCTCATATCTTCATCTGTTCAAAGTAGAGCTAAATCTAATTTGATGTTTTGTGGAGCCTTCTTTATTCTTTTCAATTTTATTCTACATTTTCCGACTACTGGTACATGATCACTGTTGCAATCTGCTACTGGCCTTATTTTAATGGATAGCAAACCATTCCTAAATCTTTTATGGACTAGAATGTAGTCTATTTGTACGTATTTCCTCCTGGACTCCTCCATGTCCATAGACGTCTGGTGTGGTGTTTAAACCAGGTATTTGCTATAATCATGTCGTGTGCTCTGGCCCATTCTATCAAAGTGTCACCTCTGTCGTTCCTATTGCCCAGTCCATATTTTCCTGTTACACCTTTCACATTCCCGCTGCCTACCTTAGCATTGAAATCTCCAAGGAACACAGTCATCTCGTGTCCTTTGCACTTTTCAATGACCATTTCGAGCTCATTGTAAAATTGATCTAGGTCTTCTTCTGAACTGTCTGTAGTTGGGGCATATACCTGTAAAATGTTGATGTCTACAAGTTGTCCATTTAAAATATATAAATGTATAAACATAGTCAATTATAATGAAGCTGAATGGAGTAAAAGTGAGTATAAGAGTCACTTAGTGTAAGTGAAGTTTTCTGGAGGAAAAGTGAATGTGAAGTTGACTGGAGTAAAAGTGAATGTGAAATTGACTTCAGTAAAAGCGGGTGGGAGGATGCGTGAGTATCTTGAATTTGTTCGTTTGTGATCATTCTTTACAACCAGTTTGATCCCTCTTTGTGATATGTTTGGTCCTAGCCAAGGACGACCATATTCTGCGCCTACGCTCGTAGACCCTACACGTGTAGGGCAGGCGCAACCGAAAATGTTGGCCTACTGAGAACGTTTGAGTCTGTCTCGTTGACAGTCTCACACTTTCCCTTCCTTCATGTGTTCATTGCTCTTTAAGGATCCTTTTTCGCCGTATATTTGGGATTTATGATCTTTGCCAAAGAGTATATCCACACTTTGCGTCCTTTCTGACTGTGTGAGGTCTTTCTTTCTTGAATTTAAGACAGCTTTTTTTCTATATGTTGATAGATTTTATTTCTTTGCCAGGTTTGGTTTGCTGTTTAAAGAGAATGATAACGACTAAATGATTGATTAGTTCTAATAAATGATGGCTCGAAACATGGACAATGAACAATCACGTAGAAGACAGAATTGATGCATTTGAGATATGGATATATAGAAGAATAGGCAGGGTTTTGATGGACAGAAAAACAGACAAATAAACAAGTTTTAAGAAAACTAGGCATGAAGAAACAATTAAAATTCAAACAAGTAAAGTATTTGGGGCACATAATAAGACATGACACCATGATAAAATTCTTACTAGAGGGGAAAGTTGAGGGGGAAGAGCAAGAGGAAGACTGAGAGATAAGTGGGAGGGAAACTTTAAGAAATGGACAGGTTACAGTCTGGCAAACACCAAGGCGAAAGACAGAGGATGCTGAGATTCATTGCAGCCAACCTTCGATGTGGAAACGGCACCTGATGATGATGAATGATTGATGGAAAAAGTTATTCAACGACAAAATGATCAGTTGACTAGATGGAAGATTAACCAAATGCTAAATTGATTTAAATGATTGATCAAATGGTTGATTTACAAGAAGGCCTGTTGACTAAATGATTGATCGACTAAAAGATTTACTCATCGATTGAATTATTACCTTATTAGATATTACTTTTTTTGTTACATAGAAATGATTCTGTTTCTTTCTTTTGTTGAACTAGATTATTGAATGCATGCCCTCATTACCTCAAGGGCATATTTTTTTATCTTTTGTCTCAATTTATATTACGAATGGCCAGATTTGGCATCAAGTTTTTGTGTAAAATGACAAAGACAATTTTGCTTGATTAGTTGTATAGACGCTAGAAAAATGTCTAAGGAGTTTGGAACTTGGTGTCTTCAGTATATATGTCTGAAATTCAAGTCCACATGTGATTGTCTTTCGTGGCAATTTAATTTGTATCACAGATTGCTGTATTTTTGTTCATATTTGCTGCAGATTACCTATTGCTGTATTTTTGTTCATATTTGAATAATGAGAAAAAAGGATGGATTTGATGGAGTTACAGACATCTTAAAACTCTACAATACCACAGCACATCAAGCGACCGAGCGCTCACTATCTCTGAAACCGGACACCGATCACCAATTAAACCTGCGACGCCTAACGGCAAAAAGCAGAGAAGGACAAAAGAAAGAAAAAGGAATAATATATTGTTGTATTTCTTGTCCACATTTGTATCAGAAACTTTAGTCTGTATTAGTGTCCCTATGTTGGTGAGTAACCATGTGTGCCTCGATCTCTTTCTTACACAGGAAGATCTCAGCTGTAGTGCTTCCACATTTGTATCAGAAAATTTAGTCTGTATTAGTGTCCCTCTGTTTGTGGATATGTATGGTGTAGTGGTTAAGACATTTGCATTACGTTCGAGAGGCTGCATCACCATGGGAGTCCACAGGTTAATGCAAGGAGGGGGACAGGTGGCAAGTGCTCCCATCCTGAAAAATGATTTTGATAAAACATTGTGATGGATTGTTGCAAACTAGCTGTGGTTTAAAGATTTATAAGAAGTTAATAGTTCTGTGGGCGCCCAATATTACGCTTAATTGACACCTGCAAGCGGGATCTAACTTCATGCGGCATAGACAAAGAACACTGGGAGCGGCTGCCAAAGACAGGCAAGCATGGCGAGCGGCAGTGAGGGGCGGCTCAAAAGAAAAGAAGAAAAACAACATCACATGTGGAGGCAAAAGAGAGCACAGAGGGCAGAGAGAATATCCTATGTATCAACTCCAGTTTTAGCTGCAGCAACTGTGACAAGGATTGCCACTCCAGAATAGGCCATTACAGCCACAAGAAACGTGTTTCAGCACAGAACATACTACATGACGAAAGACCTATTGTTTCCTGAGACAAAGAGGCCAATGATAATGAATAGTTTTGTACATGGAGTCCGCCATCGAAATCTTATCTGAATCTGGGCTTCTCCATTTTCGCGTAGTAAACTATCAATTCTAGTAACGACTGTTATAAGAAGGAGAAGATTGAGATATGTTGGATACACCTTGAGAAGAAATAATCAAAGAATATCAAAGCAGGCATTGAAGTGGGATGCAGAGGGTTCAAGAAGAGAGAACGACCTAAGGAGACCCTGAAACGAACTTTGCTGAGAGAAACAAGAAATATCAGTTTCAGTTCCATGGAGGAGATTGAGCGAGTTGCCCAGGATAGAGCGATATGGAGAAATTGCTTGCAGGCCCTATGTAAAGTATAACGGTATGAGAGGAATTATTATTATAAAATATTTTTTTTAAATTCTCCCTCCTCCCAC
Source organism: Arion vulgaris (assembly GCA_020796225.1). Lineage (NCBI taxonomy): Eukaryota > Metazoa > Mollusca > Gastropoda > Stylommatophora > Arionidae > Arion > Arion vulgaris. The sequence goes on from CM036768.1 coordinate 10,703,758, forward strand.
ATATTTATATATTTCTGTAGACGCCCATGTAAGTCATATATGCAATGTTTTTCCTGATATCATAGTATTGTTGCTGGAGCTACTGAGTTCATGCTTTGTGCAACACTCTAGGCAGATGTCTTGCCATTTCTGCTGCGAGGAATGAGACCATATTGGGAAACCTGGTAAAGTCAATGTAGAATTGCCATGTTTATCTTATATTGTTGTATTTTCACCTCAAGTAAGAAAAGTATGAAACAGAGAGGGTCCAAAGGTGAAGGATTGACTTCATTGCACCGGATTTCCCAATATGACTCCGTCCCTTTCGGCAGAGATGGCATGCCATCTGGTCACAACCCTAGTGATCTCATGAAAAAATTGCATGTGTGCCTCGGTTCAGATTAAAACCCACAATATTCAGTATGACAGGCAAACGATGTAACCACTTTGCCATTGATACTCCACAAGAGATGGATGAACTAGAAGAAGAAATATTCAGTATGACAGGCAAACGATGTAACCACTTTGCCATTGATACTCCACAAGAGATGGATGAACTAGAAGAAGAAATATTCAGTATGACAGGCAAACGATGTAACCACTTTGCCATTGATACTCCACAAGAGATGGATGAACTAGAAGAAGAAATATTCAGTATGACAGGCAAACGATGTAACCACTTTGCCATTGATACTCCACAAGAGATGGATGAACTAGAAGAAGAAATATTCAGTATGACAGGCAAACGATGTAACCACTTTGCCATTGATACTCCACAAGAGATGGATGAACTAGAAGAAGAAACATTCAGTATGACAGGCAAACGATGTAACCACTTTGCCATTGATACTCCACAAGAGATAGATGAACTAGAAGAAGAAACATTCAGTATGACAGGCAAACGATGTAACCACTTTGCCATTGATACTCCACAAGAGATGGATGAACTAGAAGAAGAAACATTCAGTATGACAGGCAAACGATGTAACCACTTTGCCATTGATACTCCACAAGAGATAGATGAACTAGAAGAAGAAACATTCAGTATGACAGGCAAACGATGTAACCACTTTGCCATTGATACTCCACAAGAGATGGATGAACTAGAAGAAGAAACATTCAGTATGACAGGCAAACGATGTAACCACTTTGCCATTGATACTCCACAAGAGATAGATGAACTAGAAGAAGAAACATTCAGTATGACAGGCAAACGATGTAACCACTTTGCCATTGATACTCCACAAGAGATGGATGAACTAGAAGAAGAAACATTCAGTATGACAGGCAAACGATGTAACCACTTTGCCATTGATACTCCACAAGAGATGGATGAACTAGAAGAAGAAACATTCAGTATGACAGGCAAACGATGTAACCACTTTGCCATTGATACTCCACAAGAGATGGATGAACTAGAAGAAGAAACATTCAGTATGACAGGCAAACGATGTAACCACTTTGCCATTGATACTCCACAAGAGATGGATGAACTAGAAGAAGAAACATTCAGTATGACAGGCAAACGATGTAACCACTTTGCCATTGATACTCCACAAGAGATGGATGAACTAGAAGAAGAAACATTCAGTATGACAGGCAAACGATGTAACCACTTTGCCATTGATACTCCACAAGAGATGGATGAACTAGAAGAAGAAACATTCAGTATGACAGGCAAACGATGTAACCACTTTGCCATTGATACTCCACAAGAGATGGATGAACTAGAAGAAGAAACATTCAGTATGACAGGCAAACGATGTAACCACTTTGCCATTGATACTCCACAAGAGATAGATGAACTAGAAGAAGAAACATTCAGTATGACAGGCAAACGATGTAACCACTTTGCCATTGATACTCCACAAGAGATGGATGAACTAGAAGAAGAAACATTCAGTATGACAGGCAAACGATGTAACCACTTTGCCATTGATACTCCACAAGAGATAGATGAACTAGAAGAAGAAACATTCAGTATGACAGGCAAACGATGTAACCACTTTGCCATTGATACTCCACAAGAGATGGATGAACTAGAAGAAGAAACATTCAGTATGACAGGCAAACGATGTAACCACTTTGCCATTGATACTCCACAAGAGATAGATGAACTAGAAGAAGAAACATTCAGTATGACAGGCAAACGATGTAACCACTTTGCCATTGATACTCCACAAGAGATGGATGAACTAGAAGAAGAAACATTCAGTATGACAGGCAAACGATGTAACCACTTTGCCATTGATACTCCACAAGAGATGGATGAACTAGAAGAAGAAACATTCAGTATGACAGGCAAACGATGTAACCACTTTGCCATTGATACTCCACAAGAGATGGATGAACTGAGAAGAAACATTCAGTATGACAGGCAAACGATGTAACCACTTTGCCATTGATACTCCACAAGAGATAGATGAACTAGAAGAAGAAACATTCAGTATGACAGGCAAACGATGTAACCACTTTGCCATTGATACTCCACAAGAGATGGATGAACTAGAAGAAGAAACATTCAGTATGACAGGCAAACGATGTAACCACTTTGCCATTGATACTCCACAAGAGATAGATGAACTAGAAGAAGAAACATTCAGTATGACAGGCAAACGATGTAACCACTTTGCCATTGATACTCCACAAGAGATGGATGAACTAGAAGAAGAAACATTCAGTATGACAGGCAAACGATGTAACCACTTTGCCATTGATACTCCACAAGAGATAGATGAACTAGAAGAAGAAACATTCAGTATGACAGGCAAACGATGTAACCACTTTGCCATTGATACTCCACAAGAGATGGATGAACTAGAAGAAGAAACATTCAGTATGACAGGCAAACGATGTAACCACTTTGCCATTGATACTCCACAAGAGATGGATGAACTAGAAGAAGAAACATTCAGTATGACAGGCAAACGATGTAACCACTTTGCCATTGATACTCCACAAGAGATGGATGAACTAGAAGAAGAAACATTCAGTATGACAGGCAAACGATGTAACCACTTTGCCATTGATACTCCACAAGAGATGGATGAACTAGAAGAAGAAACATTCAGTATGACAGGCAAACGATGTAACCACTTTGCCATTGATACTCCACAAGAGATAGATGAACTAGAAGAAGAAACATTCAGTATGACAGGCAAACGATGTAACCACTTTGCCATTGATACTCCACAAGAGATGGATGAACTAGAAGAAGAAACATTCAGTATGACAGGCAAACGATGTAACCACTTTGCCATTGATACTCCACAAGAGATGGATGAACTAGAAGAAGAAACATTCAGTATGACAGGCAAACGATGTAACCACTTTGCCATTGATACTCCACAAGAGATAGATGAACTAGAAGAAGAAACATTCAGTATGACAGGCAAACGATGTAACCACTTTGCCATTGATACTCCACAAGAGATGGATTAACTAGAAGAAGAAAAGAGGGAAGAGAAGAAGAAAATAGAAAAGAAGAAAGGAAATAACAATTAAAAGAGAAAGAGGCCAATAAATACAATGACAATATAAAAAAAGGAAAGAAGAATAAGAAACAGTAGAAGAATAGGGAAGAAAAGAACAAGGATAGAGAAAAAAAAGAAAGAACAATCTAGAAATGAAGACAAAGCAATAATATTTGAGCTAAATTGAAAAAATTAACATCGAAATGGCCACTGTTTCATTTCTTTATTTTGTATTAGAACATATTATTTCTTTTTTTTCAAACTTGTTATTCAACAGATGAACATTTTCCAGTGGATCAAAAATGGAATTAGGCAAGAAAGCCTATTAACTTATGATCTGTTTTCTATATACATTCAAAACATTCCGGAGATCAATAAATAACATGACTTGAATAGCATAAGTGGAACATATCATAAATAATTTGAGATATTTAGAGGACACTGTTTTGATAGAAGAAAATTATAGAAGAAAATTATAGAAGAAAAGTAGAACGACTGAAGAAAATTATAGAAGAAAAGTAGAACGATAGAAGAAAATTATAGAAGAAAAGTAGAACGATAGAAGAAAAAGTAGTCACGACAGAGATGAAGTTTTTGCACAGAATGTTGCGAGTATCAAGAAGAGATTGGTTTAAAAATAAAGACATCGGGGGGAAAAGTGGATACAACATCAGTATTGAGCTTTATCAAGAAACAACAAATTAAATGGTTCGACAACAGACATTGCCTCAAAGAACATTGCTACTCCGATACAATGCATACAAAGCAAAAGGCCGCTACACAAAAGGCGAATCTCAGAAATAACAGGCGGTGAAAAACACTTTATGAAGCGCATACAAAGGCCCGTTCTAGAAATCTCTTATCCTGACGCTGTGAGACAAAAAGGAACTAGCTAGGATATGGAGGTAAAAAAAAAAGTAAAAACTAAAATCCAAGTCTGAATAACAAGAAGACAAAAGTTATGGCCACTTTTCAAAACGAAATTCCACCAGAATGCAGAATCAAACAAAATGGAACGTTACTAAAACAAATCTAACAATTTAAATGCATTGAAACTTTGATAAAATCAGATAGCTAGCTGTTGCAAATAAACAAAGTATGGAATAGGTCAGAAAAATGCAGCAATTTCAGAAAATGAAGAGAATTATATACAAGTCACTGTCTGTGAAACTCAAACAGAGCTGTTCAGTGCTGAAAATAGTTGAACCCGTATTAACATATTGAATTGTGTCATAGACAATAAATTAACAACAATGTACAGGAGACCAAAGAGATGTGGTTTCACTTAAGGATGATGAGAATTGAATAGGCAGTTTTACAGAAGTAATGTTCAAATGTGGAGAGATGTCAATATATTGTTAATATCTGAAAAAGACAATCATTATTTTTAAAATATTTTATTGAGAGAAGGAAATTTTAGAACACGTGGTGTCTTGGTACCTACTCCGCTGCACTAACAGCTGGGTTGTGTTAACTGTCCAACAACTTAACTAGGTTTGCACTCTAACCACTTGACAAAAATTTGCGCTCTACCACTTCGCTGCGCCAGTTTCAATTACTTGTCTAAGCTTTCATTCTAACTACTTGACTAATATCGAAATAGGGGAAGACTGCAGTAAAACTTGGTAAATAGTGAAACACGTACAAACAAAGTACTATAGTTTTACAAATACATAAACAGTGACGATAAACAGCAACGTTCGACACAAGGCCTTTATCAGCAAACGAACAAACAGGAGTGACAATTAAAATGAAACACAAATGGACGACCAAATACCAACGTATCTAAGGAAAATCTGGAATAAAACGAATAACGAAATAAATGCAACACAAAAACACACATAAAAACTAGAAATAGAAAAGAAACAATGAAACATCTAGTAAATATATAACTTGAATACATGCAACATATACCATATAGATTACAAGACATGGGAAGAGAAAGTACTAAGAAGCATAAGATTGTAACATGCAACATATACCATAGAGTTACAAAGCATGGGAAGAGAAAGTACTAAGAAGCATAAGAATGTAATACGTTGACGCGTGTCCAAGGTACCATACAAAGAAATCAACCGATTCTCCAGAGCAAATTACGATCATCAGAGAACATGATCGGATGGCTTGACCTGGACATCAAGCTCTGAATGGCCAGTATCATGAAATGGTAGCTACAGGTCAGAGCATTGGGTATATCGCGCAAGTGTTGGGCGAATCGGTCACTGAGTCTCCTGCCGGTTTCCAAAATATAGGCCTTGTTGCACCGCTTGCAGATAGCGGTGCAACAAGGCCTATATTGGGAAACCGGCAGGAGACTCAGTGACCGATTCGCCCAACACTTGCGCGATATACGCCAATGCTCTGTGACCCTGTAGCTACCCATTTCAATGATACTGGCCATTCAGGAGCTTGCGATGTCCAGGTCACAGCCATCCGATCATGTTCCTCTGATGATCGTAGTCGATTTGCTCTGGAGAATCGGTTGATTCTTTGTATGGTACCTTGCGACCACGCGGCTCAACGTATTACATTCTTATGCTTCTTAGTACTTTCTTCCCATGCTTTGTAATCTCTATGGGTATATGTTGCATGTATTACAATCTTATGCTTCTTAGTACTTTCTCTTCCCATGCTTTATAATCTATATGGTATATGTTGCATGTATTCAAGTATATATTTACTAGATGTTTCATTGTTTCTTTTCTATTTCTAGTTTTTATGTGTTTTTGTGTTACATTTATTTCGTTATTCGTTTTTATTCCAGATTTTCCTTAGATACGTTGGTATTTGGTCGTCCATTTGTGTTTCATTTTAATTTGTCACTCCTGTTTGTTCGTTTGCTTGATAAAGGCCTTGTTGGTCGAAACGTTGCTGTTTATCGTCACTGTTTATGTATTTTGTAAAACTATAGTACTTTGTTTGTACGTGTTTCACTAACTACTTGACTACACTAACGCTCTAATCCCTCCACTAATGTTATGCTCAATCACTTCGCCGCGCCAGTTTCAATAACTTGTCTAAGCTTTCATTTTAACTACTTGACTACACTAACTCTCTAATCCCTCGACTAGTTTTATGCTCAATCACTTCACTCCGCCAGTTTCAATAACTTGTCTAAGCTTTCATTTTAACTACTTGACCACACTAACGCTCTAATCCCTCGACTAGTTTTACGTTCACTCACTTCATTACGCCAGTTTCAATAACTTGTCTAAGCTTTCATTCTAACTACTTGACTACACTAACGCTCTAATCCCTCGACTAATGTTATGCTCAATCACTTCGCCGCGCCAGTTTCAATAACTTGTCTAAGCTTTCATTTTAACTACTTGACTACACTAACGCTCTAACCCCTCGACTAGTTTTACGTTCACTCACTTCATTACGCCAGTTTCAATAACTTGTCTAAGCTTTCATTCTAACTACTTGACTACACTAACGCTCTAATCCCTCGACTAATGTTATGCTCAATCACTTCGCCGCGCCAGTTTCAATAACTTGTCTAAGCTTTCATTTTAACTACTTGACCACACTAACGCTCTAATCCCTCGACAAGGTTTATGCTCAATCACTTCATTGCGCCAGTTTCAATTATTTGTCCATCCGAAAACTGATCGTTTCGAGTGAACACAAACATCTTTCCGTGCAGGTTGCCACTCAGTACTCTCTCTCTCTTTGGCGAAAATCACACATAGGTCACAAAGAGTGGTCACTAAGTGGTTTTTCTAGAGCACCCGCGGAAGTGGCTCTCCAGACTATAATCACATGCCCACCGAGATCAATAAGTGATGTTTTAGAGCACCAACTGTACTAGAAATGGAAGATAATCAACAAATAAACAGTGTACAGATATTAAGAGCTTCCGAAAAAAACAAATAGACAAACACGATAGAACACTTACCCTCATTTCTGACACCCATCGCCTAGCCTAGTCGCTGGTTGTGCTCGTATTGCTAGGCTAGCCGATAGGTGTCGTAAGAAATGAGTGTAAGTGGTTCGAATCCTGTGTTTGTCTATTTGTTTTTTTTGGAAGCTCTTAATACCTGTACACTGTTTATTTGTGAATCATATTCCTTGCTTTCGTTGCTTCCTCTGGAGTTCTTGTTAAAAAAACTCCTTGTTCTCATCTTAGAAATGGAAAAATAATGCAGTGATGACTAATGAACCCTACCTGAGTAGGAGACTCCGCAGCACTAAGCATAGCACTACACACCTAGAGCTGTTGGAGGTGTCTGGGTTTTCAAGAAAGCTCGGTGCTTCCCCATTGCTCTATAGGAAATACTATCCCATTGCACTATACCACTGGACGTTGCTGGATTTGCTGAGGCGGAGATCGGAGCAGCTATGGACATGTCCGGAGTGCAATGATGATAATCTTCATATAACTGATAACTAGAAAATTATAGGGAAAAAAAAGTGAAAATTCATAATTCCTGGGTTGGAAGAAGAAGAATTATTTATCCAAGTTTACATTCTAATTACTTGGCTCCACTAACTCACTTGCTCTAAACCAGCGTTTCCCAAAGTGGGCGGTACCGCCCCCCAGTGGGCGCTGAAGCGGTCTAGGATGGGGGTGATAGTGATTCAGAAGAATTTTGGAGGGTGTTCAGGCGATTAGGGGTTGGTGGCTCCTTAAAAAAAGAAATTAATAATAAATATTTTAAAATAATTAATTTTCGTAATTTTGCGATTGAATAATCATTGAATATTTGAATTCTGCATTTTAATTCATCTTATGCCTGTCTTACACGATCCATTTTTTTCATCAATTTTCTATTTCATGCATATAATCATTTGAAAATTGACCATGTATTACAGAAATGTATATCAATTTTCTTTATCAGAGAGAAAATAGAGCATGTAGATATGGGGAGGGGAGAACATTGGCAAACTGTTATAATGTGGAGGGGGCGTTACAAAGTTTATGTTGTACAAAGTGGGCGGTGGGCCGAACAAGTTTGGGAATCTATGCTCTAAACAGTGTACTACATATGCTCTCTAATCCCGTTACTGCTGCTTATCTACACTCTAACTACTTGACTACAATCACTTGACTTGGCTTGTACTCTAATCACTTTACGGCGTCAGTTCTAACTACTACTTGTCAAAGTCTGCGTTATAATTACTTGACTACACCAACGCACTAACCACCTGAGTAGATTTGTGTTTTAACTACTTTACTACTGCTCAAATCATTTTACTCTGTGAGTTCTAATTACTTGACTACAGAAGCTGTCTAACCACTTGCATACGTCAGATGTCTAACCACTTGACTACGCTAGTTGTCTAACTACTTGACTACGCCAGCTGTCTAACCATCTTGACTACGCCAGTTGTCTAACCACTTAACTACGCCAGTTGTCTAACCACTTGACTACGTCAGTTGTCTAACTACTTGACTACGCCAGCTGTCTAACTACTTGACTACGCCAGCTGTCTAACCACTTGACTACGCCAGCTGTCTAACTCTGACTACGCCAGCTGTCAACCACTTGACTCGCAAGCTGTCTAACTACTTGACTTCGCAAGCTGTCTAACTACTTGACTACGCCAGCTGTCTAACCACTTGACTACGCCAGTTGTCTAACCACTTAACTACGCCAGTTGTCTAACCACTTGACTACGTCAGTTGTCTAACCACTTGACTACGCCAGCTGTCTAACCACTTGACTACGTCAGTTGTCTAACTACTTGACTACGCCAGCTGTCTAACCACTTGACTTCCAAGCATGTCTAACCTACTTGACTACGCCAGCTGTCTAACCACTCTGACTACGCCAGCTGTCTAACCACTTAACTACGCAGAGCTATCTAGCCACTTGACTACTCAGTTGTCTAACCACTTTGCTCTGTCTTTTCTAACCACTTGACTACACCCGATGTCTAACCACTTGACTACACCAGATGTCTAACCACTTGACTACGCCAGCTGTCTAACCACTTGACCAAATTAGCGCTCTAACCATTTTACTACATTTACACTAAGAACTTTACGGTGTCAGATCTAACCAGTCAAATAAGTCTCCGTTCTAACAACAGGACCATACCAGTAGTATAATACTTTATATAATATATAGTAGTATAATAGTTTATTTTATAAAATAATAAACACACGTTACACATTTTTTTTGGTAGGGCCTAGCCCCACTGGCCCTTAATGACGAGCCGCCCCTGACTGTACTTAATTCGTTTCTGAAATGTCTCATGAAACACAATCCATCCTTCTCTGTACATGTTCACAAAACTATCAAAATGGTGGAGAATTATTCCATCTTCTTCCTGAGCTGAATATTAAATATTGTATACAGTGGCGGCTCGTCATAAAGGGCTAGTGGGGCTAGTCCCTACCAAAAAAAATGTGTAACTTGTGTTTATTATTTTATAAAATAAAATATAACCCAACCCAAAACCATTATTGTTCCATAATTTTTTGTCTGGCCCCACCAACAAAAATAATCACGAGCCGCCACTGATTGTATATGTATCCTGTTTTCTTGTTTCAGCCTCAACGACACGTTGAAGCTAACATTGGATTTATTGGTAGGTTCTCTTAATTGACAGAATAGAAATATAAAAATTATTGTTTAAGATTGATACCAGTCAACGTTTTCGTAATTAACGTAACATCCGATTTAAGACTGATATTCAGGGGCGGCTCATCATTGAGGACCAGTGGGGCCCGGCCCCACTAACAATCGAAAGGGAGAATAATTTCCCGGAATAGACAAATAATAGTAAATACTAAAAAAAACATGATTTTTCCTAAAATTTATGTCGGCCCACCAAGAAAACTGACTACGAGCCGCCACTGCTGATACTAATCCATGTTCCTTTGTTGACTAGCATCCGTTTAACCATTTAACACCTTTAATTGTTTTTTAACCACCGGATGCGCTGTTAATGCAATGTGCACTGAATTAGCCAGTAAACTGACTTTGCGTCCTCTTAGAAAATACTGCGAGCCAGTAAATCGGATCAGCAGGACGAAAGGGTTAAGATTGGTACCAAACCATGTTCCATTAACTGGCGTAATATGTTTAAGCCAGTACAGTTTCGACGCTTCCAACGCCGCTGTCGTCGCTACATTTATACCTGACAGTCATAACAATGCTGTTCCTCGTTCTTGCTGTCCTCCTGCAGCACATGTTCTTGAACGCTCTTCTGAAGCCGTTGCTAAGGAAGCAGTAGAGAATAGGATTGACGCTGGAGTTTGATAAACCGACTAGTTGAGCCAGAGGATAAACAACATTGTTGACCACTTTAGCGTGAGTGCTTTTGACATTGAAGTCCAACCAGGCATTTATAACGTAGTAAGGTAGCCAGGAGCAAGCGAAGAGACCAACAAGAAGAATAAGTGTTCTAACAGTTTTTCGCCTTTGTAATAAAAGTCTGTCCACTTGAGGAGACATGAACATCTGTTTACGGTTGCTGTCAAAGAGTTCTGTGTTCTTTGACCAAAGCGCCATTGATATTTTGAGATACAGGACTGTCATTAGAATCAATGGGCACAAAAATAGGATGAGAAATAGGACAACACTGTAGACATGTCTAAGTGCTGCGTTCCCCCAGTTCTCGTTGCACACTCGGGCGATGTAGATCTCAGGGATACCATACGACGTCACGGATTTGACGAGAAGTAGTGGGATCGACGTTGCAACACTGAGTGACCAGATGGAAGCCAGCATAATGTGGACTCTAGTTCTGGAGAATAGAATTTTGGCTCGAAGCGGAATGTGGATGGCGAAGTAACGATTGATGGATATTGATAGCATCGATAATACGCTGACGGCCACCGCTGTACTTTGGAGAAATGGAGTCACTTTGCAGAAAGTTTCACCATAGACCCAGTCACTGCAGAATATAAGAAATATAATGACCATTTAATTTATTAGTTACATGATTAAAGTTATACATTTTTTAAAATAGTGGTTATCAACCTTAGAAGCGTGCTTTCCCAGGGAGGCGGGAGTGCAGGACCATGGTTCTGAGCCTTGTAGGCGTTCCTCCCTAGGGAAGCAGGAGTGCAGGGCCAGGGTTCTCAGCATTGCAGGCGTTCCTTCCCAGGGAAGCAGGAGTTCAGGACCAGGGTTCTCAGCTTTGGAGGTGTGCTTCCCAGGAGAGGCGGTAGTGCAGCATAAGGGTTCTTAGTCTTAGAGGCGTCCCTCCCCAGGGAAGCAGGAGTGCAGTACAAGGGTTCTCAGCCTTGGAGGTGTACTTCTCCAGGGAGGCAGGAGTGCAGGACCAAGATTTTCAGCCTTAGAGTCGTTCTTTCCACAGGAAGGCAGGAGTGCAGTACCAGGGTTCTCAGCCTTGGAGACGGGCTTCCCCAGGGATGATTGAGGGCAGTATTACGGGGAGGCGTAACATGTTATGAACACTTAGTAGAATTTATGTTTTAATAAGTTTTTAAACTAATTTGTTTTTCCAGTTGAAAACAACATTCGCAGAGATCATAATGCACAAAACAGATTATTCAGAAAGTAGATCATTCACAATAAGATCGTTCATAAAGAACATTTTCCAGAGCAGAACATTAATAAATCAGAACATCATAGCAGACATTCAAGATCAGAACATTCACATATAAAGTCGTAGATAAAGAACATAAATCCCAGTGCAGAACATTCATATTAAAGTGTTTCATAAAGAACATAATTCACAGAGCATTCATAAATCAGAGCATTCACAAAGCTGATCATGGGAGATGAAAAAATGAAGATCTTGCTTTGTGGACCAAATCTACACATTAGCAAGTGAATCATATCTAAATGTTTTTGTTATCAGGTAGCGTGCAATGTTGATAGCTCTGGCATTCCTATAACATTTCTTTCAAATTTATTCCTTTTTTTCCGATCCAGAAGCACTTAAGCTTTTCAGCTTCGGTTCGGTGCCACGAACACCGTAAATCTGGGAAATCTGTGGCTTTTTCTGCCATGCCGCGGAATTGAACCCGCACAACAGAGGATAATCACCCGTAGTCCAACGCGCTACGAACACGCTGGGCAGACGGGCGATTTTATTCCTTTCACGACGGCACCAAATGTCTTGTCTTCCTTATTTAAAAAAAACAAACTATCGTTACCGTTTACCGCTTATTCAGCGTTGTGGGACAGAGGATACATAATGCTAAGAAATTTAATGGTCGAATGATTAGTGCAGTAAGAGTGAAAATCTTCAGGCTAGGATGTTTTTCTTTATGTTCCTGACAAAAAAATCATGTCTTATCGGGGATTAAGCCAGGGTCTTGCCCGCCTGCCCAGCGTGTTCGTAGCGCATTGGACGACGGGCGATAGCTCTCTGTGAGTGCGCGTTCAATTCTGCGGGCTGGCAGAGAAGCCACAGGTTCTCCAAATTTACGGTGTTCGTAACACGGAACCGAAAAGTTAAGATGTCCATGGCAGTGAGCCGAAGAGCTGAAAGCTCAAGTGCTTCTGGATCTGAGAAAAAAAACCCAGGGTCTTCCTATTGTGAGCCCCTGCTCTAATCCATTCGTTCAGACTCTCTTATTGTCATATTCAAACCATATATCATATTATTACTGCTCTCTCTCTCTCTCTCTCTCTCTCTGCCCTTTAACACGAATTCGGGGATAGGCCCTCAACCAACTCATGCCAAGTCTTCCTATCTCTAGCAACTCCCTCCAGCTCTTCTTTATATTATTGATCTCGACTTCCAAACCCCGTCTCCATGTATTTTATTACTTCTCACTTTTCATTATTTCTTTATTCTTTTTCCACAAAATAATATTTTTACTTATTTTGTTAACTTTTTTACAAAGCATATACCGACAGTCACTATGACAACCATTATAGAATCGACTTTGTAGCGTCTCATGAATGGATGGCATAACAGATATTGTTTATCATTTTTAATTCACTTTCCAGGACATCTATTCACAAAGTTACACGCCTCTATGACTGAAGATCTTCAAGATGTACTTCAATAGTGCTCTCCCCATGAAGTTAGTTTCGATTTTATACTTGAGAAACTTCTTTCCATTTCAGCAGTAATTTCAATCATCTCTTTATTTTTAAAGTGAGTTTTGAAATTGAAATTATGCCATTTTTTTCCATGCAGGAAACAATTAACGATCTTTGAACAGTTTTTGTTCATGAAAAGTGATACGAGGGATGTAACAAGGATATAAAATAATAAGGAAAAATGAGATACATATGAAGAAAGTGTGGGATATATGTTTGATTGCTTTTGTCAGCGTAGAGCATAGATTCCCAAACTTTTTCGGCCCACCGCCCACTTTGCACAACATAATCTTTGTAACGCCCCCTCTGCATTATAACAGTTTGCCAACGCCCCCCTTCCACATATATACATGCTTTATTTTCTCTTTGACATAGAAAATTTTTATTTATTTATGTAATACATGGTCAATTTTTAAATGATTATATGCATGAAATAGAAAATTGATGAAAAAATGGATCTTATAAGACGGACATAAGATGAATTAAAATGCAGAATTCAAATTTTAAATGATTATTCAATTGCAAAATCACAAATATAATTTATTTTAAAATATTTATTACTAATTTCTTCTTTAAGGAGCCACCTTACCCCTAATCGCCTGAACACCCCCGAATTCTTCTGAACACACTATCGCCCCCTAGAACGCTTCAGCGCCCACTGGGGGCGGTACCGCCCACTTTGGGAAACGCTGGTTTAGACGATTAAGTCCTCCTAGATCCCATGTATCCATATCGTCACAATCCTCCGTCTTCGCTCATCAAACAGCACATAAGACAGAGTCATTAAAGTAGCCTGCGAAAGCATGGACTGACAACGTCAAGGGCATACACCTGGCACAAGATAGAAAACTAAATCTCCCCAGGACGCTTCACGGAAAATGTGGTTAAGATAAGATAAGATTAAAGTAGCCACTAAAATGAGCACTTTGTGTGTTTTCTATCTCTGTTTCTATATCTACTTACATTTTCACAATGTGGGGTGACATGTCCCACTTTACCCCTACTAATTCACCTTTTACTAAATTTAAGAGTAGATAGTGGTTCTATTCTTTGTTACTCCCGGAAAAAACACAACAGTATCCATATAACGTTAATTAACTATTCTTCTTCGATCGCTACATATCAACCACTCTGTATGAATAGTATGTGATCTGAGCCTAAGAGCGATTGTACATTGTGTCAGCTATGCGCTACAAGTAGCGTAGCATATTCGACTTCTGCGATGCTTTTTAGTTACTAGAGTAGCTTCACTAGGTATTACATCAGTCGCCTCTTACGACATGCCTTGTAGGTCGCAGTGGTACTATTATTTGCTTCCCTTGCGGGTCCCGGCACCACACGGAGAAGCTACTTATGATTTTATTGTTTTCAGGATAAATTAATGGTTTTTTTTCGAATTTATTTAATGTTCAGTAAAACAGAACAACTATAAGACAGGAAAAGTTCTAGTAATTGTTACAAAAAACACATTCATTTTGAATTCTTCTCTCTTCTCAACACACCCACAAGATCCCATCAACAGGCTAAACAAAAAACAACACACACCAATCTTTCACCTACGAACAGGCCACTGCAGGTTCAACCATCACATGCACAGAATAAAGCCTACTCAAACTGCACAGTGTGCATGTCAGACAGAAACACAGACTCCAGAGCACATCCTGCAGTCATGTCCATCATACATACACCAATGAAATGAAACATGGCCTCATGAACAAAGCTTACAGACCAAGCTATGGGAACTCTCGAAGAACTCCAACTGACATGCATCTACATAGAGGCAACCCATCTCTTGGTTTAGACGAGCATACGAATTGCAGAACAATTTGCAGAATTACACTTGTCTTCTTTCCGGGGAACATGGGTGTCGTTGACAATGAGAGAGCAGACAGACTGGCTGGCTCTGCCGCCATATCAGAGGGCCAGCCAATGGACAGAGCTGACATCTTGAACTCCCCCATAGAGCGTGGCCGCAGAGAAGATCTTCATCTAGGCCAATCCACGTCAACTACTAGATTGCGGGAGCTGGGTTTGAAGATTGGTGTGGCAAGAAAAGAACAGTACGACAGGTATACGAGTAGGCAAATCAATCAAAATAGAACTTGTACGATCAGTCGCTGGACGCTGTTGGAGATATTGCCAAGGAAATAGAAACACCTATGGACATGTCCGGAGTTAGTTTGTTTCTTTCGTGCCAAAGACGGCACATAGGGCAGAGGTTTTAGATCTCCATGTGATGCGGTTCGTTGCAGTTGGAGATCTTGTACGGTTTTACATCCCAGACGTTGGCGATCATGTCTCTTCCCAACTCTCTCCGCCCGAGTGGTTACCGGGGCCCAAATTTGGGGTGTAAAGAATAGAACCACTGTTACCTCCCATGCATGTCGTAAGAGGCGACTAAGGAGGTTTGGCTGAAATCGGATGCATGTGTCCCAAACGTGTAGAAGTCTTTGCGTTTAGGGGCCTACCAAACCAATGTGCAACGTATACACGTTCTTGGCAAAGATCAAACATATCACAAAGAGTGATTAAAATTGGTCGTAAAGAACGAACGCAAAGAAGAAGAAGACATCCCGATAGTTTGGCCATTTATTACGATGTGGTCTGTCGAGTTTGTGAGCTCAATAATTTTGGTCTTGACAGAATTAATCTGGAGTACAATGTCCGGAGTACAACGAAGATATTCAAACTGAAACTGAAACTGAGCATACGAACTGAAACTGAGATACGAAATGAAACTGGCATACGAAACTGATTGCAAGTAGAAGAACTCTTCTAAAATAAAATTGAAAAATGAACATCTCGATAAAATGATTAATTACAAACGTTAAAAATTAAACAGAGAGAAGCAAAAACAAAATTTCCCGTATTTTTCCATTCATTCTTCACAGTGGTATACACACACGTACATACACGCACAGATACACATACAAACACCCACGTATATATATATATATATATATATACAGCTTCTATTACCAGGGTAAATAATCTGTACAAATTTCCAACTTAATGAGATAAAATTAACTCCCCGGGCGTTTTATTATCATTTCTTCCATTTACTTATCAAGAAAATTGAGTCATCACTTCCTGTGAAATTTTCTTGCACAATGACTGCCCGATTACGTATTTGTACTCTAGTATTTAAATATTTTTTATATTAGTGTTGGGCCAGAACCAACTCTAGAGATAACAACTGCCCGAGGAATCAATTACCTAGATGAGAGAAGGGGTCTGCAAAATATATGTTTGATAGAGCACTGCAAGTTTTTTTGTGCAATATTACTCAATTCTATGAGTCTGTGGTTATTTATTGGTGAAAAATATTCATAATATTGATATTCCTTATTGTTAAACTTAACTTGTTGCATAATATAACTTTGATTTAGCATTTTGTGTTGATTTTAATATGAATTCGTCCTAGAAGTAGACCAGCACATCCGATTTCTGCGCTGCTTTTTATTTACTAGGTAGCATCCTAGTGCCTAAATTAATCGCCTCTTACAAGATGCATTGTAGGTCGCAGTTCTGTTATTCTTTGCTTCCCTTGCGGGACCCGGCACCACTCGTCGCGTTGGACATCCAAAGAAATGGTTCTCACCCGTTGTAAGATGCATGTTATATAAACAGTTTCAGTTTTTATTGAATTACACCTCCTCTTCCAAGTTTAGAATCATTTAACGTATTATGTGGAATACAGCAGAAACTCAACCAACACATACATATACTACTATAGTCTGTCCATTAATTCGTGAGCACGTTTGAAATTGATTTTCTCGAAAACTACCTGTTGGATCTCAGTGATTTTTGCATGCAGCCTTAGAATATACATGACGCTAAAATAAAGCTAACCAGTAGTCCATAGATGCTACGGATTTTGCACATCGGCGAATTCCTTTGATCTTTTATGACAATTGCAAATACGGGGCTCAAATTTTAGATTTTACAGTAATACCTAGAATTTGTCCATGTCAATTCTATATATATATATACATAGGTGTATCTCCATATTAACTTGATAGGTCAAGTAATTAAGTGTGTTGCCCTTTATGTGCAATCGTGAACTTGGATACAATATGCAACAGTTAGTCCTCCCCTTCGGTCACCATTAGACCCCAGGATGTCTTAACTTCACCACAAATTGTATGATGGTAGACGCATTTGGATATGGAAATGTATACGTTGCTATTTCTCAGTCTGTAATCAAAATATGATTTGTATCATCCCGAATCTGACGATTCCATGAGGTTGATAATTGTTACTGGCTGGACAAATTGTAATCCATCTCGGTGCCAGTACTCGTCTTCCTCTCGGAGCACATGTTCAACACACTTCTTCCAGAACTGCATGTCTATCATTGAGAAGGACTCACGTGTCAGAACTTCAACATCACACATTTTAAACGTCCTGTTCTGTTCGGCAACTTGCCCTTTACTTTAGCCCAGACAAGCTCTATCGGATTGAGGTGAGCATGATATGGAGGTAGTCGCAAAGACGTGTGGCCGTATTCCGCAATGATATTGTCAATATGAAACACCTTTGTCTTATTTGTCATCCTCACCAGGTGCAACAACTCGGGTTTCAAATATGTATCATCGAAGCTGACATTTTCCTTAGCAAGCCAAGTCCTAATTTGATCTTTTGTATTTGATGCAGTTGGTACTTTGTCTTCCGCTGATACTGCGTTGTGATAGGATGCATTATCCATTACCAAGCATAATGGTCTGTTTAGAATTGGAAGTAGATCTTTCTCCATCCAGTGCCTGAAAATATGTCCATTCATTTCTGTGTGGTAGTCCCTACCGTCGGTACTTTTGATTGGAAAATAAGTCCAGCGTCATGGACAAGACCTTCCTCACTGCTTCCTGCATGTGTTAGTATAATACGCTGGCCTTTGCTGCTTGGTATTTTTCTTTCTGTTCACCGTCTACTGATTGCCATTCTTTAGCATTGGTGTGGTGAGCATTGACCCAGGATTCGTCCAAATATACAATATCATAGCCTTGCCTCCGCCGCTCACGGATCTGCCTCAGGTATTTACTTCGGGCAGCAATTAAATGTGGCTTTTCACAAATAATATTCCTGCCGCCTATAGTTTTTCTGAAGGTGAAGCCGGTGGCTCTTACAATTTTCCATAGAGTACTTTTAGAAATGTCTATTCTGCAATCTGATTGCAGTTTTAATTTCAGTTTCCTGAGAGTAACAAGTTGATTTGTCGCAAACATTTTCAAGAGCTCCCGTCTTATGACATCTATGTCAAAGTCGTCAATTGTTCTTTTCCTTCCTTGCTTGACATTAGTGCACTTTGTGTCCTGTTTAATCCATCGGGAAAAGGATTATCTATTCAGACCAAGCGCCAGTTGCGTTCGTTTCTCAGGGTTATGAATATCGCAATATAGACGACCTCTCTTAGATTCCCTACGGAAGTGTTGGTATAGTAAAACTGTAACCTTCTGCATTGTTATAAATGTGCACTTCAGACTCATTATGAATGTGATATCAATGTCAGTTTTGATAAGCCAACAAATATGATACAATATCTTCATACAAATAGCGAGATACACCTATAACTATACAACGGTATCCCAATTATAAGGTCATATGCTTTCCGCTTTCAAAGTCGACTGGGTTCGGTGCACGCGAATTCCCGTGAAATTGTTGTTTACTCACGATATTTCTATGTTACCATAATGTATTTTTAGAACAACGCGTCTGTGTACCGTAGATCTGTTACTATTGTGTACAATCCGGTGAGGTTGATTTTAATATAACCTGAAGAAGAAATATTTCAAACTACATCAAATTTTCTTGGAAAAAATATTTCTCTAGCGTCATGGATATTCTAAGGCTGCTTGCAAAAATCACTGAGATCCAACAGGTAGTTTTCGAGAAAATCAATTTCAAACGTGCTCACGAATTAATGGACAGACTATAAATATCTTTTCTGTGAATATCGTGAACTTAAGTGCTTCTGCTGCCCGTCTGCCCAGCGTGTTCGTAGCGCGTTGGACTACGGGTGACTATCCCTTTGTGTGTGCGGGTTCAATTCCGCGGGATGGCAGAAAAAGCCACAGATTCTTGGCACCGAACCGAAGGGTTACGATGTCCATGGCACCGAGCCGAAGAGCTGAAAAGCTCAAGTGCTTCTGGATCGGAAGGAAAAAAAAGTGCTTCTACTGCCCGCCTGTCCTGCGTGTTCGTAGCGCGTTGGACGACGGGTCACAAGCTTCCTATGAGTGCGGTTCAATCCCGCGGACTGGCACAAAAGTCTCAGGTTCTTCAGATTTACGGTGTTCGTGACACCGAACCGAAGGGTTACGATGTCCATGGCACCGAGCCGAAGAGCTGAAAGCTCAAGTGCTTCTGGATCGGGAGAAAAATATGCAACTTCTACTTCGACCATATCGACCACTTGTTAACCACTCTGTGTGATTTGTATGTGATCTGAGCACAAGAGCGATTATACGTTGTGCCAGTTATGCACCTACAGGTAGGCCAGCACATCCGATATCTACGACACTTTTTATTAATTAGGATAGCTTCCCTAGGCCCCTACATAAGTCGCCTCTTACGACATGCTTTGGTGGTCGCAGTGGTACTATTCTTTGCTTCCCGTGCGGGCCCCGATACCACACAGGCGAATTGCTACTTAACTATTGAAAAAGAATAAGATGACTAGTTATTGCACTAAGAAAATAAAACATCTGCTTATCAAGTTTCCAAAGTATAAGAAACAGGGCCATTTTTTATATGCCTTCGTCCGTCTGCCCAGCGTGTTCGTAGCGCGTTGGACTATGGGTGACTATCCCTCTGTTTGTGCTGGTTCAATTACGCGGGATGGCAGAAAAAGCCACAGATTCCCCAGACTTACGGTGTTCGTGGCACCGAACCGAAGGGTTACGATGTCAATGGCACCGAGCCGAAGAGCTGAAAAGCTCAAGTGCTTCTGGATCGGAAAAAATATATATATGCCTTCCTCATCGTAATTTTGTATCGAGCTCTAAGGAGAAATTATCATTCGTATCTGTAAAAAGAATCTTTCGTTTCTTTCACGGCAAAAAATATTGTAACAGATTCTTCCTTGTGAACATATTGTAACAGATTCACCAACTGAACACTAATTTTCTTTCTCCTCAAATATTTTCACATGAAAATACAATGAATCCTGTGAAAGAGCAAAGATAACAATCAAACAAGCCACCAGAACAGCGCAAGACAAAAACAGAAAACCACGACACTGGGCAACAACCTGGTAGCAGTGTGATGACAAAAGAAGAAAAAGAATACAATGAAAAGACATTATTAGAAACAAATTCAAGTTTTCAAGACGTACTAAATCATCAAAATAATTTAATAGGAGAAGGTTTTCAACACATTGTACCAAATACTCAAAATAACCCAATATTTCAAAAAAAAATGTTCCTAATACAACTTTTCTAATTTGAATACATACTTGTAAAATAGTCAATATTTACTATCTCTCACCATTCGATACGTATACCATACCCTGAGTTCTTTCTTCCTGTATACATATCTGTAACTATTCTCTCATTCTCTTTCTCTACCGTCCGTCTCTAACTAACCGGTAATTCTCCCATAGTCCCTCTGTCTACTCTAACGGTCATCTTTCTTTCTAACAGTCTATATATACATTCTAACTATTTATTTCAGATCTGTCTTACTAACTGGTCTGGGTCCCTCTAACTGTCTATCCTAGCTCTCTTACTCTCTGTCAATCTATATACTCAACTATCTATGTCTAACTGTACTTGTCCTTCTAACTGTCGTTATTATCCTCTCTCTACCGGTCTACATCCTACCCTCATGTCTCTCTCTAGCTAAGTGTCCAGCCTAGTTACCATGAATTACGTCATTTTTTCACTGTCTCAAAAGCCGTGCGTTCTATTATAGTGCGCTTTTGTAGGATATTGTATTTTCCCTGTGCCCACTCTGTCACGTATCTACTTTTCAATGAAAATCGTGGCATATCCTTTACCGGACGTAGCCATCAACCACAGTAAACTAGTCGTTGATTTTCTAGGCACCACTTATACGTTCAAAAGTTTGCCATTCCTTTCTGAACGGTGAGGTCTATTTTAACCTTTGTAAAATCCCACGGAAACAAATTTTCTTCCATTGCCCACTGTGGGGTTTGAACCAGGTACGCTTGGGTTTGTGATCGAGCTCACTACCGCTTCAGCTACAGACGCTCGCTAACTACAGGGTGTTCAAGATAATTGCAGCCGTGAATGGAGCTAATCTGGCATATATGTATGGAAATGAGAAGGTTCAGTTATGACGTAGTATAGGTCAAGGTTGTGTGACGGTGTGTAATTGTAGTGCGGGAAGGGGCGATGAACAAATGTGACGTAGGACGAGCTAGTCTGAACCGGTTTAAATAGTAAATAAACACAACTCAATTTGTACCTGGCAACTTTCGAATTGTCAATGGGGCTGCAATTATCTTGAACACCCTGTACTATTGCCTATTTCGTTTTCTGCGTTTTTACGTTCGTTTGACACCAACCATTTGTCAACCATTGGTTGTGACATGCACGCGTGTGTGTGTATGTATGTGCGTGTGTATATGTGTGTGTATGTGTGTGTGTGTGAACTGCACTAGGTAGCATAAGCACTTTGCGCCACAATTAGTTGGACATTTTGATCCAGTATAAAAAAGTTAATTGCATATCCTTTACAGAACTTTGCAAATCAATACCATCTTTTAAACGCTGTTTGTGATTTTTCTAGGCATTATTACGTTCAGTAATTTACCATTGCTTTCTGAACTGGTGGTGCCTCGTCCTTTGTAAAAATCCACGTGAAACAATTTGCAGTCATATTGCCGGCAGATTGATGCGAACTAAGAACGTCGGGGTTAATAGGCCGAGTCACTATCCCCTAAGCCACAGACGCCATCATATTTTGCTGTCTTTAATTTCTCGAACATGTGTGGAGCAGTATTTCTCCGACAAGCACTTGATGTTGGACATCCAGGATTTTATTGTCTGTCCTTCTCTTCCCTTTCCAACCTCAATTGTCCCCTGCAAAATAATCTTTGAAAGTGAATTTTGCCTCATTATATATCGCAACCAGGCAAGATTACGTTGTTTCAACACGTGGTTCCTGTATGCCTTCGAGCATTTTATTTTGTATTTTACATATGCATTTATTTTATGTTCTGAGAAATAAATTGGCAACATGTTCTGTTCAAAAGTCTGATTCCTCTTTTTCATGCCTGCAATGAGATTCCATCTCTCATATCCGTACAATAGAATCAGTGGCGGCTCGTCATTAAGGATCAGTGGGGGCGGAACCCTCCAAAAATAAGGTGTAATGTGTATTTATTATTTTATACATTAAAATATATCCTAACCGAAACCATGATTTTTCCGAAAATATTTGTCTGGCCCCACCAACAAAAATGATCACGAGCTGCCACTGAATAGAATAGATAATACTAATGAACTGTATATGGGAGTTTCTGTTTGTATTGTTCTCTTTTCTTCAATCCTGTTTTGTCTCACAGCGTCAGGTCAAGAAGATATTTCTAAAACGGGTCCACATGTGCGCTTCGTAGATACTGTCTTTCGTCGCCTCTGTTATCTCTGAGGTCCATCTTCTGCGTGACCTGCCTTTTGCTTTGTGCCCATTGCATCGGAGCAGCATTAGAGCAGCGGAGTTGGTAATCTGCTTATGTGGTCGAAACATTTAATTTGTTGTTTCTTGATGAAGTTTAGTACTGACGTTGTACCCACATTTTTCCTGATGTCTTCATTTCTCAACCGGTCTCTTCTTGTTACAACCAGCATTCTGCGTAGACACTTCATCTCTGTCGTGACTAGTTTTCTTCTATCATTTGTTGTCAGCGTCCAGGTTTGGCACTGGTAGCATAATGTAGGGAGAAATATTGTGTTGAACATTGTCTTTTTGTGTTCATGATGACATGTTCATGGAGTTTCTGTTTTGATGCTGAATTTGCTTTTCCAAATTACATTTAACAGAAACATGGCAGTTATATATAACAATATAGCAATAAAGCATTATCTATATATGATATAACATATATCAATATAGCAATATATAAAGATATGACAATATAGCAATATATAAACCTTATAGTAATATATAAAATATATAGCAATATATAAACATATAGTGATATAGCAATATATAAACATATAGTGATATAGCAATATATAAACATATAGTGATATAGCAATATATAAACATATAGTGATATAGCAATATATAAACATATAGCAATATAGCAATATCATCATCAGGTTTCATGCCTGCTGGCGTAGGCGATTATGAATCTCCACAGATCTCTGTCGTTGGTGTTTGCTATCAACTCAGATGTTGACGGTCTACCGTGAAGTCAGGCTATCCAAAATTTTCTCTCTCTGTCTTTCCCTGTCTCGTCTACCCTCTATTTTACTGGTTGTCACAATGTGTTCTAAACCTCCCTTCCTCATCACATGCCCGTAAAATGATAACTGCCTCTTTCTTATATTGATGATAAGCTTTCTCTGTGTCTTGATCTCATTCAGCACCTCAACATTAGTCATTTTAGCAGTCCATGGGAGTCTCATCATTCTTCTATAAAACCACATTTCTGTGGCCCTCAGAGATTTTTCGATCTGTGTGTTCATTCAATATAGCAATATATATAAGCATATAGCAATATGTAAGCATATAGCAATATATAAACCATATAGCAATATAGCAATATATAAACCATATAGCAATATATAAGCATATAGCAATCTTGCGGAAGTCATTTCTTATACGAGAATCAGACAGTAATTCCATAACTAATTAACCGTTTAGGGATGTATTGTCGGATTCTACATGTCTACCGTGTAGTAAGTCAATTTTTTTCCTTCTGTTGTTAATAAATTTCTTGATAAAGACCTTTATGTCGAAACGCTGCTGCGTGTTTCTATTATTTATGTACTTTGAAAAACTACAGTACTTTGTTTTTTACGTGTTTCTCCATTGTTACTTCTGACAAAGATGCAGTTTATAAATATCTTTTTTTTTTTGGTTGGGTTCTACCGGATGTGACACAACGAGTGGACCCAGTACGATTAAATGTGTAAACTCCGAGCGTTATCAATCTTTCGAATGAAAGCTGCTCAGAGTTTGTTTAAGTGGGTTTTACTTTGATATTTTTCTTTTTTTAAAGCTTCCACCATTTTGCTCCGATGAAGTGGGCACTGCACTTTGATCTTAACCAAAGGTCCGAAAAGAATAACCACCTTACCTGTAGACGTAGTTGCCAAGTGTGATCGGTATGCAGATGCAGGTGACCATAAAGTCTCCTACAGTCAGGTTGAGGAAGAACACGTTGGTCAGAGTACGCATATGTCGATGACGTAATACAACCAAAATTACGAACAGGTTACCTGTAAATAGAAATAATAAAACAATTATTTATGTAAGTAAAGTAAAGGAACTCTTTCATACCTCGTGGTATATAGGTCAATACAGTGTTAGGCTTGTATTTTTCATTGACCGTCGGCATGCAATGGGTGATGTGGTCAGCATCACGCCGGCCGCCTTTACTTTCCCAGATCATGTCTGGTACCCAGTTGAGGCTGGGTCGACCTGAGAGCCATCGTGGTCGGGAAAAATTCCACGCGCATTGCGGAGCTGAACCCAGACCACCAGCCTTGCGAAGCGAGTTCACTAACAACTACGCTTACCGGCTCTCCAATTATTTATGTATCGAGTCCATATTTTTTAATGACATCTAAAAGGGTTGCAGTTAAGTACATGGCGTCAACTTTCCATTGATCTATCTCTGTAGACGATTTCTCTGCACTTGTATGAGCCAACCTTTCGTTCTTTCAAGCTGATAAACTGGCTCGAGGTATTTTTTAACCTTACACTAAACCAGAACACTAGCTAATTTAGTATACCTTGCAATGTAAATGCGTCTGGTGGTAAAAAGAAAATACGGAGTGAAAGAGTTAAAGGTAGCCATTGTGTTACTTTGGTTTATTCGACGACAGGGTGTTTGGAGCAATTGCTTGAATACAAATGTTGCGCTACGTGTCTGAAGTACAATTAGTTTATTCAATAAAAGGATGTTATGACAATTGCTTCAATATAATTTTGTGCTATTTTTTTTTTAAAAACCAACAATTCGTCACGAAAATTTGCTTATTCTGTGTTAACCTAACTAACGCTTAGCTGATAAGACGTATATATACGTTTTTCCCATTCACTTCTAAAGACGAATTAACACGTCTGTTATTATATCTCCTCTGTGGGCTAAAGACGTGTTAACACGTTATGCATTGCTACTGTCACTGCTATAGGCGTACATTCACGTTTGTGACCTAGAAACAAAGAGTAGCTATTTTTAGCTCAGTCTTCGGAAAGTATGCAGCATCGAAATGGACAAGAGGATGGTACAGCAGGCACTTCTCTGGTTTGAATGTTGTTTGAATCTACAGTTATGAATGCATTCTGGGAGATTCATTGAGTATGATCTGGAAAGTGAAGGCTGATTTGGAACGTAAACAAGGAACTCAATCACCACACGGATCAACAATTCGGATAAGTACATTCATCTTCGTTCTTGGATACATTGATGTCGATTGCAATGAGAGAGCGTACAGGTTGGCTGGCTCTGCTACCCTATCGGGGTGTCAGTCAGTAAATAGAACGGCCATTCTGAGCCCCAGTGGCGGCTCGTGATTAGTTTTTATTGGTAGGGCCAGACACAAATTTTCGGGAAAATCATGGTTTTGGGTTAGGTTATATTTTAATTTATTAAATAATAAATACACGATACACATTATTTTTGGTGGGGCCCGGCCTCTCTGACCCTTAATGACGAGCCGCCACTGCTGAGTCCCTTCATAAAGTGTGGCTGCAAAGAGGACTTTCTTCTGAACCTATGCAGCTAGATTGCATTGATCTTAGATTGAAGAGGTCAGAAAAGAACAGAATAACAAACATATGAGTAAGCTCATCAATCAACATCGAACTGGTACGGTTAGTCGCTGGACGCCGTTTGGAAGAGATTGCGGAGATAATGAGAGTTCAGAGCACATATCGGTATGTCTGAAGTACAATGAAGAAATTCCAAACCGAAAATGAAACCTAAACATGTTATTATTTTTGGTAAATGAGAGAATGGGCAGGCTTGTATCAACTCTAACCTCCAGAGGCTTACGTGGATATACTGTCCTGGCATGCGGGTGTTTACGGTAATGAGAGAATGGGCAGGCTTGCATCAACAGCATCGATTGTTGGGGAGTTGAAGATGGATAAGGGGATGTTCTTCGGTCTCTTCGCGACTGCCTGTTAGATGAGAACACTAAAATAGATGATGAATCGATCAAGCAATTTAGGCAGTTTAGAGTTGCCCGTTGTACAAGTAGAACTGGATGCCTGAGGGGCAGAGTAAGAAGTGTGTTTAATCAGCGAGCAACGGAAACCATCAGTATGCATATTCTTCTATATCTGTTGGGGGAGACTGAGCACCTATGTGTCTGCTCGGAATGCAATGACGTCAGCTTAGTAACCAATAACCAATACCAACTGGAAGTTATCCTAACATAGGCCAACGAGAGTTGGAAAATAACTAAAGATATAATTTTAGATTTTAAAATATATTTGTTTCAATTTCCTTAATCTATGTGCAAGCGATTTATTTTATACATTTGTTTGTCTTTTCCTCATTTTGCCTGAATTATCAGATGTCACCTCGAATATGTTGATTGATTGATTAATTGATTGATTTAACAATCATCATTGCACTTCTATAAATAACCATGCGTACTTTGATCCTATTCTTGCACAGGAAGATCTCAATGACAATGTCCTTTAATTAAATTGATGTAAGTTTTAAAATGGGGAAAATTGAAGAAGAAATTATATTTGAAATTTGACAAAACAAATTTAGCAAAAGCAACGAATTTGCAGCATAATCTTTTCGATTTTTTAACTGGCAAGAAATTTTTACAGGCTCAACTTAAATTAAACACGGGTCCTAATTTTTATCGCCAGTCTTCGATAGGACTAGAAACTCGATCTCACCTACACTGAGATCAGTGTTCTCTCGGAAAATATCCCGATAATCCCACTCGGAGACCGAACCGAGTACCATTGGTGCAAGAGACCAACATGCTACTCTACCTCTACACCACTTTGTCAATCACGCATAGAATATATAGATTACTCAGACATCTTACGTCTTGAAGAATCTTCCAGTGAAGCTCTTACAGTGAAACTCTTACAGTGAAACTCTTACAGTGAAACTCTTACAGTGAAACTCTTACAGTGAAACTCTTACAGTGAAACTCTTACAGTGAAACTCTTACAGTGAAACTCTTACAGTGAAACTCTTACAGTGAAACTCTTACAGTGAAGCTCTTACAGTGAAACTCTTACAGTGAAACTCTTACAGTGAAACTCTTACAGTGAAAATCTTACAGTGAAACTCTTACAGTGAAGCTCTTACAGTGAAGCTCTTACAGTGAAGCTCTTACAGTGAAGCTCTTACAGTGAAACTCTTACAGTGAAACTCTTACACTTATCTTGCTATCTCTCCAGGAGACTCTGTATGACTGATTGATTGATTGATTGAGAGACCATCATCATCGCACTTCGTGATTACATATGTATTCCCATCTCTTTCTTACACAGGAAGATCTAAGCAGCAGTGCACGAACTCCTTAGCACCGGCTAGGTCCCGATGTAATTTAAAAGATGGTGAAGATATTTATAGGATATATTATTTTAAAACTTTTCTAATGAATTTTGCCAGGACAGTGGTTTTTCTGCCTTCTCTTCTCGATTTTGAACTGCCGTTCTTTTACGTGCTCAAATTGAACACATGACCTACGTTTTATCGTCCGTCTCCGATAGAACTAGGAACTCGATCTCATCTACACTGAGATCAAGGATCTCTGGAAAAATATATCGATGGCTCCACGAGGAAGCGAACCGAGTACTTTTGAGAGAGACTGTATGATTAGTAGCATACCGCGCTGTCATACCATCTTGACAGTTTTACTCTCGTTCATTGTTGATGTAATCGAAATTCACAATTTAGTGACCACGATATTTTTTTTACTCTTACCCCATTTGGGACACGCTTATGTTATGTCATATTCACGGCTTATATTTTCTGATGTTAGACTAGTCTGGCAGGAGCGGCGCTCTATGGAGATTACTATAACTTCGTCTTCTTCATTTTTTATTTCCAACAGTGAGTCTGTGTTACGAGGTCAATAGCTTTGATGCTACTGTCTATGTCATCACTTTAACTATGCAGTTTTTTAAATCAAAATATAGTGATGGAGGTAAATTTTTGTCTATTAAAACCGCACAGTGCATACAGGTCTGGAGTATGTGGTCTGCGGCTTCTGTTGCAGTGCTATATGGGCAATACTACAATGACATGTCCTTAGCCTGTAGATGATGCATTGTCGCTCTCTTGATAAGCGTCGAGCTAGGTCTTGATGGGAGTGACGTTTGTGAAATTCTTTCTACGAATTTCAAAGCAAAATGTTTTTTAATGTTAGTATAGTGTGGCGAAAAATAATGAACATAAAATGGAACGAATTCAGAAGAAGTGATGAAATCAGAGAAATGTCTGATCAACCACTAGTAACAACTGTTATAAGAAGGAGAAGATAGAGATATGTTAGACACACCTTGAGAAGAAATGATCAAAGAATATCAAAGTTGGCATTGAAGTGGGAGGCGAGGGGTTCAAGAAAGAGAGGACGATCTACGGAGACCATGAAGCGAACTTTGCGGAGAGAGACAAGAAATATCGGTCTCAGTTCCATGGAGGAGATTGAGAGAGTTGCCCAGGATAGAGCGGTATGGAGAAATTACTTGCAGACCCTATGTAACGTATAACAGTACGAGCGTAATTACTATTTATTATTATAATGTGATATGGATGACACAATTTAGAGATTACTATAATGATATATGAAGCTTATTATTTTCATTATTAAACATCAAACATTATCTGCATCATCAACATCCTTATTATCATCATACACCACATTACATCATCACACATAAGTATCATCATCATACATCATCATTATACATCGCCGTCATCATCCTCAATTTGCTATCCCTTTTTAAAAATAAATTAGAATCCATCAGCATTTATCTCACTTTCAGTATCCTTGTTTGGCTGAAATCGGATGCATGTCTCCAAAACGTGTAGAAGTCTACTCGTTTAGGGGCCTACCAAACCAATGTGCAACGTATACACGTTCTTTGCAAAGATCAAACATATCACAAAGAGTGATTAAAATTGGTCGTAAAGAACGAACGCAAAGAAGAAGAAGAGTATCCTTGTGTAAAGCAATCATGAATAAAATAAGCAAAGCGAGCTGAGATCAAAATTAAACGGGGCCACATTGTTCAATTGTTTGAGAACCGTCAATCGTTGAATTATACATCAGACCAAATATGGAGACACAGATTAATATAACGAAAATTGAGAGCTGGACATTAAAGACCTAATGCATAAGTTAGTGTCTCTGTTCTCCAGGGGCGGATAGGGTAAAGGGATTTAGTCAAAGTAGTACTGTGTCGGGTCGACTTGCACAATGAGAATTGATTCATTCAGTCAGGCTTGTCTGTACGATGACGTGGCAGGGATAAATGTGATAATTAACTGTATGAATGGGGGGTTTTTTTTAAAAGGAAAGGAAACAGAAAATTGGGAAAATGTAAAATATTGCTAGGATATTTGACTTCAGTCAGATGACAGTATCAGGTGGCATTATCAGATGACCATAGCAGGTGTCATTATCAGATGACAGAATCAGGTGTCATTATCAGATGACAATATCAGGTGTCATTATTAGATGACCATATCAGGTGTCATTATCAGATGACCATATTAGGTGTCATTATCAGATGACCATATCAGGTGTCATTATCAGATGATCATATCAGGTGTCCTTATCAGATGACCATATCAGGTGTCATTATCAGATGACCATATCAGGTGTCATTATCAGATGACCATATCAGGTGTCATTATCAGATGACCATATCAGGTGGCATTATCAGATGACCATATCAGGTGTCATTATCAGATTACCATATCAGGTGTCATTATCAGATGACCATATCAGGTGTCATTATCAGATGACCATAGCAGGTGTCATTATCAGATGACCATATCAGGTGTCATTATCAGATGACCATATCAGGTGTCATTATCAGATGACCATATCAGGTGTCATTATCAGATGACCATATCAGGTGTCATTATCAGATGACCATATCAGGTGTCATTATCAGATGACCATATCAGGTGTCATTATCAGATGACCATATCAGGTGGCATTATCAGATGACCATATCAGGTGTCATTATCAGATTACCATATCAGGTGTCATTATCAGATGACCATATCAGGTGTCATTATCAGATGACCATATCAGGTGTCATTATCAGATGACCATATCAGGTGTCATTATCAGATGACCATATCAGGTGGCATTATCAGATGACCATATCAGGTGTCATTATCAGATGACCATATCAGGTGTCATTATCAGATGACCATATCAGGTGTCATTATCAGATGACCATATCAGGTGTCATTATCAGATGACCATATCAGATGTCATTATCAGATGACCATATCAGATAACAAGGGGAGGGTCTCTGTGGCTAAGTGATTAAACTTTTCTCTTTCGTTGCGAAGGTCATGGGTTCGAATCCGACCGCGCCGTTTTGTTCACAAGTGCGTTTTTGTTCACAAGTGCGTTTTTGTTCCAAAGACCACTAGGATTTTGGGCAAAGCTACGGAGATCGTGCATTGTGCAATACTTTCGGCAGGTGGCGTGCCATTTATGCGTAGAGGGACTGAGCCATATATCCCGCGCAATGAAGTCAATCCTTCAGCTTTGTTTTAGATCATATGTCAATATGAGATGAGAATATGAGATGAGAATATGAGATGAGAATATGAGATGACAATATGAGATGAGAATATGAGATGAGAATATGAGATGAGAATATGAGATAAGAATATGAGATGAGAATATGAGATGAGAATATAAGATGTCAATATGAGATGACAATATGAGATGACATTATGAGATTACAATATGAGATGAGAATATGAGATGTCAATATGAGATTACAATATGAGATGAGCATATGAGATGAGAATATGAGATGAGAATATGAGATGAGAATATGAGATGTCAATATGAGATGAGAATATGGGATGAGAATATGAGATGAGAATATGAGATGAGAATATGAGATGAGAATATGAGATGAGAATATGCGATGAGAATATGAGATGAGATGAGAATATGAGATGTCAATATGAGATGAGAATGTGGGATGAGAATATGAGATGAGAATATGAGATGAGAAAATGAGATGTCAATATCAGGTTGAGACTGATGTTAATAGATGGTATTATCAGACTATAAAAGCTCGTTAGTATAATAGACATCAAATGAGATATTCGAAGCTAGTACAGAGTCCATCAATCGTCTCACAAGGCTAACATTATCTCACTGTCCGAGGTTAGTATTAGACAATGACATCAGACGGTGATTATGATAGTGTTAGGTTACTGATAAATGGCTAAATCAAATAATATTTTTGGTTGGTGGTGAAGACGCTGCAAAGGATAGGAGACACTTTGCGAAAACCTGAGGTGAATATAACAAGAAGGGTCCTTTCCTGGAACCCGCAGGGACATCGAAAGAAGAGGAGGCCGAGAAATACGCGGAGACGAGATTTGGAGGCAGAGATCAACAATATAAAGAAGAGCTGGAAAGAGCTGCAGGAGATAGCTAGAGATATGAAGACTTGGCATGAGCTGGTTGAGGGCCTATGCCCCAATCTAAGTTAAAAAGGCAGAGAGAGAGAGAAATGTCTATATCAGAAAGGGGCTTATGTTGGTGATAAATATTGCGGGCTTCTGTGTCTTAGCGGTAGTTAGCTCGGTGACAACCCAAGCGTACCAGGTTGAAACTCTGCGG
This sequence comes from Arion vulgaris, assembly GCA_020796225.1. Classification (NCBI taxonomy): domain Eukaryota; kingdom Metazoa; phylum Mollusca; class Gastropoda; order Stylommatophora; family Arionidae; genus Arion; species Arion vulgaris. The sequence goes on from CM036768.1 coordinate 10,736,203, forward strand.
TGGGAAATTTGGAAACAAATTTGTTCCCGTGGATTTTACGAACTGTATTAATAGACCTCACCGTTCAGAAAACAGTGGTAGACTACTGAACGTATAAGTGGTGTCTAGAAAATCAATGACTCGTTTACTGTGGTTAATTGTGACGATATGTAAATTATATGCCATAATTTTCATGTTCATTTCATTTTCACAGAGTCCATGAATTGTCTCGCAAGACTAATATTAAATTCACCATCTTAAGACAATATCAGGGAATTATATCAGAAGGAGATTACTATATGGTGGTTTTCTGGTTACTGGTTGCTAAATTGACGACATTGAACGCCGGGCAAACCCATAGCTGCTCAGTTTCTCCCAACAGATGTCAAAGGGTATGCATACTGATGGTTTCTGTGACTCGCTGGTTAAACACACACTTCACTCTGTCCCCTCATGTGTCCAATCCTACTTGTACAACGGGTAACTCTAAACTGCTGAAATCGGTGGATCGATTAAACATCTATTTTAGTGTCTTCATTCAACTGGCAGTCACGAGGAGACCGATGAACATCCCCCTTATCCATCTTCAGCTCACCCACAATCAATGCTGTTGTTGCAAGCCTGTTCACTCTCTAACTGAGGCAAACACCCGCATGCCCAGGACAGTATATCCACGTAAGACTGGAGGTTAGGATCTTCTATAGACGACATCCACTAATACCGAAACCTGCGCTTTTTGGATCATGTTAAACATTCACTGAGAGTCGAATTTCATTGACATATTGTTTTAAATGGCTACTTATGGTTGTGAATCATGGACCATTACACAAAAAACAAGAAAGAAAATCCAATACTTTGAAACGAAATGCTACAGAAAGATCCTACGAATACCATGGACAGAAAAAGAAAAAACACTGATGTCCTGAAAGAACTAAATGTTAAAGAGAATTGGCTGATAAACAACATTCTATACAAAAAATTAGATACTTTGGTCATATTAAGCCTCACGATGGCGTGGACAGAACAATATTAGAGGGCAGGGTCCCAGGACGCAGAGGCAGACCAAGAAGAAGATGGCTACAAGATATTAAAGAAACCATGAATATGACCATCAACGAAGTGGGTGAACTGGCTAGAGACAGAGTGAATTTCAGATGCTCTGCAAAGAGAGCAACGTCCTATAAAGGATATGCACCTTGATGATGATGATTGTTATATTAGTTATATTAGACGGTGGAACCTACTCTGGGACAAACTGAGCCCAGAAACTACATCTTTCGTTCCTGCTGTTTCTAAAGAGTAAATAATGAGAAAATATGACCTTACCGAGACAGCATCAATTCTTATACTAATTACCTCTAAATGTTTAAAGCTGAAGGATTGACTTCATTGCACCGGGTTTTACCCCATATGGCTCGGGCCCTCTCCGCAGAAATGGCACGCCGCCTGCCGAGAGTATTGTACAAAACACGAACTACGTAGCTCTAGCAATATTCCTAGGAGTATCTGGAAAATCTGCACTAGTGCACAGAACGGCGCGGTCCGGATTCGCAAGGCAAAGTGCTTAACCACTTAGCCACAGAGACTCCCAAACCTCTAAAGATTACATTAAGTAAATCATACAGCTCATTAAATCTACTAGCGTTATAGTTTGGAAACGGGTATAAGAACCATGAAGTACAATAAACATTTTATACGCTTTGCTAGTTTGTTGGAGGGATCAGCAGCACTACACATTTTGAAAACCCCTGGTTGATAAATGGACACAGACAGTAATACTATACGAGCTGATAAATTATTACCGCGGAGACCAAACTAAAAAAAACCAGAAAACCAAATTAATTAAACAGTAGATTGGATAGAGAATAAGATAAAGGTGTTGTTGGTAGAATGGTAGAAAAGTAAATGAGATAGAAGACACCAGATAGATGCGATTAAAGTTGAAATCCAGACATTACGGATATATATGTAGTATTCGTATCGGTTTTTTTTTGTATACTTTTGTGAAGCGTCTAAACGAATGGATTAGAGAGGGGCTCTTATGCGGAGACCCCGTTTCAATCCCTGGTAAGGCCAATGATTTTTTTACTGTAGGGCATAAAGAAAAAACCTAATATGAAGAGTTTTGCGGCGATTTTACTAGCAATACAGCTTAAATTCCACAGGCACATGTTCAAACCCCTTCCCCCGTCCTATCTTTCTTTCTTCTTTCTTTTGTCGTCACACTTCTACCGGGTTATTGCCCAGTGTCGTCACACTTCTACCGGGTTATTGCCCAGTGTCGTCACACTTCTACCGGGTTGTTGCCCAGTGTCGTCATACTGCTACCGGGTTATTGCCTAGTGTCATGGTTTTCTCTTTTTGTCTTGCGCTTTTCTGGTGGCTTGGGTAATTGTTATTTTTTATCTTTGACAGGATTCTGCTATGTCATATAACCACCTTTTTCGTGGTCGTCCTCTCTTCTTCTTTCTTGGGGGTCTCTGTGGCTAAGTGGTTAAGACCTTTGTCTTGTGAGTCGAAGGTCGTGGGTTCGAGTCCTGACCGCGCCATTCTGTTCACGAGTGCAGTTTTTCCAGAGACCCCTAGGATTGTTGCTGGAGCTACGGAGTTCGTGCTTTGTACAATACTCGCGACAGGTGGTGTGCCAGTTCTGCGGTGAGGGACCGAGCACTATGGGGTAAAATCCGGTGCAATGAAGTCAATCCTTCGGCTTTAAAACCCTTTAAACCCTCTTCTTCTTTCCTGATTTTATGTTGTAGAAGACTGTATTCCATACCGCCCTAAGAAGAGATATTACAGACAGTAAGGATAGGTAGCTGTCAGTGGTATGTGGAACTTCAGGTTTATCAATTTAGATTAACGCAACACTGTTTTTACTGTAGTATATGTCGGGAAATGCAGTTGTGGCATGGTTGGAATACAGTCCCTAGCAGTCATATTGCTGTTCGGAAAGACTCTCTCAATGCGTTGAGAAAGTTATTACGGTTCCTTGAAACTCCCTCTGACATGGATGTTGGCATTGTGCCGGCAAATCTGCTTCCTCTGAGATTGATGTTGGCACCACGCTAGCCAATCTGCTTCCTCTGACATTGATGTTGGCATTGTGCCGGCCAATCTGCTCCCTCTGACATTAATGTTGGCACCGCGTCAGCCAATCTGCTCCCTCTGACATTGATGTTGGCACCGCGCCAGCAAATCTGCTCCCTCTGACATTGATGCTGGCACCAACAAATAAGATCATCCACTACCTCTTGTGGGGAAAAATCGTGGCATATCCTTTACATGACCTCTTTCATCAACAAAGTTTTCTTGTGCCTTTAGTAGTTAATTGCATATTCTTTACAGGACTTTACGAATCAACCCGCAGCTTTTAAACGCTGTTTATGATTTTTCTAGACATTATTACGTTCAGTAGTTCGCCATTGCTTTCTGAACGGGTGGTGTCATCGTCCTTTTGTAAAATTCACGCGAAACAATTTGCAACCAAACTATCCCCAGCGTGATTCGAACTCAGAACGTCGGGGTTAATAGACCGAGTCACTATCACCTAAGCCACAGACGCCACTTTGTTTTTTTACTGAGTGCAAATTGGAATTTTCCCTTCTGCTTGATCTTGTGATACGTTTTTATGATAATTTGAAATGTTATTTATTTGCGATTATATTCTTTTATTTGATTTTCCTTCTTCTTGACGTGTCTCACTTTTATCAGGATTTCTCGAAGTTTCTGAGGAGAAGCCATTGTCGTACGTTCCGAAGGTCGAGATTTCGAATCCGGAACGCGTCGTTCTGTTTACGAGCGTATTTTCTCACAGAAACCTAGGATTGTTGCAGGAACTACGGAGCTCATGCTTTATGGAATACTTAGGGGGCGTACCATTTCTGCGGAAAGGGCCGAAACATAAAAGGGTAAAAATCCGGTGCAATTTAGTCAATCCTTCGGCTTTAGAGCCGTTATAATTCAAATAACTCTTGTTTCATGACCTGGGTCATGCATGAAATATTCAACAATTGACAAGAGATTGTCATTTCCAGTGCAAGATTTCCTCACCGTCATTAAAACAAAATAAAACAAACAACAAAATTTAAGACCTGTCACAAAACATAAAAGTTCAGAAACATATATTTTAAAAATATCTCGATTATGGCGTGTTCAAATTACTTCAATCTCAAACTAAATCACAACATATCCTTTAAAAATGTCTCCATTATGACATGTTCAAATTACTTTGATCTCGCACTAAATCACCCTGGCTTCAACTAAGTCGGGTTTAAATCTGCTTGTTCTTATAACTTAACACCTGATGTTTACTAATGACAACGTCAATACTCTTGGACAAAACAGGAAACAATTTTTGTGAAAAATAAATTGGAAACCTTGTTGAGAAATTAGAGAATGTAAAGAAAAAAGTTTAGATTTAAATAATACATTTTTAAACACCAAAATGACATGTGGGTTTGACCAGAGCCAACTATAAACTACTGGGCCGGACACCAGGTTTTCTCTCTTCCGTAAAGTGGTCTGACATTTTGTGTGTGTCGTTAAACGATAGAACGTCAGCGTGTCTTGTTATTTTACACGATTTTGAGTACTTGGATATTTATATACAACAAATATTTGGATTACTGATATTGCAGAGTGTTAAATTAAATTTGTGCATATTGTTTTCATCTTAAAATGGGCAAAAAGTGCTGTGTTCCTGGATGTAAATCGAACTACGACTCGACTAAAGAATATGTGAGTGTTTTTAAATTCCCATCAAATTCTGATAGGAGAGACAGATGGAAGAAATGCATTCCACGAAAAGACTGGTCACCAGCTAAATCAAGCGTTGTGTGTCGTAAACATTTTCATCCATGTGACATTATATTGTCTGATACATTTATAGATAAATGTGGAATTAAACATGAACTTCCCTCGGAAGCATCCATCCTGGTTTAAAAAAACTGCTTATCCATCTCTTTTCCTGAATTGCCATCTTATTTATCGAGTCAACAACCACAATCTCGTAAAGATCCAGAAATAAGAGTAGCAGAAATCGTCAGCAAACATGACAATAGAACAGCTGAGTGGTTGTCTGCAGATATTATACAAGATTTTCCAACTTTACAGTGTGAGATAACAATAAAGTTAAAAGACTTGTTAGATAAAAACTGGAGAATGCATACAGTCACAGAGGATATATTTACTTGTCTTGTTTTGTATACTATGAATGTGAAAGCAAACAGTGCACCATCCATTTCTGTAAGTGTAAATGTTTTACCAGACATGAGTGTACAAGTTTATGTAGAAAATAAACAAGTGTCTGGTAAATATCTTGATTGGATTTTAATTAACAGTAAACTTGAGAGGTGGTCACAGCTGGAAAATTTACTGATCCACTACAAAGATACTGATCCTGCTACTTCTCCAAACATAAAGAGTATTAGTGATTTATTAAAAGAAGCATATAGTAATTTAGAAATTGTTAGAGAATTAATATTATCATCAGAAGATACTAATACACACATACATGAAAAACAACTAACATTTATCTTAGATCAGGTACAACTTGTCAATAAGGACAAATACAGAAGACGCTACAGTAGTTGTACATTATGCTTTTCCTATATGGTTTTCTTGAAATCTCCTGCATGCTATAGATTTATCAGAAAATCTCTCTTATTATGTCTCCCACATCCATCTACATTAAAAAATTTAACTTCTCCTTATTCATTGTCTAATGATGATGGCAACATTTCTACATACATGAAATTTAAAGAGTGCAGACTTTCTGAGTTGGAAAAGATTGTGGCAGTACAAATGGATGAAATTCATATCAAATCAGCTGTAACATACTCAGGTGGTAGGTTACTTGGTAGGGCTGAAAACTCTATGCAATCAGCAACAACAGTACAGGCTTTTCTCATTTCCTCAGTGTTTGGAAGTTATCGAGAAGTTGTTGAGCTGTCGCCTATGTACAGGATGACATCAGAGGATCTTGGCACAAAATTGCTTCAGATCATCAACAGTGTACAAAAGTGCGGTTTCACAGTTCTGGCAGTACTTGCAGACAACAACTCAGTTAACCGTAAAGTTTATAATAACCTTCTAAAAACAACAGTACATATATAGAAAATCCTGGAATTGCTGGTAAAAAATATTTTTATTGTATGACTCAGTGCATCTGTTGAAATGTCTGTGGAGAAATTGGCTGAATCAGAAAGATGCAGAGCAGACATTATCATATCCCGCCACAACCGAGTTACTTCTGAATAAAACATCAATCTCAAATTGTACTAATTCTAGCCAAGTAGCAAGTGCTTCTTTTTCACATTTGAAAAACTGTATCAAAATGAGCGTCTGAGTATTGTGAAGTTGGCACCAACTTTAACTAGTAAAGCCCTTTGCCCCTCAAGTATAGAGAGGCAGAAAGTTTCACTAGCTCTTGCAATTTTCAGTGAGTACAATATTGCAGCTTTGAGGTTCCTAGGAAGTCAAGAAACAGCAGATTTCGTTGAGGTCATTTGGAGATGGTGGCACATTATGAATGTTAAGAGTAAATTCACAGGAAGGAATAGCCGTAATAATTTTGCTCCTATTGTGTCTCACATCATCTGTCTATGGTAATTTTTCAATTCGTAACTTTGCTGAAGCTATGGGTCATGAGGGTGATGAATGTGATAGTGTTTTGAAGATGGTATCCAGTCTGATATAGACAAAGTGTTTTTCCACATTGATCCTAATGATTGTGAGTTGCTTTGTGTAGAAGGTACAGAGGAATCATTAGTATATATTGCTGGATATGTCTCCAGTAAGATCAGTAGGAAAACTCAGTGCATTTCATGTAAGGCCTTGCTACAAATGGAGAAAACAATGACAGTTGATGTTCAGCCAGAGATTGCAACTGACTACATTCAATTACTGGATAGAGGAGGGCTTAAATACCCATCTAAACTGATTAAACTGTTGACATTTGTGTCATATGCTGCTATGCAGAGGCTCATATCACCAGAATTAGAAGCAAAATTTTTGGCTTGTAAACAGCATAAGAAGCTCCTTATCCATATTGTTACATGTAGTATTGTGAAACATTGTGCTGATGAATTTAGTGGTATGTGTGCTAATGGATGTCCAAAGGCAAGCATTATTTCAAAAACATTATCCCCACTGTCTAATGTATTCTTAAACAATTACAGAAAAATGCATAATGATAAAACAGTCAGTTCTTCTAACAAGAGAAAATTGGCCAAATTTTCACATTAAGTTTCATCAATTAACACTTTGCAACAACCTTCAGTTTACACATCAAATATCTCAAGGCAAACGATAAGAAACAATATGTATAAGCTAATTTGTAATGTTTGCATGACGGGCGTTTTTGTTTTCAGTTCATCTGATATAATTTGCTGTATGTGCTTCAAATGTCCATAAAATGTATAAACTTGGAAGAGTACTTCAAACTTCACTAACAAGTAATTGTTTATAATCAATTGTTTACAATATTTATCATTACATATCAATGATCTAAGTAAGATGGACATTTATAAAAGAACAACAAAGTGTGCTACAGTTAAAGCAACTTCTGTGTCTGTTAGAAATGTATATTGTACCTTATTATACAACTATGTATTACATTATAATGCAACTATTGTTCTGCAATACTTTGTTAATCATTTTCAGATTCTACATTGAATTTTGTTAAAGCTGCGTTAAATATGAATAAAACCAAATATGAATAAAACCATGATCATTTGATTAAAATAAAATTCATTTTATGACCATATCTCAAGTTTATTATTATCTATAATCCATTTACGATGTTTGTCATTAAATGTATGTCTGTACAGTAATGGATTTCGTAAAGAGATCTTAAAAATATAGTCAGCCCCCTTTTCTTATCTAGGTCAGGGAATTCCTGGCCAGTTGTACGGCCTGGGCTATAGCCTGGCTGTGGTTTGACACGGTCGTCATTCCTGACAAAAGCTTCAATATATATTTTTTTTTTCCGATCCAGAAGCACTTGAGCTTTTCAGCTCTTCGGCTCGGTGCCATGGACATCGTAACCCTTCGGCTCGGTGCCACGAACACCGTAAATCTGGGGAATCTGTGGCTTTTCTGCCATCCCGCGAAACGAACCCCTACACACAGAGGAATAGTCACCCGAAGTCCAACGCGCTACGAACACGCTGGGCAGACGGGCGGCTTCACTACATACATCTTTCAGTAGTTTCTTGTTCTGTTAATTTATTTGTTAATGTCTTGTTCTGTTAATCATATACTATTATGTATGATAATTTGTGGCGTAGAGGTTAAGGGCTCCTGCCTCTCGTTTCAGAGGTACTTAGTTCGCTCCTCGTGTAGCCTTCGGAATATTTTTCAAGAGATCCTGATCTTAGTGTAGGCAGAGCCAACTATAAACTACTGGGCCTTCGGACTCAGGTAAAATTGTGGAAAATCAGACCCCAACTACACCACGTGACCTCGCATTCCAGTATTGGTGTATATAGACGAATTCATTTTAAAATCAACACAAAATGCTAAATCGAAGTTATATTATGCAACAAGTTAAGTTTAACAATAAGGAATATCAATATTATGAATATTTTTCACTAATAAATAACCATAGACTCACAGAATTGAGTATAATTGCAAAAAGCGTGCAGTGTTCTATCAAATATCTGTAATTTTCAGATCCATTTTCTTATCTAGGTCAGGGAACACCCGGCCAGTTGTCTGGCCTGTACTAGAGCCTGCAGTGGTGTAGGTGAGATCGACTTCCGAGTTCTATCGGAGACGGACGATAAAACGAAGATCCTGTGTTCAAGTTGAGAATGTAAAAGAAACATTGGTAGTTCAGAATCGAGTGAAGTCAACTTTAGTCTGGCTTCTCCTCGGTGACCTGCCAGGTCTCTGTGATTCTGATAGTGACACACGTTTTTGCCGTCTTTGTCCACTGTATCATTGGAACACGCAAGCCTTCCCGCATCATCCTGCAAGTTAAGTCTCTAACTACCCGTCTGCCCAGCGTGTTCATAGCGCGTTGGACTACGGGTGACTATCCCTCTGTGTGTGCGGGTTCAATTCCGCGGGATGGCAGAAAAACCACAGATTCCCCAGATTTACGGTGTTTGTGACACCGAGCCGAAATGTTACGATGTCCATGGCACCGAGCCGAAGAGCTGAAAAGCTCAAGTGCTTCTGGATCGGAAAAAAGGATCTAACTGGAAGATCCTCTGTCTGGCCATCCATTCATTTCTCTGGTTATCCCTACGTGTTCTAAACCTATACTTTTCATTACATGCCAAACAAAATGATGATTGCCTATTTCTAATGTTGAGAATTAGTTTTCTCTACGTATTGACTTTTTTCACGCCCGTGTGATGTCGGGGCATGCAAGGAAAGCAAAGAATAGCACCACTGCAACCTACAAGGCATGTCGTAAGAGGCGACTTATGTAGGACCTAGAAAAGTCACCCCAATAAATAAAAAAACATCGGAGAAATCGGATGTGCTGTCCTACTTGTAGGTGCATAACTGACACAACGTAAATCTCTCTTAGGCTCAAATCACATACAAATCACACAGAGTGGTTAACTCGTGGTCGATATGGAGCCTTCAAAGAAGAATAAGATCTCTTTCAAGTCATCAGCATCAGTCATGTTAATACTCAAAAAAAATTTAACTATACTTCTGTAAAACCATATATATTAGACACTCTGAAATCTAGCTGCACATTTATTTATTGCCCATGTCTCCTAGCAACCATGTGTCACTATTGATTCCACGTAACACTGAAGAGCTATCTTTCAGACTTCAATAGACATAGATATGTTGCATGCAATATCCATTTTCTCGAACATTTTTTTTTTTTACTGACCTTTTTGTGTTTTTCGTATTTTGCAATTTTCGTGTTCAAAGCTCGTTATTTTTGACTGGCCTTTTCTGTTCTTCGTATTTTGCAATTTTCGTGTTCAAAGCTCGTTATTTTTGACTGGCCTTTTCTGTTCTTCGTATTTTGAAATTTTCTTGTTCAAAGTTCGTTCTTGTTGGTTTGTTTACGTTTGTTCCTGTCAACCAAACTAAATAATTTTTGTGATCTGTGTGGTTTGCGCCGAGAACGTAAGTTGTGCCCTCGTTAGGTCCCTAAGGCATGTAGGACAAGCCTATCAAAATTTCTGCCAAAGTTTATACGTATTATCCACCAGGACACAGATTTATACAAACTGGTAACTGTAAGGTTTACTTTTAAAACCCCAACATCATTCTAAAATACCACATCTGGAGTTATACTGTAGTCATGGTATCAGATCTGATTGCTCATATTGAGAAGGGTTTAAAGGGTTTAAAAGCCGAAGGATTGACTTCATTGCACCGGGTTTTACCCAATACGGCTCAGTCCCTCTCCGCAGAAATGGCACGCCACCTGCCGAGAGTATTGCACAAAGCACGAACTCCGTAGCTCCAGCAACAATCCTAGGGGTCTTTGGAAAAAACTGCACTCGTGAACAGAATGGCGCGGTCCGGACTCGAACCCACGACCTTCGACTCACAATGAGAAATCACGCTAAAACGCTTCACGCTTCGTCAAAACTAAATCACGCTAACTTACAAGTTTGTGAACCATTTTCATCTCCCAAGTTCTTTTTACTTCACCATTTTTATCTCAAAAGTTCGTTTTAATTCACAATTTTCGTCTCACGTCCTTGTTAAAACATTTTCATCTCACGAGTTCATGTTAAAACACCATTTTCATCTCCCAAGATCGTTTTAATTCACCATTTTCATGCCCCAAGTACGTTTTAATTCACCATTTTCATCTCACGTCCTTGTTAAAACATTTTCATCTCATGAGTTCATATTAAAACATCATTTCCGTCTCACATGTTTTATTAACTTTCAATGTCATGACACATATTCTAACATCCTACATTCTGCAAAATAACACTGTTACATAGCACATGATTTATTATTCTAGATTTCAACATAAATATCCCGCTTTGATGAAGTTATAAAGCAATAGTGGGTACAACATCAGTACTAATCTTCATCAAGAAGCAACAGATTAAATGTTTCGGTCACATAAGCAGATCAACAACAGATAGTGCGCTTCAAATGACAATGTTATTCATATACAGTGGCTACAAAACAAAACGTTTACAAAGGTGTTCCACATATATAACAAAGACAGTGAAAGACACAATGTACTAAGCGCACACGAAAGCCCGTTCAAGAAATCTCTTCTTATCCCTTTCGCTGCTACATACTGTCTGAAGGCTGAGCTAAAAATAACTACTCTTTGTTTCTAAGTCACAAACGTGAATGTACGCCTATAGTAGTGATAGTAGAAATGTATAACGAGTTAGCACGTCTTTAGCCCACAGAGGAGAGATAATAACAAACGTGTTAATGTATCTTTAGAAATGAATGGGGAAAACGTATATATACGTCTTTAGCAGCTAAAGGGTTAACCTAACGCTGTGAGACAAAGCAGGACCACAGAGAAGAAAGAAACATCTTCATATTCTTCTTCTTCGAACGTTCCATATCGATCACTTGTTAACCCACTCTTTGTGATTTGTAGATTATCCGAGCCCAAAGCGACTGTACGTTCTGCCACGTATGCGCCCACAAGACGACAAGCATATCCGATTTTGCGACGCTGTTATTACTAGGTAGCCTCCTAGACCTACCTCAGTCGTATCAGACAGGCTCTGTAGTCGCTTTGTTACTATTATTTGCTTGCAAGCCCAGCAACATACGAACGGATTAAAAAAAAAAAAAAGTATAGTTACAACAATGCTTAGCCATAAAACAACAACAGTATAGTTACAACAATGCTTAGCTATAAAACAACAACAGTATAGTTACAACAATGCTTAGCTATAAAACAACAACAGTGAAACAAAAACGAGCAACATAAATGTGTCTACTTTAATTAAAAAAATAAAGCATTTCCGTTTCCTGTCTGTGAACATTAACTTCTGGTTAGAAACATCTCTGGTCTCCATTTCTTCCGTTATTGACTGGGGGGCCCTGTCTCGGCGTTCCTCTATACTTACCAATTAATGGCCGACATACAATGTTACATACCATCAATTATTATATCCACCCCTCCCTTTATAATAAACTACATCTTTCAATTTCTTCCTGTGTGATTCCGTTAAACAGAGTATTACCATTAACCCACAGCAGACGGCGTGCCACTTCAACTTCAACTCCCAGTAATCAAATTTGAAAGAAATAATGTTCACTATACTTAAACTGCGGTGGCGTCTGTGGCTTAGGGGATTGGGACTCGGTCTATTAACCCCGACGCTTTGAGTGCAAATCACGCTGCGGACAGTTGGGTTGCAAATTTTTTCGCCTGGATTTTTACAAAAGGACGATGCCACCACCCGTTCAGAAAGCAATGGCAAACTACTAATGCCTAGAAAAATATCACAAATCAGAGTTAAAAACGCTGAGGTTGATTCGCAAAGTCCTATAATGGATATGCAATTAGTTTTATTTAAATACTAAACTGCACAATATGTATTTAATTTTAGGTTTAATCATTGTAAATAAACGTTTGGTCGAATGGATTAGAGCGCGGATCTTTTGTGGAAGACCTGTGTTCAGTTTACGGTAAGACCAAGGATATTTTCTGCTGTGGGCATAAATGAAAAATCCTAACATGAACAGCATCACGGCGACTGCACTAGCCCTGCAGCCATTAAATTTCTCAGGCGCTAGTCCTACCTGTCCTACGCTGTCCTAAAAAGCGGTACTACAGGTAGTAACTTCTTCCTCTTCTTTGTCAGCACACTGTTTACCGGGTTGTTAACCCAGTGTCGTGGTTTTATGCATTTGTTTTGCGTTTCTCTGGTGACTTGTGTTGTCAGCACACTGTTTACCGGGTTGTTAACCCAGTGTCGTGGTTTTATGTATTTGTCTTGCGACTTCTGTGGAGACTTGTGTTTCAGTTACATGTAAGACCAAGGTTGTTACTGTCGTGGTAATGAAAATTAAAAAGTCTTGCGCTTCTCTGGTGACTTGTCAGCACATATTCTCAGGGCTTGTAATCCAGTGTCAAGGGTTCTAAGGTAGTACTTCTTCCCCTTCTTGTCAGCACACTGTTTACCGGTTGTTAACCCAGTGTCGTGGTTTTATGATTTGTTTTTGCGTTCTCTGGTGACTTGTCAGCACACTGTTACCTGGTTGTTAACCCAGTGTCGTGGTTTTATGCATTTGTTTTGCGTTTCTCTGGTGACTTGTCAGCACACTGTTACCTGGTTGTTAACCCAGTGTCGTGGTTTTATGCATTTGTTTTGCGTTTCTCTGGTGACTTGTCAGCACACTGTTACCGGGTTGTTAACCCAGTGTCGTGGTTTTATGTATTTGTCTTGCGCTTCTCTGGTGACTTGTCAGCACACTGTTACCTGGTTGTTAACCCAGTGTCGTGGTTTTATGCATTTGTTTTGCGTTTCTCTGGTGACTTGTGTGATGGTTTTCTTAGTCCCTGGCGGAATTCAAATACGTTATCTATCCACATTTTCCTCGATCTTCCTCTCGCCTTCCTTCCTGATATTCGGACATATAGTAACGACAATGTGAAATGATAAATTCTAACCTGAACAGTTTCAGACGACTGCACTAGCCATACAGCCATTACATTCCCCAGGTTTAAGTCCCCCCTGTCCTACACAGCCCTAAAATAGCGGAACTACAGACAGTAACGACTGGTTTTTAAAATAAAAACATATACTATATTCTTAAAAGTTCAATCAAATAGAACGTATTCTCTAATATTTAAATAAAATCTCTTACACAATTCTACAAACGTCGATCAATCAACGCCTCCGTTGCAGTTTGGGAGGGTAAAACTGGTGACCGGACATCAAAACTTGACTGAAGTTCGTGAACGCATTCATCACATACGGACTGTTGTATAAGATACTAGACTTCTGAACAGACAAGCGGAGAGAGATGCAGTATAACGCTGCTAACGTCGGACATGGTACCTTGCAACCACGTGGGTTCAACGTATTACATTCCTATGCTTCTTAGTACTTTCTCTTCCCATGCCTTGTAATCTATATGGGTATATGTTGCATGTATTCAAGTTATATATTTACTAGATTTTTCATTGTTTCTCTTCCGTTTTATTTCTAGTTTTTATGTGTGTTTTTGTGTTACATTTAATTCGTTATTCGTTTTTATTCCCAGATTTTTGTTTTTATTCCCAGATTTTCATTAGAAACGTTTGTTTTTAGTCGTCCATTTGTTTTTTAAAAATTGTTGCTCTTGATAAAGGCCTTGTTGGTCGAAACGTTGCTGTATTTTGTCATTGTTTTTGTAATTTGTAAAACTACAGTACTTTGTAATTACGTGTTTTGCCAATCAAATAGTTTTACTGCAGTTCCATATATATATTCTGAAATTGTGAGAGAGCTACTGAGAGAGAGAGAGAGAGAGTGCTACTGAGAGAGAGAGAAATAGTGAGAGAGAGAGAGTGAAAAGGATACTGAAAGAGAGACTACTGAGAGAGAGAGAGCTACTGAGAGAGAGAGAGAAATAGTGAGAGAGAGAGTGAAAAGGATACTGAGAGAGAGAGCTACTGGGAGAGAGAGAGCTACTGAGAGAGAGTGAGAGAGCTACTGAGAGAGAGCTACTGAGAGAGAGCTACTGAGAGAGAGCTACTGAGAGAGAGCTACTGAGAGAAAAAGAGAGAGAGAGAAAGAGAAAGAGAGAAAGAGAGAGATAGAAAGATATAAATATACCTGTTGAAACACTAAAGACTAAATAGGACTAAACCTGATGGTAAAAGTCTGGTTCAGGTGACAGACACTTGAGCCTACTTAAGAAACTTTTATCATGGCATAAATCATGTCTGTCAAGGAACAAAATCTTATTTATCAAGAACTCAACGAGACGTTAACATGTTTAGGTTCCTTTATTTATTCCTGGCAAAAGTTTCTCAGAATTTGCGTTTGATCAGACGCTCCAGAATTCAATGATCGCCTGCTCTTTCAGAAGTTAATTCATCTACTCGACATTTTGTCCACTAAACCGACAACATACCCTTCTAACAGGTCATCGTTTCGCATGTTCAACAGCTCATCCAGCCGATTGTCTATACCATATATTCCCAAACTTTTCGGCCCACCGCCCACTTTGCACGACATAAACTTTGCAACGCCCTCCCCATTATTACAGCTTGCCAACGCTCCCCACCCCGCCCCCACCCCGCCCCTCCCCCATATATATATACATGCTTTATTATCACTCTGACATAGAAAATTGATATATATTTCTGTCATACGTGGTCAATTTTCAAACGATTATATACATGAAATAGAAAATTGATGAAAAAATGGATTGTGTAAGATGGGCATAAGATGAATTAAAGCGCAGAATTTAAATTTTAAATGACTATTCAATCGCAAAGTTGAGAAAAAAAACTCCGCCCAAGTACTTCTGAACCCACTATCGCCCCCCTGGAAGGCTTCAGCGCCACCTGGGGAGCGGTACCGCCCACTTTGGGAAACGCTAGTCTATACTCTCGATCATACCCTCGTCAATACTCGGAACCGCTTGCTCTACAAACGACTAACTCATGAGCTCTCTAACTCACTTATCAGTCTGATTTATCACCTGCTCAATCGCCCTCTAAACCTCTTGCTCCACCCGTGCTCTTGTTCGTCACCTGCACGATTACTCGTTCAATCACCTTTTCGACATTCCGCTTGTCCACATTCTGTACCATCTCTCTGGCGAGAAAGTAAGATACTCGCCTTTTGCTGGAGAGGTACTCTTGTTCGGTCCTCACGAGGAATTATCGGGATAATTTTCCAGAGATTCTTGATCTCAATATTGACCAAAAAACAGTGCGCCTCAAAGACTAATGATACTTGAGTACAAAGCAAAAAACAGTGCGCCTCAAAGACTAATGCTACTTGAGTACAAAGCAAAAAACAGTGCGCCTCAAAGACTAATGCTACTTGAGTACAAAGCAAAAAACAGTGCGCCTCAAAGACTAATACTACTTGAGTACAAAGCAAAAAACAGTGCGCCTCAAAGACTAATACTACTTGAGTACAAAGCAAAAAACAGTGCGCCTCAAAGACTAATGCTACTTGAGTACAAAGCAAAAAACAGTGCGCCTCAAAGACTAATGCTACTTGAGTACAAAGCAAAAAACAGTGCGCCTCAAAGACTAATGCTACTTGAGTACAAGCAAAAACAGTGCGCCTCAAAGACTAATGCTACTTGAGTACAAAGCAAAAAACAGTGCGCCTCAAAGACTAATGCTACTTGAGTACAAAGCAAAAAACAGTGCGCCTCAAAGACTAATGCTACTTGAGTACAAAGCAAAAAACAGTGCGCCTCAAAGACTAATGTTACTTGAGTACAAAGCAAAAAACAGTGCGCCTCAAAGACTAATGATACTTGAGTACAAAGCAAAAACAGTGCCCTCAAAGACTAATGCTACTTGAGTACAAAGCAAAAACAGTGCGCCTCAAAGACTAATGCTACTTGAGTACAAAGCAAAAAACAGTGCGCCTCAAAGACTAATGATACTTGAGTACAAAGCAAAAAACAGTGCGCCTCAAAGACTAATGCTACTTGAGTACAAAGCAAAAAACAGTGCTCCTCAAAGACTAATGCTACTTGAGTACAAAGCAAAAAACAGTGCGCCTCAAAGACTAATGCTACTTGAGTACAAAGCAAAAAACAGTGCGCCTCAAAGACTAATGATACTTGAGTACAAAGCAAAAAACAGTGCGCCTCAAAGACTAATGTTACTTGAGTACAAAGCAAAAACAGTGCCCTCAAAGACTAATGCTACTTGAGTACAAAGCAAAAACAGTGCCCTCAAAGACTAATGCTACTTGAGTACAAAGCAAAAGAACGTCCACGCAAAAGGTGGATCTCAGAAATCAGAGTCAACGAAAAACATTATTTATGAATCTTGCGTAAAGCCTGTTCTATAAATTTCTTTTTATCCAGACGCTGTGAGACAAAACATGGTTACCGAAAAACAAGAAGAAAGAGTGTTGATGAAATCTAGTCCCTAGTCTTATCGGAGACGGATGACAAAATGTAGATACCGTGCTCAAATTTAACTCGGAAGTCCACTCATTCAAATGTTCCATCAACTGCTCCTTCACTTTTTCGAACACCTGCTAAATTGCACTCTCCACCAACTTTTTGTAAACTAACTCCTACACAATCTTTCCCAACCAATTGATCCAATGACAAAACACATGCAATCAAAGGTGATGCGATTTATTAACCTTTCGCTGCTAGCATACTTCCTCAACCAACAGATGACCCAATTGATCCAAATGCATAACACATCCAACACACATGCACTGGCTCATCAATTAACCCTTCGCTGCTACATCTTTCCCAACCAACAGATGACCAATTGATCCAAATGCACAAAACACATCGCAATCACACAGTGGCGACTCGTCATTAACCCTTTCGCTGCTACATACTTTCTGAAGACTGAGTTAAAAATAGCTACTCTTTGTTTCTAGGTCACACGTGATTGTACGCCTATATCAGTGACAGTAGCAATGTATAACGTGTTAACACGTATTTAACCCACAGAGGAGAGATAATAACAGACGTGTTAATGCGTCTTTAGAAGTGAATGGAAAAACGTATATATACGTCCTTAGCAGCTAAAGGGTTAAGGGCCAGTGGGGCCGGGCCCCACAAAAAATATGGTGTAATGTGTATTTATTATTTTATACATTAAAATATATCCTAACCGAAACCATGATTTTCCGAAAATATCTGTCTGGCCCCACCAACAAAAATGATCACGAGCCGCCACTGCAATCACATGTAGACTTCGAAATAGACCACATACTAGTTCACCCTGCTCCATCATCTGTTTGCTCATTAACTCATCCAATTGTCAACCCACAGCAAGACGAACTGTTAGACATCATCAAGACTATTTGCTAGCTCATCGACTCATTAATTTGCTCATCCACCAGCTCATACATCAGCACAGCAATCTGTTAGACCCCTAGTTGGATCACTTGTTTGAAAACCATACTCGTTTATCGTTTCGACCAACAGCTCTGCAACTACCGTCTACCTATTTTATCACCTGTTTATTTACCTGTTAGAACACTCTAATACCACCTTCATAACCATAAGTTCAACTACCTGCAAGTCTACCTGTTTTACCACCTGTTTTTTCTTTCCGGTCCAGAAACACTTGAGCTTTCAGCTCTTCGGATTGGTGAAATGGTCATCGTAACCCTTCGCTTCGGTGCTACGAACACCGTAAATCTGGAGAACCTTGACTTTTCTTCCAGCCCGAGAAATTAAACCGCCGCTCAGAGGGGACTTTTCATCCGTCGTCCAACACCCTACGAACACGCTGGGCAGGCGGGCCACCACCTGTTCAACCACCTTTAGCCTACCTTTACGTTCACAAGCTCAACCACTTGCCAGTCTACCAACTTTACTTCCATATCGACCACCTTCTCCTCACAATGTCCTCCTACGCGTACATTACATCACAACAAACAGAAACATGACAACAAACACAAAGAGGCTTAATAACTCATCACAAAATAATATCAGCTCAAACAAGCATTCTTAAACTGGCCAGAAGGATATTTAGATGACTGCCTTAAATAATCAACGTCAATTCTCCCTTCATATTTATGACACTTAGAATTTGCAGTGCATGACATACTCAGAGAATGTCCTCGATATCTATCTTCTAAATTGATTTCTGCATGTATCGCTAGATATTACACTTCTGCGATCTGTCATTTCTTTCATTGATTGGTCTCTAGTGGGTTTCCCGTCTAGCTCTTCCTTTGAATGCTATGTTTTTTATTATTTTTACTTGTTCTTTCTGTGTTACATCTTTCTTGTTTTATAACTTAGATAATAGGATTTCATGTTCATAAAATCGTGGGATGTTCAATGCTATCTTTTTGCCAGTTTATTGAATAAAATATATGTAGAATGTGGTGCTAGTAAAAATGGAATATCTGTGAAATGTAATATCTGTGAAATGTAATATCTGTGAAATGTAATGTATGTGAACTGTAATGTCTGTGAAATGTAATATCTGTAAAATGTAATGTATGTGAAATGTAATGTATGTAAAATGTAATGTCTGTGAACTGCAATATTGTGAAATGAGCGTAATGTAATGTAAAATGTAATGTATGTAAATGTAAATGTTTTTGTGAAATGTAATATCTGTAAATGTAATGTCTGTTAATGAATCTGTAAATGTAATATCTGTAAATGTAATGTCTGTAAATGTACATGAATGTAATGTCTGAAATATAATATCTGGGAAATGTAATGTTTGCGAAATGTAATATACCTAATATGAGATCTGATCGCAAAATAGACGATGAGAATCTCAGTGAATGCGCCTACACGTCTCTTCTGTCCGATAAAGAGTCAAAGATGATGGATAATAAAATCAGACGCCCATGTGGCTACCGGGGCCTGAAGTCAGGGTAGAGAATAGAACCACTATTACCTACCACACACCGTATACGACGAAAGTGGAGGTTTGGCGTGTGATTAGCTAACCCTACCATGTAAAAACAATCAGCTATAAAAACCACAACCAAACGAGGAGAGTTTACAAGGCCTTGATTGGGGACCTATGTCTCCTAGGGGAAGAAGGGTGAAAACAGAAATGTAATATATGTGAGAAGCAGTGGCGGTTCGTGATCATTTTTGTTAGTAGGACCAGACACACATTTTCGGGAAAAAATGGTTTTTGTTAGGCTATATTTTAGTTTTACTTTTATTTGTCTATTCCGGGAAAGTTATTCTTTTTTTACTAGAAACAAGTTACTCATTATTTTTAGTGGGGCCCGGCCCCCTGGCCTTTAATGACGAGCCGCCACTGGGGAGAAGTAATATATGTGTCATGTAATATCTGTTGAATGTAATGTTTGTAAAATGTAATGTAGTGTTTGTCACATACATCTCCAGTTTGTTATTTTCCTATTAGCATATCAGGGGGACCCGTTGGGTTATGAGAATACAGTTAGTAAAAGAAATTGTATAAATTTTGTTAACATTGAATTTATTTTATTTATATTTTCATACAAACATGTATTTTCTCTCCAAAATGTTCAAATATACAGGGTTTTTATTTTAATTGGAAAACATAAAAAACGTGATATTTGAATTAACAGAATATTTCAAGTTATATTTTGTTCTTCTTTTCTTGTTCATTCATCGCGACCAATTTTATCATTCTTATTGTGATATATAATTGATCTTTAACAAGAACGACTGACGTTAAACCCCTGTTGCAGGCTCCAACTTGTGTATGGTACCAAACTCGTGTAGGTCAGGGAAGTTATATTCAAGTAATCAGATTAGATGGCGTCTGTGGCTTAGGGGATAGTGGCTCGGTCTATTAACCCCGACGTTCTGAGTTCGATCACGCTGCGGACAATTTGGTTGCAAATTGTTTCGCGTGATTTTTTTTACAAAAGGACGATGACACCACCCGTTCAGAAAGCAATGGCAAACTACTGAACGTAATAATGCCTAGAGAAATCACAAAAAGCTGGGGTTAACTTGCAGCAAATCTTAAAAAGCTGGGGTTAATTCACAAAGTCCTATAAAGGATATGCAATTAACTGTTAATCAAAAAACAAATTTCAAATTTATTTCTTATATCTATATTTTGAAGCAACAACAATTAAAAAAATACACAAAAATTAGTTTACCTGATTTTAAAAAATGAAATCCATAATTATAGGATAAGAGATAATCTTGTAAATGAGAAACAAAAACTATGCAATTAATTGTAATCAAATTTGTAAGCGTTCTACAGATGTAATTAAAGAAGAAGTGTGCAAATGTTTACAGTCATCCATTGAATAGTTTTTGATAAAAAATGTACAATAGGTATAAATTTTAGAAAAATAATAATTTTGAGAAAACGCACAAACAAAAAAAAAAAAAACTGACACATTTTCAGTTATGACAAAATTAATTTACTTTAAAGCCTAACATATGCATACAAATCTTTCTCAGCCAATGTTTTTACTGTTAATTTTAATTTTTAATACACTTTTCTACCTTTTTTTGTGTTTAAATTCTGTATTAGCGAGAAAGATACGCAGTTTTTTTTTATATCTGTGGCTGCAAAATATTGAAAATAATGTTATCCTATGGATAAGCTCATGATTTTTTAATAAAAAGGTCTTTTTGATTCCACATTATTAAATATTATAGTGACATCATAGACAGATATATCCAACTTTGCTCTCTAAAATAAATCAGTTCTTATGACAACAAGGGGTTTTCCGGTTCCGGTTTCAAGATGGAATGTGTTGTTTTCTTCCTACTTGCTATGGTCGGTTGATCTGAGGCCTAATAATCCTCAATCGTAAAAACCCCAGTATTTCTGAAACAAAGGATTTATCTAAATGTGTATCGTTCTATTAATGTGAAATGATCTCCAACTGCTAGCAAAGAACCGTATCATATGGAGATCTAAAACCTCTGCCCTATGTGCCGCCTTTGGCTCGAAAGGAACAAACTATGACAACAAATGCGTGTACTGTTATGAATAGATTTATGGTGAAAAGCATCATAATGCATTTTGGAAAAAAATATAAGTTTCAAGATGTAGTGAAAACTTATGATGTCCAAACAAAATGTATTTTGTTTGCTAAAGTTTTATTTTTAGGGAGAAAGCTACTGCAGTACTCATAGTTATCTATTTTCTATCCACAGGGGTGGATGGTGGAATTGGTTGTCCACTCTAAGCGTAGGGGTGGGAACTTTAGTTTGCGTTCCAGGGCCAGATGAGTCACCCGTGTTGTGTTATATCCGTGTTTATTTAGTGTGGTCTTGATATTGTCTATCCATCTTTTTCTTGGTCTTCTTTTGGCTCTATTACCTGATCTCTTGTTATTGTATGCTGTTATTGGTGGTTGGTTGTATTATATTCTCATTAACTGTCGAAACCACTGCATTTGTTGTCTTTCGATGTATTCAGTGCGTGATATTATGCCCACTCTGCTTCTGATGTCCTCATTGCGTAGGCTGTCTTTCCTGGTGACCCCCACTGGCTATCTATGAAAATCGTGGCATATCCCAAAGGACGTAGCCATCAACCACAGTAAACAAGTTGTTGATTTTCTAGGCACCACTTATACGTTCAGTAGTTTGCCATTGCTTTCTGAACGGGTGGCGCCATCGTCCTTTGTTAAAATCAACGGAAACAATTTGCAGCAAACTGTCCGCAGCGTGATTCGAACTCAGAACGTCGGGGTTAATAGACAGAGTCACTAACCCCTAGGCCACAGACGCCACTGGCTATCTATACGGTGATCAAATATGACCCAAATACCTGTTTACCATTTGCTATAATTTCCATGAATTCTTAACAATATCTGCATCATAATGATCATGAATGCGTTTAATGACACAATTAGTTAACCTACCTACCTCACCTATTACCATAAACTCTTTTGAACCCTCTCAGTGGAAGCAAAGTTACGCCCATTTTAATGTGTTGCATACAAAATTATATATAAAAATACCACAAAAATTCGGTTCAGATGATTTGGCGACAGTGGGTAAAATTCAAGAAAGAATAGATCGTGGAAGACAAGGAAAGAATATGTTGGATGGTCTGACATCGTGGTTCGACAAGAGATCGACGTCAGTACTGATTAACTGCGCCAAGGGCAGAGAGTTGTCTAGAGACATGATCGCCTACGCTAGCAGGCATGGCACTAGATTGATTGATATATAATTAGAGTTTAAAACTTTTAGACATGCATAGTTTTAAAATGTAATTAAAATACACAATTACATTTTTATTGTAAACTAAAACTAATTTCTTATTTCAAAATGCAATGTATTATCTAAAACAGCGGTTCTAAAACTTTGCATTGCAGGGGACTCCCGTTTAAATACACTTATATTGCCGCGGTTCCCACCAGGTTTCTTTACATGAAAATGGACATGAATGAAATCTTTGTGTGTTATAATAGTAAACAATGTCTGCAATTTAACATTTTAATAAACAGAAAGAGGTTTCATTTTGCTTTGAAAAAGACGTGTCATCATTAGCATCATCAGTACATTTAATAATAATGATAATAATAATTCCTCTCGTACCGTTATACGTTACATAGAGCCTGCAAGTAATTTCTCCATACCGCTCTATCCTGGGCAACTCGCTCAATCTCCTCCATGGAACTGAGACCGATATTTCCTGCCTCTCTCAGCAAAGTTCGCTTCAGGGTCTCCTTAGGTCGACCTCTCTTCTTGAACCCTTTGCATCCCACTTCAATGCCTGCTTTGATATTCTTTGATCATTTCTCCTCAAGGTGTGCCCAACATATCTCCATCTTCTCTTTCTTATAACAGTTGTCACTAGTGGTTGACCAGACATGTCTCTGATTTCATCACTTCTCCTGAATTCGTTCCATTTTATATTCATTATTTTTCGCAGACATCTATTTTCGAATGCATTCAACTTGCTTTCTATATCTTTAGTCATTTTCCAACTCTCGCTAGCATATGTTAGGATTGATACAACATTTGAATTGAAAATTCGTAATTTAGTTTTAATACTATATAACTTGCAGTTCCATATTTTATTTAGACTTTTAAAATCAGTACATTTGCGTTTATGTAAATTTCAGCCAGCGATCCATCCTGAAGCACAGCAAAAATGTTTTGTAGCAAAATCTAATGGACGATAACGTTATTTATCCTATATTTCCCAGGACCGTTTCAACCAATTACTTAAATTTTACTAAATCACACCAACAGTCAAGCTGGCTTCAATTTCTCAGATTGCGGGAAACTTCAAATAATCTTTCATTTTGTCCTGTCAGACATTTAGACTCCGACCTCGTCCGAGTTTTTTGATTACGCAGCGGAACTAGTTTACCACTGTTTCTATACATATTACAAAATTTACTTTTCTGCTTTTTTTTTTTTTTTTAATCGATCCAGAAGCACTTGATTTCAGCTCTTCGGCTTGGTGCCATGGACATCGTAGCCATTCGATTCTGTGCCACTAACACCGTAAATCTGGAGAACCTGTGGCTTTTCTGTCAGTCCGCGGAATAGAACCCGAGCTAACAGAAGACTTGTCACCCGCAATCCAACGCGCTACGAACACGCTGGGCAGGCGGGCGTATATTTCTGTTTGAAATGTCAACGATCATACTATTACTTCAAGCTCTTGAGGACCACCTGTGAATTCCACGCGGATCCCCGGGAGTTCGTGGACACCAGCTTGGAAAACGCTGATCTAAAATATAAAAAATCTCTAATTACGAATTTGTATGAAAAATTGTAAAATTTAATTCAGTGTTCACAACCCCCACGAAACGTAGATCTATTCAATTTTACCTTTCATATTTTTTTCCCCCTTCATTATAAATCTCTATAATTTCTTCTTTCCTTGAAATTGCGCCCTTGATAGCGACACTGTTAAAAAGGTTAAAATGTTAAAATAATTATATTTTGTAACTTTTTATTTCCTGCAGCAATGATATTTTCATTATTAATTTTCCTAAAAATTTTGTAAATTTTTTTTATCTTGAAATACGAACTATTTTTTTATTTTTGTATTTCAAATACATTAATTTTGTTTGTTTAATGCTTGTTCATTGTCCATGTTTCTGAACCGTCCCAAAAAAATAGCACTTGATAACATTGTATCTTGGTAAATTATAGTAAAATAAAGCACTTGGTATCGGAGTTGCATTGCTCTTTGAGGCGCAATGTCTGTTAGTAATCTGCTTATATGACCGAACTATTTAATTTGTTGTTTCTTGATGAAGTTCAATACTATGTTGTATCCATTTTTTCCTGATGTCTTCATTTCTCAACCGATCTCTTCTTGATACTCATAGCATTCTGTGTAGATACTTTTTCTCTGTCGTGACTAGATGTAACAAGTTATCATAATTATCACTTTTCAGCTCCTTTATAGTTCATTCAGTTATCAGTTTTCAGAGGGCTATCATCGTATCACTCTGGAGACGTCCATAAGTGCTTCGATCTCCGCCTCAACAAATCCAGCAGCGTCCGGCAGCAAAACACACCAGTTCGATGCTGATTAATCAATCTTTTTGCCTATTTGGTATGTCGTGCTTTTCAAGGCATTCGACAACCGTATCTCTCAATCTGATCAACGACTGTGATTCACAACTCTGAAACTCCCCTGTTTAGAAATATGTCTCAATGCGTTAAAGTTAATTTCATTTCTAAACTTCTAAATATTATTCGATGCACTCTTGTTCCCTCAAAGAAATATGACAAATAGTCCTCGATTCCCTCTCGGTACTTGGTGCAACATCCTTGATTTTAATACAGATTACGATTCGTCTGCTGATTCAAGTTCTAGACTTATATTTGCATGCCTGGCAGAGTTCTTGATTGGCTGACGTAAGATCGTGGTCAGTGTCTTTATTTAGAATGCAAATGGTATGTAAATGAGTAGAAACCTCGCTGGAACTACAGTAGGAAACGAAATTTGTTAGGAAGAGAAATCTTTATTTAGTAAGAAATATATTACAAGGCGGCAAATTGTTAGTTCTATCAATGATACCTGTAATGTTCAATGAAGCAAATTATACCTATTTAGCAACAAAGAAATATATTTTTAAATTATATTTTCTGCGTAGTAGCAGATGTTATTTATTTTGATTCTAGAATCTTTTGCTAATAGACATGTTCTTTTTATTTTTATTTAAATTTGGAGTCATTCTTCTTTCTTTTTTGTAATTTTTTGCCTTCATGTCACATGATAATGATGATGATGATTGTGATGACGATGATGATGGTGATGTCTTTCTTATGTCCAAAATACTTCAATGTTATAGTCTAAAATTAATAGTGAAATTTAACTATTTTAGATTTATGTTTTACTTTATTTAGTATTTCGTGTTCGTATGGGCTTTCTTTATAAAGGCCTACGTTCAAAACGTCGAGAGTTTTAATTTTTCACAGTTTATCATTTATTTTTCTTCTATTTTTTATTATAGTATTATCGCAGCCTTCTCCGGTTTTTCTCAAGAACTGATCTGAACCGGTCTGACCACCACCGATCTGTAGATTTCCGTACAGCGTCTTGATATCCAATTGAGGCTTGGTCGTCCTGTTAGCGCTTACGGTCGGAGAACCCCGTGCCACGTGTCTACAAAGCAAGTGCATTAACCACTACACTATTGTGGCTCTCAAGATCACGTTATAGTTGACACATATATACATTTTTTTTCCCGATCCAGAAGCACTTGAGCTTTTAGCTCTTCGGCTCGGTGCCATGGACATCGCAATCCTTCGGTTCGGTGCCACGAACACCGTAAATCTGGAGAAACGTGTATCTTTTCTGCCAGCCTGCGGAATTGAACCCGCACTCACAGAGGGCTTATCACCCGTAGTCCAACGCGCCACAAACACACTGGGCAGGCGGGCGTTGACACATATAGCATTCACAAATGATCGCTATTACTGTTGATCTTATTTTACTTCTACCTGCTTGATATTATCATCATCAAATAGCATGACATGAACAGAACTTAGTCACTCCAACAGACCCTCGGAAGTTCTCTCATAGGCCAGATGTTCCGCCTCTGCAGCCGTCATGCCCAAACCATCAGTTATATCCAGTGGCGGCTCGTGATCATTTATGTTGGTGGGGCCAGATACAAATTTTCGGAAAAATCATGGTTTTGGGTTGTTACGTGTTAATGTATAAAATAATAAATACACGTTACACATTAATTTTTGTGGAGCCCGACCCCACTGGCCCTTAAAAACGAGCCGCCACTGGTTATATCGTAAATCCATCCTCTCCTTGGTTTTCTCTTCTCTTGACGGAATGTCTCCTTCTATGAGGTCTTCTCCAACCTTTAGTCTCTCTTTATATGTTCAAACCACACACATTTTCTCATTCTTATTTGTAGCATCAGTCAGTTTTCTTTGATTTTGAATTATTTCTGGGTAAATCTATTTTTTATCTTCCCGTCCATTCTGTACGGAGGAGTCTTCTGTAACATTATATTCAAAAGCATATATATGTTTACCCCTACCTTGTTAAATGTCCATGCTTCACACCCATATCTTGCCACTAAGAATATGCATGTTATATTATGCAATTTCCAACTCTTTCATTTCACTTTCGTTTCCCACAGTTCCATAGTTTTCGGCGTGTTTCCTTGTGTCTCTCCCCTCTCTCTGTCGTAAAGGTAACGTACTCGCCTCTCGGTCCAAAGATACTCTGCTCGTTTTCCCCATGAAGCCATCTGGATCTCTTTCCTGGTGTCCCTGATATTAACTCCATGTGGCCAGGAGTAACACTAAGTGGCGTTTTTTTACTTTTACGAAAAATGGCTTTTGCCCTGGTCCAAAAAGAGTTGAAGTAGGTGAGATCGATTTCCTAGTTCTATCTAAGACGAACAAGAAAGAGTTGAAGTAAGTGAGATCGATTTCCTAGTACTATCTAAGACGAACAAGAAAGAGTTGAAGTAAGTGAGATCGATTTCTTAGTTCTATCTAAGACGAACAAGAAGGAGTTGAAGTAGGTGAGATCGATTTCCTAGTTCTATCTAAGACGAACAAGAAAGAGTTAAAGTAGGTGAGATCGATTTCTTAGTTCTATCTAAGACGAACAAGAAAGAGTTGAAGTAAGTGAGATCGATTTCCTAGTACTATCTAAGACGAACAAGAAAGAGTTAAAGTAGGTGAGATCGATTTCCTAGTACTATCTAAGACGAACAAGAAAGAGTTGAAGTAGGTGAGATCGATTTCCTAGTACTATCTAAGACGAACAAGAAAGAGTTAAAGTAGGTGAGATCGATTTCCTAGTACTATCTAAGACGAACAAAAAAGAGTTAAAGTAGGTGAGATCGATTTCCTAGTTCTATCTAAGACGAACAAGAAAGAGTTAAAGTAGGTGAGATCGATTTCTTAGTTCTATCTAAGACGAACAAGAAAGAGTTGAAGTAAGTGAGATCGATTTCCTAGTACTATCTAAGACGAACAAGAAAGAGTTGAAGTAGGTGAGATCGATTTCCTAGTACTATCTAAGACGAACAAGAAAGAGTTGAAGTAGGTGAGATCGATTTCCTAGTACTATCTAAGACGAACAAGAAAGAGTTGAAGTAGGTGAGATCGATTTCCTAGTTCTATCTAAGACGAACAAGAAAGAGTTGAAGTAGGTGAGATCGATTTCCTAGTTCTATCTAAGACGAACAAGAAAGAGTTGAAGTAGGTGAGATCGATTTCCTAGTTCTATCTAAGACGAACAAGAAAGAGTTGAAGTAGGTGAGATCGATTTCCTAGTTCTATCTAAGACGAACAAGAAAGAGTTGAAGTAGGTGAGATCGATTTCCTAGTTCTATCTAAGACGAACAAGAAAGAGTAGCTCCCGTATTCAACTTGAACCTGTAAACGAATTCAATTAAATGTCTTAAAGCCGAAGGATTGACTTCACTGCATCAGGTTTTACCCCCATATGACTCGTTCCCTCTCCACAGAAATAGCATGCCACTTGTCGAGAGCATTGCACAAAGCACGAACTCTGTAGCTCCGACAACAATCCTAGGGTCTCTGGGGAAAAATACACTCGTAAACAGAACGGCGATGTTCGAATCTTATTAATGAAAAATGGTTGTGAGTAGGCTGCAGTGCCGTTGCTCACGTTAAATTCATTCAAATATTAAAAATGTCCTCAAAATTTGTCGGGATCTTTCCAAATACATCAGGTATCAACTCCGGTGCTACGACGTTCTTGCACTGCTGCTGAAATCTTCATGTGTAAGAAATAGATCGGATCCCGATCGCATCCTTCCGTCTGCTGTCTACCGAAAATCTATTTTTTTTAAATGCCCGGTTGAATTCAACACGTAAATCTAACTGCAAGTGACGCGCAATCGGTTTCTTTCCTCATCTTTTGTGATCGTTTTTGACATAAACATCAGTTATTATATTCAGAACACTTCAACTAACGCTATTTCAAAATACGATATGTCATATCATTAATGTTGTGCAGTGGCGGCTCGTGATCCTTTTCTTGATGGGGTCAGATACAAATTTTCAGAAAAATCATGGTTTTTCGTTAAGTTATATTTTAATTTATTAATAATAAATACACGTTACACATTATTTTTGGGGCCCCACTGGCCCTTAATGACGAGCCGCCAATGATGTTGTGACTGAATTATTGCTCCTTTTTTCTCAAAGTACCTTCCCCTTAAAGAATATCAAAGCAGGCATTGAAGTGGAATGCAAAGGGTTCAAGAAAGAGAAGGCGACTTAAGGAGCCACTGAAACGAACTTTGCTGAGAGAGACACGAAATATCGGTCTCAGTTCCGTGGAGGAGGTTGAGCGAGTTGTCCAGGATAAAGCGGTATGGAGAAATTGCTTGCAGGCCCTATGCAACGTACAACGGTACGAGAGGAATTATTATTATATTCTTCCTCATAAACTGATCACAAATATTATTACTTTTTTTCTTGTTCTATAACAGCGGTTCTTAAACTTTCTTAAGACACGGACCACCTTTAAATAAAGTTATATTAACGTGTCCCCTTGAGAAGATGGATTCAGGATGTAACTGATGGTTTGAATATGAAAGCCGCAGATGCGGGACATCTGACCTACGAGGGAGAGAGAAATTCCGAAGGACTGTTGGGGTGGCAAAGTTCTGCTCAGGACAAACTATTTGATGATGATAACTTGTTCCCAGAACTTAGCTTAACATTTAAGTGCATTATGTGCATCAACTTTTATTTTGGAGTTTCTGTTTGGCGAGAGAGGTAAAGTGTTTGTCTCTGGATATAAAAGCACTCGGTTGGTTCCCACGAGGAACAATCGGATATTTGTTCAAAGTTCCTGATATAAATGCAAGGAGATCGAGTTCCTAGTCCTATGAGAAATGATTTGTTTGTTATATAAGGGATTAAAGTCTCTTTACGCTGAGACACGCTTCTTTCAACCTAAGGACAAACATTGTTTTGGTTATATCAGAGCACGTAGGCCAGCAGACATGAAAATAGGAATTGATTCCTTTCAAAGATTTCAATGGATGATAAAATTTAGGTAACGTTTTGAAGTTGATGATGTACAAGAACCCTTGTCAATTGAAAATGTATAAGGGTAAGCTGCACAGCAGCTGCCTGAGCAAAATTCATTCATCATTATCAGGTGCCGTGCCAGCTGGCGAAGGTGATTTTGGATCTCTACAAATCTCTGTCTCTCGTGTTTGCTATAATCTCAGATGTTGACGCTCTGCCATGCCATGAAGTCAGGTTGTTCAATTTTTCTTCTGTCTTCCTCTGTCTCGTCTCCCTAGATTTTATCGTAAGAAAAAGGTAGTCATCATTGTTCGGACATGTGATTAGGAGGGGAGGCTTAGAACACACTGTAACAACCTGTAATATCGAGGGGAGACGATTCATAGGAAGACAGAGAGAGAGAAAATGTTGGATAGCCTGACTTCATGACACGAAAGAGTGTCAACATCTGAGATGATATCGAACATCAGAGACAGAGATTTGTGGTGATCCATGATCGCCTACGCCAACCGGCACGGCACCTGATGATGATGTCAAACATCGTCTAAGTAAAGACGTCAGTGACATCAGTGAAATTACCCAAATGTGACGTTAACAAACGACATTATCACAAGCCAGCAAACCATCTATACTAATCATTATAATGACAAGGTACGTTGGAAAGACATCAAAAGAAATTATCACAAATCTTGTAACTATCTAATTTGTATGTACTGTGCAGGGCAGCTTAATGAATATGCATAAGAAAATTTAGTCTGGCTGTATAAGACAGGAATGGCTTGTCAAACTGAGGACATATTAATGGTACATCTAACATTTGTCTTTGTATCACGGCACGTATGAAGACATCAGATAAAAAAAGGTGGGTACAACATCAGCGAGAGCCGCGGTAGCGTAGTTGTTAGTGAACTCGCTTTTCAAGGTTGGTGGTCTGGGTTCAACTCCCGCAATGCGCATGGAATTTTTCCCGACCACGACGGCTCTCAGGTCGACCCAGTCTCAACTGGGTACCAGACATGTTCTGGGAAAGTAAAGGCGGTCCGGGTGATGCTGACCACATCACCCATCGTGTGCCGATGGTCAATGAAAAATACAGGCCTAACACTGTATTGACCTATATACCACGAGGTATGAAAGGGTTCCTTTACTTTTACAACATCAGTACTGAACTTCATCAAGAAACAACAAATTAAGTGGTTCGCCCACATAAACAGATTACCAACAAACATTGCGCCCCAAAGAGCAATGCTACTCTGATGCAGTGGTTACAAAGCAAAAGGTTGTCCAAGCAAAAATGTGGACCTCAGAGGTAACGGAGGCGGTGAAAAACACTATTTATGAAGCGTACACAAAAACCGGTTCTAAAAATCTTTTCTTATCTCAATGTTGGGAAACAAAAAAACAGAATTATAGGAAAGAAAATCATGCGTGAATACAAGGGAATGAGTATGCAAATAATATGACCGATTTAAAAGATCTAACATGGTCCAAAGTCAAAGCATTTACTTATTAATTGCATACAGACTCGAACATTTCCGAAGGCAGAAAACTTCGGTTTCGGATGCGCTCGTCCTACACTAGTAGGGGCTTAACTGGGGCGCAACGTTCTACTCGTACTTGGCAAAAGCTGTTTATATATCACAATAAGAATAATTAAAATGGCCGAGAAAAACGAAGGAAAACAACAAACAAACAACAATATAATTGCATCCGTTTTACACGATATGGCTCGGTACCTCTCCGAACAAATTGCAATTCACATGCTTAGAGTAATGTGTAAAACACGAACTCCGTAGCTCCGGCAACAATCGTAGGGTTTCTGGAAAAACTGCACTCGTGACCAGAAATACGATCTACGGATTCGAAATCGAGACCTTCGGAACGAAAGGTAACGACTTAACCAACTAACCACAGAGCACTTTTCTTCTTCACTTTCAGCTCCCAACGGAGCACAGGTCTTAACAAACTTCTTCCAGCTCTTTCTTTCTCTTACCATCCTTTCCAACTTTTTCCATGTTTTACTTATCCTTTTAATATCTTATCCTCCAGCTCTGTTCTCCAGGTTTGTCTATGCCTTCCCTTACTCCTCTTTCCCTGTGGCTTCCAAAACAGTACCTGTCTTGAAATGCTTCCGGTCAGGTCTTCTCAATGTGTGTCCTATCCATCGCCAGCGTCTCTTCCTGAGTTCTTTCTCCACTGGTATCTGCTTAGTTCTTTCTCTGAGTTCCTCGCTTATAATCTTATCCTACCATCTCAGTCCCTCTATTCTACGTAAACATCCATTTATGAAGGTCTGCAGTTTTCTGATGGTTTCTTTTGTTGTCTTCCATGTTTCAGCCATAGAACAACACTGACTTACATTTGATTGAAATATTCTAGCTTTGTTGTCTTCCATGTTTCCAGCCATAGAACAACACTGACTCCACATTTAATTGAACGATTCTAAGCTTTGTGTTTATTTTTATCTCCTTTGACTACCACATCTTACTCAATGCAATAAAAAGACCTTCTGGCTTATGATAATTTCCCACTTGGTTGATATAGCAGTGGTCGAGGAAGGGCAGCCAATGGATAGTGCAGGCACCATCAATGTAATAAGAGATGAAGGTCGTATATAAGACTGAAAATATTTTAAAATCTACATCCGTATCCAAAGTGAAGAGTGTGGCGGTTTCTTCTTCTGGTTGCTACAGGAGGCGGTAGGGAAAATGAGAAATGCCAAATACGAACACTTTGTTAGATGGACGAGATATTTGATTAAACAACATTGAACGGGTGTGATTAGTTGTTTTACTCTAGCCTTTTAGCTGCTAAGGACGTGTATAT
The DNA here is from genome assembly GCA_020796225.1 of Arion vulgaris. NCBI lineage: Eukaryota > Metazoa > Mollusca > Gastropoda > Stylommatophora > Arionidae > Arion > Arion vulgaris. Next base: position 10,769,050 of record CM036768.1, read on the forward strand.
ACGTTTCTTCCTCATTCCACTGACGGTAAAGACGTCATTAATCACTGCACTGTTATTTGTGATCTTTCCTCCTTCAGTTGGAGAAATAAAAAAACGTTGTTAACATCGCTCATACCATTTCTGGTACTCGGGTCACTGCTATAAGGTGTGAGTCTCATTGTGCAGCAAATAATGTCTGTTCTAGCTGGTCTTCGGGGAAAATATAGTTTTGTCTTAGTCAGATTTCTCATGGTTCTTAGCTCCGTCTTCGGAAAGTATGTAGCAGCGAAAGAGTTAGTAAAGATATTGAGGAGGAAATCGAAGGACCCATGAACCTGTCTGAAGTGTTGTGATGGCAATACTTAGTAACAACGATCTAACTTGTTAGCAAACTATTTGATTTAACTCGCATCTCTACAAGATGGCTAAGATGGCTCAGAAAGATGTATGTTTGATAAGAACAGATCAAGTATAATTTCAATATCAAATTGTCTAAAGATCTCAACACGAACCATTGAATTCATTGCACCAGGTTTTCCTAAATGGCTCAGACCCTATTCTAAGAAAGGACACACCACTTTTCGGGAGTATTGCACAAAACACGAACTCCGTGGCACCGATAACAACAGTAGGGATCATGGTAAAAAATTATGACCAGACGGTGCATTCCGGATTCTAAAACACGCCTTTCGGAAATCAATATGAACTTCTTAAGCATAAAACCACAGAGCCCCAGAGAGAATCAATATCGGTATTTTGTTGCAGGGAATCTTGGATGTTTACTCTCTCATATCATCGCTTGATTCTATCAAACATTGCTCTGTGTACTTTTTGATGTTCCTTGTCAACCTTGTACATACATGTTTTTCTTGTTACCACTTATCTCAGAACGTTCTTAAGGTTATTGAGTTTCATCTTCTTCTTCTTCTGCGTTCTCACTAGATTGAGATTTCGGATTCTCTAATAAAGGCAGCGTCTGCCTCAGATTATCAGCCACGCTATACAGTTTGTCTTGGATGCTGGTGTAAGTGGGCCACCTCATCAGGCCTGCCTCCCGCAGTTAGTTTTGGCCACGATGGTAGATCCGACATTCTTACTGCATGGCTAAATCTCCGAGGCAGATCGGTGACCGTAGAATCCGTTATCCCATTACTCATTGTGAGGGGTCGTTGCACAATGTTATGTTCCTTACGGCCTGGTGCATCCGTTTCTTACAAGCATTTGTTTCGGGTTAGCATTCCCTAGTCTTTGATTGCTACACAACCGTCCCGTAAGGTAGTGGGCCGATATTTTCAAAACATGGCAGCGGTGTCGCATGTGACGGCGCGAACCCTATACTGGAGGCAGTTCTGTAGGATGTGTTCTGTTGTCGAATATTTTTAATCCAATGTACAGAATTAGAACCGAATTTTACTAGCGCCGTCACTATACACAACACTCGGCCGCCATCTTGAAAACGCCGGAAAAACCGAATCTAAGTTTCATCTAAGATGATCTATCTGTTTAGCATCTTGTATCATATGTTTTTTTATTTTGCATCATCTGCGACACTTCTTCAACCATCTGCTTTAAATCTGACATCCGCCCATGTGGTACCGGGGCCCTCAAGGGGAGCAAAGAATAGTAACACTGCGACCTGTAATGCATGTTGTAAGGTACGACTGAAGTAGGTGCCTAGAAAAGCTACAATAGTAAATAAAAAGCGTCGCATAAATCGAATGTGCTGGCCTACTTGTAGGGGCATAACTGGCACAACTTACATTCGCTCTTAGGCTCAGATCACATACAACGAGTTATTAACAAGTGGTCGATATGGAGCGTTTGTAGAAGAAATCTGACATCGCCTTTTCACATCGTCCATCATCTATTTCATCATCTGTTTCATCGCTTTTAACAGACGTTTCACATTTTATTTATCTGTTTCACATCTTGCATCATTTGTTACATTGTGTTTATTATCTATTTCACATCTTGTATCATTTGTTACATTGTGTTTATTATCTATTTCACATCTTGTATCATTTGTTACATTTTGTTTTATTATAGATATTTCACATCTTGCATAATTTGTTACATTTTGTTTTATTATCTATTTCACATCTTGCATCATTTGCTACATTTTGTTTATTTATCGGTTTTGCATCTTGCATCATTTGTTACATTTTGTTTATTATCTGTTTTGCATCTTGCATCATTTGTTACATTTTGTTTATTATCTGTTTCACATCTTGCATCATTTGTTACATTTTGTTTATTATCTGTTTTGCATCTTGCATCATTTGTTACATTTTGTTTATTATCTGTTTCACAAATAGTATCATCTCTTTGGCGGCGTCCATTTCTTTATTTAGATCTTGTATTATCTATTTCTAAAGATCACAGAGATGTGGTTTTACAGAAGAATGAATGGAATCACATGGACTGCTAAAATGGCAAATATGAAGGTGTTGAATGAGGTCAAGACACAGAGAAAGTTTATCATCAATATAAAAAAGAGGTAGTCATCATTTTTCAGGCATATGATGAGATAGGGAGCTTTAGAACACATTGTAACAACCGATAAAATTGAGGAGAGACGAGACAGCGAAAGACAGAGACAGAAAATGTTGGATAGCCTGACTTCATGGCACGAAAGAGTGTCAACATCTGAGATGATAGCAAATACCAGAGATTTGTGGAGATGCATGATCGTCTACACCAGCTGGCACGGCACATGATGATAGTGATGATGATCATGTGCTTCACATCTTTCACAATCTATTTCACATTATTTTAAATGTCTTAAATTAATAGCCACCAACAATTAGATATACCCACCCATGAATCCTACAATATGATATACCCACCCATGAATCTTACAATATGATATACTCACTTATGAATCTTACAATATGATATACTCACCCATGAATCTTACAATATGATATACTCACCCATGAATCTTACAATATGATATACTCACCCATGAATCCTACAGCAAAAGCTGCAACGTAGACCACAATAAGAAAAATGGTTAATGGATCTTCGTGTTTGTAGAAGAGGTCCTGCACGTCCTGCGAAATTAAAACAAAAACAAAATAGTAAAGTATATTCTTGTTGTATCTTGGTAATTCATGAGAAGTAATGAAATCGGAAAAATATATAAACCACTGTTAACAGCTGTTCTTCGCTCGAGTGGTTACCGGGGTCCAAATTGAGGTGTAAAGAATAGAACCACTGTAACATGTCACGTATGTCGTAAGAGGCGTCTAAGGAGGTTGGGAGTGGGGCTAACTACTCCACTCCGTAAAAATACTAGATGGCTACAGAAACCACAATCAAGGAAATTCATAGCTCGCAACCCGAAGAAGAAGAAGGACCCTACAAGGAGGAACACGTGGAGACGGGAGTTGGAGACGGAATGCAAGAAATGGGAAGAGAGTGGAAGATCTGTAAAAGATGGCCTTGGATAAGTGGGCTTGGAAGGCCTTGGTTGCGGACCTATGCTTCCCTAGGGCGAAGGGTGAAGAAAAGAATAACTGTTCTAAGAAAGAGAAGATTGAAATATGTTTGACATACTCTGAAAAGAAATGATCATAGAATCAAAGCAGAAATTTTTCAGAGGGGAAGCAGAGGGTTAAAGAGATTTTGTTGAAGAGATAACGACAAATCGACTCTCTTTTTTTAGAGCACTTAGAAGAACGTTTTCTTAAAAAAACGCCATTTTTCACTACTATGCGACAGGTGCAGAGATAAAGAAGGGCCGTGTTTCAATTTCAGTCTGGGTTTGACAACTGTTTTTCCTAGAGCCTCAAGTACATGTCTACTTTTTTTTAGCAGAGATTACAGATCACATCTTTCTAAAATTTAAATAAAAATATCTCTACAAAAATAGACTTCAATGCACCAGGTTTCCTAAGTGGTTTCATCCCTTTCGGTAGAAATAATACGTCATCTGCCGAGAGTGTTGCGCAAATCACAAACCCGGAAGTTCCAGTAACAATCCTAGGATTCTCATGAAAAATTAAGATATGTGACCCGGATATGTGATTCGAACCCACATCTTTCACGGGTGTTGACTTTGTATAGAAAAGCTGGGAGAGAATATCACTTACAGAGATGACGTTATTTCCTTAATCTTATAATCTCTTTTGATGTTCTGAAATTAATCCTAAAGTTCATTGAACATGCTGATGTTTTTATTTTTTATGACGGACAGAGGAAAGGCTAACCAGTTAAATCCATTTATTCCAGAGCGGTAATCAGTTCTATGCGGATCAGTGGCGGCTCTTGCTCATTTTTGTTGCTGGGGCCAGACACAAATTTTCGGGAAAATCATGGTTTTAGGTTAGGTTATATCTTAATTTATACAGGGTGTTCAAGATTAAAGCGGCATGTGAATGGAGCCTCCTCCTTCTTCTTCTTTGCGTTCGTTCTTTACGACCAATTTTAATTACTCTTGGTGATATGTTTGATCTTTGCCAAGAACGTGTATACGTTGCACATTGGTTTGGTAGGCCCCTAAACGCATAGACTTCTACACGTTTATGACATGTGCATCCGATTTCAGCCAAACCTCCTTAGACGCCTCTTACGACATGCGTGGCAGGTAACAGTGGTTCTATTCTTTACACCCCAAATTTGGGCCCTTGTAACCACTCGGGCGGTGAATGGAGCCAATCTGGCATATATTCATGAAAATGAGAAGGTTCAGTTATGACGTATTATAGGTCAAGGTTGTGTGACGGTATGTAATTATAGTGCGGGAAGGGGCGATGAGCAAATGTGACGTAGGGCGAGCTAGTCAGAACCGGTTTAAATAGTAAATAGACACTACGCAATATGTAACTGGTAACTTTTGATTTATCAATGGAGCTGCTTTAATCTTGAACACCCTGTAGAATAATAAATAAACGTTAAACATTATTTTTGGTGGGGCCCGACCCCACTGGCCCTTAATGACGAGCCGCCACTGATGCGAACTATCATCATAGCACTCCGAACATGTCCATAGGTGTTCCGATCTCCGCCTCAACAAATTCAGCAGCGTTCAGCGGGCCAACACGCCAGTTCGATGATGATTAATCAATCTTTTTGCATATTTGGTATGTTGTTCTTTTCGGGCTTTTCCAATATTGACACCCATCTCTCTCAATCTGGTCAGCGAGTGGGACTCACAACCCTGAAATTCTTCTGTTCGAAGGGACTCTCTCAGTGCGTTAAGAATGTCATTTCGGTCCATTGCAATTTCCTTTGATATCGTAGTCATTCCAGCCAATTTTTAAGCTCGTTCATTACGCCCGACTCCTGTGTGTCCAGGGACAAAATGAAGGTGATTTCTCTGATCACTGTCTGTACGAGTACCTCCAGTCACTTACGTCTCACCATTCCTGTTTCGACTTCACGAATCATACTCATGGAGTCATTGAGTATAGAAAATGCGAGAAAACCAGAGCGGTTTTACCGGGGAGTACTGGGAGGGGGAGGGCTAAGAGTGCAAGAAAACGATTTGCTGAGGTCACAAAGAAAATTAGTTCTTTATTTTATATCGCAATATCGATAATTTTTATTGAAGTGCACGGAAAACGTTCATTTCTCACTTTTATGAAAGTACTCAATTCGAGATTTTATTAACTTTAATTAATTTTTGTAATGAATAAAATATTCTTTCTCACTGTTTTAAATCTTTTGTTGTGGGAATTCTATCTCCGTTGTTGTGACGAATGTTGTTTTAGGTCTAAATTAGTTGCTATTTAGCAGAAAAATACAATTAACTTAACATCACAATGAACAAGAGATGAGTTCAGGGCATAGAGGATGTCATCAAGCAGATAAGGACAAGTTTGTGGTTGCTTTGGAAGTTGCTAATTAATGTGTGTCTGAGAGAGATGGGGAGAGAGAGAGTGAGAGAAAGAGAGTATGGAGATAGTGTGAGAGAGTGTAAGTGTGAGAGAGTGTGAGAAAGATGAGAGTAGACAGTGTAGAGAGGGGAGAAAGTGAGAGAAAACAGAAAATGTAGAAAGATATTAGATCTGAGAAAGAGTGGCAGAACGAGATAGAGAGAGTGAGAAACAGAGTGAGAGAGAGTGTGATAAAGAGAGAGTGTGATACAGAGAGAGTGGAAAAAGAGAGAGAGTGAGAAAAGAGAGAGTGGGGAAAAGAGAGAGTGGGAAAAAGAGTGGAAAAAGAGAATTCTTTGTGGAAAATGTTTACACATCAACTGTGGAATTGAACCTAGGCGAGATCACTAACAACTACGCCGCTACATCGTGGTCTAGGGGTTAGTGACTCGGTCTATTAACCCCGACGTTCTGAGTTCGAATCACGCTGCGGACAGTTTGGTTGCAAATTGTTTCCGTTGATTTTAACAAAAGGACGATGACAGCACCCGTTCAGAAAGCAATGGAAAACTACTGAACGTATAAGTGGTGCCTAGAAAATCAACGACTCGTTTACTGTGGTTGATGGCTACGTCCTTTAGGATATGCCACGATTTTCATGTGTTTATCATTATCAAATAGCTTGTCTTGAGCAGAACTTTGCCACCCCAACAGTCCTCCGGAATTTCTCTCTCATAGGCCAGATGTCCTGCCTCTGCAGCCGTCATGTTCAACCCATCAGTTACATCATGAATCCATCTTCTCCGTGGTCTTCCTCTTGTTCTCTTTGCCGGTATACCTCCTTCCATGATGGTCTTCTCAGCCCTTCATGTCTTTTTATATGTCCAAAATATCTCAATTTTCTCTTTCTTATTTGTAGCATCAGCCAGTTTTCTTTGATTTTGAGTTCTTTCTGGATAGATCTATTTGTTCTCTTCTTTGTCCATGATATACGAAGGACTCTTCTGTAACACTTATATTCGAAAGTACATCATAGACATGAGAGCCGCGGTAGCGTAGTTGTTAGTGAACTCGCTTCTCAAGGCTGGTGGTCTGAGTTCAATCCCGCAGTGCGCGTGGAATTTTTCCTGACCGCGATGGCTCTCAGGTCGACCCAGCCTCAACTGGGTACCAGACATGTTCTGGAAAAGTAAAGGCGGCCGGCGTGATGTTGACCACATCACCCATCGTGTGCCGACGATCAATGAAAATACAGGCCTAACACTGTATTGCCCTATATACCAAGAGGTATGAAAAGGTTCCTTTACTTACTTTACTTATATCATAGACATAAGATTGGTAGAATTTCTGATATACCTGTGATACATGTTGTTTTGTTAGAGTTTAATGAGGTCGCAACGTATTCACGTTTTCTACTGTAATTCACGCAGATCACAAACACAATGTTCAACAAGGGATTGATAGTCTTCTTCTTTTTCTCTTCCACCATTTATTTCTTTATAGAAGTATTGGGGTGGGGGGTATAGTAATCTTGTGTGTGCTTCTTTAAGGCACTTTGTAAGCTGTTATTCCTTTTCTTAAGGCTGTTCTTAATGCCGTTGATCCATTTTCTGCGTGGAATTCCTCTTGCTCTATACTCGTTAAACTTGTTGTTGAAGTTGAGGATAACAGAGACGAACTGGTCACCGCTAGTAACTACACTATCATTGATCTGTATGGGGTAAGTTCAAATCTTCAGTCTTAATTATCTTTTTTTTCTACATTTCTTTCAGGTTATTGGTCAATCTATTCTCTGTGGTAGTCGATACCAGGGCATTCTTGTCAGGTGTCCAAACCATTTAATCTGTTGTTATTGTATATTTTTTTTTCCCATCCAGAAGCACTTGAGATTTTCAGCTCTTCGGCTCGGTGCCATGGACATCGTAACCCTTCGGTTCGGTGACACGAACACCGTAAATCTGGGGACTCTGTGGCTTTTTCTGCCATCCCGCGGAATTGAACCCGCACACACAGAGGGATAGTCACCAGTAGTCCAACGCGCTATGAACACGCTGGGCAGACGGGCGTTGTTATTTTATGAATTGCATGACTGGTTTCACAGTCTTTTTCTGTTTTCTTCATTTTTAATTTGATTACTGATTGTCCCTCCTGCATCTCATTTAAGTCAAATCATATCCCTGGCGGTTGGTGATCCCTCAAAACAAAACAAAATAGTCACAAAAATAAGCAAATTATCACAGGTCATGAAAAAGCTGTTAAGAAATGAAGAAGAAATTATAAAAACAAGTTAAACAGGGACAAATTAAATATCTTGAACACAAAAAGAGAAATAGTTTAAATTGTTATAAAGCCGAATGATTGACTTCATTGCACCAGGTTTTACCCCATATGGCTCGATCCTTCTCCGCAGAAATGGCACGTCACCTATTGCACAAAGCACGAACTCCGTAGCTCCAGCAACAATACTAGGGTCTCTGGAAAAAACTGCATTCGTGAACAGAACGGCGCGGTCCAGATTTGAACCAACGACCTTCGACTCACAAGACAAAGGGATTAGCCACTTATCCACAGAGACCCCGTAGAGTAATAGTTGTTTGGTGACAACTAACAACTACAAGCTACAAAGGACAAGCTACTGAGTTAGTGCTTGAGCAACGCTGTGAGCTATGAATGTTACATGGAATGCTTTTTGCTGTGTCAACCGTACGTTTGTTGTGTGTTAGTGTGTATTCAGAAAATGGCGAACAGCGGTTATGACGAACAAGCTCAATCTGCCGTATGCAGTTATATTGCAGGTGCAGAAAACTGGATTTTGTCATGATTGATGTTTCCTTCGACAAGAATTGCAATTCAAGTGATGAAAAGTTTTGTGTTGCTACATTAGCGACGGTCATATGCATTTTATGCGGAGCAGGTTGCTTTTCGTGGTGGTACGCGGCTGTTTCATTCTGGAATTAGTTCCACAGAAAACATTTCACAGTTGTTAGCATTTCGTGTGATTTTCATTGGCACAGGAACGGAGCAATTATGGGGGACCCGTTGCAGTGAAGTTGGAACCGTACTTATGAACTATGAGGAGGACAAGGATATAATTGGGAGACCTTTCATGCATGAGTTTTTCAAATGAATATCTCGTTCGCCATCTTGACTACACAGTAGAAGACAATCAATCAAGTGCCGTCCCTGCCGGCGTAGGCGATCATGTCTCTCCGCAACTCTCTCTGCTTGATGCATGTAATCAGTTCTGACGTCGATCTTGTGTTGAACCATGATGCCAGGAAATTCAACATCTTCTCCCTCTGTCTTCCACGATCTCTCATTCCCTGAATGTTACCTGTTGTTACCAAATGTTCTAAACCTTCTCTTCGCATTATATTCCCGAAGAACCTTAATTGTCGGATTCTTATTCTTTTGATAAGGTTTCTTGTGTGTCAGGCCTGATTTAAAACCTCCACGTTTGTTTTCTTCGGTGTCCATGGAAATTTCAGCATTCTTCTGTTAAACCACATCTCTGTGGCTTCCAATGATCTTATGTTTTGTTCATTGTCCATGATTCGCTGCCATACATAAGTATTGGTTCAATATAGCACTGTAGTACTCGTTTTCGCAATGTCATTGGTAGTGAGTTCACGCATAGTGTGTTCTTCATTTTCATAAAGCTGCTTTGTTTGAGCTTATTCTACTCCTAATCTCTGTTGTACATCTTCCATCTGATGTTAGGCGATTGGTGTCGTAAGGACTAGGGTAAGTGGTTCGAGTCCCGTGTTTGTCTATTTGTTTTTCGGAAGCTCTTAATACCTGTATCTGTTTATTTGTTGATCATATTCGTTACTTCCGTTGCTTCCTCTGGGGTTCTTGTAAGAAAACTCCTTGTGCTCATCTTAGAATTAATTTGAAGCTACTTTGAATGATGTATACATGTTTGTTATATGTGTATACATGTGTGTATGTATGATATTGTCTCGTCTCTAATATACAAGCACAATAAGCTTATAGCATGTGCCTGTGCAAACACTATTAACGAACCCTACCTGATTGTTTCTGTGTCTGGTAATAACAAGCGTCTGAGAAAGACACTCCCGCGTGAGTCATTTTTTTAGAATGGCTCATTGGTTGTGTACGTAAGGACGCTCGTATTGCTAGGCTAGGCGATTGGTGTCAAGGACTAGGTAAGTGGTTCGAGTCCCGTGTTTGTCTATTTGTTTTTCGGAAGCTCTTAATACCTGTATCTGTTTATTTGTTGATCATATTCGTTACTTCCGTTGCTTCCTCTGGGGTTCTTGTAAGAAAACTCCTTGTGCTCATCTTAGAATTAATTTGAAGCTACTTTGAATGATGTATACATGTTTGTTATATGTGTATACATGTGTGTATGTATGATATTGTCTCGTTCTAATATATACAGGCACAACAAGCTTATAGCATGTGCCTGTGCAAACACTATTAACGAACCCTACCTGATTGTTTCTGTGTCTGGTAATAACAAGCGTCTGAGAAAGACACTCCCGCGTGAGTCATTTTTTTAGAATGGCTCATTGGTTGTGTACGTAAGGACGCTCGTATTGCTAGGCTAGGCGATTGGTTTCGTAAGGACTAGGGTAAGTGGTTCGAGTCCCGTGTTTGTCTATTTGTTTTTCGGAAGCTCTTAATACCTGTATCTGTTTATTTGTTGATCATATTCGTTACTTCCGTTGCTTCCTCTGGGGTTCTTGTAAGAAAACTCCTTGTGCTCATCTTAGAATTAATTTGAAGCTACTTTGAATGATGTATACATGTTTGTTATATGTGTATACATGTGTGTATGTATGATATTGTCTCGTTCTAATATATACAGGCACAACAAGCTTATAGCATGTGCCTGTGCAAACACTATTAACGAACCCTACCTGATTGTTTCTGTGTCTGGTAATAACAAGCGTCTGAGAAAGACACTCCCGCGTGAGTCATTTTTTTAGAATGGCTCATTGGTTGTGTACGTAAGGACGCTCGTATTGCTAGGCTAGGCGATTGGTGTCGTAAGGACTAGGGTAAGTGGTTCGAGTCCCGTGTTTGTCTATTTGTTTTTTCGGAAGCTCTTAATACCTGTATCTGTTTATTTGTTGATCATATTCGTTACTTCCGTTGCTTCCTCTGGGGTTCTTGTAAGAAAACTCCTTGTGCTCATCTTAGAATTAATTTGAAGCTACTTTGAATGATGTATACATGTTTGTTATATGTGTATACATGTGTGTATGTATGATATTGTCTCGTCTCTAATATATACAGGCACAACAAGCTTATAGCATGTGCCTGTGCAAACACTATTAACGAACCCTACCTGATTGTTTCTGTGTCTGTTAATAACAAGCGTCTGAGAAAGACACTCCCCCGTGAGTCATTTTTAGAATGGCTCATTGGTTGTGTACGTAAGGACGCTCGTATTGCTAGGCTAGGCGATTGGTGTCGTAAGGACTAGGGTAAGTGGTTCGAGTCCCGTGTTTGTCTATTTGTTTTTTCGGAAGCTCTAAATACCTGTATCTGTTTATTTGTTGATCATATTCGTTACTTCCGTTGCTTCCTCTGGGGTTCTTGTAAGAAAACTCCTTGTGCTCATCTTAGAATTAATTTGAAGCTACTTTGAATGATGTATACATGTTTGTTATATGTGTATACATGTGTGTATGTATGATATTGTCTCGTCTCTAATATACACAGGCACAACAAGCTCATAGCATGTGCCTGTGCAAACACTATTAACGAACCCTACCTGATTGTTTCTGTGTCTGGTAATAACAAGCGTCTGAGAAAGACACTCCCCGTGAGTCATTTTTTTAGAATGGCTCATTGGTTGTGTACGTAAGGACGCTCGTATTGCTAGGCTAGGCGATTGGTGTCGTAAGGACTAGGTAAGTGGTTCGAGTCCCGTGTTTGTCTATTTGTTTTTCGGAAGCTCTTAATACCTGTATCTGTTTATTTGTTGATCATATTCGTTACTCCGTTGCTTCCTCTGGGGTTCTTGTAAGAAAACTCCTTGTGCTCATCTTAGAATTAATTTGAAGCTACTTTGAATGATGTATACATGTTTGTTATATGTGTATACAGGTGTGTATGTATGATATTGTCTCGTCTCTAATATATACAGGCACAAAAAGCTTATAGCATGTGCCTGTGCAAACACTATTAACGAACCCTACCTGATTGTTTCTGTGTCAGGTAATAACAAGCGTCTGAGAAAGACACTCCCCGTGAGTCATTTTTTAGAATGGCTCATTGGTTGTGTACGTAAGGACGCTCGTATTGCTAGGCTAGGCGATTGTTGTCGTAAGGACTAGGGAAGTGGTTCGAGTCCCGTGTTTGTCTATTTGTTTTTTCGGAAGCTCTTAATACCTGTATCTGTTTATTTGTTGATCATATTCGTTACTTCCGTTGCTTCCTCTGGGGTTCTTGTAAGAAAACTCCTTGTGCTCATCTTAGAATTAATTTGAAGCTACTTTGAATGATGTATACATGTTTGTTATATGTGTATACATGTGTGTATGTATGATATTGTCTCGTCTCTAATATATACAGGCACAACAAGCTTATAGCATGTGCCTGTGCAAACACTATTAACGAACCCTACCTGATTGTTTCTGTGTTTGGTAATAACAAGCGTCTGAGAAAGACACTCCCCCGTGAGTCATTTTTTAGAATGGCTCATTGGTTGTGTACGTAAGGACGCTCGTATTGCTAGGCTAGGCGATTGGTGTCGTAAGGACTAGGGGAAGTGGTTCGAGTCCCGTGTTTGTCTATTTGTTTTTTCGGAAGCTCTTAATACCTGTATCTGTTTATTTGTTGATCATATTCGTTACTTCCGTTGCTTCCTCTGGGGTTCTTGTAAGAAACCTCCTTGTGCTCATCTTAGAATTAATTTGAAGCTACTTTGAATGATGTATACATGTTTGTTATATGTGTATACATGTGTGTATGTATGATATTGTCTCGTCTCTAATATATACAGGCACAACAAGCTTATAGCATGTGCCTGTGCAAACACTATTAACGAACCCTACCTGATTGTTTCTGTGTCTGGTAATAACAAGCGTCTGAGAAAGACACTCCCGCGTGAGTCATTTTTTTAGAATGGCTCATTGGTTGTGTACGTAAGGACGCTCGTATTGCTAGGCTAGGCGATTGGTGTCGTAAGGACTAGGTAAGTGGTTCGAGTCCCGTGTTTGTCTATTTGTTTTTTCGGAAGCTCTTAATACATGTATCTGTTTATTTGTTGATCATATTCGTTACTTCCGTTGCTTCCTCTGGGGTTCTTGTAAGAAAACTCCTTGTGCTCATCTTAGAATTAATTTGAAGCTACTTTGAATGATGTATACATGTTTGTTATATGTGTATACATGTGTGTATGTATGATATTGTCTCGTCTCTAATATATACAGGCACAACAAGCTTATAGCATGTGCCTGTGCAAACACTATTAACGAACCCTACCTGATTGTTTCTGTGTCTGGTAATAACAAGCGTCTGAGAAAGACACTCCCGCGTGAGTCATTTTTTTAGAATGGCTCATTGGTTGTGTACGTAAGGACGCTCGTATTGCTAGGCTAGGCGATTGGTGTCGAAAGGACTAGGGTAAGTGGTTCGAGTCCCGTGTTTGTCTATTTGTTTTTTCGAAAGCTCTTAATACCTGTATCTGTTTATTTGTTGATCATATTCGTTACTTCAGTTGCTTCCTCTGGGGTTCTTGTAAGAAAACTCCTTGTGCCCATCTGATGTTAGTAATGTTCCCAGATACTTGAATCGATGGACTTGTTTCAGTGTTGTGTTATTTATTTTGATATTACATTTTGGTGTTTCCTGTTTCCATAACCTCTGTTTTCTTTATATTCGTGCTTAATCCTTTCTTATCACTTTCTCTTGCTAATATATCTATCAGATCTTGTTCATTTGTAGCCATGAGAATTGTATCATCAGCGTATCTTAGATTGTTCATATTTTGTCCGCCAACTGTTATTCCTGCCTTTTCTTCTATTTGACGCATGATGTTTTCACTGTATAGGTTGAACAGGTCTGGTGAGAGTACACATCCTTGTCTTACTCCTAAATGTATCTCCTGATAGATTCCACTCTGATTCACTAGTCAGAAGACAGTAGAAGAACAGGTTAATTTACCGCTTTGGCACCAGACACACCTCCCACATCAAGTCTGTAGCAGTAGATTGCATTCGTCAAAAATCACAAAACACGCAGGGTTAGTTGTGAAACGAACGAATAGTAATTATCCACAAGTAGACACTATACATGAGAGGGTAATGAACAAATAACAGCTTTTAAGAATGTAACTGCCCGCCTGCCCAGCGTGTTCGTAGCGTTGGACTACGGGTGACTAGCCCCCTGTGAGTGCGGGTTAAATTCCGCGGGCTGACAGAAAAGCCACATGTTCCCCAGATTCACGGTGTTCGTGGCACCGAACCGAAGGGTTACGATGTCCATGGCACCGAGCCGAAGAGCTGAAATCTCAAGTGCTTCTGGATCGGAAGAAGAAAAAAAAAAGAATGTAACACTAAAGTAAACGACATAAAGTGTTGAAGATGCAGCAGACCTTCGCTGGAGAGATTGCACTTAACCAATCAAACAATCAATATGCGGGCGCATTTGCAAGTGAAAGTCGGCACAGATACCGCCTTTTTAAAAAGTAATGTTCGTTTGTTTGATCGCTGTACGCAAACTATCTCCTGGTATAAGTAAGGTATGTCTGTGTATATATAATTTAACATTCTGCCCTTGTAGAACAGTGGCTCTCAACCTGTGGGTCGCGACCCCTTTGGGGATCGAACGACCCTTTCACAGTGGTCGCCTAAGACCATCGGAAAACACATATTTTGGATGGTCTTACGAACCGAGAGGTGGGGTCTGTGGCCTAGGGGTTAGTGACTCGGTCTATTAACCTCGACGTTCTGAGTTTGAATCACGCTACGAACAGTATGGTTGCAAATTGTTTCGTGTGGATTTTAAGATGAGCACAAGGAGTTTTTAAGAACCCCAGAGGAAGCAACGGAAGTAACGAATATGACCAACAAAGGACAATAAGCTTATAGCATGTGTTTGTACAGACACTGTTCGAACGAACCCTACCTGATTGTTTCTGTGTCTAGTTATAACGAAGCGTTTGAGAAAGACACTCCCCAGTGAGTCATTTTTAGAATGTCTCACTGGTTGTGTTCGTAAAAGCGCTCGTATTTCTAGGCTAATCAATTGGTGTCGTAAGGACTATGGTAAGTGGTTCGAGTCCCGTGTTTGTCTATTTGTTTTTTCGGAAGCTCTTAATACCTGTACCCTGTTTATTCGTGAATTTTAACAAAAGGACGATGTCACCACAAGTTCAGAAAGCAATGACAAACTACTGAACGTAATAATGCCTAGAAAAATCACAAACAGCGTTACAAAGCTGGGGTTTATTCGCAAAGTCTGGTAAAGGATATGCAATTAACTTTTTTTTTTTTTTAACGAACCGAGACACCACTCCTCTATCCGTCTCCAGGCGGGTCCACCCATATATAAGATACGTCCACATACCAGTACCCGGCGTTTGGGATTAATCCCTATGCTTTAATTATGTTCAATTTGTAACTATGAAAATACATCCTGCATATCCGATATTTACATTACGATTCATAACAGTAGCAAAATTACAGTTATGAACTAGCAACGCAAATAATTGTATTGTTGGGGCTCACCACAACATGAGGAACTGTATTGAAGTGTTGCGACGCCCGTCTGCACAGCGTGTTCGTAGCGCGTTGGACTACGGGTGACTATCCTCTGTGTGTGCGGGTTCAATTCCGCGGGATGGCAGAAAGAGCAACAGATTCCCCAGATTTACGGTGTTACGATTCACCGAACCGAAGGGTTACGATGTCCATGGCACCGAGCCGAAGAGCTGAAAAGCTCAAGTGCTTCTGGATCGGAAAAAGAAAAAAAAGTGTCGCGACTTTAGGAAGGCTGAGAACCACTGATGTAGAATATAAAATTATGTCAGCTTGGAAGGGGCGGGGAGGGTGAGGGAGGAAGGAAAAACTACGATTATTTCAACCTGGTTATTCTCAACCTGGGAGGCGCGACTTCCCAGTGAGGTTTGAGCCAGTATCAGGAAACGCATGAAACGTTATAAAATTTAGAGTATTGTATGTTTCAATAACGTTTCAGGCGATGCAGAGAAACTTACAAATCTGAGGTGATCAGAGCGGATCAGAACCGATCTGAAGAAAACCGAGGGGAGGCTGCGATGATACTTAATAAATTGCCGATTTAGGACAAAGACACGGATGTATAATATCCCATAAGCATTCAAAATGAATAAATTAAATTGTAAAACTAACAAAAGTTCAACATTTCGACTGTAGGTCTTTTTTCAAGGACACATTCAATGAAGTTTTATTAGCGACCTAGCATGCACTATCTTGGTTAGGCGACGCCTAACGACAAAAGGCAGAAAAGGAAAAAAGAAGTTTTTTATACTAACTCGTGGTTTTTTTTTTTTCATTTAAAATTTGTTTTTACATTAAATCTATAAGTTCAAATTTTCGTTGAAAGAAATAACCAAAAACATCATTGATTTTGACTCAGGTTAAAATTTGTCTTCCATTTCTTTAAATTTTTTTTTTTTTTAATGTTTACAGTTCTTACAGCCAATTTTATTGTTATTAAGGGGGCAGTGCTGCTATTAAGCGCAGAGTAAGAAGACATTTTTGGTCTTTTTTTTTCTTGCGTTCGCACGCTATGAATTAAGGTGTAGTCAGGGCATCTGGTATAGCACTTATAACCAATTTTTGCGTGAAGGCTTGCTATCCTTATTGTCAGTGTCCCTGTCCGTACAGTCGTGTCTTCTTATACTTCAGAGGTGAAATAAATTACAGTTAATTTAGCGGATGAAATGAGGTGGGGAAAAAGGGGCCGAGGAAGTCATGCCTATCTTCAGCTGGGTGCCAGCTGAAAAAAAGTTTAGAACAATTAAACTAGATCATAGATTCTCAAACTTTTTCCGCCCACCGCCCACTTAGCACAACATCAATTTTGTAACGCCCCCCTCCTCCCTCCACATTATAACAGTTTACTAATTTCCCCCTCCCACATATATACATGCCCTGTTTTCTCTTTGTCATAGAAAATTGAGAAATATTTCTGTAATACATGGTCAATTTTCAAATGACTATATGCATGAAATAGAAAATTGATGAAAAATGGATGGTGTAAGACGGGCATAAGATGAATAAAAATGCAGAATTCAAATTTTAAATGATTATTGAATCGCAAAATCACGAAAATAATTTTTGAAAAATATTTATTATTAATTTCTTCTTTAAGGAGTCACCGAACCTTAATCGGTTGAACACCACCAAATTCTTCTGAACCCACTATCGCCGCGCCCCCTCACCCTAGAACTCTTCAGCGCCCACTGGGGGGTTACTGCTCACTTTGGGAAACGCTGATCTAGATTGACCAATGATCTGAAAAAATGTAGAAAAAAGATAATTAAGACTGAAGATTTGAACTTACCCCATACAGATCAATGATAGTGTAGTTACTAGCGGTGACCAGTTCGTCTCTGTTATCCTCAACTTCAACAACATTGTTGTTGTTGTGTTTATCTTCTGGATTACTGATGTTGTAGTAGTAGACGATGATGGTTTCCATGGCGTCGAGTTGCTAGTTAGATTATCCTTGGTTCTTTCTTATAATCTTAGCTTGTCTCTGTTCAGATAAAACAACACAATTACTATAGGTTACATTAGAATCTTGTAAGCTGTTCTTTCTTGATGATGCTTGCCATCTCGGTGATGATGACCACACAATTATCATCCAAGGGAATGTAGTTGCGTTATGTTTGTCTGTGTGTGCATAGATAACTAACGGCTTGAAATGTTCTTGTACAGTGTGGGCAAGGTATACTTGCACTTTTCGGGAGTTTTACTGCCTTTCTATTTTGACGTTTTTGTTCCATGCGTGCTGTTCTACCTGCCTCGCAGGTCGAAGACCCGTGTTGAAGAAGTGTGCGACAGGCTGATCTGTCCTGAGCAAGATTCTCTCAGTTGTCGACATCTATGCCAAAGAATTTCATCGAATTCTTGAGTGTGTCTTTGAATCGCTTTTTCTGACCACCCTGTGAGCGTTTACCGCAATGCAGCTCACCATAAAAGAGCCGTTTGGGTATTCTGCAATCTGCCATTCGAGCCACATGTCCTGCCCATCGTGTCTGGGACTGCATCAAGATTGTATAGATGCTGGGGAGAGCGGTTCTTTTTAGGACCTCTGTGTCTGAGATCATCCTTTACTTAAGGATGTTCTTAATGCAATCGATCCATTTTCTACGTGGTCTTCCTCTTGCTATTCGTTCTACTATTTTCAGTGTGACTCTCTGTGGTAAACGATACCAGAGCATTCTTGTCAGGTATCCAATCCATTTAATCTGTTGTTCTTTGATGAATAGCATGACCAAAATTCTCTTCTTGACCTGGCGCTGTGAGGCAAAACAGGATTGGAAAAAAGACGTTCGGACCATTGGTGGATTGTATTTATCTATTCTCTATCCCTTGTTTCCCTTTCGGCGTCAGGCCGAAACAAGAGACACATGCAGCGAGCTTCCTTTTGCCCTTTGTAATCATCATCATTAAATAGCTTGTCCTGAACAGAACTTTGCCACCCCAACAGTCCTTCGGAATTTCTCTCTCTCATAGGCCAGATGTCCTGCCTCTGCAGCCGTCATGTTCAACCCATCAGTTACATCATGAATTCATCTTCTCCGTGGTCTTTCTCGCCTTCTCTTTGCCGGTATGTCTTCTTCCATGATATCCTTCTCCAGCCCTTCGTGTCTTTTTATCTGTCCAATATACCTCAATTTTCTCGTTGTTATTTGTAGCATCAGCCAGTTTTCTTTGACTTTGAGTTCTTTCTGGATATATATATACTATATATATATATATTTACTATATAATTATGTTAATTTAAGTAAGACTTCACATACAATTGTTATTTTAAAGTAAGAGCTCGTATTGCTAGGCTAGGCGATTGGTGTCGTAGGATTAGGTAAGTGGTTCGAGTCCCGTGTTTGTCTATTTGTTTTCGGAAGCTCTTAATACCTGTATCTGTTTATTTGTTGATCATATTTTAAAGTAAAATTTCACAAATAATTGTTATTTTAAATTGTAGAAGCCAGCCCCCTCCCTAGGTGGCAGCTGATGAACCAGACAGTTAGCTTTAGTGTGTAGTTTGTAGATATTTAGATATTTTATTAGTTGACTGTAGTGTTTGCGCACTAAATCTGCATCTGTCCACTATAAGCAGAGTGGCAACACTAAACGAGACCTGACGTAGTAAAACTAATCGACGTAGTTGTGTAGTGACGACGTTGAAACGTTAGTAAACAAGAAATAAAAGAACGACATAAACACTTCACAGAATCGGACGTGTTTTGTCTGACCACATGAAGTAACATCACTTAATAAATGAATATGAAGTCTTCACGATAAGAGTTTGTCCTATTATTGTGCTCTGTACCATCGTCGTTATCACTAAGGATAATATAAAGACAACAGCTTGCCTCCAGCTAACGTCAAACCGCCAAAGAAACCACTAACAATGAACATGTACCAAACTATAACAATGATACTCCATGTCCATACTATAACAATTCAGTATACCAAAAATTACCATACTACAACAAAAGTAAGACTTCACAAATAATTGTTATCTTAAAGTAAGACTTCAGATAAAATTATGTTATTCTGAAGTAAAACTTACGACAAACAACAAACCAGACACATTTGACATTGAAGAATGCAAAAATGGAGTTAACATTAAAACATGTTTAAGAATCATTTAGATATTTGAAACCACTAATGGGAATATGCTGAGGCAAGCAGAAATACAAAAAGGTATACTGTTACACAGATCAAAACAAAAAACAGTTAAAGTTTTACGGGTGTTGTTTGTCCGCAAATCAAATGTACATTATTTCATTATTATTCTAGACTTTTCTATGAGTACAATAATGTTATCATCTTGCTGCTATTGTCTTTCTCCGCTTCCTTCTCTATTGTTGTTCTCCTTTGTGTGTTCAAATCACAGCATCAGTAGCACCAATTAACTTTTGACAAGAATATTCCTAGTTATCGTTCATTCAGTCTTGAGATCACAGCATCAGTAGCACCAATTAACTTGTAACTATTCCTAGTTACTCAGTCAGTCTTGAGATCACTGCGTCAGTAGCACCAATTAACTTGTAACTATTCCTAGTTACTCAGTCAGTCTTCAGATCACAGCATCAGTAGCACTTCAATTAACTCTTAGCTGAACTCAGAATATTTACTAGTTATCGTTCATCAGTCTTCAGATCACAGCATCAGTAGCACCAATTAACTTCTGACTAGAATATTCCTAGTTATCGTTCATTCAGTCTTGAGATCACAGCATCAGTAGCACCAATTAACATTTGATAAGTATATATTCCTAGTTATGGTTCAGTTAGTCTTCAGATCACAGCATCAGTAGCACCGATTAACTTGGGACTAGCATATTCCTCTACGCTGTTTGTCAGTATTTAATTCTCAATTTGCTCATCTCTGTATTAACTTGACACGTCTAGTTAAGTATAGCGCATTTTTGTTTCTGTATAACTTTACATAAATTGAAAATTGACTAAGGTTATAGAGAGTAAGTTGAATGCACTTGAAAGTAGATGTCTGAGGAAAAAGTAATGAAAATAATGAACATAAAATGGGAACGAATTCATGAGGGTTGATATAATCATAGAAATGTCTGGTGAACCACTCGTAACAACTGTTGCCCGCCTGCCCCGGTAGCGTAGTTGTTAGTGAACTCGCTTCTCAAGGCTGGTGGTCTGGGTTCAACTTCCGCAGTGCGCGTGGAATTTTTCCTGACTGCGACGGCTCTCAGGTCGACCCAGCCTCAACTGGGTACCAGACATGCTCTGGGAAAGTAAAGGCGGCCGGCGTGATGCTGACCACATCACCCATCGTGTGCCGACGGTCAATGAAAATACAGGCCTAACACTGTATTGCCCTATATACCACAAGGTATGAAAGGGTTCCTTTACTTTTACTTTACTTTGCACTCACAAAATGACCGATCCTTATATCAATATTTATATTTTATTAGAAAATTATTGACGAAAAACGTAAAAAAAACAAAGTACTGTATTTTTACAAAATATAAAAACAATTACAATACCAGTGGAGAAAAAGCTAGCCAATTTGCTCAATCTCTAATACAAATTATTATAAATTTATTAGAAAATTATTATTTAATTGATTAGAAAATTATTATAAATTTATTAGAAAATTATTATAAATTGATTAGAAAATTATTATAAATTTATTAGAAAATTATTATAAATTTATTAGAAAATTATTATAAATTGATTAGAAAATTATTATAAATTGATTAGAAAATTATTATAAATTTATTAGAAAATTATTATAAATTGATTAGAAAATTATTATAAATTTATTAGAAAATTATTATAAATTTATTAGAAAATTATTATAAATTTATTAGAAAATTATTATAAATTTATTACAAAATTATTATAAATTTATTACAAAATTATTATAAATTTATTACAAAATTATTATAAATTGATTAGAAAATTATTATAAATTTATTAGAAAATTATTATAAATTGATTAGAAAATTATTATAAATTTATTAGAAAATTATTATAAATTGATTAGAAAATTATTATAAATTTATTAGAAAATTATTATAAATTGATTAGAAAATTATTATAAATTTATTAGAAAATTATTATAAATTGATTAGAAAATTATTATAAATTGTATTATATTTTCCAGAGATCCCTGATCTCAATATAGGTGTGATCGCGCTTCTAGTTCTCTCTCGGATCACGCCCAGACTGATGTACCAGATCTCCCCATAAATTCTATTCATGTGGAAATCTGATTCATACAGCCTTAGCATTGGTGTGTTTTACGTCACATCTTCAGCAACATTTGGAGATGTGGTGCTTATCCTTCGGCGATGTGTCCAGTTTCAGCCAGCGTTTACTCGGTTTGTTCTCCGTTCTGTAGCCATCTAGTGTTTTTACGGTGTGGGGTAGCTAGCCCCACGATCAACCTCCTTAGTCGCCTTTACGACATGCGTGGCAGGTAACAGTGGTTCTATTCTTTACACCCCAGTTTGGGTTTCGGTAACCACAATTTCAATAGTATGAGAAAGTTACTGACATCCAAACAAATTACAAACAGGCTAAAAATGAGAATGATCAGATGCTATATATATATCCTATATTAATGTATGGCTCGAAACATGGACAATGAACAAGCAGTTAGAAGACAGAATTGATGCATTTGATATGTGGATATATAGAAGAATAGGCAGAGTTTCATGGATAGGAAAACAGACAAATAAACAAGTTTTAGGAAAACTAGGCACGAAGAAACAATTATTAAGAGAAATAAAATTCAGACAAGTAAAGTATTTTGGGCACATAAAAAGATATGACACCATGATAAAATCTTTACTAGAGGGGAAAGTTGAGATGGGGGAGAGCAAGAGGAAGACCGAGAGATAAGTGTGAGTGAAACTTTAAGAAATGGACAGGTTACAGTCTGGCAGTGTGCAACATCAAGGCGAAAGACAGAGGATGCTGGAGATACATTGCAGCCAACCTTCAATGTGGAAACGGCACCTGATGATGAACAACTCGGGCGGCTTCTAGTTCTATCGGAGTAAGGTGATAAAACGTAGCTCCTGCCGTGTTTAAACTGAGAACGTAAAAGAACCGTTCTTTGCACATCAAAATTACCAAACTTTCTCTCTATGTTTAAATCTTTATTATTCCCGTGCGCACACATTTAAAAAGAGAATTTTCAAAATAGTTCTCGTCATATCGTTGAGCAAACACTAAACTTCTGACGCGACCTAATGATGTTTGTGACGTGGCCTTCTGACAACAACCAACCGTCTCTTTCCTTTTTATATCGTTTATTATCTTTGCTATTACCAACATTACTCGATGTACTCGAGGATAAAATGACAACCTTTATTGACAATGCAACAACGTCCGTGCTTCAACGCTCAAACAGTAGAACATCTCCAGCAGAGAACTATAACATT
Source organism: Arion vulgaris (assembly GCA_020796225.1). Taxonomy (NCBI): domain Eukaryota; kingdom Metazoa; phylum Mollusca; class Gastropoda; order Stylommatophora; family Arionidae; genus Arion; species Arion vulgaris. The sequence goes on from CM036768.1 coordinate 10,791,972, forward strand.
GAATGTATTTGCAAATTATTCCATGCTGTTTATTTAATATATTGATCATCATGCATATTTAACACGGCTGATTTGTAGATTTTAAACAATGTTCTTATATTGATCCATACAAAACATTTCTGTTCAGAATTTATATTTTATTGAAATTATATCGTAGATCTTTATAATTTCTTCATTCTTGAGAATTGGGTATTAGCTGTTTTCCGATCACTAGAATCGATATCACTTTTAGAATCATTTCGATGTTCGAGTTAATATAATCCCTTTATAAACCTTTCTTTGTATGTTTTCCACTTTTTTCGTTGATTGATAGATAGATTGATTGATTGATTGATTGAGTGGCCATCATCATTGCACTTCAGTTAATTTTTTTTCTTCTTAGTATGTAAACGCTGAATATCGATCACCTGTTAACCACTCTCGTTATTTTATGTGATCAGAACCTAAGAGCGATTGTATGTTGTGCAAGTTATGCCCCTTCAGGTATGCCAGCTCATTCGGTTTTTGCGACTTTTTTTATTTACTTGGGTAGTTTTCCTTACACATCAACCTTAGGCGCCTCTTACGACATGCTTTGTAGGTCGAAGTGCTGCTTCCCTTGCGAGCCCAGGCAATACACGAGCGACTTTAGTTAATAATCATGTGTGTTCCTATCTCTTTCTTGCACATAATGTCTCAGCGACAGTGCACGAACTTCTTTACACCGGCAAAGGCACAAGATGTAATATTGAAAATTGTGAAAATTTGTTCGAAATTTTATTTAAATTTCGTGTTTTTTTTTCGTTTTTTTCCCGATCCAGAAGCACTTGAGCTTTTCAGCTCTTCGGCTCGGTGCCATGGACATCGTAACCTTCGGTTCGGTGTCACGAACACCGTAAATCTGGGGAATCTGTGGCTTTTTCTGCATCCCGCGGAATTGAACCCGCACACACAGAGGATAGTCACCGTAGTCCAACGCGCTACGAACACGCTGGGAAGACGGGCATTTTAATTTCTTTAAAGAATTTTGTCCAGGTAGTGGATTATTCTCTTATATATTTGTAACTGTCAATCGTTCTTTAACGTGTGCAACTTGAACAAGGAACCAACAATTTATCGTCCGTTTCCGATAGGATTAGTAACTTAATATCACCTACATTAATATCAAAAACCCCTTAAGAATGCCCAAATCGCTCCACAAGGTGTACGAACCTAGTACCTCTGGAACCATATGCATGTACTTTACCTACACGCTGCATAGACTCCTGAGGTTTCGTGTAACTTGAGCGCCATTTGTGAGTAAGTGCTGTGTACATCTCTACAACATCTCTACAACATGTCTACAAACATGTCTACAAGCATGTCTGCAACAAAACAACAATATTTGAGATTTTCGGGCAAGTATTTGCAATTGCGTCATGCTGTTTGCTTTGTGTTCGCTCTCTCGCAGTTGTTAAATAACGGTAGGATTATAGAAACTGAATTGTGGCTTAGTGGATAGTGACTCGGTCTATTAACCCCAACGTTCGGAGTTCGAATCACGCTGCAGACAGTTTAGTTGCAAATTGTTTCGCGTGGATTTTTACAAAAGGGTGATGAAGCCACCCGTTCAGAAAACAATAGCAAACTACTGAACGTAATAATGTCTAGAAAAATCACAAACAGCGTTAAAAGCTGAGGTTGATTAGCAAAGTCACTGTAAAGGATATGCAATTAACTTTTAATATGACAGAGAGAAAGAAATTCCGAAGGACTGTTGGGGTGGCAAAGTTCTGCTTAGGACAAGCTATTTGACGAATTAATATTATAGATTTAACCTCGACATTGACACACAGTATTTTGATCAGTGGCGGCTCGTGATCAGTTTTGTTGGTGGGGCCAGACAGAAACTTTCGGGAAAATCATGGTTTCGGTTAGGTTATATTTTAATGTATAAAATAATAAATACACGTTACACCTTATTTTTGGTGGGACCGGCCCACTGGAACTTATAGAGCCGCCACTGATTTTGATATTTAACTATCAATGAATATTTAATACTAGGGACGTTCAGAATGCAATGGACCACATCGGTTTTCTCATGAACTGTTTAAATCAAAAATGCATGAAATTATACACATATGTATGGAAATGTCATTTAAATATTTTTATTACTCAACAAAATCTCCATCAACTTATACAGCTAACAAGAGCATATATTCCTAGCCCTGTACAAGAAGGTTTAGAACACATTGTAACAACTGGTAAAATCGAGGGTAGATAAGACAAGGGAAGACAGAGAGAGATAACATTTTGGATAGCCTGACTTCATGGCACAGTAGAGCGTCAACATCTGAATTGATAGCAAACATCAAAGATAGAGATTTGTAGAGATCCACCAAAGATAGAGATTTGTGGAGATCCATGATCGCCTACGCCAGCCGGCACGGCACCTGATGATGACCAGACTTTTAGATCAAAAATTAGGATATTTAACTCTAATGTTAAAGCAGTTCTGCTGTGTGGGTTAGAAACATGGAGAACTACTAAAATAATAACGCATAAATTGCAAACATTCATCAACTGGTGCCTGCGCAGAAGAGAGGGACTAAGATGGTACGATAGAGTCACAAATGAGGAACTTATGGAGAGAACAAGACAGGTTCAAGTGAACCAAAAGGTTTTAAAAAGACGCTGATTATGACACAATTTGAGAAAACCAAAGGGGAATATAACAAGAAGGGTTCTTTCCTGGAACCCACAGGGACAGCGTAAGAATGGGGGTCTAGAAATACAAGCAGACGAGATATGGAGGGAGGGATCAACAATATAAAGAAAAGTTGGAGGGAGCTGCAGGAGATAGCTAGAGATAGGAAGACTTAGCATGAGTTGGTTAAGGGCCTAGCCCCAATCCGGTTTAGAAGGCAGAGAGAGAGAGATGAGTCATTTTTCGCTGCATGAATCACTCCTCTTCATCTTCAAACCTTGTCCCACGGGATGCATCTTAACGTGGACCAACAGATGAAAATTATAGGGTGCTAAATCGGAAGTATAGAGTGGAAGGGATAGTACAGTCCACCCAATTTGGTGATTCCCATGTTGCCAGACGTATGAGGGTGGGTATTGTCGTCAAGGCGAAGCAGGTCTACTAGATTCTTGTGCGATTGAACTCTGCGGAAGCGTTTATTTTCAATGTGTTAATATAAACTTGAGTGCATTTCGCCTTGCTTCTTGTGGTGACGGGATCCACAAGAGAAGCAAAGAATAGTACCACTGCGACCTACAAGGCATGTCGTAAGAGGCGACTAATGTATGACCTAGGAAGTTACCTAGTAAATAAAAAACATCCCAGAAATCGGATGTGCTGGCCTAATTGTAGACGCATAACTGGCATAACGAATAATCACTCTTAGACTCAGATCACATACAAATCATACAGTGGTTAACTTGTGGTCAATGTGGAGCGTTCGAAGAAGAAGAAGAAAAAATGCTTGTCCTTGTGGTGGATGCGGATGAAGCCACTTCATTGACCGCAATTGAATAAATAAAATGGATGCATTATTTTAAAGAATAATAGAACGAACAGAATAAGACAGGGAAACAAGAATTTACAAATTTAACAGCACTAAAGACAAAATGACAACAGCACTAAAGACAAAATGACAACAGCACTAAAGACAAAATGACAACAGCACTAAAGACAAAATGACAACAGCACTAAAGACAAAATGACAACAGCACTAAAGACAAAATGACAACAGCACTAAAGACAAAATGACAACAGCACTAAAGACAAAATGACAACAGCACTAAAGACAAAATGACAACAGCACTAAAGACAAAATGACAACAGCACTAAAGACAAAATGACAACAGCACTAAAGACTAAAGGCACACCTTAAGGAGAAATGATCAACGAATATCAAAACAGGCATTGAAGTGGGATGCAAAGGGTTCAAGAAAGAGAGGTCGACCTAAAGAGACCTGAAACGAACTTTGCTGAGAGAGGCAGAAAATATCGGTCTCAGTTCCATGGAGGAGATTGAGCAGGTTGCCCAGGATAGAGCGGTATGGATAAATTACTTACAGGCCCTATGTAACGTATAACGGTACGAGAGGAATTATTATTATTATAAAGACAAAATAATCTTTAGATTAGAATCCTATCAAAGAGCAAAAATAACAATCACCCAAGCCACCAGAACAGCGCAAGACAGAAACAGAAAACAACGAAACTGGGCAACAACCTGGTAACAGTGTGACGACACTGGGCAACAACCTGGTAACAGTGTGACGACACTGGGCAACAACCTGGTATAGTCTGTCCATTAATTCGTGAGCACGTTTGAAATTGATTTTCTCGAAAACTACCTGTTGGATCTCAGTGATTTTTGCATGCAGCCTTAGAATATCCATGACGCTAAAATAAAGCTAACCAGTAGTCCGTAGATGCTACGGATTTTGCACATCGGCAAATTCCTTTGATCTTTTATGACAATTGCAAATCTGGGGGCTCAAATTTTAGATTTTACAGTATCCCAGAATTTGTCCATGTCAATTCTATTCATAGGTGTATCTCCATATTAACTTGATAGGTCAAGTAATTAAGTGTGTTGCCCTTTATGTGCAATCGTGAACTTGGATACAATATGCAACAGTTAGTCCTCCCTTCGGTCACCATTAGACCCCAGGGTGTCTTAACTTCACCACAAATTGTATGATGGTAGACGCATTTGGATATGGAAATGTATACGTTGCTATTTCTCAGTCTGTAATCAAAATATGATTTGATCATCCCGAATCTGACGATTCCATGAGGTTGATAATTGTTACTGGCTGGACAAATTGTAATCCATCTCGGTGCCAGTACTCGTCTTCCTCTCGGAGCACATGTTCAACACACTTCTTCCAGAACTGCATGTCTATCATTGAGAAGGACTCACGTGTCAGAACTTCAACATCACACATTTTAAACGTCCTGTTCTGTTCGGCAACTTGCCCTTTTACTTTAGCCCAGACAAGCTCTATCGGATTGAGCATGATATGGAGGTAGTCGCAAAGACGTGTGGCCGTATTCCGCAATGATTTTGTCAATATGAAACACCTTTGTCTTATTTGTCATCCTCACCAGGTGCAACAACTCGGTTTCAAATATGTATCATCGAAGCTGACATTTTCCTTAGCAAGCCAAGTCCTAATTTGATCTTTTGTATTTGATGCAGTTAGTACTTTGTCTTCCGCTGATACTGCGTTGTGATAGGATGCATTATCCATTACCAAGCATGATGGTCTGTTTAGAATTGGAAGTAGATCTTTCTCCATCCAGTGCCTGAAAATATGTCCATTCATTTCTGTGTGGTAGTCCCTACCGTCGGTACTTTTGATTGGAAAATAAGTCCAGCGTCATGGACAAGACCTTCTTCACTACTTCCTGCATGTGTTAGTATAATACGCTGGCCTTTGCTGCTTGGTATTTTTCTTTCTGTTCACCGTCTACTGATTGCCATTCTTTAGCATTGGTGTGGTGAACATTGACCCAGGATTCGTCCAAATATACAATATCATAGCATTGCCTCCGCCGCTCACAGATCTGCCTCAGGTATTTACTTCGGGCAGCAATTAAATGTGGCTTTTCACAAATAATATTCCTGCCGCCTATAGTTTTTCTGAAGGTGAAGCCGGCGGCTCTTACAATTTTTCATAGAGTACTTTTAGAAATGTCTATGCTGCAATCTGATTGCAGTTTTAATTTCAGTTTCCTGAGAGTAACAAGTTGATTTGTCGCAAACATTTTCAAGAGCTCCGTCTTATGACATCTATGTTAAAGTCGTCAATTGTTCTTTTCCTTCCTTGCTTGACATTAGTGCACGTTGTGTCCTGTTTAATCCATCGGGAAAAGGATTCTCTATTCAGACCAAGCGCCAGTTGCGCTCGTTTCTCAGGGTTATGAATATCGCAATATAGATGACCTCTCTTAGATTCCCTACGGAAGTGTTGGTATAGTAAAACTGTAACCTTCTGCATTGTTATAAATGTGCACTTCAGACTCATTATGAATGTGATATCAATGTCAGTTTTGATAAGCCAACAAATATGATACAATAGCTTCATACAAATAGCGAGATACGCCTATAACTATACAATGGTATCCCAATTATAACGTCATATGCTTTCCGTTTTCAAAGTCGACTGGGTTAGGTGCACGGAATTCGTGAAACTCACGATATTTCAATGTTACCATAATGTATTTTTAGAACAACGCGTCTGTGTACCGTAAATCTGTTACTATTGTGTACAATCCGGTGAGGTTGATTTTAATATAACCTGAAGAAGAAATATTTCAAACTACATCAAATTTTCTTTGAAAAAATATTTCTCAGCGTCATGGATATTCTAAGGCTGCTTGCAAAAACTCACTGAGATCCAACAGGTAGTTTTCGAGAAAATCAATTTCAAACGTGCTCACGAATTAATGGACAGACTATAACAGTGTGACGACACTGGGCAACAACCTGGTAACAGTGTGACGACAAAAAAAGAAGGAGAAAAACAAAATAATGACCGAATAAAATCTTCAAGGCTAATTGGTTACGTGTAAAGGTCAAGTAAGGTAACTAATTCTGCGCTGGCTAATGATTTTCTTTTTAACCATATCCCCGTTAATGACGTCATGATCTGTTTGTATAAATTCCTTGACCGTTTCATTTGCTACTTCAAAAGACGGAAAAGAGCATGCGAAAAGCAATCTGTCAAAATAAACATAACAACAAAAGTTATTTTTTTTTATTGAAGTTCATGCGTTTGTGAAGAAAATGTAATAAATATGATGCGTTCAATATCGTGTTGAGAATTAGCTTAGGCAAATGGGTATAGGGGTGGAATGAGTGTAGTAGCAGGGGCTCTGTCAAGTGGATTGAGCGCTGACGTAGTCAAGTAGAGAACTGGCACAGTCAGGGCTAGCGTAGTCATATGCTAGAGAGAGAGAGAGAGATGAAGAGAGAGAGAGAAAGAGAGAGAGAGATCGAAACGAATAAAGAAATGTTCAACATACTCTTTCTCCCCATATTATGCTACAAGTGCCAAACCTGGACGCTGACATCAAATGATAGAAGAAAACTAGTCAGTTAGTTGAATATAAAATTAAATTTTGGGTTACTTATGTGATATTATACACACATATATTTGTCCTTAAACGCCAGTTTACTAAATATCACTGCAGCCTACCCACGGTTCTCTCCAGATCTGGTCTGGTCTGACGACCTAAGATTTGTACATTTCCGCACATCGCCTCACGACAGAGAGGAAGTGTCTACGCAGAATGCTGGAGGTAACAAGAAGTGACCGGTTGAGAAATGAAGACATCAGGAAAAAAGTGGGTACAACATCAGTACTGAACTTCATCAAGAAACAACAAATGAAATGGCTCTGCCAGGAGCAGATTTCCAAAAGACAGAGCACCTCAAAGAGCAATACTGTTCCGATACAATGGATACAAAGTAAAAAGCCAACCACGCAAAAGAAGGACCTCAGAGATAACAGTGGCGACGAAATAATAATAGCCATCCATCACAAGCGATGATGGCAACAGCCTCAGACGTGTACTGCTGCACCTCTCTGGTGTGTGCAGAGGTGACTGTAGAGTCCACTCCTAGAACATAATTACCTACCACAGGTGGGGCATACATGATCAAGGTTAGACATGTGGGTGTTGTGTGTTCTGTCTTTTCGCACAGCTCGTTTTCTCTGTGCCTCAACGACACGACGATTCTCAGCTATGCGAGTTCCTCTTGTGTTGTTACAGCGCCACATTTGGCGATCTTGCTACAGAAATTCCCAGGACTTGATGTCTATATCGAAGCATTTCAGAGACACTTTAAGATTGTGATTAAAGCGTTTTTTTCTGTCCACAAGATCTTCTTCTTCTTTGCGTTCGTTCCTTACGACCAATTTTAATCACTCTTGTGACATGTTTAATCTTTGCCAAGAACGTGTATACGTTGCACATTGGTTTGGTAGGCCCCTAAACGCATAGACTTCTACACATTTAGGACACATGCATCCGATTTCAGCCAATGTCCACCAGATGAACGTCTGCCCCCTTCAATCTCTCCATACATCAACTATTTTGGAATGCGTTTATCAGGCATCCGAGCAACGTGACCGGCCTATCTCACTTGGGCCTTGTGCAACAGGGTGTTGATGCTTGGGATCTTTTCTCTTATGAGAACTTCGGTATCTGGAATTTTGTCCTGCCAGTTTATTTTTAGTAAACGAAATATACTATTTATGAAGCACACACAAGGGCTCGTTCTAGAAATCTCTTCTTAACCTGACGCTGTGAGACAAAACATGATAGGGGAACATAAAGAAGAGAAAATGTATAAAGTTTGGAGAAATATTAAACGTTTTACATCAAATCTTACAACAACAAAACGAGATGAACCCTGATTTAGATTTTATATATATATATATATACAGTGGCGGTCGTCATTAAGGGCCAGTGGGGCCGGACCCATCAATAATCGAAAGTGTGAATAACATCCCCGAATAGACAAATAATAGTAAATACTTCAAAACCCATGATTTTTCCGAAAATTTGTGTCTGGCCCCACCAAGAAAAATGACCATGAGCCGCCACTGATATATATATATAGATTGCTATTTTATATATATATAGATTCATTTTATCTTCACTAAAGACTCTACAATGACAGGACAACTTCCATACTGCATTGCTTGTCTTCCATACCCCATGCAAAGCTAGCAAGGCAGAATAAAACCGGATACAGTTCAAATCACGTGGTGTGAACTTGATTAGAGGATACATTTCCCTCAACAAAGCAATCAATACAGCCCTCCATGCCTTTCGTTCTCTGTCTTTCTGTAGTCTATAATTTATCATTCGGTTTCATCACTTTTTTATTCTCTAAATATCTTTCTTTTCTCTCTTTCTCTCTCTCATTTTCTCTCTCTCTCCATTCATCTCCCTTTTTCTCCCACTTTCTCACTGTGTTTCTTTCATTTAACATTTACTTCAAGAAGCACTTATTTTAAAACTTTGAATCTTTGTTATTTTTCGCTCGTGTGGTGTTGGAGCATGCAATGGGAGCAAAGAATAGTAACACAGCTACCTACAAGGCATGTAGTAAGAGGCGCTGAGGTAGGGACTAGGAAGTACCCTAGTAAATAAAAAAGCGTCAATCGGATGTGCGCGAATTTATAGGCGAAATAATGACAATATAGATGGAGACTGCAGTAAAACTATGTAGAATGGCGAAACATCTAATAACAAAGTACTGTAGTTTTACAAAATACAAAAACAATGACAATACATAGCAACGTTTCGACCAAAAGGCCTTTATCAAGCAAACGATACAACAAACCTGACGGATAACTCAGAACTTTACATATATACTTTAACAAAGATATACAAAGATATAGTTTTTAACCGTTGCTATATCTTTGTTGTGGGATGCAAGGTTCAAGAGAGAGGTCGACCTAAGGAGACCTGAAACGAACTTTGCTGAGAGGGCAGGAAATATCGGTCTCAGTTCCATGGAGGAGATTGAGCGAGTTGCCCGAGATAGAGCGGTATGGAGAAATTACTTGCAGGCCCTATGTAACGTATAACGGTACGAGAGGAATTATATTATTTTATATCTTTGTTAAAGTCTATAGTAGATTCTGAGTTATCCGTCAGGTTTGTTGTATCGTTTTGCTTGATAAAGCCTTTTTGGTCGAAACGTTGCTGTGTATTGTCATTGTTTTGTAGTTTTTAAAGTACAGTACTTTGTTATTACGTGTTTCGCCATTCTACTTATAGGCGAATAACTGGCACAACGTACAATCGCTCTTAATCTCAGATCACATATAAATCAGACAGAGTTATTAACAAGTGGTTGATATGGAGCGTTTGAAGAAGAAGAAGATATCAATACCAAACATCGTCCCTAATTAAAAGCCCAGATGACAAAATGTGAAATTAACTGCTTAAGTAAAACTGTCAATGTTAGAAGACAGGATAGAATAAAAAATGAGAACATGCGAAACATTGTAGGAATCACATCATGCATCCAACAAATTGAAAAACAAAATTTAATGCGTTTTGGCCATCTTATGAAAATGGAATCCGGTTTAATACACTATCACCCGCATATTTCAGTTTCAGTTTGGAATATCTTCATTGCACTCCGGACATGTCCATAGGTGCTCCGATCTCCTTCGCAATATCTCCAACAACGTTCAGCGACTGACCGTACCAGTTCAATTTTGATTGATGAGCCTACTCATGTACCTGTTATGCTGTTCTTTTCTTGCTACTCCAATCTTCAAACCCAGCTTCTGCAATCTAGTAGTTGACTTGGATTGGTTTAAATGAAAATCTTCTTTGCGGTCACACTCTATGAGGGCGTTCAAAATATCAGCTCTATCCATTGGCTGGCCATCTGATATTGTGGCAGAGCCAGCCAGCCTGTCGGCTCTCTCATTGCCAACGACACCCATGTGTTCCGGAACGAAGATAAGTGTGATTCTGCAAATTGTTGACGCTTGTAGTGATCAGTCTGCGCACCGAACCAGCTAATACCTTGCGGTTGTGGTATACTCAATGAATCACCCAGAATGCACGCATGAGTGTAGTTTTGTGACTCCAACCAACGTAAAGCACTAGTCACCGCCAGTACCTCCATTGTCATGCTTCTTGTTGTTATACGAAACGCACCACTGGCTTCATGGACCATTCTGCCACATGAGCTTGCAGAGTAGGCCCATGCGGACATTTCGTGACGAACTACTGATCCATCCTTGTAAATCACAACGGCACCTTCATTGTAGTTTTCATCAATGATAACCTTAACGTCTGCATCCAGGGCCACATATAACCCGCATTTAACAATTGACAACATGGCCTCAGGACACAGGAAGACAGAGAAACAGATGGATAGATGACATCATCAATAAAATTAATTATAAAAGATTAAAAATAAATTAATTATATAAAATATCTTCGCCATCTTCAAATTTACATCTGGGACCCTCGACGGTGCTACAGAGTTCGAGCACTGCCGCTGAGATCTTCACTTGTAAGAAAGAGATCGGAGCCAATATAGTAACTCAACAAAGTGCAATGATAATGGTCCTATCAATCAATCAATCAATCAATCAATCAATGAACACGTTTCTCAACCAACACCAACGTTTAGCTACAATATTACCAGACCAGGTATTAACTCATCATTACCTCCTCCTATCGTTCTTTTCATGCCAGTCCCAAGACCTCACCACCAGATTTATTTATGCCCACACGCGTTGGTTCTGTTACTAATGAAAACTGCTTCATGCGGACACTAAAGTAGCTCGTATAATAGCCCATCAAGAAGGATTAATTCAGATATCAATATTGTGATGTATTTTAAGGAGTTTTACAGTATAGTGTATGCAATCTGGTTGCAGTTTTCTTGTTCTCTACATACTGAGCTGTTGTTGAGAGCATTATACGAGCAGAAATGATCTGAGGGAAATGCGAGGAAGGGGCGAGGGAATTATGTTATAAAGCGTACAATCTCCTTTTCATGAATACGAGAGATAATGAGTTTTAAGAACCCCAGGGAAAGCATCGAAACCAATGAATATGATCAATGAATAGGCAGTGAGCAAGTATTAGATGCTTACGGAAGAAACAGAGTACCAAACACAAGATTGACAGAATAAATGGAACTAATTCAGTAGAAGTGGGAAAATAAAAAAAATGAGTGGTCGACCACTAGTGACAACTGTTATAAGAAAGAGAAGATGGAGATATGTTGGATACACCTTGAGAAGAAATGTCTGGTCAACCACTAGTAACAACTGTTATAAGAAAGAGAAGATGGAGAAATGTTGGACACACCTTGAGAAGAAATGTCTGGTCAACCACTAGTGACAACTGTTATAAGAAAGAGAAGATGGAGATATGTTGGACACAGCTTGAGAAGAAATGTCTGGTCGACCACTAGTGACAACTGTTATAAGAAAGAGAAGATGGAGATATGTTGGGCACAGCTTGAGAAGAAATGTCTGGTCAACCACTAGTGAAAACTGTTATAGAAAGAGAAGATGGAGATATGTTGGACACACCTTGAGAAGAAATGTCTGGTCAACCACTAGTGACAACTGTTATAGAAAGAGAAGATGGAGATATGTTGGACACACCTTGAGAAGAAATGTCTGGTCAACCACTAGTGACAATTGTTATAAGAAAGAGAAGATGGAGATATGTTGGACACACCTTGAGAAGAAATGTCTGGTCAACCACTAGTGACAACTGTTATAAGAAAGAGAAGATGGAGATATGTTGGATACATCTTGAGAAGAAATGTCTGGTCAACCACTAGTAACAACTGTTATAGAAAGAGAAGATGGAGATATGTTGGACACACCTTGAGAAGAAATGTCTGGTCAACCACTAGTGACAACTGTTATAGAAAGAGAAGATGGAGATATGTTGGACACACCTTGAGAAGAAATGTCTGGTCAACCACTAGTGACAACTGTTATAGAAAGAGAAGATGGAGATATGTTGGACACACCTTGAGAAGAAATGTCTGGTCAACCACTAGTGACAACTGTTATAAGAAAGAGAAGATGGAGATATGTTGGACACACCTTGAGAAGAAATGTCTGGTCAACCACTAGTGACAACTGTTATAAGAAAGAGAAGATGGAGATATGTTGGACACACCTTGAGAAGAAATTATCAAAGAATACCAAAGCAGGCATTGAAATGGGATGCAGAGGGTTTAAAAACGAGAGGATGATCTAAGGAGACCCTGAAACGAACTGAGAGAGGCAAGAAATATCGGTCTCAGTTCCAATGGAAGAAATTGAGTGTGTTGCCCAGGATAGACTGGTATGGATAAATTGCTTGCAGGCCCAATATAATGTATAACGGTACGATATAAATTCTTATTCTTATTAACTCTTAGTGGATCAGGGCAAACGCCATGTTTTTACACGCTATTTGTTTTTAGAATAGAAATGCCCTTTATTGTGGCTTCTGGTTAAAAGGTGTCCAACCCAAAGTCATGTAGTGTTGCGTTTGGCCCACAATAAATTGGCCACAAACACCCTATTGCTTACGGCACCCAGTTCCTAGTCATTTTTTTTAAAAATCCAGAAGCACTTGAGCCTTTCAGCGCTTCGGCTCGGTGCCATGGACATCGTAACCCTTCTGTTCGGTGCCACGAACACCGTAAATCTGGGGAATCTATGGCTTTTCTGCCAGCCCGCGGAATTGAACCCGCACACACAGAGGGATAGTCACCAGTAGTCCAACGCGCTACGAACACGCTGGGCAGACGGGCGTGCGGGCGTTTTACGAACACAGCCAACTAGGTTCCGAGAATTATCTTTTGTTCTCTTGAAGATGCTCGTCTATATGGTTAGACAATAGGTGTCGCTTGAGACTTGTCTGTAGTGTTAGTTTAATGAGCGCCGTAAGCAATAAGGGGTTGTGGTTCGAATCCTGCGTTTGATAATTTTTTTTTCCCCAAAATCCTTTTCCTGCATGCGAACTCAATCTACCTATTCGTTAAATTGTTAATGCAGCTGTGCGTGTATTTTAGAGCTGTTAATTTGGCGACCACGACGATCGATACCGACGACGTTCATTTTACATTCACAAATTAAACCTGCTTGCTGCAACTAGTATTATTAGTATTTTAATTACTTCCTCCATGTTTATCGTTATTTTTGTTATCATTCCTATTAGTTCTTTCGTTTTCGTTTCGTTTTCTCCAAATCTGTTTTGTCTCAGAATCAGGATAAGTAAAGATTTCTAGAACGTGCCCTTGTGTGTGCTTCAAAAATAGTGTTTGTCACCGTCTCTGTTATTTCTAAGACTTACTTTTTGCAGGGATAACTGTTTGCTTTGTATCTACTGTATCGGAGTAACATTGCTCTTTGAGGCACTCTGTCTGTTGGTAATCTGCTTATGTGGTCGAAGCATTTAATTTGTTGTTTCTTGATGAAGTTCAGTACTGATGTTGTACCCACTTTTTTCCTGATGTCTTCATTTCTAAACCGGTCTCTTCTTGATACTGCCAGCATTCTGCGTAGACACTTCAGCTCTGTCGTGACTAGTTTTCTTCTACCATTTGATGTCAGCGTCCAGGTCTGGCACTGATAGCATAATGTGGGGAGAAAGATTGTGTTATACAATGCTCTTTTAGTGTTCATGGTGACATGTTTGCATTTCAAAATTTGTGCCATTTGTACTATGACTTGATTTCCTTTATTACATATTTGTTGAATTTTGTTAATTCTTCCATGTATTATTCTTATATCATATCACCAATAGCTTCATTGAACTGCGTGATTCACTTCTTCCTTATTCTTGTGTTAGTCATCAACTCTCATCACCAATAGCTTCATTGAACTGCGTGATTCACTTCTTCCTTATTCTTGTGTTAGTCATTAACTCTCTTCACCAATAGCTTCATTTAAATGTTTGATTCGTTTTATAAAAGTCTTTGCCCGAGTGGTTACCAGGATCCAAATTTGGGGTGTAAAGAATAGAACCACTGTTACATGTCACGCATGTCGTAAGAGGCGACTAAGGAAGTTTGGATGAAATCGGATGCACGTGTCCTAAACGTGTTGAAGTCTATACGTTTAGGGGCCTACCAAACCAATGTGTAACGTATACACGTTCTTGGCAAAGATCAAACATATCACAAAGAGTGATTAAAATTGGTGGTAAAGAACGAACGCAAAGAAGAAGAAGAAGAAGATAAAAGTCTTAAATTAAAAAAATGAAATTATCGTTTTAATCTTACATACAAAAATGAGAACCAGGTCACCAGGTTGTTAGACAAGGATACCTGGTGTTCCTCCTCTTCTTCTTGGTGCTACTTGATTGGGTTACCTGCACAGTATATGCCGGGTCTGAAAGGGGCATTCAGTTGACACTTGTGTCAAAATTAGAGGTTCTGCACTTCGAGGATGATCTTGCCTTGTTCTCACACAGGCTACAAGACATGCAGGAAAAAGTGGATGCTCTGGCAGGAAAGGCACAACGGGTCGGTCTTAAAATCAGTCAAGAGAAGACAAAAATACTGCGAAGCAACAACATACAGCAAGACCCAATATTGATTGAGGGAAAGGGTATAGAAGATGTTAGTGAATTTGTCTACATTGGAAGCAAGATCAGCAAATCAGGAGGTACAGATGATGACATTAATTTCCGGGTTAGGAAAGCCCGACAAGCATTTGTTATCCTGCACACAGTTTGGAAACTTACTGCCATCTCCACGAAAACAAAAAAGTTAATTGTATATCCTTTACAGAACTTTGTGAATCAACCCCAACTTGTTAACACTGTTTGTGATGTTTCTAGCAATAGTACGTTCAGTAGTTTGCCATTGCTTTCTGTACGGGTGGTGCCATCGTCCTTTGGAAAAATCCACGCGAAACAATTTGCAACCAAACTGTCCGAAGCATGATTCGAACTCAGAACGTCGGTGTTAATAGACCGAGTCACTATCTCCTAAGCCACAGACGCCACCACCAGCGAAAACAAAGCTTAGGATATTCAACCCAAATGCGAAATCTGTGTTGATGTATGGCTCGGAGACATGACGAGTAACCAAGTTAAATACAAATAAGATTCAGACATTTGTCAACGGATGTCTAGGACGGACTGAAATGGTATGATAGAGTTTCAAACACAGACCTGTGAAATAGAACAGGACAGGAACCCATAATGACCCAGATTAAGAGGAGAAAATAGAGATGGATCGGGCATGCCCTACGAAAGACACAGTGGAGTGTTACTAGGCAAGCACTCGAGTGGAACCCGCAAGGAAAACGGAAAAGAAGACGTAATAGACATACCTGAAGACGAAGTCTTCTTGAAGAAATGAAGGGTGCTTGACTATCCCCTGAGACCATAAGAAAAACAGCCAGAGACCGGGAAAGTGTCAAACAACTGTTGATGCCCTTTACTCACAAATACATCAGTATGATTTACTTGACTTATAGAGTGCGATAAGTCAAGTAAATCATACAAAAATGAAGTTATCTTTTTAGTCTAGCAAATCTTCTTCTTCTTTAAACGCTCAATATCGACCACTTCTTAAACCACTCTGGGATGTGTATGTGATCTGAGCCTAAGAGCGATTGTAAGTTATGCTAGTTATGCGCCTACAAGTAGACCAGCAGATCCGAT
Organism: Arion vulgaris; assembly: GCA_020796225.1. Taxonomy (NCBI): domain Eukaryota; kingdom Metazoa; phylum Mollusca; class Gastropoda; order Stylommatophora; family Arionidae; genus Arion; species Arion vulgaris. The sequence goes on from CM036768.1 coordinate 10,808,134, forward strand.
TTCTGCGACGCTTTTTATTTACTAGGTTAGCTTCCTATACCCTACCTCAATCGCCTCTTACAACATGGCGTGTAGGTAGCAGTGTTACTATTCTTTGCTCCCCATGCGAGCCCCAACAGTGGGAGTCTTACATATAACATGAAGTTTTTATCATAGAAATTCCATCAATCATACGCCAAAATAAAACCCACTCAAAACAACATACGTAGGCAGATTGTAGAACAATATTTATATCTAAATATTTATACAACTTATTCACATAAAAGGGTATAAAGCGATTATTTATCATTCATTAACACGCCCCTTTAAAGCCCACTTCTCTTTCATTATATTTTTCTCCTTAAAATCTCACTAACATAAATAAAGTGTTTTTCATCTGTAGCAACCATTTACAAGTTGTATTTGACCTTTTGAATCCATTATCTTCTAGACTTTTTCCTCTTTTTCTTTCCTCGTTTTCACCCTTAGTTTATTACCTTCTTCGAGATGTCATCACCCTTAATTTATTACCTTCTTCGAGATGTCATCACCCTTAATTTATTACCTTCTTCGAGATGTCATCACCCTTAATTTATTACCTTCTTCAAGATGTCATCACCCTTAATTTATTACCTTCTTCGAGATGTCATCACCCTTAATTTATTACCTTCTTCGAGATGTCATCACCCTTAATTTATTACCTTCTTCGAGATGTCATCACCCTTAATTTATTACCTTCTTCGAGATGTCATCACCCTTAATTTATTACCTTCTTCGAGATGTCATCACCCTTAATTTATTACCTTCTTCGAGATGTCATCACCCTTAATTTATTACCTTCTTCGAGATGTCATCACCCTTAATTTATTACCTTCTTCGAGATGTCATCACCCTTTCAACCTTCTTCAAGATTTCATAACTTTTTTTATCTTCCCAAATTGCTATATTTTGTTGTTGTTGTTCAATGTTTATGTCAGCAGACTGTTAGCCATCTTCATTGTGTTAATACTTGTAACATGTAGAGATGAAATGAAGAGAATTAAAAAAAGAACAAACATAACTATGCACAAAATTCATCATCATCATCAAGGTGCCGTCTCCACATCGAAGGTTGGCTGCAATGAATCTCCAGCATCCTCTGTCTTTCGCCTTGTGTTGCACTCTGCCAGACTGTAACCTGTCCATTTCTTAAAGTTTCCTCCCACTTATCTCTCGGTCTTCCTCTTGCTCTTCTCCCCTCAACTTTCCCTCTAGTAAATGTTTTATCATGGTGTCATGTTTTTTTATGTGCCCAAAATACTTTACCTGTCTGAATTTTATTTCTCTTAATAATTCTTTCTTCATGCCTAGTTTTCCTAAGACTTGTTTATTTGTCTGAAACTCTACCTATTCTTCTATATATCCACATCTCAAATGCATCAATTCTGTCTTCTAACTGCTTGTTCATTGTCCATGTTTTCGAGCCATACATTAATATAGGATATATATAGCATTTGATCACTCTCATTTTTAGCCTGTTTGTAATTTGTTGCACAAAATTAAACAATTAAAAACAGTATGGAATGGAACTGATAAGAAAACAAAGATCTTCTTTCTTTTTTCCAATCCTGTTTTGCCTCACAGCGTCAGGATAAGAAGAGATTTCTAGAACGAGCATTTATGTGCGCTTCATAAATAGTGTCTTTCGTCGCCTCTGTTATCTCTGAGGTCCACCTTATGCGAGGCCGACTTTTAGCTTTGTATCCATTATAACTGATTAACATTGCTCTTTGATGTGCACTGTCTGTTGGTAATCTGTTAAAACCAAGGTTCAGAGTACTAAAAGTATGCATATTCCCATCGTCAACGTATGGGTGAGAAGCATGGACAGTTAACAAGGCAGTGGAAAAACATATATGCGCTTTTGAATTTAAGTGTCACAGAAGAGTCCTCTGTATATCATGGACAGAGAAGAGAACAAATAAATACATCCAGAAGGAACTTAAAACTCAAATAAAACCGGCTGATGCTACAAATCAGAATGAGAAAATTGAAGTATTTTGGGATATAAAACGACACGAAGAGGTGGAGAAGACCAAGATGGAAAGAGGCATCAAAGCAAAGAGGAGAAGAAAAGGCCCATGGAGAAGATGGATCCCGGATGTAGCTGATGATTTGAGCATGACTACTGCAGAAGCAGGATATCTGGTCTATGAGAGAGAGACATTCTGAAGGACTGTTAAGGTGACAAAGTTCTGCTCAGGACAAGCTAGTTAGTGATGAATATGCAGATGCCAGTTATCTTTATTATTGATACTTGTAATGTGGATTCATTTGTTCTTCTTTTTTTCTTTTTTCCGATCCTGGAGCACTTGAGCTTTTAGCTCTTCGGCTCGGTGCCATGGACATCGTAACACTTCGGCTCTGTGCCATGGACATCGTAACACTTCTGCTCGGTGCCATGGACATCGTAACACTTCGGCTCGGTGCCATGGACATCGTACCACTTCGGCTCGGTGCCATGGACATCGTAACACTTCGGCTCGGTGCCATGGACATCGTAACACTTCGGCTCGGTGCCATGGACATCGTAACCCTTCGGTTCGGTGCCACGAACACCGTGAATATGTTGAACCTGTGGCTTTTCTGCCAGCTCGTGGAATTGAACCGCACTCACATGGGCTTGTCACTGTCGCCCAACGGCTACGAGCACGCTGGGCAGGCGGACGTTTGTTCTTTATGCGTCCATTATATTTTTCTTTCTTTATATTATCAATCCTGTTTGCCTCGCAGCATCGTAATAAGAAATTTCTAGAGTGCGATCTTGTGTGGCCTTGTACATGGTGTTGTTCATGCCTCTTTTATTTCGATAGTCCACCTTTGAGTGGACGACCTTTTTCTTGTGTCCACTATATCTTCTTCTGCGTTCTCACTAGATTGGGATTTCGGATTCTCTACTAAAGGCAGCCATCTGCCTCAGATTATCAGACACGCCATACAGTTTGTCATGGACGCTAGTGTAAGTGGGCCACCTCTTTCTTCTCAAGTCTGCATACTGGGGACAGTTTTGCAGATATAATTCCTATGATTTCTGTTTCCCCGTTTGTGCTGACCTCTTCCCGCAGTAAGTTTTGGCCATCCTCGTGATGGTAGGTCTGATATTCTTACTGCGTGGCTAAATCTCCAAGGCAGATTGGCGACCGTAGAATCCGTTATCCCATTCCTCATTGTGAGGGTCGTTGCATCATGTTATGCGCCTTATGGCCTGGTGCATCCGTTTTCTGCAAGCATTTGTTTCGGGTTCGCATTCCCTAGTCCACTATACCTAAGTAGCAGTGTGCTTTGATGAACACTGTCTGTTGCTAATCTGCTTATGTGACCGAACAATTTAATTTCTGTTTATTTATTTTCTTCTTTGACACTCCTATCGACCACTTTTAACCACTCTTTATGATTTCGCTAGAGCTGTGAGTCCGGAGCCTCAAGAGCTATGATTGTACATTTTGTGCCAGTCTGAGTGCGGGCCCATAACAAGCTTACGTCCAGACACGATGTCCCGATTTAAATGAGCCTTTATTTACTCAGCGAGATTTATTACGTCCACACAGTCGCCTGCGACATACTTTGTAGATGCAAGGTTACTATTCTTTGCCCTGTGGCGACGAACAATGATTCGTTCTGATGCTGTACCCACTTTTAAGGATCCATTACAAATTAATGCTGATGTTGAGGCCATCTTGAATAATAACGCCAATGAAACTGTCGTAGTTATCTACGTGGTCAATTCAGTCCTTCCTCAACAACGATCTACATGGACCGTTTTCGCACGTTCGAGATAAAAAATAAAAGAAGCCAGTGGGGCCTACGAGACAACTAAACGTAGTTTGTCAAATGAGATGATTGCGGTTGCAGCGGCTTTGGCGTGGAGGCATCTTATAATAACGCCAACGAAACTGTCGTAGTTATCTACGTTCAATCTCAGTCCTTCCTCACAACGAGTGATGGACCGTTTCTCCAGTCGACAAAATGTAGCCAGTGGTCTACCGGACAACTAAAGTAGTTTTCAAATAGATGCTCAGGTTGCAGCGGCTTGGGTGGTTCATCTCATACCTATCCTAGTATTTTCATACTCAGTGACTACATAAGTATGAGTTTCATACTCAGTGACTACATAAGTATGTGTCGAAACAGGAACGGTGAGGTGGAGTTAATGGCACAGACCTGGATCAGAGTAATCACTTTTTTTCGTCCCTGAGCCGCCCAGGTTAGGGGTAAGGAAAGAGCTAACACGTTGGCTGGCATGGCTACTATATCAGAAGGATTTGTAATACTTAGTTTATCATTCCTATTTGTAGCATCATCCAATTTGATATTGAGTTCCTTCTGGGTAGATCTATTTGTTGTCTTCTCTGTCTGCGATACAAGGAGAACTCGACTGTTTTCCTTTTACGGAGATCAATATCAAACAAGTCACGTAATTTTAGCAAATAAATGGACATGACACTTCAAAACCTAAAAACCACATATTTCCTCTGACAAGAGAAAGGCAGCACCATAAATGAGAAGAAAACATTAAGAGAAAGACAAGGAACAGTTGGACAGAAAATGCACCACCATATCTCGTGACAGGAAATGTTTGAGATCAATTGCAGTCTACCTTCCATGTGGAAAAGTCATCTGATCTGATTCGAAATTACAGTGCGTGACCATATCGGGCCATTTTAACATTTTGTCGACCTCCTGCTCTCTGACATTTTTTCCCTTATCAGACACAATTATGAAAAGTATTTTTTGCAAAGGATAACGTATCGTGTTATGTACAAACAAAAGAAGAGAAAGGAAGTCTGGGGCAGTCCTTTTCAGTGTAGTACTGTCTCATTAATTTGTTCTATCAATGCAATATCAGATCAGATCAAAGCTAGTATAAACGAAGCATAATCATACACATACCTTGGTAGTAACATAGACACAGAAGGTGGAACAAACAAAGATGTCAAGATAAGAATACACATACCTTGGTAGCAACATAGACACAGAAGGTGGAACAAACAAAGATGTCAAGATAAGAATACATACCTTGGTAGCAACATAGACACAGAAGGTGGAACAAACAAAGATGTCAAGATAAGAATACACATACCTTGGTAGCAACATAGACACAGAAGGTGGAACAAACAAAGATGTCAAGATAAGAATACACATACCTTGGTAGCAACATAGACACAGAAGGTGGAACAAACAAAGATGTCAAGATAAGAATACACATACCTTGGTAGCAACATAGACACAGAAGGTGAAACAAACAAAGATGTCAAGATAAGAATACACATACCTTGGTAGCAACATAGACACAGAAGGTGGAACAAACAAAGATGTCAAGATAAGAATACACATACCTTGGTAGCAACATAGACACAGAAGGTGGAACAAACAAAGATGTCAAGATAAGAATACACATACCTTGGTAGCAACATAGACACAGAAGGTGGAACAAACAAAGATGTCAAGATAATCATAACATACCTGTAGCAACATAGACACAGAAGGTGAACAAACAAAGATGTCAAGATAAGAATACACATACCTTGGTAGCAACATAGACACAGAAGGTGGAACAAACAAAGATGTCAAGATAAGAATACACATACCTTGGTAGCAACATAGACACAGAAGGAAGAACAAACAAAGATGTCAAGATAAGAATACAAAAGCAAGGGGGAAACTGTATTGCATTGAGTAAGATTTGGAAGTCAAAGGAGATCAAAACAAATAAAAAAAACTGAGAATCTTTCAATCAAATGTGAAGTCAGTGCTGTTCTATGGCTTGTAAGCATGGAGGATAACAAAAGAAACCACCAGAAAACTACAGACCTTCATAAATGGATGCTTATATAGAGGGACTGAAATAGTATGATAAGATTACAAACGAGGAACTCAGAGAAAGAACTAAACAGAAACCAGAGGAGAAAGAGCTATGGAAGAGACGCTGGCGATGGATAGAACACATATTGAGAAGATCGACCGGAAGCATTGCAAGACAGGCAATATTTTGGAACCCGCAGGGAAAGAGTAGGGGAGGGACTAGACATACCTGGAGAAGAGAGCTGGAGACTAATAGTAAAAGAGTAGATAAAATATGGAAAGAATTGAAAGGGATGGCAGGAGAGAGGAAACGCTGGAAGAAGTTTGTCGAAGACCTGTGCTCCGTTGGGAGTTCATAGGTGAAGGAAAAATATAAACGAAACACGTAAAAACAAAGTAATATAGTTTTACAAATCACAAAGCACAAAAACAAGAAAGCGTCCAAAAGGCCTTTATAAAGCAAAAGTTATAAAAAAGTGAAAATATTCATACTTCCTATACGCCAAAGACAACATACACAATGATACAATAAATCCATAATGGCCCTAAACTCTTTTCTTTAAGTGCGTCGCTTTAACTAAGAGTTTCATGAGAAATTAGTAAAAAAGTAAGTAAAGGAATCCATTCATACCTCGTGGGAGATAGGGCAATACAGAGTCAGGCCTGTATTGTTCATTGACCGTCGGCACACGATGTGTGATGTGGTCAGCATCACCCGGTCGCCTTTACTTTCCCAGAACATACCCATTTGAGGCTGGGTCGACCTGAGAGTCGTCGCGGTCGGAAAAATTCCACGCCCACTGCGGGAGTTGAACCCGGACCACCAGCCTTGAGAATCGAATTCACTAACAACTACGCTACCGAGGCATATGTCCAGGTCTCACTCATAAATTCAAAATTAGCTATTCGTATCTATTGTATATTATCTTTTCCCAGAGGTAAATGATGGAATTGGTTGTCCACTCTCGCCGTTAAGAGTAGGGGTGGGAGCTTTAATTTGTGTTCCAGGGCCAGATGAGTCGCCCTTGTTATGTTTTATCCGTGTTTATTAAGTGTGCTCTTGATATTGTCTATCCATCTTTTTCTTGGTCTTTCCTTGGCTCTAGTACCTGATCTCTTTTATTGTATGCTGTTATTGGTGGTTGGTTGAATTCCATTCTCATTAAATGTTCAAACCACTGCATTTGTTGTCTTTCGATGTATTCGGTGCATGAAATTATGCGTAAACACGTAAAAACAAAGTACTACAGTTTTACAAAATACATAAACAGTGACGATAAACAGCAACGTTTCGACCAAAAGGCCTTTATCAAGCAAACAAATCGAAAAAGGGTGGAGACTGCAGTAAAACTTGGAAAATAGTAGGGTGAGACTGCAGTAAAACAAGTTTTTCCAAGTTTTACTGCAGTCTCCACCCTTCTATGAAATTATGCCCACTCTGCTTCTGGTGTCCTCATTTCGTTGTCTATCTTTCTAGGTTACCCCCACTGCCTTACTCAGCTCTTTGTAATTAAAAACTAAAACCATGGTTTTGCGTGCTGTTATTTTGTTCTAGGAACAATAATTCTTATAGAGCATTTTTTAATGCAATTTTTAATAAATTTTCTTTTTAGCACCAGTGCATTATGTTCATCTTCTTCTTCTTCTTTGCGTTCGTTCTTTACAACCAATTTTAATCACTCTTTGTGATATGTTTGATCTTTACCAAGAACGTGTATACGTTGCACATTGGTTTGGTAGGCCCCTAAACGCATAGACTTCTACACGTTTAGGACACATGCATCCGATTTCAGTCAAACCTCCTTAGTCGCTTCTTTCGACATGCGGGGCAGGTAACAGTGGTTCTATTCTTTACACCCCAAATTTGGGCCCCGATAACCACTCGGCGAGTGCACTATTTTATATATTAGAATGTTCAAATGTATCTTAGGAATAATTTTGTTTTACTACAATGATTTGATATGTGTGATGGTGTGCTGGAAAACTTGTACTATCAGAACGGTTTATCAAGTGGCTTATTGTATCGTAACAGTTAAAACGCAAATGTCTAAACATAATGATGGTTTGCCGGAGTGGTTACCGGGGCCCACATTTTGCGTGTAAAGAATAGAACCACTGTTACCTGCAGCGCATGTCGTAAGAGGCGGCTATGGAGGTTTGGATTTTCCGAGTGGTTACCTCGGCCCAGATTTGGGGTGTAAAGAATAGAGCCACTGTTACCTGCCACGCATGTCGTAAAAGGCGACAAAGGAGGTTTGGATGAAAACGGATGCATGTGTCATATAACGTTCTTGCCAAAGATCAAATATATCACAAAGAGTGATTAAAATTGGTTGTGAAAACGAACGCAAAAGAAGAAGAAGAAAGCTGGTTCCTTCCTCGCTGACTAGTAAAGCTGGTTCACTTTCCTCGCTGACTAGTAAAGCTGGTTCACTTTCCTCGCTGACTAGTAAAGCTGGTTCCTCCTCGCGACTAGTAAAGCTGGTTCACTTTCCTCGCTGACTAGTAAAGCTGGTTCACTTTCCTCGCTGACTAGTAAAGCTGGTTCACTTTCCTCGCTGACTAGTAAAGCTGGTTCACTTCCCTCGCTGACTAGTAAAGCTGGTTCCTTCCTCGCTGACTAGTAAAGCTGGTTCACTTCCTCGCTGACTAGTAAGCTGGTTCACTTCTCGCTGACTAGTAAAGCTGGTTCCTCTCTCGCTGACAGTAAAGCTGGTTCACTTCTGTTGACAGTGCTGGTCTCTCTGCTGACTAGTAAGCTGGTTCCATCCTCGCTGACTAGTAGCTGGTTCACTTCTCGTTGACTAGTAAGCTGGTTCCTTCTCTCGCTGACAGGCTGGTTCCATCCTCGCTGACTAGTAAATCTGGTTCACTTCCTGCTGACTAGTAAATCTGGTTCCCATCCTCGCTGACTAGTAAAGACACAACTTTTCTACCTCTTGTTTCTTCTTCTACAAACGCTCTATATCGACCACTTGTTATCAACTCTATGTGATTTGCAAGTGATCTGAGCCTAGGAACGATTGTACGTTGTGCCACTTATGCGCATACAAGGAGGCTAACATATCAGATTTCTGCGATGCTTTTTATTTACTAGTGAAGCTTACCTAGTTCCTACATCAGTCGCCTCTTGCAACATGACTTGTAGGTCGCAGTGGTACTATTCTTTGCTTCCCATGCGGGCCCCAGCACCACACAAGCGGCAACTTATCCAAAAGTCTACCCCCTTCCTCCTTGAAGCGGATGACGCTGATGCTCACGCTGTTGCTCAATGATTCTTTGAAATATTGTTTGTTTTGAGAAATCAAGAACAATCAACAAAATATATTGTTCATCATCAAATTTTGAACTGATCCCAAAATCCCTGAATCATCAAATTTTAAATGTTTAACTCTACATGTTGTGTGTTGTGTGTTGTGTGTTGTGCGATAGATGAAATTCTTCACCTCTCTTCTATCATTTTCTTGATAAAGACCTTTTGGTCGAAACGTTGCTGTGTATTGTTACTGTTTTTGTATTTTGTAAAACTACATACTTTGTTTTTACGTGTTTTACATTTTTATCTACAAGGGTAGCTTCCCTAGGCCCCTACCTCAATCGCCTCTTGCGACATGTCTTGTAGGTCGCAGTGTTAATATTCTTTGCTCCATCAAGAAACAACAAATTAAATGGTTCGGCCACGTAAGCAGATTACCACCAGACAGTGCACCCAAAGAGCAATGCTGCTCCGATACAATGGGTACAAAGCAAAAGTCCGGCCACGCAAAAGATGGACCTCAGAGATAACAGAGGCGACGAAAGAGACTATCTGCGAAGCGCATACTAGGGCCCGTTTTAGAAATCTCTTCCTGATCTGACGCTGTGAGGCATACAGGATTCGAGAAAGAAGAAGAAGAAGAACCCCGGCAATGCACGGACGTCTCGGTCTCCCTAATTAAACAATAAAATACTACATAAATATTTGTTGTACTTACCTGTTTAAGAACTTTCAAATTTGAAGATCATCTTTCTTAACACTTGTCACACATCCAAATAATTCAAACCAGTTACATAACGATTAGTGTCTCAAAGTTCAAAAAGTTGTATACAAAATATATAACACAAAATTAACGAAAGTTCATTACATTTTAGTTCAGCAAAACTGGTGTTAGGTAATATGTTATATTTACGGTATTTCAAGTACCAACTGTATTTCTGCAACGTTCGCAAAATTGTCCTTCCAAAGTTTGGAAAGCAAAAGTTGTGTATCGATGTTGTTTATGCGAATAAATCAATCGATTCTGTCTGTTGTACATCTTCGATCGTCTCGCGCTCTCACACGAGACAAACTCTGACCTGCAAACTCTCTGAAGAAGATGAGAACGAGGTAAAAGAAAGAATGCCAGAAAAAAACGTGACATTACCTGTATAATTAGTAACCTGTAGGCTGGTAGACAATCTTCTTGTTCTTTGACCGCTTCATATTGACCCCTTGTTAACCACTATATGTTGTAGCAGGAATATGACCTAGGTTTTCCCTTGCTCCTATCAATTAACCTCTTGGCTCCAGGAAAGAAAATAGGGCATAAATTCTTCTTCTAGTTAAGAAGAAGTCTCCTTACTAACATATTTGGTCTGTAATTATATGTTCCACCGCCCAGGTATATTGTTACCCCTTTGGTTAATTGATAGAGCAAGGGAAAACATGGTGTCATATTCCTGCTACAATGTGACTTGTATGTGATCCGAGCCTAAGAGCGATTGTACATTGTGCCAGTTAGTGCCTACAGTAGGCCAGCACTTCCAATTTCTGTGATTCTTTGATTTACTATGGTAGTTTCCTAGGTCCTACATCTGTCGCCTCTACGACATGTCTTGTAGGTCGCAGTGGTACTATTATTTGCTTCCGGCCCAGGCACCACACAGGCGGTAGACAATTAAAGAACATGCTTGATTATATGCTGGGAAGACTCATATGTGCACAGTGTATTTCAGCAAATTGAAAATGCTATATTAAATTATATTATATTTATCTTGTGCCGTTATAGGTTACATTTCTGTTGTATGCTTTACCTGATAAAGACCTTTTAGTCGAAACGCTGCTGTGTATCGTTATTGTTTTTTGTAAAACAACAGTACTTTGTTTTTACGTGTTTCGCCATTGCTACATAATTTTACTGCAGTCTTCCTTATATTGATAATAGGTTACATAGAACCTGCAAGCAAGTTCTTCATACCTCTCTACCATGGGCGATCAATCCCTTCCATGGAAGTGACGTCTATATTTCTCTCCTCGCCAGTCTGCCCAGCGTGTTCGTAGCGCGTTGACTACGGGTGACTATCCATCTGTGTGTGCGGGTTCATTTCCGCGGGATGGCAGAAAAGCCACAGATTCCCAGATTTACGGTGTTCGTGGCACCGAACCGAAGGGTTACGATGTCCATGGCACTCCAGCCGAAGAGCTGAAAAGCTCAAGTGCTTCTGGATCGGAAAAAACACCATTTCTCCTCTCTGTTGTTAGTTTCCGGTTCCATAGGGCGCCTTTTTCTTCTTTGACCCTTTGTCTCCTATTGCCTCCTATTTTATGTTTATGAAGCTTTGATAATTTCTATAAGAGCATGTCCAAAGTATCCCCATCTTCTGTTTCTTAAAACAGTTGCTACTAGTGGTTGACCAGACAATTTTCTGATTTTATTACTTCTCTTGAATTCGTCTCATTTTATGTTCATTAATTTTTTATTGACATTTTTATTGACATATTTTTCAAACGCATTCGAGTGGTTACGGGGCCCACATTTTGGGTGTAAAGAATAGAACCACTGTTACCTGTCACACATGTCGTAAGAGGCGATTAATGAGGTTTGGATCGCCCGAGTGGTTACTGGGGCCCAAATTTGGGGTGTAAAAATAGAGTCACTGTTACCTGCCACGCATGTCGTAAAAGGTGACTACGGAGGTTTAGCTGAAATCGGATGCATGTGTCCTAAATGTGTAGAAGTTTATGCGTTTAGGGGCCTACCAAACCAATGTGCAACGTATACACGTTCATGGCAAAGATCAAACATATCACAAAGAGTGATTAAAATTGATCGTAAAGAACGAACGCAAAGAAGAAGAAGGTTTGGCTGAAATCGGATGCACGTGTCCTTAGTCAACATGCTGCCTTGTACAGCTAACGGAGAGCGATCCCAGTAAACGCTGGCTGAATCCGGACACATCGCCGAATGATAAGCACCAGAGCTCCAAATGGTGCTGAAGATGTGACGAAACCAACCCATGCTAAGGCTACATGAATCAGATTTCCACATGAATGAATTTATGGAGAGAACTGTTACATCGATCTTTTAGATAATCGTGAGAGAGAGATAAATGCATTCAACATTCTTATGACAGCATATTTCCCCGGCTATTACACAGGAAATATGTATGTCCGGAATGATAGATCTAAATAAGACCCTGGAGGCTTGAGACTGTTCTAACTGTCCTCCACTTAAGTAGCATCCAACCTGTGTGTGTGTGTGTGTGCGTGTGTTGTGTAGTATTGATTGAGATGTGAGAGATTAACGACATCTACGTGTGGCACAGTAAGCCTTTGCGGGCGGTGTGTGGCATAGACAGAGTATTTTACCAGAGCCGACTATAAACCTATGGGCCTTCGGACTCAGGTAATAATTATGAGAAATCAGACCCCAACTACACCAAGTGACCTCGCATTCCAGTATTGGTGTATATAGACGAATTCATTTTATACGAAGTTATATTACGAAACAAGTTAAGTTTAACAATAAGGAATATCAATATTATGAATATTTTTCACCAATACATAACCATAGACTCACAGAATTGAGTAAAATTGTAAAAAGTTAGTAGTGTTCTATCAAACATCTATATTTTCCGGCCCACTTTTCTGATCTAGGTCAGGGAACCACTTGTCAGTTGTCTGGTCTAGCTATCTAGATTCGGCTGTGATTTTACACCGTAGACAGACAATGAACAAATATTAAGGGGTTTTCCAGGAAAAACAAATTACCAAACACCTGATTCAAACCACAACCCCTTATTTCTTATGGCACCTTTTGTCTAGCCCTACGGACAAGCGTTTACATCACGAGTCACGTGAATGGAGAAGAATGACTGTCGGGAAATTCCACCTGAGCTGATGGATATTATGATACAAGTGGTTGTGATATAGCTTGTCATCATCATCAGGTGATGTCTCCACATCGAAGGTTGACTGCAATGAATCTCCAGCATCCTCTGTCTTTTGGTGTTGCACACTGCCAGACTGTAACCTATCCATTTCTTAAAGTTTCCTCCCACTTATCTCTCGGTCTTCCTCTTGCTCTTCCTCCCTCAACTTTCCCTCTAGTAAATATTTTATCAAGGTGTCATGTCTTTTATGTGCCCAAAATACTTTACTTGTCTGAATTTTATTTCTCTTAATAATTGTTTCTTCATGCCTACTTTTTCTAAAATTTGTTTATTTGTCTGTTTTTCTGTCCATGAAACTCTGCCTATTCTTCTATATATCCACATCTCAAATGCATAAATTCTGTCTTCTAACTGCTTGTTCATTGTCCATGTTTCCGAGCCATACATTAATGTAGGATAGCTTGTACTGTTGTTGAAATGAATTTCTCAAGAATGCAACATTATCTTCAGTAAATTATTTTCTCTCTTTGAAATGATTAACTTCTTCTTCTTCTTCTGCAATCAACGTCTGCTATGCGACCACTCCGGTATGTTTCATAAAGAGGGCGGTGCGCTTGAGGTCTTCACCAGTTCCCCATAGTTTGTCTTGTAGGATTATTTCTGTTGGTCAGTTCTTCATTCTCACACTACTCAGACTGAGGCAGTCTTGTAGGATGTGCTCTGGGAACTGCTTAGGTGCTCCACGGGTGCAGGCAACCGAGTCCCTGAGACCCATTCTATGGAGGTATGCTCTGAGACTGCAGTGCTCTGTTATCAGTCTGAAGACTGTGTTCTGTGCTTTTCTGTTTTAAATTTAGAACTAATACTTATTCTAATTCTATCTTTGTATATCATCTTCATGTCCCATTTCATTTGTAAGGCTTTCATAAGAGATTTCCATTGCTGTCGTTCTGCAGCCTTCCTACCAGTGGCAGCTCGTCATTAAGGGCCAGTGGGGTTTGGCCCCACCAAAAATAATGTATAACATGTATTTATTATTTTATAAATTAAAATATTTTTTTTTTCGATCCAGAAGCACTTGAGCTTTTCAGCTCTTCGGCTCGGTGCCATGGACATCGTAACCCTTCGGTTCGGTGCCACGAACACCGTAAATCTGGGGAATCTATGGCTTTTTCTGCCATCTCGCGGAATTGGACCCGCACACAAAGAGGGATAGTCACCCGTAGTCGAACGCGCTACGAACACGCTGGGCAGACGGGCCATAAATTAAAATATAGCATCCCAAAACTATGATTTATCCAGAAAAAAATTTATGTCCCCACCTGCATAAATGATCACAAGCCGCCACTGCTTTCTACCAATTATTTCCCATCTCAGGCCGCAATCTTACAACTCTTTTTATACAGTTCATCTACATGTTTCCTTTGGGCTTCCACATTTTCTCTTCCGATCCGCTGTCCATCGGAGAGCAGCCCTAACAAATTCTGTTACTGGTATACAACACACATGACTAATCCATCTTCACCTTCTTTGTTTTCTTTCTCTAATCCTGTTTTAAGGATTACAGAAGAACGCCCGTCTGCCCAACGTGTTCGTAGCGCGTTGGACTACGGGTGACTATCCTCTGTGTGTGCGGGTTCAATTCCGCGGGAGGCAGAAAAAGCCACAGATTCCCCAGATTTGCGGTTTTCGTGGCACCGAACCGAAGGGTTACGATGTCCATGGCACCGAGCCGAAGAGCTGAAAAGCTCAAGTGCGTCTGGATCGGAAAAAAAAAGGATTACAGAAGAATACTTAGAATATCATGGACAGAGAAAAGATACATGCTACTCTTCAGCAACAACAAGATATTAAAGATAGTTGACTATTAAAGAGCATAAAAACAAGGAAAATTAAATATTTCGGACACATCAAACGGCATGAGTGCATAGAGAAGATAATTTTGGAAGGAATGGGGTCTGGAAGAAGAAGGAGAGGAAGAGCGCGAAGATGATGGGTGCAAGATATCATTGACCATCTTCTTCTTCTTTGCGTTCATTCTTTACTTCTTCTTCTTTCTTCTTTTGTCGTCACACCGCTACCGGTTGTTGCCATGTCGTCACTCTGCTACCGGGTTGTTGCCCAGTGTCGTCACACTGCTACCGAGTTGTTGCCCAGTGTCGTCACACTGCTACCGGGTTGTTGCCCAGTGTCGTCACACTGCTACCGGGTTGTTGCCCAATGTCGTCACACTGCTACCGGGTTGGTGCCCAGTGTCGTGGTTTTCTGTTTTGTCTTGTGCTGTTCTGGTGGCTTGTGTGATTGTTATCTTTGCTCTTTCACAGGATGCTGCCACGCCATCTAACCATCTTTTCCGTGGTCTTCCTCTTGCCTTCTTTGCCGATGTTCTGTTGTAGAAGACTCTGTAGACTGTGGAGTTTGGATGCATTCTTATTAAGTGGCCAAACCACTTAATAAGAATGCATCCAATAACGAACGAATCTTAATAATAAAGATTCGTTCTTTACGACCAATTTTAATCACTTTTGTGATATGTTTGATCTTTGCCAAGAACGTGTATGAGTTGCACATGGTTTGTAGGACCCTAAACGCATAGACTTCTACATGTTTAGGACACGTGCATCCAATTTTAGCCAAACCTCCATAGTCGCCTCTTACGACATTCGTGGCAGGTAACTGTGGTTCTATTCTTTACACCCCAAATTTGGGCCCCGGTAACCACTCGAGCGAATTGACGATCTGAGAATAAGTGCTGCTGACGCCGGTCAACTTGCACAGAACTAAGATTTTTTCAGGACTACTGTCATGTGAGCCAAGTTCCGGAAGGGACAAGCTACTTGATCATAATGATGAATCCTGTTTTTACCTCACAGCATCAGGATATGAAGAGATTTCTAACACGTTCTTTTGCGTGAGTTTCATAAACAGTGTTTTTCGTAACCTTTGTTATCTATGATGTCCATCTTTCGCAAGGACCGCCTTCTGTTACCCTTGTACAATTTCCACCCTCGTCTCTTAAGGATGGTCTCAATTGAGGCCTAACTTGTTCATTTTAAAACCTCTTTATTTACAGTTGTCTTTGACCACGTGATGGGTCCACGAAAGATCTCCGCCTACACGCACGAACTCCGTTGCGAGGCTAAGAATCCATTTCCACCTTCCATCACAGGATTCCTTTTCTAAAATGTATTTTGAAATTTCTCCAGTTTGTATGTGCTGCTGGGGATCATTTTCCATCATTCTCTACTGTATAATAACACTCCAATGATACTCGTTTCACAAACAATCATATTACTTATTTCACTAATTTCGCACACCCTTTCTCCATTGTTTTACGTTATTATCTGATTCAGTGTTATTCTACTTATTATAATTGTTTCCGCCCGAGTGGTTACCGGGCCCAAATTTGGGGTGTAAAGAATAGAACCACTGTTACCTGCCACGCATGTCGTAAGAGGTTTGGCTGAAATCAGATGCATGTGTCCTAAATGTGTAGAAGTCTATGCGTTTAGGGGCCTACCAAACCAATGTGCAACATATACACGTTCTTGGTAAAGATCAAACATATCACAAAGAGAGATTAAAATTGGTCGTAAAGAATGAACGCAAAGAAGAAGAAGAAGAAAGATTATAATTGTTTCAAACAAACAGGCAAGAAATTGAATACTTACATTTATATAATAAATCAGCGGTTCTCAAACTTTTCATTACAACGGACCCCATTTTAAATACATTTTACTACCCGTCTGCCCAGCGTGTTCGTAGCGCGTTGGACTGCGGGTGACTAGTCCTCTGTGTGTGCGGGTTCAATTCCATGGACTGGCAGAAAAGTCACAGGTTCCCCAGATTCACAGTGTTCGTGGCACCGAACCGAAGGGTTACGATGTCCATGGCACCGAGCCGAAGAGCGGAAAGCTCAAGTGCTTCTGGATCAGAAAAAAAATATATACATTTTGCTGCCGTGGAACCCCAAAAGTTTCAATATATAAAAATGGACAGGAATTAATTATCTGTGTGTTAGATGAGCACACGGATTTTTTTTAAGAACCCCAGAGGAAGCAACGGAAGTAATCCGAAATCCCAATCTAGTGAGAACGCAGAAGAAGAAATTACATAGGGAACGCTCGCCGAGGCTAAAGAACTCGTTAACTGCCGCTGAGATCTTCCTGTGTAAGAAAGATATTGGAACGCGCATGGTTATTTACCAAAGTGCAATGATGATGGTTTTATTAATCAATCAATCAATCAATATTTGAGCTTGCAAATAACACTCACACAAAGATGGCTCCATATTTCTTTGTTCTAAATCATCATCGGCGTACATACGATATGGCAAAAACTGGGGAAGAGGGAGGAGTGCCACCGCTGGAAAATTGACTTTTTATAAAACAGTGTTATGGTAATCTCACAAGTACACATGGATATCCCCAAATGGAAGAGATGAAAACCAGATAGACCACTTTATGATCAACAGTAAATGGCGAAAGACATTACTTGACGTAAAGGTGAAAAGAGGAGCTGACGTGGGCAGCGACCACCACCTTGTCGTTGCCATGATCAGGCTCAAACTCAAGAAAACATATATACAAGCCAAGACAAGAACAGAATACTTTAATGTTAACCTATTAAAAGATAGAGAGATTGCTACAAAATATATAGTGGAACTAAAGAACAGATTTCAAATCCTGTCAGAGCAGTCAGACACAACACCAACTGAAAGTATCCAAGAAAAATAAATGCGATCAAAGGCACATATAAAATAGTTAGCAGTAGTGTACTGGGAACCAGTAAAGGACAACATAAAGAGTGGATAAGTAGCCAGACCTTAGAATACATCCAAAAGCGAAAGGAGAAAAAAATCTCATCAATAGCATTAGATCAGAACGTCAAAAAGATAAGGCAAGAAAAGAATATACAGAACTAAACAAAATGGTAAAAAGAAGTGCTAGAACAGACAAGAGAAAATTTATGGAAAAGACAGCAGAAATAGCAGAAAAGGCTGCTAAAGTACATGATCTGCACACACTGTACAAGATTACCAAACAATTATGCGGAGGTAAAAGACACAACCATAACATGCCAGTCAGAAACAGTCTAGGACAACTGTTGACAACAGAGCAGGAGCAGGATATGAGATGGACATCCCACTTTGAAGATGTGCTAAACAGACCTGATCCTGAACATCCACCGGATATTCCACCGGCCGCACAGGATATTGATATTAACCTCAAATTGCCAGAAAAGCAAGAAATAGTAAAAGCTATTGGATCCCTGAGAAACAACAAAGCACCGGGAAATGATGAAATGACAGTAGAGCTTTTCAAGATCGATCCCATCTTAGCTGCAAACATATTAGAGCCACTGTTTGCAGATATCTGGGAGAAAGAAGAATTGCCTAAGGATTGGACTAGGGGTACTGTAGTGAAAATCCCCAAGAAAGGAGATCTAACAGATTGCAATAACTGGAGAGGAATCACGTTGCTTTCAATCCCAAGTAAGATATTCTGCAAAATTATCATAATGCGAATACAAGAAGCAATAGATAAGTGTCTACGAATGGAGCAAGCAGGATTTAGGAAAGGAAGAGGAACAAATGAACATATATTTACCCTGCGTAACATTTGAGAACAATGTAGCGAGTGGCAAAGGACTATATATATCAACTTCATAGATTTTGAAAAGGCATTCGACAGCGTCCACAGAGACAGCCTATGGAAGATACTAAGACAATACGGCGTACCGCAGAAGCTTGTCAACATCATAGCCCTCTTCTATAAAGATTTCTCCTGCAACCTAAAGAATTCCAACAAAACATTCCCAGTAAAATCTGGTGTAAGACAGGGATGCGTAATGTCCTCTCTTTGTTTAGTATTACAATTGACTGGGTGCTAAAAAATGCCATAAAACAACAAGCGCCAAGAGGAATAAGATGGACCCCTTTCGATATGCTTGAGGATCTGGACTTTGCAGATGATATAGCCTTGGTGTCACACAAATATGAACATATACAAGAGAAAAGTACAATACTTCACAGCACGGCAAAGACAGTAGGTCTCAAAACAAACACAGGAAAAACAAAAATTATGACAAACAGTGAAATCCAACAACCAGTAATGTTAGAAAATGAAACACTGGAAAGGGTTGATCAGTTTACATATCTTGGTAGCGTACTGACACTATATGGTGGCACAGAGGAAGATATAAAATCACGTCTAAGTAAGGCCAGAACTGCTTTTGCCAGAATGAAACCAGTATGGAAGTCCAAAATCTACAATAGGACCACAAAGCTTAAACTCTATAAAAGCATTGTTTTGCCAGTTTTGCTCTACGGATCGGAGTGTTGGAGGATGACCAAAGGAGATACTAGCAGGCTGTCAGTTTTCCACCACTCTTGTCTTCGCAGAATCTTGGGAATCTTTGGCCAGTAAAAATATCCAATAACCAACTACTCCAAGATACAAGACAAGAGGCAATGAATGACATACTCAAAAGAGAAGATGGAAATGGCTCGGACATGTTATGAGAATGAGACAAGAAATGCCTGCAAGGGTAGCCTCACTTGGACACCAGAAGGAAAGAGAAAGAAAGGCAGACCACGGACAACATGGAGGCGCATGATGGAAGAGGAACTGAACACCGCATCTCTGACGTGGGGCTCTGCGCTGAATGTTGCACGGAACAGGAGAGCATGGAAAGTCCTTTCTGAAGCCCCATGTGTCACTAGGCATGACGGGATTAAGTAAAGTAAGTAAGTAAGTTATGGTAATCTGGTCTTCTTCGTTTCCGCGAAGTAAATTACCAACTAAATTAATTTTTTTTATTTTGCCCCACCTGGAAAAAACGTCTGGGGACGCCCATGTATATCATGAAACTTCATTATCCGTTCTCATGGCAACATGTAAACATAAAAATAAACATGACAGCTTTACAGTTAACAGTAACATATAAAGTAAACAGTTAGACCAATAGGTCTTTATTGAAAATTTAACATATAAAGCATGAGCAATTTAGATCAGCGGTTTACAAACTTTCATTACCGAAGACCACATTTTAAATACATTTTAAGATGTTAAAACCCTCATACAGAGAAAATCTGCAGTAGACTGGAAGACAAACACTGGATATGATTATGGAAAAGACTCCTCAAAGACCTAAGCAGAACAGACCAGGTCATTATATTTTGACTACGCACCGGACACTGCAGACTCAACAACCACTTATATAGACTAGGAATAAGTCAAACAGCTCTCTGCCAGTGTCAGCAGGTGGAAGAGACACCAAAGCATATCCTGCAAGACTGTCCTCTCCTGTGTGAGCTGAGAAGCAACATGTAGTCACACCCGGTCGACCTGAAAACTAAGCTTTGGGGAAACCTGACATATCTGAAGGTGACTCCCCAGTTTGTGGTCAACAGTAAATTAAGCGCATAACCAGAGATCCCTGAAGAAGAAGAAGAAATACATTTTGCTGCATCGGACACCCAAAAGATTCTATATACGAAAATGGACCGGAATTAATTATTTGTGTGTTATAATAGTAAACAATGTTCTCAGACTGCAGGAAACTTCAAATGATATTCCATTTTATCATGTCAGACATTTAGACTCCGGTCTAGTCCTGGTCCTTTGATTTCGAAGCGGAACTAGTTTACCACTGTTTTTATTTTAAAAATGTATGTTTGAAATGTCAAAGGTCATAATATTTCTTCAAGCGCTTGAGGAACCCCCTGTGAGTACCTAGAGCTCCCCAGTTTGGAAACCGCTGATTTAGATAATACAATATCAAAATAATGTAAAAATGTAACTAATAACAGAAATAGAATGTATTGTCAAATCGTGAAACGATAAATAAAGAATTATAAAATCATAGACAGAAATGGCAATGAGAATAATATAAGAAAAATGGTGTGTGTCATGTTTAAAGTCCCTAGGGTGGAATATTTCCAAAAGTGGAAAATATAACGATTGCTTAAGATAGATCCACTTGGATGCATGATTGGACTGTTGTGACTTTGAAGTCACGAGCATGCACGCATTCTGTGATATTAAAGTGTATGACTGGAGGGAACACGGTTACAGGATTTCTACGTGTTTTATTTAAAGTCTACAAATGGCAGTTGGAGACGAACAAATGTTTTCCCCACATATGATGTTATGCTATTTTGACCTATAATTTTTAACCTTTACACTTTGAACTTTATACTTTGACCTTTAATCTTGTTTCATTCGTTGATGATGGACTCATGCTATTAATTTGCTTTTTGGTATTCCCTTGTTCACGCTTTGTCCATTTTCTCTACTACACTTTTGTTTTTTTCCTAATACATGCTTTGCTTCGCATCTTTACTACTCTTTGTGTCCCATATATTACTTCTTTCTTTTCTCACGCCCTCGTACCACTCGTTGCACCACACCATTACACCACTCTTTGTCAAATATCCCTGCACCGCTTTTTGTTCACCACCCCATGAACCACTTTTTGCTTCACATCCTTCCACCACTCTTTGCTTCACATCCATCCACCACTCTTTGCTCCACATCCATCCACCGATCTTTCCTCCACATCCATCCACCACTCTTTGCTTCACATCCATCCACCACTCTTTGCTCCATTTCCTTTAACCACCCTTTAATTCACATTTTCCACCACTCATTGCTTCACATCTTTCCCACACTCTTTGCTCCACATCCTTCCACCACTTTTTGCTTCACATCATTACATTACTTTGTGCTCACACACACCACTTGTTTGCTTCACATCCATCCACCACTCTTTGCTTCACATTTTCCCTCCACTCTTTGCTTCACATCCTTCCCACTCTTTGCTTCACAAAATTACACCACTCTTTTCTTCACATTTTTCCACCACTCTTTGCTTCCCATCCTTCCACCACTCTTTGCTCCACATCCTTCCACCACTCTTTGCTTCTCATCCTTCCACCACTCATTGCGCCACATCCTTCCACCACTCTTTGCTTCACATCCTTCCCACTCTTTGCTTCACAAACTTACAACATTCTTTGCTTCACATTTTCCACCACTCTTTGCTTCACATCCTTCCACGACCCACTGACCTATACTGATCTTACATCTTTCATCTTCTGTTAAAAAAGTTAATTGCATATCCTTTACAGAACTTTGCGACCCCAGCTTTTTAACGCTGTTTGTGATTTTTCTAGGCATTATTACGTTCAGTAGATTGCCATTGCTTTCTGAACGGGTGGTGCAACGTCCTTTGTAAAATCACGCGAAACAATTAGCAACCAAATTGTCCGCAGCGTGATTCGAACTCAGAACGTCGGGGTTAATACCCCCTAGGCCACAGACGTCACCCATCTTCTGTTACTGTACATTTATTCATTCGCTTCAAGACTTCCGAGTTCAAGACAGTGACCTCGGAAGTCGTTATATGTAGCCAGCCAGACAATGTCGTACAACTCATCGTACGGGGATAGGAATTTCAACACCCGACTTCCATCCACAACCTTTCTTAATATATCAACCAGTGGCGGCTCGGTATCTTTTTTGTTGGTGAGGCCAGACATAAATTTTCGGGGAAATCAAGATTTTGGGTTAGGTTACATTTTAGTACTGACTATTATTTCTATAATCCGGAAGGTTATTTCTCTCTTTATTGGAATGATCTAGCATATCCGAAAGGTGGAGGCCTGTTCGGTGCGCAGGCAATGAACTGAATTACTTCAGACGTCAACAATTTGCAGAATTACACTTGCCTTCGTCCCGGAGAACAGGGATGTCGTTGGCAATAAGAGATCAGACAAGCTGGCTGGCTCTGCCGCTATATTAGAGGGCCAGCCAATCAACAGAGCTGACATCTTGAACGCCCTCATAGAGTGTGACCGCAGAGAAGGTTTTCATCTAAACCAATCCACGTCAACTACTAGATTGCAGGAGCTGGGTTTGAAGATTGGAGTAGCAAGAAAAGAACAGCATAACAGGTACGTGAGTAGGCTCATCAATCAAAATCGAACTGGTACGGTCAGTCGCTGGACGCTGTTGGAGATATTGCGAAGGAGATCAGAGCATTCATGGACGCGTCCGGAGTGCAATGAAGATATTCCTAACTAGAATTGAAACTGATCTAGCATTAAAATAGGTATATAAATTACTTCATAAAGTAGGTCATAACTCGTCAAGTTGTCTAAACGTACAATGTCGTACACAGATGTACACTGATATAACAGACGATTACCGTAAACTATTCTATAATGATGAGTTAATTATTTCCATTAGTTTGTTATTGTTTTTATATATGATTCGGTATTTGCACACCTAGCCCTTAATGATGAGACGCCACTGATATCAACTATGTCTTTCTTTATTGACAAAACTACTGGCAAACATCATTTGGTTCTTTAAGTTTTCTTCCCCCTTCAGGCTGAAACGGTCTAGAAAATCAGGAAAAACTAATTAGGGTACCAATTATATATAACAGCATATGCTGCAAACGGGGTGGTTCAAATTATTTCACCATTATCTGATTTCTGTTGCACTAGGAGGGCATTTCTACCACTTCCCCCCATTTGAGGAGCAGTCCACTAATTGGTTGCCTAACAGACACATAGACACAGGAATGTTTTAAAATTTGAAATAAGAATAATTGGGGATGTTTGAGGGATGAGATTGTAATGTGTGTAATTTGTGTGAGAAATGTGGGGGATTAGTGATCAAAGTGGGGGTATTTGATAGTGATACTTATTTTGATAGATGTGAATTATTGTGAGTGATGAATGAGAGCGATGAGTGGCGAATGTTAATGAGAGCAATGAGTGGTGAATTTTGAGAGAGATGAGTGGTGAATGTGAATGAGGAGATGAGGGCGAATGTTAATGAGAGCAATGAGTGGTGAATTTTGAGAGAGATGAGTGACGAATGTAAATGAGAGCGATGAGTGGCGAATCTGAATGAGAGAGATGAACGGCGAAAGCGATCGAGAGCGATGGGTGGCGAATGTGACTAAGAGCGATGGGTGGCGAATGCAACTGAGGGCGATGAGTGACGAATGTCAATGAGAGCCATTAGTGGCGAATATGAATGAGAGAGATGAATGGCGAAAGTGATCGAGAGCGATGGGTGGCGAATGTGACTGAGAGAAATGGGTGGCAAATGTGTGTGAGAGCCATGAGTGACACATGTGAATGAGAGCTATGAGAGGCGCATGGGAATGAAAGAGGTGAGCGGTGAATGAGTGCGATGAGTGACGCATGTGAGTGAGAGAGACGAGAGGCGAATGTGAATGAGAGAGTGAAAGGCGAAGGGGAATGAGAGAATGATTGGTGGAATCAAATGAGAGTGGGTAGATATTGGGAAATGTAAATGAGAGAGTGGGTAGATATTGGGAAATGTAAATGTGAGAGTGGGTAGATATTGGGAAATGGAAATATGAGAGTGGGTAGATATTGGGAAATGTAAATGTGAGAGTGGGTAGAGTTTGGGAAATGTAAATGTGAGAGTGGGTAGATATTGGGAAATGTAAATAGGAAAGTGAGTAGAGTTTGGAAAGTGTAAATGTGAGAGTGAGTAAAGATTAGTTAATTGCATGTCCTTTACAGGACTTTGCGAATCAACCCCAGCTTTTAACGCTGTTTGTGATTTTTCTAGGCATTATTACGTTCAGTAGTTTGCCATTGCTTTCTGAAAGGGGTCAATCGTCCTTTTGTAAAATCCACGTGAAACAATTTGCAACCAAACTGTCCGCAGCGTGATTCGAACTCAGAACGTCTGGGTTAATAGACCGAGTCACTATCCCTAAGCCAGACGCCACCAAGAAGAGATTGACGAATGTAAATGTGAGAGTGGGAAGAGATTGAGGAATGTAAATGTGAGAGTGGGAAGAGATTGTGGAATGTAAATGTGAGAGTGGGAAGAGATTGAGAAATGTAAATGTGAGAGTGGTAAGAGATTGAGGAATGTAAATGTGAGAGTGGGTAGAGATTGAAGAATGTAAATGTGAGAGTGGGTAGAGATTGAGGAATGTAAATGTGAGAGTGGGTAGAGATTGAGGAATGGAAATGTGAGAGTGGGTAGAGATTGAGGAACGTAAATGGGAGAGTGGGTAGAGATTGAGGAATGTAAATATGAGAGTGGGTAGAGTATGTAAATCTGAGATTGGATTAGATCCAAAAAATTTAAATTTAAATTTACAAGACCAATGCAAGCAAAAAATCAACCATCTTTTTATTCACCGGTTGGTATATTGAAAAATAAGGTGTTGAGGCCAATATTTTTCATTGATCATTGGCACTTGATGTGTGAGGTTGGCGTCGACATAACGCTGGCCGCCTTTACTATCCAATATCTTCCCAACACCTTTCTGGTACCCAACGAAATACTTGTAAAGGGAAATAACAATTAAATATAGACAGAAATGAAATGTTTGCCCAAGTGGTTACCCTTAGACTGAGGATGTTTTTAATTGTGCAATGTTCTGTCCATCATCATCATACATTCGCATCGTTTTATTTGAAGTATAGACTTTTCGCTAATTATTTTTAAGACTGCCTTTTGCATTTCGTCTGTATCTGCTTCAGGATCATATTTTAATATTTTTTATTAAACTTTTTTGTGAAGTAGGTTCTCGAGCAGTTCACACCCCGGTCCAAATCTCTGATGTCTGAGTGGGACTCGATTGAATGGCGAGGGATAATAGTTTTAGGGGGTAGCAAACGTTCATGTAAAGATCAGTCAGAGTCACCATATTAGGCGCCATGAATATGTCTGATTTAATAACAGACGAACAAACAGCAACGAAAAAACAAAACTGGTCAATAATCTTCAGGACTCGGATTTAAGCTCTGGTAACATAATTTAGTGAGCGTCTGTAGCTCAAACGGTAGTGAGCTCGATCATGACAGAAAGCAATGGCAAACTACTGAATGTATAAGTGGTGCCTAGAAAATCAACGACTCGTTTACTGTGGTTGATGGCTACGTCGTTTAGGATATGCCACGATTTTCATTTTCAACATAATTTATCAAACACAAGCTCTCTTTCTTTCTCTCTTTCTCTATATTTCTCTCTCTTTCTCTTTCTCTATATTTCTTTCTTTCTCTCTCTTTTCTCTTTCTCCCTCTCTCTCTCTCTCTCTTCTCTCTCCCCCACCATAAACATTAAAATAATTCAAACTAAATTTGTGTTCTCTTTCTCCTTATCATTTACCTCATCTCTTCCCCAAACAGTTCCAGCCAACAGCTTGTCTATCTATACCACTAGAAAACACACCACCGAAGGATAAGCACCTGAGCTCCAATAGGTACTGAAGACTGTGCACGTACATTCCGTTCTTGATGTTTGGCTGTTTATATATCACAATAGAATGATAAAAACGGCATAAGAACGATCGCGAGAGAGAGCAAGAGAGAGAGAGATACCACTAGAAACCACATTCACTTTCTTATTGCATTATCTATTGTACCCATGGGCGTCTCCATACGTTAAGGCCGGGAAAGCCCTCCCATCTGAAAAATGACTTTTTTAAATCAAATATTGTGATTGAAAATTGTTAACTAATAATAATAATAATAATAATAATTCCTCTCGTTATACGTTACATACGGCCTGCAAGCAATTTCTACATACCGCTCTATCCTGGACAACACGCCCAATCTCCTCCATAGAACTGAGACCGATATTTCTTCCTCTCTCAGCAAAGTTCGTTTCAGGGTGTCCCTAGGTCGTCCCCTTTTTCTTAAACTCGTTAAATCTCACTTCAATGCCTGCTTTGATATTCTTTGATCATTTCTCCTCAAGATGTGTCCAACATATCTCCATCTTCTCTTTCTAATTGCTAACTAGTTATAGTTTAGACATTTGTAAAAAGTTAATATTTCTATACATGGCGCCCACAATAGAAATCTGGCCAGAATCTGGTCTTCTCTATTACCACCTAGTACACCACCAACTGTGACGTATGTGGCTTAGGGGATAGTGACTCGGTCTATTAACCTCGACGTTCTGAGTTCGAATCACGCTGATGACAGTTTGGTTGCAAATTGTTTAGCGTGGTTTTTTACAAGAGGAGGATGACACCATCCGTTCAAAAAGCAATTATAAACTACTGAATGTAAAAACCTGCTGCCTTGTTGGTCGGCTGGGGACTGAGGACAGCCAAAGGCTGACGGAGAGCGAACCCAGTAAACGCTGGCTAAAACCAAACACATTGCCGAAGGATAAGCATCAGATCTCAAAATGGAGCTGAAAATGTGACGAAACACACCCATGCTAAGGCTGCATGAATCAGATTTCCACATGAATGAGATTTAGGGGGAAATCTGGTACATCAGTCTAAGCGGTGATAGCGAGAGAGACAGAGAGAGAGATAGAATGTAATGATGCCTAGAAAAATCACAAACAGCGTAAAAAAGCTGGGGTTAATTCGTAAAGTCATGTAAAAGATATGCAATTAACTTTAACTTCAATCTATCAACTAACATTTTTTTCAAAATTCATTTCATCCCGCCTCTCTGTAAAATATTCTGTGTACGCCCACGGTTTTGTGCCCATTTGAAAATACCAGTGTTCGTGTTGTTCTTCTTTCTAACAACATTCTATCAAGAACTAATCGAGTATGAAATCATAAATAGCGACTTGTTTTTTCTTCTTCTTTCGCTTTACATCTACCCCTTGTTTAACAAAACACGTAATTACAAAGTACTGTAGTTTTACAAATTACAAAAACAATGGCAAAATACAGCAACGTTTCGACCAACTAGGCCTTTATCAAGCAAACGAACAAACAGGAGTGACAAATTAAAATGAAACACAAATGGACGACCAAATACAAACGTATCTAAGGAAAATCTGGAATAAAAACGAATAACGAAATAAATGTAACACAAAAACACACATAAAACTAGAAATAGAAAGGAAAAGAAACAATGAAACATCTAGTAAATATATAACTTGAATACATGCAACATATACCCATATATATTACAAAGCATGGGAAGAGAAAGTACTAAGAAGCATAAGAATGGAATATAACATGAATACATGCAACATATACCCATATAGATTACAAAGCATGGAAGAGAAAGTACTAAGAAGCATAAGAATGTAATACGTTGAGCCCGCGTGGTCGCAAGGTACCATACAAAGAAATCAACCGATTCTCCAGAGCAAATCGACTGCGATCATCCGAGGAACATGATCGGATGGCTGTGACCTGGACATCGTGAGCACCTAAATGGCCAGTATCATTGAAATGACCCCTTGTTTAACTTACGTTTTGTTGTCTGTATGTCATTTATAGCGTTAATTCATTGTGCTAGTTAGACGCTCACAGACCAGTAGGCCAGCACATTCGGTTTATGTTTGATTGTTTTTCTGTTTACATCCTTAAGTAGCCCCATTCCCCCCCCACAAAAAATGACGACCGGATTTTGTCCTCCCCCAACCCACCCAACACCCAACCCTTCCTCAAGCAAACCACAGCTCCGTTAGCATTGGACCACACTGTCAAAGGTTCCTGGTCTACACCACCTAAGAAATAGGGTGGGCTTTTGTGGTATTCTTCTTCTTCCCCTTATAGTAGCCCCCAGCTCCAAGGTAACAGCTAACAGACTAGATAGGTAGTTTAGATAGAGATCATCATCATCATCAGGTGCCGTCTCCACATCGAAGGTTGGCTGCAATGAATCTCCAGCATCCTCTGTCTTTCGCCTTGTGTTGCACTCTGCCAGACTGTAACCTGTCCATTTCTTAAAGTTTCCCTCCCACTTATCTCTCGTCTTCCTCTGCTCTTCTCCCTCAACTTTCCCTCTAGTAAATGTTTTATCATGGTGTCATGCCTTTTTATGTGCCCAAAATACTTTACTTGTCTGAATTTTATTTCTCTTAATAATTGTTTCTTCATGCCTAGTTTTCCTAAAACTTGTTTATTTGTCTGTTTTCTGTCCATGAAACTCTGCTTATTCTTCTATATATCCACATCTCAAATGCATCAATTCTGTTTTCTAACTGCTTGTTCATTGTCCATGTTTCCGAGCCATACATTAATATAGGATATATATAGCATTTGATCATTCTAATTTTTAGCCTGTTTGTGATTTGTTTGGATGTCAGTAACTTTCTCATACTATTGAAATTATCCTTGCCATTCCTATTCTCTTTTAATTTCAGTTATACATCTGCCATCATCTGTTATCATCTGACCGAGATAGGAGTAGCTTTTACTTGATGTAGTAATTCTCCATGTATTTTTATATTCATTTTAGGTTTTTCCATTTCCTTGTTGATTACCATAGTTTTTGTTTTCTGTATGTTAATGTCTAATCCATATTCCTTGCTAGTTCTGTCCAATTGGTCCACTAATTCTTGTAGATCTTGTTCATTTTCTGCTACCAATACTATGTCATCTGCATATCTTAAGTTATTAGATAGAGATAGGCTTGTAAAAGGGAGATAAGTAGAGACTAAGTGTTTGCACACCAAAACTGCCCACTATAAGCAGATAGCAACACTAGAACGAGACATTGACGTAGTGAAACTAGTTGACGTAGATTTGTTAGTACTGCTTAGTGACGTAGTGACAACATAAGGAGACGAACATAAACAGTGAACATGGATGGACGTGTTTAGTGTATTGTCCACACATGTAACATCAAATAAATATATCTATATGAATCCACCATGGTTGTTCAGTTTATTGAAGTTATTTTAAAGCCATAGTAAAAGAAATTCCGAAACCTTAGCAGATGGTTCCTTTCTTTGTGGTTATGATTATGAACTGCTGCTTGTAATATTATTTTGGAGATGTAGAACAGGAACCACTTGGACAGATTTAGAAACCACTTTGATGCAATAACTTACTGTGCAAGATGAAAATATTTCGAAAACTTTGAACAACTTTGTTGTAATGTATTGGTCATATGTTTGAATTAGTTCGATTTTTAGAGCTTCTTTGTGTTACAGTGAAAGGATTACTTTCTTTTTTAAATGTGCCTTCTTTGGACACGATAACAACTTTTTGGGGAAAGAATAAAAAATTTTCTTGTGTGATATTCAAAAAAAAAAAAAAAAGTAAAAGAAATTCCATCATCATCACAAACAAACACCACATAACTACAACACCCTTTCGCCCTAAAAGGCATAGGCCGCAACCAAGGCCTTCAAGCCCGCCTATTCAAGGCCATCTTTTCCAGATCTCTCCACTCTCTCCCATTTTCTTGCATTCCATCTCCAACTCCTGTCTCCGTGCTATTTCACTGGGTCGCTTCATGAGTCCCTCCTTGCAGGTCCTTCTTCTCCCTCGGGTGGCGAGCTATGAATTTCCCTGGTTGTGATTTCTGTAGCCATCTAGTGTTTTTACGGGGTGGGTAGCTAGCCCACACACAACCTCCTTAGTCGCCTTTACGACACGCGTGGCAGGTAACAGTGGTTCTATTCTTTACATCCCGATTTGAACCCCGGTAACAGCTCGGGTGCTTGTGTGTTCTACCTGTCATTAACAGGCTAGACATTTTCACTTTTCCCTTCCTAAGAAAAACTAACCAACCCCAACTCTACTAAATGCAGAGCCAAGCCCAGTTGACACCTTATAGACCTCATAACCGCTAGTTTGAATGTCTTTAGAAAGTAATAAATGTTACCAAGGGAGACAGAATAAGAAATGATGCCAATAGGAATACTATTTAGTTTGTTTTTTCCCTTTTCCAGAATCACTTGTGCTTTCAACTCTTCTGCTCGGTGCCACGGACATCGTAACCTTTCGGTTCGGTACCACGAACACCGTAAATCTGGAGAACCTGTATCTTTTCTGCCAGCCCGCGAAATTGAACAGCACTCGCAGGGCTTGTCACCTGCCTGCCAACGCGCTACGAACACGCTGGGCAGGGGCAGGAATATTGTTTAAAATGCACATGATTTCTAAGATGTTTAAAAATGAGTTCTAAAACCGAATCATTTAGTTCATTACACCGGAATGATTTACACAATACGACTAAGTCCCTCTCACCTGCCGAGAGTATGGCACAAGCACGAATTCGTAGCTCCTGTAACAATCCTAGAAGTCTCTGAAAAAACCACTAGTGAACAGAACGACACGATCCGGATTCAAACCCATGACCTTTAGAACGTAAGACAAAGACCTAACTACTTTATGATCTCAAGGAACTGAAGCGATGAGGTGCTGCGAAGTGCTGCTGCAAAGTAAAGGACTTAGGTTTAGAGAAGCGTTTCCCAAAGTGGCGGTACCGCCCTCCCGTGGGCGCTGAAGCGTTCTAGGGGCGATAGTGGGTTCAGAAGAATTTGGGGGGTGTTCAGACGATTAGGGTCGGTGGCTCCTTAAAGAAGAAATTAATAACAAATATTTTAAAATAAATTATTTTCGTGATTTTGCGATTGAATAATCATCAAAAATTTGAATTCTGCATTTTAATTCATCTTATGCCCGTCTTGGCGATCCATTTTTTCCTCAATTTTCTATTTCATGTATATAATCATTTAAAATTGACCATGTATTACATAAATATATATCAATTTTCTATGTCAAAGATAAAATAGAGCATGTATATATGTGTGAGGGGTCACTGACACACTGTTATAATGTGTAGGGGGCGTTACAAAGTTGATGTTGTGCAAACTGGGCAGTGGAACGAAAAGTTTGGGAATCTGTGGTTTAGAGTAAGAAATGATCAAGAAGATGGAGTATAACAGACAACTCTAGTGTAATCCTACAACAACACGGACTAACAAGAAACAAAAAAAAAAAAACACTTGCTCTGCTTTACTCTTTATATATTATGAAAGTTACTGACTTCTGACCACAACTGTTTTACATCACTATCATGTTTATCAGAAACATATTTTTGTTCTTACGTTGATTGTAGAACATCAATCAATCAAGTGCCATGCCTACCGACGTTGGCTATCATATCTGTCCACAACTTTCTCCGCCCGAGTGGTTACCGGGACCCAAATTTGGATTATAAAGAATAAAACCACTGTTACCTGCCACTCATGTCGTAAGAGGCGGCTAAGGAGGTTTGACTGAAATCGGATGCACATGTCCTAAATGTGTAGAAGTCTATGCGTTTGGGGCCTACCAAACCAATGTGCAACGTATACACGTTCTTGGTAAAGATCAAACATATCACAAAGAGTGATTAAAATTGGTCGTAAAGAACGAACGCAAAGAAGAAGAAGAAAACTCTTTCCGCTAGGTGCATGTAATCAGTTCTGACGTCGATCTTGTGTCGAACCATGATGTCAGGCCATCCAACATCTTCTCCTCTGTCTTCACGGTCTCTCCTTCCTGAATTTTACCTGTTGTCACCAATTGTTCTAAACATTCTCTTCGCATTATATGCTCGAAGAACCTTGAGTGTCGGATTCTTATTCTTTTGATAAGGTTTCTTTGTGTGCAGGTCTGATTTAAAACCTCCTCATTTGTTTTCTTCGCTGTCCATGGAATTTTCAGAATCCTTCTGTAAAACCACATGTAGAACATATCACATTCAATTTAGATTTTAGATCATAGAAGTAGTCTCTGGGTATAATATTTTCTTGATTGCTTCAATGCTTGCTTGATCTTCTTCTTCTTCTTTGCGTTCGTTCTTTACGACCAATTTTAATCACTCTTTGTGATATATTTGATCTTTTCTAAGAACGTATATACGTTGCACATTGGTTTGGTAGGCCCTAAACGCATAGACTTCTACACGTTTAGGACATGTGCATCTGATTTAAGCCAAATCTCAGTAGTCGCCTCTTACGACATGCGTGGCAGGTAACAGTGGTTCTATTCTTTACACCCAAATTTGGGCCGTGGTAACCACTGGAGTCTTGCTTGATGTATATGACCATCATCATTGCCCTTCGGTGAGTTACCATATGTGCTCCGATCTCTTTCTTACACAGGAAGATATTAGCGGCAGTGCACGAACTTCGAAGCACCGGTGAGGGAACCCGATGTAAATCTCTCGCGTGTGATCACCGCTTAAACTGATGTATCAGATTTGACCATAAATTGTCTTATTCATGTGTAAATCTGATTCATGCAGCCTTAGCGTGAGTGTGTTTCGTCACATTTTCAGCGCCATTTGGAGTTCTGTTGCTTATTCTTCGGCGATGTGTCTGGTTTTAGCCATCGTTTACTGGATTTGCTCTCCGTCAGCCTTAAGTTGTCCCCAGCCGACCTGCAAAGCAACAGGTTGCTATTTTCTTTAGGTAGATACCCTTAGACAACCTTTCCTTTCGGGTTGTTCAGCGTCATCTGTCCAGGTTACCAGTAATTTTTTGGAATACTTGGTTTGCCTGCCGTCCAGTTTTGTGTACGGTTTGCGCCGCTAGCCTTTGATTGTCCCTAATCAAACTACAAGGCAGTAGTAGTTTTCTGCGAGGGAAAACGCTGTTATTGTTATCTGAATGGAGGCCCGTCTGCCCAGCGTGTTCGTAGCGCGTTGGACTACGGGTGACTATCCTCTGTGTGTGCGGGTTCAATTCCGCGGGATGGCAGAAAAGCCACATATTCCCCAGATTTACGGTGTTCGTGGCACCGAACCGAAGGATTACGATGTCCATGGCACCGAGCCGAAGAGCTGAAAAGCTCAAGTGCTTCTGGATCGGAAAAAAAAAAAAAAAAAATCTGAATGGAGACCAACCTTCGAGGCTCATGATGTAATTCAAAAGATGGTAAGATATTTTGTTGGAATTTTATGTTAAATAGGAATTTTATGTTAAATAGGAATTTTATTTAAAATAGGAATTTTATTTAAAATAGGAATTTTATTTAAAATAGGAATTTTATGTTAAATAGGAATTTTATGTTAAATAGGAATTTTATTTAAAATAGGAATTTTATTTTAAATCTTGTTCTTCTTTGTGTTCGTTCTTTACGACCAATTTTAATCACTCTTTGTGATATGTTTGATCTTTACCAAGAACCTGTATACGTTGCACATTGGTTTGGTAGGCCCTAAATGCATAGACTTCTACACGTTTAGGACACATGCATCCGATTTCAGTCTAACCTCCTTAGTCGCCTCTTACGACATGCATGGCATGTAACAGTGATTCTATTCTTTACACCCCAAATTTGGGCCCCGTAACCACTCAGGCGTTATTTTAAATAGAATTTTATTTTAAATAGGAATTTTATTTTAAAATATTAATTTTATTTTAAAACATTTTTAATGAATTTTACCTCCACAGCGGCTTTCCAATTTTGAACTGCCAAGGGTTCTTTTACGTACCCAAAATGAATACGGGACTTAAGTTTTATCTTCCGTCTCCGATAGGACTAGGAACTCGATCTCACCTACACTGAGATCAGGGATCTCTGGAAAAATATCTCGTTGGCTCCAAGTGGTGGGCGAACCGAGTACATTTGGCATGAGAGGCGAATACCTAGCCTCTACGCAACAGAGACCCTTTACATAATGTCTCTGTAATAATAATGTTATATAATATTGTTTCTGTGATGTAGATGTTAGTTGCTCGCCTCTCGTTCAAAAGGTACTCGGTTCGCTTTCTCGTGGAGCCATCAGGATATTTTTCCAGAGATCCTGATCTCAATGTAGGTGAGATCAAGTTCCGAGTTCTATCGGAGACGGACGATAAAACGTAGCTCCCGTGTTCAAGTTGAGCACGTAAAAGAACCCTTGGCAGTTCAAATTCGAGAAAAGCAGGCTGGAAAGCCGCTGCCCATGACAAATTCATTATAAAGATTAATTAATAAAATTATTACGAAATATTTTCAGCATCATCAAGAATTACATCGGGGATCCACGTCGGTGCTACGGAGTTCGTGCACTGTCCCTGAGATCTTTCTGTGTAAGAAAGAGATCGGAGCATACATGGTTACTCACTGAAGTGCAGTGATGATGGTCCTATCAATCAGTCAATACATACAGACAGACATACACACACATACATACATACACACATTTTTTTTCCCATTTTTTCCGATCCAGAAGCAGTTGAGCTCTTCAGCTCTTCGGTTCGGTGCCATGGACATCGTAACCTTCGGTTCGGTGCCATGAACACCGTAAATCTGGGGAATCTGTGGCTTTTTCTGCCATCCCGCGGAATTGAACCCGCACACACAGAGGGATAGTCATCCGTAGTCCAACGCGCTACGAACACGCTGGGCAGACGGGCCACACACACATACAGGGGTCTCTGTAGCTGAGTGGTTAAAACCCTTTGTCTTGTAAGTCGAAGATCGTGGGTTCGAATCCGGACCACGACCTTCTGTTCACGAGTGCAGTTTTTTCCAGAGACCCTAGGATTGTTCCGGACTGCTACGGAGTTCGTGCTTTGTGCAATACTCTCGGCAGGTGGCGTGCCATTTCTGCGGAGAGGGACCGAACCATATGGGGTAAAACCGGGTGCAATGAAGTCAATCCTTCGGCTTTTAAACACACATACACATATACACACACATGAACACACACATCCATACTTACACACACACATTCCTATGTGATCTGCTATTGTAATCACAATTTATCGCTGACTTAATGAAAGAACATATCCCCAATCTAAGTACTCTCTATTTAGTCTACTGTTGCGATAGTTTGAATGCCGTTTCCCCCATTTAAAAACTGGTTTACTGCAATGTAATAGTGGCGGCAAATTTCGTTCAGGGTTGTGTGTGGGTTGTGTTTTTTGGTATCCCTCGCTAGCAATCAGCGATTTCTTCCAAATATCTGACAGTGTCTCACACGATCAATGACGTCAACAGAACCCGCCATCTTGTAAATTGTCAAATCAGATGGAAAGGTTTTTTCAAGCAAGCAAAACAGAAACTGCGTCATTTGACGTAAACTGGGCGTGAACTTTGACCCTCCTGGTCGTTTGCGGAATCGATTTTCATACCGATCTGGTGATGCGGTGAGTCATCGTGGTAATATGGGAGACAGACCAGAAGTAAAAGGCTCTTGAAGAACGAGGTGCGGCTATTTTATAACGATTTGATTGGCTCTAACAATCAGGGCTTTAATATATGATTTTGAAATCCCACAAACTCGGCATTTTGTTTTTTCCTCCATAAATAACATTTGTAAAACATTTGTCCTTCCAAGTTTGAGTGCTTGTGCACTTGTAATAGAGTACTTAGAATATCATGGACAGAGAAAATAACAAATGCTTCTCTTCTGCAACAGTTTGATATTAAAGAGAGGTGGCTATTGCACTTGTAATAGAGTACTTAGAATATCATGGACAGAGAAAATAACAAATGCTTCTTCTGCAACAGTTTGATATTAAAGAGAGGTGGCTTTTGCACTTGTAATAGAGTACTTAGAATATCATGGACAGAGAAAATAACAAATGCTTCTCTTCTGCAACAGTTTGATATTAAAGAGAGGTGGCTATTGCACTTGTAATAGAGTACTTAGAATATCATGGACAGAGAAAATAACAAATGCTTCTTCTGCAACAGTTTGATATTAAAGAGAGGTGGCTTTTGCACTTGTAATAGAGTACTTAGAATATCATGGACAGAGAAAATAACAAATGCTTCTTCTGCAACAGTTTGATATTAAAGAGAGGTGGCTTTTGCACTTGTAATAGAGTACTTAGAATATCATGGACAGAGAAAATAACAAATGCTTCTTCTGCAACAGTTTGATATTAAAGAGAGGTGGCTTTTGCACTTGTAATAGAGTACTTAGAATATCATGGACAGAGAAAAGAACAAATGCTTCTCTTCTGCAGCAGCTTGATATTAAAGAGAGTTGGCTATTAAAGAGCATAACATCGAGGAAAATTAAATATTTCGGACACATCAAACGACATGAGTGCCTAAATAAGATAATTTTGGAGGAAATGGTACCTGGAAGAAGAATGAGAGGAAGACCTAGAAGACTATGGGGGTAAAAGATGTCATTGACGATCTGAGAATGGCTGCTGCTGACGACGGTCAACTTGCACAGAACAGTTTTTCAGGACTGATGTCATGGGAGCCAAGTTCCGGAAGGAGCAAGCTACTTGATGATGATGATTTTGTAATATGTGACGTCTGTAGCGTAGCGGTAGAGAGCCCGATCAGAACTCAAGAATACATAGTTTAAACACAGCGGCGGGCAGTTTGGAAGCATATTTGTTTCCGTGGATTTTCACGAACGGTAAAAAATATCCCTCACTGTTCAGAAAGCAATGGCAAACTAAGTAGTGCCTAGAAAATCAACGACTCGTTTACTGTGGTTGATGGTCGCGTCCTGCAAAAGATAAACCACGATTTTTCTTTTTTTTCATATTATTATATAACTATTGTGTAATATTTTGTTGGGAGGTGGGGTGGGGAAGAGGTTAAGTGATCGTCTCTAATTCCCAAGGTACTTAGTTCGCCCCCCGCGTAGAGACATCTGGATAATTTTCCATAAGTCCCTGATCTCATTATGGGAGATATAGTTTCTAGTCCTATCGGAGACGGACGATACAACGTTGTTCAAGTTGAGCACGTAAAAGAATTGGCAGTTAAAAAAATTGAGAAGAGCAGGCTGGAAAGCCACTGTCTGGGCAAAATTCATTTAGAAAATATAAAAAATAAAAATTCGTAAAAAATATTTTCACTTTTTCTAAATTACATCTGAGACCCTCGCTTGTGCTAGGAGCTCGTGCACTGTCGCTGAGATCTCCTGTGTAGAAAGAGACCGGAGCACACATGGTTACTCACCAAAGTGCAATGATTGATTGATAGGATATCAATCAATCAATCAATCAATATAACTATTATCTTTATTTGTTTTTCAAAATAGTCTTTCAATCAAGAAAGTGACATGCATGCTGATCTAAGGTCTACAGCTGAAGAAGTGACTTCATTGCACCGGGCTTTACCCCATAGCTCGGTCCCTCTCCACAGAAGTAGCACGCCAACTGCCGAGATTATCGCACAAAGCACGGACACCTTAGCTCCGGCAACCGCCCGAGTGGTTACCGAAGCCCAAATTTGTGGTCTAAAGAATAGAACCACTGTTATCTGTCATGCGACTAAGGAGGTTTGACTGAAATCGGATGTACATGTCCTAAACGTGTAGAAGTCTATGCGTTTAGGGCCTACAAAACCAATGTGCAACGTATACATGTTCTTGGCAAAGATCAAACATATCACAAAGAGTGATTAAAATTGGTCGTAAAGAACGAACGCAAAGAAGAAGAAGAAGCTCCAGCAACAATCCTAGTGATCTCTGAAAAAAATTCACCTTTGAACAGATTGGAGCGGCTAGGAAGGTACGTGCATGTCTGTGCATATGTACATGTGTGTGAAAGTATGTGTGCATATAAGTGTGTGTACGTAAGTATCTGCGTGTGCGTATTTGTGTATGTGTGTGTGAGCATGTGCTCTCATGTGTGTATGTGTATGCGTGAGTTTTTTTTCCTTACAAGACGCACATAATGTTTGCATTAACCTGGCCAGACAGGTAGATGCAATTATTTTCACTAGCCTCGGGGACTTCCCAGAATGCTCCATTGACGCAAGCGGCGATACCTGGAAAAAAACTGTGAAAAAAACTTTAGACAAAAATAAACTAAAACAACTAAAACAATCTGTAGACGTCAAGAAGAAAGTGAGACAGGGATAGAGAGATGAGAATAGAAAATAACAGTGTCATAAATTGAAATGAATAAATGAAGAACAGTTGTATGGCCTTTTTCGTCTTTACAGACGGTCAATTGGCAAGTGTTTTACTGTGATAACTTCTGAGTTTATGCTTGTCTCTCTTGTCTTTAATAATTCCTCTCGTACCGTTATACGTTACATAGGGCCTACAAGTAATTTCTCCATACCACTCAATCCTGGGCAACTCGCTCAATCTCCTCCATGAAACTGAGACCGATATTTCCTGCCTCTCTCAGCAAAGTTCGTTTCAGGGTCTCTTTAGGTCGACCTCTCTTTCTTGAACCCTTTGCGTCCCACTTCAATGCCTGCTTTGATATTCGTTGATCATTTCTCCTCAAGGTGTCCCAACATATCTCCATCTTCTCTTTCTTATAACAGTTGTCACTACTGGTTGACCAGACATTTCTCTGATTTCATCACTTCTCCTGAATTCGTTCCATTTTATATTCATTATTTTTCGCAGACATCTATTTTCAAATACATTCAACTTACTTTCTATATCTTTAGTCATTTTCCAACTCTCGCTGACATATGTTAGGATTGATACAACATTTGAATTGAAAATTCTAATTTAGTTTAATCTCTTGTCTTTACAGACAGTCAATTTGCAAGTGTTTTATTGTGACAACTTCTGAGTTTGCGCTTGTCTTTCCTGACTTTCTGCTCATACCTAAGTCTCTTTTCAAAGACTCTTAGCTCTTGCACAATGTTACTTTCCCACACTTTGTCACGGACTAGATTTTCCATGTGCTCGGACCGATATAAAGTTACTCATTGAGGCCTTGCATACATTTTTATATACGAGCTGTGATCTGCTTTGGTTCCTCTTCCCCTCCGAAAGTTCGCAGAACAACATTTGTTTTGGTATGCGAAAATTGTCCATTCTTCTCACATGCCTATGCATCTTGTCGTCTATTGTTGGCATGAATCAAGAATAGTTATAAGGCCTAAATTTCAATCCATGTTTCTAACTATCAAACCAGCTCTGTACTGAGTCGACTGTAGCTGTAAATACTTTCATCTTCAGGGGCTAAAGCACAAACTCTAGATAACTAGGCCAGACAACTGACTGTGGGTTCCCTGACCTATATCAGAAAAGGGGGCCTAAAAATACAGATGTTTGATAGAACACTGCAAGCTTTTTTTTAATTTTACTCAATTCTGTGAGTCTATAGTTATTTATTGGTGAAAAATATTAATAATATTGATATTCTGGAGCACTGTAGCGTATTGTTAGTGAACTCCTTCTCAGAGAGCTAGTGGTCTGGGTTCAACTCCGCAGTGTGCGTGGAATTTTCCGACCGGACGTCTCGGTCAACCCAGCCTCAACTGGTGCCAGACATGCTCTGGGAAAGTAAAGGCGGCCGGCGTGATGCTGACCACATCACCGATCGTGTGCCGACGGTCAATGAAAAATACAGACCTAACACTGTATTGACCTATATACCACGAGGTATGAAAGGGTTCCTTTACTATTTTTTTACTTGATATTTCCTTATTGTTAAACTTCCGTCTGCCAGCGTGTTCGTAGCGCGTTGGACTACAGGTGACTATCCCTCTGTTTGTGCGGGTTCAATTCCGCGGGATGGCAGAAAAAGCCACAATTCCCCAGATTTACGGTGTTCGTGGCACCGAACCGAAGAGTTACATGTCATGGCACCGAGCCGAAAGGCTGAAAAGCTCAGTAGCTTCTGGATCGGAAAAATAAAAAATAAAATTGATTAAACTTAATTTGTTGCATAATATAACTTCGATTTAGCATTTTGTGTTGATTTTAAAATGAATTCGTCTATATACACCAATACTGGAATGTGAGGTCACGTGGTGTAATTGGGGTCTGATTTCCTAATTTACCCTGAGTCCGAAGGCCCATAAGTTTAATGTTGGCTCTGGCTAAAGGGTATAAAATAAAGAATTGCGTGTTTATGACTAAGATCAAAGTGTAGTACCCACTTCATCACTGCCAAAGGTTGGGAGCCTCCATAGAGACAATACGAGAGCATGTAGTAGCGTAGTTGTTAAGGAACTCACTTATTAGACGAGTGGTCTGGGTTCAATTTCACCGCAAGGGCTCTCAGGTCGACCCAACCTCAATTAGGTACCAGGAAAAGCACTGAGACGTAAAGGAGGCCGGCATGATGTTGACCACATCACACATCGTGTGCCGACGGTCAATGAAAAGTAGAAAAAGGCTTCCTTTTCTTTTTTATATGGCCAATAGGCAACTATAGTCTGTCCATTAATTCGTGAGCACGTTTGAAATTGATTTTCTCGAAAACTACCTGTTGGATCTCAGTGATTTTTGCATGCAGCCTTAGAATATCCATGACGCTAAAATAAAGCTAACCAGTAGTCCATAGATGCTACGGATTTTGCACATCGGCGAATTCCTTTGATCTTTTATGACAATTGCAAATACGGGGGCTCAAATTTAGATTTTACAGTATCCCTAGAATTTGTCCATGTCAATTCTATTCATAGGTGTATCTCCATATTAACTTGATAGGTCAAGTATTAATGTGTTGCCCTTTATGTGCAATCGTGAACTTGGATACAATATGCAACAGTTAGTCCTCCTCTTCGGTCACCATTAGACCCCAGGGTGTCTTAACTCACCACAAATTGTATGATGGTAGACGCATTTGGATATGGAAATGTATAGGTTGCTATTTCTCAGTCTGTAATCAAAATATGATTTGTATCATCCCGAATCTGACGATTCCATGAGGTTGATAATTGTTACTGGCTGGACAAATTGTAATCCATCTCGGTGCCAGTACTCGTCTTCCTCTCGAGCACATGTTCAACACACTTCTTCCAGAACTGCATGTCTATCATTGAGAAGGACTCACGTGTCAGAACTTCAACATCACACATTTTAAACGTCCTGTTCTGTTCGACAACTTGCCCTTTTACTTTAGCCCAGACAAGCTCTATCGGATTGAGGTGAGCATGATATGGAGGTAGTCGAAAGACGTGTGGCCGTATTCCGCAATGATTTTGTCAATACTTCTTCTTCTTCTTCAGCGATCTCTGGTCATGCGCTAATTTACTGTGGACCACAAACTGGGCAGACAGCTTTTGTCAATATGAAACACCTTTGTCTTATTTGTCATCCTCACCAGGTGCAACAACTCGGGTTTCAAATATGTATCATCGAAGCTGACATTTTCCTTAGCAAGCCAAGTCCTAATTTGATCTTTGTATTTGATGCAGTTGGTACTTTGTCTTCCGCTGATACTGCGTTGTGATAGGATGCATTATCCATTACCAAGCATGATGGTCTGTTTAGAATTGGAAGTAGATCTTTCTCCATCCAGTGCCTGAAAAATATGTCCATTCATTTCTGTGTGGTAGTCCCTACCGTCGGTACTTTTTGATTGGAAAATAAGTCCAGCGTCATGGACAAGACCTTCTTCACTACTTCCTGCATGTGTTAGTATAATACGCTGGCCTTTGCTGCTTGGTATTTTTCTTTCTGTTCACCGTCTACTGATTGCCATTATTTAGCATTGGTGTGGTGAGCATTGACCCAGGATTCGTCCAAATATACAATATCATAGCCTTGCCTCCGCCGCTCACGGATCTGCCTCAGGTATTTACTTCGGGCAGCAATTAAATGTGGCTTTTCACAAATATAATATTCCTGCCGCCTATAGTTTTTCTGAAGGTGAAGCCGGCGCTCTTACAAT
Source organism: Arion vulgaris (assembly GCA_020796225.1). Taxonomy (NCBI): domain Eukaryota; kingdom Metazoa; phylum Mollusca; class Gastropoda; order Stylommatophora; family Arionidae; genus Arion; species Arion vulgaris. Next base: position 10,850,361 of record CM036768.1, read on the forward strand.
TTTTCATAGAGTACTTTAGAAATGTCTATGCTGCAATCTGATTGCAGTTTTAATTTCAGTTTCTTGAGAGTAACAAGTTGATTTGTCGCAAACATTTTCAAGAGCTCCTGTCTTATGACATCTATGTCAAAGTCGTCAATTGATCTTTTCCTTCCTTGCTTGACATTAGTGCACTTTGTGTCCTGTTTAATCCATCGGGAAAAGGATTCTCTATTCAGACCAAGCGCCAGTTGCGTTCGTTTCTCAGGGTTATGAATATCGCAATATAGATGCCCTCTCTTAGATTCCCTACGGAAGTGTTGGTATAGTAAAACTGTAACCTTCTGCATTGTTATAAATGTGCACTTCAGACTCATTATGAATGTGATATCAATGTCAGTTTTGATAAGCCAACAAATATGATACAATAGTTTCATACAAATAGCGAGATACACCTATAACTATACAATGGTATCCCAATTATAACGTCATATGCTTTCCGCTTTCAAAGTCGACTGGGTTAGGTGAACGGGAATTCGTGAAACTCACGATATTTCAATGTTACCATAATGTATTTTTAGAACAACTCTTCTGTGTACCGTAGATCTGTTACTATTGTGTACAATCCGGTGAGGTTGATTTTAATATAACCTGAAGAAGAAATATTTCAAACTACATCAAATTTTCTTGGAAAAAATATTTCTCTAGCGTCATGGATATTCTAAGGCTGCTTGCAAAAATCACTGAGATCCAACAGGTAGTTTTCAAGAAAATCAATTTCAAACGTGCTCACGAATTAATGGACAGACTATAAAAACATTTAAACAAATACCAGCAGCTCTTCAAAAGTAAATTATTTTACTTATAATTGTCTATTGTCTCTCCCCAGGTGGATGATGGAATTAGTTGTCCACTCTTGCGGTTAAGTGTAGTAAAAGTAAAGTAAAGGAACCCTTTCATACCTCGTGGTATATAGGTCAATACAGTGTTAGGCCTGTATTTTCATTGACCGTCGGCACACGATGGTGATGTGGTCAGCTTCACGCCGGCCGCCTTTACTTTCCCAGACCATGTCTGGTACCCAGTTGAGGCTGGGTCGACCTGAGAGACGTCGCGGTCGGGAAAAATTCCACGCGCATTGCGGAGCTGAACCCAGACCACCATCGAAGCGAGTTCACTAACAACTACGCTACAGCGGCTCTCATAGGGTCAATAGGCAACTAAAAACATTTAAGCAAATACCGAGCAGCTCTTCAAAAGTAAATTATTTTTCTTATAACTTTCTATTGTCTATTGTTTTTTCCCATGTGGATGATGGAATTGGTTGTCCACTCTTGCGATTAAGCGTAGTGGGAGCTTTGATTTGCATTCTATGAGAAGGTGAGTGGTCCCTCTTGCGTTATATCCGTGTTTATTTAGTGTGGTCTTGATATTGTCCATCCATCTTGATATTACCAATCCATCTTTTTCTTGGTCTTCTATTGGCTCTTCACCCAAAGATCAAGATTGAAGTGAAAATACAGATGATAAAAAGTATTTTTCTACCAATATTTTGTTACCAGTGCCAAACTTGGTCTCTTACAGCAACATACCACATGAAGCTCACCGCGTGTGAAATGAAATGCTATAGGAAGTCAGTGGGGGTAACCAGGAAAGATAGACTACGAAACGAGGACATCAGAAGCAGAATGGGCATAACTTTATGCACAGAATACATCGAAAGACAACAAATGCAGTGGTTTTGGGCATTTAATGAAAATGAAATACAACCAATCACCAATAACAGCATACAATAAAAAGAGATCAGGTACTAGAGCAAAGGGAAGATCAAGAAAAAGATGGATAGACAATATCAAGACCACACTAAATAAACACGAATGTAACGCAACAATGGCAACTCATCTGGCATTAAAACGCAAATTAAAGCTCCCACCCCTACGCTTAACGGCAAAGTGAACAACCAATTTCATCATTCACCTGGAGAAAGACAATAGACAGATAGGCCTGATCTCTTTTTCTTGAATGCTGTTATTGGTGGTTGGTTGTATTCCATTCTCATTCTTCTTCTTCTTTTGTCGTCACACTGCTACCGGGTTGTTGCCCAGTGTCGTGGTTTCTGTTTTTGTCTTGTGCTGTTCTGGTGGCTTGTGTGATTGTTATCTTTGCTCTTTCACAGGATTCTACTACGCCATTTTCTTCTTCTTCTTCTTCGATCGTTCTAGGCCTGTTTTAATCATTCTCATTGTGATATATAAACAGCCAAACGTCCGAACGTAATGTACGTGCACCAGCCTTCAGCACCTATTGAAGCCCAGTTGCTTATCCTTCGGTGGGGTGTTCGTTTTCAGGCAGCTTTTGATTTACTAGGGTGAGCTTTCCCTAGGGTACGATCAGCTTTGCCGTATTTTTGGGCTTGTGATCTACGCCGGGACAGTGAGTTACGCTGTTCATGCCTGTTCTGACTGAGAAATATTTCTCGGGGCTTGTAAGCTTATCCTCGGACGGCGTCTTACTCGTATAAGACACCGTGTAAAGTATAGGCCTTCGCCAATGTTCAGACCCGGACTTCCTGTCAGGTCCGTACATTGTCGGCCTTGCTTTACCGTACATTTTTGAGTCTGATCCGGAGAAGGAACATTCTCAGCCTTTTCTAGACGCGCATTGGTACGTGGCAATTTGCAATTAACGTCGAAAGCACTGGCATGGGGCCGCGTACAAACAATGTAGAGGGTCGTTTCAGTCGGCGCTATCAGCGTAACTGTGGATTTTCGCTCGCCGCCATCACCCGCCCCAGTTATTCCGGGATGTTAGTTACGACTGCAATCGAACATTGCCGGTTGCCCCATGGCTGGCAGTCCCGTTAGGAATCACCAACCTCAGTTCTTCCGGGGATGTTAATTTTTAGTCGCACAGTACCTTGCACGGTTTTCCCAGGGCGGGTAGTTTCGTTATGCACTAAACGCAACTTGTTCTTTTGCGCTCGGCAAACCTTGCCCAGTACATGTATCTGCACCAGGCTACCAATGCTAGGTCAGCTGCAATCTTCTCTCGCACCAACACGAGGGTAGACTTTTATTCGTTACGGTCCTGTCTTATTTATTCTTGCCGACGGGCTGGCAATGTTTGCCCTCCTTAGGGCTTCGAGCTTCGCCCTACGTGGGCATACGTTTGGTCACTGGATGCACCTCTCATCCATGTCGGAGACGTTTCGTTGCTGTTTCTTTGCGTTCAGGGACTTGGGCAATATCTTGTTGTACATCGGTCAGGAGATTAGTGCATTTTGTTTGTATGTATCTTTATCGTGTTTCCGTACTTGCACTGCTACCACTACCAGTAGTTTTTCTCTCTCCCCGATCCCTGCCCCTCTTAGCCAGACCAGAACCATAGTCTGTTTCTAGGGTCACCGCGTGGAGGTTGGGGCAGGGTCTTGTTAGCGCGCCCTCGCTAACCCTGGCTCGTGTTACCACCATGACCTCATGAGCCTTTTGACCCCGCTACGCCATCTAACCATCTTTTCCGGGGTCTTCCTCTTGCCTTCTTTCCTGATGTTCTGTTGTAGAAGACTCTGTATACTGTGGAGTTTGGATGCATTCTTATTAAGTGGCCAAACCACTTCATTCTTTGTTTCTCTATGTAATTCAAGCAAGGTTTTGTGCCAACTTTCTTCTTATGCTGATGTTAGTGATTCTGTCTTTTCTGGTATTGTTGGTAACTTTTCGCAGGCAACGCATTTCACATGTAGTTATTTTTGTGACTGCGTTTTGCTCAATGTCCATGTTTGGCTCTGGTAACACAAAGTAGGTATCAAAATGTTGTTGATCATCTGTTGCTTAGCTGTTGAAATCCATTATCATTAAATGTCCAAAAACTGCATTTGTTGTCATTCAATGTATTCTTTGGGGTGTACTAAAACGTTCCCCATAACTAAAACAAGATTATATAAAGATACACGTATGTGCATACAGCTTCACAAAATGTATTTCCTATAATAAAATAAGTGGGTCCTTGTTTCTCAAGTATAAATGTGTGTGCGTTTAGATGGTTATTCTTTTTCTAACGCTGTGATCAAAGCCCAAGAGCGAGTGTACGTTGTTGTCAGTCATCCGCTTACATGTAGGCCAGCACATCTGATTTCTGCGACGCTTTTTATTTTATTTATTAGGGTAATTTTCCTAGGCCCCTACCTTAACCGCCTCTTACAATATGCATTGTAGGTCGCAGTGTTACTATTCTTTGCTCGCCTTGCAAGCCCGGCAACACACGGGCGATGAGACTACAAGTAGGCCAGCACATCCGATTTCAGCAACGATTTTTATATACTTGTGTAGCTTCCTAGTCCCCTACGTAGCCGCCTCTCCACAACATGCCTTGTAGGTCGCAGTGTTACTATCCTTTGCTCCTTTCGAGCGCCGGCAACGCACGGTCGTAGATGGTTCCCATAATCAACATATTTTGGGAGATCCGCTGATTTATGATATCCGTAATGATGATTCTAACGTTATTTTTATTGATGCGCGAGATAGAGGAGAAATGGAGAGCTGACAGTTCCATTCATGCATGCTATCTAGGTTATGTATTACCATAACAGCTGCTGTCTGTCTTTTAATGATGTCTGTTTTTCATATCTTACAATAGTATTTACTCAGTGCATTTACCTGTATGTTGCCGGGGTTCGCAAGGGGAGCAAAGAATAGTAGCACTGCGACCTACAAGGCATGTCGTAAGAGGCGACTGAGGTAGGGATCTCTCTCTCTCTCGCGATCACCGCCCAGACCGATGTGCCAGACCTCCCCATAAATTCTATTCAGGTGGAAATCTGATTCATGCAGTCCTAGAATTGGTGTGTTTTACATCATATCTTCAGCACCATTTGGAGCTCTAGTGCTTATCCTTCGGCGATGTGTCCAGTTTCAACCAGCGTTTACTCGGTTCGCTCTCCATTCTGTAGCCATCTAGTGTTTTTACGGTTGGGGTAGCTAGCCCCACTGCCATCCTCCTTAGTCGTCTTTTACGACATGCATGGCAGGTAACAGTGGTTCTATTCTTTACACCCAATTTGGGCCCCAGTAACCACTCGGGCGAAATGCGTAATATAAAATCTGTTGTAAGTGGGAGTAGATAAAGATATGTTGGACACACATTGAGAAGAAATGATCAAAGAATATCAAAGCAAACATTGAAGAGGGATGCAAAGGGTTCAAGAAAGAGAGGATAACCTAAGGAGACCTTGAAACGTGCTTTGCTGAGAGTGGCAAGAAATATCGGTCTCTGTTCCATGGAGGAGATTGAGCTTGTTGCCTAGGAATGAGTGGTATAAAGAAATTGCTTGCAGGCCCTATGTAACGTATAACAGTGCATAGGGAATTATTATTATATTATTTTAATTATTTAATATAAAGGCGCCCAGAGTGATAAAAAAGGTATTTAAGAGTTAATATATTAGTACATGGAAGTCGGGATGAATCAATATGATATATATAAAAATATATTGAGGGTTTTACCAGGCCGTTTTATCAATTCTGTCATTGTATTGCTGACATCAGCTTATGCCTGCAGGTGTTAGCTGTCATGTAATTCAACTATCGATCCTTGCTGTTGACGAGCTTCCATGATACGATTATTTATATATGATATGGTTGTGAATCATGGACTATTACACAAAAAACAAGAACGAAAATCCAGTTCTTCGAAACTAAATGCTACAGAAAGATGCAACGAATACCATGGCCAGAAAAAAGAAAGAACACCGATGTCCTGAAAGAACTAAATGTTAAAGAGAATTGGCTGAAAAACAACATACTATACAGAAAAATTGCATACTTTGGTCACATCAAGCGTCACGATGGCCTGGAAAGAACAATACTAGAGGGCAGTGTCCCAGGATGCAGAAGCAGAGGCAGAACAAGAAGAAGATGGCTACAAGATATTAAAGAAACCATGAATATGACCATCGACGAAGTGGGTGAACTGGCAAGAGACAGAGTGAATTTCAGATGTGCTGCAAAGAGAGCAACGTCCTATAAAGGATACGTACCTTGATGATGATGATGATATATATATGCCTCTCCTCTCTGTGACGTAGAGGTTATATGCTTGCTTCTCGTTTCAAAAGTACTTGGTTCGCTCCCTCGATGAGCGATCGGGGTATTTTTCCAGAGATCCCTGATCTCAATCTAGGTGAGATCGAGGTTCCTAGTGTAGAATCCAGCCCCCCTTCCATAGGCAGCAGCTGGCGGACCAGACAGTTAGCTTTAGTGTGTAGTTGGTAGATATTCTTATTAGCTGACCGTAGTGTTTGCGCACTAAATCTGCATCTGTCCACTATAAGCAGTGTGGCAACACTAAACGAGACCTGACGTAGTAAAACCGATTGACGTAGTTGTGTAGTGACGGCGTAGAAACGTTAGTAAACAAGGAGACGAAGATGAAGATTGGTGATGAATGGACGCACTGTTGACCTATGTCCAGAAAAAGAGAAACCATAATACCAATAAATGTATGAAACCTATACAAGATCACGTTTGTCATGTATAGCGTGTCTTTGTGTGAATATCTGTTAAATCGCATCTACAAACAAACCAGAAAGAACATTAATCAGGACTGCAAGATATGGAAATAACGATACACTATAACATGGTGGGGGATCATACCACCAGGACTATATCAGTTATCAGGAGGAGTGTCCCATATTTGCAACCCTCTTCGTAAATCACAACTGAACCGAAGCCGTCCTGTAACAAGTCAGTCCTTTAAAGTCACCCGAAGAAAAACCCAATCCTTTAACCCTAGTCCTATCGGAGACGGATGATAAAACGTAGGTCCCTTGGTCAATTTGAGTACGTGAAAGAACCATTGGTAGTTCAAAATCGAGAAGAGCAGGCTGGAAAACCTCTGCCCGTGCAAAATTCATTAGAAAAGATTTTAAATAAAATTCTTACAAAAATATCTTCACCATCCTCAAAATTACATCGGGGACCCTCGCCGGTGCTACGATTTCCTGCACTGCATATGCGATCTTCCTGTGTAAGAAAGAGATCGGAGCACACATGGTCACTCACCGAAGTGCAATGATGATGGTTTTATCAATCAATTAATCCTTAAGTTCTTTTTGGAAATCTGTAAAGCTGAGATATAGTCGCAGAGGAAGACTATTTTTTATTCAATGAATCTTTATCACTATTCATTGTGTTTCCATTTCTGAGGGTGCTCTGGGACATTGTTTGCATGGCTTTCCATCTTTACAGACGGTCAACTGGTAAGTGTTTTATTGTGAGAACTTCTGAATTTGCGCTTGTTTCTCTTGCCTTCCAGCTCATCACTAAGTTTCTTTTCAAAACATTCTGCACCTTTGCGTAATATTATTTTCCACACAACATATGGGGCATTGTATAGCGCAGATCAATTAAGGCCGTTTTCCCCCGAAGCTGTCGCCACTCGTGTACAGGTCATCGTTTTTATTTTTTCACAAACAGATACAATTTTTGAGTTTACCGAGGGGTCGAACCCTGGATCTTTTCGTCGAAAAAACATCACTACATTTACCCAATTGGCCACTTAATCTGATTCTTCAATTCGCTATTCTTTCAGTATCGTTATGTTCTTTAAAAAAGTGCTTGTAGTTTTTTTGCTCTTTAGTTTCTCAAGAGTTCTCTAGTAGCAAATAAATGTTCTATTTTTAATATTTAAATTACTAGACTTGGCTCAGAAACGTCCCGGTACAATGATAAGACTTTGTTTAGTTTTAGTTTAGTCGTTGGATCATCATCACTGCACATCAAACCAGTGGCGGCTCGTTGTCATTTTTGTTGGTGGGGTCAGACAAAAATTTCGGAAAAATCATGGTTCTTGGGTTAGGTCATATTCTAGTATTTACTATTATTTGTTTATTCCGGGAAGTTATTCCCCTTTACTAGAATGATCGCGGGTGCAAATACAGAAAAGACAACGCTACACTAGGGTCAGTGAGCTGGCACAGATCAAGACCCTACCCCACCTCCTCGTGGTGAATCATAACTCCTAAAACTCATAATTCTAGGGGTTTGACAACACAATAACAACAACTACAGGGTGTTCAAGATAAAAGTAGCCCGATTGTCTAGTTTTGAATTGTCAATAGGGCTGCTTTTATCTTGAACACCCTGTAGAATATCTAGTTCAGTTTTAGTTTAGTCGTCGGATTATCATCACTGCACATCAAACTAATTAGTCCATAAGTGATCCGATCTCCTCCTCAGTATGTCTCTCAGCGTGTTGCGACTAGCCACACCGGTTCTTTATTAGTTTACTATTCTTCTTTGGCTACCGGCATAGTGTTCTTGTCTATCTACACCATCGCCCGAGTGGTTACAGCGGCCCAAATTTGGGATGTAAAGAATAGAACCACTGTTACCTGCCATGCATGTCGTAAGAGGCGACTAAGGAGATTTGACTGAAATCGGATGCACATATCCTAAACTTGTAGAAGTCTATGCGTTTAGGGGCCTACCAAACCAATGTGCAACGTATACACGTTCTTGGCAAAGATCAAACAAATCACACAAAGAGTGATAAAAATTGGTCGTAAAGAACGAACGCAAAGAAGAAGAAGAAGAGAATCTACACCATATTCAACGACTCATTTACTGTAGTTGATGGCTACGTCCTGTACAGGATAGCCCCGATTTTCATTTTCTCAGCAAATTTGACTAGTAATTTGTGCAGTCTAGTTAATGTTGTAGATTCACCACTATTACTTGAATCATGTAAAGTCCTCTCCCTTTAGGAATTTATAAAAATCAGCATGGTCCATTGCTCGACCCTTTTACAGCAGCCATACCTGCAAGGAGGTTTTAAATCAGACCTGCATACAAAGAAACCTTATCAAAAGAATAAGAATCAGACAATCAAGGTTCTTCGGGCATATAATGCGAAGAGAAGGCTTAGAATATTTTGTAACAACAGGTAAAATTCAGGGCAGGAGAGATCGCGGAAGACAGAAGGAGAAGATATTGGATGGCCTGACATTATGGTTCATCACAAGATCTACGTCAGAACTGATTACATGCACCAAGCAGAGAGAGTTGTGGAGAGACATGGTCGCCTACCCCGGCAGGCATGGCACTTGATTGATTGACCTGCAAGACTATCGGTGCGTTCATTTCCCATTACACCTGCATGCCCTGGGACAAAATAAAACTGATTTTTGTCAGCCTAGATCTTCTCAGCGACTCCATCATTGTTTCCGAGATCAGCCTGTTTCAATTTTTCTGAGCTATTCATTGAGTCAACGAGAAAATATAATAATAATTCCTCTCGTACCGTTATACGTTATATAGGGTCTAACAGTAATTTCTCCATACCGCTCTATCCTGGACAACTCGCCCAATCTCCTCCATGGAACTGAGACCGATATTTCTTACCTCTCTCAGCAAAGTTCGTTTGAGGGTCTCCTTAGGTCGTCCTCTCTTTCTTGAACCCTTTCAAGGTATGACAATAAGAGACAAAATTAGAAATGAAGAAATCAGAAGAAGACTGGATGTGAAACCAGTCATGCAATTCATAAAAGAACAACAGATTAAATAGTTTGGACACCTGACAAGAATGCACTGATATCGCCTACCATAGAGAGCCATACAGAAAAAGTATAATGAGTACAAAGTATGAGGAAGACCACACAAACGATGGAGCAACGGCATCAAGAACAGCCTTACGAACATGAATATCAGCTTACAAAGTGAATTAGAACAAGCACACACAAGATCACTACGTTTATCCCTCTCCCCCATCCCCAACACTTCTATAAAGAGGTAAATGGTGGAAGAGAAGAACAAGCACACACAAGATCACTACGTCCCCCAAACACTTCTATAAAGAAGTAAATGGTGGAAGAAGAAGAAAATTGCTGTTTGTTGTTAATGTACGTTATTAACCCTTTCCTCCGTAATTTGTTTTCTACTTTCAGACGCCTTTACATTGCATTGTTTGATTGATTAATATAATCATCATCACTGCACTTCGGTGAGTAACCATGTGTACCCTGATCTCTTCATTACACAGGAGGATCTCAGCTGCAGGGCACGAACTACGGAGCGCCGGCGATGGCCCCTGATGTTATTTTGAAGATGGTAAAGATATTTAGGTAGAAATTTTATTTTTTAAATTTTCTAATGAATTTGCCCGACAGCGGCTTTCCGGCCTTCTCTTCTCGATTTTGAGCTGCCATGTTATACAGTATTAAAACTAAATGACGAATTTTCAATTCAAACTTTGTATCAATCCTAACATATGCCAGCGAGAGTTGGAAAATGACTAAATATATAGAAAGCAAGTTGAATGCATTTGAAAATAGATGTCTGCGAAAAATAATGAATATAAAATGGAACGAATTCAGAATAAGTGATGAAATCAGAGAAATGTCTGGTCAACCACTAGTGACAACTGTTATAAGAAAGAGAAGATGGAGATATGTTGGGCACACCTTGAGGAGAAATGATCAACGAATATCAAAGCAGGCATTGAAGTGGGATGCAAAGGGTTCAAGAAAGAGAGAATGATCGAAGGAGATCCTGAAACAAACTTTGCTAAGAGAAGCAAGAAATATCGGTCTCAGTTCCATGGAGGAGATTGAGCGAATTGCCCAGGATAGAGCGGTATGTAGAAATTACTTGCAGGCCCTATGTAACGTATAACGGTACGAGAGGAATTATTAATTAATTAATTAAAATGGTTTACATGCTAAAATTGAACACAGCACCTAAATTTTATCATCCGTCTCCGATAGGACTAGGAACTCGATCTCACCTACACTGAGATCAGGGATCTCTGGAAAATATCCTGATGGCTCCACGAGGGAGCGAACCGTGTACATTTGAAACCAGAGATGAGAACCTAATCTCTTCGCTACAAAGACCTCGAGACTGTTCAATGTTTCTCTAGTTTCCAATTGTAACTGAATCGACGTGAAAGCCGCTACGTTCGGGAAAAATTCCACTCTCACATTAGAATTCTATCATGTGATCACGCGCTTACGGTGCAAATGCACTAACCCATGATTCCCAAACTTTTTCGGTCCACCGCCCACTTTTCACGACATAAACTTTGTAACGCCCCTCCCTATTATAACAGTTTGCCTACGCCCCTACCCCCTCCCCTCCCACACAATATATATATATATATACATGCTCTATTTTCACTTTGACATAGAAAATTGATATATATTTCTGTCCTACATGGTCGATTTTCAAATGATTATATACATGAAATAGAAAATTGATGCAAAAAATGGATCGTGTAATACGGGCATAAGATGAATTAAAATGCAGAATTCACATTTTTAATGATTATTCAAAAGAAAAATCAAGAAAAACTCCTTCTCCCCCAAATCTTTCTGAACCCACCATCGCCCCCTGGAAGGCTTCAGTGCCCACAGGGCGGTACCGCCCACTTTGGGAAACGCTGCACTAACCATTACACTATAGCGACTCTCTCAATTGAATTGCTCTCTGTGACGTATAGGGTTGGGTGCTCACCTCTTGCTCCAGAGGTATACGGTTCGCTCCCTCGTGTAGTCATCGAGTTACTTTTCCCAGCAATCACTGATCTCAGTGTAGGTGAGATCGAGTTCCTAGTCCTATCGGAAATGGATGATAAAATGTAGGTCCCGTGTTAAATATGAGAACTTAAAAGATCCCATAGCAGTTCAAAATCGAAAAGAGCAGTCTGGAAAGCCGCTGCCCGGGCAACATTCATTAGAAAAAAGATTATAATACCTACAAAATATCTTCAACATTATATCGATACCCTCGCTGGTGCTATGGAGTTCTGCACTGTCCCTGAGATCTTCCTGTGTAAGAAAGAGATCGGAGCACATATGGTTACTCACCGAAGTGCAATGATGATGGTCCTATCAATCAATTAATCAATCAATCTCACTTGAAGTAACCATAATTAATCAATTTTATAACTTTACTTACCCAATCAAACTACATAGAAACCCAGTGTCACTTAACCCATCTGATATTTGTTTGTTAATTTAAGACCTCATTATCTCCCGAGTGGTTACCGGGGCCCAAATTTGGGGTGTAAAGAATAGAACCACTGTTACCTGCCACGCATGTGTAAGAGGGGACAAGAGGTTTGGCTTAAATCGGATGCACGTGTCCGCTAGGAATGCTAACCCGAAACAAATGCTTGCAGAAAACGGACGCACCAGGCCGTAAGGCGCATAACATGGTGTAACGACACCTCACAATGAGAAATGGGATAACGGATTCTACGGTCACCAATCTGTCTCGGAGATTTAGCCACGCAGTATGAATGTCAGACCTACCATCACGAGGGTGACCAAAACTTACTGCGGGAAGAGGTAGGCACAAACGGGGAAGCAGAATTCATAGGAATTATATCCTACAGAACTGCCCCCAGTATGCAGAGTTGAGAAGAAAGAGGTGGCTTACTTACACTAGCGTCCAAGACAAACTGTATGGCATGGCTGATAATCTGAGGCAGACAGCTACCTTTATTAGAGAATCTGAAATCCCAATCTAGTGAGAACGCAGAAGACAAACTGTATGGCATGGCTGATAATCTGAGGCAGACATCTACCTTTATTAGAGAATCCGAAATCCCAATCTAGTGAGAACGCAGAAGAAGACATCATTACGAATTACCTGAATTTTGTAATAAGATTCGCGATTCTTGAAAGGAAATAATTGATTGATAAGACCAACATCATTGTACTTCTGTGAGTAACCATGTGTGCTCCAATCTCTTTCTTAGACAGGAAGATCTCAGTGGCAGTGACGAACTCCGTAGCACCGGCGAGGGTCACCCGATCTAATTTAGAAGATTGTGAAAATATTTTTTATGAATTTTATTTTTTAATCTTTATAATGAATTTTGACAGGGCAGCGGTTTTCCATCCTGCTGTTCTCTATTTTGATATTCCAATGTTTCTTTTAAGTGTTCAGCTTGAACATGAGACCTATGTTTGATCGTCCATCTCTGATATGACTTGAAGCTCTGTTAAAGGATTGGGTTCTTTCGGGTTACTTTACAGGACTGACTTGTTACAGGATGGCTTCGGTTCACTTGTGATTTACAGAGGGGGTTGCAAATATGGGACACTCCCCATGATAACTGATATAGTCATGGTGGTACGATCCCCCAAATGTTATAGATTATATCGTTATTTCCGTACCTTGCAGTCCTGATTAATGTTCTTTCTAGTTTGCTTGTAGATGCGATTTAACAGATATTCACACAAAGACACGCTATAAATGACAAACGTGATCTTGTATAGGTTTCATACATTTATTAGTATTATGGTTTCTCTTTTTCTGGACATAGGTCAACAGTGCGTCCATTCATCACCAATCTTCGTCCTTGTCTCCTTGTTTACTAACGTTTCTACGCCGTCCTACGTCAATTTGTTTTTCTACGTTAAGTCTCGTTTAGTGTTGCCATTCTGCTTGTAATGAACAGATGCAGATTTAGTGTGCAACCACTACAGTCAACTACTAAAATATCTACACTAAAGCTAACTGTCTGGTACACCAGCTACCACCTGGGGAACTGGCTACTACAGCTCGATCTCACCTACACTGAGATCAAGGAGCTCTGGAAAAAATATCCATGGCTCCAAGAGAAAACGAACCGAGTACCTTTGAAAAGGGAGGCGAGCACCTAACCTCTACACAACAAAGACCCACTTTTAAGAGTAATACAATCGAGTAGATGAAAAAACCAACAGCTTGAGAATATCATAGCCTGTAAAAAAGAAACAATGAATAGTTAGGAAGATTGTCAGCAGTCGTTTTCTCCCGTTATGAGTCATCAATTCTCAAGTAACTAGCCCGCGTTCGACATAATGTGATGGACTGAAAAAAACTCGATATATTTCTCTTTCCAAGCACTTTGGTCTCTTGTATGCATTGTATTTCCTATCTGGTTGGGTTCAGTGGCTTTCATTGCGAACACTTGCGTCACGCTTCTTAGCAACGGTCGAGTTCGAAACTCCGCCTTCGAATCAGATAATAATAGGTAATAGGTGAGCCTGACGTCAGTAATGACGTCATCACTGGTCGGAAGCGCCAAGCGAGAAAGGCAGACGCGAAGAAAATGTCCGGTGTTTGGAGTAATTTCAGAGGCCTTACTCGGTTGAAAAATTGCCTCAAACATTTTATATGCCTAACGGCGCCGAAACCATAAATAATGGTCATGGCAGATAGGCCTAAGGGGCAAATCCGAGTTGGATTTTATGACATTGAAAGGACCATAGGCAAGGGAAACTTTGCTGTTGTGAAACTTGCGAAACATCGAATCACAAAAACTGAGGTTTGTTGTTGTTTATAAATCTGTATTTACTGTCTATGTCTGCTTACAGAACTTGTTTTGTGTTGTTTGTATGTGATATTCAAACTATTGTTACAATTTTACGTTTATTATAATTTTAAAAAGAGTTTTCAGTCATGTGTTCGCTGAAGAACACGTTAATATGATCTAATAACTAAACTACACATATAAACAACTCGCTGTGCAGTAGACTATTCAGCAGTGTGTTAAGTGTGTAGTACATCAGTACACTACAATAATTGTAACTGTTATTTCTTCTGGTACATGCTTACTGTACACATCACTCAAAGTGATAAACTACTAACATACACATTAAAACTTGCATACACTATCAACACACATGTACACTCGACAATGATAGTATAAATTACACTTAACTGTCTTCTAATATGTTACGTACACACTAATCACAGTGTGAGTGTCTACACCGCATTGATGACTATACGAAACCACACAGTGCGTACGTCCAATCGAAACTATCAACAAGTCATTATTGATAGTAAGTGCACATCGATATATCTTGTGTGTCTGTTCTTTATTTAGCATATGCTTAGCCCTGTGTTCCATCTTCACCCTGTCACTGACATTTACTGTTTTCTCATGTATTTGCGTGGTATCCCATATTGTTACAATGTGGCGATAGAATAAGAAAGTACAGGCTGGCATTTTGATGCACTCAGCATTTCTGTTTGCCATAACGTTACATGAGGAACATAGGTAAAGCTAAGTTAAAGCTAAATATGATGCAACTTTTTGTATTGCAACTAATGTATCAGACTCTTATCACAACTGTTGTATTGCAACTAATGTATCAGACCGTTGTTGCTACTTTTGTATTGCAACTAATGTATCAGACCATTGTCTTGATCTAAGCCTTCATTTCTTTGACAGCATAATGTATCAGACCGTTGTTGCTACTTTTGTTGTTGCATATGTTGAGGTATTAGATGTATACAAGCATGTACCATCTGGAGGTCTCTGTGCAAAGTGATTAAGATATTTGCCTGTCGTTCTGAAGGTTGTAGGTTCGAATCTGGACAGAGTCTCATCTGCAACTTTTTCATGAAATCCCTAGCGTTGTTGTTGTTTTTTTGTAACACTCTTGGCAGGTGACATGTCATTTCTGTTGAAGGAACGGAGCCAGATAGCGAAACCTGATGCAATAAAGTAAATCCTTCGCCGTTAGACCTTACTTAAGCATGTATCATTTGTAATATAGAAATATAATAACACACATAAACCATTATGATAGATGGGTGCTACAATGAAATCATAACTTATAAGTCCCTCCATACATAACATAACCCTTGCGAGGTGAACATGTGTGGAACTGTCCTGACCAATCCTTGATTTTATCAGCCCATGCTTTTCTTTGCCTTCCTCTTCTCCTAAAACCCTGAATTGTTCCTCTTGGAAGAGTGTCTGTACCTTGTGAGTACCAAATTTCACCACTACCATATATGTAATATTATAAAAGATTCCTATTTTCACACACATTTAGTCAGATCGAGTTCCTAGTGCTATAGGAGACGGATCATAAAACACAGGTCCTGTGTTCAATTTGAGCAAGTAAAAGAACCCTCAGCAGTTCAAAATCGAGAATAACAGGCTGGAAAGCTATCATTAGAAAAGATTAAACAATAAAATGTCTCCATATATCTTCAAAATTACATCGGGACCCTCGCCAGTGCTACAGAGTTTGTGCACTGCGGCTGAGATCTTGTGTAAGAAAGATATCGAAGCACACTTGGTTACTCACCGAAGTGCAATGATGATAATCCAATCAATCAATATACGTAATATCATAATATGTGAAACTTCTAGATGAATCAATTTCAGACCTACATTTTAAATTCTTCTTCTTCTTTGAGCGCTCCTTATCGACCACTTGTTAACCACTCTTTGTGAGTTGTATGTGATCTGAGCCTAAAAGCGATTGTATGCTATGCCAGTTATGTTCCTACAAGTAGACCAGCACATCTGATTTCTGCGTTGCTTTTATTAACTAGGTAGCTTCCTAGGCCCCTACCTCAGTCACCTCTTACGACATGCCATGTAGGTCACAGTGTTACTATTTTTGCTCCCATTCGGGCCCTGCAACATACTGGCGACAGTTGAAATTGAAGAACTTGTTTGAATTGCGGTCTCACAATACAATGTCCTTTTTCCTCGCTACATGTAGTGCAGTGTATATATATTTCTCTTATATCATCATCAAATAGCTTGTCCTGAGCAGAAATTTGCCATCCCAACAGTGCTCCAGAATTTCTCTCTCATAGACCAGATGTCCTCCCCCTGCAGCCGTCATGTTCAAACGATCAGTTCAATCCTGAATCCATCTTCTCCGTGGTCTTCCTCTTCTTCTCTTTGCTGGTATGCTTCCTTCCATGATGGTCTTCTCCAGCCCTTCATGTCTTTTGTATGTCCAAAAATCTCAATTTTCTCTTTCTTATTTGTAGCATCAGCCAGTTTTCTTTGATTTTTAGTTCTTTCTGGATAGATCTATGTGTTCTCTTCTCTGTCCATGATTAACGGAGGACTCTTCTGTAACACTTATATTCAAAAGCACATATCTTGTGTAGTGTATGAAAATATAATTGAAGATTATGTGCGGATTTGATAAATAATGAATTTATAATTAAATGTGAAGATACCCTCTCCAGAAGGTGTCGTCACCTTGTTATGGTTGGAGAGCTTTTTTCTAATGATGCTATGTACTATGATGACTGTAGTTATCAGTTATATGAGGACTATCATCATAGCACTCTGGATATGTCCATAGGTGCTCCGATCTCCGCCTCAGCAAATCCAGCAGCGTCCGCGACCCAACACGCCAGTTCGATGTTGATTAATCAATCTCTTTGCATATGTAGTATGTCGTTCTTTTCAGGCTGCACCAATATTAACACCCATCTCTTTCAATCTGGTCAACGAGTGGGATTCACAGCCTGAAACTCCTCTGTTCGGAAGGACTCTCTCAATGCGTGAAGAATGTCATTTCGATCCATGGCAGCTCCTCTGATATTGTAGCCAAGCCAGCCAATCTATCAGCTCGTTCATTACCCTAACTCCTGCTTGCCTAGGGACAAAAATAAGGTGATTTCTCTGATCATTGTCTGTACCAGTACCTCCACCCAGTTGGTCTGTAATGACTGTAGTATTACCAAATAGTAGGAACAAGTTAAGAGGTATACCTTGGTCTTCCAGGTTTTGGGTTGAAGCATGCGGCTAATGACATAATCTTTGTTAAAACAAATTTTACTTTTAATAAATGGATATCTAAGCCTCAAAATCAAATGGACAAAAATGGACAGTGACCCTGGAATGGAAAAGGGATTTTGGAATACAGTGCAAAACCTTTATATGGCAGAAGCACCTAAAGGCAAATACCAAAAAACTGAATGTTAGCAGACCGAGA
This sequence comes from Arion vulgaris, assembly GCA_020796225.1. Taxonomy (NCBI): domain Eukaryota; kingdom Metazoa; phylum Mollusca; class Gastropoda; order Stylommatophora; family Arionidae; genus Arion; species Arion vulgaris. The sequence continues at coordinate 10,868,089 of CM036768.1, forward strand.
AAATGATGGAGAGAAAACATTGATGAAGAAATACAGTACTAGGAGTTAGCAATTTGGAAGTGAAGGATAAGTACAGAGCCTGGTGATATCTGCAGCAATGAACATCAAAGACTTGAAAAGCTGAAGTAGAAGAATGTGAACATAGACACTTAAGACGGTTGTAGACATAGACATATCTCTTTATTGAAGACTATACTAGAATGAACTAAGTTCTACAATTTGTGCTCTGAGCCTTGCTCTGCATCTACATACAAAGGTTCATGTACTTTTCTGTCCAGTGTTGTTTCACTAAGCCAGTGGGTTTGCTTCAGTTTATCATATTCTTGAAGTATGAATTCTGAAATCTGATGTGCTCGTACACATCTGTACTGCCAATCTTGAATTTTGTATACATGTGACTGCGGAGTTGATTGTATCCTGTTCTGAGGCACAGAATGACAACTTGTTTTAATCTGTTCATATTATAGTAGTTGGTATTGTGGCTTTCTGATTGATTTAATCATCCTTTTGTTTTGGTGGTAGGTAACTGGCACATCTGGCTGCTCTCCTGCAACACCTTCTTTGGTGAGTTGTTCTGCTGTTTCATTTTCTGGTATTCCACAGTGGAATGGTGTCCACCGCAAGATAACATTTGCTCTGTTTGCACAGTTTAGACAGTAGGGTCTGTAGACATGGACATTTTCTGGAGTGGAGTTCTGATTTTGCAGCTCTCAAAAACACTACAGTTTGTGATCAAGTCTTGTGTTCAACAGTTTCTCATTTGCCACTTTGATTGCCTGAATTTCTCTTTCATAGTTATGATAGAATTTCCCCGTTGGTGCTCTAATCATATCTCTAGCGTTGTTTGGGGATTCAAATAATAACCTCAATAAGTATCCTCAAGAATATCCAAGTTTCAGTTTCAGATATTCCAAACTGAAACTGAACTGAAACTTGGGTATTCTATGTACACTCATGCTCCTCCATTCTTCACTTCTTTTTCTGATGACCATTTCTTTTATACCCGGACCCAAAGATCTTGGGGGTAGTCTTCATCAAGGAAACTGAGAGTGACTTTCTTACGTTGTATGCCGTCTGGATACATACTTGTGGTCCAGTCTCCTCTCTCCAATAGGTTTGCTGTGGCACAGACTTTGAAGGAATGCCAACTTTTGGTAGGTCTGAAGTTTGCCTATGTAGTCTTTTGGCCTGATGAACAAAACTGCTTCTATGCAGCTGCCTTCTTGCTAGATTTTGGAATCAGTTTTCCATGTCAGTATATCATCGTATGCAACTCTGAGATAGGTAAGACTGGCTTTTCTGTTATGTAAGTATGCTTTTATCCATCTCTACATTCTAACATTTGTTCTACAATTTCTCAGTTGTTTTGTTTTTTCCCTCCAGCTTCTCTGCATCTGCACTTGATCCTTTGAAATGTAGTCTTAACATACTGGTAGTTGTTATGGTGTTCTTGGTACAGCGAGATCACTTTCCTGCTTTTGTGACATTTTTGCGTTATTGTGTAGTTGTTCTAATTCACTGCTCCAGTAAGACATGTAGTGCCTTCGAGCCCCTCTAGAATTTGTTTCATGTGTAGCCTGTATTACACATCTACTGAATTCATTAACTAACTTATTGATGTCCTTGTCAGTAGATAGACCTAGTGTCAGTATACTGGTGTGATACTTATACATTGTCCAGTCTGCCTTCTTGTAATTCCACCTAGATAGAGTGCTGCTCTCCCTGATGAATTGGTTTCCAACAGTTAGAAAGACTGGCAGATGGTCACTGCCTCCTAGCTGTTTTCCAACAACTTGTGTAATCTACCATTCCTCCAGGTCTGAGGAGTGGAATGCCAAGTCTGATGTAAAGGTGATGTGCCATGATCTGGATTAGAAGGTTGGCTGATCTTTTGGTTGGTTGTCAAAGATTAGTTTGTTGTCATCCTGCCAGTTTTCAAGCTTCTTGCCCCTACTGCCCGTGTGATCATACCCCCAGCTATGTGAATGACTATTGAAGTCACCACACACTATAAGTCTTTTCTTTGTTGGACTTGAGACAAGTGCCATTGGGCAGTCACTTAGCTATAGTTCGTTCCAAAATTCGTGATCACACTAAGGTATAATTTGTACGAAATCTACATGATGGATACAAGTAATTTTTTTGCATGCAGTCTTATATATCTCACGACCTTACGAATCCATGTTTAACTAATTGGTAGGTAGCTTAGTTGATGCAAAAACGTTTTTGTTATATAATTTTGCATAAGCACAACAAAATGGTAACCAAAGTTAAGAATTTACATTAATACCCAAAATGGTGGCGAATGTTTGCAAAGGCGTATCCCTATTACATATTATAAAAGAAAGGTGACATAGTGAACAAATGATACCTTCCACTTCTATAAATGAAAGTAAATGTTGGGTACATACGCCAATGACAGTCGGTAGGAAACATTGTGAACTGATTAATTCCACGGAATTCCAGATTTTGATTCGCACTGAATTTCATGTGGAACACGGAAATGCTTAATTATTGACAAACTTGACAATCGTACTGTAAAACTTCGACAAGTATACCAAATTAACATCTCTGGAATTATAGTAATAACATATAATAAAAATCTAACAGAACTAAAGGTTTGGGTGGGCAAAAAAACTTTTGGAAGGTCGTCACTGTTACTAAATAAAAATGTAAAATCAAGAATTTATGTCAAGGGACATAAGGGAAGATTTTATAATGGGATCATAAGGGAAGATTTTATAAGGGACATAAGGGAAGATTTTATAAGGGACATAAGGGAAGATTTTATATCGGTCGATAAAGATGATCACAAATTTTGGAACGAACTATAGTAGTAGTTGAGTAAGTGCAACTCTGTACTTGCCGTCCTAAGATGCAGCATCTGATATTCTGCGCCCTCCATGTACTCCTCAAACTGACATGTGCTAATATTGTTTCTCACTAGTGTCAGTACTCCACCCTTTCTTCTATTTTTACCGTCTAATCAAAAGCTCTGACTTTGAAGGTTACATCTTCATTCATGTGGGTTTCTTGCAAACATCATTCATTTACTTGTTCTTCATTTAAGATGTTTTCAAGTTTTACTTTTTTTTTACTGTAGCCATTTCTTCTGCTGTTCACACCCTCAGAATTCCAGTGCATTTTTTTTAAATAACTAGCCAGCTGCTGTATTATCCTGGCTCCACAGGGTAAATGAGAAGGACACCCAGTAGATAGGGTTGGCACCTCTGGAGGTAGAGGGACCGGCACTGCACCTGCCTGAGTGTCCGTCACAGAGCAAGTGCCAAAACGTTTAGAATATATAGATATACTCACACGTTAGTGCGGGGCAACCTGATTGCTATAGTGCACCTCTTGGCTGGTTGCCTCAGGTTTCATCACTCTTTTTTCTGGAGCAGACTCGGGCCCAACTTGAAGAAAAGGAAAGTTGTAATAGAAGTAGGAGATAAGACAAGTAAAAGATGCCCTCCTCAAGAGAGAGAGGAGGACTGTCATTTAACTCATCGCCCGAGTGGTTACCGGGCCCAAATTTGGTGTGTAAAGAATAGAACCACTGCTACCTGCCATGCATGTCGTAAGAGGCGACCAAGGAGGTTTGGCTGAAATCGGATGCACGTGTAGCAGTCTATGCGTTTAGGGGCCTACCAAACCAATGTGCAACGTATACACGTTCTTGGCAAAGATCAAACATATCACAAAGAGTGATTAAAATTGGTCGTAAAGAACGAACGCAAAGAAGAAGAAGAACAGCAGAGGATGACCAAGAGAGAAAAATAGTGTCAAATCTAACCTCATGACGTGGATGATAATCAACACTCATCATCATTAAGTAGCTTATCCTTCGAACTTGACTCCCATGACAGCAGTCCTGAATAACTCTCTGTTCTGTGCAAGTTGACCGGCGACATTAGTCATCATCATTAAGTAGTTTGTCCCTTCCGAAACTTGACTCCCATGACAGCAGTCCTGAATAACTCTCTGTTCTGTGCAAGTTGACCGGCGACATTAGTCACCATTATTAAGTAGCTTGTCCCTTCCAGAACTTAACTCCCATGACAGCAGTCCTGAAAAACTCTCTGTTCTGTGCAAGTTGACCGACGACACTCGTCATCATCATCATCAAATAGCTTGTCCTGAGCAGAACTTTGCCACTCCAACAGTCCTTCGAAATTTCTCTCTCTCATAGGTCAGATGTCCTCTGCATGTTCAAACCATCAGTAACATCCTGAATCCATCTTCTCCGTGGTCTTCATCTTCTCTTTACCGGTATGCCTTCTTCCATTATGGTCTGATCCAGCCCTTCGTGTCGTTTTTTATGTCCAAAATACCCCAAGTTTCTTATTTGTAGCATTAGCCAGTTTTCTTTGATTTTAAAATCTTACTGGATTGGTATACCGGCGACACTAGATGTGATTATTTTTCTTTCTTTCTTTCTCGAATCCTGTATGCTTCACAGCGTCAGGTCAGGAAGAGATTTCTAAAACGGGCCTAGTATGCGCTTCGTAGATAGTCTCTTTCGTCGCCTCTGTTATCTCTGAGGTCCATCTTTTGCGTGGCCGGCCTTTTGCTTTGTACCCATTGTATCGGAGCAGCATTGCTCTTTGGGGTGCACTGTCTGATGGTAATCTGCTTACGTGGCCGAACCATTTAATTTGTTGTTTCTTGATGAAGTCTAGTACTGATGTTGTACCCACTTTTTCCTGATGTCTTCATTTCTCAACCGGTCTCTTCTTGTTACACCCAGCATTCTGCGTAGACACTTCATCTCTGTCGTGACTAGTTTTCTTCTATCGTTTATTGTCAGCGTCCAGGTTTGGCACTGGTAACATAATGTGGGAGAAAGATTGTGTTGAACATTGCTCTTTTGTGTTCATGGTGACGTGTTTGCATCTTAAAATTGGCCCCATTTGCCCTATCATTTGATTTGCTTTGTTGCATCTGTGTTGAATTTCATTAGTTATTCTTCCATTTGCTGAAAAATGCTCCCCAGGTATGTGAAATCTTTACTTGATTTAGTAGGTGATTATCGATGGAGATATTGGTAGAGCTTTCTTCTCTGGCGAATGTCATTACTTCTGTTTTGTCGATGTTTATTCTCATGTTGTATTTGTTACATGCTAACTGGAGTCTGTTGATGTGTTGTTGTAGCTGTTCTTCTGTTGTTGATATGATTGCCTTATCGTCTGCAAAAAGAAATTCATTTAAGAGTTCTCCGAGGTTGTTTCCTTCGCTGGTGTTAGAAAGTTATGTAAGTCGATAATCACATTATATAGATTGGTGCAAGCGTAGATGGTCAAGAACGTTTAAACATGTCCTTATCTCCATTAAGCAGGAGTCAGCTACGACGGCCTTCATATGACCATTCGGATCTGATACCATGCTACAGTATAAGTTCAGAGATGGTACTTTTGTAGTGTTCTTCGAAATCCGTCATTCTTGTTGTATCGTTTGCTTGATAAAGGCCTTTGGGTCGAAACGTTGCTGTATATCGTCACTGTTTCTGTATTTTGTAAAACTATAGTACTTTGTTTTTACGTGTTTTCGCTACTTTTGAAGTGGGGGTTTTTCCTTCTTGTAAAATGTTACAGTTACTCTTCTGTACAAATTTGTATCTTGTTGGATAATATAATAGTCGTACATACATTTTGGAGGGGTCACTGTGGCGTAGATGTTAGGTACTTGTCTCTCGTGTCAAAGGTACCAGGTTCGCTACCTCGTGGAGCCATCTGGATATTTTCCAGAGATCCTGATCTCAGTGTAGGTGAGATCGAGTTCCTAGTCCTATCGGAGACGGACGATAAAACGTAGGTCTCGTGTTCAATTTGAGCACGTAAAAGAACCCTTAACAATTCAAAATCGAGAAGAGCAGGCTGGAAAAGTTGCTGCTTGGGCAAAATTAACTGGAAAAAATTTAAAATAAAATTTCTACAAAAATATCTTCACCATCTTCAAAATTACATCGGGGACCTCGCCGGTGCTACGAAGTTCGTGCACTGCAGCTTCATGTATAAGAAAGAGATCGGAGCACACATGGATACTCACCGAAGTGCAATGATGATGGTCCTATCAATCAGTCAAACATTTTGGACCGAAATTCGGATGTACCTGTCTTTGCATGCAGTAGGAACCTAACGGGACGCCACGTTCTCGGCGCAAACTCCACAGATCACAAAACTTGATTGATAAGAACGAACGCAAGCAACAACATTGTCTCCATTTACTTTCCTAGTATTTCGTTACCATCAGGTGCCGTGACGGCTGGCGTAGACGATCATGGATCTCCACAAATCTCTGTCCCTTGTATTTGCTATCATCTCAGATTTTGACGCTCTTCCGTGCTATGACGTCAGGCCGTCTAATATTTTCTTCCTCTGTCTCGTCTCCCCTCGATTTTACCGGTTGTCACAATGTGTCCTAAACCTCCCCTCCTCATCACATGCCCGAAAAATGAGGACAGACTCTTTCTTATATTGACGACAATAAGTTTTCTCTGTTTCTTGGCTTCAATCAACACCTCCACATTCATTATACACGCTGAAATATTTGTCCCAAACGGAGGAATGTCTGGTCAACCACTAGTGACAACTGTTATAAGAAAGAGAAGATAGAGATATGTTGGACACACCTTGAGGAGAAATGATCAACGAATATCAAAGCAGGCACTGAAGTAGAGTGTAAAGAGTTCAAGAAAGAGAGGACGACCTAAGGAGACCATGAAACGAACTTTGCTGAGAGAGGCAAGAAATATCGGTCTCAGTTCCATGGATGAGATTGAGCGAGTTGCCCAGGATAGAGCGGTATGGAGAAATGTTGCATGCCCTATATAACGTATAAGGGTAGAGAGGAATTGTTATAATTATTATTTTATAATTCCCAAAACCCCTTTCGCCGTTCTAACCGTTAAACTGGCGCTGTATAGCACAAGATGAGGCAAATCCGGTATACTCGCTGTTTCAGAATACATTGCAATAGAAATGTTTAAAGCCGAAGGATTGACTTCATTGCACCGGTTTTTACCCCATATGGTGGTCCTTTCGCAGATGTGGACGCCACCTGCCGAGAGATTGCACAAGGACGAAATCAGTAGCTCCAGCATAATCCTAGGATCTCTGGAAAACTGCATTCGTGAACAGAACGGCGCGTCCGACTCGAACCTTCGACTCAAAGGCAAAGGGCTTAGCAACAGAGACCCCAAAATGTGTGAATGTAAATAAACTACGGAATTCTACTTCTCACCATTTACTTTATAGAAGGGAAGGGTAGTGGAATGAAAGGATTAAAGTCTGTGTGAGATTTTGAAACTACTCTTTCCACATAATCCTGTACATGTTATGAAATCCTGAGTGATTCCTCTCCTGCTGGACTAAGGTTTAGTGAAGCGTGTCCCTACTTCATACTGAATGGGTAATAACTGCTTAATAAGTCGACAAACTTCTGCATGAGCCGGTTAGCGTCTGGAACAAATCATTCTTGGATTTACTTTACATCGTCGGCCTCTCAGAAGTTCGCGGTATGGAAGGTGATAATTTGAAGTGGTCAAGGTCATGTCTGTATATTCGGTATATCTCAACACCTTTAAATACAGGTGTTCGTTTTAACTTCAAAGGATGCTGACGTGTATCCTTTTCTTTTGTGTTTGTTCTGTCAATTAGATTGAAAAAATATGGTAAATATTAGAATCAATCAATCAATCAATCAATATACCAGTCGGTGTAGGCGATCATGTCTCTCCAGAACTATCTCTAATTGGTGCATTTAATCACCCGTGTGGTGCCGGGGTTCCGAAAGGGGAGCAAAGAATAGTACCTCTGAGACCTACAATGCGTGTCGTAAGAGGCGACTGATGTAGGACCTAGGGAAGCTACCTAGTAAATAAAAATCATACTTGTAGGCGCATAACTCGTACAACGTACAATCGCTCTTAGGCTCAGATCACATACAAATCACATGGAGTGGTTGACAAGGTGTTGATATGGAGCGTCCGAAGAAGAAGAAAGTGCATTTAATCAGTTTGATCTTTTGTCGATTCACAACGTCAGACCATACAACATCTTCTCCCACTGTCTTCCACGATCTCTCATTCCCTGAATTTTTCCTGTTGTCAACTAATGTTCTAAAACGCAAAGATCGAAGAACTATCTTTCAGTTAAGAACAGGACATGTTGGACTGAATTACCACCTACACAGAATAAACCCACCACACCTACCACACTGTAGAAAGTGCAGTCATTCATGTGAGACAGTACATCATATCTTACTTGAATGTCCTGTACTATATAAAGCTAGACAAGAACTCCTCCCACCACACCCATCTGTTCATAATACACAATACACTTTACACTAGTCTTCCACAATTACATAAACAAGCAAAAATTAATAGCAAAATTATAAAACTAATTTTTGCTTGCTTATGTGATACCATACATACGTGTCTTTGTCTTTAAACGCCAATTTATTACGTATCACCGCAGCCTCCTCGGTTACCTCCGATCTGATCTGATCCGCTCTGACCAGACTAGATTTGTAGGCTTCCGCACATCTTCCACAATTACAGAACATATGCAGATTCTACAAATTGGTATTGGCTGCCCAAGAGTGAAAAGTCGCAGCCCTGGTTAGAAGAAGAAAAATAAACCTTATCTACGCATTATGTGCCGAAAGAACCTTGATTATCTGATTATTATTCTTTTGATATGGTTTGTTGCATATTTCAAAACCTCATTCTTTGTTTTCTTAGCTGTCTTTGGAATTTTCAGCATTCTTCTGTGAAATCACATCTCTGTGGCTTCCAACGATCTTATCGATTACTTGTTCATTGTCCATGATTCGCTGTCATACATATGTATTTCTTCAGTATTAGAATACACACAGCAAATTATTTACTAATTTATCAACCAGTCACCCATCGTATATTCAGAATTAGGGAATTGGCATATACACAGCCAGTAGGGTCCGGCCCCACCAATAATCGATAAGGGGGAATAACGTCCCGGAATAGTAAATGCTAAAAAACCATGATTTTTCAGAAAATTTATGTCTGGTTCCACCAAGAAAAATGACAACGAGCCACCACTGTACACAACACACACACCCCACTACTCTCACCCGGCCATATCCAACTGTGTCTTGATAGCCGGTGTCCTAAACCAGGGGTCCACGAGGTACTGACTGGGAATCCTCAACCGCTGGTAGAAATATGATCTTTGACATTTCAAACAGAAAAATAAATTTGAAAAACATGTATACAAATAGTGGTAAACTAGTTCCTCTACGAAATCAAAGGACCCGGACTAGATCGGAATCTAAATGTCTGAAAGTGAAAATGAAAGATCATTTGAATTTCACGCAGTCTGAGAACATTGTTTACTGATATGTTTGCGAACATATATGATTCATTCCTGTCCGTTTTCATATATAGAATATTTTGAGAATCCGCGGCAGCATTATCTATTTAGAAGTGGTCAGCGGTAATGCAAGTTTCGGAACCGCTATCCTAAACGATAGAAAATTACTAAAGTCTTTTATGTCACCAATGACGTCAAACAAGGCTGCGTGTTAGCTCAAAGATTTTCAGCATTATTTTATGGAACATGCTAACAGCTGTTTTACTCACATATATAATGATGTTGGAAGAATAATTAAATACAGAACAGATTGCATCTTCTTCTGAGTTCTTACTAGATTGGGATTTCGGATTCTCTAATAAAGGCAGCCGTCTGCCTCAGATTATCAGCCACGCCATACAGTTTGTCATGGATGCTGGTGTAGTGGTCACCTCTTTCTTCTCAGGTCTGCATACTGGATCAGTTCTGTAGGATATGTTCTGTTGTCATACTTGCTAGCCACAGGGGCACAGGTCGTTGGTGCCTATCTTGAATTTAGTGTACAGGTGGCGTCTCATTCTGTTGTGACCCGTCCGGAGCGAAGTATGCCTGTCTGGTCCCTTCTGGACAGTTGGTAATATCCATCATTCTTTTTGTGTTTTGGGTGTTCTTTATCCCATTTTGCTTTGTAGTGCCCTTTGGCGATGGTTTTTGCTTCTTATAGCTACAGATTGCAATCTGCTCATTATCATGTGTCTGCATGTCTTCATATAATGAAAGGAAACATCCACCTCGAGTTTATTGTCGTGTGTATGACCTGGGCTCCAGGGAGCAAAGAATAGTAATACTCGACCTATAATACATGTTGTAAGAGGCGACTGAGGTAGGGGTATTTTTTTCCCCGATCCAGAAGCACTTGAGTTTTCAGCTCTTCGACTCATTGTCATGGACATCGAAACCCTTCGGTTCGTGCCACGAACACGTCAATCTGGAGAACCAGTAGCTTTTCTACCAGCCCGCGGATTTGAACCCGTACTCACAGGGAGCTTGTCACCCGTCGTCCAAAGCGCTACGAGCACGCTGGACAGGCGGGAAGGTTCTTAGTAAACAAAAAGCGACGCAGAAATCGGATGTGCTGGCCTACTTGTAGGTGCATAACTGGCACAACATACAATCTCTCTCAGGCTCAGGTCACAATGAGGTGTTTAACAATTGATCGATCGCCCGCCTGCTCAGAGTGTTCGTATCGCGTTGGACTACTGGTGACTAGCCCTCTGTGAGTGCGAGCTCAATTCCGCGGGCTGTCAGAAAAGCCACAGGTTTCCCAGATTTACGGTGTCCGTGGCACCGAGCCGATGAGATGAAAGCTCAAGTGCTTCTGGATCCATAAAAAACGAGTGATCCATATGGAGCTTTGAAAGAGAAAGAATAATTTATTGCTCTCTGAAGATTGTGCCGGTAATCTGCTGAATATCATGAGACGTAGATAGATCTCTCACAAACATCCGTCCTGAGTACTAACACAAGTAGTAGCGTGTCTCCTGCGGAACGTCGCTTTCATAACAGCCTGCCGGAAAAACTCTCTGTCTCTAGCAAGTTCTCCAGCGTCATGTTCAATATTTCTTTGATGTTCTTCTGCCATGTTCGTCTCAGGCGTACTTCAGGAACCATGCCTTCTACAGGGTGTTCAAGATAAATGCAGCCCCATTGAGAAATCGAAAGTTGCCAGTTACACAGTGAGTGGTGTTTATTTACTATTTAAACCGGTTCTGACTAGCTCGTCCTACGTCACATTTGTTGATCGCCCCTTCTCGCACTACAATTACATACCGTCACACAACCGTGACCTATACTACGTCATAACTGAACCTTCTCATTTTCATACATATATGCCAGATTAGCTCCATTCACAGGCTGCTTTTATCTTGAACACCCTGTATTACATTTTTCTCTAAACCACTGTGACGTTTAACGTGGCCAAAATATTTCATCTTCCTTCTTCGAACGCTTCATATCGATCACTTGTTAACCACTCTATGTGATTTGTATGTGATCTGAGCATAAGAGCGATTTACGTTGTGCCAGTTATGCGCCTACAAGTATGACAGCACATCCGATTTCTGCGATGCTTTTTATTTACTAGGTAGCTTTCCTAGGTCCTACATCAGTCGCCTCTTACCACATGCCTTGTAGATCGCAGTGGTACTATTCTTTACTTACCGTGCGGGCCCCGGGACCACACATGCGATTTCATCATCCAGGACATGATGTTATTTATGAGCCAATGCTCCTCGATATGAAGGTCTTGTAGGATGTCTTTGTTTTTTCACTTTTCCTCCATGATGTTCAAAGAAAGTTTCTGTAACGCTTTGTTTCAAAAGTTTCAGTTTTGTTCTTTAACCCTTTCGCTGCTACATACTTTCCGAAGACGGAGCTAAAAATAGCTACTCTTTGTTTCTAGGTCACAAACATGAATGTACGCCTATAGCAGTGACAGTAGAAATGTATAACATGTTATTATGTCTTTAGCCCACAGAGGAGAGATAATAACAGACGTGTTCATGCGTCTTTAGCAGTGAATGGGAAAAGCGTCTGTACACGTCCTTAGCAGCTAAAGGGTTAATGTTTGTGTTATGGTCCACGATTCACCTGCATATGTTGCCACATGCATGTTCTCAGAAGTCTTACTTTTGTTTCTTTGCTTGTGTCGTGACATAGTTTCTTCCTACTGGCTAGCCTCTGGAGTGCCATGTCTAGTATTCTTCTAACTTATTTCGTACAATCTCCATCATCATCAAGTAGCTTGCCCCTTCCGGAACTTGGCTCCAATGACAGCAGTCTTGAAAAACTCTCTGTTCTGTGCAAGTTGATCGGCGTCAGCAGTAGTCATTCTCAGATCCTCAATAACATCTTGCACCCATCGTCTTCTAGGTCTTCCGTCTCATTCTTCTTCCAGGCACCATTCCCTCCAAAATTATCTTCATTAGGCACACATGTCGTTTGATATGCCGGAAATATTTAATTTTCCTTGATTTTATGTTCTTTATTAGCCAACTCTCTTTAATATCAGGCTGTTACAGAACAAAAGCATTTGTTCTTTTCTCTGTCCATGATATTCTAACATTCACATTGATCAATGATCTTCTTCCCTGCCGCTTTGTCAATGGTCCATGTCTCACAACCATATGTTGCCAAGAAAAAAACGCAGGTTCCTTGTTAATTATATAGCAAAGATATTCAAAATCTGGGACGTTCTCAACGTCTCCATTATTGATGGTAATTTTCTGACTATCAGGGATGATGATGTTGTTGTAAATACCGATGTGTCGGTTCATCGTGGTGAGAAATCCGGCTGGGGTTTCTCGGCTAATGCGCATGGTAGGGTTGTTGCAGAGCGAAGAGGGACACAGGACAACTACTTCTAGTATGAGGATGGAGGTTGAGACCGCTACTGCTGCCCTCCATTGGCTCTCTGGGACTTCATTTCCTTGGGCCGTTTTTGTATCTGACTCTCAGTCGATGCTTCACAAGATCCAGAAGGGCAGGTTTCGGTATGAGTGGATGTCGTCTATAGAAGTTTCTAACCTCCAGAGGCTTACGTGGATATACTGCCCTGGGCATGCGGGTGTTTACGGTACTGAAAGAGCGGACAGACTTGCATCAACAGCATCGATTGTTGGGGAGTTGAAGATGGATAAGGGGATGTTCTTCGATCTCTTCGCGACCGTCTGTTGGGTGAGGTCACTAAAACCGATGTTGAATCGATCAAGCGATTTAGACAGTTTGGAGTTACTAGTTGTGCAGGTCGAACTGGATGCCTTAAAGGCAGAGTGAGAGGTATGTTTAATCAGCGAGCCACGGGAACCATCAGTATGCATACTCTCCAATATCTGTTGGGGAAGACTGAGTACCTATGGGTCTGCCCGGAGTGCAATGACGTCAGTTTAGTAACCAATAACCAATTCTGACTATCCTTTCAAATGTTGAATCTCCCCTGTGCCATACAGCTATGCTGCCATTAATTTTCTCTTTCTGTCATTCTCTGTCTTGTCTCCCTTTGCTTTTACCAATTGCCACTATGTGTTCAACTTCTCTCTCCTTTTCTCATCTCATTACATGCCCCGAAAAATGATGATTACCTCTTTCTTATGTTGAAAATGAGCTTTCTCTGTTTCGAGAATGCATTCACAATTTTCACAAATTTATGTATCCACATCGCCTGCTTTTAGTCTGTTTATTTCAGCTCAGTAAGTTTGCGCACGCACGTTTACCTGGCGCCAGATTCTTGTACTGTCAGAGGCGTAGAAAATGCATCTTTATTTTGAACTGAGGTTCTCAGACTTGTCCTGTCAGGGGCGTAGAAAATTCAAATTAACCTTTATTTTGAACTGGGGTTCTCAGACGTTCTGTCAGGGGCGTAGAAAATACACTTTTATTTTGAACTGAGGTTCTCAAACTATGTAGTCACTGACCATATCGCTTCTTTAAGTATACCATACACTCTTTCCTCTCGTTAGCATTATAATTTGTTAATCCATTTAATGTTATCTCTCTTAATCTATATAAGGGAAGACTGCAATACAACTATGTAAAGCATTTTGCGAAACACGTTAAAACAAAGTACTATAGTTTTAAAAAAAAGTTTATTGCATATTCTTTACATGACTTTGCTAATCAACCCCAGCTTTTTAACGCTATTGTGATTTTTCTAGGCATTTTACGTTCAGTAGTTTGCCATTGCTTTCTGAACGGGTGGCGCCATTGTCCTTTTGTAAAAATCCACGCGAAACAATTTGCAACCAAACTGTACGCAGCGTGATTCGAACTCAGAACGTCGGGGTTAATAGACCGAGTCACTATCCCATAAACCACAGACGCCACCACTATATTTTTACAAAGTACAAAAACAATTTGTAGCTACGTTTGGACCAAAAGGCTTGTATCAAGCAAAGTATATATCAGAATTGAAGAATTTCAGACTCATAGCTTCTGTTGTAAATCTCTGAGGGCCCCAGAAATGTGGTTTTACAGAAGAATTATGAGAATCCCATGGACTGCTAAAATGACTAATGTTGAGGTGTTGAATGAGATCGAGACACAGAGAAAGCTTATCATCAATATAAGAAAGAGGCAGTCATCATTTTCGGGCACGTGATGAGGAGGGAAGGTTTAGAGCACATTGTGACATCCGGTAAAATCGAGGGTAGACGAGACAGAGGAAGACAGCGAGAGAAAAGTTTAGATAGCCTGACTTCGTAGCACGGTAGAGCGTCAACATCTGAGTTGATAGCAAACACCAACGACAGAGATTTGTGGAGATCAATGATCGCCTACGCTAGCCGGCACGGTACCTGATGATGATGAGCTTCTGTTGTATCCTTTGTTTTATAAAAGCTTTTTGGGCGAAACGTTGCTGTATATTTGTTTTTGTACATTGTAAAACTAAAGTACTTTGTTTTTACGTGTTTCGTCATATCCATTTGGAAGTGCATGAGAACCCAAACATATACTTGTTTCTTCTTCTTCGATCGTTCTAGGCCTGTTTTAATCATTCTCATTGTGATATATAAACAGCCAAACATCAGACCTATTTGAGCTCAGTTGCTTATCCTTCGGTGGGGTGTTCGTTTTCAGCTAGCTTTTGATTTACTAGGTGAGCTTTCCTAGGGTTCAATCAGCTTTGCCGTATTTTTGGGCTTTGTGATCTACGCCGGGACAGTGAGTTACGCTATTTGTGCCCGTTCTGACTGAGAAATATTTCTCGGGGCTTGTAAGCTTATCCTCGGACGGCGTCTTACTCGTATAAAACACCGTGTAAAGTATCGGCCTTCGCCAATGTTCAGACCCGAACTTCCTGTCTGATCCGTACATTGTCGGCCTTGCTTTACCGTACATTTTGAGTTTGATCCGGAGAAGGAACATTCTCGGCCTTTTCTAGACGCGCATTGGTACGTGGCAATTTGCAATTAACCTCGAAAGCACTGGCATGGGGCCGAGTACAAACAATGTAGAGGGTCGTTTCAGTCGGCGCTATCAGCGTAACTGTGGATTTTGCGCTCGCCGCCATCACCCGCCCCAGTTATTCCGGGATGTTAGTTACGACTGCAATCGAAACTTACCCGGTTGCCCCAAGGCTGGCTGTTCCGTTTGGCATCACCAACCTCAGTTCTTCCGGGGATGTTAATTTTAATCGCACAGTACCTTGCACGGTTTTCCCAGGGCGGGTAGTTTCGTTATGCACTGAACGCAACTTGTTCTTTTGCGCTCGGCAAACCTTGCCCAGTACATGTATCTGCACCAGGCTACCGATGCGGGTCAGCTGCAATCTTCTCTCGCACCAACACGAGGGTAGACTTTTATTCGTTACGGTCCTGTCTTATTTATTCTTGCCGACGGGCTGGCAATGTTTGCCCTCTCCTCAGGGCTTCGAGCTTCGCCCTACGTGGGCATACGTTTGGTCACTGGATGCACCTCTCATCCATGTCTGAGACGTTTCGTTGCTGTTTCTTTGCGTTCAGGGACTTGGGCAATATCTTGTTGGACATCGGTCAGGAGATTTGTGCATTTTGTTTGTATGTATCTTTATTGTATTTCCGTAATTGCACTGCTACCACTACCAGTAGTTTTCTCCCCCCGATCCCTGCCCCTCTTAGCCAGACCGGAACCAGAGTCTGTTTCCAGGGTCACCGCGTGGAGGTTGGGGCAGGGTCTTGGTTAGCGCGCGCCCTCGCTAACCCTGGCTCATGTTACCACCATGACCTCATGAGCCTTTGACCCCGACGGTATCTGATCGTCTTCGCGCCTCTGACTTTCGTTCGTGATTAATGAAAACATTCTTGACAAATGCTTTCGCAGTAGCTCGTCTTGCGGCGATCCAAGAATTTCACCTCTAACGCCGCAATACGAATGCCCCCGTTTGTCCCTGTTAATCATTACCTCCAGTTCCGAAAACCAACAAAATAGAACCGAGGTCCTATTCCATTATTCCATGCACCATTATTCAGGCAGCTGAGGCCTGCTTTGAACACTCTAATTTTTCAAAGTAAACGCGCCGGCCACCCGGGACGCTCAGTGAAGAGCACCCACGGGAGAGAGCCGGCAGACGGTAGGGCAGGAGACAACGGGCAGTGAACCGGCGCTAGCCGGACCGCCCGCCTGCGCCTGAGATCCAACTACGAGCTTTTTAACTGCAACAACTTTAATATACGCTATTGGAGCTGGAATTTCCGCAGCTGCTGGCACCAGACTTGCCCTCCAATAGATCTTCGTTAAAGGGTTTAAAGTGTACTCATTCCAATTACGGGGCCTCGAAAGAGTCCCGTATTGTTATTTTTCGTCACTACCTCTCCGTACCGGGAGTGGGTAAGTTGCGCGCCTGCTGCCTTCCTTGGATGTGGTAGCCGTTTCTCATGCTCCATCTCCGGAATCGAACCCTGATTCCCCGTTACCCGTTACAAACATGGTAGGCATGTCACGTACCATCGACATTTGATAGGGCAGACATTTGAAAGATGCGTCGCCGGCACATGAGGCCATGCGATCAGCACAAAGTTATCCAGAGTCACCAGTGGGACGCCGCACCCCGCAAAGGGTAACGGCGATTGGTTTTGAACTAATAAAAGCGCTCTTTCCACGAGGGTCGGAGCTTGGTAAGCATGTATTAGCTCTAGAATTGCCACAGTTATCCAAGTAGGATCGTGTCATCCATTGAACCTCGACTGATGTAATGAGCCATCTGCGGTTTCACCGTGAGACAGTGTGAACTTAGACATTTATGGCTTAATCTTTGAGACAAGCATATGACTACTGGCAGGATCAACCAGATAGCTGTCATGGACGAGACCGGACCGACAATGCTCGGGGTAGGGAGACATCGCTCTGTGCAGAGCGGATCCCGACGTCCCCGGCGAAAATGCGAAATTGAAGCGAAACGACCGAGCGCTCGCTTCCACAGATTTGCCGGCAAGACTTGCGCCTCGCCAAGCAAAGAACGACACCATGTTACTACCTGCGGACCCACAAGCTCGTTGCGAGAGCCGGGCCTTTTAACGAGACCACCGTTGAGCGTTTAAAATTTTAGACTGACTGCATCACATCGCGACCGAGAAACTCCGATATACGGACACACACACCACCAATAAGACCGCGCGCGCGAGCGAGTGAGTCTTAATAGCAGACGCTACCTTGTCCCTTTTTCGCTGGGAGCCTCGTTCGCGTGAAAAAGCGAGGAGGCACGAGCAGCCGTTAGAGACTATGCACGCAATTGGTTATCGACACTGGGAACCGCGTTCGCTGACTGGCTCGCCCGTCCGGTTATTTTCAAAACGGGAAGGCACAGTTTGCAGACGCACAACCCAGATATATACTTGTTTATTAATGTTAGCAAATACAGAGTGTTCAAGATTAAAGCAGCCCCATTGACAAATCGAAAGTTGCCAGATAATCTATCGCGTTATGTTTATGTACTATTTAAACCGGTTCTGACTAGCTCGTTTTACGTCACATTTGTTCATCGCCCCTTCCGCACTACAATTACATACCGTCACATAACCTTGACCTATACTACGTCATAACTGAACCTTCTCATTTTCATACATATATGCCAGATTGACTCCATTCACAGGCTGCTATTATCTTGAACACCCTGTACAAATGCTTCGTAGTCGAAAGAGAGTTGTTGCTTAACGATGTAGACACACTAGCATATCTAGGTGTTTAAGTGAGTACCTCGCCCGTCTGCCCAGCGTGTTTGTAGCGCGTTGGACTACGGGTGACTATCCTCTGTGTGCGCGGGTTCAATTCCGCGGGATGGCAGAAAAAGCCACAGATTCCCCAGATTTACGGTGTTCGTGGCACCGAACCGAAGGGTTACGATGTCCATGGCACCTAGCCGAAGAGCTGAAAGCTCAAGTGCTTCTGGGTCGGGAAAAAAAAAAAATTTATGTTAGCAAATACAAATGCTTCGTAGTCGACAGAGAGTTGTTGCTTAACGATGTAGACACACTAGCATATCCAGGTGTTTAAATGAGTACCTGACTCGCTGAGCGATGGAGGGAAATAGTTGAGCCAGAAAAGAATGGATTTGTCACCCATCGTTCAACGCGCTACGAAGACGCTGGGCAGGCGGGCTTCCTATGTCTATAACGTGTCTCCATTTGATGTCAACTGTTCATACATTTCTATTCTGGGCCGTCTTCCTCAGCTGTGCCAATGAGACTCTCCACATATCTAACTGCCCTTGCTAAGTGTTCCGTGACCTCACCACTCTTCTCTTGACCTGTGAGCTGCAGTGAAGTGCATGTGGGATTATTTTAAGAAGTTGTTTACTGGGGGTGTGTCCAATCCATCACCACTGTCTCTGTTGTTATTTTTTTTTCTCTCGTTTTTGTGAAATTTTATTTCCAGTTATAAATCATAACATTAGATAGAAGATGTATTATCGATATACGTACACACACAAAAAGCCGTTAGGAACTTATTGTTTGACTCTACATGTTGTGTGTTGTGCGAGAAGTGAAATTCTTTACCTCTCGTGTATCCTTTGCTTGATAAAGGCCTTTTGGTCGAAACGTTTTGTGTATTGTTTTTGTATTTTGTAAAACTACAGTACTGTGTTCGTTTTTATCTGTTTCGCTCTTAATAGAAGATGTGCAACATAAACCAAGAGTAGAATAGTTTGTTACATAGGGAATTCAAGTCGAGATACGCAAATTTCAACATACGGACGAGCATTTTATTAATCTTCTTTTTCTTCTTAGAACGCTCCATATCGACCACTTGTCAACCACTCTCTGTGATTTGTATGTGATCTGAGCCTACGAGCGATTGTACGTTGTGCCAGTTATGCGCCTACAAGTAGGCCAGCACATCCGATTTCGGCGCTGCTTTTTATTTACTAGGGTAGCATCCCTAGGGCCTATATCAGACTCTTCTTAGGATATGCATTGTAGGTTGCAGTGGTACTATTCTTTGCTTCCTTGCGAGTCCCGACACCACTGGGCGATTTTTTTAGTTATATCAGAGCGTGTAGGCCAGCAAGCATGGAAAATAAGAATTAACTCCTTTCGGAGAATCCAAGTTATTATACAGGGTGTTCAAGATAATAGCAGCCTGTGAATGGAGTCAATCTGGCATATATGTATGAAAATGAGAAGGTTCAGTTATGACGTAGTATAGGTCAAGGTTATGTGACGGTATGTAATTGTAGTGCGGGAAGGGGCGATGAACAAATGTGACGTAAAATGAGCTAGTCAGAACCGGTTTAAATAGTACATAAACATAACGCGATAGATTATCTGGCAACTTTCGATTTGTCAATGAGGCTGCTTTAATCTTGAACACCCTATATAAAATAGATGAAGCGTAAGAAGCTTCTATGAAAACGAAAGGCATACTTGGCGCGAATTCACTAACGACGACATTGGGGAAAAAATTACTTCAGTGCTATATTGAACCCGTGCTAGATTAGCTATGAGGAGGCCAGGACAACCATCGGTTGGCATTACAATAAAAAATGGTCAAAAGACCACCCAGAACACCACAGCAGTGATGGGTACTATGGTCTATCCCGGAGTGAACAAGTTGCCATATTCCGCCTCCGTACCGGCCATAACAGACCTCGAGCCCACATGTTTAACAAGTTTAAAAGTGGCACAGCTAGCCTGTGCCACTGCGGAAAGGCAGAAATGACAGCAGAGGACATACTGCAAGACTGCCGGCGGTTCGCAGCCCTGAGAAAAGAAACTTGGCCCGGTAACACTGAGCTTCGCGGGAAGTTGTACGGGGGAACGGAGTCACTAAAAGCAACAGTAAAATTCATGATAAAAGTTGGTTCACCAGTCTAGGCAGTGATCGCGAGAGAGTGAGAACCAGTGCTTATTGCGATAGGGAATAATCTATTCTGTATCCTCTTCATGTCCCGATTGACACATAAGGCTTCCACAAGAGACCTCCACTGTTGCCGTTCTGCTGCCTTTCTACCAACCGTCTCCCGCAAGGCCACATTCCTTCAACTCTCTCTCTCCACCGTTCTGTTTCCTTTGGACTTCCAGGCCTTCTCTTCCCATCCGCGGTCCATCTGAGAGCTGTCCTAGCCAATGCCCCACTGACATACGACATACATGTCCAAACAACCTCCATCTTCGTCTCTTAATGATAGTCTCTAAGGATGCACAGTCTGTTCGTTTCAAAAGCTCCTCATCTGTTATGGTATTTGGCTAGAAGATTTGCAGGATTCTTCTTAAACATTTATTCTGAAATGTCTCCAACTTGTGTATTATGTGTACAGGGAATCATGGACAATAAGTAATATCGCTGGAAGATACAGAGATGGGGTTTTACAGAAGAGTGCGGAAAATGCCATGGACAACTAAGAAATAAAACGAGGTTTTTAAAATACCTGCACAGAAATTAGCCTGATTAAAAGAATAAGAATCAGACTATCACGGTTCTTTGGGCATATAATGCAAAATGAGGTTTAGGACATTTGGTGACAGCTTATAATATTCAGGGATGGAGAAATTAAGGAAGGAAGAGGGAAAAGATGTTGGATGGTCTGACATCGTGGTTCTCCAAAAGATCAACATCAAAACTGATATGCAACAGGGAGAAAGAGTTGTGGAGAGACATGATCGCTTTCGGCGGTAGACACGACACTTGACTGATTAGAAATATGCCAACTGCAAAAGGTAAAAATCTGCTCTAATTGAAGAGAAAAACAAATAAAGTATATATATATATGAATCTATAACATACACAATTGCACAGTATCATCACCATCAAGTAGCTTGTCGCTTCCGGTCCTTGGCTCAAACGACAGCAGTCATGAAAAACTCTATTCTGTGTAAGTTGACCGGCGTCAGCAGCAGTCATTCTCAGATCGTCAGTGACATCTTGCACCCATCGCCTTCCTCTCATTCTTCTTCCAGACATCATTCCCTCCAAAATGATCTTCTTTAGGCACTCATGTCCTTTGATGTGTCCGAAATATTTAATTTTCTTGATTTTATCTTCTTTAATAGCCAACTCTTTTTAATATCAAGCTGTTACAGAACAAAAGCATTTGTTCTTTTCTCTGTCTATATTATTCTAAGTACTCTTCTGTAGAATTTGCATTCAAAGATATTCATGATCTTCTCCGCCGCTTTGTCACTGTTCCATGTCTCACAACAATATGTTGTCAAGGAAAAAACGCAGGCTCTTAAACACTTGATTTTTGTTCTTATGTCAGTTCCCTTCCATAAGTTAATTAGTTCTTTTAGTTTTTGCAAAGCAATGCTCATCCTTCTTTTAGTTTCTTTTATAGCATTCCTGTTACTTGTCAGTAATACCGCAAGGTATTCAAATTGTGCTGTATATCTGTACTATTAACCTGGCGAAACACGTAATCACAAAGTACTGTAGTTTTACAAATTACCAAAACAATGACAATATACAGCAACGTTTCGACCAACAAGGCCTTTATCAAGTAAACGAACAACAGGAGTGACGAATTAAAAAAACCAATTACATATGGACGACTAGATACATTTCATTAGAAACGTTTGAATGTCTCCGTATCTAGTCGTCCATATGTAATTGTTTGTTTAAATTTCTGGGAGAATGCTGCTCAAGACAGATCAGCCTGGCGCACACTTCTTCGACACGGGTCCTCGACCTGCGAGGCAGGTAGAACAGCACGGATGGAGCAAAAACGTCAAAACAAAAAGGCAGTAAAACTTCCCACAAGTGCAAGTATACCTTGCCCACACTGTACTAGAACTTTTCAAGCCCATATCTGGCTCACTAGTCATCTACGCACATACAGACAAACACAGCGCAACTACATTCCCTTGGATGAAAATTTGTGTGGTCATCATCACCCGTGATGGACGAGCATCATCATCATAATTTGTTTAAATTCGTCACTCCTGTTGTTAGTTTACTTGATGAAGGCCTTGTTGGTCGAAACGTAGCTGTATATTCTCATTGTTTTTGTAATTTGTAAAACTACAGTACTTTGTGATTACGTGTTTCACCAATCAAATAGTTTTACTGCAGTCTCATATATACTATTAACCTGCGTTTGAAGGACAGTCACGACTATCGTTACTGTTGACCGCCATAATTAGTTTTGCATAATCTTATATAATGACGTGTATGTTCTAGCATATGTCACATACGATTATGTGCTAGAATAGCACTGTATAGTTACACTTGATACAACATAGCGCCTGTGTGGTACCAGGGCCCACAAGGGAAGCATGGAATAGTATCACTGCAGCCTACAATGCATGTCGTAAGAGGCGATTTATGTAGACCCTAGGGATGCTACCTAGTAAATAAAAAGCAGCGCAGAAATCGGATGTACTGGCCTACTTGTAGGCGCATAACTGGCACAACGTACAATCGTTCTTGGGCTCTGATCACATACAAATCACACAGAGTGGTTGACAAGATAACTGGCACAACGTACACTCGCTCTGGCTCTGATCCACAATCACACAGAGTGGTTTGACAAGATAACTGGCACAACGTACAATCGCTCTTGGGCTCTGATCACATACAAATCACACAGAGTGGTTTGACAAGATAACTGGCACAACGTACAATCGCTCTTGGGCTCTGATCACATACAAATCACACAGAGTGGTTGACAAGTTGTCGATATGGAGCGTTCGAAGAAGAAGATACAACATATACAGAAACTGAGTCTAGACAGAAGTACTACGCTGTCTCACTTCAAGAAAATTTCTTCGTGTCCCATGAGACCATTGTGCTGTTACAACTCAACAAAGATAATTTCTGTGCCCTATGAGACCATTGTGCTGTTACAACTTCAAGCAAGATATTCTTCGTGTCTATGAGACCATGTCTGTACCTCAAGCAAGATAATTCTTCGTGTCCCATGAGACCATTGTGCTGTTACACTTCAGCAAGATATTCTTGTGTCCCATTGGGACCATTGTGCTGATTACAACTTCCAAGCAAGATAATTTCTTCGTGTCCTATGTGAGACCATTGTGCTTTCAACTTCCAAGCAAGATAATTTCTTCGTGTCCTATATGAGACCATTGTGCTGTTACAACTTCCAAGCAAAGATAATTTCTTCGTGTCCTATGTGAGACCATTGTGCTGTTACAACTTCCAAGCAAAGATAATTTCTTCGTGTCCTATATGAGACCATTGTGCTGTTACAACTTCCAAGCAAAGATAATTTCTTCGTGTCCTATGTGAGACCATTGTGCTGTTACAACTTCCAAGCAAAGATAATTTCTTCGTGTCCCATGTGGGACCATTGTGCTGTTACAACTTCCAAGTTGGGTTTTGGATTCCATTTTGACAACCAATTCCTTGAAAAAATTTCATTTTGGAAACATACGTAAGAGAAAACGCTTACGCATTTCGCTACTCCGTCCCCGTTTATCATATCACTAGCTAAAACAGATCTGGCTTGGAGAATGGAAAAAATATAGAATCCGTCTCATAATAGCAATTCTCATATTTTTATTGTTTAGTTCAACTCTGACGCAGATTGTGTTAATAGCGTTAGTAGAGGCAGTACGCCGAGGTCGTCGATCGTATCATCTTTAACAAATCCATTTACAATAAATCTAAATGGGGAGACATTGCTGACGTTTTCGCTAATTGAAGCCGATAAATTTGTTTGAATTTTTTCTTATTGATCAGTCAAGCGAGTGGGGCATTCGTCATCATCAACTAGCTTGTTCTGAGCAGAATTTTGTAATCCTAACAGTCCTTCGGAATTTCTCTCTCTCATAGGCCAGATGTTCCGTCATGCTAAAACCATCAGTTACATCATGAATACATCTTCTCCGTGGTCTTCCTCTTCTCTTTACCAGAATACCTCCTTCCATGATGGTCTTCTCCAACCATTCGTGTCTCTTTATATCTCCACAATACTTCAATATTCTCATTCTTATTTGTAGCATCGATCCGTTTTCTTTGATTTTGAGTTCTTTTATGGCTAGATCATAAAAAAACTGGCTGATGCTACAAATAAAAGCGAGAAAATTGAGGTATCTTGGACATATAAAAAGACACGAAGGGCTGGAGAAGACCATCATGGAAGAGGCATACGGCAAAGAGAAGAGGAAGACACGGAGAAGATGGATTCAGGATGTAACTGATGGTTTGAACATGACGGCTGCAGAGGCGGGACATTCCGAAAGGACTGTTGGGGTGGCAAAGTTCTGCTCAGGACACGCTATATGATGATGATGATGGATAGATCTATTTGTTCTTTTCTCTGTCCATGATATACTGAGGGCTCCTCTGTAACGCTTATATTCAAAAACATTTATATGTTTTTCCACTGCCTTGTTAAATGTGTATGCTTTACGCTCATACGTTCAGAAGCTGATAAATTTGCTTTACTAGTTAGTGTTGATCAGTCAAGCGAGTGAGGCATTCAACATATTGCAAATCCCATGATTAACGTGTGCCTTTAGTAATTGCGTTAGTGGCGTTATATACTAGACCTTGTCCGCCTGCCCAGCGTGTTCGCACCGCGTTGGGCGACGGGTGGCAAGCCCCCTGTGAGTGCGGTTCAATTCTGCCTGCTGTCAGAAAAGCCACAGGTTCTCCAGATTTACGGTGTTCGTGGCACTGAACCGAAGGGTTACGATGTACATGGCACCGAGCCGAAGAGCTGAAAGGCTCAAGTGCTTCTGGATCGAGGGGGGAAAATATATACTAGACCTATCTCAAGGCCATGCGCGCGTAGGCGATCATGTCTCTCCACAACTCTCTCTACGTGGTGCACGTAATCAGTTCTGTCGTCGATCTAGTGTCGAACCATGATGTTAGGCCATCCAGCATCTTCTCCGTCTGTCTTCCGCGATTTCTCCTTCCCTGAATTTTACCTGTTGCTACCAAATGTTCTAAACCTTCATTCGCATTATACGATGTCCATGGCACCGAGCCGAAGAGCTGAAAAGCTCAAGTGCTTCTGGATCGGGTAAAAATTATATACTAGACCTATCATCATCATCAAGGTGCGTATCCTTTATAGGACGTTGCTCTCTGTGCAGCACATCTGAAATTCACCCTTTCACCCACTTCGTCGATGGTCATGTTCATGGTTTCTTTAATATCTTGTAGCCATCTTCTTCTTGGTCTACCTCTGCGTCCTGGGACCTTCTAGTATTGTTCTTTCCGGGCCATCGTGACGCTTGCCCATAGCGATGCGAATAACATGATTGTGGGATATTGTTTTTGGTGAGGATGATATCGTATAGGGTTTGATTCATAGGACGGACATCATTGCACTTCGTTGAGTAACGATGTGTGTTCCGATCTCTTTCTTACACAGGAATGTAACAGTGAACGAAACCCGTAGCACTGGCAAGGGCCACGAAGGAGATTAGAAAACGGTGAAAATATTTTGTAGGAATTTTAATTTAAAAAAAACAACAACTGCCAATGGTTCTTTTACATTGCTCAAATTGACCTACGTTTTATCGTCCGTCTCCGATATGACTAGGAACTAGATCTCACCTACACTGAGACCAGTAATGTCTGGAAAAATATCCCGATGGCTCCACGAGGTAGCGAACCGAGTATCTTTAGAACGAGAGGCGAGCAGCTTACCTCTACGCCTCAGAGAGACAGAAAGTATACGGTTTGTAGGTGCATCGACTAATATGGTTGCATGTAGACTCTTCTTCTTTTGTCAGCACACTGTTACCGGGTTGTTAACCCAGTGTCAGTTTTATGTATTTGTCCTGCGCTTCTCTGGTGACTTGTGTGATGGTTTTCTTAGTCCCATGGCAGAATTCAACTATGTTATCTATCCACATTTTCCTCGGTCTTCCTCTCGCCTTCCTTCCTGATATTCTGTTGTGGAAATCTTCATAGGCAGTTTGGTCTGTTCGCATTCTTACTAAGTGGCCAAACCACTTCATTCTCTGTTTCGCTATATAATTCAAGCACGGTATTGTTCCAACCTTTTCTCTGATGCTGGTATTCGTTACTCTGTCGATTTTTGTATTGTTGGTGACTTTGCGGAGACATCTCATTTCGCATGCTGCTATTTTCTTTGTATGTTTCTTATAAGTCCATGTTTGGCATTGGTAACATAGGGTAGGTATAAAGATGCTGTTGATCAACTGTTGTTTATCTGTCAGTGAGATGTTTGGATGTCTAAGTAGTGGCGCTAATTGGTAGGTTATTGCATTGCATGTAGACTGTTGCATATAATCTTATGTGATTGTATGTTCACATTTCGATAGGATCGTTTGGGAATTTACATCGATAGATATATGGAACTGTCGCTCGAGTGGTTACCGGGGCCCTAATTAGGGGTGTAAAGAATAGAACCACTGTTACCTGCCATGCATATCGTAAGAGCCAACTAAGTATGCTACACGCATGGCTAGCTACCCCACCTCGTAAAAAACACCAGATAGATACAGAAACCACAATCAAGAAAATTCATAGCTCGCCACCCGAGGAAGAAGAAGGACTCCACAAGGAGGGACTCATGAAGCGACCCGGTGAAATTCGAAAGGAAATCGGGCTGCTGGCAAGAAGGGGAGAGATTGGAGAGATCTGGAAAAAAATGGGCGGGCTTGGAAGATCTTGGCTGCGTACCTATGCCTCCCTAGCCCTTTAGCTGCTAAGGCCGTGTATAGACGTTTTTTAACATTCACTGTTAAAGACGCATTAACACGGCTGTTATCTCTCCTTTGTGGACTAAAGACGTGTTAACACGTTATACTGTCACTGATATAGACGAACATTCACGTTTATGACCTAGAAACAAAGAGTAGCTATTTTTAGCTCCATCTTCGGAAAGTAAGTAACAGCGAAAGGGTGAAGAAGAAGAAGAAGAATATGGAACTGCGGTGAAGTCTAAGTGAAGAGAAAAGATATGATCGTAGGAAGTTGCAGGTGGGTAGATAGAATCGTAGAGAATTTCATTTGGACAGTGGGCATATAAATATTTTTCTATGGTATTGTAGGTAGTTAGACGGGGATCTCTATAGTGAAGTTGTTAAGACGTTTACCTAGCGATCTGAAGTCTGTTGGTTCGAATCCGAACCGAGTCACATGTAAAGTTTTTCCACACGCATACTATATTGCTGCATTTGAGCGTCTGGCCGAACGGATTAGAGCACATGCTCCATGGGGAGACCTGGGTTCAATCAATGAGTTTTTTTCTATCGAGGGCATAAAGAAAACATCATAACCTGAACAGTTTCGTAGCGACTACACTAACCATGCCGCCATTAAATTCCTCAGGCTCACATACCTCATGTCCTGCACCGCCCAAAAAGCGGTATTATGGCAGTAACGACATTTTTTTTAACGACAAAATTGCTTCTTCAGCGATCTCTGGTCTTTTAAAAGCCCAATACTTTACAAAAATAGGCCCATCTGACATATGTACATGTGGCACAGCAAGATGACAGAGACACACATACTGCAAGAATGTCCAACATACACGGAACAGAGAGAAAACACATGGCAAATCCCCATATCAGTCCAAGACAAGCTATACAGAGATGTACATGGACTCCGGTTGACCACTAACTATTTTAAAAGTATAAAAATCGATGTCTGAAAACGTTGGAAGAAGAAGAATACATTTCGGGAGCGATAACGAGCTTGTTTTGTTTGTTTGTTTAGTAGGATTTATTAAGCCGAGACACGCCCTTTCAACTAAGGCGAACCTTTTATTGGTTATATCAGAGCATGTACTTAAATAACAAGTGTTTTATATGCACTGAACGTACAAGAAAGAAGTAACCACCAGTGTACACTATACGCCCCTGATTTGCACTGCTTATTTTGTTTGTTATTTAACTCTCAAAAGAATGCAGGTATAGCTTGTTTATTATCGAAACATGTAGAGATACGATGAAGAAGAAATTCTTGTCATTCTTGTATGAATAGTTTTACTGAAGCAAATAAACACATAAACAGTTAATTGGATCGTTTCCATCATTTTATTGGCTTGGTCTTATCGAAACGTTAGTGTCTACTTCGTTTTTCCGCTGAATTCTCAGCACATTTCCATAGAATGAGTCTCAGGTACTCGATTGCCTGCACCTGTGGAGCACCAAAGCAGTTCCTAAAGGCTTATCTTGACGATTTGCGGAAACCTACAAATCTAGTCTGGTCAGAGCGGATCAGATCACATCGGGAGGGAGGCTGCGGTGATACGTAATAAATTGGTGTTTAAGGACAAAGACGCGTGTGTATGGTATCACATAAGCAAGCAAAAAAATGAATAGCAAAATAATAAAACTTACAAAAGTCACGTTTCGGTCGTAGACCTTTATCAAGAAACAAACAAAAACAAGGATTACTAAATGAACTACAACATAGATCTAAATGAGACGGACGACTAGCGCTACAGCAAATACTCACCTGTTACCGAGCACACCGTGCAATCACTGAAAATCTACACGAGGTGATGTCGATACATTGGCTTATCTTGCAAGACTGCCCCAGCCTAAGCAATGTGAGAATGGAAATCGGGACAACAGGAACAACCCTTTAGAACAAATTATGGTGGGGGGCGGTGAAGACCTCAAGCGCACCGCCCTATTTATAATACATATCGTAGTATTCGCTTTGCAAAAGTTGAACGTGGACAAAGATAGTTTATTGTGTGTTGTGTAAGGGACTAAAGATTCTTAAGGCCGATGCACGTTTCTTTCCTCCTAATGACGAGTCTTTTTTTGGTTATACCAGAGCATGTAGGCCAACAAACATAACAAAATAAGAATGAACTCCTTGCGGAGAAATAGTTGAGCATTAGTTAGTTTAATCATCTGAGTGGTTACCGGGACCCAAATATGGGGTGTAAAGAATAGAACCACTGTTACCTGTCACGCATGTCGTAAGAGGCGACTAAGGAGGTGTGGATGGGAATATGATGCACATGTCCTAAACATGTAGAAGTATATGCGATTAGGGGCCTACCAAACCAATGTGCAACGTATACACGTTCTTGACAATGATCAAACATATTACAAAGAGTGATTAAAATTGGTCACAAAGAAGAAGAGAAGGTTAAATTAATAGACCTGAAGCATCTAATGAAGCTGCAGTGCGGTGCATGTCATCCGCCGTACCGTAGAGTTCGGTTTCTTCTGAGGTATGTGATGTATTTGGTACCTCAAGGTTGTATGAGAAAAGGTTGGAACAAGACCGTGCTTGAATTATATAGCGAAACAGAATGAAGGGGTTTGGCCACTTAGTAAGAATGCGTACAGACCAAACTGCATATGAAGCTTTCCACAACAGAATATCAGGAAGGAAGGCGAGAGGAAGACCGAGGAAAAGGTGGATAGATAATGTAGTTGAATTCTGCCAGGGACTAAGAAAACCATCACACAAGTCACCAGAGAAGCACAAGACAAATACATAAAACCATGACACTGGGTTAGCAACCCGGTGACAGGTGTGCAGAAAAAGTTGAATTCTGCCAGCGGACTAAGAAAACCATCACACAAGTCACCAGAGAAGCGCAAGACAAATACATAAAACCACGACACTGGGTTAACAACCCGGTAACAGTGTGCTGACAAAAGTTGAATTCTGCCAGCGGACTAAGAAAACCATCACACAAGTCACCAGAGAAACGCAAGACAAATACATAAAACCACGACACTGGGTTAACAACCCGGTAACAGTGTTCTGACAAAAGAAGAAGAAGAAGAATGTTGTATATGTCACACATAACTGCGTTTTATGAACAATGTCTTTTGGTGCTTGATCATATAGGATACTCTGTTTTAGTCATTTTTAATTTCTCTGTATGTGATACAAGAACCATTTAAAACAAAGAGAGAGGAAGAAGAATGAAACTCATGTTTACTTGAAAGATTTTACGAACTCAGATCTTCTCTCTATCTTTCAGTATACAGTCGTTACTTCCTGTAATACCGCTTTTTAGGGCGAGGTGGGACTTGAGCATGGGGAATTTAATGGCCGCATGACTAGTACAGTCGCCGCGAAACTATTCAGGTTATGATGTTTTCTTTATGCCCCGACAGAAAAAAATCCCTCTTTTTCCATAACGAGGATTGATTCCGGGGTAGTATTAATACGAGAACTTTGCTTAACTTTAAGGAATTCGTGTGGGATAGTCATAAACAAATACAAATAAGTCTGCATTTTTGAATATTTTTATTTCACATTTAAACCACTTTTAACACTTTCCTGATGTCTTAAGATTTCTTGAACTTTCGGTAGGAATGTTGTGCTCATTACAGTTTTCAGACAGGTCATTGGCAAAACGATCAAACATAAAGAGGGCAACTTGTTCTAGACCATAGATTCCCAAACTTTTTATGCCCACCGCCAACTTTGCACAACATAAACTTTGTAACGCCCTCCCCATTATAACAGTTTGCCAACGCCCCCCACATATATATGCATTCTCTATTTTCACGTTAACAGAAAAAATTGATATATATTTCTGTCATACATGATCAATTTTAAAATGATTATATACATGAAATAGAAAATTGATGAAAAAATGGATCTGTAAGATGGGCATAAGAAGAATTTAAATGCATAATTCAAATTTTTAATGATATTTCAATCGCAAAATCACGAAAAACTCTCCACAAATGCTTCTGAACCCACTATCATTCCCCCCACCTGGAAGACTTCAGCGCCTACAGCGGACGGTACCGCCCACTTTGGGAAACACTGTTGTAGGATATTGACAAGAACTTAAAATTATATATATCTATCCATCCATCCATCCATACATCTATCCATCCATATATCCATTCATATATCCATCCACCCATCCATCTATCTATCCTGTCTCTCTGTCCGTGCGTCCGTCAGTCCGTCCGTCAATCCACCTATCTATCTGTCCGTCCGTCCGTCCCTATCTGTCTGTCATGTCCAATAGCAAACATGAATCTGGTTACGTCGAGGCTGCTCCAAGAAACTTGAACCAGAGAAACATTTGAAAGTAAAGGCGACACAAGTGTGATATATCACACATCATGTGCCGTTGATCAAAGAAAAGACTACTTGTCCAACACCGTATTCCCCCAATACATCTCGCGATTTTTAAAAAAAATCGGCACCTTTACTTTTTTTCAAATGCACTTATACACGAATGACATTATTTACGACACACGTATGCCCTCGATTCTGTCTCATATCGGGCACAGTTACCTTCTTACAACTGTCGAGACTACTTCAATCAATTATCGTTAGTTGTAAACTACGAGCTTGTGGTTGATAACACGTTGAAAGAGTGAAAGCTTTCGTCAAGCTATGACCAATTGACGTCTACTATAGATATCATAGATCAGTAACTTGAAAACAAACAAGACCTCCGCAGGGCACATATTGTTAACTTTTCGCTCTCCTCACATGACCTTTGATGTAGATATGGCTAGGGTACTTAATCTGGTTGACGTAGTTTCGTATATTGTACATTGGTTTGTATAAGTAATTCATGGCTTTTGTATGTGTATGTGCAGCATAGTCCTGAATAGATGTTGACATATATATAGTAAAGGAACCCTTTCATACCTCGTGGTATATAGGGCAATACAGTGTTAGGCCTGTATTTTTCATAGACCGTCGGCACACGATGGGTGATGTGGTCAGCATCACGCCGGCCGCCTTTACTTTCCCAGAGCATGTCTGGTACCCAGTTGAGGCTGGGTCGACCTGAGAGCCGTCGAGGTCGGGAAAAATTCCACGCACACTGCGGGAGTTGAACCCAGACCACCAGCCTTGAGAATCGAGTTCACTAACTACGCTACCGCGGCTCTCATATATATATAAAATGTGTATAAAGACCTATTTTGAAGTGCGTATTGGGGTTTGGGGCGGATCTGTAGCTTAAGAGGTAGTGAGCTCCATCACAACCTAAGCGTACCTGGTTCAAACACCGCGACCGGCAGCTTGGGGGCAGATTTGTTCGGCGTGGATTTTTCTGAATGGTAAAAATATACCTTGCCGTTCAGAAAGCAATGGCAAACTATTGTACGTTTAAGTGATGTCTAGAATATCGACGACTAGTTTACTGTGGTGGATGGCAAAGTTCTGTGAAGGATTTGTCACGATTTTTGTTTCATAGAAAGAGTACAGTCTCTCAACCATGAAAACGCAGGTTCAAAACTCGGTATGGTCAAGTTTTTGTTTTAGGGTATATATATATATATATATATATATATATATATAGGTTACCTAAATATAGGGTGTATATATATATATATATATATATATATATATATATAATATATATATATAAAACAAGTTGAATGCATTTGAAAATAGATGTCTGCGAAAATAATAAATATAACATGGAACGAAGTCATACTGGTCAGCCACTAGTGACGTTACAAGACGAGAAGATGGAGATATGTTGGACACACCTTGAGGAGAAATGGTCAACGAATATCAAATCAGGCATTAAGTGGGATACAAAGGGTTCAAGAAAGAGAGGACGACATGAGGAGACCCTGAAACAAACGTTGCTGAGAGAGGCAAGAAATATCGGTCTCAGTTCCATGGAGGAGATTGAGCGAGTTGCCCAGGATAGAGCGTTATGGAGAAATTGCTTGCATGCCTTATGTATCGTATAACGGTACGAGGAATTTATTATTATTTATATATATATATATGTGTGTGTGTGTTTATAATATATATATATATATATATATATATATATATATATATATATATATATATATATATATATTTGTTTTTAAAATAGTCTGCACAATGACTGGCAACTTTCTGAAAAGTAACGAACCCGTTGTTATATCATGAAGTATATTGGGAAGGAAGGGGGTGGGCGGGGTGTCTCTGTGGCGAAGTGGATAAGACGTTTGTATGTCGCTCTGAAGGTTGTGAATTCCAATCCGGACCAAGTCACATGCGAAATTTTTTTCCAGAAATCCCTAGGTTTGTTTCTGGAGCTACGGAGTTCATTCTCTGTGCAACACTCTCGGGAGATGCCTTGCTATTTCTGCTGACAGCGACGGAGTCATATGGGAGAAACCCGGTGCATTGAAATCGATCCTGCTCATTTAGGCCCTTTTTAGAGGTATATTGGGACATACAGGGTTAGACTAGTATTCAATTTGACATGCGGCGCATCGAATTTTGAAACTAAGATAAATAGTGGTGATAACTAGCAGTTCTTTGTTCCATGTGGAACGGCAGGGGCAAGAAAGAGAGGAGATTATGATAGAAGAAAATGTATTATGATTCAATACAAAGATTCGTCTTCTAAGTAAATTCTACAGTCAATATAATTTATATGTAACATAAACTATGCTATGAATTGTCTAAAAGTTAATTGCATATCCTTTACAGGACTTTGCGAATCAACCCCAGCTTTTTGTGATTTTTCTAGGCATTATTACTTTCAGTAGTTTGTCCTTGTTTTCTGAACGGGTGGTGTCATCGTCCTTTTGTTAAAATTTACGCGAAACAATTTGCAACCAAATTGTTCTCAGCGTGATTCGAACTCAGAACGTCGAGGTTAATAGACTGAGTCACTAACCCCTATGCCACAGAATTGTCTAAGCAACATCATATTTTGAAAGTCTAAATCTCTTTTTCTTCTCCTTTGCGTTCAGTTTCGTATGCTTGTCTAAACAAGGGGATTGTTTGCCTCTATGAAGCTGCATATCAGTTGGAGTTCCCCGAGAGTTTCCCATAGCTTGCTCTGTAAGCTTCGTTCATAACGTCATGTTTCGTTTCGTTGGTATGATGGACAGAACTGCAGGATGTGCTCTGGAGTCTGTGTTTCTGTCTGACATGCACACTATGCAGTTATTATTTATTCTGTGCACATGAAGGTTGTGTTCTGAGGCGAATGTTCTGTGTGCTGTTTTCTGTTTGGAGTGATGGGATCTTGTGGGCGTTTGTTGCTCCATAACTCTGTATTTAGCTTGATATGTGTCTTGATTTCTGGTAGTGACACTAGGTGTTTGCGTTGTGTTTGTGTTAAAATCTGGAAGGGAAGAAAGCCCATATAGAAGATAGCTTTTTCTGTCTCTGTAGTATATACAGGGGCGGCTCGTGCTCATTTTTGTTGGTGGTACCAGACAACAATTTTCGGGAAAATCATGGTTTTGTGTTACATTATATTTTAATTTATAAAGTAAAAAGTACAGGTTACACTTTATTTTTGGTGGGGCCCGACCCCAATGGCCCTTAATGACGAGCCGCCACTGGTAATAAACGTAGTATGACTGACAGACTTCTAATTGTCTGGCGTTGACACATTTCTTTTATGTTGAAAATAACATACTTGTAACCACATTTTATAGGTCTAGCAAATACGCATGTGTTTTCTCCTCTATGTGATCTCAAAGAACGCAGAAAGTAACATGAGCTTTGAGTGTCGGTTAATGACCGTAAACAAATAATTTGTGTTAAAGTGCAGTCAGGCGAAGTAAGGTATGTTACTTTATCAAGTGACTTTTTATATATAATATTTCTGTTATACCAGAGCCAACTGTAAACGTATGGGCCTTCGAACTCAGGTAAGAATTATGGAAAATCAGATCCCAACTACACCACGTGACCTCGCATTCCAGTATTGGTGTATATAGACGAATTCATTTTAAAATCAGCACAAAATGCTAACTTGAAGTTATATTATGCAACAAGTTAAGTTTAACAATAAGGAATATCAATATTATGAATATTTTCACCAATAAATAACCATAGACTCACAGAATTGAGTAAAATTGCAGAAAAGCTTGCAGTGCTCTATCAAACGTCTATATTTCCGGCCCCTTTCTGATCTAGGTCAGGAACCCCTTGTCAGTTGTCTGATACTGTTGGCTATACATATAATAATATGTATCTCTCGATTGAGAGAGCCGCAGAAGCGTAGTTGTTAGTGAACTAGCTTCTTTGACTAGCAGTCGTGGTTCAATTTCTCTGTGAGCGTGGAATATTTTTCCGAACTTAACGGCAGCCTAGTCGACCCAGCCTCACTTGGGTACCAGGAAAAGCAGGGGGAAGTAAAGAATTCCGGCGTTATGTTGACCTCATCCACAGCCAACTCTAGATAGCTAGGCCAGACAACTGGCTGGGGGTTCCCTGACCTAAATCAGAAAAGGGGACCGGAAATATAGATGTTTGATAGAACACTGCAAGCTTTTTTACAATTTTACTCAATTTATGAGTCTATGGTTATTTATTGGTGAAAATATTCATAATATTGATATTCCTTATTGTTAAACTTAACTTGTTGCATAATATAACTTCGAGTTAGCATTTTGTGTTGATTTTAAAATGAATTCGTCTATATACACCAATACTGGAATGCGAGGTCACATGGTGTAGTTGTGATCTGATTTCTCATAATTCTTACCTGAGTCCGAAGGCCCATAAGTTTATAGTTGGCTCTGCTTCATCCCCCATCGTTTGACCACATCCCCGACGGTCAATGAAAAATACCGGCCTAACACTGTATTACCCTTAGGTACTGTAGGGACCTAACACTGTAGGTCCCTTTCTTTAATTTTTTGAAATAATAGATTGAAGAAACTGAATTTTTAGTCATACTGTTCCTTTCATGCTGTGCATAACTTCAAGCACCGAATACATCGAAAGACAACAAATGCAGTAGTTTGGACATTTAATGAGAATGAAATACAACCAACCACCAATAACAGCATACAATAAAAGAGATCGGGTACTAGAGCTAAGGAAGACCAAGTTAAAGATGGATAGACAATATCAAGACCACACTACATAAACACGGATACAACACAACAAGGGTGACTCATCTAGCCCTAGAACGCATATT
This sequence comes from Arion vulgaris, assembly GCA_020796225.1. Classification (NCBI taxonomy): domain Eukaryota; kingdom Metazoa; phylum Mollusca; class Gastropoda; order Stylommatophora; family Arionidae; genus Arion; species Arion vulgaris. The sequence continues at coordinate 10,904,182 of CM036768.1, forward strand.
AAAGCTCCCATCCCTACGCTTAACAGCAAGAGTGGACAGCCAACTACATCTTCCACCTGGGAATAGACAATAGATAGACTGTTCCTTTCCTAAGTTTTATAAAAAAATTTTTTTTTTTTTTGGTGTCCACTTTCAACTCAGACGAAGTTTTATCTCTGAAACTGATTTTGGCGTGAAAATCCGTTTTTCCAATTTCTTATAATGGCAGCAGCGTGCACATTGTAAATTACTTTACACTGGCAGCCGTGTGCTCAATGTACTCGTAATTAGTATTCCTCGCCATACAGGCAGATTTTATCCGACTTCACAGGTACTCACGTTATCGTCCTGAGTAAGACCAGGGACTCGAACAAATGCTGGACCGAGGTCATGAGAGAGGCGTCTCACAGCTAGCAGCCGAGCTACTATCAACTACTCTAGGCAGTCCCCCAAATCGCTCTTAAAGTATGTTGTTTGCTCCCCGCGGGAAGCGATCAGTCTATTCCAGTGATCTCTGATCCCAGTGTAGGGAAGTTCAAGATTCTAGTCCTATTGGAGACAGGACATAACACGGGATTTCCGTGTTCCCGTTGAACACGCTAAAATACCATTATATAACATATATTTCCTTTCGTACCGTTATATATTACATAGGGCCTGCAAGCAATTTCTCCATACCGCTATATCCTGGGCAACTACTATCCCCTTCACGTAACTATGAACGATATTTCTTGCCTCTCTTCGCAAATTTCGTTTCAGCGTCTCCTTAGGTCGTCCTCTCTTTCTTGGACCCTTTGCATCCCACTTCAATGACTGTTTTGATATTCTTTGATCATTTCTCTCAAGCTGTGTTCGACATATCTCCATCTTCTCATTCTTATAACAGTTGTCACTAGTGGTTGACCAGACATTTCTCTGATTTCCTCACTTCGTTCCATTTTTCCACATACTTTTACTATCCTCAAAATTACACAAGAGAGCATCGCCGACACGGCGACGGAGTTCATGCACTGCCGCCCTGATCTTTCTTTGTACGAACGAGATTGGAGCACACATGTTTATTCAACGAAGTGTAATGTTGATAGTTTCACCAGTCAATCAATTAACTAATCTGTGTTGTTATCTCTTCATCGATATCACACACATGTTTGGGACACACCAATTCATACTTGCATATTTGTGTCACGCTTAAACATATTCAACATTTTTATCTTGGGAGTCTGCCCAGCGTGTTAGTAACGCGTTGGACGACGGGTGACAAGCCCCTGTGAGTACGGTTCAATTCCGCGGACTGGCAGAAAAGCCACAGATTCTCGATTGACGATGTCCATGGCACCGAGCCGAAGAGATGAAAGCTCAAGTGCTTCTGGATCGAAAAAAGCTTGGAAGTCTCTGGAGCGTAGAGGCTAAGTGCTCGTATGTCGTGCCAAAAGGTATAAGGTTCGCTCCCTCGTGGAGCCATCTGGATATTTATTTCAGAAATCCCTGATCTCAGTGTAGATGAGATCGAATTCATAGTCCTGTCGGAGACAGACGTTAAAACGTAGGTCTCGTGTTCAATTTGAGCACATAAAAGAACCCTTGGCAGTTCAAAATCGAGAATAGCAGGCTGGAAAGCCGCTGCCCGTGCAAAATGCATTAGAAAAATAAAAATTGCTTCAAAATATCTTCGCCATCTTCAAAATTACATCGAGACCTCGCCGGTGCTAAGGAGTTTGTGTAATGCCGCTGAGATCTTCCTCTGGTAGAAAGAGATCGGAGCACACATGGTTATTCACCGAAATGCAATGATGACAGCCCAATCAATCAGGAACACTGAATTGAATACAAACGTATCTAATATACAAACAATATATAGTGATAAGTTGGATGGTCCGGTCACGTTGCTCGAATGCCTGATAAACGCATTCCAAAATAGTTGATGTATGACGAACTTGAAAGGGGACAGACTTTCTGCTGGTAGACAGAAAAATTGCTTTAACTCTAGTGGACCAAGCGCCACGCTAAGTGGCGTTTGAAGTGGACGCGTTTTACATTCCGCCACGCTAAGTGGCGTTTAGTTATAAAAACGTGAAAGCGCTTGTAAAACGTGACTTTTGCCCTGGTCCACTAAGAGTTAAAGACACTCTTAAAGTGTTTCTGAAATGCTTCGATATAAACACCACGTGCTGGGAATCCCTGGCGCAAGATCGCTAAATGTAGCGCCGTAACAACACAAGAGGAACTCGCATAGCTGAGAATCGTCATGCCGTTGAGGCACAAAGAAAACGAGCTTTTCGAAAAGACAGAACACACAACATTCACATGTCTAACCTTGATCATGTATGCTCCACCTATAGTAGGGCATTCTGTTCTAGGATTGGACTCTACATTCACCTCTGCACACACCAGACAAGTGCAGCATCACACTTCTGATGCTGATGTTATCATCGCTTGCTATGGACGGCTATTATGTTCCATTCTGAACGGCTAAGAATAAGAGAGAGAGAGAGAGAGATATGCGTTGATTATGAATCCATGTTGTTTTTGTCCTTTCTTATGCCTGCGATATGATCATGATATCGTATTACATACCACCAGCACGTATTATTATTTCTGTTAGCTTGGTTGGCTAGAACCCTTAATAAAACTTGGACAAAACAACCACGCCCAGGCTGACAACCTGTCACACACCTGAAGGTCATCATGGAAATATGAATACCTGCACTAAGAAACGCAACGAATCTGGATAAGAAATACACAGGTAATGTGAAGATTACGACGGATTAGCGTAATGCTTCAGCGTTACCTATCAACTCGGACTTAAGTGGGTTGTGGGTTCAATCCCACCCACGACGTTCCACACATGAGGAAAGGATTTTGTCCTCCTATCTCCTGCACAATAGGGCTTAGAAGTATAAAGTTACAGTAACTTCATACCCTAAGGTTTTAGAATGCTACGAGAAATGTGTTTTATTAATGCGAATAGTATCCTCAATTCTATTTGTGGTATCTTGCCTAGGTAGTTTCAAAGAGCGTGCCTCGGTTTAAAAGACTTTAATCCCTATATAACATACAAAAAACAATGGCGAAGCGGTTAAACCGTTTGTCTGTCATTCTGAAAGTTGTTGGTTCAAATCCGGACAAAACCACATGTGTAATTTTTTTTAATGAGATCCCTAGGATCGTTGTTGGAGCTACGCGCTTTGTGCAACACTCTCCGTAGTTGTTGTACCATTTCTGGTTACATGGAGGGAACTAGTAAGAGGATGCAATGAAGTCAATACTTTGCCTTCAAACCCGTTAGACTTCAGATATTGTTGGTTTGCTACTTTGTTGAGAAAAATTTAAGACGGCAGAAACAGTGTTTCCAAAAAGTCAACAGAAACAGTGTTTAAAAAAAAACCCGTGTTTCCAAACAGATAGCAGAAACATTCAAAGTCAACAGAAGTGTTTCCAAACACAGTGTCAAACAGATAACAGTAACAGTGTTTCCAAAAGTCAATAGAAACAGTGTTTCCAAAACCAGGGTTAAACATAGCAGAAACAGTGTTTCCAAAAAGTCAACAGAAACAGTGTTTCCTAAATAAAACAGTGTTTCCAAACAGCAGAAACAGTGTTTCCAAACCGTCATACATTCATGATTATTTTTAATAAAACACCAACATTAAAGGCAAGCTGAAAACTTCTTGTGAAGAACAGGATATATATTGTCGAGCTAAAAAAATTACTTCTTATGATATTTTTTTTATATTAATGTTCTTTTTTTTTTAGTTTTCTTTTCCCGTTGCTTATTTGACGTCAGTTGTAATCTGATTTTGAAATGCTACTAATGAAGTGGAAATGTTAGGGCCTTCGTTTTATTTAGCAGTAGACTCTACAGCACAATACGAGGTCTTCATGATCCTTTCTGTGCAATGTAAACTGAGTGTAAGTCTAGACATCGACATTTGTCGTGTTTTTAGAATGATATCAGTGTTTCTCAATATCGCCCGAGTGGTTACCGGGTCCCAAATTTGGGGTGTAAAGAATAGCACCACTGTTACCTGCCACGCATGTCGTAAGAGGCGGCTAAGGAGGTTTGGCTGAAATCGGATGCACATGTCCTAAACGTATATAAGTCTATGAATTTAGGGGCCTACCAAACCAATGTGCATCGTATACACGTTCTTGGCAAAGATCAAACATATCACAAAGAGTGATTAAAATTGGTTGTAAAGAACGAACGCGAAGAAGAAGAAGTGTTTCTCAAATATTCTCAGTGTGTCCCCCATTAGTTTTGGTAGCATTACATCGTCTCTCGTTCCAGGTACTCGTTTTCATCCTCTCCCGATCCACAAGCACTTGATCTTTCAGCTCTTCGGCTCGGCGCCATGGGCATCGTAACCCTTCGGTTCGAACACCGTAAATCTGGAGAACCTGTGGCTTTTCTGCCAGCCCGCGGAATTGATTCCGCACTCACATCGGAGTATTTTTTCATACATCCCTGATCTCAGTGTAGGTAAGATCGAGTTCCTGGTATTATCGGAGACGGACGATAAAGTGTAGGTCCCGTGTACAAGCTGATCACGTAAAATAACCATTGGCGGTTCAAATCGAGAAGAACAAGCTGGAAAGCTGCTGCCTGTCCGGGCAACATTTATTAGAAGGATTAAAAGTTAAAACAATTCTTACAAAATAGATAGATAGATTGATTTATGGATTAAAAAAAAATAATTCTTACATGTTTTTACAATCTTCTTTTTTCTTCTTTTTTCTTTCCGATCCAGAAGCACTTGAGCTATTCAGCTCTTCGACTCGGTGCCATGGACATCGTAACCCTTCGGTTCGGTGCCACGAACACCGTAAATCTGGAGAATCTGTGGCTTTTTCTGCCATCCCGCGGAATTGAACCCGCACACACAGAGGGATAGTCACCCGTAGTCCAACGCGCTACGAACACGCTGGACAGACGGGCTTCACAATCTTCTAAATTACATCGGTTCCCTCGCTAGTGCTACAGAGTTCGTGCACTGCCGCTGAGATCTTCCTGAGAAAGAAAGAGATCGGAGCACACATGGTTACTCACTGAAGTGCAATGATGATGGTCCTATCAATCAACAATTATAACACATTTGGGAAACACTTGACCGTAGTCAATTATAGAGCCAATATTCAATATTGACCAACTGCAGTCATCCGTGGACAGTAAATACACGTACCATTCCCTAGAGGCATGAGAGGTGAGATTTGACGGAACAATGCCCAGAATCTCATATGTTAATGAAAATGAAAATTGTGGCATATCCTTTACAGGACGTATCCATCAACCACTGTAAACGAGTCGTTGATTTTCTAGGCACCACTTATACGTTCAGTAGATTTCCATTGCTTTCTGAACGGTGAGGTCTATTTTTACCTTTTTTTGTAAAAATCCCACAGAAACGAATTTGCTTCCAAATTTGCCACTGTGGGTTTGAACCAGGTACGATTGGGTTTGTGATAGATCTCACTACCGATTGAGCTACAGACGCTATGTTAATACATAATTAAATAAACTACTGTTGATATGTGGATATAGGTCAGTTCGCTGTGGAATTAGCTACTTCTTATTCTTTTCGCTTGTTTGGCCTCACAGCGTTAGGATAAGAAGAGATTTATAGAACGGGCTTTTGTGTGCGCTTCATAAATAATGTTTTCAACGCTTGTATAATTTTTTAAGTCGATCTTGTGCGTATACGGCATTTTGCTTAGTATCGGAGTTGCATTTCTCTATGAGGTGCACTGTCTTCCTCTTCTTCTGTGCGTTCGTTCTTTACGACCAATTTTAATCACTCTTTGTGATATGTTTGATCTTTGCCAAGAACGTGTATACATTGCACATTGGTTTGAGGCCCTAAACGCATAGACTTCTACACGTTTAGGACACATGCATCCGATTTCAGCCAAACCTCCTTACTCGCCTCTTACGACATGCGTGCAGGTAGCAGGGTTATATTCTTTACACCCCAAATTTGGGCCCCGGTAACCACTCGGGCGGGTGCACTGTCTTTTGGTAGTCTGCTTATGTGGTGAAAACGATTTAATTTCCTGTTTCTTGATGGCGTTCAATAATGATGTTAGTTCATAATGAATAACTAGGTTTTCTTCTATCTCGGCTCCAGTTTCTGAAGTCCGTATCAACTGTTAGGTTCTCCGGAGTACAACGGAGAACATAGTGACAATTTGTAAGAGTATAAAGATAGACAATGAACACACAGATTGAAAAATCTCTGAGGGCCACAGAAATGTGGTTTTACAGAAGAATGATGAGAGTCCCATGGACTGCTAAAATGACTAATGTTGAGGTGTTGAGTGAGATCAAGACACAGAGAAAGCTTATCATCAATATAAGAAAGAGGCAGTCATCATTTTTCGGGCATGTGATGAGGAGGAGGTTTAGAACACATTGTGACAACCGGTAAAATCGAGGGTAGAAGAGACAGTGGAAGACAGAAAGAGAAAATTTTGGATAGCCTGGCCGTAGCACGGTAGAGCGTCAACATCTGAGTTGATAGCAAACACAAACGACAGAGATTTGTAGAGATCCATGTTCGCCTACGCCAGCCGGCACGGCACCTGATGACGATGATAAAGATAGAGCGAAAGTGATTCCGGAATATTCAGATAAAATGGTTTGGGAACATCCAGCGATAGAGACGACAATATTTCAAACCATATTAAAATAAAAGGCAGTGGAGACATTAAGGACATTCTTGCGACTCTCGTCATCATCAGGTGCCGTGCCGGCTGGCGTAGGCGAACATTGATCTCCACAAATCTCTGTCTCTGGTGTTGGCTATCATCTCAGATGTTGATGCTTTTCCGTTCCATGAAGTCAGGCTATCCAAAATTTTCTCTTTCTGTTTTCCTGTCTCGTCTCCCCTCGATTTTACCACTTGTTCTAAACCTCCATTTCTCATCATCATCTTCTTCTTTTGTCGTCACACTGTTACCGGGTTGTTGCCCAGTGTCATGGTTTTCTGTTTTCGTCATGCGCTGTTCTGGTGGCTTGGGTGATTGTTATTTTTGTTTTTTAACAGGATTCTGCCATGCCATCTAACCATCTTTTTCGTGGTCTTCCTCTCTCCTTCTTTCCTGATGTTCTGTTGTAGAAGACTTTGTATACTGTGAAGTTTGGATGCGTTCTTAATAAGTGGTCAAGCCACTTCATTCTTTGTTTCTCAATGTAATTCAAGCAAGGTTCTGTGCCAATTTCTTTCTTATGCTGATGTTGGTGACTTGTCTTTTCTCATCACATGCCCGAAAAATGATGAATTGCGACTCTAGATTGCAAGAAAACGTATTTCCCTTATATCTGACTGTTTAGCCGTTGTTTCTACTGAATTTGCCTTACATCATTTCATGTTAATTGTTTTGCTCATTTTTGTCTCTGGGTTAACTTTTGAATATCCCTTTTTTTATTAGCTATTTTGTTTTTTTAAATTCTTTTACCTGCAACACCTGTCGCTGTTAGTTTAAATTACCTGAAGATCATGTGTTTTATTATGTAAGCTGCAGGTAAGCAATGCGTATGTGAGCTGTCTTGCATAGAAATTAGATACGAAAACTAACGACCAGCAGTAGACGTATGTAGTCTATATGTGTGTGTGTATGTATATGTTTGTACAGATTCTGTTTCAGTTAGGAATATCTTCAGTGTACTCTGGACATGTCCATATGTGCCTCGATCTCCTTCACAATATCTCCAACAACGACTACCCCGTACCAGTTCGATTTTTTTTTCTGATCCAGAAGAACTTTCAGCTCTTCGGCTCGGTGCCATAGACATCGTAACCCTTCGGTTCGGTGCCACGAACACCGTAAATCTGGAAAAACCTGTGGCTTTTCTGCTAGCCCGCGGAATTGAAATACCAGTTCGATATTGATTGATGAACCTACTCATATGCCTGTTGTTATTTTCTGACCACTCCTATCTTCATTCCAAACTCTTGCACTCTAACTGGGAATTTCAAACCTAGGATCATATATCTAGGAAGCAAGTGCACTACTCAGTGCTATCGCGGCTGTTATATATTTATTTTTCGTCTGTAGTGTTTCGCAATCGGTGCGGTAAAACAGAAAGATTTGTGGTTCGAATTCGTGTTTGGTAATTTGTTTGTTTTTTCCGAAGCCCCTTTACCCTCTGTGTTCCTGTGGTACCGCTTTTTTTTTGTAGACCAGCAGAATGTTTGCCCCTTCAAGTTCGCCATACATCAACTGTTTGGGGATGCGTTTATCAGGCATCTGAGCAACGTGACCGACCCATCTTACTTAAGCCTTCTGCAACAGGGTGTTGACGCTTGGGATCTCTCTCTCTCTCTCTTTGCCTTTTACCCGGTTGGGGCATAGGCCCTCAACCAACTCATGCCAAGTCTTCCTATCTCTAGCTATCTCCTGCAGCTCCCTCCAGCTCTTCTTTATATTGTTGATCTCCGCCTCCAAATCTCGTCTCCATGTATTTCTCGGCCTCCCTTCTTTCGCTGTCCCTGCGGGTTCCAGGCAAGGACCCTTCTTGTTGCTTGGGATCTACCAGTGATATTCTCCACACAACAGTCGATTTCATCATAAGGACGCATCTGACGATACTCATAATCAGGGGCGGCTCGTCATTAAGGGCCAGTGGGTCCGGCCCCACCAAAAATAATGTATAACGTGATTTATTATTTTATAAATTAAAATATAGCAAATAAAAACCATGATTTCTCCAGAAAAAAATGTCTGACCCCCACCAATAAAAATGATCACGTGCCGCCACTGCTCATAATCATCAAAATAGCGTTAGCAAAGAAGAAGTACTAAAGCAGCAAGAAGCTTCACCCACGTTTCTACCTAATGCCTCTTATCTCATTTATCATCATCATCATCACCGTGGTAAACACCGTCAGCAAAAATCACAACTTAAAACGACAACATTATTCACAACCACTAGTCGATCGAGCCGACCCGTGCACATATCTTATCTGATCCGTTAGTGATTTAAGTGGTACCAGGTACATTCATCGACCACTAATGACGTCTAATCTGCGTCATATTAGATTTTTGGTCTATTTAAAAGTTTTCACTCAGGTCGGAAAACCTCTAGTAGTGCCTGTTGATTATGTTTTGTGGATTTTTTTTTCGGTTCACGTACTTGGATTCTCCGTAACGAGTTCATTCTTATTTTTCATGTTTGTTGGGGGTGATCATTCTGATCAACAGCATTTTATACCTACTTTGTGTTACCAGAGCTAAACATGGACAATGAGCAAAGCGCAGTCACAAAAATAACTACATGTGAAATGCGTTGCCTGCGAAAAGTTACCAACAACACCAGAAAAGACAGTCACCAACATCAGCATAAGAAAGAAAGTTGGCACAGAATCTTGCTTGAATTACATTGAGAAACAAAGAATGAAGTGGTTTGGCCACTTAATAAGAATGCATCCATACTCCACAGTATACAGAGTCTTCTACAACAGAACATCGGGAAAGAAGGCAAGAGGAAGACCACGAAAAAGATGGTTAAATGGTATAGCAGAATCCTGTGAAAGAGCAAAAATAACAATCACCAGAACAGCGCAAGACAAAAACAGAAAACCACGACACTGTGCAACAACCCGGTAGCGGTGTAACGACAAAAGAAGAAGAAGTTGGGGGAAAGGGTTGGGGGGACTGATAAAAGGAAAGCAGGCCTTCACGCAAAAATCAGTCAGAAATGCCATACCAGACATGCTGACTACATCTGAATTTATAGCAGGCGATCACAAAAAGACGAGGACTATGCAAAAGGGTTAACTATCGGTCAATTTATGCTCTTTAATAGGTTATTTTGGTGCTTTTTTTCTGATCCAGAAGCACTTCAGCTTTCAATTCTTCGGCTCGGTGCCATGGATATCGTAACCCTTCGGTTCGGTGCCACGACACCGTAAATCTGGAGAATCTGTGGATTTTTCTGCCAGCCCGCGAAATTGAACCGGCACTCACAGAGGACTTGTCACCCGCAGTCCAAGCGCCACGAACACGCTTGGCAGGCGGGCCTCTCTCTCTCTCTAATTGTTTTAATGGGTATTTATTTAGGATATCTTCTTCTTTGTACAATCCGTGTCGACCACTTGTTAACCACCCTCTGTGATTTGTATGTGATCCGAGTCTAAGAGCGAGTGTACATTGTGCTAGTTATGCGTATACAAGTAGGCCAGTAGATCCGATTTCTGCGACGCTTTTTATTTACTGGGGTAGCTTCTCTATTGCCTCTACCTCAGTCGCAATTTACCTTGTAGTTCGCAGTGCTACTTTTATGTGCTCCTCTTGAGGACGTCGGCAATACACAACCGATTTAGGATATAAATTAAAGTTTGGTAAGTGTATTGCCTCTTCCCTCGTCATTCCTAATTCTTTCTCTAGTTAATGCTTGCATACATTTCTGTGTTCTCGCAGTTAGAGGAGTGCTTGAACAAATACACGCTTTCAACATCTTAAGACGCCCGTGTGGTTCCGGGGCCCGCAAGGGAAGCAAAGAATAGTACCACTGCAACCTACATGATATATCGTAAGAGGCGACTGATGTAGGACCTAGGGAAGCTCATTATCAAATAGCTTGTCCTGAACTTTGCCACCCCAACAGTAAAAGGAACCATTTCATACCTCGTGGTATATAGGTCAATACAGTGTTAGACCTGTATTTGTCATTGACCGTCGGCACACGATGGGTGATGTGGTCAGCATCACGCCGGCCCCTTTACTTTCCCAGAGCATGTCTGGTACCCAGTTGAGGCTGGGTCGACCTGAGAGCCGTCACGGTCGGGAAAATTCCACACGCTTTGCGGGAGCTGAACCCAGACCACCAGCCTTGAGAAGCGAGTTCACCCCAACAGTCCTCTGGAATTTCTCTCTCATAGGCCAGATGTCCTGCCTCTGCAGCCGTCTTGTTCAAACCATCAGTTACATCCTGAATCCATCTTCTCCGTGGCTTCCCTTCTTCTTCTCTTTGCCGGTATGCTCCTCCCATGATAGTCTTCTCCAGCCCTTCATGTCTTTTTATATGTCCAAAATATCTCAATTTTCTCTTTCTTATTTGTAGCATCAGCCAGTTTTCTTTGATTTTGAGTTCAGGAAGCTACCTAGTAAATAAAAGCGTTGCAGACATCGGATGTGCTGTCATACATGTAAGCCCAAAACTGGCACAACGCACAATCGCTTTTAAGCGCAGATCACATACAAATCACAAAATGTGATTTAACAAGTCGTCACTATGGAGCGTTCGAAGAAGCAGAATGAACATTTATTTAAAACAAAAGATTAACGTTTGGTAAATGTATTACCTTCTCCACCTCTTCCCTCGACCTCCTCCTCGTCCTTTCTCTAGTTAATACGTGCATACATTTCTGTGTTCTCACGAGCAGTTAGAGGATTGCTTGAACAAATAGACTCTTTCAACATCTTCAGAAATCTAGTGACAAATAAGGAAACAGCCATTGCGTCAACAGCTCTTTTTGGAACGACAACGTAATTCTGTTATCGCGTTGCTCTGTGGGATCTAAAATAAAATCTAAATAAATAAAAACAAGTGCCTCATTGAACACAGCCGCCGGACTGTTTTAGTTTTATTGTTGCAGATATTGATTGATTTGTTTCTCTTTCTTGTACATTTTTTAATGGTTAAAACTAATCTTGCGATTGTGTTTGTTATATGTGTTTTTTTTAAATATTTAGCAACACACTCCTGTTTGAGCGTATATATTAGTCCGGATCTTTCAAAGTCTTCGTCTCTTCGACTGCTAGCACCACTCGTGCGTTGTCGGAGCTCTCAAGTGGAGCAAAGAATAGTAACACTGTGACCTACAATGCATTGAGGGTAGGGTCTAGGGCATAGATTCCCAAACTTTTTCTACCCACCGCCCACTTTGCACAACATAAACTTTGTAACGCCCCTCCACATTATAACAGTTTGCCAACGCCCCCCCTCCCACATATATACATGCTCTGTTTTCTTTATGACAGAAAATATTGATATATATTTCTGTAATACATGGTCAATTTTCAAATGATTATATGCATGAAATAGAAAATTGATGAACAAATGGATCGTGCAAGATGGGCATAAGATGAATTTAAATGCATAATTCAAATTTTTAATGATTATTCAAAGGCAAAATCATGAAAAAAACTCCCCCAAATGCTTCTGAACCCACTATCGCCCTCCTGGAAGGCTTCAGCGCCCACTGGGGGGCGGTACCGCCCACTTTGGGAAACGCTGGTCTAGGGAAACTGCCCTAGTAAATAAAAAGCGTCCCAGAAATCGGATGTGCTGACCTACTTGTAGGCGCATAACTGGCACAACGTACAATCGCTCTTAGGCTCAGATCACATAGAGGGGTTAATAAGTGGTCGATATGGAGCGTTCGAAGAAGAAGAAAAGAAGTCATAGGAGGCTATCAGAACTAACTCATCCTATACTTTGGGATCTAAATCACAAATACATCAGAAGTCTAGAGTAATGCTCGCCTGAATAGTGAGGGACGCTAGTCATAAGGAAAGCAAATCTTCACTACAAAAGTCAGCCATTGTATGTGCCATGTCTACACATGAATTTATAGCAGGCAAATTAATTTACTAGAAAGTTTAAATATCAAAATTTCTATAAATTATTGTTACCATCTCCTAAATTACAACAGGGCGTCGTCGGTGCCATGTAGTACGTGCACTATCGCTGAGATCTTCTTATGTAAGAAAGTGATCAGAGCACGCATGGTTGCTCACCGAAGTGAAATGATCGTGGTACAATCAATCAATCAATCAATCATAGCAGGCAAAATAAAAACGACGGGAGGGGATCTGTGGTTACCCCTTGTCTTGCGAGTCGAAGGTCGTTTGTTCGAATCCGGACCGCGCTGTTTGGTTGACAAATGCATTTTTTCAGATTGTTGCTGGAGCTACGGAGTTTGTGCTATGAGGCATACTCTCGGTAGGGGACGTGTCATTTCTGCGAAGAGGGCCCGAACCATTTGGGACAATGAAGTCAATCCTTCGGTTTAAAACCCCTATCAAACGGGTAAAAATTGCTGACTCGTGCCCTGTAACTGGGTGACGTTCACATTTAGTGGTTCTGTTTATAATCTCGTGTATAATCATAATCCGAGTCACTTGATCATTTTCTTAATCGCTAACCTCATCTTAATCATAGTCACTGATATATTCATCAACGTAGTCAGATAAAACATTCCTATTAGCTGTCGAAAATCGTGTTGGCTGTCACTTACGTAGCCATGATCGTATCGAGATGATAATTGTCTTCAACACGTCCATTATCATGAACGTAGTAACAGGCGTAATCACTAGTATAGTCACCTTTGTTATCGAGTGAGTTTCCCCACTTGTCCTATTTATCTTTTCAACTTATTTCTCACCATTCTCCCCTGGAGCCAAATAATAAACACATAGCTTCTCTTAAATTTGACATACACCCATGAAAAATAGTGCATTGACGTCAGGCCCACTCAACCACAAGCACGTGACTAGCGAGATGGTATTACGCCCCAAGAATACCATAGTCCCAACTGAGTGGAATAAATTATTCATGACATCATGCCTACGTCAATACGGATTTGCCGCTGACTTTACCTTCCTTTGAGAGGTGGTCGGAATACCCTTGATGTATCCTCGCGGAGGAGATTTATGAAGATCGATGGCTTTTCGTGATTTGTGGCCATTTGAAAGTTTAGCTAGTCTACGGGTTTATCCATAAGTTGTATTAATAAATATCTTAGACCGTATGAATAAAGACATGTATATACAATATTGTGATCGTCTGTAGCTCAAACGGCAGTGAGCTCGATCACGAACCCAAGCGTACCTGGTTCAAACCCCACGGTGGGCAAGTTTGAAGCAAATTCGTTTCCGTGGGATTTTTTTACAAAAAGGTAAAATAGACCTCACCGTTCAGAAAGCAATGGCAAACTACTGAATGTATAAGTGGTGCCTAGAAAATCAACGACTCGTTTACAGTGGTTGATGGCTACGTCCTTTAGGTTATGCCACGATTTTCATTTCATATACAACATTACATAAGTTAGGAAACAAACTTGATTAAATTAGAAAATTGATAACAATCTACGTTTCGACCATAGATCTATATCAAGAAAACATTTCTTCTTCTGTCTTCTTTTGTTGTCACACTGCTACATGGTTGTTGCCCAGTGTCGTGGTTTTCTGTTTTTGTCTTGCGCTGTTCTGGTGGCTTGTGTGATTGTTATTTTGCTTTTTGACAGGATTCCGCTACGCCATCTAGCCTTTATTTTGTTGCCTTTCTCTCACCTTCTTTCCTGGTGTTCTGTTGCAGACAAGCACTGTCATTTGATGTCCATTCATCGCTCTAACCAGTGCTCTACTCTCGACTGCCAATATTTGTATGTCAGTTCTTTCTGTATTATACAATTGGGGGCTGACCGAGTGGTTATGCTACATGCCCTTCAATAATGATAACACGGGGTTTTTGTTTTCCGATCCAGAAGCACTTGAGCTTTTTCAGCTCTTCGGTTCGGTGCACCAATGGACATCGTAACCCTTCGGCTCGTGTCATGGACATCGTAACCCTTCGGCCCCAGGACGTCCATGGACATCGTAACCCTTCGGCTCGGTGTCATGGACATCGTAACCCTTCAGCTTCTGGTTCGTGCCACGAACACCGTAAATCTTGAGAACCTGTGACTTTTCTGCCAGCCCACGGAATTGAACCCGTACTCAGAGAGGGCTTGTCACCCGCAGTCCAACGCTCTACGAACACGCTGGGCAGGTGGGCGATGACACGGGTTCAAGACACAAGCTCCGATAATTGTTTCTTACGTGTATACAAAGACCCAACCTGCACACTGTGCGTGCCGCCAAGCAGAGCAAGCGACCTATAATCATCAATCTAAAATAGTAACATAGCGTCCCTCTAACGTTGACTATTCTACGCGAACTTAAAAAAAAAACTACAGTTGACATGTCAAATATACTGATATCGTATGACGGCCATAACAGATAACATGATAATAATAGCGTAGGACAGGTAAGACATGTATCAACAAAAGAAATTGTCATAGAGAAGGTATGGTAATATAATCCGAAAATACATAGGTGTAAAAAGGTTTTGATGTAGAATATGATGTAGAACAGCGCTGCCCAAACGCGGGCCCCGGAGTCATGACGTCCGTGAGATACATCACTGCCGCCCTATTTAAATTCTCCGGCTTTTACGTTGATTAGATTTTCAAGGAAAAAAAAGTTTCAGAATAACAGTATGATTATGCTTTATCGTACGCACATTATTTAAAAAAAAGTTAACATTTAAATTAAAAATAACAATTAAATATTAAAATAACAATAGGGTTGTAAATTAACAATTAACATGAAATGATGTAGGGAAAATTCAGTAAAAACAATGGATAAACAGTCAGATATTAGGAAAATAAGTTTCCTTGTAATCTAGAGTAGCAAGTCATCATTTTTTCGGGCATGTGATGAGAAAGGGAGGTTTGAAACACATTGTAACAATTGGTAAAATCGAGGGTAGACGAAACAGAGGAAGACAGCGAGAGACAATTTTGGATAGCCTGACTTCATGACACGGAAGAGCGTCAACATCTGAGATGATAGCAAACACCAGAGATTTGTGGAGATCCATGATCGCCTACGCCAGCCGGCACGGCACCTGACGATGATGAGAGTCGCAAGAATGTTCTTAATGTCTCCACGGCCTTTTCTTTTAATATGGTTTGAAATATAGTCATCTCTCTGGACGTGCTCAAACCATTTTATCGGAATATTCCTGGATCACTTTCGCTTACCATTATCGTGCCGTGCCGGCTGGCGTAGGCTATCATGGATCTCCACAAATCTCTATCTTTGGTGTTTGCTATCAATTCAGATGTTCTCTACTGTGCCATGAAGTCAGGCTATCCAAAATTGTCTGTCTTCCTCTCTTTCGTCTACTTTGTTAAGGGGTGGATTAAACCTATGTTGCCGATGCACGCCCTTTCAACCTAAGACGGATGTTTTATTTTGATTATATCAGAGCTTAATGTCCTTTTATCTTGGTGTGGCCTGGTACTAGTCCTAGAACCGACAGTGTGTTGAATATTGTGTTCCCAAGAATGGTGTATGTATGTGTGTACGCGCGAGTGCTTATAAAAATGCATACTCTAATTTATGTATGTCTCATTCATACCATTCCATCTTCTCTTTTTTTTATTTCTTCGTTCATATTGTATATTCATGTTTGTCGGGTGATCTCAGTATTATACATTGTTTAATTATAACGAATTCGGAGAATTCTTCTGAAACATTATTCTTAGAAACCTCTTTTTTTTTTTCTCGATCCAGAAGCACTTGAGCTGAAAGCTCTTCGGCTCGGTGTCATGGAATCGTAACCCTTCGGCTCGGTGCCACGAACACCGTAAATCTGGGGAACCTGTAGCTTTTCTGCCAGTCCGCGGAGTTGGACCTGACAGAGGACTAGTCACCCCGGGGTCTCTGTGGCTGAGTGGTTAAGCCCTTTGCCGTGCGAGTCGAAGGTCGTGGGTTCGAATCCGGACCGCGCCGTTCTGTTCACGAGTGCAGTTTTTCCAGAGACCCCTAGGATTGTTGCCGGAGCTACGGAGTTGTGCTTTGTGCAATACTCTCGGCAGGTGGCGTGCCATTTCTGCTGAGAGGGGCCGAGCCAGATGGGGTAAAACCCGGTGCAATGAAGTCAATCCTTCGGCTTTAAAACCCTTTAAACTAGTCACCCGTAGTCCAACGCGCTGCGGGCACGCGGGCTTAGAAACCTCTTATGTGACTGTTCGTCTTGTTGCTTGTTTTCTATGTCTCTAACGAATACAATATAGATGTCTGCGAAAAATAATGAATATAAAATGGAACGAATTCAGGAGAAGTGATGAAATCAGAGACATGTCTGGTCAACCACTAGTGACAACTGTTATAAGAAAGAGAAGATGGAAATATGTTGGGCACACCTTGAGGAGAAATGATCAACGAATATCAAAGCAGGCATTGAAGTGGAATTCAAAGGGTTCAAGAAAGAGAGGTCGACCTAAGGAGACCCTGAAACGAACTTTGCTGAGAGAGGTAGGAAATATCGGTCTCAGTTCCATGGAGGAGATTGAGCGAGTTGCCCAGGATAGAGCGGTATGGAGAAATTACTTGCAGGCCCTATGAAACTTATAACGGTACGAAAGGAGTTATTATTATTATTATTAACGAATACAATAAAACTGAACGCACATTTGATTTGTAAATATTGAGGTTAACTTTTCAGAAATGAATGGTAAACTTTCAAACGTATAAATGGTGCCTAGAAAATCGACGACTCGTTTACAGTGATTCATGGCTAAGTCCTGTAAAGGATATGCCACGATTTTCATTGTCTTATTGAGTTTAGTCAGCATCCTGTAGGCTGATGACTTTCATATTTCTGTCAAGCAATCTGAATACTGCATCCGCCATCCCAATTGTTGCGTTGATCTCTTCTTTCACACCCCCAACCCCGGTACCTGTACGTAAAGCAGTCGCCTGGTCTGTTAGCTGACCTTTTGTGACGTCAAGTCATCTCCTTAATGCGTGTTTCATATTGTATTACCATCCTTTACCCCCACCATGTATGTGCAATGCTGTCAGTCTACCACTACTCAGCAGAAAACTGTGTTGAATGTTAGACGACGTATTTAGATTGCATTAGCAGCAGATCTTCTGTGATAAATTTATATATTTATATATTCTTATTTTTTTAAAAATATGTATCAACAAAATAGGTGCCCGCCTGCCCAGCGTGTTCGTAACGCGTTGGGCGACGGTGTGACAAGTCCTCTGTGAGTGCGAGTTCAATTCCGCGGGCTGGCAGAAAAAGCCACAGGTTCTCCAGATTGACGGTGTTCGTGGCACCGAACCGAAGGGTTACGATGTCCATGGCACTTAGCCGAAGAGCTAGCTGTATGCTCAAGTGCTTCTGGATCGGGGGGAAATGGCAGTGACCGTCTCTCTCTCTCTCTCTCTTTCTCTCTCTAATATAAGAAGAAACAAGAGGGCACTTTTGGAGACTTATTTGAACGCTCCATACCGACCACTTGTTAACCACTCATTGTGATTTGTATTATTTTGTTTCCGATCCAGAAGCACTTGAGCTTTCAGCTCTTCGGTGCCACGAACGCCGTTAATCTGGAGAACCTGTGGCGTTTCTGCCAGCCCTCAGAATTGAACCGCACTCACAGTGGACTTGTCACCCGTCGTTCAACGAGCTACGAACACGCTGGACAGGCGGGTGTGATTTGCATGTGATCTAACAATAAGAGCGACTGTACGTTGTGCCAGTTACGTGCCTACAAGTAGGGGTCAGCACATTCGATTTCTGCGACGCATTTTATTTTACTAGGTAGCTTCCTAGACTCCTACCTCAGTCGCCTCTTACGACATGCCTTGTAGGTCGCAGTGTTACTATTCTTTGCCCCCCACCCGCTACTCCCCTTCTCGTGTTCCCCAACAACACACGAGCGGAAACTAAAATATAAACACACACACAACATATATATATATATATATATATTTATACCAATTATTTATATCTACAGTACAGGAAACCACAATACCTCATACATGGGTCACGCGCTGGCATTTCACTTTCAATACGAACATTAATTGACAATTGATTGCGTCACATTGACGTCACTATTTCTGAGAGTATTTCCCTCTGTTTACTTTCAACAAGGGAAACGCCTTAAGACTGACCGTTTCAGTTCCGCCTTGTGTTGTTCTTAACGTCGTCAGTATTTGAAGAAGGGATGCATGTTTGCAACCTCCTCGCTACGATTATATCGACTAACAATTCTTGGGCCCACTGTTGGGACCTGGAGGAATGGGGGTTGTGTGGGTAAAGCCAAAAAACAAATCTTGGCTTTATTTTATGTAAACAAGTTTCTGACATTGGTTTCAATATGTTTTGCTAATGTTCCCAGCTAACGGTTCAAACTTGGCATATTTGGGGTCAGCTTTGAGTTCATTCTGTTAGGCAATAATACATGTGTTTTTATATATCGAGCCGCGTCTGACTAATGGTTGTGGAGACGTGGGTGTTGGATGGCGATCGCAATACTACCTTCTTAATTTTTCGTAGCATTTTCAGATCGTAGGGTATAAGTCACTTCACTTCACATTTCTAACCTAGTATGCAGGAGTTAGGAGGGCCAATTCATTTCTCATGTGTGGAATCCGCAGTACTACCTTCTTAATTTTTCGTAGCATTTTCAGATCGTAGGGTATAAGTCACTTCACATTTCTAACCTAGTATGCAGGAGTTAGGAGGGCCAATTCATTTCTCATGTGTGAATCCGCAGTACTACCTTCTTAATTTTTCGTAGCATTTTCAGATCTTAGGGTATAAGTCACTTCACTTCACATTTCTAACCTAGTATGCAGGAGTTAGGAGGTCCAATTCATTTCTCATGTGGGAACCGCAGTTTCGTGTCCGAGTCGATAGGTGAACGATTATGCATTAGCTATTCGTCCGACAAATACTACTAGTAATAGTCTTATCTTATCTTAACACATTTCCGTTAGCGACGTGGGAGAGTTAGTTGCTATCTTGGCAGGTGCGTTGCGTTGACGTTGTCGGTCCATGCTTTGCAGGGACTCTGAGATGTTATCTATCCATCGTGTTCTTGGCCTGCCTCGTGCTCCGCGCCCTGAGCGTCGATTATTGTAGGCACGTCATGGTAGTAAATGTGGTTCCATTCTCATTAGATGACCGAACCACTTGAATCTTTGCTTCTCGATGTACTGTATGCATGGTATGTACCAACGATGCTTCTGATATTCTCGTTTCACTCTATCTTGCCTTGTAACGTTGACAGCTTTTCGTAGGCATGTCTTTTAACATGTTGTAATCTTTCTTTCTTGTGTCTTAGTCAGGTTCCATGTTTGGCACTGATAGCAGAGAGTTGGAATAAATATGCAGTTTATCAGTTGTCGTTTGACTGCCATGTTAATGCTTGGATGTTTAATAGTGGTGACAGTTGTATGTCACTACATTTACCTTCTGGATCTAGTCTCGATTTCTCTGTCCATCTTTCCATCACTGTGAATATACTCCTGAGATGTTGAATTCTGGAGTCTGTTGTATTTGACATTATTCACGTGTACATGTAAATCCCCTACCGTTCTGCAAGTTCTGTCCTTAGATCATCTTTAATAATAGTAATAGCTCAGCGTTTTCAGCGGTTGACTACGGTGACTAGTCCTCGTAGTGAGCTCAACCGCGGACTGGCAGAAAGCTACAGGTCACAGATTTACGGTGTTCGTGGCACGAGCCGAAGGTTACGATGTCCATGACACCGAGCCGAAGAGCTTTCAGCTCAGTGCTTCTGGATATGGGGATAGTGATATAATAAAGTAGTATTTCTCTTACGCTCAATATTGACCACTTGTTAACCACTCGTTGGATTTGTATGGATCTGAGCTAGAGTGATTGTACCATGTGCCAGTTATGCGCCTGCAAGTAGGACAGCCATCCGATTTCTGCGATACTTTTATTTGCTATGGTAGTTCCCCAGGTCTACATCAGTCGTCTCTTCGACATGCCTTGTAGGTCCAGTGGTATATTCTTTACTTCTCTTGCAGACCCAGGCACACGGGCGACTGAGTACGAAAACACAAGAGTAGTTATGAGATACCAACAACGTCACCGTCTCTATAAAACAGACTTCTTTACAGAATCACAGTTTAGACTAGCTTCCCTACTTGTATAAAGTGTTTATTTATTTGTCATTTTTGAATCTGTTGCAGGTTGCCATCAAAATAATCGACAAGACACAGCTGGATGAAGTCAACCTGAAGAAGGTGTACAGAGAAGTCCAGATCATGAAGCTCATCAACCATAATCACATTATCAAACTTTATCAGGTGGGTACCTTATGTGACGGCAACACTGATACATTTAAATGGGCTAGGTTTGATCGCTGAAGTAGTCAAGTAAAAAGTTCATTTTAAAAAATGTAACCTGTTAACTACGTAATTATACAGGGTGTTCAACTTAAAAGCAGCCTATGAATGGAGCAAATCTAACATATATGTATGGAAATGAGAAGGTTCAGTTATGACGTAGTATAGGTCAAGGTTGTGTGATGGTGTGTAATTGTAGCGCGGGAAGGGGCGATGAACAAATGTGACGTAGGACGAGCTAGTCAGAACCGGTTTAAATAGTAAATAAACACAACGCGATATGTTATCTGGCAACTTTCGATTTGTCAATGGGGCTGCAATTATCTTGAACACCCTGTATTTACCTGAAGACGCATCTTTTATCAGTGTATACTGATTTATTCGATATACTGACTTTGCGTCATTCTAAAACAAAATTCTACAAGCCAATATATGGGCCCAGAAAAGCGAAAGGGTTAACATAAAACTCTGACAATATTTCCACCATCTTCGAAATTACATCGGGGACTCTCGCCGGTGCTACGAAATTCGGGCACTGTCGCTGAGACCTTCTGTTTAAGAAAAGGATCGGAGCACACATGGCTACTCAACGAAGTGCAATGATGATGGTGCAATCAATCATCAATTAATCAGTCAGGTAGTTTAGGTAGAACGTTGGCATGTACGAGAGACGAATATACGTTATAGTAAAGTAGTTAGAACGTGAACGTAGTCAAGTGAGTTGAACGTTGACGTAGTCGAGTGATTAGAGTAAGAAAGCGTTCAAGTAGTCGGAATGTTGACGTAGTCAGTTATTCAGAGCGTTAACACGCCTGTGTGTTGCCGGGGCCCACAAGGGAAGCAAAGAATAGTACCACTGTGACCTACAAGGCATGTCGTAAGAGGCAACTGAGGTAGGGGCCTAGGGAAGCTACCCTAATAAATTATAAAGCATCGCAGAAATCGGATGCGCTTGTAGGCGCATAACTTGCACGACACAACGTACAATAGATCTTAGGCTCAGATCACATACAGATTACACAGAGTGGTTAACAAGTGGTCGATATGGAGCGTTCGAAGAGAAGAGCGTTAACAGATCCAGGTATCTATAATGTTTATTCAGTCAAGTGGTTAGAGCGCTGGCATAGTCAAGTAGATAGAATGCTGTTTCAGTCAAATGTTAGAGCGTTGGCATAGTCAAGAAGCTAGAATTATGTTTCAGTCAAGAAGCTAGAATTATGTTTCAGTCAAGTGGTTAGATCGTTGGCATAGCCAAATAGATAGAATGCTGTTTCAGTCAAGTGGTTAGAGCGTTGGAATAGCCAAATAGATAGAATGCTATTTCAGTCAAGTGGTTAGAGCGTTGGAATAATAAATAGATAGATTGATGTTTCAGTCAAGTGGTTAGAGCGTTGGCATAGACAAGTAGATAAAATGCTGTTTCAGTTAAGTGGTTGGAATAACGTACGTTGGATCGTTGATATGGTCGAATAACTAGACAGCTGATTCAGTCAAGTAGTTAGAACGTTGGCATAGTCAAGCAGCTAGAATACTGATACAGTCAAGTGGTTGGGACATTGTAATAGTCAATGAGTTATAGTGTTGACATATTCCATTGGTTTCCCCGAACCCCAAGGATTTTTTGCCAAGCGGGACTCGAACCCATGTTTTTCCATTGGACGTGGTCACTAACGCAGCATGTTATCAACTTCGCTATCGAAGACCCCCAGCACATCTCATTGTAGCACAGACCAGATGAGCACATCAAATATCAATGCCCAACTTCAATATCTTCTTCTCTTCCACCATTTACTTCTTTATAGACGTGTTGGGGGTGAAACGTAGTGATCTTGTGTGTGCTTTTTTATGGCACTTTGTAAGCTGATATTCATGTTCGTAAGGCTGTTCTTTATCAATGCCCAAATAATGAAGACACTTCTCAATGTACTTTATTGATGATTGATAGGACCATCATTATTGCGGTAAGTGACCATATGCCCCGATCTCTGTCTTAGAGTCTTAAACAGGAAAATCTCAGGAGCAGTGCACGAACTCCATATCACCGGCGAGGGTTTCTGATGTCATTTTAAAGATGGTAAAAATATTTTGTAGGAATTTCTATTTTTAATTTTTATTAATAATTCTTTCATGGCAGCGACTTTCCAGAAATGTCGATTTTGAACTGCCAAGGGTTCTTTTACCTGCACAATTTGAACACGGGACTTACGTTTTATTATCCGTCTACGATAGGACTAGAAACTCGATCTCATCTACACTGAGATCAGGAATCTTTGGAAAATTATCTCGATTTCTCCACGAGGGAACGAACCTTAAACCTTTTGGAACAAGAGCCGAGTATCTAATCTCTACGTCACGAAGAACCCCAAACATACTTGCACTGGTTGAAACTTTTTTTCCGATCCAGAAGCACTTGATCTTTTTATCTCTTCGGCTCGGTGCCATGGACATCGTAACCCTTCGGTTCCGTGTCACGAACACCGTAAATCTGGGGAATCTGTGGCTTTTTCTGCCATCCCGCGGAATTGAACCCGCACACACAGAGGATAGTCACCCGTAGTCCAACGCGCTACGAACACGCTGGGCAGGTTGAAACTTAACGCCAGGACTTGTCATTTCACAATATCCTTTCCGAAAGGTTATACGTCATTCCTTTTCTGGTGCTAAGTTTGTCTCCTCCGTTTATAACATCATTGGACACATTTTGCAGTTGTCGTTTATCGATGTTTCTGTGGACACGTTCACACAACCCTATAGGTCAATCATTACATCGGCGCAAGTGGTGACCTTTAACTGAATCACGAGCTGCCAGCAGAACAATAAACAAGTAGTGTGCTGTAAATATAAGAGGGTAAAAACTACCAAAGCCATAAACATAATTTTGTTTAAAAACAGTAATCACCCACAGAGAATATGTTTATTTTGGAAACCATTATCATTTGTATCGGCGTATTGAGACGTGTTTTCCTAATTAGGGTTTCAAATTTTTGTATCTGTATGCGTATAAAAAATATAGCACTAATTATAAGGGCTTCTGAAAAAGCAATTTACGAAACACAGGATTCGAACGACTTACCACGCCCTTCTGCCCAGCGTGTTCGTAGCGCGTTGGACTACGGGTGACTATCCTTCTGTGTGTGCGGGTTCAATTCCGCGGGATGGCAGAAAAAGCCACAGATTGCCCAGATTTATGGTGTTCGTGGCACCGAACCGAAGGTTACGATGTCCATGGCACCGAGCCGAAGAGCTGAAAAGCTCAAGTGCTTCTGGATCGGAAAAAACCCCAAAAACCCACTTACCGTTATTTCTTACGGTACCCATTGCATAGCCTAGCAATACGAGCGTTTTTGCGAAAAATACAGCGATCCATTCAAATTGCTAGACTAGGAAATGGATGCAGTAAGAAGGATAAGTGGTTCGAATCCTGTGTTCGGTAATTTTTTTTTCGAGCTCCTAATACGTGTACACTATCTATTTATTGATCATATTGATTGCTTCTTTTGGGGTTCTTACCAAAAAAAACTCCTTGTTTTCATTTTATACTAATTATAGCAGTTGTACAGTAGCAACATCGGGAAAGAAGGCAAGAGGAAGACGACGGAAAAGATGGTTAGATGGCATAGCAGAATCCTGTGAAAGAGCAAAGATAACAATCACACAAGCCACCAGAACAGCGCAAGACAAAAACAGAAAACCACGACACTGGGCAACAACCCGGTAGCAGTGTGACGACAAAGAAGAAGAAGAAGTACAGTAGCAACACAAGAATCGACGAGTTACGAATACCAGCATCAGAGAAAAATTTGGAACAAGACCGTGCTTGAACTATATAGCGAAACAGAGAATGAAGTGGTTTGACCACTTAGTAAGAATGCAAACAGACTAAACTGCCTATGAAGCTTTCCACAACAGAATATCAGGAAGGAAGGCTAGAGGAAGACCGAGGAAAAGGTGGATAGATAATGTAGTTGAATTCTGCCATGGAACTAAGACAACCATCACACAAGTCACCAGAGAAGCACAAGACAAATACATAAAACCACGACACTGGGTTAACAACCGGTAACAGTGTGCTGACAAAAGCAGAGACGCACAAGACAAATACATAAAACCACGACACTGGGTTATCAACCTGGTAACAGTGTGCTGACAAAAGCAGAGAAGCACAAGACAAATACATAAAACCACGACACTGGGTTAACAACCCGGTAACAGTGTGCTGACAAAAGCAGAGACGCACAAGACAAATACATAAAACCACGACACTGGGTTAACAACCCGGTAACAGTGTGCTGACAAAATCAGAAGTACAGCAACACAGATTATCAACGTTTTTGATTGAAAGTCTTTATCCTTTAACTGGACAAACACACAAACAACGATAACGTATTTATAAATAGATTAAGTGGGCGCCTGTGGCTTAGCGGTTGTGAGATCAATCACAACCCACGAGTACATGGTTCAAACCCCGCGGCGGGCAGTTTGGAAGCAAATTTGTTCCCGTGGATTTTTACGAACGGTAAAATAGCCCTTACCGTTCAGAAAGCAATGGTAATCTACTGAACGTGTAAGTGGTGTCTAGAAAATCAACGACTCGTTTGCTGTGGTTGGTGGCGGCGACGTCTGTAAAGGTTATGCCACGATTTTCAGTTAATGTAAGCTTTCGTATTGTTTCTGGGGTAGCCAGTAATAAAAACACTATCTCTTCTCAGATTTCGTTAAAGGCAACAAAGAGAAGTTGGTGGTGGAGACCAACGATCTCACACTGTGAACACTTTTTTTCTCTTTTTTTCTCGATCCAGAAGCACTTGAGCTTTCAGCTCTTCGGCTCGGTGCCATGGACATCGTAACCCTTCGGTTCGGTGTCACGAACACCGTAAATCTGGGAATCTGTGGCTTTTTCTGCCATCCCGTGGAATTGAACCCGACACACAGGGATAGTCACCCGTAGTCCAACGCGCTACAAACACGCTGGGCAGACGGGCCTGTGAACACTTAAACACATACAGAAACCCTACAGAAACAAAGACAGTATGGTTTTAAAGGATTGACTTAGCCTGCCTGCCCAGCGTGTTCGTAGCGCGTTGGACTACGGGTGACAAGTCCTCTGTGAGTGCGGGTTCAACTCCGCGGACTGGCATAAAAGCCACAGGTTCTCCATATTTACGGTGTTCGTGGCACCGAACCTAAGGGTTACGATGTACATGCACCGAGCCGAAAGCTTTCAGCCAAGTGCTTCTGGATCGAAAAAAGAATTGACTTCATAGCACCGGGTTTTACCGCATATGGCTCGGTCCTCTCGCAGAAATGGCACGCCACCTGCCGAGTATTGCACAAAGCACGAACTCCGTAGCTCCAGCAACAATCCTAGGGGTATCTGGAAAAACTGCACTCGTGAACAGTAAAAAAAGGGAGAAACTAGTCGTGAAGAACCTAATGGTATAAGAGAGAAGTTTTTATCTGAATGAATTAGATCGCGGTTCCCATGTGGGGAAACCAGTGTTGAGTTCATGGTAAGGTCATGGATTTTTTTCTGTTTTGGCTGTAAATGAAAAATCCTAACCTGAACAGCTTTGCAGCGACTGCACTAGCCATAATAATAATACTAAATCCTCTCGTACCGTTATACGTTACATAGGGCCTGCAAGTAATTTCTCCATACCGCTCTATCCTGTGCAACTCGCTCAATCTCATCCATGGAACTGAGACCGATATTTCTTGTCTCTCTCAGCAAAGTTCGTTTCATGGTCTCAGAAAAGAGCTACAGAAACTTGCACTAGCCATGCGACATTAAATTCCTCATTTTCTCATCCTACCCGCCCTACACCGCCCTAAACAGCGGTACTACAGGCAGTAAAGATAGTGAAGTAGTGTAGGGGTTTCGTTGGGTTTCTCAGCAATTTTATTGCATCAGAATGATAATGCATGATTATAACGGCAATTTATTTAGACGTCAGAAACATATATAAAACTGGCTCTATGCATGTGAAGCTTGATTTTTCTTAAACTACATTCGTTTTGTGTAGCTGCTAGTCGGCTGCACACGACGCAGATCACGTACTACCGTACACAGTCCGGTAACGGTTGTTCAGCCTAACTCGTTCAGGACGAAACATTGAGATTTACAGACAGTTGGCGCTAGCTGCTTTCAACATTGTCAATGGAAAAGTTTGTAATCGCCTACTATTATCAGAAACACTTACTTTGACAACAAAAGGTTTGCACAAGCACGATATCATCTGTATGCAACATGAATTTAAGCAGGATTTCCAGATTTGGCTTGTCTAAACTTGTCTTGAAGCAACAGTGACATTGTTCAACTTAGGCGGCCATCTTGTCTCCTGTTTTAAATTATCTGCAGGATCTCTTCTAAATATAGATTTAGGCCACCTTTCTTTCCTCCGCACTCTCTCAGACTGACCGCTACGGTCAGCACTCTTTCTAAATATACACTTCCTACTATTTTTGTCCACTGAAGCTTGTTTAAATTTTTCGAAGTAACCCGGACTGTTTTGTGATTTTCTCGCCGTTTGACTTTTGATTTAACATTGTTCGTTTTACTGGAACTTGTTTTAGTAATAATATAACATGTACTGGTTGCTTTCACGTTCTGTGACACAACGCATGATGTACCGTGAGGGTGGAGTATAGGATTTCCATCCTTGTTAAATTTCGATTGCTGAAAACTTACAGAACTGAAATTACCTATCTGTCGGTCGTTGAAGTGGGGGGACTTTTCAGAGGGTGGCGCAGCGCTTGTAGGTTCCGCCATTTGTTTCTCACTTGATCCACTAACGACCTCGTGCATTTCAGCTTCTTCCTGATTATGTCCCATATCGTCAAGCAAGCTGAAATTGACACTACCGATATCCTCATGTATATCCTGCTCTACAATTGCCCCACAGATGAGGGACTCATTCACCATCTGGATTTCCTGGAATTTTACTTCCACTATCAAGGGAGGGTCTGTTAAAACATAAGGCTCATTATCGGGCCAATCGACAACGGATTCGACTGTATTGCTAATTTGGGAAGTAACCACTTCTACACAAGAAAACTGTAATAAGAAGTTCGGTTCTTCACATGCTACCTCGTCGCATGACATCAAAGCAATGGGATCAATATTGGACCACTCCACCAAGGATTCCATTGTATCGCAATCTTTAGAATCAATCTCCTCTATCCGTGAAAATTGCAACAATAAATTCGGCTCTGCATTTGAACCGTTGATGCTTGAAATCAATTTATGATTAGCCTGAGAATCGTCCTTCGCTGCACAGGGCAAATCTAATAAAAAATTTGGCATAGTACTTAACCTCTCGAAGTCGGACACAAACATATCAATGTTTTGTTTTGCCCGGCAATCAGCATTTGAAACCTGTGGTAACATATGTTGCTCACTTGACATACCATCATTTACGTCATGGCAAGTATATATTAGCTCCTTTTTCGTCCCAAACACATTATGTTTGTTAATGGTTTGGTTGTTATGGGCCTTGCCACCGGACACCCATGGTTGTGCGCTCCTTCTTATGTCCTGACTGTGGAAAGAAGAACAATTATACTCTCCCCCCCGAATTGACTCTTTCATTGGACCTCCCATGACCCCGTTGTCGATTTTGACGAAAATTACACTCCGGATGAGTAGCGGTGGGGAGGGGTCTAGCAGGGTTTGGGCAGCGTATCTCAGAGTGGCGTTCCGCCACCTTCGATTCCAGGACGTCCATACGACGACGCATCACAGAAATTGTATGGGCGTCTGACGCGGGAATGGGACTGCGCTCCCATCGTATGGCCGCATCACGGCAATGCAGAAATGTGGTGAAGGGCGATCCTGCTACCATAGATGTCAACATTCCTGCACAGAGCCTGTCGCGCAGGGACGCAATAAACCGATCCCTGAGATTATTGGGATCGAGGGGTACTGACCCTTCCCGGGTCTGAGCTGCAGTCACCTTTGCAAAAAGGCCAGCCAAACGATGAGAGTAGTCGAGACACGACTCTCCAGCTCCCTGAGAGGACCCAAAAAAAAACTGACAGCAGGGTCTGGGCGGACCTATTATCCCCAAAGACCCGTAGTAGACCAGCCAACAAAACTTCAGGATCTTGAGCCGTCATAAGCTGGATCTCCAGCTCTTCTCGAACAGAGTTCGAGACATGCTCCATTAGGGTGTCTACTTTCTCTTGACCCTGTAGGCCATAATAACGCCAGTATAGGCGAATGTCTTTCACAAATTCGTCCACTGAAGGACCGTCGCGATCTCCGAATGTCCGCACGGACTTACAAGGCGGACGTGGGAAGTGACACGCAGCTGGTTGCAATGTCCGCACCTCTGGACAAGTATCCCGTATCTGAAACTGAGGTTCAGACAGGACAGCAGCTGGGCGTGATGGCTCTGGAGGTGCAACCTCCAACATACCCTCCTCACACAATTTTCCACCTCTCGTATTTCTATGAGCCATCCTAAATAGGTAATAGTTACGAGTAGAAAATATAGCTCACAAAAAAAACACACCAGTATGAGTAACCATAGTAAAAAATTGTAAATCCGTGAAAGATTGCGAAGTCCCCAAGCTGGAATACATGTATATAAATTTAACAAGCTGAAAACAAGCGATCAGAACATAGTCATGCAAATAATGTGCAGTGAATGTATGTATATATATAGAAAAAATACTCACTCTAATCACATGTAATCATTTACATAGCATGTAAAGAAGTATAAACACAGCACACAGTGTCGAGAGTCATCATCTCAGCAAAGCTGCTCGCTGAGTCTCCAACTGCATTGAGGGACTGTGTAAACAAGCACCATCAGGCAACCCATCACTGAGCCAATGAAATGGAGTGTCCAACGGAAGTTGGCGTCAAAATATTATCAAAATCAGTTCAGATCGTAACTGAAGAAGAACAAGTGTCATGTCCTGATAAGATTGATGGAAGGATGAGACGACTTGAGAACGAAGATCCAGATTGTCCAGTAATAATGAAGATCCAATAAATGTCGTTGTACGCTGGGCTCTATATGGTGAATTGAAGAAGTTACATAGTGATTATAAACTATCTAGACCGGGGGAAGTCACACCGGTCGTCCAGATATAACGAAGATCTCAATATGGTTGATTGAAGAAGTTACATAGTGATTATAAACTATCCGAACCGGGGGAAGTCACACCGGTCGTTCGGCCAGAATGAAGGTCTAAGAGAGGTTCCTATACGGTGAATTGAAGAAGGAAAGTACTGGGAACCAGAGAAACATCAAACACGTAATGTGTACTCACATAATTCTGGTCCACCTGGGCTGATGTTGTTTTACTCTGACACCACTTGTTGTAGGAGGGGGTTTTCTACGGCCCTCCCCTGTTGATGATGGGTGTCAGGATGGCGGTGGTCGGTGGCAGTTTGTAGTAGTATAGTGGTTCCTTTCTTTTACCCCTCCGATACGTACATACACACAGACATTAGAGTCATTATATCCTCTATTGACATTTGCTGACGTCTGTTTCTTTCAATGACCAGACATATTGAATTGATGTAATTGGCGAGCTAAAGTATCAGGTAGTTCCATATTATATCATATTTTATAGAGAGTCTAGATTCCAACCTTATGATCCGTATACCCGTTCCAGTTTATAGCTATGCATTTCTCTTGTGTTACATTTTATCTTGCCACTTATTCCCTCCTATGTATATTCATCCTGTCATACGTCCCTTCTTGTGTATCTTTCATTCTTCCCTTTCCTGGCGGTCGTATTCCACTTGATGTTTCATTTTTATATTCATATAGATGGTCCTCTTGTTAGATTTATTATTCCATAGTAGTTAAAACAGTATTTCCCTTCCGGGACAATACGAACAACATAGTGGACAACTACGACTCAGTTGCAGATTCATATATTTATTGTTTTACAAATATATATACAGAACACGTCCGTTCGTCTTCATGTGTTTCGTATGTCTCCTTGTTTACTCATTCGTTACTAACACGTCACTATTTTACTACACAAAAACGTCGTGTCTTGTAGTTATGTGTTGCACTTCTGCATAGAGAGTACAACACATAGTCTCAACTATTAAATAATCTAATTATACTACTCTAACTATCTGGCTAACTGTCCATTCCTCCGCTGCCATCTGGGAACTATGACAATAGTTTTATTTTATAAGAGACAAGAAACACAAGATTGGAGTGAGTGAATTTTATTTGTGTGTGTCTTTACATTAGGGTCCTTAGGCGACAAGCTCTGTTGAGGTCATGTTAAAAGAAAGACAAGAATATAGACCAAAGGTTCCCAAACATTGTCGGCCCACCGCCCACTTTGCACAACATAAATTTTGTTACGCTCCCCTTCACATTATAGCAGTTTGCCAACGCCCCCACACTTTCTACATATATACATGTTCTTTTTTTCTTTGACATGGAAAATTGATATATATTTATGTAATACATAGTCAATGTTCAAATGACTATATGCATGAAATAGAAATATAATGAAAAAATGTATCGTGTTAGACGGGCATAATGTGAATAAATATGCAGAATTCAAATTTTTTATGATTATTCAATCGCAAAATCTCGAGAAAAAATTTCTCCCTAAATGCTTCTGAACTCACCATCGCCCCTGGAGAGGCTTCAGTGCCCACTGGGGCGGAGGCGTACCGCCCACTTTGGGAAACGCTGATATAGACCAATGATAACTAGTTGGAGAACTGTATAAATTGAAATGAGAGCCACGAAATAATGATATGGTGTCGGGTATAATTGATGGCTACAGATGGAGATGGCCGAATTTATTAGAGCGCGGCTCCCATACCGGGAGACCCGTGTTCAATCCACTGTAAGGCCAAGGATTTATTTTATGTCGGGGACATAAAAGAAAAATCTCAACCTGTACAGTTTCGCGGCGACTGTACTAGCCATGCGGCTCTTTTATTTCTCATGCACTTGTTCTCTGTTAGATTTCTGATTGTATCTGTCGTATAAAAAGTCAGAATGTCTTCACTTCGGGTGTATCATTTGCTTGATAAAGGCCTATTGGTAGAAACGTCGGTGTAAATTGTTTTTGTACTTTGTAAAACTACATTACTTTGGTTTTACGATCTTCGCCATATATATATATAAATGTATGTATGTATGTATGTACGTATGCACGGACGGACGGATAGACAGACAGACATCGATAGATAGATAGATAGATAGATAGATAGATAGATAGATAGATAGATAGATAGATAGATAGATAGATAGATAGATAGATAGATAGATAGATAGATAGATAGATAGATAGATAGATAGATAGATAGATAGATAGATAGATAGATAGATAGATAGATAGATAGATAGATAGATAGATAGATAGATAGATAGATAGATAGATAGATAGATAGATAGATAGATAGATAGATAGATAGATAGATAGATAGATAGATAGATAGAAGATAGATAGATAGATAGATAGATAGATAGATAGATAGATAGATAGATAGAAGATAGATAGATAGATAGATATAAGATAGATAGATAGATAGATAGATAGATAGATAGATGGATAGATAGATAGATAGATAGATAGATAGATAGATAGATAGATATAGATAGATAGATAGATAGATAGATAGATAGATAGATAGATAGATAGATAGATAGATAGATAGATAGATAGATAGATAGATAGATAGATAGATAGATAGATAGATAGATAGATAGATAGATAGATAGATAGATAGATAGATAGATAGATAGATAGATAGATAGATAGATAGATAGATAGATAGATAGATAGATAGATGAGATAGATAGATAGATAGATAGATAGATAGATAGATAGATAGATAGATAGATAGATAGATAGATAGATAGATAGATAGATAGATAGATAGATAGATAGATAGATAGATAGATAGATAGATAGATAGATAGATAGATAGATTAGATAGGTGCGTGTGTGGGTGAATGGATGGATGGATAGAAAGATAAATATAAATCGATAGATTAGATGGATGGATGGATGGATGGATAGATGGATGGATGGATAAATACATATAGATAGCTGGGTGGATGGATGGATAAATACATATAGATAGCTGGGTGGATGGATGGATGGATAAATACATATAGATAGCTGGGTGGATGGATGTATGGATAAATACATATAGATAGCTGGGTGGATGGATGGATAAATACATATAGATAGCTGGGTGGATGGATGGATAAATACATATAGATAGGTGGATGGATGGATGGATGGATAAATACATATAGATAGCTGGGTGGATGGATGGATGGATAAATACATATAGATAGCTGGGTGGATGGATAAATACATATAGATAGCTGGGTGGATGGATGGATGGATACATACATATAGATAGCTGGGTGGATGGATGGATGGATAAATACATATAGATAGCTGGGTGGATGGATAAATACATATAGATAGCTGGGTGGATGGATGGATGGATAAATACATATAGATAGCTGGGTGGATGGATGGATACAAATAGATAGCTAGATATAGAAAGAAAGGATCATTATCATAATTCCATGTCATAAGCTGCTATACCTTCATCGCATGCGTTCGTCCTATCTCTCAACGAGACAGTACACCTCATCCTGTCGTTCTGTCAAGAGCAGTATTAATCACATTAACTGTTCGAACCTATTCTTTTTTATCCGCCAACGTGCGTCACAATGACGTCAGTCAGAAGTATTTTGGAAGTTAAGAGGGACAAGAGGAAGGATTCTATACAAGGGAGGGGGGAGAAAGAGAAAAAAACAAAACGGCACGACATGAATAGTAATGGTGACCCAAAAAAAGCGTGATCATTTTCGTTTATGGGTATCATTAACGTAAAAATGTAAAGAGGAGTTACGTCAGTCTTTTAGAGTTCTGAAATCACTGAAGTTGATGAGTTTGGTGATTGGAGGGATGGTTTAACGACAGTTTAGTTCATAAGCAATCTCATTACAGTGTTATGTGCGGAACAGAAATGCGCAAGGAAAAAAATGAAAAAACCGTACAAAGATATATTTGAGATATATTGCTTTTTTGGGTAAGTGGTGGGGGGGGAGGGGAGGGGTTAGGAATCCGTCTTTATACTTCTTCTTCAGCGATCTCTGGTCATGCGCTTAGTTTACTGTGGACCACATTTGGGCAGTCAGCTTCAGGTCTGTCAGGTTTCCACAAAGCTTAGTTTCTATGTCGACTGTATGTGGTCACATGTTGCTTCTCAGCTCACACAGGATAGGACAGCCCTTCTCCTTCTGATAAGTTTCTTTTCCTTCTACTTTGAACGCTCCATATCGACCACTTGTCATGATTTGTATGATTTGTATGTGATATGAGCCTAAGAGCGATTCTACGTTGTGCCAGTTATGCACCTACAAGTACATTAGATATCTGCGCTGCTTTTTATTTACTAGGGTAGCAATCCTAGAGCATCATTCGCCTCTTACGACATGCATTGTAGGTCGCAGTTCTAGTGGCACTATTCTTTGCTTCGCTTGCAGTACCCGGCACCATACGGGCGGAAGTTCCTACTAACGTTCTCTCGCCTTTGTACCACTTGGTGGGTATGCACCTTTAACAACACCCCCAACACACACCTAAATTGTTATAATTTTTTTATTACTTAGGCGCCATCTACAAATTACATGTTACTTCCCTTTGCTTTGAATTACCTGTGTTAAGTGCAGGTTGGGTAATATGTCGGTTTTTTGGACAGTTAGAAGGTGGCGCCTCGGATGTGATCTATCTATCTATCTATCTATCTATCTATCTATCTATCTATCTATCTATCTATCTATCTATCTATCTATCTATCTATCTGTCTGTCTCTCTGTCGGTCGGTCTGGCTGTCTGTCGGTCGGTCTGGCTGTCTGTCGGTCGGTCTGTCTGTCGGTCTGACTCTCTGTCTGTCCGTCCGTCTGTCTATCTATCTATCTATCTGTGTATATCCGTCTGGCTGCCTTTTGTTGTCCATCCACCCACCCATCTCTGTCGGTCGGTCGGTGTATTCGTTTGTCGGATCTATCTAATATGTTTGTATGTCTATCTTTCTGTCTGATTCCCTGTCTATCTTTCTGTCTGACCCCTTATCTATGTCTATATGTCTACCCCCTCTCTCTATATGTCTGTCTATCTTTTTGTAATATGCCGTACCGGTTGGTATAGACCACTTCAACTTCAAATTGCCACTCTTGTAAACCAGTTCTGCTGTAGAGTTTTACATTGACACGCTTTTTGAGTATTGTCTCTAATTCAGTGTTAATCTGACAGTTAGGTGAAGTGCAGAAACACGCACGCACAACAATGCACCGTGTGCAGAGTTCATTTACACCTTAAATGCATTATAATAATTCCTCTCGTACCGTTATACGTTACATAGGGCCTGCAAGTAATTTCTCCATACCGCTCTTTCCTGGGCAACTCGCTCAATCTCCTCCATGAAACTGAGACTGATATTTCCTACCTCTCTCAGCAAAGTTCGCTTCAGGGTCTCCTTAGGTCGACCTCTCTTAAATGCATTACAGTTTATTAAATGGGACTTAACTTGCACACATTATTTTAAACTACGTTATGCTTAAAAAAATATACACTCAAAATTCGTTAGAATCAACGTTGATGCTCGTACATCACGGATGATGATGATGATGACCACCATGTTTCATCCAAGAGAATGTAGTTGCATTATGTTTGTCTGTGTGTACGTAGATGACTGGTGAACCCGATGCGTGCCTGAAATGTTCTTTTGCAATGTGGGCAAAGTATACTTGCACTTGTGGAGAGTTTTACTGCCTTTCTTGTTTCATCCGTGCAGTTTTACCTGCCTCGCAGGCCGAAGAACCGTGACGAAGTGTGCACCAGGTTAATCTATCTTGAACAACATTTTCCCCAGTTGTCGACATCTGTGTCAAAGGATTTCATCGAGTTCTTGAGTGTGTTTTTGAAACGCTTTTTTTTTTTTGACCACCCTGGGAGGACTTACGGCTACGTTATTGAATCCACATTATTGCACCATATGTGCTTAGTATTTTTCCCTGTGTGTTGAAAGTGCCATCATCAGAGCACATTCAGCGTAGCTCCGTTAACTTCCCCCACGAGACTCGCAAAATCGTGATATTCATTTTACAGACGTATGAAATGAGGAGTCAGTCAACTTCACTTCTTCTTCGAACGTTCCATATCCACCACTTGTTAACCACTCTGTGTGATTTGTATGTGATCTGAGCCTAAGGACGGGTGTACGTTGTGCTAGTTATGCACCTACATGTAGACCAGCACATCCAATTTCCGCGCCGCTTTTTATTTACTAAGGTAGCTTCCATAGGCACCTACATCAATCGCCTCTTACGACATGCCTTATAGGTCGCAGTGGCTACTACTCTTTGCTTTCCTTGCGCGCCTCGGCACCACGTGGGCGAGTCAACCTCACTGAAAGTTGCATGTTTGAGATTTGAATACATAGCTGGAAGCAAATTCGGAATGGGAATTTTCCGACAAATTATTGGAATTCCCAAGAAAAGGTTACCGCCGACAGTTAACGTTAGCATATGTCAATCTTCAGATTCCCCCGCTTTTCTAGGACAACGATTAGCCCACGCTAAAATGTGTGCCTGGAAAATTGATTAGCCTTTTACTGCATCTAAAACTAACCTCGTCTCTTACTGCCAATAACATTCTATGTCTTTTCTCATATTTTGTTGTTGTTGCCGTAGTTGATTTACACTATTCTTGCTGGCTGTTCTGTTATTTCGATGTTTGACGTTTATTTTCCTATTATTATGAACATTGCATGTTCACACTTGTTCTCTCTCATTAGGGGTATCTGCGACGTAGTGGTTACGTGCTCACGGTCTTTTGCTTTGTATCCACTGTATCCAGTAACATTGCTCTTTGAGACATCATCACTCCTGTTGTATCGTTTCCTTGTTAAAGGCCTTTTGGTCGAAATGTTGCTGTGTATCGTCACTGTTTTTATACTTTGTAAAATTAAAGTACTTTGTTCTTACGTGTTTCGCCTCTTTGAGACCCACTGTCTGTTGGTAAACTTCTTATGTAGCCGAGCTATTTCTTATTCTTCATCTTTTCGTTCGTTCTTTACGATCAATTTTAATCACTCTTTGTGATATGTTTGATCTTTGCCAAGAACGTGTATACGTTGCACATTGGTTTGGTAGGCCCCTAAACGCATAGACTTCTACACGTTTAGGACATGTGCATCCGATTTCAGCCAAACCTCCTTACTCGCCTCTTACGACATGCGTGGCAGGAACACTGGTTCTATTCTTTACACCCCAAATTTGGGCCCCGGTAACCACTTGGGCGTCTGCCCTATTTAATTTGTTGTTTCTTGATGAAGTTCAGTACTGATGTTGTACCCATTATTTTCCTGATGTCTTTATTTCTAAACCGGTATCTTTCTTGATACTTCCAGCATTTTGTGTAGACACTTCATCTCTGTCGTGACTAGTTTTCTTCTATCGTTTGATGTCAGCGTCTAGGTATGGCACTGATAGCATAATGTGGGGAGAAAGATTGTGTTGTACGTTACTCATTTAGTGTTCATGATGACATGTTTGCATTTCAAAATTGATGCCATTTTTCATATGATTTAATTTGCTTGATTGATTGATTGATTGATAGGGCCCTCATCATTGCACTTCGGTGAGTAACCATGTGTGCTCCGGTCATTTTTTTTTACACAGGAAGATATCGGCTGCAGTGCAAGAACTCCGTAGCATCGGCAAGGTCCCCGATGCAATTTTGAAGATAGTTTCTTGTAGGAATTTTATTTTTTATCTTTTCTAATGAATTTTGCACGAATAGCGGCTTTTCAGCCTGCTCTTCTCGATTGTGAACTGCCAAGGGTTCTTTTACGCGCTTAAATTTAACACGGGACCTACGTCCGTCTCCGATAGGACTAGGAACTCAATCTCACTGAGATCAGGAAGCTCTGGAAAAATATTCAGATAACTCAACGAGGGATCGAACCGAGTACGTTTAGCACGAGAGACGAGTACCTAACCTCTACGAAACATAGACCCTTATTGTTCAATATCCATTTGTAGTTATTTCATCATCATCATCAGGTGCCGTCTCCACATCGAAGGTTGGCTGCAATGAATCTCCATCATCCTCTGTCTTTCGCCTTGGTGTTGCACACTGCCAGACTATAACCTGTCCATTTCTTAAAGTTTCTTAGTAGTTATTTCATCATCATCATCAGGTGCCGTCTCCACATCGTAGGTTGGCTGCAATGAATCTCCAGCATCCTCTGTCTTTCGCCTTGGTGTTGCACACTGCCAGACTGTAGTAACCTGTCCATTTCTTAAAGTTTCTTAGTAGTTATTTCATCATCATCATCAGGTGCTGTCTCCACATTGAAGGTTGGCTGCAATGAATCTCCAGCATCCTCTTCTTTCGCCTTAGTGTTGCACACTGCCAGACTGTAACCTGTCCATTTCTTAAAGTTTCTTAGTAGTTATTTCATCATCATCATCAGGTGCCGTCTCCACATCGTAGGTTGGCTGCAATGAATCTCCATCAACTTCTGTCTTTCGCCTTGGTGTTGCACACTGCCAGACTGTAGTAACCTGTCCATTTCTTAAAGTTTCTTAGTAGTTATTTCATCATCATCATCAGGTGCCGTCTCCACATTGAAGGTTGGCTGCAATGAATCTCCATCATCCTCTGTCTTTCGCCTTGGTGTTGCACACTGCCAGACTGTAGTAACCTGTCTTATTAGTAGTTATTTCACCTTGATTATAAGAAATTCATCGATGCCGTAGCCTCGTTACGTTTAGCTTCCGATGACTAGTCGGACAAGAATTCCTCAAATTTACAAGACACAAGCACATATCAAAGTAAACGCAGGCTTAGCTGCACGCAGAGAAATGAAAAAAAAGCAACTACATAGGAAATACTTTCGTTAGAGTTTAGAACGTAATTTTCAGCTCACCTGTATTTGTATTTCTCTTGGGTTAAAAAAACAACAAAATTTTGCCAGAATGTCTCTAGCTGCTCTACTCCCACTGCATTCTCTGTTCTTGTCTACATGTCTTACCCTCTGTCTGGTTTTCTTTCTCTAGTGCTATCTTCTTTTTCTCTCTTAATTTCGTTTTGTTTGGTATATATATTTATATCTTGTTTTATTTCTTTTACGAAACTGTCTGACTTTCTCTCTATATATTTTTACCGTTTGCTGTTAGTTTCACTTTCTCTCCCCAACCCCCGTCTGTCTCTCTCTCTCTCTCTCTCTCTCTCTCTCTCACACACACACCCACAATCTCTCTTTCGTTCACTCACGTTTTTTTTTCTTTAACGTCAACTCTGTATGATGCTCTCTCGTCCACATACTCTCTGTCTCTCTTTCTCTCTCTCACTCTCACACCCACAATCTCTCTTTCGTTCACTCACATTTGGTTTTTTTCTTTAACGTCAACTCTGTGTGATGCTCTCTCGTCCACATACTCTCTGTCTCTCTTTTTCTCTCTCTCACACCCACAATCTCTCTTTCGTTCACTCACGTTTTTTTTTTCTTTAACGTCAACTCTGTATGATGCTCTCTCGTCCACATATTCTGTCTCTCTCTCTCTCTCTCTCTCTCTCTCTCTCTCACTCACGTCCCACAATCTCTCTTTCGTTCACTCACGTTTTTTTCTTTAACGTCAACTCTGTATGATGCTCTCCGTCCACATTATGTCTCTCTCTCACTCTCACCCACAATCTCTCTTTCGTTCACTCACGTTTGTTGTTTTCTCTTTAATGTCAACTCTGTATGCTGCTCTCTCGTTCACATACTCTGTCTCTCTCTCATACCCTGACCCACTAAATACTCTAATGTAATAATGTTATCTTACCCCTCTCCTTACCTTCAATGTGATCGTCTCTGTGGAGTAAATGTTAAGTGTTCCCCTCTCCTTACCTTCAATGTGGTCGTCTCTGTGGAGTAAATGTTAAGTGTTCCCCTCTCCTTACCTTCAATGTGTCTCTCTGTGGAGTAAATGTTAAGTGTTCGCCTCTCCTTACCTTCAATGTGGTCGTCTCTGTGGAGTAAATGTTAAGTGTTCTCCTCTCCTTACCTTCAATGTGGTCGTCTCTGTGGAGTAAATGTTAAGTGCTCCCCTCTCCTTACCTTCAATGTGGTCGTCTCTGTGAAGTAAATGTTAAGTGTTCCCCTCTCCTTACCTTCAATGCGGTCATCTCT
This sequence comes from Arion vulgaris, assembly GCA_020796225.1. Taxonomy (NCBI): domain Eukaryota; kingdom Metazoa; phylum Mollusca; class Gastropoda; order Stylommatophora; family Arionidae; genus Arion; species Arion vulgaris. Next base: position 10,944,314 of record CM036768.1, read on the forward strand.
GTGGAGTAAATGTTAAGTGCTCGCCTCTCCTTACCTTCAATGCGGTCGTCTCTGTGGAGTAAATGTTAAGTGTTCCCCTCTCCTTACCTTCATTGTCAACTGGAATGAGCTCTCTCTGTTGGAGTAAATGTTAAGTGTTCTCCTCTCCTTACCTTCAATGTGGTCGTCTCTGTGGAGTAAATGTTAAGTGTTCTCCTCTCCTTACCTTCAATGTGGTCGTCTCTGTGGAGTAAATGTTAAGTGTTCTCCTCTCCTTACCTTCAATGCGGTCATCTCTGTGGAGTAAATGTTAAGTGTTCCCCTCTCCTTACCTTCAATGTGGTCATCTCTGTGGAGTAAATGTTAAGTGTTCTCCTCTCCTTACCTTCAATGTGGTCATCTCTGTGGAGTAAATGTTAAGTGTTCCCCTCTCCTTACCTTCAATGTGGTCGTCTCTGTGGAGTAAATGTTAAGTGTTCTCTCCTCCTTACCTTCAATGTGGTCGTCTCTGTGGAGTAAATGTTAAGTGTTCTCCTCTCCTTACCTTCAATGCGGTCGTCTCTGTGGAGTAAATGTTAAGTGTTCGCCTCTCCTTACCTTCAATGTGATCGTCTCTGTGGAGTAAATGTTAAGTGTTCTCCTCTCCTTACCTTCAATGCGGTCGTCTCTGTGAAGTAAATGTTAAGTGCTCGCCTCTCCTTACCTTCAATGCGGTCGTCTCTGTGAGTAAATGTTAATGTCCCTCTCCTTCAATGTGTCGTCTCTGTGAGTAAATGTTAGTGTTCCCTCTCTTACCTTCAATGTGGTCATCTCTGTGGAGTAAATGTTAAGTGTTCTCCTCTCCTTACCTTCAATGGGGTCGTCTCTGTGGAGTAAATGTTAAGTGTTCCCCTCTCCTTACCTTCAATGTGGTCATCTCTGTGGAGTAAATGTTAAGTGTTCCCCTCTCCTTACCTTCAATGTGGTCATCTCTGTGAAGTAAATGTTAAGTGTTCCCCTCTCCTTACCTTCAATGTGGTCATCTCTGTGAGTAAGTTAAGTGTTCCTCTCTTACCTTCAATGTGTCATCTGTGAGTAAATGTTAAGTGTCTCCCTCTACCTTCAATGTGGTCATCTCTGTGAAGTAAATGTTAAGTGTTCCCCTCTCCTTACCTTCAATGTGGTCATCTCTGTGAAGTAAATGTTAAGTGTTCCCCTCTCCTTACCTTCAATGTGGTCATCTCTGTGAAGTAAATGTTAAGTGTTCCCCTCTCCTTACCTTCAATGTGTTCATCTCTGTGGAGTAAATGTTAAGTGTTCCCCTCTCCTTACCTTCAATGTGTTCATCTCTGTGGAGTAAATGTTAAGTGTTCCCCTCTCCTTACCTTCAATGTGTTCATCTCTGTGGAGTAAATGTTAAGTGTTCCCCTCTCCTTACCTTCAATGTGGTCGTCTCTGTGAGTAATGTTAATGTTCTCTCCTTACCTTCAATGTGTCTCTTGTGAGTAAATGTTAGTGTCCCTCTCCTTACCTTCAATGTGATCATCTCTGTGGAGTAAATGTTAAGTGTTCCCCTCTCCTTACCTTCAATGTGTCATCTCTGTGAAATAAATGTTAAGTGTTCTCCTCTCCTTACCTTCAATGTGGTCGTCTCTGTGGAGTAAATGTTAAGTGTTCCCCTCTCCTTACCTTCAATGTGATCATCTCTGTGAAGTAAATGTTAAGTGTTCCCCTCTCCTTACCTTCAATGTGGTCATCTCTGTGAAGTAAATGTTAAGTGTTCCCCTCTCCTTACCTTCAATGTGGTCGTCTCTGTGGAGTAAATGTTAAGTGTTCCCCTCTCCTTACCTTCAATGTGTTCATCTCTGTGGAGTAAATGTTAAGTGTTCCCCTCTCCTTACCTTCAATGTGGTCATCTCTGTGAAGTAAATGTTAAGTGTTCCCCTCTCCTTACCTTCAATGTGGTCGTCTCTGTGGAGTAAATGTTAAGTGTTCCCCTCTCCTTACCTTCAATGTGGTCATCTCTGTGAAGTAAATGTTAAGTGTTCCCCTCTCCTTACCTTCAATGTGGTCGTCTCTGTGGAGTAAATGTTAAGTGTTCCCCTCTCCTTACCTTCAATGTGGTCGTCTCTGTGAAGTAAATGTTAAGTGTTCTCCTCTCCTTACCTTCAATGAGGTCGTCTCTGTGAAGTAAATGTTAAGTGTTCTCCTCTCCTTACCTTCAATGTGGTCATCTCTGTGAAGTAAATGTTAAGTGTTCTCCTCTCCTTACCTTCAATGTGTCGTCTCTGTGAGTAAATGTTAAGTGTTCCCTCTCTCCTTACCTTCAATGTGGTCTCTCTGTGAAGTAAATGTTAAGTGTTCCCTCTCCTTACCTTCAATGTGATCATCTCTGTGAAGTAAATGTTAAGTGTTCCCCTCTCCTTACCTTCAATGTGATCATCTCTGTGGAGTAAATGTTAAGTGTTCCCCTCTCCTTACCTTCAATGGTCGTCTCTGTGAGTAAATGTTAAGTGTTCCCTCTCCTTACCTTCAATGTGGTCATCTCTGTGAAGTAAATGTTAAGTGTTCCCCTCTCCTTACCTTCAATGTGGTCATCTCTGTGGAGTAAATGTTAAGTGTTCCCCTCTCCTTACCTTCAATGCGGTCGTCTCTGTGAAGTAAATGTTAAGTGTTCCTCTCTTTACCTTCAATGTGGTCATCTCTGTGAAGTAAATGTTAAGTGTTCCCCTCTCCTTACCTTCAATGTGTTCATCTCTGTGGAGTAAATGTTAAGTGTTCCCCTCTCCTTACCTTCAATGTGGTCATCTCTGTGAAGTAAATGTTAAGTGTTCCCCTCTCCTTACCTTCAATGTGATCATCCTTGGAAGTAAATGTTAAGTGTTCCCTCTCCTTACCTTCAATGTGATCATCTCTGTGAGTAAATGTTAAGTGTTCCCTCTCCTTACCTTCAATGTGGTCATCTATGTGAAGTAAATGTTAAGTGTTCCCCTCTCCTTACCTTCAATGTGTTCATCTCTGTGGAGTAAATGTTAAGTGTTCCCCTCTCCTTACCTTCAATGTGTTCATCTCTGTGGAGTAAATGTTAAGTGTTCCCCTCTCCTTACCTTCAATGTGGTCATCTCTGTGGAGTAAATGTTAAGTGTTCCCCTCTCCTTACCTTCAATGTGATCATCTCTGTGAAGTAAATGTTAAGTGTTCTCCTCTCCTTACCTTCAATGTGGTCATCTCTGTGAAGTAAATGTTAAGTGTTCCCCTCTCCTTACCTTCAATGTGGTCATCTCTGTGAAGTAAATGTTAAGTGTTCCCCTCTCCTTACCTTCAATGTGGTCATCTCTGTGGAGTAAATGTTAAGTGTTCCCCTCTCCTTACCTTCAATGTGGTCATCTCTGTGAAGTAAATGTTAAGTGTTCCCCTCTCCTTACCTTCAATGTGGTCATCTCTGTGGAGTAAATGTTAAGTGTTCCCCTCTCCTTACCTTCAATGTGTCATCTCTGTGAGTAAATGTTAAGTGTTCCCTCTCTTACCTTCAATGTGGTCATCTCTGTGAAGTAAATGTTAAGTGTTCCCCTCTCCTTACCTTCAATGTGGTCATCTCTGTGAAGTAAATGTTAAGTGTTCCCCTCTCCTTACCTTCAATGGGTGTCTCTGTGAAGTAAATGTTAAGTGTTCCCTCCCTTACCTTCAATGTGGTCATCTCTGTGGAAATAAATGTTAAGTGTTCCCTCTCCTTACCTTCAATGTGGTCATCTCTGTGAGTAAATGTTAAGTGTTCCCTCTCCTTACCTTCAATGTGGTCGTCTCTGTGAGTAAATGTTAAGTGTTCCCTCTCCTTACCTTCAATGTGGTCGTCTCTGTGAGTAAATGTTAAGTGTTCCCTCTCCTTACCTTCAATGTGGTCATCTCTGTGAGTAAATGTTAAGTGTTCCCTCTCCTTACCTTCAATGTGGTCGTCTCTGTGAGTAAATGTTAAGTGTTCCTCTCCTTACCTTCAATGTGGTCGTCTCTGTGGGGTAAATGTTAAGTGTTCCCTCTCCTTACCTTCAATGTGGTCATCTCTGTGGAGTAAATGTTAAGTGTTCCCCTCTCCTTACCTTCAATGTGGTCGTCTCTGTGGAGTAAATGTTAAGTGTTCTCCTCTCCTTACCTTCAATGTGGTCATCTTGTGAGTAAATGTTAAGTGTTCCCTCTCCTTACCTTCAATGTGGTCTCTGTGGAGTAAATGTTAAGTGTTCCCTCTCCTTACCTTCAATGTGGTCATCTCTGTGGAGTAAATGTTAAGTGTTCCCCTCTCCTTACCTTCAATGTGGTCATCTCTGTGAAGTAAATGTTAAGTGTTCCCCTCTCCTTACCTTCAATGTGTCGTCTCTGTGAGTAAATGTTAAGTGTTCCTCTCCTTACCTTCAATGTGGTCGTCTCTGTGGAGTAAATGTTAAGTGTTCCCCTCTCCTTACCTTCAATGTGGTCATCTCTGTGGAGTAAATGTTAAGTGTTCCCCTCTCCTTACCTTCAATGTGGTCTTCTCTGTGAAGTAAATGTTAAGTGTTCCCCTCTCCTTACCTTCAATGCGGTCGTCTCTGTGGAGTAAATGTTAAGTGTTCCCCTCTCCTTACCTTCAATGTGGTCGTCTCTGTGGAGTAAATGTTAAGTGTTCCCCTCTCCTTACCTTCAATGTGGTCGTCTCTGTGAAGTAAATGTTAAGTGTTCCCCTCTCCTTACCTTCAATGTGGTCGTCTCTGTGAAGTAAATGTTAAGTGTTCCCCTCTCCTTACCTTCAATGTGGTCGTCTCTGTGGAGTAAATGTTAAGTGTTCCCCTCTCCTTACCTTCAATGTGGTCTTCTCTGTGGAGTAAATGTTAAGTGTTCCCCTCTCCTTACCTTCAATGTGGTCATCTATGTGGAGTAAATGTTAAGTGTTCCCCTCTCCTTACCTTCAATGTGGTCATCTCTGTGGAGTAAATGTTAAGTGTTCCCCTCTCCTTACCTTCAATGTGGTCATCTCTGTGGAGTAAATGTTAAGTGTTCCCTCTCTTACCTTCAATGTGGTCATCTCTGTGAGTAAATGTTAAGTGTTCCTCTCCTTACCTTCAATGTGGTCATCTCTGTGAAGTAAATGTTAAGTGTTCCCCTCTCCTTACCTTCAATGTGGTCATCTCTGTGAAGTAAATGTTAAGTGTTCCCCTCTCCTTACCTTCAATGTGGTCATCTCTGTGGAGTAAATGTTAAGTGTTCTCCTCTCCTTACCTTCAATGTGGTCATCTCTGTGAAGTAAATGTTAAGTGTTCCCCTCTCCTTACCTTCAATGTGGTCATCTCTGTGAAGTAAATGTTAAGTGTTCCCCTCTCCTTACCTTCAATGTGGTCGTCTCTGTGTAGTAAATGTTAAGTGTTCCCTCTCTACCTTCAATGGTCTCTCTGTGGAGTAAATGTTATGTTCCCTCTCCTTACCTTCAATGTGGTCGTCTCTGTGAGTAAATGTTAAGTGTTCCCCTCTCCTTACCTTCAATGTGGTCAGTCTCTGTGAGTAAATGTTAAGTGTTCCCTCTCCTTACCTTCAATGTGGTCATCTCTGTGAGTAAATGTTAAGTGTTCCCTCTCCTTACCTTCAATGTGGTCGTCTCTGTGGAGTAAATGTTAAGTGTTCTCCTCTCCTTACCTTCAATGTGGTCGTCTCTGTGGAGTAAATGTTAAGTGTTCCCCTCTCCTTACCTTCAATGTGGTCATCTCTGTGAAGTAAATGTTAAGTGTTCCCCTCTCCTTACCTTCAATGTGGTCGTCTCTGTGGAGTAAATGTTAAGTGTTCCCCTCTCCTTACCTTCAATGTGGTCGTCTCTGTGGAGTAAATGTTAAGTGTTCCCCTCTCCTTACCTTCAATGTGGTCGTCTCTGTGGAGTAAATGTTAAGTGTTCCCCTCTCCTTACCTTCAATGTGGTCGTCTCTGTGAAGTAAATGTTAAGTGTTCCCCTCTCCTTACCTTCAATGTGGTCATCTCTGTGGAGTAAATGTTAAGTGTTCCCCTCTCCTTACCTTCAATGTGGTCGTCTCTGTGAAGTAAATGTTAAGTGTTCCCCTCTCCTTACCTTCAATGTGTCTCTCTGTGAGTAAATGTTATGTTCTCCTCTCCTTACCTTCAATGTGGTCGTCTCTGTGGAGTAAATGTTAAGTGTTCCCCTCTCCTTACCTTCAATGTGGTCATCTCTGTGAAGTAATGTTAAGATTCCCTCTACCTTCAATGTAGGTCGATCTCTGTGGATAAAGAGTTAAAGTGTTCCTCTCTTACCTTAATAGCGGTCATCTCTGTGAAGTAAATGTTATGTTCTCCTACGGTGGCTTCGGAAAATGTACAGTACCTCACAAGTTCTCTGTAGAAGTAAATGTTAAGTGCTCGCCTTTGTTCCAAAGATACTAGTTCCTCTCCTGAGCAATCAGGATATTGTACAGAGATCCCTAATCTCAGATGTAGGAGATCGGTTCCTAGTTGCTTCGTAGACGGACGATAAAACGTAGTTCTCGTATTCAAGTTGGCACGTAAAGAAGACTTGTTCCCTTCTTCCTACTTTGTAATTTGGATTTATTATCTATCTCACCGTGTGGGACGGAGCTGAAGGAAGCAAAGAATAGTACCACTGTAACCTACAAGGTTTGTTGTAAGAGGCGACTGAGGTAGGGATATGAAAGGGAAGCAAAGAATAGTACCACTGTAACCTCAGGTTTGTTGTAAGAGCGACTGAGTGTAGGGATATGAAAGGGAAGAAAGAATGTACCCTGTAACCTACAAGGTTTGTTGTAAGAGAGACTGAGTAGGGATATGAAAGGAAGCAAAGAATAGTACCACTGTAACCTACAAGGTTTGTTGTAAGAGGCGACTGAGGTAGGGATATGAAGGAAGCAAAATAGTATCCACTGTAACCTACAAGGTTTGTTGTAAGAGCGACTGAGGTAGGGATAATGAAAGGGAGAAAGAATAGTACCACTGTAACCTACAAGGTTTGTTGTAAGAGGCGACTGATGTAGGGATATGAGGAAGCAAGAATAGTACCACTGCTAACCTCAAGGTTTGTTAGAGACACTGAGGTAGGGATATGAAGAAGCAGAATAGTACCACTGTAACCTACAAGGTTTGTTGTAAGAGGCGACTGAGGTAGGGATATGAAAGGGAAGCAAAGAATAGTATCACTGTAACCTACAAGGTTTGTTGTAAGAGGCGATTGAGGTAGGGATATGAAAGGAGAAAGAATAGTACCCTTAACCTCAAGGTTTGTTGTAAGAGGCGACTGATGTAGGGATATGAAAGGAAAAAGAATAGTACCACTGTAACCTCATGTTTGTTGTAAGAGGCGATGAGGTAGATTAGAAAGGAAGAAAGAATAGTACCACTCGTAACCTCAAGGTTTGTTGTAGAGGCACTGGTGTAGGATATGAAGGAAGAAAGAATAGTACCACTGTAACCTACAAGGTTTGTTGTAAGAGGGACTGAGGTAGGATAATGAAAGGAAGCAAAGAATAGTACCACTGTAACCTACAAGGTTTGTTGTAAGAGGCGACTGAGGTAGGGATATGAAAGGGAAGCAAAGAATAGTACCACTGTAACCTACAAGGTTTGTTGTAAGAGGTGACTGAGGTAGGGATATGAAGGAGAAAGAATAGTACCACTGTAACCTCAAGGTTTGTTGTAAGAGGCGACTGATGTAGGGATATGAAAGGGAAGAAAAGAATAGTACCACTGTAACCTACAAGGTTTGTTGTAAGAGGCGACTGAGGTAGGGATATGAAAGGGAAGCAAAGAATAGTACCACTGTACCTCAAGGTTTTGTTGTAAGAGGCGACTGAGGTAGGGATATGAAAGAGCAAGAATAGTACCACTGAACCTACAAGGTTTGTTGTAAGAGTCGACTGAGGTAGGGTATGAAGGAGCAAAGAATAGTACCACTGTAACCTACAAGGTTTGTTGTAAGAGGCAACTGAGGTAGGGATTGAAAGGAAGCAAATAATAGTACCACTGTACCTACAGGTTTGTTGTAGAGGCATTAGGTAGGGATATGAAGGAGCAAGATAGTACACTGTAACACAAGGTTTGTTGTAAGAGGTGACTGAGGTAGGGATATGAAAGGAAGCAAAGAATCAGTACCACTGTAACTCTACAAGGTTTGTTTAAGAGACGACTGAGGTAGGATATGAAAGGGCAAGGAATAGTACTACTGTCCTACAAGTTTTGTTTAGGCAACTGAGGTAGGGATTTGAAGGCAAGAATAATATCTGACATAGGCATGTCAACGTTAAGATAGAGCATGGAAGATATTCTAGTAACAAATGCGTGCAGAAATGGATTGCTGTCTTACTTTAGCGCTCTGGCTCTTGATCAGATCTAGACAAATCACATCAGTGTTAACTAAATGGTCGACTGATATGGGTTCAGAAGATTATCTATTATCTTTCTGTTTGTCTTTCTCTGTATGTGCTCTCTCGATATCAGTATGTACATAAACGTTTAGAAAATGTATTTCTTTCATTATATGTGTGTGTGAGATGTTATATCGTTCTCCTCTCTCTCTCTCTCTCTCTCTCTCTACATACACATACTCTTTCTATTTCTCTGTATGTTGAGAATTTCTTATCTCTCTCTCTTCTCTCTCTCTCTCTTTTCTCTCTGTATGTTGAAGATTTTCTGTGTGTGTGTTTGAATTTTTTCTTTCTTTTCTCGGTCTGTATGTTGAAGATTTTCTCTGTGTGTGTGTGTTTTGATAATTTTTTCTTTCTTTCTCTCTCTCTCTCTCTGGTCTGTATGTTGAGATTTTCTCTGTGTGTGTGTGTTTGATAATTTCTCTTCTCTCTTCAGTCTGTATGTTGAAGATTTTCTCTGTGTGTTTGATTACTTTCTCTGATTCTCTCTCTCTCTCTCTCTCTCTCTCTCTCTCGGTTGTATGTTGAATTTTCTTGTGTGTTGTGTTTGATTATGATAAAATTTCCTCTTCTCTCCTCAGTATGTTGAGATTTTCTCCTTCTCCATGTATTATTCTCTTCTCTCCATGTATAAATTGTCTTCTCCTTTCTTTCCTCCTCTCTATGTGAATTATTTTTTTATCCTCTCATCTCATGTTAATATAGTTATAAGAGATATATGCCTATATATATATTTTCTCTCTCTTCTCTGCTGCCTTCCCACCGCCATGACCTATCACCTTTCTTCACCAATTCTAATATTTAATATATTCTCCTTCTCCACGTGTAATATATTCTCCCTCCTCCTCCAGGTGTAATAATTCTCCTCCTCCTCCAGTGTAATAAATTCTCCCTCCTCCTCCATGCTAATATACCCTCCCCTCTCCATGTGTAATATTATTCCCTCCTTCTCCATGTGTATATATTCTCCATCCTCCTCCATGTGTAATATATTCTCCCTCCTCCTCCATGTGTAATATATTCTCCCTAATCCTCCATGTGTAATATATTCTCTCTCCTTCTCCATGTGTAATATATTCTCCCTCCTTCTCCATGTGTAATATATTCTCCTAATCTCCATGGTATATTTCTCCCCTTTCCATGTGTAATATATCTCTCCTTCTCCATGTATATATTCTCCTCCTTCCATGTGTAATATATTCTCCTCCTCCTCCATGTGTAATATATTCTCCTCCTTCTCCATGTGTAATATATTCTCCTCCTCCTCCATGTGTAATATATTCTCTCTTTCTCCATAATATTCTCCTCCTTCTCCATGTGTAATATATTCTCCTCCTCATCCATGTGTAATATATTCTCCCTCCTTCTCCATGTGTAATATATTCTCCTTCCTCCTCCATGTAATATATTTCCTCCTCCATGTGTAATATATTCTCCATCCCCATGTATATTCTCCATCCTCCTCCATGTGTAATATATTCTCCATCCTCCCCCACGTGTGTTTATCTCCTGCTAGATACTTCTATCTACAGTTGTCATTGCCAAGGGCACTTCTCCCTCACCCACACACTCCCTCCTCACTCAATCTTAAACATCTCACACAGAATGATTTCAGTATACATACAAGTTTACCCTCCCCGCCTCTCTCCTTTCTTCCTCGCCGCATCGTGTCTAACGATCGTTTGACGTTTCCATCCTCCATTGATGGTGGCAATGGTTGATTGACTAAACCTGTCTGTGCATGATAGACAGGAGAAATGGAAGAATTAAATTGAAATGTTGAAATTTGCGTCATAACTCAATTTTCATTATGCTCGCAACCAAACAGAGAGGTTACAGTTTCCGATTTCTATCGATGCCAGTGGTGACTCGTCATTTAGGGCCAGTGGCACCGTGCCCCACCAAAAATAATGTGTAATGAGTATTTATCATTTTATAAATTATTTGTTTATAATTATTACTTTTAATGTCATACTTATTAGCTTTTAATGATGAATGTATATAACGTCAAAATATATACAGTCTGAACTTAGCGTCTTTTCTCCTTCATTAGTATACTTCACGCATTTCCAGCGCATTTTCTTTTAGTGCCAGAAGAAATGTAGTTTTTTTTTAGATTGTCTGTTAATATAGAGACATCTGACTTCTCTCGACTGGTTATTTAGCACAGATAAATATGTAATGTCCATTCATTCAGTAGGAAAGTTCTTACGCGGCCAATCTAGTGCACCGTTAAACGGTGTTATTGCGCTAAATATTAGTATGTGTGCTTAAATAACGAAGGATATATAAAAATAATACACAATAATAGAAATAATTAACTAATCATCATAATCGTATGCTTCATCAATATACATCTATGTACGGCAATGTACGTTTAGACAACTGTGACGATTTGTGACCTACATATTCTAGTAAAAAGGGAGGGGGGATAACTTACCGGAATGGAGAAATAATCATCATCATTGGCCTCTTTGTCTCAGGAGACAATAAGTATTGCGTCCCGTAGTATGTTCTACGCTGAATCACAACGTTTCTTGTGGCTGTAATGTCCCTATTCTGGGGTGACAATCCTTAAAATATATGCTTACCCAAAAACATGATTGTTCCGAAATTTTGTGTCTCGTCCCACCATCAATCCGAGCCGCCACTGCTAGTAGCCCGTATAGGAAATACGATATTATACAGGTATGGTGTTCAAGATAATTGCAGCCCGTGAATGGAGCTAATCTGGCATATATGTATGGACATGGGAAGGTTCAGTTATGACGTAGTATAAGTCAAGGTTGTGTGACGGTATGTAATTGTAGTGCGGGAAGGGGCGATGAACAAATGTGACGTAGGACGAGCTAGTCAGAACCGGTTTAAATAGTAAATAAACACACCTCAATTTATACCTGGCAACTTTCGAATTGTCAATGGGGCTGCAATTATCTTGAACACCGTGTACTTCTATTTCATAGACGTCACTTCTGCATGTCAATTTAATACTAAATTATAAGAAAGAAAACAAACAACTTAACGCTCATCTACTTGTTTTGTGTGTTTGATTCGTCTTCTTGCTAGTTCTGTTTTGCCTCACAGTATCAGGATTCGTCCTCTTCTTCCATGTTAAATATACTTCTTTGTTTGTGTGTGTTTGGTTCTGTGTGTGGGTGTATACCTATATTCCTGCCTGGTGTCTTATCTCCTCCACACGCCCGAGTGGTTACCGGGGCCCAAATTTGGGGTGTAAAGAATAGAACCACTGTTACCTGCCACGCATGTCGTAAGAAGCGACTAAGGAAATTTGGCTGAAATCGGGTGCACATGTCCTAACCGTGTAGAAGTCCATGCGTTTAGGGGTCTACCAAATCAATGTGCAACGTATACACGTTCTTGGCAAAGATCAAACATATCACAAAGAGTGATTAAAATTGGTCGTAAAGAACGAACGCAAAGAAGAAGAAGAAGATCTCCTCCACTGTCTTAGTGATGTAGAAGTTAGATGCTCGGCTATCGCTTCAACTGTTCCTTACTCACCCGGAGATGTTGGAACATTTTTCCAGAGTTTCCTGATTTCAGTTTAGGTAAGATCGATTTCCCAATCCTATCTGAGACGGACAATCAAACGTACGTCCCGTGTTGAATTTGAACATTTAGAAGAACCCGGGACAATTGAAAATCAAAAAGAGTAGACTGCAAATCCACTACCCGAACAACAGTTATTCGTCATATTAAATCGTATAAATAGCTGCAGGAAACCCTGATCATTTACTTGGGGGATCTAAATTACAAGCACCTCTTAAGTCGCAATAAGTCTCGCCTGAGTGTCCAGGTACACTGGAGATAATAAAAACAAGCCTTCGCAGTAATCAATCAAATACGTCATATTAGGAGCCATGTAAGTAAAAGTAAGTAAAGGAAGATAGGGCAATACAGTGTTAGGCCTGTATTTTCATTGACCGTCGGCACACGATGGGTGATGTGGTCAGCATCACGCCGGCCGCCTTTACTTTCCCAGAACATGTCTGGTACCCAGTTGAGGCTGGGTCGACCTGAGAGCCGTTGCGGTCGGGAAAAATTCCACGCGCACTGCGGGAGTTAAACCCAGACTACCAGCCTTGAGAAGCGAGTTCATTAACAACTACGCTACCGCGGCTTTAAGGAGCCATGTACTGTGTGCCAATTATGTGCCTACAAGTAGGCCAGCACATCCGAATTGTGCGACGCTTTTATTTACTTCCTAGCTTCCTAGGCCCCTACCTTGGGCGCCTCTTACAAAATGCCTTGTAGGTCGCAGTAGGTATTCGTTGCTCCCTTTGCGAGCCTCGGCAACAAACGCGCCGATCTAAATGAGTAATAGACATTCACCTGTATCTATTGAAACATGTTTTTATTTATTTACATTGACTTATTTTTACCTTCTTTCCCTCGTCTAGTTTAACATGCCACTACTCGTTCTCATTCACCCTGTTCTCTCTCTCTCTGTCTGTCTCTCTTACTCACTTTCTCACTCACTCACTTTATTTATTTACATTGACTTATTTTTACCTTCTTTCCCTCGTCTAGTTTAACATGCCTCTATTCGTTCTCATTCACCCTGTTCTCTCTCTCTCTGTCTGTCTCTCTTACTCACTTTCTCACTCACTCACTCACTTTATTTATTTACATTGACTTATTATTACCTTCTTTCCCTCGTCTAGTTTAACATGCCTCTATTCGTTCTCATTCACCCTGTTCTCTCTCTCTCTCTGTCTGTCTCTCTTACTCACTTTCTCACTCACTCACTCACTTTATTTATTTACATTGACTTATTATTACCTTCTTTCCCTCGTCTAGTTTAACATGCCTCTATTCGTTCTCATTCACCCTGTTCTCTCTCTCTCTCTCTGTCTTCTCTCTTCTCTTCTCCTCTCTCCTTTATTATTACATTGACTTATTTACCTTCTTCCTCGTCTAGTTTAACATGCCCTCTCGTTCTCATTCACCTGTTCTCTCTCTCTGTCTGTCTCTCTTATCACTTTCCTCACTCACTCACTTTATTTATTTACATTGACTTATTGTTACCTTCTTTCCTCGTCTAGTTTAACATGCCTCTACTCGTTCTCATTCACCCTGTTCTCTCTCTCTCTCTTTGTCTGTCTCTCTTACTCACTTTCTCACTCACTGACTCACTTTATTTATTTACATTGGCTTATTGTTACCTTCTTTCCCTCGTCTAGTTTAACATGCCTCTACTCGTTCTCATTCACCCTGTTCTTTCTCTTTCTCTTTTCTCTCTGTCTGTCTCTCTTTCTCTCTGTCTGTCTCTCTTTCTCTCTGTCTGTCTCTCTTATTCACTTTCTCACTCACTCACTTTATTTATTTACATTGACTTATTATTACCTTCTTTCCTCGTCTAGTTTAACATGCCTCTACTCGTTCTCATTCACCCTGTTCTCTCTGTCTGTCTCTCTTTTCTCTGTCTGTCTCTCTTATTAACTTTCTCACTGACTCACTTTATTTATTTACATTGGCTTATTGTTACCTTCTTTCCCTCGTCTAGTTTAACATGCCCCTACTCGTTCTCATTCACCCTGTTCTCTCTCTCTCTCTCACTTTTTCACAACATTATCAGCGGTTAGATTCACTTCATTTGCTCCGGAATGTATTGACGCACATCCTGCAAGGTTGCTGATGATGGGATCTCATTTTTTTTTCTTCTTCTTCTTCCTTTCTCAAATGTTCAGAGTTGTCGGTTTACTGAGTTTTGTAGGATATTGATTCATCACGTCATAAGACATGGCGTTCACGTTAGGGAAGTGTAAGAGGTTCGAATCAGACAATTTAGGGAGAAGTTGGTGAATGAATTCGAAGTTAGAGATAGAGAGAAGAGTGTGTGTGTGTGTGCGTTTGTGGGTGTGCTCATAACAGTGTCAGAAGGGTCTTCTTGTTCTTTGCGTTCGTTCTTTACAAACCAATTTTAATCACTCTTTGTGATATGTTTGATCTTTGCCAAGAACGTGTATACGTTGCACATTGTTTGGTAGGCCCCTAACGCATAGACTTCTACATGTTTAGGACACGTGCATCCGATTTCAGCCGAACCTCCTTAGTCGCCTCTTACGACATGCATAGCAGGTAACAGTGGTTCTATTCTTTACACCCCAAATTTGGGCCCTGATAACCACTCGGGCATCAGAAGGGTCTAAAAGCGAAGGATTTACTTCATTGCACTGGTTTCCCATTCCGCTTCATCTCTGTCAGCAGAGATGGTACGCCATCTGCCGAGAATGTTGCACAAAGCACGAACTTCGTAGCTCCTACAACAATCTCATGAAAAATTGCATATGTGATTCGAATTCACAACCTTCAGAACGACAGACAAACGTCATTGAGGCCCCCGTTACAGTGTACTACACCCTACTTCTTGTAGTGTGATACATGTAGTGGTTACAACCCCCATTTTGTGGTACACGTCACAGGATCTGTGGCTAAGACATTAAGCGGTTGTCTTGTATTCCGAAGGTCGGGGGTTCGAATCCAGACCCCGTCGTTCTGTTCACGGGTGGAATTTTTTTTCCCCGGAGATCCCTAGGATCAGTGGCGGCTCGTGCTCCTTTTTGTTGGTGGGGCCAGACACAAATATTCGAAAAAATCATGGTTTTGGGTTAGGTTATATTTTAATTTATAAAATAATAAATACACGTTACACATTATTTTTGGTGGTCCAAAGGCCTTTGGGTTGAAACGTTGCTGTATATCGTCACTGTTTCTGTATTTTGTAAAACTATAGTACTTTGTTTTTACGTGTTTTAACTATAAACCTATGGGCCATCGGACTCAAGAATTATGGGAAATCAGACCACAACTACACCAGTGACCTCGCATTCCAGTATTGGTGTATATAGACGAATTCATGTTAAAATCAACACAAAATGCTAAATCAAAGTTATATTATGCAACAAGTTAAGTTTAACAATAAGGAATATCAATATTATGAATATTTTCACCAATAAATAGCCATAAACTCACAGAATTGAGTAAAATTGCAAAAATGCTTGCAGTTTTCTATCAAACATATATATTTTCCAGCCCCCTTCTCTAATCTAGGCCATGGATTCCCCGGTCAGTTGTCTGGCCCAGTTATCTAGAGTTGGCTGTGATCGATTCAACATCTATTTTTAGCGTTGTCAGTATTAGATATACAACAGCATGCTGCCTTGCAGGTTGGCTGGGGACAGTCATAGGCTAACGGAGAGCGAACCCAGTAAACGCTGGTTGAAATTGGACACGTCGCCGAAGGACAAGCACCAGAGCTCCAGATGGTACTGAAGATGTGACGTAAAACAAACGTTCTAGGCAAAGGCTGTTTATACAGGGTGTTCAACTTAAAAGCAGCCTGTGAATGGAGCTAATCTGGCATATATGTATGGAAATGGAAGGTTCAGTTATGACGTAGTATAGGTCAAGGATGTGTGATAGTGAGTAATTGTAGTGCGGGAAGGGGCGATGAACAAATGGGACGTAGGACAAGCTAGTCAGAACCGGTTTAAATAGTAAATAGACGGAGATGCAATGCGTACCTGGCAAATTTCTATTTATGACTGGGGCTGCTTTTAAGTTGAACACCCTGTATATCACAATAAGAATGATCAGAATGACCGAAAAAGGAAAAAGAACGATCGAGATAGATATATATATATATCTGACGTCCACCAACGCAGTCTTAGAAATCGTCAACAGAAAAACTTCCCATGATTTAGTGCCTGGTTGTAATGTTCAGTATAATATTGTTCATTTTTCCAAAAATATTTTGTCAGCTCTAGAAGAAAATGTCCACTAATTTTTTTTTTTTGACTTTTTTTTTCCAGGTGATGGAAACGAAGAATATGCTGTACCTGGTTTCGGAGTACGCCCGAACGGGAAATATTTGGTAAGTACAATTTATGAAACTAGGATAATATATAAATTCATATTTATTTGCCAACACTTCTAGTGGGCGTCTGTGGATTATAGTTAGTCAGCTCGATCACACCCCAAAAGCATCTGATTCAAACTCTGCGGCGGGCAGTTTGGAAGCAAATTTGTTCCCGTGGTTTTTATGAACGATAAAAATAGACATCACCTTTAAGAAAACAATTGTAAACTATTAAACGTATAAGTGGTTCCTAGAAAATCAACAATTGGTTTACTGTGGTTGATGGCGTAGTCCTGTCAGTTATATTTCACTATTTTCATTTTCAGCACTTTTATGTATGGAATCTTCTACTTCGAACGCTCCATATCAACCACTTGTTAACCACTGTTTGTGTGATTTGTATGGGATCTGAGCCTAAGAGCAATTGTACGTTCTGCCAGTTATGCGCCTGCCTACAAGTAGGCCAGCACATCCGATTTCTGCGACGTTTTTTTATTTACTAGGATAGCTTCTCTAGGTTCCTACCTCAGTCGCCTCTTACGACATGCCTTGTAGGTCGCAGTGTTACTATTCTTTGCTCCCATTGAGGGATAACACGGGCGCAATGTGGAATAAAGCACACTTCCTGGAACTAGGTGAACATACAAATTATATTGACTTGCTATCTCTTCTATGGGAAATGGGATGAAAGTTATAAATGAACAAAGAGAGCAACCACGATAAATATTAAGTGGTTATTCTTTCTTCTTCTTCTTCTTCTTCTTCTTCTTCTTCTTCTTCTCTCATCATCAGCATAGGAAAGAAAGTTGGAATAGAACCTTGCTTGAAATACAATTAGAAACAAAGAATGAATGTAACTAGCTACCAAAGTTGTAGCTTCCGTCTTTGGTTCCAACTCTATTTTTCATGCTGCATTTGTGCAGCCTGTTTCCGGGGTCGCCATGTGAAGGTGGAGTAGGGACGTGATCAGCATGGGATCAATCAATCAATCTTAACTGAACAAGACTTCGACGATAGAAATTGCGTAAAAAGAGAAAGTTAACCCTTTTTAGAAAGTTAACCCTTTTGAGCAATTTAACCCTTTTGAGCAAGTTAACCCTTTTACTGCATATTTATTTTACCTTCGAACTCATTTATATTGCATGTGTAGTTAATTAGCCACTATACTTGGATTTGATTGATAGATTGATTGATAGATTGATTGATAGGACCATCATCATTGCACTTCTGTCAGTAACCATGTGTGCTCCGATCTCTTTCTTACACAGGAAGATCTCAGCTGCAGTGCACGAACTTCGTAGCACCGACAAGGGTCCCCTATGTAATTTTGAAGATGGTAAAGATATTTATGTAGGAATTTTATTTTGAATCTTTTCTAATAAATTTTGCCCAGGCAGTGGCTTTCCAACCTGCTGTTCTCGAATTTGAACTGCCAAGGGTTCTTTTACGTTCTCAAATTTAACACGGGTCCTACGTTTTATCTTCCGTCTCTGATAGAACTAGGAAATCGATCTCACCTACATTTAGATCAGGGATCTCTGGAAAAATATCCAGATGGTTCCACGAGGAAGCGAACCTGGTACCTTTGGTACAAGAGACGAGCACCTAACCGCTACGCCACGGAGACCCCTGTTGAGTCATCGTTAGAAATGCCGCGAACCTATATGTAGGCTCAAAGGGGGCTAAAGGGTTAAGGAACGACTTAGTCTCATCTTTTTCCCACCACATCTGATGTGTATTTACAAGCTGTTTACATCAGATGGTATGTCAACAAACGAGTTATTTCTCATATCTCTGGACTACCGTGCGTCATTTCTCCTGTAGACTTCAATCTGATGCCAGCCGCAGATGCTATTTTAGTTCCTCTATTCAAATAGTCAGAGTATCTGTAGTGTTTATCCCACGGAGCCACCGCCAGAAACAACTGGAGTATACTTTCATACGTAAACCACCACGACCTTCAAGGTAGATTATTTTAGGATTATCTTGAACCTCCACTTCGTTCGCGGTTGTTTGGTTACTGCTCAGTTGTTTACAGAAAACCTCGGGGGTGTCTGGTGATGCTTACTTCGCGGAGTTAAACTACGTCAATTATTGACGTTGCACTTTATGGTCTAAGATCGGTGTGTGCTTCGCTCACAGTCTCGCGCGTGCTGGTGCGCGTGGGACATATTAATACATATTTAGGGCTCTTTGTGGCGTAGAGGTTAGGTGCTCGGCTCGTGTTCCAAAAGTACTCGGTTCGCTATCTCGTGGAGGCATCGAAATATGTTTCCAGAGATCCTTGATCTCAGTGTATAAATGACTTTATTTGTATTATATATATATGAAACATGAAAATCGTGGCACAACCTTTATAGGACGTAGCCATTAACAACAGTAAACGAGTCGTCGATTTTCTAGCCACCACTTATACGTTCGGTAGTTTGTTCTTGCTTTCGGAGCGGTGAGGTCTACTTTTCAGTTTCAGTTTGGAATATCTTCATTGCACTCTGGACATGTCCATAGGTGCTCCGATCTCCATCGCAATATCTCCAACAGCGTCCAGCGACTGACCGTACCAGTTCTATTTTGATTGATGAGCCGACTCGTATACCTGTTGTACCGTTCTTTTCTTGCCACACCAATCTTCAAACCCAGTTCTCGCAATCTAGTAGTTGACGTGGATTGGTTTAGATGAAGGTCTTCTCTGCGGCCACGCTCTATGAGGGCGTTCACGATGTCAGCTCTGTCCATTGGCTGACCCTCTGATATAGCGGCAGAGCCAGCCAGTCTGTCTGCTCTCTCATTGCCAACGACACCCATGCACCCATGAAGTCTACTTTTACCATTTGTAAAAATCCAAGGGAACTAATTTGCTTCCAAACTTGTCCGCCGTGGAGTTTGAACCAGGTACGTTGGGGTTGTGATCGAGCTCACTACCGCTTATATATTACTGAAATGTCATAACAATACTATTTGGATGGGTCTCGTCCAGGTGGTGCCGGGACCCACAATGGAAACAAAGAATAGTACCACTGCGACCTACAACACATGTCGTAAGAGGCGACTGATGTAGGGGCCTAGGGAAGCTATCCTAGTAAATAAAAAGCGTCGCAGAAATCGGATGTGATGGCCTACTGTGTATGCGCATAACTGGCACAACGTGCAATTGCTCTTAGGCTCAGATCACATACATATCACACAGTGGTTAACAAGTGATTGATATGGAGCGTTTGAAGAAGAAGAAATAATGGGTCTGATTTTTTTTTTTTTTTTTCTGATCCAGAAGCACTTGAACTTTTCAGCTCTTCGGCTCGGTGCCATGGACATCGTAACCCTTCGGTTCGGTGCCACGAACACCGTAAATCTGGGGAATCTGTGGCTTTTTCTGCCATTCCGTGGAATTGAACCCGCACACACAGAGGGATAGACACCCGTAGTCCAACGCGCTACGAACACGCTGGGCAGACGGGCCTGATTTGTATGCATAAAGTAGTATCCTATAGTTAATTTGTATATAAAGTGTATCCTATAGTTAATTTTATTCCAGGCTTCTTCTTTCACCACCACCACTACTGCACACACGCACACACACACAGAGACATAAATAAAACACAATGAATTACTGTGGAGTGTGCAGGGTAAAGTACATCCCGTTCCGTGATGGTTTCCTCATTAAGACTTGTAGAGACTAGTCACCAGGGTCCTCCCGGTAATTGCTTGTCCGTTAATGAGACCGATATTTGGCGGACAGGTAACTTATGACGTATATCCAGAAGGTCAATGCACCGATTCTTATCTGCCTAATATTCTTCAATTGCGTAGGTGATCTAATCACCTGTGCTAATGGAACCTAACATTAAAATAAAATAAAAATAAATGTACGTCAATAATTCAATTGATTACCAAAGCGTCCAAAACCGAATGGATGATTTCTTTGCATGGGGTTACACCATATGGCTCCGTCCCTGTCGGTAGAGATAGCATGCCATCTGCCGAGAGAATTGCACAAATCACGAACTTCGTGGCTCCGGCAACAATTCCAGGATACACAGAATAGGCATGTGAAGTGTATTACCTACCCTCTTCCTCCCCCTCCCCCTCTCCCCGTTCACATAATCAGAAGTACGCTGTAAAAAAATCATGAATTAAAAAAATATATAATTACGCTTTTGCGAAATCTGACTTTTTCCTGTTGATTGATTGATTGATTGATTGATTGATAAGACGACCATCATTGCACTACGGTGAGTAACCATGTGTGCTTCGATCTCTTTCTTACGCAGGAAGATCTCAGCGGCAGTGCACGAATTCCGTTTCACCGGCGATGATCCCGATGTGATTTAGAAGATGGTGAAAATATTTTGTAGGAATTTTAATTTTTAATCTTTCTAATGAATGTTGCATAGACAGCAGCTTGGCAGCCTGCTGTTCTTGATTTGTGAACTACCAAGAGCTTTTTTACGTGCTCGACTTGAACACGGGACCTACGTTTTATCGTCAGTCTCCAATAGGACTAGGAACTCAATCTGACCTACACTGAAATCAGGGATCTCCGGGCAAAATATCCCGATGGCTCTAAATGAGAGCGAACCAAGTACCTTGGAACGCGGGTCGCAGCATCTAACCTCTACGCCACAGAACCGTTCTTGAGATTGCGTCCACTATCTAAATAGTTCTTTTCTTATCATTCTATGCGGTCTCATATAATTTGGTATGCGGTTTCATATGATTGTGTGTTCAATCTCATATAATTCTCTATGCGATCTGATATACCATGGGCGTCCCATAAGTTAAGGAAAGGGGGAGCAAAGTGTTACTCCCTGGAAAATTGATTTTTGGAGGAGAAAAGTTTTATGTAAATCTGGTGTTCTCCATTTCTGCGTAGTAAGCTACCTATCACGGGGGATGTTGTTCGGTCTCTTCGCGATTGCCTGTTGAATGAAGACACTAAAATAGATGTTGAATCGATCACAGCCAACTCTAGATAACTAGGCCAGACAACTGACTGGGGGTTCCTTGACCTAGATCAGAAAAGGGGGCCGGAAAATATAGAAGTTTGATAGAGCACTGCAAGCTTTTTTTGCAATTGTATTCAATTCTGTGAGTCTGTGGTTATTTATTGGTGAAAAATATTCTTAATATTGATATTCCTTATTGTTAAATTTAACTTGTTGCATAATATAACTTCGATTTAGCATTTTGTGTTGATTTTAAAATGAATTCGTTTATATACACCAATACTGGAATGCGAGGTCACTTGGTGTAGTTGTGGTCTGATTTCCCATAATTCTTACCCGAGTCCGAAGGCCCATAAGTTTATAGTTGGTTCTGAATCGATCCACCGATTTAAGCAGTTTGGAGTCACCATTTGTACAGGTAGAACTGGATGACTAAGAGGCAGAGTGAGGAATGTGTTTTAACCAGTGAGTCACAGGAACCATAAATATGCATACTCTTCGATATATGTTGGGGGAGACTGAGCACCTATGGGTCTGCCCAGAGTGCAATGACGCCAGTTTAGTAACCAATAACCAAATTACATACTATAATTTGTTTGTTTCATTTTGCACCTCCCTGGAAAAAAAAACATGTATGTGGACGCCCTTGGATATAACGATGCCCACGTTTTACAATTACAGCCCTTTACTTCTTAGACAGGCTTTCAATTACAGATCTGGTACCAGCTTTGAAAGGTCAGGTGCGACAGGTTATTTATAAATCCTGGCAGCACTAAAATAGACTACATCACTCAAAGATGAGTCATGGCTTTAGTTCAGTCACGGTGCAAGAAGCTAAAATTAGCAACGATATTTATTTATGCCGGTTCGATTAGTTTAAAAATACAATCGCGTGATTATTGGTTAGACATGAAGTGCAATGTTTTTATTTATTTAATTTTAAATTAGGGTTAAATAGTTGACTGTTTGCAGTCTGTGTCTGGTCAAATGGGTAGAGCGCCGGCTCCCATTCTGGAAATCCAGGTTCAGTCCCCTGTAAGGCCAATAGGTTTTTTTCTGTTGAGGGCATAAATAGAAATCCTAACGTAAACAGTTTTGCGGCAACTGTACTAGCCATGCGTCCATTAAAATCCACAGTCGCGTTTGTGCCCCCTCTCCCCGTCCTACACCGCCCTTCTTCTTCTTCTTAAAACGCTCCATATCAACCACTTGTTAACCACTCTGTGTGATTTGTTTGTGATCTGAGCCTAAGAGCGATTGTACTTTATGCCAGTTATGCATCTACAATTAGGCCAGCACATCCAATTTCTGTGACCCTTGTTTATTTAATAGTGTAGCTTCCCTAGGCCCTACATTAGTCGCCTCTCATGATATTTCTTGTAGGTCGCATTGGTACTATACTTTTGCAATTGCTTTCTGAACGGTAATGTCTACTTTTACTGTTTTTAAAAATCCACGGTAATAAATTTGCTTCCAAATTCCCCGCCTCGGAGTTTGAACCAGGTATTCTTGGGTTGTGATGTAGTTCACTACCGCCAAGCCACAGACGCTCTGTTCCTATGTGTATGCATTCTCTCACTCCCCTTCTTTTTAACTCTCTGTTTCTCTATTTTATGTTGCTCTCTCTCTTCTCTCTCTCTCTCTCTTCTCTCTCTCTCTTCTCGCTGTCTCTCTCTCGCACACACATACTAGTCGCCCATACTTCCCAATAAGGGGTCTCTGTGGGTAAGGGTTACGCCCTTGATTTGCGAGTCGAAAATCGTGGGTTAGACTCCGGACCGCGTCGTTCTGTTCACGAGTGCATTTGTTTCCAGGGACACCTAAGATTGTATAATTTCCAGGGACACCCAAGATTGTATAATTTCCAGGGACACCTAAGATTGTATAATTTCCATGGACACCTAAGATTGTATAATTTCCAGGGACACCTAAGATTGTATAATTTCCAGGGACACCTAAGATTGTATAATTTCCAGGGACACCTAAGATTGTATAATCTCTATGGACACCTAAGATTGTATAATTTCCAGGGACACCTAAGATTGTATAATTTCCAGGGACACCTAAGATTGTATAATCTCTATGGACACCTAAGATTGTATAATTTCCAGGGACACCTAAGATTGTATAATTTCCAGGGACGCCCAAGATTGTATAATTTCCAGGGACACCTAAGATTGTATAATTTCCATGGACACCTAAGATTGTATAATTTCCAGGGACACCTAAGATTGTATAAGAGACACTGGAGCTACGAAGTTCGTGCTTTGTTCAATACTCTAGACAGGTGGTGTGCCATTTCTGCGGACAGTAACCGAGCCATATGGGGTTAAATCCCGGTGTAATAAAGTCAGTCCTTCGACTCTACAGCCCCCCCCCCTCTTTATCCTGATATAGTCTTCTTCTTCTTCTACTCGTTCACCGACTATGAATTCAAGCGTATTCAGTCGTCCAGTATAGCGCTTCTGACTGATTTTTGCCTGAAAGTGTACTTTACTTTTCATCAGTTATCCCTCGCCATTCAGACGAGCCATCTCCGAATTCAGAAGCGTATATTTCTGAATACTTCATTGTTTACGCCTGAAACTGTATACAAGCCAAACATAACGAAAGCATTCTAAAATGCGCACACTAACTCTCAACAATGAAGAGATTAATACAGAAATAATTAATCGTATATCACTTACGTTACACCCACACGTACTAAATGAATGCCGTCAGCATACAACATATTGTTACTAAGTTATTTTCTGCCCAGTCTTGTTTCATTACAAACGTAAATAGATTGAAATAAATAGTTTTTGTCACTTGTAGAAAAGGTGGAAGCTCCGTTTTTGTTTCTATTCTGTGTTATGTTTCACGAGTGCAACTACGTGTGATTTGTTTTCAGCATATTCAGGATGCCATTCCACCCGTGTGCTGACGGGACCGCAAGGAGCAAAGAATAGCATCACTGCGTCCTATAAGACATGTTGTAAGAGGCGGCTGCTGTAGGACCTAGGGAAGCTACCCTAGTAAATAAAAGCATTGCAGAAATCGGATGTGCTGGCCTACTTGTAAGTGCATAACTGACACAACGTACAATCGCTCTTAGGCTCAGATCACATACAAATTACAAAGAGTGGCTAACAAGTGGTCAATGTGGAGCGTCTAGAAGAAGAAGAAGAAGGTTGCCGTTTGAGAGTGTTGTACACAGAGGCGGCTTCCATTAGGGAGACCCGTGTTTAATTCACGGTAAGACCAAGGATTTTTTTTCTGTTGTGAGCATAAATGAAAAATCTGGGCATAAATGAAAAATCTAGGCATAAATGAAAAATCTGAGCATAAATGAAAAATCTGGGCATAAATGAAAAATCTGGGCATAAATGAAAAATCTGGGCATAAATGAAAAGTCTGGGCATAAATGAAAAATCTAGGCATAAATGAAAAATCTGAGCATAAATGAAAAATCTGGGCATAAATGAAAAATCTGGGCATAAATGAAAAATCTAGGCATAAATGAAAAATCTGAGCATAAATGAAAAATCTGAGCATAAATGAAAAATCTGGGCATAAATGAAAAATCTGGGCATAAATGAAAAATCTAGGCATAAATGAAAAATCTGGGCATAAATGAAAAATCCGAACCTGAACAGCTTCGCGGCTATTGCACTAGCCATGCGGCCATTAAACTCCGTAGGCTCTCGTCCCACCTGTCCCACACCGACCTAAACACGGTACTATACAGGCAGTAACGACAGTAAACAGAGGATACATACACTCTTTTAATTATTTTTAACTAAACAAAAATAACGGGTCTTCTTCTTCTTCAAACGCTCTATATCGACCACTTGTTAAACCACTCTTTGGGATTTGTATGTGATCTGAGCCTAAGAGCGATTGTATGGTGTGCCAGTTATGTTCCTACAAGTATGCCAGCACATCCGATTTCTGCGATGTTTTTATTTACTAGGGTAGCTTCCTAGCCCTTATAAAACCACTGTTACCTGCCACGCATGTCGTAAGAGGCGGCTAAGGAGGTTAGGCTGAAATCAGATGCACATGTCGTAAACTTGGTAGAAGTCTATACGTTTAGGGGCCTACGAAACCAATGTGCAACGTATACACGTTCTTGGCAAAGATCAAACATATCACAAAGAGTGATTAAAATTGGTCGTAAAGAACGAACGCAAAGAAGAATGATATCGCAGTGTTATTATCATTTGCTGCTCTTTGCGAGCCTCGACAACACATGCGTGAAATAACAAATCTAAAGATGAAGGATTGACTTTATTGCACCGGGTTTTACCCCAAATGGCACGGTCCCTCTAAGCAAAAATCGCACTCCACCTGCTGGGAGTATTGCGCAACGCACGAATTCCATAGCTTCAGCAATAAATTTAGAGATCTCTAAAAAAAAATTTTACTCTGAACAGAACGAAACGGCCCGGATTCGAACTCACGGCCTTTAGAACGGAAAACAACGGCTTCGCCACCGAGACCCTCGCTGTATATGTAGCAACGCTAAGTCAAACGGATAGAACTAGAAAGTAATAGATAGCCGTTGTAGTTAACTTGTGATGAAGAATATGACCTCCATTCTCGGCGTTCGCTTCCTGTAAAGCGACGAATTTCAATTTGGAAACTAGTTCCAATGTCAAATGAGTTGGGGGTCTCTGTGACTAAGTTGGGGGTCTCTGTGACTAAGTTGGGGGTCTCTGTGACTAAGTTGGGGGTCTCTGTGACTCAAGTTGGGGGTCTCTGTGACTAAGTTGGAGGGTCTCTGTGACTAAGTTGGGGGGGTCTCTGTGACTAAGTTGGGGGGTCTCTGTGACTAAGTTGGGGGTCTCTGTGACTAAGTTGGGGGTCTCTGTGACTAAGTTGGGGGTCTCTGTGACTAAGTTGGGGGTCTCTGTGACTAAGTTGGGGGTGTCTCTGTGACTAAGTTGGGGTCTCTGTGACTAAGTTGGGCGTCCTCTGTGACTAAGTTGGGGTCTCTGTGACTAAGTTGTTAGCGGCCATACGTCCGAAGATTATGTCTGAACGACATTTTTTCGGGTATTCTTGATCCAGAGCATTGAGCTTTCAGCCTTCGGCTGGTGCCTGGACACTAAGCCTTCGGTCGTGCCATGGACACTAAACCTTCGGCTCCGTGCCATGGAATCTAACTTGGGCTCGGTGCCATGGAATCTAACCCTTCGGTGGTGCCATGGACATCGTAACTTGGCGGTGCCATGGATCGAACCTGGTTCGGTGCCATGGAATCGTAACCCTTCGGTTCGGTGCCATGGAATCTAACCCTTGGTTCGTCCATGGACACGTAATTCGGTTTGGGCCGATTTCTTAGAGACTCAAGTTTGTCAGAGATGGAGTTCATTTTGACTTCTGCAAGGTGGGTGCAGTCTCGGAAAGGGGACTAGTATGGGAAGCCCGGCGCAGTGGACAGTCATCTGTCTTTGACCTTTCAAAAGCCTGCCCAGCTTGTTGAACCGTGACGAAGTGTGACAAGCCCAGTGAGTGCGGTTCAATTCTGCGGGCTGGCAGAAAGCCACAGGTTCTCCAGATTTACGGTGTTCGTGCATGAGCCGAAGAGCTGAAAGCTGGTACTTCTGGATCGGGTAAGCGTTCAAATGTTGGAACCCTGCTGCTCTTGAAAATACTCTTTTTCACCAGACTTTCATTTCTGGGTTCAACGAAACGGTATACACATGTGTCGAGAGATTTATTGCATTTTGTCAACATTTCTGTACACCTTCCCGCAGGTGGTTCAAGGTAGCTCGAATGTAGTGAACCAGTTCATTTAGTGACGCTGTGGGAAGTCACGTGAACTAAACATTAAGAAATGACATGTTTCAGGCGGCACGTAACGCTAGTGGAAGGAAAACAAAATCAGTTATCAGTTATATGAGGACTATCATCATAACACTCCGGACATGCCCATAGGTGCTCCGATCTCCGCCTCAGCAAATCCAGTAGCGTCCAGCGACCCAACACGCCAGTTCGATGTTGATTAATCAATCTCTTTTTGCATATTTAGTATGTCGTTCTTTTCGGGCTGCACCAATATTAACACCCATCTCTTTCAATCTGGTCAGCGAGTGGATTCACAGCCCTGAAACTCCTCTGTTCGGAAAGACTCTCAATGCGCGAAGAATGTCATTTCGATCCATGGCAGCGCCCTCTTATATTGTAGCCAAGTCAGCCAATCTATCAGCTCTTTCATTACCCCTAACTCCTGCGTGCATGGATAAAAATGAAGGTGATTTCTCTGATCATTGTCTGTACCAGTACCTCCACCCAGTTGCGTCTCACCATTCCTGATTCGACTTTACGAATCATGCTCATGGAGTCACTGAGTATGAAAACACGAGAGTAGTTGTGAGATGCCAACCATTTCACCGCCTCGGTAACCGCCCGAACCTCCATTGTCAAACTATTTGTGGTTGTTGCGTAGGCAACAAAATATGCACACTATGTGTGAAATAAATTGTGTAAAAATGGGTTTAACTCTTCTTTCTTCTGCGTTCTCACTAGATTGGGATTTCGGATTATTCTATTAAAGGCAGCCGTCTGCCTCAGATTATCAGCCACGCCATACAGTTTGTCTTCTGCGTTTCCTGATTGATTTCGATTCATTAAAGGCAGTCACTCAGATATCAACACGAAAATTTGTCTTCTGATTCCAGATTGGATTTCATCTCTAAGGCACCCGCTCCGATTGTCAACGCTAGTTTGTCTTCTGCGTGTCTCACAGATTGACATTATGTCTATTAAAACTTCTGTAAAATTTAACCTCTTTTCTTCTGCGTTCTCACTAGATTGGGATTTCGGATTCTTTATTAAAGGCAGCCGTCTGCCTCAGATTATCAACCACGCCATACATTTGTCTTCTGCTTCTCACTAGATTGGGATTTCGGATTCTCTATTAAAGGCAGCCGTCTGCCTCAGATTATCAGCCATGCCATACAGTTTGTCTTGGACGCTAGTGAAGTGGGCCACCTCTTTCTTCTCAAGTCTGCATACTGGGGGCAGTTCTGTAGGATATAATTCCTATGATTTCTGCTTCCCGTTTGTGCCGACCTCTTCCCGCAGTAAGTTTTGGCCACCCTCGTGATGGTAGGTCTGACATTCTTACTGCGTGGCTAAATCTCAGAGGCAGATTGGCGAACGTAGAATTCGTTATCCCATTCCTTATTGTGAGTGGTCGTTGCACCTGTTATGCACCTTACGGCTGATTTCATCCGTTTTCTGCAAGCATTTGTTTCGGGTTAGCATTCCCTAGCGGACACATGCATCTGATTTCATCCAAGCCTCCTTAGTCGCCTCATACGACATGCGTGACAGGTAACAGTGGTTCTATTTTTTACACCCAAATTTGGGCCCCGGTAACCACTCGGCGGGTTTAACTTTAAGATGAAGAAATCATAGTGGACAAGTCTTTGTCCTTTCTCTAAACATGTTTTGCCTCACAGCGTCAGGATAAGAAGTGATTTCTAGAACGGTCTTTTGTACGCACTTCATAAACAGTGTCTTTTATCGCCTCTGTTATCTCTGAGGTCCACATTTTGCGTTGCCGGTCTTTTGCTTTGTATCCATTGTATTGAAGCAACATTGTTCTTTGAGCCCACTGTCTGTTGATTATCTGCTTAGTGACTGAACGATTTAATTTGTTGTTTCTTGATAAAGCTCAGTAATGATGTTGTATTTCTTCCCTCCCATCCTGATACTTAATCTCTTTCGCGACTAGCTTTCTTCTATCATTTCATGTCAGCGTTCATGTTTGATCTGTCTTGAGCAAGCCAGATTTGTTAATTCCAGGTCGTTCCCGCTTCTTCTTGATTTCCATCATTGCATTTCGGTGAGTTACCATGTGTGCTCCGACCTCTTTCTCACTAGGAAGATCTCAGCTGCAGTGCACGAACCCCGTAGCACTGGCGAGAGTCCCCGGTGTAATTTTAAAAATGGTGAAATATTTTGTAGTAAATTTTTTTTAAATTCTAATAAATTTTGCCCACGAAGCGACTTTCCATCCTGCTCTTCTCAGTTTGAACTGTCATTTGTTCTTTTACGTTTTCAACTTGAAAACGAAACCTACGTTTATCGTCCGTCTCCAATAGGACTAGGACCTCGATCTCACCTACACTAAAAATATGGATCTCTAGAAAAATATCCCGATGGATCCAAGAGGAAGCAAACCGAGTACCTTTGGAACTAGATGCGAACACGTAACGTCTACGCCACCTGAATGGTAACTAGATGCGAACACGTAACGTCTACGCCACCTGAATGGTACTAGTTCTCAAACAGATTATCTTATGTGTGTTTGTCCCGCCAGTGTATAAATATTTTATATTACCAGACTAGCTCGTTTCCATTTCTTGTTTAACGACGTTGATATCAAAGAGAGACTTTTATTAAGCTATTTTTGTTTACAATTGAACGATGTCAATTGAATTGATCAACGGTAAACGTGTGCGATTGATTATATCATAGGGCGAGAATTGTGCGCACGGTAGCTAAGAAAGAAAACCTCGGTAATAAGCTCGGTGCATTAGCACCGATCTTATCCTATGTGGTCAGGACGTCGATCTCGTGGACTATCTGTCTGTCTGTCTGTCTGTCTGTCTGTCTAATCCATCCATCCATCCACCCACCCACCTATCTATCTATCTATATATCTATCTATCTCTATCTATCTGTCTGTCTGTCTGTCTCTCTCTCTCTCTCTATCGTCTGTCTGTCCGTCCGTCCATCGATCGTCTATTCTCTAATCATGTTTTGTGTTTCAGCGTCAGGCCGAAAAATGAGACACCTGGAGTGAGCCTCTCTATGCACCTTGTCTTTCCTTCTTTTCTCCTGATTTGCTTCACAGCCTCAGGGTAAGAAGAGATTGCTAGAACGGGTGTTTGTGTTCGCTTCATAAACAGTGTCTTTCGTTGCCTCTGTTATCTCTCAGGTCTCTTTTCCTGTTTTTCTTTGGTGGTTCTGCTGCATCGGTTCTCAGCACAGATTCACGTACTCCGTAGCTCCGGCAAGGGGATTGTCTTTGGGATGGCTGCTGCAACGGAGGACAGAGCACGAATGGGAATGCCCAGTGTACCATGACGTCGATCACATAACATAACATCTCTGAGGTCTACCTACCATTTTAAGACAATATTGATTTTTTGTTTGTTTGTGCAGACTACATTGCGCAGCATGGACGAATGTCAGAGTTGGATGCCAGAAAAAAATTTTGGCAGATTCTTTCAGCTGTAGACTATTGTCACAGCAGACATATAGTCCACAGGGATCTCAAGGCTGAGAACTTACTGTTAGATTCTAACATGAACATTAAAATTGCAGGTTAGTATTTGTTTGTATTTTGTCTGTCTTCTTCTTCTTCTTCTTCTTCTTTACACCTTCACCTCCTAGGAGGCATAGATACACAACCAAGGTCTTGCAAGCTCTCATGCACTTGGTCGTGGTTATTTACACCTTCACCTCCTAGGAGGCATAGATACACAACCAAGGTCTTGCAAGCTCTCATGCACTTGGTCGTGGTTATTTACACCTTCACCTCCTAGGAGGCATAGATACACAACCAAGGTCTTGCAAGCTCTCATGCACTTGGTCGTGGTTATTTACACCTTCACCTCCTAGGAGGCATAGATACACAACCAAGGTCTTGCAAGCTCTCATGCACTTGGTCGTGGTTATTTACACCTTCACCTCCTAGGAGGCATAGATACACAACCAAGGTCTTGCAAGCTCTCATGCACTTGGTCGTGGTTATTTACACCTTCACCTCCTAGGAGGCATAGATACACAACCAAGGTCTTGCAAGCTCTCATGCACTTGGTCGTGGTTATTTACACCTTCACCTCCTAGGAGGCATAGATACACAACCAAGGTCTTGCAAGCTCTCATGCACTTGGTCGTGGTTATTTACACCTTCACCTCCTAGGAGGCATAGATACACAACCAAGGTCTTGCAAGCTCTCATGCACTTGGTCGTGGTTATTTACACCTTCACCTCCTAGGAGGCATAGATACCACAACCAAGGTCTTGCAAGCTCTCATGCACTTGGTCGTGGTTATTTACACCTTCACCTCCTAGGAGGCATAGATACCACAACCAAGGTCTTGCAAGCTCTCATGCACTTGGTCGTGGTTATTTACACCTTCACCTCCTAGGAGGCATAGATACACAACCAAGGTCTTGCAAGCTCTCATGCACTTGGTCGTGGTTATTTACACCTTCACCTCCTAGGAGGCATAGATACACAACCAAGGTCTTGCAAGCTCTCATGCACTTGGTCGTGGTTATTTACACCTTCACCTCCTAGGAGGTCATAGATACACAACCAAGGTCTTGCAAGCTCTCATGCACTTGGTCGTGGTTATTTACACCTTCACCTCCTAGGAGGCATAGATACACAACCAAGGTCTTGCAAGATCTCATGCACTTGGTCGTGGTTATTTACACCTTCACCTCCTAGGAGGCATAGATACACAACCAAGGTCTTGCAAGCTCTCATGCACTTGGTCGTGGTTATTTACACCTTCACCTCCTAGGAGGCATAGATACACAACCAAGGTCTTGCAAGCTCTCATGCACTTGGTCGTGGTTATTTACACCTTCACCTCCTAGGAGGCATAGATACCACAACCAAGGTCTTGCAAGCTCTCATGCACTTGGTCGTGGTTATTTACACCTTCACCTCCTAGGAGGCATAGATACACAACCAAGGTCTTGCAAGCTCTCATGCACTTGGTCGTGGTTATTTACACCTCACCTCCTGGGAGGCATAGATACACAACCAAGGTCTTGCAAGATCTCATGCACTTGGTCGTGGTTATTTACACCTTCACCTCCTAGGAGGCATAGATACACAACCAAGGTCTTGCAAGCTCTCATGCACTTGGTCGTGGTTATTTACACCTTCACCTCCTAGGAGGCATAGATACACAACCAAGGTCTTGCAAGCTCTCATGCACTTGATCGTGGTTATTTACACCTTCACCTCCTAGGAGGCATAGATACACAACCAAGGTCTTGCAAGCTCTCATGCACTTGGTCGTGGTTATTTAAAGCTAAGTGTTTTTACAGGGTGGGGTAGCTAGTCCCACGCCTAACCTCCACTTTCGCTGTAAACAGCATGTGGTAGGTAGTAGTGGTTCTATTTTTACCTCGAATTCGGGCCCCGGCAACCACACAGGCGTCACTTTGAAAAGTCTGTCTTCTTTGACTATCGGACAGGAGAAATGTGTAGGCGCATTTTCTGAGATTCTCATCATCTGTATTGCGGTCAGATCTCGAATCAGACATATATTCACCTACCCTTCTACTTAGACCAGAGTAGCTCTCCTACGATCCTTACCCGCTTATCTCTCTTTAGCCTGTTACGCCCTTGGCGTTTAGGGCAGCAACAAACGCACACCATTCTTCCCTGTTCATGGCCTTCCTCTGTATTGTGTTCCAACTATGATTCATTTCCTTCAGTTCTTGCTCTACCGTTCTCCTCCAGGCCGTCTTGGGTCTTCCACGCTTTCACCTACCCTCTGGAGTCCATCTCAGTGCAGTTTTCGTGTCGGAGCCAGTCTCCATGCGCATCACATGTCCAATCCATCTGCAGCGTCGTCTTCGGATGATCCTTACCCGCTTAGCCAGACATTAGTCTGTTACCAGGACCACCCGTGGGATGGGGTAGTGTCTTTCCTCAGTGCCAGCTTACTCACCCTGGCCCCACTTTATATCCTACATTATTGCACCTGCAGCCCCATTTCGTCTGTATGTTCATCAAACCAGGAGCATCTGGCCGAATGGATTAGAGCGTGGTTCCCATGCTGGAGACCCATGTTCAGTTCACGATAAGGATTTTTTTCTGTTGTGGGCATAAATGAAAAATCCTAGCCTGAACAGCTGTGCTGCGACTGCACTAGCCATGTAGTCATTAAATTCCTCAGGTTCTCATCCCACCTGTTCTACTACACCCTAAATAGCAATACTACAGGCAGTAACAATAGATTTTTTTAAATGTGGCGCCGTCTGCCCAGCGTGTTCGTAGCGTTGGACTACGGGTGACTATCCCTCTGTGTGTGTGGGTTCAATTCCGCGGATGGCAGAAAAAAGCCACAGATTCCCCAGATGTACGGTGTTCGTGGCACCGAACCGAAGGGTTACGATGTCCATGGCACCGAGCTGAAGAACTGAAAAAAGCTCAAGTGCTTCTGGATCGTGGGGAAAAAAATGTGAATCAGCTCTTCTGTTTCGCTAAAATAATAGAAAGTTTATATGAACAAATTTATATAATATCAAGTATTGTAATATAATGTAAAATTTTATACGGTAGTTTCAAATGTGTAATGTCGTGTTAAGTGTATCCTATATGTGAGGGTCTTTGTGGTATAGAGGTTAGATGCTCACTTCTCGCTTCAAAGATATACTCGGTTCGCTTCCTCATGGAGCCATCTGGATATTTTTCCAAAGATCCCTAATCTCAGTGTAAGTGAGATCGAGTTTCTAGTCCTATCGGAGACGAATGATAAACGTAGGTCCTGTGCTCAATTTGAACACATAAAAGAAACCTTGGCAGCTCAAAATCAATAAGAGAAGGCTGGAAAGCTGCTGCCTGGGCAAAATTCATTAGTAACAAAAATATTTTTACCAATTATCTTTACTATCTTCAAAATTACATTGGGGATCCTCGCTAGTGTTATGAAATTTGTGCACTGTCGCTGAGATCTTCCTATGTAAGAAAGGGATCTAGCACACATGGTTACTCACCGAAGTGCAATGATGTTGGTCTTATCAATCAATCAATCATAACCTATAGTGCCAGGTGTACTATAATGTGTGTCAAGTGCATACTATAGGGTGTGTCAAGTGTGCACTATAGTGTCAAGTTCATACTGTAATGTCAAGTTTATATAATAGTCTTATGTTCTATGCTATGAGTATATCCCAATCTACAGTCAATATTTTTCTCTTTTTCTTTTTGTGCTGATTTGTGTGAACTGTCTTAATTACATTTCAGATTTTGGTTTTGGCAACTTTTTTGAACCAAATGAACAGTTAGCTACTTGGTGTGGCAGTCCACCTTATGCTGCACCAGAAGTGTATGAAGGGAAAAAATATTTGGGACCTCAGATTGACATTTGGGTAAGTAATAGAAAAAATGTTCATGAGGGCTCTAATACACAGGGGATTATATCACAGAAGTCAACATCATTGTTATGAGAAAATGTTGGTGGGTCGGGCATACCCTACGGAAGACACAGTTGTGTGTCACCAGACAGGTACTTGAGTGGAACCCGCAAGAAAAATGAAAAAGGGGACGTCCTAAACAGACTTGGAGACGAAGTGTTCTTGAGGAACTGAAGAGTGCTCAGCTATCCTGGGAGATCATAAAGAAAACATCCAGAGATCGGGAAAAGTGGTGAACAACTGTTGAGGTCCTATGCTCCACGAGAGGAATAAGTCAAGTCAACATCAATGTTAGTGAACCGAAGATGACCAAGACATTACTCCACTATCAAGTGATGGTCACAGGCTATATGACTGCAGTCTGGCTAAACAAGTAGGGACCGAAGAGGGACATCAAGCCTGTTCAAAATAGTGCAGTGTTGTTAACTAATGTGTCAGACAGAAGAGATGTCGTAAGAGGCGACTGAGGTATGGGCTTATGGAAGTTACCCTAGCAAATAAAAAGCATTGCAGAAGTCAAATGTGCTGGCTTACTTGTAAGCGTATAACTGGCACAATGTACATTTGCTCTTAGACTCATATCACATACAATTCATAAAGAGAGGTTTAATAAGTGGTCGATGTTGATCATTCAAAGAAGAACTATTTAATGAAGACATTTCTGAATATTTTTGGTCAATTCTCATGTCAACTCTTCAACCATTGTAACCATTTCAACTTTTCAGAGTCTTGGTGTGGTGCTGTATGTCCTAGTTTGTGGTGCTCTTCCCTTTGATGGGTCAAATCTTCAGGTATTGAGAGACAGAGTGTTGTCTGGACGATTCCGGATTCCATACTTCATGTCCTCAGGTAAGAACATTTTTTAAATATTGTTGTTTTCACAGGTAGTATAGTGTAGAGGTGTTGTAATGTGGAGGTGCTGAATGAGGTCAAGACACAGAGTAAGCTCATCATCAATATAAGAAAGAAGCAGTCATCATTTTTCGGGCATGTGATGAGGAGGGAGGTTTAAACCCATTGTAACAACTTGTAAAATCGAAGGTAGATGAGACAGAGGAAGACAGAGAGAGAAAATTTTGGATAGCCCGACTTCATGGCATGGAAAAACGTCAACATTTGAGATGATAGCAAACACCAGAGACAGAGATTTATGGAGATCCATGATCGCCTATGCCACCCGGCACAGCACCTGATGATGATGTAACTTTTACCGTAGGTGTATAGTTTTGTTGCAGTCTTTCTAATATTAGAAAAGTAGATTACAGATCGTAACATAGGCACAAAGAACATAATCGAAGCGTTCGGAATAAGGTGCTACTGAAAAATTTCTAGAATGCCATGGACAGAGGAGACAAAAAAAGCAAGGGCATACAAATCGTAGGAGAATTGCAGTAGCGTCGTTAGTGTACTCTCTTCATAAACAAGGGGTCTGGGTTTAATTCTACATTGGGCGGGGAATATTTCTCCAGCTGTAACGGCTATCAGGTCAACCCAGCAGGAAAAACACTTGGAAGTAAATGCTGCCGGAGTGATGTTGACCACAACACCCATCATGTGCCGACGGTCAATGAAAAGTATGGACCTAACACTGTATTAAACTGACATTACAGATGAAGATTCAAATATATCGAGCCTGTGTAATTAGTTCTTTACTATATGGCTCAGAAACATGGACAACCTACTCAAGACACGAGAGGAGACTTAACATCTTTCACCTTCAATGTCTCCACAAGATTATGAACATCAGGTGGTACAACAAAATAACCATCTCTGAAGTACTGCAACGTGCAAACCTGCCTTCTATCAGGGGCATGCTCAGCAGTAGACGACTAAGATGGTTGGGGCATGTGAGAAGAATGGAAACTTGTCGCATACCAAAACAAATGTTGTTCTGTGAACTTTCGGAGGGAAGAGGCACCAGGGCAAACCACTGCTCAGATATAAAGATGTCTGCAAAGCCTCAATTAAAAACTTTTCTATAGGTCCCAGCACATGGGAAAGACTAGCCGATGACAGAGGTGTGTGGAAAGCCAACTTGTGAAAGGGCGCAGAATCTTTTGAGAAGAGACTTATGTATGAGCTGAACGACAGAGAGAAAAGCGAAAACTCAAAAGTTGTCACAGTAAAACACTTGATAATTGACCGTCTGTAAAGACGAAAAAGGCCATATATACCACATGGTATTTAAAAGGTTTCCTTTTGTCCTGTTTTGCCTCACAGCGTCAGGATAAAAACAGATTTCTAGAACAGGTTTTTGTGCGAGCTTCATAGTGTCTTTTGTCTCCTCGTTTTGCGTGGACAGCCTTTTGCTTTGTGTACACTGTATCGGAGTAACATTACTCCTTGAGGTGCACACTGTCTGTTAGTAATCTGCTTATGGGACCGAACTATTTAATTTGCTGTTTCTTGATGAAGCTTGGTACTGATGTTGTACTCACTTTTTCATGATGTCTTCATTTCTAAACTAGTCTCAACCAATTCAAAAATGTATCGACATCGGGACTGAACTTAATCAAGAAACAACAAATTATATCTCTTGACATTATACAGAAAATATAGAAAAAAAGATGTGCTTAAATTAATAGACTTGTTTTGGAAAGGAA
Source organism: Arion vulgaris (assembly GCA_020796225.1). Taxonomy (NCBI): domain Eukaryota; kingdom Metazoa; phylum Mollusca; class Gastropoda; order Stylommatophora; family Arionidae; genus Arion; species Arion vulgaris. Next base: position 10,981,267 of record CM036768.1, read on the forward strand.
ATTAACAAGCAAAATTTTCGGGCTGGCAAGCAACGCAAAGAATAGTAACACTGCGAACTAAATGCATGTTGTTAGAGGCGACTGAGATATGGGTCTAGGGAAGCTACCCTAGTAAATAAAAAGCGTCGAGAGTTCGGATTTGCTGGCCTACTTGTAGGCGCATAAGTGGCACAACATACTATCGCTGCTACAACATATAAAAGAACGACATACTAAATATGCAAAGAGATTTATTAATCAACATTGAACTGGTGTGTTGGGCCGCTGGACGCTGCTGGATTTTCTGAGGCGGAGATCGGAGCACCTATGGACATGTCCGGAGTGCTATGATGATAGTCCTCATATAACTGATAACTGAACAATCGCTCTTAGGCTCAGATCAATACAAATCACAACGAGTGGTTTAACGAATGGACGATATGGAGCGTTCGAAGAAGAAGAAACAAAAATATAATCTAATCATGTCTGTTTGTTATGACTTTCAGAATGTGAACATCTGATACGAAGAATGTTGGTACTTGACCCTTCAAAAAGGTACAGCATTGCTCAAATCCGCTCCCATCGCTGGATGCAGATGGAAGGGGGCTACCCTCATTCTGCTCCTCCCTCACCAATCATAGGTTACAATGCCAAAGTTGGAGAATTCAATGAACAGATCTTGAGGATAATGCAGAGTTTAGGCATTGATCAAAAAAAGACAATGGAGGTTGGTGGTTATCTTAAACAGTTGTTTCATATCTTGTTCTTCTTTATCAGGGAGGCATATGTCCGCAACCATGTTTTTCCAAGCACTCCTATCCAAGACCATCTTTTTTCAGATCTCTTCATCCTCTCCTTCTTCTTCTTCGATCGCCTGCTATGAATTCAGATGTAGCCCCACGCCTGGTGTGGCGCTTCTAACTGATTTTTGCGTCAATGCTTGCTTACCGTTTTATTGGTTTCCTCGCCATACAGGTGCGTTTTTCCCGACTTCAGAGGTGACCCTCTCCTCATTTTCTTGCATTCTGTTTCCAACTCTCACCTCCAGGTGTTCCGTGTCTTCCTTACCTCTATTACTATAGCTGTTTCATACATAATTTAATATAATTTCCACCTGTGTTGATCACTGGGCTACTTATTATCCAGCCCCAGCACCTATCAAACTTGCTGTAGGGGGTCTCACCCATGTATTGCCAGGGCATGCAAGGGAAGCAAAGAATAGTAACACTGCAACCTACAAGTCATGTCGTAAGAGGGGACTTAGGTAGGGGACTAGGGAAGCTACCCTAGTAAATAAATAGCGTTGCAGAAATCGGATGTGCTGGCCTACCTGTAGGTGCATAACTGGCACAACATAGAATCGATCTTACCCTCGGATCACATACAAATCACAAAGAGTGATTAAGAAGTTGTCGATATGGAGCGTTCAAAGAAGAAGTAGAAACAGCTGTAGGGTGTATAATAAAGGTTGTGCCTGGGGCTAGCAAACGTTTAATTTAAAACATTTTGTCATAGAAATATGCGCAATCAATTCAGAGGTTCAGAGCTTGAGAAAGAGACAGGTGCAGCTGTTTAAACATTGACGAGAGTGGCTTGAATACAGTAAGATGCTCAAAGCTTGAGACAGAGACAGGTACAGCTGTTTGAACGTTGACGAGAGTGACTTGAACACAATCATAGGTTCGAAGCTTGGGACAGAGACAGGTGCAGCTGTTTGAACATTGACGAGAGTGGCTTGAATACAGTCAGAGGTTCAGAACTTGAGACAGAGACAGGTGCAGCTGTTTGATCGTTGACGAGAGTGGCTTAAGTACAGTCAGAAGATGAAGAGACACTCTGTGAACTGACTTTTCAAAGATCGTCTGTATCCTGCATTGCATGATCGCATAACGGAACCAATATTTCTCCACTAATCATAGCATATCTTTTACAGGACGTAGCCGTAAACCACAGTAAACGAGTCGTTGATTTTATAGGCACCACTTATACGTTCAGTAGTTTGCCATTGCTTTCTGGACGGTGAGGTCTATTTTTACCTTGTAGAAAATCCACGGAAACGAATTTGCTTCTAAATTTGCCCGCCGCGGAGTTTGAACCAGGACGCTTTGTTGTGATCAAGCTCACTATCACTTAAGCTACAGACGCTCACAATATTTCTAAATAGTAGAATAAAAGAGAACCTGTTTTCATACCATGCGGTATACTGGGGGAGACAGAGTTAAATCCGTATTTTTCTTTGACTGGAGCTACATGATTGGTAATGGGGTCAAGGTGATATATTGACTGGCATTGCTACAATATCAGAGCGAGCTGCAATGGACTGAAATGACATTCTTAACACTCTGAGTCTTTTTGAGCCGAAGAGTTTCAGGGTTGCGAGTCCCACTCGCTGACTAGACTGAGAGAGATGGGTGTCAATATTGGTACAGCCCGAAAAGAACGACATACCAAATATGCAAAGAGAGTGATTAATCAACATTGAAATGGTGTGTTGGGCCGCTTGACACTGCTGGATTTGTTGAGGTGGAGATCGGAGCACCTATGGACATGTCCGGATGGCTATGATGATAGTCCTCTGATAACTGAATGGGGGTCAACATTACATTGACCTCCATCACTTCCCAGTGTTTTCTGGTAGCCAATTAATGTTGGGTTATATAATAAGAGTTTTAAAAATCCAGATAGTAACCTTCACCTTTGTCCCAGGTCATTATGGGGTGAAGGGCAATATGATGGCGGATGCGCTGGTGAAGAATGCTTTGATAGAGAAAGGGTCTTCTATTGACAACAGCAGCATCGTTAATACTCTAAAATAAAAAATTCACTCTGAAGGTTCCAATGAAGAAGATAAATGGTATTCTCTATCTCAGCTGGACAAACTGTGAGTACCAGTTGGTGCTGCAAGATGACAAATTGGTTATTGGTTACCAAACTGATGTCATTGCACTCGGGGCAGACCCATAAGTGCTCAGTCTCCCCCAACAGATGTCGAAGAGTATGTATACTGATGCTTCCTGTGGCTCTCTGATTAAACACACTCCTCACTCTGCCCCTCAGACATCCAGTTCTACTGATGAGAAAACCATGCGAGAAACCCCAGTAAGTACATTAAACAACACAGCATGGAAGTTGTTGATCTAAACACACTGAAAAACATGCTTAGGAGAAGATCGGAGCAGTTGTGGACATGTCCGATGTGTGATGAAGCCTATCCTCAATAGAGCAATAAATTAAAAGCCTTTAAAATAAAATAACTCGCTCAAACTGGATCCTGGGATCACTCACCTACAAAGAAAGTACACTTAATACTATGCTATTGCAGCTCTCAAAATTCCTACAAGCACGATTATATATATATATATTTTTTTCCCGATCCAGAAGCACTTGAGCTTTCAGCTCTTTGGCTTGGTGCCATAGACATTGCAACCCTTCGGTTCGGTGCCACGAACACCGTAAATCTGGGGAATCTGTGGCTTTTTCTGCCATCCCGTGGAATTGAACCCATACTCACAGAGGGCTTGTCACCCGCAGTCTAATGCGCTATGAACACGCTGGGCAAGCAGGCCATGAATATATAAAGTTATTATTATAGAAATGCTACAGAAAGATCCTACGAATACCATGGACAGAAAAAGAAAGAACACTGATGTCCTGAAAGAACTGAATGTTAAAGACAATTGGCTGATAAACAACATACTATACAGAAAAATTATATACTTTGGTCACATCAAGCGTCACGATGGCCTGGAAAGAACAATACTAGAGGGCAGGGTCCCAGGATGCAGAGGCAGACCAAGAAGAAGATGGCTACAAGAAGAAACCATGAATCTGACCATCGACAAAATGGGTGAACTTGCTAGAGACAGAGTGAATTTCAGATGCGCTGCAAAGAGAGCAACGTCCTATAAAGGACATGCACCTTGATGATTATAGAAACATACTTGAAGTATATAAATATTTATAAACATTTGCTTTGTAACTATTTGCTTTATATTTTTATAAATCCTTAACAGGCACTTCGTAAAGACTTGTACGATCACTACACAGCAATTTATTACTTGTTGTTGGACAGACTTCGACATCACCGCAGTAGTTTCCCTACAGACACACGGGTTGATGCTCGCACGTAGACCAAGCACTATAGCAGAACAAGCTATGCTTCAGAACATCCCTGGTCGTCCACTAATTGGAACCACTAAACATGGTGGCTTCTCTAGAACATTAGACGCTCCAAGTGCAGGAATTGTTCACAGAAACTATACCCTGACTGAGGTTGATGTTGTTCCGCCACCACCCAGCATACCGCATTGTATGACTGAAGTTCTTCCTATGCCATTCCCAAAGTCATCACAAGTCACATGTGGGTCAGGTGTCATACCTGGAAGTGTCATAACAACTTCTATAGATGAAGGCGTGGAAGTTGACATCATGGACCGGCGAGATTCAACATCGGATGTCGAATCTGTGTCCGATATGGGTATCGGATACACATCCAGGACAATTGGTTCCTTTTCTGGTTTTGGAGTTTCTCGGTCAGAGATGACCCGAGGTAGTAGTGGCCGCAACCAAAGCTGTAGCAGTGTGGTTTCTGGTACTTTATCTCCTTGTACAAGCATTGATTCTAGCCTCGGTGTTGAGCAATCTTCATCCTGTCTCCCTTCACTTCAGCTTCAACAGCAGCATACAGCACCTCCCTCCACAGCTTCATCTTACCGAGCTGCTGCAGTACCTGTCAACCTGGAGGAGGCCAATAGCTGCAGTGCTGGAAATGGTATTGTCAGAAATAATGAGAACGCCACCCAACAACAGCTACTGAGTCTGTACCCCAGTGCGATACTGAGTCACCTGACCAATGTTAGCGGTGGGGCATGTCCGCCATGGGCGCTACTCCATCAGTGGACCATCTAGTGCCCTGCCGATGTCGCTTCATCCTGAAATGCCTCGAGACAACCAACAATTTCTTCAGGTAAGAACTAGTTATTAAGTTCTGCAGTAAAACAATTTAACACTATTAATTTATAATATTCTTTGCGTCACACGTGTGTTGCCAGGGTCCGCAAAGGAAGCAAAGAATAGTAACACTGTGACCTACAAGGCATGTCGTAAGAGACGAGCGAGCAAGGGAGCAAAGAATAGTAACACTGTGACCTACAAGGCATGTCGTAGGAAGAGACTGAGGTAGGGGCCTAGAGAAGCTACCATAGTAAATAAAATGCGTCACAGAAATCACATGTACTTGTAGGAGCATAACTGGCACAACATACAATCGCTCTTAGGCTCAGATCACATACAAATCACACAGAGTGGTTAACAAATGGTCGATATGGAGCATTCGAAGAAGGAGGATGATGAAGAAGAGGGATGGTGGTGCTTATATTCTCTTGTTGACACCGTATAAGCAGTTCTTGGTTAGGGAGATAGTTTTTGACCAGAAGGTTATTGGTTACTAAACTGACGTCATTGCACTCCGGGCAAACCCATAGGTGCTCAGTCTCCCCAACAGATATCGAAGAGTATGCATACTGATGGTTCCTGTGGCACGCTGATTAAACACACCTCTCACTCTGCCTCTCAGGCATCCAGTTCGACTTGAACAACGGGCAACTCCAAACTGCTTAAATCGCTTGATCGATTCAACATCGATTTTAGTGTCCTCATCCAACAGAGAGTCGCGAAGAGACTGAAGAATATCCCCCTTATCCACCTTCAACTCCCCAACAATCGATGCTGTTGATGCAAGCCTGTCCGCTCTCTCATTACCGTAAACACCCGCATGCCCAGGACAGTATATCCACGTAAGCCGCTGAGGTTAGAAACTTCTATAGACGACATCCACTCATACCGAAACCTGCCCTTCTGGATCTTGTGAAGCATCGACTGAGAGTCAGAAACAACAACTGCCCCAGTAAATGAAGTCCCAGAAATCCAATGGAGGGCAGCAGTAACGGCCTCAACCTCCATCCTCATACTAGAAGTAGTTGTCCTGTATGCCCCACTCGCTCTGCAACAACCCTACCATGCGCATTAGCCAAGAAACCCCAGCGGATTTCTCACCACGTTGAACCGACCCATCGGTATATGACCAGAAGACATGTAAGATCTTTTGCAGACAAGTGGAATCTTACACATACTGATAGTGCATATGGAATCTACAGGGTGTTCAACTTAAAAGCAGCCCCAGTGATAAATAGAAATGTGCCAGGTACGCATTGCATCTCCGTCTATTTACTATTTAAACCGGTTCTGACTAGCTTTTTCTACGTCACATTTGTTCATCGCCCTTTCCGCACTACAATTACACACCATTACACAACCTTGACCTATACTACGTCATAACTGAACCTTCTCATTTCCATACATATATGCCAGATTAGCACCATTCATGGGCTGCTTTTAAGTTGAACACCCTGTATAATCACAATTTCTACACAAAATGATTTCTTCTTCTTTGTCGTTTACGAGCAATTTTAATCACTCTTGTGATATGTTTGATCTTTGCCAAGAACGTGTGGTTTGGTAGTCCCTAAACGCAGGCGCTGTAACAACAAAGAGGAACCCGAATAGCTGAGAATCATCGTATTGTTGAGTCACAGAGAAAACGAGCAGGGCGCGAAAAGACAGAGCACGCAACACGCACATGTCTAACCTTGATCATGTATGCCCCACCTGTGGTCGGGGATTCTGTTCTAGGATTGGACTCTACAGTCACCTCCGCACACACCAGAGAGGTGCAACAGTACACGTCTGAGATTGTTGTCATCATCGCTTGCGATGGACGGCTATTATTATAAGCGCATAGACTTCTACACGTTTAGGACATGTGCATCCGATTTCAACCAAACCTCCTTAGTCGCCTCTTACGACATGCGTGGCAGGTAACAGTGGTTCTATTCTTTACACCCCAAATTTGGGCACCGGTAACCACTGGCGATACAAAATTATATGAAACTTAGAAGATCTATATATTTTGAGATCTTCATATTTCAGGTGCACCCAGAACAGATCCAAGCTACTGAAGAACTATACCAAGACAGGACTCAAACTCGTTCACCTGTAAACTTCAGAGAAGGTCGTAGAGCTTCTGATGGTCTTGTTGCACAGGGTATCATAGCTTTTAAACAGAAGTTAAAGGAGAGCATGCGTGCTCAAGGAATGTTTGAGCTAAGACAGGAGCACCAGCAGTTGCAGGTGAGTGAAGGTGGGAGGTTCTTCTTTTGTCATCACACTGTTACCCGCTTGTTGCCCAGTGTTGTGGTTTTCTGTTTTTGTCTTGTGCCGCTCTTGTATCTTGAGTGATAGTTATTTTTGCTTTTTGACAGGATTCTGCTATGTCATCTAACTATCTGTTTTTCATGGTCTTCCGCTCGCCTCGAATGTGACGAACTGTCTTGAGCAAAGGTGTTTAAGATGGAGAAAGTGTTATGAAATATCTTCCTTGGCATGAAAATTATATTATTTAATGACACTAAAGTTCAGACACTATGGTTCAGACACTAAAGTTAAGACACTGAAGTTAAGACACTAAAGTTAAAACACTGAAGTTAAGACACTGAAGTTAAGACACTAAAGTTAAAACACTAGAGTTAAGACACTAGAGTTAAGACACTAATGTTAAGACACTAAAGTTAAGACACTAATGTTAAAACACTAAAGTTAAGACACTAATGTTAAGACACTAAGGTATACCGTTTTTGTTTTTAAATTTTATAATTTCCCATCTGCTTATTTCAGAACATGTATAACACTCAGGGTCTGGAGAATAGCAGTGTTCCTACCAGCAACCTAGTAACCACTGTCCCCACCACCACCACCACCACAACTACAACAATACCTGCCACTCCATCCTTGCCAGCTACTAAACCACTACAACCTCACCGTAAGCTTTCAGCCCCTCTTTATGGTTTCCGTCAGTGGTCTCTGGATGAGCCGTCCTCACAGCGCCGCCGCCCATTCATGAAACGGATGAGTTTACCATCAGAAACATTTGACATTCAGCCGCATCGGTTGCTAGCCTTGAAACAGGCTATTCAGGTGCGATTTTGTTAGTTTTCTTTTAATATAATATAACGCAGAGTATATCATACAAAAAACATCATACAAAGTACATCATACAAAGTGCATCATACAAAGTACATCATACAAAGTACATCATGCAGAGTACATCATACAAAGTAACATCTTCTTCCAACGTTTTCAGACATCAATTTGTATACTTATAAATTAGTTGGTGATCAACTGGAGTCCATGTACATCTCCAAATAGCTTGTCTTGGACTGGTATGGGGGTTGGCCATGTGTACATAATACGGAGTAAAAAAAAGTAAAAGTAAAGGAACCCTTTCATACTTTGTGGTATATAGGTCAATACAGTGTTAGGCCTGTATTATTCATTGACCGTCAGCACACGATGGGTGATGTGGTCACCATCACATCGGCCGCCTTTACTTTCCCAGAGCATGTCTGGTACCCAGTTGAAGCTGGGTCGACCTGAGAGCTGTCGGGAAAAATCACACTGCGGGAGTTGAACCCGGACCACCAGCCTTGAGAAGCGAGTTCAAATAATACTGAGTACATATTACATCATAGAGTACATCATACTGAATACATCATACAGAGTACTCATGCAGAGTACATCTTACAAAATACATCATGGAAAATACACAGTACAGCATACAGAGTACAGTATATACAGAACATTATAAGTACAAAGTACAATATGCAAAGTATGTTAGTACACAGTGTGAGCTACAGTACAAAGTACACTGCTTGAGGTACAACATGGAAAGTACATCATGCACACAAAGTGCAGGGTAATGAACAGGCTGACTTTCTTGCAAACAATACCCCGACTCAAGCGGGCAGAAGTATGGATAGAGCCAATGTTATCAATGCTGTACATGTTCATTTATGTGCTGTGGATGAGTCTCAGATACTGGAACGAGTCCGAGAATTAGGAGTTAATTTGGACATGCCAGACAGTGTCGTCTTCGTGGTAGAGAGAAGGTAAACTAATCAACTTCTTCATGGGTACGGTGAGCAAGTGGACTTTAGAATTGCTGCTGCAGTGGAGGACAGAGCACTCATGGGAATGCCTTTCTTCGAACGCTCCATATCGATCACTTTTTAACCACTCTTTGTGATTTGTATGTGATTTCAGCCTATGAGCTATTGTACGTTGTGTCTGTTATGTGCCTACATGTAGGCCAGCACATCTGATTTCTGCGATGCTTTTTTATTTACTAGGGTAGCTTCCTAGAGCATACATCAGTCACCTCTTATGACATGCATGTAGGTTGCAGTTGTACTATTCTTTGCTTCCCTTGTGGGCTCCGGCCTCACACAGGCGATGCTAATGCCCATTGCGCCATGATACGATCACACAACACATAAAGAACAGCGCGTAAAGTACAACAAGGAAAACCCATGTTATGTGCAATAAATGACGACTGTCTCTTTCTTATAAAATAATGTAACACAACACATTTTTTTTTTCGATCCAGAAGCACTTGAGCTTTCACCTCTTCGGCTCGGTTCCATGGACATCGTAACCCTTCGGTTCGGTGCCACGAACACCGTAAATCTGGGGAACCTGTGGCTTTTCTGCCAGCCTGCGGAATTGAACCCGCACTCACAGGGGCTAGTCACCCGTAGTCCAACGTGCTACGAACGCGCTGGACAGACGGGCTAACATAACACATAAAGAACATCACGTAAAGTACAACATACAAAGTACAACATGGAAAATCCATATTATGTGCAATCAACGATCCTCTTGTTCTGTCATCACATATACTAATCTGATCCTGTATGTCATATTTCATCAACACAGGTTGAAGAGCATCTAGAGAGAGCCAACAGTAAGGATAAGATAGAAGGGCATCTAGCCTCTCAAGATCAACAAATTGCAACTAGTATAACATCAGTAGGAGAGGACCTCTCCTACACTTACTGTACCTCCAGCCCAACACATTCATCTAACCAGCAGCGGTTACAGCAAAAGAGACAGACATTCCAGAAACATGGTCAGTTGGCTCAGCAATTTCAAGAGTTGAATCTACTACCAGGGTCTGGAGTAGCATATGGGTCAACTCCTGTTTCTCAGGTATAAAAAAAAAAGTTATGACGGATTGTTTCTTTTATTTTGACATTTCAACAATCATGATTACATTTGGATATCGCCCATGTGGTGCTGGGGCCCACGAGGGTAGCAAAGAATAGTGTTACTGCGACCTACAAGGCATGTCCTTAGACTCAGATCACATACAAATTACACAGAGTGGTTCTTCTTCTTCACCTTTCAACTCTCAATGGAACACAGGTCTTCAACAAACTTCTTCCAGTTCTTCCTCTCTCTTGCAATCCCTTCAAATTCTTTCCATGTTTTACCTATCCTTTTAATATCAGCCTCCAGCTCCCTTTTCCAGGTCTGTCTAGGTCTTCCCCTACTCCTCTTTCCCAGCGAGGTCTAAAACAGTACCTGTCTTGCAATGCTTCCGGTCTGTCTTCTTAATGTATGTCCAGTATCCATCGCCAGTGTCTACAGAGTGGTTAACAAGTGGTTTATATGGAGCATCCAAAAAAGAAAGAATGTGTGGATATTAACACAATTTTGTTCAAATCTTTTTTATTGCACAAGAAGATTTCATTGACAATTATGTTTTCTTATTGTGTGTTTAGAGCATGGGTGGTGTAGTGGTTAGTACACTTGTTTCTTAGGGGCGTGATAAAGGTTCATTTCAACAGTGGAAGTGGATTTTTTCATCGCCTTGTGTTTTATAGCCTTTGCAAGGCGATCAAAGAATAGCACCACTGCGATCTACAAGGTATGTCATAGGAGGTGATTGAGGTAGGGCCTAGTGAATCTATTCTAGTTATTAAAAGGTGTCGCAGAAATTGGATATGCGAGCCTCCTTGTAGGCACATAACTGGCACAACGTACAATCACTCTTAGGCTCAGATCATATATAGATCACAAAGAGTGATTTAACAAATGGCTGATATGAAGCTTCACAAAAGAATTTTTCTTCAACCATAACGCTCTCAGGTCGACCCCGCCTCATTTGGACACCAGAGAAGCACTGGAAAGTAAAGGCGACTTGTCATGTAAGGCTGACCACATCACACATCATGTAGATAGAAATGGTCAGTGAACAATATGGACCTAACACAGTATTCATCAATATACCTCTTGATATAAAAAAAAAAGGTCCCTTTTTCTTTCTTTTTTTTTAACTATCGTAAGTTTGTTTTGACTCAGTTTGAATATTAAGAAGACAGAAGTTATGATCATATCAAAAAGCAGACTTTGCCAAAATGCACCATCACAGTAAATGGGACTGAGCTAAGACAAGTACAGCAATTTAAATACCTCGGAGTCCTGGTAACATCAGATGGCAGTTGCCGATCACAAATAAAGAGCAGAATAGGGCAAGTGAAAACATCGTTCCTGAAAATGAGAAGCATTATCTGCAACAAGTCCTTGTCAATCCCAATCAGAATGCGAGTTATTCAGTGCTACATAGAACCAATACTGGCATATGGATGCGAGTCATGGACAATGAACACACAGATCGAAAATCTCTGAAGGCCACAGAGATGTGGTTTTACAGAAGAATGATGAGAATCCATGGACTGCTAAAATGACTAATGTTGAGGTGTTCAATGAGATCAAAACACAGAGAAAGCTTATCATCAATATAAGAAAGAGGCAGTCATCATTTTCAGGCATGTGATGAGGAGGGAGGTTTAGAACACATTGTAACAACTGGTAAAATCGAGGGTAGACGAGACAGAGGAAGGCAGAGAAAGAAAATTTGGGATAGCCTGACTTCATGGCACGGTAGAACGTCAACATCTGAGTTGATAGCAAACACCAACGACAGAGATTTGTGAAGATCCATGATCGCCTACACCAGCCGGCACAGCACCTGATAATGATCAAGTTTTTTTTAAGAATAACCACTTAAATACAACTTTAAAAATAAGCCAAAAAACTTAAGTATGCTGTATTGCGATGCAGAGATTAAGCATGATTGAATACATACTAGTTGCATACTAGTGCATCTATCCTTGTTATGTATTATATTCTAGAGCAACGGTTCCCAAACTTTGCATTACTGCAGACTTCCTTTTAAATACATTTTGCTGTTGCGGCCTCAAAGGTTTCTATATATGAAAATGAACAGAATAGACACCACCTGTACACTAAATTCAAGATAGGCACCAACGACCTGTGCCCCTGTGGCTTGGCAAGTATGACAACAGAACATATCCTACAGAACTGCCCCCAATATGCAGACCTGAGAAGAAAGAGGTGGCCCACTTACACCAGCGTCCAAGACAAACTGTACGACATGGCTGATAATCTGAGGCAGATGGCTGCCTTTATTAGAGAATCCAAAATCACAATCTAGTGTGAACGCAGAAGAAGAATATATGAAAATGGACAGGAATTAATTATCTGTGTGTTACAATAGTAAACAATGTCTGCAATTTAACCTTTCAGTAAACAATAAAGAAAACATTATGCCTATAATTAAGTTTAAAATTTATTTTTAAAATGTCAAAATCATAATATTTCTTCAAGCGCTTGAGGACTCCTCATCCGTGAATACCTCGCGAACCCCAGTTTAGGAAACTGTTCTAAGAGTATAAAAATTGATTGACTGGTGGAATCATTATTATTGCATTTCAGTGAAGAACCGTGAGTTCTATGATCTCTTTGTTACACAGGAAGATCTTGACAGCAGTGCACAAGTTCTCTCTTATCTTCTTCATCTTTTATTGTCTCTTTGCTTTATCTCTTGTCCGCTCTTTATCTGCTCTGTCTTCAAATACAACATCCTCATATTGTTTTAAAATTACAAATTGTGTTTGTATTCTGTCAATATTCTAATCTCTATATTTTATATTTGTAGGCTAGTATTGGCTATTTTAGCCAAGCAATCTCTCAGCTTCAACAGCAAAATGCAGAACAACCACGAGAACAACCACAATCAACCATACAGCATCAATGTTTGTCACATCCAATGTCTATCAGCTTCAGTAAAACTTCTGAACTGAGACAAGTTCCAGCACAGGCAGTTATGCCGGGTCTTTGTCAGACGAATCAGTTTTCTGTATCAGGACTCTTAGAAACAGAAGCAAATGAACAGATAATGCAAGATATTACTCAGTCACAACTTCAAACTGATCACAATGTTTGTGGACAATCAGGGACTCAGTTCCAGCAGAACCTGCCACCATTTAGTTCCAGCTCAAGCATGACCAGTCATGCACTATACAACATCACATCAGGTCAAGCTGGAACATCAAATACGTACATGAAACCAAACTCAAATATGTTACCCCAGAAGAATGTATACGGTGTACAACAGGCAAAAGCAGATAGTAATATGGCACAAGATTCTTTTCCCAGCCTCATCCAGCAAAGATTGGCAATGTCATCATTCACTCACCAACCGATAGGAGAACAGCTACAGCAGTTGGTTGTTAGCTCACAACCAGGTCTCTCTGCTAGAGACCACTCTCTCCATTCGGGAAATGGAACAGACATATATACTTCAAACTCACAAACTACATTCAATGCGGACATTGATAAATCTCACTACATTGATTCTTCATCCTCCCGCAATAAAAACTTCAGTAACATTTCTTCTTTAGAGAGAAACAGAATAAGCTCCCTTGTTGATATTGTTGATGAAGACGATACCAGCAATAACTCACTTTCTGATAACTTTTCATCACCTCTTGGAGAGGATCAAAACATATTTTTAGGACATAGACAAACTCATTACAGTCACAGTCTATCTGCGATTTACAAGAAAAATCTGCTCCCAGACCAACATCCAAGAACAACATCACCCTCCTTGTCTTCGTTAGTCTGGCTGACGCAGCCATTATTCCCAACTCCGTCCTTCAGTTGTTTAGATCCTGCCGTTGCCATGAACTTTGAATTTGACAGTGTTACATCTGAACAATATGAAGATACTTCTTCAAGCTCTTATCTGGACTCAACAGTTCCTTTACAGCCGACATCTGATGACCCTTCTTACGCAACATATCAGCCGCCCATAACTCAAACTCGGAGACCATCAGCATATCAAAATATACAACTACCACAACAATTTGGGGTGTTGCCTTCGTCTTCTATGATATCAAATGCAGCTGGGCAACTTCCAGAAATGATAACATCTAACAACGAAGGAGATTTTATGACAGTTGACTCCGATCAACATAACTCTGAGAATTTAAACAATATTTTATTACCAGCAGCATGCACTTCTAATTTTTTCCCTCCTGTGAAAAAAAGTTCCGAGCAACAGAAAGACGAGGAGAAAGAAGTGGTATCCCATGGTCCTTCACAGAGACGAACTGGCGTCTTCATGGCCGTTCATCCATTTCAAAATAATTTTCCGTTTACAACCAGAACATCCTCTACATCATCACCACCTCCAATCCTTTCATCTTCACATACATCACCACCATCCATTCTTTCAGTTGATAACCCTAACATTCACTATATAACCCAGTCACAGCTAGTCTCGTCATGTCCAGCAGTGTCTGTCGTATCGTCCACTTCAATGTTAACGCCAAACACAGCTCCCAATTTCTCTCATTTTAACTCAGCGCCGGATCATCGCAACACTCATCTGGAAATGCCATATGAATTTTCTCAATCCAGTTCCATTTTAAAAGTTTGTGATGCAATATCGGGTAACTTAACGTTGTCAGAGATATCTTGTGCAGGAGTCAACCAGTTTGCTCACACAGGCTCTTCTGTATTACAGCAGAGTGGAGCTGTACCTTGGGAACAAAATGAAGAACAGATGGACATGTCCTGACATATATGAAGTCATCTACTGTATGATTATACAGATGACAGAATGAAATTTGTTTATTTAGGTTTCTAGTGCAAACAATAAACTTGCATGCATTATTTTTAAAAATTTTTTTATGTATGCATGATAGCAGTAGAGGAATATCATGCTTTATCATATGGTGGACAATTTTAGGAATATGATGATAGGTAGACAACTTAGGAATATGATATAGTGAGACAATTTTAGGGAATATGATGATGGGTGACAATTTTGGAATATGATGATAGGTGGGACAATTTAGGAATATGATGATAGGTGGACAATTTTGGAATAATGATAGGTGGGACAATTTTAGGAATATGATGATAGGTGGGACAACTTTAGGGAATATGATGATAGTGGACATTGGGAATATGATGATAGGACAATTTTAGGGAATATGATGATAGGTGGACAATTTAAGGGAATATGATGATAGGTGGGACAATTTTAGGGAATATTATGATAGGTGGGACAATTTTAGAGAATATGATGATAGGTGGACAATTTGAAATGATGATAGGTGGACAATTTAGGGAATATGATGATAGGTGGGACAATTTAGGAATATGATGATAGGTGACAATTTAGAATATGATGATAGGTGGACAATTTTAGGGAATATGATGATGGTGGACAATTTTGGGAGAATATGATGATAGGTGGACAATTTTAGGGAATATGATGATAGGTGGGACAATTTTAGGGGAATATGATGATAGGTGGGACAATTTTAGGGGAATATGATGATAGGTGGACAATTTAGGGAATATGATGATAGGTGGGACAATTTAGGAAGATGATAGGTGACAATTAAGGATAGATGATAGGTGAGACAACTTAAGGGAATATGATGATAGGTGAGACAATTTAAGGGAATAGGATGATAGGTGAGACAATTTAGGGAATATGATGATAGGTGAGACAACTTTAGGGAATATGATGATAGGTTGGACAACTTTAAGGGATGATGATAGTTGACAACTTAGAATATGATGTAGGTGAGACAACTTTAGGGAATATGATGATAGGTTGGACAACTTGAATTGATGATAGGTTGACAACTTATGAATAGATATAGGTTTGACAACTTAGGAAATGATGATAGGTGGACAACTTTAAGGGAATATGATGATAGGTTGGGACAACTTTAGGAGAGCATGAGTGGAATTGATCACTTTATGAGAATATGTTGATAGGGGTGAGAGAGCGGTTGGCTGAATCGTGCAATGTGGTGTGGTTGCCTGACGGAAACATCCTATGTTCAACCCTTCAGTAAGGTCAAAGATTTCACGTTGGGGAGAACATAAACCGATGACATGCACATGCTTAATCCCCTCGGTAGCGAACTCTCACAAATGAGAACAAATCTCTGTTGGAAAACAATTATTAATATACGAGTGACACACTCTTATAGCAATATAAAGATATGAGTGAGATTTTTAGAGCGAATGTTTGAAATGAATATCAATGCCAAAACTTGAAATTTTAATGTTTTGGTTATATTTGGTGTCAACTAACAAACGTCGAACAAAAACTGTTTATTTTTGTGTGTGCGTGCCATAAATACAATATTTTGTTGTATATATATATATATATATATATATATGCATTACTTGTTGAAATATGTTTGTAATTTATTGTTAATATATTAATGACCTGAGAATATTTTAATATAACGATAGTTATTTATTTATTTAGGTATATTTATTTATGTGATATCCAATGTTTAAAAGTGGATTCATGGATTATTTTAAAAAGGTAAGAATAGGTTATCCGCAGTATGGATAAAATAATAATAATTCCTCTCATACCGTTATACATTACATAGGGCATGCTAGCAATTTCTCCATATCGCTATATCCTGGGCAACTCACTCAGTCTCCTCTATGGAACTGAGACTGACATTTCTTTCCCCTCTCAGCAAAGTTTGTTTCAGGATCTCCTTAGGTCGTCCTCTCTTTCTTGAATCCTTTGCATGCCAGCCTGCCCAGTGTGTTCATAGCGTGTAGGACGACAGATGATAAACCCCTTGTGAGTGCGGTTCAATTCCGTGGGCTGGCAGAAAAGCCACAGGTTCTCCAGATTTATGGTGTTCATGGCACCGAACCGAAGGGTTACGATGTCAATGGCACCAAGCCAAAGAGCTGAAAGCTCAAGTGCTTCTGGATAAAAAAAAAAAACGTCTGCCTCCCACTTCAATGCCTGCTCTGGTATTCTTTGATCATTTCTCCTCAAGGTGTGTGCAACATATCTCCATCTTCTCTTTCTTATAACAGTTGTCAATAGTGGTTGACCAGACATTTCTCTGATTTCATCACTTCTGAATTCATTCCATTTTATATTCATTATTTTTTACAGACATCTATTTTCAAATGCATTCAACTTGCTTTCTATATCTTTAGTCATTTTCCAACTCTCGCTGGCATATGTTAGGATTGATACAACATTTGAATTGAAAATTCGTAATTTAGTTTTAATACTATATAACGTGCAGTTATTATGGATATCATTATCAGGTGCCGTGCCGGCTGGCGTAGGCAAACATGGATCTCCACAAATCTCTGGTGTCTGCTATCATCTCAGATGTTGATGATCTTTCGTGCCATGAAGTTAGGCTATCCAAAATTTTCTCTCTCTGTCTTCCCCTGTCTCGTTTCCTCTCGTTAATACCAGCTGTTACAATATGTTCTAAACCTTCCTTTCTCATCACGTCCAAAAAAGTATGACTGTCTCTTTCTTATATTGATGATAAGCTTTCTCTGTGTATTGACCTCATTCAACACCTCCACTTTAGTCATTTTAACAGTCCATGGAATTCTCATCATTCTTCTATAAAACTTCATCTCTGTGGTCCTCAGAGATTTTTCGATCTGTTTGTTTATTGTCCATGGCTTGCATCCATATGTCAGTATTGGTTCTATGTAACACATTGTAGCTGTTATTCTGATAGCAGATAGATATAGCACATAGAATATACTTGATTTTTTTTGTTAATCAATTCGTTACATTGCTGTACTTTCAAGAAACGAGTGGTTTTATTTTGTTACTAGGGTGTTGTTTTACTGTATAATGTCTGGTTAATGTGTTGCATGATCGCTTCTGTTTTTTTGTTTAAACTTTGAAAATTGGTTAAAATTTACAACTCAGGGTGTCTTCATAGGTGCTTAGTCCCCTTCAGCTGAAAGCATGATATGGCGTATACAATAGTTTCTGTTATTGTTTCATCATTTTCTTCCAACAACTCAGACAAATCTAAGTACCCATTGTCAATTTATAAGACTAGGAAATCGACTGTACAGGTAATTAAACCCCTATACATTAGGGATTGAGTCCAGTGCACTGCCACTGAGCTACAGATTCCTTTATATTTCTAGACCAGTAAGTTTGAGTTTTTTGTGTGTTTTCTTAAAATTCTACTAAGAGATCAGCCGGTTATGTTTTATGTTTAGTAAAGCAACAATACAGACTAAAACCGGTTATGTTTTTGTTCTATAAGCAACAATACATACCAGCGGTTATGTTTTATGTTTAGTAAAGCAGAAATACAGACTAAAACCGGTTATGTTTTTTTTTTCTATAAAGCAACAATACACACCAGCCGGTTATGTTTAGTAAAGCAGCAATACAGACTAAACCCGGTTATGTTTTTTATTCTATAAAGCAACAATACAGACTAAAACCGGTTATGTTTTTGTTTATAAAGCAACAATACAGACTAAAACCGGTTATGTTTTTTTGTTCTATAAAGCAACAATACGCACCAGCCAGTTATGTTTTATATTTAGTAAAGCAACAATACAGACTAAAACCGGTTATGTTTTTTTTTCTATAAAGCAACAATACACACCAGCCGGTTATGTTTTATGTTTAGTAAAGCAGCAATACAGACTAAAACCGGTTATGTTTTTTGTTCTATAAAGCAACAATACACACAGCCAGTTATGTTTATATTTAGTAAAGCAACAATACAGACTAAAACCGGTTATGTTTTTTTTTCTATAAAGCAACAATACACACCAGCCAGTTATGTTTTATATTTAGTAAAGCAACAATACAGACTAAAACCGGTTATGTTTTTTGTTCTATAAAGCAACAATACACACCAGCTGGTTATATTTGTTTGTTGAGTTTTTAAAAGTTTTTTTAAAATAATTACAAACCAGACAGCTATTTGATTTCTGTTTAATAAAAAAATAAAGGCTTGTATGTTAAAGCTAGTTCGTTGTTATGTTCAATAAAAAAATACTTAACAATGGTTATGTTTATAGTTGATTGAAATACTTACTGACCAACCGGTTGATGGTTTTTGTTTTATTCAATATATTTATGGACCAGAAATTTGTGGCTTTTGTTTTGTTTGTAAACATACAATTCAGGTGTTATGTTTTAATTTCATAAATATATTTATAACCGGTTCTGTTTATTGTTTTAAACAATACTTACATGCTAGTTAGTTGTTTTATTGTTTTATAAAGAAATATTTGCAGATCAGTAAGTTGTAGTTTTTCTTTAGTTTTAAGTTTATATGGTGGTTGTACATGGTATAGCATAAGTGTTTGTAGTGGCATATGTATGTGGCATATGTATATCCATGCAGTGGGTCATGGATAGCAACCGCGGTTTACAGCGGTTATCTCAGAATGTAAGGAAATATTCTTATCTTCATAGGATGATCTCTGGTCATGTGATTAGTCGCCAGTGGTTACAGTGCCCAAATTTGGGGTGTAAAGAATAGAACCACTCTCCTCCTTCTTCTGCTAGTTCTTTACGACTATTTTAATCACTCTTTGTGATATGTTTGATTCTTTACACCCCAAATTTGGGCCCTGTACTACTCCGGTGAATAGAACCACTGTTACCTGCCATACTTGTCGTAAGAGGCGACTAAGGAGGTTTGGCTGAAATCGGATGTACGTGTCCTAAACGTATAGAAGTCTATGTGTTTATGGGGTCTACCAAACCAATGTGCAACGTATACACGTTCTTGGCAAATATCAAACATATCACAAAGAGTGATTAAAATTGGTTGGAAAGAACGAACGCAAAGAAGGAGAAAGAAGATGTAGTTAGTTTATTGTGGACCACAGACTGGGCAGTCAGCTTTAGGTCTGTCAGGTTTCCCAAAGCTTAGTTTTTAGGTCGACTGGGTGTGGCCACATGTTGCTACTCAGCTCACACAGAAGTGGACAGTCTTGCAGGACGTGCCTGTTCCGCCTGCTGACACTAGCAGAGAGCTGTTTGACTTATTCCTAGTCTATGTGTTTGTTAACCCTTTTGCTGCTACATACTTTCCGAAGGATGAGCTAAAAATAGCTACTCTTTGTTTCTAGGTCACAACGTGAATGTACGCTCATAGCAGTGACAGT
This sequence comes from Arion vulgaris, assembly GCA_020796225.1. Classification (NCBI taxonomy): domain Eukaryota; kingdom Metazoa; phylum Mollusca; class Gastropoda; order Stylommatophora; family Arionidae; genus Arion; species Arion vulgaris. The sequence goes on from CM036768.1 coordinate 11,001,475, forward strand.
AGCAATGTATAATGTGTAACACGTTTCTTATTGATTCTTCAAGAATATATATTAAAAAAACAGAATTGGTTATATTGGTTATTGGTTACTAAACTGACGTCATTGCACTCCGGACAGATCCATAGGTGCTCAGTTTCCCCCAGCAGATATAGAAGAGTATGCATACTGATGGTTCCTGTGGCTCGCTGATTAAACACACCTCTCACTCTGCCTCTCAGGCATCCAGTTCAACTTGAACAACGGGTAACTCTAAACTGCCTAAATCGCTTGATCGATTCAACATTGATTTTAGTGTCCTCATCCAACAGACAGTTAGTTGATCAAGCCTATCCGCTCTCTCATTACGTAAACACCGCATTGGTTATATATAATCAATCAAAATAAAATGTTTGTTGATCTATCTAGCAAAATGTCTCTTATATGTATGTCCCCCATCATATGTATGTCCCTATATGTATGTCCCCCATCATATGTATGTCCCTATATGTATGCCCCCATCAAGTTCGGTTATGTGATGTTATCAATCTTGCAATTTCTGAAGAACATTATGTTAACAAGGTATACAAGTTCATATCAACAAGGAGCTGGTTCTCTTTGATGTAGTTTTTAGTTGTATATAGATAACTTGTTGTATATAACATATGTTGGTTTGTTTTTATTGTATGTAGACTTTGATGGCATGTATGTGTTGATGATGATGCTTCTGTGCTGATAGTATGTGACTTTTAGAATTGTTATAATATTTATACGTTGTTAGCATTGTTGCCACTATGTGACCATCGGAACATTTATAGGTTGTTAGCATTGTTGACAGTATGTGACTTTCAGAACATTCATACGTTGTTAGCATTGTTGACAATATGGGACTTTCAGAACATTCATACGTTGTTAGCATTGTTGACAGTATGTGACTATCGTAATAATGATACGTTGATAGCATTGTTGACAATATGTGACTTTCATAATATTTATACGTTGATAGCATTGTTGACAATATGTGACTTTCAGAATATTTATACGTTGATAGCACTGTTGACAGTATGTGACTTTCAGAACATTCATACGTTGATAGCATTGTTGACAATATGTAACTTTCAGAACATTCATACGTTGATAGCACTGTTGACAATATGTAACTTTCAGAACATTTATACGTTAACTCCTTGTAGAGCAAATGCTACACTACGTGGTTTTGGGTTGGACACCATTTTACCAGGAGCCACACTAAAGGAGTTTTTATTCTAAAATTAAATGACTTCTAAAAACATGGCTTTTGCTATGGTCAACTAAGAGTTAAGTGGTCAACTAAGAGTTAAGTGGTCAACTAAGAGTTAATGACACTTTGTACATCTGTTATATCTCTTCTTCAAAATGTGTTTTTTCACTTCATAATAAGTAGTGCATGACCTTGACCTTATCTAGCCTGTTCAAGTATCTATAGCCAGTTCAAACACAGAAACTACTACAGATTTAAGGACAGCTGCTGTTCAAGTGGTTTGGTCATTCTGTCTTTTTTTTTCCCGATCCAGAAGCACTTGAGCTTTTAGATCTTAGGCTCGGTGCCATAGACATTGTAACCCTTCGGTTCGGTGCCACGAACACCGCGAATCTGGAGAACCTGTGGCTTTTCTGCCAGCCCGTGGAATTGAACCCGCACTTACAGAGGTCTAGTCACCCGTAGTCCAACACGCTATGAACACGCTGGGCAGGCGGGCATCATTCTGTCCTCTGTCTCTTTGTCTCACTTTAGACCAGTCTAGAATTTGTATATCCTTGCATGACTATGCAGTCAGGGCGTTCCTTGAATATTTTAACCTCTCCTTTTTCACTTTAATAAGAAATCACATGAATTGCTTTCACAACAACTTGACTTCATGTTTTATCTGATCACATTAGACAGAGAGAAATCTATCAGATCACATTAGACAGAGAGATAAATCTATTAGATCACATTAGACAGAGATAAATCTATCAGATCACATTAGACAGAGAGAGAAATCTATTATATCACATTAGACAGAGATAAATCTATCAGATCACATTAGACAGAGAGAAATCTATCAGATCACATTAGACAGAGATAAATCTATCAGATCACATTAGACAGAGATAAATCTATTAGATCACATTAGACAGAGAGAAATCTATCATATCACATTAGACAAAGAGAGAAATCTATTATATCACATTAGACAAAGAGAGAAATCTATCATATCACATTAGACAAAGAGAGAAATCTATCATATCACATTAGACAGAGAGAGAAATCTATCATATCACATTAGACAGAGAGAAATCTATCATATCACATTAGACAGAGAGAGAAATCTATCATATCACATTAGACAAAGAGAGAAATCTATCATATCACATTAGACAGAGAGAAATCTATCAGATCACATTAGACAGAGAGAAATCTATCAGATCACATTAGACAGAGATAAATCTATTAGATCACATTAGACAGAGATAAATCTATTAGATCACATTAGACAGAGAGAGAAATCTATCATATCACATTAGACAGAGATAAATCTATTAGATCACATTAGACAGAGATAAATCTATTAGATCACATTAGACAGAGATAAATCTATTAGATCACATTAGACAAAGAGAGAAATCTATCATATCACATTAGACAGAGAGAAATCTATCATATCACATTAGACAAAGAGAGAAATCTATCATATCACATTAGACAAAGCGAGAGAAATCTATTATATCACATTAGACAAAGAGAGAAATCTATTATATCACATTAGACAGAGAGAGAAATCTATCATATCACATTAGACAGACAGAGAAATCTATCATATCACATTAGACAGAGAGAGAAATCTATCATATCACATTAGACAGAGAAATCTATCATATCACATTAGACAGAGAGAGAAATCTATCATATCACATTAGACAGAGAGAGAAATCTATTAGATCACATTAGACAGAGAGAGAAATCTATCAGATCACATTAGACAAAGAGAGAAATCTATTAGATCACATTAGACAGAGAGAGAAATCTATCAGATCACATTAGACAAAGAGAGAAATCTATTAGTTCACATTAGACAGAGAGAGAAATCTATCAGATCACATTAGACAGAGAGAGAAATCTATCATATCACATTAGACAGAGAGAAATCTATCATATCACATTAGACAGAGAGAGAAATCTATCATATCACATTAGACAGAGAAATCTATCATATCACATTAGACAGAGAGAGAAATCTATCATATCACATTAGACAGAGAAGAAATCTATTAGATCACATTAGACAGAGAGAGAAATCTATCAGATCACATTAGACAAAGAGAGAAATCTATTAGATCACATTAGACAGAGAGAGAAATCTATCAGATCACATTAGACAAAGAGAGAAATCTATTAGTTCACATTAGACAGAGAGAGAAATCTATCAGATCACATTAGACAAAGAGAGAAATCTATTAGATCACATTAGACAGAGAGAAATCTATCAGATCACATTAGACAAAGAGAGAAATCTATCAGATCACATTAGACAAAGAGAGAAATCTATTAGATCACATTAGACAGAGAGAGAAATCTATCTGATCACATTAGACAAAGAGAGAAATCTATCATATCACATTAGACAGAGAGAGAAATCTATTATATCACATTAGACAGAGAAATCTATCATATCACATTAGACAAAGAGAGAAATCTATTAGATCACATTAGACAAAGAGAGAAATCTATCAGATCACATTAGACAGAGAGAGAAATCTATTAGGTCACATTAGACAGAGAGAGAAATCTATCAGATCACATTAGACAGAGAGAGAAATCTATTAGGTCACATTAGACAGAGAGAGAAATCTATCAGATCACATTAGACAAAGAGAGAAATCTATTATATCACATTAGACAAAGAGAGAAATCTATTATATCACATTAGACAGAGAGAGAAATCTATCATATCACATTAGACAGAGAGAAATCTATCAGATCACATTAGACAGAGAGAAATCTATCAGATCACATTAGACAGAGAGAAATCTATTAGGTCACATTAGACAAAGAGAGAAATCTATCAGATCACATTAGACAGAGAGAGAAATCTATCTGATCACATTAGACAGAGAGAAATCTATCAGATCACATTAGACAAAGAGAAAAATCTATTAGGTACAATAGATATTTGTTGACATGTATGTCAAGGACTCTGTGGTGAAATAGATAAACACCATAAATTTCTAACCAGTTTGTTGACTTTTTTCTTTTTCTTCAGTAACAACAACAACATTTTTTATTAAACATTTCCCAGTATGCCAGAAAATGAGTTCATACTTTGTGACATTTTTTTATATAGGGACACTGATATTAGGACAGAGAATGAGGTCAACTAGGGAGACTGATATTAGGACAGAGAATGAGGTCATACTAGGAGACTGATATACAGGACAGAGAATGAGGTCATACTAGGAGACTGATATACAGGACAGAGAATTAGGTCATACTAGGAGACTGATATACAGGACAGAGAATGAGGTCATACTAAGGAGACTGATATACAGGACAGAGAATGAGGTCATACTAGGAGACTGATATACAGGACAGAGAATGAGGTCATACTAGGAGACTGATGTACAGGACAGAAAATGAGGTCATACTAGGAGACTGATATACAGGACAGAGAATTAGATCATACTAGGAGACTGATATACAGGACAGAGAATTAGATCATACTAGGAGACTGATATACAGGACAGAGAATGAGGTCATACTAGGAGACTGATATACAGGACAGAGAATGAGGTCATACTAGGAGACTGATATACAGGACAGAGAATGAGGTCATACTAGGAGACTGATATACAGGACAGAGAATTAGATCATACTAGGAGACTGATATACAGGACAGATAATGAGGTCAACTAGGAGACTGATATACAGGACAGATAATGAGGTCATACTAGGAGACTGATATACAGGACAGATAATGAGGTCATACTAGGATACAACATCCATTGTAGGTCGCAGTGGTACTAGTCTTTGCTTCCTTGGGCCCCAGCACCACACAAGCATAAAGCTCTGAACTAAAGAATCGTGTTTCCTGTAGTCCAACTGTATACAATGTCAGAAAGCTTCACTTATGTTAAAACAATCTTAATATAAAACTTCATTATCTGCTACTTGTAATTATTATAAATGAACAAGTTGATTTTCATTTATATTGTTCTTTTACTGATGCCATTTAATAAATTCTTGTCTGTGTTTTTTTATGCAATTTGTTCCCTTCAGTGTAACTTGTAGCAATACATAATATGACACGTTGTAATACCGTGATTGTCTTTTTATCTACAGAGAGAAACCAATAATATATGTCATTCAATCATTTCATCAATCCTACAATCAAGTTTTTACAAATTAATATATATTTTATTTTTGTAGTGAAGGACTAGCCATTAGAGGAAATAATGTGTGTTGATGTGGGTACGTTGAAGTAATTTAAAACATTAGCCGGTTCATCTTCATCATCAGTAGCTTGTCCCTTTCGGAACTTGGCTCCCATGACAGCAGTCCAGAAGAACTCTCTGTTCTGTGCAAGTTGACCGCGTCAGCAGCAGTCATTCTCAGATCGTCAATGACATCTTGCACCCATCGTCTTCTAGGTCTTCCTCATTCTTCTTCCAGGCACCATTCCCTCCAAAATTATCTTCTCCAGGCACTAGATATGTCTGAAATATTTAGTTTTTCCTTGATGTTATGCTCTTCAATAACCAACTCCTTTTAATATCAAGCTGTTGCAGAACAAAAGCATTTGTTATTTTCTCTGTCCATGATATTCTAATTACTCTTCTGTAGCATTTGCATTCAAAGGCCTTAATGATCTTCTCTTCCGCTCTGTCAATGTTCCATGTCTCACAACCTTATGTTGCAGAGGAAAGCATGGCTCTTAAACACTTGATTTTTGTTCTTATGTCAGTTCTCTTCCATAGATTAGTTAGTTTTTTCTAGTTGGTTACATGTTACTTATATAATACAAACATATCAGAGTACATGGAGATGTATGGTTGGTCCAGATATGTTTGTCTTGGGATATTTGCATGCAAGCAATGTCATGTTCATGATGACAGTTACAAGCCGATAAGTTTATTTGTAGATTTACTAGAGTAAAATTTCATTAAAACTTTGACCACATTTTGAACAAGTACGTTTTCTGATTGTCCTTAAGTTTGTCAATGGTAAGATTTATCAGTGGTAAGTAAGGTTTGTAATATAAAGTAAAGTGAGTGATAAAGTTTGTGAGAAATCAGTAGGAGTTGTAATACTATAATTTACATGTCCACGTTAAAATCAATTGTTTCAAATCTTGGTTTAAAATTACTCATTTTTTTAAATGATGTAAATTAGAAAACAATATTCTTCTTCTAATATCACTACATGGGGGCGTAGTTAGTTGAGTATTTTGTGTAGGCTTCTCAATAGTTGTTCACAATGTGGCATATCGGTGCTGCTAGCTTGATACAACCATCAGAAAAAGCTATGCTTTGTTTATGTTAAATTGTCATATTTGTCAAGACAATGTGATTTCTGTAGGTTCTAACGGTTCATGTCTTTACGGTTCATTTTATGTTATTTAACACATTCATGACTGAATTGAAAAATATGTTGCCGAATTATTTTTTGTTCACATTTTCCTCCTTGATAAAAATATATACTTAATCCAATTAAAATTTTGTTATCAAATTCCCGATCAGGCCACAATGTAGAAATAGGTAGCTTTGTTGTAAATTTAGCACTAATTTTACATGAAACTTACTTTGCGCAGTGTGCGGAAGTTGGGTTATTTTAATAGAGAATCTTGGTGCATCCTGCGGAAGTTGGTACAGAATTAGTTAAGTATCAATCAGGATGTTCAAGATAGTGAGATGGGTTTGTGTGCGAGTAGTTTGAGATAGTGAGATGGGTTTGTGTGCCAGAAGACAAATGTTATTCTCTTAGTACAGTCGATTTCTATGAACTTCGAGCTATTGTGTATGTGCTCTGCTGTTGATGCTTGCAGAAAGCGAGTGAGTAACTATAGAGATGTCCTGAGTGCATTGACATTGATTCTATTAAGAGAATGAAAAGCTTCCACTGATTTCAAAATGCAACCTCCATCTTTAAAATTGAATATGATTTATATCTGAGACACAATTTTTTAATTATTGTTTTGTCCGATTGTTCCTAATTTTGTAATTACTGTATTTTGTTGCATGGAACTAATATGACATCATGCAAATTTGCTATCATCCGTTCATCATCATCTTGTAGAGGTTGCAGTAGATTGTGTTTTTGTTGTAAACTATTAGAAAATGACGACAATGAAATATCAGAGGAACAGAAATCAAGAATTAATCAATAAAAATCAGTGTTTACTGTTGAAAACAATTTCTGTTGTTAGTTCAGATCTTGTGTGTTGTGTTATCTATTGAATTTATTTCTGTTGTTAGTTTAGATCTTGTGTGTTGTGTTATCTATTCAATTTATTTCTGTTGTTAGTTAGACTTGTGTTATCTATTCAATTTATTTCTGTTGTTAGTTCAGATCTTGTGTTATCTATTCAATTTATTTCTGTTGTTAGTTCAGATCTTGTGTGTTGTGTTATCTATTGAATTTATTTCTTTGTTGTTCAGATCTTGTGTTTCTATTCATTTATTTCTGTTGTTAGTTCAAGATCTTTTTCATCTATTATTTATTTCTGTTGTTATTTAGAGTCTTAGCGTGTTTGGTTATCTATTCAATTTATTTCTGTTGTTAGTTTAGATCTTGTGTGTTGTGTTATCTATTCAATTTATTTCTGTTGTTAGTTTAGATCTTGTGTGTTGTGTTATCTATTCAATTTATTTCTGTTGTTAGCTTAGATCTTGTGTGTTGTGTTATCTATTGAATTTATTTCTGTTGTTAGTTTAGATCTTGTGTGTTGTGTTATCTATTCAATTTATTTCTGTTGTTAGTTCAGATCTTGTGTGTTGTGTTATCTATTCAATTTATTTCTGTTGTTAGTTCAGATCTTGTGTTATCTATTCAATTTATTTCTGTTGTTAGTTCAGATCTTGTGTGTTGTGTTATCTATTGAATTTATTTCTGTTGTTAGTTCAGATCTTGTGTTATCTATTGAATTTATTTATGTTGTTAGTTCAGATCTTGTGTTATCTATTGAATTTATTTCTGTTGTTAGTTCAGATCTTGTGTTATCTATTGAATTTATTTCTGTTGTTAGTTCAGATCTTGTGTTATCTATTGAATTTATTTATGTTGTTAGTTCAGATCTTGTGTTATCTATTCAATTTATTTCTGTTGTAGTTCAGATCTTGTGTTGTTATCTATTGAATTTATTTCTTTTAGTTCTTCTTCTTCTTCGATCGGTCTTTTCTGCCATTTTGATCATTCTTGTTGTGATATATAAACAGCCTTTGCCAAGAACGGTTTTTCCATCACATTATTCAGTGCCCATTGGAGCTCTGTTGCTTATCCTTCGGCAACGTGTCCGGTTTCGCCAGCTTACTGGTTCGCTCTCCATCAGCCTTTGGCTGTCCCAGCCGACCTGCAAGGCAGTAGGTTATTTCTCTTAGTTCAGAACTTGTGTGTTGTGTTATTTATTGAATTTATTTCTATCTTTGATTAATGTCTGTTTATTTTTTCTCTTCTCGAATCATGTTTTGCCTCACAGCGTCAGGATAAGAAGAGATTTCTAGAACAGGTTTTTGTGTGCGCTTCATAAACAGTGTCGTTTTGTTGCCTCTGTTGTCCACCTTTTGTGTGGACAGCCTTTTGCTGTGTATCCATTGTATGAAATAGCATTGCTCTTTGAGGCACACTGTCTGTTGGTAGTCTGCTTATGTGACTGAACCATCTAATTTGTTGTTTCTTGATGAAGTTTAGTACTGATGTTTTACTCATTTCCTTGTGTCGCCATTCCTAAACCAGCTTCTTCTTGATACTCCCGGCATTCTCGTGAACACTTCATCTCTTTGTGACTAGTTTGATGTCAATGAACCTTCCTGTATGCAGTAATAATCTCTTCCATTTCATACCTCTTTTTCAGTACTCTCCATCTATCACCGACTAAAACTAGAACATCTGTACACACTCTCAAACATGCTCCCACAAACGCACACCTGATAAATAAAATAAAAAAGCCAGTAACAAGTAGAACGTGTGTGTGAGCATTATAATGACAATTTTATTTCTTTGTAAGGAACGCTCTTTAGTTTCTTAAATTATAGAATGTGCTCATGTTACAGTAACATAGTTGGCAATAAGACACAAACAACAACAACATGATCAGTGAAAACAATACCAATAGACATCAACTACAACACTCTTGTGGTTCCCTAGACTCTTAATAAATAGAGCAGGGCGGCCGCCAAGTATAGACTGACTATTTGCTGACATGCAACTAAAAATTGCTGAACATAACTACGCCAAACATACAGTAACAACATAATCCTGCGATAGATGAATCATTCTGTACCAAGCTGTCCAAGATTATTAAACTGTCCAAGACTATCAAGCTGCCCAGGAATATCACACTGCCCATGACTATTAAGCTGCCCAGGAATATCACACTGCCCATGACTACTAGGCTGCTCAGGAATATCACACTGCCTATGACTACCAAGCTGCCCAGGACCACCAAGCTGCCCAAGACTACCAAGCTGCCCAGGAATATCACACTGCCCATGGCTACTAAGCTGCCCAAGACTACCAAGCTGCCCAAGACTACCAAGCTGCCCAGGAATATCACAGGGTCCAAGACTACCAAGCTGCCCAGGAACTAGTAAGCTGCCCAAGACTACCAAACTGCCCAGGACTATCACACTGCCCATGACTACCAAATGCCCAGGACTATCAAACTGCCCATGACTACTAAATTGCCCAAGACTACCAAGCTGCCCAGGAGTATCACACTGCCCATGATTACTAAACTGCCCAAGGACTATCAAACTGCCCAGAGACCTTGTGAATAACAAGAAACTAACCACCTTCATATATTATTTCTACCAAGCGGTGAGCAACATTAAACTAGAAACCTTTCATTTGTTGAGTCTATGAACCATTAACAACAGTTTGTTACTTCTTGAATAATCTGATCTCAGACAGGACATGCATGGGTCAAGTGGCTTCCTCATCTAAGTCTGTTACGTATGTCCATATCTTATACAAGTTATCTTTTGTGACAATGTATGAAACAGATATACCCAAGATAACAATACTAGATATTTTCCAAACTCAAGTACATATTTTGAACCACAAAATAAATGACTAAACAAACCGACAGATGTTTCTTGTGAACTCTTGCTAAACTTTAGTTATATTCCTCTCTTAGTAATCTTTAACAGTTATATTCTCTTGCTAAACTTTCAGTTATATTCACTTGCTAAACTTTACAGTTATATTCTCTTGCTAAACTTTAGTTATATTCACTTAAATTGCTAAACTTTGACAATTAGTTATATTCTCTTGCTAAACTTTACAGTTATATTCCTCAACTTAGTACTTAAACTTTACAGTTATATTCTCTTGCTAAACTTTAGTTTATTCCTTGCTAAACTTAGTTATATCCCTTGCTAAACTTAGTTATATTCACTGCTAAACTTTACAGTTATGTTCTAGCTAAACTTTCAGTTATATTCAAGAGAAGTATCAAGACAAAGGATTGGATTCCTTGCACCAGGATTTACCCACATATGACTTGGTTCCCATATAGCTCGGTCCTTCTCTGCAGACATGGCACTCTACCTGCCAAGAGTATTGCACAAACTCTGTAACAATCCTAGAGGTCCTGGAAAAATGCACCCGTGAACAGAGCGTGCGGTTTCAAATCCATGACCTTCGGAACACAAGGATAGGGCATAACTACTTTACCACACAGACCCCTTACACAATACACATTCAGGGCTCTTTTGACTTCTTGAATACAAACTTGGTTGTGATAATCTGTCAGGGCTCTCTTGACTTCTTGAATACAAACTTGGTTGTGATAATCTGTCAGGGCTCTCTTGACTTCTTGTATACAAACTTGGTTGAGATACTCTGTCTAGTTTAACCAATGACCAAAATGTAGAGCACTGTCTGGGGGGTTACCTATTCTTATCATGTCCCTATATCTGCATGCCTACCCTAAAAAAACCAAACCATATTTTCCAGTTGAGATGGGTCGTGACATCTGTCCAGAGCAATTAACCAGAGCTGGGACAAAACACTTTTAGGACCAGGGTAAGGTAGACATTAAGGTTCCCTTGCATAAAACAAAAATTAAATCAAATATAATTTATACTACTGTAAAAAATGAATACTAATGGGAAGGAAAAATTAAAAACTTTTTTAATAATTTGGCCCTTGATTAAAACTGCTACTGTGCTTCTTAATAATTATTGGTTAATGAAATCAACTTGACTTCAGCCAATGCTATAGGTGCTCAGTTTCCCCAAGCAGATGGTGACGGATATGAATGAATGATGATGGTTACTATTAGCTGGTCACTACAGAACGAGCACATCGGGGGACTCAGTGTATAAAGTTCAAATCTGATCATTTTCACAATAGTTCTTATACCTTTCCTCTCTCCCCCATACACACACAAACAACAGATGCAGACATAACACACACACACCCACAGAGATGTAGTCGCTGCCATAATACAACGCACAGAGATTTAGCCGCAGCAATAACAACAAACAAAGAAAAACGTGACCGTACAACAACACAAGCACTGATATTATGAACAAGTTGATTAAAAGATAATACACAAATCATGTGACAAACCAAACATCAAAACCTAATATATACTGCCAGGTCGGGGGGGAGAGAAAGAAAGAAAGAGAACAACAAGTTGCGATCATCAGACATCACTCAGGACACAACAGGCTGAGATACTGAGATATCATTTGTTCAACAAGCTATAGATAAGAAATTCTGATGGGTGGCACTGAGAACAGGACTTCTAAAGATCTCTAACATGCATCAAAAGAAAACCGATCCCGTTTCTAACATACCCTAACAGCATTCTGTTTCAAGGATAGCCTAACAGCATTCTGTTTCTAACTTAGCCTAGCGGAAATCTTCTGTTTCTAACTTAGCCTAACGGCAATCTTCTGTTTCTAACTTAGCCTAACATTAATCTTCTGTTTCTAACTTAGCTTAACATTAATCTTCTGTTTCTAACTTAGCTTAACATTAATCTTCTGTTTCACATGCAAAGAATGACAAACAAAAACAAAACAAAAAAGTTTAACTAAAATATTGACATTACCATATTGTATGTATGTAGCTATTAAATATAATTAGATAAATTCACTTTAAAAAGTGGGGAAAATTGCCAGATTACACAGAAACCTACAAAATAACAGACATCAAAATTACAAATGATGTCCTCCTCATGTTCTGATGATGAGTTCATCATGTCAAAAAAAACAATCAAAACATCAGAACAGATGCTGAGAATCAATGAAATAGAATAGAAATTGTTTGTAGTTCCTGAGCTTCAAGTAGCAGGGTCTTACTGTACATATAAGAGAATGATAATAATATAATGAAGAGAAACATCATCAGAATCTAGGCAAATTAGAGCAAGAGAGAGAGAAGTGGGCAGAGAGCCCATCTATTTTCATCAGATCCAACCAACAGATTTACTTGCAGCAATTGAACAAAGATTACCTACTTTTTTGTCTTTTTTTTTCGATCCAGAAGCACTTGAGCTTTCAGCTCTTCGGCTCGGTGCCATGGACATCGTAACCCTTCGGTTCGGTGCTATGAACACTGTGAATCTGGGGAACCTGTGGCTTTTCTGCCAGTCCGTGGAATTGAACCTGCACACACAGAGGACTAGTCACCCGCAGTCCAATGCGCTACGAACACGCTGGGCAGGCGGGCAAGATTACCTATTCCAGAACAGGCCACAACAGAAACTTGCCTCATAATGCACTTGCCTCATGATCCCAGGATCAAACTCCCCAGCTTGAGTGGGATTTGTCCATCTCTAACAGCGCTCAGGTAGACTCGATCTCAATTGGACAACAGGAAAAGTACTGGGAAGTAAAGGCGGTGGGCATGATGTTGACCACATCATCATCATGTGCCGACAGTCAACGAAAAATACAGGCCATATACCATACTACCCAACATACCTTGTGGTGTAATAAAAGGTTTCTTTACTTTTATTTTTACTTACTGCAGCCCTATAAAATCTAGAATGAGTTCACAAGGATGGGTCAAAGAAGCAGTGCTTATCACTAGCAAGAAAATGTTAAAGGAACCATCAGCATGCATACTCTTCTAAATCTGCTGGGAGGGATTGAGCACCTATGGGTATACCTTGAGTTAAGTAAGGCCAGTTTTATTGATCAATAAACTAACTCTACCTGTAACAGAAACCAGACTATAACTTCAGAACAACTCATCATAGCAATAAAATGTAAACATGACATCAAGACACTCATCAAGACCTCCATCAATCAAATCCATCACCATACCAATCAACTGTAAACATGACATCAAGACACTCCATCAATCAAATCCATCACCATACCAATCAACTGTAAACATCACATCAAGACACTCCATCAATCGAATCCATTACCATACCAATCAACTGTAAACATGACATCAAGACACTCCATCAAGACCTCATAATCATATCCATCACCATACCAATCAACTGTAAACATGACATCAAGACACTCCATCAATCACATCCACCCATAACATCCAGTTATTTTTCCACAATATAATTTAACATAGAATTTCATTCCATGAAATTGTCCAAACCATTATCACAAAATCTGATACAAGTATCTTGTCTTCTCAACAACATATTGTTTCCTACAAAATCTGATACAAGTATCTTATCTTCTCAACAACATATTGTTTCCTTCTCATTTCAGGAGTGTCTGGCCAAATGGATTAGAGCTCAGCTTCTCATTTAGGAGACCAGGGTTCAATCCCGACGGCCAAGGAGTTTTTTTATGTTGGGGTATGAAGAAAAATGCTAACCTGAACAGTTTCACAGTGACTACACTAGCCCTGACCATTTTTTTTTCCGATCCAGAAGCACTTGACCTTTTCAGCTCTTCGGCTCGGTGCCATGGACATCGTAACCCTTCGGTTCGGTGCCACGAACACCGTAAATCTGGGAATCTGTGGCTTTTTTGCCATCGCGGAATTGAACCCACACACAGAGGATAGTCACCCGTAGTCCAACGCGCTACGAACACGCTGGGCAGACGGGCAAGCCCTGACCGTTAAATTCCTCAGTTTAGTATCCCTCCTGTCCTACAAAGCGGTAACAGACACTGTAAAGAGAGTTTTATTTTCTTTCCCTTACATAAAGAATTGACCAAAGTGATTTTTTTTGTCAGATCCAGAAGCACTTGAGCTTTCAGCTCTTGGCTCGGTGCCATGGACATCGTAACCCTTCGGTTCGATACCACGAACACCGTAAAATCTGGAGAACCTGTGGCATTTCTGCCAGCGCACGGAATTGAACAACACTCACAGGAGGCTTGTCACCCGTCATCCATCACGCTACAAACACGCTGGACAGGCGGGTAACAAAGTGATAAGACCTATGATTCCAGATTTGATAAATGTCTTATAACAGAAAGATTCCTTCCTTTGCTTTGGTAATAAAAAATAACGAATATAAAATAATACTCAAAGTATACCCCTAAAATAATAATAATAATTCCTCTCGTACTGTTATAACGTTACATAGGGCCTGCAAGTAATTTCTCCATACTGCTCTATCCTGGGCAACTAGCTCAATCTCCTCCATGGAACTGAGACCGATATTTCCTGCCTCTCTCAGCAAAGTCTGTTTCAGGGTCTCCTTAGGTCGTCCTGTTTCTTGAACCTTTCACATCACACTTCAATGCCTACTTTGATATTCGTTGATCATTTCTCCTCAAGGTGTGTCCAACATATCTCTATCTTCTCTTTCTTATAACAGTTGTCACTAGTGGTTGACCAGACATTTCTCTGATTTCATCACTTCTGAATTCGTTCTATTTTATGTTCATTATTTTTTGCAGACATCTATTTTCAACTCCTATGCTTTGTGAATAACCAATACAGAATATGAAATAATATTCACAAAGTATACCGACCATGTATGGACAGTGATTAGTTATAATTAAAGACAGGATCAACTGTTGTCAAGCTTACAACAAGGAACAGGGATCTCTGTGGCATAGACAACAAGGAACAGGGATCTCTGTGGCATAGACAACAAGGAACAGGGATGTCTGTGGCATAGACAACAAGGAACAGGGATCTCTGTGGCATAGACAACAAGGAACAGGGATGTCTGTGGCATAGACAACAAGGAACAGGGATCTCTGTGGCATAGACAACAAGGAACAGGGATCTCTGTGGCATAGACAACAAGAACAGGGACTCTCTTGGCTAGACAACAGAACAGGATCTCTGTGGATAGACAGGAACAGGGATCTCTGTGGCATAGACAACAAGAACAGGGATCTCTTGGCATAGACAACAAGAACAGGGATCTCTGTGGCATAGACAACAAGGAACAGGGATCTCTGTGGCATAGACAACAGGAACAGGATCTCTGTGCATAGACAACAAGGAACAGGGATCTCTGTGGCATAGACAACAAGGAACAGGGATCTCTGTGGCATAGACAACAAGGAACAGGGATCTCTGTGTCATAGACAACAAGGAACAGGGATCTCTGTGGCATAGACAACAAGGAACAGGGATCTCTGTGGCATAGACAACAAGGAACAGGGATCTCTGTGGCATAGACAACAAGGAACAGGGATCTCTGTGGCATAGACAACAAGGAACAGGGATCTCTGTGGCATAGACAACAAGGAACAGGGATCTCTGTGGCATAGACAACAAGGAACAGGATCTTGTGGCATAGACAACAGAACAGGATCTGTGGCATAGACAACAAGGAACAGGGATCTCTGTGGCATAGACAACAAGGAACAGGGATCTCTGTGGCATAGACAACAAGGAACAGGGATCTCTGTGGCATAGATGAATAGTCCAAAGGTCCTTGGTTCGCTCCCTCATGAAGCCATTGAAATATTTTTTCCTAGATCCCTAATCTCAGTGTAGGTGAGATTGAGTTCCTAGTCCTATCAGAGACGGGTGATAAAAATTAGATCTCTCATACAAGTTGAGCATGTAAAAGATCCATGTCAGTTCAAAATCAAGAGGAACAGGCTGGAAAGCCGCTGTCCAGGTAAAATTCAATAGAAAGATTAAATATTACTAAATCCTACAAAATATTTTCATCATCTAAATTAAATCTGGAACTCTTGTCAGTGCTATGAAGTTCATGCACTGCCATTGAGATCTTCCTGTGTAAGAAAGAGATCGAGCACACATGGTTACTCACCAAAGTGCAATGATGATGATCCTACCAATCAACCAAGTTTAAGACATAATTTTCCACAAAAATATCAATAAATATGGAAGTTTTACAAAATAGAAGAACAATAAACAAAATATTACTTTGTAACCCTACCATGGTGGCGTCTGTGGCTTAGGGGATAGTGACTCGGTCTATTAACCCGACGTTCTGAGTTTGAATCACGCTGCGGACAGTTTGATTGCAAATTGTTCGCGTGGATTTTTACAAAAGGATGATGGCACCACCCTTTCAGAAAGCAATGGCAAACTACTGAACGTAATAATGCCTAGAAAAATCACAACAGCTTAAAAGGCTGGGGTTGATTCGCAAAGTCCTGTAAATTTAACCCTACCATACACCTTAATGTGTTTATTTCGTGTCATTAGCTAGAACTGCCAGGTATAACTGATAAACATAGCTTGAAATAAAAGCTCACACCTGGGTAATGCTTATCTCATAGAATATCCTTCTATTAAACACATACAATATTTCTGACCGGCCTGGAGTAAACGTCACATGGTCAACCACGTGTCAGTGGTGAAAGGTTGGATTTATCAAAGTGAAGTCATATGTCTTCAGGTATCACAATCCTGGACAAATGCACTGAACTTAACAAAATGTACTGATATACATCCCCAGATATCACACATCTCCAGATATCACATCTCTGGACAGGTAGACTTAATGAGGGATTCGGGGATATGCGGATCAAGAAATTGGTTGTTTCATATTAATGTAGATTTTGTATAACCATTTTGAAAGATTATGACTTAGAAGAGTAGAAAAAGGTTAGTTTACAAAACAATGTCAAAGCGTTGCCATGGAAACTATACAAAATGGCACAAACACAAAATTTCAAATCTCAAGGCTCTGAATCTAATGAATATAAATGAATTCTGCTTTCACTCTAATGTGAGCAATTGTAATATCTAAAATATTACAAAGATTTTTAAGATATATTAAATATTACATTTCAAATAAATTTTTGGGGTACAAGCCACCAAAAAGCTTTTGATGCCCTAATTTTGGGGTGTGTTTCCAAAAATGTATTTCAAATGTAATATTTAATATATCCTAAATAGCGTGTGTAATATTTTAGATATTACAATTGTTCACATTAGAGTGAAAACAGAATTCATTTATATTCATTAGATTCAGAGCCTTTGGGATTTGAAATTTTGTGTTTGGTGGCCATTTTGTATTGTTTCCATGGCAAAGCTTTGCCATATTTTTTTTAACTAGCCTTTTTCTACTCTTCTAAGTCATAATCTCTCAAAATTGTTATACAAATTCCACATTAATATGAAAACGGAAAAAATTCAGACCAGAGACCCCTTAACAAAATGTACTGATACATATCCGCAGATATCACTTCCTTGGACAGGTAGACTAAACTTAACAAATGAATGTGTATTGACATACATCCCCAGATATCACATCTCTGGACAGGTAGACTTAACAAATCAAAGTGTATTGACACACATCCCTGGACAGATGGACTAAATTTACCAACACAAAACTGGGATACTTATATGTACAATGCAGTAAGCATCTATTCTTCAGCATGATTGATAATCTCCACCACAAGTTTGCATAACAGACAATAAAACCAGTACAATAAAGTGCAGCTAAACACACAGCAGGTGCGCAGCTAAACACACAGCAGGTGCGCAGCTAAACACACATCAAGTGTGCAGCTAAACACACATCAAGTGTGCAGCTAAACACACAGCAGGTGTGCAGCTAAACACACAGCAGGTGCAGCTAAACACATCGGGTGCGCAGCTAAACACACATCAAGTGTGCAGCTAAACACACAGCAGGTGTGCAGCTAAACACACAGCAGGTGTGCAGCTAAACACAGATGCTGAAACAGTCTGAATATATCCGGCGGATGATTGCTGCATGTGCGTGTGTGGTCGGGAGGTGAGAATCTAACAGCTGTATCATCAATAACAACAATAACTACTACAATCCAAATAACAAGTGCACCACCAACAGCTAATATTTGACTCTCTTTACCAACAAATATATTTTAAAAAAACGTACAGAAACTGCTAAAAAAATTAAAAGAAGCAAAGTGATCACCTTATACATTCAGAAATAACAAAACATGCATGGAATTTCCCGTTATGTGGAACATTAAATTTCTTGCAGGCAGGTAAGGATCATAAACTATAAATACAACAATTTTGGCACTATAACTTATTCTGGCATCTTGTTGGTCAATCTCTGTCTCGGAAAGAGATAGGGAGAGAGAATCGAACCTGCGCCGATTTGGAGAAATGTATGAGTTTCCGCTTTCTCCTGGCAAACTATTTATCAGTGAGCTGCCTTAGTCTGACCACACCTACTGAGCTATGTTTAAAACCAGCTGGACTTGCTCCTAAACAAGCTCCTTCCCACGTTGATGTACTCGTATCTAAAGCCTTCGAGTCTTGTTATCAGATGCTCTTGTAGCAAAGAAAAGGTCATCCCACAATCTCTTCCATGAAGTCAGCTCTCTCTTTACAAGATATACATATGAATCTGACTGTACTTCATCCCACACAAGTGACCCAGCCATTTAACGTGGCTATAATCTATACAAGACTACACAATGTTTGTCACCAAGTTTCTAACTACCGTACTCGTCAAGGAATGAAGAGTTAAGTCTTTGGGAATTATTTTAAATATTTGTTAAATAAACTTATAATGTTGAGCCATTCTTCATAGCCACTGTCAGCTGCTAATCCTGTCTTAATCGCAGCGAGTTTTTCATGAAGAATCTGTGTATTGGCCGAAGCCTTCAGTAAGAACAACATCATGAAGTGATGATTCGCTGATGCTGTTTGGGAAAATGTTCTCTTTTTTGTGACAATAAACTGACATAATACAGGCAGGGAGCTTTGATTCCGCAGCAAGTCTACATTTGTTAAATGACATAAACGTTGATAAATAAAACTAAAATAAACAGATTAATTTAGTTGTTTACACAAGCCATCAAATGACTACATAGTTTTGCATACTCCAAGTTGTCACCAGAGAGCTTCCGAACCTGCAGGCCTGGTACATGGCCATCCATCTCGCTGCAGACTTCTAGCTCCATCTGGAGATCACTGTGACCATTTAGTCTGAAAGAAGTCTGTGAACATTCATAATCTACCT
Organism: Arion vulgaris; assembly: GCA_020796225.1. NCBI lineage: Eukaryota > Metazoa > Mollusca > Gastropoda > Stylommatophora > Arionidae > Arion > Arion vulgaris. The sequence continues at coordinate 11,021,025 of CM036768.1, forward strand.
GAGGACAAATGGAATCTAGTGCAGCTTTGACCGCTTGCAAGACATCCTCCACGCTTTTTCGGTGGGTGGTCTTTATCTCCAGTAATATAGATGATGTATTGTTGGAGTCGTCGGATAAGGGTGAGATGTCCTGGTCCATTTCTGAGTGCCCTGAATCTGTGTTACATATTGAAGGGCGGGGAGTGTTAGCTGGGGTGGGAAATGGGGAGGTGTTAGGGGAGTAGCAGCCATTTGTTGGGGATGATGAAGAAGGTGAGGGTCCCACAGATGGAAAAAGAGGGGATGATGGGCGCGAGGAGGAGAGAGTTGTAATGTTAGCAGCAGAAGTGATGATGTGTGGTGGGGAGGGTGATGGGGATGAAGCCCCGTGATGGGACTGTGACCTTCGATACAGGCCCTCCGAACGAGAAGGGGATGGAGGAGATGATGTTATAATGGGGATAGGGATGTAATCGGGAGCATACATGAGAAGATGGGGAGGAATGTGACAAAATAGTGGTGGAATGCTCATGGGGAAATGTCGTGAAGAAATCATCTGCACTTGAATTGGTGAAGTCACCGCCTTGCTCTGGCGGAAAGCAAGTTGGAGACACAGCCCGGCCGGATAAGAAGGGAATAGCCATAGCTTGGAACCCACTGGGGTAATGTCTATGAGAGCTTAGAGACATAAAGCCAAGTGGACCATATGGTTCAGAGTAGCCAAGAGTCTGAGAATAGTAGGGAGTCGATGATGGGTGGGGACTGTACATATCACAGGCTGAACTCGCAAGATGTTGTTGTCCATGGTGATGATTGGGGCTGTGGGAATGTTGTGGATGGTATCCGCCACCATGTCGTCGTAGTCGAGATGCAGAGCTTCTGTGCCGCAAGGTTGAACCAACGCTTGCAGCTGTGGACAAGGCTGAGGATGCGAACTGGACCGATCTTGAGGACGAGCTGGAAGGTATTGGAGTTACGTAGGGCAATGATGATGACGATGACACCGACGAATGCGATGATGATGTCTGGCTAGATTTTCGAACCCCCGGGATACTAGCTAGATTTGTGTTGATCCATGAAGGATGAAACAACTGCCTTAACTGTTGCTGGTATGCTTGATGATACTGCTGCTGCTGTTGGTGGTGATGATGATGGTGGTGGTGGTGATGATGAGGTTGCTGAGATGATGCTAACGTAGACCCAGTGTTAGACATACATACGTCCACTCCAGAAGTATTCCCAGTTATGGAATTTCTTGGCAACTCTAATCTCTCCTCACTGATATCGCTTGGGTCTGTTGTGATGACATCTGTCACATGCCCATGCGCATCAGTAATGCTTATCTGTGGATTCCCAATGTAATGCCCCTTCTTGATTTCTTTATGTGAACGGTGACAGCTGCGTGGATCTGCTGCAGCATCCAGAAGATACTTGTCTAGTTCAGATGAAGATGTTGGAGTCAGCGGTTCATGACGACCATAATTTTGTTTTGAAACGTCAGAAACCGATCCATTATCTATCATATCATTTTCTTCCACATCTCTCATTTCTTCATCTATGCCATCCATTCTTCCAGCTTCACTATTCTCAATACAGGAATCTTCTTTAATAATTTGCAGATTTTGATAACTGGATGGTGGAGATGACTTCTGTATACCTTGAGAATAATTTTGAAGAAGAGCTATCCCAGGATTACCACCACCACTACCTGAAACATCACCAAAGAAAGCACAACTCTGACCTGAACCGCTACTAATACCAGCTGAGGATCTGGTAGGGCTCTGCAAAGTTTGGAGCAGCTGACCGAAATTTTCTGGTGGAGTGTCCGATCCAGATTGTAAACCCTGCATCACTTGTGTGAAAATTTGGGCAGGAATCGAACCAGGCCCGGCATCAACACACTTTGGCAGCATGTGGGCTGAGGCCCCCCATGATGAAATAGGTATGCTGGCAGTAATGCCGCCACTAGATGTCGGTGACATAAGAGGGATACCTGAAGATATACTACCTGTACAGGATGGACCACCGCTGCTGACAACAGGAAGACCTGAAGTGATACCACCTGAATATTGTCCAACCTTGTTGATAACTCCTGACTGTAGAGGTATGCCAGAAGTAATCCCCCCAGTATGTTGGTGAGTGTAGCCGGGTGTTACATGTCCTAATTGTTGATAATTCATACTTCCCGCAGATATTGGAACGCCTGAAGTAATTCCTCCTGAGAGCAGTGGAGGTGATGTTCTCTGTCGCATCATAGGAGTTGGTGAAGTTGAAGGTGATCCCGATGATGCCATCTGATGAAGCTGAAGCTGTTGAAGCTGCTGATAAAGCATAGCTGACTGCATATCAGGTGAGAGAGGTCTGGAGGATGGAGAACCCATGGAAGAATGTGTGGTGGCTGCAGGTGAGCACATTGTTGTCTAATGAGAAAACAAAAGTTGAGACAAGTTTAGATTAATTTAAAACAATAGCAATATTTGTACAAAAATCATTAACTCTCTTCCTTAACTCTGTGAAACATGTATAATTTCTCATTAACTCTCTCTTCCCTAACTGTGAGACATGTATAATTTCTCATTAACTCTCTCTTCCTTAACTCTGTGAGACATGTATAATTTCTCATTAACTCTCTCTTCCTTAACTCTGTGAGACATGTATAATTTCTCATTAACTCTCTCTTCCTTAACTCTGTGAAACATGTATAATTTCTCATTAACTCTCTCTTCCTTAACTCTGTGAAACAGATATCATTTTTCATTAACTCTCTCTTCCCTAACACAGTGAGATATGTACAATTTCTCATTAACTTTCTTTTCCTAACTCTGTGAAACAGATATCATTTTCATTAACTTTCTTCTCTAACTCTGTGAAAAAAAGTATAAATGATCTACAGACAAAAGGTTGGCTTCATTGCTGTGGGATGTACCCCATATGGCTTGGCCCCTCTCTGCAGAAATGGCTTGACCCCTCTCTGCAGAAATGGCTTGACCCCTCTCTAGAAATGGCTTGGCCCCTCTCTGCAGAAATGGCATGCCACCTGCCAAAAATATTGCACAAAGCACAAACTCTGCGACAATCCTAGGGATCTCTGGGACAAAATGCACCAGTGAACAGAACAGTGTGGCCTGGATTTGAACCCAGAAGCCTTGGAGCGGAAGGCAATGACTTTAATTTCTTTTAAGCGAGTGTGTGTTTACATGCTTTCTATTTTATTTTGAGGAACACTTATTTTTTTGTGTTATTCTTCCTTCAACACTGTTCGAAACATGTGTCCCTGACTCGCTGAGCTTGAGGAGAACAAAATTAAATGAGTAAAGGAATTAGCCACCTTATCTCCAAATGTTTAAGATTTGTAGAGATTTGGTGATGAACTAAAAGGCAAGAGAAACATGCGAAAACTCAGAAGTTGTCACAGTAAAACACTTGCCAATTGACTATATATATATATAAGAGGCCATATATAAATATATACAATAAAATATAATATGCATATTACATTATATTTTACAGATAAAATCTAAAAGAAAGAAAATGGCCTGACTACACACAAAAATTCAGTAATCACAAATTACTTAATGTAGATGACAGAATTATTAACTTGCTCTAATTTTTTCTGTATTACAAATAGATTTTCAGCAATATGATGTTCCTAAATCGCATCTTTAAATTCTTTTCATTTTTCATAAGGCTCTTCAATAGCATTAATTTAACGTGTCGAGCATACAAACTAAACATGTATCATGTATTTTGATAAGCAAACAAATTTTGATTCACATATTTAATTGACGCAAGTGTGCGCATGATCAATGATCTACTATAACGGCTGACTGAACATGGTATAAAATCTATACATTTTAAACTCAACTTAACCCTTTCGCTGCTACATACTTTCCGAAGGCTGAGCTAACAATAACCACTCTTTGTTTCTAGGTCACAAACGTGAATGTACGCCTATAGCAGTGACAGTAGCAATTTATAACGTGTTAACACGTCTTTAGCCAACAGAGGAGAGATAATAACAGACGTGTTAATGCGTCTTATAAGTGAATGGGGAAAACGTATATATACGTCCTTAGCAGCTAAAGGGTTAACTCATAACTCTGCACATAAATCACATAAATGGTTGAAAATAGTCATGTTAACCTACAAATTACTCCTTGAATAAGCAGTCCAAATTTTATGATTACAAAATTTGCCATTCTAAAGTTTTCCTGTCACGCACAAACACACACAGCAACAATAACATTATTATAAGACTAGCAAAAAATAAAGGTACATATGCAGGCGATAACACAATTTTAAAATGAAATATTAGCAAAAACAGAGGAAACATGAAATATATATTTTGAATACATGATTTTTTTTTACTGTGATTTTGCCAAAAGAGGAAGAGGGGTAGACAGAATATGTTTTAACAAAAAAATATTGTATTTCTTATATTTGCAAGAGTCAGGGGGAGGGGTACATTATATATATATATATAGTATATATAATATAATATAAGATAATATATAATATAATATATATATATAGGTAGCATATCATTTTTTTATTGAATATTTCCACCCGCCTGTCCAGCGTGTTTGTAGCGCATTGGACGACGGATGACAAGCCCCCTGTGAGTGCGGTTAAATTCTGCGGGCTGGCAGAAAAGCCACATGTTCTCCAGATTTATGGTGTTCGTGGCACCGAACCGAAGGGTTCCGATGTCCATAGCACCGAGCCGAAGAAGCTTCAAGTGCTTCTGAACCCCAAAAAAATATGAATACTTCCAAATGTGAGATAAATGCTGGACAGACTTTGTGGGTAGAACATGAACTAACGAGATGGTTAGATTGTATACTGTTTAACAGATGACTATTGTAAATGACTATTGTTGACGTGCTGAAAGTTGTCAAGGCACAGAGAAAACTTAATGAGCAAAGCACAGTTACAAAAACAATAACTACATGTGACATGTGATGCCTACTGAAAGTTACCAACAACAACAGAAAATACAGAATCACAAACATCAGCATAAGAGAGAAAGTTGACACAGAACCTTGATTGAATTACATTGAGAAACAAAGAATGAAGTAGATTCTGCCACTTAATAGGTGTGACAATAAGAGACAAAATTAGAAATGAAGAAATCAGAAGAAGACTGGATGTGAAACCAGTTATGCAATTCATAAAAGAACAACAGATTAAATGGTTTGGACACCTGACCAGAATGCCCTGGTATCGCCTACCACAGAGAGCCACACAGAAAAAGTACAATGAGTACAAGGCAAGAGGAAGACCACACAAAGGATGGAGCGACGGCATCAAGAACAGCCTTACGAACATGAATATCAGCTTACGAGTTAAAAAAAGCACACACAAGATCACTACGTTTCACCTCCAACACTTTTATAAAGAAGTCAATGGTGTAAGAGAAGAACAAGCACACACAAGATCACTACGTTTCACCCCCAACACTTCTATAAAGAAGTCAATGGTGGAAGAGAAGAACAAGCACACACAAGATCACTACGTTTCACCCCCAACACTTCTATAAAGAAGTCAATGGTGGAAGAGAAGAAGAGAATAAAAATGGAACCAAACTCCACAGTATACGGAGTCTTCTACAACAGAACATCAAGAAAGAAGGTGAGAGGAAGACAACTAAAAAGATGGTAACCTGCTGCCTTGCAGGTCGGCAGGGGACAGTCAAAGGCTAACGGAGAGAGAACCCAGTAAACGCTGGTTGAAATCGGACACGTCGCCGAAGGACAGCACTAGAGCTCCAAATAGTACTGAAGATGTGAGCGTATCACACCCGTTCTTGGTGTGGCTGTTTATATATCATAATAAGAATGATATAAATGGCAGAAAAGAACGACCGAGAAGATTAATTGATGATTACATGGCACAGCAGATTCCTGTAAAAAAAAAAAAAACAAAAATAACTAACACCCAAGCCACTAGAACAGCACAAGACAAGAACAGCGCAAGACTAGAACAGCGCAAGACTAGAACAGCACAAGACTAGAACAGCACAAGACTAGAACAGCACAAGACTAGAACAGCACAAGACTAGGACAGCACAAGACTAGGACAGTACAAGACTAGAACAGCACAAGACTAGAACAGCGCAAGACTAGAACAGCGCAAGACTAGAACAGTGCAAGACAAAATAGGAAAACCATGACACTGGGAGACAACTGGATGACAAACGAAGAAGAGACAACTTGTTATGGATATCAGAACAAATTATTCAATATCTTTTGGGCATGACGTAAGAAATAGAAGTTTAGAACACATAGTGACAACCGGTAAAATGAATGGGCATTGAGACAAAGGACGACATGGAAAAAAAATCATAGAGAAATGATGTTCTTGGCTTGGAAGAATGTCAACATCTGAACTGATATTCAGCAATTATTCAGTTATTTCAGTTATCAGAAGATTCAGCAATTCAGGATATACATTTGTAGAGATTCGTGATTGACTATACCAGTAGGGCATGGCACATGAAGAATGAAAGTCACATGTGGTGTAGCTAGACAAGAACGCTATGCTGGTAGCCACAGAAGAATAGTAAACGAACAAAGAACCGGTGTCGTTAGTCGCCACACGATGATGGAAATACTGAGTGGGAGATCGGAGCACTTATGGACTAATTGGTTCGATGTGCAGTGATGATGATCCGACGACTTAACTAAACTAAACATGAAGAATGATGATTGGAAACTTTATCATGACAACATGAAGAATGATAATGGAAAGTGTATCATTAAGATTTTTTTTTTCAATCCAGAAGCACTTGAGCCTTCAGCTCTCGTCTCGGTGCCATGGACATCGCAACCCTTCCGTTTGGTGCCACGAACATCGTAAATCTTGAGAACCTGTTGCTTTTCTGCCAGCCTGCGGAATTGAACCGTACTCACAATGGGCTTGTCACCCGTCGTCCAACGCGATACGAACATGCTGACAGCGATTATAGTATACAACGAAGATCGAAATTATCTTATGATATACAAACATAGATAAGATACTGGAAAATCTATCATTATGATATATAGTAAGAGAAGATAACATATTCAAAGTTAAGGAAAGACAGAACTGCCTATACCAGCTAACATGGAGAAAAAAGAAGCAAGCTAAGGTTTTTTTAAAAAAACATAAAAACATGTAAAATGGTATTACTTTGATGTGGAACTCATTCATAAGAAGTTATAATTGAACTTCTCTCATATCAAGAATAATTTGTTGACATGGTTTTACCAACACCTTCAAATATACAATAGTCAACCATATTCCGCTTTAGTAAGACAACATTTATTTTACATATTACCTTTAAACAGACAAGTTAGTTATCTTACATATTACCTTTAAACAGACAAGTTAGTTATCTTACATATTACCTTTAAACAGACAAGTTAGTTATCTTACATATTACCTTTAAACAGACAAGTTAGTTATCTTACATATTACCTTTAAACAGACAAGTTAGTTATCTTACATATTACCTTTAAACAGACAAGTTAGTTATCTTACATATTACCTTTAAACAGACAAGTTATTATAGAATTACCTTAGTGTGTAGACAGACACTATATCCTTATTCCTTAAAACAGACACTAGATCTCCTTATTCCTCTACACAGACACTAGATTTCCTTATTCCTTCTACACAGACACTAGATCCCCTTATTCCTCTACACAGACACTAGATCCCCTTATTCCCTCTACACAGACACTAGATCCCTTATTCCCTCTACACAGACACTAGATCCCCTTATTCCTTCTACACAGACACTAGATCCCCTTATTCCTTCTACACAGACACTAGATCTCCTTATTCCTTCTACACAGACACTAGATCCCCTTATTCCTTCTACACAGACACTAGATCCCCTTATTCCTTCTACACAGACACTAGATTCCCTTATTCCTTCTACACAGACACTAGATCTCCTTATTCCCTCTACACAGACACTAGATCCCCTTATTCCCTCTACACAGACACTAGATTCCCTTATTTCCTCTACACAGACACTAGATCTCCTTATTCCTTCTACACAGACACTAGATTCCCTTATTCCTTCTACACAGACACTAGATCCCTTTATTCCCTCTACACAGACACTAGATCACCCTAATTCCTTCTACACAGACACTAGATCCCCTTATTCCTCTACACAGACACTAGATCCCCTTATTCCTTCTACACAGACACTAGATCCCCTTATTCCCTCTACACAGACACTAGATCACCCTAATTCCTTCTACACAGACACTAGATCCCCTTATTCCTCTACACAGACACTAGATCCCCTTATTCCCTCTACACAGACACTAGATCCTCTTATTCCTTCTACACAGACACTAGATCCCTTATTCCCTCACACAGACACTAGATCCCCTTATTCCCTCTACACAGACACTAGATCCCTTATTCCACTACACAGACACTAGATCCTAATTCCTTCTAACAGACACTAGATCCCTCTAATTCCTTCTACACAGACACTAGATCCCTTATTCCCTACACAGACACTAGATCCCCTATTCCTTCTACACAGACACTAGATCCCTTATTCCTCTACACAGACACTAGATCCCTTATTCCTCTACACAGACACTAGATCCCCTTATTCCTCTACACAGACACTAGATCCCCTTATTCCTCTACACAGACACTAGATCCCCTTATTCCTCACACAGACACTAGATCCCTTATTCCTCTACACAGACACTAGATCCCTATTCCTCTACACAGACACTAGATCCCCTTATTCCTCTACACAGACACTAGATCCCTTATTCCTCACACAGACACTAGATCCCTTATTCCTCTACACAGACACTAGATCCCCTTATTCCCTCTACACAGACACTAGATCCCTTATTCCCTCTACACAGACACTAGATCCCCTTATTCCTCTACACAGACACTAGATCCCCTTATTCCTTCTACACAGACACTAGATCCCTTTATTCCTTCTACACAGACACTAGATCCCCTTATTCCCTCTACACAGACACTGATCCTATTCCTCTACACAGACACTAGATCCCTTATTCCCTTCTACACAGACACTAGATCCCCTTATTCCTTCTACAGACACTAGATCCCCTTATTCCTTCTACACAGACACTAGATCCCTAATTCCTTCTACACAGACACTAGATCCCTTATTCCTTCTACACAGACACTAGATCCCCTTATTCCTTCTACACAGACACTAGATCCCTTATTCCTCTACACAGACACTAGATCCCTTATTCCCTCTACACAGACACTAGATCCCTTATTCCCTCTACACAGACACTAGATCCCTTATTCCCTCTACACAGACACTAGATCCCCTTATTCCTCTACACAGACACTAGATCCCCTTATTCCCTCTACACAGACACTAGATCCCTTATTCCTTCTACACAGACACTAGATCCCCCCTTATTCCTTCTACACAGACACTAGATCCCCTTATTCCTCTACACAGACACTAGATCCCCTTATTCCCTCTACACAGACACTAGATCCCTTATTCCTTCTACACAGACACTAGATCCCCTTATTCCTCTACACAGACACTAGATCCCCTTATTCCTCTCTGACACTAGATCACTTGATTTCCTCTACACATATCTCTACCTCTACACAGACACTAGATCCCTTATTCCTTCTACACAGACACTAGATCCCCTTATTCCTCTACACAGACACTAGATCCCCTTATTCCTCTACACAGACACTAGATCCCCTTATTCCCTCTACACAGACACTAGATCCCTTATTCCTTCTACACAGACACTAGATCCCCTTATTCCTCTACACAGACACTAGATCCCCTTATTCCCTCTACACAGACACTAGATCCCTTATTCCTTCTACACAGACACTAGATCCCCCCTTATTCCTTCTACACAGACACTAGATCCCCCTTATTCCCTCTACACAGACACTAGATCTCCTTATTCCTCTACACAGACACTAGATCTCCTTATTCCCTCTACACAGACACTAGATCCCCTTATTCCTCTACACAGACACTAGATCCTATTCCCTCAAGACACTAGATTCCCATCCTCTACACAGACACTAGATCCCTTATTCCTCTACACAGACACTAGATCCCCTTATTCCTCTACACTAGACTACTAGATCCCCTTATTCCCTCTACACAGACACTAGATCCCCTTATTCCTCTACACAGACACTAGATCCCCTTATTCCTCCTACACAGACACTAGATCCCTTATTCCTCTACACAGACACTAGATCCCTTATTCCTCTACACAGATCACTAGATCCCTTATTCCTTCTACACAGACACTAGATCCCCTTATTCCCTCTACACAGACACTAGATCCCCTTATTCCTCTACACAGACACTAGATCCCCTTATTCCCTCTACACAGACACTAGATCCCTTATTCCTTCTACACAGACACTAGATCCCCTTATTCCTCTACACAGACACTAGATCCCCTTATTCCTCTACACAGACACTAGATCCCCTTATTCCCTCTACACAGACACTAGATCCCTTATTCCTTCTACACAGACACTAGATCCCCTTATTCCCTCTACACAGACACTAGATCCCTTATTCCTTCTACACAGACACTAGATCCCTTATTCCCTACTACACAGACACTAGATCCCTTATTCCCTCTACACAGACACTAGATCCCCTTATTCCTCTACACAGACACTAGATCCCTTATTCCCTCTACACAGACACTAGATCCCCTTATTCCTCTACACAGACACTAGATCCCCTTATTCCCTCTACACAGACACTAGATCCCTTATTCCTTCTACACAGACACTAGATCCCCTTATTCCTCTACACAGACACTAGATCCTATTCTCTCACAGACACTAGATCCCTTATTCCTTCTACACAGACACTAGATCCCTTATTCCTTCTACACAGACACTAGATCCCCTTATTCCTCTACACAGACACTAGATCCCCTTATTCCTTCTACACAGACACTAGATCCCTTATTCCCTCTACACAGACACTAGATCCCCTTATTCCCTACACAGACACTAGATCCCCTTATTCCTCTACACAGACACTAGATCCCCTTATTCCCTCTACACAGACACTAGATCCCTTATTCCCTCTACACAGACACTAGATCCCCTTATTCCTCTACACAGACACTAGATCCCCTTATTCCCTCTACACAGACACTAGATCCCTTATTCCTTCTACACAGACACTAGATCCCCTTATTCCTCTACACAGACACTAGATCCCCTTATTCCCTCTACACAGACACTAGATCCCCTTATTCCTCTACACAGACACTAGATCCTATTCCCTACACAGACACTAGATCCCTTATTCCTCTACACAGACACTAGATCCCCTTATTCCTCACGACTAGATCCTTATTCCTCTACACAGACACTAGATCCCTTATTCCTTTTACACAGACACTAGATCCCCTTATTCCTCTACACAGACACTAGATCCCCTTATTCCTCTACACAGACACTAGATCCCCTTATTCCCTCTACACAGACACTAGATCCCTTATTCCCTCTACACAGACACTAGATCCCCTTATTCCTCTACACAGACACTAGATCCCCTTATTCCCTCTACACAGACACTAGATCCTCTTTCCTTACCAGACACTAGTCCTATTCCTCTACACAGACACTAGATCCCTTATTCCCTCTACACAGACACTAGATCCCCTTATTCCTCTACACAGACACTAGATCCCCTTATTCCCTCTACACAGACACTAGATCCCTTATTCCCTCTACACAGACACTAGATCCCCTTATTCCTCTACACAGACACTAGATCCCCTTATTCCCTCTACACAGACACTAGATCCTTATTCCCTTACACAGACACTAGATCCTTATTCCTCTACACAGACACTAGATCCCCTTATTCCCTCTACACAGACACTAGATCCTCTTATTCCTTCTACACAGACACTAGATCCCCTTATTCCTCTACACAGACACTAGATCCCTTATTCCTTCTACACAGACACTAGATCCCCTTATTCCTCTACACAGACACTAGATCCCCTTATTCCCTCTACACAGACACTAGATCCCTTATTCCCTCTACACAGACACTAGATCCCCTTATTCCTCTACACAGACACTAGATCCCCTTATTCCCTCTACACAGACACTAATCCCTTATTCTCTACAGACACTAGATCCCTTATTCCTTCTACACAGACACTAGATCCCCTTATTCCTTCTACACAGACACTAGATCCCTTATTCCCTCTACACAGACACTAGATCCCTTATTCCCTCTACACAGACACTAGATCCCTTATTCCTTCTACACAGACACTAGATCCCCCTTATTCCTTCTACACAGACACTAAATCCCCTTATTCCCTCTACACAGACATAAGCAATCCCGTTAAACCATTAGAACAAATATTCCACAATACATATTTGTATATTAGGCTGGCACGAGGACACCAAGCACAAGGTGGGACAAGTAAGCAATAACAAGAAGCCATCCATAACATGGTGTCATCATCACACTAACACATTACCAGTTGTATAACAACTAACTGATTTATAACTGACACAACAAGATAGCTAAGACTATGGTTATGAGTTATCGATTCCCTGACTCACAACTTACTAAACCTGATCATTTATCTATCTATAGTGCCGATCCTCGCCTAGACTGATAATTTTATCCAGAATTTTATCATGAATTTTGCTGTTGCTTTTAGGAGTCCCTCCGTACAGCTTCTCTGTGTTACCGGGCCAAGTTTCTTTTCTTCTGGCTTCTAACAGCTGGCAGTCTTGCAGTATGTGCTCTGCCAGTCATGTCATTATCTATCTGACTTATGTTCAACTTATTCAAATTATCATCGACATGTTTACAACATTCAAAATTATCATCTACCTGCATGTTTAAATATTCAATTATCATCTATCGACATGTTTCACTTTTTCAAAATTATCATCTATCTGACTTATGTTTACAACTTATTCAAAATTATCATCTATCTGACTTATGTTTACAACTTATTCAAAATTATCATCTATCTGACTTATGTTTACAACTTATTCAAAATTATCATCTATCTGACTTATGTTTACAACTTATTCAAAATTATCATCTATCTGACTTATGTTTACAACTTATTCAAAATTATCATCTATCTGACTTATGTTTACAACTTATTCAAAATTATCATCTATCTGGCTTATGTTTCAACTTATCAATTATCATCTATCTGCAAACATTAATATCATCTACCTGGATTATGTTTACAACTTATTCAAAATTATCATCTATCTGACTTATGCAAAGTTAGATTAACATGAGGAGTGTCTGGCAGAATGGATTAGAGCAAGGCTCTCATGCAGGAGACCCCTATTCAATCCACGGTAAGACCAAGAATTTTTTTCTGTTGTGGACATTTAAAAAAAAAAAAGCCTAACCTGAACAGCTTTGCGGTGACTGCACTAATTATGCGGTCATTAATTTCCTCAGTCTTGTCTCACCTGCCCTACACCAGCAATAAAGGCGGTACCTCAGGCAGTAACACCAGTTTTTTGTTTTTTCATGAACATGACTATTAACCCTTTCGCTGCTACATACTTTCTGAAGGCTGAGCTAAAAATAGCTACTCTTTGTTTCTAGGTCACAAACGTGAATGTACGCCAATAGCAGTGAAAGTAGAAATGTATAACGTGTTAACACGTCTTTAGCCCACAGAGGAGAGATAATAACAGAGTGTTAATGCGTCTTTAGAAGTGAATGAGAAAACGTATATATATAGATACTAGATATATAGATATATATCCACTAGGAAATATTTATATAAAATTATCTATATCCACTAGGAAATATTTATATAAAATTATCTATATCCACTAGGGAATATTTATATAAATTTATATCCATAAAGAAAGTTATATAAAATTATCTATATCCACTAGGAAATATTTATATAAAATGATCTATATCCACTAGGAAATATTTATGTAAAATTATCTATTTATCAACTGGGACTTGCTATCTGACACCAGTTATGGAGAACCAATTTATAAATGAAAATATGCCAGGACAGGGGGGGCGCAATGACTAACAAAAAATAATGGTGAAAAAACGAAACGCACCATGCATGATAGAAGAACACTGTGATCACAACAAGGCAAGTGTCACTAAAGGAAAACAAAAAAAACAAATTCACGCTAAGTGCTGTTATATCAAGACGGAGTCTCTCATGTGACCAAGAGAAGCTATCTTTGGTGAGAAACAAAACAAAATTATTGCAGTGTACAAGGTAACAATACCAACAACAAAAAAAAACATTGCATTTGGAATAACTTGCCAAGCTTAATGTTTACAAAGCATACAATAATAGAAATAAAGAAGCGGAGACTACACAATACTGAAATAATAAGTGCAACTAAGTAGGAGTAAAATAATTCAAAATCTATGTGCAAGTATGTGTGTTTCTGTCTCTTTTTTCTCTCTCTGTCTGTGTCTGGTAGCGTAGTGTAGTATATGTATGTTTGGTATGTGTGGGCTTATGTATGCATTGTGTGTCGGCATGCATGCATACTTTTGCATGCGCGGATGTGTGTGTATGTATGTGCGTGTGTCTCTGTGTGGTCTGGTTAAGTAGTGGTGTAATGTATGCATGCATGCATATATATACATATCACTAATTGATTGCAGTATATACATATATATATAAAGTTTCAGCACTATGATCTATCATGAATACTGAATAGCAAAAAAATGAATCTAAATTGTTAGTAATAAGTCACAGCCTTAAGTTGGTTCAATCATAAACAGTAAGAGAGAAAGATAACTGCATATCAAGCAGATCAAATGGTGGGTAGAATTAACAATAAACAACAACACTAATTATTTGTCAATTAGTGTTGGACACTCTAACCTAGACTATATGGTAGTAACCTTTTCCTACAAGTGTCTGCTCTTCTAGGAGACCAATTTCTTTTATTACTTATTTGTGTAAATCACACAGAGTTTAACCCTTCAAAAGTGGAGCGTCAGGTCTAATGGATTAAAGCACTGGCTCCCATGTGGGATACCGAGTTCACTCCTGGTAAGACCAATGATATTTTTTTCTGTCAGGGCATAAATAAAAATCATAACCTGAACAGTTTCGCTGAGACCACACTAGCCATGCGGACATTAAATCCTATAGGCATGTGTTCCTCCTGTCCTACACCGGCCTAAAAAGCAGTATAACTGGCACATGTCCCTCCTGGTGTGTTTTTTTTTATATATTCCGGTTAAGAAAACTCCTAAGCAGTTTTGCATAAGCAGACATTTCAATGAAATGTGGGTAGATAGTTTGTTAACTAAGCATTCTAGTCATCTATCTCTATATCATTTTCATGTCTTGTTTGACACATAAAGCTTATACAGGAGATTTCCATTGCTGCTGTTCTTTCCTCTTTCAAACTAATTTTTTTTTCCCGATCCAGAAGCACTTGAGCTTTCAGTTCTTCGACTTGGTGCCATGGACATCAAAACCCTTCGGTTCGGTGCCACGAACACCGTAAATCTGGAGAACCTGTGACTTTTCTGCCAACCTGCGGAATTGAACAGCACTCACAGGGGGCTTGTCACCCGTCATCTAGCGTGCTACGAACACACTGGGCAGGCGGGACAACTAATTATTTCCCATGTCAGGCCAAATCTTTCAACACTTTGTCCGCAGTTTTTCATGTTTTCTTTAGATGTCCAGGCCTTCTTTTCACATCCGCTTCCATCAGAAAGATGTACAAGTCTATCCCTCTACTGGCATTCTAAGTAACAAAGGTTGGCTACACTGTCAGAAATGTACAAACACTACTAATGTGTATGGTAACAGCATTTTTTTTCCTTGGCAACATATGGTTGTGGGATGTGGACCATTGACAAAGTGGTGGAGAAGATCATTAATGTCTTTGTGTACAAATGCTACAGAAGAGTACTTAGATTATCATGGACAGAGATAAGAACAAATGCTTCCATTCTGCAACAGCTTGATATTAAGGAGAGTTTTCTATTAAAGAACATTAAAACAACGAAAATTAAATATTTCGGATACATCAAATGATAAGAATGCCTAGAGAAGATAATTTTGGAGGGGAAAGGTGCGAATGAATGAGAAGGAGAGAAAAACATAGAAAACAAGGTGTTATTGGTGATCTGAAAATGACTGCTGCTGATCTTCTTGCACAGAATAGAGTTTTTCAGAACTGCTGTCATGGGAGCCAAGTTCTGGAAGGGACAAGCTACATGATGATGATAGTAACAGTCAGTTCTAAACTAGTTTTCTAAAAATAAAACAGAAACTTCATGTTGTAAATTGAGAAAATATTATTATTTTATCTGATCTTTTAGTGACAAATAATTAACTATTATTGATCAAACAAGTGTTTTTTATTATATAAATTTCTGCTAATCCTACATTTTTTTGGGTGAGTCATATGTTGGTGTCTGTGGCTTAAGGGGTTAGTGATTCGGTCTATTAACCCCGACATCCTGAGTTCGAATCACGATGCGGACTCCTCTTTAGCCTTTCGCCCCTGGCGTTTAGGGCAGCAACAACGTACACCATTCTTCCCTGTTCATGGCCTTCCTCTGTATTGTGTTCCAGCTATGATTCATTTCCTTCAGCTCTTGCTCTATCGTTCTCCTCCAGGTTGTCTTGGGTCTTCCACGCTTTCGCCTACCCTCTGAGTCCATCTCAGTGCAGTTTTCGTGTCGGAGCCAGTCTCCATGCGTATCACATGTCCAATCCATCTCCAGCGTCGTCTTCGGATGATAGTGCCCATATTCTCTTGTTGGCATCGTGCAAGCAATTCTTGATTCGAGATAGTAGTCGGCCAGTACAGGCGTAAGATTTTTCGCAGACAAGTTGTATGAAAGGCGGAGAGTCTGGACATATCCTGTTCTGTCATTCTCCAGCATTCCGATCCGTACAGCAAAGTTGACAGCACACAGCTGTTATAGATACTAGTCTTGGTTCTGATGCTGTATTGGGCAGATTTCCAGGCGGTCTGAAGGGTCATGAATGCACTGCGTGCTTTACTCAGTCTGTTTTTAATGTCAGATCCAGCGCCTCCTTCATTGCTAATAACACTTCAAGGTATGTGAAAGCGGTTGTATCTCGGAGGGTTTTACCTTCTAGTTTGACTGGTGCTGGGGTTGCTATGTTCAGAGTCATTACTTCAGTTTTCTTCTGATTTATTTTCAGCCCAACCATCTCACTATATTGGTTAAGGCGGCAGGTCTTTTCCTGGATATCTCTATGTGTATGAGATAGGAGTGCGATGTCATCTGCAAAATCTAGGTCTTCCAGAGTGGTTGTGAGCGTCCATCTAATACCTCTTGCCTTATCTTCCGTTGTTTTACGAATCACCCAATCTATGACAGTGTTGAATAATAGGGCTGACATAACACATCCTTGTCGACGCCTGTTTTACTTCAAACTTTAGTTCTGAAGTTTCAACACTGCATGCAAACTTGCTGTAGCAGCTTTTTATAATATTTATAAAACACAGTGGGATTCCATACCATCTTAAGATACGCCATAGACTTTCGAGGTGTATGCTATCAAAAGCCTTTTCAAAATCTACAAAGTTGATATAGGGTTTGCTTTGCCATTCTGTGCATTGTTCTATGATATTTCTAAGAGCAAATATTTGGCCTATACAGCTCCGTCCTCTCCGAAATCCTGCTTGTTCCTTTCTCAGTTTCTTATCCACAGCGTCAGTAATACGTTGTCGATGATTTTGCTTAAGATTTTATTTGGGACAGAAAGCAGTGTTATTCCATGCCAATTATTACAATCGGAAAAGGGCCCTTTTTGGGTATCTTGATGATGACTCCTCTGTTCCATGCATCAGGTATTATTTGGGCATTCCATATAGTAGTAAACAAGGGTTGCAATATATTAGCTGCAAGTTCTGGGTCTATTTTGAATAGTTCTGCGTTTAAGTTATCATTCCCCGGTGCCTTGTTATTCTTAAGAGATTTAATTGCTGTAATGATCTCATCCTGGCTGGGTGTTTCAATGCCAATTTCTAACTCCTCTGTTGGTTCTGGTATGTCTGCTACTACCGTTGGAGGTGGTCTGTTTAGCAATTCTTTAAAATGCTCTGTCCATCGTATTTCTTGTTCCTTTTCCGTTGTCAATAGTATTCCATTCTTATCCTTTATGAGAGTATTTGATCTTCTGTAATGTTTCCAGCTTATTAGCTTTGTAATTTTGTACACTGTTCCCTGATCACACTTTTTGCTGCTTCTTCTGCCTGTACTGCCAGGTCTTCAACATACATTCTTTTGTCGGCTCTCACAGCCCGTTTGATTTCTTTACTTGCGCTTTTGTACTGTTCTTGGTATCTTGCTTTCAGTCTTTCGGACTTTGCTTCTAACAATTTCTTTTTAATATTCTTCGGCTGTCTATTATTTTCCATGTTGTTGGTGTTATCCATTCTTTTCTTTTCTTTGTGCGGTACCCTAGACATGTTTCACTGCTCTTGCTATATATAGATGCTATGTTGTCCCATGTTCTATCTATGTTGTCAGTTTCATCCGTAGTTTCATTACTTTCTAGGGCTTGGAATCTGTTCTTTATCTGCATTATAAACTTATCCCTTACTTCCGTGTCTTTTAGTCTATCCACATCGAACCTCTTTTGGAAGTTTTTCTGTTGTCCTGTTTTTCTTAGTTTAAGTTTGACATAAGCTGTGACTAGGTGGTGGTCACTACCAACATCTGCACCTCTCTTGACTACAACATCTAGCAGCGAGCGTCTCCAGGGTCCATTGATCATTATATGGTCTATTTGGTTTTTATCTCTGCCATTAGGGAATACCATGTTAATTTGTGGATATCTAAATGTTGAAATAGGGTTCCTCCTATAACGAGATTGTTCATGCTGCAGAAGTTTACTAAACGTTCCCCATTTTCGTTCATCATACCACATCCATATTTTCCCATAGTTCTATAACTATGCGTGTTGTCTTGTCCGACCTTCGCATTTAGATCTCCCATAACAATGATAACATCGATACCACGATGCGGACAGTTTGGTTGAAAATTGTTTCGCATGGATCTTTACAAAGACGATGGCCACCACCCGTTCAGAAAGCAATGGCAAACTACTGAGCGTAATAATGCCTAGAAAAATCAAAACAGCGTTAAAAGCTGGGGTTGATTCGCAAAGTCCAGTAAAGGATATGCAATTAACTTTTTTTAGTCATACGTTTAGACTATGAGAGCATGAAGGGGACATACACATACATACAGATATATCATTAGTCAGCAGCTGTATATGATCGTTATATGGAAAAACTGCAGTAAAAATATGAAACAATGGCGAAACATGTAAAAACATTTAACTCCACATGTTGTGTGCTGTGGGAGAGGTGAAATTCTTCACCTCTCTTGTATCCTTTGCTTGATAAAGACCTTTTGGTCGAAACGTTGCTATGTATTGTTATTGTCTTTGTAAAACTACAGTACTTTTTACGTGTTTCGTCATAGCTCTATATTAATACACTTGAGTCTATATCTACTTACACATAGTAAGTTCAACAGTTATCAATACAATGAAAGCATACCAAAAAAAAAAAATTACAGAAAGGTTACAGAACAAAATTGAAGTAATCTGACAGATAATGAATTGTGGTT
Source organism: Arion vulgaris (assembly GCA_020796225.1). Taxonomy (NCBI): domain Eukaryota; kingdom Metazoa; phylum Mollusca; class Gastropoda; order Stylommatophora; family Arionidae; genus Arion; species Arion vulgaris. The sequence goes on from CM036768.1 coordinate 11,040,664, forward strand.
ACGAGCGACAATAAAAGCAAATCAATTCTTTCGGTCGCAGATCTTTCATCTGCATCCATTCTCCTACAAGTAAAAACTGTTCTTTCTGTTTGAGTCCTGTTTAGCATGCAGACACACATTAAATGAATAATACTTGTGACTCAATCTCAAACAGAATGAAATCAATTTCATGGACAATGAAGAAGTGAAATCTAATATGAGAAACGCCGAGTTGTTACCGGGCCCAAATTTGGGGTGTAAAGAATAGAACCACTGTTACCTGCCATGCATGTCGTAAGGCGACTAAGGAGGATTGACGGAAATCGGATGCACATGTCCTAAACGTGTAGAAAGTCTATGAGTTTAGGGGCCTACATAACCAATGTGCAACGTATACATGTTCTTGGCAAAGATCAAACATATCACAAAGATTCATTAAAATTGGTCGTAAAGAACAGACGAAAGAAGAAGATATAAGAGAAATACAAGTACCTGAAGTGACTGTTGCTGTAACAGATGTAATGCATGCTGCTGTTGTAACTCGGCCTGTTTGTCTGCAGGTATTGCTCCAGACTGTTTCTGGAAGAGAGAAAGGCAGAATAGATTACTTCAACATTCACTCTATTACTTGGCTGTACACACCTGGACATGCTGGAGTGCAGGGTAACAAGCGTGCAGACTTTCTTGCAAACAATGCCCGACTCAAGCGGGCAGAAGTATGGACAGAGCCGATATCATCAATGCGGTCTGCTCTCAATTATGTGACATGGGCACATCTCAGACACTGGAACGAGTTAAAGAATTAGGCGTTAAGTGTGGACATGCCAGACAGTGTCGTCTTCGTGGTAGAGAGAGCGATATAGTAATCAACTTCTCATGGGTGCTGAGAGCAAATGGACTTTGGGATGGCTGCTGCAGCGGAGGACAGAGCATGCATGGGAATGCCCAATGTGCTGTTACGTTGATCGCATAACATAACATAACTCTATTATATTTCTTGTTGAATGAAGGAATGTTCCATGTGTCTCTTGTTATTGAGGAGACAATGGTACTGACTGCACCCTATCAAGCATTCAGAACAAAATTCAACTGAAAAAACAATGGTGACGTTCAAATAGACGACAAGACTACTATTGTCGGGACATAGTGGTACATATGAATATGTAATCCATTTGCACAAACCCTTCGATGTGAACTGCTAGTTCTTGGAAGCACCACAACATATAGAGTGTTTATAAAGTCGCTGTGCAGTGAATTTTGAAAATATTTGAGTAATTACATCATGAATGATGGAAATTTACATCATGATATTTTGAGTTAATAACCTGTTGCAGCAGACACAACAAGCGTTGTATATTCATGATCTTTCTATATGTAGTTGTGAAATTCATCATTGTTGTACTGTTGAGGTGCAGAGAAAGTGAGCTACGTGAAAAGATAGAACACACAACACCCAAATAGACCAATGAAATGAGATACAGTATCTCCTGAAGCAGTTCTCTAGAAATTGACTCTATCAGGAAACAAGCATCATCCATTGGTGCACAAATCCTGCTGACAGTCAATTTTGTACAAGAACAAAGCTACCCTTGAACCGAACAAGTCAACAAGAGTAAGGACAGGTGCTGAAGTTGGCGATACAATGCTTGAATGCGCACCAGAAACCATAGTATCATGCATCTCATGCTTATACAGGGTGTTCAAGATAAAAGTAGCCCGATTGACAAATCAAAAGGTTCCACCAGTTACGTATTGCATTTTGTCTATTTACTATTCAAACCGGTTCTGACTAGGTCGTCCTTTCCAGCAACATAATTGCACACCATCACAAAAAGTCTCAAATACTTGACCTATTCTATGTCATAATTGAACCTTTTCATTTTCATAAATATATGCCAGATTGGCTCCCTTGACAGACTACTTTTAACTTGAACACCTTATATAAGCTGATTACGACTCACGATAAATCTTATGTTGTTGATCCACCTACCCAGCCTGGTTTAGTTGAGTCAGTTCATTCTTCTTCGAACACTCCATATCAACCACTCATGGTAATTGGTATGTCATTTGAGCCTAAGAGAAATTGTACATTGTGCAAGTTATGCTCCTACAAGTAGGATTAGCACATCCGATTTCTGCGACGTTTTTTATTTACTAGGGTAGCATCCCATGGCCCCCTACCTCAGTCGCCTCTTACGACATGCCTTGTAGGTCGCAGTGTTACTATTTGTTTCTCCTTGCGAGCCCGGGCAACACATGGGCAAGTCAGTACATTCAAAACTACACATCATCAGAGATGAGCTCCAGACAACGGTTGACTTCATCATAAGAACACATCAGATGGTATAATCATCCAAATAGTGATTGCAAGAAGAAAAAGTGGTAAATACAGACTAACTTACTTAGTTAAATCTATAATAATCATGATCATTTTCCTAACAAATGTTTGTCCCTTACAACAGTTGCGTACATACTAACCTGCAGCTCATGGTACTCCATCTGAAGTTGTTTAAGGCTACTCTGAGAGTTGTGATGAGGACTGGAATGTCCTAAAGTCTGGTTGTAAATATTTTCTAAGTGTACCTGAAGTTAAATAAACAAATTTAGGTTTACACAAAGATCCGTAGTACATGAAGTAGAACAAGAAATTGTTAGTTTTTATTCGGGGTAGCAGGAAACCTCTATCAATGAAGATTTAAGGTGCTTCCTTCCCTCCGCTAGTCTACAAGACACTTGGGCAAGGTGGAGTACCTATTTAGAGCCCCCTAAATGACTACGCCTGAATTCGTAGCATGCGAATTCACGAAGAAGAATAAACATCATATACACTGTTAAAATAATTATAGTCACTTCGCTTGAAGCCTTAAATGGTTATAAATAATCCACACAATTGACACCTATAAACTATTTGACCATTAAGGGGGGGGAATTCTGGTCTTGAAATTTTTTCGTTGCTTTCATATTAATGTAGAATTTGTGTTATAATTTTGAGATATTATGACTTAAAAGTAGAAAGTTTAGTTTTCAAAATATGTCAACACGTTGCCATGGAAACAATAAAAAAAATGGTAGCCAAACACAAAATTTTAAATTCCTAAGGCTCTGAAAGTAATTAATATAAATGAATTCTGTTTTCACTCTAAGGTGAGCAATTGTAATATCTAAAAATTACACATGATTTTTAGGATATATTAAATATTACATTTTTGACTGAATTTTTAGGAAATTTTTACCTAAAAATTAATAAAAAATTAAATATTTAATAAAATTTTGTTTTTGGTGGCCATTTTGTATTGTTTCCATGGCAACACTTTGACATTTTTATTTTTTTTTCTTATTTTTTCTACTATTCTAAGTCATAATCTTTCAAAATGGTTATACAAATTTTACATTAATGTGAAAACAACGAAAATAGCTTCATGATCCCTTACTACCAAATCCCCCTCAAATTGCAACACCCAAAAATGATGATAGATCATTGATATAAAGATGTTACCTGATTCTTTCCAGAGACTGCCGTCCCATCACTGGCTCGTCTGACAGGAGAGAATCTTTCACTTGCAAGATGTAGACCCTGAACATCTTTGAAGGACTCGCGATCTGTATAAAATTGGATAACAAAAAATGGTCAAGTTTACTGAAGGAAATATACTGTCAAAGAGTAAAAGATAAATAAAACGGCATAGAGACAAACTGATAACATTAAAAGTGATTAGTCTCAGCATAGGTCACATTCAAAAGAAAGTCTTTAGAAATGGGTTGACCTCAGTGTGGAAGGATTCAAAAGAAAGTCTTTAGAGGTGGGTTCTCACCTGAATGGCGAGAGACATCGATGATATGGAAAGCAAGCCTTCATGCAAAAATCAGTCAGAAGCACCATACTGGACACCCTGATTACGCCTGAATTCATAGTGGGCAAACAAGAAGTAGAAGAAGTGGGTTGACCTCAGTGTGGGTGAACTCAAAAGAAAGTCTATAGAACTGGGTTGACCTTTGTGGGTTGACCTTGACTAGACAGAAGAAAACTAGTCATGACAGAGATGAATTGTCTATGCAGAATGCTGGGAGTAACAAGAAGAGACTGGTTTAGAAATGAAGACATCAGGAAAAAGTGGGTACTGAACTTCATCAAGAAACAACAAATTAAATAGTTCGCCATATAAGCAGATTACCAACAGACGGTTCGTCTCAAAGAGCAATGTTACTCCGGTACAGTGGATACAAAGCAAAAGACCGGCCACGCAAAAGGTGGACCTCAGAGATAACAGAGGTGATAAAAGACACTGTTTATGAGGTGCACACAAAAGCCTGTTCTATAAATCTTTTCTTACACTGAAGCTGTGAGACAAATCAGGATTGGAGGAAGAAAAGGTGCATAAAGAGGCTCGTTCCAGGTGTCTCCTTTTTCAACCTGAGGCTGAAATGCAAAACAGGATTATAGAATAGATAGTTAGATAGATATATGACAAGTATTTTAGTATAGTGAAAATATACAAAATAAAAACTAACGTGAAGTCCTCTCTGAAGGGGACATCAGCCCTGCTGGTCTGCGGCTTCTTTGTGAATGATGCAGTGACAACTTCTGTTGCAGTTCCTCCGGTATGTCATTCATTTGACTGGCTAAAGCCACAGTGTGACGCTTGTTTCCTCCTCGAGTTTGCAGGTAGCTAAGAAAAGAGAAAAGGATTACAAATGACAACCATCACTACACAATGACTCTACAACATATTTTTCTTCCTTTCTTACTGCACCAAGATATCTTGTCCCTCTCGCAATACAACAATCATAAACAATTTTAAAATATTATTTTAAGGCTCATGCAAAGTTTGAAATTTTAAAATATTATTCCACGGCTCATGTAAAGTTTGAAATTTTAAAATATTATTCTAAGGCACATGCAAAGTTTGAAATTTTAAAATATTATTCTAAGGCTTATGTAAACTTTTAAATTATAAAATATTATTCTAAGACTCAGTTACAAAAAAGTAAAAGGAACTATTTTTTCTACCTTGAGGCATATTGCTGAATACAGAGTTAGGCCTGTATTTTTTTAACCATCTGCTCGCTCACGGTTGGTAATGTGGACAGCAACACACCGGCCACTTTTACTTCCCAGTTCTTTTCCTGGTACCCAACTGCGGCTGAGTCTACCTGAAAGCCTTTAGGATCGGAAAATATTCCCCGCCCACAGCAGAATTAAACCCGGATTGTGCACCTAAAAAGTGAGTTTCCTAACAACTATGGTATTGCGGCTCTCGAAAATACTATTCTAAGGCTCCGACGAAATTGTAAATTCTAAAATATTATTTTAAGTCTTAGTTAGTTTTTCCTTTCGTGCCAAAGCGGCACATAGGGCAGAGGTTTTAGATCTCCATGTGATGCGGTTCGTTGCTAGCAGTTGGAGATCTCATATGGTTTTACATCCCAATAGTTTACTTTCTTGTAGGATTGTTCTTCAAAGAGTGGTCTTAGGTATTCCATGTTTTCTTTTCCCAACTGGTGACCACATAAGGACTTTTGATTTAGTCTCTTTTCGTCTGATCTAAGAACATGACCTAAATATTTCCACCTTCGTTTCCTTATAATATTTGATACGGGTTGTTGTTGTTGTAAGTCTTAGGCAGAGTTGAAACTTCTAAATTTTATTTTAAGGCTTAGACAGCTTGTAAAGTCTATAAATTTATTTCTGTTTTTTTTTTAACATAAATTGTATTTTCCTATGTCTTATTCCAAAACAAAAACTTTCCTTACAAATATATACAAAGCAGTATACAATTAAGACATATGTAAACAAACATTACTTACTCATTAATAGCGCCCGAATCTGGTTCCTGTTCTTGCTCTTCTGCTTCTTCGACTGTGACACTGTTGTGTAGGGAGGGAGTAGGGAGAGGAATACCAGTCGGGGATAATGACTGCGGAGATAGTAAAAATAAAACTATTTTAACATAACTCATGGTGATTTAAATTATGACTGTGAAACAACAAACATATTGATTCATATCATGATTGATGGAAAATGTTGATTGAAACCATGACTGATAGAATATATCAACTTCAACCATTATTATGTGGATTGGAAAATATTGATTTAAACCATGATTAAGGATGGAATCAAGATATTAAAGAAATCATGAATATGATCATCGCGAGGTGGGTGAACTGGCTAGAGACAGAGCGAATTTCAGAAGCGCTGCAAAGAGAGCAACGTCCTGTTAAGGACACACACCTTGATGATGAAAGGTGGAATCAATATATTTCAATCCTGACCATGAGCCATGGACAATATTTATGTAAATAATCATGAGGCATAGAAAATGTATTTAAATCATGACCAAAAGACATGGTAAAATGTTTGTTTAAACCATGATTGCAAGACATCTATAAATGATAGTTGTGAGGCGGGGTCTCTGTGGCTACACCTTTGCCTTGCATTCTGAAGGTTGTGAAATTGAATCCTGACATCGCCGTTCTGTCCATTCTTTCCAGAGAGCATTAGGATTGTTGACGGAGCTGCAAAGTTCACGCTTTGTGCAATACTCTCTGTAGATGGCATTCTATTTCTGCGGAGATGGACTGAACCATATAGGGTAAATCCTGGTGCAATGAAATCAATCCTTTGTCTTTACACTCTTTGGTTGCGAGGCATAGAAGTGTCTTGCTTTAATTAATGATTGCCCTACAGGGATAATGCTTAATTTATACTGATATCTAGAGAATAAGTGAGAGAAGGCAACCTGTGGCATCTGAGGCAAACCCTCATGGCTTCCTGGCTGACTATTGGCATAAAACTGTCGTTGGAAGTGAGAGAATAGGTGAATATTGGCACCCCCATCTGATGCCCGTCGATTTAAGAAAGATGAACCTGCAATCAGAAATAGGATATAATCAATATTTAGAAATTTCTTGAATGTACGGTCATTTATTATTATATTTTAACTCAATTACTTGAACCAGCACTTATTACTTAACCTGTCCTGAATTATTGTGTTTGTTCTTATTTTGTATTTGGATGGCTATTGGGTTATACATGTGTCAATTTTTATTTTTATTTAGTTTGAAGACGGGTAGTCAGCTTCAATACTGTCAGGTTTCCCCAAAGCTTAGTTTTTAGGTCGACTCGATGTGGCCATATGTTGCTACTCAGCACACACAGGAGAGGACAGTCTTGCAGGACATGCTCTGGTGTCTGTTCCATCTGCTGACACTGGCAGAGACCTGTTTGACTTATTCCTAGTCTATATAAGTGTTTGATGAGACTGCAGTGTCCGGTACGCAGGCGAAACATAATGACTTGGTCTATTCTGCTTAGGTCTTTGAGTTAAGTCTTTTCCATAATCATATCCAGTCAACTCAATCTTGTGTGTGTTCTTTTATACCTCAAACCGAGTCTTAACAACTTTCATTCTGCTGACATATCTAAATGAACTGCTGAGACTGTTCAAATTTCAATCTGCATGAGAACTGTCTACACATGTTCTGTCTATTCATTTCTACTGCTAATCATGTTTTTTTCCATAACACTTAACTGATCAAGAACTTTAGAAAACTGAAGCTTCCTGACAACAACAAGATCAGATACAACAAAACAATATAACTTCACCTTGACCAAACGCTACAGGAGGTCGCAAAAGGTGAGCCTCACCAGTCACAGGCACATAATTTGTGGTCATAAGTAATGGACTGTGCATCCATGTCATCATCAGTGGTATACTCTGCAATGGAAATAAACAGATTAAAGTAAATTTTTTTTTTTCGATCCAGAAGCACTTGAGCTTTTAGCTCTTCGGCTCGGTGCCATGAAAATCGTAACCCTTCGGTTCGGTGCCACGAACACCGTAAATCTGGGGAATCTGTGGCTTTTTCTGCCATCCCGTGAAATTGAACCCGCACACACAGAGGGATAGTCACCCGTAGTCCAACGCGCTACGAACACGCTGGGCAGACAGACATTAAAGTCAATTAAAGAAATACACAAGATAAACATCATCATCATCATCATCAAGTAGCTTGTCCCTTCCAAAACTTGGCTCCCATGACAGCATTCCTGAAAAACTCTGTTCTGTGCAAGTTGGCCGGCATCAGCAGCAATCATTCTCAAGATAAACAAGTAAATATAATTCATCTTTGATTTGATTTTGGCTCCTTATCTGTCGGCAGACAAATGAGTCCAGTCTACCCCATCAGATTTTAAATGGTATATTATCATCATCAAATAGTTTGTCTTGAGCAGAACTTTGTCATCTTAACAGTCCTTCTGAATTTCTCTCTCGTAGACCAGATGTTCCACCTCTGCAGCCAGCATGCTCAAACCATCAGTTACATCATGAATATATTGTCTCTGTGGTCTTCCTCTTCTCCTCTGTGCCAGGATGCATCCTTCCATGATGGTCTTCTCCAGCCCTTCATGTCTCTTTATATGTCCAAAATACTTCAATTTTCTCATTCTTACCTGTATCATCAGCCAGTTTTCTTTGATTTTGAGTTCTTTCTGGATAAATATATTTGTTCTCTTCTCTGTCCATGATATATAGAGAACTCTTCTGTAACATTTATATTCAAAAGCAGATATATGTTTTTCCACCGCCTTGTTAAATGTCCATGCTTCACACCCATACGTTACCACTGGGAATATGCATGCTCTTAGTTTTTTCCGATCCAGAAGCACATGAGCTGAAAGCTCTTCGGCTCGGTGTCATGGACATCGTAACCCTTCGGCTCGGTGCCACGAACACCGTGAATCTGGGGAACCTGTAGCTTTTCTGCCAGTCCAAGGAGTTGAACCCGCACTTACAGAGGACTAGTCACCCGTAGTCCAATGCGCTATGAACATGCTGGGCACGCAGGCCCATACTATTCTTAAATGTTTCATTTTTTGTAAATGATACATATGTTGATGTATATTCGCCAAGTGAAAAACATTCCTTATTTGGTCCCTGAGGTGCTTAATCCTACTTGTTTCAGATTTAATTATAGATTCTTCTTTCATCTTCTTAAATGGTTAATTTTGGTACCAAGTTATGCAGATGTAAGGGGAAATGAACATGTCGATAGGCTAGCAAGTATCTCTTTAGCCTGTTACGCCCTTGGCATTTAGGGCAGCAACAAACGTACACCATTCTTCCCTGTTCATGGCCTTCCTCTGTATTGTGTTCCAGCTATGATTCATTTCCTTCAGTTCTTGCTCTATCGTTCTCCTCCAGGTCGTCTTGGGTCTTCCACGCTTTCACCTACCCTCTGGAGTCTATCTCAGTGCAGTTTTCGTGTCGGAGCCAGTCTCCATGCGCATCACATGTCCAATCCATCTCCAGCGTCGTCTTCGGATGATAGTGTCCATATTCTCTTGTTGGCATCGTGCAAACAATTCTTGGTTCGAGATAGTAGTCGGCCAGTACACGCGTAAGATTTTTCGCAGACAAGTTGTATGAAAGGCGGAGTTTGGACATATCCTGTTCTGTCATTCTCCAGCATTCCGATCTGTACAGCAATGTTGACAGCACACAGCTGTTATAGATACTAGTCTTGGTTCTGATGCTGTATTGGGCAGATTTCAAGGCGGTCTGAAGGGTCATGAATGCACTTTGTGCCTTACTCAGTCTGTTTTTAATGTCAGATCCAGCACCTCCTTCATTGCTAATAACACTTCCAAGGTATGTGAAGCGGTTGTATCTCGGAGGGTTTTACCTTCTAGTTTGACTGGTGATGGGGTTGCTATGCTAGCAAGTATGGTTGCTATAATAAGCAAGCTAGTTTTCCTTGATTTTGAGTTCTTTCTGGGTAGACATTTGTTTGCGTTTGTTCTTTACAACCAATTTGATCATTCTTATTGTGATATATAATTGATCTTTGCCAAGAATGACTATACGTTGCACCCCGGTTCTTAGACCCGTACAAATGTATGGTACCATACAAGTGTAGAATAGGGCTTCCTAATTTTGGGTAGATTTATTTGTTCTCTTCTCTGTCCGTGATATACGAATTCTGGTGTAGTCATCATCATCAAATCGTTTGTCCTGGCATAGCCATTGCTCTTAATTTCATCCGTTGCCCGCGTGCCCAGCGTGTTCGTAGCGCGTTGGACTGTGGGTGACTAGCCCTCTGTGTGTACGGGTTCAATTCCGTGGGCAGGCAGAAAAAGCACAGATTCCCCAGATTCACGGTGTTCGTGGCACCGAACCAAAGGGTTACGATGTCCATGGCACGAGCCAAGAGCTGAAAAGCTCAAGTGCTTCTGGATCGGAAAAAAAAAAATTCATCCGTTGAGCTTTTTGCGTGAAGGTTTGTTTTCCTTATCCCCAGTATCACTCACCATTCATACAAGCCTTACTCCAACTTCAGAGGTAAGGCAAACAGTGAATGAAGGGTAAGATGAATGAAATAAATGATGTGCTGAAGTGACTATACAGTAGATTATTGATATATAAGGGAAGAGTGCAGTAAAACTATGAAGCAGTGGCGAAACAAGTAAAAACAAAGTACTGTAGTTTTACAAAATACAAAAACAATACACAGCAACGTTTCGACCAAAAGGCCTTTATCAAGCAAAGAATACAAGAGAAGTGAAGAAATTCTCTTCTTACACGGCACACAAAAGATTATTGACATAAAAATCTAAACTGACCTCTGGTAAGTTCACATCTGGAGGTGGCAGGAAAGGAGACACAACAGGATGAGGCATGAGTGGGTAATAAGGTGGCAGCTTGACCCTCAGATCATCTGTGACCTCATGTCGAGGGTCCCCAACACCCACAGTGTGGCGCCGCATAGCCAGGTAGCGTGCTAGTGCTTCCGGTGAAGGTTCTTCATCCGAGTCTGACTGGTTACTATCTTCCATCTAACAAACATACAGGTAAAAAAGTTAAAGATAATAACAGAATGGAATGTATGTAAGAAAAAGTTAAAGATAATAACAGAATGGAATGAATGTAAAAAAGTTAAAGATAATAACAGAATGGAATGTATGTAAGAAAAGTTAAAGATAATAACAGAATGGAATGTATGTAAGAAAAGTTTAGGATAATAACAGAATGGAATGTATGTAAAAAAGTTAAGGATAATAACAGAATGGAATGCATGTAAAAAAGTTAAGGATAATAACAGAATGGAATGTATGTAAGAAAAAGTTACTAAAGATGTTAATAAAACGCCAATTTTAAAATGCAAACCTGTCACCATGAACACAAAAAGAGCAATGTTCAACACAATCTTGGTCCCCACATTATGTTACCAGTGCCAAACCTGGTCACTGACAACAAATGACAGAAGAAAACTAGTCACGACAGAGATGAAGTGTCTACGCAGAATGCTGGGTGTAACAAGAAGAGACCCGTTGAGAAATGAAGACATCAGGAAAAAAATGGGTACAACATCAGTACTAAACTTCATCAAGAAACAACAAATTAAATGGTTCGATCATGTAAGGAGATTACAAACAGACAGTGCACCTCAAAGAGCAATGCTGCTCTGATACAGTGGGTACAAAGCAAAAGGCTGGCCGTGCAAAAGATGGACCTCAGAGATAACAGAGGCAATAAAAGACACTATCTACGAAGCGCACACAAGGGTCCGTTTTAGAAATCTCTTCTTGACCTGACGCTGTGAGGCAAACAGGATTCGAGAACAGAAGAAAAAAGAAGAATAAAATGCAGGACATGTAAAATAGTTAACAACTTCCTCTTCTTCACCTTTCAACTCCCAACGGAGCACAGGTCTTCAACAAACTTCTTCCAGTTCTTCTTCTCTCCTGCCATCCCTTCCAATTCTTTCCATCTTTTCCTATCTTTTCATATGTCTCCAGTTCTCTTCTTCGGGTAAGTCTAGGCTTTCCCTACTCCTTTTCCCTGCAGGTTTCAAACATTGCCTGTCTTGCAATGCTTCCGGACAGTCTCAATGTATGTCATATCCATCGCCAGTCTCTTCCTTAGCTCTTTCTCCACTAGTATCTGATTAATGCTTTCTCTGAGTTCCTTGTTTGCAATATTATCATACCATCTCAGTTCCTCTATTCTATGTAAGCATCCATTTATGAAGGTCTGTAGTTTTCTGGTGGTTTCTTTTGTTGTCCTCCATGTTTCCGAGCCATAGTTAAAAACTAATCTATATTAAAACTACTTAACAAACAAATCTACATTCGGTTGTCAGAGCACTTTCATCATAGCACTCTGGACATGTCCATAGGTGCTCCGATCTCGCCTCAACAATTCCAGCAGCATCCAGTGGCCCAACACACCAGTTCGATGTTGATTAATCAATCTGGTATATTGTTCCATTCTGGCTGTACCAATATTGACGCCCATCTCTCTCAATCTGGTCTGTTACTGGAATTCACAAATTTGAAAATCCTGTTTTTGAAAAACTTTCTCAATGCATCAAGATGTCATTCTGGTCCATTGCAGCTCCCTCTGATATTGTAGCCAACCAATCTATCAGCTCATCATTACCACTGACTCCTGCGTGTCCAGGGACAAAAATGGAGGTGATTTTTCTCATCACCAGGCTGTACCGGTACCTCCGCACAGTTTCGTCTCACCATTCCTATTTCAACTTTACAAATTATACTCATGGAGTCACTGGGTACGAAAACACATTAGTAGCTATGAGTTGCCAAACACGTCACCGTCTCTGTAACCACCCGTACCTCCATTGTCAAACTACTTGTGGTTACCATGTAGGCCCCACTGGCCTCTCTTAATATTTTTCCTTCTGAGCATGCTGAAAAAGTCTGCGCACATCATAGTTCGCAAATATCAAATGAAATCTACATTAAAGCTAGTTAATGAAATAAGAAAACAAACATAGCATTAGAAAACCAAATGGTAGCAGAAATCATGACAAACAGGAAAGAAAGAAAACAACTAACTCACCTGACCATACTGACTACGGAAAGCAGCTAAAGCACTAAGGTGGGTTGTCAGCACCGACGACAAGGAAGTTGTTGATGATGGTGAGGACGACGGATGAGATAACGGGACTTCTGTGCAGCGAATTTCTAATGGAACCTCTACTCTCTCCACTAGGAAATAAAAATAAAATATAATATTTTAAATACAAGACAAGATACATTAATGAAAATGATATAAATTTATTAATAATACAAACTTGTGATGGTCAGATTTCTACAAACAAAAGGAGCTCTAATAAAGATCAAGATAAAGGAGGAGAATATATATATAGGGTGTTTGTAAAATCTCACAACACTTTATATGTAGAACAAATGTGAAAAATAAAGTACATGACATCATCAAAATATGTGCTCCATAGTCAAATGTGATGCAATTATGCAAGTGAATGACTGTTGTCTGCTGGAGTAATTCTTTTCAATCAAAACATAATGGTGTTTTCAACGGAAGATATATTTTTGGTCAAACAAGTGTTTCGGAATGGCAGTCGATATGAAGAAACGTGTACAAACATGTCTTGGTGGATAGTCTGTTATAATGAATATTTCCTTGGTTCTTTAAAGTTTACCAAAAACAACAGTAGACTGAACCAGTAACTTTTGTAACTAATTTAAATAATTTTCTTTGCACTATTTTTAGATGATGTCATGTGATTCGCTCCGTTGTTCTACGATATAGTGTAGTAAGACTTGACCGATTTTGCAGCAAAGTGGCATGTTTCTTTAAGAGTCTTTACAAATAGATTTAAAATAAATTCCCCGTGCGAAGAATGGGTAAACTGCTAATATACATTTATATATATATATATATATACATGGTCAGATCAAATGTTTTATCTGCTACCGTACGATGGTAGACGGTACCCTACCCAACTGTTAAACCCACTGCCTTGGCAAAAATATTTCATCTTCCAGGACATGATGCTATTTATAAGCCAATACTCCTCAATATCCAGGTCTTGTAAGATGTCTTTGTTTTTTCTCTGTTTTGTCCAGGATGTTAAAATTTTCTTTAAACACCTTTTTTTCAAAAGCTTCAATTTTGTTCTTTAATGTTTGTTATGGTCCATGACAGAATAACACAAGTACAGAAATAAAATGTGTTGCTTGCTACATCCTTACCTATGCCTGTAGTTATACTGGACCTCCTCTCTGTTCTTGTGACTATAGGAAGTGGGGCTGGTGGGGCGGGGCTTGATTTGGCGACCATTGCTCGCGGATGTTTCCGGGAAATTATCTGCCAGGAGATGATAGATGGCACTCTGGTGATCAAAGCTGTTGGATTCTACCGACTGCAAAAAAAGATATAATAAATAAACGTTTCGTAGGCATTGCATTTGACATGTAGCTATTTTCTTACGAAAGTCAGCAGTTAACATGTCAAATATCATAAAAACCAATTACTAGACAATAAGCAATAGGGTATGTACGACCATTACAAAATGACATCTTGGGCTACCTTTAATTTGTTATGGCAGCGGCAATGAGAACACATTGCATAGACTGTACCATCCTTGATGGTCAAAGAAATTAAATCGGATATATTCGTACAATGTGTAATTTCAAACTCCTTAAAACGCTGGATTGATTCAACATCAATTTTAGTGTCCTCATCCAACAGTAGGTGGCCAAGAGACCAAAGAACATCCCCTTTAACCATCCTAAAATCCCTGACAATCGATGTAAGTCTGTCTGTTCTTTCCTTGCGCGACCATCATGCCCAGGACTTTGGATACACATGAGTCTCTGGAGGTTGGAAACATTGACTGCAACAACAGCTCCAGTAAAAGGAGTCCTGGAGAACCAATGGAAGGCAACCGTAACGACCTCAACCTCCATTCTTATACTGGAAGTGATTGTCCTGTATGCTCCACTTCACTCTCCAATACTAAAACACATAAAGGTGGTTGTAGAAAGTCCAAAAATGTGCTAAAGCGATGTTTTGACCAACAAATGTTTACTAAATAAAATATATAAGACACCAAAGGAGACAATATGATGGTTCTACGTGAAACACTAGTAGCACAATCACAATGTTAGCACAATCACAATGTTAGCACAATCACAATGTTAGCACAATCACAATGGTAGCACGATCGCAATGGTGGCACGATCGCAATGGGGCACGATCACATGGTGGCACGATCACAATGGTGGCACGATCACAATGGTGGCACGATAACAATGGTGGCACAATCACGATGGGAGCACAATCACAATGGCGGCACGATCGCAATGGCGCACGATCGCATCGCAATGCAATGAGGCACGATTGCAATGGTGGCACGACCAATGGTGGCACGATCGCAATGGTATAGGTGGTGATTACAAGACTAGCGTAACAAATATGTGTTTAAAAGGGTTTTAAAACCGAAGGATTGACTTCATTGCACCGGGTTTTACCCCATGCGGCTCTGCCCCTCTCCGCAGAACTGACACGCCACCTGCCGAGAGTATTACACAAAGCACGAACTCCGTAGCTCCATCAACAATCCTAGGGTCTCTGGAAAAACTGCACTCGTGAACAGAATGGCGCAGACTCAACCCACGACCTTCAACTCACAAGGCAAAGGGCTTAACCACTCAGCCACAGAGACCCCTGAAATATGTGTGTTGCTATCCTTGTTATCCTGGGCAAAGTTCATTAGAAAGATAAACAAAATAAGAACAATTCCTACAAAATATTTTTCCCCATCTTCTAAATTATATCAGGAGACCCTCGCTGGAGCTATGGAGTTCGTGCACTGCCACTGAGATCTTCCTGTGTAAGAATGAGACCCGAACACACATTGTTACTCACCGAAGTGCAATGATAATGGCTCTATCAATCCTTGTCATGCTTATCTTAAACAACAACTACAGAACTAATGGTACAGAAGATAAGGTAACATTCATTACGATGTACCCTAATAACGGAGTCACCATCCAGCCCTAGACTTGCCATGTGCCCCAGGATCTGTTGGCCGAGCTCTGTATCCACTGACACTGTCGTTCATCTTCCCCACATGTTCCTCCAACAGCAAGTCAGTGTCATTATCCGTATCATCCACACCCGCACTTATCCAAGGATGCTTGACTATTTGTGAGATGGTGTATCGTTTGGCAGAATCCACTACTAGCATGTTGCTAATAAGATTCTCACAATCTGGAAATAATGAAATGGACTAAACATTAAAATATTACCAAAAAGTATACGTAATCAACCTGTTTTCATACCATCACGTATATTATAGGAAATACGGTGTTAGGCTCACATGTTAAAGAGAATGTGCTGATAACCAACATACTATACAGAACCGTTAAGATACTTTGGTCACATTAAGCGTTGTGATGGCCTAGAGAGAACAATATTAGAGGGCAGGGTCCCAGGACGCAGAGGCAGACCAAGAAGAAGATGGCTACAAATATTAAAGAAATATTGACCACCGACGAAGTGTTTGAACTAGCTAGAGACAGAGTGAATTTCAGATGCGATGCAAAGAGAGCAACGTCCTATAAAGGATACGCACCTTGATGATGATGATGGTGTTAGGCTCAAATTTGTATGACCAGCGGCACATGACGGGTGATGTTATTAACATCAAACTAGCTGCCTTTACTTCCAAGAGCTTCTTCTTCTTCAAACGCTCCATAACGACCACCTGTTAAACCACTCTTTGTGATTTGTCTGTGATCTAAGCCTAAAAGCGATTGCACATTGTGCCAGTTATGCATCTACAAGGGGCAAAGCATCTGATTTCTGCTACGCTTTTTATTTACTAGCGTAGCTTTCCTAGGCCCCTACCTCAAGTCGTCTCTTACGACATGCCTTGTAGGTAACAGTGTTACTATTCTTTGCTTCCCTGTGGGTCCCGGCAACATTCCGGCAAATTTTAGTTTCAGAAAATGTTTTTACAAAATTTCTCACACATTGTTTTAAAAAAAGCACCAAATTTTTTTTTTTTAATAAGTTCCAAATTTCAATGTTTCAAACTTTATTCATTATTTCTTTTCATCCAGTCTGTAAGAAAATGAGCATGCTCTCATTATTTGAATCAAGTGTTAGCAGATAGTATATCTATACCTACCTCTGGACATATAAAAAGGGACTCTGTATTTTCCTGCTAAAACTCGGTTTCGTAGACTCTGAAGTGTGCTGCCGTCAAACGGAAGGGCTCCACAAACTAATACATACAGAACCACACCCAAACTCTGTGGATAGAAAATATTCCGGAATCAAGTAGGGCTAAATTTTGAACCGTTGGAATTAATATGTAATATTCCATAATGTCCATCGTTTTCTAAGTGATAACCATATACAATTCAAGCTCAAAGTGTGTTGATGTGCTGAGGAGCTGTATGGCTGAGAATTTATTCAGTCGTTAACGTGAATCTGGACGTCTAGCAGTGCTGTGGAGAAAGTGTGCGCTGGCGCCGGAACCTGTCATAACAAAAAACAGTGTTCAGCAGTACAAACGAATGTGAAAACAATGGAAGGTATGGCCTTTTCTGTTTTAGGCACCCAAAGGAGAGTGTACAGCCTGAAAAGAACGACATACAAAATATGCAAAAAAATTGAGTAATCAACAACAAACTGACTTGTTGAGCCGCTGGACGCTGCTAAATTTGTTACGACGGAGATCGGAGCACCTATGGACATGTACAGAGTGCTATGATGATAGTCCTCATATTACTGATAATGGGGAAGTGTTGTTTATGAGACTAGTACTAATTTCATCACAAACAACCTTCACTATATAAACCAAACAATGTAAGAACAGATATTGCATTTTATAGTAAGCTTCTTGTAAAAGTTAATTGCATATCCTTTACAGGACTTTGCAAATCAACTCCAGCTTTTTAACGCTGTATGTGATTTTTAGGCATTATTACGTTCAGTAGTTTGCCATTGCTTTCTGAACGGGTGGTGCCATCGTCCTTTTGTAAAATCCACAGCGTAACAATTGGCAAAACTGTCAGAAGCGGGATTCGAACTCACAACATCGGGGTTAATAGACAGAGTTACTATCCACTAAGTCACAGACGCCACCAAGCTTCTTGTACTCGTACTAAATGTAACAGTTAAATGTTTCCTAAGTAGCAAAACTGTGGTTAAGAGAAAGTGCTAGTCAGTCTTTCCATGTGACATCATCTGCTCCTTATCTCAATGCTTTACTACTTCCCAGGTGTTACAGACAAGTTTGTAGAACATCCTCGACAGAGAAGATAAACAAAAACAAAGATATCCTACAAGACCTGAATATATAGAGCAGTATTGGCTCATCTTCTTCTTCGCGTTCGTTCTTTACAATCAATTTTAATCACTCTTTGTGATATGTTTGATCTTTGCCAAGAATGTGTATACGTTGCACATTGGTTTGGTAGGCCCCTAAAAGCATAGACTTCTACACATTTAGGACACATGCATCTGATTTCAGCCAAACCTCCGTAGTCCCTCTTCGACATGCGTGGTAGGTAACAGTGGTTCTATTCTTTACACCCCAAATTTGGGCCCGGTAACCACTCTGGGTGGTATTGGCTCATAAATAATATCATGTCCCGAAGATTAAATATTTTGCCACGTTAAACGTCGCAGTGGTTTTTGGAGAATAGTTAGTAATGGGACGGCATGGTTATTGTAGTACATGGCAGGGGACAACCAAGACAAAGGTGGCAGAAGGACATCAAAGAAATATTTAACACGGCACTGGAAGAGGCAGGAGAACTTGCAAGAGAAAGATAGTTTTTCAGGCGGGCTGTGATGAGAGTGACGTTTTGCAAGGGACATGCTATTACTTGACAACAAAACTACTACACCCAGCTTCAAAGTTTTTACAGCAATAATCTATTTCATTTCTACAAGAATCGATATTGTACTACAAGTGTCCACTTGTTTTCTTATTAAGTATTGTGGAAGTGGTATTCTGATGATCAATTAACAAGAATCTAATAGCTCATGAATGTCAAATATTCAATGCTAGAATTATCGAATCGAATCTAGAAATGGCAACATCTGAGAAATATTTACTATGCACCAAGATGCCTGCAGGTATGTAGCTGATGACTCCATGACAAGTGCAATGCTAACATCCATCGCACTTAAGCAAATTAACAGGACAGATATGATCAATCAATTATTTGCCCATGAGACAATTATTATACACTCTGCTTCATTACTCTGCCTGTGTTTGGATTGCATGAGGAGGTAAAATGTCAAGCTGGTCTCATATAGTGATGTAGGGGTGTGAAGTATTAGAACTCACAGTATTAGACCTCAGTGTTTGCAGATTAGGATGCCAGTTTCTTCTTTACCTTTCAACTCTCAACGGAGCACAGGTCTTCAATAAAATTCTTCCAGCCCTTCCTCTCTCTTGCTATCCCTTCCAATTTTTTCCAGGTCTTACTTATCCTTTTAATATCAGTCTCCAGATCTCTCTTCTCCAGGTATTTCTAGGCTTTTCTCTACTCCTCTTTCCCTGTGAGTTCCAAAACAGTGCCTGTCTTGCAATGCTTCCGGTGGTAATTTCAATATGTGACCTTTTGTAAGCGTGCAATTTTTCTACTGGTATCTCTCTCTCGCAATCACCACCCAGACCGATGTACCAGACCTCCCCGTAAATTCTATTCATGTGGAAATCTGATTCATGCAGTTTTAGCATTGGTGTGTTTTACGTCAAATCTTCAGCATCATTTGGAGCTCTAGTGCTTATCTTTCGACGATGTGTCCGGTTTCAGCCAGTGTTTACTCGGTTCGTCTCCATTCTGTAGCCATCTAGTGTTTTTACAGTGAGGGTAGCTAGCTCCACCATCAACCTTCTTAGTCGCTTCTTATGACATGTGTGGCAGGTAACAGTGGTTCTATTCTTTACACCCAATTTGGGCCCTGGTAACCACTCGGGCGTACTGGTATCTGATTAGTTCTTTCTATGAGTGCATCGTTCTAATCTTATCATACCATCTGAGTCACTCTATTCTACGTAATTCTATGCTGCCAGTCTTGCTTCCTTATTAACTTTACCGGGTTAATAATACAATTTCAACTAGTTTCACAGAAGTGTAGCTTCTTTTTCTTCTTTGCCATCACTATTTTGATGATTATACTGTCAGATGTGTTCTTCTATACAGTCAACGATAAGTCAACTGTTGTCTGGAGATCATCTCTGGTGCCATTTAGACTTAATGTTGTGTTGTGTGGCCAGCATTCATATGTAAGGAGGACATACAGGGGACAGTCTTGCAGGACATGTTCTGTGGTTTGGTCAGAGGTGCAGCAGGGACACAGAGGGGAAGGAAACAATCATAGTCTGTGTAAGTGTTTGTTCAGTCTGTTATGCACTGTCATGAGTCAGAAGATGACGGTCTGTCCTTGTCTGTCGAGAGAAGTGTAGCTATGACTTGGAAGTGATCTAGCTAGTTTTCATTTGTGAAGCAAGTGTTCTAACCACTTGACTAAACCAGCACTTCAGAAGGTATGAAACAGATAGTGTACTCACCCAAACATCCACCTTAGGAGCATCGTATTCAACTCCTTCAAACAGTTCAGGTGCTGCATAAGGTGGACTCCCACACCAGGTCTTTAAAGGTGAATCAGGGGCAAAAAAGTTACTAAAACCAAAGTCTGAAACCAAAGGTAAGATATTGTGAAAGCAAATATTTCAGTTTTAACATGCTCATATCCCACAAACAAGACACCACACTTTAGTTGATTTCTCCCATCTAGTTGATTTCTCCCATCTAGTTGATTTCTCCCATCTAGTTGATTTCTTCCATCTAGTTGATTTCTTCCATCTAGTTGATTTCTTCCATCTAGTTGATTTCTTCCATCTAGTTGATTTCTCCCATCTAGTTGATTTCTCCCATCTAGTTGATTTCTTCCATCTAGTTGATTTCTTCCATCTAGTTGATTTCTTCCATCTAGTTGATTTCTTCCATCTAGTTGATTTCTTCCATCTAGTTGATTTCTTCCATCTAGTTGATTTCTTCCATCTAGTTGATTTCTTCCATCTAGTTGATTTCTTCCATCTAGTTGATTTCTTCCATCTAGTTGATTTCTTCCATCTAGTTGATTTCTTCCATCTAGTTGATTTCTTCCATCTAGTTGATTTCTTCCATCTAGTTGATTTCTTCCATCTAGTTGATTTCTTCCATCTAGTTGATTTCTTCCATCTAGTTGATTTCTTCCATCTAGTTGATTTCTTCCATCTAGTTGATTTCTTCCATCTAGTTGATTTCTTCCATCTAGTTGATTTCTTCCATCTAGTTGATTTCTTCCATCTAGTTGATTTCTTCCATCTAGTTGATTTCTTCCATCTAGTTGATTTCTTCCATCTGGTTTATTTCTCCCATCTAGTTGATTTCTTCCATCTAGTTGATTTCTTCCATCTAGTTGATTTCTTCCATCTAGTTGATTTCTTCCATCTAGTTGATTTCTTCCATCTAGTTGATTTCTTCCATCTAGTTGATTTCTTCCATCTGGTTTATTTCTTCCATCTGGTTTATTTCTCCCATCTAGTTTATTTCTCCCATCTAGTTTATTTCTCCCATCTAGTTTATTTCTCCAATCTAGTTTATTTCTCCAATCTAGTTTATTTCTCCCATCTAGTTTATTTCTCCCATCTAGTTTATTTGTCCCATCTAGTTTATTTGTCCCATCTAGTTTATTTGTCCCATCTAGTTTATTTTTCCAATCTCGTTTATTTCTCCCATCTAGTTTATTTTTCCAATCTCGTTTATTTCTTCCATCTGGTTTATTTCTTCCATCTGGTTTATTTCTACCATCTGGTTTATTTCTCCCATCTGGTTTATTTCTTCCATCTGGTTTATTTCTTCCATCTGGTTTATTTCTTCCATCTAGTTTATTTCTCCCATCTAGTTTATTTCTCCCATCTAGTTTATTTCTCCCATCTAGTTTATTTCTCCCATCTAGTTTATTTCTCCCATCTAGTTTATTTCTCCCATCTCGTTTATTTCTTCCATCTGGTTTATTTCTTCCATCTGGTTTATTTCTTCCATCTGGTTTATTTCTTCCATCTGGGTTTATTTCTTCCCATCTAGTTTATTTCTTCCATCTAGTTTATTTTTCCATCTGGGTTTATTTCTTCCATCTAGTTTATTTTTCCAATCTCGTCTGTCCAAATAGGGCCTCTGTGGCATAGAGGTTAGGTACTCGTCTCTAGTGCCAGAGGTTCCAGGTTCGCTCCCTCATGGAGCCATCTGGATATTTTTCCAGAGACCCCTGATCTCAGTGTAGGTGAGATTGAGTTCCTTGTCCTATTGGAAACGAACGATAAAACGCCCCTGTTCCTGTAAACGTTTCTGTTTTTGTTAGAGTGTTCATTTCCTGTTGCTTATCTGTTTGATAGGCATCACTTTTCTCTGCTCTATCTTTATTTCCTGCTTTAATTGCTGTTATTTTAAATTGAGCTGTTTGGAAGATGGCTGCTGGATACGCTAATTTTTTTCAGTATTTCTTTTCTGCTAATTTATCACTACTACCCAGCATTCACATTAAGCGTCACGATGGCCTGGAGAGAACAATATTAGAGGGTAGGGTCCCAGGAGGCAGACCAAGAAGATGGCTACAAGATATTAAAGAAACCATGAATAAGTAGCCATCGCAAGTGGGTGAACTGGCTAGAGACAGAGTGAATTTCAGATGTGCTACAAAGAGAGCAACGCCATATAAAGGATATGCAGCTTGATGATGATGATGATGACCCAGCATTACCATTGAAATTATAAAACAGTTAATCCCTTTATATTCTTCTTCGTCTTCTTTAGTTTTGTCTTCCTTCTAGGTTCCATAGCATGAATAGTTCTAGTGGTGGTACAGCAATCTCTTCCAAGGGAAATAAGCTAAACTCAAAGTAAATTAAGGATTCTGCAACCATAACAGCTCTCAGGTCGACCCAGCCTCAACTGGGTGCCAGGAAAAGCACTTGGAAGTAAAGATGGGTGGCTTGATGTTGACCACATCACACATCGTGTGCCGACGGTCAAAGAAAAATACTAGCCTATCACTGTATTATCCTATATCATCATCATCATCAAATAGCGTGTCCTGAGTAGAACTTTGCCACCCCAACAGTCCTCTGGAATTTCTCTCTCATAGGCCAGATGTCCTGTCTCTGCAGCCGCCATGTTCAAACCATCAGTTACATCCTGAAATCCATCTTCTCCATCATCTTCCTCTTCTCTTTTTACTTTATATACCAAGTGGTATCTTCGTCTTTGTGTTCGTTCTTTACGACCAATTTTAATCACTCTTTGTGATATGTTTATACTTGATTCCTTTGCCAGAACTGTAATACTCTGGCATCGTGCACATTGTTTAGGACCCCTAAACGAAGACTTACACGTTTAGGACATGTGCATCGATTTCATCCAAACCTTAGTCGCCTTACGACATGGTGGCAGGTAACAGTGGTTCTATTCTTTGCACCCCAAATTTGGGCCCGGTAACCACTCGGGCGGATGTGCTATTAAAAGGGTCCCTTTACTTTTACATGAAATTAAGAGCATGACCAGAGATTGTCAAAGAAGAAGAAACATGAGACCACTAACTGTTAAACTTGATACTGATATAATTATTAACACATCAGAAATATAAAAATCTGTATTAAAACACACACTTAAATGTGTACTCAACAGTAGCAATGCTGTATTGAAAGGTCAGATGTAACACAGTAAATGTCAGCAAATTTCAGTTAGCAAATGTAGCAATAATGTATACTAAACCAACATAACAAGCTATAATATATATCACAGTACAAAGTAATGTAGTTTTACAGACCCTTGACAAAGGCTAAATCAATGTTTCCACAAAAAAAGGTTTCATCAAGGACAGATTAATGTACCTTTTATTCTTTGCTTGATAAAGGTGTTGTGAGAGTAAAGAAGTTAGTGCACTTGTTTCTTAGATGAGTTGCCTCAGTTCGATCCCCAAATGGAGTGGGATTTTTCTCACCACAATATATATATAGTGAAATCAATGGATGGCAGATAAATAAATGACAGGCTTCACCCCTACATAACCATTGTGACATTAGTGACAGATGGTGGGGAGGATGTGAAACAGGAATTAGAACCAAAATATGGATGTCCAAAACATCTCTTTTGATACTCCCTGTATTCTGCGTAGACACTTCATCTCTGTTATGGCCAGTTTTCTTCTTTTGTTTGATGTCAGCATCCAAGTTTGGTAAGTAAAGTAAAGGTAAAGGAACCCTTTCATACCTCGTGGTATATAGGTCAATACAGTGTTAGGCCTGTATTTTTCATTGACCGTCGGCACACGATGGGTGATGTGGTCAGCATCACGCCGGCCGCCTTTACTTTCCCAGAGCATGTCTGGTACCCAGTTGAGGCTGGGTCGACCTGAGAGCCGTCGCGGTCGGGAAAAATTCCACGCACATTGCGGAGCTGAACCCAGACCACCAGCCTTGCGAAGCGAGTTCGCTAACAACTACGCTACAGCGGCTCTCGAGTTTGGCACTGATAGCATAATGTTGTTAGAAAGATTGTGTTGTACAATGCTCTTTTAGTGTTCATGGTGACCTTTTGGTGTTCATGGTGACATGTTTGCATTTCAAAATTCACATTAAATAACTTACCAGCAATTTTAATGCTTAAGTTTGCATCCAATAGTAAGTTCTCAGCCTTCAGGTCCCTGTGGACTATACTGTGACTGTGGCAGTAGGCAACAGCAGACACTATCTGCCGAAATTTCTTCCTGGCTTCCCGCTCATTCATACGACCGTGTGCGACTAGGTGATCTGGAATGTTCAAAGTGGCAGAAATAAAGATTGAATTAATGTGAAAAGATTAGTTCATTTTTTACAAGTTAAGACAAAAATAATTTTTCCATCAAAGGTATATGTGTCTCCTGGACATCGCATGTTAGTAGGTCAGTAACAGTCAGTCAGTCAGTCAGTCATAGTCAGTCAGTTAGTTGGGTCTCTGTGGCGTAGATGTTAGATGTTCACCTCTCGTGCCAAAGGTACTCAGTTCGCTCTCTCTGGGAGCCATGGGGATATTTTTCCAGACATCCCTGATCTCAGATTAGAAAAGATAAATTCCTACAAAATATCTGCACCATCTTCAAAATTACATAGGGGGTGCTCGCTGGTGGTACGAAGTCCGTGCACTGCAGCCGAGATCTTCATTGTAAGAAAGAGCTCGAAGCACATATGGTTACTCACAAAAGTGCAATGATGATGGTTATATCAATCAATTAGTTGGTTAGAAATATTTGTGCTATTTCTTAGCATTCAAATGTGTGCTAGCCAGTTAGTTTTCTTTCTTGGTGTTCTACCATACCTCGGCGAAGTATATACCATCTACAGCTTGAATGACTGTATCAGTTATATGAGGACTATCATCATAGCACTCCAGACACATCCACAGGTGCTCCGATCTCCGCCTCAACAAATCCAGCAGCGTCAAGTAGTGTTCAGCAGCCCAACATGTCAGTTGGATATTGATTAATCACTCTCTTTGCATATTTGGTATGTCGTTCTTTTCTGGTTGCACTAATATCGACCCCCAAACTCTCAATCTGGTCAGCGAGTGGGATTCACAACCCCGAAACTCCTCTGTTAGGAAAGACTCAATGCGTTAAGAATGTCATTTCGGTCCATGGAGCTCCCTCTGATATTGTACGCATGCCAGCCAATCTATCAGCTCGTTCATTACCACTGACTCATGCATGCCCAGGGACAAAAATGTAGGTGATTTCTCTGATCAATGTCTGTATGGGCACCTCCATCAATTTTCGTCTCACCATTCCTGATTCAACTTCACGAATCATGGTGTCACTGAGTATGAAAACACGAGAGTAGTTATGAGATATCAACCATTTCCCCGCCTCTGTAACCGCCCGTACCTCCATTGTCATTGAGAGTTCAATCCCGGTAACTTTGGATTGCATAGTGAGCACTCTGTCAACCAGGCTGCACAAGGCTCAAGTATACTGAG
The DNA here is from genome assembly GCA_020796225.1 of Arion vulgaris. NCBI lineage: Eukaryota > Metazoa > Mollusca > Gastropoda > Stylommatophora > Arionidae > Arion > Arion vulgaris. Next base: position 11,066,495 of record CM036768.1, read on the forward strand.
AATACGAAAATAGATCAAAGAAAACATCTTCCCACTAACAGTCACATGGTTCCTTTATTATCTATACAATAACCATCTTGTTTGAAATCTTCAATAGCAACTACATAAGTTTGCACCACAAAGTACAAATACTGCCTAAATAGAAGAGCATCATCATCAGGTGCCGTATCGGCTTGTGTAGGCGATCATGGATCTCCACAAATCTCTGCCTCTGGTGTTTGCTGTCATCTCAGATGTAGGTACTCTCCCGTGTCATGAAGTTAGGCTATATAAAATTATCTCTCTCTGTCTTGTTTCTCTTCGACTTTACCCGTTGTCACAATGTGTTCTAAACCTCCCTTCCTCATCACATGTCTGAAAAATGATGACTGCCTCTTTCTTATATTGATGATAAGCTTTTTCTGTGTCTTGACCTCATTCAAAACCACATTCGTCATTTTAGCAGCTCATGGGATTCTCATCATTCTTCTGTAAAACCACATCTCTGTAGCCCTCAGAGATTTTTCGATTTATCTATTTATTGTCCACACTATACTAGAAGAGTATAATAATAATGCCTCTCGATTATACGTTATTAGGGCCTGCAAGTAATTTCTCCATACCGATCTATCCTGGGCAACTCGCTCAAATCTCCTCCATGGAACTGAAACCGATATTTCTTGCCTCTCTCAGCAAAGTTTATTTCAGGGTCTCCTTAGGTCGTCCTCTCTTTCTTGAACCCTTTGCATCCCCACTTCAATGCCTGCTTTGATATTCGTTGATCATTTCTCCTGAACGTGTGTCCAACATATCTCCATCTTCTCTTTCTTATAACAGTTGTCACTAGTAGTTGACCAGACCTTTCTCTGATTTCATCACTTCTGAATTCATTCCATTTTATATTCATTATTTTTCGCAGACATCTATTTTCAAATGCATTCAACTTGCTTTCTATATCTTTAGTCATTTTCCAACTCTCGCTGGCATATGTTAGGATTGATACAACATTTGAATTGAAAATTCTTCATTTAGTTTTTATAAACTAGAAGAGTATTCTATAAGATATTCGAAACAATAAAGAAATATGAAAGAAAAGATGGATAACGTTCTTTCAGAATCAAACAATCATACACGAACAGCCAACTAAGCCACACAAAAAAAAACAGAAAAAAAACGGGGGGGAAAAACCGTTTTATTGTCTCTGTTTACTTCTGCCGCGTGACGTCAAATGGAGCTGACGTTTGTCGGATTTGAGCCAAGTTCTGTGGATCAATGACTACATGTTGTGAGCGTGTCATTGCAGGATTTATTAACTGCATCTCTCTATCAACCTGTTTTTTGCTCTTACAGCGATCTGATCTAACAAAAATTGTTTGGTTTTTTATTTATTGTCGTCAGATGATTGTTGCTCCACTTTCTTGAGATACCCTAACATCTAATTTCTTTGGTGTCTCCTTTAGATGGATAAATTTCAATTATGTCTCTTCTTCTTGCGTTCGTTCCCTAACCAATTTTAATCACTCTTGTGATATGTTTGATCTTTGTCAAGAACGTATACTTGACATTGGTTTAGCCTCTAAACGCATAGACTTTACGTTTAGGACACATGCATCCGATTTCAGAATTCCAATTATGTCGCATCGTGAATGTTTTGTTATTCAATAAGTGGAAGTCTCATCTGTTGAAGTAGACGCAAGTCAACCTTCCAACGGAGACGGCACTGCATCTGATTAGTTTTACGGATCATGAGATTTATTGATTGATTAAAGGGTTTAAAAGGGTACCTGCCGAGAGTATTGCACAAAGCACGAACTCTGTAGCTCCGGCTACGATCCTAGATTCGGTCCGAATTCGAACACACAACCGTCAACTCGCAAGGCAAAGGGCTTAACCACTCAGCCACAGAGACCCCTATTGATTGATAAGGCTATCATTGCACTTCGATGAGTAACCCTGCATGATCCGATTTCTTTCTTACACCGAAATATCTCAGCGGCAGTGCACGAACTTCGTAGTACCGGCAAGGGTCCTTGAGGTAAATTAGAAGATATTGGAAATATTTTGTAGGAATGTTATTTTTTTAATCTCAGTAATGAATTTTGCCGGGGCAGCAGCTGTCCAGCCTGCTCTTCTCGATTGTCCTTCCTTCCTCCTTTCGTTCGCTTGAAATATTGTCTATATATTCAACGTCTCCTCTTGTATAAATTTTACTGTCTTTTGTAGCTCACACAGAGGTGACAGATTGTGAACGTGTTCTTTTACGAGCTCAACAGAACACGGGACCTATGTTTTATCGTCCGTCTCCGATAGGACTAGGAATTCGATCTCACCTACACTGAGATATGGATATAAGAAAACACATTTCCCGATGACTCCGCGAGGGAACGAACCGCTTACCTTTGAAACGAGAGGCGAGCACCTAACTTCTACACCGTGGAGACCTCATGGATCATGTGAACAGACCAAGATGGATTTGGTGTCCTGACTAAAGTTTCTTTAGCTTAAACTTCCTTGGTTAATTACAGATATATTTTTTTCTAGTATTTTTGTTCCCGATCCAGAAGCACGAGAGTTTTCAGCTCTTCGGCTCGGTGCCATGGACATCGTAACCCTTCAGTTCGGTGCCACGAACACCGTAAATCTAGGGAACCTGTGGCTTTTCTGCCAGCCTGCGGAATTGAACCCGCACTCATAGAGGGCTAGTCACCCGTAGTCCAACGCGCTTTCGAGTTTAAAAATGAAGTATTGACTTCATTGCACAGGATTTGACTCCATATGGCTCGGTCTCTCTCCGCAGAATTGGCATACCACCTGTCAAAAGTTTTGCACAAAGCACAAACTCTGGCATCAATCCTAGGGGTCTCTAGAAAAATAAAATGTACTCGTGAACAGAACCGCGCGGTCCAGATTCGAACCCACGATCTTCGACTCGCAATGCAAGGGCGTAACCATTTAGCCACAGAGATGGTTTTGTTTATTAAGTAGGGGATTAATGTCGATTTAAGCGGAGGCACGCTCTTTCAACCTAAGGCGAAACTTGTACTGGTTATATCAGAGCGTGTATGCCAACAAACAGGTCTTCTTCTTCTTCACCCTTCGCCCTAGGAAGCATAGGTCGCAACCAAGGCCTTCCAGGCCCGCCTATCCAAAGACATCCTTTCCAGATCTCTCCACTCTCTCCTCATTTTCTTGCATTCCATCTCCAACTCCCGTCTCCAGATGTTCCTGGGTCTTCCTCTACCTCTATTGCCCTGGGGGTTCCATCGGAGAGCCTGTCTTGTGATAATGTTATGGGTTTCCTCAGTGGGTGTCCTATCCATCGTCACCTTTCGCTCCTTATCGCCACCATATGCTCCTAATGCTGTGTCTAAAAGTTAATTGCATATCCTTTACAAGACTTTTATCAATTAACCCCAGCTTTTTAACGCTGTTTGTGATTTTTCTAGGCATTAATGGGTGGCGCCATCGTCCTTTTGTAAAAATCCACGCAAAACAATTTGCAACCAAATTGTCCGCAGCGTGATTCGAACTCAGAACGTCTTGTGTCTTTATATATTTACCTACAATGCCCCACAAAATCTCTTAACCCTTTAGCTGCTAAGGACGTATATATATATATATACGTTTTTCCCATTCACTTCTAAAGACGCATTAACATGTCTGTTATTATCTCTCCTCTGTAGGCTAGAGACGTGTTAACACGTTATACATTTCTACTGTCACTGCTATATGCGTACATTCAAGTTTGTGGGAAGGACAAAGTCAACAACAAAAAGAATGAGCTAAAAATAATCAATACAAAACTCCATATGAACACTAAAAATACTGTTGATGATCGTCAAAACAAACCCTTTAAAAAAAAAACAGAAATCAACAACACGCACAAAGATATGTGCTTTAGTTCTAAACTTGATATTATATAAAAACAAACAAATATTTTTACATGGCCTTGTGATTAGACCGTTCAGATAAACAAGAGTCGTAACTGAGACTCGAGAAAGGTCAGGGAATCTAGTGCAAACATTTTGTAATGTTGGACAAAAAGGGAATGGGATGAATATCTCCTTACTTGGAGTAAATTAATGATTTTTTAAAATAAAATAGAAGTATTATGATCTTCTTCTTCTTCTTTGCGTTCGTTCTTTACGACCAATTTTAATCACTCTTTGTGATATGTTTGATCGTTGCCAAAAACATGTATACGTTGCACATTGGTTTGGTGGGCCCTAAACGCATAGACTTCTACACATTTAGGACATGTGCATCCGTTTTCAGCCAAACCTCCTTAGTCGCCTCTTACGACATGCGTGGCAGGTAACAGTGGTTCTATTCTTGACACCCCAAATTTAGGCCCCGGTAACCACTCGGGCGAAGTATTATGATGATGGACTACATCATCGAAAATCTCTGAGAACACAGAGATGTGGTTTTACAGAAGAATGATGATTCCTATGCACTACTAAAATCGCTCATGTTGAGGTGTAGAATGATGTCAAGACACAGAGAAAGCTTATCATCAATATAAGAAAGACGCAGTCATCATTTTTCGGACATGTCATGAAGAGGGCAGGTTTAGAACACACTGTAACAACTGGTAAAATTGAGGGTAGACGAGACAGAAGAAGACAGAGAGAGAACATTTTGGATGGCCTGACTTCATGGCACGGTAGATCGTCAACATCTGAGTTGATAGCAAACACAAAATATAGAGATTTGTGGAGATCCATGATTACCTACGCCAGCCGGCACGGCACCTGATGATGATTACCTACGCCAGCCGGCACGGCACCTGATGATGATGATGACTACATAAAACGTGCATATTGCTGTAAAGTGTTTCATACACCCATACATCCAAGCTCGCATATATTATTTTTATTCTGGAATAAATTCAAGTTGGCACAGAACCTTGCTTGAATTACATTGAGAAGCAAAGAATGAAATGGTTTGGCCACTTAATAAGAAAGAATGCGTCCAAACTCAACAGTATACAGATTCTTCAACATCAGGAAAGAAGGAGAGAGGAAGAACACGAAAAAGATGGTTAGATGGCATAGAAAAATCCTTTCAAAGAGCAAAAAAACAACAATCACCCAAGCTACGTCAGAACAGCGCAAGACAAAAACAGAAAACCACGACACTTGGGTACAACCCGATAACAGTGTGACAACAAAAGAAAAAGAAGAAGAATGAAAGAAAGAAAATATTGTGGTTACTGAGAAGTCGAAAACTTCAATGCATTATCACAACGGGAAAGATATAGAGAAAGAGAGATAGAGGTCGGAAAAGATCCCCCCAAAAAAATTGTTTAGACAGCTTAACATCATGACACAGCGGTAAAACAGTATAAGAACTCACAGCTAGAACAAGAGACGGAGAGTTGTGAAAGAACATTATAACCTACTTCGCCAGATACTATCTCTAACCAAGAACTACTTGCACAGTGTCAACAAGAGAATATGAGCACCTTCATTGAACAGAGACGATGGAGATGGATCGGATATATGATACGCATGAAGAGTAACTCTGTCAGGAAATCTGCACTGAGATGGACACCGGAAGGTAAACGAAAAAGTGAAGACCCAAAATGACATGGAGGAGAACAGGAGAAGAATAAAACTGAAAGAAATGAATCACATATGGAATTCAATACACAGGAAAGCCAAGAATAGATAAGAAATGTGTGCATTTGTTGCTGCCAGAAGCACCAGGGGCGTCACCGACTAGCGAGAGGGATACAGTAGAACAAGAACTGAAAGAAATGAATCACAGATGGAATTCAATACACAGGAAAGCCAAGAATAGATAAGAAATGTGTGCATTTGTTGCTGCCAGAAGCACCAGGGGCGTCACAGACTAGTGAGAGGGATACAGTAGAACAAGAACTGAAATAAATGAATCACAGATGGAACACAATACAGAGGACGGGCATGAATAGAGAAGAATGGCCTGTATTTGTTGCTGCCCTAAGCGCCAGGAGCGTCACGGGTGAAGAGGGGGAGAGAGAGAGAGAGAGAGGAGATGATAATTTATGCCTGTTGGCATGGCACTTGATAATGATGACGAATCTAAGCTATCTGGATTACACACAGCCTCAGTGGTAGGGGTCAGCAATCTCGGAAATGAACAAAGTATTCAAACAATCTAACAATATGAACGAATTAAGTCAAATAGACAAAATCTACATAAGGCTACTGGATCTATAATAATAACAACAACAGTAAACACCAACAACAACAGTAAACAATAAACGATATGGGTAAAGTATAAATGTAACAGTTTGCGCAGAATTTAGAACATGCAAATTTGTCCGCAAGTAGGACGCGACACGTTCAGGTCATGTCATGGCGAGGTCGAGCTGGAAAACTGCAAATGCCCTTTATGTAAGCTACAAAATAATATATAGGCTAATTGAAGTTGTATATTACCATATACTCACTAACTTTGTATGTGTATATTCTGTTCGAAAAGTCAACTATAAAGACTAGATGGATCTGAAGTCGAAGAATTGACTTCATTGCACCGGTTTTTACCAGAAATGGTTCGGTCCCTCTCCGCAGAAATGTCCGACAAAGCACGGAACTCCGTAGCATCGGCAACAATTTTAGTTGTCTCTGAAAAAAAAAACACTCGTGAACAGAACGTCGAGGTCGGGATTTGAACCCACAATCTTCGGGTCGCGAGGCGAGGGCTTAACCCACAGAGACCCACTTAGCCGCAGTCAACTGTAAATGTTAGCGTATGTAACAGATTTTAAACGGTTTGTTCTTCTTCAACGATCCAGTGACGTTTGGGCTCTTGTCCTTCGATTCAATGCTATGTTATGTTATCTGTATGTGTTTGTAAGTTATTGCTTCGCTCCATATAATGCTAACCATTTATCTGACTTTGGGGGAAGAAGGATCTTCCTGACATCATCCAACGCTTGTCACCTGAAGAGGTGGTGGTGAACGGTTTCATGATGATATGAACATAATTGACACTCAGTAAGCTGCTGATTTCTGTCATGTAATCATGTTGTTCATGTTGTGTTTATGTTGTGTCATGTTGTGTTCATGTTGTGTTTGATGATGAAAAATAAAAAATCGAAAGACTAAATTCAATGCATCGAATTTCCTCAAATAGTTCGAAGAGTGATATCATCATCTTCTTCTCGTTCGCCCGCGATGAACTCAGGCGTAATCAGGGCATCCAGTATGGTGCATCTGGCTCATTTTTTGCGTGAAAGCTTGCTTTCCCTATCATCAGTGTTCCTCGACATTCAGATGAGCCTTCTCCGACTTCAGAAGTGAAGGGTGATATCACAACGATATCACAACGATATCACAATGACAGAGTAAACATAACTTATGGTAATGGTTTGACTGTATTCGTGAAACGTTACGACAAAAATCCGTTTAGAGATCGGCGCATATGAAAGATATACCCAATTTAACAAGAATAAATAGCCTATACGTTAACACATTACTTCAAAATTCCGCAGCATGCGCCTGTTGGTCTGTCCCCGTTTGACCATATACCGCAGACTCTGCTTGTTTTGCATTATGTTCGCTTGTGACAGAAATGTCTTATGTGTCTACAAAACTATAGGTCATTGATCACACTTCGTATAAAAGAATCCATATCTTAATGTAATTCAGCTACAGCATGTTTCTTATACAGTAGTTCATATGTTAACCTTGTGCTGGGCGTGCTATCAGCTGGTGTGTATAGAAATATCGTGCCTGCCCTCGTGACATGGTAATGGATATGCTCTGACACAGACATAATGATATAGTCTAGACTCTAGACTACTGCATTAGTTCCCGACCTTTTCCGAGCCATGACCCTCGTTTATAATATAGAAGTAACAAGCGACAGCAAGCTACATTGTAGAAATATGTTTTGGTGGTTTTTAACTTTATTATTTAACCAAGTGTTACAATTTTTGCCATTATCATTGTGATTCTGTATCTTCCAGCTAAGTCCGTATGAAGCCGAGAACTAAACAAAAAATGGACAGGCAAGTTCGATCAAATCAAGAATGTTCAGAACATTCACTATTAGTTTTATAACAGTACAAGAGGCGAACCCTATTTCCAGTTCCTGTGATCATTTCCCTTTTCTGTTCTGATTGTTTCCCTTTCTTGCTGTGAATGCTTAACTTTCTTGTTGTGATTTTTTTCCTTTCTTTGTGATTGTTTTCTTTTCTTTGTTGTGATTGCTCTAACTTTCTTGTGATTGTAATTCCTTTCTTGTTGTGATTGTTATTCCCTTTCTTGTTGTGATTGCTTAAATTTCTTGTTCTGATTGTTTCCCTTTCTTGTGATTGCTCAACTTTCTTGTGATTGTTTCCCTTTCTTTGTCAATGTTCCCTTTCTTGTTGTACGTGTTTCCCTTGTTGTGATTGTATCTTATCAACAGGTCTGTGTTTGCAACAATGGCATACCACATCAGTCTTAGAAAACGCCGAAGACATCCGAAATGATAGTGAATGATGCGTACAGACGTTTGTGAAGATTTCTTACCCAACCGACATGGCACATGATGACAATCACATCATAAATTTCCCATCAGTTGTAGAGCTTGCTATCTTCTTCTTCTTCTTCTTCGAACGCTCCATATCTTGTTAAACCCCGATCTGTATGCGATCTGAGCCTAACAGCGATTGTACATTGTGCCAATTATAAGCCCACAGGTAAGCCAGCACATCCGATTTCTGCGACGCTTTTTATTTACTAGGTAGCTTCCTAGGCTCCTATCTCAGTCGCTTCTACGACATGCCTTGAAGGTCGCAGTGCAACTATTGTTTGCTTCCCTTGCGAACCCAGGCAATACACGGGCGAACTTGCTATCTATATCTAATACATTGTTTGAATGTCCCTGACTGGTGTGTTCATATTGTCCTCAACTGTTGAATGTCTCGTCTGGACAATAACAAACAAAATATCCCCCCTCTCAAAACACGTTAAGGGCTGATGCTGCATATTTCGAGGCCTTATTCAGCACTTTAGCCACCGCTGGGAATACAAGACGGTTCGGACAACAAATCTTGAACAAAGAACATAATTTCACGTGTATGTCGGCCATAAACGGGATCGGGCTGACGACAAGCAGATCTTTGGCCTGGTTGTGTGACTACCAATCTGATTGAGTTCAATGAACTGTCTAGCTATGCCATGGGTCTAAGCAAAACTTACAAGAAAATCGTGCCAGAACAAACTCATTCCAGAGGAGACATATATAAAGTTGGGGGAGTAAAAGAGAGAGAGAGAGAAAGAGAGAGACACTAAATAGAATTCAATATCTTAGCACTCAGGACGCCCTTTATGAACTTGGTCTCTTTCTGTTCACGTTCAGCGATTTGTATCACTAGACAATGTACGTTCAGCGATTTGTATCACTAGACAATGTATCACTCGACAATGTATCACTAGACAATGTATCACTAGACAATGTATCACTAGACAATGTATCACTAGACAATGTATCACTAGACAATGTATCACTAGACAATGTATCACTAGACAATGTATCACTAGACAATGTATCACTAACGGTGTTCCCCAGACAATGTATCACTAACGGTGTTCCCCAGACAATGTATCACCAGACAATGTATCACTAATGGTGTTTCCCAGACAATGTATCACTAGACAATGTATCACTAACGGTGTTCACTAGACAATGTATCACTAGACAATGTATTACTAACACAATGTATCACTAACACAATGTATCACTAACACAATGTAGCACTAGACAATGTATCACTAGACAATGTATCACTAACACAATGTATCACTAGACAATGTATCACTAAACAATGTATCACTAGACAATGTATCACTAAACAATGTATCACTAGACAATGTATCACTAACACAATATATAACTAACACAATGTATCACTAGACAATGTATCACCAGACAATGTATCACTAGACAATGTATCACTAGACAATGTATCACTAACGGTGTTCCCCAGACAATGTATCACTAACGGTGTTCCCCAGACAATGTATCACCAGACAATGTATCACTAATGGTGTTTCCCAGACAATGTATCACTAGACAATGTATCACTAACGGTGTTCACTAGACAATGTATCACTAGACAATGTATTACTAACACAATGTATCACTAACACAATGTATCACTAACACAATGTAGCACTAGACAATGTATCACTAGACAATGTATCACTAACACAATGTATCACTAGACAATGTATCACTAAACAATGTATCACTAGACAATGTATCACTAAACAATGTATCACTAGACAATGTATCACTAACACAATATATAACTAACACAATGTATCACCAGACAATGTATCACCAGACAATGTATCACTAGACAATGTATCACTTACGGTGTTCCCCAGACAATGTATCACTAACGGTGTTCCCCAGACAATGTATCACCAGACAATGTATCACTAATGGTGTTTCCCAGACAATGTATCACTAGACAATGTATCACTAACGGTGTTCACTAGACAATGTATCACTAGACAATGTATTACTAACACAATGTATCACTAACACAATGTATCACTAACACAATGTAGCACTAGACAATGTATCACTAGACAATGTATCACTAACACAATGTATCACTAGACAATGTATCACTAAACAATGTATCACTAGACAATGTATCACTAAACAATGTATCACTAGACAATGTATCACTAACACAATATATAACTAACACAATGTATCACTAGACAATGTATCACCAGACAATGTATCACTAGACAATGTATCACCAGACAATGTATCACTAATGGTGTTTGCCAGACAATGTATCACTAGACAATGTATCACTAACGGTGTTCACTAGACAATGTATCACTAGACAATGTATAACTAACGGTGTTCCACTAAACAATGTATAACTAGACAATGTATAACTAACGGTGTTCCACTAAACAATGTATAACTAGACAATGTATAACTAACGGTGTTCCACTAAACAATGTATAACTAGACAATGTATAACTAACGGTGTTCCACTAAACAATGTATAACTAACGGTGTTCCACTAGACAATGTATAACTAACGGTGTTCCACTAAACAATGTATTACTAGACAATGTATAACTAACGGTGTTCCACTAAACAATGTATCGCTAACTACAACTAGAAAGTGATATAATAAGTAACACCGCCCCCTCTGGAGTAACCAACAATGGTCACGGTCACACTGATCATAGACGATCAATGCAGCTGGAATAATGACACATTTAGTCTAAGCTGTTGCAGTCTGGTATTAGCTACATGACTGATTAATTATTATGATAGTTGCAACACATAACAAAGTTTAGCATGACATGCCACTGCATCAAAAACATGTGGAGAATGCAGAGCATATACAGTTGTCTCCATGTGTGATGGATGTATGTCCCCTGTAGTTGTCTCCATGTTTGATGGATGTATGTCGCCTGTAGTTGTCTCCTTGTGTGATGGATGTATGTCCCCTGTAGTTGTCTCCTTGTGTGATGGATGTATGTCGCCTGTAGTTGTCTCCTTGTGTGATGGATGTATGTCGCCTGTAGTTGTCTCCTTGTGTGATGGATGTATGTCGCCTGTAGTTGTCTCCTTGTGTGATGGATGTATGTCGCCTGTAGTTGTCTCCATGTGTGATGGATGTATGTCCCCTGTAGTTGTCTCCTTGTGTGATGGATGTATGTCGCCTTTAGTTGCCTCCATGTTTGATGGATGTCTGTTATCGGTAGTTGTCTCCATGTTTGATGGATGTCTGTTATCGGTAGTTGTCTCCATGTTTGATGGATGTCTGTTATCGGTAGTTGTCTCCATGTTTGATGGATGTCTGTTATCGGTAGTTGTCTTCATGTTTGATGGATGTCTGTTATCGGTAGTGGTCTCCATGTTTGATGGATGTCTGTTATCGGTAGTTGCCTCCATGTTTGATGGATGTCTGTTATCTTTAGTTGTCTCCATGTTTGATGGATGTCTGTTATCTTTAGTTGTCTCCATGTTTGATGGATGTCTGTTATCGGTAGTTGTCTTCATGTTTGATGGATGTCTGTTATCGGTAGTTGTCTCCATGTTTGATGGATGTCTGTTATCGGTAGTTGCCTCCATGTTTGATGGATGTCTGTTATCTTTAGTTGTCTCCATGTTTGATGGATGTCTGTTATCTTTAGTTGTCTCCATGTTTGATGGATGTCTGTTATCGGTAGTTGTCTTCATGTTTGATGGATGTCTGTTATCTTTAGTTGCCTCCATGTTTGATGGATGTCTGTTATCTTTAGTTGCCTCCATGTTTGATGGATGTCTGTTATCTTTAGTTGCCTCCATGTTTGATGGATGTCTGTTATCTTTAGTTGTCTCCATGTTTGATGGATGTCTGTTATCGGTAGTTGTCTTCATGTTTGATGGATGTCTGTTATCTTTAGTTGTCTTCATGTTTGATGGATGTCTGTTATCGGTAGTTGTCTTCATGTTTGATGGATGTCTGTTATCGGTAGTTGTCTCCATGTTTGATGGATGTCTGTTATCGGTAGTTGTCTTCATGTTTGATGGATGTCTGTTATCGGTAGTTGTCTTCATGTTTGATGGATGTCTGTTATCTTTAGTTGCCTCCATGTTTGATGGATGTCTGTTATCGGTAGTTGTCTCCATGTTTGATGGATGTCTGTTATCTTTAGTTGCCTCCATGTTTGATGGATGTCTGTTATCTTTAGTTGCCTCCATGTTTGATGGATGTCTGTTATCGGTAGTTGCCTCCATGTTTGATGGATGTCTGTTATCGGTAGTTGTCTCCATGTTTGATGGATGTCTGTTATCTTTAGTTGCCTCCATGTTTGATGGATGTCTGTTATCTTTAGTTGCCTCCATGTTTGATGGATGTCTGTTATCTTTAGTTGCCTCCATGTTTGATGGATGTCTGTTATCGGTAGTTGTCTCCATGTTTGATGGATGTCTGTTATCGGTAGTTGTCTCCATGTTTGATGGATGTCTGTTATCGGTAGTTGTCTTCAATCTCGTTGAATGCCTAGTAACAGGAAATGTCATTCATTCTAATGGACGTATCGCAATAGCAGTTGTCGCCAGTCGTGATAGATATGTGGTATCTATGCCTTCGGTCTTGAGCGACAGCTCATCAGCATCTAGAGCATAGATTCCCAAACTTTTTGGCCCACTGCCCACTTTGCACAACATAAACTTTGTAACGCTCCCCTCCACATTATAAGTTTACCAACGCCCTCTCACATATACACATGCTCTATTTTATCTTTGACATAGAAAATTGATACATTTCTGTAATACATGGTCAATTTTCAAATGATTATATGCATGAAATAGAAAATTGATGAAATAATGGATCGTGTAAGACGGGCATAAGATGAATTAAAATGCAGAATTCAAATTTTAAATCATTATTCAATCGCAAAAAATCACGAAAATAATTTATTTTAAGATATTTATTAATAATTTCTTCTTTAAGGAGCCACCGACCCATAATCGCATGAACACCCCCCAAATTCCTCTGAACCCACTATTCCCCCGAACGCTTCAGCGCCCACTGGGTGGCGGTAGCGCCCACTTTGGCGGGGAAACGCTGATAGCGTGCACCTATCCAAGCTTGGCTTCCATGACAGCAACAATAAATGTCTCTCCTGTCCTGCATCATGTTCTCCAACAAATCATGCCGTTTCATAATTTAATTTTTTTATTTTAAACTGTCGTTACTGCTCTGTATTACTGCCTTTTAGGGCGGTGTAGGACAGGTAGGACGTGAACCTGAAGAATTTAATGGTCGCATGACCAGTGCAACCGCCGCGTAGCTGTTCAGGTTAGGATTTTTCATTTATGCCTACAACAGAAAAATAAATCCTTGGCCTTACCGTGAATTAAACACGGGTCTCCAGCATGGGAGCCGTTCGACCAGACGCTCCTCATCGTTTTATATATGTCGCTTTATTTCATTTCTCTCATCGTTATCTTCTTCATCAACCTCTTCTCTTCATTTCTAACCTGGTGCAAAACTGACACATTTGTTCTATTTTCTGCCTATGGTATTCTAAGCACTCTTCTGTTGCACTTGCATTCAATCACTATCGATTTTTTCACTATTTTATCAATAACCCATGCTTCAAAGCTCTACAATTCTATGGGCAGAAAAAAAAAATTATATTTAAAAAAATCTTTTGTATTTCTTTTAATGTCTGCAGAGACATGTCCATTATTCTTTTTTTTATCTCCTCCTTAACATTTCCGCCTATTGTTAGCAATGAACTTAATTATTCAAAACAATCAACACTTTCCAAGTTATGCCTATTGATGTAGATATCAGTTGTGAAGATTTTGGATTTTGTTGCATTAAGATGCAAGTATTGTTCCTTGTTGTTTCTATGAAATGACACTAATAATTTCTCAAATTGTGAGGTGGTCAAAAACTCGGTCCATTCTGCATATCTGATCTCCGGTTATACGTGCCCCTCCAATCCCTAGCGCATCGTACTGTTCTTTAGCAAATCTGATATTGCTCGTTATATTTTCTGCATACGTGTTGAATAAATAAGGTGACAATACGCAACCTTGATTGATTGATTGAATTATTGATTTATTGATTGATTGATTAATAGGACCATCATCATTGCACTTCGGTGAGTAACCATTATGCTTCGATCTCTTCTTACGCAGGAAGACCTCAGCGGTAGTGTAATTGGTTAATTGATTAATAGGACCATCATCATTGCACTTCGGCGAGTAACCATGTATGCTTCGATCTCTTTCTTACGCAGAAAGATCTCAGCGGCAGTGCAGGAACTCCGTAGCACCCGCGAAGGTTCCCCGATGTAATTTATAAGATTGTAAAAGTATTTTGTAGAAATTAATTTTTAAGTTTCTAACAAATGTTGCCCGGGCAGGCAGCGACTTTTCAGCCTGCTCTTCTCGATTTTGAACTTCCAATGGTTCTTTTAGGTGCTCAACATGAACAGGGGACCTATGTGTTGCCATCCGTCTCCAGTAGGACTAGGACCTCGATATCATTTGCACTGAGATCAAGATGCAAACCTGTCGAACCACATAGCTAATGTCACATCAATCTGATGTTTCATGGTCTAATCCTATAGTTGGATTTTTGGTTATTAAATATTGTTTTTTAGCTGATGAGCGGAGTCGGTACGTCTCAAGTAGTGGCATGTTCCTTGCGGAACGTCGCATTCATCACAGCCCCCGCCTGAAAAGCTCTCTGTCTCTTGCAAGTTCCTCTGCTTCTTCCAGCGTCATGTTCAAGGTTTATTTGATGTCCTGCTACCATCTACGTCTTGGTCGTCCCCCGCCTCGTTTTCCAGGAGCCATGCCTTCCATTTCCTTTCTCTCCAAACCACTGTGGCGTTTAATGTGGCCAAAATATTTCATCTTCCGGGACATGATGCTATTTATGAGCAAATGCTTCTTGATATGCAGGTCTTGCATGATGTCTTTTTTTCTTAAGAACTTTTCTACAGCACCTTGTTTCAAAAGCTTCAATTTTGTTTTTTAATGTTTGTGTTATGGTCCACGATTCGCATCCATCGGTACGTCTAGTTAATAATAATATTGTTGTATCCAGACAGTAATATGTTTAGTCAAGTCGTCGGATCATCATCACTGCACTTCGAACCAATTAGTCAATACGTGCTCCGGTCGCCTCCTTAGTATGTCTCTCAGCGTGTAACGACTATCAGCACCGGTTCTTTGTTGGTTTACTTTACTTCTTTGGTTATCAGTATAATGCTCTTGTCTAACTACACCACATTTGACTTGGGTATTCTTGCAGTTCACAATACTGGGCAACAACCCGGTAGCAGTGTGGCGACAAAAGAAGAAGACGATTCTTGCAGTGTGATTATTGCTGTAGATTCACCACTATTACTTTAATCATTTAAACGTCATGTCTCCCTTATGGAATTCAGAATATCAACCTGGACATTGCTCGCTCGCTTTTTTACAGTAGCCATACCTGAAAATGGAATCATCAAGAGGAAAGGGCAGACCAAGAAAAAGATGGGTTGATGGAGTTACAGACATCTTAAAACTCCACAATAACACACCATATCAAGCGACCGAGCGTGCATTATCTCGGAAACCGATCATCAGTTAAACCTGATACGCCTAGCGGCAAAAAAGCAGAGAAGAACAAAAGAAAGAGAAAAGAAAGATACCTGCAAGCCTATATCATATGTTGAACCAGGGAAACAAAATATCCGTCTTTATTGGTTATAACACCCCGTTTTGCCAACGTTAAAGCGACCGCACTTAAGACAGTTCTCAACATTGGATGTTTCGCCTGGAGGTGATAAATTTTACGCCGCTGTGCAAAGCAGACGGTGCTTGCATGTCAAATATGACCTCGATCACAAACACACTAGAAAGTAGCATGTCCTTCATGAGCGGATGAATAACGGCATTAAACCTCTCCAACTCAGTGACTCCTAAACTGTAATTTGCGAAGAACCACACAGCGTGTTGGGTATGTTATATTTATTTGAAGAGACTATGTTTACTTCTTCTTCTTCTTTTGTCGTCACACTGCTACTGTGTTGTTGCCAAGTGTCGTGGTTTTCTGTTTTTGTCTTGCGCTGTTCTGGTGGCTTGGGTGATTGTTATCTTTGCTCTTTCACAGGATTCTGCTACGCCATCTAACCATCTTTTCCGTGGTCTTCCTCTTGCCTTCTTTCCCGATGTTCTGTTGTAGAAGACTCTGTATACTGTGGAGTTTGGATGCATTCTTATTAAGTGGCCAAACCACTTCATTCTTTGTTTATCTAATTTACTATGTTTACACTATGTATCCACTATGTTTACAGTGTAGTTTTAAAAAGTATAAGGCCAAATGATTGACTTCGTTGCGTCGTGTTTACCCCACATGGCTCGGTCCATCTCCGCAGAAATGGTACACCACCTGCACAAAGCACAAACCCCGTAACTCCGACAACAATCCTGTGAGTCTAGAAAAACATTCACGTCAGCAGAATGGCGTGGATCAGATTCGGAAATCACAACCTTCGGAACGCAAGGCAAAGCTTAATCACCACTTATGCACGGAGACGACAACCACAACCACACCCCTCCCTGTGTACTTATACCAACAATGTGAGCCCGTCTGCCCAGCGTGTTCGTAGCGCGTTGGACTACGGATGACTATCCCTCTGTGTGTGCGGGTTCAATTCCGCGGGATGGCAGAAAAAGCCACAGATTCCCCAGATTTACGATGTTCGTGGCAACGAACCAAAGGATTACGATGTCCATGGCACCAAGCTGAAAAGCTCAAGTGCTTCTGGATCGGAAAAAAAAATACCAGCAATGTCGACTCTGAGCAATAAATATTTTTTTTTAAACCGGTAAAAAAAAATACCGTACAGGTGTGCTTACGAACGTACGTGTTGTTTGAATAACATCAGAGATACCCCCACATAGTATTGGACCGAAAGGCTAGAATTTTTTTTTGTTTAAACATATGAACCACATAAAGCATTGCGTATAGAAAAACAAATCGCGACAGATAAGCAAGTCTTGTTTGTTGCCTAAGTCTTCCAATTATTTCAGAGGACTAGATACAAATTTGTTGAGCGTAGTGATATCGTCTCCCCCACTTTCTCTAACTACCGTGTCTCCTGGTGGAACCAGGTCAGAGACCTTAAGTCTCCAAATACGTGGCATGTCTGCAATATGTGTTCAGGTGTTGTATGTGGACATTTTTTTTTTTCCAAGAACCGTGATCAAAGAAACAGAATTAGACACCGTATATGAGTTTTCAGCGACCTGGCAAACAGCCCACGGTTTCATGAATGAATAACGTGCCCAACGCCCTGCATGCCGGTCGTCACGTCTATCAACTTTCATGACGCGTGAGCAGTTTGGTTATTTATTTTGTCACAGACAGTCCATGACGTCAGTGTCATTCATTATCGCTTGACGTACGCATGTTCAAAGACATGACAAAGGTTACTAGATTTATGTATTTCTCTCTCTGTCTCTCTCTTTTCTCACTCACTTTTTTGTCTTTATCTCATTCACTCATCTCTTTCTTTCTTTGTCTCTATTTCACACTCTCTACACTCTCTCCTCTTTAATGCCTTTTTAACCAAGATTGGGATATAGGCTCTCAACCAACTCATATCAAGTCTCCCTATCTCTAGCTATCTCCTGCAACTCCCTCCAGCTCTTCTTTATATTGTTGATCTCTGCCTCCAAATCTCGTCTCCATGTATTTCTCGGCCTCCCTTTCTTTCGCTGTCCATGCGGGTTCCAGGAAATGACCCTTCTTGTCATTTTCCCCTCAGATTTTCGCAAAGTGTGTCGTATCAAACGCCAGCGCCCTTTTTTAACCCTCTTGGGTCACTGGAATCTGTCTTGTTCTCTCCATAAGTTGCTCACTTGTGACCATATCATACCATCTCAATCCCTCTATTCTGCATAGACACCAGATGATGAATGTTTGTAATGTATGCGTTATATATCTCTTTATCTATCTGTCTTTATCTTCCACACACATCTCTCTCTCTCTCTCTCTCTCTCTCTCTCTCTCTCTCTTTGTTATCTTTACTTCAAATATCTCTCTATATATGTCTTTATATACCACACACATCTCTCTCTCTCTTGTCTTTCTTCAAATATTTTTCTTTTATATCTGTCTGTATTTATACCTACACTCATCTCTCTTTATCTCTCTCTCGTTGTCTTTACCGTGTGACCCATCTAGGGAATTCTGAAGCCACTGGGACAGGCCTAGCAAGCCGACAGTGGTATAATCCAATTTGTGCTCGTAGAATTATGAAGAGATTTCGAAAAACGGTAAGCAGGGACACAGGGGGGGAAACCAAGAAATAACATCAAGATATGCACTATTAATATCTGTGGAGCACGAGGAAAATTTCAAGACATCGTAGAACAAATGAAAAAACGTAAAATAGCAATATTAGGACTAGCAGACACACGCACCAAAGGACAAGGCTGCAAGAAGTTACATCTAGATTACACATACGCATACTCAGGTGTAGAAATCAATGCAAGAGCTAAACATGGCGTCGGATTCATCATTGACCCAGATCTAGCTAAGTCAATACTACACATAGGTTACATCTCAGAAAGAATAATGACAATCACAATACAGGAGAACGACATGGACACGACCTACATTCAAATTTACGCGCCGTGTAATAGTGCTGACAATATAGAAGAATGCGATGAATTTTATGACGTCATTAGCGATACTATAAATAGAATCAAATCAGGGGAGACTACTTTCTATTGGGTGATTTTAATGCACATTTAGGTTCTGATAGGACAGGAGTTGAGGCATATCTAGGACACTTTGGAGACAACACTAGTCAGAGAAATGGAAACGGCATAAGACTTCTGGAATTGTGTAACCAGCATGACCTAATTATTACCAACACACAATTTCAACACGGGCAATCACACATTTATACTTGGTACAAATGGAACAACTTAGACTGCAAGAGCCAAATAGATTTCATTCTAGTCAAAAGATCAAAAGAAGGTCAGTGGTAGACGCTAGGGCTATACCAAATTTATGCATAGACACGGACCACAAAGCGGTAGTTATGACTATCAGAACACACAAGAAGAGTACCAGAGGGCAACACACGACTACAAAAGAAATAATCAAAATCAATAAATTAACAGATGTCAACACACAAGAGTCATATCTTCAAAGAGTCACAGATAATTTTGCTAAACTAACTGAAGAAAGCAAGTCAGTAGAAGAAGAATGGACAGTATTTAAGAGAACTTTATTAGAAGCAGCCAAAGAAACATGCGGAACAGTAAAATACAGAGGTACCCGACCAAAAATCACAACTTGGTGGAATGACGAAGTAAAACTAGCGGTAAAGGAGAAAAAACACAGATACAACTTATGGGCAAAAACAAACATCAAAACGACCTCACTGAGTATAGAACAGCTAGAAAACAAGCCAAGGAGATAATAAAGAAGTCTAAAATACAAGCATGGCAAGATTATGGCGAAACATTAAATTCAGACTACAAAATTCAACAAGACATTTTTACAAGAAAATTAAAGCTATGCGGGAAAGACAAGAACAATATGACCCAACTGAAATTATTAACGATGAAAACGGCCAAGCTCTTAATGATCCAAAATGATAATGAACAGATGGCGACAATACTTTAGTGAACTTCTCAACCTACAACAAGAGGACCAACCGAACACTCAAGAACACACAGTAAATGTAACTTCAGAAGTAGAACCAAGCATAACACTATCAGAGATCAGAAATGCTGTAAATATGGCCCCACCTAATAAAACACCAGGCCCAGACAATATCCCGGCCGACCTAATCAAAGCAACTAAAGAGGTAGGAATCAGCTGGCTCCATAGACTATTCAACCAAGTCTGGATCACACAAGAAACACCAGAAGATTGGAGGAATGCTACAATTGTTCCCATCTGGAAGAAGAAAGGTAGCAAGAGGGACTGTACAAAGTATAGAGGCAAAGCGCTACTGAGCCACACTGGGAAAATATTCTGCAAAATACTTGAGAAAAGGCTCCGCCACATCATCGAGCCACAGCTTAATGACTCCCAAATGGGATTCAGGAAGAACAAAGCTGTACAGACGCAATATTCGCCCTCAGACAGTTAGTAGAAAGGACTATCGAATCCGACAAACATTTGCATTTGTAGATCAGGAAAAAGCGTTCGACCGCGTAGATAGGCACAAGTTGTGGAAAATACTAACAACCTATGGGGTTAATGAACACCTAATCAACCTTTGCAAGAACATTTATACTGACAGCCAATGTACGATTAGAACTAATACAGGATTATCAGAAAAGTTTCACGTAGGGTCAGGAGTAAGACAAGGTTGCGTTCTATCCCCGCTGCTATTCATCACGTACATTGACCACATTTGTAAAATAGCTAACACCAGCGAAGGAAACAACCTCGGAGAACTCTTAAATGAATTTCTTTTGCAGACGATCAGGCAATCATATCAACAACAGAACAACAGCTACAACAACACATCAACAGACTCCAGTTAGCATGTAACGAATACAACATGAGAATTAACATCGACAAAACAGAAGTAATGACATTCGCCAGAGAGGAAAACACTACCAACATCTCCATCGATAATCATCTACTAAATCAAGTAAAAGATTTCACATACCTGGGGAGCATTTTTCAGCAAATGGAAGAATAACTAATGAAATTCAACACAGATGCAACAAAGCAAATTAAATGATAGGGCAAATGGCGCCAATTTTAAGATGCAAACACGTCACCATGAACACAAAAGAACAATGTTCAACACAATCTTTCTCCCACATTATGTTACCAGTGCCAAACCTGGACGCTGACAACAAACGATAGAAGAAAACTAGTCACAACAGAGATGAAGTGTCTACGCAGAATGCTGGGTGTAACAAGAAGAGACCGGTTGCGAAATGAAGACATCAGGAAAAAAGTGGGTACAACATCAGTACTAGACTTCATCAAGAAACAACAAATTAAATGGTTCGGTCACGTAAGCAGATTACCATCAGACAGTGCACCCCAAAGAGCAATGCTGCTCCGATACAATGGGTACAAAGCAAAAGGCCGGCCACGCAAAGATGGACCTCAGAGATAACAGAGGCGACGAAAGAGACTATCTACGAAGCGCATACTAGGCCCGTTTTAGAAATCTCTTCCTGACCTGACGCTGTGAGGCATACAGGATTCGAGAAAGAAAGAAGAAAGAAAGAATCTCTCTATATCTGTCTTTATCGTCCACGCTCGTCTCTCTCTCTCTTTCTCTCTCGTTGTCTTTACTTCAAATATCTCTCTATATGTGTTTATCTACCACACTCATCTCTCTTCTCTTCTCTCTCTCTCTCTCGTATTTACTTCAAATATCTATATCTGTCTTTATCTACCACACTCATCATCTCTCTTTCTCCTCTCTCTCTCTCGTTGTATTTACTTCAAATATCTATTTTCTTATATCCCCTATTCTTCTTCTCTCTCTCTACTCATACTCTCTTTCTCTTCTATCTCTACTCTATCTTCTTACTAAATTCTCTTCTCTCTATCTCCTCTCTCTTCTCTCTCTCTCTCTCTCTTCTTTCTTCAAATATCTCTCATATCTCTTTCTACCAAATTTTCTCTCGTTTCTTTACTTCAAATATCTCTATATGTCTTTATCTACCACACTCATCTCTCTCTCTCTCTCTCGTTGTCTTTACTTCAAATATATCTCTATATCTGTCTTTATCTTCTACAATCATCTCTCTCTCTCTCTCTTTATCTTTACTTCAAATATCTCTCTATATCTGTCTTTATCTACCACACTCATCTCTCTCTCTCTCTCTCTCTCGTTGTCTTTACTTCAAGTATCTCTCTATATCTATCTTTATCTTCCACACTCATCTCTCTCTTTCTCTCACTCAATCACTTTAAATCTTGCACACGTTTATAGCATATACCCCCGCCCCCTCACTACACAGCTAATCAGATTGCTTATACAATAAACAATGACAAAGCAGAGTAAATGAAATATAAGGAAATACTAATGATAAATGGTCTGGGAGATGTGGGTTTTTTTTCTTTCTTCTTCTATTCTATCATATTATTTGCATCTTGTATCATTTACGTAATAACGGTCATTCCTGTGTGGATCATCACTGACTTAATGAAAGCAACTTATTTCACTGAGCTTCTAAGAATGAGAAACGGCTGATCACAGAAGAAGAACACAATAACTTACAGATTTAGTATAGTCTGTGCGATTACATTAGCTTGTGTCTGGTTGTTGGTAACTTGATAAAGAGATGATGGTAGAAACATCGACTTTATTTGTTTATTTGAATAATTGCATTAAAATCAATTTTATATATTTACATCTGCTTAATATAAATTACGATGTGGAGCGTAAGGAGCACAACAAGGCAAGTAGAACGCCCTGGACATCCGTTGTAAATGGACATCCGTTTTAAATAGACATTGCACCCCGTTGTTTGACCTAATGGATTCTCCAAAAGGAGATACTTATTTCTCATATTGGTCGGTCTGCAGGCTATGATATAACCAAAACAAAGTTCGTCCTTATGTTGAAAGCGACGTGTCTCGGCTTAAAGGGGTTTTGATCCCCTATTTAACAAACAACAACTGGTAGTATCATGTCAGCAACAGATTCTTCTTCTTCTGCGTTCTCGCTAGATTGGGATTTCGGATTCTCTAATAAACGCAGCAGTCTGCCTCAGAGTATCAGCCACGTCATACAGTTTGTCTTGGACGCTAGTGTAAGTGGGCCACCTCTTTCTTCTCGTGTCTGCATACTGGGGACAGTTCTGCAGAATATGTTCTGTTGTCATACTCGTCAAGCCACAGGGGCACAGGTCGATAGTGCCTATTTTGAATTTAGTGAACAGGTGGTGTCTCATTCTGTTGTGACCCGTCCGGAGGCGAAGTATGCCTGTCTGGTCCCTTCTGGACAGTTGGTAATATCCATGGTTCTTGTGTTTTGTGTGCTCTTTATCCCATTTTGCTTTGTAGTGGATCCCTTTGGCGATGGTTAATTCTTTTGGTAAGGAGTTAATTCTTATTTTTCATGTTTGTTATGTTATGCGATCGACGTCACGGCACATTGGGCATTCCCATGCATGCTCTGTCCTCCGCTGCAGCAGCCATCCTAAAGTCCATTTGCTCACCGTACCCATGAGAAGTTGATTACTATATCTTCTCTCTCTCTACCACGAAGACTACACTGTTTGGCATGTCCACACTTAACGCCTAATTCTCGAACTCGTTCCAGTGTCTGAGACGTGCCCATGTATTTTTCACGTTTGATTGCCTACACGTTCTGATATAACCACAAAGGCTCGTCCTTACGTTCAAGGAGCGTGCCTCGGATTAAAGATGATGTAATCCCATATATAGCAAACAAACAAAAAAGACTTGTATTACAAGTTCTGATATAACCAAAAAAGGTTCGTCCTTAGGTTGAAAGCGGCGTGCCTCGTCTTAAAGAGGCTGCAATCCCCTACATAACGAACAAACAAGACTAGTATTGCTACTGGATTTGAATGGATCCCGGAGACTGAAGTAGAAAAAAGCTACAACAATATCTCACTTTAAACCAATTCACCGGACAAAGTCAGTTGTTCATTCATCGTGTGTATCATAATCATACAGATATTGCAATCTCCACTGTAGTCAGATGTTGAAGACATTGTAGAACAATCATAACAGATACTCTCTCTCAGGTTTTAGTCCGCAGGGACTTCCAAAAGATCAATAGAAATGAAGTTGGACATACCTATGTTTCATAGACTACGCGAAAGCTTTCGATAAAGTAAAACATGGAGAAATAATCAGCATGTTAGAAAGTATAAATATTGATGGCAAAGATCTTAGACTGATCAAGAATTTGTACTGACAACAAACCGCAGCCATTAGACGAGAGTAAGATTGGAATCTATCAGGCGATACAGTTAGGAGTACGACAAGGGTGCGTACTCTCACCAGACCTATTCAACTTATATAGCGAAAACATCATGAGATCTATAGAAGAAAAAACAGGAATAGCAGTCGGTGGACAAAATATAAACAACCTAAGGTACGCTGATAACACAATTCTCATGGCTACAAATGAACACGATCTGCAAGACTTGATAGACATACTAGTGAGAGAAAGTGAAAAGAAAGGATTAAGCATGAATATAAAGAAAACAGAGGTTATCGTTGTCTCCAAGAAACAAGAAACACCAACATGCAATATCAAAATAAATAACACAACACTGAAACAAGTCCATCGATTCAAGTATCTAGGAACATTCTTAACACCAGATGGAAGATGTACAACAGAGATTAGGAGTAGAATAGCTCAAACGAAAGCAGCTTTTATGAAAATGAAGAACACACTATGCGTGAACTCACTACCAATGACACTGCGAAAACGAGTACTCCAATGCTATATTGAACCAATTCTTATGTATGGCAGCGAATCATGGACACTGAACAAACAATCAATACGATCATTGGAAGCCACAGAGATGTGGTTTTACAGAAGAATGTTGAGAATTCCATGGACAGCAAAGAAAACAAACGTGGAGGTTTTAAATCAGGCCTGCACACAAAGAAACCTTATCAAAAGAATAAGAATCCGACAATCAAGGTTCTTCGGGCATATAATGCGAAGAGAAGGTTTAGAACATTTGGTGACTACAGGTAAAATTCAGGGAAGGAGAGATCGTGGAAGACAGAGGGAGAAGATGTTGGATGGCCTGACATCATGGTTCGACAAAATATCGACGTCAGAACTGATTACATGCACCAAGCAAAGAGAGTTGTGGAGAGACATGATCGCCTACGCCGGCAGGCATGGCACTTGATTGATTGATATTTTTCCCGAGAGTTAATTTTTTCCAGAGAGTATATTTTTTCCCGAGAGTTAGTTTTTTCAAAAAATTTTTAATCAGGTGTCCCTGCACATACATGAAAAATGAAAATTGTGGCATATCCGGACGTAGCCATCAACCACAGTAAACTAGTCGTTGATTTTCTAGGCACCACTTATACGTTCAGTAGTTTTCCATTGCTTTCTGAACGGTGAGGTCTATTTTTACCTTTTTGTAAAAATCCCACGGAAACGAATTTGCTTCCAAACGTGCCCACCGTGGGGTTTGAACCAGGTACGCTTGGGTTTGTGATCGAGCTCACTACCGCTTGAGCTACAGACGCTCACTTTCATACATATACAAACATCTTTATTATAATAATTAAAAAAATAAGCAGCAGATACGATATTTTGGGCACATAAATAGGCATGACACCTTTGTAAACAATACTGCCGAGAGTGCTGCACAAAACACGAGCCCCGTAGCTCCAGCAACAATCCTAGATATCTTCTGGGGAAAAAAGTTGATAAATCTGACTCGGTCCGGACTCCGATGAGAAGGCCAGACAAACGGGTTAACCACTTCATATAGAGATCCCGAAGTTTTCGTTTTACTGTGTTGATCTGTAAGTTACGATTCTCAAACAACTATGTTTATACATTAACCTAAGGCGATGTACGAAACACCTACAGATCTGAGGTGATTCGACCGGATAAGGTCAGATCGTTCCATACTCACTTAAGGTTTAACTTCATTTAGTATTTCGTGTGTGCTCTCTTCATTTTTTTCCCCGATCCAGAAGCACTTGCGCTTTCAGCTCTTCGACTCGGTACCATGGACAAAGCCTTCTTTGGGTGCCACGAACACCGTAAATCTGGAAACCTGTGACTTTTCTGCTAACCCGCGGAATTGGACTGCACTCACAGGGATTAGGCACCCATCGTCCAACGCGCTTGTCACCAGTCGTCCAACACGCGACGAACACGATGGGCAGGCGGGCATGCTCTCTTCACAAAGACATATGATCGAAACGTCGAATGTTGTCATTTTCATATCCTATCATGTGTCTCTCGTTGCTTATGATACACCTGTCGTTATCTATATCGTACATTAGCCTAACACCGGCGGTGACACTCGGGTCAACAGGTTGAAAAACAGAACCGATGTATGGAATGTAACACTGAATCGAAGTTATGACTAATAGGTACAAAGGTAAACATTGACTACCAGATAGCGTTACAGTGTTGTTTGTGTGAAATATCTCTCTAACAGTCTAAAGACGAAAGATTTGACTTTATTGCACTGGATTTCCCCCATATGATAAGGTCCCTCCCTCTCCACAAAAAGTGAATAATGAGTGCGGTTTTTTTTTAATGAACCACAAGGGAAGCACTGGAGCCAATGAATATGGCAAATAAATAAATTGTAAACAACTATTAGTACCTCCGGAAAACAAAAATTGACCAAACACAGGATTCGAACAACCTTACTTTTTACGGCACCCATTGTCTAGCTGGTTGTGTTCTGAAAAACGCTCGTTTGCAGGGCTAAGTAATGGTTGCCGTAAGAAGTAAGGTTGTGGTTCGAATCCTGTGTTTTGATAAATTGATTTTTTCGGAGGCCCTTAATACTTGTTTAAAGTCTATGTATTTACTTCTTCTCCGTAGAAATGACATGCCACCTGATGATGTTTTTTGTTCCTCCGTTCCAGAAACACTTGAGCTTTCAGCTCTTCGGCTCGGTGTCATGGACATCGTGACCCTTCGGTTCGGTGCCATGGACATCGTAACCCTTCGGTTCGGTGCCATGGAAATCGTAACCCTTCGATTTGGTGCCATGGACATCGTAACCCTTCGGCTCGGTGCCACGAACACCGTAAATCAGGGGAATCTGTGGCCTTTTTTCTGCCAGTCCGCGGAATTGAACTCGCCCTCACAAAGGGTTTGTCGCCCGCAGTCCAACGCGCTACGAACACGCTGGGCAGGCGGCCGCCACCTGATGATAGAATAGAACAAATAATAATTTATTTTTTTTAAACCGTAGTTCCTGCAACTATCCTAGGCAATGTACGGAAACCTAAAAATCTGAGGTGGTCAGACCGGATCAGATCAGATCTGGAGAAAACCGTGGAGATGCTACAGTAATACTAGGCAAATCGACGATTCTGGACAAAGTTTAGTTTAGTCGTCGGATCACCATCACTGTCCAACAAATTAGTCCATAAGTGAGTGCTCCGATCTTTCCCTCAGTATGTCCATCAGCTGTGGCGACTAACGACACCGGTTCTTTGTTGGTTTACAATTCTTCTTTGTCTGCCAGCATAGCGTTCTTGTCGAGCTACACCACACCTAACTTTGTTCTTGCAGTCTGGTTAGTGTTGTAGATTCACCGCTATTACGTGAATAATGTACCCGTCCTCTCCCTTAGGGAATTTATAATATCAGCCTGGTCCATTGCTCGCCCGCTTTGTACAGCAGCCTTACCTGCAAGCCTATCCGCATGTTCATTCCCCCTTACACCTGCATGCCCTGGCACGAAAATAAAACTGATCTTTGTCAGCTTAGACCTCCCCAGCGACTCCATCCAATGTCTCCTAGCCCATCTAGGAGACATCTGGACAAAGACAGGTATAAATATCCAGTGTTACAAAAGCAACAAAATGAAAAATAATAATAAAATAATAAAATTACTTTAATTATTTATTAATTGTTTTTCATTTTCTTGCTTAAGTAATACTACTTATCCCAGTCTGTGTCCAAAATCGCCCATGCAACTATACTAGAGGTCTCCTGGAAAAAATGCAGTGTGAACAGAAGAACGGCTTCAAAACCCGTCAACATTTCACCTTTAGACCCCTAGAGACAGATACAAGTAGAATGTCGACTGGTTTATGCGATCATGTCTCACCACATCTTTCATTCTACTTCTTCTTCAAACGTTCCATATCGACCACTTGTAACCACTCTTTGTGATTTGTATGTGATCTGAGTCTAAGAGCGATTGTACATTGTGCCGGTTACGCGCCTACAAATAGGCCAGCACGCCCGTTTTTCTGCGATGCTTTTTATTTACTAGAATAACTTCCCTAGACCCCTACCTCAGCCGCCTTTGCGACATGCCTTGTAGGTCGCAGTGTTACTATTCTTTGCTCCTATTGCCGGCCCCGGCAACACACATGCGAGTCCCATGTCGACTGGTTTAGGCGATCACGTCTCTCCACAACTTTCATTATATGTTTACAGATAACAGAAAAACGAGCGTGAAACAGAAACACTGGTAAAACTACAAATACTACGTTCTTGGAAAGTGGAGGGTGGGGAATGGGGTGTAACGAACGGAGTGACAGACAGACACAAACAAGGACAGACTAACAAAACGTTGAGTAAACACAGATCAATGATCGTCAGTAGTGCTGTCAGCAACACGTCCAGTCTGTTGTCACGTGCTCGACCTACTTAATAACGACCAAGCAGACATCGTGACAAATCTGGGTGCTGTGACTAAACACATGCATCTTCTACTGCTTCTGAACGTATGTTATTGTGATAAAGAACATAACCTTAGTGCACTCTCGTCTCTGTGTGTGTGTGTGTGTGCCGCCCACTACGACATACAAGGCATATCGTAAGAGGCCACTGAGGTAGGGGCCTAGGGAAGCTACCTTATAAATAAAAAGCGTCACAGAAATCGGATGTGCTGGCATACTTGTAGGCGCATAACTGGCATAACATACAGTCGTTCTTAGGCTCAGATTATATACAGATCACACAGAGTGGTTAACAAGTGGTCGATATGGAGCGTTCGAAGAAATTAATTTTATACTTCAAGAAGGTTGGAATCATACGTGCGTGTAGAATAGATGCCTTGGCGAGAGGGTGGAGATTTTGTTTAACTAAAGATGCACGGAAACGATCATCATGTATCCCCCCACCATTCGATGATATCTAGTGTTACACTATCTATTGTCTATTGCAGTGGCGGCTCGTCATTAAGGACCAGTGGGGCCGGGCCCCACCACAAATAATGTTTAACGTGTATTTATTATTTTATAAATTAAAATATAAACTAATCCAAAATCATGATTATTCCAAAAATGTGTGTCTGACCCTTACCAACAAAAATGAACACGAGCCGCCACTGGCCTATTGTCTATTCCCAGATCGAAGATGTAGTTGGCTGTCCACTCTTGCCGTTAAGCGTAGGGATGGGAGCTTTAATTTGCGTTCTATGGCTAGATGAGTCGCCCTTGTTGTGTTATATCCCTTGTTGTGTTATATCCGTGTTTATGTAGTGTGGTCTTGATATTGTCTATTCATCCTTTTCTTGATCTTCCCTTCTTGATCTTCCCTTCTTGATCTTCCCTAAGCTTTAGTACCCGATCTCTATTTTATTGTATGCTGTTATTTGTGGTTGGTTGTACTTCATTCTCATTGAATATCTGAACCACTACATTTGTTGTCTTTCGATGTATTCGGTGCATGACGTTATGCCCACTCTGCTTCTGGTGTCCTCATTTCGTAGTCTGTCTTTCCTGGTGACTCCCACTGCCTTCCTCAAGGTGTTAGACTACCGGTCTTGATTCATAGCGATGCAGGTTCGATCCCGTGAACAGACAAATTATGTATATGTTATTTATGTTATGCGATCGACGTCATGGCACATTGGGCATTCCCATTCGTGCTCTGTCCTCCGCTGCAGCAGCCATCCCAAAGTCCATTTGCTCACCGTACCCATGAGAAGTTGATTACTATTAAAATTATGTATATGTTTTCCCCGTTGAAGAAGTTGGGAAGAATAGTTACAATCTAAAAACCAGCACACGGTGAGACTGCGTTTGGTAAGCGACATTTTTTTTCTTCCCGTAAAAACGTGTATTGTGTGTATAACTTGCGTTGGTATGCGCGCCGATCATTTCAATAATTAGGATGTAAAGATGTATTAGTCTCGCCCGAGACCAACAAGACAGTGCTTTAAATATATATTCTTTTTAAAAAGCCGAGGCAGATTAAATGAAAATCGTGGCATATCCTTTATAGAACATCGTCATCAACCGCAGAAAACGAGTCGTCGATTTTCTAGGCACCACTTATACGTTCAGTCGTTCTCATTTGCTTTCTGAACAGTGAGGACTATTTTTACAATTCGTAAAACTCCACGCAGAACAAATTTGCTTCCAAACTGCCGGCCGCGGATTTGAACCAAGTACGTTTGTGTTGTGATCGAGCTCACTAGCGCTTAGGAGACGCCGAGACAGATGGGACTTTCAAAATACAACAAGACATACTCTGAATCTAATGAATTGGGTCTCATCTTCACATGCACAGAGCAAAGCCGGCTCAGACTGCACGCCAGACAGAAACACAGACTCCAGAGCACATCCTGCAGTCATGTCCATCATACATACACCAACGAAACGACACATGATCGCAAGAACGAAGCTTACTGAGCAAGCAATTAGAGAGCTCTCGAGGAGCTCCAACTGACATGTAGCTTCATAGAGGCAACCCATCTCATGGTTTAGACGAGCATACGAAACCGAACGCAAAGAAAAATCTTATCTCTCACTCTCTTCGTCTCGATCACAAAACTAACAGCGACACTGGTAAATACTAAAGAGAAGAGAGAAAAGTCAAGAGACAAAACAGATATGAGATACGCCCGAGTAGTTACCGGAGCCCAAATTTGGGGTGTAAAGAATAGAACCACTGTTACCTGCCATGCATGTTGAAAGAGGCGACTAAGGAGGTTTGGCTGAAATCAGATGTACGTGTCCTAAACGTGTAGAAGTCTATTCGTTTAGGGGCCTACCAAACCAATGTGCAACGTATACACGTTCTAGGCAAAGATCAAACATATCACAAAGAGTGATTACAATTGGTCGTAAAGAACGAACGCAAAGAAGAAGATATGAGATAGACTGAACACATCTGTTCTGATCAACGTTTCAAATACACGCCCAGGATTTTCCCATCACCTGATGATCTTCAGACAAACTTGGGAAAAACCCATCGTTAAGTACAATAGACGTGCGTGCATCCGACCTGCTACACCAAAGTACTGCTTGTCTCAAACTTAGTATGTCGACACGCACTCAACTCTACACAGCTGTGACACGAGACAGCGTCGGGATTATCAAGTCTGAAACATTTACATGTATGCTTTAGTTACTGTAAAGTCGATAGGTACTGCTGATAGAGTGTAAATGTGGTACTGACTTCTAAGCATATTTTTTTTTTCCGATCCAGAAGCACTGAGCTTTTCAGCTCTTCGGCTCGGTGCCATGGACATCGTAACTTTTCTGCCAGACCGCGGAATTAAACCCGCACTCACAGAGGGCTTGTCCCCGTCGTCCAACGCGCTACGAACACGCTGGGAAGGCGGGCTAAGCATATTTTTAAAGATATAAGGTATATAAGAAGTACAGAGATGACAGACATGGTTAGTACCATTACATGACAAACGTCTTTGAATAAAAAATATTTAAGAAGGGGTGTAGTGTGTGTGTGTGCGGAGAGGGGTGCTGGTGCCTGTGTGTGTGTCTGAGAAATAACAATTCCATAGAAGGTATTCCTGACGTGAAAAGAATTGCAAGGTATGGTAAGAGATAGGAAGGGCTGGAAAAAGTTTGTTGAAGACCTGTGCTCCATTGGGAGTTAAAATGTGAAGCTGAAGAAGATATTCCACCCTGTGAGGCTTTTACCTTGTAATGGTGGGGAGGCTTGGGTGCGCCAATGATACAATGGGCTTAGAAGGCGGGAACTTATGTTCCTTGAAGGGCCACCCAGGCTGGACAGGTCACTGTGAAGTTGTCCGACTAAATATGGCTTCCTAAAGAGGAAGCTACACAATAGAGAAAGTGGTATTTATGTGCAGCTGCAGCCCGCCTGCCCAGCGTGTTCGTAGCGTGTTGGACGACGGTGTGACAAGCCCTCTGTGAGTGCGGGTTCAATTCCGCGGGCTGGCAGAAACAGCCACAGGTTCTCTAGATTTACAGTGTTCGTGGCACTGAATCGAAGAGCTGAAAGCTCAAGTGCTTCTGGATCGGAAAAATGCAGCTGCACATGCTAGGAGACTGGACTGCAAACTACAGAAATACTGTCTCAGAGTGGTTGCGCCTGCATGACTCCTGACCGACGTTCAGAGACCGATAACCGACACCACAATCTTTACAATAGGGTAAAAGACACTGGTCCGTCAAATGGATCAGAGTCTGAAAATGAAAGCCATGACACCTTCAATCGAACTGATTGCTAGTGCCAGAATTCTTGGATCTCGACTAATTCGATCTGCAGATGTTTACGTATTTCAATCTTTAAACAAAAAACAACAAAGTGAGAGCTCCTAATTCCTGTAGCAATATCAATCTCGTCTTGAGCTATGATATTTGGCGAACATCCGACGGACTGTTTCTATCAGTATTGCAGATGTATCAACCGTTTCCACTCTCCTCACAAGAAAATGATATATAAAACTCTTCAATCTCCTTGGAAGCATAGGCAATTAACCATAGTTCTCGACCAATCTAACTCAATCAATCATCGTGTTCTATCAATGTAAGACATGCCATTATTTTTACTCCAATTTCTTCTCTCAATGTTACACTTGTCCATATTGTTACGGCGATGGACAGAAATCTATAAATCTGAGGTGGTCAGAGACCAGATCTGGAGAAAACCGTGGGTAGGCTGCGGTGTCACTAAGTAAATTAGCGTTTAAGGACAAAAACATGTGTGTATAGTATGATACTATACAGGAGGTCTCTGTGGCTGAATGGTTAAGCCCTTGGCCTTGCGAGTCGAAGGTCGTTTGTTCGAATCCGGACCGCGTCGTTCTGTTCATGAGTGCATTTTTTTCTAGAGACACTAGGATTGTTGCCGGAGCTACGGAGTTCGTGGCAGGTGGTGTGCCATTTCTGCGGAGAGGAACTGAGCCGTATGGGCTAAAATCCTGTGCAATGAAGTCAATAATAATAATTCCTCTCGTACCGTTATACGTTACATAGGGCCTGGAAGTAATTTATCCACACTGCTCTATCCTGGGCAACACGATCAGTATTTCTTGCCTCTCTCAGCAAAGTTCGTTTCGGAATCTCCGTAGGTCCTCCTCTCTTTCTTGAACCCTTTACATCCAACTTCAATGCCTGCTTTGATATTCGTTGATCATTTCTCCTCAAGGTATGTCCATCATATCTCCATCTTCTCTTTCTTATAACAGTTGTCACTAGTGGTTGACCAGACATTTCTCTGATTTCATCACTTCTCCTGAATTCGTTCCATGAAGTCAATCTACGGCTTTAAAACCCTTAAAACACACGTGCCTTTGTCCATAACTCCCTTTTTACAAGAGTTATTTCCTCAATTTTTAAGCAGTTAATTCAAGGGAGGCAAAAAAAAAGATCCCAGCTACTCGTCAATAAATAAACATAGATATTATAATATACTAAATTGAAGAAAACTGGACAACCTAATAGAATAACAAGGTTAAAAAGTAGTATAAGTAAAACAAGAAAGACTTCTTATAAGGGAAGCAACTCTATCGCGCAGTGTGCGGCTAATAGCGTGCAACGGACTTCCGCCGTGGCGCAGTGTGCGACTTAAAGCGTGGAAAGAGTTAAACGCCCTATTCTTACCGCAACTTCACTCTGCCACTGTTTACGTTACATAGAACACAAACTGTCTAGTATTGCTAATATCTTCACGTATTAACGTATTAGGTGCAGTTAATAAAAACACATGCGCAATAAAACAAACACTATGTGCATATGACAAAAAGAATATGCAGTCTTCCCTTATATCGATAATACCATTCGACAAGAAGATACGTAGATAAGATTAATAACAAGAAAGGACATCATCATCATGTTGTGGCGATCATTTATCTCCACAAATGTCTGTCTCTGGTGTTTGTTATCATCATCTCCGATTTTGACGCTCTTCCGTGCCATAAAGTTAGACTATCCCCAAAAAAATTTCTCTCTGTCTTCCGCTGTCTCGTCTCCCCGCTATTCTACCAGTTATTACACTGTGTTCTAAACCTCCCTCCTCATCACATGTCCGAAAAATGATGACTGCCTCTAAAGAAAAAAGTTAAAATCGATTTTTAAAAAAAGTTACAATTGATAAGAGAAAAGATACGAACGATATAAAAAAAAAGAAGTACAATATATAAGAAGAAAAGTAGATACGATAAGAGGAGGGATAGTCCAATCGATAAATAACAAAGGTATAAAACCGATAAGTACTATCTTAAACACGACCGCACGTAAGCTAGTTATTACTGCAAGTGTCACAGCTAGCGCGGTTCGACATGTCTGCCTGGTGAAGAATGATACCTACTATATCAATAAGAGTGAGCACTTGAAAATACACTTGGACATATGTAGTGAGCTGAGTGTTTTTGGTGGGTTTTTTTTATATAGCGGCTGGAGTATTATAACAAACACAGGACTTGTGTGTGTGTGTGTGTATGTGAATGATGTGATGATTTTATACGTCACTCACTCACAAAGATCAGTTATTATTGTTACAAGGTGGGGGAGATACAGAAATCATTGTCTGGTTCGTAGAGTTAGTTTATAATAGAACAAACAAACAAAAGTTGACAGAGAAAGAAAAAAACCTGTTGACTAACAGATAAAGAAAAACTGTTGACTAACAGATAAAGAAAAACTGTTGACTAACAGATAAGAAACTGTTGACTAACAGATAAGAAAACGTTGACTAACAGATAAAGAAAAACCGTTGCTAACAGATAAAGAAAACTGTTGATTAACAGATAAAAAAAAAGTTGACTAACAGATAAAGAAAAACTGTTGATTAACAGATAAAGAAAAACCGTTGACTAACAGATAAAGAAAAACTGTTGACTAACAGATAAAGAAAAACTGTTGACTAACAGATAAAGAAAAACCGTTGACTAACAGATAAAGAAAAACCGTTGACTAACAGATAAAGAAAAACTGTTGATTAACAGATAAAGAAACACTGTTGACTAACAGAGAAAAAAAAACGTTGACTAACAGAGAAAAAAAACGTTGACTAACAGAGAGAAAAAAAACGTTGACTAACAGAGTAAAAAAACGTTGACTAACAGAGAGAAAAAAACGTTGACTAACAGAGAGAAAAAAACGTTGACTAACAGAGAACAAAAAACGTTGACTAACAGAGAAAAAAAAACGTTGACTAACAGAGAACAAAAAACGTTGACTAACAGAGAGAGAAAAAAAACGACTAACAGAGGAAAAAAAAACGTTGAGACACTTTATACCCTAATGTGTGAATAGGCTACGGGAAATGATATTATTCTTTTTTCTTGTCTCCAATCCTGTTTTACTTTACATCGTCAGAGTAAGAAGAGATTTCTTGAACGAGTCCTTGTGTGCGCTGCATAAATAGTGTCTTTCATCGCCTCTGTTATCTCTGAGGTCCATCTTTTGCATGGCCGGCTTTTTGCTTTGTACTCATTGTATCAGAGCAACATTGCCCTTTGGGGTGTACTGTCTGTTGGTAATCTGCTTATGTGGCCGAACCATTTAATTTGTTGTTTCTTGATGAAGTTTAGTACTGATGTTGTACCCACTTTTTCATGATGTCTTCATTTCTCAACCGGTCTCTTCTTGTTACACCCAGCATTCTGCGTAGACACTTCATCTCTGTCGTGACTAGTTTTCTTCTATCATTTGATGTCAGCGTCCAGCTTTGGCACTGGTAACATAATGTGGGGAGAAAGATTGTGTTGAACATTGCTCTTTTGGTGTTCATGGTGACGTGTTTACACTTTAAAATATTATGATTGTCACAATAGTGTTGCACTATTCTCAAATGACATCATTTGGATGACATCATTGGGATGACATCAATGGGGTGACATATTCCATAGAAGAGATTGAACGAGCTGCCTAGGATATAGCAGTATGGAGAAACGGGTTGAATACCCGTTATAGTATTATCGATAAAAGGGAAGAGTGCAGTAAAACTATGTAGCAATGGTGAAACAGGTAAACACAAAGTACTGTAAGTTTTACAAAAACAATACACAGCAACGTTTCGACTAAAAGGCCTTTATCAAGCAAAGGATACAAGAGAAGTGGATTTCTTCACTTCTGTTGTATCCTTTCAGTTTCAGTTTGGAATATCTTCATTTCACTCCGGACATGTCCATAGGTGCTCCGATCTCTTTCGCAACATCTCCAACAACGTCCAGCGACTGACCGTATCAGTTCGATTTTGATTGATGAGCCTACTCGTATACCTGTCGTACTGTTCTTTTCTTGCCACACCAATCTTCACACCCAGTTCTCGCAATCTAGTAGTTTGTTGTATCCTTTGCTTGATAAAGGCCTTTTCGTCGAAACGTTGCTGTGTATTGTTATTGTTGCTTGTAAAACGACAGTACTTTGTTTTTACATGTACTCGTTATAACGCTACGAGAGGAATGGGGTTTTTTTATACACTGACGGTTAAGACTAGCTAGTTCCGTGTAGATAAAATCCTGCTGAAGTCGGTAATCTCACGACATAAGTGTTTATTGGAGCGCCTCAAGTTGTGAAGTAAACCAGCATCCGTTTCCTGCTTGTGTACGTCCATGTTAAACGTTCAAGTTGGAAAGATAAGCACTCAAACAATATCAACTGAATAGAGATGGCGTCTATGTGCTCAGGATGTCGCTCGCTATATGTGCTCAGTGTTATTCGGCTAAATGAAGTTGTCTGTGTCAAAGTACTTGCGCAATAGTTCCTGTTATGTTATGTGATCGACGTCATAGCATATTGGGCATTCCCATGCGTGCTCTGTCCTCAGCTGAAGCAGTCATCTTAAAGTCCATTTGCTCACCGTACCAATGAGAAGTTTGATTTGTATATCTTCTCTCTCTCAATCACGAAGACGACACTGCCTGGCATGTCCAAACTCAACTCCTTAATTCACGGACTCGTTCCAGTGTTCATGTGACAAATCATTGGAAATTGTCTGTATTGTGAAAGAACGCGGTCCACTGGATCTCAGATTCAGATAAGCTTACTAGAACTGACGGTCCACTGGATCTCAGATTCAGATAAGCTTACTAGAACTGACGGTCCACTGGATCTCAGATTCAGATAAGCTTACTAGAACTGACGGTCCACTGGATCTCAGATTCAGATAAGCTTACTAGAACTGACGGTCCACTGGATCTCAGATTCAGATAAGCTTACTAGAACTGACGGTCCACTGGATCTCAGATAAGCTTACTAGAACTGACGGTCCACTGGATCTCAGATTCAGATAAGCTTACTAGAACTGACGGTCCACTGGATCTCAGATTCAGATAAGCTTACTAGAACTGAGTCCTAAAGATACTTTTTTAGAATATCCTTTATTTTGCAGACCGTCGCTCTCATCACAGCCCTTCTAAAAATATCTCAATCTCTAGCACGTTCTCCTTACTCGTCTATCATAAGGTCTTCCTTAATCTCTTGTTGCTACCATCGTCTTGGTCGTTCAGGACTTGCCCTCTCCATTATTTCTCTCACTTGTGACTCATGTTTCCTGGCAGTATAATGTTCAGTAGCTTGTCATTGTTTTCTAAAACGATTGTGATCGCTTACTAGCTATACTTCCTGGTGCGTCCTAGATTTCAATGTTAGGTCGGACCAGTTTCTGTCTTCCAAATCGATATCGAATAAATTTACACGAGGGGACACGGTTTCTTATTTTTCTGTTAATTTAGCCGCGATCAGCGAAAGAGCTATCCAGGGGATGACACTGTTGAAACCAAACAGCCTCTGGGAGCCAAAAGCAAACATGATAGGAAAGGGTGAATCAAACCAAACAGCCTCTGAGAGCCAAAAGCAAACATGATAGGAAAGGGTGAATCAAACCAAACAGCCTCTGAGAGCCAAAAGCAAACATGATAGGAAAGTGTGAATCAAACCAAACAGCCTCTGAGAGCCAAAAGCAAACATGATAGGAAAGTGTGAATCAAACCAAACAGCCTCTGAGAGCCAAAAGCAAACATGATAGGAAAGGGTGAATCAAACCAAACAGCCTCTGAGAGCCAAAAGCAAACATGATAGGAAAGAGTGAATCAAACCAAACAGCCTCTGAGAGCCAAAAGCAAACATGATAGGAAAGTGTGAATCAAACCAAACAGCCTCTGAGAGCCAAAAGCAAACATGATAGGCAAGTGTGAATCAAACCAAACAGCCTCTGAGAGCCAAAAGCAAACATGATAGGAAAGGGTGAATCAAACCAAACAGCCTCTGAGAGCCAAAAGCAAACATGATAGGAAAGGGTGAATCAAACCAAACAGCCTCTGAGAGCCAAAAGCAAACATGATAGGAAAGAGTGAATCAAAATGGGTTCAGACTATCCAAACAGGATGTGGCTGTCTCTCAAAGTAAGGTACTATCTACTACACAATCTTAACCTCAAAGTAAGGTACTATCTACTACACAATCTTAACCTCAAAGTAAGGTACTATCTACTACACAATCTTAACCTACCCCTTCCTAATGATACTAGCTGGATCAGATACGAATATATGTATGAAAAAATCTGGACAGCAATGGCGGAATGCGGAGGGCCATTCAGAGTCAGAACTGTTTGATTCTGAACACGACTTTGCTAGCGCATTTTTGCCATGTTTGGTCGGGTATTTTCCGGTTTCGTTTGCCGAGCTACTGAGTTAGTGCTTGAGCAACGCTGTGAGCTATGACGGTTACATGGAATGCTTTTTGCTGTGCCAACCGTGCGTTTGTTGTGTGTATTCAGAAAATGGCGGACAGCGGTTATGACGAACAAGCTCAATCTGCCGTATGCAGTTATATTGCGAGTGCAGAAAGCTGGATTTTGTCATGATTGATGTTCCTTCGACAAGAATTGCAATTCAAGTGATGAACAATTTTGTGTTGCTACATTAGCGACGGTCATATGCATTTTATGCGGTGCATGTTGTTTTTGTGGCGGTACGCGGCTGTTTCATTCTGGAATTAGTTCACACAGGAAACATTTCACAGTTGTTAGCATTTCGTGTGATTTTCATTGGCACAGGAAAGGAGCAATTATGGGGTGACCCGTTGCAGTGAAGTTGGAACCGAACTTATGAACTTATGAACTATATGTATGTTCTCAAATACAACATGTGAGTCGTACAAAGAGTAAACGACTGGTAGTACATACACAGGTCAAGTTTAGTACACTGGACAGAACACAAGCCCCCTGAAAAATGTATGTGGACGTTCATGCTGGAGACCATGGGTGTACATACGTTACGGTAACGGGGGAAGTGCCCCTCCTACTCCTGGAACATGGCTTGTTTTATAAAACAGTTTTACGCGAATCTGATCTCTATTTCCGCGTAGTAAACAACCAACTAATTTCTTTTAATCTCATTTTGTCACCCCTGAAAAATGTATGTGGACGTCCATGTTGGAGACCTATTTTTGCTTGCTAGGAGAAAATCAACTACTTCTTCAAACGCTCCATATCGACCACTTGTTAACCACTCTTTGTGATTTGTATGTGATCTCAGTGAGCGTCTGTAGCTCAAGCGGTAGTGAGCTCGATCACAAGCCCAAACGTACCTGGTTCAAACGTACCTGGTGGGCAAGTTTGGAAGCAAATTTGTTTCCGTGGGATTTTTACAAAAGGTACAAAATATAGACCTCACCGTTTAGAAAGCAATGACAAACTACTGAACGTATAAGTGGTGCCTAGAAAATCAACGACTCGTTTACTGTGGTTGATGGCTACGTCCTTTAGGATATGCCACGATTTTCATTTTCATGTGACCTCAGCCTAAGAGCGATTGTACATTGTTCCAGTTATGCATCTACAAGTAGACCAGCACCTCCAATTTCTGCGACGCTTTTTAATTACTAGGTGGCTTCCTAGGACCTCAGTCGCCTCATACGACATACCTTGTAGGTCGCAGTGTTACTATTCTTTGCTTCCCGTGAGAGCGCTCCGACAACACATGGGCGGTAGAAAATCAACAGTCATCTTTAAACATGCGTTCGAGATTGTTCTAAGAAAGTCAACACCAAGTCGGAATTTCAAGTGGAAGACTGTACAGCTGGTAACATTGCAACCTTGCCCATTTGAAGTCAAGTAGCAGACAATGATTTGAAATAATTATGTATAACGGCATCCTATTCGAATGTCTTACTAGGAAAGAAACGCCTAGTTAGAGCGAAAAATATTTACAATTAGCATTCTCCTCGAACATTCAAGTGCAAACTCATGACAATAGCGACCTTTACTGCAGGACACAACAAAACACATAATAACTACAACAAGAAAAAACTCTAAGTAGTATCACTACAGCCACACTGCCTCTGAAGTGGGCAGACACCAGAGCATGTCCTGTAAGACTGTCCTCTCATGTGTGAGCTGAGAAGCAACATGTGGCCACACTCAATCGACCTAAAAACTAAGCTTTGGAGAAACCTGACAGACCTGAAGCTGACTGCCCAGTTTGTGGTCCACAGTAAATTAATCGTATGACCAGATCGCTCAAGACGAAGAATCGCTAGAGACACGGATGATAAGAAAAAGCAAACCTTCACACAAAAATCAGTCAGAGTGCCATATTAAGCGCTATGAAAAAAGACTAGCAAATTTTTAACAGGCGAACCAAAAATTTTTATATATTTAAAAAAGCTACAGACGCAAGAGAAAATTTAAAGTATAAATACAGCGACAAGGCGATGTACAAAAATCTACAAATCTGAGGTGGTCAGACCAGACCAGATCTGGAGACAACCGTGGGTAGGCTGCTGTGATATTAAGTAAATTGGCGTTTAAGGACAAAGCCATGTGTGTATACTATTACTAAGTAAGCAAACAAGTTAATTAAATATAAAACTAACGACAATCCCACGTTTCGATCATAGATCTTTTTCAAGGAAACACAGAAAAAATAAACTACAGCTACAACAGAACGTTAAGTATCATTACAAACACAACAGAAAATGTGAAGTATCACTGCTGACATTGTACTGTAGACACTGCGGAGTGCAATCTACAAATACAATCCCATACCACGGGTGGGGCATACATGATCAAGGTTTAGACATGTTCGTGTTGTGTTGAACACAAAGTATAGGGAATATGAACACAAACACACACAGGACACAAATATAGACATACAGATAATACAAATACAGAGAAATTGGGAACACAAATGCACATTATATATATATGTGTGTGTGTGTGT
Source organism: Arion vulgaris (assembly GCA_020796225.1). Taxonomy (NCBI): domain Eukaryota; kingdom Metazoa; phylum Mollusca; class Gastropoda; order Stylommatophora; family Arionidae; genus Arion; species Arion vulgaris. The sequence continues at coordinate 11,108,042 of CM036768.1, forward strand.
GTAAAAAAAATGTTGTAATGAACATGTTCATGAAGATATTCGCAAATAAAGAGGAGATACATCCTTGTAAAGACATACAGATATCACGGATATAGCCATATGCTATTCACAGCAGACTCGCAAGTAAAAACAGATATAGCATAAACACAGATACATATATAATACAAACAAAGACATACAGAGAAAATAAAGACATCTATTTAGACTCAATAACACAGACATAACGGAACTTAACAATGCAGACAAAATACACATATAGTGGTGTTTTTTTTTATAAATACTGATGGGAGTACTAACAAACAGAAAAGGACACAAGCACAGACATGCTGAAAGATTCACACACATAACATGTTCTTTACAAACAACGTCCAGATATGCATAGTGTGTTTAAATATCACGTGCGCGCTTACACACACACACACACACAAACTGCAAACATTAAGGGTTGACCTTCCCGCCTCGACAAAACAACACAACGGCCAACGTCATTTCAGCCAGCGAGTGACCTTCACATTGTTTGGCAGCGCGGTTCGCGGTCTTGTTTCCGACTACATATCGCTGTGTTTGAGACATGAGACAGCAGAGGAAAAGTCACAAATCTCCAACCGAGGTCGTGTCAAGGGAACTGATAAAGTTGTCCTGGTACTCAGCACACTTACACTCCACAACTACACGACGACTGTACACGCTCTCATTTTCACTCAATCCCTTATCTGAACACTTGAAATACTTCACAGAAAAACAGTGCGTCATTTACTCGGATTATTGTCTGTTATGGACAGGCGTTGACCTTAATTTGAAACCGGACTCCACAACTAAAGGGTGTACTGCCCAAGGGTTGACTTTATTGCGCCGTATTTAAACCCCATATGACTCGATCCCTCTCTGCAGAAATTGCACGCCATCTGCCGATACTATTGCACAAAGCATGAACACCGTAGCTCCGCGGACTCTACTACATTAATGTGAAAAAATTCCCATAACGTGAGCGTCTGTAGCTTAAGCGGTAGTGAGCTCTATCACAACTCGAGCGTACCTGATTCAAACTCCGTGGCGGGCAAGTTTGGAAACAAATTAGTTCCTTGGATTTTACAAATTGTTAAAGTTGATGTCAACGTTCAGAAAGCAATGTCAAACTACTGAACGTATAAGTCGTGTCTAGAAAATCGACGACTCGTTTTCTGTTGTTGATGGCTACGTCCTGTAAAGGATATGCCACGATTTTTTTCATTCCCATAACACATGCATGTGCGGCCTGCTAATTAATTTTATCCGACCCTCCTGCATAATAAAATATTATGTCAGTGAAACTGACCATTTGGAAGCTAGCGATATCCATGTCACAGTCATCCGATCACGTCCCTCTGATGTTCGGAGTCGATTTGCTCTAATGAATCGTTTTACATCTTTATATGGTACCTTGCGACCTCCTGGACTCAACACGCATAATAAAATACAACTACTTCAGCTATTGTCTTTCCCCTGGTAGATGACGGAATTGGCTGTCCACTCTGCTGTTAAACGAAGGGGTGGCAGCTTTAATTTGCGTTCCATGACCAGATGAGTCGCCCTTGTGTTATATCCGTGTTTATTTTAGTGTGATGTTTAACCCTCTCTGATTCCGTAATTTTATTTTGAGTTCCAGAATGTATACTGAATTATCCAGCGTATTGACTGTGCGTCCTCTTAACAAATATTGCGAACCAGTATATGGGCTTTGAGGAGCGAATGTGTTAATTTTTCTCCTAAATATTTTGTTTTTGTTAAACGCTTCAAAAATTTTAATAAAAGCTTATCCTAGATTTTAATAGTCGCCCGAGTGGTTACCGAGGGGCCCAAATTTGGGGTGTAAGGAATAGAACCACTGTTACCTACCATGCATGTCGTAAGAGGCGACTGAGGTGTGGCTGAAATCGGATGCACGTGTCCTAAACATGTAGAAGTATATGCGTTTAGGGCCTACCAAACCAATGTGCAACGTACAGACGTTCTTGGCAAAGATCAAACATATCACAAAGAATGATTAAAATTGGTTGTAAAGAACGAAGAAGATTTGAATAGTATATGACTCCATCTCTGGGTGGAAAACAAAAGAATATACAATATCGTAGTGGGGTGAGCTAAGATATCAGCTCACTGCACAATCCGTACAATTTGAAGATGGCGCGATCAGTTCTCTTCCTTGCTACAGTCTGTAACATCGAGTCATGTAAACCAACATCTGCGTGAGCAGAAAAGCAATTCAGATGAGATATGTCCTACCGCAACCAGGGGACATTTCCCCGCCGTAAGATAAAGCGTGTAAACTCTAAATGCACTACTTCACCCACAGCAGTTGACACGATATATGTTGTCATGTTCGATTGACTACTAGAACACTGTAATTTGAATGTTTACTCCTACTACAATACTGCAATTTAAATGTTTATTTCTACTACAATACTGCAATTTGAATATTTACTACAATGCTATCATTTGAATGTCCACTTTACTACAATACTGTCGTTTGAACGTTTACTACACTACTGTAATAAACGTGATTCTAACACAAAAGAAAAATGTCAACATGAAATATGAAGCTACAGGCGTTAGTCATATTTTATTCTGGTTGGTAGGAAGCCAGAAGTAACAAAAGATATCACTACTAGATATGGCTATTACCGTCATTACATACTAAAGGAAATATCGAATCTTTGTATATTTGACTTGGACAACAAAAAGTAAATATAGAATCTTTGTATATTTGACTTGGACAACAAAAAGTAAATATAGAATCTTTGTATATTTGACTTGGACAACAAAAAAGTAAATATCTGAATCTTTGTATATTTGATTTGGACAACAAAAAGCAAATATCGAATCTTTGTATATTTGACTTGGACAACAAAAAGCAAATATCGAATCTTTGTATATTTGACTTGGACAACAAAAAGTAATATCGAATCTTTGTATATTTGACTTGGACAACAAAAAGCAAATATCGAATCTTTGTATATTTGACTTGGACAACAAAAAGTAAATATCGAATCTTTGCATATTTGACTTGGACAACAAAAAGTAAATATCGAATCTTTGTATATTTGACTTGGGCAACAAAAAGTACTCAATGTGAAATAAGTAAATAATGAGAAATATCGGTCCGACAAGAAAACTGCGTGACGGGCGAGGCTCTATCTTATAGACGCCATAAATGACGTATGTAGTTGAGATAAGACTACTACACCAAACTGGAATGACCATGCAATGGGCATGTCCAGCTGAAAGCAGACACTAAACACTTGTATAGACTGGGAATTGTGGTCTCTGCGACAGAGTGGCTAAGCAGTTTGCCTTGCGTTATGAAGGTCGTGTGGGAAGGATTAGTGCAAATGCATACAGCGTTAGTTTGTTGAATAGTACATAATGAAGGTTGTGGGACACTCGACGTCCCATGAGGAAAGGAATTGACCTTCGAACGCCTGCAATATCGGGTCTAGAAATGTGTAGTGCAAGCGCTTACACCCTACGGTCTGAAAACATCTAAGACGACATTTCTTACCTTTCTCTGAGGCTGAGTGGTTGAAGCCCTCTGCCTTGCGGTCGAAGGTCTGGGTTCGAATCCGGACCGCGGCATTGTCACGAGGCGTTTTTCCAGAGAACCCTAGGATTGTTGCCGGAGCTACGGAGTTCGTGCTTTGTGCAATACTCTGGCAGGTGGCGTGCCATTTCTGCGGAGAGGACCGAGCCATATGGGGTAAACCCGGTGCAATGAAGTCAATCCTTCGGCTTAAAACCCTTATCTTTTCTTCTGAAGGTCGCAGGTTCGAATCCGGGTCACGCAAGCATTTTTTTCCTATATCCCTTGATTATTGCTGGAAGTACGAGGTTTGTGTTGTGTGCAGTACTCTCAACAGGTGATGTGCCATTTCTGCAGAGAGTGACCGGGTCATATAGGGAAACCTGGCGCAATGAAATCAACTTCTACCCCTTTTAGGCGTGTACAGGACACTGCAGACTCAACGGACACTTACATAGAATAAAAACAAAGCAAACAGCTATCTACCAGTGTCAACAGACGGAGCAGACAACCGACCATGTCCTGCGAGACTGCTATCTCTCTCCTGGGTGAACTGAGAAGCAACACCTGACGATATGAAAACTAAGCTTTGAGGAAACCTGACAGACATGAAAGCGGAGTGCCCAGTTTTTGATCCACACTGGATTAAACGCATGACCACAGATCGACGACGAAGAAGACCGAACACTTGTGAAATACGACTCAGGTTGTTGCTGGGATGAAGTGTGTCTAGAAAAAGCAACCAACACCTCATTTTTCTTAAAACAAGCATTGCAATCAAAATACTTAAATAGTAACGAATAACGGAACGGAGCATAAAAGAAGACTGTAAAGTGACATGACTTATGTTCAAAGTGGAAACAAGAATAGCTAAGCATACAAGTTATTGAATTATAAAACAGCATTATCATGTACCATGCCGACTGGTAAAATTAATAGAATCTAGGTTTATGTATTAAAATTGTGGGACGGATCAGTGTAATAATGCTGCATCTATCGACTAGGTCGCAAGAGGTTGTGGGTTCTAATCCCACACTTGATGTTCCAAACGTGAGGAAAGAAATTGGCCTTGCTATCTCGTGAATACTTCTTCTTACCCTTTAAACTCCAAATGGAGCACAGGACTTCAACAAACTTCTTCCAGCCCTCCTATCTTTTGCCATCCCTTCCGATTTTATCTATCCTCTTAATATCAGTCTCCAGCCCTCTTCTCCGTGTATCTCTAGACCTTCCACTACTCCTTCCCTGCGGGTTCCAAAACAGTACTTATTTTGCAATGCTTCCAATCGGTCATCTCAATGTGTTTCGTCTAAGCTTCTCTTCCTTAGCTCTTTTTCCCCACTGGTATCTGCTTATTTCTTTCTCTGAGTCCCTCGTTCGTAATCTTATCATACCATCTCAATCCGACCTAGAAATGTGAAGTTACAGGCACTTTATACCCTGAGGTCTTAAAAGGCTACGGACAGTTGTATCTTACTTGTGTATGTGCTCGACCCCTTTTAACTAGCTGAAAGTGTCAGCATCGGAACGCTTACTCATTAACTCCGGAACGATTTTTCTATTTTAAAAAAAGGTATACATATACGTCCTTCTTCTTTAAACGCTCTATATCGACCACTTGTTAAACCACTCTGTGTGATCCGAGCCTAAGAGCGAGTGTCCGTTGTGCCAGTTATGCGCCTACAAGTAGGCCAGCACATCCGATTTCTGCGAAGCTTTTTATTTACTAGGTAGCTTCCCTAGGCCCTACATCAGTCGCCTCTTACGACATGCCTTGTAGATCACAGTGTTACTATTCTTTGCTTCCCTTGATGGTACCGGCAGCACACAGGCGAACAAATACTAATCACAGCATTTACTATACGCAAAAATATAGGCACATATTGTTCGCAGACCTATAAGACTGACCTTGTTAATCTATATCATGTGGACAGTCTGTTCTAGAACATTCCTGAAACAAAGTGAATAATGAACCATACACTCAGTCGCAACACCAAATTGGTCGATATATTAGTCACAACAACAAACTGGCCGATATATTAGTCACAACAACAAACTGGCCGATATATTAGTCACAACAACAAACTGCCCGATATATTAGTCACAACAACAAACTGGCCGATATATTAGTCACAACAACAAACTGCCCGATATATTAGTCACAACAACAAACTGGTCGATATATTAGTCACAACAACAAACTGGTCGATATATTAGTCACAACAACAAACTGGTCGATATATTAGTCACAACAACAAACTGGTCGATATATTAGTCACAACAACAAACTGCCCGATATATTAGTCACAACAACAAACTGGCCGATATATTAGTCACAACAACAAACTGGCCGATATATTAGTCACAACAACAAACTGGCCGATATATTAGTCACAACAACAAACTGGCCGATATATTAGTCACAACAACAAACTGGCCGATATATTAGTCACACAAAATCTCATTAGTCAAATAAAAACCAGATAATACTCAAACAATATCTAAAAACACTAACCAACACAAACTAATTACAAACCGGTTCAACTGTTTTAATTCGGGCATCCACAACTAAACACACACAGATCTGATAGAGAAAATATCAGCATAAACATCTGGCAATCATATGTCACTTTTCATATTATCTTTCAAATAGGATATCGGAGAAAAAATCGAACATTTTCCAGTGAAAAAGAAATTAGCTTCTTTACCAGAGCGACCTTATTTTTCGGGATACATTGTCGGAATCAAATTAATAAACTTGATTTTCAATATTTGTATATTTTATTTTTTTAAATTTCTGACAAAGGTAAGAGATTGTTAAGGAGAATATGTTATTTCTTTGTAGTGATCTTGGTCACGAGAGATTGGCGGTGAGATGAGAAAAGACCTTATTAAGGTGGGAAAATGGTTTATGTACGAGGATTTGAGGCTGGTGGGCACAATATAAAAATGTGATGTTTCAACTTCCGGGTCCGAATAATAAGCTCACTTCTTCTTCTTCTTTGCGTTCATTCTTTATGACCAATTTTAATTACTCTTTGTGATATGTTTGATCTTTGTCAAGAACGTGTATACGTTGCACATTGGTTTGGCAGGCCCCTAAACGCATAGACTTCTACACGTTTAGGACATGTGTATCAGATTTCATCCAAACCTCCTTAGTCGCCTCTTACGACATGCGTGGCAGGTAGCAATGGTTCTATTCTTTACATCCCAAATTTGGGCCCCGGTAACCACTCGGGCGAATAAGCTCACTGATCACTGAAGTGATACTATTATGGATGGTATATGACCCTTATGAGTCATTTATGTTGGCATAAATGACAAATCCTAACCTGAACAGCTTCGTGGCGACTGCACTAGCCATGCGGGCATTAAATTCTCAGGCTCTCGTTTCACCTGTCCTACATCGCCCAAAAAAATAGTACTACGGGCAGTAGCGACAGTTTTTTTTAATATTATGATCACAATATAGCACATTTTTTATATTATGATCACAATATAGCACTTTTTATATTATGATCACTATATAGCATATTTTTTATATTATGATTACTATATAGCACATTTTTTATATTATGATCACAATATAGCACTTTTTATATTATGATCACTATATAGCATATTTTTTATATTATGATTACTATATATCACATTTTTATATTATGATTACTATATAACACTTTTTTAATATTATGATCACTATATAACACTTTTTAAATATTATGATCACTATATAGCACTATCGCTATTAGGAATGACAAACAATATGTCCACTGCAGAGTATCAAGTGTGGTGTGAAAGATGCCTAATGATGGTTGTGATCTTAAAAATGCCTAAGACACAAGAAAGAAAGATTACAACATGTGAAATGAGATGTCTACGAAAAGCTGTCAACGCTACAAGGAGAGATAGAGTGAGAAACGAGAATATCAGAAGCATCGTTGGTACTATACCATTCATACAGTACATCCAGAATCAAAGAATCAAGTGGTTCGGCCATCTAATGAGAATGGAACCACATTTACTACCATCACGTGCCTACAATAATCGACACTCAGGGCGCAGAGCACAAGGCAGGCCAAGAACACGATGGATAGATAACATCTCAGAGTCCCTGCGAAAGCATAGACTGACAACGTCCAACGCAACACACCTGGCACAAGATAGAATACTAACTCTCCCACGACGCTTCACGGCAAATGTGGTTAAGATAAGATGGTTGTGAAATGTATCTACTGGTGGCTGTGTATAGGACATCAGCTGTAACATGTACAAGAGATTCCTACAGTGGCGAGGTGTACATATAACTATTTTTATCAGGGTTCCCTGTAATCTCGATCACAAACCCAAGCGTACCTGGTTTAAACCCCACACCCAGCGTGTTCGTAGCGAGTTGGACTACGGGTGACTATCCCTCGTGTGCGCGGGTTCAATTCCGCGGGATGGCAGAAAAGCCACAGATTCCCCAGATTTACGGTGTTCGTGGCACCGAACCGAAGGGTTACGATGTCCATGGCACTGAGCCGAAGAGCTGAAAAGCTCAGTGCTTCTGGATCGGGGGAGAGGGGACCAAAACCCACGGTGGGCAAGTTTGAAGCAAATTCGTTTCCGTGGATTTTACAAAAGGTAAAAGAGACATCACCGTTCAGAAAGCAATGGCAAACTTCTGAACGTATAATTGATGCCTAGAAAATCAACGACTAGTTTACTGTGGTTGATGGCTACGCCCTGTAAAGGATATGCTAGGATATTCATTCCCTGTAATCAGGTGGTAGTAACTTGCTTCTACTGCAGTTAAGAAATGAAGTCAGATGCAGTGAGTGAGCCATGTAAACGTTATTGCAATTTTACACAATCATATGAGTTCGAGAAAGCAATAGCAAACTACTGAACGTATAAGTGATGCCTAGAAAATCGACGACTCGTTTACTGTGGTTGATTTCTTTTATTTTTTTATCGTGGCATATCCTAAAGGACGTAGCCATCAACCACAGTAAACGAGTCGTTGATTTTTCTAGGCACCACTTATACGTTTAGTAGTTTGTCATTGCTTTCTGAACGGTGAGGTCTATTTTTACCTTTTTTAAAAAAATCCCACGGAAATGAATTTGCTTCCAAACTTGCCTACCGCGGGGTTTGAACCAGGTACGCTTGGGTTCGTGATCGAGCTCACTACCGCTTGAGCTAAAGGCGCTCACTGCTTGATGCTCGCCCAGTAAAGCATATGTCACCATTTATCTTTTTTTATTTATCTTTTTAATTTATTTTTTTATTATTTTTTTCTCGTCAGTTCGATGATAAAAGTGTTAATAATACTGACTATTCTTTGTGCTAAATTCAATTTATGACATAATATAACATTATTTCCGTTTGTTATATTGTATTGTGTTCTATTTTATGAATTATCTTTATCTAACAATACTGGTAGGAAATGTTCACCTGACATGAGTGGTCTGTTTTCTTCTAAGTATGACTACGGAGGCTGTCAACAGGATGGACTACCATGAGTGGTCTGTTTTCTTCTAAGTATGACTACGGAGGCTGTCAACAGGATGGACTACCATGAGTGGTCTGTTTTCTTCTAAGTATGACTACGGAGGCTGTGAACAGGATGGACTACCATGAGTAGTCTGTTTTCTACGTATGACTACGGAGGCTGTCAACAGGATGGACTATCATGACAAATGACAATGTTGAAAACTTATTAAGCCCGACACATATATTTTAATGTGGAGTTTATCTACGCGTATAGCGTCCTGCTGAACACTGCTTTCTTTCAAAATATTGAAATTGACACCTAAAAGTGTACATGAGATGTAGTCAATATTTATAATATTTCATTTGTTTTGAAAACTATTGTCTGTTAAGCCCTGAGGAAATTTTTCTAAAGATCGATGCTCTCAGTGTAGGTGAGATCGAGTTCCTAGTCCTATCGGAGACGGACGATAAATCATAGGTCTGTACAAGTTGAGCATGTAAAAGAACCCTTGGCAGTTCAAAATCGAGAATAGCAGACTGGAAAGCCGCTGCCCGGGCATTGGTTATGAGATACCAACCGGTAAACAGTTAAGTATACAAATAGATGAAGAGATAGCTCATTCAGAAGCAGTGCGTTTTACTCATAGTCAGAAATAATATTTGATTGATTGATGATAGGACTTCGGTGAATAACCATGTGTGCGCAGATTGCTTTCTTACACATGAAGATCTCAGCGACAGTGCACCAATTCCGTAGCATCGGCGATGGTCCCCGGTGCACTTTTAAAGATGGTAAAAAAAATTGGTAGAAATTTATTTGTATAATGAATTTTGCTCGGACAGCTGCTTTGCAATTTCAAATGCCAGGGGTCCTTTTACGTGCTCAACTTGAACCCAGGTTCTACATTTTATCGTCCGTTTCCAATAGGACTAGGAACTTGGTCTCACCCACACTGAAATTGGAAATATCTGGAAAAATATCCGGTGGGAAGCGAAGCGAGTACCTTTGGAGCGAAAGGCCGCCTGGTGGTTGCCATAGCCCAAATTGGGTTGTAAAGAATAGAACCAGTTATCTGCCACGCATGTCGTAAGAGTCGACTAAGGAGGTTGGTCGTGGGGCTAGCTGCCGCACCCCGTAAAAAGCACTAGATGGCTACAGAACGGAGAGCGAACGGAGTAAACGCTGGCTGAAACCAGACATATCGACATAGGTTACTTTATATTTTATTTTACCAGATCCAGCAGCACTTGAGCTTTTCAGCTCTTCGGTTCGGTGCCATGGACATCGTAACCCTTCGGTTCGGTGCCACTAACACCGTAAATCTGGGGAATATGTGGCTTTTTCTGCCATCCCGCGGAATTGAACCCGCACACACAGAGGGATAGTCATCCGTAGTCCAACGCGCTACGAACACGCTGGGCAGACGGGCGGTTACTTTATATAACGCAAACACCAAAGACAGAGAGTTGTAGAGATCCATGATCGCCTACGCCAGCCGGCACCTGATGATGATGATAAAGCGTTATAAACACTTAACATAACGTTTTATCATCATCATCAGTTGCTGTGCAGGCTGGCGTAGGCGATCATGGATCTCCACAGCTCTCTGTCTTTGGCGTTTGCTATCATCTCAGATGTTGGACGCTCTACCGTGCCACGAAGTCAGTCTATCCAAATGTTTCTCTCTCTGCCTTCCTCTGTCTCGTCTACTCTCGATTTTACCGGTTGTCACAATGTGTTCCCACTTCATACAACACAAAAATATCTTACCAACATCATAAACCAATCGACAACAGCAACATCACATGATCCACCTCTCTCTCTCACGTGCATGCCAAGTGTTTACACGAAGAAACATAAAGGTGAAATGCGAACAAAAACAGGCAAATTATGCGAACAAAACGCGAACTATGACGCGTAATTTAATGAGGCAATTATGATGGATGCAAACAAAACGGCGTTAACACTCTCTGGAGAAGCAACGAAGAATGCCGGAGAGACCGGGGAGTTGAGGGTAACAATGTCAAAGAAAGCCAGGGAGCTGTATCGACGTTAAGACAGTGAACTAATTAGTAAGGCAATTACATTGCAACACGTAGTAAACAAATATGAAGAGGCGAAATTATAAAGGTGGTCCGTGTTCATTTTGAGGTAAACACGTTTTCGTTCAGTCTAAAGGCACCCACTTAAGTTTTCATGAATTGTGCAAAGTTTAAATGTAAAAACCCGCCCGTGTGGTACCGTGGTCCGAAAGGGAAGCAAAGAATAGTACCACTGCGACGTACACGGCATGTCGTAAGAGGCGACTGATGTAGGGAAGCTAACCTAGTAAACAGAAAGCGTCACAGAAATCAGATTGCTGGTCTAACTTTAGGAGAATAAATGGCACAGCATACCATCGCACTTAGGCTCAGATCACATACGGATCACACAGAGTGGTTAACAAGTGGTCGATATGGAGAGTTAGAAGAAGAAAAAGAAATGTAAAACAAGCTGGAATATATGTAGTTACGTTGACTTCATTGCACCGGGTGTTATCCTATATGGCTCGGCCCCTCTGCGCAGAAATAGCACGAAACTTCAGCAACAATCTTATTTAAGAGTTTTTGAAAAAGTGTACTCGTGAACAGAACGGCGCGGATTCAAACCCACGACCTTCGCAACGAAGACAAATCCGTGTTCACATATACGTAGGTATTACCACACCGTCTAACTAGTTCTTAATAAATTATATATTTTTTAATTTAAAAAAATCGAAAGTATGTGTCACAATCATGGAAACCATCACTAACATTTAGATCTGATAGTATAAGACTAAAACAACAAGACGGGGACGAATGAGAGAACACGGATAGAAAATATTGTCTTGACAAATTGATCGCCAGTACTCGGTTGTTGCTCTGATAATATATAATTGCTATAGTGTCGGGACATGGGAGGTGGGAATCGTGGTGAGAAGATAGCTGTTGAAGTTAGTGAATTAAAGAAGGGACAAGAGAAAAAAGAGAGATGGAGAGAGAGGCTGATAATTATCAAAATCATACACCAAAATGTTGGCATAATACAGTAGACATCATCAATTTCGGTCCTGAAAGACAAAAAGATGTGACAACGCAGTGGTCTGCATCAATTCCGACAATGATAAAACAAACATAATTAAGGGGTCATCGTTAAGTCCGACACAGAAGATATTAAACAAACATAACAACACAGTGGTCATCATCAAATCCGAGAGAGGAGAAACAACAGATAAAATAATTAACTCTGAAGATTTTTTTCTATCCAGAAGCACTTGAGCTTTTTCAGCTCTTCGGCTCGGTGCCATGTACATCGTAACCCTTCGGTTCGGTGCCACGAACACCGTAAATCTGGGGAATCTGTGGCTTTTTCTGCCATCCTGCGGAATTGATCCCGCACACACAGCGGATAGTCACCTCGTATTCCAACGCGCTACGAACACGCTGGGCAGACGGGCAGAAGAGGTCAGAAAAGGCATGTCTGTATGGCAGGGAACACTGATGATAATAAGGAAAGCAGGCCTTCATACAAAAATTAGTCAGAAGCGCCATACAATGCGCCCTGATTACGCCTGAATTACAGCGGGCGAAAACAGAAGAAGACAAGACAATACAGTGGTCATCATCAAACAGATGTGTTGGCCTACTTGTAGGCGCATAACTGGCACAAACATACAATCACTCTTAGGTTTAGATCACATACAAATCACAAAGAGTGGTTAACAAGTGGTCGATATGGATCGTCCGAATTAGAAGATATAGGGAAAAGAGTGGAAACTCAAAATTGCTCGGGGTTCAAAGAAGAAGGGGGCTCCGCATCTGTGGCTAAGTCCTTGCCTTGCGTAACAAAGGTCGTGGATTCGAACCAGGACCGCGCCGTTCTGTTCACGAATGCATATTTTTCAGAGACCACTAGGATTGTTGCCGGTGCTACGGAGTTCGTGCTTCATACAATATTCTCGCCAGATGTAATATCATTTTAGCGGAGGGACGAGCCATAGGGGTAAAACCCGGTGCAATAAATTCAATCCTTCGGCATTAGACCCTTTAGATCAGTGGTTCTCAAATCTTCCTAATGCCGCGACCCTTTAATACAGTTCCTCATGTTGTGGTGACTCCCAATCATAAAATTATATAACAATATTTGTTTCTAATTATGATAAATATGTGTTTTCCGATGGTCTTAGGCGACCCCTATGAAATGGTCGTTCGACCCCCCAATCCCCAGGGTCGCGACCCACAATTTGAGAACCCTGCTTTAGGCAAATGTTGATTGCGGAGAACATTGATTAAGAGTTCAAAAAATAGCTGTACTTCAATATCATTACAAACACTTTGATCGCTGTTGTGAACAACAAGCACACCAAGTCCACCCATCTTTATTACTTGACACAGAAATGTGTCTTTACTGTGCAGAATCCACTGGTAAATATTACAAAAGCTGGGAGTGAACCTTGACCCATTTCTATAGAGACCCAGATAAAATGTCAGAAGTGTTTGCCTTGTGACCCACTTTTCGTTCGTGTCCTTTTCATACCAAAAAAAATCAATTGTGCAAGAATGACAGAAAATCAAGCCCATTTCAAATATAATATATAAATGTCTCTCGTATAGTTAGTCTTCTTCTTCTTCTTTGCGTTCGTTCTTTACGACCAATTTTAATCACTCTTTGTGATATGTTTGATCTTTGCCAAGAACGTGTATACGTTGCACATTGGTTTGGTAGGCCCCTAATCGCATAGACTTCTACACGTTTAGGACACGTGCATCCGATTTCAGTCTAACCTCCTTAGTCGCCTCTTACGACATGCGTGGAAGGTAACAGTGGTTCTATTCTTTACACCCCAAATGTGGGCCCCGGTAACCACTCGGGTGGTATAGTTAGTTATACGTTACATAGGGCCAGCAAGTAATTTCTCCATACCGCTTGGTCCTGGGAAACTCGCTCAATCACTTTCATGGAATTGAGTCAGATAATTTTGGCCTCTTTCAGCAAAGTTCGTTACAGGGTTTACCTTGGGTCCTTTCTATTTCTCGAGCCCCTTTGCGCCCGTGTGTTGCTGGGGCTCGCAATGCAAGCAAAGAATAGTAACACTGCGACCTACAAGGCATGTCGTAAGAGGCGACTGAGGTAGGGGCCTAGGAAGTACCCAAATAAATAAAAAGCGACGCAGGAATATGATGTGTTGGCCTACTTGTAGGCGTATAACTGGCACAACGTACCATCGTTCTTATGCTCAGATCATATACAGATCACACTATTTGGTTAACAAGTGGTCGATGTGGAGCTTTAGAAGAAGAACCCTTTGCAATAATTCCTCTCTGTTACATACCAACCGCGATACCGTAGTGGTGTACCTGCTTCATTGAGAGGTTCTCACTTTGTCAGGATAAGAAGAGATTTCTGGAACGGGCACTTGTGTGCGCTTCGTACATGGTATCTTTCACTGCCTGTGTTATTTCTGTGGTCCACCTTTGTGTGACGATTTTGTACCTTGTATCCACTGAACGTTTTTTAAGATGAATTGTCTAGTTGGTAATCTGGTTATATGGCCGAACCATTTAATTTGTTGTTTCTTGATAAAATTCAGTACTACTGTTGCACCCCCTTTTTTTCTTGATGTCTTCATTCCTAAACCAGTCTTTTGCCCGCCTGCCCAGTGTGTTCGTAGCGAGTTGGACGACGGTGTGACAAGCCCTCTGTGAGTGTGGGTTCAATTCCGCGGGTGGGTAGAAAAAGCCACAGATTATCCAGATTTACGGTGAACGTGGCACCAAACCGAAGGGTTACGATGTCCATGGCACCGAGCCCAAGAGCTGAAAGCTGAAGTGCTTCTGGATTTTTAAAAAAAAACAAGTCTTTTCATGATACTTCCAACAGTCTGCGTAGAAACCTCATCTCTGTCGTGACTAGTTTTCTTCTATAGTTTGATGTCAGCGTCCAGATATCATACCGGCATGAGAAAGATTGTGTTATACGGTGCTTTTTTTATTGTTTATATTGACATCTTTGCAACAAACAGATAGACAAATAAATGTCTGGAGACCACAGAGATGTGGTTTTACAGAAGAATGATGAGAATCCCATGGACTTCTAAAATGACGAATATAGAAGTGTTGAATGAGGCCAAGACACAGAGAAAGCTTAGCATCAATATAAGAAAGATGCAAATATCATTTTTTTTCTGACATGTAATGAGAAGGAAGGAACACATTGTGGCAACCGGTAAAATAAAGGGGAGATGAGACAGAGGAATACAGAGAAAGAGAAAATTGTGGAGAGCCTGACTTCATGGCACGGAAGAGCGTCAACATCTGAGATGATAGCAAACATCAGAGACAGAGATTTGTGGAGATCAATGATTGCCTACACCAGCCGGCACGACACCTGATGATGACATGTTTTCTTTTTAAGATTATACACATTGAAGTATGTGTCCAGAATAACCAATGATAGAACATTGCATAAATTCATGACATCCGGTGTTTAAAAAAAAAGTTAATTGCATATCCTTTACATGACTTTACGAATCAACACCAACTTGTTAACGCTGTTTGTGATTTTTCTAAGCATTATTACGTTCAGTAGTTTGCTATTGCTTTCTGAACGGGTGGTGCCATCGTCTGTTTTGTAAAAATCCACGCGAAACAATTTGCAACCAAATTGTCCGCAGCGTGATTCGAACTCAGAACGTCGGGATTAATAGACCGAGTCACTATCCCCTAAGCCACAGACGCCCCATCCGGTGTTACTCCAAAATATTGATGGTTCTCCAAGGGCAACATTAATGGTCTTTTTTTTTAGCAGGGCACAAGATAACACAATTTCTTCTTTTAGCTCAACAAGTTCAACAAGTTACATTTTAAGGGGGACTCTGGTCTTGAAACTTTTTCGTTGCTTTGGTATTAATGTAGAATTTGTATAACAATTTTGAAAGATTATGACTTAGAATAGTAGCAAAAAAATTAGTAAAAAAAAAATGTCAATGCGTTGCCATGGAAACAATACAAATGGAGTATTAACAAATTTTCAAATCCTAAGGCTCTGAAGTTAATGAATATAAATGAATTATGTTTTCACTCTAAGGTGAGCAATTGTAATATCTACAAAATTACACATTCTTTTAGGATATATTAAATATTACATTTTTATGAATTTTTGTGTAAACACACCCTCCAAAAACAGCTTTTTTGACCAAATTTTGAGGGAATTTTTACCCAAAAATTTATAAAAATTAAATATTTAATATATCCTAAAAAAATGTGTAATATTTTAGATATTACAATTGCGCACCTTAGAGTGAAAACAGAATTCATTTACATTCATTAGATTCAGAGCCTTAGGATTTGAAAATTTGTGCTTAGGCCATTTTGTATTGTTTCCATGGCAACACTTGACATTTTTTTTACTAATTTTTCCTACTATTCTAAGTCATACTCTTTCAAAATGCTTATATAAATTTTATATTAATATGAAAACAACGAAAATAGATTCTTGATTTTCAAGACCCGAATCCCCCTTAAAACAATCTCTTGAAAGATAAAATTGGTAACATTGAATAATAATAGTCTATTCTGGAAGCCAATTGTCACTTAAAAATAACACAATGTCACAAAGCGTAACAAAACGATTCAGACAATTGCTATTTGATAACCATCAAGCCCGTGTGTGCATCTTCTTCTTCCAGACCCAGGAATTATGAATGTTCCCCCTTTGTCCTATAGTGCAATGGAGGGAGCACCCAAGCTTTCTTTAAAACTCAGAAACCTCCAACAGCTCTAGGCGTGTAGTACTATGCTTAGTGCTGCAGAAACCTCCAACAGCTCCAGGCGTGTAGTACTATGCTTAGTGCTGCAGAAACCTCCAACAGCTCCAGGCGTGTAGTACTATGCTTAGTGCTGCAGAAACCTCCAACAGCTCCAGGCGTGTAGTACTATGCTTAGTGCTGCAGAAACCTCCAACAGCTCTAGGCGTGTAGTACTATGCTTAGTGCTGCAGAAACCTCCAACAGCTCCAGGCGTGTAGTACTATGCTTAGTGCTGCAGAAACCTCCAACAGCTCCAGGCGTGTAGTACTATGCTTAGTGCTGCAGAAACCTCCAACAGCTCCAGGCGTGTAGTACTATGCTTAGTGCTGCAGAAACCTCCAACAGCTCTAGGCGTGTAGTGCTATGCTTAGTGCTGCAGAAACCTCCAACAGCTCCAGGCGTGTAGTACTATGCTTAGTGCTGCAGAAACTCACCTCCGGGTGTAGACCATCTTATGCTGAGCCTCAACCTTGGCGTGTGATTGTTGCCAGAAATACTGAGCATGCTATGCGGAACTCTACCAGGCAGAGTTCATTGGTCATCACTGCGTATTCTCCTATTCTAGTACAGTTGGTGCTCTAAAACATCACTTAATAATCTCGGTGGGCATGTGATTATAGTCCAGAGAGCCACTTCCGCGAGTGTTCTAGAAAACCCCTTGTTGACCACTCTTTGTGACCTATGTGTGATTTTCGCCAGAGAGAATACTGAGCGACAACCTACACGGACAGACGTTTGCGTTCACTCGAAACGATTAGCTTTCGTCTGTGTGTGCATGAAAAGGTGAGTAAAATCTTAATAATGTTTCTCACAAAGTTGTTAGAAAAAACGATCTTGAAGTATATTTCATTTGATGAATATGATATGGCAAGAGAATCATGCGCATATCCTCCCAACTGTTTGAGACCAAATGTTGAACCACACAGTGTATATACATAAAACTTCTAGCAACTTTCTCAAATGAGACAATCATAGAGAGATCCGCAGTAGCGTAGTTGTTAGTGAACTCACTTTCTTTTGTGTGTGGTCGGGGTTCAATTCCACAGTGGGCGTGAAATATGTGTCCGACAACAACGTCTCTCAGGTCGACCCAGTCTCAACTGGGTCCCAGGAAAAGCACTGGGAAGTATAGTCGGCAGACGTGATGCTGAACACCTCACCCATCGTGTGCCGACAGTTAATGAAAAAAATGCGGGCCTAACACCGTATTCCCCATTTAACCTCGAAGTATAAAAAAGGATTCCGTTACGTTTATTTATTTTTTTAACCAACCATAGAAGTTGCACCATCAGTAACAGAAGTTATTATAGTGTCGAGTGGAATATTGTGAACACATTTTGGGAACATGTTGGGGCATGTGAGAAGAATGGAAACTTGTCGAATACCAAATCAAATGTTGTTCTGTGAACTTTCCGTTGGGGGTGGGGGCGCACACCAGTGCAGACCACTGCTCAGATATAAAGATGTCTGCAAGGCATCAGTGAAGAACTTTTCTATAGGTCCCAGCACATGGGAAAAACTAGCTGATAAACATAGTTCTGTGGAAAGCGATATTGTGCGAGGGCGCAGAGTCTTTTGAGAAGAGACTTATGTATGAGTTGAAAGACAAGAGAGAAAAGCGAAACCTACAGGTCTGTAGAAGACTGCATACAGTGACATTTGTTGCATTTTTATTAAATTACTTTTTATATATTACTTTGTTATATGAAAAAGTCATAATTATATAACATTTGTAGTATTGACTGCTAGAAAATTTAACATTACATTTAGTTCTACATTTTGCACCGGGTGCACATGAAATTAGAGCATCTGTATGAGAATTAAATATGTATCTGATTATTATTGATAATAGTTGTTGAACAATACAACAACCATACAGTTACGTCAATCAATCAATCAATACAGTTATGTATTTTGGTGTAAGAACATGCTTCCATGAAATATTGCTGCAGGTGTGATATGTTGTATATCTTTACTTCTCATTAACTTGTTATCTCTGTGTGTCTCTTACTCTGGCTGAATTTGTGTTGTCTGAACTGTGTTCTATATTTAGTTTAGATTTGAAACTATGAGAAGGCGAAGGATCGCAGTAAAGCAGAAAATAATAAGTATACAAACCGTAGACGTAAGCTGTTTGGTGGGCGTAGTTTTAGTAAAAGCGAAACTCCTGGCTATGATATCACTGGGAATTCCCAATTGTAAGTAGGCTGTTTGGGCCTAGTTTTAGTAAAAGCGAAACAACTAGCTAGGTCACTGGGAATTCCCAATTGCGAGTAGGCTGTTTGGGCCAAGTTTTTGTAAAAGCGAAACTACTGGCGATGATGTCACTGGGAATTCTCATTTCTTTATGTTGTCACACTGTATCGGGTTGTTGCCCAGTGCTATGTTTTACTGTTTTTGTCATGCGATGCTCTGGTAGCTTGGGCGAGTTATTTCTTTAGCTTTCTGAAAAGAATTTGCTATGCCATCTAGCCATCTAACCATCTTTTTCGTGGTCTTCCTCTCGTCTTCTTTCCTGATGTTCTGTTGTAGAAGACTGTATACAGTTTTGTTGCATTTTTATTAAATGGCCGAACCATTTCATTCTTTGTTTCTCAATGTAATCCAATCAAGGTTCTGTCCCAACTTTCTTTCTTATGCTGATGTTGGTGACTCTTGTCTTTCTGGTGTTGTTCATAACTTTTCGTAGACATCGCATATAAAACAACAAAGCAATGTTGGCATACTACGAGACTTGTCCATATAATCTGTCTTCACAAGACATATCATGTTTAAATTGTGTATACATTCTAAATTTATGTAAAGAATTTGAACAGTTTGGTTTATAAAAAAGAGCGATGTGCGGAATCCTACAAATCTGGTCTGGTCAGAGCGGACCAGAACACATTGAAGGAAACCGAGGGAGGCTGCGGTGATACGAAATAAATTGGCGTTTAATGACAAAGACACGTATGGTTGGTATCACATAAGCAAGCAAAAAGGAATAAAAAATATGATAAAACTAACAAAAAACCAACCGAAAGACTTAATGAAGCTAACCTTTTACGTCTTTTAAGCCAATCACTTTATCCAGTGGCGGCTCGTGATCATTTTTGTTGGTGGGGCCAAAAATCATGGTTTCGGTTAGGATATATGTTAATTTATAAAATAATAAATACACGTTACACCTTATTTTGGTGGGGTCCGGCTCCGCTGGCCCTTAATGACGAGCCGCCACTGACTTTATCTCTCTACATCTGGAGCACAGCTCTTCAACAAAAATTCACCATACATTTTTACCCGGCACCTTACGTTTCAATGTCATGCCCTACGAGTCACCCACTAATATCAGTTTCCAGTTTCATACAGTTTTTTCCGTAGTTTATCTTTCCCTGTGTGATTAAGAATACCACCCCATTGCTATACTATTTACAAGTATGTATTATTCTTCTCCGAACGCTCCACATCCACCACTTAACTTGTTAACCACTCTTTGTGATTTGTATGTGATCTGAGCCTAAGAGCGATTGTACGTTGTCTCAATTATGCGCCTACAAGTAGGCCAGCACATCCGATTTCTGCGATGCTTTTTATTTACTAGGTAGCTTTCCTAGGCCCCTACCTCAGTCGCCACTTACGACATGTTTTGTAGGTTGCAGTGTTACAATGCTTCGGATTGTTACTATTCTTTGCTCCCCTTGCGAGCCCTGGCAACACACGAGCAGTATGTATAATTAGAAACAGTAACGCTGTTGTCTCGTCTGTGTGATTAGCATCCATTGTTTACTGGTCTCCCTCAAAGCATCGCTGTAATGACAGCTTTGTTAAGGAGGTTCGATCATTAATCAAACATTCACTAGAAGTGCAGGGCGTAGAATAAGTTGGGAACCTCTTCTATAAATTGTAAAATCTCTTCAACTTGAACTCATGTTAAATGGACGTTTTGCGGTAACGCCTCTGATTTATTTGTATGTCAGAGACATCAAGCGGGTTTATAACCTTCTTGTTATAGAAAATAAATAGGACATTTGGTCACGTCAGACAATGATATATAGAAGTTGATGTCAGGCTGGAGAACAACAGCTCAATCAACATCAACAGTGAAGAGATACAAGACAACTACCGGACTATCTACATCAGTGATGTCCAACGTTTGCGTATTGTATGGCGCATCTGAATCATGGTTGAGGAGGCGCGGGCGTCTGGGACGATTGTAATACTAATAATAATTCCTGCAAGCAATTTCTCCATATGACTCTATCCTGGGCAACTCGCTCAATCTCCTCCATGGAACTGAGACCGATATTTCTTGTCTATCTCAGCAAAGTTCGTCTCAGGGTCTCCTTAGGTCATTGTAATACTACTACTAGTGCAACCATAGTAATATTAATGTAGTTGAGATGTCGATGCCTTCACCAGTAACAAATCGGAGTGTGGAGGTTAGAGGGCAGTAGAATGGTAACAAAATAAAATGAGATTGCACAAGCGGAAAGATCGTGTTCATGGGAGTGATGCGAAAAAAAAACACTTATGTTTTCTTGAAATCTATCGATTCTCTAATCTTGTTTTGTCTTTCTGCATCAAGGTCGAAAACAAGAGACATCTGTGTGAGCCCCCTTGTGAGCTTTGTCATCAATGTGCGTGTTCTTTAAATGACGTTGCTCTCTTTGCAGCACATCTGAAATTCACTCTGTCTCTAGCCAGTTCACCCACTTCGCCGATGGTCATATTCATGGTTTCTTTAATATATTGTAGCTATCTTCTTCTTGGTCTGCGTCCTGGGACCCTGCCCTCTAATAATGTTCTCTCCAGGCCATCGTGACACTTGATGTGGTCAAAAAATCTAATTTTTCTGTATAGTATACTGTTTATCAGTCAATTGCCTTTAACATTCAGTTCTTTCAGGACGTCAGTGTTCTTTCTTTTTTCTGTCCACGTTATTCGTAAGATCTTTCAGTAGCATTTCGTTTCGAAGAACTGGATTTTCGTTCATGTTGTTTGTGTAATGGTCCATGATTCACAACCATAAGTAGCGACCGGAAAAATGCGCTTTGTACAATGTGGAATTAAGTGCCTCGGATATTCCGTCGCTCCATCGTTTACGAGGTCGGTCTCTTGTCGTTGTATCTGAGTACTAGTGCTCTTTGTGGTAATGTTGACACATGTACGAACCATTTGACCTGTTGTTTCTGTATATATATTGTAGCACCAGCAAGGATCCTACTCCTTTACTGATAAAGCTCCCTGTGAGTGTTGTTTCAATTCCGCAGGCTGGCAGAAAAGCCACAGGTTCTCCAGATTTACGTTGTTCATGGCACCGAATCGAAAGGTTACGATGTCCAAGGCACCGAACAGAAGAGCTGAAAGCTCAAGTGTTTCTGGGTCAGAAAAAAAAAATTGATCCCACTGTTCTTCTTGAAATCTGATTAACATTAAAGTCGACAGAGTAACATAAGGCGCCATAAAAAGTGTTACATGGGCGCCATGGAACCTACATGCGTCATGTTGGAAAGCTATAGGCCTACATTATATCTGATGTGTCTTTAAATGCATGCTATAGTTAAGATTCAAGCAATAATTCTGTTGTTTTATTATTGTCACAATTTAATTGTATTTTAAGCTTGTGTTACCATTTCTATTTTAAAAAAAGCCACTTTAGTAAGCCACCTTTCTACTTGCAAACAACTCTCAACTCCAATGACACACTGATCATGTTACCCTGACGGAGAAGGTATTTGCGGCTAGTTGGTCTGGTTTCCAGTAATGGTATTCATCATTATCAATGCTGTTGATTATGTGGACGTTGAGATAAACGGCTGATACATGAGCATTCATGTCGGTATTGTACAAGAGGATTTCTATGTATGCACAAAAATCAGTTACATATATTCCCCCGATGTTGTTTTCCCATCTATTCTAAATGATGACAGCTATTTCTCGTTCTGACCCATCATACAGACAGGAAGGAAGGAAGTGAGGGAGGGGGGGAGTGAGGAAGGAATGAAGGGAGGTGAGGGAGAAAGGGAGGAAGGAAGGGGAAGGAGGGAGGGAGGAAGGAGGAAGGAAGGAAGGCAGGAGGAAGGAAGGAAGGAAGGAAGGAAGGAAGTCATATACATTATCATCAGTCCGTATCGCGTACAATAGCAAATTAGGCAGAGGAAAAAAAAATGTAACAAAATTACACCTTGTGTCTTTCTACAACAACATCCAAATCTTCACGAGCAGTTCGAATTTTTGTTCATTATCTGCTTCTATATCTGTTTGCTTTTTTGTATTTTGCCAGTCCCGCGAGCAATCCTTTTAGATTGTCTTTTACGATAAGCAGAAGGAGACAGTGGCTCTATTCTTCGCTAATCCGGAAACTACAAGGAGTTATACATATATATATTTATTTTTCACATTGACTGATTGATTGGACTATCATCATTGCACTTCGGTGAGTAACCATGTGTGATCCGATCTTTTTTCTTACACATGAAGATCTCAGCTGCAGTGCACGAACTCTGAAGCAGCGGCGAGGGTTCACGGTGTAATTTTGAAGATGGCGAAGATATTTTTGTACAAATTTTATTTTAAATCGTTTTCTAATGAACTGTGTCCGGGCAGCGGCTTTAGAGCCTGCTCTTCTCCATTTTGAACTGCCAAGGGTTCTTTTACGTGCTCAAAATTGAACACGGGACTGGCGTTTTATCGTCCGTCCACGATAGGACTAGGAGCTCGATCTCATCTACACTGAGATAGAGGAAAAATGTACAGATAGTTCCACGAAGAAGCGAACCTGGTACCTATGGCACGAGAGACGAGCACCTAGCCTCTACGCCACATAGACCCCTTAATGATCGCATTTTTCTTGTTTCTTGGCCTACGCGCTTTGATATAACCAAAAACAAGGTTTGCCCTTAGATTGAAAGTGACGTGCCTAGGCTTAAAGAGGCTTTAATCCCTTACATAACAAACACATTATCGGCAAAGTAGTTCATTCTTATTTTTCATGTTTGTTGGCCTACACGCTCCGATATAACCAAACACATGGCTCGTCCAAAAATATATTGAAAGAGGCGTGATGCCCGCCTGCCCAGCGTGTTCGTAGCGCGCTGAACTACGGGTGACAAGCTCCCTGTGAGTGCGGTTCAATTCCGCGGACTGGCAGAAAAGTCACAGGTTCTCCAGATTTACGGTGCTCGTGGCACCGAACCGAAGGGTTACGATGTCCATGGCACCGAGCCGAAGAGCTGAAAGCTAAGTGCTTCTGGATCGAGGAAAAAATCCGTACATAACAAACACATTCTCGGCAAAGGAATTGATTCTTATTGTTCATGTTTGTTGGCAATGATATAACCAAAAACAAGGCTAGTCAAAGAAGATATTGAAAGAGGCGTGCCTAGGCTTAAAGAGGCTTAAATCCCTTACATAACATAACAAACAATATTCCCCCTCACCACACATCTACGGATCTGCCAGGTGGAGGTAGACAATTAAAATACCAAAATGAAGTTGCTATGTGTACGACGTGAACAGACTGACAGAAATATTGCGCTATCAATCTCGGAATAATGCCAACTAACAGGGCATTCCCCCGTTGCTCGGTACGATAACAGATACGGTCATGGCAGAAATACTAGAGAATTGAAAGACGCTAATCAACACTCGATACATAAGTGTGCAATGATTGTTACGTTTGCCATAAGTGCGCAATGATTGTCATGTTTGCACAAGCTAGCCAGTAATTTGTTGAAGATGAGAAGGGCTCTGATGTTTCTAGATATTCTCAGATATTTACAGAAACAATGTCTTGATATGTTCCGTGTGTTTCATCCGAGCAGGAACCACCAGCGATAAAACATACTTGAGCGCCAATCTGTCGCTACTAACACAGAAGTATAGTTTCTGTTGCGCTGTTTACACGGTTTCTTAGTTGGGTCCATTAATTGTCCCCCTTGTTAATCCACCCTAATACCACCAGATTGTTCCCCTTGAAAGTTAACTTAAATGGTATGTTTTATTTTTATTTTCAAACCATGTGGTAAAGATGATTGATTGATTGATAAGATAGTCATCAATGGACTTCGATGAATAAGTCAAATGGAGAATCTCAGAGGTAGTGCACAAGCTCTTATATATATATATATATATATATATATATATATATATATATAAAAAAAAGTACTGTAGTTTTACAAAGTACAAAAACAATATACAACGACGTTTCGATCAAAAGGACTTTATCAGGCAAAGGATACATCAGAAACGAAGAAATTTAGACATATGATATGTTATACATAACATATAAGTCTAAATAAGTCCAAAAAGTCTAAATGTCTTCGCTTCTGGTGTATCCTTTGCTTGAAAAATGCCTTTAGTCGAAATGTCGCTGTACATTGCTGTGTACTTTGTAAAGCTAAAGTACTTTTTGTACGTGATTCGCCACTACAACATAGTTTACTGAGGCTTCCTTATATCAATAATATATATCTACCACGGCCACCAATAGAAGATAGCGTAGAAGTTTGTCAGTTTTCATTCACTGACCACCTCACACACTGTGTCATAGGCCCCGATGTGATTAACATATCAAAGTAAGAAGCGGGTACTAGATGTTGGTTAATACAGGAAACTACAACACCGAACTTAATATTTGTGTTCACGGTTAGCATGCGCGTTATGTGAGGTTGATTGATTTCATTGATACGGTGACCATCCATTTGCACTACAGGCGGGTATCCAGTGTGATTGCTCTTGATCTCTTTCCCCATCTTATCTTTAAAGGTCTCAGCGGCAGTGCACTAACTCGTAGCACCGGCTAGGACCCACGGTGTAATTCAATTACGTGAAATCACTCAGTAAATGATTGATTGATTGATTGATATGATCATCATCATTGCACTACGGTGGGTAACCTTTAGTGTAGTGCTCCGATCTCTTTCTTACACAAGAAGATCTCAGCGGCAGTGCACTAACTCGTAGCACCGGCTAGGACCCACGATGTAATTCAGTTACGTGAAATCACTCAGTAAATGATCGATTGATTGGAACATCATTATTGCACTTCGGTGAGTAACCATGTATGTTCCGATCTCTTACACATGAAGATCTCAGCGGCAGTGCACGAACGTCGTAGCGCCGGCGTGCCCCCGATGTACTTTAGTTACGTGAAATCACTCAGTAATACAGTCGACAAGTATCTGTAATAATCATCATCAAGCTGCTCACATGTGCATCTCTCACGGTTACGCAACGTTGTAATTTAACACCGCCGTACCACAAGTGTATCTCCATAAATTATTGCACTCTCTTAACACCTGTCACTGTCTAATCTGGTGCATTACCTCGACAAAGATCCAGGTTCACCTTAGAATGAAGCTGTTGGTCCGTGTCTAATATGGTTTCGCTCTTTTCTTCAAAGAGATTCAGGGTTACATAATCTCATTAAATAATCTGGCGACCGTCAAGGTGACCTCTTATGGGCATCACCTGTATCTGACCGAGAAAAAAATACGTTGTACTTTAGCGAAATATTTTATTCTATTGTAGAAATTAGGGACAAATCATCGTGGCAACAGCCTACATTACATGTTATATCATTCACCATCGCCCGTGTGTTGTTGGGGCCTACAGTGGAGCAAAGAATAGTAACACTGCACCTAAATGCATGTCGTTAGATGTGATTGAGATAGGGCCTAGGAAGCTACCCTAGTTAATAAAAGTGACGCAGAAATCGGATGTGCTAGCTACTTGTAGGCGCACAACTGGTACAACGTGCAATCGCTCTTAAGCTCAGATCAACCTTCTGGATTATATGTGCGAGACCCCAATCCAGTGTTTCCTAAGGACATGGAAAATGCAGAGTAGAAATTGCAAATTGCCAACATGCGTCGCGAAACGGTTGAGAATGTTCCTCCGGGAATAAACTCACAGTGGCTAGAAAAGTAAGGCCGATAATGCAAGGGTTTGTATCCTCGAACAACCACAAACATAGACAATGGCCGGCCGGCACTTTTCGGACGCGATTGTCCAACAATTGTACATCGACGTCCAAAAAAACCGTACATTTGCAGGCTTAGATCAAAATGGCCAATTAACAACCGAAAACTGATCGTTTCGAGTGAACGCAAACGTCTGTCCGTGCAGGTTGTTTCTCAGTACCCTCTCTGGCGAAAATCACACATAGGTTACAAAGAGTGGGCAACTAGAGGTTGTTCTAGAGCACCCGTGGAAGTGGCTCTCCGGACTATAAACCTATACCCACCGAGATGAATAAGTGATGTTTTCAGAGCTTCAACCGCACTAGAAATGGGAGAATACAGCAGAGATGACCAATGAACTCTACCTGGGTAGAGTCCCCCAGCACTAAGCATAGTACTACACACCTGGAGCTGTTGAAGGTTTCTGCAGCACTAAGCATAGCACTACACGCTTGGAGCTGTTGAAGGTTTCTGCAGCACTAAGCATAGCACTACACACCTGGAGCTGTTGGAGGTTTCTGCAGCACTAAGCATAGCACTACACACTTGGAGCTGTTGAAGGTTTCTGCAGCACTAAGCATAGCACTACACGCTTGGAGCTGTTGAAGGTTTCTGCAGCACTAAGCATAGCACTACACACCTGGAGCTGTTGAAGGTTTCTGCAGCACTAAGCATAGCACTACACACCTGGAGCTGTTGAAGGTTTCTGCAGCACTAAGCATAGTACTACACACCTGGAGCTGTTGAAGGTTTCTGCAGCACTAAGCATAGTACTACACACCTGGAGCTGTTGAAGGTTTCTGCAGCACTAAGCATAGTACTACACACCTGGAGCTGTTGGAGGTTTCTGCAGCACTAAGCATAGCACTACACACCTGGAGCTGTTGAAGGTTTCTGCAGCACTAAGCATAGCACTACACACCTGGAGCTGTTGAAGGTTTCTGCAGCACTAAGCATAGCACTACACGCTTGGAGCTGTTGAAGGTTTCTGCAGCACTAAGCATAGCACTACACACTTGGAGCTGTTGGAGGTTTCTGCAGCACTAAGCATAGCACTACACACCTGGAGCTGTTGACGGTTTCTGCAGCACTAAGCATAGCACTACATACCTGGAGCTGTTGAAGGTTTCTGCAGCACTAAGCATAGCACTACACACCTGGAGCTGTTGAAGGTTTCTGCAGCACTAAGCATAGTACTACACGCCTGGAGCTGTTGAAGGTTTCTGCAGCACTAAGCATAGTACTACACGCCTGGAGCTGTTGAAGGTTTCTGCAGCACTAAGCATAGCACTACACACCTGGAGCTGTTGAAGGTTTCTGCAGCACTAAGCATAGCACTACACACTTGGAGCTGTTGAAGGTTTCTGCAGCACTAAGCATAGCACTACACACTTGGAGCTGTTGAAGGTTTCTGCAGCACTAAGCATAGCACTACACGCCTGGAGCTGTTGGAGGTTTCTGCAGCACTAAGCATAGCACTACACACCTGGAGCTGTTGAAGGTTTCTGCAGCACTAAGCATAGCACTACACGCCTGGAGCTGTTGGAGGTTTCTGCAGCACTAAGCATAGCACTACACACTTGGAGCTGT
Source organism: Arion vulgaris (assembly GCA_020796225.1). Classification (NCBI taxonomy): domain Eukaryota; kingdom Metazoa; phylum Mollusca; class Gastropoda; order Stylommatophora; family Arionidae; genus Arion; species Arion vulgaris. The sequence continues at coordinate 11,136,436 of CM036768.1, forward strand.
TGAAGGTTTCTGCAGCACTAAGCATAGCACTACACACCTGGAGCTGTTGAAGGTTTCTGCAGCACTAAGCATAGTACTACACGCCTGGAGCTGTTGAAGGTTTCTGCAGCACTAAGCATAGCACTACACACCTGGAGCTGTTGAAGGTTTCTGCAGCACTAAGCATAGCACTACACACCTGGAGCTGTTGAAGGTTTCTGCAGCACTAAGCATAGTACTACACGCCTGGAGCTGTTGAAGGTTTCTGCAGCACTAAGCATAGTACTACACGCCTGGAGCTGTTGAAGGTTTCTGCAGCACTAAGCATAGCACTACACACCTGGAGCTGTTGAAGGTTTCTGCAGCACTAAGCATAGCACTACACACTTGGAGCTGTTGAAGGTTTCTGCAGCACTAAGCATAGCACTACACACTTGGAGCTGTTGAAGGTTTCTGCAGCACTAAGCATAGCACTACACGCCTGGAGCTGTTGGAGGTTTCTGCAGCACTAAGCATAGCACTACACACTTGGAGCTGTTGAAGGTTTCTGCAGCACTAAGCATAGCACTACACGCCTGGAGCTGTTGGAGGTTTCTGCAGCACTAAGCATAGCACTACACACTTGGAGCTGTTGAAGGTTTCTGCAGCACTAAGCATAGTACTACACGCCTGGAGCTGTTGAAGGTTTCTGCAGCACTAAGCATAGCACTACACACCTGGAGCTGTTGGAGGTTTCTGCAGCACTAAGCATAGCACTACACACCTGGAGCTGTTGGAGGTTTCTGCAGCACTAAGCATAGCACTACACACTTGGAGCTGTTGAAGGTTTCTGCAGCACTAAGCATAGCACTACACGCCTGGAGCTGTTGGAGGTTTCTGCAGCACTAAGCATAGCACTACACGCCTGGAGCTGTTGAAGGTTTCTGCAGCACTAAGCATAGCACTACACGCCTGGAGCTGTTGAAGGTTTCTGCAGCACTAAGCATAGCACTACACGCCTGGAGCTGTTGGAGGTTTCTGCAGCACTAAGCATAGCACTACACGCCTGGAGCTGTTGAAGGTTTCTGCAGCACTAAGCATAGCACTACACGCCTGGAGCTGTTGAAGGTTTCTGCAGCACTAAGCATAGCACTACACACTTGGAGCTGTTGAAGGTTTCTGCAGCACTAACATAGCACTCACGCCTGGAGCTGTTGAAGGTTTCTGCAGCACTAACATAGCACTACACACTTGGAGCTGTTGAAGGTTTCTGCAGCACTAAGCATAGCACTACACACCTGGAGCTGTTGAAGGTTTCTGCAGCACTAAGCATAGCACTACACGCCTGGAGCTGTTGAAGGTTTCTGCAGCACTAAGCATAGTACTACACACCTGGAGCTGTTGAAGGTTTCTGCAGCACTAAGCATAGTACTACACACCTGGAGCTGTTGAAGGTTTCTGCAGCACTAAGCATAGCACTACACGCCTGGAGCTGTTGGAGGTTTCTGCAGCACTAAGCATAGCACTACACGCCTGGAGCTGTTGAAGGTTTCTGCAGCACTAAGCATAGCACTACACACCTGGAGCTGTTGAAGGTTTCTGCAGCACTAAGCATAGTACTACACGCCTGGAGCTGTTGAAGGTTTCTGCAGCACTAAGCATAGCACTACACACCTGGAGCTGTTGAAGGTTTCTGCAGCACTAAGCATAGCACTACACACCTGGAGCTGTTGAAGGTTTCTGCAGCACTAAGCATAGTACTACACGCCTGGAGCTGTTGAAGGTTTCTGCAGCACTAAGCATAGCACTACACACCTGGAGCTGTTGAAGGTTTCTGCAGCACTAAGCATAGCACTACACACCTGGAGCTGTTGAAGGTTTCTGCAGCACTAAGCATAGTACTACACGCCTGGAGCTGTTGAAGGTTTCTGCAGCACTAAGCATAGTACTACACGCCTGGAGCTGTTGAAGGTTTCTGCAGCACTAAGCATAGTACTACACACCTGGAGCTGTTGAAGGTTTCTGCAGCACTAAGCATAGCACTACACACCTGGAGCTGTTGAAGGTTTCTGCAGCACTAAGCATAGCACTACACGCCTGGAGCTGTTGGAGGTTTCTGCAGCACTAAGCATAGTACTACACGCCTGGAGCTGTTGAAGGTTTCTGCAGCACTAAGCATAGTACTACACACCTGGAGCTGTTGACGGTTTCTGCAGCACTAAGCATAGCACTACACACCTGGAGCTGTTGAAGGTTTCTGCAGCACTAAGCATAGCACTACACACCTGGAGCTGTTGAAGGTTTCTGCAGCACTAAGCATAGCACTACACACCTGGAGCTGTTGAAGGTTTCTGCAGCACTAAGCATAGCACTACACGCCTGGAGCTGTTGGAGGTTTCTGCAGCACTAAGCATAGCACTACACACCTGGAGCTGTTGACGGTTTCTGCAGCACTAAGCATAGCACTACACACCTGGAGCTGTTGAAGGTTTCTGCAGCACTAAGCATAGTACTACACACCTGGAGCTGTTGAATGTTTCTGCAGCACCTACAGAATAGCACTACACACCTGAGCTTTTTGGAGGTTCTGCAGCACTAAGCATAGTACTACACACCTGGAGCTGTTGAATGTTTCTGCAGCACTAAGCATAGCACTACACACCTGGAGCTGTTGAATGTTTCTGCAGCACTAAGCATAGCACTACACACCTGGAGCTGTTGACGGTCTCTGGGTTTTAAAGAAAGCTTGGGTACTTTCCTCAATGCACTATAGGAAAAAGAGTGAAAATTCATAATTCCTGGGGTTGGAAGAAGAAGCTCAGATCACATACAAATCACAAAGAGTGGTTTAACAAGTGTCCGATATGGAGCGTTGGAAGAAGAATATCCCTGACCGAAACTTTCCAATGAAGAAAAGAAAAGTCAATGAAAAAACTGGAGCAGAATGAAAGAAGAAATAAAGTCACAAGAGATGAAGGTTTACAGTCAGAAATCGAAGATGAGCAGCTGATTCAGTTGTAACTTCCACATAGTATATTTCATACTAACTGAATATGGTAGAGTTTTTTTGTTTTTTTTTTCGATCCAGAAGCACTTGAGCTGAAAGCTCTTCGGCTAGTGTCATGGACATCGTAACCCTTCGGCTCGATGCCACGAACACCGTAAATCTGGGGAACCTGTAGCTTTTTGTCAGTCCGGTTAACACGCCTAGGACTAGTCACCGGTCAGCGCTACGAACAGCTGGCACGCGGGCATGTGAATAGAGATGATTGTCTGTGTCATAAGTCAGATGTCATACTAATGTATGCAAGTTTTTTTCGTCCGTTCAACTCGACGAAGCATCTCAAACTGATTTGCGTGAAAATCCTTTCAATTCCAATGGCACATGTGCGTAAATTTACTGGGAGCCGGCTCAATGACTGTAATTAGTATTCTGCCGATTTTGACTTCGAGCTGTTATCGTCCTGAGTGCCAGACTGAACAATGCTGACAGTAGGTTAGGCGAGGGTCCAGCTCAGGCACTACTAACTACTTAGCAGTCCATGCTAGAAGTAAAAGTTGTGGACGTACATGATCGCCGGTGTCATCCGGTACGGCATAAAAGATGTCAAATGACAGGACTCAAACAAATGACATACGTGGAACAGATAGGAATAGTTTGGGGCAGGAGTCGCTTGTGAGGAGGGTAGCGTAATACAAAAAAATGAAATTCCTGGCATATCCTTTACATGACCTAGCCATCAATCACAGTAAACGAGTCGTCGATTTTTCTATGCAGCACTTATACGTTCAGTAGTTTGTCATTGCTTTCTGAGCTGTGCGGTCTATTTTTACAGTTCGTAAAACTCCACGAGAACGAATTTGCTTCCAAACTCACCCGAGTTTGAACCAGGTACCTTGGGTTGTGATCGAGCTCGTTAACGCGTAAGCTACAGACGCCCATTGTGTAATACATACTCTGCCGAAATAACAAACCAGGATAGCCAAACATGCTCTGATGTGGAACAAACAGGGGACAACTGTTTGAAAGAACGAAAATATGGCGAAGATCAGTGGAAGAGCAGAAAGATTAACAAATTAGAACTATTCAGAAAATGATATCACAAAAAGGCGGAGTCAGGGGTTGCGGTCCACTGATCCATGGCAAAGGAAATTGGTGCTTGATAATAGATTAACCGAAAGTGCAAACAGGTTAATGTTGAATGTATAGTTAGACGTTAGAACATGAGGTTATACACGCAAAATGTAAATAATAATGAGAAAATGGAAATATTTTAGACATTAAAAACACATCTAAGAATAATAACTCCTCTCGTATCGTTATACGTTACATAGGGCCTGCAAGTAATTTCTCCATACCGCTCTATCCTGGGCAACTCGCACAATCTCTTCCATGGAAATGAGACCGATATTTCTTGCCTCTCTCATCAAAGTTCGTTTCTTGGTCTCCCTGGTGAGTCCTCTCTTTCTTGAACCATTTGCACTACCCTTCAATGCCTACTTTGGTATTCTTTGATTATTTCTTCTCAATGTATGTCCAACATATCTCCATCTTACAACAGCTGCTACTAGTGGTTGACTAGACATATAAAAAGACATGAAGGGTTGGAAAAGACTTATTATTCAAGGAGTAAAGTAAGTAAAGCAACCATTTTTATACATCAAGGTATACTAGGTAATACGGCGTTAGACCCGTATTTTTCAGTGAACGTCGGCACACGATGGGTTAAAAAGAGAGTAGGAGTGGCCAATGATAATTTCAATAGTATGAGAAAGTTACTGACATCCAAACAAATTACAAACAGGCTAAAAATGAGAATGATCAAATGCTATATATATATATTTATATCCTATATTAATGTATGGCTCGGAAACGTGGACAATGAACAAGCAGTTAGAAGACAGAATTGATATGCATTTGAGATGTGGATATATAGAAGAATAGGCAGAGTTTAATGGACAGAAAAACAGACAAATAAACAAGTTTTAGGAAAACTAGGCATGAAGAAACAATTATTAAGAGAAATAAAATTCAGACAAGTAAAGTATTTTGGGCACATATAAAGACATGACACCATGATAAAATCTTTACTAGAGGGGAAAGTTGAGAGGGAAGAGCAAGAGGAAGACCGAGAGATAAGTGGGAGGGAAACTTTAAGACATGGACAGGTTACAGTCTGGCAGTGTGCAACACCAAGGCGAAAGACAGAGGATGCTGGAGATTCATTGCAGCCAACCTTCGATGTGAAGACGATACCTGATGATGATATGTGTAACTAACCTAATGACACTTCCATTAAAAATAAAGTATTATCTACATCTTTTTCTCCGAACGCTCTGTATCCATCACTTGTTAACCACTATGTGTGATTTGTATATCATCTGAGCCTAAGAGCGATTGTACGTTGCGCCAGTTATGCGCAAAAAAGTAGACCAGCACATCCGATTTCTGCAATGCTTTTTATTTACTAGGTAACTTCCATAGGTCCTACATCAGTCGCCTCTTACGATATGCCTTGTATGTTGCAGTGGTACTATTCTTTGCTTCCTTGCGGGTTCCAGTAACCATACGGGCGAGACATCACCACTATAAACTATTACAACACCAAGAATCCCAAAATGAACGTAATCATGCTAACTATAGTACATACTCGAGCCATTTGCATTTTGGTTGAAAACATCACGTGTGATACTTGGTTATAATATTTACAGCAGGCTTCTTTTGTATTAATTGTTCATCGGTTTCATAACCGTTCCAATCCTTACATACATACATACATACCTACACAATTATTGAAAACTTTAAATCTATCCTTTCACTGGGGATTTTACAATTATATAAATGGTGGAGTTTAGATGGCAAGTGTTCCCTACTGTATCCCTCTGTACGTGCTGTGATATTTTCGCTTCGATGGATACAATCTATGAATTTTCTTTCTTTCATCAACTTGTTGTGGTAGATTCAAATCGTTTTGATGTATAGCATCAAAATAGTGGTGGTGGCTTCGGAGAGCGATGGTATGTAGCTTCAGAGGCGATGGATGTATACATGTAGCGTCAGAGAGCTGAGTGGTGGTGGTAGTGCCAGAGAGCGATGGTATGTAGCTTCAGAGAGCGATGGTATGTAGCTTCAGAGAGCGATGGTATGTAGCGTCAGAGACAGTGGTATTAGCTTCAGAGGCGATGGTATGTAGCTTCAGAGAGCGATGGTATGTAGCTTCAGAGAGCAATGGTATTTAGCTTCAGAGAGCAATGGTATGTAGCTTCAGAGAGCGATGGTATGTAGCTTCAGAGAGCGATGGTATGTAGCTTCACAGAGTGATGGTATGTAGCTTCAGAGAGCGATGGTATGTAGCTTCAGAGAGCGATGGTATGTAGCTTCAAGAGGATGGTATGTAGCTTCAGAGAGCGATGGTATGTAGCTTCAGAGAGCGATGGTATGTAGCTTCAGAGAGCGATGGTATGTAGCTTCAGAGAGCGATGGTATGTAGCTTCAGAGAGCGATGGTGTAGCTCAGAGTGATGGTATGTAGCTTCAGAGAGCGATGGTATGTAGCTTCAGAGAGCGATGGTATGTAGCTTCAGAGGGCGATGGTATGTAGCTTCAGAGGGCGATAGTATGTAGCTTCAGAGCGTGATGGTATGTAGCTTCAGAGAGCAATGGTATGTAGCTTCAGAGAGCAATGGTATGAAGCTTCAGAGAGCAATGGTATGTAGCTTGAGAGAGCAATGGTATGTAGCTTCAGAGGGCGATGGTATGTAGCTTCAGAGAGTGATGGTATGTAGCTTCAGAGAGCAATGGTATGTAGCTTCAGAGAGCAATGGTATGTAGCTTCAGAGAGCGATGGTATGTAGCTTCAGAGAGCAATGGTATTTAGCTTCAGAGAGCAATGGTATGTAGCTTCAGAGAGCAATGGTATGAAGCTTCAGAGAGCAATGGTATGTAGCATTCAAAGAGCAATGGTATGTAGCTTCAGAGAGCAATGGTATGTAGCTTCAGATAGCGATGGTATGAAGCTTCAGATAGCGATGGTATGTAGCTTGAGAGAGCAATGGTATGTAGTTTGAAAACGCATCGGAAAGTTAAGTGGAAAGTTGCACAGTTTATCTGGCTGTAAATTGCAACACATTGTAATCTTCTTTGCGTTCTCTGTATGAATTCAGGAGCAGTCAGGGCACCTGGATTTTGACTGATTTTTGCGTGAAGGCATGCTTTCCTGATTATCAGTACCCTTCGCCACACAGGCGCACCTTCTCCGGCTTCAGAGGTATGACCGTGTACTAATAAATGCACTTTTACGGGACAACAAATGAGATAACATTAACATCACAAATAGCTTCAACTAACTGTATGACTGCTTTAGATTAACCATAAAGCCTCTCAGGTTTGATAGCAACATCGTTGTAGTTGACTTGTTTATCTCCATGCATGACTAATGTCATCTACAATTTTTGTGCCCAGCTCATAAGTTCACACTGAAAAAGTATAACGCAGTACAGAGAAAGAGGAAGACCACGAAAAAGATGGAACAAAAGGGCAACTCCAATATTTTTTTACGCGCTCAAATTGAACACGGGACCGTCCGATTGGTTACCGGGGCCCAAATTGGGGTGTAAAGAATAGAACCACTGTTACCTGCCACGCATGTCGTAAGAGGCGACTAAGGAGGTAGGAAGTGGGCTAGCTACCCTCCGTAAAAAACACCATATGGCTACAGAACGGAGAGCAAACCGAGTAAGCGCTGGCTGAAACCGGACACATCGCCAAAGGATAAGCACCAGAGCTGTAAATGGTGTTGACGATGTGACGAAAAACACACCAATACTAAGCTGCATGAGTCAGATTTTCACGTGAATAGAATATATGGGGAAGTCTGGAACATCGGTCTGGGCGGTAATCGCAAGAGAGAGAGAACACGGGACCTCGGTTTTATCGTCCGTCTCCGATAGGACAAGGAACTCGATCTCACCTACACTGAGACCAGGGATCTGTGTAAAAATATCCCGATGGCTCCACAAGAGAGCGAACTGGGTACCTGTAGAACGACAAGCGATGACCTAACATCTAGGCCACAAAGATCCCATTTTAAATACAACTATAAGATAAAATTATTATTAAAATTAAAATTAAAAAGAAAATAGAAATGGCCAAGGATAACTTCAATATTATGAGAAGGTTACTGACACCCAAACAAATTACAAACAGGATAAAAATGAGAATGATCAAATGCTGTATATATCCTATATTAATGTATGGCTCGAAACATGGACAATGAACAAGCAGTTAGAAGACAGAATTGATGCATTTGAGATGTGGATATATAGAAGAATAGGCAGAGTTTCAGACAAATAAACAAGTTTTCGGAAAACTAGGCATGAAGAAACAATTATTAAGAGAAATAAAATTCAGACAAGTAAAGTATTTTGGGCACATAAAAAGACATGACACCATGATAAAATATTTACTAGAGGGAAAGTTGAGGGAGGGAGCAAGAGGAAGACCGAGAGATAAGTGGGAGGGAAACTTTAAGAAATGGACAAGTTACAGTCTGGCAGTGTGCATTGTGCAAGACAAAGGAGAAATACAGAGGATGCTGGAGATTCATTGCAGCCAACCTTCGATGTGGAGACGGCACCTGATGATGATGAGAAAAATAGCGCGATATTGAAGTTGTCTCGGGGAGAACAAGTAGAGGGATTTGAGAACCGCTGAGCTAGAACAAATTAGTGAAATAATTATTGCTCCCTTTCTCTATCACTTTCACACACACATACACACACAAGTGTCTATAGTTCTGACTTGCCAGGATAAATTGACATAAATTCCGCCCCTCCTCCGTGATCTTATCAGTCACAAATACTTGGGCAATCATGGTTATGCGTCAATGCCTTCTTACCCTGACGTGCATACATTCTTGGCCGTCTAGTTATAGTAAACGACACCAGTCTCGGCTACTATAGAAAGTGATATGCTAATAGGTTTAATAAGAATCAGATACGAGATTAACAAGTATGCTAGGATATGAGAATATCAATCAATAACACTACGGAATGTGTTCAACTTGTCTGGAATCAGTGGCGTAGAGGTTAGTTGCTCGTCTCACGTGCCAAATGTACCAGGTTCGCTCCCTCGTGGAGCCATCTGGATATTTTTCCAGAGATTCCTGATCTCAGTGTAGGTGAGATCGAGTTCCTAGTCCTATCGGAGACGGGACGATAAAACGTAGGTCCCGTGTTCAATTTGAGCACGTAAAAGAAGCCTTAGCAGGTTTAAAATCGAGAAGAGCAGGCTGGAAAGTCACTGCCATGGTAAAATTCATTAGAAAAAATTAAAATTCCTAACTTGCTGAAAGGGACCCATCACTCTATGGGGACGCCGATTCTATTCAGTTTCTTTGTCTTTTTTTTTTTTTATTAAACGAGGTTAAACTGCCCATTAACATCTTTCTAGCCATTCTCTGTCTCTTGTTCCAATACTTTTCCTTGTTGTCACACAATATATTACAACTCTCGCTTTCCTAATATTCAAATGAGATAACTGTATTTTTTAATCTTATTCATTTCCTTGTTAACTCTTCTCTAACCTCGTTAATAGGATTGGTTTATCCTTGGATTCTCCGAAAGGAGTTAATTCTTATGTTTCATGTTTGTTGGCCTACATGCTCTGATATAACCAATAAAAGGTTCGCCTTAGGTTGAAGGTGTGTGCCTCGGCTTAAAGAGGCTTTAATCCTCTACTAAACAAACAAACAAACATATTTTTAAAAAGTCAATTGCATATCCTTTACAGGACTTTGTGATCATCCCCAGCTTTTTAACGCTGTTTGTAATTTTCTAGGCATTATTACGTTCACTAGTTTGCCATTGCTTTCTGAACGGGTGGTGGCATCGTCGTTTTGTAAAAATCCACGCGAAACAATTTGCAACCAAACTGTCCGCAGCATGTTTGTACTCAGAACGTCGGGGTTAATAGACCGAGTCACTATCCCTTAAGCCACAGACGCCACCCACCTCTTATAAAGCAATCTATATATGCTTTTTGTGTGATTTGAGCTTAAGTGAGTTTACAACAGAGTTCACAAATATGTGTTATTTTGCCAAGTACATTCTATTTCAATATGCACTTTTTTAGAGCTCTCTCTTCTGGATGTTTCATGGTGGTAGATTTGGTATGTGGTAGATTTGGTATGCGGTAGATTTTGTATGTGGTAGATTTTGCATGTGGTAGATTTGGTACGTGGCAGGGGCGGTTCGTCATTAAGGGCCAGTGGGGTCAGGCCCCACCAAAAATATTGAGTAATGTGTACTTATTATTTCAGACATTATTTGTTTATAATTATTACTTTCAACAGCATACTGATTAGCTTTGAAAGTTGATATATAGCGCTAAAATATCACACACATTCTGAAATCTAAAATTCAACATATTTTTCCTCCAATTAGTATACACCCATGGTCATTAGGGGCCAGTAAGAACAGGCCTACCAAACCAAAAATAATTAACGTGTACTTATTATTATTATTTTTTTTGTTCGTAATTATTATAGTTAGCCTGACACTGATTAGCTTTCAAAGTTGAATATTTAACACTAAAATATACATGTTATATCATAATAATATAACAATCATAATATATAAGCATTATTATTTAAAAAACTATTATATAAAGCCCAAAAATCATGATTTTTCCGAAATTTTTTTCTGGCCCCACCACCAAAAATGACCACGAACCGCCAGTGGTACGTGGTAGATTTGGTATGTGGTACGATTTTATATGTGGTAGATTTGATATGTAGTAGATTTGGTATGTGGTAGATTTGTTACGTGGTAGATTTTGTATGTGGTACGATTTGGCATGTGGTAGATTTGGTACGTGGTAGATTTGGTATGTGCTAAATTTTGTTCAGACAATAGAACATATTGTACTTTACTTTGGTCTCTAATTGTCAAGAGATCTTTCTTACATACACACAACTTGCACACCTGACCACCGCGATTCTCAGACACTGAACTGATTGCTAGAATTAGGAGTGAAGTTTGGGCATGCCAGACAGTGTCATCTTCGTGGTAGAGAGAGAAGATATACTAATCAACTTTTCATGAGTACGGTGAGCAAGTTGATTTTTGGATGACTACTGCAGTGGAGGACGGAGCATGCATGGGAATGCCCAATGTGTCATGACGTCGACCGAATAATATAACCTGATCATCGTTTTTCTCCTCTTCTAGAGGACTAGGCGCTTGAAATCAATTTTTCTAAACGATAATATAATGTACTACTTAGTGAAATAATAGTTATGTGGGCTGGGGGTACTGGGAATGATTACAACAATGACTCATAAATTGTAAAACATTCGTCAACTGGTGTCTGTGTTGTGAAGGAACGGATATGGTGCTGCGCGATTGCAGATGAGGAGCTTCTGTAGAAAGTGAGACAAGTCCCAGTGGGCTAGGGGAGAGGATGCAACACCGTGGGAAGAGCATGGGAATATGGCAGAATGGACCCTTATTTGAGCCCACAATAACGGCAAGAAAGAGGAAAGCCTAGAAATACACGAAGAACAGATTTGGAGGCAGAAAAGATTCTCAAGGAACTCCAACTGACATTCAGCTTCATAGTGGCAACCCATCTCATGGTTTAGACGAGCATACGAAACCGAACGCAAAAAGAAGTGCTGAGAACAAAAGACGTATCAGAAGATAGAACAACTCACTACACAGCAAGATAGATGATCAAGATGTACTCACCAAAGATTTCTCCTCCACTTGCATACTCCATTACTAAATACAACATCCTTTCAGACTGCATAACCTGGGCAATGATAAAACAGTAACATGAGACAATGCTGATACAAATAACAAAACAGTATGATTTTCTTTATAAATGTTCATTAGCTAACACTTTCTTTTTTTTCTATATTTTCTTCTTCTTCTCTTCCTACAATCTCAGATATCAACTGAAATATGCTCAAAGAGAGCAGTTCAGTTCAGAACATCTTCATTGCACTCAGGACATGTCCATAGGTGTTCCATCTCCTTCGCAATATCTCCAACAGTGTCCTGTAACTGATCGTACCAGTTCAATGTTGATTGATGAGCCTACTCATATACTGTTATGCTGTTCTTTTCTGGCCTTTCCAATCTTCAACCCCAGCTCCTGCAATCTACCAGTTGACATGGATTGGTTTAAATGAAAATCCTCTTTGCTGACACTCAACGAGGGTGTTAAGAATGGCAGGTCTATCCACTGGCTGATCACCTGATACAATTGAACCAAGTTGAATACTGTGCCCAGTTTACTACAAGTATAAAAAGATCAGACGAATTCAGAAGTAATGAAATCAGAGAAATATCTGGTCAACCACTAGCAACAACTGTTATAAGAAAGATAACGTGGAGATATGTTGGGCATACTCTGAGAAGAAAGAATCGCGTAGCAGGCATTGAAGTGGGAGGCAAAGACCTTTCATCCTTGCCCATAGAACAACAAATCAATCAGTTATCATATCTGGTAGTAACTCTCTAATCTGCTCATTCAGCAATCATTTTTTGTTGAGCATCCCTGCCCCTGACTGCTTCATCGTTCTCATTTAAGTCTCCACCAATTTGCCTTTAGCCGATCTCTTATCTACGCCTGTGTTCCATTGCATGACAGCTTTGCAGATAGTAACTAGGTCACTTCTGTGTGAATCTTCAATTAAATTTCAGTTTGTTATTATGGTATACATTCCAATGTGGTTGTTTCCAGAAAGCGACTCTTGGTTAGTTTATTCTGATCAGATGCACGGTCATAGGTTATTGCTTAATGAACTGACGTCAATCCCAAGGCTCGCTGGTTAAATACAACTCTTCACTCTGCCCCTCAGGCATGCAGTTCAGATTGTACAACATGTAATTTTAAACTCCTTAAATCACTGGACAGAATCAATATAAAATACAGTAATAGGGGACTCAATAAACAACGAAGTAAGAGAGGCACGTAGGACCCGGTTTAAATTTGTAGGAAGAAGAATGGACAATGTGACAAGATGAAACTAAAGTAAGACATGAGAACATGCATATTGCCTGTGGCAACATAGATGTGAATCATGGACCATAACACAAACATTAAAGAACAAAATTGAAGCTTTTGAAACAAGGTGTTACAGAAAAGTTTCTTAGAACATCCTGGACAGAAAAGAGAAGAAACAAAGACATTCTACAAGACCTGAATATCAAGAAGCATTGGCTCATAAATAACATCATGTCCCGGAAGATGAAATATTTTGGCAACGTTAAACGTTACAGTGGTTTGGAGAGTACGGTAATGGAAGGCATGGTTCCTGGAGTACGAGGCAGGGAACGACCAAGATGAAGGTGACAGCAAGACATCAAAGAAACCTTGAATATAACGCAGAAAGAGGAGGAAGAACTTGCTAGAGACAGAGTTTTCAGGCGGCTGTGATGAAATCAATGTTCCGCAAGGAACATTCTACTACTCGTCTGAAGACATGATATAAACTATACACATACAACCATCTATCAATGACATGAGTTGATCAGGTCTTCATTAGGTAACAAAAATATAATGAGGCCAGTTGTCTTTTTATTCTTACTTGTCACCAGTTGAGAGACATGATAGTACAGTGGTTAGTGTTCATGCTTTTTTTGTGGGGTGGTCTAAGTTCAATCCCCAGTCCGAGTAGAATTTTTCATGCACACACAGCCTCAATAAGGTACAAAAGAAACACAGTCACCAACATCAGCATAAGAATGAAAGTTGGGACAGAACACTGCTTGAATTACATTGAGAAACAAAAAATGAAGTGGTTCAGCCACTTGAGAATGCAACCAAACTCCACTGTATACAGTCTTCTACAACAGAACATCAGGAAAGAAAACAAGAGGTAGACCACAAAAAAAGATGGATAGATGGCAAGCATAATCCTTTCAACAACAAAAAATAACTATCACTCAAGCCACTAGAGCAGCGTAAGACAAAAACAGGAAACAACAACAATGAGCAACAACCCAGTAACAGTGTGATGTTAAAAGAATAAAAAAGAAAGAGGAAGTCCAAACACAACCCACTAATCCTGGATGAAGGTGTGAGTGCTCACGTTGTCTGATCTTTCTCCCTATGACCTATTCAGCATGGTTGAACCTACCAGAACACCCTCCAGTCAACATAGCTATGGGGATCATAAATGCAGGCATGTGGGTCATGTGGGACGGTGGATAATCTCTAGAAAAACCTCAATTTAATCAATGGAAAATAGAACACCAACAGTAATAAGAAGAAAAAAAGATCCAACATTATTATTGGGAAAAAAATTAAATAATAGGAATATATATAATATGATCATACACAATTAGTCACACAAAAAGACAATAAAAAAATAATGACCGAAGAAAGGGATCAAATTAATATTCTTAAAAGAAGCTGCGGGCATAAAAAGTCACGGGAGAAGATTACTTAATAAAAAAATTACATTCAACCCAATTTTGGGTACTAATTTGACACATAAAATGTACAATAAGCATAAATATTGGTAAAGAACAAAGAGCAAACATGAAATGGTGATTCAATGAATACTAGTCTTTCCCCAGGTGGATTCTGGAGTTGATTGTCCACTCATGCTGTTAGATGTAGGGGTGGGAGCTTTAATTTGCGTTTCAGGGCCAGATGAGTCACCCTTGTTGTATTAGATCGTGTTTATTTAGTGTAGTCTTGATATTGTCTATTCCTTTTCTCCACTTTCCTTGGCTCACTAAACCTGATCACTTTTTATTATATGCTGTTATTGGTGTTTGGTTGTAATCCATTCTCATTAAATGTCTGAACCATTGCATTTCAATGTATTCAGTGCATGTAGTTATGCCCAATCCGCTTCTGATGTCCTGGGTCAATGAATACAAGTGTCCCGCCCATGTGATGCCTGGGCCTGCAAGACAAGCAAAGAATAGTACCACTGCGACCTACAAGGCATGGATGCCCTAAGAGGTGACTGATGTAGGACCTAGGGAAGTTACCCTAGTAAATAAAAAGCATCGCAAAAACCGAATGTGCTGGCCTACTTGTAGGTGCATAACTGGCACAATGTACAATCGCTCTTAGACTCAGATCACATACAAATCACACATGTGGTTAACAAGTGATCAATATGGAGCGTTCCAAGAAGAAGAATACAAGTGTCTAAATATTAGATACCAATTTTTTAAAGCTATAGTTCAAATTCACAAGCTCTCCTCCCTCCTTACATAACAAAAGTTAGCTGAATGTTTTTAAAAAGTTAATTGCATATCCTTTACAGGACCCAGCTTTTTTAACGCTGTTTGTAATTTTTCTAGACATTATTACTTTCAGTAGTTTGCCATTGTTTTCTGAACGGGTGGCGCCATCGTCCTTTTGTAAAAATCCACGCGAACAAATTGGAAACCAAACTGTCCGCAGGTGATTCAAACTCAAAACGTGGGTTAATAGGCCGAGTCACTATCCCCTAGGCCACAGACACCACCAAATGTTTAAACTATGTCCAACTCAAAACGTGGGGGTTAATAGGCCGAGTCACTATCCCCTAGGCCACAGACACCACCAAATGTTTAAACTATGTCCAAATCAAAAAATTCATTCTAGAAGATATGCAAGCTAAATCTACTGAAAAGACTAATCTATAATTGGTGATTGATAAGTATATTGAAAGCTACTAAAAAAAGACAGTGTAAAATTGTTATTGAAAATAGAAAATTTGTGTTACTGTTATGTGTCGTGGATATGTTTTAGTCTTATGTATAACTGATTTGTTCCTATCCTTTCTAATGTCATCTTTCATATTTTCTATGAATTGATTTATTGCATCTATGTTGGTTTTTTGAAGTAACCTTATGAAGTTATCTATACCAATTTGTGATGTCGATAACACTGTATCATCAACATGTCTTAATTCGGGTAACTCGTGACTAATGGTTGTATACATGTTATGAAATGTATTCGTTTTTTCAACCAACTTCACTAACTCATAAGACGATAAAGAACGCATGAAAGGAGTTCAAAGTGGTTACGCTAACCTAGAAATTTCTTTAGGAATAAGCTATCTCTCTCTCGTGATCGTTCTTAGGCCGCTTTTATCATTCGTGTGTGATATATAAGCAGCCAAACATCAAGAACGGATGTATGTGCACAGCCTTTAGTACCTACTGGAGCTCAGGTGCTTCTCCTTCGGCGGCTGGTTCGATTTCAACCAGCGTTTACTGAGTTCGCTCTCCGTTAGCCTTTTGCTGTCCCGAGCCGAAACCCACAAGGCAGCAGGTTGCTATTTTCTTTCAGGGCAGCGACTCGTAACCACCTGCCCTCCCGGGCTGATGAGCGCCATCTGCCCAGATAAGCTATCTAAAATTAATTATTCCAAATGACACACAAACAGATAAGTTTTATCATTAAGACTGTAAATGGAACTAGATGTATATAAGACGAGCCTAAAGGAAGAAGTGGCATAACATGTCAATTTTTCTCACCTGATAGAGCCTAATAATGTGTGGATGCCTCAACAATTTCATAATTTCAATTTCCCTGTAGATTTTCTTCAGATTATCTTCATCCAACTGGGTCTTATCTACAATTTTAATGGCCACCTGAGAATGGAACAAAGTTATACATTTGTCAACAACAAAGTATTAACAAATATTTTCATTGTGATGTTATATTATGTTATACTATTACACAAACAACAAGAACGTAAATCCAGTCCTTCAAACGAAATGCTACAGAAAGATCCTACGTATACCATGGACAGAAAAAAGGAAGAAAACTGATGTCCTGAAAGAACTAAATGTTAAAGAACTGAATATACAATACAGAAAAATTAGATACTTTGGCCACATCAAGCGTCACGATGGCCTGAGAAAATAATATGGAGGGCAGGGTTCCAGGACGCAGAGGCAGACCAAGAAGAAGGCTACAAGACATTAAAGAAACAATGAATATGACCATCGACAAAGTGGGTGGTGAACTGGTTAGAGACAGTGAATTTCAGATGCGCTGCAAAGAGAGCAACGTCCTATAAAGGACACGCACCTTGATGATGATATTATGCTATACGACCAACACATAGAAATTCCCAAGAGTAATCCATCCCCTGCTGAAGCCATCCTAAAGTTCACCTGCATACCGTGCCCATGAGAAGTTGATTATTATATTTTCTCTCTTTACCACAAAGATGGTACTGAAGATGGCATGTTCAGACACAACTCCTGATTATCGCAATCATTCCAGTGTCTAAGACTCAACTCACCCATATCACACCACTAAATTTCACCACGAAAGAGGCGACTGATGTAGGACCTAAGGGGAAGCTACCCTAGTAAATAAAATATATTGCAGAAATCAGATGTGCTGGCCTACTCGTAGGCGAATACTGGCACATCATACAATCGCTCTTAGGGTCAGATCACATACAAATCATACAAGAGTGGTTAACAAGTGGTCGATAAAGAACGTTCGAAGAAGAAGAATATCTGTCTGTTGTGGTATTTTTTTCAGCAAGAACACATAAAGTGCATTGAAAGAATGATCTCAAAAAGGATGCAAATAGTTTTGTCTTCATATTCCATAAAAGATGAAGTAGTGAGAAAATGTAGAACATGTAGTGTATAACTAAGACTTCATGTGACATAAGAATGTGATCTTCAGAACACAGCTCCGCCCGAGTGGTTACCTGGGCCCAAATGTGGGGTGTAAAGAATAGAACCACTGTTACCTACCACGCATGTTGTATAAGGCGACTAAGGAGGTTTCGCTGAAATCTGAAATCGGATGCATGTGTCCGCTAGGGAATGCTAACCCAAAACAAATGCTTGCAGAAAACGGATGCAAAGTAAGGTGCATAACATGGTGCAACGACCCTCACAATGAGGAATGGGATAACGGATTCTACGGTCGCCAATCTGCCTCGGAGATTTAGCCACGCAGTAAGAATGTCAGACCTACCATCATGAGGATGGCCAAAACTTACTGCGGGAAGAGGTCAGCACAAATCATAGGAATTATATCCTACAGAGCTGCCCCCAGTATGCAAACTTGAGAAGAGGTGGCCCACTTACACTAGCGTCCAAGACAAACCGTATGGCGCGGCTGATAATCTGAGGCAGACGGCTGCCTTTATTAGAGAATCCAAAATCCCAATCTAGTGAGAATGCAGAAGAACACAGCTCTAAAATTTCCAAGATTTTTTCCTCATCTCAAGGCTAAACTTTAAATTCACATAGTCTGATGGTGCTTGTCTGTTTTAGAATGCAAACAAGGGAATGTCCAAGTTTACAAATGACACACACACAAAACAAGACAGCAAACATTCACACAATTGTTGTTAATATCAATCAAAAAGAGACAATGCAAACATCAACAATGCTGCATGGATGCAAATATCAATCACACTGTAAACGTGGACTTGGCACAATGAAGGAAGGAAACAATATCGTCAACACAAACATTACCAGATATTCAAACACTGTCAAGCATACTACAAGCTGCTACCTGTAACTTTATCATCAGTAAACATCCTCGTTTTCACAGTCAAAGCAACAAACAAGGATGTTCATATTTATCTGGACAAGTTCTCACAAATAATGTTTGTAGATTGTTGTCTTATTCATACAATACATTAATTATTGACGTCACAGCACTCCGGGCAGACCCATAGACCTCCAGTCTTCCCCAACAGATATTGAAGGGTATGCATACTAACGGTTCCTGTGGCTCGCTGGTTAAATACACTCCTCTAATCTGCCCCTTAAACATCCAGTTCTACTTGATAATAAGCAATTCCAAACTCCTTAAATCGCTGGATTGATTCAATGTCAAATTTAATATCCTCATACAATAGTAGGTCGCCAAGAGACCAAAGATTCATACAATATAGGTGAATAGTATCAATATAAATGGACTCAAAGCTCCCTTAGTGTCCTATCCCTACCAGCAACCTGCATGCTAGTCAGCATCAGAGCACTTACACAGTAGCTCCGGCACCTGTATGGGAATGTGAAGCACTGTCCAATGGTGAACAAATCCAGCTCACTGTCAGTGAGCTACTCAGACTACAAACAAAAGGGTTTAACAGCGAAGGAATTTCATTACACTGGTTCTCCACATATGGCTCCACTCCTGTTGGCAGACATGGCACACCATCTGACAAAAGTGTTTCCCAAAGAACTAACTCCATAGCTCCAGCAACAATTCTAGTGATTTCATGAAAAAATTGCACAGGTGACTCGGCCCGGATTCGGACTTGCAACCTTCAGAAAGACAGGCAAACATATCAACCACTTTGCCATAGACACCACTCCCCTTCCCAGAGACTACAAAAATGTCTTCAAACTCTATAATTTCTCTTCTCAGTTGTCAGTTATATGAGGACTATCATTATAGCACTCTGGGCATGTCCATAGGTGCTCCGATCACCGTCTCAATAAATCCAGCAGCGTCCAGTGGCGCAACACACCAGTTCGATGTTGACTAATCAATTTTTTTTTGCAAATTTGACATTTTGCGCTGTGCCAATATCGACACCCATCTTTCTCAATCTGGTAATCGACTGGGATTCACAGCCCTAAAACTCCTCTTCTAATCTTGTCCAATATTCCCTCTAGAATAAAAAAAAAGGTTTAAAAGCCGAAGGATTGACTTTATTGCACCGGGTTTTACCCTATACGGCTCGGTCCCTCTCCGCAGAACTGGTACACCATCTGCCGATAGTATTGCACAAAGCACGAACTCCGTAGCTCCAGCAACAATCCTATGTCTCTGGAAAAAAACTGCACTCGTGAACAGAATGGCGCGGTCAGGACTCTAACCCACGACCTTCAACTCACAAGGCAAAGGGCTTAACCACTTAGCCACAGAGACCACCTTATCTGGTTGTTATCACAGGAAAGTTAAAGGTAACGAATTGTGGGTAAAACATGGTTTTACCCTGTCATTAAACAAAATCATCACTAACATTATCATCATCATGTGTAATGTCTAGTTGATGATAATTCTGTTTAACAACTATTTGACTATCAAGCACATTCATAAATCTCTTTATTTAGCACTTCCTTTGTGCTTTCATCAGTCTATCTATAAATATCTACATCTCTAAACAGTACTCTAGAGCTCTTCATTGTCATGTTCAAGGTTTCCTTAATCTCCTATTGTCACAACAAGAAGACCATGTTATCTTGGTCATCCCCTGCCTTGTCTTCCAGGAACCATGCCCCATTATTGCTATCTATATTTCATAAATAAGGTGTTTTGTTTTTTTCTCACTTCACTTCATTTTAGAACTTTCCTCTGCAGTTAGATGGTCTTTTGTCATCAGTTTTGCACTCCCTCTTTAAAAATCATCATGGACAATACCAGTTTTCAGTTGCCTTTTGCCAAATCATCTAAGACCCACTCTGTTATCCTTATAAAAGTAAGTGGTATATCTACAAAACAGCAGACGGTTTGAAACTGATCCTTCTACTAGGTAAACTACCATTAGGCTGAAGATCAAATTTCATTAATTTTTTGACACAGCTCAACAGGCAATTTTGATAGGCCTTCAAAGTTGGTTACAAATTAATATATACCACTGCAGGTTTTGGTATGAGTGGATGTCATCTATAGAAGTTTCTAACCTCCAGCGGCTTATGTGGATATACTGTCCCGGGCATGCTGGTGTTTCGATGTAACGAGAGAGCGGACAGGCTTGCATCAACAGCATCAATTGTTGGGGAGTTGAAGATGGATAAGGGGATATTCTTTGGTCTCTTCGCGACTGTCTGTTGGATGAGGACACTAAAATCGATGTTGAATCGACCTAGCGATTTAGGCAGTTTGGAGTTACCCGTTGTTCAAGTCAAACTGGATGTCTGAGAGGCAAAGTGAGAGGTGTGTTTAATCAGCGAGCCCCGCGAACCATCAGTATGCATACTCTTCTATATCTGTTGGAGGAAACTGAGCACCTATTTGTCTGCCCGGAGTGCAATGACGTCAGTTTAGTAACCAATAACCAATATACCACTGCCCCTGAGCTAAACAAAATAATAAGAAACACAAATCTACATGGAAGAAAATATTCACCCAGAATTATCGCCAAAAAATCAACATGCCAACAAAAATTGTTAACAAAAGAGTTGTTTAATACCAATAAAATGGAATTGATTTTGTTGAATCTCTGCAAGATAAACATATTCAGAAACAACTCGGACAAGCAAAGACAGTGTAGTTTGGTGTCTTTGATAATTAGAAATTGAGGCCACAATATTAGTTTATTTTAACCGCTGTAAGTATATCAACGATTCACTACATACAAGTAAAGTATATTGTAAAATAAGGAGGAGGATACTAAACATTTTTCCTATGAAGAATATTCAATGATCACATCAAATATCGAAGGTGGTTTATGGTCTTAGTTAATCCTCATCCCCTGACCCTGGTTTCAGTCATCTAATTCACGGCATCATACAGCAAGAGGAGTGTCTACAACCAACAACAACAGCGACCATGCATTTCTACATTTGTTGGAGAAGACTAAGCACTCATGTGTTTGAAGGAGTGCCGGCGCCTGTGTGATGTTGGGGTCCGCAAGGGAAGCAAAGAATAGTACCACTGTGACTTACAAGGCATGTTGTAAGAGACGACTGATGTAGGGTCTAGGAAGCTACCTAGTGAATAAAAAGCATCGCAGAAATCAGATGTGCTGGCCTACTTGTAGGCGCATAACTGGCACAATGTACAATCGCTCTCAGGCTCAGATCACATACAAATCACAGAGTGGTTAACAAGTGGTGGATATGGAATGTTCGAGGAAGAAGAAGTGCTGTAAAGCCATTTCTGTTAACATATACATGTCTTTAAGCTGTATAGAACTGACAACATAAGCACTGTTCTGGTTGCAGCTTAGTTTTTGTATAATATAGCTATTGGTGTGCATAACCTTTAAGGACATCCCCAGTGAGGTATTTAATGGTTACACTTAAACCAAGAGCACCAAACTAAAATTGCTGCAAATTTGTAAAGCATAGCCAGAAATAACTTAGATGGCACCAACTATATATATATATATATGTGTGTGTAGTTTGTGACCATGTGCGCACGTATACACACTTTCTCTCTCTTTCTGCAGATTTTATATCCATTTCTACTACGGGAAATCTGATAGAGAAGTCACACTTCACTAATTGTCACTGGCCGTAAAAGTGCTGAGGGTATGAGGACTCACAGCAAGTGGTTCGGACTACAGGTTTCCTGAAAGATCACACTTGAAGGATCTAATCTTCAAGTACCTGTAAAGTCAGTGACGGCATGCCTGTATGGCGATGGTATAACTAGGAATTCATGCAAAAAACAGAAGAAAGCGCCATACCAGGCCACATGGCTAACGTCTGAATTCACAGCCAGGGAATGAAGAAGATATCCATTCCTACTACGAGCAAAATTTCTCTTTTTTTTTAGTGAAACCTGTTTTCATTACAGAGTGTAATGTAAAACGATGGTTGCCTTTTCAATTATAAACTTGGGCACATGGGAGTCAGGGGTACCCCTTCATGAATAATTCATTAAGGAGAAAGGGTGTAGACTCAAGAGAAGCAGATCATGGCTGAGAAAGGCAGAAGGTACTCTTGGGAAAATATGTGAACCTTCAGGAATTGAACCAGGATAGAAATGGATTGCTGTGACATCTCAATTTCAGGCTGCTTTCAGAGTTATTACATCCATTAAGAAAAACTGAACAAGATAATCAATCACTAATTAACGCAGAGGTTGAATCTCTCTTGAATGACAACGGCAATGAAACAGATGCAGTTATTTACACTGATGGTTCAGTCATTCACCAACAACACTGTGCATGGGCTTTTTTGGTACTCTCAGGAGGAAAAATATAAGAGGGACCAATGGGGCCTACGTGAATACTACAAGTATTTTGACAATGGAGGTATGGGCGGTTACAGAGGCGGTAACGTGGTTGGCATCTCATAACTCACGTTTTTATACTCAGTGACTCCTTGAGTATAATTCGTAAAGTCAAAACAGGAATGGTGAGACGAAACTGGGTGGAGGTACTGGTACCTACAAGGATCAAAGAAATCACAATTTTTTTTCCCTGGGCGCGCAGGAGTCAGGGGCAATGAACGAGCTTATCCCAGGTTGGTTGGCATGACTACAATATCAGAGGGAGCAACAATGGATCAAAATGACATTCTTAACGTATTGAATCTTTCCTAACAGAGTTTCAGGGTTGTGAGCCCCAGTCGCTGACCAGATTGAGAGAGATGGGTGTCGTTATTGGTACACATGGAAAAGAATGACATACAAAATATGCAAAAAAATATGCAAACAGAGCACCTATGGACATGTCCTGAGTGCTATAATCTCTCGCGTGCGCGCGATCACCACTTAGACTGATGTACCAGTTTTCCTTATAAATTCTGCTGTTGCTTTAGGGACTCTGTCCCTCCGTACAGCTTCTCATTTAGTTTGGTATTTTCCGGCCAGGTTTAATTTCTCAGGTCTGCTAGCAGTGGGCAGTCTTGCAGTAGGTACTCTGCCGTCATGTTGCCTTCTCGCAGCGGCACAGGCTAGTTGTGCCAATTTTAAATGTGTTGTAAAGGTAGGACCGGAGTCTGTTATGGCCGGTACGGAGGTGGAATATGACAACTTGTTTGCTACGGGACAAGCAGAGCTATAATGATAGTCTTCATTGAACTGATATCTCTCGTGATCGTTATTTAACTGATATAAAACTGCTTGAATCTCACATATGGCAAATATGAAGAACCATGATGTAGAATTGTAATTGCTTTTGTTCTCTTATCCACAAATAGAGAAAAACTGATCTGCTTAAATATCACACTTGGCAAATTTGAAGAAAGGGGCCAATGTGAAGCGAGGCCAATGTGAAGCGAAGGTAATTGTGAAGCGAGGTAATTGTGAGCGAGGCAATTGTGAAGAGTACAAATGTAAAGAGAGGGGCCAATGTATACCAAGCAAAAGATTAATGATTGTAAAAGAGCTGGAATATGTTGAGAACAATAGATATCGATTATGCAGATAAAAAATGTATATCTTGTGAAATGATCTTTCATGTTCACTATCTTATTAATACGGGAAATGTGCATCCCGAAATTTACAACTACACAAATATAAGAGTAACTATGCAAAATGTGGAATATCCAGGATATATAAAAACCAACGAAACAATTTTGAAGGAAAAAACATTGATAAAAAGGGTTTCGGGGTGAAATAATATAAGTTGTATAAGACTATAGTGGGACGGGTTAGCATAATGCGTAAGCGGCCGCCTATCGACTTGTATACAAGAGGGTTGTGGGTTCAATCTTACACTCAATGTTCCATGCGTGAGAAAGGAATTGGTCCTACTACATGAAATGCCTTCATATGATATCCTACGGTCTGAAAAAGCTGCGGGTAATGTTACTTAAGACTATAAATAATATTATACAATGTGAACGTTGCGAAGGAGGAAGAAGATAACTGAAGGAGGATGAAGATTTTGTGAGCATAATAATAGACATGCAGTGTGATGCAGTAGAGAATTTAAAAGATAGGCCCAAAAAATAAAGTGTAAAGAAACGTGTGAGGACGTTTTATTTTAGATAACTGAATATGAAAATGTCAGATATCTGCAATGTTTCAAATTGTGCCCACGGACGTCATAGTGGTTGTATTAGTAAGGTAGGACACTAAAATGTCTACTACATATTAAATCATCAGTATAGTCATAGAAAAGTGTTGTTGGATTAATAAAATAAACTAAGGGCTAAGGACAAATTTGGTAGTTGCCAATTGAAATTCTGTGGTAACGTAAAGGACACATGGCGACTCCGCAGAAGTAATGTACGGTTTGAGGTTAGGACGACAGTCCAACTAAGTCACATTGAGTGTCGTGTCCTGTCACTCGTACTCACTGTCATGTCCGTGACAACGACATTATAATAGTCTACTTATACTGAACTATCTAAGACAGAAGTTCGGTACTATAATCATAATAATGATCATGATCTGTCTATCAAAGACGACATATCTGATCATGATATCTCTGCCATCTGAGCGCAGTTTTCGTAACTAAGTATTATGTATTAAAGTATGTGTAGCTCCATTAATTCTCACACATAGCCATAAACCTTTAACATGAAATACTTTACTAACTAACATATTTGTCATATGACGGTTGACACTGACAGGCAGAACAATCGCAGTTAGGACAAAACGAACGACAACTCATACATATGAGAAACCTTTCGCGACGACAGACTGAAATTTCCATCAAAACATGACATAAATCCTACAAACCTTTGTTTTAGTAGCCACATGTGTAGCCAGCTTTACAACGGCAAAATTTCCTTTTCCAATAGTACGTTCCATTTCATAATATCCAACTCTAACCGGGCCTATTCCTGCCTTCTCTTTGCCACCAGCCCTATCGGTCGCCATTTTGTTCTAACCCCGTCTTTCGTTGCGCATGTAGAGCCTCGTTTTGGATCGTGCTCGGGGTAGTAGGTCATGTTTTGAATCCACCAGGTCAAAGTTATGACGTATGTGTTCTTCACGCACTTTTATATTCGCTCTCCACTTTTTCTTTACTTTCTCCACTCCGGTTTCAGCCGTTAATAATCTGTATTATTCATTAAAACAATTGTTTTGGGACCAATGTTATGTGTAGTCTCGTCTAGCAAGTTATACAGGGAAGTGACGTGATAAGCTAAGTTGTTGTTGGGGCCAAATGTGTGGCAGAGGTTGTTTTAAGTCCATGTTTTTGTCCTAGTCGTATTCCTTTCGGCTCCTTGTGGAGTATAGGGCTACACAGTGACGGCTCGTCATTAAGGACCAGTGGGGTCGGGCCCCACCAAAAATAATGTATAACGTGTATTTATGATTTTATAAATTAAAATATAACAACCAAAAATCATGATTTATCCGGAAAGAAATGTCTGGCCCCACAAACAAAAACGATCACGAGCCGCCACTGGGGCTACAGCAGTTGTCTCCACGATCCCCACGGTCTCTTGACGTTTTCTTTGTCTTCCAATGGTAATCGGGCATTCCTAAGTTCCTCAAGAAGACTGTCTCAATGTCGGTTTATGACGTCCCTTTTCAGTTTATCCTGCAGATTCAACTCGAGTGAATGGCTTTTTACACTCAACTGTGTCTTTCGCAGAGTATGCTCCACCCACCACCATTTTCTCCTCCTGATCTGATCATCAATGGCTCCTGTACGTATCTATAGATCTGTATCTGCGACACTGTCATATCATCTCCGTCTGTATCGTACAAGTACTGTGTATTTTCGTCGTTTGCAGAAGGTCGAAAATCGTGGCATATCCATTACAGGACGTAGCTATCAATTACAGTAAACGAGTCGTCGTTTTTTCTATGCACCACGTATACGTTCAGTAGTTTGCCATTGCATTCTGAACAGTGAGGTCTATTTTTACCTTTCGTAAAAATTCATGTGGCGTCTGTGGCCTAGGGGTTAGTGACTCGGTCTATTAACCCCGACGTTCTGAGTTCGAATCACGCTGCGACAGTTTGCTTGCAAATTGTTTCCGTTGATTATAACAAAAGGACGATGGCGCCACCCGTTCAGAAAGCAATGGCAAACTACTGAACGTATAAGTGGTGCCTAGAAAATCAACGACTTGTTTACTGTAGTTGATGGCTACGTCCTTTAGGATATGCCACGATTTTCATTTTTCAAAAATTCATGGGAATTCATTTGCTTCCAAACTTGCCCACCGCGAAGTTTGAACCAGGCACGTTTGGGTTGTGATCGGGCTCACTATTGCTTAAGTTACAGACTCTTAAGCTACTTGCAGTAGGTATCAGAGTAATATATATTTATTATGAGGTATAAAAAATATATATATATTTATTTACTACTTATATCGCTCCCATGCCTTTTTAACCCCGATTGGGGCATAGACACTGATGTCCTGAAAGAACTAAATGTTAAAGAGATTGGCTGATAAACAATATACTATACAGAAAAACTACATACTTTGGTCACATCAAGAGTGACCATGGCCTGAAAAGAACAATACTAGAGGGCAGGGTCCCAGGATGCAGAGGCAGAGGCAGACCAAGAAGAAGATGGCTACAAGATATTAAAGAAACCATGAATATGACCATCGACGAAGTGGGTGAACTGACTAGAGACAGAGTGAATTTCAGATGTGCTGCAAAGAGAGCAACGTCCTATAAAGGATACGCACCTTGATGATGATGGGGCATAGACCCTCAACCAACTCATGCCAATTCTTCCTATATATAGCTATCTCCTGCAGCTCCCTCCAACTCTTCTTTATATTGTTGATATCTGCCTTCAACTCTCATCTCCATGTATTTCTATGCCTCCCTCTCTTTCATGTGGGTTCCAGGAAAGAGTCCTTCTTGCTATATTCTCCTCTGATTTTCTCAAAGTGTGTCCTATCCAGCGCCAGCGTATTTTTTAACCTCTTGGTTCACTGGAATATGTCTTGTTCTCCCCATAAGTTCCTCATTTGTGAACATATCATACCCATCGTATGCGGTACACACGTAAAAGGCTTACTAAACAGAGAAAGAACGCGCTGTGTGTAAAAGTCGCTATAGTTGTTGGTGTTGTATTTGGTATATATTTGTAAGCAATTATAGTGTTTAATGGTACGAATAGATTTAAGTGAGCAGTTACTGAAGCATGATGTGCGTGCGTGCATGTTGTGTGCGTGCGTGCATGTTGTGTGCTGCTGTGCGTCGTCATGTTGTGTGCGTGCGTGCATGTTGTGTGCGTGCGTGCATGTTGTGTGCGTGCGTGCATGTTGTGTGCGTGCGTGCATGTTGTGTGCGTGCGTGCATGTTGTGTGCGTGCGCGCATGTTGTGTGCGTGCGTGCATGTTGTGTGCGTGCGTGCATGTTGTGTGCGTGCGTGCATGTTGTGTGCGTGCGTGCATGTTGTGTGCGTGCGTGCATGTTGTGTGCGTGCGTGCATGTTGTGTGCGTGCGTGCATGTTGTGCGCGTGCGTGCATGTTGTGTGCGTGCGTGCATGTTGTGTGCGTGCGTGCATGTTGTGTGCGTGCGTGCATGTTGTGTGCGTGCGTGCATGTTGTGTGCGTGCGTGCATGTTGTGTGCGTGCGTGCATGTTGTGTGCGTGCGTGCATGTTGTGTGCGTGCGTGCATGTTGTGTGCGTGCGTGCATGTTGTGTGCGTGCGTGCATGTTGTGTGCGTGCGTGCGTCGGTGTGTTCTGTGCATGGACGTCCGTATCATTTTTTCCAGATTTGAGGGGGATGGGGGATTTTGTTGCATTTATTTTTGTAATTTTAGTTGGTAAATTACTACGCGGAAATGGAAGACCAGATTCGCATCAAAAGTCCTTTTTAACTTGTTCCGCCCCTCCCCAACCCTTGCCTTAAAGCACGAATACCCATGGCTCCGTGTGTTCTAATAATGGTTAAACAAAATTAAGACAGTTTTTTTCTCTTTCAGTTTTCTTTTAGCATACAAAGTTAGAGCGTCTGTAGCTCAAGCGGTAGTGAGCTCGATCACAAACCCAAGCGTACCTGGTTCAAACCCCACGGTGGGCAAGTTTGGAAGCAAATTCGTTTACGTGGGATTTTTACAAAAGGTAACAATAGACCTCACCGTTCAGAAAGCAATGGCAAACTACTGAACGTATAAGTGGTGCCTAGAAAATCAACGACTCGTTTACTGTGGTTGATGGTTACGTCCTGTAAAGGATATGCCAGGATTTTCATTTTTTATACAAAGATAACAGAGATAATAATGACAACAGAAATCATGAAAATGAAGATGACGTTGGAACCATTCTGGAATTACTTTTCGTCTAGCACAAATCCTTAAAATCATTCTGGAATTACTTTTCGTCTAGCACAAATCCTTAAAATCATTCTGGAATTACTTTTCGTCTAGCACAAATCCTTAAAATCATTCTGGAATTACTTTTCGTCTAGCACAAATCCTTAAAATCATTCTGGAATTACTTTTCGTCTAGAACAAATCCTTAAAATCATTTTGGAATTACTTTTCGTCTAGCACGAATCCTTAAAATCATTCTGGAATTACTTTTCGTCTAGCATAAATCCTTAAAATCATTCTGGAATTACTTTTCGTCTAGCACAAATCCTTAAAATCATTCTGGAATTACTTTTCGTCTAGCACAAATCCTTAAAATCATTCTGGAATTACTTTTCGTCTAGCACAAATCCTTAAAATCATTCTGGAATTACTTTTCGTCTAGCACAAATCCTTAAAATATTGACATCAAATAATTGTGCACATTTCAATGGTTGAAGCGATAGTTTACATTGTTTGCGGATAGTTCTTGCAAAAATGTGTCCTTCCGTCTTTCGTTCGATTGAAAAAAAATTGTCTATATATCCAATGTTGTCTCTTGTATAAACCATGTATTGCCGGGGCAATCAATGGGAGCAAAGAATAGCAACACTGCGACCTACAAGGCATGTTCTAAGAGGCGATTGTGGTAGGGGCCTAAGGAAGCTACCCAAGTAAAAGTAAGCGTCGCAGAAACCAGATGTACTGGCCTACTTGTAGGCGCATAACTGACAACGTGCAATCGATCTTACGCTCAGATCACATACAAATCACAAAGCGTGGTTAACTAGTGGTCGATATGGAGCTGTCGAAAAAGCATAACGTCACAAGCTCACACAGATGTCAGTGTAGTTTTCTTTTCCATAGTTGTTTCAATAGCCCGGCGAGTTTGTCTCAGTATAACATATTAGGGGCAGTCTTGAATAATGTGCTGAACAGTTTGAGGTAATGTGTTTCATCAAGTCATCAAATAGCTTGTCCTGAGCTTCTTCTTCTTCTTCTTCCAACGTTTTCAGACATCGATTTGTATACTTTTAAAGTAGTTAGTGGTCAACCGGAGTCCATGTACATCTCCGTATAGCTTGTCTTGGACTGATATGGGGATTGGCCATGTGTTTTTCTCTGTTCCATGTACGTTGGACATTCTTGCAGTATGTGTGTCTCTGTCATCTTGCTGGTGCCACATGTACATATGTCAGATGGGCCTATTTTATACTTGTTAAACAGATGGTACCTCAGTCTATTGTGCCCTGTTCGTAGACGAAAAATGACAACCTGTTCCTCTCTACTTAGTTGGTGGTAAGCATCGTCCTTTTCATGCCCTGGGTGATCTATCAGCCATTTGTTCTTGTAGGCCATTTTTATCCGTACTTTTGCTTCCTCATATGTCATACTGGTGTCTGTCTGTGGTAGCCTGCTTCCTGCTTTTGCCAATATGTCTGCAGTCTCATTTCCAGGTATTCCGCAGTGAGATGGTATCCACTGTATTACCACTCTAGAGAAGATGTTGCATACTTGGTGTAGTGATGCTTGCAGTTCCTTCAAGGTGTTATCGTCTTCATTTTTAGAGCAGTAATTACTGACAGGGCATCAGTAAGAAATACCAGGTTTTCATTTACATGTTCCTCTGACACTATGGCTTCTGCTGCCGCTTTTAGGGCCTCTGCCTCTGCTCTGTAATTGCTGGCTTGTCCTGAGCAAAACTTTGCCACCCCAATAGTCCTCCGGAATTTCTCTCTCTCATAGTCCAGATGTCCTGCCTCTGCAGCCGTCATGTTCAAATCATCAGTTACATCCTGAATCCATCTTCCCGTGGTCTTCCTCTTCTTCTCTTTGCCGGTATGCCTCCTTCCATGATGGTCTTCTCCTGCCCTTCATGTCTTTTTATTTGTCTGAAATACATGTTTATATGTACACAATGATGAATTGCCAATCTTGAATTTTGTATACTGGGGAGTTGTTAGTGTCGTGTTGAATGACAACTTATTCTAATCTGCTCATATTGTGGTGGTCGTCCTATTTTAGTATTGGTGGCTTTATGATTGTCTTTTCTTTCGTTATTAGATAACTAGTACATCCGATTTCTCTCCTACAGCACATTCTTGACAGTCGTTCTCGGGGCCGTGCGGTATATGTTCTCAGCATGATGCAAGTCTTCGAAATGCCGCCCCTTAAATGTTGATGTTTTTTGTGGGGTTTTTCTGATCCAGAAGCACTTGAGCTTTCAGCTCTTCGGCTCGGTGCCATGGACATCGTTACCCTTCGGTTCGGTACCACGAACACCGTAAATTTGGGGAATCTGTGGTTTTTCTGCCAGTCCGCGGAATTAAACCCGCACTCACAGAGGACTTGTCACCCGTAGTTCAACGTGCTACGAACACACTGGGAAGGCGGGAATGTTTTTTCTTTAAAATAACCTTCAGTTGTGTATTGATTTCGCTACTTATGCCGCCCCCCTTATGGTGCCGCCTGATGCGGCCGCCTCTTTGCATCATAGCACGTCACGACCCTGGTCGTTCTGCTTGTTCATGTCCTGGTATTTCACAATGTGATAGTATTCACTGCAAGACCATATGATAGTATTCACTGCAAGACCACTCTTCGCTGCTTACACAGTTTAGACAGTAGGGTCTGTAGATATGACAATTTTTTTAACTGGAGTGCTTGAAGTGCTAATTTGCATTTGTCAAAAATACAACAGGTCGTGAATCAAGGTTGGTGTTCAACAGTTTTTCAGTTGCTACTTTGTTTGCCTTGTTTTCCCTTTTTTTTTTGTCCCATCAGGAAAAAGTGGGTACCACATCAGTACTGAACTTCATCAAGAAACAACAAATGAAATGGTTCATAAGCAGATTACCAACAGACAGTGCACATCACAGAGCAATGTTGCTCCGATACAATGGATACAAAGCAAAAAGCTGGTCATGAAAAAGGTAGTCCTCAGAGATAACAGAGGCGACGAAAGACCGTTTATGAAGCTCACATAAGGGCTCGTTCTATAAATCTCTTCTTATCCTGACGCTGTGAGGCAAAAATAAAAGTGAAAAAAAATGATTGCCTGAATTTCCGCATTATAGTTATAACAGAATTTCCCTGTTGAAATTTTAACCGTATCTATACGTTCTATGTATACTTATGGAAAAAAATATAACTTTTGGTTCCTTTTTGTTTCAAAATCCAGTCTTTGTGTCCGTGGTCATGCTGGCTGATCAGATTTGTCGACAGGACACATTTTGAGTGCGGGAACGTGGTTGAACAAGTATATAAAAACAAGACACAAAGAAGATAGTGATGAATTGAACATGTTTTCAAGATCAGAAAGACGACCAAGACTCGCAATACAGTTGGTACCGCAGGGACAGCGGGGAAAAGGGGGATCTAGTACACGTGGATGAACAATTTTGAAGCAGAGTTCAAAGACATGCATAGGACTAGGTTTGAGCACAGCCGTCTTCAGACATTCTCCTATTAGAAATGGATGGGATTGATTGATTTATAGGGCCATCATCGTTGTACTTCGGTGAGTAACTATGAGTCCTACGATCTCTTTCTTACACATGAAAATCTCAGCGGCAGTGCACGAGCTTCTTAGCACCGGCGAGGTCCCGGTATAATTTAGAAGATGGTGAAAATAATTTGTAGAAATTTTATTTTTAGTTTTTTCCTATCAATTTTTGCCTGGGAAGCAGCTATCCAGCCTGTTGTTCTCCATTTTGAACTGACAATGGTTATTCTACATGCTCAACTTTAACACATAACCTACGTTTTGTAGTCCGACTTAGATAGGACTAGGAACTTGATCTTGCCTACACTGAGATCAGGGATCTCTGGAAAAATATCCCAATGGCTTCACGAGAGAGCGAACCGAGTACCTTTGAAACGAGAGGCGATCGCCTAGCTTCTATGATATTGAGTCGTGCCTCAACCTTATATCGTTTTTTCTTTTGTTTTTTTGGTTATGTAGGGATTAAAGTCTCTATAAGCTGAGACACGTCCTTTCGACCTAAGGACGAGCTTTTTTTCGGTTACATCAGAGCGTGTAGGCCAACAAACATGAAAAATAAGAATTAACTCGTTGCAGAGTACCCAGGATTACCAAAATGTTGCAGCCAAATTAAGGCTTAATCCACCTCAAGGCTTAATCCACCTCACTTCCTTCCTTATTTGCGTTCGTTCTTTACAACCAATGTTAATCACTCTTTGTGATATGTTTGATCTTTACCAAGAACGTGTATACGTTGCACATTGGTTTGGTAGGCTCCTAAAAGCATAGACTTCTACATGTTTAGGACACGTGCATCCGATTTCACCCAAACCTCCTTAGTCGTCTCTTACGCATGCGTGGCAGGTAACAGTGGCTCTATTCTTTACACCCCAAATTTGGGCCCCGGTAACCACTCGAGCGACTTAATCCACCACCTGTAAACAAGGTGGATTAGTCGTAAACAGCGAAAACTATTTGCAATATACTTCACATTTTGATTCCAGCTTTATTCTTCTCAGTTCTCTTAACGTTCAATAATAATTTATTCTTTTTTTTCTTTTCACTTTTGTCCTTTGCTTCTGTCTGACGTTCCCAATGACATCAATGAAACGTTTTTGCCGGAGAATAAAAAAAAATATTTTCCGACTCGATTTTACCCGTAATCGATTACGTTCCTACGGCCCTAACTCCGACGTATAACCTGGTCCCACGTGACACTGACCTACATTTTTTAGAGCAATGTGTCAAAGTTCTGACGTCACTAGACCTACGTGTCCCTGGACTTTGTAAAAATGGGGACGATGTTGATTGATAAAGGGGAAAGGGTTGTGGGAGGGGTGTTCAGTACTTCCCTCCTCTTTCCTTTTATTTTTAGTTCTCGACTTTTGATTTAATTTGCAAATGGCAGCTTGTCGGATGCGAAACAGAAACAGAAATAAACATGATAAAGAATAGCGGTTCTTAATATTTGTGTGCATTTGTCTTAGCGTAGCCTTCGATAACCATACGGCAAACAGGCTCAGATAAAAAATTATAGGAAATAAGACAACAACCATTCCTGATTGTTGTATTGTTGATTGTTGTATTCCTGTATTGTTGTATTCCTGTATTGTTGTATTGTTGTATTGTTGTATTGTTGTATTGTTGTATTCCTGTATTGTTGTATTCTTGTATTGTTGTATTCCTGTATTGTTGTATTCCTGTATTGTTGTATTGTTGTATTGTTGTATTCCTGTATTGTTGTATTCCTGTATTGTTGTATTGCTGTATTCCTGTATTGCTGTATTCCTGTATTGTTGTATTCCTGTATTGTTATATTCCTGTATTGTTGTATTCCTGTATTGTTGTATTCCTGTATTGTGGTATTCCTGTATTGTTGTATTCCTGTATTGTTGTATTCCTGTATTGTTGTATTGTTGTATTGTTGTATTGTTGTATTCCTGTATTGTTGTATTGTTGTATTGTTGTATTGTTGTATTCCTGTATTGTTGTATTCCTGTATTGTTGTATTCCTGTATTGTTGTATTGTTGTATTGTTGTATTGTTGTATTGTTGTATTCCTGTATTGTTGTATTCCTGTATTGTTGTATTGCTGTATTCCTGTATTGCTGTATTCCTGTATTGTTGTATTCCTGTATTGTTGTATTCCTGTATTGTTGTATTCCTGTATTGTTGTATTCCTGTATTGTTGTATTGTTGTATTGTTGTATTGTTGTATTGTTGTATTCCTGTATTGCTGTATTCCTGTATTGTTGTGTTCCTGTATTGTTGTATTCCTGTATTGTTGTATTCCTGTCTTGTTGTATTCCTGTATTGTTGTATTCCTGTATTGTTGTATTGTTGTATTCCTGTATTGTTGTATTCCTGTATTGTTGTATTCCTGTATTGTTGTATTCCTGTATTGTTGTATTCCTGTATTGTTGTATTCCTGTATTGTTGTATTCCTGTATTGCTGTATTCCTGTATTGTTGTATTCCTGTATTGTTGTATTCCTGTATTGCTGTATTCCTGTATTGTTGTATTCCTGTATTGTTGTATTCCTGTATTGTTGTATTGTTGTATTCCTGTATTGTTGTATTCATGTATTGGTGTATTCCTGTATTGTTGTATTCCTGTATTGTTGTATTCCTGTATTGTTGTATTCCTGTATTGTTGTATTCCTGTATTGTTGTATTCCTGTATTGCTGTATTCCTGTATTGCTGTATTCCTGTATTGTTGTATTCCTGTATTGCTGTATTCCTGTATTGTTGTATTCCTGTATTGTTGTATTCCTGTATTGTTGTATTGTTGTATTCCTGTATTGTTGTGTTCCTGTATTGTTGTATTCCTGTATTGTTGTATTCCTGTATTGTTGTATTGTTGTATTCCTGTATTGTTGTATTCCTGTATTGTTGTGTTCCTGTATTGTTGTATTCCTGTATTGTTGTATTCCTGTATTGTTGCATTCCTGTATTGTTGTATTCCTGTATTGTTGTATTCCTGTATTGTTGTGTTCCTGTATTGTTGTATTCCTGTATTGTTGTATTCCTGTATTGTTGCATTCCTGTATTGTTGCATTCCTGTATTGTTGTATTCCTGTATTGTTGTATTCCTGTATTTTTGTGTTCCTGTATTGTTGTATTCCTGTATTGTTGTATTCCTGTATTGTTGCATTCCTGTATTGTTGCATTCCTGTATTGTTGTATTCCTGTATTGTTGTATTCCTGTATTGTTGTATTCCTGTATTGTTGTATTCCTGTATTGTTGTATTTCTGTATTGTTGTATTCCTATATTGTTGCATTCCTGTATTGTTGCATTCCTGTATTGTTGTATTCCTGTATTGTTGTATTCCTCTATTGTTGTGTT
Source organism: Arion vulgaris (assembly GCA_020796225.1). Taxonomy (NCBI): domain Eukaryota; kingdom Metazoa; phylum Mollusca; class Gastropoda; order Stylommatophora; family Arionidae; genus Arion; species Arion vulgaris. Next base: position 11,172,074 of record CM036768.1, read on the forward strand.
CCTGTATTTTTGTATTCCTGTATTGTTGTATTCCTGTATTGTTGTATTCCTGTATTGTTGTATTCCTGTATTGTTGTATTCCTATATTGTTGTATTCCTGTATTGCCGTATAAAGACGAAATCATTTTAAAATCAACACATCATGATAAATCAAGGTTATATTATGCAACAAGTTAAGTTTAACAATAAGGAATATCAATATTATTCATATTTTTCATGAATAAATAACCATAAACTCATAGAATTTAGTAAAATTGCAAAAAAAGCTTTCAGTGTTGTATGAAACATATACAAAAACCAGCCCCCAACTCTATACTAGGCCAGGGTTTCCGTGGTCAGTTATACGGCCCAATATTAGAGTTGGCTGTGGTTTTGGACACTATTAGCAATCTTTGAAAGTTTATGGTCACTATCTCAGTCTTGACCAAGCACATGGACTATATCTCAGTTTGTATAAGTATATGATACTTTTCAACAGAGGAAACATCAACTACTCCAGTTCAGATTGGCAAACCGCCCGTGTGGTGCCGGGACCCGCAAGGCACGCAAACAATAGTACCACTGTGACCTACAATGCATGTCGGAAGAGGCGACTAATGTAGGCACTATGAATGCTACCTAGTAAATAAAAGCATCACATAAATCAGACGGACTGGCCTACTTGTAGGCGCATAACTGGAAAAACGTACAATCGCTCTTAGGCTCAGATCACATTCAAATCACACAGAGTTGTTAACACGTGGTCGATATGGAACGTTGGAAGAAGAAGAGTATCATCATCATCATCATCAAATAGCTTGTCCGGAGCAGAACTTTGCCACTCCTACAGTCCTCCAGAATTTCTCTCTCTCATAGGTCAGATGTCCTGCCCCTGCAGCCGTCATGTTCAAACCATCAGTTACATCCTGAATCCATCTTCTCCGTGGTCTTCCTCTTCTTCTCTTTGCCAGTATGCCTCCTTCCCTAATGGTCCTCTTCATGTAATAAGCTTATTGTGACAGATTCAAACTAGCAAGTTTTTGATTGTCTGACTACAGTTTAGCTTGAGATAACTGTAAATCACCATTTTTGTCACAATATCAAACTGACAGCCAGCTTTTGATAACAGATATGAAAGAATTGACTAAACCCACGTTCAATTAGATAAGAAGTGTTAAGTCCGCCCCCTCCACCTCACAACAAAAGATTATAATAATCAGTGGCGGCTTGTGATCGTTTTTGTTGGTGGGGCCAGACACAAATTTTCGGGAAAATCATGTTTTGGGTTATGTTATATTTTAATTTATTAAATAATAAATACACGTTACATGTTATTTTTGGTGGGACCCGGCCCCTCTGGCCTTTAATGACGAGCCGCCACTGATAATAATATTGCCTATCGCCGAGTTGTGATAACTTACAATGTTACTGATAAGACAAAAATGTTGCTATTTTTAAACATTAATTTGTGTATTTACTTTACCCTACTTAGTCTAAATAAGAGCCGTTTTAGCGTAGTTGTTAGTGAACTCGCTTCTCAAGGCTGGTGGTCTGGGTTTAACCACAGCCAGGCTCTAGCACAGGCCAGACAACTGGGCTGGTATTCCCTGACCTAGATAAGAAAAGGGATCTGGAAATTACAGATGTTTGATAGAACACTGCACACTTTTTTGCAATTTTACTCAATTCTGTGAGTCTATGGTTATTTATTGGTGAAAAATATTTATAATAATGATATTCCTTATTGATAAACTTAACTTGTTGCATAATATGACTTCGAGTTAGTATTTTGTGTTGATTTTAAAATGAATTCGTCTATATACACCAATACTGGAATGTGAGGTCACGTGGTGTAGTTGGGGTCTGATTTCCCACAATTCTTACCTGAGCCGAAGGCCCAGTAGTTTATAGTTGGCTCTGGTTTAACTCCCGCAGTGCGCGTTTATGTTCCGACCACGACGGCTCTCAGGTCGACCCAGCCTCAACTGGGTACCAGACATGCTCTGGGAAAGTAAAGGCGGCCGGCGTGATGCTGACCACATCACCCATCGTGTGCCGACGGTCAATGAAAAATACAGGCCTAACACTGTATTGTCCTATATACCACGAGGTATGAAAGGCTTCCTTTACTTTACTTTCTTTTACTTACTTAGTCTATACAGCACACACTGTTGCACCCAAGTGAGGTGGGCCGGTCCCGTTGCTCGAATGCCTGATAAACACATCTCAAAACAGTTGATGTACGGCGAGCTTGAAGGGGGCAGATGTTCAGCTGGTGGACAGCAAAATTGCTGTAAAGACACTCTTAAGGTGGCTCTGAAATGTTTCGATATAGACACCACGTGCTGGGAATCCCTGGCGAAGGATGGTCAAATGCGGCGCTGTAACAACACAAGAGGAGCTCGCATAGTTGAGAATCGTCGTGCCGTTGAGGTACAGTGCATAGTGAAAAACAAGATGAGCGAAAAGACAGAACACACAACATGCACATATGTAACCTTGATCATGTATGCCCCATCTGTGGTAGGTGATTGTATTCTAGGATTTTACTCTACAGTCACCTTCGCACAAACCAGAGAGGTACAGCAGTACACGTCTGAGCTGTTGTCATCATCGTTTGTGATGGACGGGTATTATATAGCAACATGCCCGTCTGCCCAGCGTGTTCGTAGCGCGTTGGACTACGGGTGACTATCCTCTGTGTGTGCGGGTTCAATTCCGCGGGAGGGCAGAAAAAGCCACAGATTACCTAGATTTACGGTGTTCGTGGCACCGAACCGAAGGGTTACGATGTCCATGGCACCGAGCCGAAGAGCTCAAGTGCTTCTGGATCGGAAGAAAAAAATGTAAAAATATAGCAACATATGGTTGTGAGACATGGACCATTGACAAAGCGGCGAAGATCATTAATGTCTTTGAATGCAAATGCTACAGAAGAGTACTTGGAATATCATGGACAGAGAAAAGAACAAATGTTTTTGTTCTGTAACAGTTTGATGTTAAAGAGAGTTGGTTATTAAAGAACATAAAAACAAGTAAAATTACATATTTCGGACACATTAAACGACACGAGTGCCCGGAGAAGATCATTCTAGAAGGAACTGTGCCTGGAAGAAGAGCGAGAGGCAGACCTAGACGGCGTTGGGTGTCATTCTTCTCGTGACCATCTGGAACTATATCAACAATAACAAATATATTTTTAAAATAAGGTGGAAAAGCACAAGAACACACAAACTGTTTTCTTATTACATTATTACGAACGCGTTTACGCTTCTACCACACATCATGAACACATCTGGAAAGTTCTAAATACATTTGTTGATACAGGCTGACATGCTTCTTTCGTTTTTACGAAGATTAAAAATAATGCTGGGAACAGGATTAGCTGCGGTAAATTAAAAACATTTTATAATGATATAAACGCAAATCAAAAGCCAATTTTTCTACGAAACAAAAAACACAACGCATGGTTAATATGTCATTTACCTCTCAACGAGTAAAAATGAATGAGCTCTGGATGAGTCCCACCCCCCATCAAAAGTTCATATCGTTATCTCGTTGAAAAGATGGTATCTCAGTCTGTTGTAACGTGGGGGGGGGTGTCTAAATCATCATCAAGGTGCGTATCCTTTATAGGACGTTGCTCTCTTTGCAGCGCATCTGGAATTCACTCTGTCTCTTGCCAGTTCACCCACTTCGTCAATGGTCATGTTCATGGTTTCTTTAATATCTTGTAGCCATCTTCTTCTTGGTCTGCCTCTGCATCCTGGGACCCTGCCCTCTAGTATTGTTCTTTCCAGGCCTTCGTGACGTTTGATGTGACCAAAGTATGTAATTTTTCTGTATAGTATGTTGTTTATCAGCCAATTCTCTTTAACGTTTAGTTCTTTGAGGACATCAGTGTTCTTTCTTTTTCTGTCCCTGGTATTCGTAGGATCTTTCTGTAGCATTTAGTTTCGAAGGACTGGATTTTCGTTCTTAATTTGTGTGTAATAGTCCATGATTCACAATCATAAGTAGCCACTGGGAAAATGCATGCTCTCGATATTTTTAATTTTAGTATTTTGCTGGTGATGTGTCTAAATAGCACGTTTTATTTCTTCTTTTGATGAGCTGACTATAGTTCGTTCTAAAATTCGTGATCACACTAAGGTTTAATTTGTACGAAATCTACCTGATAGATAAAAGTAATTTTTTGCATGCAGTCTTATATACCTCACGACGTTACGAATCCATGTTTAACTAATTGGTAGGTAGCTTAGTTGATGCAAAAGCTTTTGTTTTATAACTTTGCATAAGCACAACAAAATGGTAACCAAAGTGCAAGTTGTCAAAATTTTCTACTGTATTAAAAATCTTAGCAGACGAGCGTAAAACAATTAAAGTAAAAAGTCTAAAATCACCAGGGTTTGAACACACTTCCTTTGAATAACCGGTGTCATATCAAGCTCAGTTACTCGCTCCTCTGTATTGTTTGTTTTTCTATATAAACGGCATTGGCGAAATATTTAACAATATACAGCGACGTTTCTGCAAAGTCTTATCAAGCAAAGGATACTAGAAGCGACGAAATCAGATTCTTATACAGCAGAATTAAATATACAATCAGACAATAAACCCTAACCTATTGTCTCATTTATATGTTATGTCTGCCATATAAGAGTCTGATTTCCCTTCTGGTGTATCCTTTTGATAAAGCCTTGATCGAAACGTTGCTGTATATTGTCTTTGTACTTGTAAAACTACAGTCTTCCGACTGTCTGTTGGATGAGGACACTAAAATCGATGTTGAATCGATCAGCGATTTAAGCAGTTTGGAGTTACCGTTGTTCAAGTCGAACTGGATGCCTGAGAGGCAGAATGAGAGGTGTGTTTAATCAGCTAGCCCGGGAACCATCAGTATGTATACTTTCGATATCTGTTGGAGACTGAGCACCTATTTGTCTGCCCGGAGTGCAATGACGTCAGTTTAGTAACCAATAACAACAATCAGTACTTTGTTACGTGCTTCGCTATAGTTACATATTTTTACTGCAGTTCTTCCCTTACTTATATCGATATTTTAAAGGCATTGATGAATAAAATAGGAAAATGATTTCTAGTACACCATGAATAATAAATAGAGAGAGAGGCTTGAGTGATGGCGATCCACAGTGGCGGCTCGTCATTAACCAGCGGGGCAGACCCACCAAAAATAATGTAACGCGTCTTTATTATTTAATAAATTAAAATATAACCTAACCCAAAGCCATGATTTTCCGAAAATTTGGTCTGGCCCCACCAACAAAAACGATCACGAGCCGCCACTGGCGATCCATATACCAGGAGGTAAAAGGTATACACTTTATCAGATGACAGACATTTCCATAGATTGAAATACACCTTGGGCTCTTTATAATAGCAATTTTTTTTAAATTCAGCTTTTCAATGTTTCTGTTGTTGTAAGTACTACTGCTGTTGTTTCTGATGTTGCTAGTATTGTTGATGATACTGCTAGTGTTTTTGTTGTTTTTATTGTTCCTGCTACCACTAATGTTGTTAATGTTGTTATTAATGTTGATTTAATTGTTGTTGTTGTTTTGACTGTTATTGTTAATGTTAATTTTGCTGCCACTATTATTATTATCATCATCATTGGCCTCTTTGTCTCAGGAGACATTAGGTATTGCGTCACGTAGTATGTTCTGCGCTGAATCATAACGTTTCACGTGGCTGTAATGGCTTATTCTGGAGTGGCAATCCTTGCCACAGTTGCTGCAGGTAAACTGAGACTGGGCTGATTCACAGGATGTTCTCTCTGCCCTCTGTGCTCTCTTTTGCCTCCACATGAGATGTTGTTTTCTTCTTTCTTTTGAGCCGCCCTCACTGCTGCTCGCCATGCTTGCCTGTCTTTGGCCAGCCACTCCCAGTGTTCTTTGTCTATGCGCATGAAGTTAGATCACGCTTGCAGGTGTCAATGAAGCGTAATAATGGGCGCCCATGCTGTCTAGCAGCAGATGCGAGCTGACCATATAGAATGTTCCTTGGGATTCTATCATCGCTCATACGGCACACGTGTCCCAGCCATCTCAGACGTCGCTGACTCAATAAGGTGTACATTCTTGTAATGCCAGCACTGTCCAGGACTTCTATATTGGAGATGTGATCTTGACATCGGATGTTGTATATTCGCCTGAGACAGCGCATGTGGAAGGTGTTGAGGCAATGTTCTTGTCTAGCATATGTGGTCCATGTCTCACTACCATACAGCAGAGTGCTGAGAACACAAGCCTTATATACTTGTGTCTTGGTGTTTCTTGTGAGTGCCCTGTTTTCCTAAATTATTATTATAGTTGCAGTTATTATTGTTATATTTTCTATTACTGTTATTGTTAATATTGCTCTCAGTTTTAGTTATATTTTCTATTACTGTTATTGTTAATCGTGCTCTCAATATTAGTTATATTTGCTATTGCCGTTATTGTTAATCTTGCTCACCGTATTATTGTTATATTTGCTATTGTCGTTATTGTTAATCTTGCTCTCAGTATTAGTTATATTTTCTATTACTGTTATTGTTAATCTTGCTCTCAGTATTAGTTATATTTGCTATTGTCATTATTGTTAATGTTGCTCTCAGTATTATTGTTATATTTGCTATTGTCATTATTGTTAATGTTGCTGTCATTGTTGTTATTGCTGTTGCTGTTACTATTATTGTTATTGTTGTTGTCTTTGTTGCAATTACAGTTATTTTGAATGCTGCAGTCATTATTATTGTATTTCTTACTGCTATTGCTGCAGTTATTGTTGCTGTTATTGTTACTATTACAGTTATTGTCAATGTTGCTGCCACTATTATTGTTATTGTTGCGATTACAGTTATTGTTAATGTTTCTGTCACTATTATTGTTTTTGTTACTGTTCATGCTGCTGTTTTTGTTGCGATTACAGTTATTGTCAATGCTGATGTCATTATTGTTACATTATTATTACTGTTGCTGTCACTTTTGATGTTGCTGTTATTGATATTCTTGTGTGACTCTCAAGGAAGTGAGAGCCATCTTTCTTTTCATATGACTATTCAGGAGACGAGGAGACGTTTCGGAGTGAGTTTTTTTTCATACGTAGACGGAGCCAAACCTCTCAGGGGCATACAATTCCTTGAGGTGTGAAAATTGGTTTTGGTTACTGAGCTGACATCATACCCCTTCGGACAGGCTCATAGGTGCTCAATCTCCCTCACAACAGATGTCGAGGAGTATGCATACTGATCGTTCCTGTGGCTGGTTGTTGGTTGTGGTCGCTGGTTAAACATACTCCTAAGTTTGTCCCTCAGGCATCCAGTTCTCCTCTACCTCTTCTTCTGTATGCACATTTCTTCGATTGATGTGCTGATGAACCAGACGACTGTGCACGAACTACGCAGCATCGGCTGGAGCTAATTGGAGATATTACAAATTGCACAACAATATGAACCTGGAAACAGGGCTGTGAGGTGTATTTTCTCAGTATAATGTAAGTCTTCGAAATTCCGCCCCTTAAACGTTTTTTCTTTAAAATAACCTTCAATTGTGATTTTGATTTCGCTGCTTTTGCCGCCCCACCTTGCGATGCCGCCTGATGCGGCCGCCTCTCTGTATCATAGCACGGCACGGTTCAGCCTGGAAACAAAGGGTATTCAACATTAAATTAGGGGGAAGAGTATTCTTCCTCACCTTCGTCCCTAGGGATGCATAGGTCTGCAACCAAGACCTTTCAATCCCGCCTATCTAAGGCCATCTTTTCCAGATATCTCCACTCGCTTCCCGTTTTCTTGCATTCCGTCTCCAATTCGACATTTTTTTTAATGAAAAAGGTATAAATTACAAAAATATAAAACACAGTGTATTGTTCTGTTTCTTCTTCTTATTTTGTCGTCACACTGCTACTGGGTTGTTGCCTAGTGTCGTGGTTTTCTGTTTTTGTCTTAAGCTGCTCTGGTGGCTTGTGTGATTGTTATTTTTGCTCTTTCACAGGATTCTGCTATGCCATCTAACCATCTTTTCGTGGTCTTCCTCTCGCCTTCTTTCCTGTTGTTCTGTTGTAGAAGACTCTGTATACTGCGGAGTTTGGTTGCATTATTATTAAGTGAACCACTTCATTCTTTGTTTCTCTATGTAATTCAAACAAGGTTCTGTCCCAACTTTCTTTCTTATGCTGATGTTGGTGGCTGTCTTTTCTGGTGTTTCTTGTAACGTTTCGTAGGCATTGAATTTCACATGTAGCTATTTTTGAAGACTATCTTGTCCATGTTTGGTTCTGGTAGCACAAGTAGACTAGAAAATGTTGTTTAGCTGTCAGTAAGATATTTGGGTGTCTTAGCAATGGGACTAGCTGATACACACATTTCCAAGTTAATGAAAGTTCTTCAATGATCCTCATTTGTAGTCAATTGTTCTTGGTCACCACCACTCCACCACACATTGGAAAAGCATTAGAAAACAGCATTGAAGAACAGCATTGTAGAACAGCATTGTAGAACAACATTGTAGAACAGCATTGAAGAGCAGCATTGTAGAACAGCATTGAAGAACAGCATTGAAGAACAGCATTGAGAACAGATTAAAGAACAGAATTGAAGAACAGCATTGAAGAACAGCATTGAGAACAGCATTGTAGAACAGCATTGAAGAACAGCATTGTAGAACAGCATTGAAGAACAGCATTGAAGAACAGCATTGAAGAACAGCATTGAAGAACAGCATTGTAGAACAGCATTGTAGAACAGCATTAAAGAACAGCATTGTAGAACAGCATTGTAGAACAGCATTGAAGAACAGCATTGAAGAACAGCATTGTAGAACAGCATTGAAGAACAGCATTGAAGAACAGCATTGTAGAACAGCATTGAAGAACAGCATTGAAGAACAGCATTGCAGAACAGCATTGAAGAGCAGCATTGTAGAACAGCATTGAAGAACAGCATTGTAGAACAGCATTGAAGAACAGCATTGAAGAGCAGCATTGTAGAACAGCATTGAAGAACAGCATTGTAGAACAGCATTGAAGAACAGCATTGTAGAACAGCATTGAAGAGCAGCATTGAAGAACAGCATTGTAGAACAGCATTGTAGAACAACATTGAAGAACAGCATTGTAGAACAGCATTGAAGAGCAGCATTGAAGAATATCATTGTAGAACAGCATTGTAGAACAGCATTGCAGAACAGCATTGTAAAACAGCATTGAAGAACAGCATTGCAGAACAGCATTGAAGAACAGCATTGCAGAACAGCATTGAAGAACAGCATTGTAGAACAACATTGAAGAACAGCATTGTAGAACAGCATTGAAGAGCAGCATTGTAGAACAGCATTGAAGAACATCATTGTAGAACAGCATTGAAGAACAGCATTGAAGAACAGCATTGAAGAACAGCATTGAAGAACAGCATTGTAGAACAACATTGAAGAACAGCATTGTGGAACAGCATTGTAGAACATCATTGTAGAACAGCATTGAAGAACAACATTGTAGAGCATCATTGTAGAACAGCATTGTAGAACAGCATTGAAGAACAGCATTGTAGAACAGCATTGTAGAATAGCATTGTAGAACAGCATTGTAGAACAGCATTGTAGAACAGCATTGAAGAACAACATTGTAGAACAGCATTAAAGAACAGCATTGTAGAACAGCATTGAAGAACAGCATTGTAGAACAGCATTAAAGAACAGCATTGTAGAACAGCATTGAAGAACAGCATTGTGGAACAGTATTGAAATATATTTGATAACACAAATGGAAGAAATTCAAGAAGAGATAGAGAAGAAAGAAGAAGTAGATGTTATATCAAAGAGTTATAAACAAATGTTATAATTTGAAAATGTTCTAGTACGCAAAAGGTAGAAGTGTCAGTTTCTTTCTTCACTTGAGAAACGTTGTTTCTAGCACATATATAATGGTAGTGACTAAGGCAGTACATACTCTTGTTTGAGTCACACAATTACACTAATGGGCTCACGCTGAGTGAATCATTGAGTATTATTCGGAAAGAATGGTTCGGTGAGCAGACAATAGACTGAGTCACAAGAAGGGTCAGCAATTAACATACATATTTGTCTTCGTTCGGGGGCATATACTCGTAAGTATCGATGGTAATGAGAGAGATGACATTCTGGCTTGCTCTGTTACAATATCAGGGAGGGGGCAGTCAATGGATAGAACTGACATTCTGAACGCTCTCATAGAGTGTGACCGCAAAGAGGATTTTCATTGAAACCAATCCCCGTCAGCTGCTAGATTGCATGAGCTGGGATTGAAGATGAAAGTGGCCAGAAAAGAACAGCACAACAGGTATATGAATAGGTTCACCAGTCTACATCGAACTGGTGTGGTCACTAGCTGGATGCTTTTGGAGATATTGCGAAGGAGGTCGGAGCACCTATGGACATGTCTGGAGTTTAATGACGTTATTCCAAACTGAAACTGATGCGTGATGTATGTACACATATGTAGCAATGGCGAAACACGTAAAAACAAAGTACTGTAGTTTTACAAAATACAAAAACAATACACAGCAACGTTTCGATCAAAAGCCCTTTATCAAGCAAAGAATACAAGAGAGGTGAAGAGTTTCATTTCTGCACAACACACATATGTAGAGTCAAAATATAGGGCCGTTTTGTACCGTTAGGAACTTATATTTTGACACTACATGTTGTGTGTTGTGGGAGAAATGAAACTCTTCACCTCTCTTGTCCTGAAAGAACTGAATTTTAAAGACAATTGGCTGATAAACAACATACTATACGGAGAAATTAGATACTTTGGTCACATCAAGTGTCACGATGGCCTGAAGAGAACAATATTAGAGGGCAGGGTCCCAAGACGCAGAGGCAAACTAAGAAGAAGATGGCTACAGGATATTACAGAAATCATGAATATGACAATCGGCGAAGTGGGTGAACTCGCTAGAGACGGAGTGAATTTAAGATGCGCTGCAAAGAAAGCAACGTTCTATAAAGGATAGGCACCTGCTGATGATATACATATTCCCTGTGGTAACATATGGATGCGAGTTGTGGACTATAACACAAACATTAAAGAACAAAATTGAAGCCTTTGAAACAATGTGTTACAGAAAAGTACTTAGATCATCCTGGGCAAAGAAGAGAAAAAAACAAGACCTGTATATCAAGGTGCATTGGCTCATAAATAACATCACGTCCCGGAAGATGAAATATTTTGGCCACGTTAATCTTCACAATGGTTTGGAGAGAACGGTAATGGAAGGCATGGTTCATGGAGTACGAGGCATGGGACGAACAAGACGAAGTTGGCAGCAGGGACATCAAAGACAAATTGAAACGACGATGGAAGAGATGGGAGAACGTACTAAAGACAGAGAGTTTTTCAGGCGGGCTATGGTGATAGCGACGTTCCGCAAGGAACATGCTGCTACTTGAAATGTATATATCTACATCGTGGTGTCTGTGGCCTAGGGGTTAGTGACTCAGTCTATTTTTTTTTTTTTTTTTCCGATCCAGAAGCACTTGAGCTTTTCAGCTCTTCGGCTCGGTGCCATGGACATCGTAACCCTTCGGTTCGGTGCCACGAACACCGTGAATCTGGGGAATCTGTGGCTTTTTCTGCCTGCCCACGGAATTGAACCCGTACACACAGAGGGCTAGTCACCCACAGTCCAACGCGCTACACACGCTGGGCACGCGGGCGACTCAGTCTATTAACCCCGACGTTCTGAGTTCGAATCACGCTGCGGACAGTTTGCTTGGCAAATTGTTTCCGTTTATTTTAACAAAAAGGGCGATGGCGCCACCCGTTCAGAAAGCAATGGCAAACTACTGAACGTATAAGGGTGCCTAGAAAATCAACGACTCGTTTACTGTTGTTGATGGCTACGTCCTTTAGGATATGCCACGATTTTCATTTTCATATATGCGTTGCAAAAAGAGCTTTTTTATGACAATAATCTTCCGTTTTTGTTGCAAGATTGTCACAGGGTGCTCACGAACAAAGCTTAATAAAAAAATGGTGAAAAACAAGCGTTCTATGTTAACTGTTTTCCTAACTAAATTTTATCCATTTCCAATTCCTTATCCGATCTTTTAATCTTGATTCCCCCTCTCTTTCCCTGTCTTGCGCATGTGACAGTGGAGGGAAAAAGGAACCGTAATGCAACAAAAATCATGAACTAACTGGCTAGGTTGCTTCCCCTGAGCAATTACCAACAATGAACGTCTCCCCATTGACGTCATTCGCGTTGACGTCATCAGTTTTCTGGTGCAGATCGAATGATTGTTGAGACCAGATCGAGGTCAGCTTCTGGCATGGCCAAGCGAAACATCATGAACTTACTAACAGGAGCATACATTACTGCAACATTGTGACTTAACCGGGGTAGCTTCAAATGAAAAGTGTGAATTCACTACAAATGACACTGTGGAAACGAGTACTCCAGTGATATATTGAACAATACTTATGTATGCCAGAGAATCATGGACAATGCACAAGCAATCAATAAGATTGTTGGAAGTCATAGAGATGTGATTTTACAGAAGATTAAATAAAAATTCCATGGACAGCGAAGAAAACAAATTCTGAGCTTTTAAATCAGGCCTGCACACAAAGAAACGTTATCAAGTGAATACAGAATCAGACAATCAAGGTTCTTCGGGCATATAATGCGAAGAGAAGGTTTAGAACATTTAGTAGCAACTGGTAAAATTCAGGGAAGGAGAGATCGTGGAAGACAGAGGGAGAAGATGTTGGATGGTCTGACATCATGGTTCGACAAAATATCGACGTCAGAACTGATTTAACTGCTGCAAGGAGAGAGTTGTTACGATCGCCAACACCGGCAGGCATAACACTTGGTTGATGGAACTTCAAATGTTGAGATAAATTATAATATATATCATATGGAATTCTCTCTCTCTCATTTTTACTATCATATGGAATTGCACATGGATAATCTTTAGTTCGGAAAACTGTTGATATCTTCTTCTTCTTCTTCAAACGCTCCACATCGACCACTTGTTAACCACTCTTTGTGATTTGTATGTGATCTGAGCATAAGAGCGATTATACATTGTGCCAGTAATGATTGTAAATTGTCCTTAGGTCCTACATCAGTCGCCTCTTACGACATGTCTTGCAGGTCGCAGTGGTACTATTCTTTGCTTCCTTGCGGGCCCCAGCAGCACACAGGCGAAACTGTTGATATTAAAACATTTCTTTATTTGCAAAATTTCTTAATTTTTTTTAAGGAGCAGTCTGTTACATGAGTTTGTTGCTAAGTGGTTTAACGTTTGCTTTGCGCTCAGAAGGTAGTAGGTTCGAATCTGACCCGGCGTTATGTTCACGAATGCATTTTTCACAGGACACACCTAGAATTGTTGCCGAAGCTACAGATTTGGGCTTTGTGCAATACTCTCAGAAAATGGGATGCCATTTCAGCGGAGAGGGACCGAGCCATATGAGGTAAAAAAACCGGGGCAATGAAATTAATCTTTCAGTTTTAAACCCATTTAATTTGTTACAATCCTGCAAAACTAAAATCAACTCATGTACGAACACAATTACAGAAAAAATCAGCCAAAGTCAACTATCTTTCTTTTATTAAAGATGCTATTGTATCTTCTTCTTCTTTGCGTTCGTTCTTTACGACCAATTTTAATAAATTTTGTGATTTGTTTGATCTTTGCCAAGAACGTGTATACGTTGCACATTGGTTTGGTAGGCCCCTAAACGCATAGACTTCTACACGTTTAGGACACATGCATCCGATTTCAGCCAAACCTCCTTAGTCGCCTCTTACGACATGCATGGCAGGTAACAGTGGTTCTATTCTTTACACCCCAAATTTGGGCCCATTGTATCGTTTTTCTCATAACATGTAGTTCTAGAACAGGCACTGTTTTGGAACCCGCAGGGAAACAGGAGAAGGGAAGGCCTAGACAAACCTGGAGTAGAGAGCTGGAGGCTATTATTAAAAGGATAGGATCTTCTTCTTCTTCTGCTTGCTATCTCGATCAACTTTTGCTATGCGACTACTCCGGTATGTGTCATAAACAGGGCGGTGCGCTTGAGGTCTTCACCGGTTCCCCATAGTTTGTCTTGTAGTGTTGTTTCTGTTGGCCAGATCTCTAATCTCTCACTACTCAGACTAGGGCAGTCTTGCAGGATGTGCTCTGGGGACTGCTTTGGTGCTCTACAGGTGCAGGCTGCCGAGTCCCTGAGACCCATTCTGTGGAGGTGTGCTCTGAGACTGCAGTGTCCTGTTCTAAGTCTGAAGACTGTGGTCTGTGCTTTTCTGTTTAGTGTATTTATACTGTCATGCTCTGGGTTGTATTCTCCATTTGTTTTTCTCCAGATCATTTTCCTGGATTGTTTCAGGAGAGTCTTTTTTTCTGTAAAACAGAAAAAGGATAGGTAAAACGTGGAAAGAATTGAAAGGGATGACAGGAGAATGGGAGAGCTGAAGAAGTTTGTTGAAGACATGTGCTCCGTTGGGAGATGAAATGTGAAGATGAAGAAGAAGAAGCAGTTCTAGTATTTTTCTGCATGTTTTTGTTTAAAGATAAAATTGTCTCTACAGTTGGAAAGAAGCTATGGACCGCTTGAATTTTTAGATTCTTCTACTTCTGTTATTTTATTCTTTTAGTAAATTACATCGGGGATCTCGAAGGTGCTACGGAGTTCGTGCACTGCAGCTGAGATCGTCCTGTGTAAGAAAGAGAACGGAGCACACATGGTTACTCAACGAAGTGCAATGATGATGGTCATATTAATTAATCAATCAATCAATCAATCCTTTTTTTTTTCTTTTCCCGATACAGAAGCACTTGAGCTTTCAGCTCTTCGGCTTGGTGCCATGGACATCGTAACCCTTCGGTTCAGTTCCACGAACACCGTAAGTCTGGAGAACCTGTGGCTTTTCTGCCAGCCCGCGGAATTGAACCGCACTCACAGGGGATTGTCATCCGTCGTCCAACGCGCTACGAACACGCTGGGCAGGTGGGCAATCAATTCTTTTACTGCTCTACGTTTTTCTGTCATTTTATTCATCTGCTGTTGTACATTCTTCTTTCATTTTTCCTCTTCTACTTCTGCACATTCACCTGATAACTTAACGAGATATTCAAACAATAACTTCGCCCGAGTGGTTACTGGGGCCCAAAGTTGGGGTGTAAAGAATAGAACCACTGTTACCTGCCACGCATGTCGTAAGAGGCGTCTAAGGAGGTTGGTAAAATATGATGCACGTGTCCGCTAGGGAATGCTAACCCGAAACAAATGATTGCAGAAAACGGATGCACAAGACCGTAAGGCGCATAACATGGTGCAACGATCCTCACAATGAGGAATGGGATAACGGATTCTACGGTCGCCAATCTGTCTCGGAGATTTAGCCACGCAGTAAGAATGTCAGACCTACCATCACGGGGGTGGCCAAAACTTACTGCGGGAAGAGGCTGGCACAAACAGGGAAGCAGAAATCATAGGAATTATATCCTACAGAACTGCCCCCAGTATGCAGACTTGAGAAGAAAGAGGTGGCCTACTTACACTAGCGTCCAAGACAAACTGCATGGCGTGGCTGATAATCTGAGGCAGACAGCTGCCTTTATTAAAGAATCCGAAATCCCAATCTAGTGAGAACGCAGAAGACAAACTGTATGTGGTATTGGGCCTGTTTAATCTGGAGGCAGACGGCTGCGCTTTTTTAAAGGATCCGAAATCCCAATACAGCGAGAACGCAGAAGAAAACAATAACTTAAATATCCTTCTTTAAAAAAAAAAAAACAGACTCAAACATTTCCCGTATGCCGAAATTTTCGAAACTTCTGCCCTACGCGGTAGGGGAATGCGAATGAAGGCGCAACGTTTAGTCGTTCTTGACTAAGGCAAAATTATATAGTAATCATGCTGGTCGTAAAGAACGAACGTACATAGTTCGGGCATGTGATAAGACATGGTTAACTCTACAGGGAACAGTCGAGGATGGCAGAAGAACAGGAGGGCAGAGAAAATCCTGGTTTGGCAACATCAAGAGCTGGTCAGGACAGAGTTTCTCCACACTTGCTCGAGGAGTTGAAGACAGAGATTCATGGCGTGCTTTTGTGCTGATGTCTCCACAGTGACACTCCTACGACCCTAACGGGTTATGGGCTTTATTATTATTATTATATATTATATTATAAAGAACTAACGCAAAGAACAAAAAAAACAACAACAGGTACTATTCAAAAACTGTTATCGTTTTCAAACTGCTTCTCTTTTGGTGCTGCTGGTGGCTGCCACATAAGTGTTTTCTGTTCTTCGTATATATTAAGCATTGTTGCAATAGATATTCTATAGTAATTTTGACTGTCAGTCACTGTCGTCAGAAGCTCATATCTTTAGCTTATTCTTCTTTGCTTAAATGTAAAACACATTGAAAAATCTTATATGGAACAAAACAATAATCATACAAATACGTGTGTACATGCATACATTGCTGCATAACATTGAGAAACGAGAATATCAGAAGCATAGTTGGTACTGTATAACGCATACAGTACATTGAGAAGCAAAGAATCAAGTGGTTCGGCCATCTAATGAGAATGGAACCACATTTACTACCATCACGTGCCTACAATAATCGACACTCAGGGCGCAGAGCACGAGGCAGGCCAAGAACACGAAGGATAGATGACATCTCAGATTCCCTGCGAAAGCATGGACTGACAACGTCAAGCGCAATACACCTGGTACAAGATAGAACACTAAATCTCCCCATGACGTTTCACAACAAATGTGGTTAAGATAAGATAAGATAAGATAAGATAACATTGAACGCAAGAGTCACTGGATCCTGCAGAAGAATAATTATTAGCAGCTCAATCTTAACATTATATATATATCTATATTCTCTTCGTGTCCCGACTGACACATAAGGTTTCCACAAGAGACTTCCACAGTTGCCGTTCTGCTGCCTTTCTACCAACCATCTCCCACGTCAGGCTACACTCTTCAACTCTCTCTCCACCGTTATTCTCCATGTTTTCTTTGGACGCCCATGCCTTCTCTTCCTATCCGCTGTCCATCTTCTTCTTCTTCTTCTGCGTTCTCACTAGATTGGGATTTCGGATTCTCTAATAGGATTCTCTGCCTGCCTCAGATTATCAGCCACGCCATACAGTTTGTCTTGGACGCTGGTGTAAGTG
Source organism: Arion vulgaris (assembly GCA_020796225.1). Lineage (NCBI taxonomy): Eukaryota > Metazoa > Mollusca > Gastropoda > Stylommatophora > Arionidae > Arion > Arion vulgaris. The sequence continues at coordinate 11,189,245 of CM036768.1, forward strand.
GGCCACCTCTTTCTTCTCAGGTCTGCATACTGGGGACAGTTCTGAAGGATATGTTCTGTGGTCATACTTGCCAAACCACAGGGGCACAGGTCGTTGGTGCCTATCTTGAATTTAGTGTACAGGTGGTGTCTCATTCTATTGTGACCGGTCCGGAGGCGAAGTAAAGCTGTCTGGTCCCTTCTGACAGTTGGTAATATCCATCATTCTTGTTGTGTTTTGGGTGTTCTTTATCTCATTTTGCTTTGCAGTGCCCTTTGGCGATGGTTTTTGCTTCTTCATAGCTAACCAGGTTGTCATGCCCCCCCTGGCATTTGACAAACATGTCCAAACCACCTCCATCTTCATCTCTTAATGATAGTCTTCAAGGATGCACAGTCTGTTAGTTTCAAAAGCTCCTCATTTGTTATGGTATTTGGCCAGAAAATGTGCAGGATTCTTCTTAAGCATTTATTCTGAAATGTCTCCAACTTGTGTATTATGTGTTGGGTCAATATCCAGCATTCACTACTGTATAATAGCACTCCCAGTACATTACTTCTATATATTGTAAGTTCTGTCCTAAGATTTAGTCCTTTTGTTTTCCAAATTTTGTTGAGCATCGCAAAAGTTTGTCTTGCCTTCTTTATTTTTTCGATGATATCCTTTTCTGAACCTCAATCTTAACATTATGACATGCTCTTATCCGTTGAGGTGGTCTCTGGTGCGTGGAGGTAGGTCACTCGTTTCTGCAAAGATACTCGGTTCGGTACTCCCATAAAACGATCAATATATTTTTCCGAAGATCATAAATCTCATTGTAGATGAGATTGAGCTTCACTCTATCGGAGATGGACGATAAAACTAGGGTCATCATCATCAAGGTGAGTATCCTTTATAGGACGTTGCTCTCTTTGCAGCTCATCTGAAATTCACTCTGTCTCTAGCCAGTTAACCCACTTCGTCGATGGTCATATTCATGGTTTCTGTAATAACTTGTAGCCATCTTCTTCTTGGTCTGCCTTTGCGTCCTGGGACCCTGCCCTCTAGTATTGTTCTCTCCAGGCCATCGTGATGCTTGATGTAACCAAAGTACGTAATTTTTCTGTATAGTATGTTGTTAATCAGCCAATTCTCTTTAACATTTAGTTCTTTCAGGACATCGGTGTTCTTTCTTTTTCTGTCCATGGTATTCGTAGGATCTTTCTGTAGCATTTAGTTTCGAAGGACTGGATTTTCGCTCTTGTTTTTTGCGTAATAGTCCATGATTCACAACCATAAGTAGCCACTGGAAAATGCATGCTCTCAATATTTTTAATTTTAATATTTTGCTGGTTATTTTGCCACATGTTCTTCATTGTGTTTAACTTCTTGATTGCTATTGCCAATCTTCTTGAGATCTCTTTGGAGCAGTCACCGTTATTGTTAATTATCGAGCCCAGATATTCGTAGCTCTCTACACATTGGAGTTCTTCATTGTTTATTTGGATGTTAGGTGAGCCTTTGCTTTGTCAGTTGACATGATTTTGTTTTTGCGTATTCAAATATAGATGTTGGTCTTCACTATGTTGCTGTATTCACATTGAACACGTAAAACTATTGATAGATGCAAATCGATAAGAATAAGTTACACAACCGCTGACCGGGCGGACCGAGAACAATTTCCACCATTTTTAACACTACATTAGGAATCTTTGCCAATGCCACGACTGTTGAGATATTCCTGTTTTTTCGCCCGAGTGGTTACCGGAGCCCAAATTGAAGTGTAAAGAATATAACCACTGTTACCTGCCACGCATGTCGTAAGAGGCGACTAAGAAGATTGGGCGTGGGGCTAGCAGCCCCACACCGTAATAAAACACTAGATGACTACAGAACGGAGAGCGAACTGACTAAACGCTGCCTGAAACCAGACACATCGCCGAAGGATAAGCACCAGAGCTCCAAATGGTGCTGAAAATGTGACGTAAACACACCAATGCTAAGACTGCATGAATCAGATTTCCACATGAATAGAATTTATGGGGAAGTCTTATACATCGGTCTGAGCGGTGATCGAGAGATAGAGAGAGATATTCATGTGTTAAAAAAGCATAGATCAGAGTACGCATAGCTTTTCTCCTTTACTTCTTAATCTAATCAATTAATCAATCATTCAATCAATCTTCTTCTTCTTCTTCTTTGAACGCTCCATATCGACCACTTGTTAAACAAATCTTTGTGATTTGTATGTGATCTGAGTCTAAGATTTGCGTTGTGCCATTTATGCGCATACAAGTAGGCCAGCACATCCTTTTTCTGCTATGCCTTTTATTTACTAGGTAGCTTCCTAGGCTCCTACCTCAGTGCCTCTTACGACATGTCTGTAGGTCCAGTGTAACTATTGTTTGCCCCGGCAACACACTGACGCAATCAATCAATCATTCAATCAATCAAATTTATCCGTTAAACAAGTAGCATGTATTGTTTGTCTAGTGGTGTATGTGTGTTATACTTCTACATTTCTGGACGAGACTTGGGGGGGTTTCTGGTGGCTAAGTGGTTAATCTCTTGCCTTGCAAGTCGAAGGTCGTGTGTTCGAATCCGCGCCGTTCTGTTCACGGGTGCATTTTTTTTTCAGATATCTCTAAGATTGTTGCCAGAGCTACGGAATTCGTGCTTTGTACAATACTCTCGTGACATCTCAACAGACATGCTTGAAATGTGACAAACAGGCTTGCTAGGAAAATTTGGGAGAGGAAGAAATACCAAAAGACTGGAGAGGGCATATAGTCAAATTATCAAAAAAGAATCTCCAAGAATGCTCAAATTCGTTTCTTGTCAAACTGTTTGCTCACAGCGTGGTAGAAGAATTTCTAAACGCCTATGCTTAGATAGCGTTGTCGCCCGTTATCTCTGAGGTGTTCGTACCGAACGGTTCGATGTCCATGGACGCCGAAGAGATGAAAGCTCGTGTCTGGACGGAAAAATCACCTGAGCTCCACTTTCGTGGGAACTTTGTACTTTACTGCAGCATTGCTTTGAGTCACTTTTGTTGGTAATCGTATTGCGACCATTTATGTTTTCTTTATGAAGTTCAGTACTGATGTACCACTTTTCCTGTGTTTCATTCTCAACGGTCTCTTCTTTGTTACCCGAGACTTGCGTGTCAGACACTTCATGTGTATCGAGAGCTTGCTCTTTGGAGGTCAATGTCTGTTGTAATCTCTTTCGTGGCGACCTTTCATTTACTTGTTACAGATGCAGCATTGCTCTTTGGTTAACTGCTGTTGGTAACCATTTAATTTGTTGATCCATTTAATTTTTGTACTTGATGAAGTTCAGTCTGTTTTCCCTTTTTCCTGGTGTCTTCATTTCAACCGGTCTTTCTTTTTACCCCAGCTTCTGTGTAGACACTTCACTATATGTCCTTATCCAGCGTCAGCTTCTATTCTTTGCCTCTTGATTCCTTAGGCTTTGTCTCGTTCTCTCCATACGCTCTTCAGTTGTGACTCTATTATACCATCTCATTCCCTCTATTCTTCGTAGACACCAGTGGAAAAACGTTTACAATTTATTAGTTATTGCTTTAGTCTTGGTTTAATTGCATGGCACAGATAAATGTAACAGTTGAAACTTATAGACAGTATTCATGACATACCTTTGAAAGGGTTCATGATCGCATACACTAGTCGGAAACCTGGCCAGCAATGGCGGAATGCGGAGGGCCATTCAGAGTCAGAACTGTTTGATTCTGAACACGACTTTGCTAGCGCATTTCCGACATGTTTGGTCGGGTATTTTCTGGTTTCGTTAGCCGAGCTACTGAGTTAGTGCTTGAGCAACGCTGTGAGCTATGAATGTTACATGGAATGCTTTTGCTGTGTCAACCGTGCGTTTGTTGTGTGTTAGTGTGTATTCAGAAAATGGCGGACAGCGGTTATGACGAACAAGCTCAATCTGCCGTATGCAGTTATATTGCGAGTGCAAAAGCTGATTTTGTCTGTTGATGTTCCCTTCGACAAGAATTGCAATTCAAGTGATGAACAGTTTTGTGTTGCTACATTAGCGACGGCTATATGCATTTTATGCGGAGCATGTTGCTTTTTGTGGTGGTACGCGGCTGTTTCATTCTGTAATTAGCTCACACAGGAAATATTTCACAGTTGTTAGCATTTCGTGTGATTTTCATTGGCACAGGAACGGAGCAATTATGGGGTGACCCGTTGCAGTGAAGTTGGAACCGTACTTATGAACTATGAACTAGTCGATATAGCCAGAGCCAACTATGTAGTTATCTAGAGTTGGCTGTGGTATAGTACATTCTGAGGATGTAAAGGTGTATTTTGGTAGTCTCAATGGTGAAGTGCTTAGGTCGTTTGCCTGTCGTACTAAATGCTGTGGGTTCGAATCCGGACCAAGACACATGTACAATTTTTTCGTCAGATCACTAGGATTGTTGAAGAAGTTACGGAGTTCGTGGCCTGTGCTCTTGTCAGTTGGCATGCCATATGTCGACACCGACGTAGTCATATGGGGGAACCAGGTTCAATGAACTCAATCTTCGCCTTTGGATCCTTGTAAAGCTGTGTTAGTCTTGGTTTATGTGCCGGGAAACGACGTGGGGAGTTTCAGTTTTCTATCCTGTCTCACCAGGTATGTTGCATCTGTAGTTATTAGTCTTTGATGTCGCATGATATATGTGATATTATTTATCCATCGGGTTCATGATCTTCCTCTGGATCTGCATCCGGTTGCCCCGGCTGTTAAAGGCACGAAATAGTAATAGATCTGGTTTCATTTTCATTAGGTTACCGAACCATTTTATGTTTTGTCTTCTAATATGTTGAATCACTATGCAGATACCAGTGCAGAAAGAGGTACGGAAGAAACACTGGCGATGGATAGGACACACATTGAGAAGATAGACCGGAAGCATCGCAAGACAGGCACTGTTTTGGAACCCGCAGGGAAAGAGGAAATGGGGAAGGCCTAGACAGACCTGGAGAAGAGAACTGGAGGCTGATATTAAAAGGATAGGTAAAATATGGAAAGAATTGAAGAGATGGCAGATAGGAAGAGCTGGAAGAAAGTTTGTTGAAGACCTGTGCCGAGGAGTTTAAGAAGTGTATTGTTGGATACAAGGGTGTCAACGAATTAATGTTCTCATTTCTGAATCTATAGCATCTGTAACATTGAGCTTTCTATGCTCATTCACGTTTGATCTGTATTAGTTGTTTTAAAGGAATGGCCAAGCTGGTTTGCTTCAGTGTAAGGACGCTCGTATTGCTAAGCTAGCGATGGGTGCCGTAAGAACGTTCGATTGCAGGCTAGGCGATGGTGCCGTAAGAACGCCTATTGCAGCGGCGATGGGTGCCGTAAGAACGCTCGTATTGCTAGGCTAGGCGATGGGTGCCGTCAGAAATAAGGATAAGGGGTTCGAATCCTATGTTTGGTAATTTATTTTTTCGGAAGCTCCTAATACATGTACATTGTTTATTTGGAAAAATAGTACTTTTGACAGACGCATTGTCTGCTAGTGAGCCTCTATAAGCCCTTATAGCACGGTAGTGACCTCTATAGCTTAAGCGGTAGTGAGTCTCTATAGCTTAAGCGGTAGTGAGTCTCTATAGCTTAAGCGGTAGTGAGTCTCTATAGCTTAAACGGTAGTGAGTCTCTATAGCTTAAGCGGTAGTGAGCCTCTATAGCTTAAGCGCTAGTGAGCCTCTATAGCTTAAGCGGTAGTGAGCCTCTATAGCTTAAGCGGTAGTGTGCTCGAACACAACCCAAGCGTACCTGGTTCAAACTCCCGGCTAGCGCTTGAAGCAAAATCGTTTCCGCGGGATTTTACGAAAGGTAAAAATAGACCTCACCGTTCAGAAAGCAATGGCAAACTACTAAACGTATAATTGGTGCCTAGACGATCAACGACTCGTTAACTGTTGTTATGGCTACGTCTGAAAGGATATGCCACGATTTTCATTTCATTGTCTGGTATCTCAGCACTGAAATCTGAAAGGAATACAGAAATGAATGGTCTGAGGACAATCTTAACCCAGTTGTCTCATGATTCAATCTTAACCCAGTTGTCTCATGATTCAATCTTAACCCAGTTGCCTCATGATTCAATTTAACCCAGTTGCCTCATAATTCCGAGATAGTAGAAATCCAGTCGATACTCTCACAATGAAAATTAAATGGAAATGAAGATGCTAACAGATTGGCTAAAGAGGGAGTAGGGATGTCTGAAGATGATAACTTAGTCATCAATGAAGAAGCAAAAAACCATCGTCAGACGGCACCATTAAGCAAAGTGGAAGAAAGAACATACAAAACACAACATGAATGATAGATATTACCAACTGTCCATAAGGAACCAGCTGCATACTTCGCCTCCAGATTGGTCACAACAAAATGAGACACCCCCTGTACACTAAATTCAATATATAGATACCACAGGCATGTGCCACTGTGGCGTGGTGAATATGACAACATAGCATGTCCTACATTTTTTTTTTCCGATCCAGAAGCACTTGAGCTTTTCAGCTCTTCGGCTCGGTGCCATGGACATCGTAACCTTCGGTTCGGTGTCACGAACACCGTAAATCTGGGGAATTTGTGCCTTTTTCTGCCATCCCGCGGAATTGAACCCGCACACAGAGGGTTAGTCACCCGTAGTCCAACGCGCTACGAACACGCTGGGCAGACGGCAGCATGTCCTACATAACTACCACCAGTATACAGACCTGTGAAAAAAAGAGGCGACCCATATACACCAACATATAAGACAAACTGCATGGCGGGCTGATAATCTGAGGCAGACGACTGCCTTTATTAGAGAATCCGAAATCCCAATCTAGTGAAAATGCAGAAGAAGAAGAAATGAGGACACATTTAACCTTACAAAACTTAACATTTTCACTCTGTATTTTTGTTTTACCTCCTGGTGCTTTTATATTGCAATGATACTAAATTAAACAGTACAATGACTTTGTGTGATTTAAAAAAATACTGCAAGCCGATATATAGGCTTAGAATGACGAAGGGGTTAAACAACTAAAAGCAGCATGAAATGCAGCTGATATGAAAACAAAGATCACAATACTAAGAGCATGTATATTCCCGATGGCAACGTATCAATAACACATAAATGCACTGCAAGTGACATGCGAAAAATATGACATGAAAATTAACACCTCCAAAACAGAGGTCATGACAATAAGTAGGTCAACAGGTCGACTAAATATACACGTGAATAATGTCAAATACAACAGACTCCAGAATTCAAATATCTCTGGAGTATTCACAGCAGATGGAAAGATGGATAGAGAAATCGAGACTAGATGCCAGAAGGCAAATGCCATACCAACTGTCACCACTATTAAAACATCCAAGCATTAACATGGCAGTCAAACGACAACTGATAAACTGCATATTTATTCCAACTCTCTGTTATCAGTGCCAAACATGGCCACTGACTAAGACACAAGAAAGAAAGATTACAACATGTGAAATGAGATGTCTACGAAAACATGTCAGCGTTACAAGGAGAGATAGAGTGAGAAACAGAATATCAGAAGCATCGTTGGTACTATACCAGGCATACAGTACATCGAGAAGCAAAGAATCAAGTGGTTCGGCCATCTAATGAGAATGGAACCATATTTACTACCATCACGTGCCTATAATAATCGACACTCAGGGCGCAGATCACGAGGCAGGCCAAGAACACGATGGATAGATAACATCTCAGAGTCCCTACGAAAGCATGGACTGACAACGTCAAGCGCAACACACCTGGCACAAGATAGAAAACTAACTCTCTCACGAGCTTCACGGCAAATGTGGTTAAGATAAGATAAGATAACGTTTGGTTGTGAAACATGGACATTTAACAAGACAGTCAAAAAACATATATGTGCTTTTGAATATAAAATCACAGAAGAGCGCTTTATATATCTTGGACAAAGAAGAGAACAAATAGATCTGACGAGAAGGAACTCAAAATCAAAGAAATAATGGCGGATACTACAAATAAGAATTAGAAAATCGAGGTATTTTGAACAAATAAAAAGTCATGAAGAGTTTGATAAAGTTGAATGCATTTGAAAATAGATGTCTGCGAAAAATAATGAATATAAAATGGAACGAATTCAGAAGAAGTGATGAAATCAGAGACATGTCTGGTCAACCACTAGTGACAACTGTTATAAGAAAGAGAAGATGGAGATATGTTGGGCACACCTTGAGAGAAATGATCAACGAATATCAAAGCAGGCATTGAAGTGAGATGCAAGGGGTTCAAGAAAGAGAGGTCGACCTAAAGAGACCTGAAACGAACTTTGCTGAGAGAGGCAGGAAATATCGGTCTCAGTTCCATGGAGGAGATTGAGCGAGTTGCCCAGGATAGAGCGGTATGGAGAGATTACTTGCAGGCCTTATGTAACGTATAACGGTACAATAATTATTATTATTATTATTATGTTTGTGGCTGACAGCTGCCCTTTCACACATGTTAGTGCAGTTGCTTTGAATGCCAGTGAATATAGGTTCGAAATCCCCAGAAAGTGAACCTTTTTTTTTTTGCAGAGTTTTGGAGAGAACAACAAACGGAGGGATGGGGGGTGGCAACCCAGAGTGCGACACTATAAATACATCAAACAGAAAAGCAAAGACCACAGTTTTCAGACTTAGAAAGGGACACTTAGGTCTCGGCGCACACCTTCATAGAATGGGTCTCAAGAACTCGGCAGCTTGCATCTGTGGAGCACCAGAGCAGCCCCCAGAGCATATTCTGCAAGACTGTCCCAGCTCGTACAGCGTGAGAATGAAAATATGGCCAAAAGGAACAACCTTTCAAAACAAACTATGGGGACCGGTGAAGACCTCAAAGGGACTGACCTGTTTATGACACATGAGCAATGCTGCTCCGATACAATGGGTACAAAGCAAAAGGCCGGTCACGCAAAAGATGGACCTCAGAGATAACAGAGGCGACGAAAGAGACTATCTACGAAGCGCATACTAGGGCCCGTTTTAGAAATCTCTTCCCGACCTGACGCTGTGAGGCATACAGGATTCGAGAAAGAAAGAAAGACTGGTGCAGTCGCATAGTAGAAGTTAATCGCAATAGAAGAAGACGAAGTTACAAGCGGGAAAGAGAAACACATTGATATAATTTGGAGGGAAACATTAAGCGATGAACAAATAACAATGTGACAGAATTTACCACTATTGCAAGAGACAGAAAAAAATTTAAGGAAATATTGTTTACGATCTTCAATGTGAGCGTTTGGTCAAATGGATTAAAGCGCGGGCTCCCTTTCGAACGACACGCGTTAAATCCCGATAAGGCCAATGCGTTTTTTGTCGGGGGCATAAAGAAAAATCCTAGCCATTAAATCCCACAGGCTCATGTCCCCGTGACCTACATTGCCCTAAAAAACAGTATTACAAGCAGTAACGACAGTTTAATCTGAAGATATCAACAAATCAACAAATCACAATCTTCCTTCAAATGTTTAACTCCTGCTATAGCAATGGACTTTTCTGATGTGGTCATTTGGTAGCGTGGCGTGAATGTTCAGACGAATAGGCTGACGGGAGAGGCGGTTTATTTGTGTAGGATCAATAAAATGTGCCCTCGTAATGCAAGTGGCCGACAAGTTCTTGTTCCATGGTGGTTGCAACTACATGTGCGTCAGTAATTTTTTTTTTTTAAATATAAAGACAAATGAATTATAGAAAATAAGAACTAGACAGAGGGAATTGTCGGAACGGTCTCTACGTCTCATGTTCAATGACCAAAATAAATAATGTGATAACACAGACGGTATAACAAAAAGGCAAATGCACAGAAAGTAATGAGAAACGGTGACTATTTTTTTTAAATGAGAAGGTGAATGAGTAAATAAAAAAAAACTTGGCAAAATAGTAGCAGCAATAATAAATGTTTAACGAAGAATATAAACAGTGATGACGTAGATGGAACTGATAAGGAAACACAGCTCAGAATATTAAGAGATACATATTCCCAGTGGCAACGTATGGGTGTGAAGCATGGATATTTAACAAGGAAGTGGGAAAACGTGTGTTTTTGAATATAAGTGTTAAAGAAGAGTCCTCTGTATATTGAAACAGAGAAGAGAACAAAAAGATGTGTCCAGAAAGAACTCAAAATCACAGGAAAACTGGTTGATGCTACAAGTAAGACTCAATGAGTATGCTCAGGAAGATTGAAACAGGATGGGCTCGGAGACATTGGATAGAGTCGCTGGGGAGGTCTAAGCTGACAAAGATCAGTTTTATTTTTGTGCCAGGGCATGCAGGTGTAAGGGGAATGAACGTGCGGATAGGCTTGCAGGTATGGCTGCTGTCCAAAGCGGGCGAGCAATGGACCAGGCTGATATTATAAATTCCATAAGGGAGAGAGGGCGTGTACATGATTCACGTAATAGCGGTGAATCCACAACACTAACCAGACTGCAAGAACTCAAAGTTAAGTGTGGTGTAGCTCGACAAGAACGATATGCTGGCAGACAAAGAAGAATTGTAAACCAACAAAAACCGGTGTCGTTGGTCGCCACACGCTGATGGACGTGCTGAGGGAGAGATCGGAGCACTTATGGACTAATTTGTTCGACGTGCAGTGATGGTGATCCGACGACTAAACTAAACTAAACTAAACTTAACAAGTAAAACAGAGAAAATTGAGATAGTTTGGACATATACAGAGACATGAAAGGTTGGAGAATGCCATTATGGAAGGAGGCATCCCGACAACGAGGAGAAGAGGAAGACCACAGAGAACTTGGATTCTGAATGTAACTGGTGGTTTGAGCATAACTGCTGCAGAGACGGGGCATCTGGCCTATAATAATAATAATAATAATTCCTCTCGTACCGTTATACGTTACATAGGTTAAAAAAAAAAAAAAGAACCCTTTCATACCTCGTGGTATATAGGTCAATACAGTGTTAGGCCTGTAGTTTTCATTGACCGTCGGCACACAATGGGTGATGTGGTCAGCATCACGCCGGCCGCCTTTACTTTCCCAGTGCATGTCTGGTACCCAGTTGAGGCTGGGTCGACCAGAGAGCCGTCGTGGTCGGGAAAAATTCCACGCGCATTGCGGAGCTGAACCCAGACCACCAGCCTTGCGAAGCGAGTTCACTAACAACTACGCTACAGCGGCTCTCAACGTTACATAGGGCCTGCAAGTAATTTCTCCATACCGCTCTATCCTGGGCAACTCGCCCAATCTCCTCCATGGAAATGAGACCGATATTTCCTGCCTCTCACAGCAAAGTTCGTTTCATGGTCTCCTTAGGTTGACCTCTCTTTCTGAACCCTTTGCATCCCACTTCAATGTCTGCTTTGATATTCGTTGATCATTTCTCCTCAAGGTGTGCCTAACATATCTCCATCTTCTCTTTCTTATAACAGTTGTCACTAGTGGTTGACCAGACATATCTCTGATTTCATCACTTCTCCTGAATTCATTCCATTTTATATTCATTATTTTTCGCAGACATCTATTTTCAAATGCATTCAACTTGCTTTCTATATCTTTAGTCATTTTCCAACTATCGCTAGCATATATCTGGCCTATGAGAGTGCAAAATTCCGAAGGACTATTAGGGTGGCAAAGTACTGCTCATTTGATAATAGCTGATGTCGTAGATAAGTGAGAAGGTAAAATGCTATGGAAAAAAGAGAGCAGGGTCTATGTATCAGAAAGTATAATACAAAATAAAGAAATCAGAGTGACATTTTCGGTATAGAAAAAGAGTTGCTGTTAGATGTTTGTTGTGTTGTAGATTACGTTGTTAATTGTTTATGAATAATCGTTTTGTGCCCTTTTGTAAGTGACAATTGACCTATTATATCGATTACTTAATATATTAATAATTGGATGATTGCGATACTTCTGTGACATTTCAGAAACAGTCTACTTCTGGAAGTGAAATCTCGGCTGACGTATGAGATCACTTCCTTTTGTATCGTCATCGTGTGCCATGCAATATGGTATACACATTCATTACTCTTAACAAATATCTGTTCTGAACACTGACTCGCCGTAATAGGAAAAGTAGCAAAGAATGAACATGCTTTCGACTCAGATCATATACAAGTCACAATGAGTGTTTGATAAGTGAAAAATTAAGAAAGAACGACGTTCAGTGAGAGATAGAACAAAAGATGCCTGGGACAGTCAGGTCAGGGAAACCCAAGTATCACCTTAGACTCAAATGCAGATGTGTTTGCTCTACATGCCATATGCGCCCTTCTTCTTCCAAAGCTTCATATCGAACACTTGTTAAACCACTCTTTGTAATCTGTGTGTGATCTGAGAATAAGAGCGAGTGTACGTTACGCCAGCTATGCGCTACAAGTAGGTCAGCGCATCCCATTTCTGCGCCGCTTTTATTTACTAGGTAGCTTCCTAGGCCCCTACCTCAGTCGTCTCTTACGAAATGTCTTGTAGGTCGCAGTGTTACTATTCTTTGCTCCCTTACGAGCCCCGACAACACACGGGCGCCATAGGTATCCAAAAACCAAGGCGCGACTTAGTAGGTGACTAAGAACCGGGACACCAATTATTCTCATTCTCGGTACAAACCACATATATTCCTTAGAGGAGTTAGCTTATCTGATAGTACACTGACTTGGAATTTTTAAGTTGGGATGCTGACATATGAAGTTAGAATACTGATAAATGTTTCCTTCTTTGCAGTCCATCCATTGAAAGTTGTCGTGAGTCACCATATGTTATGACTTACTTAACACACTAACTACCAAGTACCGCAGCTTGCGCCAGTTTGTCTGTTCTATTTGATAATGTACTGCAAACTGTGCCATGGTTTGGTTCATTGCCAAATTAACTTTTAATATATATTAACGCAACCTGATGGTTTACAATAAAATTTATCGCAGCCTTTTCAGACCTTAGAGTATGAAGTGGTGTCGCTTCATATTTCTATACCAAGTGTGCAGGAGAGCCAATTCTTTCCTTACATGTGAAATATCGTAGGTGAAATTATACATAGAACCCTGTTGGGTATGAGTCAATAGTCGGAAGCCAATGCATTACGCTAATTCGTCGAACTATATAGAGTGAGAAACTGAGCAATAAAAACGCGCGTGTGAGTGGGTGTGTATGAAAAAAAGGTAAAATTTCAGCACATAATTTCATTGAAGGAAGCAAAAGCATTTATCAATAGTACATATGGAGAAATACGTAAAAACAAAGTACTGTAGTTTTACTAAGTACACAAACAATTTACGTCGACTTTTCGACCAAAAGGCATTTATCCAGTAACAGAAACATCGGAAGTGAAGAAATTCCGACTTTTTATACAGCAGACATAGCATATACAATCAAACAATAAATCCCAACGACCCTAAAATTAAAATATGTGAATAAAAACAAAAAACGAAACAAATGTGAAAAACTAGAAATCGAAAAAAAGAAGATAAAACAAAGGTAATCAAATATATAATAATAATTCATCTTGGATGAATATTTGTGTGGTCATCATCACCCGTGATGGACGAGCATCAATAATTCATCTCATACTGTTTTACGTTACATAGGTTAGTTAGTCTTTCCTCTTGGGCCTGTGGGCGGCGCATAGGGCAGAGGTCATAGCTCTCCATGTCTCGCGGTTCGTTGCTATTTGCTTTAAGTCTTTAATGTTTACTAGGCCCATCGTTGAGCCTTCTCTGGTGATGGTTCTACGCAGAGTCTCTCTTGGTCTTCCTCGTTTTCTTTTTCCCTCTGGTGTCCATATGAGGGGTTGGTAAGGAAGTCTTCTCTCATCCATTCTAAGTGTGTGGCAGATGTAGTTCCAGCGGCGCTTTCTTATAAAATTTGATACATTTTCTTGCTTGAAACGAATCATCGATTCATTTAGAGCCTAAACTCTGTTTCTCCAACATTGGTGATTTTTATGATGACGACTTGTCGGGCCGACGATCAACAGTTTGTTACATAGGAAATGCTAGTAATTTATCCATACCGCTCTGTCCTGGACAACTCGCTCAATCTCTTTCATGGAATTGAGACCGATATTTCTTACCTCTCTCGGCAAAGTTCGTTTCAAGGTCTCCCTAGGGTGTCTTCTCTTTCTTGAACTCTTTGCCTCCCACATCAGTGCCTGCTTTGATATTCTTTAATCATTTCTTCTCAAGATGTGTCCAACATATCTCAATCGTCTTCATCTTATAACAGTTGTTACTAGTAGTTGACCAGACATTGCAAATAAAATATCAAATCAAATCAAATATAAAATCAAATCAAATATATACATAGCATATAAACATTTAACACACACACGTGTGTATATATATATATATATATATATATATATATATATATATATATATATATATGACCTTTTTCGTCTTTACAGACGGTCAATTGGCAAGTGTTTTACTGTGACAACTTCTGAGTTTTCGCTTTTCTCTCTTGTCGTTCAGCTCGTATATAAGTCTCTTCTCAAAAGACTCTGCGCCCTTTCGTAATTTGGCTTTCCACACAACTCTGTCATCAGCTAGTCCCTCCCATGTGCTGGAACCTATAGAAAAGTTTTTCATTGAGGCTTTGCAGACATCTTTATATCTGAGCAGTGGTCTGCCCTGGTGCCTCTTCCCTCCCGAAAGTTCACAGAACAACATTTGTTTTGGTATGCGGCAAGTTTCCATTCTTCTCACATGTCCCAACCATCTTAGTCGTCTACTGCTGATCATGCCCATGATGGAAGGCAGTTTTGCACGTTGCAGTACTTCAGAGTTGGTTATAGAGTTGGATATATATATATATATTATGGAGCATGAGAAGATATAGTATTAAGAAGCATGTGTATTTTGTACTTTGAGTCCGATAATTCACTTGAATAGTATATATGAATGTACAATAGTCCAGGATATAGCGGCACGGAGAAATTGCTTGCAGGCCCTATATAACGTATGACGAGAGGAATTATTATATTATTATACATAAGATTGTGTATGGAGCTATAGATGATAAAGCAATTACCCACAAGAATACATCCTTTTTTTCCGATCCAGAAGCACTTGAGCTCGGTGCCATGGACATCGTAACCCTTTGGTTTGGTGCCACAAAAACCGTAAATCTGGAGAACCTGTGGTTTTTCTGCCAGACCACAGAAGTGAACCCGCACTCACAGAAGGCTTGTTACCCGTTGTCCAACGCGCTACGAACACGCTGGGCAGGCGGGCAAGAATACATCCTAAATTTGGATAGAATCCATCAAACAAACCACATGCTTTAGTCTACGCATAGGACAATGTATATTACATGCAGCACGCCCATCTCCACCCACTGAAAGCTACTCACACTGACCATCACACATGTAAAAATAGCCCACAGACTCACAACCGTCTTCTTCTTCTGCGAACGCCAGCTGTCAATTCAGGCGGTAGTCATGACGTAGTAATCATTTGACTAATTTCCCGCACCATAAAGACGAGCCATTGCCGGCTTCAGATGTAAGACTCCCAAAGAAATTCTGCAAACATGCCCGATTTCAATGTCTTGAGATTTAAAATCTGAACCAGTGAGACTAATTTGTAGGAGAAATTGTGGGGCACCCGCGAGGATGCACTGTTTATAGCTGAGTTCATGGAGGCAACCCTCTAGCTGTTTATAAATCAGCGTAGAACAAAGATAGCAGAAAAAGAAGGATAGCTCTGGTTCCATACGAAAATTACTGTGCCTGCATAATTGTTAATGATAAAATCACAATAACATGCAATATAATAACGTATATGGATACAAAGCAAAAGACCGCCACGCAAAAGTGGACCTCAGAGATAACAGAGGTCACGAAAGACACTATTTATGAAGCACACACAAAAGCTCGTGCTAGAAAACTCTTCTTACCCTGAAGATGTGAGGCAAACTAGAATTGGAGAAGAGAAAGAAAGACAATGTGCATAGAGAGGCTTGCTCCAGGTGTCTCCTTTTTCGGCCTGACGCTGAAAGGCAAACATGATTAGAGAATAGATAGATAGATAATGATGTATGCGAAAATGCATGGTCATCGTGCAAAAATGTTTCTAAGATTTGTTTCTTTGTTATATAGGAGGTTAAAGAGGCTTTAAGTCGAGGCACGCCACTTTCTACCTAAGCACGAGCCTTTTATTGGTTATATCAGAGCTTGTAGGCCAGCAAACATGAAAAATAAGAATTAACTCCTTGCCGAGAATGTGTTTGTTATGTAGGCGATTAAAACCTTTTTAAGCCGAGGCACGCCGCTTTCAACCTAAGGCGAACCTTTTATTGGTTATATCTAAGCGTGCAGGCCAACAAACAAGAGGGGAAAACAAGAATTAACTCCTTTCGGAGAATCCAATAACCAATTAAAGGAACCTTGCTTGAATTTCATTGAGAAACAAAGAATGAAGTGGTTTGGCCACTTAATAAGAATGCATCCAAACTCCACAGTATATAGTCTTCTACAACAGAACATCAGGAAATAAGGCGAGAGGAAGACCACGAAAATATGGTTAGATGGCATAGCAGAATCCTGTCAAAGAGCAAAAATAACAATCACTCAAGCCACCAGAACAACGCTAAACAAAATCAGAAGACAACGACACTGGGCAACAACCCGCTTTTTTGTTTGTTTGTTTGTTAGGTAGGGGATTACGCCTCTGTATGTCCGAGGCACGCCACATTCAACCTAAGATATTTCCTTTTGTTGGTTATATCAGGGCGTATTGGCCTTTTTTCTTGGTGTGACCATGTAGCCTGGGACTCGTCCTGATGTGGACTGTGTGCTCTAACAACCCGTTAGCGCTCAGATGTCCAAGAGAACCAGAAAATTTGGAGACAAATATTACTTCCCCTGATGTAGCTCTTCATTAGCAAAAAATCACACTTGTTACTGATGCCATTATAATTCTGCTAAGCTTTCTATTGCAAATTGCTGCTACACAAAAGGAAAGTTCGTTAGAAGAACACATAGCAGCCAAGTTTATTCAGTAATGCGAGTCAGGTAAAAAAAAAAAAGTGCAAACGCCACTTACTGCTCAAATTGATTGTGTACTTAGTATAATACTGAATAAGGATTGTACCCCTCTGCTCTGGAACACAAACTCGTAAACCTTAGTAGAGTGAACTGACAAACTGGGGATCTGTGATTAGTGTGATCTACGGTACACACAACAAAGTACACACTTTCAACGCTGAAATCGTCAATACAGAAAGTACACGCGTCGTAGAAACACACAATCTATTTCAGAGCAGTAAATTAGCTAGCAACAATCTTCCAAGAATAAATTCGGTACAGATAATCATAATCATAACGCTAAAAATAGTCTCGGTTCTTGTACTGTACAGAGTGTACACTACGAATAGAACAAATTGACTTATTGGAAGTTTTAGTTATTGAGTACAAGCAAGACCGATCAGAGATGGATTCTATGGTCACTATGCTGGATTCTGATGTTTCTATTGTTTTGGTCTATCATTGCTGGCTATGTTCATCCGAGTTTTGTGATAAACTAGGCATTATACAGCATTTGAAGGTAAGATTTACTTATGTATTCAGCGTAAAATAATCATCTTTTGTATCCCATACATTCATTGAATATTGATCATTGATGTAACATTGTAATGTATTTATTGTAACATGTTTTCTATCACTAGAGGGTATACTAGAGGGTATGCGTTCGTTCTAAGTTCTTTACATATACAACCATTTTTAATCACTCTTTGATATGTTTGATCTTTGCCAAGAATGTGTATAACTGTATACGTTGCACATTGGCTTGGTAGGCCCTAAACGCATAGACTTGTACACATTTAGGACACAGGCATCCGATTTCATCCAAACCTTAGTCGCCTCTTACGACATGCATGGCCGGTAACAGTGGTTCTATTCTTTACATCCCAAATTTGGGCCCCGGGAACCACTCAGGCGGAGGGTATACTTTAATATACTGTATTGTCTTCTGATTCTTTTCTTTCTTGACTGTGTGTGTAGTGTTATTTTTTAGGCTTGAAACATTATAAGTTATGCTGATATCCTTTTTTTTTTCTTAATCCACACATAAACAAAGATACATCCAATTTTTCTCATAGTTATATTCCATCTTATGTACATTGTTTTAACCATTCCGTTAATCAGCTTCAGTTGGGATATCTTCATTGCACTCCGAAAATACCAGTAGGTTTCCGTGCATCACCATATCTGTTCATCCTTTAATATTGGTATTGAGATTTACTGTTGGATAGTACCATGTGTTTAATGTTGTTCATATCAAATAACTTTAAAATGTATCTTTTTTTGGATAGGCAGAACATGCGGACCGAAATGAGTTGCTTGGAATAGAGAGGAAAATGAGAGTCCCAATCTGTATAAAATGTGGGTCAAAGGGACCATGTGAGCACCAAATAAAGGACAACAATCACAGTGATGACACAGTTGAAGAGGATTTTGATGAGGACAATATTGATGATGATACTAATAATACTGCACCTAGACCACGTACGTTCATTAAGGCTACATCTCACACAGTTTTAGAACTACTGTATGTAGGGTACAATATGTGTTCATTTTAAGGAATGTTTTAAATATTTCAAAAGCTAATAAAGGTAAGTAAAGAACCTTTCATACCTCGTGTATATAGGTCAATACAGTGTTAGGCCTGTATTTTCATTGACGCTCGCGACACGATGGGTGATGTGGTCAGCATCACGTCGCCGCCTTTACTTTCCCAGAGCATGTCTGGTACCCAGTTGAGGCTGGTCGACCTGAGAGCCGTCGCGGTCGGGAAAAATTCCACGCACATTGCGGGAGCTGAACCCAGACCACCAGCCTTGCGGAGCGAGTTCACTAACAACTACGCTACAGCGGCTCTCAAAAGCTAATAGTTTTCAATATTATTATCTTTCTTTTGTCGTTCTCTGCTTTTTTGCCGTACGGCGTAGCAGCTTTAACTGATGATCGGTTTCTGAGATAGTGCACGCTCATTCACTTGATATGGCTGTGGTATTGTGGAGTTTTAAGATGAATGCAACTCCATCAATTCATCTTTTACTTGGTCTGCCCCTTCCTCTTGATGATTCTATTTTCAAGTTGTACGCTCTTGCAACTGGTGTATTCAGGTTCATTCTCACTAAGTGGTCAAACCATTTGAGTCTCTGTTTTTCAATGAATCTAATAGCAGGTGTTGTTCTGACTGTTCTTCTAATTTTTTATATGATCTCATCTTCTTTATTTACTGCCTTCCTCAAACATCTCATTTCACAGGTGGTGAATATTATTATGAACACTGAGTTGCAATATTACATGAACGCCAGTTGAATCCAGCTCTCCTGGTAGACATTCTCACACATTTTACAACTACTCACATGCCTCTTCTTCCTCTGTAGCAGTCATCTTAATGTTCTAAAGCTCGCTTTACCCCAGTAATGTTGGTTGGCATACCATCTCTTTCTACCTCATAAACAGCACTGTCTTGCTTGTTTATGCTTAGCCTCCAGTTTGATCAGAAGATTCAACATTTCTAATTCTGTTTCCTCGTATGTGGTCTCTGTGATTAAGCCTTTGCCTTGCACTGTGAAGGTCATTGGTTCAAATCCAGACCGCTCTGTTTCTTTCACAAATGCATTTTTTCCCAGAGACCCCTAGGATTATATCAGGTGCTATGGACTGCATGCTTTGTTCAATACTCTTGAGAAGTAGCATGTCGTTTTGCGGAGAGGACTGAGCCACATAGGGTAAAACCCAGCGCAGTGAAGTCAAACCTTCTTCTTTAGAGCAGAGGACACTTATGTCTGCTGTGTCCATACTTCTGACAAAGTCATCCGGGTGGGTGTACCTATCAATTGGGTTCCTTATTTCTGCACTTGTAACTGTCTGGGATCATTCCCAGAATTGTATAAGCTATGCACAATATAATAGCACTACAGAAACATACAGCGAATGGGGAGTTGATTGATTGACTGATAGTACCATTATCATTGCACTTCAGTGAGTAACCATGTGTGTTCCGATCTCTTTCTTACACAGGAATATCTCGCGACTGCACAAATTCCGTAGCTCCAGCAAGGGTCCCAGATGTAATTTAGAAGATGGTGAAAATATTCTGTAGAAATTATTTTGTATCAATTTTTTTTCGAATGAATTTTGCCCGGACAGCGGCTTTCCTGCCTGCTCTTCTCAATTTCAAACTGCCAAAGGTTCTTTCCCATGCTCAACTAGGACACAGACCTACGTTTTATCTCCCGTCTTCAATAGGACTAGGAACTCGATCTCACCTACACTGAGATCAAGGATCTCTTAAAAATATCCCAATGGCTCCATGAAGGAGCGAACCGAGTACCTTTGAAATGAGAGGCGAGCATCAAACCTCTACGCCAGATCTAAGAGATTCCGAGAGTATTGATTGCTTATGGTTCTTTTTTAAATATGAAATTTCCCGCAACCAGATCAACCATAATGTCACGTGTGGTTCAAGTATTGGATCCTGTTTCCACTATCACAGACCTGGCTGCCACTACAATTTCAGACCCTCCAGTCTACCCTGGTTGGCCAGCATGGCCATTGAATTATTTATATGTGTTGAGTCCTCCCCGCCAATAATGTCTGACTCATTACGTTTCTTTTTCTGCATTCACTCGCTATATATTCAGGCATAGCCCTGGCGCCTGATGTGATGCTTCTGTCTGATTTTTGCGTGAAAGCCTGCTTACCGTTTTATCAGTTTCCATACAATACAGGCTGGCCTTCTCCGATTTCATAGTTGTTACGTTTCTATTGACGTCATTCTTTTTTTGATGTGATCTCTAGACAGTTGCAGTTCCCTGCTGACAAAATCTGTCATCCTGGTTTTGTCTGGAGTCATCTTAATCTAGGTGACTTCAGCCTTCTGCTGTCAGTATGTGTGTAGATAGCTGTGTGTAGATAGCTGGTGAAGCTGTGTGTTTAGATAGCTGTGTGTGATGGTATGTGTGCAGATAGCTGTGTGTACATAGCTGTGTGTGATGGTATGCGTGTAGATAGCTGTGTGTGATGGTATGTGTGTAGATAGCTGTGTGTGATGGTATGTGTGTAGATAGCTGTGTTTAGATAGCTGTATGTGATGGCTCTGTGTAATGGTTTATAAATAGATAATATTATGGTATGTAGGTATGCAGAAGAGTCCTCCGTATATCATGGATAGAGAAGATATCAAATCCAGAAAGGACTCAAAATCAACGAAAACTGGCTGATGCTACAAATAAGAATGAGACAATTTAAGTATTTTAGACATATAAAAAGACATGAGTGGCTGGAGAAGACCATCATAGAATGAGGCATGCCGGCAAAGAGGACAAGTGGAAGACCATGGAGAAGATGGATTCAGGGTGTAACTGATGGTTTGAGCATGATGTCCCACATCTGGCTATGAGAGAGAGAAATTCTGAGGACTGTTAAGGTGGCAAAGTTCTACTCAGGACAAGCTATTTGATGATGATTATGTGTGTAGATAGCATTGTGTGATTTTTTTATGTCTTTAGATATTGTGATGAACAGCCATATTGTTTTATACTTCAGGAGTTATCGCTTGTGTCACTTGTGGTGAGCCATTCTCTGACCCAATGATTCTGAGAGAGCATCGACAGGCGGAACACCCCGATGAAAAAAGCTACCAGTGCATTTTCTGTACGAGTACGTTCTCTAAACACAGCCACCTGGTTATTCATACCCGCATCCATACAGGCAGTCGGCCATACATCTGCACAGAGTGTGGCAATAGGTTCCCTAAGAGTAGTGATTTGAAAAGACATGCAAGAGTTCACAGCGGTAGGCATCAGTTATTTTTGTCATTGCTGTTGTGCTTATTCTTGTCTCAAAATATATGGATACAGGTTTAGTTGTGGCACCTAATATAGTGCCTCTGTCTGATTTTTGCTTGATGTCTTTATTTCTAAACCGGTCTCTTCTTGTTAGTTCAGCAGTCTACAGAGATAATTTATTTATTGATTAATTGATAGGACCATCATCATTGCCCTTCGGTGATTAACCCCTTATTTACCTGAGGTTATAGGTTGAACCGCACAGCGCATCCCAAGCGTTTTTCTGCATTTCTACCAACTTATTTGACTCTGTTATTTTTTGGAATATTTGTTTGAAATTTCGTATTTTGAAATAAAATATGTATGTGTATGTTTTGATAATAAAAATGTGTGTTTGTACTGCTCTATGTACTAGTAGTACTTGCTACTGGCTCAGTACTAGTACTTGCGACAGGGTCAGTTCTAGAACGCTTACTTGGATGTAAATCACATTCATGAGTATCACTATTTTCGTCATCAGTGTCTCTCACCTGTACAGAATTTTCAGAATCTGAGTGAACAGATTCACTTGATGAGAATATATCATAATCTCCGCTATCTTCATCATTAAATATGTCGTCAGCACCATATGACAACAACGCCAAAGCTTTTTCTGTCAGTGTAATCGTCCTGATAGATTTCCTACACGCCATTTTGCTTGAAAAATTTTTGACAAAGAGATCACTCTTTCAAAGATATAAATAACCTTCATACAGTGCGAAAAATTGACCAATGACAATGTTTTATATAAGGGAAGATGTCCTCAATGCTATAAATAGTCTATTGTAGCAGTAGTTCCCGTTTACTACACATATTTTGACGATGAGTTTACTACGTTACCCTCACGTAATTGGGAGACACCAAACGCATTCCTACTACGTCACCCTCACGTAATTGGTAAACAAGGGGTTAACCATCTCTTCACCAATTTCTTTCTTACATTGGAAGATCTCAGCTGCAGTGCACAAACTCCGTCGAAGGTCCCTGGTGTAATTTTGAAAATGGTGAATATATTTTTGTAAGAATTTTATTTTTAATCTTTTCAAAATAATTTTTCCTGGACAGAGACTTTCCAACCTGCTCTTCTTGATTTTGAAATGCCAAGGGTTCTTTTATATACTCAAATTGAACACAGGACCTACGTTTTATTGTCCATCTCCGATAGAAATAGGACTCGATCTCACCTACACTGAGGTTAGAGATCTCTGGGAAAATATCCAGATGGTTCCACGAGGGCTCGAACCTGGTTCCTTTGGCACCAGAGACGAGCACTTAACCTCTATACCACAGAGGCCCCTAAGTCTACAGAGATAAACTATAGGTTAAAAGGTGAAAGGTTAATACATTGCTCTGTATTGCTCATTCTATCTCACTGCAATAATGGCATGCCCAGGAATATTGCAAAGTGCATGAACTCTGTAGCTCCAGCAACAATCTTAACTCTTTCCACGCTGAGTTATTTTCTCAATTTTCAAACAGTTAATTCAAGGGAGGTAAAAAAACATGATCCCAACTACCCGTCAATAAACATATATATATTATTATATACTAAATTGAAGAAAACTGGACAACCTATTAGAATAACAAGGTTAAAAAGTAGTATAAGTAAATCAGTAGAAGTAAAACTGGAAAAACTTCTTATAAGGGAAGCAACTCTATGGCGCAGTGTACGGCTAATGGTGTGCAACGGACATCTGCCATGTCGCAGTGTGCGGCCAAAAGCGTGGAAAGAGTTATGGATGTGTATATATATATTTATATATATAATATTCCTCTGATACCATTATACATAGGACCTGCAAGTTCTTTTCTTTCGTTCCTTCTTAACAACCAATTTTAATCACTCTTTGTGATATGTTTGATCATTGCCAAGAACGTGTATACGTTTGCACATTGGTTTAGTAGGCCCCTAAACGCATAGATTTCTACATGTTTAGGACACATGCATCCGATTTCATCCAAACCTCCTTAATCGCCTCTTACGACATGCGTGGCAGGTAACAGTGGTTGTATTCTTTACACCCCAAATTTGGGCCCCAGTATCCACTCGGGTGGGGCCTGCAAGTAATTTCTCCATACTGCTCTGTACTGGGCAGCTTGATTAATCTCTTCCATAGAATTGAGTCTGATATGTCTTGTCTCTCTCAGCCTCTTCTTCTTCGAACGCTCCATATCAGCCATGCGTTAACCATTCTGTGGGATTTGTATGGGATCTGAGTCTAAGAGTGATTGTATGTTGTGCCAGTTATGCGCCAATAAGTAGTCCAGCACATCCAATTTCTCCTATGCCTTTTATTTACTAGGTAGCTTCCTAGTTCTTACATCAGTCGCTTCTAACGACATAAAAAAAAAGGTAAAGAAACCCTTTCATACCTTGTGGTATATAGGGCAATACAGTGTTAGGCCTGTATTTTTCATTGACCATCGGCACACGATGGGTGATGTGGTCAGCATCACACCGGCCGCCTTTACTTTCCCAGACCATGTCTGGTACCCAGTTGAGGCTGGGTCGACCTGAGAGCCGTCGCAGTCAGGAAAAATTACACGCCCACTGCGGGAGTTGAACCTGGACCACCAGCCTTAAGAAGCGAGTTCACTAACAACTACGCTACCGCGGCTCTCCTCTAACGACATGCCTTGTAACAAGTGTTCGATATTTGAAGCAATCGAAGAAGAAGCTGCTGGTACTTTCAGCCATCGAATATGCGGTGGCCATCCTCACTATTAGTAAGACACAAATTGAACGACTGGAAACAAAACTGATACTGTTAGTCACTGGATGCTGTTGTAAATATTGCGAAGGAGATCGCAGCACCTATGGACATGTCCAGGGTGCAAAGAAGATATTCCTAACTGAAACTAATACTACATATGTTGGTCTGTCCTCAGGTGAGAAACCTTACACATGTGCTCTGTGTAGCCAGTCTTTCACTCAAAAATGCAGCTTGGAAAAGCATGCCAAAATCCATGCTAAACGAATTGGAGGACATCCTTGCCTGATGTGTGGTCTTGTCTTTGTTCATGTGGAGTTATTGAATGAGCATATAGAAATAACACATCGTGATGTCAGTTGGAAATGTAAGATGTGTGGGAAGATGTTTGCAGAGGAGAGACATCTGTTACTGCATGAAGTAAGTTTTTTACATTTTTCAATCACATGCTTCCATGTTAATATTTTGCAGGGTTTTATCATTTTTGAGGAGCGTCCGGTTGAATGGTTTACTACTCCAGTCAAATGGAGCATTGGGTTCAATCCCTAGTAAAGTCCAAGAGTTTTTTCTGTGTGGGTCATAAAGAAAAATCATAACCTGAACAGATTAGAGATGACTGCACTAACGATGCGGCCATCACAATTGTCTTTGCAGAATGCTGGGAATATCAAGAAGAGACCGGTTTAGAAATGAAGACATCAGGAAAAATGTGTGTACAACATCAGTACTGAACTTCATCAAGAAACAACAAAATTAAATGGTTCAGCCACATAATCAGATTACCAACAGACAGTGCACCTCATCATCATTGGCCTCTTTGTCTCAGGAGACAATAGATCTTGCATCACGTATTATGTTCTGCGCTGAATCACGTTTCTTGTGGCTGTAATGGCCTATTCTGGAGTGGCACTCTTGCCACCGTTGCTACAAGCAAAACTGGAGACTGGAGCTAGTGCACCTCAAAGAGCAATGTTACTCCAATACAGTGGATACAATGCCAAAAGGCATCTATGCAAAAGGTGAATCACAAAATAACAGAAGCAGTAAAAACACTGTTTATGAAGGGTACACTGAAGCTTGTTATAGAAATCTCTTCTTATCGTCAATGGCAACTACTGCTATGTGCGAAAATCAACGATGTTTACTGTGTTGTGGCTGCTTGGATACACGATTTTCATTCATCGGCTTGGACAAAACATGATTAGACAAAGAAAGATAGAAAACCTACCTACTGAAAGGTAGACCAAAGATGCACAGTGAAGTTCAGACTTGGTACATGCTGCAAAGGTTTGTTTGATTGTTAGACAATTATCTTTGCACCTCGGTAAACAACCATGGCGTATACTAATATCGATATCGGGGAGACTGCAGTAAAACTATGAAAAATGGCAAAACACATAATAACAAAATACTGTAGTTTTACAAAATACAAAAACAACAATACACAGATTTAGACCAAAATGATTTTATCAAGCAAACGATACCACATCAGTGATAAATTTCACAGCACACTACATATAGACTGTGACAGAGATATATTCATACATACACAACAAATATAGCTATTAAATCTTACCGAATACGTCACTACGAAAAGTTGCAGCAAAATGGCGTATACAAATATCAATATAGGGGGAGACTGACGTATTAGGTAAGATTTAGTCATTATATTTGTTGTGTATGTATGAATATATCTCTGTCTAGTCTATACGTAATGTGCTGTGAAATTCATCACTCCTGTTGTATCGTTTACTTAATAAATGCCTTTTGGTCAAAACATTGCTGTGTATTGTCATTATTTTTGTAAAACTACAGTACATTATGTGTTTCGCCATTAAACAACCATGTGGGCTCAGATCTCTTTCATACACTGGAAGATCTCAGCGACAGTGCTCGCACTTTGCAGCATCAACGAAGGTCCCTGATGTACATTTGAGCCCGTCTGCCCAGCGTGTTCGTAGCGCGTGGACTACGGGTGACTATCCCTCTGTGTGTGCGGGTTCAATTCCGCAGGATGGCAGAAAAGCCACAGATTCCCCAGATTTACAGTGTTTGTGGCACCAAGCTGAAGGGTTACGATGTCCATGGAACTGAGCCAAGAGCTGAAAAGCTCAAGTGCTTCTGGATGTGAAATTTTTTTTTTTAAATGTACATTTGAAGCGGTGATAATATTTTGTAGGAATTTACTGACTTTTTTTTTCACAACATATGTTTAAGGAAGAGAAGATAAAGAACAAGTTGTCATCTGGTTACCTACTTTCCAATAAATAGTCATATTATGTACAGAATATCCTTTCATTCCCCCCATCTGCTATCTTATGTTATATTATATTATTTGAGCGACGCTCATAGCACATTGAGCATATAAAATGCGTGCTCCATCCTCCGCTGCAACAGCCTTCTCAAAGTCCACTTGCTCACCATACCCATCTGCTGTCTATCTGTGGTGTTAGTAATCAGCCTCATTACTCATTATTATGCAAGTAAACTGACTGCATTGTTGTCTACATATGTTCAAGGAAGAGATGATAAAGAACAAGTTGTCATCTCATTCACTACTTTCCCAATAAATCGTCATATTATGTACAGAATATCCTTTCATTCCCACCCCCCCATCTGCTATCTTATGTTATGTTATTTGAGCGACGTCATAGCACATTGAGCATATAAAATGCGTGCTCCATCCTCCGCTGCAACAGCCTTCTCAAAGTCCACTTGCTCACCATACCCATCTGCTGTCTATCTGTGGTATTAGTAATCAGCCTCATTACTCATTATTATGTTTTGGAAGAGTCTACGCACCTATATGCCTTCTATGGAATGTAATGAAGTAATTTATATTCATTAATAATCAACTTTATAACTTCAATATTGTTTCTCAGAACATCAGGGAAGAAGATGAGAGGAAGACCATGAAAAAGGTGGTTAGATGGCATCGCAGAATCCTGTCAAAGAGCAAAAATAACTATCACCCAAGCCACCAGAACAGCGCAAGACAAAAACAGAAAACCATGACACTAAGCAACAACCATGTAGCAGTGTGACGACAAAAGAAGAAGATCTCAGCACACCTTTTTGTTCACCCTTCACCTCTAGGGAGGCATAGATCCACAACCAAGGTTTTCCAAGCCCTTCTGTCCAAGGCCATCTTTTCCAGATCTCTCCACTCTCCCCTCATTTTCTTTCATTCCGTTACCAACTCCCACCTTCAAATGTTCCTGGGTCTTCCCTTACCTCTATTACCCTGGGGGTTCCTACTGAGGACCTGTCTTGTAATGCTGTCAGGAGGTCTCCTCAGTGTGTCTTATCCATCACTACCTTCAGTCCTTTATCCATTGTCCCACTCTATCCCACAGTTCCTTGTTTGTGATTCTGTCATACCATCACAGCTGGAGTATTCTGTGCAGGCATCTATTGATGAATGTCTGCAACGTTTTGGTGTTCCCTTTAGTTATTCTCCATGTCTCCGCTCCATACAGAAGGACATCCTTGACATTTGAGTTAAATATCATTATCTAATAGTGTGCATGGAGAGCCGCGGTAGCGTAGTTGTTAGTGAACTCGCTTCTCAAGGTTGGTGGTCTGGGTTCAACTCCTGCAGTGTGCGTGAAATTTTTCCCGACCGCGACGGCTCTCAGGTCGACCCAGCCTCAAGTGGATACCAGACATGCTCTGGGAAAGTAAAGGCGGCCGTGTGATGCTGACCACATCACCCATCGTGTGCCGACGGTCAATGAAAAATACGGGCCTAACACTATATTGCCCTATATACCACAAGGTATGAAAGGGTTCCTTTACTTTTCTTTTTTTTAATAGTGTGCGCACCTATAAGTCTTCTATGGAGTGTACTGAAGTCATTACTATTCATCAATACTGAGGTGAGAACAAGGAGTTTTTTGTAAGAACCCCAGGGGAAGCAGCAGAAGCTTGAATATCATCAATAATTAGACGGTGTACACGTATTAGGAGCTTCCGAAAAAACAAATTACCAAACACAGGACTCGAACCACTTACCCTTATTAATACTCTACTTCATAACTATAATATTGTGTTTCTCATCGCACCTAGTACCCACTAATATATCTTCCATCCACAGAAAAGTCATATGGCAGTAAAATCATTTGCTTGCAGTTTCTGCCCACGAAATTTTTCAACCCGTACACTGCACATGAAACATGAGGAGACCATACATGCCTCCAAGAAGGAAATCAAATGTGATGATTGTGGGAAGGAGTTTAAGAGAAGAGAGAACCTGGCTAGGCATATGGTAAGACACACGGTAATTGAAACTTTTTTTTCTCTTTAGAATTTAATATAAGTAGTCTTGCATGTGTTATATAGAATCAATACTGACTGCTTTATGGATGTTAAGTTTAAAGGGTTTTAAACCAAAGGATTGACTTCATTGCACCGGATTTAATTCCGTATGACTCGGTCCCTCTCCACAGAAATGGCACGCCACCTGCCGAGGGTATTGCACACTCCATAGCTCCGACAACAATCCTAGGGGTCTCTGGAAAAAACACTTGTGAACAGAACAGCGCAGTCCGGATTTGAACTTTCAACTCTCAAAGCAAAGGCATAAGCATTTAGTCACAAAGGATGTTAAGTACGGACAATAAAATGTTCATAGACAATAAAATGTTTATGAACACCAGAAGAGCATTGTTCAGCACAATGCTATCAATGCCAAACCTGAATGTTGACATCAAACGACAGAAGAAAACTAGTCCAGGCATAGATATGCAGAGTGCTGGGAGTATCAAGAGAAGACCAATTTAGAAATGAAGACATGGGTACATCAGTACTTCACTTCTTCAAGAAATAAATTAAATGGATTGGCCATGTAGGCAGATTACTAACAGATAGTGTGCCTCAAAGAGCAATGCTATTCAAATACAAGGGAAAAAAATCAACATAAAGCATGAACAATATAAATAACAGACAGTACAGGCACCCTCACAGTTTGTTCTGTTGGCTAGATTTTCTCATGATAGAAAACATGGACAGAAAACTGGGTGGAGGTACTGGTACAGACAATGATCAGAGAAATCACCTTCATTTTTTTCCCTGGGCACACAGGAGTTAGAGGTAATGAACGAGCTGATAGATTGGCTGGCTTGGCTACAATATCAGAGGGAGCTGCCATGGATCGAAATGACATTCTTCATGCATTGAGAGAGTCTTTCCGAACAGAGGAGTTTCAGGGCTGTGAATCCCACTCGCTGACCAGATTGAGAGAGATGGGTGTCAATATTGGTGCAGCCTGAAAAGAACGACATACTAAATATGCAAGGAGATTTATTAATCAACATCGAACTGGTGTGTTGGGCCGCTGGGCGTTGCTGGATTTTCTAAGTCGAAGATCGGAGCACCTATGGACATGTCCGAAGTGCTATGATGATAGTGCTCATATAACTGATAACTTATGGACAGTCTTGCAGGATATGCTCTGGTGACTGCTTTATTGCTCCACTGATGCAAGTGACAGAGTCCCTGAGACATATACAATGGAGGTATGCACTGAGGCCGATGTGTCTGAAGATTTTAGTCTGCTCATTTCTGGTTAGTTTATTATGCTTTTGTGCTAATACTGAAAATGCAACCTGATTTACTAAAGACAGTGTGTATCAGCCATAGGCACTTCATCTCTGTTGTGACTAGTTTTCTTCTCTATCATTTGATGTCAGCGTCCAGGTTTGACACTGATAGCACAAGGGGAGAAAGATTTTGTAGAGCAATGCTCAAGTAGTGTTCATAGTGATCTGCTTCGCCCATTAGGTGCCGGGCCCATAAGGAAGAAAAGAATAGTACCACTGCGACCTACAAGGCATATCGTAAGAGGCGACTGATGTAGGACCTAGGAAAGCTACCTAGTAAATAAAAAGCATAGCAGAAATCAGATGTGCTGGCCTACTTGTAGGTGCATAACTGGCACAATGTACAATCGCTCTTAGGCTCAGATGACATTGAAATGACAGCGGTTAACAAGTGGTCAATATGGAGCATTCAAGAAGAAGGAGTGATATGCTTGCATTTCAAAATTGGGACCATTTTTCCCTATCATGTGATTTTCTTAATTGCTTCTATGTTGAATTTCATTAGTTATTCTTCCATTTGCTGAAAAACTGCTCCCTAGGTATGCAAAGTCTTTAACTTGCTTTAATTGATGTTTATCGATGGAGATATTGGTAGTGTTTTTCTCTCTAGCAAATGTCACTACTTCTGCTTTGTCAGTGTTTATTCTCATGTTATATATAGTCTTTGCATATTAACTGGAGTCTGTTAATAATTTATTAGTTAACTTCTCTTATCTGTTTTCTTCTTCGCCCTAGGGGGCATAGGTCCACAACCAAGGCCTTCCAAGCCCGCCTATCCAAGATGATCTTTTCCAGACCTCTACCCATTTTCTTGCCATGAGTCCCTCCTTGCATGGTCTTTCCTCGGGGGGCAAGCTATGAATATTCCTGGTTGTGGTTTCTGTAGCTATCTAGTGATTTTACAGGGTGGGATAGCTAGACCCAAGCCCAGCCTCCTTAGTCGCGATATCTGTTTTCTGTTACAGTTAAATTCTCAAGAAATGTTTACTTTTACAGTTTAAGTTTCAAGAAATTTTACTTTTTGGTTAACTTCTCTTATCTGTTTTCTGTTACAGTTGTCTCACAGTGGAGTCAAAAACCACAAGTGTACCATCTGCAATATGATGTTTACAGAAAAAGGCTCACTGACTCGCCACACTAAATCACAACACGATCTGTTGCGGCCACATGTGTGTATGATTTGTGCACGAGGTTTCACTAGAAAAATTTTGTTACGTAAACATATGGACCGTGTTCATTCAAATAATGATATTGGTGCCAAGATACAAGTGGCTGTGTACTTTAGATGTAAACTTTGCAAGAAATTGCTGAAAAAAACTGGATTTAATCAACATACACGGTTCCATCGAAGACGAGGGGACACTTGGGAGGGAAGAATAGAAGAGAATGAAATAGAATCCATTGAGGACGAAATGGAAATAAAGCAAGAAATAACAGATTTTGAAGACTATACCTACAAACAGGAGATGGAAAGTGAAGAAGAAGAAGATAAAACAAAGGAGGTGGAGCAGTGGGATAGTGATTCAACAGTCATTAACTCTGACGTAGAAATGGAGAAAGATGGGGAAAATAGACAGCAATATTCTGTGGATGTTGGCGCCGTCTATAATAAATTAACAGAACCTGGGATTGGAAGTCTTGAAGACGAAAACTGGCCATGTATTTAAAATCATTTTGAATTTGGTGCGGTCAGTGTGTTGCCGGGGTTCGCAAGGAAGCAAAGAATAGTAACACTGCAACCTACAAGGCAGGTCCCAAAAGGCGACTGAGGTAGGGGTCTAGGGGAGTTACCCTAGTAAATAAAAATCGTTGCAGAAATCGGATGTGCTGGTCTACTTGTAGGCGCATGACTGGCACAATGTACCGTCGCTCTTAGGCACAGATCACATACAAATCACAAAGAGTGGTTTACAAGTGGCCGATATGAATCATTCGAAGAGGAAGAAGTATATATGGCACAAGCAAGGTGACAGAGAGACACATCATGCAAGAGTGTCCAACATACAATGAACAGAGGAAACACACATGACCAACCCCCATGTCAGTGTAAGAAAGCTATGTAGAGATGTACATATAGCAAAGCAAATCCTAATGACAACAAATAAAGAAATTTGGCTGAACAGATGCTCCCTGTGAGTGCGGGTTCAATTCCGCGGGCTGGCAGAAAAGCCACAGGTTCACAGATTCACGGTGTTCGTAGCACCGAACCGAAGGGTTACGATGTCCATGGCACCGAGCCAAGAGCTGAAAGCTCAAGTGCTTCTGGATCGGAAAAAAAAATCATGAAGAATCTATAGAAGACTAGTCATGACAGAGATGAAGTGTCTAAGCAGAATGCTGGGGATAACAAGAAGAGACCGGTTGAGAAATGAAGACATCAGGAAAAAGGTGGGTACAACATCAGTACTAGACTTTATCAAGAAACAACAAATTAAATGGTTCGGCCACATAAGCAGATTACCAATAGACAATGCACCTCAAAGAGCAATGCTGCTCCGATACAGTGCGTAAAAAGCAAAAGGCTGGCTACGCAAAAGATGGACCTCAGAGATAACAGGCAATGAAAGACACTATCAACGAAGCGCACAGAAGGGCCCGTTTTATAAATCTCTTCTTGACCTGACGCTGTGAGGCAAAAAGGATTGGAGAAAAGAAACGAATCTCTTGCATAATATGTTTAATATAAATATTGTACAAGGCAGGGGATGACCAAGACAAAGGTGGCAGCATGACATCAAAGAAACCTTGATCATGGGGCTGGAGGGAAGAGCTTGCTAAAGACTGAATGTTTTTCAGTTGGGATGTGATGAAAGCGATGTTCTGCAAGGGACAAGCGACTATTTGAATAAATATTGTTTCAGTTCAGTTTGGAATATCTTCATTGCACTCCAGATATGTTCATAGGTGCTCTGATCTCCTTCGCAATAAACACTTTAAAGCGCCAAAGACAAAATACAACCCTGCTTCACTCCCACGGTTATTTTGAAGTATTCATCAATGTTCTTGTTTGTATGCGGGTCCTGGGCATGCGGGTTTACGGTAATGAGAGAGCGGACAGGCTTGCATCAACAGCATCGATTGTTGGGGAGTTGAAGATGGATAAGGGGATATTCTTCGGTCTCGCGACCCCTGTTGGATGAGGACACTAAAATCGATGTTGAATCGATCGAGCGATTTAAGCAGTTTGGAGTTACCCGTTTTCAAGTCGAACTGGATGCCTGAGAGGCAGAGTGAGAGGTGTGTTTAATCAGCTGACCACAGGAACCATCAGTATGCATACTCTTCGATATCTGTTGGGGGAGGGTTTAAAGGGTTTAAAAGCCGAAGGATTGACTTCATTGCACCGGTTTTTACCCCATATGGCTCAGTCCCTCTCCGCAGAAATGGCACGCCACCTGCAGAGAGTATTGCACGAACTCCGTAGCTCCGGCAACAATCCTAGGGGTCTCTGGAAAAACTGCACTCGTGAACAGAAGGCCGCGGTCCGAATTCGAACCCACGACCTTCGACTCGCAAGGCAAAGGGCTTAACCACTCAGCCACAGAGACCCCCAGGGGAGACTGAGCACCTATGGGTCTGCCCGAGTGCAATGACGTCAGTTTAGTAACCAATAACCAATAATCTTGTTTGTAATCAACACTTTGCTTGCATATTTGTATAGTGCTTTAATTTTTGAAAATGTCTAAAACTATGGTTACTGCCTTTAGGATGATGTATGACAGGGAGACATGAACCTGTGGAATTTAATGGCTGCATGACTAGATCAGTCCCCGCGAAAGTGTTCAGATTAGGATTTTTCCTTTATGCCCTTGACAGAAAAAAAAGCTCGTTGGCTGTAACGAGGATTGAACCCGGGTCTTCCAAATTGGAGCATGCGCTCTATTCCATTCAGCCAGACGCTCCCAGTACTTCAATAACATTTATTATGTGGATATCAAAATTAAAGTGTTGTATTACTTGTCAAAACACGTAATTACAAAGTACTGTAGTTTTACAAATTACAAAAACAATGACAAAATACAGCAACGTTTCACCAACAAGGCCTTTATCAAGCAAACGAACAAACAGGAGTGACAAATTAAAATGAAACACAAATGGATGACCAAATACAAACGATTCCTGTTTGTTCGTTGCTTGATAAAGGCCTTGTTGGTCGAAACGTTGCTGTATTTTGTCATTGTTTTGTAATTTGTAAAACTACAGTACTTGTAATTACGTGTTTTGCCAATCAAATAGTTTTACTGCAGTTCCATATATATATACTGAATATTACTTGTCACAGATTTTCTTGCTATACATGATGAACATTTTTGTGAAGTGAACAAATTTATAGAATAAATGTTATTGATGTTAAAGGTGTTTTTCAATCAATCATGACTGAAATGTTGAACATTTGTCTGTGTACTGTTCATCATCATCAAGTAGCCTGTCCCTTCCGGAACTTGGCTTCCATGACAGCAGTCCTGAAAACTCTGTTCTGTGCAAGTTGACCGGCATCAGCAGCAGTCATTCTCAGATCGCCAATGACAACTTTCACCCATCGTATTCTAGGTCTTTCTCTCATTATTCTTCCAGACACAATTCCCTCCAAAATTATCTTCTCTGAGCATTCATTTCATTTTATGTGTCAGAAATATTAAATGTTCCTTGATTTTATGCTCTTTTTTTTTTCTTTTCGATCCAGAAGCACTTGAGCTTTTCAGCTCTTCCGCTCGGTGCCATGGACATCGTAACTCTTCGGTTCGGTGCCACGAACACCGTAAATCTGGGGAATCTGTGGCTTTTTCTGCCATCCCGCGAATTGAACCCGCACACACAGAGGGATAGTCACCCGTAGTCCAACGCGCTACGAACACGCTGGGCAGACGGGCTTTATGCTCTTTAATAGCCAACTCTGTTTAATATCAAGCTGTTGCAGAACAGAAGTATTTGTTCTTTTCTCCATGTACTGTTAGTAAATGGAAAATATGGACTTCTGAACAACATATTTTTCAACATAACACAGAAAATGGTGGTGTTTCTTGGTGGAAACATCCTATATTGGTTCCTCTGTAAAGTCACAAGTTTTTACTGTTGGAGATACAACCATCATCATCAAGGTGCGTATCCTTTATAGGACGTTGCTCTCTTTGCAGCACATCTGAAATTCACTCTGTCTCTTGCCAGTTCACCCACTTCGCAGATGGTCATGTTCATGGTTTCTTTAATATCTTGTAGCCATCTTCTTCTTGGTCTGCCTCTTGCATCCTGGGACCATGCCTTCTAGTATTGTTCTTTCCAGGCCATCGTGACGCCTTGATGTGGCCAAAGTATGTAATTTTTCTGTATAGTATGTTGTTTATCATCCAATTCTCTTTAACATTTAGGAGATACAACCAGTGAGCTACAAATGCTTGGTGACATTTTTGGTCAAGTGGCCTTAATTTATCTTCCCCATACAATCCCAGTGCGCGTCTGTAGCTTAAGCGGTAGTGAGCTTGATCACAACCCAACTGTACCTGGTTCAAACTCCGCGCCAGGCAAGTTTGGAAGCAAATTGGTTCCCTTGGATTTTTATGAACAATGAAAAAATAGACCTCACCGTTTAGAAAGCAATGGCAAACTACTGAACGTATAAATGGTGCCTAGAAAATCAACAACTCGTTTACTGTTGTTCATGGCTAAGTCCTGTAAAGGATATGCTACTATTTTCATTAAATCCCCTAGCATTCTTCTTCCTTCGCCCCTAGAGAGGCATAGATCCGCAACCAAGGCAATCCAAGTCCGCCTATCCAAGGCCATCTTTTCCAGATCTCTCCACACTCTCCCCATTGTTTTGCATTCCGTCTCTAACTCCCGTCTCCAGGTGTTCCTGGGTCTTCCTTACTTCCCTTATTGCCCAGGAGTTCTATCAGAGAGCCTGTCTTGTAATGCTGTCAGGGGTTCCCCTAGCATACTCTTAGAAATGGTAACATAATGCAATAACGACATGTTCAAAAATACTACAAGGTGTGAAAACAGGTTCCACTTACATAAGCAGTTTTAAAAAACTCTGTAATACTGCTTTTTACGAGGGACATGAGCCTGGGGAATTTAATAGCTAGTGCAGTCACAGCGAATCTGTTAGGTAGGATTTTTTATGCCCTGGACAGAAAACAACTCCTTGACCTCGGATCTCCAGAAAGGGAGATCACGCTCTAATTCATTCAGTCAGACGCTCCTCTCGTTAACCAGTCACTGGTCTACAGGCAAAAGATTGACTTCATTGCATCGGGTTTCCCCAATGGCTCCATCCATCTCTGCAGAAATTACACGCCATCTGCCGCAAGTGTTGCACAAAGCACATCCTACTAAATATTTTTGATACTTTGCAGAGAAGTCTTGATCATCATACGCTATGCCAGCTGGGGGTATGCAATATTGGATCTCCACATGTCTGTTCCATAGTATTGACTATAAGTTATCTACTGTTCTGGTCATGTGGGTGTTCACGGCAACAAGAGAGCGGACATGCTTGCATCAATTGATGATTTTAGGATGTATAAGGGGGAAGTTACACCAGAAATAGAATCCAATGGACTCTAACAGAGCAACTAGATAATCTGGACTTCGCTGATGATATAGCCCTTCTGTCACATACACGAAATCAGATGCAGGATAAGCTAAACACATTGAATTTATGGAGAGAACAAGACAGATTCCAGTGAACGAACAGGTTAAAAAAGACGCTGGCGCTGGATAGGACACACTTTGCGAAAACCGGAGGGAATATAACAAGAAGGGTCCTTGCCTGGAACCCGCAGGGACAGCGAAAGAAATGGAGACCGAGAAATACATGGAGACGAGATAAAGAATAGCTGGAGGGAGCTGCAGGAGATAGCTAGAGATAGGAAGACTTGGCATGAGTTGGTTGAGGGCCTATGCCCCAATCCGGGGTAAAAGGCAAAGAGAGAGAGAGAGGAGGAAGTTCTTCGGCCTCTTGGTGACCTACTGTTGGATGAGGACACTAAAATAGAAGTTGAATCAATAGACGGCTCTCAGGTCGACCCAGCCTCAACTGGGTACCAGACATGCTCTGGGAAAGTAAAGGCGGCCGGCGTGATGCTGACCACATCATCCATCATGTGCCGATGGTCAATGAACGATACAGGCCTAACACTGTATTGCCCTATATACCACGAGGTATTTTTTTTTTTTTTTCGTCCGCTTTCAACTCAGACGAAGTTCCATCTCTGAAACTGATTTTTGCATGAAAATCTGTTTTTCCAATTTCTTACAATGGCAGCAGCTTGCACATTGTAAATTACTTACACTGGCAGCCGTGTGCTCAATGTACTCGTAATTAGTATTCCCTCGCCATACAGGCAGATTTTCTCCGACTTCAGAGGTACTCACGTTATCGTCCTGAGTAAGACCAGGGACTCGAACAAATGCCGGACAGTAGGTTCGAACCCGAGCTATGAGGCGTCTCACAGCTAGCAGTCCGAGCTACTATCAACTACTCTAGGCAGTCCCCCACCACGAGGTATGAAAGGGTTCCTTTACTTTCATTATTACTTTTAGGTTCAAGAGTGCAGGGTATTATTAAATTCGCTATCCGCATCCCCTTTTGTAGCAGTAATTTCTGCTCTCATCTCCCCCACCCCTCATATTAAGGGGGGATTCGGGTCTTGAAAATCAAGAATCTATTTTCGTTGTTTTCATATTAATATAAAATTTGTATAAGCATTTTGAAAGAGTATGACTTAGAATATGTCAAAGTGTTGCCATGGAAACAATACAAAATGGCGCTAAAACAAAATTTCAAATCCTAAGGCTCTGAATCTAATGAATATAAATGAATTCTGTTTTCACTCTAAGGTGTGCAATTGTAATATCTAAAATATTACACATGATTTTTAGGATATATTAAATATTTAATTTTTATAAATTTTTGGGTAAAAATTCCCTCAAAATTTGGTCAAAAAATGCTGTTTTTGGGGGTGTGTTTACCAAAAGTTCATTAAAAATGTAATATTTAATATATCCTAAAAGAATGTGTAATTTTGTAGATATTACAATTGCACACCTTAGAGTGAAAACAGAATTCATTTACATTCATTAACTTCAGAGCCTTAGGGATTTGAAATTTTGTGCTTAGCGGCCATTTTGTATTGTTTCCATGGCAACGCGTTGACTTTTTTATTTTACGAATTTTTTTCTACTATTCTAAGTCATAATCTTTCAAAATTGTTATACAAATTCTACATTAATACCAAAGCAACGAAAAAGTTTCAAGACCAGAGTCCCCCCTTAAATTCGCTATCCGCATTCCCTTTTGTAGCAGTAATTTCTGCTCTCATCTCCCCCACCTCTCATATTGTTTTTCACTCAACAATCCTGATGACAATAATCGGGATTTTTCAAAATTGTAAAATTAGGACATTGATATTGTGGTTATAACAACCAATTTGGTGTCTGGGTCATACCATGAATATATACAACCCTAATTAACATATATATTAGTGCTAGTGTTTTTGGAGATTCAGAATAGAGCATGTATTTTCTGACCTAGATTCTTTCTTTCTCGAATCTTGTATGCCTCACAGCGTCAGGTCAGGAAGAGATTTCTAAAACGGGCCCTAGTATGCGCTTCGTAGATAGTCTCTTTCGTCGCCTCTGTTATCTCGGAGGTCCATCTTTTGCGTGGCCGGCCTTTTGCTTTGTACCCATTGTATCGGAGCAGCATTGCTCTTTGGGGTGCACTGTCTGATGGTAATCTGCTTACGTGGCCAAACCATTTAATTTGTTGTTTCTTGATGAAGTCTAGTACTGATGTTGTACCCACTTTTTCCTGATGTCTTCATTTCTCAAACCGATCTCTTCTTGTTAACCGGGCATTCTGCGTAGACACTTCATCTCTGACCTAGATTACGATAGTTAAATGATCCGAGTTTTTTCCTAGTTTAATTATGAGGGCAACGAGCAGGGATATAATGTAATTAATGAAGACTTTTTATGGTTGGGAATTTTAATGTTTTAGTTCTTCGAACGCTCCATATCGACCTCTCTGTGTGATTTGTATGTGATCTGAGCCTAAGATCGATTCTACATTGTGCCAGTTATGCACCTATAAGTAAGCAAGCACATCCTATTTCTGCGACACTTTTTATTTACTAGGGTAGCTTCCTAGGCCCCTACCTCAGTCACCTCTTACAACATGCCTTGTAGGTCGCAGTGTTACTATTTGCTTCCCTTGTGGGACCAGCAAAACACAGGTGAACTAAAATATATATTTGGGAGATCGGAGCTATTATGGACATGTATGATGTACGATGAAGATGATACTTAAATGAACTGCCTAATTATTTATCATTCTCATTGCTTTCCCATGTGTTCTTCAAACTCATTACTCATTCTATCTCTGAAGTCGGGAAAACTCGCCTTCACGGCAGGAGCCCATAAACGGTAAGAAGACTTTAACGCAAAAATCAGTTAGAAGCACCATCCCAGGTGCCATGGCTACACCTGAATTCATAGCGGGCGAACGCAGAAGAAGAAGAATTACTCACTTGTATGTTTATGAATAAAAATAAATGAAACAACAAATATTTATAATCATAGCGTATAATTATTTTATTCATATATTTCTTTGGTAAAAAGACAAGTCCCCGACCTGTAATGTTGTAGAGTTAGGAAGTATTAGAGACCTTACAGTATTATGCCATAGAAGTTGAAAGATGAGATGACACCAAGAAGGATCCACACTAACTTCTCTTCTGTGACTCAGGTGCTTAATTATATATGAGGGCCTAAGAAACGGTGAATGAACTGGGAGAAGTCAAGGAACTAAATCTGACCAAGACAGTACTTCACCTCGATGTGGTCACCGTGGTAAAACACCTTATTTGTGCAGTCTGGTTAAGTGAGTAGAGATCGAAGAGGGAAGGTAAATTTGGTCCCAAAAATGATGCACATGTCAGAGCCTTGTAAACTGTGAGACAATGCAACAGATGTTATTTTCAAGATCACCAAAGCCGGAGTATATCCTGCAAGACTGTTCCCTCCTGGGTGAGCTGAGAAGCAACATGTGGCCACACCCAGTCGACCTGAAAACTAAGCTTTGGGGAAACCTGACAGACCTGAAGCTGACTGCCCAGTTTATGGTCCACAGTAAATTAAGCGCATGACCAGAGATCGCTGAAGGTCACCAAAGAAGATGAGAATAAACTTGAGCTAACTGAACAGGGCAGTACAGGCACCATTTTTGACTTTTATTTGTGTATCAATTACTCAAACTTCTTTGACAAAAGGCCTATGCCTAATTTAACTCTTTTACTCCATAAATGTTTTTGCCTCCGGGTGCATTTTTGCCCTACCGGCAGCTCCTGCAACCAATACGATACCCAACATCGTTTTTCACTCCTCTGGACTCTATCAGCGAGGTCTCTCTCTCAATACCCGCTTAGACTGATGTACCAGATTTCCTCATAAATTCTGCTGTTGTTTTTAGGATTCCGCCCTTCCTTCCTTTCGTTCTCTTGAAATTTGTCTATATATTCAATGTTGTCTCTTGTATGAACTTCACTGTCTTTTGTAGCTCACACAGAGGTCCGTGTAGTTTTCTGTCGAGTGGTGTTTCGTTAGGCCAGTGAGTTTGCCTCAGTGTATCATATTCGGGGCAGTCTTGAAGTAACGCCGCCCCTCCATACAGCTTCTCATTTAGCTTGGTTATCAGCGAAGTCGAGAGGGGGTAGTTGACACTTGGGCAACTCAGCTACTCCATAAAAATTTTCCATGCATGCGTCAGAGAGGTCACTTCATGGTCGACTTTGTTGACCAAACCAACACGGAGGACAACATTTAAGGGTTATAAGTGCAACTCAGTTGGCCTTCATTAACAACTGCAAGCATGATCTAACTTCATGCAGCATAGACACACAAAATTTAGAGCAGTTGGCCATAAACAGGCAAGAATGCGAGAAGCAGTGATGGATTGTTCAAAAAGAAAAACACCATCACATATGGAAGTAAAAGATAGGGCTGAAAGACCATCATATGTATCAGCTCCAGTTTCACTTGCAGCAACTGTGGCAAGGAGTGCCACTCTAGTATAGGCCATTACAGTCACAACAGACATTGTGATTCAGCACAGAACATACTACGTGACGCAAAACCTATTGTCTCCTGAGACAAAGAGGCCAATGAATGATACTAACTTAGCCAGACTGAATTTTGCGTTATCTCAAAAAATACTGTTGAGCCTGTACATCACCTCTGAAGGGCGAAGGAGTTAAGGACAGACCGCACTCTATATTTAACGATTTTTCTTAAAAAATGAAATTTGAGTTTTTTATATTTTAGGTAATACATCCAATTTCGAACA
The DNA here is from genome assembly GCA_020796225.1 of Arion vulgaris. Classification (NCBI taxonomy): domain Eukaryota; kingdom Metazoa; phylum Mollusca; class Gastropoda; order Stylommatophora; family Arionidae; genus Arion; species Arion vulgaris. Next base: position 11,230,709 of record CM036768.1, read on the forward strand.
AGAATCTATCTTTAGTTTGAAAAAAAATGTAGTTTTGTATTTTAATTACATTTTTTAACTAGGCATGTATATGTTTTTTAGCTAATTATATAGGAAATATCATAACTTTGCTTCAACAGATGGTAGCAAAGTGTTTATAGTAATATGGTAGTGCAGATAGATTAACTAATAGCATCATTAAACTTATGGAGCGTGATTATGATGAGCTTGTATGAAAAATTCTGGGAAACTAGAGTCCATTGGTTGGATAAATAGTATTTGAGCCATATTTAAACATCACAAAGATAACCATGAGAACTGCGATAGGCTGAGTAGCTTGTGCCCTAAAGATAAAGTTTTAGTTGATTAAAAACACACTGCCTAATTTTATTGTTGGCAACATAATGCAAGTATTTGTCAAGCTATCTTGCGACTTCGTGACAAAATATATTCATGGTGGTTCTCACAATGCTAATGAATCTTTCCATAATCTTATATGGACTTGGTGTCCTAAGATCTCATTTACTTTGAGGAGGAGCTTAAAAATAACTGTCAATGATGCCAATATTGTAGTTAATAATATGAAATTGTGCCGATATGAAACTTTTGTTTTAGTTTAACTTTTCCTTTGGAAAACATTATTTTCAGTATTTTGCTGTCATCTATAAAAACCACATATCTTCCTTACTAATACATAATTTAGGCACAAAAATATAGAAAGATGTAAAACTATTAGCATTAGCATCTAAAGCATGGGATGAGGCAAGTTTGTATGTTCTGGCGGATCTTAAAGTAAATTAATTTTGTCAATAATTGAAAATATGTTAGTTTTTTTGCTTTTTCTCAAAATTGTTATTTTCCATAAATGTATGTCACTAAATACACGTTTTTCAAAAACTACTCAAAGGATTGCTGTATAAATTTACATACTTCTTTCTTATGCATATTTGATCATCCCCTACCACTTTAATAAGAATTCATTGAACAGTTTTTGTGTCTCGTGCAAAAGAATATCTCCTACCCCATATTTTTTAGTCAAAAATCTGGATTTGCATTAAAAAATTCAGAAAAACTCATTTTATTATACTTTATAAATATTTTGCTACCAGTTCAAGATATGCCGATTTACAATAACATCTGAAAGTTCTATAGTGCTAATCTGAATAGAACATAAATAATCCTGTATTTTGCAAGGTCACTTTTTGGGCATTTTTCCATTAAAATCCCCTCTATATTAAATTTTTTTCATAGAATATATATGCTTGGATTTTTTTGAAATTTTTTTCCCGAGTTTTTACATCAAGTTGATCATTTAGAATCATAAACGCAACCTCAATGATCAATATTTCTGTTTAGGGTTGCCGTCTGTCCTTAATACAAAGGAAGTCATACACAAAATTTTGGCTGAAATCGGATGCATGTGTCCTAAATGTGTAGCAGTCTATGCATTTAGGGCCTACCAAACCAATGTGCAACGTATACACGTTCTTGGCAAAGATCAAACATATCACAAAGAGCGATTAAAATTGGTCATAAGAACAACGCAAAAAGAAGAAGATACAAAAATTCATGGAAGACATATGGACACAAATAAGAAGGTGCCTGGGAAGATACAAAAAAGGATAGTACAAGAACAAAACAGAAAAATTGGGGTATGATTGTTGAGAACCTGTGCTCCACAGGAAGCTTTAAAAACAAAAACATCATCATCGTGTGCCATGCTGATTTAGCATAAATGGTTATGGTACGCCATCATACAAAATCCTTAGAGTTCTGGATCAGATCTGTGTTTCTTTCTCGATGATGCCATGTGGCCAAACCATCCAGGTATTTATCTCTCTGTCATTCCCTTCTTTTTCTCTCATCAAGTTTGCTAGTTGTCACCCGCCAGTGTGTTGCCAGAGCCCTCTTGGAATTCTTGCAGTCTGTTTAGGGTTGTAGATTCACCACTATTACCTGAAACATTGACAAGTCTTGTCTCCCTTAGGGAATTTAGAATATCAGCCTGGTCTGTTTACAGCAGCCATACCTGCAAGCATATCTGCATGTTCATTTCTCCTAACACCTACATGCCCAGGGACAAAAATAAAATTGATTTTTGTCAACCTAGGCATCTTCAGCGACACCAATCATTGTCTTCGAGCCCAGCATGTTTCAATCTTCCTGAGCATACTCATTGAGAAAACATGCATGGATAAAAACACAGATCTGATCCATGGTATTCTTTACATTCATTTATTGCATAATTATTTTTTTAAAAAGAAATTATATTAACTCCTTGTGAACAAAACACCACATTACAAGGCTTTGGGTTGGACACCTTTTTTACCAGGAGCCACATTAAAGAACGTTTTTTTTTCTAAAAACAAATAGCTTGTAAAAACATGGCTTTTACCCTGGTCCACTAAGAGTTAAAAGGCGAGAGGAAGTCAAGAAACAGATGGCATAAAAGAATCCTGTCAAAATGCAAAAATACCTATCACCCAAACCACTAGAGCAGCACAAGACAAAAACAGAACAACTATGACACAGGGCAGGTAACAGTGTGACGACGAAAGCAAGAAAAAATATTATTTTACCTATATTTATCATATTCGTGATAACAACAAATGAACTACTGCTTCTTTTTTCTAATCATGTTTTGCCTCACGGCATCAAGATAAGTAGAGATTTCTAGAACTGACTTTTGTGTGCACGTTGTAAATAGCTTTTTTTTATCACCTCTGTTATCTCTGACGTCCACCTTTTGCGTGGATGGCCAAATGAAATACATTGAAATGTAATATGGCTTGTTTAAGTATCAAAATAAACTCTATAAATGCACAGAAGGAATGAAAGAAAAGGTTATCACTCAAAAAGCTGCTCAACTGGTACATATATATGGGTAATAACTTTACCCAAAAAAAAACCCATCTATGTCGAAATATAATTTATTTGAAAATTTAAAAATAACATTTCATATCATCAAATAGCTTGTCCTGAGCAGAACTTTGCCACCCCAACAGTCCTCCGGAATTTCTCTCTCTCTCATAGGCCAGATGTCCTGTCTCTGCAGCAAACATCTCATATCATATATCACATCTCATATCACAAATCAATAACTATAATAAGGCAGAATCTTAAGATAAAATAAAATGGAAGCAAATAAACCCAGCATTTTGTATTTATACAGTTCCCATTCATGTATATGCTGTGTAGAAGATATATATATATATATATATATATGTAAAGGCAAGTAGGAAGTCATATCCTTTGTAATAGACAATTAAAAAGAGATCTTAGACTGGTCTGTCTCCAGGTGTTGTGTCTTTGATATCCAAGACATCATTGTAACAAATATCGTATTGCATCAATGAGATATCGTCTTGTAGCTGGATGTTATCTTTCCAAAGTTCCATATATTCAACTGCTATATTTAATGGCCCTGACAAAGACTGTTTCAGCTAAATGATAGAAAATAACATAAATGTCAGTTATTTGCAATAAGAGAAGAATGATAGTAATTTCTTAATCTTCCTATTTGGCTGTGTGTTCCCAGGCTCACAAAGAATAGTAACACTGTGACCTACAAGGCATGTCGTAAGGGGCGACTGAGGTAGGGGCCTAGGAAATCTACCATATTAAATAAAAAGTGTCGCAGAAATCGGATGTGCTGGCTTTCTTGTAAGCGCATAATTAGCACAGCGTACAATCACTCTTAGGCTCAGATCATATACAACTCACAAAGAGTGGTTTAACAAGTGGTTGATATGGAGCGTTCGAAGAAGTAGCACTTATGGTCTAAGTGGTTTGATGTGCAGTGATGATGATCCAACGACTAAACTAACCAATAACATCATATTTATTACACAAGTCAATAAATGTATCTATTGTTTCTCTGAGGGCCACAGTAATGTGGTTTTACAGAAGAATGATGAGAATTCCATGGACTGCTAAAATGACTAATGTTGAGGTGTTGAATGAGATCAAGATGCAGAGAAAGCTTATCAATGTAAGAAAGAGGCAGTCATCATTTTTCGGGCATGTGATGAGGAGGGAGGTTTAGAACACATTGTGACAACCGGTAAAATCGAGGGTAGACGACAGAGGAAGACAGAAAGAAAATTTTGGATAGCCTGACTTCAATGGCACAGTAGAGCGTCAACATCTGAGATGAAAGCAAATACCAATGACAGAGATTTGTGGAGATCCATGATCACCTATGTCAGCCGGCACGACACCTGTAGATGATTATTTCTGATGAACTTAAGAACTGGTTGCCTGTCTGCCCAGCGTGTTCATAGCGCGTTGGACTACGGGTGACTATCCCTCTGTGTGTGCGTGTTCAATTCTGCGGGATGGCAGAAAAAGCCACAGATTCCCAGATTTGCGATGTTTGTGGCACCGAACAGAGGGGTTACGATGTCCATGGCACCGAGCTGAAAAGCTCAAGTGCTTCTGGATCGGAAAAAAAAAAAAAGTACTGGTTAGAATTTACTTACTGAATGTACCAGAATATGAGAAGCAGTATCTGCTGAAAGTAAACTTATGTGCTTGCCCAAAGTGCAATGAAAAAGTAGTAAAAGGAGCCTTTTTCATACCATGAGGCATATTGAGAATATGGTGTTAGGCCTGAATTTACACATGATGAGTGATTTGGTCAACATCACATCGGCCACCTTTACTTCCCAGTGCTTTTCTTGTACTCAGTTGAGGTACACCACTAGTGTGGGCTCTCAATCAATCGAGCCTACACTAGTGTGGGCTCAATCAATCGAGGCCATGCCTGCCGGCGTAGGTGATCATGTCTCTCCACAACTCTCTCCTTGGTGCAGGTAATCAGTTCTGCGCCAATCTTTGTCTGACTGCGCTCTCTTTTCTTCTTTAGTCGTCACACTGCTACTGGTTGTTGCCCAGTGTCGTCACATGTAGGGTTGTTGCCCAGTGTAACAACACTGGGCAACAACCCTAGCAGTGTGACCTGTGGAATCTTGGGCTCTCTTTTCTTCTTTAGTCGTACACACTGCTACGGTTGTTGCCCAGTGTCGCACACTGCTACCGGGTTGTTGCCCAGTGTCGTCACACTGCTACCGGGTTGTTGCCCAGTGTTGTGGTTTTCTGTTTTGTCTTGCGCTGTTCTGGTGGCTTGGGTGATTGTTATTTTTGCTCTTTGACAGGATTCTACTATGCCATCTAACCATCTTTTCGTGGTCTTCCTCTCACCTTCTTTCCTGATGTTCTGTTGTAGAAGACTTTGTATACTGTGGAGTTTGAATGCATTCTTATTAAGTGACCAAACCACTTCATTCTTTGTTTCTCAATGTAATTCAAGCAAGGTTCTGTGCCAACGTTCTTTCTTATACTGATGTTGGTGACTTTGTCTTTTCTGGTGTTGTTGGTAACTTTTGCAGCCAGCGCATTTCATATCTGTAGAGACTCGGCTCTACAGAGTGCAAAAATATTTATTCTAATAATCAATAATTGAAGAAAACTGAGACACTCACTTCATTTGTGGTCTTGCTGATGTTGATGTTAGCTTCCAACTCATCAATAAGAATTTCCTTCCTTATAAGTCTAATATAGACTTGAACATCAGGGGCAGCTTCTAGAGAAGATTTGTAAATTTAAGTATCTTTCAACATCACTTTCTGTATCATTAAATCTTCTTCGAATGCTCCATATCGACCACTTGTTAAACCACTCTTTGTGATTTTTATGTGATCTGGGCCTAAGAGCGATTGTACATTGTGCCAGTTATGCGTCCACAAGTAGGCCAGCACATCCAATTTATGTGACGCTTTTTATTTACTAGAGTAGTTTCCCTAGGCCCCTACCTCAGTCACTTCTTACGACATGCCTTGTAGGTCACAGTGTTACTGTTCTTGGCTCCCCTTGAGAGCCCCGGCAACGCACAGGCACATCATTAAATCAAAATTATCATTGAAGTCAGAGTAATACTTGCTTGAATGGTAGTGGACACTCGTGATAAGGAAAGCACGCCTTCATGCAACAATCAATCAGAGGTGCCATGGCTATGCCTGAATTTATAACAGGCAAACAAACAAACCTATGGCCAACACTATGTTACCAGTGTCAAACTTGACCAATAACAGGAGCTAATGAGCGGAAAATCATAACGACAGAGATGAGGTGTCTTAGAAGAGCTGCAGGTTTGACAATAAGAGACAAAATTAGAAATGAAGAAATCAGAAGACTGGATGTGAAACCAGTCATGCAATTCATAAAAGAACAACAGATTAATTGGTTTGGACACCTGAGAAGAATACCCTGGTATTGCCTACCAAAGAAATAATAACATTCCTCTCGACCGTATACTGTACATAGGCCTGCAAGTAATTTCTCCATACCGCTCTATCCTGGCAACTTGCTCAATCTCCTCCATGGAACTGAGACCGATATTTCCTGCCTCTCAGCAAAGTTCATTTCAGGGTCTCCTTAGGTCGACCTCTCTTCTTGAACCCTTTGCATCCCACTTCAATGCCTGCTTTGATATTCGTTGATCATTTCTCCTCAAGGTGTGCCCAACATATCTCCATCTTCTCTTTCTTATAACAGTTGTCACTAGTGGTTGACCAGACATGTCTCCATCTTCTCTTTCTTATAACAGTTGTCACTAGTGGTTGACCAAAGAAAGCCACACAGAAAAAGTATAACGAGCACAAAGCAAGAGGAAGACCACAAAGATGGAGGACGGCATCAAGAACAGCCTTATGAAAATGAATATCAACTTACAAATTATCATAAAACAAGCACACACAAGATCACTACATTTCCCCCTCCAACACTTCTATAAATAAAGTAAATGATGGATTAGAGGAAGGAGAAAGAACAAAGAAAACCTAAATAAAATACATAATGTTCCTTGCTGCAATCATAGCCACACCCTCAGCTTTATCTACGCTTGATGGTTGTTTCTTTTATGCTATTATTTTTTTGTTTTCAATACTTTTATTACATTTATTCTGAAATGTTTGCAACTTGTGTATTATGTGTTGGGTCATTTTCCAGCATTCACTACTGTATAATAGCACTCTCAGTACATTACTTCTATATATTTTAAGTTTTGTCCTAAGATTTAGTCCTTTTGTTTTCCAAATTTTGTTGAGCATCGCAAAAGTTTGTCTTGTCTTCTTGATTTTTCGATGATATCCTTTTCTGAATCTCCATCTGGTGATACTGTACTTCCCAGATATACAAAATCCTGTACTTCCTCTATGACTTCATTTTGTAATACAATTGGGCTCTCAAATTTATGATTATTTCTCATTACCTTCGTTTTTGCTATATTTATTTTAAGTCCTATTGTTTGAGCTGTTCTGGAAAGTATATCTAATTTCCTTTGAGCATCCTTGTATCTGCTGGCCAAAAGACCAATATCATCAGCATAATCCAAATCTTTCAGAACTGATGTAAGTGTCCATCGAATGCCTCTATTGTTATCCTTTATGGTTTCTCTCATCAACCATTCCATGGCAAGGTTAAACAGGAATGGTGAAAGAATACATCCCTGTCTAACTCCTGTATTGACTTCAAAACCCTCTGTCAGCTGGCTATTGCATACTACTTGACACTGAAAGTCTGTATATAATGCTTTAATTACACTGACCATCTTTATTAGTATTCCATAATGACAGAGTATCTTCCATAGCGATTCCCTGTGCAGGCTATCAAATGCTTTCTTAAAGTCAACAAAAACCAGGTAGATGGAACTTTTCTATGATCTATGATGATAGCTTTCTGATAACTGCAGATATAAACAATATATTTATACTTACATAGTCGATCGTTTTCTACCCTGGAGTGTAGAGATTTGCTAGACTTCCCTAGTGGATGTCTTCCTTTTGACTTTGTTCAGTTCAATGTCACCCATGGACTGTCAGATGTTTTACCCAGCACAGCTTTGAGGTTTGGATCCTTGACTTTTGACCTCCCATACTTGTGTCAATCAATCTTTTTCAATTCTACATATATGTCCAAAACATCACAGTTGTGACTATTCTACTCGGGAACATATTGGACTATTCTGGACTATTCTGGAACATATGAGGAGCTAGTCTATCCATCTTCATTTTTTTCCTATTTTTCTTTTAATGAAGAATCCTTGAAGAATTCTTTATGGCCTAGAAGAGTTACTGAGCTGTTGTTTTTCGATTAGTCAACTCTTTTAATTATGCCCCCCTCCCTTCCAGTATATTACAGATGGTACTATAACAAGTGGACCTGTTCAAGAGCTTGTTGTCCAAACCTGATCTGATGTTTCTTCTTCTATCATGAGAATATATTTCAAGAGATAAAAAGAAGGAATGAGGATTGTCCTTTTGTATTTCACTTCAATTAGAGCATAAAACCAGTACAATGATTAGACTCTTTGTACAAAACTTTTGCCAATTAATTGAATCACTGTTGTGGTAATGGTTTCAATAACCAGGCCCCCAATATGGCTTGGTCACTCTCTGCAGTAATGCCATCGAACCTGCCGAGAGTATTGCAAAAAGCATGAACTCTGTAGCTCTGGCCAAAATTCTATGGGATCTTCAGAAAAATGCACTCGTGAACTGCAGAACATTGTTTGAAGTGAACCTACAACCTTCACAGAGCAAGACAAACATCTTAACCACAGGACTCCCACCCTATAAGACTGATGTCATCTGCATAGCCCAGGTCCTCCAGGATATCGGTAAGTGTCCATCTAATGTTTGTATTTCCTGACTCTGTGACTTCCTTTATCAGCCAGAAAATGGTCAGATGTAATAAAAAGGGCGATAGTACACATCTGTGTCTGACCCATGTGTTTACTAAATAAAACTTTCCATCATGTGATTATCATAAATTACTCTGCATCTAAACTCTGTGTATAATTATTAATTATTTGATGACATTCAGTGTTTTATTTAGTATACAATTAATTTTTAAAAAAAAGACTTACCAAACTGAATGTTTTGATTTCCTGGATCCATTCTATATTATCAATGTAAATGATATAAGACACTCCTGATCAAGAAGAATAACAAGACATATTTAAAAGTTGCAATTTAATAATGATCATTATAATTGAACAAATGATCTGGTATAACTGAACAAGTGCACAGTAGGGTCTACTGTGTAGACTAACGTAGAACTAGAACCCTTATTCTTTGTAAGGTGGTTAAGTTGGCCATATTTTTGCAAACCTCTTTGTAAGGTGGTTAAGTTGGCCATATTTTTGCAAACCTCTTTGGTCTTTAATTGAATCAAAAGTAAATATGTTAATGAAGAATTCATATTTTTGTTTTCAGTTCTAATTATATTGACATTGTTTTGTTGTTATTATTTTGTTAGTTATCACTACATATTTCATACAACAATTTTTTTAAACCATGTTCATTATTAACATTTACGTAACGCGGGTAAAGTATTAACTCATTTTTGACTACTCAGCAGACTGAAATTGACTAATATTTAAATTAAACCCCAACCGTTTTTTAGACTGTTATTTTATTAGTGTTATTAGTTAGTCTACAACGATTATTTCATTATGATTATATTATAATCATTAATGCAATGCTAATATATAATTAAATAATAATTATATTCAGTATATCGGATATCGTAATCATAATTATGTTCATAACGTGTTGTTTATTTATATGTCACATATAAATAAACAACATAATCAAATAATGCATTGAATGATAATTATGTGAAGTGAAGTCAGAAGTACCAAAAATTTAAAGTTAAATTTTATAAACTTTTTTGTGTCTGTTCAGTAAATGTAAACTTCTTAGTAATTTTCAAGGTAAAACAATTCCGATCAACAAATCCATACTTAATTGTGATATCTGACTATCCTGGAGAGGTTTATTATTAATAATAATAATCATAATACTTTATTTAAACCCTCTCTTTAGCCTCCCGAACGTGAAAACGTCTTCGTCACTTTCCAGTTCCTTTCGTCTGCGACTTAAGTATTTCTAAGAACAGGACAAGTCGGATGTACTTCACAACGCGATAAATATGATATAAAAATAAACCTTTGTGTCTATGCCACTTGATGATTACGACGTGTCAACAAGTCAAATGAAAATGTCCCAATCAGTTGGAAGATTTGTAGTAAGGTAGACGGAAATAGCATGAAAAATAAATGTATGAACTTTACAGGAATATACAGAAATCCCCAGTTCGTCAACAAGAGAGACGGCCCCGTACAGTATGAAAGTGTACTGGCCTGAAAGATTCTATAGCAACTGGTGAAATAAAGTAACGATGCTTTAATAATAATAATAATTCCTCTCGTACCGTTATACGTTACATAGGGCCTGAAAGTAATTTCTCCATACCGCTCTATCCTGGGCAACTCGCTCAATCTCCTCCATGGAACTGAGACCGATATTTCTTGCCTCTCTCAGCAAAGTTCGTTTCAGGTCTCCTTAGGTCGACCTCTCTTTCTTGAATCCTTTGCATCCCACTTCAATGCCTGCTTTGATATTCGTTGATTATTTCTTCTCAAGGTGTGCCCAACATATCTCCATCTTCTTTTTCTTATAACAGTTGTCACTAGTGGTTGACCAGACATGTCTCTGATTTCATCACTTCTCTGAATTCGTTCCATTTTATATTCATTATTTTTCGCAGACATCTATTTTCAAATGCATTAAACTTGCTTTCTATATTTTTAGTCATTTTCCAACGATGCTTTAGGTGTCAATAAAACTAGATTGATTGATTATGAACTATATTCACATTGAAACTCGGCTGCAATAGATCGCCAAAATGGCTCATCTCTTCCCATGATGGTCAACTCTGCTAACTGCTTTTAAAAAAAAAGTAAATATACAGTTTTCACATCATGTGGTATATTGCGTAAAATGGTGTTGGACTCGTAATTTTGTCGTCATTCACACACGACAGTGTTTCTGTAAGCTCTAGACTTCATGTCTCCAATTGCTATTCTTCTTCTTTGCGTTCGTTCTTTACGACCAATTTTAATCACTCTCTGTGATATGTTTGATCTTTGCCAAGAACGTGTATTTGTTGCACATTGGTTTAGTAGGCCCCTAAACACATAGACTTCTACACGTTTAGGACATGTGCATCCGATTTCAGTCAAACCTCCTTAGTCGCCTCTTACGACATGCGTGGCAGGTAACAGTGGTTCTATTCTTTACACCCCAAATTTGGGCCCCGGTAACCACTCGGGCGTCTCCAATTGACGATCCATGGGGGCTGATTGTGTACTTGGTTTATTTTTACGCGTGACCAAGGCTTTTACCCGGGAGGGGTTATGTTATGTTATGTTATGCGATCGACGTCATGGCACATTGGGCATTCCATTCGTGCTCTGTCCTCCGTTGCAGCAGCCATCCCAAAAGTCTATTTGCTCACAGTACCCATGAGAAGTTGATTACTATATCTGCTCTCTCTACCACGAAGACGACACTGTCTGACATGTCCAAACTTAACGCCTAATTCTCGAACTCGTTCCAGTGTCTGAGACCCGCCCATGTCACACAATTGAGAGCGTACCGCATTGATGATATCGGCTCTGCCCATGCTTCTGACCACTTGAGTCGGGGCACTGTTTACAAGAGAGTCAGCACGCTCATTACCCCGCACTCCAGCATGTCCAGGCGTGTACAACCAAGTCATTTTCTTGAGATGTGATCTCCGAATGATGTCCACCTATTCCACACGCATACTTCCAGATTCAATCAGTTGAAGTATATTCATCGAGTCTGATATGATGATCGTATGGGTAACCTGTTGCTCAGCCACCCATGACAGAGCCCTGAGGCAGCGGTGATCTCCATAGTCATGCTCGATGTCGTTGTCTCAAAAGCCCGGCAGTCCTCATGAAGTGTGCGACCGTTTCGTTGTGCTGAGTAAGCCCACGATGATCTGGTGCCACGCTTGACAGAGCCATCGGTGTAGATAATGATATCACCTGGGTGGGAGTGCTGATTCACGAGTGCAAGAATTTCCGCATTGACGACGCCCGGGGCTCATTCTCTACAGCGGCGTCCAAGTGTGCTGATAACCCTGGCGTAAGCAGTCATACCCTCTGATATAGGCATCCATTCGTCACCGTGCCTCAGCTCATCTAGAGTACAGACCTGTTTAATAACATCCTCTGCCTCGGCCATCAAGGATCGACCTCTCTTCAATCGCCTTCCCTTGTTCTCATTTATGGATTTGTGCAGAGGATGATTTGTGTCCGCAGAAACTCTCAGAAACGCTTTTACCTGTGCGACTTTGTGTCTCGTGGCTATCGTTGGCAATCCAAGGACATAGCGCATTGCCTCATAAGAAGTGTCACGTATGCAGCCAGTATAAACCTCATCGCTTCATTTTGGATCCTTTCTAACTTATCCAGCGATGTTCTGCTTACTGTTAGAAGACCAAGGCCATAGTCCACCACGCTCAGCACTAGTCCCTGGTAAAGAAAGAGTAGCAGGCGCTCAATATCCGCCCCCGCCATAACTTTGAGAGCGGTTAGCCTTTTTCTTGCCTTTATGATTACGTTCTCAACATGGCTCTTAAATGACAGGCTTCTGTCAACTGTTTTTCCAAGATACTTTAGTGTTTCGCTTCTGTCAATGTCTTTGTTACACATGCTGACAACCGGGGTAGGTGTCTTTACTATGTGATGTTAAAGAGAACCATGTCAGAGAGGCCTTTGCTGGGTTCACATTCGCTTCGAATTCGTTGCACCAATCCTATTCAGCTCACACTGTAATGCAGATGCGATCTCGTTTCTGTCCTTGCCCATGCGATACACCGGAATATCATCGGCGTACGACATTGTTCTGCCAACTCCGACCCTTTGTGTGCTGGTTACCCTGACGGTGTATACATTGAAAAGGACTGGCGAGAGTGGTGATCCCTGGGAAGGCTCATTAGGACCTGTTGTGGTTGTGATGCCCATGAACCGCAACGCATTGATAACGTGCGCTCAAAAGGTGCAGCAGCAATCCACTTGACCAAGCGTGTTTCCACCTGCATATCCATCAATAACTGCATAAGTAAGGTGTAAGAGACATTGTTATATGCGTCCTGCAAATCAATGGCGGCTGCTGCCATTTCCACCCCCATCTGAAACCCCTCATACGCATCATATGCAAAGACCGCTGCATTGCACCAGGTGTCCTTTCCTGGGCGATAGCCGCCGAGAGTGGAGGTGAAAAGACCATTTGTCTCCATTATATTTGAAACTCTACGGGCTATGAATTTTTCAAGCAGTTCGCCGACAGTGTTTTGCAAGGTAATAATTCTATATCCATTTGTGCCTGTGAGATCTTTTCCAGGCTTAGGCAAGGGTCTCAGATAGCTGTGCAGCCAATCATCAGGAATAGTGCCAGTATGGATACTTTTATTGAAAAGCTTGCATAATTCAGTAAGATCTTTGTCCTCCAAACATTTTATGTGACTGTACCGAACACCATCAGGACCAGGCGCTGTATCCGAGCATGTCATTAGTATTGATTTGATATTATCGACAGAAATGTATTCTATATTGTCGTCCATGACAGTCTGCATCTCCGAGGGGTGGGGGTTGGGGGATGGAGGGCACTCATTTACAAATCACCGAATGTTTATGTGTCGTGAAAATTTACATTGTGGGTCAGAAATGACGGTCATTAAAATAATAGCCTAGTCAATGTTCCTTTTTAGTACCTTTCTTTCTACTTTGTCCTCTGTTTTTTTGCCGTTGGGCGTAGCAAGTGTAACTGATGATCGGTTTCCGAGATAGTGAACGCTCGGTCGCTTGATATGCTGCGTTATTGTGAAGTTTTAAGATGTGTTAACTCCATAAACCCAATCTTTTTTCTTTGTCTGCCCTTCCTTTTGATGATTCCATTTTCAGGTTGTAAGCTCAAATTGTTTGACCACTTGGTAAGAATGAACACGAATCACAGATGCATTAAACTGGTGTTTTCGGGTTCATTCTCACCGAAATGGTGAAACCATTGAGTCTATTTTTCAATAAATCTAATAGCTGGTGTTATTCCTACTTTTCTTATAATTTTCTAATTTCGTATATGGTCTCTTCTTGTTTTATTTACCGCTTTCCTCAAGCATCTCATTTCAAAGGTGATAATTTTCCTTTCTTGTTCTTTTGACAGTGCCCATGTTTGGCACTGATTTGCAAGTGTTTGTATGAACTTTGAATGTTCAGTACCACCACTTGGAACATATTTTTTTTTTTTTTTAGTTTTTAAATAGTTTTTGTGACTTGCTAACTAGCTATCGTTTAAAGATTTTTTTTTTAAAGTGGATATTTCCATAGATGGATCCACAATCGAAACTGATCTGAACCTGGTCTTCTCCAATCCCACGTAGTAAACTACCAACACAATTTGTTGGGATTCATTTTACCCTTAGGGAAAAGTTTATGTTGACGCCATGGTTATGATAAGATCAGGTGGGAACGTTCCGAGAACAAATTCAGTATCTCGTGAGCTTGTTGAAAAAGTTCAAACCAAACTGATACAGACGATGAGGTCTGAGAAGCATAAATAATGATGGTCCTTTCGACATTTAGTAGTAATGAAACAGTTGTTCAAGAGATAACTCCAAACATTGCAGTAGGTTTGCAGTGTACGAAGAAAAAAGGGGAGGATAGACGAATAACGAATAATGATTGTAATGTTAAGCGCTTGGGTTTGTTCTGGCCAAGAACTATCTCTAACCAAGAACTACGTACACAATGTTAGCAAAAGAATATGAATACTGTCATTCACTCGAGATGCTGAAGATGGATACCATATGATACATCATTATTCCTCTCCGGTTCTCGTAGAGCATAGGGCATCATCAGTTGTTTTCCACTTTTCCCGGTTTTGGCTAATCTCTTTATGGTTTCCCAGGATAGTCCAACATCCGTTAGTTACTTAATAGGACTCGTCTACAGGCTCCCGGGACGTCCCCTTCCACTACCCTTGCGGATTTCACTCAAGTGCTTGTCTCGCTCTCGACACTCGACCGCGTCTTCTGCAGTACAAACTCGACGCAATGCCATCCTCTTCTCCCAATCTAGGCCCCCGTGGGTTCCCATCCTCAGGTCTGTGTTTACAACTTTGACCTACCATCTTAGTCTGAGAATACGCAAAACTTATGTTGACACAGAAATGAATCTTATCAATTACGATTAGATATTATCGCGTTTGAGTAATCTCCACCCTCTCCTTGCTGATTCTAAGACTGACCTGTTGCGCCGTTTCCCAGGGCATCTTCCTTTTCTACATGTCTTGTAATCTGTCTGTGAGCAAGGCAGGATCATCCGCGTGGTCCAAGTCCTCTAATTTTGACGTAAGTGTCCACTGAATGCTTTATCCGGACCTGGCATGTGCTATACGCGTAACCCAAATCAAGCAGCACAAAGAAGAGGAGGTAGAACAGCAAGCATCCTTTTCTAACACTAACAGGGATATGGTATTCCTCCGAAAGTCTTACATCGTGGAATAACCTGACAAGCAAACCCCTAATACAGTTGTTGTCTTCACTGGTAACCCATATTATTTCAGGATATTCCATATTGATTGCATATCTATGCTTTCAAATGAATTCCCCGAAATTTGCACAATACCCGTAGAGTGGAGTCTACCACTTCATTGTTACCATGTGATACGCATTAAGACTAACTCTGTCATAAAAACTGCACTGAGATGGACACCAGAGGGTAAACGAATACCTGGAAGACCACCACACGATCTGAAGGAGAATAGCAGAAAAGGAACTGAAAGAAAAGAAATCACTGCTGGAAAACAATATAGAGAACGGCAAAGAACATTGAAGACAGGAGAGCATTTGTTGCTGACCTAAGCGCCAAGGGCGTCACAGTCAAGATAGTGTTGATGTTCCTTTGCTGGTGATAAAATTGTCTGATCGTCGGCAAAATCAATTCACTTAAGAGTTCCACAAGACTGTCCGCACCACAGGGGATATTTTGTAGCTATTTTGTAAATTTGGTGGACATATGTGATAAACAAAAGACAATCTCTTCTATGGAATTGAGTAATATTTGTCTCCAAACTCGCCTCTCTCATGCTGTTGCAGTTCATGGATAGAATAGTGCTAGATAGCATTTCTATCGCAGTATAAAACAGACGGTTCGTTGCGGCCTGGATCGCTAGTGTCAGTGCAAACTTGCACGTTTTCATGGTCAAAGGGATGATGACTCCATTGGCGGTTCGTGATCGCTTTTGTTGGTGGGGCCAGACACACATTTTTGGGAAAATCATGGTTTTGGGTTAGGTTATATTTTAGTCCATTACATAATAAATGCACGTTATACATTATTTTTGGTGGGGCCGGGCCCCTCTGGTCCTTAATGACGAGTCGCCACTGGATGAGTCATACACTTTCATGTGATTTCTACTTCATTCATTGACACAAAGTTGTTGCGAATTTTGTTTAGAATTAGAGTCACGAACTCAGTAGTTCTGGCAACAATCATGCGGGTCTGGAAGCTCGTGAACATAACTGCGCGGTCTGGATTCGATCCCACGATCTTCGGAGCGCAAGGCAGAGCTAGCCATAGCGACCCTCCTCTGTGAAGATGGAATCATTTTGTTTGTTTTTATCTATTAATTAAAATAACCTCTCTCTCTCTCTCTCTCTTTGCCTTTTACCTAGGTTGGGCATAGGCCCTCAACCAACTCATGCCAAGTCTTCCTATCTCTAGCTATCTCCTGCAGCCCCTCCAGCTCTTCTTTATATTGTTGATCTCTGCCCAAATCTCGTCTCCATGTATTTCTCGGCCTCCCCTTCTTTCGCTGTCCCTGCGGGTTCCAGGCAAGGACCCTTCTTGTTATATTCCCTCCGGTTTTTGCAAAGTGTGTCCTATCCAGCGCCAGCGTCTTTTTAACCTGTTCGTTCACTGGAATCTGTCTTGTTCTCTCCATAAGTTCCTCATTTGTGACCCTATCATACCATCTTATTCCCTCTATTCTGCGCAGACACCAGTTGATGAATGTTTGCAATTTATGCGCTATTGTTTTAGTTGTTCTCCATGTTTCTGACCCATACAGTAGAACTGCTTTAACATTAGAGTTAAATATCCGAATTTTTGTTCTAGATTTGATTTCTTTGGACTTCCAAATGTTTCCCAGTGCAATGAAAGCTCCCTTGCCTTCTGTATTCTTATTTTAACATCTCTATCTGTTCCACCCTCTTTGTCTACGTTGCTGCCCAAATATGTGTATGATTCTACCTCTTGAAGTGGGATTTCCCACAGGGAGATCGAGTTGTCGTTTGCTTGGTTAATTCTCAATATCTTTGTCTTTCCCTTATGAATGTTCAGCCCTAGTTGCTGGGACCTTTGATTCAATGTGTTAAGATTATCCTGCATCTGATTTTGTGTATGTGACAGAAGGGCTATATCATCAGCGAAGTCCAGATCATCTAGTTGCTCTGTCAGAGTCCATTGATTCCATTTCTGGTGTTAGTTACTGTGGTCTTCATAATCCAGTCTATTGTCAGTAAGAACAACAAAGTTGATAGAAGACATCCTTGACGCACTCCTGTTTCTATTCCGAAAGTATCTGTTAGTTTACCTTCATGAAGAACTCTACATTTCATATCTGTATATGTTGCTTTTATTAGGTTAATAATTTTCTGTGGGATTCCATAATGCCTCATTAATTTCCAAAGGGTTTCCTTATCAATACTGTCAAAAGCCTTCTCATAATCAACAAATCCGATATAAAGTGGGGATTTCCATTCAATACTTTGCTCTATTATTATACGTAATGTGGCTATCTGGTCAGCACAGGATCTATTTGGTCGGAAGCCTGCCTGTTCATCTCTTAGCTTTATATCGATGGTATCTCTCAGTCTCTCCAGGATGACTCTGCTTAGTATTTTCCCAGGTACTGACAACAGCATTATTCCCTATAGTTTTCACACTTCTGAAGGTCCCCTTTCTTGGTAGCTTCACCAGGTATCCTTCTCTCCAGTTTGCTGGTATTTCTTCGGTCTCCCAGATTTTAGACCAGCACCTACAAACCCCCAGATATCCAACCGGCAGAAATTGACTTGGACATCAACTGTGAGAAACCATCCAAGGAGGAGATTAGTAAAGCCATTAAACTTTTAAAAGATGGAAAAGCGGCCGGTCCAGATGGTATTCCAGCAGAGGCGGTTAAAGCCAACATAAACACATCCACAGAAATACTGTTATTAAAATAACCAATAACCAATATTAATTAAAAGACATTCTGTCATCTCTTTAACTCGAAGCCCATCTCCCTATAATCATGTTAGCGTATCGGGGGTCACGAATCAAAGTAACATAACATACTATTTCCACAACTTTTGTTATGCAATGTTTTATCGATCCATTCTCCCACTGCGCGCACAACTATTTTCACTATTTACAAAACAAGTTGAGTACCCAGAAAAATAGAAATGGCTGCCTTGAGGAAGAGTGTTGTAGTTCTATTGGTGTTTTATTGTTATATTACTGTTCTTGTTAACTCAGGTAATTATATAATGACAATGTGAATATATTTATATCTGTTTCATTTTGCTGGTTTGTTGGAAATTCGTAGAAGTGGTATTTGTGTAATGTTTCAACAAGAACTTGGAAACTACTAGTTTTATTTTATATTCGAATTCAGTTGAGTTGACTCGAGTTGAGTGAGTCACACACCACATCACATGTAACTCATAACTTAAAATAACTGCCATACATCTTTGAACTCTGCAGGCTGTATCATCTCACAGTGATTCTTATTCTGAGTCAGTCGACTTTTATGACCAATAGTGAAGAGATGGTGCCACTGTCACTAATATTGGCCGATGAAGACGAAGATGTCAATAATGTCAAGATAGGATCCGTTGCCGTTGCTTTTATTGTTATAACAAAACTATGTTATTGTCTATTATTATACTAGATTGGGTGATACATTTCGGTGTAGAATTGGGAATCCCCATGCTCGATCGACAATTCCCAATCTCTTATAGACCTTTTCTAACATTATATTCTTATAGACAATTTGTTGCTTGTAGCAACTGCAATGGGATGAATTTTGTTTTTTCAAACAAAGGAGAGGGCTTGAAATTTAAATTGGAAAAGGAACTCATCCTCACCTGTGGCTTTTTGTTCAATATGTTTAAAATAAATGTGTAAACTCAAATAAGCTAAATCATGAAATAGTTTTGTAAGTGTAAGAGCACAATAAATATAAGAAACAATTTAGTAATTGTCAAAGACGAGTTGAGTATGACTGAGGCTGACACTCTCCTCTAGAAGACCAGGAAGCATTTAGAGCTGCTCAGGCTGCTGTCATGGCAGCCAACTTCTTACAGTGACAATCAAGTTGATGATGATGAATTTAGTAATATAAGGTTGTTTTATAAAAGAATGCAAAGTTATGCAAAAAAATTGCACAGATTCGATTCCTGTATTTCTCACCTTTGCATTTCCTTTCTGTTTCTTTAAAAACAGTATTTGGTGTTCGAACAAAAAACAAAATATATATTGACCTCAAGACCCAGAGTGCTTGCTTTCGAAATCTAAATGCTACACATCAAGCAGGATGCACATGTAAGTATTACATTTATTGTGTATACTTGCACACAAAATGACAATTGTATTCCTGAGGAAGAGTTAGGGAAAATCAGAATAGTTTATCCGCATGCTGTGTAGCAATTTATCAGGTTTGATTGATTGATAGGATCATTATCATTGCACTTTGGTGAATAACTCGCCCATGTGTTGCAGGAGCTTGCAAGGGGAGCAAAGAATAGTAACACTGTGACCTACAAGGCATATCATAAGTGGCGACTGAGGTAGGGGCCTAGGGAAGCTGGTAAATAAAAAGCGTTGCAGAAATCGACTGTGCTGGCCTACTTGTAGGCACATAACTGACACAACGTACAATTGCTCTTAGGCTCAGATCACATACAAATCACAAAGATTGGTTAACAAGTGGGTGATGAGGAGCATTCGAAGAAATAGAAGAAGGGGGAAAGTGAATAACCATGTGTGCTTGATGTCTTTCTTACACAGGAAGATTTTAGCGGTAGTGCACATCCTCCGTACTACTAGTGAGGGTCCCCGTTGCAATTTTAAAGGCGGCGAAGATTTTTTGAGGAATTTTTTTTTACCTGGGCCCAAATTTGGGGTGTAAAGAATAGAACCACTGTTACCTGCCACGCATGTCGTAAGAGGTGACTAAAGAGGTTTGGCTGAAAGCGGATGCACATGTCCGCTAGGGAATGCTAACTCGAAACAAATGCTTGCAGAAAACGAATGCACCAGGCCGTAAGGCGCGTAACATGGTGCAGCGACCCCTCAAAATGAGGAATGGCATAACGGATTCTACGGTCGCGAATCTGCCTCAGAGATTTAACCAAGCAGTAAGAATGTAAGACCTACCATCACGAGGGTGGCCAAAACTTACTGCTGGAAGAGGTCAGCACAAACGGGAAGCAGAAATCATAGGAATTATATCCAACAGAACTGCCCCCAGTATGCAGACTAGAGAAGAAAAAGGTGGCCCACTTACACTAGCGTCCAAGACAAACTGTATGGCATGGCTGGTAATCTGAGACAGACGGCTGCCTTTATTAGAGAATCCGAACTCCCAATCTAGTGAGAAAATCAGAAGAAGATTTCAATTTTTAAAATGAATTTTGCACTGACAGCTGCTTTGCAGCCTACTGTAATAGATTTGCAACTGTAAAGGGTTCTTTTGCATGATCACTTTGAGCGTTGGACCTACATTTTACTGTCTGTTTTCGATAAGACTATTAATTCTATCTCACCTACATTGAGATAAGGAATCTCTGAAATAATGTCCCAATTGTTCCACATGGGAAATGAACTGAGTGCCATTGGAGCAAGAGGTGAGCACATTGAAGCGCATCAGGGGAGAAAAATATATACAAACCAACATCACTTGGGTACAGTGAGCGTGTTTACATTGATATAGCTTCTGCATTGGAGTACTTTTCCATTGTTCAAGCACATTAATGAGGAGAACTGAACCAAACTTTCTACCCATGTAAGTTTAAAAAAAGTAAAGGAACCTCTTTTCATACCATTAGGTATACATTGAGGAGTACGGTGTTAGGCCCGTATTTTCCCTTACTATCTGCACTCAGTTGGTGATGTATTCAACATCACACTGACTGTTTTAACTGCCCATTGTTTCTCTGATAGCCAATTGAAACAGGATTGGCCCGAGAGTCATTTTGGTCAGAAAAATTTAGCGCCCACTGTGAAGTTGAACTCAGGTATATCAGGTACGGCATCTTCTTCTTCTACCCTTCGCCCCTAAGGAGGCATAGGTCCTCAACCAAGGCCTTGCAAGCTCTCTTGTACTTGGTTGCGGTTTTATAACTGAGTGTTTTTTTACTGGATGGGGTAACTAATCCCACGTCAAACTTCCACTTTTGCTATATATGGCATGTGGTAGGTATTAGAGTTTCTATTATTTCCCCCAAACTTGGGCCCCGGTAACCACACAAGCATCTGATTTGTATGATGAATCATCGTTGACTCACTATCGGACAAGAGAGAAGTGTAGGCGCATGTGCTGAGATTCTCATCGTCTATATTGCTGTCAGATCTCATATCAAACATGTATGCACCTACCCATCTACCAATTTCAAGTAGCTCTCCTTCGATCCCTACCCGCTTGACCAGACATTAGTCTGTTACCAGGGCCACCACTTGGAGGTGGGGTAGGTTCTTGATCAATGCCAGCTCACTGACCCTGGCGCCACTCTATATCCTTACATTATTGCGCCTGCGGCCCCAGGTACGACATATGACTGCAAAAAAGACAGAAATGATGGTCATTTCTAAGAAACATAACTCTGATAACAATATCATGAGGAAGGGTTCACTATTGAAGCCAGTAAAGCAATTAAAATATCTATTTGAACTGATAACATCAAATTAAATATGTAGCGGCTCAAAAAGAAAAGAAGAAAAACATCACATGTGGAGGCGAAAGAGAGCACAGAGTGCGGAGAGAACATCCTATGTATCAGCTCCAGTCTCCAGTTTTACTTGCAGCAACTGTGGCAAGGATTGCCACTCCAGAATAGGCCATTACAGCCACAAGAAACATTGTGATTCAGCGCAGAACATACTACGTGACGCAAGACCTATTGTCTCCTGAGACACCAGAGACATGTCCTGCAAGACTCTCCTGTCCTGGGGGAGCTGAGAAGCAACATGTGGCCACACCCAGTCGACCTGAAAACTAAGCTTTGGGAAACCTGACAGACCTGAAGCTGACTGCCCAGTTTGTGGTCCACAGTAAATTAGCGCATGACCAGAGATCGCTGAAGAAGAGTTTAACACTAAGGAATTTCAGTATTAATAACATTTTTCATCAATAAATAACCATGACCACATAGAATTGAGTAAAATTGTAAAAAAAGCGTACAGTATTCTATCAGACATATACAAAAACTAGCCCCCATTAAACAGGAATTTTCGGTTTCCCATCTGAGTTAGTCGGTCTTATATTGTAGGTGGCCACGGCTATCAGCAACCTGTTTGATGTAGTTGATTGTGTCACTGTCTTGTCAAAACATACCTTGCTGTAAAACATTGATATTTGATGTTACAGCTGGCTCCAGAGGAAATGTAGGCACAGTTCATTATATCCAAACAGAGGATGACTTTGATTGGATTCTGTCTACAGGACCTCATGCACCTTATGTAGCACTGCTTAATTCTGAGGATTTTAATGGGCAAGTGTTTTTTTAAATTATTAATATCAAAGCTTATTTATGTAGCACTGCTAAACTGAGGATTTTAATGGGCAAGTGTTTTTTTTCTTATTAATATCAAACCTTATTTCTGTAGCACTGCAAAAGTCGGAGGACTTTAATGGGCACGTTTTTTTTCTTTATTAATATCAAAGCTTATTCATTAATTTAGGGACTGGAGATGTTAATGGCATGAGTCAATTTGGTATATTCTTCTTCTGCATTCTCACTAGATTGGGATTTCGGATTCTCTAATAAAGGCAGTCTCTGCTTCAGATTATCAGCCATGCCATACAGTTTGTCTTGGACGCTATAGTAAGTGGGCCACCTCTTTCTTCTCAAGTCTGCATACTGGGGCAGTTCTGTGGGATATAATTCCTATGATTTCTGCTTCCCGGCTATTCCATTCCTCATTGTGAGGGTCGTTGCACCTTGTTATTGCCTTATGGCCTGGTGCATCCGTTTTCTCAAGCATTTGTTTCGGGTTAGCATTCCCTAGGGACACATGCATCCGATTTCAGCAAACCTCCTTAGTCGTCTCTTACGACATGCATGCAGGTAACAGTGGTTCTATTCTTTACACCCCAAATTTGGGCTCGGTAACCACTCAGGCGGATTTGCCATATGATATTAATTGTTTTCCTTATATACATAACAATGCGGATAATTTCTTTCTTGTATATTTCCTGTGTTGCGTCATAGTAATTCTTTGAGTACATTTCTTTACAATAACTGTAATACTTAAGTTTGCTTTGTGTTTGGTGTTTAGCATTGAGTTTCTAAAACAAGCACATTATGTCTAGAGAAAAATAGCTTTTTCTTAATGTGTCTGCGAAGACTTAACCTATAATCAGACATGTTCAAGTTGAACATCAAACTGACGAGTTGGGCCGCTGGAAGCTGCTGACTATGTTGAGGCGGGATCAGGCACTTATGTCCTCATACCGTCCGTGTGGTGCCGAGGCCCTCAAGGGAAGCAAATAAAAGTATCACTGCGACCTACACGACATGTTGTAATAGGCGACATGTCAGGATTTAGGAAGCTACCTAGTAAATAAAAAGCATCACAGACATAAGATGTGCTGGCCTACGTGTAGGCGCATACATGGCACAATGTACTATCACTCTTAGGCTCAGATCATATACAAATCACTTAGAGTGGTTAACAAAGGGTCGATATGGAGTGTTCGAAGAAGACATCCTCGTTATAACTGATAACTGTTCAAGTTGAACATCATACTGGCGTGTTAGACCACTGGAAGCTGCTGATTTTGTAGAGGCAGGGATCTGGGCACCTATGTTCTCATATAACTGGTAACTGTTCAAGTTTTCTTTATTTCTCATTGAGTCATAGTGAAGCAAATTTGCTCCAGTGGATTTTTGCGAACGGTAAAAATCGACCTCACAGTTCAGAAAGCAATGACAAACTACTGAATGTATAAGTGGGGCCTAGAAAATTAGTGACTTGTTTACTATGGTTGATAGTGATGTCCTGTAAAGGATATGCCACGATTTTCATTCATTGAGTCATAAACTAAAATTCCATATAATCTTCTTTTGCTTCTTTCAACATTTCAGACATCGATTTGTATACTTTAAAGTGATTAGTTGTCAACTGGAGTCCATGTACATCTTCATATAACTTGTCTTGGACTGATAGGGGGGTTGACCATGTGTTTTCTCTCTGTTCACTGTATGTTGGACATTCTTGCAGTATGAATGTCTCTGTCACCTTGCTGGTGCCACATGTACATATGTCAGAAGGGCCTATTTATCTATATTTTATTTTATTTTACAGCACAAATGTGAGACGTCTGTATAAATCAAGCCGTGTCAACGGAATAATGGTGATCAACATTCTGAATAGTTCTGCAGAATCTCCCTCGATATATCCAGCGGAGGGCTTCTCAAGTGTAGACACCTGCCCTAATGATAAATATGGTATGTATTACATTTATTTCTTTGTTTTGGTGCTTTTTTCCTTTAATTTTGCCCTTTTTCAGAATGCTCATCTCATTATATATCCAACAATTCTGCGATCGACTTCTTCTATGCGACTACTTCGATATGTGTCATAAACAGGGCGGTGCACTTGAGGTCTTCACCGATCCTATAGTTAGTTTTGAAGGGTTGTTCCTGTTGGCCAGATTTCCATTCTCATGCTGCTCAGACTGCACCAGTCTTGCAAAATGTGCTTTGGGGACTGTTTTGGTACTCCACAGGTGCAGACAGCCGAGTCCCTGAGACCCATTTTATGGAGGTGTATCCAACAATGTGAGCGTCTGTAGCTCAAGTGGTAGTGAGCTTGATCACGAACCCAAGCGTACCTAGTTCAAACCCCACGGTGGGCAAATGTGGAAGCAAATTCGTTTCCGTGGGATTTTTACAAAAAGGGAAAAATAGACCTCACCGTTCAGAAAGCAATGGCAAACTACTGAACGTATAAGTGGTGCCTAGAAAATCAACGCACTGCTACCGTGGTTGAAGGCTACGTCCTTTAGGATATGCCACGATTTTCATTCATCCAACAAATAAATAATATTGTTTGTTTCTGATGTATGTTATAGGATTTCTTTGTGCACTTTCTTCTATCAGAAATCCTTTATTGTCTTATTTTGGCTTCCATGACATTCCTAACATTCCTCTGTTACTGACATTGATCTTTGTAGTGGTTAAACTACGCCAAAATTAGAATGTGCCAGTCTTACATGCCGTAGGGGCCTAAGGAGGCGCAATGTACTCACGTTCTCGATGCAAACCAAACAGATGACAAATAGTGGTTAACTTTGTTAATAAGAACGAACAAATCTAAACAAACAACGATGATGGTTGAATAGATATTGAATAGTGTTTCAGGACTTCTTCTTTCATTCATCATCAAATAGCTTGCCCTGAGCAGAACTTTGCTACCCTAACAGTCCTTCTGAATTTCTTTCTTCTTATAGGCCAGATGTCCCGCCTCTGCAGCCTTCATGCTCAAACCATCAGTTACATCCTGAATCCATCTCAGCAGTGTGTTGCCGGGGTGACAAGAGGAGCGAAGAGTAGTAACACCGCAACCTACAAGACATGTCAAGATGTGACTGATTTAGGGGCCTAGGGAAGACACCCTAGTATATAAAAAGCGGTGCAGAAATCGGATGTGCTGGCCTACTTGTAGGTGCATAACTGGCAACAATGTATAATCGCTCTTAATCTCAGATCACATACAAATTACAAAGAGGGTTTAAAAGTGGTCGATATGGAGCGTCGAAGAAGAATCCATCT
Source organism: Arion vulgaris (assembly GCA_020796225.1). Classification (NCBI taxonomy): domain Eukaryota; kingdom Metazoa; phylum Mollusca; class Gastropoda; order Stylommatophora; family Arionidae; genus Arion; species Arion vulgaris. The sequence goes on from CM036768.1 coordinate 11,256,665, forward strand.
TCTTGGTGACTTTCCTCTTTGCCCGGATGCCTCTTTCCGTGATGGTCTTCTCCAACCTTTCATGTCTCTTATATGTCCAAAATACATCAGTTTTCTTATTTGTAGCACCAGCCAGTTTTATTTGATTTTGAGTTCTTTCTGGATAGATCTATTTGTTCTTTTCTCTGTCCATGACATGTGGAGGAATCTTCTGTAACACTTATATTCAAAAGCAGATAAATGCTTTTCCACTGCCTTGTTAAATGTACATGCTTTACACCCATATGTTGCCACTGGGAATATGTAAGCTCTTTGTATAGATATATAGGTATAGACACCCCGAGTGGTTACCGGGCCCAAGTTTGGGGTGTAAAGAATAGAACCACTGTTACCTGCCACGCATGTCGTAAGAGGCGACTAAGGAGGTTTGACTGAAATTGGATGCACGTGTCCGCTAGGAAATTCTAACCCGAAACAAATGCTTGCAGAAAACGGATGCACCAGGCCGTAAGGCGCATAACATGGTGCAACGACCTCTCCCAATGAGGAATGGGATAACGAATTCTACGGTCGCCAATCTGCCTCGAGAATTTAGCCAAGCAGTAAGAATGTCAGACCTACCATCACGAGGTTTGCCAAAACTTACTGCGGGAAGAGGTTGGCACAAAGGGGAAGCAGAAATCAAAGGAATTATATCCTACAGAACTGCCCCCAGTATGCAGACTTGAGAAAAGAGGTGGCTCACTTACACTAGCGTCCAAGACAAACTGTATGGCGTGGCTGATAATCTGAGGCAGACGGCTGCCTTTATTAGAGAATCGAAATCCCAATCTAGTGAGAATGCAAAAGAAGATATGTATAGACCTATTTGTTCTCTTCTCTGTCCATGCTATATGTCTTCTAACATTACATTTGATAATTTTCCACAGGTATGTACAGCACCACGTTATGGAGACTGTAAACCATCCGGAGACTGGAACCCACCTGGTACATCACTGCATTTCCAGGATATTGGAATTCCAATATTTGCTTTGTCTGACCCAGAGGACGTATATGCAGTTCTGCATCAGGTTGGTTACATATTTATAATGATCATAAACAGCATGTACATTATATGTTATCTTTGAAAATAGCGGGGTGTCTGGCCGAATGAATTAAGTCGCTCCCATTCGGAGAACCTGTTCAGCCTATGGTAAGGCGAAGTAGTTTTTTTCTTTCTGAGGCATAAAGAAAATCCTATCCTGAACAATTTCGAGCGTTTGAGTAGCCATTAGGTAATTAAATTTCACAGGTACATGACTTCCCTGTCCTACACCGCTTAAAAGCGATATTACAGGCTGTAATGCCTTTTTAAAATTTTTTATTTAATATTGATTTTCTGGTCTCTCATTCCCTTGATCTTGACTTGAAGTGCAAAAAACTTTATGATTTTAGATTGGTGGTGAAATTATTGATTGATTCATATGACCATCATCATTGCACTTCTGTGAATAACCATGTGTGCTCCAATCTCTTTCTTGCACAGGACGATCTCAGCTGCGGTGCACAAAATCCGTAGCATCAACGCGGGTCGCCCAATGTAATTCTGAAAATATTTTAAGGAAGTTTAATTTCAAAAATTTTGTAATCGCTTTTGCAGTGATATTCCAGGCAGTGATATTCCAGCCTACTTTGAACTGTTTTTCTTCTTTGCGTTGTTTCTTTCGACCAATTTTAATCACTATTTGTGATATGTTTGGTCTTTGCAAAGAACGTGTATACATTGCACATTGGTTTGGTAGGCCACTAAACGCATAGACTTGTACATGTTTAGGACATGTGCATCCGATTTCAGCCTATCCTCCTTAGTCGCCTCTACGACATGCGTGGCAGGTAACAGTGGTTCTATTCTTTACACCCCAAATTTGGGCCCGATAACCACTCGGCGATGAACTGTTTTTAACTGCCAAGGGTCTTTTACACGCTCAACGTGAATATGGGGGCCTACATTTTATTGTCTATCTTCAATAGGACTATGAATTTGATCTCACCTACTATGGAATCATGCAAAAATAGAGACAGCGATAAGGTAATTTGATGCATGCAATCTAAGGAAGAAAATAGGGAAAAAAAAGGTAGCAGAGGAAACGAGTGCAACTGGGAAAGATTTCATCGTTATTAAATATTTAACATTTGTGACAGATTTACAATTGGAGTTTATGTCCTTAATATGTGTCAAATTTGTGAAAGCTTTAACATGTGAGACATGTCAAATGTCATTCTTAAAACAGGTGTTACTGTTGGTTGACCAGACATTTCTCAGATTTCATCACTGCTACTGAATTCGTCCCTTTTTAATGTTGTGTTCATTAATTTTTTCACACATCTATTTTCAAATGTATTAAACTTACTTCACGCCGAGTGGTTACAGGGTCCCAAATTTGGAGTGTAAAGAATAGAACCACTGTTACCTGCCATACATGTCGTTAGATGCGACTAAGGAGGTTTGGCTGAAATCGGATGCACATGTCCTAAACATGTAGAAGTCTATGCGTTTAGGGGTCTACCAAACCAACGTGCAACATATACACGTTCTTGGCAAAGACCAAACATGTCACAAAGAGTGATTAAAATTGGTCGTAAGATTGGTTATTGGTTACTAAACTGACGTCATTGCACTCAGGGCAAACCCATAGGTGCTCAGTCTCCCCAACAGATATCGAAGAGTATGCATACTGATGGTTTCCTGTGGCTCGCTGATTAAACACACCTCTCACTCTGCCTCTCAGGCATCCAGTTCGACTTGAACAACGGTTAATTCCAAACTGCTTAAATCGCTTGATCGATTCAACATCGATTTTAGTTCCTCATCCAACAGAGAGTCTCAAGAGACCGAAGAATATCCCCTTATCCATCTTCAACTCCCCAACAATCGATGCTGTTGATGCAAGCCTGTCCGCTCTCTCATTACCTAAACACCCGCATGCCCAGGACAGTATATCCACGTAAGCCGCTGGAGGTTAGAAACTTCTATAGACGACATCCACTCATACCGAAACCTGCCCTTCTGGATCTTGCGAAGCATCGACTGAGAGTCAGATACAACAACTGCCCCAGTAAATGAAGTCCCAGAAATCCAATGGAGGGCAGCAGTAACGGCCTCAACCTCCATCCTCATACTAGAAGTAGTTGTCCTGTATGCCCCACTTCGCTCTGCAACAACCCTACCATGCGCATTAGCCAAGAAACCCCAGCCGGATTTCTCACCAGGTTGAACCGACCCATCGGTATATACAACAACGAAATTCGAAGAACGAACACAAAGAAGAAGAGCAACTTACTTCCTATAGTATATATTGATACATAATTAGAATTGAAAATTCATAATTTAGTTTTAAAACTATATTTCTATATATATAAATATTTTAAAAAAAATATTTCTAGTGAAATCAAAGTTACCACCCAAATAGGTGAACTGCTCTGTTTTTTAGTGGTATAGTTAGTATTAAATATTTAGTTGTCATTTTTGTTTTTATTATTTCAGTGTTTTTATCCTTTCAACAACCAATCTCAAAGTTACCCAGTTTGTGCAGCAGAAGTCAAGTCTCGAATGGATGCTGCTGTAGACACTATCACATGTATCCGCGTCCAACCGAGTTGCACTCAGTCTTTCAGGAGCTCCAAGATTCTGTGATGCTTTAGGGGATAAAAATGTCTTTGTCACAATGAAGAATATTCCACAGAATGAAACTCGTCAAAATGGGTCTGTTATTTTAATAGGTGCAAGGGTGAGTTGATATTTATTATATATCTTCTTATTTGCGATCGCTTTTTTGATGATTATACCGTTAGCCGCGTTCTTATGATGAAATCGACTGTTGTCTGTAGCTCATCTCTAGTGCCATGTAGTTTTGAATGTAGTGTTGTGTTGTATTGCCAGCATTCCTTTCTTGGGAGGACATACAGGGGCAGTCTTGCAGGACATGTTCTGTGGTTTGTTCAGCGGGGGCACAGAGGGGTTGGGGACAATCGCAGCCTGTGTAGTTGTTTGTTCAGTCTGTTATGACCTATCCTGAGTCGGAAGATGATAGTCTATATCATTATCTTTGTTCGTTCTTATACTCCCACTGGTTATAGCAACATGAAGTACATGGAATGCGCTGTGCTGTAGTTTTAAGCGTGAGCTGTGGTATCTGCACCTTTCGGTCTGACACACTCGACTTCAGCATGGCCTTTTTGGGTACCGGGTTAGCTTCTTCCGCCCGAGTGGTTACCGGGGCCCAAATTTAGGTGTAAAGAATAGAACCACTGTTACCTGCCACGCATGTCGTAAGAGGCGACTAAGGAGGTTTGGCTGAAATCGGATGCATGTGTCCTAAATGTGTAGAAGTCTATGCGTTTAGGGCCTACCAAACCAATGTGCAACGTATACACGTTCTTGGCAAAGATCAAACATATCACAAAGAGTGATTAAAATTGGTTGTAAAGAACGAACGCAAAGAAGAAGAAGAAGCTTCTTCTTCGATCTCCACAAACTTAGCCATACTTCTTGGTAGTCGTCTGTTTCGGCACCACCACAGGGAGATAGAGTGGAGTCTTGATCAGCTTTGTTTTTGCACTGACCTTGATGCTAGCTGTCAGCTACCCTGAAGCTAGCTGTCAGCTATGGGTTGCTGACTGCTCCAAGCCCATGCAGCTTATGTGTAGTCCCCTTGGTACGCTGATATGTTCTTATTTGACGATGTGTTCTTATCATATTCTTTGGTCAAATTCTCATATATAATTGTTAAAATAAAAAACAAATTGAATGTAAGAAAGTTGTTCATGTTTTAAATAATAATCATCATCAAATAGTCTGTCCCGAGTAAAACTGTGCCGCAATAACAGTCCTTCGGAATTTCTTGTAGGCCAGATGTCCCGTTTCTTCAGCCATCATGCTCTATCAGTTATATGAGGACTATCATCATAGCACTCCGGACATGTCCAAAGGTGCTCCGATCTCCGCCTCAGCAAATCCAGCAGCGTCCAGCGACCCAACACGCCAGTTCATGTTGATTAATCAATCTCTTTGCATATTTAGTATGTCGTTCTTTTCGGCTGCACCAATATTAACACCCATCTCTTTCAATCTGGTCAGCGAGTGGGATTCACAGCCCTGAAACTCCTCAGTTCTGAAAGACTCTTTCAATGCGTGAAGAATGTCACTTCGATCCATGGCAGCTCCCTCTGATATTGTAGCTAAGCCAGCCAATCTATCAACTCATTCATTACCCCTAACTCCTGCGTGCCCAGGGACAAAAATAAAGGTTGTTTCTCTGATCATTGTCTGTACCAGTACCTCCACCAGTTGCGTCTCACCATACCTGATTCGACTTTACAAATCATGCTCATGGAGTCACTGAGTATGAAAACACGAGAGTAATCATGCTCAAATCATCATTTACTTCCTGAATCCATCTTCTCCATGGTCTTCCTCTTCTCCTATGTGCCGGGATGCCTCCTTCCATAATGGTCTTCCCAACCCCACATGTCTTTTTATATGTCCAAAATACTTCAATTTTCACATTCTCATTTTTAGCATCAGCCAGTTCTCTTTGATTTTGAGTTCTTTCTAGATAGATCTATTTATTATCTTCTCTGTCCGTGATATACAGAGGACTCTTCTGTAGCATTTATATTCTTCACTGATCCAGTGGCACTTGAGCTCTTTACCTTCAAGCACATTTTCCATTTTTATAACAAATAATAATCTCCTTCTTTTTCTTTGCATTCGTTCTTTACGACCAATTTTAATGACTCTTTGTGGTATGTTTGATCTTTGCCAAGAACGTGTATACGTTGCACATTGGTTTGGTAGGCCACTTTTTTTTTTTTTTTTTCTTTCTTTCGTCCGCTTTCAACTCAGACGAAGTTTCATCTCTGAAACTGATTTTTGCGTGAAAATCAGTTTTTCCAATTTCTTACAATGGCAGCAGCGTGCACATTGTAAATTACTTTACACTGGCAGCCGTGTGCTCAATGTACTCGTAATTAGCATTCCCTCGCCATACAGGCAGATTTTCTCCGACTTCAGAGGTACTCACGTTATCGTCCTGAGTAAGACCAGGGACTCGAACAAATGCCGGACAGTAGGTTCGAACCCGAGCTATGAGGCGTCTCACAGCTAGCAGGCCGAGCTACTATCAACTACTCTAGGCAGTCCCCTGGTAGGCCACTAAACGCATAGACTTGTACATGTTTAGGACACGTGCATCCGATTTCAGCCAAACCTCCTTTGTCGCCTCTTATGACATGCGTGGCAGGTAACAGTGGTTCTATTCTTTACACCCCAAATTTGGGCCCGGTAACCACTGGCGAACAAAATAATAATAATTACCTCATGCCATTATATGTTACATAGGGCCTGCAAGCAATTTCTCCATACCACTCTCTATCCTGGGCATCTCGCTCAATCTCCTCCATGAAACAGAGACCGATATTTCTTGTTTCTCTCAGCAAAGTTCATTTCAGGGTCTCCCCTAGATTGTCCTCTATTTCTTGAACCCTTTGCCTCCCACTTCAATGCCTGTTTTGATATTCTTTGATCATTTCTTCTCAAAGTTTGCCAACGTATCTCCATCTTTTCTTTCTTATAACAGTTGTCACTAGTGGTTGACCAGACATTTCTCTGATTTCATCACTTTATAAGACACATATAAAATAGCATACAGTATACGTTATATGAGTAAAGATTTATAATTTTTTTTCCCGATCCAGAAGCACTTGAGCTTTTCAGCTCTTCGGTTCGGTGCCATGAACATCGTAACCCTTCGGTTCGGTGCCACGAACACCGTAAATCTGGGAATCTGTGGCTTTTTCTGCCATCCCGCGGAATTGAGCCGCACACACAGAGGGATAGTCACCCGTAGTCCACGCGCTACGAACACGCTGGGCAGACGGACACTAAAGATATATAAAGCAAGTTTAATGAATTTGAAAATAGATGTCTGCAAAAAATAATGAATATGAAATGGAACGAATTCAGGAGAAGTAGAAGTCAGAGAAATGTCTGGTCAACCACTAGTGGCAACTGTTATAAGAAAGAGAAGATGGAGATATGTTGGACACACCTTGAGGAGAAATGATCAACGAATATCAAAGCAGGCATTGAAGTGGGATGCAAAGGGTTCAAGAAAGAGGTCGACCTAAGGAGACCCTGAAATGAACTTTGCTGAGAGGCAGGAAATATCGGTCTCAGTTCCATGGAGGAAATTGAGCGTATTGCCCAGGATAGAGCAGTATGGATAAATTACTTTCAGGCCCTATGTAACGTGTAACGATCGAGAGGAATTATTATTATTATCGTTATATATGTTTGACTTTTAAATGTCTATCTTCATTTAGTTATGTTGATACCCTTCTGAAAATAAATGTATTTATTTAAAATTATACCGAAGACTTATTTTTTGTTCTTTGTCATATACCTTGTGCACAGTTGGACTCCACATCTTTGTTCCAAAATGAGTACCAGGCAGCAGACACAACCGTTGCTGGAGTTGTGGCACTGTTAGCGACAGCTGAGGCCCTGTGGAAAGTCAGCGATATCATCCGGAGTAATGAAACATTTAAAGACATACTGTTTACATTTTTTCAAGGTGTAAGTTTGTTTGTTGTTTTACTCTGTGTTTCGGGGCCTCAAGGGAGCAAAGAATAGTAACACTGCAACTTACAAGGCATGTCGTAAGAGGCAACTGAGGTAAGGGACTAGGGAAGCTACCCTAGTAAATAAAAGCGTAGCAGAAATTGGATGTGCTGGCCTACTTGTAAGCACATAACTCTCACACCGTGCAATTGCTCTTAGGCTTAGATCACATACAAATCACAAAGAGTGGTCATCAAGTGGTCGATATGGAGCATTCGAAGAAGTTTGTTTGTTATGTAGGGGATTAAAGTCACTTTAAGCTGTGTCATGTCACATTAAACCGGAGGGAGAACCTTGTTTTGGTTATATCAAAGCGTATAGACCAAACAAACATGAAGAAAAAATTTACTCCTTTCACAGAACCCATGTTAATTTACTGAAGAAGGAAGAAAAAGTGTACGTGTAAGTTGTTATGTATTGTTTCTTTTATACATAGTTTCTATATCCTCTTCGTGTCCCACTTAATATGTAAGGTTTCCACAAGAGACTTCCACTGTTGCCATTTTGCTGCCTTTCTACCAACCGTCTCCCACGTTAGGCCGCACTCCTTCAACTCTCCACAGTTCTTCTCCATGTTTCCTATGGATGTCCAGGCCTTTTCTTCCCATCCGATGTCCATCTGAGAGATATCCAAGCCAATGCCCCCACTTACATATAACATACTTGTCCAAACCACCTCCATTTTTGTCTCTTAATGATGGTCTCCAAGGATACACTGTTTGTTTCAAAAGCTCCTCATTTGTTATGGTATTTGGCCTGAAAATTATACACAATTTTGCCAACTTTAATTATATATGACTTTCGCAGGCACACAATTGGGGTACAGTAAGGGAACAAGGAGAGTTGTACACAATTTAGACAACTATTTGTCCATGTGTTGTCGGGAGTTGCAAGGGGAGCAAAGAATAGTAACACTGCGACTTACAAGGCGATTGAGGTAGGGGCTTAGGAAGCTACCTAGTAAATAAAAGTGTAGCAGAAATCGGATGTGGTGGCCTACCTGTAGGTGCATAACTGGCACAATGGACATTCGCTCTTAGGCTCAGATAACATACATATCAGAAAGAGTGGCTTAACAGGAGGTCGATATGTAGCGCTTGAAGAAGAAACCTACAGTTACTGAAGACTGTCGGAGGCACAACATTGGGGCACGATAAGGAAACTAGGAGAGTACTCTATCTTGGTAATGTTCGGTTCTGTTTTATCATATATCTGTGTCCTTATGACAGCATCACCTGTGTGTTGTCGGGGCCCTCATGATGCCGTATGATGGGGACTGAGATAGGGGCCTAGTGAGGCTACCCTAATAAATAAAAAGCATAACAGAAATCGGAGATGACGTGTCTACGCAGAATGATGGGAGTATCAAGAAGAGACCGGTTTAGAAATGAAGACATCAGGAAAATGTCACATGGCTACTTATCTACTGTTTACAGGGGACAGTTTACATGGTTGACTTATCTACTGTTAATAGGGGACATTTTACTGTTTACATGGTTGACTTATCTTCTGTTAATAGGGGACATTTTACTGTTTACATGGTTGACTTATCTACTGTTAATAGGGGACATTTTACTGTTTACATGGTTGACTTATCTTCTGTTAACAGGGGACAGTTTACATGGTTGACTTATCTGTTAACTGTTATATGTAAGGGACAGTTTACATGGTTGACTTATCTACTGTTAATAGGGGACATTTTACTGTTTACATGGTTGACTTATCTTCTGTTAACAGGGGACAGTTTACATGGTTGACTTATCTACTGTTAACTCTTTGTGTCCCAGACAATTTTGGGGTGTGGTCGCGCTCTGCCAGAACACATTTCTAGCAAAATTTTTCAAAATGGAGTGATCTTAGAAATATGCCTATAACTTTAGTTCTATGTAAGCTAAATTTATACCGTTGGCATCAAAATATGCAGAATTAAATTCTGAACAATCTGATAATAAATAGTTATATTTGTAAATTAGTATTTATTTAGTAAATTATTGTTGTATTTCATGTTATTGAAAAAATCAAATAAAAATGTCATCGTTGGTGAAATCATAAACATGAAACACTGTGTGTTTAATTGAACTTTGGAACAAATCCATGTCTTGTTCGGCACTTTAACGACATGGAGGACGAAACAACATCTTGTAACTAAACTTTTCACACGAAAGTTCACTTTTTCACAACAGGAAAAATATATTTGTGAATAAAACTATTTCTAAATAATCGAAAATAAATTCTGCCATGCCGTATAGTATATGAATGAAATGGGAGTTATCTGCCCGTTGAATTCTGTAAACAAAAACAGTGTCGGACGTATAGTAGCTGAACAGTGAAACAAAATGTGCATGGACCCAAATTAGACGTTGGCAACGTGTTTTGGCATAATGAGAGAACTGTTTTCTACGTTGGGAGCGTTGACTGGACGCAATGAGTTAATAGTGGACATTTTACTTTTTACATGGTTGACTTATCTTCTGTTAACAGGAAACGTTTGACTACATAGGCTCCAGCCGTATGGTGTATGACATGAACTTGAACAAGTTTCCCCAGGACTACGACTCCGGCGACACATCTAAACTTTACCTCAGTCGTATGAATTTATTACATCTGAGCCAGATTGTTGAACTGAATCAGGTTGGCCGTAGAGATGACTTGGACAGTCTTTGGACCCACACAGATTCTTTGTACAATGAATCAACAAAGGTAAGAATTTAGTTGTATTGTATTGTCTCAATGTGAGCGTCTGTAACTTAAGCAGTAGTGAGCTCGATCACCACCCAAGAGTACCTGGTTCAGACTCCGCGGCAGGCAGTTTGAAGCAAATCGTTCTGTGGGATTTTACGAAAGGTATATAAAAAACCTCACCGTCCAGATAGCGATGGCAAACTACTGAACGTATAAGTAAAAAAAAAGAAGAAAGGAACCCTTTCATACCTTGTGGTATATAGGGCAATACAGTGTTAGGCCTGTATTATTCATTGACCGTCGGCACACGTTGGGTAATGTGGTCAGCATCATGCCGGCCGCCTTTACTTTCCCAGAGCATGTCTGGTACCCAGTTGAGGCTGGGTCGACCTGAGAGCCGTCGCGGTCTGGAAAAATTTCACGTACACTGCAGGAGTTGAACCCAGACCACCAGCCTTGAGAAGCAGAAGCCTAGAAAATCAACGGCTCGTTTACTGTGGTTGATGGCTACGGTCCTGTAAAGGATATGTCACGATTTTCATCTTACATGCTATGTCCAATTATTTTTCTTCTCTCCAATCCTGGTTTGCCTCACAGCGTCAGGATAAGAAGAGATTTCTAGAATGAGCCCTCATGTGCGCTTCATAAATAGTGTCCTTCGTCACCTCTGTTATCTCCGAGGCCCACACTTTGTGTGGCCGGCCATTTGCTTTGTAAACATTGCTGTTTGGTGTGCACTGTCTGTTGGTAGTCTGCTTATATGGCCGAACCATTTAATATGTTGTTTCTTGATGAAGTTTAGTACTGATGTTGTACCCACTTTTTCCTGATGCCTTCATTTCTCAACTGGTCTCTTCTTGTTTCTTCCAGCATTCTGCGTGGATACTTCATCTCTGTCGTGACTAGTTGTCTTCTATCATTTGATGTCAGTGTGAAATTATCTGGCTGAAGGAATGACCTATCAGCCTCGGTAGTTCATTAGGGAGCAGGTCAGTCTTGTAATCACATTATAAGAGTGATCTGAAGATTTTAAAAATGCTAGTCTGTATGGCTAGGCAATGGGTACCCTGAGAAATAAGGATTCGTGGTTCAAACCCTGTGTTTGGTCATTTGTTTTTCTCCGGAAGCCCTTAACCCTTTTGCTGCTACATACTTTCTGAAGGCTGAGCTAAAAATAGCTACTCTTTGTTTCCAAGTCACAAACGTGAATGTACGCCTATAACAGTGACAGTAGCAATATATAATGTGTTAACACGTCTTTAGCCCACAGAGAAGAGATAATAACAGACATATTAATGCGTCTTTAGAAGTGAATGGGGAAAACGTGTATATATGTCTTTAGCAGCTAAAGGGTTAACTCTTTAGGACCAAACACCACACTAAGTGGTGTTTTTACTCTAAAAACATATTTGCCCTGGTCTATTAAGAGTTAAGTCTTGTTCACTGTCTATTTATACATCATATTCATCGGCTTTGGTGCGTCTCCTGAGGTTCTTTAAACTCCTTATTTTCCTCTTTCTTATATTGATAATACGTTTTCTCTGTGTTTTTATCTCTTTCAACACATCAATATTAGTCATTTTATGAGCTGGTGGATGCCGTGTCATTTCTTTCATTCAACACATCAATATTAGTCATTTTATGAGCTGACTGATGATGTGATTTCTTTCATTAAACACATCAATATTAGTCATTTTATGAGCTGGTGGAAGCCATGTCATTTCTTTCATTTAACACATCAATATTAGTCATTTTATGAGTTGCCTGATGACATGTCATTTCTTTCATTAAACACATCATTAGTCATTTTATGAGCTGGTGGATGCTGTGTCATTTCTTTCATTTAACACATCAATATTAGTCATTTTATGAGCTGGTGGATGCCGTGTCATTTCTTTCATTAAACACATCAATATTAGTCATTTTATGAGTTGGCTGATGACATGTCATCTCTTTCATTAAACACATCAATATTAGTCATTTTATGAGATGGTGGATGCCGTGGCATCTCTTTCATTTAACACATCAATATTAGTCATTTTATGAGCTGGCTGATGATGTGATTTCTTTCATTTAACACATCAATATTAGTCATTTTATGAGTGGCTGATGATGTGATTTCTTTCATTTAACACATCAATATTAGTCATTTTATGAGCTGGCTGATGATGTGATTTCTTTCATTAAACACATTAATATTAGTCATTTTATGAGCTGGCTCATGCCATGTCATCTCTTTCATTTAACACATCAATATTAGTCATTTTATGAGCTGGTGGATGCCATGTCATCTCTTTCATTTAACACATCAATATTAGTCATTTTATGAGTTGGCTGATGCCATGTCATCTCTTTCATTTAACACATCAATATTAGTCATTTTATGAGCTGGTGGATGCGTGCATTACTTTCATTTAACACATCAATATTAGTCATTTTATGAGCTGGTGGATGCCGTGTCATTACTTTCATTTAACACATCAATATTAGTCATTTTATGAGCTGGTGGATGCCGTGTCATTACTTTCATTTAACACATCAATATTAGTCATTTTAGTGAGGCTGGCTGATGCCATGTCAGTTACTTTCATTAAACACATCAATATTAGTCATTTTATGAGCTGGCTGATGCCATGTCGTTACTTTCATTTAACACATCAATATTAGTCATTTTATGAGCTGGTGGATGCAGTGTCATTACTTTCAATAAACAAAGATGTCTTATATCAGATTGAGTGCACCATGATAACACAACAAAGTGTATTGCTTTCAGAACCATCAGGTTGACCAAATGATTGAAAGTTTACAGGACATCGGTAAAAATTTGAACCTACTCATCCAACGAGTAGACAAGGATCAACCCTTACCACCAGCATCAACTCAAAGGTTTCTGAGAAACAGGGTTGATATTCCTGCAGTAGTTATCACTGATCATCAGACAAACTACATCAATAAGTGAGTTACTGTTGCATTTGCTAATTATTCTGCATAATTTTTGTTTGTTTCTCAACTTAGTTTTTCTTTTAAATGAAGAAATCAGAAGACTTTATGTGAAACAAGTCATGCAATTCATAACATAAAAGAACAACAGATTAAATGGTTTGGACACCTGACAATAATTCCCTGGTATCTGTACCATAGAGAGCCACACAGAAAAAGTATAATGAGTACAAAGCAAGAGGAAGACCACGCAAAAGATGGAGCGATGGCATTAAGAACAGCAATACGAAAATGAATATCAGCTAACAAAGTGCCTTTTTTTCGATCCAGAAGCACTTGAGCTGAAAGCTCTTCGGCTCGGTGTCATGGATATCGCAACCCTTCGGCTCGGTGCCACGAACACCGTAAATCTGGGGAACCTGTAGCTTTTCTGCCAGTCCATGAAGTTGAACCCGCACTTACAGAGGACTAGTCACCTGTAGTCCAACGGCTACGAACACGCAGGCGCGCGGCGAACAAAGTGCCTTAAAACCAGCACATACAAGATCATTAGGAGTAGTAACAAATAGTAACACAGCGACCTATAAAGCATTTTGTAAGAGGTGAATGTGGTAGGGGCCTAGGGAAACTACCCTAGTAAATAAAAAGTGCAGCAGAAAGCAGATATGCTGGCCTACTTGTAGGCGCATAATTGACACAACATACAATTGCTCTTAGGATCAGATCACATAAAACTCACAATAAGTGGTTAACAAGTGGTCGATAAGGAGCGTTCAAAGAAGAAGAAACATTGATATCTGACTGATATATCCTTGACTTTGAAAAATAAACTTGAAATTTAACTTATGTATCCTTTGTATGCACTTATTCTGTTGACAGGTTTTACAATAGCCGATTCGATACCGCCAACTTGATAAATGCTACAGATTACCCTCGTGGCATGAATGAGTCGGAGAAATACAATTACATCACTAAACAGGCAGAGCTGATTGCAAACTTATCAACAACATTGGCCCAGTACCTGTACACTGCATCAACAGGACAATCACCATCTCCAGACTTGATACAAAACTTGACTGCGGATCCGTTAACTGTACGTTTCAATTGTTAGTTCTTTCATTCCCCTCAGTTAACTCTTTCTCCATTTTTATAAATGCTTTTATCTTTCCATTTTCTTTCTTCTGTCCTTTCTATATCACCTCAATTTCTATTTTTTGTTACATCTTTATTTAGATGTATTTCTTCAAGCTGTACGGAGGGACGGAGTCCCTAAAAACAACAGCAGAATTTATGGAGAAATCTGGTTCATCAGTCCAGGTAGTGATCGCAAGAGAGAGAGAGATGTATTTCTCTTGTTTAGAGAGGGAAAAGCACCTTTGTACAATTTGTAAAGGCCAGGAAACATACTTGCCAGACCTTGCTCCACCTTTTAGTGTTGTGCTTTCTTTTTTTTTTTTTTTTTTTCCCCCCCTTGAAATTACATGATGTACAAGTAGAACTGGATGCTTGAGGTGCAGAGAGAGAAGTGTGTTTAACCAGCGAGCAACAGGAACCATCAGCATGCATACCCTTTGATATCTGTTGGGGGAGACTGGGCACCTATAGGTCTGCCCAGACTGCTGTGATATCGGTTCAATAATCAATGTACTTTATAAAACTACATTATCTACTTTCTTCTTCACCATTCAACTCCCAACGGAGCACAGGTCTTCAACAAACTTCTTCCAGCTCTTCCTCTCTCCTGCCATCCCTTCCAATTCTTTCCATGTTTTACCTATCCTTTTCATATCAGTCTCCAGCTCTCTTCTCCACAATACCTACTCTGTATTGTGTTTCTTCACTTTTGGTATGTATGCTGACCCATAAGGGGGCTTAAGTGGTTATGCCATTGCCTTGCGCTCTGAAGGATGTGGGTTCGAATCTGGACCACGTCATTATGTTTACTGGTGCTTTTTTTCCAGAGACTCCTAGGATTGTTGCAGGAGATACAGAGTTTGTGCTTTGTTCAATACTCTCGGCAAGTGGGAGTGCCATTTCTGTGGAGAGTGACCGAGTCATATGGGGGAAAAACCTGCTGCAATCTTCTTCTTCTTTGCGTCCGTTCTTACTGACCAATTTTAATCACTTTTGTGATATGTTTGATCTTTGCCAAGAACGTGTATACGTTGCACATTGGTTTGGTAAGCCCTAAATGTATAGACTTCACACGTTTAGGACATGTGCATCCGATTTCAGCCAAACCTCCTTAGTCACCTCTTACGACATGCGTGGCAGGTAACAGTGGTTCTATTCTTTACACCCCAAATTTGGGCCCCGGTAACCACTCAGGTGACCTGCTGCAATGAAGTCATCCTTCGGCTTTTAGCCCCCTTTTTTAACGCCAACCCATTATCAATTTTTAATAACAATATAACAATAGTAATATTTATCACTTGTATTTTCAATAGGTGACACACCTACTTTATTGCTTCCTGGTCTCACCTATTTGTGAATTATTCACTGAAAGTGTGGATTCTACAAATGCTGATATTTTGAGTAAGTAAATATGTTTTTTTTTGACATTTTAAGTTGCTACCGTGACCAGGATTTTGGGAACTGTAGGTGAAGGGAGGAAATTAGAATAGTTGTTTGGCTGGTTTTTGTATTAGTATGGAAAGTTAAATTTTAACAAGGCAGTGGAAAACATATGTGCTCTTGTATAGAAGTGTTACAGAAGAGTCCTCCGTATAAAATGGTCAGAGAGGAGAACAAATAGATCTATCCAAAAAGAACTCAGAATCAAAGAAAACTGGCTGATGCTACAAATAATAAATGAGAAAATTGAAGTATTTTGAACATAAGAGACACAAAGGGTTGAAGAAGACCATCATGGAAGGAAGCATTCCGACAAAGTGGAGAAGAGGAAGACCACAAAGGACTGGTAATATAGTTAAAACATGATCTTAATATAGTTAATTTGATGTTGTTGGAGCCAGTATAATTCAAGTCTTTCAAGTGGTGTTACTGGCACGAGTCAGCTCTGACGGCATCACTATAATCAATCAGATCTGATATCATAATAATAATTCCTCTCTACGCTTTTATGTTACATAGGGCCTGCAAGTAATTTCTCCATACCACTCTATCCTGGGCCAATCTCCTCCATGGAACTGAGACTGATATTTCTTGCCTCTCTCAGCAAAGTTTGTTTCATGGTCTCCTTAGGTCGTCCTCTCTTTCTTGAACCCTTTGCATCCCAGTTCAATACCTGCTTTGATATTCGTTGATCATTTCTCCTCAAGGTGTGTCCAACATATCTCCATCTTCTCTTTCTTATAACAGTTGTCACTAGTGGTGACCAGACATTTCTCTGATTTCATCACTTCTCCTGAATTCATTCCATTTTATATTCATTATTTTTGCAGACATCTATTTTCAAATGCATTCAACTTGCTTTCTATATCTTTAGTCATTTTCCAACTGATACATCTAATACCATGCTACAGTGTGGTGGCTTAAAGTGGGGTTTTTCTTTTTCTAAAATCTTAGTTACCCATTTTTACAATTGTGGGTCCTGTTGGATAATACATATACACTGGCTGAGATTCTGATGTGTCTGTCCTACATGCTGTAGGTCTCTGTCTACTCACTTTCTCTATCCAAACCACACCGATCACAAAGAGTGGATAGCTTGATCGATATACGCGTAAACAAACAACAAATGGTGTGATTAGCAGCAGTTTAGTAACAGAGATTTGAAGGTTCCAATAATACATATGCAGATTGAAGGTTGCAATAATGTATATGGAGGTTGAAGGTTGCAATAGTAGATATGGAGATTGAAGGTTACAATAGTAGATATGGAGATTGAAGGTTGCAATAGTAGATATGGAGATTGAAGGTTGCAATAATATATATGAAGGTTGCAATAGTAGATATGGAGATTGAAGGTTACAATAGTAGATATGGAGATTGAAGGTTGCAATAGTAGATATGGAGATTGAAGGTTGCAATAGTAGATATGGAGATTGAAAGTTGCAATAACAAATATGGAGATAATTAAATTGATAGCTCACATAAGTTCTGTGTCAAGAATTGTCAGGTTTGTATTAAACTCTAGAGGCAATGCTTAATTATATGAGCTTTCTTGGTAACTTCCCTTCAGTCCTGTGACTAAATGTCATCTTTTTCACGTATGACGGAACAGAATCAGAGACATTGAATCACCTGATTGAAGTGGGAGTTAATCAGGAACTGATGTCGGGACACATGTCTGGGGAGATCTCTCGATCGTACTTTTTCGGCCATTTTTATCATTCTTATTGTGATATATAAACAGCTTTTGCCAAGAACATAGTTTTACGTCACAATCTTCACTACCAATTGGAGCCCTAGTGCTTGTCCTTTGGCGACGTGTCCGATTTCAACCAGCATTTACTGGGTTCGCTCTACGTTAGCTTTTGACTGTCCCCAGCTAACCTGCAAGGCAGCAGGTTGCTATTTTCTTTTAGGGTAGCGACCTTAGACGACCTACCCTCCCGGGTTGTTGAGCGTCATCTGCCCAGAAAACCTTGTCTTTTTCTGGACTACTTGGTTTACCTGCCGTCCAGTTTTGTGTACAGTTTACTCCGTCAGTCTTTTATTTTCCTCAATCAGACTACATGGCAGTAGTAGTTCCCTGCTAGTGGAAAACGTGCACTGTATTCAACCTCTGCTGGGCTTTCCAGTTTTTTGTCTATTTGGGTGGTTCACTCACCCTCACGCCTGCCACGCCCCGTGATCACCGTGCACATCTGCCCAACAGTATGCCCACTCATGCATCATCCGCTTGCGTGTTCACTCTGTCCTGGTGCCTGCCCCACCATCTCCATCAGTTCTCACCGTGCTCACATTTACCAAGCCTCTAGGCTGTCCGGACATGAGGCTCAATTCGGGCCCCACCTCAGGGCTCTGAGTTTTGCCCTATGTGGGCCCACGTGCAACTCATCTCGGGCCCAAGTTTTGCTCCACACGGGCCCACACCTCTTCTCTGGATGCACCCCTCATCCCTTAATGGATATCCATTCAGCTTTTCCTATCGGCTGGGAGAGGCGTGCATTAATAGTCACTCTGGGATTCCGGGCTGCTGTGTTGCAAGCGGATCCCATCCAACACACTCACCGTCTGCATCTCTACTTGTCCACATTAGCTCTCCCTCGATCCCTACCAACTTAGCAAGACAGGAACCAATGTCTGTTGCCAGGGTCACCACATGGAGGTGGGGTAGGATCTTGATTAGTGCCAGCTCACTAATCCTGGCCTGATCGTCCCCATGCGCCTTTGACCCTGGGGAGACCCATGATTGCAAATGCCAGAAGGTCACATGTTGATGATAAAAGCTATGGGATTACATTTGTCATTTGTCACATATACATTTAAAAAATATTCTTTTATGACTTTATCCTCTCTACTCCTTGGGGATTATAGGACCTCAAAAGTTGGTCACCACATTTCCTCGGTCTCTGGCTGTTTTCTTTATGGCCTTTTATCCAGGGCAGTCCAGAACCCTTCAGTTCCTCAAAAAGACTGTGTCTCCAAGTCTGTTTAGGATGCCCCTGTTCCATTTTTCCTTGCGGGTTCCACTGAAGTGCTTGTCTATTGACACTCAACTTTGTCTTTGACAATCTACACTCATGCGTGCATTTTGAGTGACTCATTGAGTATGATCCGAAAGGTGGAGGCCGGTTCGGTGCGCAGGCAATGGACTGAATCACTGCAGGCGTCAACAATTTGCAGAATTACACTTGTCTTTGTTCGGGGCACATGGGTGTCGTTGGCAATGAGAGAGCAGACAGGCCAGCTATATCAGACGGCCAGCCAATGGACAGAGCTGACATCGTGAACGCCTCATAGAGCGTGGCCGCAGAGAAGACCTTCATCTAAACCAATCCACATCAACTACTAGATTGCGAGAACTGGGTTTAAAGATTGGTGTGGCAAGAAAAGAACGGTACAACAGGTATACGAGTAGGCTCATCAATCAAAATAGAACTGGTACGGTCAGTCGCTGGACGCTGATGGAGATATTGCGAAGGAGATCGGAGCACCTATGGACATGTCCAAAGTGCAATGAAGATATTCCAAACTGAAACTGAAACTCAACTTTGTATTTTGTAGGGTATGCCCAACCCATCACTATTTTCTCTTCTTAACCTGGGTCATTGTGGGGACCTGTTCTTATCCACAGGTCTACATTTGCATCTATTTCATATCATCTTCATGGACAGAAGCGACAGCATCAACGCTCTCAGAGAAAACATACGCTCTGAAGATTTCAACGACAAAGTTAAAGGGTATTCTCTGTCTTGGTTAGCAAGTTGTGCATACCAATAGGTACAACAAGTTGGGAAAACCACAAGAGAAAACCCAGTAGATACATCAATCAACACAGAACGGGAGTTGTTAGCCTAAACAAACTGAAATACATGCTTGGGAGGAGATCGAAATAATTATGGACATGTTCAATGTGCGCTGAAGATGATCCTACAATGAACAATCATACCATCTTATTCTGAGGATACGCCAAAGACATTGATTGGCAAAGGTTTGAATCTTATTTGTATTTGGTTTTTTTTAAAAATAGTAAACAAATTTTAAGTCATGTAGACTTTTTTGTTCAACTTTGACTGCGTGATAATTTTTATTATATACATTATGCAGAGAAAGCCAAGCAACCCTTTCCATTCTATGTGAGTGTGAACACCAATACCAACCAAGTTACAGCGCTGGTGAACAATATCATGGCTAGATTTACTGGAGAGAGGAGGCCACTTAATCAAAATGACTGCGAAAATAATGGCTATGATCAGGTTAGTATCATTGGTTTGAAATTGTGTTGATTAATTGATAGGACCATCAGCATTGCACTTCGATGAGTAACCATGTGTGCTCTGATCTTTTTCTTACACAGGAAGATCTCAGTGAAAGTGCATGAACTCTATAGCACCAGCGAGTGTCCCTGGTGTAATTTTTGAAGATGGAAAATATTATGTAGGAATTTTATTTTTGATCTTTTCTAATGAATTTTGCCTGGGCGGAGGTGGCGGCTTTTCAGCCTGCTCTTTTCGATTTTGAACTGCCAATGGTTCTTTCACGTGCTAAAATTTAACACAGGACCTACGTTTTATAGTGTGTCTCTGATAGGCCTAGGAACTTGATCTCACCTGCAAAAATATCCAGATAGCTCCATGAGGAAGCAAACCGAGTACCTTAGATACGAGAGGCAATCACCTAACCTCTACACCACAGTGTTGATTGTTTAGTGGGATCAGAAAGAGTGAAAGTAACAGGTTTGTATGTTCTTCTTCTTCAAACACTCCATATCGACCACTTGTTAACCATTTTGACTTTTCTGTGATCTGAGCCTAAGAACGATTGTATGTTGTGCCAGTTATGATCCAACAGGTAGGCTGGCACATCCGATTTCTGCGATGCTTTTTGTTTACTAGGTAGCTTCCTAGGTTCTACATCTGTTGCCTCTTACGACATGCCTTGTAGGTCACAGTGGTACTATTATTTGCTTCCTTGCAGGCCCGGCACCACATGAGAGATTTGTATGTTGATTTTTATTGCCATTTTTTGATTTCCAAAAATATGCTTCATCTTCATCGACAAACATCCATTAAAACAAGTCAAAGACTTTACATACCTGGAGCATTTTGTTCAGAAAATGGAAGAATCACTAACAAATTCCAACATAGCAAATAATAGTTTCACATCCAGTCTTCTGATTTCTTTATTTATAATTTTGTCTCTGTAACTGATAACTAATTTTGTCTCTTATTATCACACCTACAGCTCTTCTAATAGCACCACATCCTTTACTGGAGGGTCTAAACTACAAGTACCTCTGAAGTTGAAATAAAGCTTGCCTGAATGGCAAAGGACACTGGTGATAACGAAAACCTTCACTTAAAAATCAGTTAAAGGCACCATAATGCACCTGAATTCATGGCAGGTGAAAAATTATACCTTTCAGCATCTGCTGAAGAAAATCTGGTACCTATAGGTCTGTCCAGTGTCTTATGATATTGCTTCAGTAAGTGTCCGTGTGGTGCCGTGACCCACAAGGGAATCAAAGAATAGTACCGCTGCGATCTACAAGGCATGTCGTAAGAGGTGATTGATGTAAGACCTATGGAAGCTACCATAGTAAATAAAAAGCATTGCAGAAATCGGATGTACTTGCCTACTTGTAGGCGCATAACTAGCACAACATACAATCGCTCTTAGGCTCAGATCACACAGAGTGGTTAACAAGTGGTCGATTTGGAGGGTTCAAAGAAGAGGAAGAAGCTTCAGTAAGCAATAACCAGTAACGGCTGAATCTTAACATTTTTTCACTGTGCTTTTTCTGACTAATAAAGAGTCTACGAACAACACTATCTTATATCAAATATGCTTACCTTTTCAGCGATACACCTATACTTGGATGCAGGGCAATTTGATAGCAGATAGAAATGGAAATTTACAGCGGGTAGGCTGGTGTATCAAGTCCCTTGTGCAGAAAGCAGATGCCATCTCTCCAGCGTTTGAAATAGATGGTATGCATGTTAGTTTGTATTATGTTTGTATATTTTTCAGTTTGTACTAAGATATGTGTGGGGGTCTGTAGCTTAGTGATAATTGAGAACGATCACACCCCAAGCATACCTGGTTCGAACTCCGCACGTGCAAGTTTGGAAGCGAATTAATTCTCTTGGATTTTTACGAACTGTTAAAATAGACCTCACTGCTCAGAAAGCTATGGCAAACTTCTGAACGTATAAGTGGTGTCTAGAAAATCAACGACTCATTTACTGCGGTTGATAGTGATGTCCTGTAAAGGATATGCCACCATTTTCATTTCACCATGGTATGTATGTCAGTTCGTGCTATGGTATCTTTGTGTAATGAGGGGTACACTTCAGCCTAAATGAAAAAAGCTCCCTCATTCACACAACTCGGCATCATCAAGTAGCATGTCCCTTTGGGAACTTGGCTGCCATGACTGCAGTCCCAAAAAACTATTCTTGCAAGTTGACCAGCATCAACCATCATTCATTCTTAGATCGTCAGTGACATCTTGCACCCATCTTCTTCTAGATCTTCCTCTCATTCTTCTTCCTGACACCATTCCCTCTAAAATGATCTTCTCTAGGCACTCATGTCGTTTGATGTGTCAGAAATATTAAATTTGACTTAATAGCCAACTCTCTTTAATATCAAGCTGTTGCAGAACAGAAGCATTTGTTATTTTCTCTATCCATGATATTCTAAGTAATCTTCTGTAGCATTTGCATTCAAGGGCATTAATGAACAGTTCACACAGCTACTGTTATTATTTTACAGGGTACGATATGCTGTCTGGAGAGTATTCAACCTGGACAGAGTCAAGATGGGGCAACAGTGCCATAGGAGTCAGGCTGTTCCTTCTACCAAGCCAACAATTTCAAGTAACTTAATCTTGTAGAAGTTTTAACCCAAATATTTGCTTCAATCTTGTAGCCATCTATCTTAAATGCTATTAGGTTTTTAATCCTGTAATACATATAACCTAAATACGATGAGAATTTGAATCTTGTAATATATTTATGTGTGGGCGTCTGTAGCTTAAGATGTAGTGAGCTCGATCACAACCCAAGCGTACCTGGTTCAAACTCTGCGGCCGGCAGTTTGGAAGTAAATTTGTTCTGCGTGGATTTTTACAACAGTCAAAATATACCTCACTTTCAGAAAGCAATGGCAAACTACTGAACATTTAAGTGGTGCCTAGAAAATTGACAACTTGTTTACTGTGGATGATGTTCTGTAAATGATATGCCACAATTTTCATTGCGATATATTTATCTTAAATACCTTAGGAATTTTAATCTTGGAATATATTTATCTTCAATAAAAATAAAATTTCCCGTAGCCTTTTCAGATCTTAGTGTATGAAGTGCCTGTTATTTAACATTTCTAGGCTTGAGTGTACATGAGGTAGAAAGGCCAATTCCTTTTCTCATTTGTGGAACGTCAAGTGTGGGATTAAACCAACAAACCCTCTTGTGTCTGAGTCGATAGGTGAACGCTTATGCATTCCGCTAATCCATCCCACAATCTTAAATACCATGAGAAATTGAATCTTGGAGCATAGCTGTCCTAAATATCTTGAAGATTTTAATAATCTTTTTTTCGATCCAGAAGCACTTGAGCTTTCAACTCTTCGGCTTGGTGCCATGGACATCGCAATCCTTCGGTTTTGTGCCACGAACACCGTAACTCTGGAGGATCTGTGGCTTTTCTGCCAGCCCGCAGAATTGAACCGCACTCAACAGGAAGCTTGTCACCCGTCGTCCAACGTGCTACGAACACACTGGGCAGGCGGGCATTTTAATAATTAAAACTAGATGCACTGGCACAGATCATTAGTGGGAAAGTTTTAAAGAAATATAAATAACCGTATTGCATATCATGTAGTGTATTGGGGAATATAGTGTTAGACCCCTACTTTTTCTCTGACCAATGGTGTACATTGGGTCAATTGTAGTCAATTTCACGTCGACTGCCTTCTACTTCCCGGAGCTGTTCTGGTACCCGATTAAGGCTCTGGTATCCGATTGAGGCTAAAGTGGGACTACTTTAAAAAATTCTGTTATAAATAATTCCTGATGTTTTTCTTGTTTTCTTTTTAATGTATATCTTCTTTTAAATAATAGAGAAGAATGTCTTCTTTTTCAATTCAAATAACAAGGAAGAATGCATTAAAACAGTTTACTAAACAACAGAGTAACAAAACACAAAGTTTCATAGTTCGACGTTCCTAGTTTTAAATGAACTAATTTTGTTATGATCTTGAACAACCTTAATTAGTTTTCAAATTATCATAGACTTCAGTAGTCCTTGTGTACCACACCTGCTATAGATTAGCTATGACCATCACTCTTTTTATACCTGATTTCATTACATCTATTAATCCATATTATATAATTGGTGGACCTCAGAGATAACAGAAGCGGCAAAAAAAACACTGTTTATAAAGCGCACACAAAAGCCCATTCTATAAATCTCGTATCTTGACGCTGTGAGGCAAAACATAATTAGAGAGAAGCAGAAGAAAGTAAAGAAGAAAAATCAACATATACTACTACGCCCATGTGTTGCTGGGGGTCTCAAGGGGAGCAAAGAATAGTAATACTGTGGCCTATGAGACATGTCGTAAGAGGAAACTGAGGTAAGGGCCTAGGGAAGTTACCCTAGTAAATAAAAGCGTTGCAGAAATCGAATGTGCTGGCCTACTTAAAGGGTTTAAAGCCGAAGGATTGACTTCATCGCACTGGGTTTTACCCCATACGGCCGGCCCTCTCCGCAGAACTGTTATGCCACCTGCCGAGAGTATTGCACAAAGCACGAACTCCGTAGCTTCAGCAACAATCCTAGGGACTCTGGAAAATGCACTCGTGAACAGAATGGCGCGGTCCGAACTCGAACCCATAACCTTCGATTCACAAGGCAAAGGGCTTAACCACTTAGCCACAGAGACCCCAAACTTGACCTACTTGTAAGCACATAACTGGCATAACGTACAATCGCTCTTAGACTCAGATCACATACAAATCACAAAGAGTGATTTAACCAGTGGTCGATATGGAGTGTACGAAGACAAAGAAGAAGAACATATACTATTTATTGCCAGTTTCACAGATGACATTTTTATTTCTCCTTCCTTTATCTGTATCCATTTTTTAAATACATTCACACACCAACAATATACAGCGCCAGAAATTCCATACAGAATCGCATTGGCATCAAGTGCTTTTAACAAATTGTCAAATATATGGAAGTCCAATTCACTCAGCAAGCACTTAAAATTAAAGATCTTTAACTCTTGTGTGATTCCAGTATTAACTTATGGATGCGAGAGTTGGAAAGCAACAAAAGCTCTAGAAAGAAAATTAGATAACTTTGAGAATAAATGTCTTAGAAGAATACTGAACCTCAAATAGTCAGATTTCAGACCTAATACACAAATAAGACAAGAGACCAAGCAAGAAAATGTATCAAATTTTATAAGAAAGCGTCGCTGGAACTACATCGGCCACACACTTAGAATGGATGAGAGAAGACTCCTTACCAATCCCTCATATGGACACCAGAGGGAAAAGAAAACGAGGAAGACCAAGAGAGACTCTGCGTAGAACCATCATCAGAGAAGGCTCAACGATGGGTCTAGCAAACATTAAAGACCTAAACAGATAGCAACGAACCGCGAGACATGGAGAACTATGACCTCTGCCTATGCGCCGCCCACAGGCCCAAGAGGAAAGACTAACTAACTAACACACCAACATGAGAACTGTTGATTTGTGAGAAGCAGTATTTAAATGTTTAAAAATCCTGCAAATTATTTTCTGGACAAATACAATAAGAAATGAAGAGCTTTTAAAACATACTCCACATCATTGGAAACCATTATTAAAAGATGAAGATAGAGGTAGGTTTGGGCATGTGTGCAGTGCGACATTGTCATGTATAGCGGATGAGAAAAGTAAGTCTGGATTTCCAAAGGAAACATGGAGAAAAAACTGTGGAATGAGAGTTGAAAGATTGTGACCTGATTTCGGAAGCAATTAGTAGAAAGACGGCCGCCCGAGTGGTTGTCGGGGTCCAAATTGGGGTGTAAAGAATAGAACCACTGTTACCTGCCATGCATGTCGTAAGAGGCGACTAAGGAGGTGGGGCTAGCTACCCCACACCGTAAAAACACTAGATGGCTACAGAATGGAGAGCGAACCGAGTAAACGTTGGCTGAAACCGGACACATTGCCGAAGGATAAACACCAGATCTCCAAATGGTACTGAAGATGTGAAATAAAACACACCAAATGCTAAGGCAGCATGAATCAGATTTCCACATGAATAGAATGTATGGGGAGATCTGGTACATCGGTCTGAGCGGTGATCGTCGAGAGAAGAAAGATGACAATAATGGAAATCTCTTTGGGAGCCTTACATATGAAATGGAAATATGATGAAGATTTAGATAGTATTTACAAGCATAACTTTCTTAAATATAAATTATTATATAATTAAATTATACAATGTTGCATTTATTATTTAAGGTGTTTTTGTTTGGATCATATAATATTTAGGTTTTTCAACTTACAATCCATTTCCCTGTCCTTATCATTTTTTGTAAGTCGAGAACTACCTATATTAGTGTTCACATTTTTTCTTACCTCCTTATTCCTTAGTCAAACCTTTATTTCATTTTGTTTGCTTTTGCCAACTTTAATTTTGCTAGAAGAGTAAATATATTGTTATTGCCAATTGTTTTTATGATATGGTCGATTTTGTATGACTTCGCTGATTTGATTTGATTTCTCTCATACCATTATACTTTACATACGGCCTGCAAGCAATTTATCCATATCGCTCTATCCTTGATATCTCTTCTACAGAATTTAGTGCAATTATTTTTACAGTTCTCAGTTAAGTTTGTTTCATGGTTTCCCTTGATATCCTGCTACTCGAATGTCTAGTCCTGCTTGAGCAATATGTGATTACAGAACACGTAAAAACAAAGTATATTTTGGACAGTCATCATCATCAGGTGCCGTGACGGCTGGTGTAGGCGATCATAGATCTCCGCAAATCTCTGGTGTTTGCTATCATCTCAGATGTTGATACTCTTCCGTGCCATGTCGTCAGACTATCCACAAATTTCTCTATCTTCCTCTGTTTCGTCTCTCCTTGATTTTACCAGTTGTTACAATGTGTTCTAAACATTCCTTTTTTATCACATGCCTGAAAAATGATGACTGCCTCTTTCTTATATTGATGATAAGCTTTCTCTGTGTCTTGACCTCACTCAGCACCTCCACATTAGTCATTTTAGCAGTCCATGAGATTCTCATCATTCTTCTGTAAAACCATATTTCTATGACACCCTCAGAGATTTTTCAATCCGCTTGTTTATTGTCCATGACTCGTATCCGTATGTCAGTATTGGTTCTATGTAGCACTGTATGACTCTTATTCAAATATCAATTGACAATGACTTGTTGCATATAAAGCTTCTCATTTTATGAAACGCTGCTTTGGCATGTCCTATTCTGCTCTTTATTTCTGGTCTGCATCTGCTATCTGATGTTACCAGGACTCCGAGATATTTAAATTGCTGCACTTATCTTAGCTTCGTCCCATTTACTGTAATGGTGCATTTTGTCAGAGCTTGCTTTTGTGTAAAGTACAAAAACAATATACAGCGACGTTTCGACCAAAAGGCCTTTATCAAGCAAAGGATACCAGAGAAGTGAAAAATTCAACTTCCTGTACGGCAGACCTATCTATGTGTCTGCCGTATGAGAAGTCTGAATTTCCTTTCTTCTCGCTGCCCCTCCTTTTTTTGGGGGGTGTTAAACCTCTGCTTCGGTTTGACAATAAATATATTTTTTCCCACCCTCTCATAGCTGTTAAACCTCAGCATTGGTTTAGCACTGCTACTGCTCTCGCTGGTGATAGTATATTTTGTTGGTAGCAGTGCTGATGTCATTTTCCAAAGCTACGCAGAAACACAGTTGCAGTCCTAGCGAGGTTGGTTTCTAAGCATGTTTTGTCAGGCTTTCCTCTGTGGCTGGCATTTTTCTGTGGTTTTGTTTTGTTCTAATGTTATTTTTTTAATTGGGTGTCAAATTTTGAGTTTTTCACCCTTTTATGTTTTTTTGAAAATGTAAATAATCATAATTTTGTTGTTTGTAATTGTATAATGATAGTGCACGTTGTTCTGATACTTATATTCTTCTCTGTCAGATAGCAATTTATTTTATTGTAAAGATGAATAGCGTTTTTAAGGCAATAGAAAACACTGTCCGTACCACCTGTAATACCATTAGTTAGGGTAGTATAGAGAGGGGGGGGTAACACTGGAAAGGGTTGATCAGTTCACATATCTTGGTAGCGTACTGACACTAAATGGTGGCACAGAGGAAGATATAAAATCACGTCTAAGTAGGCCAGAACCGCTTTTGCCAGAATGAAACCAGTATGGAAGTCCAAAATCTACAATAGGACCAGAAAGCTTAAACTCTATAAAAGCATTGTTTTGCCAGTTTTGCTCTACGGATCGGAGTGTTGGAGGATGACCAAAGGAGATACTAGCAGACTGTCAGTTTTCCACCACTCTTGTCTTCGCAGAATCTTGGGAATCTTTTGGCCAGTAAAAATATCCAATAACCAACTACTCCAAGATACAAGACAAGAGGCAATGAATGACATACTCAAAAGAGAAGATGGAAATGGCTCGGACATGTTATGAGAATGAGACAAGAAATGCCTGCAAGGGTAGCCCTCACTTGGACACCAGAAGGAAAGAGAAAGAAAGGCAGACCACGGACAACATGGAGGCGCATGATGGAAGAGGAACTGGACACCGCATCTCTGACGTGGGGCTCTGCGCTGAAGGTTGCACGGACAGGAGAGCATGGAAAGTCATTTCTGAAGCCCCATGTGTCACTAGGCATGACGGGATTAAGTAAGTAAAGTAAGAGAAGGGGGGACATGAGCCTGAGGAGTTTAATGGCCACATGGCTAGTTTAGTCACTTGCGAAACTGCTCAGGCGATTAGTATGTTTTCTTTATGCATCCCCACATAAAAAAAACTCCTTGGTCTTACTTGGGATCTCGCCCGAGTGGTTACTGGGGCCCAAATTTGGGATGTAAAGAATAGAACCACTGTTACCTGCCACGCATGTTGTAAGAGGCGACTAAGAGGTTTGGTTGAAATCGGATGCATGTGTCCTAAACATGTAGAAGTCTATGCGTTTAGGGCCTACCAAACCAATGTGCAATGTATACACGTTCTTGGCAAAGATCAAACATATCACATAGAGTGATTAAAATTGGTCGTAAGAACGAACGTGAAGAAGAAGAGGACTGGGGATCCAACCTTGGTATCCCGAATGGGATCACACTCTCTTCTCCATTGAGACAAACGCTCCTGCTCATCATTTTTAAGTCATAACTGAAAAATCACAATTTTGGTGTTTGTAAATACATACTGATAGTGCACGTTGTTCTGACATTTGTCTTCTTCTCTGTCAGTTAGCGATTTCTTTTAATTGTAAAAATGAATAGCTTTTTTAATAAAGGTCTAAAACTGAAGGATTGCCTTCATTGCGCCAAGTTGCACCCCATATGGCTCGGTCCCTCTCCACAGAAATGGCACATCATCTGCCTAGATTATTGCACAAAGCATGACCTCTGTAGCTCCTGCAACAATCCTAGATCTCTCTGGAAAAAAATGAACTTGTGAATAGAACTGCATGGTTTGGATTCTCTCTCTCGCGATCACCGCCCAGACCGATGTACCAGACTTCCCATAAATTCTATTCATGTGGAAATCTGATTCATGCAGCCTTAGCATTGGTGTGTTTTACATCACATCTTCAGCTCCATTTAGAGCTCTGGTGCTTATCCTTCAGATGTTTCCGGTTTCAGCCAGCGTTTACTCAGTTCGCTCTCTGTTCTGTCGTCATCTAGTGTTTTTTACTGTGTGGGGTAGCTAGCCCAACCTCCTTAGTCACCTCTTACGACATGTGTGACAGTGGGCACAGGTAACAGTGGTTCTATTCTTTACACCCTTATTTGTGCTTCGGTAACCACTCTGGCTGGTTCTGATTCAAACCCACAAGCCTTGGAACGCAAGGCAAATGCTTAACCACAGAGACCCTCTACTCTTCATATGAGGAAACAGAATAAAAAATGTTGAATATACTACAATAATACTAATAATAAAAACAATAGTAATTAAGATGACGACACTTTTTCCAGCAAAAAAGAAAAGGGTGGGGTGAGAAGACAGTAGAATAGTTACAAAATAAAACAAGATTGTAAAATGAAAAACATAAACATGTGAGTGCTAAGAAAAAACAAAGAAAGGGGACCTTCAGAAGTCTGAAAACATAGAGGAATAATGCTGTTGTCAGTACCTGGGAAAATACTAAGCAGAATTATCCTGGAGAGACTGGGTGAGGCCATCGATATAAAACTAAGAGAAGAACAGACAGGCTTCCGACTAAATAGATCATGCGCTGACCAGATAGCCACATTACGCATAATAATAGATCAAAGTATTGAATGGAAATCCCCACTTTATATCGGATTTGTGGGTTATGAGAAGGCTTTTGACAGTATTGATAGGGAAACCCTTTGGAAATTAATGTGGCATTATGGGATCCCACAAAAATTATTAACCTAATAAGAGCAATATATAAGATATGAAATATAGAGTTCTTCATGAAGGTAAACTAACAGACACTTTTGGAATAGAAACAGGAGTGCGTCAGGGATGTCTTCTATCACCTTTGTTGTTCTTACTGACAATAGACTGGATTATGAAGACCACAGTAACTAACACCAGAAATGGAATCCAATGGACTCTGACAGAGCAACTAGAAGATCTGGACTTTGCTGATGATATAGCCCTTCTGTCACATACATGAAATCAGATGCAGGATAAGCTAAACACATTGAATCAAAGGTCCCAGCAACTAGGGCTGAACATTCATAAGGGAAAGACAAAGATATTGATAATTAACCAAGCAAACGACAACTGATCTCCTGGGGAAATCCCTCTTCAAGAGGTAGAATCATACACATATTTGAGCAGCAATGTAGACAAAGAGGGTGAAACAGATAGAGATGTCAAAATAAGAATACAGAAGGCAAGAGGAGCTTTCATTGCACTGGGAAACATAGAAGTTTAAAGAAATCAAATCTAGAACAAAAATTAGGATATTTAACTCTAATGTTAAAGCACTTCTGCTGTATGGGCCAGAAACATGGAGAACAACTAAAACAATAGCGCATAAACTGCAAACAAATATATTGTTTGTTTTAGATGCTAGGAAAAAACAGAAAAATAGTTTGTTTTCTTGAAATTCGACTAGTGATAGAGCCACAGATGGAGTAAATTAGGTAGCTATGAATGTATGACACAGGCGAAGACATTGTGTGTTATTCTGACAGACTATGTGTCGGTCAGGCAGACTATGTGTCATTCAGACTGTATTAATAACAATGTTCTACAACCTGTAAGCCGTATGAAATTAATAGAAGTGTGCACTTTACAGCATGACATACCACAGGGAATTGTACTAAAGTGTTTGTTGACGTTCAGAACTAAGAGTTCTTTTGATTTGAAGTTCCACAATATAAACATTGTACATCTGTTATATAGTAATAACAATGTGTGATCAGATCATATTGTAAGCATTGCTCGTTGTAGTCTTCCCTTTCTATGTGTATGCATTGATGTTTTCCCCCTGTTCTAAACGTTTTAGTGTTGTTGTGTGATGTTGTGGATCATCTTCAAGCACTCACTACTGATGATGATGATGTATCTGTATTCCTATAATTAACAATGTTGAATAGTTTCCAATGCTCCAAAAAGAGGTTGAATATATTTTATGTTGTTCTGAGTGTAGTCCAGTAGCAGTATTTCTATGAATGCTTTCCCCATATAGCATGTCCTTTGTGGAACATAGCTCTCGTCACAGCCTGTCATTCCTTTACAGAACAAAGCTCTCTTCACAGCCTGCCATTACTTTGCAGAACAGCTCTCGTCACAGCTTGCCATTACTTTGCAGAACATAGCTCTCATCACAGCCTGCCATTCCTTTGCAGAACAAAGCTCTTGTCACAGCCTGCCATTTCTTTGCAGAACAAAGCTCTTGTCACAGCCTGTCATTCCTTTGCAGAACAAAGCTCTCTTCACAGCCTGCCATTCCTTTGCAGAACAAAGCTCTTGTCACAGCCTGCCATTCCTTTGCAGAACAAAACTCTAGTCACAGCCTGCCATTCCTTTGCAGAACAAAGCTCTCTTCACAGCCTGCCATTCCTTTGCAGAACAAAGCTCTCGTCACAGCCTGCCATTCCTTTGCAGAACAAAGCTCTGCACAGCCTGCCATTCCTTTGCAGAACAAAGCTCTCTTCACAGCCTGCCATTCCTTTGCAGAACAAAGCTCTCTTCACAGCCTGCCATTTCTTTGCAGAACATAGCTCTCGATGGGAAAATGTATTATTGTAAAATTCATAAAAGAAAGATTAAAGTAAAATTCATACAAAAAATGTTACCATCTTCAAAATGACACAGGAGGCTATGAAGTTTATGCACTTCTGCTGAGATCTTAATGTGTAAGGAGATTTATGTACATGTGATTATTCATCAAAGTGCAATGATGGTGGTCCTATCAATAAATCAATCAAATTTATTACTGCTAAAAGCGATATCTTTATGTATTTCAAATTTATGATTACTAAAAACTATCTCCGTATTTATAATTTATATTCTAAAGACTGCAGGAATTTAAAATTTATTACTGCTAAAAACTACCTCAATATGGATTTTAAATTTATCTGTTGATGATTTTATGAATTTTCATTTATTACTGCTAAAAACTATCTCTTTGTGGATTTAATAAGTTCTCGTTTAAAGAATCTGTATTTTAAATTGATTACTGCTAAAACTACCTCGATGTGAATTTTAAATTTACTAATGCTAAAACTACCTTGATGTGAATTTTAAATTTATTAGTGCTAAAACTACCTCGATGTGAATTTTAAATTTATTAATGCGAAAACTACTTTGATGTGAATTCTAATTTTATTACTGCTGAAACTACCTGGATGTGAATTTTAATGTTATTATGTAAACTACCTGGATGTGAATTAAATTTATTACTGCTAAAACTACCTGGATGTGAATTAGAATTTATTACTGCTAAAACTACCTGGATGTGAATTAGAATTTATTACTGCTAAAACTACCTCTAAATCTATTTTTATTTGATCAGTGATCTTATGGATTTAAATTTATTGCTGCAAAAACTATCTCTCTATGGATTTAATAATTTATCTTAAGAAGATATATTTTTATATATTTTGTTACTGCTAGAAACTACTACTTAATTAATTTTTTGTTTCAGTTAAAACTGTCCCTTTTTTAGATTAACTAAAATATATATTACTGCTGAAAACTATTGTCTAAGTCAACGTCTTTAATTGATGTACTTCACAGATGAATATTCTTGGAGTTGGCCTTTTGATGTTGGTGATTTCTCTTCCTGTGGTGTACTTCTTCCAGTCTCGGAGTACCATACTATTTGGGGGTAACATTAGCTTTGGCTCCGGCTCAGTGTACAACCCAATGAGTTAAAGTTCCACGAATAAGGTGAAGGTTATCGATACCTTAGTGGAGCAGATGACAGAATGAGATGCAGTCAGCATTCATTACCGATTATTAACAGTTATTCATATTTTTTTTACTGTCTGCATTTATGTTATGGAGTTAATTTGGTTATTGTTATGTATTTTTTATGTTGGATGTGTCGTGAAGACTTGAAAGACTTGTTATTTTTTAAGCTGTTAGTTTTTTAGGTTCTGTTTGAAATAATAAGACGCTGGTTCTGTGAATAGTTCTTTGTTTAATAATATAAAGATGATTGGTTTTGAAGGATTGCTCTGCACATCTCCCAAGTAATTGGTTCTGAAGGATTGCTCTACATGTCTCCCAAGTAATTGGTTCTTCTTCTCCTTTGCGTTCGTTCTTTACAACCAGTTTTAATCACTCTTTGTGATATGTTTGATCTTTGCCAAGAACGTGTATAGTTGCACATTGGTTTGGAGGCCCTAACGCATAGACTTCTACACGTTTAGGACACATACATCCGATTTCAGCCAAACCTCCTTAGTCACCTCTTACGACATGCGTGGCAGGTAACAGTGGTTCTATTCTTTACATACCAACTTTGGGCCCCGGTAACCACTCGGCGTAATTGGTTCTGAAGGAGTGCTCTGCATGTCTCCCAAGTAATTGGTTCTGAAGGATTGCTCTGCATGTCTCCCAAGTAATTGGTTCTGAAGGAGTGCTCTGCATGTCTCCCAAGTAATTGGTTCTGAAGGAGTGCTCTGCATGTCTCCCAAGTAATTGGTTCTGAAGGATTGCCTGCTGCAATGTCTCCCCCAAGTAATTGGTTCTGAAGGATTGCTCTGCATTCTCCCAAGTAATTGGTTCTGAAGGATTGCTTGCAGTCTCCCAAGTAATTGGTTCTGAAGGATTGTTCTGCATGTCTCCCAAGTAATTGGTTCTGAAGGATTGTTCTGCATGTCTCCCAAGTAATTGGTTCTGAAGGATTGCTCTCAGATCTCCCAAGTAATTGGTTCTGAAGGATTGTCTGCATGTCTCCCAAGTAATTGGTTCTGAAGGATTGTCTAACATCTCCCAAGTAATTGGTTCTGAAGGATTGTTCTGCATGTCTCCCAAGTAATTGGTTCTGAAGGATTGTTCTGCATGTCTCCCAAGAATCTGCTTCAGATATTGTTGTTGCCAATAGCAATGCTTCTTTAATACTGTTCTTTTTACGTTCCATGGTTTTTTTTAAATCATTGGCATGGTCACTTTATTGTTCAGTAGTAAATAGAACTGGTCTGAGTGTACTCTGCCAGACTCTTATGTGCTTTTTGAGAGAATAGTTAGACTGCTCACCCGTAGGTGTAAGGAAAGTAAAGGAACCCTTTCATACCTCGTGGTATATAGGTCAATACAGTGTTAGGCCTGTATTTTCATTGACCATCGGCACACGATGGGTGATGTGGTCAGCATCACGCCGGCCGCCTTTACTTTTCAGAGCATGTCTGGTACCCAGTTGAG
This sequence comes from Arion vulgaris, assembly GCA_020796225.1. Lineage (NCBI taxonomy): Eukaryota > Metazoa > Mollusca > Gastropoda > Stylommatophora > Arionidae > Arion > Arion vulgaris. Next base: position 11,291,614 of record CM036768.1, read on the forward strand.
GCTGGGTCGACCTGAGACCGTCGGGAAAAATTCCATGCGCACTGCAGGAGCTGAACCCAGACCACCAGCCTTGAGAAACGAGTTCACTAACAACTACGCTGCCGCGGCTCTCACCCGTAGATGTACTTTAAGAGAATAGTTAGGCTGCTTACTCTTAGATGTTCTTTGAGAGAATAGTTAGGCTGCTCACCTGTAGGTGTACTTTGAGAGAATAGTTAGGCTGCTCACCTGTTGGTGTACTTTGAGAAAATAGTTAGGCTGCTCACCTGTTGGTGTACTTTGAGAAAATAGTTAGGCTGCTCACCTGTAAGTGTACTTTGAGAAAATAGTTAGGCTGCTCACCTGTAAGTGTACTTTGAGAAAATAGGCTGCTCACCTGTAAGTGTACTTTGAGAAAATAGGCTGCTCACCTGTAAGTGTACTTTGAGAAAATAGTTAGGCTGCTCACCTGTAGGTGTACTTTGAAAATATAGGCTGCTCACCTGTAAAGGGGTACTTTGAGAAAATAGTTAGGCTGCTCACCTGTAGGTGTACTTTGAGAAAATAGTTAGGCTGCTCACCTGTAGGTGTACTTTGAGAAAATAGTTAGGCTGCTCACCTGTAGGTGTACTTTGAGAAAATAGTTAGGCTGCTCACCTGTAAGTGTACTTTGAGAAAATAGTTAGGCTGCTCACCTGTAAGTGTACTTTGAGAAAATAGGCTGCTCACCTGTAAGTGTACTTTGAGAAAATAGTTAGGCTGCTCACCTGTAGGTGTACTTTGAGAAAATAGTTAGGCTGCTCACCTGTAGGTGTACTTTGAGAGAATAGTTAGGCTGCTCACCTGTTGGTGTACTTTGAGAAAATAGTAAGGCTGCTCACCTGTAGGTGTACTTTGAGAAAATAGTTAGGCTGCTCACCTGTAAGTGTACTTTGAGAAAATAGTTAGGCTGCTCACCTGTAAGTGTACTTTGAGAAAATAGGCTGCTCACCTGTAAGTGTACTTTGAGAAAATAGGCTGCTCACCTGTAAGTGTACTTTGAGAAAATAGTTAGGCTGCTCACCTGTAGGTGTACTTTGAGAAAATAGTTAGGCTGCTCACCTGTAAGTGTACTTTGAGAAAATAATTAGGCTGCTCACCTGTAGGTGTACTTTGAGAAAATAGTTAGGCTGCTCACCTGTAAGTGTACTTTGAGAAAATAATTAGGCTGCTCACCTGTAAGTGTACTTTGAGAAAATAGTTAGGCTGCTCACCTGTTGGTGTCCTTTGAGAAAATAGTTAGGCTGCTCACCTGTTGGTGTACTTTGAGAAAATAGTTAGGCTGCTCACCTGTAGGTGTACTTTGAGAAAATAGTTAGGCTGCTCACCTGTTGGTGTACTTTGAGAAAATAGTTAGGCTGCTCACCTGTAGGTGTACTTTGAGAAAATAGTTAGGCTGCTCACCTGTAGGTGTACTTTGAGAAAATAGTTAGGCTGCTCACCTGTAAGTGTACTTTGAGAAAATAATTAGGCTGCTCACCTGTAAGTGTACTTTGAGAAAATAGTTAGGCTGCTCACCTGTTGGTGTCCTTTGAGAAAATAGTTAGGCTGCTCACCTGTTGGTGTACTTTGAGAAAATAGTTAGGCTGCTCACCTGTAAGTGTACTTTGAGAAAATAGTTAGACTGCTCACCTGTAGGTGTACTTTGAGAAAATAGTTAGGCTGCTCACCTGTTGGTGTACTTTGAGAAAATAGTTAGGCTGCTCACCTGTAGGTGTACTTTGAGAAAATAGTTAGGCTGCTCACCTGTAGGTGTACTTTGAGAAAATAGTTAGGCTGCTCACCTGTAGGTGTACTTTGAGAAAATAGTTAGGCTGCTCACCCGTAGGTGTACTTTGAGAAAATAGTTAGGCTGCTCACCTGTAGGTGTTCTTTGAGAAGGTGCTTAGACTGCCACACCTTGGGTGTTTTTTTTGGAGAAAGTATTCTAACCCTTGGTACTATTGATGGTACGGAGATGTTGATATATAATGGTATCATTGTTAGTACAGAGATATTGATATATCTTGGTATCATTGTTGGTACAGAGATATTGATATATCTTGGTATCATTGTTGGTACAGAGATGTTGATATATCTTGGTATCATTGTTGGTACAGAGATATTGATATATCTTGGTATCATTGTTGGTACAGAGATGTTGATATATCTTGGTATCATTGTTGGTACAGAGATATTGATATATCTTGGTATCATTGTTGGTACAGAGATATTGATATATCTTGGTATCATTGATGGTACAGAGATATTGATATATCTTGGTATCATTGTTGGTACAGAGATATTGATATATCTTGGTATAATTGTTGGTACAGAGATATTGATATATCTTGGTATAATTGTTGGTACAGAGATGTTGATATATCTTGGTATCATTGTTAGTACAGAGATATTGATATATCTTGGTATCTTGGTGGCATTTAAAAGCTGGTATATTTGATAGTTTTGATCGTGACTGGCATTAAAATGTTAGTAGATCGTAATGGCTTTATTTTGTTTTTTATGACGTTATTGTGTTTAAAGAAGACCAATATGTAGGAGGCATACCGGCAAAGAGGAAGACCACGGGGAAGATGAATTCAGGATGTAACATGATTTGAGCATTATGGCTGCAGAGGCGGGACATCCTTCCTATGGAGAGAGAAATTCGAAGGACTGTTAATGTAGCAAAATTCTGCTCAGGACAAGCTACTTGATGATGATGATGTTGTGGTAGGGGGTTGAATGTTGGTGTATCTGATGTTGTACAATATCGACAGCTTGCGGTACAACATGACATAATGAAATGTTTAAAATGTGATACATTGGTATCATATTAAGTTAATGATTGATCAGAAAGTTGTTAATTCCCTCCCACAACTTTTGTTTGAATAATCAAACATCACTTAACATTGTATTCATCTTATGCTTTGATTGTATTTTAATTTGATTTAATCGTTTTAGACAATCCATGACCAACCCGAAAGACACCATTCCTTTCTGAGGTACTTTTCACGATACAAACAAAGTAATCAATGGTCATCACATCTAGTGATGGCTTGTACGGTAAAGGAACCCTTTTTCATACTTCGAGATATATTGAGTAATACAGTGTTACGCCCGTATCTTTCATTGACCGTCAGCACACGATGGGTGATGTGGTTAACATCACGCCAGCTGCTTCTACTTCCCAGCGCTTTTCCTGGTACCTAATTGAGACTGGGTCGATTTGAGAGCGGTTACGGTCAGAAAAAATTCCACACCCACTCTGGGACTGAACCCGGACCACTAGTCTAAAAAGCGAGTTCACTAACAATACATTACTGCGGCTCTCTGTTTGTTTATTATTCTACTTTGTTTACCAGTATAAGACTCTTGTCTAGCTACACCACATCAGTTATCAGTTATATGAGGACTATCATCATAGCACTCCGGACATGTCCATAGGTGCTCCGATCTCCGCCTCAGCAAATTCAGCAGCGTCCAACGACCCAACACGCCAGTTCGATGTTGATTAATCAATCTCTTTGCATATTTAGTATGTCGTTCTTTCGGGCTGCACCAATATTGACACCCATCTCTTTCAATCGGGTCAGCGAGTGGGATTCACGCCACATTTGACTTGTAATTCTTGCAGTCTGGTTAGGGTTGTAGATTCACCACTATTACTTGAATCATTTACACTTCATCTCCCTTTAGGGAACTTAGAATATTAGCCTGGTTCATTGCTCACCTGCTGTTTACAGCAGCCATACCTGCAAGCCTATCGACACATTCATTTCACCCTTATTTATTGTATTTTCCCCTCTGAAGCAGGAGAAGGTCTGTATCAGAAGGCCTCTTATGACATGCCTTGTAAGTCGTAGTGGTATTACTCTTTCTTCCTTGTTGGCCCTGGCACCACACAGGCAGCAACCTAATTCAAACTTTGCTGTGAACAGTTAGGAAGCAAATTTGTACGCGTGGATTTTTACAAAGAGTAAAAATAGACCTCACCGTTCTGAAAGCAATGGCATCTGTATTTTGGGGGACACTGATAATAAGGAAAGCAGGTCTTCACGCAAAAATCAATCAGAAGCGCCATATCAATCACCCTGAGTAGGGCTGAATTTATTGCGGGCAAATACAGAAGAAGATTTCCTCTTACACCTGCATGCCCTGGCACAAAAATCAAATTGAAATTAGAATCACAAAACAATCATACGACACAAATTATAAATGATGTATGCGGATCATGTAGGCTTTGTTGTATCTCTACAACAAAACATGATGACAGTTGATCATTCCTCTGGTCAAGGACATACCCGTATGTCCAGTAATATAAATATACTCATATACTTAACATTTTATGATATTTTTTAACATGTATTATTTGTGGATGTTTGTAACTTATTGGTAGTGAGCTCGATCACAACCCAATTCAAACTCTGCTGTGGGCAGTTTTTTTTAGGCCTTTAGGAACCATTTCATACCTCGTGGTATATAGGGCAATACAGTGTTAGGCCTGTATTTTTCATCGACCGTCTGCAACGATGGGTGATGTGGTCATCATCGCGCCGGCCGCCTTTACTTTCCCACAGCATGTCTGGTACCCAGTTGAGGCTGGGTCGACCTGAGAGCCGTCACAGTCGGGAAAAATTCCACGCACACTGCAGGAGTTGAACCCAGACCACCAGCATTGAGAAGCGAGTTCACTAACAACTACGCTACCGCGGCTCTCACTGTGGGCAGTTAGGAAGCAAATATGATCCAGTGAATTTTTGCGACGGTAAAAATAGGCCTCACTGTTCAGAAAGCAATGACAAACTTGGTAAGCTACTGAACGTATAAGTGATATCTAGAAAATCAATGACTCATTTACTGTGGTTGATGACAAAGTCCTGTTCTTTCCTCTTCTTCGAACACTTCATATTGACCCAATTGTTAACCACTCTGTGTGATTTGTATGTGATCCGAGCCCTAGAGTGATGTACGTTGTGCCACTTATGCGCCTACAAGTAGGCCAGCACATCCGATTTCTGCTATGCTTTTTATTTACTAGGGTAGCTTCCTAGGTCCTACATCAGTCGCCTCTTACGAGATGCCTTGTAGGTCGCAGTGGTACTATTCTTTGCTTCCCTTATTGGCCCCGGGACCACACTGGCAAAAACCCAATCCAAACTCCGCTGTGAACAGTTAGGAAGCAAATTTGTTTTCGTGGGTTTTTACAAGCGGTAAAAATAAACCTCACCATTCAGAAAGCAATGGGAAACTGAAATGAAAATCGTGGCATATCCCAAGGGACGTAGCCATCAACCACAGTAACGAGTCGTTGATTTTCTAGGCACCACTTATACTTTCAGTAGTTTGCCATTGCTTTCTGAACGGTGAGGTCTATTTTACTTTTTGTAAAAATCCACGGAAACGAATTTGCTTCCAAACTTGTACACCCTGGGGTTTGAACCAGGCACGCTTGGGTCTGTGATCGAGCTCAATACCGCTTGAGCTACAAACGCTCACTGGGACACTACTGAATGTATTAAATGGTGTCTAGAAAATCGATGACACATTTACTGTGGTTGATGACAAAGTCCTGTAAAGGATATAACACAATTTTCATTTTATGTGCACAATATGAACCATTGTAAATATCATATCTATTTGTGTAACTTCCATTGCAAGTACAGAAGAACGTATGAGAAAGGGCATGCCTGACATTGAGAACTTTAATAAATATTCTCTGTCCATCAATACGCTGTTTTTTTATATGTAAACATTCCAGTTGTAATAGGCAATGCAATAAAAAATGTTTCATTCACATTCTAGCGAAAATGGTTAAGTATTTTTTCCTTAAAATGTTTTCACATTGCTTCTATAACTAAGTACCAGATGGTTCATTTTAAACATAGATATTTTATCTATGGATGTGCCCAAAAGATGGGCTATGTTTACTTTTGCAATCGAACCGATCAACTACTTGACTCATTCAATAAATTGTTATTGACTAACTTTATTACTCACTAAATGTGTTTGCTGTTCCATAAATGAGTTTATATTTCTCCCTAAGTACATTACGTTTACTGTTCCCTAAATGAGTTTACATTTCTCTCTAAATACATTACATTTGCTGTTCCTAAATGAGTTTATATTTCTCCCTAAATACATTACGTTTGCTGTTCCATAAATGAGTTTACATTTCTTCCTAATTACATTTTACATCTTATATGTCTTACTCTATTCTTTCAGACTCCGTTACTTGTCAAAGAGGTAGATTATTTATCTTAATTTATATATATCACTTCATCTATCTATCTATCTATCTATCTATCTATCTATCTATCCATCATCCATCATCCCTCATCCATCCATCCATCCATCCATCCATCCATCCATCCATATCCTCTTTGTGTCCCATTTAATACATATCGATATTCGGGAAAACTGCAGTGAAACTATGTAACAATGGTGAAAAACATAGTACTGTAGTTTTACAAAATACAATGACAATACACAGCAACGTTTCGACCAAAAAAGGTCTTTATCAAGCAAGCGATACAACAAGAGTGACAAATTTCACAGCACACTACATATAGACTACGATTTTCATTTTAGGACCGTTGGGATGTCTCTGTCGTAGTCTATATGTAGTGGGCTGTGAAATTCGTCACTCCTGTTGTATCGTTTGCTTGATCAAGGCCTTTGGTCGAAACAATGCTGTGTATTGTCATTGTTTTTGTATTTTGTAAAACTACAGTACTTTGTTATTACGTGTTTCGCCATTTAATACATACGACTTTTCACTAGAGATTTCCATTGTTGCCATTCTGTCGCCTTTATCAATTGTTTCCCATATCAGACCACAATCTTTCAACTCTCTTTCCACAGTTTTTCTCCATGTTTCTTTTGGACATCCAGGCCTTCCTTTTCCCATCCTCTGTTCATCGGAGAGCTGTCCTAGAAAATGTCTCTACTGGCATACCACATCCTCGATCAATCCACCTCCATCTTTGTATTTTTAATGATGAAATATTCTTCTTCGAACGCTCCATATCAACCACTTGTTAACCACTGTGTTATTTGTATGTAACCTGAGCCTAAGAGTGATTGTATGTCATGCCAGTTATGGGCCTACAAGTAGACCAGCACATCCAATTTCTGCGATGCTTTTTATTTACTAGGGTAGCTTCCTAGGTCCTACATCTGTTGCCACTTACGACATACCTTGTAGGTCACAGTGGTACTATTCTTTGCTTCCTTTGCGGGCTCCGGCACCACATGGTCAATATGCTGTTCATAAAATTCCATTTTTGAATACAAAAACACTACAGCTTAATTTGTATAAACATTTGCTGACTCAAAAAGTGAGCACAAATGATTTCATCTGTGTTTTTTTCAATGCAGTAGTTCATTTGTTAAATAAAAGCAATTTGAGTTCTAAGAGTTGTTAAACTGTCGTTACTGCATGTAATACCGCTTATTGGGCGGTGTAGGACAGGAGAGACTATGGAATTTAGTGGCCGCATGGCCATTAACTGTATATACACATGCTGGGTCAAAAAGTGAAAACAAATTATTTCAGCCGCTGAGTGTTTATTCAATGCAGTAGTTCATTTGTTAAATAAATACAAATTGAGTTATAAGAGTCGTTAAACTGTCGTTTCTGCCTGTAATCTTTTCATAATTCTACGAGCGCAGATTAGATTATACCACTGTCGGCTTGCTAGACCTGTCCCAGTGGCTTCAGAATTCCCTAGATGTTATGTTATGTTATGCGATCGACGTCATGGCACATTGGGCATTCCCATTCATGCTCTGTCCTCCGTTGAAGCAGCCATCCCAAAGTCCATTTGCTCACAGTACCCATGAGAAGTTGATTACTATATCTTGTCTCTCTACCACGAAGACGACACTGTCTGGCATGTCCAAACTTAATGCCTAATTCTCGAACTCGTTCCAGTGTCCGAGACTTTCCCTTGTCACATAATTGAGAGCGTACCGCATTGATGATATCGGCTCTGTCCATGCTTCTGCCCACTTGAGTCGGGGCACTGTTTGCAAGAGAGTCAGCACGCTCGTTACCCGCACTCCAGCATGTCCAGGCGTGTACAGCCAAGTCATTTTCTTGAGATGTGATCTCCGAATGATGTCCACCCATTCCACACGCATACTTCCAGACTAGAGGGGTGACACGGTGCACTAGTCTGTTACATGAACCTCAGAGATAACAGAGGCAATGAAAGACACTATCTATGAAGCGCATACAAGGGCCCGTGTTAGTAATCTCTTCTTAGCCTGACGCTGTGAGGCAAAACAGGAACGAAAGAACTGCCTGTAATACCGCTTTTTGGACGGTGTAGGACAGGAAGTACACAAGCCTGTGGAATTTAGTGGCTAGTGCAGTCGCAGCGAAACTGTTCAGGCTAAAATGTTTTCTTTATGCCCTCTACAGAAAAAAATCCTTATCATGGATTGAACCCGGGTCTCCTGCATGGGAGCCACGCTCTAATCCATACAGCCAGACGCTCCACTGTTCTGAGAGTGAATGAACAAAAAATGATTTGTTTGAAATATTTGATTATGTAAATTTTCTTTACCTATAATTCCATCTCACTTGCATCTTGTGCACAGTCCATTCATATTCATCAGCAAAAAATAAATGTTGTTACTTTTTTTGTTATTGTTAGTGTTTACTGTGGGTGTCTGTGGCTTAGCTGTAGTGAGCTCAATCACATCCCAAGATTACCTGGTCAGAGCCAACTATAAACTAATAGGGCCTGCGGACTCAGGTAAAAATTATGGGAAATCAGACCCCAACCTAGAGCTCAGGAAATACGCTGAGAGGAAGACAACTGGAAGACATACATACAAGACAGGCACTATTTTGGAACCCACAGGGAAAGAGGAGTAGGGAAGGCCTAGACAGACCTGGAGAAGAGAGCTGGAGACTGATATTAAAAGGATAGGAAAACATGGAAAAATTGGAAGGAATGGCAAGAGAGAGGAAGAGCTGGAAGCAGTTTGTTGAAGATCTGTGCTCCTTTGGGAGTTGAAAGGTGAAGAAGACCCCAACGGGCATGTGACCTTGCATTCCAGTATTGTTGTATATAGACGAGCTCATTTTAAAATCAACACAAAATGCTAAATCAAAGTTATATTATGCAACAAGTTCAGTTTAACACTAAGGAATATCAATATTATTAATATTTTTCATCAATAAATAACCATAGACTCACAGAATTGAGTAAAATTGCAAAATAGCTTGCAGTGTTCTATCAAGCATATATATATTCCAGTCCCCAACTGAAACTAGGTCAGGAGTTCCCCGTCATTTATCAGGCCCAGTTATAGTTGGCTGTGACCTGGTTCAAAAAGCGGGCGGGTAGTTTGAAAGCAAATTTGCTTCCATGTATTTTTACAAATGGTAAAAATGGACCTCTCACCAGACTTGTTCAACCTATACAGTGAAAGCATCATGCAACATATAGAAGAAAAGGCAGGAAATAACAGTTGGTGGACAAAATATGAACAATCTAAGATACGCTGATGATACAATTCTCATGGCTACAAATGAACAAGATCAACAAGACTTGATAGACATACTAGTGAGAGAAAGTGAAAAGAAAGGATTAAGCATGAATATAAAGAAAACAGGTAATGTATATCTCTAAGAAACAGAAAACACATTACCAAAACGCAATGTCAAAATAAATAACACAACACTGAAACAAGTCCATGATTCAAGTATCTGGGAACATTCCTAACATCAGATGGAAGATGTACAACAGAGATTAGAATAGCTCAAACGAAAGCAGCTTTTATGAAAATGAAAAAAACACTATATGTGAAGTCACCACCAATGACGCTGCGAAAACGAGTACTCCTGTGCTATATTGAACCAATATTTATGTATGGCAGCGAATCATGGACAATGAACAAACAATACGATCACTGGAAGCCACAGAGATGTGGTTTTACAGAAGAATGCTGAGAATTCCATGGACAGCGAAGAAAACAAATCAGGAGGTTTTAAATCAGACCTGCACACAAAGAAACCAAATCAAAAGAATAAGAATCCGGCAATCGAGGCTCTTCAGATGAGAATGTCCGCACTATCAATTAATTGTCAGACGACATAATACAAGAGATATACAGACATTCACACTTGACATAATTACATTACAATTAGGGGAAAACCCCATATGTTAATGAACTTAATACAGAAGTAAATAGTGATTTAATTGTGTACGTCCACGCGTAGCGGCCCGTAGCTAAAATTAGTGGGGATGATGCTACAGAAAAATGTTAGCTATTGTTTTAATATTGTGTGAAACGAAACAAATACATAAGAACATTTATGTTCGACACTGCGTAAGTGACAGTGCCAGTGTTGTCTTTACCTAGCTCTCTCTCTCTCTTTGCCTTTTACCCGGGTTGGGCATAGGCCCTCAACCAACTCATGCCAAGTCTTCCTATCTTTAGCTATCTCCTGTAGCTCCCTCCAGCTCTTCTTTATATTGTTGATCTCCGCCTCCAAATCTCGTCTCCATGTATTTCTCGGCCTCCCTTCTTTCGCTGTCCCTGCGGGTTCCAGGCAAGGACCTTTCTTGTTATATTCCCCTCCGGTTTTCGCAAAGTGTGTCCTATCCAGCGCCAGCGTCTTTTTAACCTGTTCGTTCACTGGAATCTGTCTTGTTCTCTCCATAAGTTCCTCATTTGTGACCCTATCATACCATCTTATTCCTCTATTCTGCGCAGACACCAGTTGATGAATGTTTGCAATTTATGCGCTATTGTTTTAGTAGTTCTCCATGTTTCTGACCCATACAGTAGAACTGCTTTAACATTAGAGTTAAATATCCGAATTTTTGTTCTAGATTTGATTTCTTTGGACTTCCAAATGTTTCCCAGTGCAATGAAAGCTCCTCTTGCCTTCTGTATTCTTATTTTAACATCTCTATCTGTTCCACCCTCTTTGTCTACGTTGCTGCCCAAATATGTGTATGATTCTACCTCTTGAAGTGGGATTTCCCCAGGGAGATCGAGTTGTCGTTTGCTTGGTTAATTCTCAATATCTTTGTCTTTCCCTTATGAATGTTCAGCCTAGTTGCTGGGACCTTTGATTCAATGTGTTTAGCTTATCCTGCATCTGATTTCGTGTATGTGACAGAAGGGCTATATCATCAGCGAAGTCCAGATCATCTAGTTGCTCTGTCAGAGTCCATTGGATTCCATTTCTGGTGTTAGTTACTGTGGTCTTCATAATCCAGTCTATTGTCAGTAAGAACAACAAAGGTGATAGAAGACATCCCTGACGCACTCCTGTTTCTATTCCGAAAGTATCTGTTAGTTTACCTTCATGAAGAACTCTACATTTCATATCTGTATATGTTGCTTTTATTAGGTTAATAATTTTCTGTGGGATTCCATAATGCCTCATTAATTTCCAAAGGGTTTCCTTATCAATACTGTCAAAAGCCTTCTCATAATCCACAAATCCGATATAAAGTGGGGATTTCCATTCAATACTTTGCTCTATTATTATACGTAATGTGGCTATCTGGTCAGCACAGGATCTATTTGGTCGGAAGCCTGCCTGTTCATCTCTTAGCTTTATATCGATGGCATCTCTCAGTCTCTCCAGGATGACTCTGCTAGTATTTTCCCAGGTACTGACAACAGCATTATTCCCCTATAGTTTTCACACTTCTGAAGGTCCCCTTTCTTTGGTAGCTTAACCAGGTATCCTTCTCTCCAGTTTGCTGGTATTTCTTCGTCTCCCAGATTCTGCTAAATAATTTATACAGTATTTCTGTGGATGTGTTTATGTTGGCTTTAACCGCCTCCGCTGGAATACCATCTGGACCGGCCGCTTTTCCATCTTTTAAAAGTTGAATGGCTTTACTAATCTCCTCCTTGGATGGTTTCTCACAGTTGATGTCCAAGTCAATTTCTGCCGGTTGGATATCTGGGGGTTTGTAGGTGCTGGTCTGTTCAGGAGTTCCTTGAAGTATTCCATCCATCTTTCCATTTGGTCTCTAACATTAGTGATAGTTTCCCACTACTATTTTTGATCAACCCATTTGATGGTCTGTATTTTCCTGCTAGCTTTCTAGTGATATTGTAAAGATCCCTAAGGTTTCCTTTTCCTGCAGCTACCTCTGCTTCTCTTGCTAGATCTTCTACGTATTGTCTTTTATCTAACTTTATTTGTTTCTTCACTTTCTTGCTAGCTTCTGTGTAGTTTTCCTGGGCTATGGCTTTGGCAGTTCTAGTTTTGCTATTATTTAAATCTGCTTTCCTCTTTTTCCTTTCTTCTATTTCCTTGAGAGTTTCTGGAGTTATCCATGCCTTATGATTCCGCTCCTTCTTTCCTAATACCTCTGTGCATGTTTCATTCCAAATATTTTTGGCTTGCTGCCAGCATTCTTCCGCACTCACCTCATCTTCTAATTGCCGCAACACCTCATACTTATTAGAGACTGTGACCGTGAACTGTTCCTTTGTTTCTTGACTTCTGAGGTATCCTACATTATATTGGTGTCTATGTTCATGGGATGTTATGTATCGCTTAAGCTTCAGTTTAATTTTACTTATCAGCAAATGGTGATCCGAATCTACATCTGCCCCCTTAGGACCCTTACATCTTGTAGAGATGACCTGAATTTCTTGTTTATGCATATGTGGTCAATTTGATTTTCTGTTCTGTGATCTGGTGATATCCAGGTTGCTTTATGTATTCTTTTATGTGGAAAGACACTTCCACCTATGACGTATTGATTCGCTGCACAGAAATTAGTGAATAGTTCTCCATTTTCGTTCATTATTCCTAGTCCGTGTTTCCCCATGATCTCCTCGTAGCCTATGTTGTCCGAACCTATTTTGGCATTGAGGTCACCCATCAGAATTTTGATGTTCCCATTTCTCTGATTACCTATAGTATTTTGAAGTTTTATGTAAAATTCCTCTTTTACTTTTCCTCTTTATCATTGGTAGGTGCATAACACTGGGTCACATTCAAGAATACTTTCTTTTTGGTGGTTCTGAATGTTGCTGTGATTATCCTAGGACTCACTGCTTCCCATTTTATTAGTGCCTTCTCCGCTTCTTTAGATAGCATTAAAGCCACTCCTTCACTATGGGGGCATTTTCTTCCATATGGCCTGAGAACAGCATTGTTTCTCCTGTGTTTAGACGTTGTTTGCCTGCACCATTCCACCTAGTTTCACATAATCCCAAGATGCCAATCCGTGAAATTTCATCTCATTTACAACCTGTGCTGTCTTTCCCATTTGATACATACTTCTAACATTCCAGGTGCCAATTCTGGAGCTTTTCCTAGGTGAAAGGAAGATAATCTGCAGTGTAGACTCCTTGCGGCTTTCTCTGCATCGCTTCATACCTCTTCTAGAAGAGCTTCCTTTCCTCTTGGTTGGCACAGTTTTTATTTTATTTTTATGTGACTTGTTCATGGTTGGTTGGATTTTGTGGCTAAAATTTTCTACTGGATAGGGTAGCCAGCCCTACGCCAAACCCCACCTCAGTCGCCTCCTACGACATGCCTTGTAGGTCGCAGTGCTGCTACTCTTTGCTCCCTTCGAGCCCCGGCAGCACACGGGCGTCTTTACCTAGCGTGCAGCTTTTAATCTCGGTTGGACATTTCTCTCTCTCATAGGCCAGTTGTCCCTCCTCTGCAGCCATCATGCTCAAATCACCAGTCATATCCTGAATCATCTTCTCCGTGGTCTTCCTCTTCCCTTTGTTGGGGATGGCTCTTTACATAATGGTTTTCTCCAACCCTTCATGACTCCTCTTATGTCCAACACTATTTTTCAACTACTTGCTAAACCACTCTTTATGGTATGCATCTCTCTTTAGCCTGTTACGCCCTTGGCGTTTAGGGCAACAACAAACGCACACCATTCTTCCTGTTCATGGCCTTCCTCTGTATTGTGTTCCAGCTATGATTCATTTCCTTCAGTTCTTGCTCTATCGTTCTCCTCCAGGTCGTCTTGGGTCTTCCACGCTTTCGTCTACCTTCTGGAGTCCATCTCAGTGCAGTTTTCGTGTCGGAGCCAGTCTCCATGCGCATCACATGTCCAATCCATCTCCAGCGTCGTCTTCGGATGATAGTGCCCATATTATCTTGTTGGCATCTTGCAAGCAATCCTCTTATGTCCAACACTATTTTTCAACTACTTGTTAAAACACTCTTTAAGGTATGTATAGCGGGAGTTAGTTGTGCCAGTTAGATGTGTACAGTTCAGAACATCCAGTTTCTTCATGCTTTATATTCGGGCTCGCTTTCTTGAGTCGCGGACCAATAAAGCTGATCTATGGAAGTTCATCCACCCCTCTAGGCGATCCAGAGTCCCATTTGCCTTGGCCTCGCGGTTGAAGTTTTTCGGCCTAAACCACTGAAAGGTAGTAAGTTTTACGGGTCACAAACAGACTGCTAATTTTCGATTTATCCCCTTCCTAAGAGACTAACCGACCCCAACTCTGCTGGATGCATAGCGAAGCGCAGAAAATATTGTAGAATGTATAAACATATAAAATATATACTATAAATTAAAAAAAAAATATTCGGTAACGCTCGTTGATGCTACAGGGTTCTGCAATGCAGTTGAGATATTCATGTGTAAGAAATAGATAGGAGCACACATGGCTATTCACCGAAATGGAATGATGATCGTCCTATTAAACAAAAGAAAAAAACTATTCCTACATAGTTTTACCATACCCAAAGTTGCAACCCTGGTCCTTACCTGTGCTACGGATTTCGTGCGCTACAGTGGCGACTCGTCATTAAGGGCCAGTGCGAACGAGCCCCACCAAAAATAATGTGTAACGTGTATAAATTAAATTATAACCTCACACTATACCATGATTTTCCACACAAAAATATGTCTGTCCCCACTAACAAAACGTAGCACGATCCGCCACTGGTGCACTACCTCTGAAATCGTCATGTCTTATAAAGAGATCGGAACACATGGCGTTATTTACCGAAGTGTAACAGTGACGGTACCATCAATCAACCACTAAATGGGGATCGAGAGAGAGAGAGAGAGAATCAACCACTAAATCAGTCTTACTATTTATTTTCTCACATGTGTCCATCCCTGTTTCATCGCCCTTTTGATCTTGTAGACTTGCCGAATGTAGGAAAAACCCAGTATGTGCACATTGTCAAAGACGCCAGTTGATAGTCTTCGTTCGCATATCTAGTTGTTTTCAAACATATGTTCAACTTCTCCCGATCAGAGAGATTTGACGACACCATTTGCCTTTTGTCAGAACTGTTTAACAACTTCTATTTTTAAAAGTCGTTACGCTGGTTGTTTTTTTTTCTTTCGTGTGTTTGGTTTTTCGTTTCTTGTGCATGTGTGTTTAAAAAACCCACAATTTTATTTCTCTCATGCATAATGATAACAATTTGAATCATCTTCGAAAAAAGGTAGGGGTGGTTGGTCATAAAGGTCTTAGAGTGTCAGTTCTAATCGCGGACCGTTGGTTTTCCTCGCTGTACGATTTCCACAACAAATACAGTGGTAAAAATGGTTTGGAAATTTATTGAGAATGGAATACAACCAACCACCAATAACAGCATACAATAAAAAAGAGATCAGGTACTAGAGCCAAGGGAAGATCAAGAAAAATGGATAGACAATATAAAGACCACACTAAATAAACACGAATATAACACAAGGGCGACTCATCTAGCCCTGGGACGCAAATTAAAGCTTTCACCCCTACGCTTAACGACAAGAGTGGACTACCAATTCCATCATCGACCTGGGGAAAGACAATAGACCTAAATATGTATTTTCTATATGCGCCAAAGAACAATGGTATATATCATACAGTTGTTTCCACAACCGGTCTCCAGAAGTCTATTACCAGTTTCGTTTGCGTATGTGATAATATCAGAGAATTGACATCGGAACAACACTCCGCAGAGATATAGACCTATCCTCAAAATCGACATGATATTCACCGATGATAGTCCAAATTCAGTATCAGAGATGGCTCAATTACTTTTAGTGAGATTACGATTTTCATCATGAATAAGTCATCATCATCATCAGGTGCCGTGCCGGCTGGCATAGGAGATCATGGATCTCCACAAATCCCTGTCGTTTGTGTTTGCTATCAACTCAGATGTTGACGCTCTACCATGCCATGAAGTCAGGCTATCCACAATTTTCTCTCTGTCTCGTCTACCCTCAATTTTACCGGTTGTCACAATGTGTTCTAAACCTCCCTCCTCATGAATAAGTAAAAGATAAATTCGAGAAATCCGAGCTGTATCAGAAACGACAATTTCGACAGTTCTGTCCCTTAAGTGCTCTTCTGCGTTATGAATAGCAAAAATTCCTAGTAAACAAGAAACTGCATGTTCGGTCTCTTTCCAACTAGAAACAATCGATTTATTCTTTCACGTAAATAAATATAAGTAACAGAAACCTACAGTAACTCATACGTTACTTTTGTTGTCTAAAAGAAAGTGCGAGTAAATATTTTATAAGTAAAATGGCTGGTGTATTGTTCGAGGATATTTTTGACGTGAAACATGTCGACCCAGATGGTAAAAAGTTCGACAGAGGTACGTTAACTTTATTATAACAAGTATTCATTTCATTGTACTAATTATTAAATATTGATCTAATAATTTACCAATGCATGAAAACGATAAGCAGATTAAAGTAGGAGGGGATGATAAACTGAGCCTGTTAAAGAGAAGGATTTAAACATACTTAGTTTATTAGATTTAAATCATAAATAATCACGATTCACTTCAGGTTCAAGTTCAAGTAGTGCTAAGTGCAGCTTTCGAGTGTGAGTGTGTTTATGTCGACACGCTTTTGGGATTGATAAATTACGTACACAATGTTGTGAATGTATTCTCTGTTTCCTTGAAATTTGCCTTTTCTGTTTAACAAAAGCCTGGTATACTTATATATGACATTGGCTTGGTATTATAAAATTTATTACACTGTACTTTCTTGAAGTGAAGTACTTTCTTGGAAACGCTGAGTAATGCTTATTTTTATTTTTGTACTGATGTCATCTCGGCCATGCGAATCGTTATGTTGTTATTGTTATCTAGCAACAAAATATACACGGCTTGCAAAACCTTGGTATGCGATCGAACCAGCTAACTCCCCGGCAAAGTGCAGCATGCTGGAACTTGTTTCATTAAACCTACACTATAATAATTTTAGCCAGTCTTGTATAGATTCGTAATAGAGCTGTCTGTGAATTTAACAGTCATTGTTCATGTTGGACTTGTAGAGAAATGTCTGGCATTGAGTTCTTGAGGTGGAATTGGTTCTTCAGTATGTTTGCCTGGTTCTTACCATTCTCAATATTTGGTTTTCTAAAGCAACAAGTAGGTAGTAGTTTATGCTAAGTGTGCCATAAATAAAATAAAACAATGTGTCTGATAAGATTAACTAAATTGTACTGCCCGCATGGTACCTAGGCCCGCAAGGAAAGTAAAGAATAATACTACAGCCACAAGGCATGTCGTAAGAGGCGACTGAGGTAAGGGCCTCGGGAAGCTACCCTAGTAAATAAAAAGCATCACAGAAATCGGATCTGCTTGTACGAGCATAACTGGCACAATATACAATTGCTCTTATACTCAGATCACATACAAATCATAAAGAGTGGTTTAACAAGTGGTTGATATGGAGCTTTCGAAAAAGAAATATGGAAGTAGCAAAAAAATAACAACCTGAATAGTATGAAGACATAAGTCTGAATAGTATTGAGACATAAGTTATGATCATATTTAAAAGGCAGACAGCATCAAATTAAATTGGATGAAACTTAGACAAACTCTGCTGGAATACCAGGAAAGGAAACAGCAGACCGACTGGCCAAGGAAGGTGCTGCAGGAGAGCAACCGGATGTGCCAGTAACATACCACCAAAATAACGGGATGATTAAATCAATCAGAAAGCCACAAATACCGACACAAGACGACTACTATAATGTGAGCAGATTGGAACAAGTTGTCATTCTGCGCCTTAGAACAGGACACAATCGACTCCGCAGCCACAAGTATACAAAATTCAAGATTGGCAATTCAGCCATGTGGACAGGCACATACTTCAAGATTGCCTCGAATAGGATATACTGAGGCAAACTCACTGGCCTGATGAAACAAACTGGAGAGAAAACTACATGGTTCTCTGTGAGCTACAAAAGACGGTGAAGGTTATACAAGAGACAACCCTTGAATATATAGACAATATTTCAAGCGAGCGAAAGGCAGGAAGACAGGCTCAACACTTTAACCCTTTCGCTGCTACATACTTTTCGAGGGCTGAGCTAAAAATAGCTACTCTTTGTTTCTAGGTCACAAAAGTGAATGTACTCCTATAGCAGTGACAGTAGCAATGTATAACGTGTTAACACGTCTTTAGCCCACAGAGGAGAGATAATAACAGATGTGTTAATGCGTCTTTAGAAGTGAATGGGCAAAACGTATATATACGTCTTTAGCAGCTAAAGGGTTAAATACCATGAAACATTATTAACATTAGATGGTACGTGCTGATCAGAAATAAAGAGTAGTATCATCATATGTTGTCATACCGACTGGCGTATGTGATCATGGATCTCCACAAATCTCTGTCCCTGGTGTTTGCTATCAACTCAGATGTTGATGTTCTTCTGTGCCATGATGTCAGACTGTCCAAAATGGTTTCTCTCTGTCTTGTTTCCCCTCGATTTTACTAGTTGTCACAATGTGTTCTAAGCTTCCCCTTCTCATTACATGTCAGAAAAAGGATGATTGCCGCTTTCTAATATTGATAATAAGCTTTCAACATCTCAACATTAGTCATTTTAGCAGTCCATGGGATTCTCATCATTCTTCTGTAAAATCACATCGCTGTGGCCCTGAGATGTTTTGATCTGTTTGTTTATTGTCCATGACTCAAATCCGTATGTTAGTATTGGCTCTATAAGCACTGATTAACTCTTATTCTGACCTCAATTGACACAAGTGTAGTATACGTCAGGCAAAAAACAGCATACAATTGTCCTAGATTACAATGTTGGTAAATAATTATAGAAACTCTACTGAGATCTATAACAATGTTAACCCATTTACCATCATCATCAAGTAGCTTGTCCCTTCCGGAACTTGGCTCCAGTGACAGCTGTCCTGAAAAACTCTATTCTGTGCAATTTGGCCGGCATCAGCAGCAGTCATTGTCAGATCGTCAATAACATCTTGCATCCATCGTCTTCTAGGTCTTCCTCTCATTCTTCTTCCAGGCACCATTCCCTCCTTACTATTTTCTCTAGGCACTCATGTCATTTGATGTGTCCGAAATATTTAATGTTTCTTGTTTTTATGCTCTTTAATAGCCAACTCTCCTTAGTATCGAACTGTTGTAGAACAGAAGCATTTGTTCTTTTTCTGTCCGTGATATTCTAAGTACTTTTTTGTAGCATTTGCGTTCAAAGACATTAACGATCTTCTGCCGCTTTGTCACTGTTCCATGTCTCACAACCTTATGTTGTCAAGGAAAAAACGCAGGCTCTTAAACACATGATTTTTGTTCTTATGTCAGTTCCCTTCCATAGGTTAGTTAGTCCATTTACCATACCCTCATATAATCTAGACTTGTGTCTGATTGGAGTCTGTTGACATAGAGGTTGAAGTGCAGGGTTTGGATCCTCATATTTTGGGTCATGCTGTGTACCAAATACCTAGCTACAAGTGGGCAATTGTATTAGATACAATTGTAAACTTGTTTTGAGAATACTAATCTAATCAGACAGACCTTCGTAAATGGATGTTTACGTAGGATAGAGGGATTGAGATGGTATGATAAGATTACAAACGAGGAACTCAGGAGAGAACAAAGCAGATACCAGTGGAGAGAGAGCTCAGGAAGAGACGCTGGCGATGGATAGGACATACATTGAGAAGACCGACCGGAAGCATCGCAAGACAGGCATTGTTTTGGAACCCGCAGGAAGAGGAGTAGGGAAGGCTAGGCAGACCTGGAGAAGAGCTGAGGCGGATAAAGAGGATAGGCAAACATGGAAAGAATGGAAGGGATGGCAAGAGGAGGAAGAGATGGAAGAAGTTTGTTGAAGACCTGTGCTCCGATGGGAGTTGAAAGGTGATGATGATGAATCAAATCAGACACTGGTTACCATCCTGGGTAGGCCATGCAGCTATACACATTATGTTGAAAATATTAATCAGACAGTGGTTACCATCCTGGGTAGGCCATGCAGCTATACACATTATGTTGAAAATATTAATCAGACAGTGGTTACCATCCTGGGTAGGCCATGCAGCTATACACACTATGTTGAAAATATTAATCAGACAGTGGTTACCATCCTGGGTAGGCCATGCAGCTATACACATTATGTTGAAAATATTAATCAGACAGTGGTTACCATCCTGGGTAGGCCATGCAGCTATACACACTATGTTGAAAATATTAATAGACAGTGGTTCCATCCTGGGTAGGCCATGCAGCTATACACATTATGTTGAAAATATTAATCAGACAGTGGTTACCATCCTGGGTAGGCCATGCAGCTATACACACTATGTTGAAAATATTAATCAGACAGTGGTTACCATCCTGGGTAAGGCCATGAAGTTGTACATACTATGTATAAAAAGATTATAGGCCGTTAGATTTTATTGTTGTGTTCTATATGTGTGTGATGAAAGAAGTGAAATTCTGTACTCTGTTGTTCCATTGCTTGATAAAGACCTTTTGGTCGAAAGTTGTTGTGTATTGTCATTATTTTTGTATTTTGTAAAACTGCAGTACTTTGTTATTACGTGTTTCGCCATCATCATCATCAGGTGCCGTGCCGGCTGGCGTAGGCGATCATGGATCTCCACAAATCTCTGTCGTTGGTGTTTGCTATCAACTCAGATGTTGACGCTCTACCATGCCATGAAGTCAGGATATCCAAAATTTTCTGTTTCTGTCTTCCCCTGTCTCGTCTACCCTCGATTTTACCGGTTGTCACAATGTGTTCTAAACCTCCCTCCTCATCACATGCCCGAAAAATGATGACTGCCTCTTTCTTATATTGATGATAAGCTTTCTCCGTGTCTTGATCTCATTCAGCACCTCAACATTGGTCATTTTAGCAGTCCATGGAATCCTCATCATTCTTCTGTAAAACCACATTTCTGTTGCCCTCAGAGATTTGTCGATCTGTTTGTTTATTGTCCATGACTCGCCATAACAAACTATATTGACAAATAAATATTGTTATATTTGGTTCAGATTCAGTATATCTGGTTACATGTCCTTCGAGAGCTGGGATAGCATAGTGGTTAGTGCACTTGCTTCTTATAGCCATGGTCCGGGTTTATTTGTGTTGAAAAGTATTTGACTTCTCTGTCCAGAACTTTCTAAGATTTTTAGTCTAACACTTTGATTCAGCAGATTTAACTGTGTTCTTTAATGCTTGCGTTATGGTAGTTGGGGGTCTCTGGGTGGTTAAGTCGTTTCCTTGTGCTCCAAAGGGGTAGGTTCGAACGCTGCAACGTTATGTTTGCAAGAGTAATTGCCTGGAGATTCCTAGGATTGTTCTCGGAGCTACGGAGTTCGTGCTTTATGCAATACTTTCGGCAAGGAGTGTACCATTTTTGTGCAGAGGGACGGAGCCATATGGGGTAAAACCCAGTGCAAAGAAGACAATCCTTCGTATTCAGACCCATTAGTAACGGAAGTCACGGTTCACGGAAGACGAGGCAGAGGATTAGCAAGACGACGGTGGCAGCAGTGCGTTAAAGTAGCATTGAACACGATGTTAGAGCAGACGGGAGAACTTGCTAGAGAATGAGAGTTTTTCAGGCAGGCTGTGATGAGAAGGACGTTCTGCAAACTACATGGTCCAGCATGAAGATTTGTGAAAGCTGAGTTCGCCGAGTGGTTACCGGGCCCAAATTGGGGTGTAAAGAATATAAACACTGTTACCTGCCACGCATGTTGTAAGAGGCGACTAAGGAGGTGGGGCTAGCTACCCCACATCGTAAAAACACTAGATGGCTACAGAACGGAGAGCGAACCGAGTAAACGCTGACTGAAACCGGACACATCGTCGAAGGATAAACACCAGAGCTCGAAATGGTGCTGAAAATGTCACGTAAACACACATATTATAAGGTTGATGAATCTGATTTCCACATGAATAGAATTTATGGGGAAATCTGGTACATCGGTCTGGGCGGTGATCGGGAGAGAGAGAGAGAGAGAGAGAGAGAAAAGATGAGAATCGCTACAATAAACGATACCAGTGTGTTAATTAGTCATGTTAGGTCAAATATATGTTAGTTTACACTATAATGCTTTTAAAAATTAGAATGTTAGTTTCAAATTTAGAATGTTTTAGTGTATACATTTTTATTGCCCGTGAAGAGAGCAATGTTATTTTTCGTATCTTTCTTTATTGTGTCCTTCCCTACGTTTTGCTGCTAGGCGTAGCAGGTTTAACTGATGATCGGTTTCCGAGATAATGCACGCTCGGTCGCTTGATATGCTGTGGTATTGTGGAGTTTTAAGATGTCTGTAACTCCATCAACCCATCTTTTTTTGCTCTGCTCCTTCATTTTGATGATTCCATTTTCAGATTGTACGCTCTTGCAACTGTTGTATTCGGGTTCATTCTGACCACGTGGCTAAACCATTTGAGTCTTGTTTCAATACAACTTTATAGACTTCGAAAAGGCATTTGAAAGCATACACCGCGAAAGTCTTTGGTGTATTCTAAGATGGTATGAAATTGTCCTATGTTTTATAAGCATCATAAAAAGCTATTATAGAAAATTCACACGGTGTGTTGCTCTAAGCGGCAGGGGCGTCACAAGCTTTTCACACGGTGTGTTGCTCTAAGCGGCAGGGGCGTCACAAGCTTTTCACACGGTGTGTTGCTCTAAGCGGCAGGGGCGTCACAAGCTTTTCACACGGTGTGTTGCTCTAAGCGGCAGGGGCGTCACAAGCTTTTCACACGGTGTGTGTCGCGCAGGCGTCACACTTCCACGGTGTGTTGCTCTAAGCGGCAGGGGCGTCACAAGCTTTTCACACGGTGTGTTGCTCTAAGCGGCAGGGGCGTCACAAGCTTTTCACACGGTGTGTTGCTCTAAGCGGCAGGGGCGTCACAAGCTTTTCACACGGTGTGTTGCTCTAAGCGGCAGGGGCGTCACAAGCTTTTCACACGGTGTGTTGCTCTAAGCGGCAGGGGCGTCACAAGCTTTTCACACGGTGTGTTGCTCTAAGCGGCAGGGGCGTCACAAGCTTTTCACACGGTGTGTTGCTCTAAGCGGCAGGGGCGTCAGTTTTCACACGGTGTGTTGCTCACGGCAGGCGTCAGCTTTTCACGGTGGTTGCCAGCAGCAGGGCGTCACGCTTTCACACGGTGTGTTGCTCTAGCGGCAGGCGTCAGTTTTCACACGTGTGTTGCTCTACGCGGCAGGCGTCAGCTTTCACACGGTGTGTTGCTCTAGCGGCAGGCGTCAGTTTCACACGGTGTGTTGCTCTAAGCGGCAGGCGTCAGTTTTCCACGGTGTGTTGCTCAGGGCAGGGCGTCACAAGCTTCACACGGTGTGTTGCTCTAAGCGGCAGGCGTCCAAGCTTTTACACGGTGTGTTGCTCAAGCGGCAGGGCGTCACAAGCGAAGAGAGAGAGAAGTTGATCATATGCCACAGGGGACGGATTAGTGTATAGATCTCATAGTAAGTAAAAGTGTTGGGTCCGTATTTTTCATTGACCGTCGGCACACGATGGGTTTAGTTTTAGTTTAGTCATAGGATCAGCATCCGTTCTTTGTTGGTTTATTCTTTTTCTTTGACTACCAGTATAGTGCTCTTGTCTAGCTACACCATGTTGTTCGTTGTACCGTATTAGTAATCTCATCCGCTCTCACCAAATTATTGTCCGTCATATATCTTCTTCTTTGCGTTCGTTCTTTACGACCAATTTGAATCCTCTTTGTGATATGTTTGATCTTTGCCAAGAACGTGTATACGCTGCACATTGGTTT
This sequence comes from Arion vulgaris, assembly GCA_020796225.1. Taxonomy (NCBI): domain Eukaryota; kingdom Metazoa; phylum Mollusca; class Gastropoda; order Stylommatophora; family Arionidae; genus Arion; species Arion vulgaris. The sequence continues at coordinate 11,315,638 of CM036768.1, forward strand.
GGTAGGCCCTAAACGCATAGACTTCTACACGCTTAGGACACATGCGATTTCAGCCAAACTTACTTAGTCGCCTCTTACGACATGCGTGGCAGGTAAAAGTGGTTCTATTCTTTACACCCCAAATTTGGGCCCCGGTAATCACTCGAGCGGTAATTTATCTGAAGTAGTTGCTCTGTTATCACTTCTTCCTTCCGGGGACCCTCGCCTGTGATATAAAATTCGTGTACTGCCTCTGAGATCTTCCTGTGTAAGAAAGAGATCAAAGCACACATGGTTATTCACCGAAGTGTAATGATGATGGCCCTATCAATCAGTTAATCATTCAGTTGTTGCTATGCCTCGCTTGTCTGGTGGCACTGTTGTTCTGTTTCTCACATCGTCGTATATGTTTCTTTGTAATACGCCTCTACATAGTTTATGCATATAACTTGATTCTAAATTTTAATTCTTTAATTCGTCACATGTGAAACCAGTCATGCAATTCATGAAAGAACAACATATTCATTGGTTTGGATACCTGCCAAGAATGCCCTGGTATCGCCTACCACAGATAGCCACACAGAAAAAATATGAGTACAAAGCAAGAGGAAGACCACGCAAAAGATGGAGCTACGACATCAATAACAGCCTTACGAAAGTGAATATCAGCCTTACAAAGTGTTAGTTACAAAGTGCCTTAAAACAAGCACACACAAGATCACTACGTTTCCCCCCAACACTTCTATAAAAAAAAAGTAAATGGTGGAAGAGAAGAAGAATAATTCGTCGACTTGTGTGAAAATTACGCCAGATCCTTTATTTGCGGATCAAAATTACAAGTACCTCTGTAGTCGGAGTAATACTTGCCTGAATGATGAGGGACACTGGTGATTAGGTCAGCAAGCCTTCAAGCAAAACTCAACCAGATGCATTACGACTAGGTCTGAATTCACTCTAATTCGTCGACTTGAGTGATAATTACACAGGATCTTTTACTTCGAACACCCCATATCGACCACTTGTTAACCACTCTATGTGATCTGAGCCTAAGAGCCATTGTACGTTGTGCCAGTTATGCGCCTACAAGTATCACTTCCGATTTCTGCGACGCTTTTTATTTACTAGGGTAGCATTCCTTGGCTCCTACCTCATTCGCCTCTTACCATATGCCTTGTAGGTCGCAGTGGTACTATTCTGTGCTTTCCTTGTGGGCCCCGGAACCACACGACCGACTTGAGGATATAAATTACATGTACATCTGAAGTCGGAGTAAGACTTGCCTGAAATGTGAGGAGCACTGGTGATTACGTAAGCAAGCCTTCGCGCAAAACTCAGCCAAAGGCTTCATGACTAGGACGGAATTCATGCGGCAAACGCCCGTGTGGTGCCAGGGCCGGCAAGGGAAGCAAAGAATAGTACCACTGCGACATACAATGCATGTCGTAAGAGGCGACTAGTGTAGGCACTAGGAATGCTACCCTAGTAAATAAAAAAGCAGCGCAGAAATCGGTCTACTTGTAGGCGCATAACTGGCACAACGTACAATCGCTCTTAGGCTCAGATCACATACAAATCACACAGAGTGGTTGACAGGTGGTCGATATGGAGCGTTCAAAGAAGAAGAAGAAGAATATCGGGAAAAAACACCCCGAAATGGGACCGGGGTGCTGACCGTACACTGCCACGATCATAGTAAGTTTGAACTTACTACACGTTCTCTCTTGTTAATAACATTTCTATGCATTATAGTCCAGTACACACCCAGAGCACACCCATGATATGGTTCTACTTACCGTTTGTTACCTACATCGCCCGTTACAGTCTTGGTAACTGCCGGATGTTGGTGCGCCTTTTGTTGTTTTAGTTCTCTGACCCCGCATCGGTTCTACGGACAAGTTGGTTCCTGAATACGGTCGCCTGACAATTCTAAGAGTTCTCGATAAGTCATTTACGTCTCCATTGGTGATATTGATTCACTAATCGATTGCGCAATACAGATCAGCCATTCCCTGCATGATTTAGTGGATAGTTTGATTTGGTTTTTGTAACGAAGCGTGAGAGTTTCAAAGCTGTTTGAGAAATTAGATTAAGCAAAAATGTAGTAAATTAAACATTCCATGGATGTGATTGAAAAAATAAATAAGGCAGATATATTAGACATAGAAATATATTGACGCGGTTTTGAAACTAATATTTTTTTGCTGGTTAAAAATGTTTGGAATAATATTTGCGAAACAAATATTTGTTCATTATGGCAGATTGTACGTTTTTGGGTTTGTTGGGAATATCATATGGGGAGTATCTTGCTTACTTATTTATCCCGCTCCACGTGGAGCATAGGGCCGTAACAGTTCACCACATTTCCCGGTCTCTGGCTGTTTTCTTTATGGTCTCCCAGGATAGTCGAGTACTCTTCAGTACCTCAAGAAGACATCGTCTCCAGGTCTGTTTAGTGCGTCCTCTCTTTCGTTTTCCTTGCGGTTTCCACTCAAGTTCTTGTCTAGTGACACTCGACTGTGTCTTCCGTAGGGTATGCCCAACCAATCACCATTTTCTTCTCTTAACTTGGGTCATCATCCGTTCCTGTCCGGTTCTTATCCAAAACTCTGTGTTGAGGTATCTTGAATAATGAAATAAAAATGAAACTCTAAAATCAAATTTTGAAAATGACACCAAGGAAACAGTTTAGTGTGTAATGTTTGTTTTGGTAATGTCGTTTTATTCATTCTCTTTTTTTTCCCCCATGTCCCGATCATCATCAAATAGCTTGTCCTGAGCAGAACTTTAACAGTCCCTAGGATTTCTCTCCTTCTCATAGGCCACATTTCCCGCTTCAGCATCGGTCATGCTCAAGTCATCAATTACATTCTGAATCCATCTTCTCCTTGGTCTTCCTCTTCTCTTTGCCGGAATGTCTCCTTCCATGATTGCCTTATCCAGCTCTTCGTGTCGTTTTATATGTCCAAAATACTTTAATTTTCTCTTTCTTATTTGTAGCATCAGCCATGTTCGATAAGGATTCTAAATCAATTTAGATCGGTGCTGTTCTTCTTTATTTTCTAACGTTTTCAGACATCGATTTGTATACTTCTAAAGTAGTTAGTGGTCAACCGGAGTCTATGTACATCTCCGTATAGCTTGTCTTGGCCTGACATCGATTTGTATACTTTTAAAGTAGTTAGTGGTCAACCGGAGTCTATGTACATCTCCGTATAGCTTGTCTTGGACTGACATCGATTTGTATACTTCTAAAGTAGTTAGTGGTCAACCGGAGTCTATGTACATCTCCGTATAGCTTGTCTTGGCCTGACATCGATTTGTATACTTTTAAAGTAGTTAGTGGTCAACCGGAGTCTATGTACATCTACGTATAGCTTGTCTTGGACTGACATCGATTTGTATACTTCTAAAGTAGTTAGTGGTCAACCGAAGTCTATGTACATCTCCGTATAGCTTGTCTTGGACTGACATCGATTTGTATACTTTTAAAGTAGTTAGTGGTCAACCGGAGTCTATGTACACCTCCGTATAGCTTGACTTGGACTGACATCGATTTGTATACTTTTAAAGTAGTTAGTGGTCAACCGGAGTCTATGTACATCTCCGTATAGCTTGTCTTGGACTGACATCGATTTGTATACTTTAAAGTAGTTAGTGGTCAACCGGAGTCTATGTACATCTCCGTATAGCTTGTCTTGGACTGACATCGATTTGTATACTTTAAAGTAGTTAGTGGTCAACCGGAGTCTATGTACATCTCCGTATAGCTTGACTTGGACTGACATCGATTTGTATACTTTTAAAGTAGTTAGTGGTCAACCGAGTCCATGTACATCTCCGTATAGCTTGTCTTGGACTGACATCGATTTGTATACTTTTAAAGTAGTTAGTGGTCAACCGGAGTCTATGTACATCTCCGTATAGCTTGTCTTGGACTGACATCGATTTGTATACTTTTAAAGTAGTTAGTGGTCAACCGGAGTCTATGTACATCTCCGTATAGCTTGACTTGGACTGACATCGATTTGTATACTTTTAAAGTAGTTAGTGGTCAACCGGGGTCTATGTACATCTCCGTATAGCTTGTCTTGGACTGACATCGATTTGTATACTTTTAAAGTAGTTAGTGGTCAACCGGAGTCTATGTACATCTCCGTATAGCTTGACTTGGACTGACATCGATTTGTACACTTCTAAAGTAGTTAGTGGTCAACCGGAGTCCATGTACATCTCCGTATCTCTTGACTTGGACTGATATGGAGATTGGTCATCTTTTCTCTCTGTTCCGTGTATGTTGGACATTTCTGCAGTATGTGTGTCTCTGTCAACTTGCTGGTACAACATGTGCATATATCAGAAGGGCATATTTTGTAATTGTTAAAGCAGATGGTACCTCAGCCTAGTGTGCCCTGTTCGTAGCCGATATATGACAACCTGTTCTTCTCTATTGAGTTGGTATAATGACCTGTTCAACGTGGTGCCCGCGACACCGCATGATACATCCCTGACATCCCTATTTTATTCCTCCGAATATAACGAAAATCAGGATATCAAGAGGAAAAAAAATGTGTTTCGGAATAGCAGTATGATTTAGTTTTTTCCGAAGCAAAATATTTAAACAAAATTAAATTTGTATTTAGGATTAAATATTAATGTATTACTAGTTTTTGCTCTTCCTGCTCAGGCTGATATTAAAAGGATAGGTTTGTTTTCCGATCCAGAAGCACTTGAGCATTTTTCAGCTCTTCGGCTCGGTGCCATGGACATCGTAACCCTTCGGTTCGGTGCCATGAACACCGTAAATCTGGGGAATCTGTGGCTTTTTCTGCCATCCTGCGGAATTGAACCCGCACACACAGAGGATAGTCACCCGTAGTCCAACGCGCTACGAACACGCTGGGCAGACGGGCTAAAAGGATAGGTAAAATATGGAAAGAGTTGGAAGGGATGGCAAGAGAGAGAGAAAGAGCTGGAAGAAGTTTGTTGAAGACCTGTGCTCCGCTGGGAGTTGAAAGTTGAAGATGTTTTTGTTAATGTTACTATTATTTATTACTATTAGTATTATTATTGTGATTGTCACATGGCGCCCACGCCTTCACAGTTAGTTGTCCGATGCGCCCTAATATATTCTTCTTCTTCAGCGATCTCTGGTCACGCGCTTAATTTACTGTGGACCACAAACTAGGCAGTCAGCTTCATGTCTGTCAGGTTTCCCCAAAGCTTAGTTTTCAGGTCGACTGAGTGTGGCCACATGTTGCTTCTCAGCTCCCACAGGAGAGGACAGTCTTGCAGGATATGCTCTGGTGTCTGTTCCGCCTGCTGACACTGGCAGAGAGCTGTTTGACTTATTCCTAGTCTATATAAGTGTTTGCTGAGTCTGCAGTGTCCTGTGCCGTAATATATGAAAACGTTATATATAGCACTGATCTAGATCATCAGTTACCAACGCGGGGGTTTAACATGCTGGACCGTTTGAACAATGCACGACAAATAATCAGTAAGGGCGAAAAAAACCCAAGGAGAGTAAACAAAAATGTATGCAAAATATTAGTTGTATGCTGCAGGGGCTCGCAAGGGAGCAAAGAATAGTAACGCTGACCTACAAGGCATTTCGTAAGAGGCGACTGAGGTAGGGGCATAGGGAAGCTGCCTTAGTAAATGAAAAGCGTCGCAGAAATCGGATGTGCTGGCCTACTTTTAGGCGCATAATTGGCACAACGTACAATCGCTCTTAGGCTCAGATCACATACAGACCACAAAGAGTGGTTAACAAGTGGTCGATATGGAGCGTTTGAAGAAGTTATGGAACAGTAACGTCCAAACTTGAGACTGTATCTTGCATCTTTTGAGCTTGATTTCAGGAACACCAAAGCAAGCTCAACAATCTCACTAACAAACAATGTTTCAATCAACTATTGATCCGTTTTATGAATTGAATTTCTGTGTTACTAATATTGTAAGATTAAATATGTGGTTTGTAATTTTAGTGCAGTAATTTTCTGTTCCCAACGTATTACCGCAAGTCCACTATTTTGCATTAAGTTAGACACTGAAGAAAAGGTTCAGTATTTGAGCATGACCATTTAGTCATTCGTATGTGTCGATTTTGATACGTCAAAATAGAAAGGCAGTAAAACTTCCCACAAGTGCAAGTATACCTTGCCCACACTGTACACGAACATTTCAAGCCCGTATCGGGCTCACTAGTCATCTACGCACACACAGACAAACATAGCGCAACTACATTCCCTTGGATGAAAATTTGTGTGGTCATCATCACCCGTGATGGACGATCATCATGTGTCGATTCCTCCCCGCCAATAATGGTTGACACATTCTATTTCTGGGGACATTTTTTTGAGGTTGTTCTCTAGAAAGTTGCAGTCCCCTGCTGACGAGATCTGTCTTCAAGGATTTGTCTGGAGTCATCATACTCTAGATGGCTTCAGGCTTTCATGCAGTGTGTGTTCACTGGACACCAGAGTTTAACCCCCATATACTTGGGAAAGTGTCGTAGAAGACAAGACGAGAAAAAGGATGTCCTCCTCAAGGACAAGAGAGAAATAAAGACTACTATTTGCTCCATAGCTGGAGGATGGATTTGCTGTAACCAGAGCATTTACCGCTTGCCGGTAGGTTCTGCGCTGTCACCTTTTGGTGGCGCATTCTACTCCCCACCCTTTATTCTGGCATTTCACCGTCAGTCTGTTTGTCTTGGTTGCACCTGCCAGGAGTTAGACTCCCGCCGACATACCCTGAAGGATCATCAAGACACAAAAAACCACAAACCACGTTAAGGTAGACTAATGTTCAGTATATTAAAAAAATGAGGTAAAATTGATAGAAATGGGTTTAAAAGGAGTACCCATGTGGAAAAAATGCATGTTTGAAACCTTTGGTCTAGATACTGTACTCCAGTAGAGCGGTGTAACAAAAAATGACATATTAAAACATGAAGCATTTTTAGTTGACAATGTACAACACTGACCAAATCGAGGTTTTGACAGAATTGTGTTTTTTCATGCAATGGTGCCAGAAGATACGAAAGAAAAATTTAATTGGAAAATCTGAAGTCTCCCTCCCACGGTGCTATTGCTGTAGTGGGTTGACATGAGTGCACTGATGACTCTCAGAGCTATGCCGTTGGTTGTCTGGTTCTCATGGCAGGTTTAATCAATTCGAACAAGTCTTAAAGAGAGAAGACGCCCGTCTGCCCAGCGTGTTCGTAGCGCGTTGGAATACGGGTGACTATCCCTCTGTGTGTGCGGGTTCAATTCCGCGGGATGGCAGAAAAGCCACAGATTCCCCAGATTTACGGTGTTCGTGGCACCGAACCGAAGGGTTACGATGTCCATGGCACCGAGCCGAAGAGCTGAAAAGCTCAAGTGCTTCTGGATCGGAGAAAAAAAGAAGACTAAGCTAGTATACTATGGTCCTTCAGGTGGTTGAGGTGGGAGTAGGTTGATTCTTAAGGCTAACCAAAGGATAATCACACTGACAAGGGATTATTAGGGGGTATCTGTAGCGTAGAGTTTCGATACTCGCCTCTCGTTCCAATAGTATTCGATTCTTTCCCCTAGTAGAATCATCGGGTTATTTTTCCAAAGATCCCATATCTCAGTGTAGTTGAGATCGATTTCAGCTAACTTAGTATTCCGACTGTAACGGCTCTCAGATCGACTCAGCCGCATCGTGTACCAGGAGAAGCGATGGGAAGTAAAGGCAATCGGCGTGATTTTGACCACATCACCCTTCGTGCGCTGATGGTCACTGAAAAATACGGGTCTAAAACCGTATTATACAATATCATCATCATCATCACCAAATAGCTTGACCTGATCAGAACAAAATGTGAAAACAAAACAAAGCAACGTATCGACCAAAAGGCCTTTATAAGCAAAGAATAAACAGAAGTGAAGACATTCACTTCTTACATGCTATATATAGAATGAGACAATAAATTTCTAACGACCTTAAAATGAAAATCTGTGACTTAAAAAAGTAGTAATGGAAAATATAAATCATCATCATCATCAAATAGCTTGAACAGAGCCACCCCAACAGTCCTTCGGAATTTCTCTCTCTCATAGGCCAGATGTCCCGACTCTGCAGCCGTCATGCTCAGACCATCAGTTACATCTTGAATCCATCTTCTCCGTGGTCTTCCTCTTCTTCTCTGTGCCGGGATACCTCCTTCAATGATGGTCTTTTCCAACCCGTCATGTCTCTTTATATGTCTCAAATATTTGAATTTTCTTATACACAATTCTTCTTCTGCGTTCTCACTAGATTGGGATTTCGGATTCTTTAATAAAGGCCGCCGTCTGCCTCAGATTATCAGCCACGCCATACAGTTTGTCTTGGACGCTGGTGCAAATGGGCCACCTCTTTCTCGAGGTATTTTTTTGTTGTTGTTGATCCAGAAGCACTTGAGCTTTTCAGCTCTTCGGCTCGGACATCATAACCCTTCGGTTCGGTGCCACGAACACCGTAAATCTGGGGAATCTGTGGCTTTTTCTGCCATCCGCGGAATTGAGAGGTATAAAAAATGTCCTCTACTTTATAATGTCGGCGTTATATTACTTAGGTAGTATATCTAGTGACGGTTCCACGAGAATCAACTCTACCGGGGACAAACACCGCACACGTATGCATATATTCAACTAAACCATATCGATTTCTTAAAATACAAAAGCAATAAACCACCATGGCACTGTTCAATACTCTTCCCCCGAGGCATTGATTATTTTGCCTTTTTTATTTCTTTGGTAAACGCTATTGATTTTTAAAATTGATTTTATTTTATTGATTACTGATGGACAAAGCAGCAGTAGAATATAGTATTTGTATTTCCTGGATGCATTCTGTTGTATTCATCGATTGATCGATCACAGAGCAATGAGACGTACGTTGTGTGTGTGTGATTTTGTAAGAATGGTTTGTTAATCAATAATTCGATGGAATTATAACTTGTATGATGTTTAAGTAGATAATGTTGGTGTTGTATGTTGGTGAGTGGAGTGGGAAGAGGTTGATGTTGTATGTTGGTGAGCGGAGTGGGAAGAGGTTGGTGTTGTATGTTGGTGAGCGGAGTGGGAGGAGGTTGGTGTTGTATGTTGGTAAGTAGAGTGGGAGGAGGTTGATGTTGTATGTTGGTAAGTAGAGTGGGAGGAGGTTGGTCTTATTTGTTAGTAAGGGAAGTGGAAAGGTGGTTGGAGGTTGGTAAGTGTAGTGGAAAGGTGTGGGTAGAGGTTGGTGTGGTATGCTGGTAAGGGGAGAAAGGTGGGGGTGAGAATTTGTATTGTGTGCTGGTGAGTGGAGTTATTTTGTAGTTCTGTATTGTGTCGTAGTAAGTGGAGGAGAAGGGGCGAAGCTGGAGCTACAATATGTGTGATTGGGCTGACAGAACCGAGCTACAATATATGTGATTGGGTTGACAGAACCGAGCTACAATATATGTGATTGGGTTGACAGAACCGAACTACAATATGTGTGATTGGGTTCACAGAACCGAACTACAATATGTGTGATTGGGTTGACAGAACCGAGCTACAATATGTGTGATTGGGTTGACAGAACCGAGCTACAATATGTGTGATTGGGTTGACAGAACCGAGCTACAATATGTGTGATTGGGTTGACAGAACCGAGCTACAATATATGTGATTGGGTTGACAGAACCGAGCTACAATATGTGTGATTGGGTTGACAGAACCGAGCTACAATATATGTGATTGGGTTGACAGAACCGAGCTACAATATGTGTGATTGGGTTGACAGAACCGAGCTACAATATATGTGATTGGGTTGACAGAACCGAGCTACAATATGTGTGATTGGGTTGACAGAACCGAGCTACAATATGTGATTCGTTGACAGAACCGAGCTACAATATATGTGATTGGGTTGACAGAACCGAACTACAATATGTGTGATTGGGTTGACAGAACCGAGCTACAATATGTGTGATTGGGTTGACAGAACCGAGCTACAATATGTGTGATTGGGTTGACAGAACCGAACTACAATATGTGTGATTGGGTTGACAGAACCGAGCTACAATATGTGTGATTCGGTTGACAGAACCGAGCTACAATATATGTGATTGGGTTGACAGAACCGAGCTACAATATGTGTGATTGGGTTGACAGAACCGAGCTACAATATGTGTGATTGGGTTGACAGAACCGAGCTACAATATATGTGATTGGGTTGACAGAACCGAACTACAATATGTGTGATTGGGTTGACAGAACCGAGCTACAATATATGTGATTGGGTTGACAGAACCGAGCTACAATATGTGTGATTGGGTTGACAGAACCGAGCTACAATATATGTGATTGGGTTGACAGAACCGAACTACAATATGTGTGATTGGGTTGACAGAACCGAGCTACAATATGTGTGCTTGGGTTGACAGAAACGAACTACAATATGTGTGATTGGGTTGACAGAACCGAGCTACAATATATGTGATTGGGTTGACAGAACCGAGCTACAATATATGTGATTGGGTTGACAGAACCGAACTACAATATGTGTGATTGGGTTGACAGAACCGAACTACAATATGTGTGATTGGGTTGACAGAACCGAGCTACAATATGTGTGATTGGGTTGACAGAACCGAGCTACAATATGTGTGATTGGGTTGACAGAACCGAGCTACAATATATGTGATTGGGTTGACAGAACCGAGCTACAATATGTGTGATTGGGTTGACAGAACCGAGCTACAATATATGTGATTGGGTTGACAGAACCGAACTACAATATGTGTGATTGGGTTGACAGAACCGAGCTACAATATATGTGATTGGGTTGACAGAACCGAACTACAATATGTGTGATTGGGTTGACAGAACCGAGCTACAATATATGTGATTGGGTTGACAGAACCGAACTACAATATGTGTGATTGGGTTGACAGAACCGAGCTACAATATATGTGATTGGGTTGACAGAACCGAGCTACAATATATGTGATTGGGTTGACAGAACCGAACTACAATATGTGTGATTGGGTTGACAGAACCGAACTACAATATGTGTGATTGGGTTGACAGAACCGAGCTACAATATGTGTGATTGGGTTGACAGAACCGAGCTACAATATATGTGATTGGGTTGACAGAACCGAACTACAATATGTGTGATTGGGTTGACAGAACCGAGCTACAATATGTGTGATTGGGTTGACAGAACCGAGCTACAATATGTGTGATTGGGTTGACAGAACCGAGCTACAATATGTGTGATTGGGTTGACAGAACCGAGCTACAATATGTGTGATTGGGTTGACAGAACCGAGCTACAATATATGTGATTGGGTTGACAGAACCGAGCTACAATATGTGTGATTGGGTTGGAAGAACCGAATAAGTTGTAGCATTCAGACACATGGAATGCGATTCAGATAAGGACAATATAATTCTGTAATATTTAAGAAAACCCCGACCATCATGGAAGGAGGCATACCGGCAAAGAGAAGAGGAAGACCACGGAGAAGATGGATTCAGGATGTAACTGATGATTTGAACATGATGGCTGTAGAGGCAGGACATCTGGCCTATGAGAGAGAGAGAAACTCCGGAGGACTGTTGGGGTGGCAAAGTTCTGCTCAGGACAAGCTATATGATGATGATGAGTATTTAAGACATGCGCGTCATACCTGGTGGAACGGATTAGCGTAATGCATAAGTGTTTATCTATCGACTTGGACACAAGAGGGTTGTGAGTTCAAGCTCACACTCGACGTCCCACACGCGAGGAAAGGAATTGGCCCTCCTATCTCCTGCTTAATAGGTGCTAGAAATATGAAGTGACAGACACATACTCTAAGTTCTGAAAAGGCTAGGCGCATTAATTAATATCATACCTGCACACATTGTGGCAAAGTGGTTAGTCTGTTGTCTTGAACATTCTGAAAGTCGTGGATTTAAATCCGGACCGCGTAATTTTATCCTGAGTTTCCACATTATTGTTACCGGAGCTACGGAGTTTACGTGTTGCAATACTTCCCGAGGGAAAGGAACGGGGGTTCATCGTGCAGTCGCCGATATAATTTTGAAGATGGTTACGATTGTAGGAATTATATTTTAATCATTTTTAAAATTTGAATTTTGCCCTCGACTTTGCGAACTATTTTTGATTTTCAACCTCCAAGTGTTCTCTGTTACGTGTTTAACTTGAGCGTGAGACCTGCGTTTTATTATTTGTCTCTGATAAAATAACTAGGAGCTCAATCTCACCTATATTGGGATCAGGATTGAGAACAGGATTGGGATCAGGGATTGAGAACAGGGATCTCTGGAAACATATCCCGATCGCCCAACGCGGGAACGAGCCTAGTGCCTTTGGAGGGAAGAGCAAACACATTACCTCCACACCACAGCACCCCATCTCCCACACCACATCACCCCATCTCCACACCACACCACCCCATCTCCCACACCACAGCACCCCATCTCCCACACCACAGCACCCCATCTCCCACACCACAGCACCCCATCTCCCACACCACAGCACCCCATCTCCCACACCACAGCACCCCATCTCCCACACCACAGCGCCCCATCTCCACACCACAGCACCCCATCTCCCACACCACAGCACCCCATCTCCCACACCACAGCCCCCATCTCCCACACCACAGCACCCCATCTCCCACACCACAGCGCCCCATCTCCCACACCACAGCGCCCCATCTCCCACACCACAGCGCCCCATCTCCCACACCACAGCACCCCATCTCCCACACCACAGCACCCCATCTCCCACACCACAGCGCCCCATCTCCCACACCACAGCGCCCCATCTCCCACACCACATCACCCCATCTCCCACACCACAGCACCCCATCTCCCACACCACAGCACCCCATCTCCCACACCACAGCACCCCATCTCCCACACCACAGCACCCCATCTCCCACACCACAGCGCCCCATCTCCACACCACAGCGCTCCATCTCCCACACCACAGCGCCCCATCTCCCACACCACAGCACCCCATCTCCCACACCACAGCACCCCATCTCCCACACCACAGCACCCCATCTCCCACACCACAGCGCCCCATCTCCACACCACAGCACCCCATCTCCCACACACAGCACCCCATCTCCCACACCACAGCACCCCATCTCCACACCACAGCACCCCATCTCCCACACCACAGCGCCCCATCTCCCACACCACAGCACCCCATCTCCCACACCACAGCACCCCATCTCCCACACCACAGCACCCCATCTCCCACACCACAGCACCCCATCTCCCACACCACAGCACCCCTTATCTTCCCACCATACAAATCTCACTAGAATGTACGTATACACCCCGACAACTGCACGTTCCAATAGTAATCTGTACAACTTAAAACAAACCAGTTATTGAACTAGTCATCCTTATAACACCAACTTAACTCTGTTCTCTGGTTCAGGCCGTTCATTTTGATTAGTCCCGCGTGCTTTTACTACCACATCTGGGCTAGGGCACTTCTGTTGATACGTGTGAACTCTTAAACCACGCTTAATGGACATGATTATGGCTCGTGACTTGTCATTCTGACACTACTGGGAAAATGTCGAGTCATTCTGTTATATTCTTCTGGAGTTAGTTTGCGTAACATACTTAAAATTACTGTGTTACTTACTGCAGATAACTAACTATTATAGTCTGTCCATTAATTCGTGAGCACGTTTGAAATTGATTTTCTCGAAAACTACCTGTTGGATCTCAGTGATTTTTGCATGCAGCCTTAGAATATCCATGACGCTAAAATAAAGCTAACCAGTAGTCCATAGATGCTACGGATTTTGCACATTGGCGAATTCCTTTGATCTTTTATGACAATTGCAAATACGGGGGCTCAAATTTTCGATTTTACAGTAATCCCTAGAATTTGTCCATGTCAATTCTATTCATAGGTGTATCTCCATATTAACTTGATAGGTCAAGTAACTTGGATACAATATGCAACAGTTAGTCCTCCCTTTCGGTCACCATTAGACCCCAGGGTGTCTTAACGTCACCACAAATTGTATGATGGTAGACGCATTTGGATATGGAAATGTATACGTTGCTATTTCTCAGTCTGTAATCAAAATATGATTTGTATCATCCCGAATCTGACGATTCCATGAGGTTGATAATTGTTACTGGCTGGACAAATTGTAATCCATCTCGGTGCCAGTACTCGTCTTCCTCTCGGAGCACATGTTCAACACACTTCTTCCAGAACTGCATGTCTATCATTGAGAGGGACTCACGTATCAGAACTTCAACATCACACATTTTAAACGTCCTGTTCTGTTCGGCAACTTGCCCTTTTACTTTAGCCCAGACAAGCTCTATCGGATTGAGATGAGCATGATATGGAGGTAGTCGCAAAGACGTGTGGCCGTATTCCGCAATGATTTTGTCAATATGAAACACCTTTGTCTTATTTGTCATCCTCACCAGGTGCAACAACTCGGGTTTCAAATATGTATCATCGAAGCTGATATTTTCCTTAACAAGCCAAGTCCTAATTTGATCTTTTGTATTTGATGCAGTTGGTACTTTGTCTTCCGCTGATACTGCGTTGTGATAGGATGCATTATCCATTACCAAGCATGATGGTCTGTTTAGAATTGGAAGTAGATCTTTCTCCATCCAGTGCCTGAAAATATGTCCATTCATTTCTGTGTGGTAGTCCCTACCGTCGGTACTTTTTGATTGGAAAATAAGTCCAGCGTCATGGACAAGACCTTCTTCACTACTTCCTGCATGTGTTAGTATAATACGCTGGCCTTTGCTGCTTGGTATTTTCTTTTCTGTTCACCGTCTACTGATTGCCATTCTTTAGCATTGTGTGGGAGCATTGACACAGGATTCGTCCAAATATACAATATCATAGCCTTGCCTCCGCCGCTCACGGATCTGCCTCAGGTATTTACTTCGGGCAGCAATTAAATGTGGCTTTTCACAAATAATATTCCTGCCGCCTATAGTTTTTCTGAAGGTGAAGCCGGCGGCTCTTACAATTTTCCATAGAGTACTTTTAGAAATGTCTATGCTGCAATCTGATTGCAGTTTTAATTTCAGTTTCTTGAGAGTAACAAGTTGATTTGTCGCAAACATTTTCAAGAGCTCCCGTCTTATGACATCTATGTCAAAGTCGTCAATTGTTCTTTTCCTTCCTTGCTTGACATTAGTGCACTTTGTGTCCTATTTAATCCATCGGGAAAGGATTCTCTATTCAGACCAAGCGCCAGTTGCGTTCGTTTCTCAGGTTATGAATATCGCAATATAGATGACCTCTCTTAGATTCCCTCGGAAGTGTTGGTATAGTAAAACTGTAACCTTTTGCATTGTTATAAATGTGCATTTCAGACTCATTATGAATGTGATATCAATGTCAGTTTTGATAAGCCAACAAATATGATACAATAGCTTCATACAAATAGCGAGATACACCTATGACTATACAACGGTATCCCAATTATAACGTCATATGCTTTCCGCTTTCAAAGTCGACTGGGTTAGGTGCACGGAATTCGTGAAATTGTTGTGTACTCACGATATTTCAATGTTACCATAATGTATTTTAGAACAACGCGTCTGTGTACCGTAGATCTGTTACTATTGTGTACAATCCGGTGAGGTTGATTTTAATATAACCTGAAGAAGAAATATTTCAAACTACATCAAATTTTCTTGGAAAAAAATATTTCTCTAGCGTCATGGATATTCTAAGGCTGCTTGCAAAAATTCACTGAGATCCAACAGGTAGTTTTCGAGAAAATCAATTTCAAACGTGCTCACGAATTAATGGACAGACTATAGTGGTATTATCCTTCTTATATTAGGGCTACCACAACTATTACACATACCACTGCTACTACATCAACTGCTTCTGCTACTGCAACTACTATTGCTGCTATTATAACAACTACTACTACTACTGCTATTACTACAGCTACTACTATTGCTACTACTGCTGCTACTAACTAATTGCTACTACACTACTATTACGACTTGTTACTATTACTTACTACTGCGTACTACATGCTCTCTCAGCTTGCTGCCTACTACTGCTGCTATTGCTGCTACTACTACTGCTGCTACTACTATGCCTACTGCTGCTACTACTCTATTGCTGCTACTACTACTGCTCTACTACTACTGTGCTACTACTACTGCTACTGCTGCTACTACTCTATTGCTGCTACTACAATTGCTCTGCCTACTACTATTGCTGCTACTACTGCTACTGCCAACTGCTACTGCTGCTGCTAATGCTTACTGCTACTGCTGCTCACAACTGCTGCTACTACTGCTGCTACAACTACACTGCTACTGCTACTACTACTGCTACTAGAACTACAACTGCTACTGCAATCTACTACACTGCTACTACAACTCAACTGCTGCTGCTACTACACTGCTACTGCTACTACTACACTGCTACTCTACTACACTGGCTACTACAACTGCTACTGCTACTACTACAATGCTACTACTGCTAACTGTAACTACTACAACTGCTACTACACTACAACTGCTACTGCTACTACAACTGCTACTACAACTGCATCTACAGACTGTCTACACTAGTCAAGCTGCTACTGCTCTACTACTGCCTACTATAACTACAATGCTATACACTACAACTGTTACTGCTACTACAACTGCTACTGCTAACTACAACTGCTACTACTGCTACAACTACAACTGCTACTACTGCTACAACTACAACTGCTACTGCTACTACTACTGCTACTATAACTACAACTGCTACTACAACTACAACTGTTACTGCTACTACAACCGCTACTGCTACTACAACTACAACTGCTACTACTGCTACAACTACAACTGCTACTACAACTGCTACTACAACTACTACTTATGCCTCTCGGGCAGACCGAACAGTTGTCCACTATTTTCACCAGTCTCTGCCCATTTTCTTGTGTCTTCCCAGTATAGTCCAACATCCTTAAGTTCCCCAAGAAGATTCTGTCTACAGCTCTGTTAAGGACGTCCCCATTTTCGTTTCCTTTAAGCATTCAACTCCAGTGATTGTCTAGTGACACACGACTGTCTACAGCAGGGTAGGCCTAACCAGAGCCAACTATAAACTACTGGGCCTTCGGGCTCAGGTAAGAATTGTGGAAATCAGACCCCAACTACACCACGTGACCTCGCATTCTAGTATTGGTGTACATAGACGATATCATTTTAAAATCAACACAAAATGCTAACTCGAAGTCATATTATGCAACAAGTTAAGTTTAACAATAAGGAATATCAATATTATAAATATTTTTCACCAATAAATAACCATAGACTCACAGAATTGAGTAAAACTGCAAAAAGGCGTGCAGTGTTCTATCAAACATCTGTATTTTCCGGATCCCTTTTCTTATCTAGGTCAGGGAATACCCGACCAGTTGTCTGGCCTGTGCTAGAGCCTGGCTGTGGCCTAACCCATGGCTATTTTCTCATCCTGACCAGGGTCATCATAGGTTAAAAATAGCATCTGCTAGTAGTTAATAAATATAAACTATCATTGATTTATTTATTTATTGGGACATAGATTGATTGATATAATAGGAGATTGATTGATTGATATATTAGGACATTGATTGATTGATATTTAAGAACTTGATCGATTGATATCAAGGAAGATTGATTGATTGGTAACTTAGAACAATAATAGATATCATGAATAATTGATTATATATTGACAACTAATTGTTAATAAATTCTCTGTTGCTTCAGTGTCCAGACTGTTCTGTGAGAGCGAGTCCTTCAAGATGGACCTGATACTGGATGTTAATACTCTCATTTATCCTGTAGAACTGGGTACGTATGAACAGTTGTTTAAAAAAAAATGATATGCTGTTTAATTAACTTCTTGTGGACCAAACGCCACTCTACAAGGCTTTGGATTGGACACCCTTTTTTCCAGGAGCCACACTAAAGAGCGTTTTTTATTGTAAAAACAAATGGATTGTAAAAACATGGCTTTTGCCCTGGTCCACTAAGAGTTAATAGTATATGCAGTTACGGCTCGTGATCGTTTTTGTTGGTGGGGCCAGACACACATTTTCGGGAAAATCATGGTTTTGGGTTAGGTTATATTTTAATCCATTACATAATAAATACACATAATTTTTGGTGGGACCCGACCCCTCTGGCCCTTAATGACGAGCCGCCACTGAGTATATGCACTATTTTGGAACCAAAAGGGAAAGAGAAGTAGGGAAGGCCTAGAAATACCAGGAGAAGAGAGATTAATATACTGTTATTAAAAGGATAGGCAAGACGTGGAAAGAATGGCAAGAGAGAGAGGAAGGGATGGAAGAAGTTGGTTGAAGACCTGTGCTCCGTTGGGAGTTAAAAGAGGAAGAAGAAGTTGTCTATTGTCTATTGTCTATTCCCAGGTGGAAGATGTAGTTGGCTGTCCACTCTTGCCGTTAAGCGTAGGGATGGGAGCTTTAATTTGCGTTCTAGGGCTAGATGAGTCGCCCTTGTTGTGTTGTATCCGTGTTTATGTAGTGTGGTCTTGATATTGTCTATCATCTTTTTCTTGGTCTTCCCTTAGCTCTAGTACCCGATCTATTTTTATTGTATGCTGTTATTGGTGGTTGGTTGTATTTCATTCTCATTAAATGTCCAAACCACTGCATTTGTTGTCTTTCGATGTATTCGGTGCATGAGTTATGCCCACTCTGCTTCTGATGTCCTCATTTCGTAGTCTGTCTTTCCTGGTGACTCCCACTGCATTCCTCAAGCATTTCATTTCACACGTGGTGAGCTTTCTGTGATGTGTTGCAGAAGAAGTTACTGGTACGTAATCAAGAATATTGTATTCGAACTGCATTGATACATGTTTTAGAAAAAAAAAGAAATGTTCGTTAACGGCTATCTCCTCTTTAGCCTGTGACGCCCTTGACATTTAGGGCAGCAACAAACGCACACCATTCTTCTCTATTCATGGTCTTCCTCTTTATTGTGTTCCAGCTATGATTCATTTCTTTCCGCCCAAGTGGTTATCGTGGCCCACATTTGGGGTGTAAAGAATAGAACCACTGTTACCTGCCATGCATGTCGTAAGAGGCGACTAAGGAGGTTTGGATGAAATCGGATGCATGTGTCCGCCAGGGAATGCTAACCCGAAACAAATGCTTGCAGAAAACGGATGCACCAGGACGTAAGGCGCATAACATGGTGTAACGACCCTCACAATGAGGAATGGGATAACGGATTCTACGGTCGCCAATCTGCCTAGGAGATTTACCACACAGTGAAATGTCAGACCTATCATCACGGGGTGGCCAAAACTTAACTGCTGAAGAGGTCGGCTCAAACGAGGAAGCAGAAATCATAGGAATTATATCCTACAGAACTGCCCCGTATGCAGACATGAGAAGATAGAGGTGGCCCACGTACACTAGCGTCCAAAACAAACTGTATGGCGTGGCTGATAATCTGAGGCAGACGGTTGCCTTTATTAGAGAATCCGAAATCCCAATCTAGTGAGAAGCAGAAGAAGAAAAGAAGAAGATTCATTTCTTTCAGTTCTTGCCTATGTCTCTCCAGGTTTCTTTGGTTTTCGTTTTATTTACCCTCTGAGTCCATCTTAGTCCAGTTTTCATGTCAGAGACAGTTTCCATGCGCATCACATGCCCGATCCATCCCAAGCGTCGTTTTCGGATGATGGTGCTCATATTCTCTTGTTGATATCGCGCGAGCAGTTCTGGCTAGAGATATAGTATTTGGCCAGAACACACGTAATATTTTCGCAGACAATGCTGATGAATGGTGGAGAGTTAGGACATATCTTGTTCTGTCATTCTCCAACATTCCGATCCGTATAGCAAAGTTGATAGCACGCAGCTGCGGTATATATTAGTCTTGGTTCTAATCAGTGGCGGCTCGTCATTAAGGGCCGAGGACGGCCACACCAAAATAATATGTAACGTGTATTTATTATTTAATAAATTAAAATCTAACCTAACCCAAAGCCATGATTTTACCGAAATTTGTGTCTGGCCCCACCAACAAAAACGATCACGAGCCGCCACTGGTTCTAATACTGTATTCTCGTTTAACGACTGTTTGTAATTAACTTCAACATAAATGTGGATCTCTGTGGCGTAGAGGTTAGGTACTTGCCTCCCGCACCAAAGGTGCCCGGTTCATTCCCTCGTCGAGCCTTCAGTATATTCTCCAGCGATCCCTGATCTCAGTGTAGGTGAGATTGAGTTGCTAGTCCTATCAAAGACGGACGATAAAACGTAGGTCCCGTGTTCAATTTGAGCACGTAAAAGAACCATTTGCAGTTCAAAATCGAGAAGAACAGACTGGAAAACCGCTGCCCGGTCAAAATTCTTTAGAAAAGATTAAAAATAAAATTCCTACAAAATATCTTCAAAATTACATCGGGACCCTTGCCGATGCTACGGAGTTCATGCACTGCAGCTGATATCTTCCTGCGTAAGAATGAAATAGGAACACACATGGTTACTCACCGAAGTGCAATGATGATGGTTCAATCAATCAACCAGATTTCAACGTATTCATTTTTTCCCCTAGGCTGTTCCAAGATTTATTGTATTTGTGAGTCATCTACTTAGTGAATTTATTTGTTATTTAGAGGATAAAACTCTCCTTAAGCTGCTGCACTAACTTTCAACCTAAGAACGCATATTGTATTAGTTATATCAGATCACATGGGCCAACAAACATCACAACTAGAATTAACTCCTCCTGGAGAATCCACTATATTTATTGAAGAGAGTTTTCTCCCTTTTATATCCAATATTTTCTTCCCTTGTTTATATCAGTATTTTCTTCCCTTGTTTATTTGTTTATATCCAATATTTTCTTCCCTTGTTTATATTCAATATTTTCTTCCCCTTGTTTATTTGTTTATATCCAATATTTTCTTCCTTGTTTATATCAATATTTTCTTCCCTTGTTTATTTCCAATATTTTCTTCCTTGTTTATTTCAATATTTTCTTCCCTTGTTTATTTGTTTATATCCAATATTTTCTTCCCTTGTTTATATTCAATATTTTCTTCCCTTTGTTTATTTCCAATATTTTCTTCCCTTGTTTATTTCAATATTTTCTTCCCTTGTTTATTTGTTTATATCCAATATTTTCTTCCTTGTTTATTTCAATATTTTCTTCCCTTGTTTATTTGTTTATATCCAATATTTTCTTCCCCTTGTTTATATCCAATATTTTCTTCCCCTTGTTTATTTGTTTATATCCAATATTTTCTTCCCCTTGTTTATTTGTTTATATCCAGTATTTTCTTCCCCTTGTTTATTTGTTTATATCCAATATTTTCTTCCCCTTATTTATATCCAATGTAGTCCTCCTCATGTTTATATCCAATGTAATCTTTCTCATGTTCATATTCAATAGTTGCATTAGCCTTGTTGAAATTTAATAGCTGCTTCCTCATGTTCGTATTCTTCTTCAGCGATCTGTGGTCATACACTTAATTGACTATGGACCACAAGCTGGGCAGTCAGCTTCAGGTCTGTTAGGTTTCCCCAAACCGACCAGCGTAATATTCCCTTATGTTCGTATTCAGTAGTTGCTTCCCACTGATAATATTAAGTAGTTGCTTCCCCTAGTTCATATCAAATAATTGTTTCCCCTGTTCATGTAAAATACTTGTTTCCCTTTGTTATATTCAGTAATCGTTTTCCATTGTTCATATTTAACATCTGATTTCTCCTTGTTCGTATTTAATAGCGTCTTTCAATCAATCAAGTGTCATGCCTGCCGGCGAAGGCGATCATGTCTCTCCACAACTCTCTTTGTTAGCGTCTTTCACATGGTGGTAATATTCAATAATTGTTCCACATTGCTCATATCTAATAATCGCCCGAGTGGTTACCGGGGCCCAAATTTTTCTAGTGTATAGAATAGAACCACTGTTACCTGCCACGCATGTCGTAAGAGGCGACTAAGGAGATTTCGCTGAAATCGGATGCACATGTCCTAAACGTGTAGAAGTCTATGCGTTTAGGGCCTACAAAACCAATGTGCAACGTATACAGTTCTTGGCAAAGATCAAACATATCACAAAGAGTGATTAAAATCGGTCGTAAAGAACGAACGCAAAGAAGAAGATATCTAATAATTGCTTCCCCTTGCTCATATGCAATAATTCTTTCCCCTTGTTTATATTCAAAAGTTGCTTTCTCCTTGTTCGTATTTAATAGAGTTGCTTCCACATGTTCATATACAATAGTTACTTCCTCCTTATCCGTATCCAATAGTTTGTTCATATCAAATAATTGTTACATCTTTTCATATTCAATAGTTGCTTCCCCTGTTAATATCAATATTTGCTTTCCCTGTTCATATTCAATAGTTGCTCCCCTGTTAATATCAAATAATTGCTTTCCCTGTTCATATTCAATGTTACTTCCCTGTTCATATCCATTAATTGCTTCCACCTATGAGTATCCAATAATTGTTTCCCCAATATTTCATAGCCAATGTTCCTCCACTAGGTGCCTTTGATACCTATTACATCTGATTGTCTCTCTCGTCTCTCTCTTCTTCATATATATATATATATATATATATATATATATATATATATAATATAATATATATATATATCTTATAATTTGTATGTGGACGTGTGACAAGTTCCAGTACCTACTAGGGGTGCATTTGAAGATATTACATCTGATTGTGTCTCTCTTCTCTCTGTCTTTTTCTTCTCTCATATATATATATATATATCTTATAATTTGTTTGGACAGGTGAAAGTTCCGTACCCACTAGGTGCATTTGAAACCTATTACATCTGATTGTGTGTCTGTCTCTCTCTCTCTGTCTCTCTCTCTCATATATATTATATACTTATAATTTGTATGTGGACAGGTGACAAGTTCCGGCTGGTCATCGCGACAACTTTACGCGAAGACGGCTGTCCAGATGATGGAGATTAATAACCAACACAGGACCAAGCAGAGCTGACCAGTTCGAGTACGTCATGTATGGAAAGGTTACCTGATTGAGGGAGATGATGGCAATCTGGATTCCACTGACTTAGTACTAGCTATTAACATTTCTATTCCCTTAATAATGATTTGCCACTTAATAAAAATGCATCCAAACTTCACAGTATATATACAGTCTTCTACAATAGAACATCAGGAAAGAAGGCGAGAGGAAGACCACGAAAAGATGGTTAGATGGCATAGCAGAATCATGTCAAAGGGCAAAATAACAATCACCCATGCCACCAGAACAGCGCAAGACAATAACAGAAAACCACAACACTGGGCAACAACCTGGTAGCAGTGTGACGACAAAATAAGAAAGAAGATTCCCTTATATTGGTTGAATTTAAAGCCATCCAAAATCTCATATCTCTCTCTTTTCTATCACTATCTTTCTCTTTTTCTCCACACTCACAGTATAAATGTATATTTATATATACAGGACCGTGCGGTATATTTTCTCAGTATGATGCAAGTCTTCGAAATGCCGCCCCTTAAATGTTTTTTCTTTAAAATAGCCTTCGATTGTAATTTAAAGAAAACAACAAAAAATGCACAAAATGTACGAATACTAAATCGTATACATCAGTATCGAGAGTCGCTGTAGCGTAATTGTTAGTGAACTCGCTTCGCAAGGCTGGTGGTCTGGGTTCAGCTCCCGCAATGCGCGTAGAATTTTTCAGTATACATCAGTATCAGAATAACAGACCAATATAGAAAAGCGTTGCGTAAAGATTTGCAATTATTGAATGGTTCAAATTATATTTTGATTTCGCTGCCTATGCCGCCCCCTTACGGTTCCGCCTGATGCGGCCGCTTCTTTATATCATAGCATAGCACGGCCACGTATATATATGTCATTATGATGTAATGAACTAGCTTCAGATATTAGCCTGGTCATCTGGTATGCATGCCATTACAATAACTATGTAATGCAGTGCTATAAAACGTTTTAATATAGCTCATATGTACGGTTCCAACTTTACTGCAACAGGTCACCCCATAATTACTCCGTTCCTGTGCCAATGAATATCATACGAAATGCTAACAACTGTCTCCTGTGCAGTGAACTATTTCCAGAATGAAACAGCCGTACCGCCACAAAAAGCAACCAGCACCGCATAAATGCATATGGCCATCGCTAAAGTGTCAACACAAAACTGTTCATCACTTGAATTGCAATTCATGTCGAAGGAAAAATCAATCACGACAAAATCCAACTTTCTGCACACGCAAAACTGCATACAGCAGATCGAGTTGATTCGACATAACCGCTGTCCGCCATTTTCTGAATACCCACAATCGCAACAAAGGTACGGTTGACACAGCAAAAAGCATTCCATGTAACATTCATAGCTCACTGCGTTGCTCAAGCACTAACTCGGCAAACGAAACCGTTTTAATACAGGGTGTTCAACTTAAAAGCAGCCTGTGAATGGAGCTAATCTGGCATATATGTATGGAAATGGAAAGGTTCAGTTATGACGTAGTATAGGCCAAGGTTGTGTGACGGTATGTAACTATAGTGCAGGAATGGGCGATGTACAAATGGGACGTAGGACAAGCTAGTCAGAACCGGTTTAAATAGTAAATAGACGAGATGCAATGCGTACCTGACAAATTTCTATTTTTGACTGGGACTGCTGTTAAGTTGAACACCCTGTATATTGGGGCGCATCTGACTAACGACTGGAGGCCGGGGCACCTTGTAGCGATTACAATAATAAAGTAATATTAATAGTAACAATAATAAGAATAACAGAAGAAATCCTGACTACAAGTTTATATTTCTTTGTAATGTGCTTACGGACAAACTCTGAATCTTCGTCATTATTATCATCAAGTTGCCCGTCTGCCCAGCGTGTTCGTAGCGCGTTGGACTACGGGTGACTATCCCTCTGTGTGTGCGGGTTCAATTCCGCGGGATGGCAGAAAAACCACAGATTCCCCAGATTTACGGTGTTCGTGGCACCGAACCAAAGGGTTACGATGTCCATGGCACCGAGCCGAAAAGCTGAAAAGCTCAAGTGCTTCTGGATCGGAAAAAAAATGATCTGCTCCGTTACTCTGTCAATGGTTCATGTCTCACAACCATATGTTGGCATGGAAAAAACGCAGGCTCTTAAGTATTTATCGTCACTGTTTCTGTAGTTTGTACCTGTTTCGCTATTAGGCTCTTAAGCACTTGATTTTTGTTCTTATGTCAGATCCCTTCCTTTTGTTAGTTAGTTCTTTTAGTTTTTGCAAAGCAATGTTTAACTTTCTTTTAATTTCTTTTATAATATTCCCGTCATTTGTCAGCAATGCCTCAAGGTATTCACAGTTGTTGACTATTTCTATTTTGTGATTAGTTTCTTTCTTTCTTTCTCGAATCCTGTATGCCTCACAGCGTCAGGTCAGGAAGAGATTTCTAAAACGGCCCTAGTATGCGCTTCGTAGATAGTCTCTTTCGTCGCCTCTGTTATCTCTGAGGTCCATCTTTTGCGTGGCCGGCCTTTTGCTTTGTACCCATTGTATCGGAGCAGCATTGCTCTTTGGGGTGCACTGTCTGATGGTAATCTGCTTACGTGACCGAACCATTTAATTTGTTGTTTCTTGATGAAGTCTAGTACTGATGTTGTACCTACTTTTTCCTGATGTCTTCATTTCTCAACCGGTCTCTTCTTGTTACACCCAGCATTCTGCGTAGACACTTCATCTCTGTTGTGACTAGTTTTCTTCTATCGTTTGTTGTCAGCGTCCAGGTTTGGCACTGGTAACATAATGTGGGGAGAAAGATTGTGTTGAACATTGCTCTTTTTGTGTTCATGGTGACGTGTTTGCATCTTAAAATTGGCGCCATTTGCCCTATCATTTGATTTGCTTTGTTGCATCTGTGTTGAATTTCATTAGTTATTCTTCCATTTGCTGAAAAAATGCTCCCAGGTATGTGAAATCTTTTGCTTGATTTAGTAGATGATTATCGATGGAGATGTTGGTAGTGTTTTCCTCTCTGGCGAATGTCATTACTTCTGTTTTGTCGATGTTAATTCTCATGTTGTATTCGTTACATGTTAACTGGAGTCTGTTGATGTGTTGTTGTAGCTGTTCTTCTGTTGTTGATATGATTGCCTGATCGTCTGCAAAAGAAATTCATTTAAGAGTTCTCCGAGGTTGTTTCCTTCGCTGGTGTTAGCTATTTTACAAATGTGGTCAATGTACGTGATGAATAGCAGCGGGGATAGTACGCAACCTTGTCTTACTCCTGACCCTACGTGAAACTTTTCTGATAATCCTGTATTTGTTCTAATCGTACATTGGCTGTCAGTATAAATGTTCTTGCAAAGGTTGATTAGGTGTTCATTAACCCCATAGGATGTTAGTATTTTCCACAACTTGTGCCTATCTACGCGGTCGAACGCTTTTCCTGATCTACAAATGCAACGTGTAAATATTTGTCGGATTCGATAGTCCTTTCTACTAACTGTCTGAGGGCGAATAGTGAAGAGGGGTGATTAGTGAAGAACTGAATCTTACTGTTCTTAAAAAAACACATTTTATTTTCTTCTTTAAATCCTGATTAACGTTAAATTCGGAAGAATAAAATAGGGCGCCACGGGTGTATCACACTGGCGCCCGCGAGAACCACGTTGGACAGCCGTGATGTAATGAATCCCTGTGCATTCAAATCAATCAATCAAGTGCCATGCCTGCCGGCGTAGGCGATCATGTCTCTTCATCTCTGTCTGCTTGGTGCATGTATTCAGTTCTGACGTCGATCTTGTGTCGAACCATGATGCCAAGCCATCCAACATCTTCTCTCTTTGTCTTCCGCAATCTTTCCTTCCCTGAATTTTACCTGTTGTCACAAAATGTTTTAAACCTTCTCTTCACATATACCCGAAGAACCTTGATTGTCGGATTCTTATTCTTTTAAGGTGTGTGCAGACCTGATTTCTATCTCTCGCGATCGTTCTTATGCCGCTGTTATCATTCGAGTGTGATATATAAGCAGCCAAATATCAAGAACGGATGTACGTGCACAGCCTTCAGTACCTATTGGAGCTCAGGTGCTTATCCTTCAGCGGCGTGTTCGATTTCAATCAGTGAGACCTGATTAAAAACCTCCTCGTTTGTTTTCTCATGTATCTGTACATTCAAATACATCTGGAAATGATAGAACATACAAGTTACCTAAGATTGAAGATTGGAGTGGCCAGAAAAGAACATCACAGCATGTACAGGAGTAGGCTCATCAATCAACATCGAATTGATACGGTCAGTCTCTGGACGCTGTTGGAAACTCAGTTGCTTTTCTAAGAAGAATCTGAATCAAGCAATGTCATTTAAAAATAAAACTTTGTTCTATCTATCTATTCTCTAATCCTGCTTTGTCTTTCAGCGTCAGGTCGACAAAGAGACACCTGGAGCAAGCCTCTCTATGCGTCTTGTCTTCTTTTTATTTTCCCCAGTCCTGATTTGCCTCACAGCTTCAGAGTAAGAAGAGATTTATAGAACGGGTGTTGTGTGCCTTCATAAACAGTATCTTTCGTTGTTTCTATTATCTCGAGGTCCACCTTTTTCGTTACTGGAACTTAAGTCTAAGCATTCCAATGTCCAGAAAATGACCCACTAACATACTTCTTCTGGGTTTTCACAAAAGTTAGGGAATGCCAGGTGATGTGTTAAACGAAGATTTAAAAAACAAAAACGGCTCAAGTGCTGTTCCGATTTATGTCACCGTCGTGTTTGTGTTTGGGCTTGCCCTGTTTTCACCTCATCGTTAACTTCTTGACCTACGGCTATTTCCATGTTTGACCAACTCATTAAGCTTACAATCGTCCCTGGCACGCGGCTCCTCCCATTATCTGCTCAGAGTAAGAGGATATAGAAACCAGTTTGTGGGAGGAGCAAATTAGCACGTCCGCCATACTTAAAATAGACCCAACTGAGCGATGTGTACTCTTAAGATTTGATTTGTCTCCTATGGCGTTAGAGTAATAAGTGATTAGAAGGAATGATTTTTAAGAACCCCAGGGGTCAATGAATATGACCAATAAATCAACAATGAACTTCTTCGAACGCTCCGTATCGACCACTTGTTAACCACTCTGTGTGATTTGTATGTGATCTGAGCCTAAGAGCGATTGTACGATGTGCCAGTTATGCACCAACAAGTAGGCCAGCACATCCGATTTCTGCGACGCTTTTTATTTACTAGGGTAGCATCCATAGCGTACCTGGTTCAAACCCCACGGTGGACAAGTTTAGAAGCAAATTCGTTTCCGTGGGATTTGTACAAAAAGATAAAAATATACCTCACCGCTCAGAAAGCAATACCAAACTACTGAACGTATAAGTGGTGCATAGAAAATCAACGACTAGTTTACTGTGGTTGATGGCTACGTCCTTTAGGATATGCTACGATTTTCATTTTTTCAGCATCCCTAGGGCATACATCAGTCGCCTCTTACGACATGCATTGTATGTTGCAGTGGTACTATTCTTTGCTTCCTTGTGGCCCCGGCACCACACGGGTGGGCAGTGAACGAATATTAGGGACTTTCCAAAAACAAATTACCGAACACAGGATTCGAACCACAAACCGTTATTTCTTACGACACACATTGCCTAGCTCCACAGACGAGCTCTACAGGGGAGCTAGCTAACTGAATGTGTTCTTAAAAACGCTCTTCTAATAGCTTTTTTTTAGATCCAGAAGCACTTCGGCACGGTGCCATGGACATCCGTAACTCTTCGATTCGGTGCCACGAACACCGTAAATCTGGACAACCTGTGGCTTTTCTGCCAGACTGTGGAATTGAACCCGCACTCACAGGGAGCTTGTAACCCGTCGTCCAACGCGCTACGAACACTCTGGGCAGGCGAGCGTTCTAATAGCTTACAACCTGAGAATGGAATCATCAAGAGGAAGGGGCACACCAAGAAAAAATGGAGTTATAGACGTTTTAAAACTCCACAATAACACGGCATATTAAACGACCGAGCATGCGCTATCTCGGAAACCGGTTATTAGTTAAACATACGACACCTAACGGTAAAAAACAGATAAAGAAAAAAGACCTTGAATTTTTAATTGCACCGTTGTATAGTGTTTAATATTTGAACAATGTATCCTTTCATTGTTCAACTCTGGGATATAATACTGTACTACTATTGTTCATTGCTCAACTCCTGTTATATAATACTGTACTACTATTATTCATTGTTCAACTCCTGTTATATAATACTACTATTACAATCTTTTGTATGTTTCTATAGTGGCCTCCAGCTACATAAGGTCGACTAGCTCAGACTGGAAATCGAAAATTCCTGTTTAATGGAAGCTGATTTTTGCAGTGGCGACTCATGATTATTTCTTTTGGTGGGGCCAGACATTTCTTCCCCGGATAAATCATAGTTTTGTGTTGCTATATGTTAATTTATAAAATAATAAATACACGTTATACATTATTTTTGGTAGGGCCCGGCCCCACGGTCCTTAATGACGAGCCGCCACTGGGTTTTTGTATATGTTTGACAGAACACTGTAAGCTTTTTTGTAATTTTTCTCCATTCTATGAGTCTATGGTTATTTGTTGATGAAAAATATTAATAATACTGAAATTCCTTATTGTTAAACTTGACTAGTTACGTAATATATCCTTGATTTAGCATGTTGTCTTGATTTTAAATTGAATTCCTCTATATACAACAATACTGAAAGGCGAGGTCGTGCTATGGTTGTAGTTTTATTTCTTAGAATGTTCACATGAGCCCGCTGGCCGTATGGTTATCGAAGGCTACGGTTAAACCACAGCCAGGCTATAGTAGTTTATAGTTGGCTCTGGTTAAACCTACGACGCCTAACGGCAAAACGCAGAGAAAGACGAAAGAAAAAGAACTTCATTCTTGAATGTGTAATTGCACCGTTTAACACTTATTTCTTTGACTATCACATGTTGAATATAGATCTTGTTCGATCAATCTTTGAGCAGTGTAGCTTTCATTATTAAAGTGTGGTATCTTCTTCTCTCGTTCGTTCTTTTACGGCCTTTTTTATCAGTCTAATGTGATATATAAACAGCCGAACACCAAGAACGGGTGTAAGTTCACAACCTTCAGTACCATTTGGAGCTCTGGTGCTTATCCTTCGGTGGTGTGTTCGGTTTCAGTCAGCGTTTACTAGGTTCGCACTCCGTTAGCCCTTTGCTGTCACCAGCCGACCCACAAGGCAGCAGGTATACCACTACCATAGTTTGTATATTTCTATCAAATTCTCACCTACATGACCAATATTATTATACAGGGTGTTCAACTTAACAGCAGTCCCAGTCAAAAATTGAAATTTGTCAGGTACGCATTGCATCTCGTCTATTTACTATTTAAACCGGTTCTAACTAGCTTGTCCTACGTCACATTTGTTCATCGCCCCTTCCCGCACTATAGTTACATACCGTCACACAACCTTGACCTATACTACGTCATAACTGAACCTTCTCATTTCCATACATATATGCCAGATTAGCTCCATTCACATGCTGCTTTTAAGTTGAACACCCTGTAGATATAAAGGAAAACTGCAGTAAAACTATGCTGCAATGGCAAAACATAATACAAAGCAACGTATCGATCAAAAGGTCTTTATCAAGCAAAGAATACAACAGAAGTGAAGACATTCACTTCTTACACTATATGTAGAATGAGACAATACATTTCTAACGACCTTAAAATGAAAATCTTGACTTAAAAAGTAGTAATGGAAAATATAAATCATCATCATCAAATAGCTTAAACTGAGCAGAACTTTGCCACCCCAACAGTCCTCCGGAATTTCTTTCTCTCATAGGCCAGATGTTCAAACCATCAGTTACATCCTGAATCCATCTTCTCCGTGGTCTTCCTCTTCTTTTCTTTGCCGGTATGCCTCCTTCCATGATGGTTTCTCCAGCCCTTCATGTCTTTTTATATGTCCAAAATATCTCAGTTTTCTCTTTCTTATTTGTAGCATCAGCCAGTTTTCTTTGATTTTGAGTTTTTCTGGATAAATCTATTTGTTCTCTTCTCTGTCCAAGATATACGAAGGACTCTTCTGTAACACTTATATTCAAAAGCACTATATGTTTTTCCACTGCTTTATTAAATGTCCATGCTTCACACCCATACGTTGCTACTGGGAATATGCATGCTCTTAGTATTCTGATCTTTGTTTTCTCATCAGTTCCGTTCCACACTGTTTTTAGTTGTTTAATTTAATTGTAAAGCCATGTTTGTTCTTCTTTTAATTTCCTTCATCCCATTTCCATCTGTTGTTAGCAGTGAACCAAGATATTCAAAACTGTTCACATTTTCTACTTTCTCTCCATTGATAAAAATATCATTGTCATGTTCGTTTTATCTGTTGTCATTATTTTTGTTTTGCCACATTGAGAAATATAAATGTAAACAAATATAACGACTACATTTAACATATCTACGTGTTTTTCTTGTTTTTACGTGTTTTGTCACCTAAATGAGCATGATGTTTACACGTCTGTCAGTTTCTTGTTTTACGTGTTTCGCCACCTAAATGAGCATGATGTTTACACCTCTGTCAGTTTTTCTTCTCATTGATGAATAATGATAATGGTTAAAATAGTAGTGGAAGTTCTATTAGATTTTTTTGTTATCCTTTGTTGGATTGTACTTATAGCTAGACACAGTTGGTGGTTGCACTTTCGTTTCGTCAGTTGATGGTGTCGTTCAAATCTTTAGTTGACAAATCCGCCTTGTCTTTGCCAAGTCACACACACATGAAGAGCTTGTGTACGTTTTTTAAGTAGTTCATGTTGTACTAGTTTGTACTCAGAGGCGGCTAGGTAATGGTTTATATAACACCCCCCTCTAGTGTCCACTCCTGGACACGACTTTGCATACATCACGTTATTTGAAACTTCTGTAGTAAATACAGAGTACTAAGAAACGTACATACATACATTTTCACATATAACATTAGAAAACATAGAAAGAGGTTAGGAGTTTTTGAATCAATAAACACAGATATTGTAAGGGTCTGCATTATTTCAATTAACCCACAACGACATGGGCGTGTACTGAACCCCCCTCACATCTTAACCACCTCTACCTTCTCTATGTCAAAGCCAATCATACAAACA
The DNA here is from genome assembly GCA_020796225.1 of Arion vulgaris. NCBI lineage: Eukaryota > Metazoa > Mollusca > Gastropoda > Stylommatophora > Arionidae > Arion > Arion vulgaris. The sequence goes on from CM036768.1 coordinate 11,347,786, forward strand.
TACATATACGCACAGTGTGTGCGCTTTGTTAACAGGGGGATTTGAACAGCAATTTTTCCAAACATAATTTCAACTATGTGAAGATAGAACACTGAAGACCGTAGGTCAGATTGGAAAGGTCAAAGATCCTCAGAGCTAAACTTGCTTACCGTCCTTTGTCCTAACACTGCGGGAGTCTTCCACCAGTTTGATTTTTGGAAGGTGACTGCTAATTGGTTGAAAAGTCCAAACTGGATGACTTAAAAGGAGCTGACATAAGTATTGTCGTGAACTTTAGAGGACTGTATGCAGACATAATTTCAGAGGTGCGCGAGAAAAACCGCGGATATTTTTCAAACTTCATAATCATCGAAATCTTAATTTATGACCCATTATTGGGCTCACAAATATGTTATGAAATTAAATGCGGTAGTTTTGTATGTCATGGTAAGAATCTTAGTAGTTCTCGGGCACCTGACATAGCACCAATTAGTAGATAGGATACGACAATGGAATTCTATTGTGGAAGGGAGTCTTCTGTGTCAAAACAGAACATGAAGATAATATATAGAGATATAGGCAGTTCTCTGACAACGAGCTAGATTATTGGACCTAAACGTGCTCGAAGACTTGTCACTAAATTAAGTGCGGTAGTTTTGGTTCGTCTGGCAGCAAGCTAGATTATATCGCAAGTAAACGGGGATTCGAAAGCAATGCAAACTACTGAACGTATAATTGGTGCCTAGAAAAATCGACTCGTTTACTGTGGTTGATGGCTACGCCCTGTAAAGGATATGCCACGATTTTCATTTTCAAACGTGGCTCATTTTCCGTAACAGACACTCTGGTTGAAGATGGATACCCGAACTTTTCTGAATTGGTAATTTGTTCGGAATCGACTGCGATGCTGCTGTGTAAGTTTGTTATCGCTGATGCTTTCTGCTTCTTTCTTTTATCTTCATATTGTTGCCCAGTGTCGTAATTTTCTATTTTTGTCTTGCGGTGGTCTAGTTGCGAAAGTGATAAATATTTGTACTTTTTGACAAGATTCTGCTATGCCATCTAACCAACTTTTTCGTGGTCTTTCTCTCGCCTTCTTTCCTGAGGTTCTGTCGTAGAAGACTAATGTTTACAGTGGAGTTTTTGTTTACATTTTATTAAGTGTCCGAATCACCTCATTCTTTGTTTCTCAATGTAACTCACGCATGTGCTGCTGCTTTCAAATGTCTAAAAGAGACTGAGCACCGATATGCTGCACCGTGATTGCTAGGATATCGATTAGATTAGTTTTATCAGTGTTTGTTTCTTTTAAAACCAGTTTTGCGCGACATTTATTTGTTATTATCATTTCTAAGCATCCACTTTTGTTGCGTCTGTACACAGCCCACTTTAGATAACTAGGCCACACAACTGACCGGGGATTCCCTTACCTAGATCAGAAAAGGGGGCTGGAGATTACAGATGTTTGACAAACACTGCAAGCTTTTTGTGTGCAATTTTACTCAATTCTGTGAGTCTATGGTTATTTATTGGTGAAAAATATTCATAATATTGAATATTCCTTATTGTTAAACTTAACTTGTTGCATAACATAACTTCGATTAAGAATTTTGTGTTGATTTTAAAATGAATTCGTCTATATACAACAATACTGGAATGCGAGGTCACGTAGTGTAGTTGTGGTCTGATTTCCTATAATTCTTACCTGAGTCCGAAGGCCCATAAGTTTATAGTTGGCTGTGTATAGTATGTCTATTTCCACCCGTGTGTTGCCGGAACTCGTAAGGGGAGCAAAGAATAGTAACACTGCGACCGACATGGCATGTCGTAAGAGGTGACTGTATTAAGGTAGTATGAAGCAGTGCATTGGTGATAAATTGTTGTTAGGGTATTCTTCGTGAACACTTTTTTTCCCCGATCTAGAAGCACTGAGCTTTTCAGCGTAGTGTATGGTCATTTCCCTATTTCGAGTCCAGGCCCATAAATTTGTGGATCTGTGGCTTTTTCTGCCGAATCCGCGAATGTAACCTCGCGACACACGAAGAGGGATGTATTATGTAGTATGAAGCGGCATTGATAAATGCTTGTAGAGTGATTCTCCATGAACACTGCATTTTGAAGTCAGCGCGTATAAGCGTCGTTTTAGTATACGCGTAGTAAGAGTTAAGATTGACTCTCTCTCTCTCTGCCTTTTAAACACGGATTGGGGCATATGCCCTCAGCTAATTCATGCCAAGTCTTCCTATCTCTAGCTATCTCCTGCAGCTCCTTCTTGTTCTGCTTTATATTGTTGACTCCAAATCCCGCCTTCATGTATTTCTCAGCCTCCCTTCTTTCTATGTCCCTGGGTTCCAGGAAAGGACCCTTCTTGTTATATCCCATCAGGTTTTCGCATGTGTGTCTATCCAACACACGCGTATTTTTAACTTCTTGGTTCACTGGTCTGACATATCAGCCTGTCTACTTTATACTGGGTGCTTAAGAGTGATTGATTGATTGATAGGACCATCATCATTGCACTTCGGTGAGTAACTATATGTGCTCCGATCTCTTTCTTACACAGGAAGATCTCAGCTGCAGTGCACGAACTCTGTAGCACAAACGAGGGTCCCCGATGTTATTTTGAAAATGGTGAAGGTATTTGTGTAGGAACGTAATATTTTCTAATGAATTTTGCCCAGGCTGCAGTTTTCCAGCATGCTCTTCTCGATTTTGAACTGTCAAAGGTTCTTTGACGTGCTTATATTGAACATGGGACCTATGTTTTATCGTCCGTTTCTGATAGGACTAGGAACTAGATCTCAACTACATTAAGATCAGGGATCTCTGGAAAAATATCCAGATGGTTACACGAGGGAGCGAACCTGGTACCTTTGACACGAGAGACAAGCACTTAACAACTACGCCGCAGAGGCTCCCTTTTTTGTGAACCTAGTGTATTATAATATATCTTCTTCAGCGATCTCTGGTCATGCGCTTAATTTACTGTGGACCACAAACTGGGCAGTCAGCTTCAGGTCTATCAGGTTTCCCCAAAGCTTAGCTTTTAGGTCAACTGGGTGTGGCCACATGTTTCTTCTCAGCTCACCCAGGAGAGGACAGTCTTGCAGGATATGCTCCGGTGTCTGTTCCGCCTGATGACACTGGTAGAGAGCTGTTTGACTTATTCCTAGTCTATATAAGTGTTTGTTGAGTCTTATAATATTTGAAGCAGTTTTCTGGTGTTAAATTATTGTTAGAGTATTCTCCCTGAAAAATTGTATTCTTGAAGTCATCGCGTGTAAACGTGGTTTTAGTATACGTGCAGCAAGAGTTAATGATTTCTGGCATATCAGTTTGTCTACTTTATACTGGGTACTTCAGATTGTTAAAGTATATATAAACATTCAAGTAAGTATCTTGAGTAGGTAGGGTTTACTTAGCACAAGAACCGTGAACTTTACCAGTTGTGTTGCAGTTTGTGTGTTACAGTACTATATTAACACACATAAGTAGGTCAGTACTAACACATGAGCCTGGATTTGTATTACATAGCAGAGCTTCTCAAACTACAGGGTGTTCAACTTAAAAGCAGCCCCAGTGATAAATATAAATTTGCCAGGTACGCATTGCATCTCGTCTATTTACTATTTAAACCGGTTCTGACTAGCTCGTCCTACGTCACATTTGTTCATCGCCCCTTCCCGCACTACAATTACACACCATCACACAACCTTGACCTATACTACGTCATAACTGAACCTTCTCATTTCCATACATATATGCCAGATTAGCTCCATTCACAGACTGCTTTTAAGTTGAACACCCTGTAGTTCTTATCCGTACCCCTTATGTCCAGGACTTCTTTTTCTTCTCGATCGTTCTTTTCTGCCATCTTGATCATTCTTATTGTGATCTATAAACAGCTCTGAACGTCTGTTTCGTCACATCTTCAGCGCTATTTGGAACTCTGGTGCTTATCCTTCGGTGAAGTGTCCGATTTCTGCCAGCGTTTACTGGGTTCGCTCTCCGTCAGCCATTGGCTGTCCCCAGCCGATCTGCAAGGCAGCAGGTTCATGTCCGGGACTAATATCTCAAATTTATACCTTCTTCTTTATATTTCAACTCCAAACGGCGCACGTCTTCAACAAACTTCTTCCGGTCCTTCCTCTCTTTTGCCATCCCTTCCAATTCTTTCTATCCTTTTAATATCAATCTTCAGCTCTCGTGTATTTCTATGACTTCCCCGTTTCCTCGTTCCCTGGGTGTTTCAAAACACTGCCTGCCTTGCAATGCTTCCGGTCAGTCAAATGTATACCTTCTTCTTGGTCTCTTCCACCATTTACTTCTTTATAGAAGTGTTGGAAATTTATACCGCTGACAGTATATTTTCTCTCTCTCCCTCTCTCGCTCTCTCGTGCCTTTTAAACTCTGATACATATTCCCTCAACCAACTCATGCCAAGTCTTCCTATTTTTTAGTATCTAACGCCAAATAAGCCCGACTAGACCAGTCGTGAAATTTGAAATCCGTTTTGTGTGGCTGGCCTTTATATATGGTTGATAGAGGATTGTAATCATTATTGCAAATTTTTACTTAGTTCTTTGAGACCATTGCTATTGATAAAAAGTGTTAATAATAATGATATTCTTTACGGTAAACTAAAGGAACCCTTTTTCATACCTCGAGGTATAGTGTGTAATAGGGTGTTAGGCCCTTATTTATCATTGACCGTTGCCCAGCATGTTCGTAGCGCGTTGGACGACGGGTGACAAGCCCCTGTGAGTTCGGTTCATTTCCGCGGACTGGCAGAAAAGCCACATGTTCTCCAAATTTACGGTGTTCGTGGCACCGAACCGAAGTGTTACGATGTCCATGGCACCGAGCCGAGGAGCTGAAAGCTCAAGTTCTTCTGGATCGGCAAAAAACCCCACTAACTAACTGACCGTCGTCGGCACATGATGGATGTCGTGGCCAACATCACGCCGGCCGCCTTTACTTCCCAGTGCTTTTCCTGGTACCTAATTTGAGACTGGGTCGACCTGAACGCTGTTACATTCTGAAAAAATTCCACGCCCACTGTGGAGTTGAACCAGTACCACTAGTCTATAAAGCGAGTTCACTAACAACTGCGCTACTGCGGTCCTTTTTTTCCCCCGATCCAGAAGCACTTGAACTATTCGGCTCGGTGCCATGGACATCGTAACCCTTCGGTTCGGTGCCACGAACACCGTAAATCTGGGGAATCTGTGGCTTTTTCTGCCATCCCGCGGAATTGAACCCGCACACACAGAGGGATAGTCACCCGTAGTCCAACGCGCTACGAACACGCTGGGCAGACGGGCGTACTTCCGCCCTCAATAGCATTACACTTAATTTGTGACATCATATAACCGCGTTTTCGTATCTTGTGTTGTTTTTAACATGAGTTCATCTTTACCTAACAATACTGGAACGCGATGTTTGTGGTCTTATGTTCTTGAATTTTTACCTGGGATCGCCAGTCTTATGTTATCTAGGGTCTTATGTTACATCACTTGTTGGTGGTAGTCTTCAGATGAGTGTGTCTGTGTCTGTTGTTTCTTTAATTCTAATTTAATCATAATGTTCAGTCATGTTTTAGCTAGCGCTTTCAGTTCCTTCTAGTTCATCCGTACATCGGTTATCTTTGCTTTCTAATATCTTTTTCAAGTATTTCTTGGTTTCCTTCTTATTCATTTACCTTGTGGGTGCTGGGAAAGGACCTTTACTGTTATGTTAACCTCGGGTTTTATATGAAGGTGTGTTATATCCTGGTTCAGTGCCTTTTATTCACTTTATATGTTTACTGGAATCTTGAACGAACGAGAGTCGCATATTGTCGTGTATCCAATACAGTTTTTGTTTGTTTCTTAAGTAGAGTTTGGTGTGTTTCTTAAGTAGAGTTTGGTGGGTTACTTTAGTAGAGTTTGGTGGGTTTCTTAAGTAGAGTTTGGTGTGTTTCTTAAGTAGAGTTTGGTGTGTTTCTTAAGTAGAGTTTGGTGTGTTTCTTAAGTAGAGTTTGGTGTGTTTCTTAAGTAGAGTTTGGTGGGTTTCTTAAGTAGAGTTTGGTGTGTTTCTTAAGTAGAGTTTGGTGGGTTTCTTAAGTAGAGTTTGGTGTGTTTCTTAAGTAGAGTTTGGTGTGTTTCTTAAGTAGAGTTTGGTGGGTTTCTTAAGTAGAGTTTGGTGGGTTTCTTAAGTAGAGTTTGGTGGGTTTCTTAAGTAGAGTTTGGTGGGTTTCTTAAGTAGAGTTTGGTGGGTTTCTTAAGTAGAGTTTGGTGGGTTTCTTAAGTAGAGTTTGGTGGGTTTCTTAAGCACAGTTTGGTGGGTTTCTTAAGTCGTTTGTTTGTTTCTTAAGCACAGTTTGGTGGGTTTTTAAGCACAGTTTGGTGGGTTTCTTAAGCACAGTTTGGTGGGTTTCTTAAGCACAGTTTGGTGGGTTTCTTAAGCACAGTTTGGTGGGTTTCTTAAGCACAGTTTGGTGGGTTTCTTAAGCACAGTTTGGTGGGTTTCTTAAGCACAGTTTGGTGGGTTTCTTAAGCACAGTTTGGTGGGTTTCTTAAGCACAGTTTGGTGGGTTTCTTAAATACAGTTTGGTGGGTTTCTTAAGCATAGTTTGGTGGGTTTCTTAAGCACAGTTTGGTGGGTTTCTTAAATACAGTTTGGTGGGTTTCTTAAGCACAATTTATTCTTCTTCTTCATTTAACTCTCCATCTGGACCACTTGTTAACCACCCTCTATGATTTGTATGTGATATGAGCCTAAGAACAATTGAACGTTGTGCCAGTTATGCACCTACAAGTATACATCGGATTTCTGTGATGCTTTTTATTTATTAGGATAGCTCCCTAGATCCCACATCAGTCACTTCTTACGACATGCTTTGTAGGTCGCAATTTTACTATTCCCTGCTTCCTTGTGCCCCAGGGCGAAGTACAGTTGAGAATTCTAATATGTATTCACATACTGCAATTTTTTTAAAAGAAAATTTATCATAGTGTTATACTTATGTCCACACCTGTTCAACTTGTCTAGACTTGTTTCACAGTATCTGTCCTATTCCTGTTCGAGTTTTACTTACCTCAACGCAAGACTAAACTTGACGGGTTGTCAGCCCAGGTTCCGGTTTTGCGATATTTAACTTCTGGGTCAAAGTTCACAAGTGTTGTAGGTAGTAGGCGTAGTTCCGTCGTTAGTGCGCAGGTCACAAACATCCAACGTGCAGGGACTTAAATCCATGTACGTTCGACATGACAGTTCACCCAGCTGCAAATGGGTTTTCTGCTTATTTAGTTATGGTAACATTCAGAATCGTCGCCAGAGCTATTGTGTAAGTGGTCCACCATTGTTCATTTCATGCTCGTTAGAAGGGTCTGAGTGCCTATAGGGGGCGTACTGAGTGAAGTGACATCGATTCTGACCTAGGTAATCTTAGTGGGGCAATCTATCTGTCTGTCTGTCTGTCTGACTGACTGACTGTCTGTCTCTATCCATCCATTTATCAAATCTCTCTCTCTCTCTCTCTCTCTCACTCTCTGTTTCATTCTTGCCGTCATATCTGTGCTGCCAGAGTCCGCCTCCATCTTATCTAGTCACATTTCTACCCTGCTGTCCCACCTAACTGTGCACTTATAGCCCCACTGTCTGTAACTACATTCTTACATTCACACCTAACTCTGCAGATAAAGCCTCAGAGCCATACATCTATTCATTTTGCCCAAATCCGGCTTAGCTCATTTAACAGAGATCGTACACTCAAAGGATCAGTGTCGAAGGATTGACTTCATTGCACCGGAATTCCCCATATGGCTCCGACCCTGTCGGTAGAGATGTCATGCCATCTGCCGAGAGCATTGCACAAAGCACGAACTCTGTATCTCCGGCCACAACCTTCGGTAGGCAAAGGACTTAACTCCTTATGGACTAAATGCCACACTACGTGGATTTAGGTTGGCACATTTTTACCAAGGGCCACACTAAAAGGCGTTTTCAATTCTAAAAATAAACATCTTGTAAAAACATGGCTTTCGCCCTGGTTCACTGGGAATTAACCACTTCGCCATTGAGACCCCCTCCACCAATTCATACACTAGTGGACACTACTCATTTCGTAACACAGTCGATATCTCTGAAACCGACGCATGTGCTACTAAGTAAGTGATCTGACAGTTTCATTTTACTGAATGAGATTCACCACATCGGGGACAAACTGAGAAGTTATAGGTCAGCTCCGCTAAGTTTAAAATAACAATTAATTTGATAAATATTCGTTGTCATTGCCTTCAGCTTTACTTTTTAAAATGTCTCTCACTCCTTACTCATTCCATTGCGTGACATATCGCATTCTCAAGTTACTTTTTTCTTTTATTATGTCTCTTTTGTCATTGTTATCCACGGGCGGTATTGACCAGAAAAACAATTAAGAAACAACTGAAAAATATAATTTTACAGTATATAATCTAGGGCTTGGATCACTCTGTAATTTGGACCCTCACGCGCGTGCCCCAACTTGTCTGACCGCTTATCTGTTCGTGTGTTTGTTTTAGAAAGTTGTAAATAAAAGGCCCAGTTGTGTGTCTGTGTGGATGATGTGTGTGTGTGCGTCTGGGTAGGCGTGTAGGTGGTGTATTGTGTGAGACTAGGTAGGCGTGTTGGTAGATGTTCAAGGGGAGTATCATGAGGTTGGGGGTTCTGTCTTATACTTGTTTATTTGTATACGTTGACGCGTTCAACAGGTTACACTTATGAACTGGATACAGGTCTTCAGATAGAAGGAACATTCTAGAAGTACGTTCGATAGATTCATTGTCTGAGCTCTATAGATCTTCAGATAGGAAGGATATTCTAGTCGTACATGCGATAGATTCAACCTGCGTGTTATATAGATCTTCAGATAGGAAGAACATTCTAGTAATATATTTGATATATTCAGTCTGAGAGCTATAGACATTCTAAAAGTACTTTCTATAGATTCAATGTGCTAGCTATATAGTAGAAGTATGTTTGATAGATTATATAGATCTTTAGATAGGAGGAACATTTTAGTCGTGCATTCGATAGATTCATTGTACGTGCTATATAGATCTTCAGATATGAGGAGAATCGGGATCGCGAGAGAGATAGATATGAGGAAAATTATAGTTGTTCGTTCGATAGATTAAAACTGTGAGCTATATAGATTTTCAGATAGAAAGAACATTCTAGTTGTATATTCGATAGATTAAATCTGCGAGCTGTATAGATCTTAACATAGGAAGAACATTCTTGTGATACGTACATTCGATAAAGTTTGTTTTATACACAGCTGTATGCGTTGGGTGATGTAGTCAACATCACGCCTGTCGCGTTAACGGTTGTCTGGTATCCAAACAAGACTGAATAAACATTAGAACCTTCTGTGGTAAGAAATAAATAATCCGACACTAAATAGGGAACTGAACCATGTTCACCCGTCTACGAAGAAAGTGTACGGCTAACATTGCTACAGTGACTCATATATCTATCGAGTAGAAGTTCGGACTAATTTGTTACGGATGTCAGCTGTAACATATGGACCCCACCTATGGTAAGGGAATGTGTTCGAGGATTGTACTCTACAGTCACCCCCGCACACACAAGAGAGGCGCAACAGCACACGTCTGAGGCTGTTGCCATCATCGCTTGTGATGGACGGCTATTATAATTTGCATATCTATATCTATATATATATGTGTATATCTGTGTATGTATGTATATTCATGCCCACGCACGATATGATCATAAGTTATTCACCAGATTATGCCTGATACATTTATTATCATTGTTTTTTTGTAATTTTAAAACCAACTCGAGTTGTTTTTCAATTAAACAGACACACCGTGTTCTAATTATGTTATAAGATTGCTTCTGCAATTTGTTTATTAAGATTTTTGATAATGTGAATAATTTATGGAGATATGGATGTATACGTGTATACGCTGTATGAGGCGTGTCTAGTCACCGCCACTGTGAAGCTGCGATGGAAGTTCTTGTTCTATGGTCTTTTGAGTAACAGGAAGCTCAGTTCTCGTTGTTGTTGTTGTATGGTCACTTGAGCCGCAGGGAGCTTACTTTTCGTTGTTGTTGTATGGTCACTTGAGCCGCAGGGAGCTTACAGTTCTCGACCTTTAATCTCTAGATGATGGACCAGGTTTGTTACTGAGGTTGTTGTTAGTCCATATTGTTGTAGTATTTCTTTGAACTAGTGTCTCCATATGCGCTCCGTGCAGATCGTCTGCTGTCTAATATGCACAATAGTATTTGCAAGTATATATATATATATATATATATATATATATATATATATATATGTATATATATATATATGTATATGATATATATATATAGTATTATATATATAGCAGTGGCGGCTCGTCATTAAGGGCCAGAGGAGCCGGCTCCACCAAAAATAATGTATAACGTATTTATTTTTAATAGATTAAAATATAATCTAACCCAAAACCATGATTTTCCCGAAAATGCGTGTCTGCCCCACCAACAAAAACGAGCATGAGCCGCCACTGTATATATATATATATAAATACGAAATTCAGAACTGTTCTGTACAAAACACGCTATTGGGATGATGGTGATGCATTTTAGCTTTATTAGCGTATATTTTTGAATATATTTTAAAAAAAGATATGTAAATGAATCTATCTGTTTTCTTTTCCGTCCATGGTATACAGAGGACTCTTCTGTAACATTTTTATTCATAAGCATATATGCTTTTCTTCACTACATTATTAAATGTCCTTGCTTCATACCCATTCCGTTTTGACTGGGAATATGCAAGCTCTTAGTACTGGGTGTTGTCCTATCTGTCCCATTCCTACCGTTTTTAATTGTTTACAATTCTGTAAGGTTATGTTTGTTCTTCTGTTGATTTCCTTCATCCAATTTTCATCTCTTGTCGATATCTTAAAAGGGTAAATGAAATCCTTTTTTTCAAACCTCGAAGTATATTGGATAATACTGTGTTAGGCCCGTATTATTCACTGACTGTCAGCACACGATGGGTTTAGTTTAGTTTTAGTTTAGTTGTCGGATCATCATCACTGCACGTCGAACCAATTAGTCCATAAATGCTCCGATCTCCCCACTCAGTATATCTATCTCATCGTGTGGCGTCTAACGACACCGGTTCTTTGTTGGTTTACTATTCTTCTTTGGCCACCAGCATAGTGTTCTTGTCTAGCTCATTGGGTTTCGTAAGCACAGTTTGGTGGGTTTTTTAAGTACAATTTCTTCTTCTTCTTTGAACGCTCCATCTCGACCACTTGTTAACCACCTTCTATGATTTGTATGTGATATGAGCCACAGGGACTCATATATCTAGCGAGTGGAAGTTCGGACTAATTTGTTACGGATGTAAGCTGTAACATATATATATATATATATATATATATATATATATATATATATATATATATATATATATATATATATATATATAAGCCCCACCTGTGGTAAGGGATTGTCTTTGACATGGAATTTTTACAGTCTGGTTGGTGTTGTAAATTTACCACTATTACTGGAATCATGTACACGATGAGTGATGTGGACAACATCACGCCTGTCGTCTTTACTTCCCAGTGCTTTTTCCTGATATCCACATGTAGACTGGGTCGGTATCAGAGCCGTTACCCGTCTGCCCAGCGTGTTCGTAGCGCGTTGGACTACGGTGACTATCCCTCTGTGTGTGCGGGTTCAATTCCGCGGGATGGCAGAAAAAGCCACAGATTCCCCAGATTTACGGTGTTCGTGGCACCGAACCGAAGGGTTACGATGTCCATGCACCAAGCCGAAGAGCTGAAAAGCTCAAGTGCTTCTGGATCGGGAAAAAAATCATTGCCGTTAAGATCGGAAAAACTGCACACCCACTGTAGAATTGAACCTAGACCAGTAGTCTAGGAAGCTTCTACATCTTATTCTTCGAACGCTCAATATCGATCACTTGTTAACCACTCTGAGTGATTTGTATGTGATCTGAACCTAAGAGCGATTGTTCGTTGTGTCAGTTATATGCCTAAAGTAGGCCAGCACACCCAATTTCTGCGATATTTTTTGTTTACTAGGGTAGCTTTATTAGGTCCTACATCAGTCGCTTCTTACGACATGCCTTGTAGCTCGCAGTGGTACTATTCTTTTCTTCCCTTGTAGGCCCCCATCACCACATGGGTGGCCTAGGAAGCGAGTTCACTAACAACTACGCTACTGCTGTCGATATCTTATAATAGCGAAAGGAGGGACTTATGGGTAGTCTGTAGAAGTGGATACGTGACGTTTGGTTACGATGGTGATTAGTGTTGGTGCATGTGACTTACTTTTGACCTTTCGATTAGCTTCTCTCGAGCATAGGTCACCAGTAAGATTTCTCAATCTGATACGGTTTAAGGCTAATGTGTTGTTGAATTGTTTCAGTACTAAGATGCAACAGGTGTATTAAGTGGACGTAGGCTTCTGAGACCAGATTTATTGTCCTTTCAATAACAGTAGTATCACATCGGTGGCGTCTATGGCTTAGGGGATAGTGGCTCGGTCTATTAACCCCGACATTCTGAGTTCGAATCACGCTGCGGACAGTTTGGTTGCAAATTGTTTCGCGTGGATTTTTACAAAAGGACAATGTCACCACCCGTTCAGAAAGCAATGACAAACTACTGAACGTAATAATGCCTAAAAAAAATCACAAACAGCGTTAAAAAGCTGGGGTTGTTTCGTAAAGTCCCGTAAAGGACATGCAATTAATTTTTAGTATCATATCATTTCTATGAGATTTGAACTGCCAGTGCTCTACGGGATATACTAGACACTTCGAATTTTGACTATACATATATATGTGTTAACTATTTATTCTCAAGTGGTCTTCCGTAATTTAAGGTGGGGGAATGGTTAGAGAAACACTGATAATAAGGAAAATATGTCTCCACGCAAAAAATCATCCAGAAGCGCCCTGCCAACGCTTGAATTCAAAGCGGACGAGCACAGAAGAAGTACTGATCTAACGGTTTCTGTATCATCATCATCAGTTCTTGTCACACCCAAGGACACATACGCTGAGGATCCTCGCCGGTGTTACGGAGTTTGTGTGCTGCCGCTGAGATCTCCCTGTGTAGGAAAGAGATGGGAGCACACATAGTTACTCACCGAAGTGCAATGATGATGATCCTATCAATCAATCAAACACGTAAGACAGAAACAAAAACATTTCACCCAATTGCATTACAGCTATTCCCTCATATTGCTATACTTACACCTCAACTATTCCCTCAACTATTCCCTCATCTTGCTATACTTACATCTCAACTATTCCCTCAACTATTCCCTCATCTTGCTATACTTACATCTCAACTATTCCCTCAACTATTCCCTCATATTGCTATACTTACACCTCAACTATTCCCTCAACTATTCCCTCAACTATTCCCTCATATTGCTATACTTACACCTCAACTATTCCCTCATATTGCTATACTTACACCTCAACTATTCCCTCAACTATTCCCTCATCTTGCTATACTTCCAACTATTCCCTCATCTTGCTATACTACACCTCAACTATTCCTCATATTGCTATACTTACACCTCAACTATTCCCTCAACTATTCCCTCAACTATCTCCCTCATCTTTGCTATATTCACTCAACTTCCCTCAACTATTCCCTCAACTATTCCCTCATCTTGCTATACTTACACCACAACTATTCCCTCATATTGCTATACTTACACCTCAACTATTCCCTCATCTTGCTATACTTACACACACTATTCCTCAACTATTCCCTCATATTGCTATACTTACACCTCAACTATTCCCTCATATTGCTATACTTACACCTCAACTATTCCCTCAACTATTCCCTCATATTGCTATACTTACACCTCAACTATTCACTCAACTATTCCCTCAACTATTCCCTCATATTGCTATACTTACACCTCAACTATTCACTCAACTATTCCCTCAACTATTTCCTCAACCATTCCCTCAACCATTCCCTCAACCATTCCCTAATATTGCTAGACTTAAAACCTCAACTATTCCCTCATCGTGCTATACTTACACCACAACTATTCCCTCAATTATCCCATCAAATTTCTATACTTACACCTCAACTATTCCCTCATCGTGCTATCGGCTGAAACCCTCAACATTCAAATTCCCCAATCCCAACCATTCCCCAACCATTCCCCCGTCTTGCGTCGAACCAGCAGTATGTGTAACAACCATAGATTGTACACCCTGTTACTGAACGTCAACAATATACCCCAGTTTCCAACTGGCGATATTTACCTAGTCTTGTTTGCACTGATGCATCGGCGTCTCGAGCGACTAGCGAGCAAATCCAAATTCGAGGGATCTAAGCTAACTGGGAGAAGTTGGTAATCCGTGACAAAGGCAAGCCTGAAGGGTAATCAAGTGCCCACTGATATACTGCATTGTTTTGTGTAAGTTCTGGAGTTGTTCAACATTTTAAAAAAATAAGTCAGACCGTTTATATAGTCATTCATTTAATCGTGTTAGTTATTACTAGTGTCTCAATGTCGAGGTGGTTAAATCGTTTAACTGTCGTACTGAAGGTCGTTGGTTTGAATCTGAACAGAGACACATGTGCAATTTTTTTTCATGAGGTCTATTATTTTTGTCGGAGCTACGGAGTTAGTGTTCTGTGCAATGTTTTCTGAAGATGTCATGCCATCTCTGCCGACAGGGGCGGAGACATATGGGGAAACCAGGTGCAATGAAGTCAATCCTTCGCCTCTGGATCTTTTAGTAATTTTTGGTTTTATTATACTATCTAATGTTCCGGTTCAATAATTTGATTGATTGATTGATAGGACCATCATCATTGCACTTTGGTGAGTAACCATGTGTGCTCCGATCTCTTTCTTACACAGGAAGATCTCAGCTGCAGTGCACGAACTCCGTAGCACCGACGAGGGTCCCCGATGTCATTTTGAAGATGGTGAAGATATTTTTGTAGGAATTTTGTTTTTTTAATCTTTTATAATGAATTTTGCCCGGGCAGCGGCTTTCCAGCCTACTCTTCACGATTTTGAACTGCCAAGGGTTCTTTTACGTGCACAAATTGAACACGGTACCTACGTTTTATCGTCCGTCTCCGATAGGCCTAGGAACTCGATCTCAGCTACATTGAGATCAGGGATCTCTGGAAAAATATCCAAATGGCTTCACGAAGGAGCGAACCTGGTACCTTTGGCACAAGAGATAATCGCCTAACATCTACGTTTACATTAAGTGTCGACAATGAACTGTTTAAGAAATGGCGTCAATGCTACAGGACGGAATAGATTGAGTAATGAGATGTCGTTGGAATCGCACTATGCATCCAACATATTGGAATACAACAAAATAAAATGGTTAGGTCACTAATGAAGAATGAAGCCGGATCGATAACCATTTTGCGCCTACAACAACCCTGCAACCCGATGGTGGATACAGAGCCAGAGGAAGACCAAGAACCTGATGGATAGATAATATCACAGATATCCTGCGGCATAATTTTCTTTTCGAACGCTTATTTGTTAACCACTCTGTGTGATTTGTATGTGATCTGAGCCTAAGAGCGATTGCACGTTGCGCCTGTTATGCGCCTACAAGTAGACCAGCACATCCGATGTATGCGATGCTTTTTATGTACTAGAGTAAAAGTAACTTCCCTAGGTCCTACATCAGTTGCCTCTTACGACATGCCTTGTAGGTCGCAGTGTTACTATTCTTTACTTCCATTGCGGGGCCCGGCACTACTCGGGTGTACCGAAGTCCAATAAAGATGGTCCAATCAATCAATCAATAAACAATCTATAAATTTTAATTTAGCCTTCACTTTTTCAATCCATTTTTCACACTTTAAGACCCATCTTTGATCTACCTTTCCTTCAATACATCTTTCCGTTAAGGTTAGTACAAGAAAAAAAAATCAAGTTTCACAACGGGTGACAGTTTAAAGATCAGGGGGATTTTGCAAGCCATGAAGAAATACCCTATTAACATTCTTAAGACGGTGAAAAATGGTTGTCACAAAGGGACATAACCAGAGAGACATGTTAACGCATTTGTTAACAAATTCAGAGTTAACAAGGGCACACGTTACGTAACAATGCTGTTGTAGTATCAGTATGTAGTTTTCAGTAGTTTGTCAGATATGTTTTTCAGCAATTTGGATGTTTTCAGCAGTATACGTTATGTAGTTTTCAACAGTTTGTCAGATATATTTTTCAGTAATTTGGATGTTTTTCAGCAGTATACGTTATCTAGTTTCCATCAGTTTGTCTGACATATTTTTCAGCAGTATACGTTATGTAGTTTTCAGCAGTTTGTCTGACATATTTTCCCAGCAATTTTGATGTTTTTCAGCAGTATACGTTATGTAGTTTTCAGCAATCTGTCTGATATAGTTTTCAGCAATTTGTTTTCGCCATTTTCGTATTTTTATAGTTTCTTTTTTTTAAGGATTAATTTATCATGTCCAGATGTGCCTGGAGTCGTAATTTTCTATCTTGGGCCAGATGTATTTCATCTGTAGCTATTAGTCAATGTTGTGGTTGATATGTTTTTAATGAGTTCTCAGCCTTCCTCATACCAGGATGCCATGTTGTCGATTGTTATCTGAAAGGATATACAGACGTAGGATTGACTTCTTTGTAGTCAGATTTCCTCTCGTATGACTCAGTTACCCTCTGTAGAAATGACACTCCACCTGCCGAGAGTATTGCACAAAACAAGAACTTTGTAGCAAAATATCTAAGATCTTTGAAAAAATGCACTCATGGAACAGACGACGTGGTCCGATTCGAATCCACGACTTTTTGAACGCAAGGCTAACAGTTTAACCTGTATTTTTTAATGTGTTTCTTGTATAGAAGAGTTGAGAAGAGTAGAATCATTATTCTTCTTCTTCTTTGCGTTCGTTCTTTACGACCAATTTGAATCACTCTTTGTCATATGTTTGATCTTTGCCAAGAACGTGTATACGTTGCACATTGGTTTGGTAGGCCCCTAAACGCATAGACTTCTACACGTTTAGGACACATGCATCCGATTTCAGCCAAACCTCCTTAGTCGCCTCTTACGACATGCGTGGCAGGTAACAGTGGTTCTATTATGTACTACCCCAATTTGGGCCCGTTAACTCACTCGGGCCTAGAGTCGTTACTAATTTGCCTTTTAGGGTGGGAATCATTATTCTTTTGAGAAAATGCTTAGTAACCAGGGGTAAACAATGCATTGTCAAGGAAAATTAATATCACCCCATAATCTCTTATATCAACAAAGAAAAAATGCATCACTGGACAATACAAACAGATGTATTGTGGAGAGGAATGGTCTGACTGTACAATAACATAAAAAATAGAAAGGGACTGTTTTCAATGAAAAAATATATATATATATTTTTTTTTTCAACCCAGAAGCACTGGGCTTTCAGCTCTTCGGCTCGGTGCCATGGACATGGTAATCCTTCGGTTCGGTGCCACGAACACCGTAAATCGGGGGGACCTGTGGCTTTTCTGCCAACTCGCGGAATTGAACCGCACTCACAGGGGACTTGTCATCCGTCGTCCAGTGCGCTACGAACACGCTGGGCAGTCAGGCTATGATAATATATTAAAAAGATACCATACGGTTACCTTAACTCTTAGTGGACCAGGACAAAAGCCATTATAGAGTAAAAACACCACTTAGTGTGGCTCCTGGTCCACAAGGAGTTAAGCCAGGTGCTCCCTCTACGCAGTGTGTCTACAATTTAGTTCGTTTTTCACTTTTGCTCTTAGTGAACGATAGTTTTGTTTCATGTTTTCATTGTATCTTTAACCTTCACAATTTGTTGTGTATTTAGAATTGTTCTTTCGTTTTGTTCTTCGCTTATAATGCAATCTCCCGCAGCTTCGCAGCCGGATCATAAGAAGAACAGAGTAATCTGTAGCCAGGTAGGGTACTGCTTGTGTTGCACAGTGACTACCATGTGAACACAATTGGTGGTATCTTATCTAGTGCAGGAAGCATCATCGTTCTACCACTACAGACAGAACCACTGACAACATCATCATCATTGCTATGTTCTACTGTTTCATTCATGTATACGAGTCCGTGTTACACATGTTTTTCCCCCCATTTCAATCCTATACTTACACGAGGCTTGCTAGGATTAACTAGGTCAGATTGTTCCATAAGTATGTGCAGTTAATTTAGTATTTTGTGTTTACTTGATAAGACCTATGGTCGAAACGTCATGTTTTGTCCATTATATTACTTAATCATTTGTTTTTTCAACTTGTGTAATACTGTATATACCCGTATTTGTCCATACGTCAATTTACTCAGTATTACCGCAGCCTTCCCACGGTTTTCTTCAGAACTGATCTGATCCTGTCTGGTCACCTCAGATTTGTAGGTTTCCGTGCATTGTCTCATTTGATACCACTACAGACAGAACCACTGACAACATCATCATCATCATCATGTTTTACTGTTTCATTCATGTATGCGAGTCTGTGTTTTACAGTTTTGTTTTTTATTTCTTCATCCATTCACTATAATCTATGTACGGAAGACAGTGGATGCACTTAATTCAAAATCCGACAATCCAGACACTTAGATTCGTCTTTGTCCCACTTCATTCTGGAGGGAAATGCAATGAGAAAGCGCCTGGTCTGGCGAGGAATGTTACGATCGAGAATGAATCTTCTATGGACAAAAGCAACATCATCAACGCTCTAAGAGAAAGCATACGCTCTGAAGATTTCAACGAAGATAAAGGGTATTCTCTATCTCGGTTGCGCAAGTTATGCATACCGATAGGTGCAGCAAGACGGGAAAACCACGAGAGAAACCCTAGTAGATACATCAACCAACGCACAAGGAGAGTTGATAGTCTAAACCAGCGTTTCCTAAAGTAGGCGGTACAGACCAACAGTGGGCGCTGAAGCGTTCTAGGGGGCGATAGTGGGTTCAGAAGAATTTGGGGGTGTTCATTCGATTAGGGGTCGGTGGCTCCTTAAAGAAGAAATTAGTAATAAATATTTTAAAATATATTATTTTCGTGATTTTGCGATTGAATAATCATTTAAAATTTGAATTCTGCAATTTAGTTCATCTTATGCCCTCTTACAAGATCCATTTTTTCATCAATTTTCTATTTCATGCATATAATCATTTGAAAATTGACCATGTATTCAGAAATATATATATCAATTTTCTATGTCAAAGAGAAAATAGAGCATGTATATATGTGGGAGGGGCGTTGGCAAACTGTTATAATGTGGAGGGAGGCGTTACAAAGTTTATGTTGTGCAAAGTGGGCGGTGGACCGAAAAGTTTGGGAATCTATGGTCTAAGCATATACATGCTTGGGAGGAGATCGAAGCAAGTCTGGACATGTACGATGAAGGTGATCCTCAAATGAACAATAAAAAATACAGTAAGGATAAGTGTACATCACATTGATTTACAAAATAGGTTAAAAAATGGATCACAAGTAGTAGTGTATCCCTTACGGAACAACGCTTTCATCACAACCTGCATGAAACACTCTGTCTCTAGCCAGTTCTCCTAAATCCTCTAGCGAAAAAAGTATAGTTCTCCCAATTTAGAAAAGGATCAGATACACTGCGTGAATCGCCAAGAGTTTCAAAGTTGTAGAAGATGATTTTTCGTGGCAACAAATAAAAACATGACGTGTTCACATTGCTCATCTTTTCCAGATTCTGCTTATGTCGACTAGGGTACCATCCTGTGCTCACAGTGATCAAGATAACCGTGTGAACACAGCTGGTGGTATCTTATTTGGCGGTGAGCGATATCATCATTCTGCTCCTCACTTGATTTCACAAATAAACTGAAAGGTGTCATAATCCTTCTACGTCAACACTGGCCATGGTGTCACCAAGAGAAATGTCGATAATCTACTGTTCCCCAATATGGATTTGTTCAAGTCTTTTCTATACGTTTCCTACGTTTATTCATTTTTATATTCTGCTAGTTTAACGGTTAGGCTGACCGTCGTCGTCACCAATAAAGAATGTCTACAAGCTACTGTGCCCCCAATACGGAGCCGTCCAAGTCTTGTTCTTTACGTTTGTTAAGTTCGTGCATCTTTATATTCTACTAGTTTAACGGTTAAGCTGGCAAATGGTTGTCAACAAGAATGAGTGTCGACAACCTACTTTGCCCCAAATACGGAGTCGTCCAAGTCTTTTCTACACGTTTCTCAAGTTCGTGCAGCTTTATATTGCACTAGTTTAACGGTTAAGTTGGTCATGGTCGTCACCAAGGATAAGTGTCGAAAATCTACTTTGCCCCTATTATGGAGTCGTCCAATTCTGTTCTATACTTTTATTAAGTTCACTTATGTCCGTTCGGTGTGTTTGTTATGCTATTTATTTTGTCTGCTCGTCTAGAAACTCTAAAAATAGAGTATGACCTATTGGTCTAAGATCTTATCGGTTCGATGTTGCATCTCATGTTTACTGTACTTTGCAAAAACAAACTATCTCACCATTTTCTGAGCTACGTAGAATGCATTAGCTGCAAACAGCTAGGACATAAGTTAGCAGATAGCTGAGATCAAAGGGGAGTTGTTTTGTTTTTTTACCTATCCAGAAGCACTTGAGCTTTCAGCTCTTCGACTCGGTGCCGTGGACATCGTAACCCTTCGGTTCGATGCCACGAACACCGTGAATCTGGTGAACCTGTGGCTTTTCTGCCATCTCGCGGAATTGAACCCGCACTCACAGGGAGCTTGTTACCCTTAGTCCAACGCGCTACGAACACGTTGGGCAGACGGGCATCAAAAGGAGTTGTGACATCATGTTTGTCAACCACTACACAACTCTGACACAACACAAGAACTAAACTCCGAACCAGTTCAGCTAAGATATGTGGCATATATTTGTTTTTAATATTGATCCAAGTGCTACGATTCTTTAACTATGACATTATAGCAACAGAGGTGGGCTAGAGACGAGGCAATGGTGTGATAGCAACAGAGATGAGCTAGAGACGAGGCAATGGATGTGATAGCAACAGAGATGAGCTGGAGACGAGCAATGGGTGATAGCAACAGAGATGAGCTGGAGACGAGCAATGGGTGATAGCAACAGAGGTGAGCTGGAGACGAGGCAATGGTGTGATAGCAACAGAGATGAGCTGGAGACGAGGCAATGGTGTGATAGCAACAGAGATGAGCTGGAGACGAGGCAATGGTGTGAGTAGCAGACGAGATGATGCAGAGCTGTGGAGACGAGGCAATGGTGTGATAGCAACAGAGATGAGCTGGAGACGAGGCAATGGTGTGATAGCAACAGAGATGAGCTAGAGACGAGACAATGACGTGATAGCAACAGAGATGAGCTAGAGACGAGACAATGGTGTGATAGCCAGAAGAGCTGAACAGAGATGAGCTGGAGACGAGACAATGGTGTGATAGCAACAGAGATGAGCTGGAGACAGAGGAAGCGAATGAGGACTGTGATAGCAACAGAGAGGAGAGAGGAAGACATAGCAAGGGCATGCGATGCGCATAATGTATCGCCATGTTACGAAGTGGACAAAAAAGGTTGTATTAATATAGGCAAGGGGCAGACAAATAGACTTTTATTATACGACAGTGACAAGTGTTATACTATTTAGGGAATGCTTTACAGCCAATTTTTGATATGAAAAAATTTGAGCTGATATTAGGGCAGTAGATAACGAAACAAAAGTGGTGATATCGTTATCAGTTATCAAGAATGGAAATGATAACGTTCTCAACATATTTACTTCTTCAAACTGAGATCACACCTTGCGAATCGTGAAATTTTACCTTACCAAGAACAGTAACTCTATTAGATTATACTTACTGTTCTTTGAAGGAGACGTCTGTTATCTGTTCATCATCATGATCAGGTGCCGTGCCGGTTGGCTTAGACGATCATGGATCTCTACAAATCGGTCTCTGGTGTTTGCTATCATCTCAGATGTTGACTCTCTACCGTGCCATGAAGTAGACTATCCACAATTTTCTCTCTCTGTCTCATCTGCCCTCGATTTTACCGTTGTTACAATGTATTCTAAACCTCCCTTCCTCATCACATACTTGAAAAAAGATGACTGCCTCTTTCTTATATTGATGATAAGCTTTCTCTGTGACTTGACCTCATTCAACACCTCCACATTTGTCATTTTACAGTCCGTGGATTCTCATTATTCTTCTATAAAACAACATCTCTGTGGCCCTCAGAGATTTTTCTATCTGTGTGTTTATTGTCATTGAGTCACTGTTATCATCAGTTTCAGTTGATCCAATAATTCAAAACTAGTAGCCAGTTCCACGATGGGCGTTGTGATGAGCAATTAGGATAAGCGATTGAATGTGTGACTTCGTTATCGTGGTGGCAGGTCGGACGATCACTTTCTCAGTAGTTGGATTTATTAAGATTGTGGTTGATTTGTTATGTGGGTTGTTAGTAATAGAGGCGTCCAAGTAAAGTTGAAGAATGTTAATATGTTGTGTGAATAGTGTTTATTAGTTGTGGGAATAGTGTTTGTTAGTTGTGGGAGTAGTTTTTGTTAGTTGTGTGATTAGTGTTTGTTAGTTGTGCGAATAATATGTTAGTTCTGCGAATAGTATTTGTTAGTTGTGTGAATAGTGTTTGTTAGTTGTGTGAAT
The DNA here is from genome assembly GCA_020796225.1 of Arion vulgaris. NCBI lineage: Eukaryota > Metazoa > Mollusca > Gastropoda > Stylommatophora > Arionidae > Arion > Arion vulgaris. Next base: position 11,370,453 of record CM036768.1, read on the forward strand.
AGTGTTTGTTAGTTGTACAAGCGAGTGACAACGCTTCTCATTTATAGCGTGTATAAATCGTTCACCATACCCCGTACTTAAGGCGCTTTCCTTACACACAACGATATTTATAAATCAACGCATGTCCCGAACACGGTTTTTGCTTCACACGTACAACTCTTATAAAGTGTCACCACGGACCTTTGGAAACCTGTTTCGTACCTACGACGCTTGTAGGAGAGACATCAGTTTCGTACCTACGACGCTTGTAGGAGACATCAGTTTCGACCTACGACGCTTGTAGGAGGACATCAGTTTCGTACCTACGACGCTTGTAGGAGAGACATCAGTTTCGTACCTACGACGCTTGTAGGGTGACATCAGTTTCGTACCTACGACGCTTGTAGGGTGACATCAGTTTCGTACATACGACGCTTGTAGGGTGACATCAGTTTCGTACATACGACGCTTGTAGGGTGACATCAGTTTCGTACGTACGACGCTTGTAGGGTGACATCAGTTTCGTACATACGACGCTTGTAGGGTGACATCAGTTTCGTACCTACGACGCTTGTAGGGTGACATCAGTTTCGTACCTACGACCACGCAAAAGATGAAGCGACGGCATCAAGAACAGCCTTACGAAATTGAATTTCAGCTTACAAAGTGCCTTAAAACAAGCACACACAAGATCACTACGTTTCCATAAAGAAGTAAATGGTGGAAGAGAAGAAGAAGGAGAAGAAGATGCTTGTAGGGTTACATGTTTCTCTACCTGCTACGCTTGTAGGAGGGACACCAGTTTCATACCTACGACGCTTGTCCGGTAACATCATACTGTAAACATGAGACTGCTGTTTCCTAGTTACGTTGTATCGTGATTGACGACATCGGCGTAACATCTGCCCCATCAGTTCCCTTACATCTATCTTATGATCAGTGGTGAGCAAATGGACTTTAGGATGGCTGCTGCAGCGGAGGACAGAGCATGCATGGGAATGCCCAATGTGCTGTGACGTCGATCGCATAACATAACATAACATCTATTTTACATTGTTTGTGGTTTACTTTGTTTGAGTAAATGACAATTAAAAAATGGATGATATATTTGATTTCACTGTCTCTGTTGTGATTAGAATACTCAATAATTGAAGCTTGTCATGTACTAGTGGTAAAAAAGTCTACTACTACACATCATCATTATCATCATTATCATCATCATCATCATCATCCGTCATCGTGCCCATAAGACAGAGACACAACAAAATTCTACTTATTTTGATCGTATCTTCCATTCTACCTCAAGCCTATTCCTATTTATGCCTTTGAGATCTGTTTCAAAAGTTCCCCTTCTAAGCCACTAAGCTTCCTTTTTCGGTATGAGTGGATGTCGTCTATAGAAGTCTCTAACCTCCAGCGGCTTACGTGGATATACTATCCTGGTGATGCGGGTGTTTACGGTAATGAGAGAGCGGACAGGCTTGCATCATCAGCATCGATTGTTGGGGAGTGGAAGATGGATAAGGGGGATATTCTTCGGTCTCTTCGCGACTGTCTGTTGGATGGGCACAAAATCGATGTTTAATCGATCAAGCAATTTAGGCAGTTTAGAGTTACTCGTTGTGTAGGTCGAACTGGATGCCTGAAAGGCAGAGTGAGAGGTGTTTTTAATCAGAGAGCCACGGGAACCATCAGTATGCATACTCTTCGATATCTGTTGGGAGACTGAGCACCTATGGGTCTGCCCGGAGTGCAATGACGTCAGTTTATGAACCAATAACCATAACTTACTTTCCTACTGACCCTGTGGTGTCCACTTCAGCATGTCTTGGTCGACTTTCTTTTTATCATCCGATGACTCGCCCAACCCATCGCCATCGTCTTTTTGTTGCTTACTTCACAACTATTGCAATTATTAATGACTGTAACCATCGACCAGGGAGGTTGAAGTCAGTACATGCATGCCCTAATTGCTTCGAATTAGGATCTGGTATTGTACACGTCGCTTGTGCAAGAGGTTTGTCTGTAGGTCTAAAACCTTCACAAGCCGAACATGACCTAAACCAAGCAATATAATTAAATTACGGGAACCTGGCTGGTGCTACGGAGTTCATGCACTGCCGTTGAGATCTTCCAGTGTAATACAGAGATGGGAGCTCATATGGTTACTCACCGAAGTGCAGTAATGATGGTCCTATCAATTGAATTCATCAACATAATTAACCTGTTTAAATATTTAATGGTTATTTCCCTTTGAATCCCGTTATTAAGATATGCATCGGTTATTTCCCTTTGATTCATTCTGCTAAATTTTAAACATGTAGCAAAATCTATGAAGGCCACATAGACCTTTTTAAAAAACAAACAAAAAGAATGCTGAGAATATTATGTACTTCCAACAAAACATTAAAAAAACGAATGGTATTTAACCGAAAGATGTCAAAGTGCAGAGCGTGTTCAGTATCATTAACATCAGAAAGGACAGTAATCTTTTCCTCATGTCATGGGAGAAATCGGTTTGTAACACACTGTAACATACGACATATTCAATAGGGAATGAAGCAGAGAGGGACAGTTAAAGAAACCTCTGGACAGCTAAGCTGTCAAGGCAAGGAAAAACATCAAAATTCAAGCTTAAATTTAGTAGAGACGTTAGTGGAAATTGGAAATACAAACGTGATTCCTTCTTCAACGATCTCTGATCACGTGCTTAATCTATCCGGCGAGGGCTGATGGTTATGACGTCAGTTACGCATAAGAAAAATAAAATAAATACATAATCATAAACATAAGACAAATCAAACAAAATACATAAGAAATAACACAAGAACAATCAATAAAACACGTAAGAAAGGTTACAAGAACAATCAATAAACACTTAAGAAAAGCTACAAGAACAATCAATAAAACACTACAAAAATAATGCAATATCTATAAAAAAAATACTAAAGCAAGAAAATAATAACAATACCGAAGCAAGGACATGAGAACAATTAATAAAATACTAAAGAAAGGCCATTAAAACAATCAATACAATACTAAAAAAGGAAATTAAAACAATAAAATATTCAAGAAAATACATGAAAACAATCAATAAAATAAAGGACATGAAAACAATCAATAAAATACTAAAGAAAGGTCATGAAAACAATCAATAAAATATTAAAGAAAGGTCAATAAAACAATCAATAAAATATTAAAGAAAGGTCAATAAAACAATCAATAAAATATTAAAGAAAATACACGAAAACAATCAATCAAAATAACAATTGTCAATGTTCTACATGTTAGATCTTCTATTTAATAGACATTTCCTTCCAAACAATACAACTACCTCTTTCTAATCTTATATTTTCAACATCTTTTATATACTGACCTACTTTGTTATCTTAATTTTCCTTGTAAGAGAGGGCGACCTACACATACACGCAGAAGAGATTTGGAGGCAGAGATTAACAATATACAGAAGAGCAGGAGAAAGCTGCAGTTGATAACTGAAGATGCCCACCTGCCCAGCGTGTTCGTAGCGCGTTGGACTATGAGTGACAAGTCCTCTGTGAGTGCGGGTTCAATTCCGCGGACTGACAGAAAAACCACAGGTTTCCCAGATTTACGATGTTTGTGGCACCGAACCGAAGGGTTACGATGTCCATGACACCGAGCCGAAGAGCTTTCAGCTCAAGTGATTCTGGATCAGAAAAAAAATAAATAAAATAACTGATGATATTGAGACTTGGTATGAGTTCGTTGAGAGCCATTGTCCCAGGCAGGGTTAAAAAACATGAGCCAGGCAGAGATACTTTTGTGTATAGTTATATTCTTCCTTAACTGGCGTTACTTCATATCTCATCATTTCTATATAGTTCTGTTTCTCGAATTCTGTATTGCCGTACATCGCCAGGATATGAAGAGATCCATAGAACATGCTTGTGTGTCATCACCATTATCAAATAGCCTGTCCTGAACAGAACCTTGCAGGCCCAATAGTTTTCCGGAATTTCTCTCATAGGCAAGATGTCCTGCCTCTGCAGCCCTCATGTTCAACCCATTAGTTACATCATCAATCCATCGTCTCCGTGGTCTTCCTCTTCTTCTCCGTGGTCTTCCTCTTCCTCTTCTTCTCCGTGGTCTTCTTCTTCTTCTCCGTGGTTTTCCTCTTCTTTAGTGTTCATGATGACATGTTTTCTTGTCAAAATTACTGCCATTTGTCCTATTATTTGAGAGTTAATTTATTGTATCTATGTTGGATTTCGTTAGTTATTCTTCCATATGCTAAATAAATGTCCCCCTAGGACTTTGATTTGCTTTTATTGATGTTTGTCGATCGAGATATTGGTAACATTTTCTTATCTAGTGAATAGTATTAAAATAGTTATAGTTCTATGTAATTCTACAGGGTGTTCAAGATAATTGCAGCCCCATTGACAAATCGAAAGTTGCCAGATAACCTATCGCGTTGTGTTTATGTACTATTTAAGCCGGTTCTGACTAGCTCGTCCTACGTCACATTTGTTCATCGCCCCTTCCCGCACTACAATTACACACAACCTTGACCTATACTACGTCATAACTGAACCTTCTCATTTCCATACATATATGCCAGATTAGCTCCATTCATAGGCTGCTTTTAAGTTGAACACCCTGTATATAGTTCTATATAGAATTCCTTGAGAAGAAATGATCAAAGAATACCAAAAAAAACCAGGCATTGAAGTGGGAGAAAATGGTTCCAGAAAGAGAGGACGCCCTATGGAAACCATGAAACGAACTTTACTGAGAGAGGCAAGACATATCTCACCCAATTTCATGGAAGAGATTGAACGAGTTGCCCAGAACAGAGCGGTATGGAGAAATTACTTGCAGACCCTATGCAACATATAACGATACGTGAGGGATATATATATAGTTTTATATAGAAGATGAAATATGATAGCTGTCTCTAGCGCACTGAAACAGGGACAGTCTAAAATATAACTAACTAAACATCCAAATATTAATAACGAATACTGTTAAGTCTCTAACATTTCACATCCCTTTGCTCTTATATTCTATTGTATGTTATGTTATGTTATGCGATCAACGTCACGGCACATTGGGCATTCCCATGCATGCTCTGTCCTCCGCTGCAGCAGCCATCCTAAAGTCCATTTACTCACCGTACCCATGAGAAGTTGATTACTATATCTTCTCTCTACCACGAAGACGACACTGTCTGGCATGTCCACACTTAACGCCTAATTCTCGAACTCGTTCCAGTGTCTGAGACGTGCCCATGTCACATAATTGAGAGCGTACGCATTGATGATATCGGCTCTGTCCATACTTCTGCCCGTTTGAGTCGGGGCATTGTTTGCAAGAAAGTCTGCACGCTCGTTATCCTGCACTCCAGCATGTCCAGGTGTGTACAGCCAAGTTATTTTCTTGAGATGTAATCTCCGAATGCTGTCCACCCATTCCACACGCATACTTGTATTGTATTTGTTTGCATTGTTTTGTCTTACCGTAAAACATCCAAAGTAAATTAAAAAACCTACAAAAATCAAACTATTGTATTGAGCCACAAAAGTATGCGTTCTCATACACCCTTCCCCCGACACTGAAATCAATAAAGCATAGGAGAAATAATCAATCATGACTAATGTTCGTTCTTTGCTTGTCCTCAATAAGCTTCATCGATCTACCAACAATAAAAGCACTAAGGCATCGATATTATAGATTAGCAAGCAAGACAGAGTGGGAGAAAGAAATAGAAAATAGTATCTGATGTTCTACACAGCTCCCTACAGTTAAGAATATCGAGCCAAATTGTATATGTATGTTCGTGTGTGGTTTTTTTCCCTTGTTGATTTGTCCGGTAGATTGTATTTGTCGATTATCTTTTGTTTATTCTTATTATGTGATTAGTTCTACATTAGTTCGACATATTTAACGCTTGCACACTAAATGTATCTATACTGCCGTCCAGTGGCGGCTCGTGATCATTTTTGTTGGTAGGGCCAGACAAAAATATTTGGAAACGTCATGGTTTTGGGTTAGGTTATATTTGAGTATTTACTGTTATATTCCTAAAAGTTATCCTCTCTTTACTAGAAACACGTTACATATTATTTTTAGTGGGGCCTGGCCTTTAATGACGAGCCGCCACTGCTGCCGTCTGTTTACATTCAATGTAGGACTGAATTCCTAACTGCCCTAAAATTAAAGAAATCTTCTTCTTCTTCTGCGATCAACTTTTGCTTTTGTTTTCTCTTGGAATTTTGTGTGTAGAGGGTGTTCTTTTAGCCGTTTTAGTTTTTCAAACTGGGGAGTGTTTTAAATTTTCCCGGGAGCTCTAGAGGCTCTATGTCTGCGGTTTTTCCATTTCTATGATAGGACTGCTTTTCATTGCTCCCAGAGTTATTATTAGGCCCATGTTTTGTACCTTGTCTAGTTTCTGTGTGTTTGTTTTGGCTGCTGTTGTCCAAGAGCTAGAGCCATATTACATGATGGGTCTGACTGCTCCCGTATAGACCAATTAAAGAAGTAAATGGGTGGGAGGGAGAAAGAATAAGACTAACCTAAATTCTTGACGTACAGTAACAACACATACAAACAAAGTCCTGTAGTTTTACAAAATACAAAAACAATACTAAACAACAATATACAGCAACGGTTTCGACTAAAAGGCCATTATCAAAAAGGATACAACAAAAGTGAAGAAATTCATATTAGGACCGTTAGGAATTTATTGTTGTATTCTATAAGTAGTGTGCTGTGAAAGAAGTGAAATTCTGTACTTCTGTTGTATACTTTGCTTGATAAAGGCTTTTTGGTGGAGAAGTTGCTGTGTATTGTTTTTGTATTTTGTAAAACTACATTATCTCCCTGTGGAATATTCTGAGATGCTATGGAATACCAGACAAAATAATAAACATTATTAAGAGCCTCTATGATGGTTCACAGTGTGCAGTTGGCACTGATGGTGGACACAGCGACTGGTTTATGGTTGAAACCGGAGTAAAGCAAGGCTGTATTCTATCTCCGCTATTGTTTGGTGGCTATTGACTGGGTAATGTGAAAATGTTGCAGGGATGAAACTGGCATCGATTGGGTAGAAAATAATCAACTAGAAGATTTGGATTTTGCAGATGATATTGCCTTATTAAGTAGAAACAACCAAGATATGCAAAGAAACACAGACAACTTGTCATCTTTAGCATCAAATGTTGGACTGCAGATAAGCTATGAAAAACAAATATAATGAAGACACCTATGGCAAGTAACGCAGATATCACCTTGGAATTTAAAATGATAAAAATAACAGAGCAGTTCACCTATTTAGGTAGCAATTTTGATTGCACAGGAAATGTTAAAAAGAAATTATGATACGAATTGACAAAGAGACATCAGCTTTTAAAACTAAATAAAATATGGAACTGCAAGTTATATAGTATTAAAACTAAATTACGAATTTTCAATTCAAATGTTGTATCAATCCTAACATATGCCAGCGAGAGTTGGAAAATGACTAAAGATATAGAAAGCAAGTTGAATGCATTTGACAATAGATGTCTGCGAAAAATAATGAATATAAAATTGAACGAATTCAGAAGTGATGAAATCAGAGAAATGTCTGGTCAACCACTAGTGACAACTGTTATAAGAAAGAGAAGATGGAGATATGTTGGACACACCTTGAGGAGAAAAGATTAACGAATATCAAAGCAGGCATTGAAGTGGATGCAAAGGGTTCAAGAAAGAGAGGTCTACTTAAGAAGACCCTGAAACGAACTTTGCTGATAGGCAAGAAATATCGGTCTCAGTTTCACGGATGAGATTGAGCGAGTTGCCCAGGATAGAGCGGTATGGTAAAATTACTTGCAGGCCCTATGTAACGTATAACGGTACGAAAGGAATTATTATTATTATTAAAACTACATTACTCTGTATTGACGTGTAACAGGTAACAGCACGAGAGGAATATATATATATATATATATGTGTGTTTAACTGTTAAAACTAAGGTACAAAATATAACAAAGACCATTTTCATGGCAATCGAAGAAGAGATTACACACCATCAACCTACACATTATCACACACCACCTATCTAACATTACACTATATATATATATATATATATATATATATATATATATATATATATATATATATATATATATATATATATATATATATATATATATATATCCACACACTCATAACGTTAACAGAGAGTAGGTACAGTAAATAAGCTAGCAAAGTATAATATTGTGTAAACATTGACAAGTGGGCGTAACGAAGTCATCGCAGCGCTCCACGTGAAACCGGTAGGTAACCTTCTATTTTTATCCCGTGTAGATAAACCCTTAGTTATATCTTAGGTATTTGAGGGTTTATCCCTGCGTCATCCTGGCTAGAAGAAACACTCACTAAAAGACAATACTGAAGACTAAAACGATGATTTGTAAGTACTTATTCGTTCATTAATGTTATTTACTCGTTCACTTAACTATACTTTCATTGTTTATCGGTAATGTCTCCCCCAACCTGTTTTTCTTAACCTCGTTAAGTCGTGATATAGTGTTGATGATATGGTTTGTGATGTGTTTAGACACGTCATGTTTCAGAATGTACTTACTTACCAGTATTTGATAATCGTATGTGCTAAATTAATGTGTTATTACTGTATTTCATGGCATCAACGCACTACATTCCTATGCTTCTTAGTACTTTCACTTCGCATGCTCCACATTCTATATGTGTATATGTTAAATGTAGATAAGTTATGTATTTACTTGATTTTTTATTGTTTCTCTTCTTTTCCGCTTCTAAGTCGTTTTTGCATTTAATTCGGTTTTAGTCATAGATTTTCATTTTAGAACCGTTGGCGCTGTCGTAGTCTATATGTATTGTGTTGTGAAATTCGCCACTCCTGTTGTATCGTTTGCTTGATAAAGGACTTTTGGTAGAAACGTTGCTGTGCATTGTCATTGTTTTTGTATTTTGTAAAACTACAGTACTTTGTTATTACGTGTTTCGCCATTGTTACATCTTCTTTGCGTTCGTTCTTTACGACCAATTTTAATCACTCTTTGTGTTATGTTGATCTTTGCCAAGAACGTGTATACGTTGCAGATTGGTTTGGTAGGCCCCTAAACGCATAGACTTCTACACCTTTAGGACACGTGCATCCGATTTCATCCAAACCTCCTTAGTCGCCTCTTACGTGGCAGGCAACAGTGGTTCTATTCTTTACACCCTAAATTTGAGCCCCAGTAACTACTCGTGCGGCCATTGTTACATAGTTTTACTGCAGTCTTCCCCTATATTGATATTACTTCACGAATATAGTTTATCAGCTGTGTCATGCATAAAATAAAGTTTTGACAAGTTACTTAGGAACTGTGCTGGAATATAAATTTGAAATTGGTACAACTTTTGAGTGTTTTGTGGAATCAGTTATCAGTTAAATGATGACTATCATCACAGCACTCCGGACCATGTCCATAGGTGCTTCGATCTCGGCCCTCAACAAATCCAGCATCGTTCAGTGGCCCAAATCACCAGTTTCATGTTGATAAATTAATTAAAAAGATTTTTTAATATTAAAATAATATTTTGTATGTTGCTCTTTTCGGGCTGTACTAATATCGACATCCATCTCTCTAAATCTGGTCAGCGACTGTGATTCACCACCATGAAACTCCTCTGTTCGGAAAGACTTTCTCATTGTGTTAAGAATGTCATTTAGGTCAATTGCAGCTGCCTCTGATATTGAAACCAATGCCAGACTATCAGATCGTTCATTACCCACGACTCCTGCATGCTCAGTGACAACAATGAAGGTGATTTCTCCTTTAGTGAAAGATAATGTATAAGCCGTTGAACATTTTACACCATTGTCAAAATTACATCGAGGGAATGCTGGTCAGTGCTACGAAGTTCTTGCTCTGCCGCTGAGATATATTGTGTAAGAATGCGATCGGAGCACACATGGATGCTCGTTGAAGTGCAATGATGATGGTCATACTAATCAATCATTCAATCATTCGTTTGAAACGTTAACAATCCTGACATTATGTATCCTATTGGGTGTTTTATGGTGATCATCATCATCAAGGTGCGTATCCTATTGTTTTTGTTTTGTTTTTTTTTCGATCCAGAAGCACTTGAGCTTTTCAGCTCTTCGGCTCGGTGTCATGGACATCGCAACCCTTCGGTTCGGTGCCACGAACACTGTAAATCTGGCGAACCTGTAGCTTTTCTGCCAGTCCGCGGAGTTGAACCCGCACATACAGAGGACTTGTCACCCATAGTCCAACGCGCTACGAACACGCTGGGCACGTATCCTATATAGGACGTTGCTCTCTTTTGCAGCACATCTGAAATTCACTCTGTCTCTAGCCAGTTCACCCACTTCGCCGGTGGTCATATTTATGGTTTCTTTAATATCTTGTAACCATCTTCTTCTTGGTCTGCCTCTGTGTTCTGGACCTTGCCCTCTAGTATTGTTATCTCCAGGGGATTGTGACGCTTGACACATTAGATGATACATTTAAAAAAAAACCGAACGACAAAATACAAAATACTTGACAACAATATTGTGTTGTTATTGTTTGTTGCTATTGCTATTGTTGCTGTTTTTGTTTTTACGGAAGATTTAGATTGTTAAACAAATGTAGAGATAAAGGGCGTAGCTCGGAAGAAGAATGATAGATATAGTGTCGGATCTTCCTCTGTGCGAGCTACAAAAGACAGTGAAGTTTATACAAGAGACAACGTTGAATTCTTTTTCACCCTTCGCCCCTAGGGAGCATAGGTCCGCAACCAAGGCCTTCCAAGCTCGCCTATCCAAGGCCATCTTTTCCAGATCTCGCCACTCTCTCCTCGTTTTTTTGCGTTCCATCTCTAACTCCCGTCTCCAGGTGTTTCTGGGTCTTCCTTACTTCTATTGCCCTGGGGTTCCATCGGAGACCTGTCTCTGCGATGCTGTCAGGGGTTTCCTCAGTGTGTGTCCTATCCATCGCCACCTTCTGCTCATTATCTCCTGTTCCACCTGCCGTTGTCCTGCCCTATCCCACAGTTCTCTGTTTGTGGTCATGTCATACCATCTCAAATGGAGTATCCTGCGTAGGCATCTATTGATGAATATCTGCAGCTTTTTGGTGTTCACCTTAGTCGTTCTCCATGTCTCCGCTCCATACAGAAGGACAGACTTGACATTTGAATTAAATATCATTATCTTAGTTTTATTCCTGATCATTCTTGAACTCCATAAACGTTGAATACATATACAATATTTCAAGCAAACGAAAGGAATGAAGATAAATATCGAATCTTGAGGTCAGAGTAAAGCTCGTCTGAATAACAAGGGACACTGAGGATAGAGTAAGCAAGTCTTCACGCAAAAATCGATCAGATGCGCGATATCGCCCGAGTGGTTACCGGGGTCCAAATTGGGGTGTAAAGAATATAACCACTGTTACCTGCCACACATGTTGTAAGAGGCGACTAAGATGGTTGGGTGTGGGGTTAGCTACCCCACACTGTAAAAAACACTAGATGGCTACAGCACGGAGAGCGAACCGAGTAAACGCTGGCTGAAACCGGACACATCACCGAAGGATAAGCACTAGCGCTCCAAATCGTGCCACCCCCTGGACAATGTATTTTTCGCAAAACAGGTCTACGTGAATCTCAATCTGCTCTCTATTTCCGATTAGTAAACTCAACAGTGAAAGCATATTTGGGAACAAATTTATTATCGTGGATTTTCACGAACGATAAAAATAGACCCCCACTATTCAGAAAGCAATGACAAACTACTGAACGTATAAGTGGTGCCTAGAAAATCAGCGATTCGTTTACTGCGGTTGATGGCAAGGTCCTGAGAAGGATTTGCCACTATTTTCATTTTTCAAACTGCCAACGAATCTTTATTTCGTTTTGACCTTCTCCAGAAAAACTTATGTAAGCGCACATGAAAATCAACGACTCGTTTACAGTGAGTGATGGCTACGTCCCGCAAAGGATATTTCACGACTTTCAATTTTCGAGACGCCCATGCTTGGGATTGAACCCTGTACGTTGACTGTTGAATAAATTGCATTGTCCATTTTACTATGTTAACTTTCCCTCAGCATGCCACTCAAAGTCACTGAGCCAGAGCTTCAAATTTATATAAACGTGCATAATTAGAATATACAGATAAATGTCGCCACTGTGTGTTTGATCAACTGAATCTGAATATGACCATTTTACAGTCGATTATCTACCCTTGCTAACAGTACATGTTCATGCACATCTCGCATTTGATTTTAACTTGGTTACTTCCCTTATATCGAAAATCGTGACGTATCCTGTGACGTAGCCATCAACAACAGTAAACGAGTCGATTTTCTATGCACCACTTATACGTTCAGTAGTTTGTCATTTCTTTCTGAACGATAAGGTCTATTTTTCGTAAAAATCCCACGGAAACGAATTTGCTTCCAAACAGGATGCCGCGGAGTTTGAACCAGTTACGCTTGGGTTGCGATCGAGCTAACTGCCGCTTAAGCTACAGACGCCCACCTAGCTGTTTCTAATTGAATGTAGTAGAATGGACATAAATGTAATGCGCTGAGGGTGTTTCAGTATGTGCTCAGTCCATTTCAACAAGCTAGAGGTGGAAGCAGTGGCGGCTCGTCATTAAGGGCCAGTGGGCCAGGCCCCACCAAAAATAATGTATAACGTGTATTTATTATTTTATAAATTAAAATATAGCAACCAAAAACCATGATTTATCCTGAAAAATGTCAGCCCCACCAACAAAATTGACCACGAGCCGCCACTGGGTGGAAGTATCAGATTCAGGGTACTTTCGTAACCGTTTCGGGGCGAAGATTCACAAGAAATGTAATCTGCTGGGAAATGACGGTGTTGACCACAATTTTCGTGCAAGGGAATGCTGTTGCATTATGTTTGTCTGTGTGTGCGTAGATGACTAGTGAACCCGATGCGGGCTTGAAATATTCTTGTACAGTGTGGGCGAGGTATACTTTGCACTTGTGGAGAGTTTTACTGCCTTTCTATTTTAACGTTTTCGTTCCATCCGTACGGATTTACCTGCCTCACAGGCCGAAGAACCGTGTCTAAAAAGTGTGCGCCAGGCTGGTCTGTCTTGAGCAACATTCTCCCAGTTGTCGACATTTATGCCAAAGGATTTCATCGAGTTCTTGAGTGTGTCTTTGAATCGCTTTTTATGACCACCATGTGAGCCTTTACCGCTATGAAGCTCACCATACATAGTAGCTTGTCCCTTCCGAAACGTGGCTTTCTTGACGGCAGTCCTGAAAAACTATCTGTTCTGTGCAAGTCGACCGGCGTCAGCAGCAGTCATTCTCAGATCGTCAAAGACATCTTGCACCCATCGTCTACTAGATCTTCCTCTCATTCTTTTTCCAGACACCATTCCCTCGAGTTCGAGAATTAGGCGTTAAGTTTGGACATGCCAGACAGTGTCGTCTTCGTGGTAGAGAGAGAAGATATAGTAATCAACTTCTCATGGGTACTGTGAGCAAATGGACTTTGGGATGGCTGCTGTAACGGAGGACAGAGCACGAATGGGAATGCCCAATGTGCCATGACGTTGATCGCATAACATAACATAACATTCCCTCCAAAATGATCTTCTCTAGACACTCATGCCGTTTGATGTCACACACTTTAAGGCTGCCTAACTATGATATACTTAGATAAACTCACTGACCGAGTGGAACAATACTGGAAAGAAACCGCGCAGTCCTCTGTGTGAGCTACAAAATACAGTAGCAAAACACGTACAAAGTACTATAGTTTTATAAAATACAGAGACAGTGACGATAAACAGCAACGTTTCGACCAAAAGGCCTTTATCAAGCAAACGACACAACAGGAGTGACGAATTTAAGAGAACGCTTACAAATGGACGATAACGGAAACATGCAAATGTATCTAATGAAAATCTGGGAATAAAAACGAATATCGAAATGAGTGCAACACAAAACTAGAAGTGGAAAAGAAGAGAAACAATATACAATCAAGTGAAAATATAAATGATATATATGAAGCAAATACACATATAGATTACAAGGCATGAGATGAGAAAGTACTAAGAAGCATAGGAATGTACAAAACACAGTGAAGCTTCTTACAAAAGACAGTGAAACTTTGACAAGACAACATTGCATATATAGACAATATTTTGAACGAAGTGGGAAATGAATTGTCCTACTGTGTAAGCGTTCGACTATCGACTCGGGGGCTCACGATGGGTGTGGGTTCAGTTCTACACTCTTCTGTTTCTTCTTTTTCGGACGCTCCATATCGACTGCTTGTTAACTACACTTTGTGATTTGTATGTGATCTGAGATTTCTGGGACTTCATTTACTGGGGCAGTTGTTGTATCTGACTCTCAGTCGATGCTTCACAAGATCCAGAAGGGCAGGTTTCGGTATGAGTGGATGTCGTCTATAGAAGTTTCTAACCTCCAGCGGCTTACGTGGATATACTGTCCTGGGCATGCGGGTGTTTACGGTAACGAGAGAGCGGACAGGCTTGCATCAACAGCATCGATTGTTGGGGAGTTGAAGATGGATAAGGGGATATTCTTGGTCTCTTCGAGACTCTGTTGGGTGAGGACACTAAAATCGATGTTGAATCGATCAAGCGATTTAAGCAGTTTGGAGTTACCCGTTTTTCAAGTCGAACTGGATGCCTGAGAGGCAGAGTGAAAGGTGTGTTTAATCAGCGAGCCACAGGAACCATCAGTATGCATACTCTTCGATATCTGTTGGGGAGACTGAGCACCTATGGGTCTGCCCGAAGTGCAATGACGTCAGTTTAGTTACCAATAACCAATAACCAATGTGATCTGAGCCTAAGAGCGATTGCCAGTTATGCGCCTACAAGTAGATCAGCACATCCGATTTCTGCGAATCTTTTATTTACTATGGTTAGCTTCCTAGGCCCCTACCTCAGTCGCCTCTTACGACATGCCTTGTAGGTCGCATTGTTACTTTTCTTTGCTCCCTCGTGGGGCCCTGTCAACACACAGGCGAATCCCACACTCGACTTTCCATACGCGAGGAACGCAATTAGCCCTTCAAAATCCTGCATACTAGGGTCTAGAAATATTAAGTGACCAGCACTTCGTACCCTAAAGTCTAAAAATGCATATCATCAGGTGCCGTGCCGGCTGGCGTCAGCGATTATTGATCTCCAATAAATCTCCGCCTCTGGTGTTTGCTATCATCTCAGATGTTGACGCTCTCCTGTGCCATGAAGTCAGGCTGTCCACAATCTAAAAATGCTACGGGAATAACAAAAAAAAGGTATTTCAAGCGAACGAAACTAAGGAATGCTACATGTTCTATACATTTATATCCTGAACAAGTTTCATTGACAAGTTTTTGCATGTTTTAAGGCGTGTCCCCAATGCATAAATTAGAGATTTCTCTGTGACTTACTGTATCTGTGTTGACGGCATGTTAAGTGTATTTTAACAGTAGACATTAGCATGTAAACCAGGCGTGATGGAAGTATGCGTTAGAGAAAGACACGCATGAATACAGATGATATGAGAAATGACGTCATATGTGATACCGCCTATCCTGAATAGTTAAACGTGTTGGGAGATTACTATACTAGTCGTACAGTAGTTATGTTTCACGAGTAATGTTAACCCTTTCGTCCTTTTGATTCGATAAACTGCTCTGTATTGTTTTAATGATGCAATCCAATACATCGGCTATTTCAGTTTAGTAGTTAATGCAATCCTTACAGGACTTTGCGAATCAACACTTTTAACGCTGTTGTGATTTTCTGACATTATTACGTTCAGTAGTTGCCATGCTTTCGAACGGGTGGTGCCACGTTCTTTTAACATCCACGCGAAACAATTTGCACCAAACTGTCGCAGCGTGATTCGAACTCAGAACGTTGGGAATAGACGATCACTATCCCTAAACCACAGACGCACCATTTCAGTATA
Organism: Arion vulgaris; assembly: GCA_020796225.1. Taxonomy (NCBI): domain Eukaryota; kingdom Metazoa; phylum Mollusca; class Gastropoda; order Stylommatophora; family Arionidae; genus Arion; species Arion vulgaris. The sequence continues at coordinate 11,386,427 of CM036768.1, forward strand.
GATTGCAATATAAATAGCCCTTCTTCTTACTTTCAACTCCAACGGAGCACAGGTCTTCAAAAACTTTTTCAGTTCTTCTCTCTTGTCATCCTACCAGTTCTATCCATGTTTTACCTATCCTTTCATACAGCCTCAGCTTCTTCTCCAGATCTGTCTAGGCCTTTCCTACTCCTTCTCCCTGGGTTCCAAAATTGCCTTCTTGCAATTCTTCCAGTCGGTCATTCTCAATGTATGTTATCCATCGCACGTCTCTTCCTTAGTTCTTTCTCCACTGTTATCTGCTTAGTTCTTTCTCCACTGGTATCTGCTAGTTCTTTCTCCACTGGTATCTGCTTAGTTCTTTCTCTACTGTTATCTGCTTAGTTCTTTCTATACTGGTATCTGCTTAGTTCTTTCTCCACTGGTATCTGCTTAGTTCTTCTCCACTGGTATCTGCTAGTTCTTTCCACTGTATCTGCTAGTTCTTTTCCACTGGTATCTGCTTATTCTTTCCACTGGTATCTGCTTAGTTCTTCTCCACTGTATCTGCTTAGTTCTTTCCACTGGATCTGCTAGTTCTTTCCACTGGTATCTGTAGTCTTTCTCCACGTATCTGTAGTCTTCTCCACTGGAATCTTAGCTCTATCTCCACTGGTATTGCTAGTTCTTCTCCACTGATATCTGCTTAGTTCTTCTTACTGTTATCTGCTTAGTCTTTCTCCACTGGTATCTGCTAGTCTTTCTCCTTGGTATCTGATTAGTTCTTTCTCCACTGGTATCTGCTAGTTCTTCTCTACTGTTATCTGTAGATTCTTTCTCACTGGTATCTGTATCTTCTCCACTGTTATCTGCTTAGTTCTTTCTCCACTGATCTGCTTAGTTCTTTCTCGAGTTCTCGTTTGTAATCTGCTTAGTTCTTTCCGAGTTCTTCGTTTGTAATCTGCTGAGAGTATACACAAACACGAACCTCGTAGCTCCTGCAAAATTTTAGAAATATCTGGAATAATTGCACATGAACATAACGGCACGATTCAGATTCAAACCTATGATCGACGGAATACAAGGTGAACAGCGTAACCACTAGGTCACAGATACCACCTGACATAAGAACTGATATAATCGATCCTAACTCAGTTACCTAAGAGACACTGAACGAACTTTCGAGAGGCAGAAATATTGGTCTCAGTTCCATGGAGAGATTGAGCGAGTTGTCCAGGATAGAGCGGTTGGAGAAATTACTTGCACTATATAACTATAACGGACGAGAGAAATTATTATTATTAAACTCAGGTATCACTGGTAAATAAACTTAGATCTGACCAGACTGGCGAACTCAGACTTTTAAAGCGGATGAGCAGACATTCAACCTACAGAGATTATAATCATTATTTATCTGGGAGTAAATGACATTGCGACGTAATACATGGAGTCTCCTATAGCGTAGATGCTCACTCTCGTTGAAAGTACTAGTTGCTCCGGAACCCATTGTTATTTTCCAGATATCCTTAATCCATTGTAGTTGATCGAGTTCCTAGTAATGGAGAGGACGATAATACTTTAGCCCCATGTTCAAGTTGGTACATAAAAGACTTTATTGACTACAGAATCGAGAAGATCAGGCTGCAAAGTCGCTGCCCGGGAAAAATTCATTAAAAAAAATCTCTACTAAATATTTTTACGATCTTCTAAATTCACCTGGGACCCTCGCATAGTGCATAGAAGTTCGTGCACTGCCGATGGATCTTCCAGGTGAGAAAGGATCGAGCAATCTGGTTATCACCGAAGTGAAGATGATGGTCATATCCAGTGGCGACTAGATCAATTTTGTGGTGGGGCCAGACAAAAATTATCGGAAGTCATGACTTGGGTGTATGTTAATTTATGAAATAATAAAAATACACGTTACACATTATTTTGGTGGGGCCGGTCCAGTGGCCCTAATCAGAGCCGTCACTGGTCCATAAATCAATCAAACATTTGTGATTGTACGAAACTGCTGTTTAATTTGAAACGTCAGTAGAAAGTAGTTTGGTTTCTTTTGTTGTAGCAGTGTGACCTCTAACATAAACCAAGTTTGAGAACCATTACTCACAACATCTGACATTAAATCTCGGGTGTATAACCACTTGCTGGCTAATAGCTTTCACAGATAGAAACGAAGGGTAAAAGGACAAGTTTGAACAGATCGCTTGAGTATAACTGTTCTAACATACATCTATGTCGAACTTCCTTTTCTAACATACAGAATGAAACGATCTGATTCAACATTGAACATCCCTAACATCATTATCAGCAGAATAATAGTAATGACCGTACGAACATACACATCTACGGTTTCTGAAGCCCATAGTGGTTTTTATCACATTTATTAAGTTTGTATACATTATATGTATTTTGCATATCAATAAAACTATACAACTTGTTCATTCTAGCTATAGTAAGTAGTATTTTTAGTATTTATTTGTCAGATATTTGTATGTGAAGGGCTTATGAATGTACTGTTACAGTATAGTCATTCGTATTCCATGAAACAGAAGATATGAATAGATCTTAATCGGTGGTATTTCAGTCTAGTGTTTCGGACAGGAAAATGCAGAGTAATCACTTGAAGCGTGCTGACAGGCCCGAAACGGATGGAATATTCTCATATTACCATCAAATAGCTTGTCCTGAGAGAACTTTGCCACCACCAGTCCTCTGAACTTCTCTCTCATGGTCAGATGTCCTGCTCTGCAGATTTCAGACCATCAGTTACATCCTGATCATCTTCCGTGGTCTTCTTCTTCTCTTTGCGGATGTTTTCCATGATGGTCTCACACCCTTCATGCTTTTTATATGTCCAAAATATCTCCATTTTTTTCGTATTTGTAGAGAATACTCTACTCAGATAAACTCACTGGATGAAAGTAAAGCCGATAATGCAAAGGGTTGTCTCAAACACTGGCAATATTTTTCGACGCCGATCATCCTCACAGAGTGAGATGACGCCCAAGCACCATGCGCAATCGATAAATGCAGGTAAGATGATCAAAGGCGTAGATCCGGGCCATAAATATACGCAGAATGGATCTACCTAGCTCCCTAGTACATAAACGTCTGGTTGAAACCGAACACACCACCGAAGGATAAGCACCTAGCCCAAATGGTACTGAAAGCTGAACGTCATCCGTTCTGTGTTTGACCGTTTATATCTCATTAGACTGATAAAAGGCGAAAGAACAATCGAAGAAGAAGAAGATGAGTTCTTTAGTTTTCGTCTGGAATATCTCATTACACTATTCATTAGTTGCCTTAAGTAACCCACCATATTAAGCAAATCTGGCCAGCAATGCGGAATGCGAGGCCATTCAGGTCAGAACTGTTTGATTCTGAACACGACTTTGCTAGCCATTTTCGCCATGTTTGTCTGGTATTTTCCGGTTTCGTTTGCCGAGCTACTGAGTTAGTGCTTGAGCAACGCTGTGAGCTACGACTGTTACAAGGAATGCTTTTTGCTGTGTCAACCGTGCGTTTGTTGTGTGTATTAAGAAAATGGCGGACAGCGGTTATGACGAACAGGCTCAATCTGCCGTATGCATTTATATTGCAAGTGCAGAAAACTGGATTTTGTCAGGATTGATGTTCCCTTCGACAAGAATTGCAATTCAAGTGATGAACAGTTTTATGTTGCTACATTAGCGACGGCCATATGCATTTTATGCGGTGCAGGTTGTTTTTGTGGCGGTACGCGGCTGTTTCATTCTGGAATTAGTTCACACAGGAAACATTTCACAGTTGTTAGTATTTCGTGTGATTTTCATTGGCACAGGAACGGAGCAATTATGGGGTGACCCGTTGCAGTGAAGTTGGAACCGTACTTATGAACTATGAACTATGAAGTAACCCACCATTGACCACAACATTAGTTTGTCTTAAGTTTCAGTCTGAAGACTTCATATTTTACAATACTATTTTAGCAACTTAGTTTCGGACAAGTTTGGACGGTTGTACACAGGATATGTCAAACACCCTCCCTAATACCCTCACTTTATTGATGCACCTGGGTGTTATGTATCATGTCATTTATAATAATTTTACTTGCATTACCTGCACGTTAAATTTATTTATCAACATTTGTTTTGCCTTCCAAAAATACGCCTTTAGTTGTAACTCTTCTGAAACAGTTTGTTGGAGTTTTAGATATTTTATGGAAATCAAGTTTCATTATGTCTATTCATAAGGAAAATGCTTGAAATGGTTGACGAATAGCTAGCTCCCCTTTCATGCTTTCTTCTATTCAGATGTTGAATACGCCAGGCCACTGCTCTTAGCAAGGGTTTGACACAGTTCAAATGAGGTCAGAAAGGGTGGTTAATTCTAATGAAATAGTAAGCATTACACCTTTTTCTCACCTGGGATTAAGGTAAAAGTGTAGGTGTGTCTTGGAAACAGCCTAGATAAGTTTGAGAGGTTCGATCGTAATCTTTAGTATTATTCTCATATAACCGTCGTTGACAGTAATCTGAGTCTCTCTTAACGGTCGTTGACAGTAACTTAGCTATCTTCCTTTAACGGTCGTTGACAATCATCTTTAGTACTGTTCTCATATTTACCGCATTTCACCGTAATCTTTAGTACTGTTCTCATATAACCGTATTTGACCGTAATCTTTAGTACTGTTTTCAGTATTTGACCGTAATCTTTAGTACTGTTCTCATATTTATATTTACCGAAATCTTTAGTACGTTCTCATACACGTAGATCATCTTAGTACTATTCTCATATAACCGTATTTGACCGTAATCTTTAGTACTGTTTTCAGTATTTGACAATAATCTTTAGTACCATACTCATATAACCGTATTTGACAGTAATCTCATATATATATATATATATATATATATATATATATATATATATATATATATATATATATATAGCATGGTTGTCTGCCAACAGTTTAGTATTATGAATGTTCGAGGTTCCCATGTCTTAGAAAAGGATGCTTTTTTTAAAGCAAGTCAAATATACAATCCTTGTATAATCCTGCGTCTCTTTCCTCTCATGTCTCTACCGTCACCACTCATTTCGCTCACTCGCTCGCTCACTCACTCGCTCGCTCACACACTCACTCACTGTAATATCTTTCTGATTCCACACCAGACTCCAAACATAAACCTCACCATTACTTCTCCAAGATGTAAACCATCCTTCATTCTGTAACTCTATTCAGTGTAAAAGCACTTCAAACCCAGGGAAGTTCACTATCATCAAATAGCTTGTCCTGAGGAGAACTGTGGCTGAGTGGTTAAACCCTTTGCCTTGCGAGTCGTGGGTTCGAATCCGGACCGCGGCCTTCTGTTCACGAGTGTAGTTTTTTCCAGAGACCCTAGAATAGTTGCCGGAGCTACGGAGTTCGTGCTTTGTGCAATACTCTTGGCAGGTGGCGTGCCATTTTGCGGAGAGGACCGAGACATATGGGGTAAAATCCTGTGCAATGAAGTCAATTGGCTTCGGCTTTAAAACTCTCTTTAAACAGTCCTACGCAAAAAGTGGACCTCAGAGATAACAGAGGCGACGAAAGACACTCTTTATGAAGCATACACAAAAACCCGTGATCTAGAAATCTCTTCTTACTCTGAAGCTGTGAGACAAATCAGGACTGGAGAAGAGAAAGAAAGACAAGACACATAGAGAGGCTCGCTCCAGGTGTCTACTTTTTCGACCTGACACTGATAGGCAAACAGGATTAGAGAATAGATAGATAGATAGTCCTTGGAAATTTTTCTCTCTCTCATAGGCCAGATGTCCCGCCTCTACAGCGGTCATGCTCAAACCTTCAGTTACATCCTGAATCCATCTTCTCCGTGATATTCCTCTTCTCATCTTTGCCGGGATGTCTCCTTCCATGATGGTCTTCTCCAGCTCTACATTTCTCTATATTCTCCTTTTCCATTTGTAGCATCAACCGTTTTCTTTGATTTTCAGTTCTTTTTATTTACTAAGGAAGCTACCCTAATAAATAAAAAAAGCCTCGCAGAAATCGGATGTGCTGGCCTACTTATAGGCGCATAACTGGCAGAATATACAATCGCCCTTAGACTTAGATCACATACAATCACAAAGTGTGGTTTAACAGGTGGTCGTGTGGAGCGTTGGAAGAAGAAGAAGAAGAGGAGTACGAATTTGATCAACAAAATGTCGTTGCCACGTCCTCATATTTGATAGTAAATCAAGTTTAAACACATTCGTAATGGGCGCAGTTTCTTTTCATCTTAAAACTGAGGTCAGGAAATGTATTTATATATGAGATTTAATAAAAATAAATCCATTCATATTCATTTTTTAAAGTGTCCTTATAATCGTGTCAGTTTCAAATCTTGTCATTGCTCGTTTAATGTCTGCTATTAAGGGTGGAGATTGCCTGCTTGGGATATAAGAGAGCAGGTAACGTGAGGTGACAGGTACAACCCACCAGGTGTTTGCTGCTGGTGTACCTACCACTGATCGTGCTGTGTCAGCAGTTTGTATAAGATGTGGGTGGTTTTATTTTCCCCACTATTTGAACTGCTTACACGTTATGTGTGTGTGTGTCTGTTCGCTTTACAGTTAGCGTTATAGAACTTGTACGGTTAGAGTTATAGAACTTGTAATTTGGAATTTAAGAAAATATGGAGTCTTTCGAGCGTAATGGATTCTTCCATTTTATTATTTATCATCTGTTTCCTCATTGGAATCTTTGTAACATAATATGCTGTTTTTGTTTAGATGTTGTATTACATTGTATTCTTGGATGCTGTTTTATAGTTCCGTAATAGTCTCCAACGTTGTTTTCAAGATCTTTGATATCATGTGGCTTCGTTTCATATTTCTTTAATCTTCTTGAATAATACTAATAATTTCTCTTGTACCTTTATACGTTACATAGGCCTTGCAGCAATTTCTCCATACCGCTCTTTCCTGTGCAGCTCGCCCAATCTCCTCCATGGAACTGAGACCTATATTTCTGGCCTCTCTCAGGAAAGTTCGTTTCAGGGTCTCCTTAGATCGTCCTCTCTTTCTTGAACCCTTTGCATCCCACTTCATTGCCTGTTTTATGACTCTTTGATCATTCTTTTCAGAGTAGACTCAACATTTCTCCATCTTCTCCTTCTTTTAACAGTTGTTACTAGTGGTTGATCTGACATTTATCTTGAATGCTGTTTTCTAATTCTGTTATCTTCTTGAATGTTGTTTTATAGTTCTGTTATCTTCCTGGACGATGTTTCTAGTTCTGTTATCTTCATAGAATCTGTTTTATATTTCTGTTATTTACTGGAAAGTTGTGTTATGGTTATCTTATATTCAGAGACGCTATATTTGTAACTAAATTAGATTGCAATAATTTGTAACAAAATTAGTTGTAAATTTAATAAAAATTGAAGTAGTTTCAGTTACATTAGATCGATATATTTTGCAGTTAAAATATATTGCAATAATTTGTAACCTTTCTTCACGTGAAAATTTACTTTTTTTAAGAGGTGTTTTTTTAATTTTTAATAATGATTATTGCATGATGCTTGCGTGCTTACATATGTTTTTTTTTTATCATGCTTATTTGTAAATATTGCATGCTAAATGTTGCTGTTGCTCTTGTTGACTATCCATGAGGAAGTACAAATCCACACTATTTTTTTCATATGCTAGACAAAAGGGCGTCTGTAGCTTAAGCGGTGGTGTACTCGATCACAACCCAAGCGTACCTGGTTTAAACTCCACGGTAGGCACACATTCATGTCCGTGGATTTTTACGAATGGTAAAACAAACCTCACTGAAAGCAATAGCAAACTACTGAAAGTATAAGTGGTGCCAAGAAAATCGACGACTCATTTACTGTGGTTGATGACTAATTCTTGTAAAAAATATGCCACGATTTTCAAACCTTTAAGACCTTCATTTGCAATTCTTTTACCTCTTTCTCATAATGACACATTTCAACATGGTTCGTTTCCTTACCGCTTTATTGTTAAATTCGAAACGGTTTTTTGAATTGATGTTGAGTTGGTGAATGCAATGTTACAAGCTTGGCATTATTTTATTACTTTGACTATCTGAAACTTTATTTACTAATGCAAGTATTCTGTCCGACTTTCATTCAGTGCTTCTAAAGATAACAATCGGAACGTTGGGATATGAGCGAATGTTGTATAACGATGTTTCTAGCAAAAAGAGCTTAGGTGAATCTACTGTAATGGATATGAGACCAATTAAATTGGAGTAAAAGTATAAACAAATACTTGACACATAAGTTAGAGTATATCTATAATTGGTACTTTCTTTGGGATCGTCAACAATAGTAACTGTATATATGTGGTTAGTGTGAACATTAATATGCAGTTATGAAAGTTTGTGAATGCTATATATATATATATACAGTGGCGGCGCGTGATCCTATTTGTTGGTGGGGCCAGACACACATTTTCAGAAAAATCATGGTTTTTGGTTAGGGTATATTTTAGTTTATTAAATAATAAATATACGTTACACATTATTTTTGGTGGGGCAGGCCCCACTGGCCCTTAATGACGAGCCGCCCCTGTATATATATATATACTGTATATATATATATATATATATATATATATATATACCATCATCATCATCAAGTAGCATGTCGCTTTTATCACCGCCCACCTGAAAAAATTATTCCCTGTCTCTAGCAAGTTATCCCACACCTCTTCAGCGTCATGTTCAAGGTTTCATTGATGTCCTTCTGCCGCCTTCGTCTTGGTCACCCCCTGCCTCGTACTCTTCAGGAACCATATTTCCATTCCCGTTCTCCCCACACCGCTGTAACGTGTAACGGGCCAAAGTATTTCATCTTCAGGGACATGATGATATATATATTGGTATGGCCGCAAGAGAAACTTAATCTAAACCATAGACTCCCAAACCTTTTCGGCCCACCACCCACTTTACAGGAAATTTGTAACGTCCACTCTCCGCTATAACAGTTTGCCAACGCCCCCATCCCCCAACATATATATACATGCTCTATTTTCACTTTGATATAGAAAATTGATATATATTTGTGTAATACATGGTCAATTTTCAAATGATTATATACATGAAATAGAAAATTGATGAAAAAATGGACCGTGTAAGATGGGCATATAATGCAGAATTCAAATTTTAAATGATTATTCAATCGCAAAATCACGAAAAACTCCACCCCCAAATACACCTGAACCCACTATTCTCTCCCTCCCCCTCTCTTTCTGGAAGACTTCAACGCCCACTGGGGCAGGTACCGCCCACTTTGGGAACCCATAATCTAAACTAATCCTAGCCCGCAGCTAGATTGCAAGAGGTTGAAGATTGTGTGGTCAGAAAAGAACATCACAACATGTATATGAGTAGGCTCATCAATCAACATCAAACTAGTACGGTCAGTTGCTGGACGCAGTTGAATATATTGCAAAAGAGATCAGAGGACATATGGCATGAACATGTCCGGATTGAAATGAAGATACAGGCTATGAGCACACATGGTCAGATCTATAGTGCAATGGAGATACAGGAGGTATAAGCACACATGGTCAGGTCTAGAGTGCAATGAAGATACAGGAGATATGAGCACACATGGTCAGGTCTAGAGTGCATGAAGATACAGGCGATATGGAGCACACATGGTCAGGTCTAGAGTGCAATGAAGATAAATGAGGTATGAGCACACATGGTCAGGTCTAGAGTGCAATGAAAATATTACAAACTGAAATTGACAACAACGGCACCAAAATAAAACAAGTTCAATAAAATAGGTAGGAAATATATTTACAGGAGATTAACAAGAGTTCAAAGAAATTGAAGCTAGGACAGAAAGCAAATACTGATATCTACCAACTAGCCACCACTACTCAGAGGCATCCAAACATCTCACGGTCAGTTAAACACCAGATTATCAAATCATCTTCACCCCTGCGTTATGCTACCAGTGTCAAACATGGACATGAATAAGGCACATAAAATAGCCACATGTGGGAATGAGATGTCTCTGGAAGGTCACCAGCACCACATGAAGAGACATATCTCAAACATGGACAATGATAAGGCATTAAATAACCACATGGATGAATGTCTCTGAAGTCAGCACACATAAAGAGACATATCTAAACATGGACAATAAAACACAAATAGCCACATGGGAATGAGATGTCCCTGGAAGGTCACCAACACTACAAGAAAAGACAGAATCACAAATATCAGAACCACATCTGGTAGAAAACTTTAGCATCAACATCCAAACTAACCATGGACTGATATGAGTTTGTTGAGGGCCTATGCTCCAGCTGGGGCTTAAAAGACACGAACGACATAGAGAGAGAGTGAGAGCACACACTGTGTATAGAACCTTCTATAGAAGAACATCAAGATTAAAGATGAGAGGAAGACCAAGGAGAGTATGGTTAGATCCAGCACTAGAATCATGTCAGACGATGCAGAACTTCCGAGTCACCCAGAAAGTGAAGTCAAATACAGAAGACTGCGACGCTATGATACAATACAGTAGCAGTGTTACAATAATAAAAACAAAAGAAGAAGAAGCACATATTACGGAGAAGTATATGAAGGATGGTGGCGTCTGTGGCTTAGGGGATAGTGACTCGGTCTATTAACCCCGACGTTCTGAGTTCGAATCACGCTGCGGACAGTTTGGTTGCAAATTGTTTCGCGTGGATTTTTACAAAGGACGATGGCACCACCCGTTCAGAAAGCAATGGCAAACTATTGAACGTAATAATGCCTAGAAAATCACAAACAGCGTTAAAAAGCTGGGGTCGATTCGCAAAGTTCTGTAAAGGATATACAATTAACTTTTTTATGTGAAGGATAAATTGACTTTTCTTCCGTCCATGTGATGCCGAGACCCGCAAGGAAAGCAAAGAATAGTACCACTGCGGCCTACAAGGCATGTCGAAAGAGACAACTGAGGTAGGGGACTATGGAAGCTACCATAGTAAATAAAAAGCGTCGCAGAAATTGGATGTACTTGTAGGAGGATAACTGGCACAATGTATAACCGCTCTTAGGCTCAGATCATAATCAAATTACACAAAGTGGTCGATACGGAGTGTTCGAAGAAGAAGAAGTAGTGCCTTCTACCTCCTGCATACTAGGATCTAGAAATGGGAAGTGACGTCATACTCTAAGGTCTGAAAATGCAACTGGAAATTTTATGGTTAATATCATCATCAGGTGCCGTGTCGGCTGGCGTAGGCGATCATGGATCTCTACAAATCTCTGTCCCTGGTGTTTGGAATCATCCGTGTCATGTAGCCAGGCCGTCCAAAATTTTCTCCCCCTGTCTTCCTGTACCTCGTCTCCCCGAAATTATTAATATATAGAAGATATTAGGGTATAAAGTTAATTCATTCTTAGGTTTACACCAGAGCCAACTATAAACTACTGGGCCTTCGGGCTCAGGTAATAATTGTGGGAAATCAGACCCCAACTACACCACGTGACCTCGCATTCCAGTATTGGTGTATATAGATGAATTCATTTTAAAATCAACACAAAATGCTAACTCGAAGTCATATTATGCAACAAGTTAAGTTTAACAATATGGAATATCAATATTATAAATATTTTTCACCAATAAATAACCATAGACTCACCGAATTGAGTAAAATTGCAAAAAGCGTGCAGTGTTCTATCAAACATCTGTAATTTCCAGATCCCTTTTCTTATCTAGGTCAGGAATACCTGACCAGTTGTCTGGCCTGTGCTAGAGCCTGGCTGTGGTTTACACGTACTCACCCGCTCCCAATTTATGCTTGCTTTGCATGCTTATATATATATATAAACAAATAATGTATGTGTGAATGACCTGTATCTATGTGTGAATACTTCAATAATCATCACGAGATATCTTCCCTCTACCATGTACTCATTATTTCCCTTGGAACGAGACGAACAAGAATGGGCCAGATATAACATGCAATGAGTGTTAAAACAAACAAAATGACGCTACTTCCTTCCGTATCAGATGTGCATTTTACATATATTTGCATGCTGTGTAAATGCATTTTCTGGTATCTGAAGGAGGTGTGGGTATCCCAACAAGAGTAATCATTGACAGCAACCAGGGCCGTGCGGTATATTTTCTCAGTATGATGCAAGTCTTCGAAATGCCGCCCCTTAAATGTTTCAAATTGTATTTTGATTTCGGGGATTATCTCGACCCCTTATGGTCCCGCCTGATGCGGCCGCATCTCTGTATCATAACACGGCACGGCCCTGAGGGTAACTGCTAATCCTAAGTGTTTTTTTATTGTTTTTTAATATATAAGAGTAAGCTTGCTTATACAGAACCTCCCGTGTGTTGCCGGGGCGCTCAAAGGGAGCAAAGAATAGTAACACTGCGACATACAAGGCATGTCGTAAGAGGCGACTGAAGTAAGGATCAAGGGAAGCTACCCTTGTAAATAAAAAACATAGCAGAAATTGGATGTGATGGCCTACTTGTAGACGCATAACTGACACAATGTACAATCGCTCTTAGGATCAGATCACATACAAATCACATAGAGTGGTTAACAAGTGGTCGATATGGAGCGTTCGAAGATAAAGAAGAAGAATAGACGTGCATGGCGGGATATGTATGCTTGCTAACATAACGTTAACCCAAGCTTGAATTTGTTAATTGTAACATTTGTTCAATGTCACTATTTACTTCTTGTTTTATATCTCGTTTCTTTCAATTATCTGCAGGTAGCGAATATCATTTTCAGATATCTGCTCTCATCACAATCCGTATGCAAAACACAAAGTCTGTAGTCAGTTCTCCTGCCTCCATCACCTTGTTCAATGATTCTTTAATGTCACGTTGCCGCCGTCATCTTGGTTCCTCCTTCCCCGTTTCCTCGAACTATTCCTTTCATTTTTGCTCTATCCAAAACCCATGACTTTTAATATAACCAAATTATTTCAGTTACCAAGACATTATAATTTATAACATCAGCCAGCTGTCTCTGGAGCTACGGAGTTCCGTGCTTTGTGCAATGCTCTCGGCAGATGGCATGTCATCAAAATATTTCAGTTACCAAGACATGATATTATTTATAACATCAGTCAGCTTTCTCCGGAGCTACGGAGTTCGTGCTTTGTGCAATGCTCTCGGCAGATCGCATGTCATCTCTGCCGACAGGGTCGTAGCCATATGGGCAAACCCGGTGCAATGAAGTGAATCCTCTGCATTCCTTTGGATACTGTTTATGTTAGTTAATGTTCCTCGATGTTCAGACTTTGTCAGATGTCTGTATTCTTTCATCTTCCTTCTTCTTCTGCGTTCTCACTAGATTGGGATTTCAGATTCTCTAATAAAGGCAGCCGTCTGCCTCAGATTATCAGCCACGCCATACAGTTTGTCTTCTGCGTTCTCACTAGATTGGGATTTCAGATTCTCTAATAAAGGCAGCCGTCTGCCTCAGATTATTAGCCACGCCATACAGTTTGTCTTCTGCGTTCTCATTAGATTGGGATTTCGGATTCTCTAATAAAGGCAGCCGTCTGCCTCAGATTATCAGCCACGCCATACAGTTTGTTTTGGACGCTGGTGTAAGTGGGCCACCTCTTTTTTCTCAAGTTTGCATACTGGGGGCAGTTATGTAGGATTTAATTCCTATGATTTCTGCTTCCCGTTTGTGCTGACCTCTTCCCGCAGTAAGTTTTGGTCACCCTCGTGATGGTAGGTCTGACATTCTTACTGCGTGTCTAAATCTCCGAGGCAGATTGGCGACCGTAAAATCCGTTATCCCATTCCTCATTGTGTAGGGTCATTGCACCATGTTATGCGACTTACGGTCTGGTGCATCCGTTTTCTACAACTATTTGTTTCGGATTAGCATTCCCTAGCGGACACATGCATCCGATTTCAGCCCAACATCCTTAGTCGCCTCTTACGACATGCGTGGCAGGTAACAGTGGTTCTATTCTTTACACCTCAAATTTAGGCCCCGGTAAGCACTCGGGCGGTATTTTTCATCTTATTCACTGGTCATCGTCAGATAGCCTGTCCTGAGCAGAACTTTACCACTCTAACAGTCCTTCCGAATGTTTCTCTCTTATAGGTCAGATACCTCTGCAGCCGTCATGCTCAAATCATCAGTTACATCCTGAATCCATCTTCTCCGTGGTCTTCCTCTTCTCCTCTCTGCAGGAATACCTCCTTCAATGATGATCTTCTCCAACCCTTCGTGTCATTTTTATATATCCAAAATACTTGTAATTTTCTCTTTCTTACTTGTAACATCAGCAAGTTTTCTTTGATTTTGAATTCTTTCTGGATAGATCTATTTGTTCTCTTCTATGTCCATGATATACGGAGAACTCTTCTGTAACACTTATATTCAAAAGTACATATATGTTTTTCTACTGTCTTGTTAAATGTCCATGCTTCACATCAATATGTTACCACTGAGAATATGCATGCGCTTAGTATTCTAATCCAAATACATCATTTGAAAGAAAATAATTAAAACGACTTCTATACTTTTAAATATTCATAATATATGTATACATTAAATAAGTATGTATACAGCATTATGCAAATTGTATATTACTTGTATCAAATATATCCACTTTTATTGCATAAATTAACATTAGAGTACTGTAATAAACCATATTCTATACACATCAGTTTTCGTGTCCCCAAGTATTTTAGTATATATTTCAATATCTTCTGATAGCGAAGTTGGCTATTTTTTTTCATTATTGATATTCTGAAACAACTTTTCAACGTTATTCAACAACCATTTCGATTATGATTTTTTTTAAACTTGTCAAATTTCTGTTCATTTATACAAATTAGTGTGTCTCACGATAATATTCATGCTTCATGGTTGAGCTATGCAATGTTGTAATGGGTTTATTGAATTGAATATTAAAGTGAATATTTTTAAAAAAAAAAAAAATAATACGTAACTTGAATTCAGTTTTCAAGAATTAGTATAGTTCTTTTGACGGCTGTAACTAGCTTTATATCATTGCTTTTAATTTCTAATACCCTTTATAAATAACTTTTTTTTTAGTTTCATTATGTTTTGTACCATTATTTGTTTAGCTGCTTCGGTAAGTTTCAAAGGAGATAAGTAAGGACACCTGTAGGTCGAACAGCTGAGCCCAGACATGTCTATCTAGACCCACATATCCTTCACTTTTATGTCTTACTATTTATTTCTTTATCAATGTTTAAGTTTAATGTGTTTCTTGGATCAATTGCTATTTATGATATGATAAGAAGTGTTTTAATGTTCTGTTAAAGTTTAAAGGTGGTCGGAGGGCGTAGATTTGACATTACTGTACCGGGTTTTCCCACATATGTCACAGTCATTCTCCCTAGAAATGGCATGTCACCTATTGATAGTGTTGCACAAAGCACGAATTCCGCAGCACCTGCAACATTCCTTAGTGATTTCTGGAAAATAGTGCGTGCTATCATGAACCGAACGACATAGTTCGAATTTGAAACCCACGTCCGTCAGTACGAAAAGCAAACTGATTAACTATTTCGTAATAGAGACATCCCTCCCCCTCTCTGTAACAGTAAAGTAAAGGAAACTTTTTTTTTTTACTATATATCAGTGGCGGCTTGTTATTAAGGGCCAGTGGGGCCCCACCAAAAATAATGTGTAACGTGTATTTATTATTTTATAAATTAAAATATAACCTAACCTAAAACCATGATTTTTCCGAAAATGTGTGTCTGGCCCCAACAACAAAAATGATCACGAGCCGCCACTGCCATATATTATATTGGGAAATGTGGTGTTAGGTCCGTATCTTTCTTTGACAAACGGCACACGGTGGGTGTTGTAGTCGATATCACGCCTGTTGCCGTTACTTCTTAAGTGTTGTTCTGGTACCCCGGTTGAAACTGGGTCAACATAAGAACAGTTTTTGTAGCAATTTTAATTTTAATCTTTGGAACGAATGTGTCTGGGCAGCTGCTTTCCATCCTGCTGTTCTCGATTTTGAACTGCCAAGGGTTCCATTACGTGCCCAACTGCCTGTATTCAGTGCCAACTAATTTGTTAATCTCTCTATTTGAGCATTTGTCAAAGTCTATATTTGCATATTGTATGTTATAGTTTTGTATTTGCATGTTGATCATCATTCGTCTGTATTTTATGTCATATGTTTTGATATTCTTATTCTGGAAAACGAAGAAGAAAAATAAAAGACTGCTCGTGTGTTGCCGTGTCTCTCAAGGGGAGCAAGGATTAGCAACACTGCGACCTACAAGGCATGTCGTAAGAGGCGTCTAACCAAGTAGTCCCAAAACAGACAGGTAGCCTGGGCAGATGACGCTCAACAACCCGAGAGGGCAGGTTGTCTAAGGGTCGCTACCCTTAAAGAAAATAGCAACTTGCAGGTAGGCTGGGGACACCCAAAGGCTGACGGAAAGCAAACCAAGTAAACGCTGGTTGAAATCGGACACGTTGCCGAGGGATAAGCGCCAGAGCTCCAAATGACACTGAATGATGTGACGTAAAAATACGTTCTTGGCAAAGGCTGTTTATATATCACAATAAGAATGATCAGAATGGCCAAAAATAACGATCGCGAGAGAGATAGAGAGAGAGAGAGAGAGAGAGTAAGATGCGACTGAGGTAGGGGCATAGGGTAGCTACCCTAGTAAACAAAAAGCATCGGATGTGCTGGTCTACTTGTAGACGCATAACTCGCACAACGTACAATCACTCTTAGGCTCGGATCACATACAAATCACACAGAGTGATTAACTAGTGGTCGATGTGGAGCGTTCGAAGAAGAAGAAGCATGTTGGCTATCATTCGTCTGTCGCCCGAGTGGTTACCGGGGCGCCCGAGTGGTTACCGGGGCGCCTGAGTGGTTACCGGGCGCCGAGTGGTTACCGGGGCGCCTGAGTGGTTACCCTGGCGCCGAGTGGTTACCGGGCGCCGAGTGGTTACCGGGGCGCCGAGTGGTTGCCGGGGCGCCGAGTGGTTACCGGGGTGCCGAGTGGTTGCCGGGGCGCCGAGTGGTTACCGGGCGCCGAGTGGTTACCGGGCGCCGAGTGGTTACCGGGACCCACATTTGGGGTTTAAAGAATAGAACCACTGTTACCTGCCACACATGTCGTAAGAGGCGACTAAGGAGGTTTGGCTGAAATCGGATGCACATGTCCTAAACGCGTAGAAGTCTATGCGTTTAGGGGCCTACCAAACCAATGTGCAACGTATACACGTTCTTGGCACAGATCAAACATATCACAAAGATTGATTAAAATTGGTCGTAAAGAACGAGCGCAAAGAAGAAGAAAGAAGGTTCGTCTGTATTTTATGTTTGGACATTCTTGTTTTGGAAAGAGAAGAAGAAAAATAAAAGACTATAAATGCATGCCCTGTGTTCTGAATACTTAACTTTGTATTGTGTGCATAGATATCGTCGTCATGGATACTCGTGTGTATGTAATATCGTCATAGATACTAAATTTGTTGTGTGTATGTCATGTTGTAGTATGTAATATCGATAGAGTCGATAACTATGAATACCTTGGAGCATTGCTGACAAATGTCGGGAATGTTTTAAAAGAAATTAAATGATGGCTGAGCATTGCTTTGCAAAAACTAAAAGGACTAACTAGCATATGGAAGGAAACTGAAATAGGAACAAAAATTAGGTGTTTAAGAGCCTGCATTTTTCCCTTGGCAACATATGGTTGTGAGATATGGAACATTGACCAAGCGGCGGAGAAGATTATTAATGCATTTGAAGGAAAACTCTACATAGGAGTACTTAGAATATCATGGACAGAGAAAAGAACAGATGCTTCTGTTCTGCAACAGTTTGATATTAAAGAGAGTTGGCTCTTAAAGAGCATACAATCAAGGAAAAATAAGTATTTCGGACACATCAAACGACGTGAGTGCCTAGAGAAGATAATTTTGGAGGGAATGGTGTCTGAAAGAAGAATGAGAGGAAGACCTATGAGACGATGGGTGCAAGATGTCATTGGCGATCTGAGAATGACTGCTGCTGACGCCGGTCAATTTGCACGTAACATAGTTTTTCAGGGCTGCTGTCATGGGAGCGAAGTTCCGAAAGGGACAAGCTACTTGATGATGATGATGATGTAATATCGTCATAGATACTAAATTTGTTGTGTGTACGTAATGTCG
Source organism: Arion vulgaris (assembly GCA_020796225.1). NCBI lineage: Eukaryota > Metazoa > Mollusca > Gastropoda > Stylommatophora > Arionidae > Arion > Arion vulgaris. The sequence continues at coordinate 11,404,568 of CM036768.1, forward strand.
CCATGAAAACTAGAATTGTCTGTATGTAATATCCCAAAAAAGTTGATGTATGGTGAACTTGAAGGGGGCAGATGTTCAACTGGGGGCTATAAAAAAAAACTAACTTTAAAGACACTCTTAAAGTGTTTTTGAAATGCTTCGATATAAACACCACGTGCTGGGAATCCCTGGCGCAAGATCGCCAAATGTGGTGCTGGAACAACGCAAGAGAAACTCGCATAGCTGAAAATCGTCGTGCCGTTGGGGCCCAGAGAAAACGAGCTTCGCGAAAAGACAGAACACACAACATCCACGTCTAACCTTGATCGTGTTCTAGGATTGGACAGTCTTCTCGGCACACACCAGAGAGGAGCGGTTCCTGTCCGCAGAAATGGCACGCCACCTGCCTAGAGTATTGCACAAAGTACGATCTCCGTAGCTCCAGCAACAATCCTAGGGGTCTCTGGAAATGCACAAGTGAGCAGAGTGCGAATGCTTAATTTACTATCATTATGTACAATGTTTATATTGGCGGCTGCCGGGAATTTTATTTTTGCCACCTTACTGGAGTCAGAGTATGAATTTTTAGCAATCTGTCTTGGACGTAGGGTGCAGCCATGTCCAGACATTTTGTACACACTGCAAATGTATGAAAAGGAAATGAGAATCGTGGCATATCCTTAACATGACTTCGCCATCAACAACAGTAAACGACTCGTCGATTTTCTAGGCATCACGTATACGTTCAGTAGTTTACCATTGATTTATGAAAATTGAAGTCTATTTTTTACTGTTCTTTCCCCACGGTAACGAATTTGCCCACCACGGAGTTTGAACCAGGTACGCTTGGGTTGTGAGCGAGCTTACTACCGCGTAAGCTACATATGCCCATATATATATATAAAATAACAGTCGACGATGAAATCAAAGTTGTAGTGATAGCAACAGCGAGACACAGCACGAGCGCACACACGAGAGAGAGAGTGAGTGAGTGAGTTTGTATGAGAGAGAAATGGCGCGCCATAGGCACAGATTATTGCACAATGAACGAACTCCGTAGCTCCGACAACAATCCTAGGGGTATGTGGATAAAATGAACACATGTACAGATCCGCGCTTTCCAGATTCGAACACACGACCCTTTGGAATGCAAGGCGGAGGCGTAACGATTTAGCCACAGAGACCTCCGAGAGAACAGAGGATTAGTTATTGATTACTAAACCAAGTAAAAACACTCCATGCAGACCCGTATGTGCTCAGTAGACCTCAACAGGTATCGAAGGGTATGCATACTGATGGTTCCCGTGGCTCACTGGTTAAACACACTAATCGCTCTGTCTTTATGCATCCAGTTCCACGTGCAAAACTGGTACCTCCAAACATCTTAAATCACTGAATAGATTCTTCTTCTTTGAACGCTCCATATCCGCCACTTGTTAAACCACTCTTTATAATTTGTATGTGATCTGAACCTAAGAGCGATTGTACGTTGTGCCAGTTATGCACCTAAAAGTAGACCATCATATACAATTTCTGCGACGCTTTTTATTTACTAGGGTAGCTTCCTAGGTCTCTACCTCAGTCGACCTTTACGACATGCCTTATAGGTCGCAGTGTTACTGTTCTTTGCTCCCCCTGTGGGACACGGTAACACACGGGAGATTGACACGGCAACACACGGGAGATTGAGACGGCAACACACTGGAGATTGACACGGCAACACACGGGAGATTGACACGGCAACACACGGGAGATTGACACGGCAACACACGGGAGATTGACACGGCAACACACTGGAGATTGACACGGCAACACACGGGAGATTGACACGGCAACACACGGGAGATTCACACATTGAACATCAGTTTTAGTATTCTCATCCAGTCAAAAAAAAATATGAAGGAAGGGGAAATAACCATGAAAACGTAGTTCATACAACAAGGTACAGATTTTATTTATAATTTTTTCTTCTTCTTCAATTCAGTTCAACGCAGACTCGCTAGACTAGTGGTTCTCAAACATTTTGATGTCGTCACACACTTAAAGTCCTACAAAAAATTGTAGTCGCACTATACACAAAAACTGAATAAATAAGTTGCAAAGAAATACAGAAATAATTGGAGCATGCTGCATTCATCATTTAATTTCTGCACCGCGTTGCCAGCCCCTGATCTAGAAATTCCCAGGGCGCAACAGGGGATGTCAATAGGCACACTGGTGCGCCTGTGCAAATCGTTTGAGAACTACTGCTTTAGATTAATGGTATAAATAGACTTGTTAAGAAAAACACACAATAATTACACATGCCTCGGTGGAGCTTACACACTATTTATGACCATGTCACAGCTGTTGCGTGAGTCTCATGTCACGTTGTATATAGCTTAAAGTGAGCGTATATTGGTGTGTAGTTTTATTGTGACGATAGTTCGGTGTAGACTACATATTAATCTAATTTGTGAAGTAAGTTCTTTCGTTAAGTGTTACACAACCGATAACATAGTACTTTATGTAGGCACATAGGTGCTCAGTCTCCTATATCAGATATCGAAGGGTATGCCTGTTGTTGGTTCCCATGGTTCACTTATTAAACACGCTCCTCATTCTATCCCTAATACACCCACCCCTGCTAGTAGATCGTGTGTTTTCAAATTCTGTAAAATACTGTGTAGATTTAACGTTATATTTCGTTCCAAAATTCGTGAACATCTTTAATAATAATTCCTCTCGTACCGTTGTACGTTACTTAGGGCCTGCAAGTAATTTCTCCATACCGCTCTATCCTGGGCAACTCGCTCAATCTCATCCATGGAACTGAGACCGATATTTCCTGTCTCTCTCAGCAAAGTTCGCTTCAGGGTCTCCTTAGGTCGACCTCTCTTTCTGAACCCTTTGCATCCCACTTCAATGCCTACTTTGATATTCGTTGATCATTTCTCCTCAAGATGTGTCCAACATATCTCCATCTTCTCTTTCTTATAACAGTTGTCACTAGTGGTTGACCAGACATTTCTCTGATTTCATCACTTCTCCTGAATTCGTTCAATTTTGAACATCTTTACCGACCGATATAAAATCATCCACTTCACAGAAATGATTGATTTTCTACATTTTTATATAGGTAGCAGTGGCGACCTTCCTAAAGTATTTTTTGCCCACCCAAACATTTAGCGCTGTAAGATTTGTATTATATGTTATTACTAAAATAACAGCGATGTTGATTTGGTATACTTGTAGAAGGTTAGCTGTGCGATTGTCAAATTTGTCAATAATTAACCATTTCCTTGCTCCAAATGCAATTCAGCGGAAGTCAAAATCGTGAATCCCGTGGAATCAGTTCACAATCATTGGCGTATGTACGCAACATTTACTTTCATTTATAGAAGTGGAAGGTATCATTTGTTCACTATGTCAGCTTTCTTTTTATAATATGTAATAGGGATACGCCTTTGCAATCATTCGTCACCATTTTGTGTATTACTGTAAATTCTAAACTTTGATTATCATTTTGTTGTGCTTATGCAAAATTATATAACAAAAAAACGTTTTTGCATCAACTAAGCTACCTACTAATTAGTTAAACATGAATTCTTAAGGTCGTGAGGTATATAAGACTGCATGCAAAAAATTACTTGTATCCATCAGATAGATTTCGTACAAATTAAACCTTAGTGTGATCATGAATTTTGGAACGAACTATAGTTTGCGGTGTGCACTATCCAGCAGACGGTCGATGAGTAACCTAGGGATGCCCCCACATCTTATCCATCGTTAACTCTCCGAAGATCGTACCGCGAACACTCATAAGAAGTCGCAAAAGTATTGACTACATTGCAATGGATTTTTACCCCATATAACTGGGTACCCCTCCACAGAAATCACACTGCCTGTCGAGAATATTGCACAAAGCACGATCAGCGTAGTTCCGGCAATAATTCTAGTAATCTCCAGAAAAATGTTCCCGTTAACAAAACAGCACGGTCCGGATTCGAACTCACGATCTTCAGAACGCAAGGTAAACGACGTATCCATTTAGCCACATAGACCCCCATTTTAAAGTTTGTGCATTTTAAGGAGGCAACCCCTCCACTGTCATTCAAACTGGTGGGCCTATAATTTAATTTCAAGAGCTACCTAAAATATCGTTATTTCGTGTTTACCTTTGCACTCAAGGTAGAACTACCTTTGCACTCGAGGTAGAACTACCTTTGCACTCAAGGTAAAATGGGATGATTAAGTATGTTCTGGAACGATGCTAATCATGATAATCGTATAGATAATGGTTAGATAATGGGACTCTCGAACTCACGTATGGATAGACACGTCCGCCATGCACACATGTCAATCAAGCAGGTACGACTTTAACAAGATTTCGAAGGAATGAACTCAACGAAATTATTATTATACTTAATCTTCGTGAATGCCAAGCTTCAGACTTTATCAGAACTACTTGAGTGTAATAATTAATTAGTTTGTTTATTAATGATGTCATAATTGTTGACGTAAATGGAACGGAGTTAAGACAAGTACATGCACGTCTGCCCATCGTGTTCGTAGCGCGTTGGACTACGGATGACAAGCTCCCTGTTAGTTCGGGTTCAATTCCACGGGCTGGCAGAAAAACCACAGGTTCACCAGATTCTCGGTGTTCGTGGCACCGAATCGAAGAGTTACGATGTCCACGGCACCGAGCCGAAGAGCTGAAAGCTCAAGTGCTTCTTGATCGGTAAAAAAAGACATCAATTTAAATATCTCGGAAGCTCTGATAACATCAGATGACAGATCAGAAATAAGGAGCAGAATAGAGCAGGCCGAAGCTGTATTATAGAAAATGAAGCATTGTATGCAACAAGTCACTTTGATTTGAGATCAGAATGAGTTATTCAGTGTTAGATACAGCCAAGTACTGCCATACGCATGCAAGTCTTGGAGAGTAAACAAACAGAAACATCTCTGGAGGCCACAGAGATGTGGTTTTACAGAAGAATGATGAGAATCCCATGAACTGCTAAAATGACCAATGTGGAGGTGTTGAATGAGGTCAAGACACAGAGAAAGCTTATTATCAATATAAGAAAGAGACAATCATCAATTTGGGACATGTAAGACTTAGAACACATGGAGAAGGGAAGGCTTAGAACACATTGTGACAACCGGTAAAATCGTGGGGAGACGAGATAGAGGAAGACAGAGAGAGAGAGAGAGAGAGAGAGAGAGAACATTTTGGACAGCCTGACTTCATAGCACGGAAGAGCCCCAACATCTGAGATGATAGCAAACACTACGGACATACATTTTTGAATATTCGTGGCACGGCACCTGATGATGATGAAGCAGTGTTGACGTAATCAGTATCTCCGTGCTACGTGTCTTGCAGAAGTGGGTATTATTAGAGCATCTAACTTTTGGCGAGTTGTCAAAAGTGGCGGCTAAATCACGATAAATATCACATTAATCTATACCATTTATTTATTTTTGATGATGCGGTACATATTTGTAAACATTTTATTTGTTTTGTTCTATTTAATCTAAGGGCGGGGAAACACTAAGATACAAGAAAATGGGTCATCTCTCTTTGTGTGTCATTGGAATTCGGTGTTTAATTGTGGTTTTTTAAATGTCGGTATTTCTACGTGATGCGAGGGTATGTGAGAAGAATAACAATACCCGCATACCACAAGTGTTGTTATGTGAACTTATGGAAGGGAAGAGGCACCAAGGCAGAACACTGTATTGTATCATTTAATATCACAGAGAAACCCTACATTTCTCCCAGTTATGTTATGCTATGCGATCAACGTCAAGAAACATTGGGCATTCCCATGCGTGCTCTGTCCTTCGCTATAGCAGCCATCCTAAAGTCCACTTGCTCACCGTACCCATAAGAAGTTGATTAGTATACCTTCTCTCTCTACCACGAAGACGACACTGTCTGGCATGTGCAAACTTCTAATTCTCGCACTCGTTCCAGTGTCTGACACTCGCCAATATCACATAATTTCTCCCAGTATTAGAGTGGTCCAATTTTGATTCCTGTTCAGGGTTGATAGAACATCCCTAGACAACAACGGCTCGTCAATGCTATGTATATCAAATACTACTTAGAATTGAACCTAAAACCCGCTTCTTTGGCGTGTGGTCCGGGTTAAATGCCACTATGTACGTAACATATTTTTCCGAACGTAACGGCTCACCCAGTCTCAATTGGGAAAGCATTGGAAAATAAAGGCGGCCGGGGTGATGTTCACCTTGTGTGCCGAGGGTCGGTGGAAAATACAGACCTAACGTCGTATTACCCAACATGCCTCGAGGCATGAAACAAAGGCTTCCTTTACTTTTTTTTTTATTGGGCACAGTGACAATAGTGTCAAGATTTTCTGGTTCAATGAAACTGAAAAAGCGTAATATATCTCCAAGTTACAGACAATCCTGGGCATCCATCACAACCAACTATATATGAAGATGCCACTTCATCTAATTTGAACCTGTCATCTTATCTCGCCCCTCCCCATTTCAAGAGCCCTTGTGACAATAGTGCAAGATTTTCTGGTTCAATGAAACTGAAAAAGCGTAAAATACCTCCAAGTTACAGACAATCCTGGGCATCCATCACAACCAACTATATATGAAGATGCCACTTCATCTAATTTGAACCTGTCATCTTATCTCGCCCCTCCCCATTTCATATTCCATCAAGGGTCTAACAACGAAGAACTGACATCATTGGAACGCGTTCCCCAATATGCCTACATTCCTTTTGGTAAGCCACGTTCCTTTTGGTAAGCCACGTTCCTTTTGGTAAGCCACGTTCCTTTTGGTAAGCCACGTTCCTTTTGGTAAGCCACGTTCCTTTCGGTAAGCCACGTTCCTTTTGGTAAACCACGTTCCTTTTGGTAAACCGCGTTCCTTTCGGTAAGCCGCGTTCCTTTCGGTAAGCCGCGTTCCTTTCGGTAAGCTACCTGCCGAGATTGTTGCACAAACTCCATAACTCCAGAAACGTCTTCGAATGCTTCATATCGATCACTTGTTAACCACTCTATGTGATTTGTATATAATCTGAGCCTAAGATCGATTAAACGTTGTGCCAGTTAGCACCTACAAGTAGACCAGAATATCCGATTTCTGCGATGCTTTTTAATTTACTAGGGTAGCTTCCCTAGGTCCTACATCAGCCGCCTCTTCTGACATGCCTTGTAAATCACAGTGGTACTATTCTTTTCTTCCCTTGCGGACTCCGGAACCACATAGACGGTAAAGGATCTAAAGGCGCAGGATTGTCTTCATTCCACCGGTTCCCCCACATGTCTAGGTCCCTTTCGACAAGCCCCACTCGAGAGAGTGTTGCACAAAGCACTAACTCCGTAACAATGCTAGTTATCTCCGGAAACAAAAAATGCACATGTGAACTGTTCGACGCGATCCAGATTGGAACCCACAACGTTTAGAGCGCAAGTCAAACATCTTAGTTAAACCACTTCACGAGAGAGACACTGTGACAGGTTTCATAGTTAACGTGTGTGTTGTCCTGTGTGTATTTAGTCAACTATGCTCTTCTTCAACAAATAGTTTTTAGCTTCTGTAGTCTTCCGGGTTCATTCGTTATTACCAGACTCGCGCGGGCAAACATAATTGGTGATAATACACATCCCGGTTGCACTTCCTTGTTTTCTTCACACTTGTTGAGACCACCATCTTGTATTCCACACAATCATCATCTAGGTGCGTATCCTTTATATGATGTTGCTCTCTTTGCAGGGCATCTGAGATTCACTCTGTCTTTAGCCAGTTCACCGATGGTCATATTCATGGTTTTTTTAATATCTTGTAGCCATCTTCTAGTTGGCACAAAACCGTGCTTGAATTACATAGATAAACAAAGAATGAAGTGGTTTGGCCACTTTATAAGAATGCATCCAAACTCCACAGTATACAGAGTCTTCTACAACAGAACATCGGGAAAGAAGGCAAGAGGAAGACCACGGAAAAGATGGTTAGATGGCGTAGCAGAATCCTGTGAAAGAGCAAAGATAACAATCACACAAGCCACCAGAACAGCGCAAGACAAAAACAGAAAACCACGACACTGGGCAACAACCTGGTAGCAGTGTGACGACAAAAGAAGAAGAAGAGGCCATCTTCTTCTTGGTCTGCCTCTGCGTCCTGGGACCCTGCCCTCTAATATTGTTCTTTCCAGGCTATCGCGTTCACACAATATTTGTTAATATTCCGCTTCTTCTTCTTCTATTAACCCTCTTTGAAGCATAAGTCATGGACACATGTCCTCCAGCTAGATCTGTCTTGAGCATCTGTCAGCTTAGTTCATTCCAGGTCTTTCCCACCTCTTCTATTTCTCTCTCTACAGTTCGTCTCCATGCCACTATAGTAAAATACTTCTTCGAACTCTTCATAGCGTACACTTGTTAAGCCACTCTTTGTGATTAGTATATGATCTGAGCCTAAGAACGATTGTACGCTGTGCCAGTTATGCGCCTACAAGTAGACCAGTACATCTTATTTCTGCAATACTTTTTAATTTACTAGGTAGCTCACTAGACACATACCTCAGTCGCCTCTTACGACATGCCTTGTAGGTCGCAGTGTTACAATTATTTGCTCCCTTGCGAGCACCGTCAATACACGGACGAAATAAATACATTTATCATCGTCAGGTGCCGTGCCGGCTGGCGTAGTCGATCATGGATATCCACAAATATGTGTACCCTGTGTTTGCTATCATCTGTTGACGCTCTTCCCTGACATGAGAACAGACTTTCCAAAATTTTCTCTATATCTGTCTTCCTCTGTCTCATCTTCCCTCGATTTTACCTGTTGTCACAATATGCTCTCTACCTCTGTCTTCCTCTATCTCACCTTCCCTCGATTTTACCTGTTGTCACAATATGCTCTCTACCTCTGTCTTCCTCTATCTCACCTTCCCTCGATTTTACCGGTTGTCACAATATGCTCTATACCTCTGTCTTCCTCTATCTCACCTTCCCTCGATTTTACCGGTTGTCACAATATGTTCTACGCCTCCCATTCTCATTACATGCCCGCCATATAATGATTGCAAAATGCGTTACAATTGTCAAAACAAATAATTAATCAGGCATTTCAAAATCATATTTCAATATATCCCATCAGCAGATTAAACAGAAAACAGCACACAACAATCTTTCTCATAAGAACAGGTCACTGCAGGCTCAACCACCACATGCACAGAATAAAGTCTGCTCAGACTACACAGTGTGCATACCAGACAGAAACACAGACTCCAGAGCACATTCTGCAGTCATGTCCATCATACATACACCAACGTAACGAAACATGGCCTCATGAACAAAGCTTACAGACCAAGCTATGGGAACTCTCGAAGAACTCCAACTGACATGCAGCTTCATAGAGGCAACCTATCTCATGATTTAGACGAGCATACGAAACCGAACGCAAAGAAGAAGAAGAATATTTCAATATACACCTACAGCATAACTACAGCCTGTTATACTATTTCCTTATCTGTGTTCTAACGTATTGTTTGTTATGTCACCTGTGTGCTGCCGGTGCCCACAAGGGGAGCAAAGAATAGTAATACTGCGACCTTCAAGGCATGTCGTAAGAGGCGACTAAGGTAGGGGCCTAGAGAACAGGACCGTATTGTGATATGATACAAAGAGGCGGCCGCATCAAACGGAATCGTAAAGGGGCGGCACAAGCAGCGAAGTAACACAAGCTATTTTAAAGGAAAAAAAAAAGATAATTTCAGAGGCGGCATTTCGAAGACTTGCATCATACTGAGAAAATATACCGCAAGGACCTGCTAGAGAAGCTACCCTAGTAAATAACAAGTTTCGCAGAAATAGGATGTGCTGAGCTAACTACTACAACGTACAATCGCTCTTAGGCTCAGATCACATACAAATCACAAAGAGTGGTTTAACAATATGAAGCTTTCGAAGAAGAGGTTTGTTATGTAAGTCATTAACGCCTCTTTAAGCCGAGGCACGTTCTTTCAACCTAAGTTCGAACCTTGTTTGGTTATATTAGAGCGCTGTAGGCCAACAAACACGAATAATAAGAATTAACCCCTTTCGGAGAATCCAATTTAATATTATTATAACGTAGGATTCTCAAACCAAATATATATACCAGTTTGGCCTTAACAAGCCTATTTGGCATTACAGGGAATATCACATGATTTCGTATTTGTAAAGAGTCGCCTTTTTTAAAATTATTCAAACTGTTCATAAACAGAAGTTTTTCTGATATGAATATACACCGAGAACTGTTATCTTTGATGAGTGTGTGTGACATTTGGGCGTGGCTAACTTAACAATCTGTGACTTGAATAGATCTGTTCTACCGATGTTGCGGCTTGGCTACGTAATCAATTCAGGTATTCAGTGTGTCGTTACTGATAAGAAATGGTATAGGTCTGTGTACATTTTGGTTTTAATATATTTGAAATATTTAATGTGTAGTGTGTTCACGCACTATGGGATACATTTCGAGAATGTACAGTTTATTGATGTCTGTCTGTTTGTCTGACTGTCTTTCTGTCTGCCTTTATATATATATATATATATATATATATATATATATATATATATATATATATATATATATATCTATATCTGTCTATCTATTTATTCTCTGATCCTGTTTTGCCTTTCAGCGTCAGGTCGGAAAAGTAGACACATGGAGTGAGCCTCTCTATGCGTCTTGCCTTTCTGTCTTTTCTCCAGGCTATCTATATATCTCAATCGCTGTCGGGTTTACTGTATCTCTATCTGTCAGTTGGTCTGTTGTATATCTGCCGGTCTAGTCTGTTTGTCTGTCCGCTCATATATACATATATGTGTGTGTATGTATGTATGTATGTAGTGTATTTGATTTCCATCCATCCAGTCTCTTTCTTCATCTCGTCCTATTTTGTGATTATACTTAACTTCTTATGATGAAGTCGACTATGTCTGAGCTCATCTCTGTGCATGTATTTGAATGCAGAGTTGTGTAGGCCAGCATTCCTTTCTTGGGTGGACATACGGGGCAGTCTTGCAGGACATGTTCTGTGGTTAATCCAGTCTGATTGTTTGCATTGCTTCCTTCTTACTTATCTATCTATCTACCTATTCATCTCTCTCAGTTTGTCCGCTATCTATCCATCTATGAATGTCCATCACAAGCGATGGTGACAACAGCATCAGACAGGCTCTGTTGCATCTCTCTGGTATGTGCGGAGGTGACTGTAGAGTCAATTCCTGGAACACAGGACACCCCCCATTGGACCTTCTGCAACAAAGCAGTATATCGGCTCTTATGAGGACTTTGGTATCTGGAATTTTGTCCAGTCATTTTATTTAAAAAATATCTTTCTGTCTAATCATTATTTGTTTCTCTCCGTCTATCAGTCAATTGATCCACCCACCCATTCATCCATCAGACCACCCTTCCATCCATGCTTTCATCCATGCATCCATCCACCTTACCGCCCATCCATCCATCTATGAATCCATCCACCCACCCATCCATCCAACCGTCCATCCGTTAATCCACCCACAGCCAACTCTAGATAACTAGGCCAGACAACTGACCGGGTATTCCTGACCTAGATCAGAAAAGGGGCTGGAAATTACAGATGTTTGATAGAACACTGCAAGATCTTTTTCAATTTTACTCAATTCTGTGAGTCTATGGTTATTTATTGGTGAAAAATATTCATAATATTGATATTCCTTATTGTTAAATTTAACTTGTTGCATAATATAACTTCGATTTAGCATTTTGTGTTGATTTAAAATGAATTCGTCTATATGCACCAATACTGGAATGCGAGGTCACGTGGTGTAGTTGTGGTCTGATTTTCCATAATTTTACCTGCATCCGAAGGCCCATAAGTTTATAGCTGGCTCTGATCCACCTAACCATCCATCCATCCGTCCACCTAACCACCCAATATCCATCTACCCATGAGTCCATCCATCCATCCGCCCATGATTCCATCCATCAATCCACCCATCCATCCATCCATCCATCCATCCATCCATCCATTGCTGCTTAATGTTAATCATTATTATTATCACGCCCATAATTATTACACGATTTGAAAACTTATTAAATATTGTCTACCGTCATCCCTATTTATATCTACAGTCGCGTGCGATAACCATACCCTAGTTATCATTTACTAGCCACTCCTTCATATCAGTCGTTTGATAACTGTACGATATCAGCGGACTGTGTCAACATTTTCTGATGTACTTAACTGAAGAGGTTGTAGCATGGTGCCCACATTCATTTTTTTGTATATATAAGTACAAATCTCTTATCCAGTTAGTGTCATTTGTTCTGATTTGAGAAGAGACCTGGCTGTCATTTATCGAGAATCAATTAGTGTCATTTGTCCTTATTTGAGAAGAGACTTTCTGTCGTTAATCGAGACATTATTGAGATGTATGATTGGTAATGCTTGTCAAGATTGTCAATGATTGAGAAGATTGTTATTAAATTTATAAGATTATAATGATTGATTTGTTCGTGAGATTGTATGTTCGATGTGGATTGTGAATAAAATGATTGTGTGATTTGGTGGAATAATCGAGTTTAGTGGGATTAGCTGTGTTTGTTGAGACTTTGAAATTTTAAGTTTTAGTATCATTAACCCTTTAGCTGCTAAGGACGTATATATACGTTTCCCATTCACTTCTAAAGACGCATTAACACGTCTGTTATTATCTCTCCTCTGTGGGCTAAAGACGTGTTAACACGTTATCCATTGCTACTGTCACTGCTATAGGCGTACATTCACGTTTGTGACCTAGAAACAAAGAGTAGCTATTTTTAGTTCAGCCTTCGGAAAGTATGTAGCAGCGAATGAGTTAAACTTCAATTCGATTAACATGTCCCTTGGCAGAATGTCGATCTCATTATATTCCGTCTGAAAGACTGTCGAAATCTCTATCCAGTTTTCCCGCCTCCCATATCAGTGTAATCAATATTTCTTATTGCCATCGTCGTTGTGTTCGCCCCCCTGCCTCGTCTTCCAGAAACATTGCCTCCATTTTTGCTGTGTTTAACCACAGCCAACTCTAGATAACTAGACCAGACAACTGACTGTGAGTTCCCTGACCTAGATCAGAAAAGGGGGCCGAAAAATATAGAGGTTTGATAGAACACTGCAAACCTTTTTTGTAATTTTACGCAATTCTGTGAGTCTATGGTTATTTATTGGTGAAAATATTCATAATATTAATATTCCTTATTGTTAAACTTAACTTGTTGGATAATATCACTTCGATTTAGCATTTTGTGTTGATTTTAAAATGAATTCGTCGCCAGCGTGTTCGTAGCGCGTTGGACTGCGGGTGACAAGTCCTCTGTGAGTGCAGGTTCAATTCCGCGGCTCGCAGAAAAGCCACAGGTTTCCCAAATTTACGGTGTTCGTGGCACCGAACCGAAGGGTTACGATGTCCATGGCACCGAGCCGAAGAGCTGAAAGCTCAAGTGCTTCTGGATCGAAAAAAGCGTCTATATACACCAATACCGGAATGCGAGGTCACGTGGTGAAGTTGTTGTCTGATTTCCCATAATTCTTACCTGACTCCGAAGGCCCATAAGTTTATAGTTGGCTGTGGTTAACAGACTGTAACGTTTAATGTCACCAAAATATTTCAGTTTCCGAGACGTGATATTGTTTATGCTCCAATGATTTTCGATGCCATTCAGATCTTGTGGTATGTCTATATGGTTCATTTTCTTGACATACAGAGCAGCAATACCCTCATTCAAAACACATATTACGCATGCACGAACCATAATCCCGTAGACATAATATATCTCGTTCAAATTTGACGGAGAAATTACTTCCCTTTTCATAATAACCAGATTGGATCTAATGCAATGCCCGGAATGACTTCTTTCAATTGACATCTTTAGATTTAATCCCAGAGAACGTGGGTTCAAACCTCGGTAAGATCATGTTTTTTTCTCTAACTTCTCAAGGGGTGGAAGTAGGCGGCGGGGGCGCGGCAAGAAAACATTCAACCTGCACATTGCTGACGACAGCACAAGCAAGCGGTTTCTATGTTCGTGGCACCGAACCGAAGGGTTACGATGTCCATGGCACCGAGCCGAAGAGCTGAAAAGCTCAAGTGCTTCTGGATCGGGAAAAAAATACATAAGATAAGTTATACCCTAGTGACGCAGTGTCCAAACATCAGATCAGAATATTTGCCGTCTCTGGCTCGAATATAGATCGCAATGTATTTTAAGTACTGCCTTTCCTTCGCCATAGTTGCACACACTGATGTTTGGGCCATCTATTGATGTTATTCAATATTATTCATGGTCCTGGGATCGAATTCCACAATTGGAGAATTTGTTGTTGTTGACCATGCTTCAATTTGAGACCATAGAAACACTAGGAAGTAAATAAGGATGATGTTTACTATATCATCCATCATGTGCCTTTAATATAAAAAAATAGTACGGGCCTACCACCGTATTCCTAAATATTCCACATGGTATGAAAACGTGCTCTTTACGTTTTTTTCTTCTTCACAGCTCCAGTGTGGAGGACAAAAACAACTATAAACATTCCCAGCTTTAGTGTTTGGGACAAAAACAATTATAAATTAAAATCTTTATAACGTATCGTATTACTGCACTTATCCATGTGCCACATGAAAACGTTCTCGGGCCTCAGCTGGTACTCAAGCCGCATGTTGTATACTTCTGGTTTAGTATTCAATTTACTTCTTCTCCGAACGCTCCATATCAACCACTTGTTAACCACTCTGTGTGATTTGTATGTGATCTGAACCTAAGAGTGATTGTGCATTGTACCAGTTATACGCATACAAGTAGCCCAGCACATCCGATTTCTACGATGCATTTTATTTACTAGGGTAGCTTCCATAGATCCTACATCAGTCGCCTCTTACGACATGCTTTGTAGGTCGCAGTGGTACTATTCTTATCTTCACTTGCGGGCCCCGCCACCACACGAGCGATTTCAACTTAAGAAATGACAAAATTATTAACGCGTTTCTCTTTGTTAAATATGTTAAGCATGTCTTTTTGTCCTGTCTTGTTGCCCCGCAGTGACATCCGTTTATGCAGTCAGCGTTATTTATAAGCATACAGATCGCTGTAAAAACGAACTTGACTCAATCATGTATGATGTTGATTTTATTATGATTTATTTATTAGTTACTTGCTGTGTGCCATATGCGGAATGTGTTGTACTGTACGTATTCATACATAGTTTTGGAGACGGGTTTGTTGTAGATACAGTTTTTTTAGAACTTTGATAGATTATGTGTACGTTTTTATTTATTTCTGATTGATTGATTGATTGATTGATATGACCATCATCATTGCAATTCGGTGAGTAACCCGCCTGTTTGATGTCGGGTCCCGTAAGGGAAGCAAAGAATAGTATAATTGCGAACTAATTAGGGGGTGACCCGTTGCAGTGAAGTTGGGACCGTACATATGAACTATGAACTGCGAACTACAATGCATGTCGTAAAAGGCGACCGATTTAGGACTTGTGGAAGCTACCTAGTAAATAAAAGCATTTGCAGAAATCGGGTGTGCTGGCCGGTCTACTTTAAGACGCATAACTGGCGCAACGTACAATCGCTCTTAGGCTCGGATCAAATACAAATCACAAAGAGTGGTTAATAAGTGGTCGATATGGAGCGTTTGAAGAAGAAGAAAAGGTGAGTAACCATGTGTACTCCGATCTCTTTCTTACACAGGAAGATCTCAGCTGCAGTGCACGAGCTGCTTAGCAAGGGCGAGTGACCACGATGTAATTTTAAAGATATTTTGTAGAAATGTTATTTTTGAATCTTTTCTAATCAATTTTGCCCGGACAGTCTTTTTTTTTTTTTTTTCCGATCCAGAAGCACTTGAGCTGAAAGCTCTTCGGCTCGGTGTCATGGACATCGTAACCCTTCGGCTCGGTGCCACGAACACCGTAAATCTGGGAACCTGTAGCTTTTTGCCAGTCCGCGGAGTTGAACCCGCACTTACAGAGGACTAGTCAGCCGTAGTCCAACGCGCTACGAACACGCTGGGCACGCGGGCCCGGACAGTCTTTCAAGCCTGCTCTTCTCGATTTTTGAACTGTCAAAGGATCTTTGATATGCTCAAATTGAACATGGGACCTACGTTTTATCATCCATCTCCGATAGGACTAGGAACTCTTATCTCACCTGCACTGAGATTAGGAATCTCTGAAGAAATATCCTGATGTCTTCACGAGGAAGCGAACCGAGTAGCTATGGCATGAGAGGCAAGTGCTAACCTCTACACCACAAAGGCTCCATGTATACTTGCAATACTTTTTTTCCGATCCAGAAGCATTTGAGCTTTTCAGCTCTTCGGCTCGGTGCCATGGACATCGTAACCCTTCGGTTCGGTGCCACGGACACCGTAAATCTGGGGAATCTGTGCTTTTCTGCCATCCGCGGAGTTGAACCCGCACACACAGAGGATAGTCACCCGTAGTCCACCGCGCTACGAACACGCTGGGCAGACGGGCCTTTGCAATACTTTAAAACTATTTTATAAATAGGCGCGATCGTTAGTTTTGTGCTGTTTGTGTGTGTGTGTGTGTGTACTCACCTGCGTGTAAGATTGTGTACGGTAAGGTCGTGTACCTGTCCTGCTAGATCAGCTGATTATAGTTACTACCTGGGAAACGTCAATGTTGCGATCACGTTCGCGTATGAAAACATCATACATAGACATTGTTATGTAATTGTAGGTATACGTGATATATGTTAGATATGTAGGTAAAATATATGTTAGTAGAAGAAGGGGATGTAGGTATATGTAAGCAGGTAGACAGGTATGAGATATATAGGTGTGAGCAGATAGATAGGTAACATATATACAGGTGTGAGCAGATAGACAGGTATGAGATATACAGGTGTGAGCAGATAGACAGGTATGAGATATATAGGTGTCAGCAGATATACATGTAGGAGGTATACAGGTGTGAGCAGATATACATATAGGAGATATACAGGTGTGAGCAGATATACCAGGTGTGAGCAGATATACATGTAGGAGGTATACAGGTGTGAGCAGATATACATATAGGAGATATACAGGTGTGAGCAGATAGACATGTAGGAGGTATACTGGTGTGAGCAGATAGGCATGTAGAAGGTATACAGGTGTGAGCAGATAGACATGTAGGAGATATACAGGTGTGAGCAGATAGACAGGTATGAGATATACAGGTGTGTTCAGGTAAACAGATAAGAGATAGATATGTAGGTGATAGACACGTAGAAGATATACAGGATGAATGAAACAGACAGACAGGATGAAGATGGGCAGGTAGGAGATGAGGTAGGTGTAGGTAGGTGATAGGCAGGTAGGATATGGGCAGGTAGAGATGATGAGATGGCAGGTAGGAGATAGATGTAGGAGATGGGCAGGTAGGAGATGGCCAGGTAGGAGATCGGCAGGAAGAAGATAGGCAGGTAGGAGATAGGCAGGTAGGTGATAGATAGGTAGGAGATAGGCAGGTAGAAGATAGGTAGGAAGAAGATAGGCAGGTGGGGTGATAGGTAGGTAGGAGATAGGTAGGAAAAGATATGCAGGTAGGAAAAGATAGGCAGGTAGGAGATAGGTAGGAAAAGATAGGCAGATAGGAAAAAGATAGGTAGGAAAAAGATAGGCAGGTAGGAAAAAGATAGGCAGGTAGGAAAAAGATAGGCAAGTAGGAGATAGGTAGGAAAAAGATAGGCAGGTAGGAGATGGGCAGGTAGAAGATGGGCAGGTAGGTGATGGCGGTGAGATAATTAGCGATGGAAAGTTTAAGGAGTAGATGGGTGTTTAGATGATTGGTTGGTTGGTTGGCAAGTAGTTTAGATAAATATACAGATTGTCTATATATACACCGAGATCTCTGTGGCGCAGAGGTTAGGAGCTCGCCTCTCGTTCTAAATGTACTTGGTTCGCTCCCTCGTGGAGCATCGGAATATTTTTTTGTCCAGAAATCCCAGATCTCATTGTAGGTAAGATCGAGTTTTTAGTCCTATCGGAGACGGACGATAAAACATAGATCTCATGTTCAAATTGAGCAAGTAAAAGAACAATTGGTAGTTTAAAATCGAGAATAGCAGGCTGGAAAGCTGCTGCCTTGGCAAAATTCAACCCGCTAGCAATGCTTATGAGGCATAACTTACAACTAGTTATGAGTTATGTCCATGCACAGCCAACTGTAATATTGGGCCACATAACTGACCGGGGATACCCTGATTTATTTTTGAATTGGGGGCTGAATTGTCTGTATGTTTTATAAAACACTACAAGCTTTTTTTTTTGCGATTTTACCAAATTATATGAGTCTATGGTTATTTATTAGTGAAAAATATTGATAATACTGATATTCCTTATTGTTAGACTTAACTTGTATTTAACTTTGATATAACTTTGATTTAGCATTTTGTGTTGATTTTAAAATAAATTCGTCTATATAAAACATTACTGGAATGCAAGGTCACGCGACGGTTGGGGTCTTATTTCCTATAATTTTTACTCGAGTCCGTCGGCCGTATGAGTTTATAGTTGGCTGTGGCCCATGCTACAACAAACAGAAACCAACAAATTGTACTAACCACATCGCTAATGAAACCAAAACTTCTGCTTCTATGATGACGTTTCAAATTAAACGGTACAGTTCCGTACACCAATCACAGCAATAATGGGCACACAATTACTGTGACACTATCTGTGGACGTTTCAAGCTTTCAAATTAACACAATTCTCCAATCTGAACATCGAGAAAAGCTTTCATTTGACATGGGGAAACAGAAACCGGGACAGATGGACACCACATTTTATTTCGTTCGTCCCCCGATCCAGAAGCACTTGGGCTTTTCAGCTCTTCGGCTCGGTGCCATGGACATCGTAACCCTTCGGTTCGGTGCCACGAACACCGTAAATCTGGGGAATCTGTGACTTTTTCTGCCATCCCGCGGAATTGAACCCGCACACACAGAGGATAGTCACCGTAGTCCAACGCGCTACGAACACGCTGGGCAGACGGGCATTTTATTTCGTTAAAAACCAGGACTGTCCCCAAAAACCGGAACGTCTGGCAACCCTATTCTTAGTTAGACCATTAGATTGTTTTTTTGAAATGTTAGTCATACCCAGCCAGAACCAACGTATTTTCTTTGTACCCAGTTCCATTGTCTTTTCTCACATCCCGCAGTTCCGTATATTGTTGTTTTACTCACATCCGTCTTGTTAAATTGAAAGAGAGAGAATAAAGAAGTGGGATTTGATTTATGACTCATCTACTTCAACATTCGATGTCCTTCTTCTCCTTCAACTCCCAACGGAGCACATGTCTTCAACAAACTTCTTCCACCCATTCCTCTCTCCTGCCACCCCTTCCAATTCTGTCCATGTTTTACCTATCCTTTTCATATTAGTCTTCAGCTCTCTTCTCCAGGTCTGTCTAGACCTTCACCATCTCCTCTTTCCCTGTGGGTTCCAAAACATTTACTGCCTGTCTTGCAATGCTTCCAGTCGGTCTTCTCAATGCGTGTCCTATCCATCGTCAAGTTCTCTTCCTTAGCTCTTTCTCCACTGGTATCATATTCAGTGTTGGCTGCACAACCGTTGAAGGAATGGTGCTCAATGTACAACCGTTGAAGGAATGGTGCTCAATACACAACCGTTGAAGGAATGGTGCTCAATACACAACCGTTGAAGGAATGGTGCTCAATACACAACCGTTGAAGGTTCAGTTTTCACTGCACAACCGTTGAAGGAATGGTGCTCAATACACAACCGTTGAAGGTTCAGTTTTCACTGCACAACCGTTGAAGGTTCAGTTTTCACTGCACAACCGTTGAAGGAATGGTGCTCAATACACAACCGTTGAAGGAATGGTGCTCAATACACAACCGTTGAAGGAATGGTGCTCAATACACAACCGTTGAAGGAATGGTGCTCAATACACAACCGTTGAAGGAATGGTGCTCAATACACAATCGTTGAAGGAATGGTGCTCAATACACAATCGTTGAAGGAACGGTGCTCAATACACAATCGTTGAAGGAACGGTGCTCAATACACAATCGTTGAAGGAACGGTGCTCAATACACAACCGTTGAAGGAACGGTGCTCATACACAACCGTTGAAGGAACGGTGCTCAATACACAACCGTTGAAGGAATGGTGCTCAATACACAACCGTTGAAGGAATGGTGCTCAATACACAATCGTTGAAGGAACGGTGCTCAATACACAATCGTTGAAGGAACGGTGCTCAATACACAACCGTTGAAGGAATGGTGCTCAATACACAACCGTTGAAGGAATGGTGCTCAATACACAATCGTTGAAGGTTCTAAGACGAGGCACGGGACGGTCACAACGACGGGGCAAGAGTAAATTGAAGAATTTGAACAGGATGAATGGGGAGACGGGAGAAATGCTCAGAGATCGAGTCTTTCAGGCTAATTTTGATGAGAGCAACATTTTGCAAATGATTTGTTAGATAATAAGGATAATGATGATGATGATTTAAATTAAATATTCAGTGATGTGACTGACTGTCCCATTTAATCTTTAATAATGAGGACACGGTAGCCTAGATATTGACACGTACGTCAGCTAATCGGGACATATTTGACAGTTAAGTCTAAACTTTACGTGAAGTTTGAAGAAATATGTATTGTTAAAATTACAGCTGACACATTGAAGTACAATCGTCTTTGAAGGATCGCTTAAAAGGTAGGGCGAAACAAGGCCTGATTATGCGAACCATGCCGAATAAACCAATCGAATCAGTTTTATTCTCTCGTGGTATCTTAACAAGGAGGCGTAACTCTGAACTACGATATGGGTGCGCCGGTTTTTTGTTGTTTGCTATTAAAGCAGACGTGGAATGTGGTGAAAGTTAGAATCAGCGATTGGTGACCCCTTATTACGTCTGTACATCTTTCATATTTCATAATTCATTGTGTGGCTCAGTAGTTAGTGAGATGGACTGAATTAGCAAACGTGTAGGGTTTCATACCCTAACACGATCAACTTCAATATCTACCCAACTGAAGAAGGTAACTTTAGTTTCTGAGTATAAGACATATTAAAAATCGCGCTGACGTTTTTTGTTTCGTTAAGTGTTCTGCTTTTTATAAATTATGTAGACTTGAATAAGTTCTTCTTCTTCGAGCGCTCCATATCGACCACTTGTTAACCACTCTATGTGATCTGAGCCTAAGAGCGATTGTGCATTGTGCCAGTTATGCGGCTACAAGTAAGCCAGCACATCCGATTTCTGCGACGCTTTTTATTTACTAGGGTAGCTTACATAGGCTCCTACCTCAGTCGCCTCTTACGAAATACCTTGTATATTATAGTGTTACTATTCTTTGCTCCCTATGTGAGCCCCGGCGACACATATGCGGAGTAAGTTTTCTCTTCTATTTTGTTGCTCAATTTCATAATTAGTTCATGAATTATAAAACAGCTGTTTTTCAAAGAACTGTCGCTGCCTCATTAACATTCATTATGCCAGGCTACGTTTTTATTGTGATTCATTGTTCTGTATATGGTCTTTTTCGTCTTTACAGACGGTCAATTGACAAGTGTTTTACTTTGACAACTTCTGAGTTTTCGCTTTTCTCTCTTGTCGTTCAGCTCATACATAAGTCTCTTCTCAAAAGACTCTGCGCCCTTTCGTAATGTGGCTTTCCACACAACTCTGCCATCAGCTAATCCTTCTCATGTGCTGGGACCTATAGAAAAGTTTTTCATTGAGGCTTTGCAGACATCTTTATTCAATAATGTCTACTCAGTGAGTATGCTTAGAAAATTGAATCAGGATGGGCTAGGAGACAATGGATGGAGTCGCTGGGGAGGTCTAAGCTGACAAAGATCAGTTTTATTTTTGTGTCAGGGCATGCAGGTGTAAGGGGAATGAACGCATGCTCGAGTAGGCTTAGCAGGTATTGCTGCTGTGGAAAGCGGGCAAGCAATGGACCAGGCTGATATTATAAATTCCCTAAGGGAGAGAGGACGTGTACATAATTCAAGTAATAGTGGTGAAGCTATAACACTAACCAGACTGCAATAATTCCAGGTCAAGTGTGGTGTAGCTAGACGTGAATACTATACTGGTAGCCAAAGAAGAATAGTAAACCAACAAAGAACCGGGGTAGTTAGTCGCAACACGCTGAGAGACACACTGAGGGGGGATCGGAGCACTTATGGATTAATTAGTTCGACGTGTAGTGATGATGATCCGACGACTAAACTAAATTGATATATGTCTATAAATAGATGTCACGTGTCATGGCGTAATAACATGGGTACATTGCCAAGAAATGAAATGACATATTGCTTGTGTTTCATGCTCATTTGAAAAAACTATTGGTAACTTATTTTAAGAGAGATTTTGTGTCATAAACAGCATATCTGTATCATATAGCTACCATCGTAGATTGATATCAACCTTTCCATATTATAGTCTTCTCACCTTTTTTCTTTCTTCTTCTAGTGATCTGTTAATATCTTCCTTGCTTGCGTAACATATATGCCTACATTGTAATGCTTATGAGGTTTTCGGTATGATTGAATGTCGCCTATAGAAGTTTCTAACCTCCAGAGGCTTACGCGGATATACTGTCCTGGGCATGCGAGTGTTTACGGTAATGAGAGAGCGGACAGGCTTGCATTAACAGCATCGATTGTTGGGGAGTTGAAGATGGATAAGGAGGATATTCTTCGGTCTCTTCGCGACTGTCTGTTGGATGAGGACACTAAAATCGATGTTGAATCGATCAAGCGATTTAGGCAGTTTGGAGTTACCCGTTGTACAAGTTGAACTGGATGCCTTAGAGGCAGAGTGAGAGGTGTGTTTAATCAACGAGCCACGGGAACCATCAGTATGCATACTCTTCGATATCTGTTGGGGAGACTGAGCACCTGTGGGTCTGCCCGGAGTGCAATGACGTCAGTTTAGTAACCAATAACCAGTAATGCGCAAATTGGTTACTTAATTCACATTTTTGGCATATGAGACAAGTCCATCAATTAAAATACCTTAGAACTCTGATAACTTCAGATATTAGATGCAGATTAGAAGCCCACTATTGCTAACATGCTGATATGTTGAAAAAGTCCAAGACACCTGCAAGACGAGACACGGGGACGGTCACAACAGCAATAGTAAATTAAAGAAATATTGAACACGACGATGGAGGAGACGAGAGAACCTGTTAGTGATCAAGAGTCTTTCAGATTAGCGCGGTCCCATGCGGAGACTCAGGTTCAATCCACGGTAAAACCAAAGAGTTTCTTTTGTTTTGTTGGGGGCATAATGAAAAATCATAACCTGAACAGTTTTGCAGTGTCTGTACTAACCATTGCGGCTATTAAATTGTAGAGGCACACGTCCCTCCTGTCCTACACTGTCCTAAAAAGCAGTATTACAAACTGTAGCTACAGTGTTGTGTTAATGAGGGCGAGCGATGTTCTGTAAATGACTTGTTAGATAACAATGACGATAATGAAAAGAAATATTCAGAAATGTAACTGTTCCACTTAATCTTTAATAATGAGGACGCCCGCGTGCCCAGCGTGTTCGTAGCACGTTGGACTACGGGTGACTAGTCCTCTGTAAGTGCGGGTTCAACTCCGCGGACTGGCAGAAAAGCTACAGGTTCCCCAGATTTACGGTGTTCGTGGCACCGAGCCGAAGGGTTACGATGTCCATGACACCGAGCCGAAGAGATTTCAGCTCAAGTGCTTCTGGATCGGAAAAAAAATAAAAAATAATGAGGACACGTTGGCCTAGATATGAACACGTGCGTCAGTTAATGGGGACAGATTTGACAGTTAAGTATCAACTTGACCTAGAGTTTGAAGACTAAGTATTGTTAGAATTACAGCTGACACATTGAAGTACAATCGTCTTTGAAGGGTGATTATATTTTAGGACGTGTATTCAAAAATCACATATTTGTGCTTTTAAATATAAGTGTTACAGAAGAGTCATCAGTCGTATACAATGGTAAGAAAAGAGATGGATATGTTTTTTTGGTTTTTTCCCCGATCCAGAAGCACTTGAGCTTTTCAGCTCCTCGGCTCGGTGCCATGGATATCGTAACCCTTCGGTTCGGTGCCACGAACACCGTAAATCTGGGAATCTGTGACTTTTTCTGCCATCCCGCGGAATTGAACCCGCACACAAAGAGGAATAGTCACCCGTAGTCCAACGCGCTACGAACACGCTGGGCAGACGGGCATGCATATATGTACAGATCATCATCAAGGTGCGTATCCTGTATAGGACGTTGCTCTCTTTGCAGCGCATCTGAAAGTCACTCTGTCTCTAGCCAGTTTACCCCCTTCGTCGATGGCTTCTTTAGTATCTTCTAGCCATCTTCTTTAATATCTTCTAGCCATCTTCTTCTCTGATCTCTCTGGTCTGCCTCTGCGTCCTGGGACCCTGACTTCTAATATTGTTCTCTCCAGGCCATCGTGACGCTTAATGTGACCAAAGTATCTAATTTTTCTGTATAGTATGTTGTTTATCATCCAATTGTCTTTAACATTCAGTTCTTTCAGGACATCAGTGTTCTTTCTTTACATACAGATGGAGATCAAAATGAAAGAACATTGACTATTACAAAAAGAATCTGAGCGTCTGGCCGAGTGGATTAGAGCGCTGGCTCCTATGCTGGAGACCTGTGTTCAATTCACAGTAAGGCCAAGGATTTTTTCTGTTGTAGGCATCAATGAAATATCCTAACATGAACAGCATCGCGGCGACTGCACTAGCCATGAGGTCATTGAATTCCACAAGCTCGTCCTACCTGTCCTACACCGCCCCTAAACAGCGCTACTACAGACAGTAATAAAGAGAGAAGGTAAGCTACAGACAGTAATAAAGAGAGAGTACTACAGACAGTAATAAAAGAGAGGTACTACAGACAGTAATAAAAGAGAAGAAGTGAGATACTACAGACAGTAATAAAGAAGAATGAGAATATAAGTAATATTGGAATATAAAAAAAACTGAAAGGTTGAGAAAATACTATTATGGAAGAAGGTATTTCGGCAAAGGAGGAAGGATGTCCACGGAGAAGAAGGATTCAGGATTTAACAGAAGATTTGAGTATAATGGCTGCAGAGACGGGACATTTGGCCTATAAGAGAGTGACATTTGACCTATAAGAGAGAAGGATATTCTCTCTCTCTCTCTCGATCACCGTCCAGACCGATGTACCAGACCTCCCATAAATTCTATAAATATGAAAATCTGATTCATGCAGTCTTAGCATTGTTTTTTTTTTTTTTCGTCACATCTTCAGCACCATTTGGAGCTTTGGTACTTATCCTTCGGCGATGTGTCCGGTTTCAGCCAGCGTTTTCTCTGTTCGCTCTTCGTTCTGTAGCTATCTAGTGTTTTCTACGGTGTGGGGTAGCTAGCCCCATGCCCATTCTCCCTACTCGCCTCTTATGATATGCGTGGCAGGTAACAGTGGTTCTATTCTTTGAACCCCAATTTAGGCCCCGGTAACCACTCGGGCGTAGGATATTCGAAACGACTGTTAAGCTGGCAAAGCTCTGCTCAGGGCAAGCTATTAGTTGACGGCTCTGAATAGTGTTGTTGGTCATAGACATTTGTTAAATCTTGATCTCATTGTCTTACACAAGAACTAACTTTACCATTTACAACTTACAGATTTTGATAAGCGTTTCAGCAATTCTTGAATGTTTACATTTTGTTCCGCGGCAATTTTTAATGCGGGTTCCTGTGATTGTTGTGTCATTTTGCTAAAATCCTGTAGGATTAACTCTTTTACTCATGATATCATTTGCAAGGCGTCAACAGAACTTTAATTCTTTTTTTTTAACTATGTTTTGGGTGGTTTTTTTTCCCTCGAAGTGACATTTGAGTTTTAAATGTTTTTTTGAGGGGATTGAGAATAATAAAGCACCGAACATGGAGACTTATCTATGCATTTCTAACCTTCTTCTCTTCCACCATTTACTTCTTTATAGAAGTGTTGAAGGCAGGGGATTACCAGGGCCCAAGTTTGGGGTAAACAATAGAACCACTAATACCTTCTACATGCATATGGCGAAAGTGGAGGTTTGGCGTGGGATTAGCTATCCCATCCAGTAAAAAACACTCAGCTATAAAACCGCAACCAAGTGCATGAGAGCTGGCAAGGCCTTGGTTGGGGGACCTATGCCCCTAGGGGGCGAAGGGTAGAAGAAGAGAAGAAGAAGGCAGGGGAGGGGCGTGTAATGATCTAAGACACTTTGGAAACTGTTCTTGATGCCGTCGCTCCATCTTGTATATGGTCTCACTCTTACTTTCTACTCGTTATAAATCTTTAGTGTGGTTTTCTGTGGTAGTCGATACCAGGGCATTCTTGTCAGATGTCCAAACCATTTAATCTGTTGTTCTTTTATGAATTGCATAACTGGTTTTACATCCAGTCTTCTTCTGATTTCTTCATTTCTAATTTGTCTCTTATTGTCACACCTGCAGCTCTTCTAAGACACCCATCTCCGTCCTTATGATTTTCCGCTCATTAGTTGCTGTTATTTGCCATGTTTGACACTGGTCAACTTGTTTTGTCCAGAAAATCGTTCTTATAAGATTTGTTTTCTTTTTTAGCAATTTTATTTTATGTGACCATTTGTGACCAAGTTCATAAAATCCAACTTCTAATAATCTTCTAAAGATTTATCGCCCGAGTGGTTACCGGGGCCCAAATTTGGGATGTAAAGAATAGAACCACTGTTACCTGCCGCGCATGTCGTAAGAGACGACTATGAGTTTTGGCTGAAATCGGATGCATGTGTCCTAAACATGTAGAAGTCTATGCGTTTAGGGGCCTACCAAACCAATGTGCAACGTATACACGTTCTTGGCAAAGATCAAACATGCCACAAATAGTGATTAAAATTGGTGGTAAAGAACGAACGCAAAGAAGAAGAAGATTTACGTTATTTTGTTTATATATTGTTTTCTTAGAAAGAAAAAAAAAACCCATACAAATAGAGAAGTTTTAGAATAGCTAGGAACCAAGAAGGTATTACTAGATATAATTGAAGCAGATGAAGAGACGTGATATTTGATCAATACATTATTGGAAGGGAAGGTGGAAGAACGGCTAGGAAGAGGAATAATGTGATACAAGTTGGAAGAAACATCAAGAGAGGGAAAAAATGAAGCATGACGGAGTGTAAACATCAAAACAAAAGACATGATATGTTTTATGGAAGTGATTTGAGCATATGTGGGTGCCTGATGTAAAAGTAAAGTAAAGGAACCCTTTCATACCTCGTGGATATAGGTCAATACAGTGTTAGGCCTGTATTTTTCATTGACCATCGGCACACGATGGGTGATGTGTCAGCATCACGCCGGCCGCCTTTACTTTCCAGAGCATGTCTGGTACCCAGTTGAGGCTGGTCGACCTGGAGAAACCGTCGCGGTCGGGAAAAATTCCAACATTGCGGAGCTGAACTCAGACCACCAGCCTTGCAAGCGAGTTCACTAACAACTACGCTACAGCGGCTCTCAAGGATGCCTGATGTAATGAAGTCAATTCTTCTTCTGTAGATCATTTTATTGATACTTCTTCTTCCAGCGCTCCATATCGACCACTTATCAACCATTCTATGTGATTTGTATGTGATCTGAGCCTAAGAACGATTTACGTTGTGTCAGTTATGCGCCTACAAATAGGCCAGCACATCCGATTTATGCGACGTTTTTTTTATTTACTAGGGTAGCTCGCTAGGCCCTACCTCAGTCGCCTCTTACGACATGCATTGTAGGTCGCAGTGATACTATTCTTTTCTTCCCTTGTGGACGCCGGCAACACAGGGGCGTAAAGCCGAAATGTCTAAATGATTAATCGATTGTTCTTATAAATAAAATTTAATAACATCAGTTCTTCACCCTTCGCCCCTAGGGGGGCATAGATCCGCAACCAAGGCCTTCAAAGCCTGCCTATCCAAGACCATTGTCATAACCCCCTCCCCCAGGTGGCAGCGGAAGAACCAGACAGTTAGCTTTAGTGTGTAGTTTGTATATATTTAGATGCATTTTATTAGCAGACTGTGGTTACTTCTAACAGAAGGGTAACACTAAACGAGACAATGACGTTTTTGCAGTAGTAGAGTGACGATTTAGTAACGGTAGTTAGTAAATCTTTTCCAGATTTCTCCACTCTCTCCATTTTCTTGCATCCCATCTCCCCTCCCTGTGGAGTCCTTCTCCCTCGGTGGCAGATATGCATTTCCCTAGTTGTGGTTTCTGTAGCCATCTAGTGCTTCTTACTGGGCTGGGTAATCAAATCAGTTGCCATATATTAATTAACAAACTCGTGATTACAAAAATTAATTAATCAAACTATACAACAATATATTATTAATTAGTTTATTAATAATTAATTAATGCGAAGTTCTTAAAAAACGCCGTGTTACGAATATTCAAATTTTTAAAAGCATATTCACGTGATATTAATTGTATAAGAAATGCTGATGTCATTTGATTGAGGTCTATTTCTGATTTATAAATCAGTAACAATGCATTACATACGTAGGTATTACGTTAGCACTGTCTGATTAGAGTGTCCATTTTTAACCTAACATTGCTTATGTATGCAGATATATGATCTAATGTTATAGATACTGATTAAACAGGACCTAAGTACTTTGAGCGAGTGCCAGACACTTGGTTTTGGGGTATTGTATAAAACAGAGGGACATGTCTTGGCTGTCTTCATCTTCTTGTGTATGATCGTTGGATCGCGTTGAAGCATCATGTAATAAGCATTTGGATATGTAAATATGTTATAAATATATATTTGATTTTATTGTTTATCTTCTTTTTCCATTTCTACTTTTTTAGCATTTACTTCGTTATTCGTTTTTAGTCACAGATTTTCATTTTATGACCGTTAGAAATTGTTATCTGATTCTATAAGTTCTGTGTCGTGTTAGAAGTGCATTTCTTCACTTCTGTTGTATTCTTTGCTAGATAAAGGCCTTTTGGTCGAAACGTTGCTGTGTATCGTTATTGTATTTGTAAAACTACAATACTTTGTCTTGATAAAGGCTTTTAATCGAAACGTTGCCATGTATCGTTATTGTTTTTGTATTTAGTAAAACCACAGTACTTTGTCTTGATAAAAATCTTTTGGTCGAAACGTTGTCGTGTATCGTTATTGTTTTTGTATTTAGTAAAACTACAGTACTTTGTCTTGATAAAGGCTTTCTGGTCGAAACGTTGCCGTGTATCGTTATTGTTTTTGTATTTAGTAAAACTACAGTACTTTGTCTTGATAAAGACCTTCTGGTCGAAACGTTGCTGTGTATCGTTATTGTTTTTGTATTTTGTAAAACTACAGTACTGTGTCTTGATAAAGACTTTTAGTCGAAACGTTGCCATGTATCGTTATTGTTTTTGTATTTAGTAAAACTACAGTACTTTGTCTTGATAAAGATCTTTTGGTCGAAACGTTGCCGTGTA
Source organism: Arion vulgaris (assembly GCA_020796225.1). Classification (NCBI taxonomy): domain Eukaryota; kingdom Metazoa; phylum Mollusca; class Gastropoda; order Stylommatophora; family Arionidae; genus Arion; species Arion vulgaris. The sequence continues at coordinate 11,434,089 of CM036768.1, forward strand.
TCGTTATTGTTTTTGTAAAACTACAATACTGTGTCTTGATAAAGACTTTTAGTCGAAACGTTGCCGTGTATCATTGTTTTTGTATTTGGTAAATCTACAGTACTTTGTGTGTTTTTACGTGTTACGCCATCATACAATAGAAGTTGATGACTTTGAGAGATTTGATGTACACTATTATGATGTTGAAGATAGATGTATATAAATGGCTAGTATTATTGATTCTTGCTATCAGTGTTAGGCCATTACCTGTTAGCGTAGTGCCGCAGCGGGTGTAAGTGCCCTCAGTTACGTTTTAAACGTGTATAAACACCGAACCTCGTCGTCGTTCTTTGAATTCAGTTTGCTTTTGTTTGATAATTAGAGGATTAAATCCTCTTTAATCCGAGGCACGCCGCTTTCAACCTAAGGCGAACTTTGTTTTGGTTATATCAGAGCGTGTAGGAAAACAATCATGAAAAATAGGAATTAACTCCGTTAGAAGAATCCGAGTTAATTAGACTTTGAATGAATTCAGGTTTTTGAATATACGTGGAAAATGCAAACGGTGTACCTCAGAGATAACAGAGGCGGCGGAAAAGTACTGTTTATGAAGCGCACAAAAACAAAAGCGTGTTCTAGAAATCTTATCCTGACGCTGTGAGAATGAAAGAAATAGAGGGTTAGTGAGGAAAACAGAATTAGAGAAAAGAAGATGAAGAATAGATGAGTTTTAGAAGGATGATGTAGATCTATTACAACAGAACAAACAGATGTAGATCTATTACAACAGAACAAACAGATGTAGATCTATTACAACAGAACAAACAGATGTAGATCTATTACAACAGAACAAACAGATGTAGATCTATTATAACAGAACAAACAGATGTAGATCTATTACAACAGAACAAACAGATGTAGATCTATTACAACAGAACAAACAGATGTAGATCTATTACAACAGAACAAACAGATGTAGATCTATTACAACAGAACAAACAGATGTAGATCTATTACAACAGAACAAACAGATGTAGATCTATTACAACAGAACAAACAGATGTAGATCTATTACAACAGAACAAACAGATGTAGATCTATTACAACAGAACAAACAGATGTAGATCTATTACAACAGAACAAACAGATGTAGATCTATTACAACAGAACAAACAGATGTAGATCTATTACAACAGAACAAACAGATGTAGATCTATTACAACAGAACAAACAGATGTAGATCTATTACAACAGAACAAACAGATGTAGATCTATTACAACAGAACAAACAGATGTAGATCTATTACAACAGAACAAACAGATGTAGATCTATTACAACAGAACAAACAGATGTAGATCTATTACAACAGAACAAACAGATGTAGATCTATTACAACAGAACAAACAGATGTAGATCTATTACAACAGAACAAACAGATGTAGATCTATTACAACAGAACAAACAGATGTAGATCTATTACAACAGAACAAACAGATGTAGATCTATTACAACAGAACAAACAGATGTAGATCTATTACAACAGAACAAACAGATGTAGATCTATTACAACAGAACAAACAGATGTAGATCTATTACAACAGAACAAACAGATGTAGATCTATTACAACAGAACAAACAGATGTAGATCTATTACAAAGAACAAACAGATGTTGCTATTACAAAGAACAAACAGATGTTGCTATTACAAAGAACAAACAAATGTTGCTATTACAAAGAACAAACAGATGTTGCTATTACAAAGAACAAACAGATGTTGCTATTACAAAGAACAAGCAAATGTTGCTATTACAAAGAACAAGCAAATGTTGCTATTACAACAGAACAAACAAATGTTGCTATTACAAAGAACAAACAAATGTTGCTATTACAACAGAAAAAAAGAGATAAAACAACAACGCTGGCGGGACGGCAGGAAGTGGTGAAACGTAAGCTAGAATTGTTTGAACATACCAACAGACACGACTCCTCTAAAAACAGTTCTTCCGGGAATGGTCGAGGGCGGTAGGAGACGAAGAAGGCTCAAAACAATATTGGATTATAACATACGGTTTTAAAGGGGGTTTTTAAGTCGAAGGATTGACTTCATTGCACCGGGTTTTACCCCATATGGCTCGGTCCCTCTCCGCAGAAATGGCACGCCACCTGCCGAAAGTATTGCACATAGTACGAACTCCGTAGCTCCGGCAACAATCCTAGGGGTCTCTGGAAAAAACTGCACTCGTGAACAGAAGGCCGCAGTCCGGATTCGAACCCACGTCCTTCGACTCGCAAGGCCAAAGGCTTAACCACTCAGCCACAGAGACCCCCCATAACATACGGATTGATCAGAAAACAACTTTTCGCACACTTCTGCCTTGAAGAAGACAGAGGGACCCTCGAAAGGACTTGTTTGTTGGCGAGTCTGTCGTAGCGATCCTGCGACCCTAATGTGACTTTATAGATAGATTATTAAAATAGATTCTGTGTAGATCTGACATGAATCTACTGTTCCAGACATGAAGATGTTCGTGGTAACTGAGAGCAGGCAGTTTTACATTATAGTTGCTCATATTCGGGATGGCAGAGTGTTGTCATTTTTCATATTTAATTATTAATTTTCTCTTGCTTATGCAAAACCGTAATATACATGTCTTTATCTATACCGATTGCCCGGCATGTTCGTAGCGCGTTGGACGACGGGTCACAAGCCCCCTGTGAGTGCCTTTCAATTCCACTGGCTGGCAGAAAAGGCACAGGTTCTCCAGATTTACGGTGTTCGTGGCACCGAACCGTTATGATGTCCATGGCACCGAAATGAAGAGCTGAAAGCTCGCTTCTGGATAACAAATAAATAAATAAAAATATACCGCTTATATTCGGTTAGCGGGGCGGGGGGCAGGATGTAATTTAGATGATGTTGAACATTTTTTTAGGAATTTTTATTTTTAAATCACTGTAATTAATTATCTCTGGACAGAGACTTTCCAGAATTTTCTCTCGATTTTGAACTGCGAAGAGTTTTTTTACGTGCTAAACTTTAACGTGGGACCTACGTTTTATCGTCCGTCTCCGATAGGATTAGGAACTCGATCTCACCTACACTGAGATCAGGGATCTCTGAAAAATTAGCCAGATGGCTCCACGAGGAGCGACCTAGTACCTAATCACACGAAACCCCGTTCTTTCTTTCAATTTTCTTTCTTTTTTCTTTTGTTGTCCTTTGCTTTTTTGCCTTTAGGCGTCGCAGGTTTAACTGAAGATCGGCGTCCGAGATATAAATCCGTTCAATAGCCAATAAAAATTGTTCGAAATTCATGTTTTGGATGAGGTATAGGACGTTTGTAGCTTTGTTTGATGAGGTAGTATACAGGAGGACGTTTGTAGCTTTGTTTGATAGGGTTACAGGAGGACGTTTGTAGTTTGTTTGATAAGGTATACAGGAGGACGTTTGTAGTTTTGTTTGATGAGGTATACAGGAGGACGTTTGTAGCTTTGTTTGATAAGGTATACAGGAGGACGTTTGTAGTTTGTTTGATAGGTATACAGGGACGTTTGTAGCTTTGTTTGATAGAGGTATACAGGAGGACGTTTGTAGCTTTGTTTGATGAGGTATACAGGAGGACGTTTGTAGCTTTGTTTGATGAGGTATACAGGAGGACGTTTGTAGCTTTGTTTGATGAGGTATACAGGAGGACGTTTGTAGCTTTGTTTGATGAGGTAGTATACAGGAGGACGTTTGTAGCTTTGTTTGATGAGGTATACAGGACGTTTGTAGCTTTGTTTGATGAGGTATACAGGAGATCGTTTGTAACTTTGTTTGATGAGGATAACAGAAGACGTTTGTACTTGTTTGATGGGTATACAGAGGACGTTTGTAGCTTTGTTTGATGAGGTAGTATACAGGAAGACGTTTGTAGCTTTGTTTGATGAGGTATACAGGAGGACGTTTGTAGCTTTGTTTGATGAGGTAGTATACATGAAGACGTTTGTAGTTTTGTTTGATGAGGTATACAGGAGGACGTTTGTAGCTCTTTTCTTGACCACGGACAACAAGAACGTGAAAGGTATCTGCTTTCTGGCAGTGTGGTTAGCTGGTTGTGTTTGTGTTACCATAACAACCACTATCCGCACTTCCGTGATATCAGGTGACCAGTAACAACAGCTTTCGTAGAGAGTGTGTACATTTTGTGTTGTCTATGTAACACCTGATTCTGTTTCAGCCACATCATCATCATCATCATAAATCAATCATCATCAGCATCAAAATTTTTCCCTGTTTCTGAAACTTGTCCAATTTCAGACGCAACTCTTGAATAATGGTCTGCCCTGTTTATTCTCGGTGTCTAACATCAACACAAACTATGATCCAGTGCGACCTACAATGCATGTCGTAAGAGGCGACCAATGTAGACCCTAGGGATGCTACCTAGTAAATAAGCAGAGCAGAAATCGGATGTGCTGGCATACTTGTAGGTGCATAACTATCACAGCGTACAATCGCTCTTAGGCTCAGATCACATATAAATCACACAGAGTGGTTGACAAGTGGTCGATATGGAGCGTCCGAAGAAGAAGAACAATTAGGTATCTTGTTTATTATATTTACTTACTTAGTCATCTGCGCTTCTGTTGGTTAGACGCTACGCAGCGAAGCTCTTTTTTTTATGTAGAGCTCGTCTTCATGTCTATGCGATGGACGAAGACAGAAAAAGATTAGTGATTCAAATCCAGTGTCTAGCAATTCTTTTTGTTCCGGGATCCTCAAGTACTTGTCTAATTATTTTGAAAACAAACCACAAGTTTCGACACCATATCACAATGAGCTGCTTAAAAAAAAAAGTAAGATATTAAAAAAGTGCACAGAGGAACTAAAATAGATAATATTTAAACTATAACAAAACCCGTGCTTCACTTGTCTCACTAAGTTGAGGGACTGAATTCCATAGGACTAGGCCAGGTGACTAATTCACTTCCTTGCTGTCTTTCCTTCCCTAACTTTTCAAACGCTCATATTCCACTTGTTTGACTAGAGCATATCTGTATGAGATCTGGGGATATGGAAAGGAACCGATGTTGACACAGGTCAGGAGAAACCACTATACCGCCTAACGTTTAATAGACTCTGCAAGTAATTTATCCATACCACTCTGTCCTGGGCAACTCGCTCAACCTTTTCCATGGAATTGAGTCTGATATATCTCACCTCTCTCAGTAGCAGTAAAGTTCATTTCAAGGTTTCCCTAGGATGTTCATTCTTTCTTGAACCCTTTGCCTCCTACTTCAATGCCTGCTTTGCTATTCCTTAATCATATTTTCTCAGAGTATGTCCAACATATCTCTGTCTTTTCTTTCTTATAACAGTTGTTACTAGTGGTTGGCCAGACATTATATATAAATATATATATATCTTCTTCTGCGTTCTCACTAGATTGGAATTTCGGATTCTCTAATAAAGGCAGCCGCCTGCCTCAGATTATCAGCCATGCCATACAGTTTGTCCTGGACGCGGGGCAAGTGGGCCACCTCTTTCTTCTCAAATCTGCTTACTGGGGGCAGTTCTGTAGGATATAATGCCTATGATTTCCTCAAAATATATATATGAAAATGATAATACCAATTACACAAAATCAGTGGAAAAGTAGCTAACGTGATACACCTCAAGCACTTATTTACAGATACACAACTAACAAATCAAAAAACAAACACAACTAATGAGGAGTGCCTTTTTTGTATAAGTGCGTCTGCTCTAGAATCTAGTAATGTTCTGACTGATTTTTGTCTGAAGGCTTATTTTCCGTATCACCATTCAGACAAACCTTACTCTAACATCAGAGATGTTTATAATTTAGATCCCCAAGTACAGGATTTCCTGTAGTTTACACATTGAGAATTTTTTGCAAAGCTGTCCTTGAACCACCAGAATTTCCATGGCATGTGGTTACTGGCGCAGTGTTATCAACTCTGTTATCGGTGACCACAATGAAGAGTGTACGAAAATGCAAGAAAAAAACACACAGACCAACATGTTCTCATAAGCTCTGTGTTGGTTCTTTTTCTTTGCGTTCGTTCTTTAAAACCAGTTTCAAACACTCTTTGTGATATGTTTGATCTGTGCCAAGAACGTGTATACGCTGCACATTGGTTTGGTAGGCCCCTAAACGCATAGATTTCTACATGTTTAGGACACGTACATCTGATTTCAGCCAAACCTCCTTACTCGCCTCTTACGACATGCGTGGCAGGTAACAGTTGTTCTATTCTTTACACCCCAAATTTGGACCCCGGTAACCACTTGGGCGTCTGTGTTGGTTAATTTAGTACCAAATATTTTTCAGTTAAACCATTTTGGAATTTGGTATATAATGAATGATATTTGACCATGACATGAGTTCTTGTTTTATGACATGTAGAACTTGAGCTAACATATGACATCTGGTACTGCAGCAAGACTAACATAGCGATGAATACCAATGATTAAAACATCTATGTTGGCTCTTGCCCAAAAGGTGTCCCGTAGACTTAGCGAGAGAGATGCAACAGCTCCTTTGATAGAGGTTTACCTCTACCCTGCTACACCTCATCATCATTGGCCTCTTTGTCTCAGGAGACAATAGTTGTTGCATCACGTAGTATGTTCTGTGCTGAATCACAAAGTTTCATGTGGCTGTAATGGCCTACTCTGGAGTGGCAATCCTTGCCACAGTTGCTGCAGGTAAAACTGGAGACTAGAGCCATGCATGGATGTTCTCTGTGCTCTCTTTGCCTCCACATGTGATGTTGTTTTTCTTCTTTTCTTTTGAGCCGCCCCTCACTGCCGCTCGCCATGCTTGCCTGTCTTTGCCAGCCGCTCCCAGTGTTTTTTGTCTATGCCGCATGAGTTAGATCACGCTTGCAGGTGTCAATGAAGCGTAATAATGGGCGCCCATGCTGTCTAGCACCCATGCTGTCTACCCACCTAACAAAAACTGACTGCTACAAATAAGAAAATTGAAGTATTTTGGACATATAAAGAGACACATGAACATTTTAAGACATGGACAGAGAAAGAACAGATGCTTCTATTCTGCAACAGCTTGATATTAGAGGAAAATTAACATCAAGGAAAATTAAATATTTCGGACACATCAAATGACATGAGTGTCTAGAGAAGATAATTTTTGGAGGGAATGGTGCCTAGAAGAAGAACGAGAGGAAGACCTAGAAGACGATGGGTGCAAGATGTCATTGACATCTGAGAATGACTGCTGCTGGCGCCGGTCAACTTGCACAGAACAGAGAGATTTTCAGGACTGCTGTTGTTGTAGCCAAGTTCTGGAAGGGACAAGCATCTTGATGATGATGAAAGAGACACAAAGAGTTGGAGAAGACCATCATGGAAGGCGACATCATGGAAGGGCATATGGCGACATCATGGAAGGCGACATCATGGAAGAGCGACATCCCGGAAAATAGGAGAAGAGGTAGACCATGGAGAAGATGGATTCAGGATGTAACTGATGGTTTGTGCAAGACGGCTGCAGAGGGCATCTGGCTTATGAGAGGGATAAATTCCAAAGGACTGCTAGTGTGGCAATGTGCTGCTCAGGACAAGGTAAAAATTCCCTCAAAATTCGGTCAAAAAAGCTGTTGGGGGTGTTTACCCCAAAATTCATAAAATATTTAATATATCCTAAAAATCATGTGTAATTTTTAGATATTACAATTGCTCACCTTAGAGTGAAAACAGAATTCATTTATATTCATTACATTCAGAGCCTTAGGGATTTAAAATTTTGTGTTTGGCTGCCATTTTTTTATTGTTTCGTGAACGCGTTGACATATTAATTTTACTATTTTTTTCTTCTCTTTTAAGTATAATATCTCAAAATTGTAACAGAAATTTTACATTAATATGAAAGCAACAAAAAAGTTTCCAGACCAGAATCCCCCTTAAACAATGCAGAAATATTATTTATATTTGAACGATGATAACAATATTTGTTTTATCTCGTTTTACAAATGTAATGGCATAAGTCTGCTTTGATGGCATTCCATATGGCCTAAAATGGTGGTCTCAATGGCCAAGTAGTTAAGTCGTTTACCTGTTGACCGAGTTGTGGGTTCGAATCCAGATTGAGATACATGTGCAATTTATTTATGAGATCATTAGGATTGTTAAGAATCATTAAGAGAGCGAGTCCTATAAAGGATTCACAAAATAGATAAGACTGCAGTATAAAGGATTCACACACCTTGAAGATAATATATATATGATTGCTAACAAATCTTATGTTACCCATATTAATAATTAAAACACAACACTTCTGCTATTGTTTCCCCAAATCCCTTTCTGAATCTCCATCTAGTGATACTGTACTTCCCATGTATACAAAATCCTGGACTTTCTCTATGACTTCATTTTGTAATACAATTGGGTTCTCAAATTATGATTATTTCTCATTACCTTCGTTTTTGCTATATTTATTTTAAGTTGTTTCTCCAAATAAGACTATTAAATGTTTTCTTTTGTTTCCTCTCCATAACAGTGCAGCGTACGTATCATTTGGAGGTCTACTGATGAGACTGAAAGGAGATTCCAACAATCTGCATGGGTTTGAGATTGATTCTCGTGTATACCTCATGATGAAAAAGTTGGCCTTCTGAAATGGTTACGACCGATCCTGTATGTTCTGTAACTGCTTGTATGTTTATGTCTGTGTGTTGTTACATTTGAAAGTTGCGAACTAAAATACTGGAGCGTCTGGCTGAATGGAATAGAGCGTGGCTCCCATGTGAGAGATTCGGGTTCGATTCACGGTAAGGACAGTGACTTTTTCTGTTGAGGGCATAAAGAAAACATCTTAACCTGAACAGTTTCGCGGCTACTGAACTAACCATGTGGTCATGAACTATCCACTGGCTCATGTCCCTCCTGTCCTATCTCCACCCAAAAAGTGGTATTACAAGCAGTAACAATATTTTTTTTTAAAACTAAACTATTTAAAAAAAAATGTGTATTTAGAAGAGCTGAAGAATTTTTTGTAGAAATTGTTTTACAATATTAAAGAAGGAAACTCCCTAAAGTGATTATCCGAGCCCAAAGAATAGAACAACTGTTAACTGCCACACATGTCGCAAGAGGTGAATGAGGAGGTAGGATGAGGGGGGCACTAGCTTCCCCACCCAGTAAAAAAAAAACACTAGATAGCTACAGAAAGCATAACCAATGAAATTCATTGCTTGTCACCAGAGGAAGAAGGACTCCAGAGGAAGGACTCATGAAGTGAACCAATGAAATTGAAATGAAATCGGATTGCCGAATGGTGAGAGAGTGGAGAGATCTGGAAAAGATAGCATTGGATAGAAGAACTTGGAAGACCTTGGTTGCGGACGTATGTCTCCCTAGGGGTGAAGGGTGAACAAAGAAGGAAACTAGTATGGTGCATTGGGTACTTTTCTACGGTAATCAAAAAAATATTGAAAAAATGTTCAGAAGTTAAAACTATCAAATTTAATTAAACGCGGCTGGTTTAATTGTAGATTCAATAATGAAAAATTATGAAGTTTAATTTTCTTGTTACAAATCTGCACCAAATGTGTTCATTCATTGGGTTTGATAAATTGTTGAATTGTGGAAGAGTGTGTGCATTAATTGTTGTCAAATCATACGTTTATTCAATGTTTATATGTTTCTGTAACTTCATATTTCCATAACTTCACATTTCTGTAACAATTGAAAGTTCGAAATAAAGTATAACATTTATATATCATAAGTTTTGTTTTCACGTGGATTACTAACGTTTTTGTGGATTACTAAAGTTGTTGTGGATGACTGAAGTTTTTGTGGATGGAAGAAGTTTTTGTGGATGACAAGGTTGTTGTGGATGACTGAAGTTGTTGTAGATGATTGAAGGTTGTTGTGGATGACTGAAGTTGTAGATGACTGAAGTTGTCATGGATGGCTGAAGTTGGTATGAAGAGCCTGATGGATAGATAATATCACAGATATCCTGTTACATCAAAGACTAACAACTATAGATGCTACACATCTGGCACACGATAGAAAACTGAAACTTCCCACAACGCTTAACGGCACATGTGGACAAGACAGTAGATTGTTCTGTTTGTCTGGTACGATGATAGTTGCTGTCCTCTTCATCAGGTGACAGTGTTCACAGATCTGCTCATTACCCAGTATTGTCGATCAGCTTGGTTATTTCTCTCTCGCGCGCGATCACTGCCCAGACCGATGTACAGATTTCCCATAAATTCTATTTATGGGGAAATCTGATTCATGCAGCCTTAGCATTGGTGTGTTTTACATCACATCTTCAGCACCATTTGAAGCTCTGGTGCTTATCCTTCGCGATGTGTCTGGATTCAGTCTGTGTTTACTCGGTACACTTTCCGTTCTGTAGCCATATAGTGTTTTTACGTGTGGGGTAGCTAGCCCCACGCCCAACCTCCTTAGTCGCCTCTTACAACGACATGCGTAGCAGGTAACAGTGGTTCTATTCTTTAACCCCAATTTGGGCCCCAGTAACTACTTAGGCGAGCTCGGTTATATGATGTTCTTTCATGTCAAGATGACAGTGTCTTCCGTTGTCCTCTTTTCTCAACTATTTTTCCAATTGTCACAATGCATTCTTCTTGCATGTTAAGTAGTCGGATCATCATCACTGCACATTGAACCAATTAGTTCATAAGTGCTCCGATCTTCCAATCTGCATATGTCTGAGAGTCATGATCGCCAGAGCATACTCAATCAAATACAGGAACAGACCCTGGTATAAGAGACAAAGATGGCGCTGCTCAGAGGGAGCTGCCATGGATCGAAATGACATTCTTCACGCCTAGAATCTTTCCGAACAGAGGAATTTCAGGGCTGTGAATCCCACTCTCTGACGAGATTGTGAGAGATGGGTGTCAATATTGGCGCAGCCCGAAAAGAACGACATACTAAATATGCAAAGATATTTGATTAATCAACAAGGAACTGGCATGTTGGGCCGCTGCTGGATTTGCTGAGGCGAAGATTGGAGCACAAGGAACTGGCATGTTGGGCCGCTGGACGTTGCTGGATTTGCTGAGGTGAAGATTGGAGCACCTATGGTCATGTCCGGAGTGCTATGATGATAGTCCTCATATAACTGATGGCGTTGCTCACAATTTGCCGCAGCCATTACCCTCATCAGTCATACCCTTCATTATCACATGGTCTATGTGTTCCATAAAAGCAAGACTTTGATCAAAACACAACCTCTGGTATTTCATTGACTTATATACTTCTAAAGTAGTTAGTGGGCAACTGGAGTTTGTGTACATCTCCATATATCTTGTCTTGGACTGACATGACGAAATACATAAAAAACAAAGTACTGTAGTTTTACAAAATACAAGAACAATATATAGTGACATTTCGACCAAAGGCCTTTCTCAAGCAACAGATACAACAGAAGCAGAGAAATTCAAACTTCTTATACAGAAGACATAACAAATACAATAAATCTCTAACTCTCCATAATAAGACTATCTAAATAAGGGCATGTCCGCCTGCCCAGCGTGTGCGTAGCGCGTTGGACTGCGGGTGACTAGCCCTCTGTGAGTGCGGGTTCAATTCCGCGGACATGCAGAAAAGCCACAGGTTCCCCACATTCATGGTGTTCGTGGCACCGAACCGAAGGTTACGATGCCCATGGCACCGAGCCAAAGAGCTGAAAGCTCAAGTGCTTCTGGATCGGAAAAAAACAAGGGCATACATACATGAACACTAACAGATAAACAAAACATACACAAAATAGTAATGAATATTCAAACTCAGAAACTATTGTAACAAATCCTTTTTTATAATTTAAGTTTCATAAATGATAACCTCATGGAAAAGAAAAACCAGATTGACAAATTGTAATTCACCATTGTGAATCACACAGTATATGATGTCACACATGTCATATGATTTTGAATATAATAATACAAATATAACAATAATCATATACTTAACTATAAATTATAAAGAAGGTGTAAATGAGTGGTATTGGTAGAAATAGTGCTGATGATGGTAGTGATGGGAATAGTAGTGTTGGGAATAGTGGTAATGATGGTGTTGGGAATAATGGTAATGATAGCACTGGGAATAGTTGTGACAATATTAATGATAACTGTAATGATGTCTGTTATTTAGTTACACGCAAAATGTTTGGAAAAATAATGACATGAGATGAAAATGATGAAATCAGAGAAATGTTTGGTCAACCACTAGTAACAACAATTATATAAGAAAAAATATGGAGATGTTGGGCACACTCTGAGAAGAAACAATCAAAGCATAACAAAGCAGGCATTGAAGTGGGAAGTAAATGGTTAAAAAAAGAAAGGACACCCTAGGGAGACCCTGAAAGAGATCGAATAAATTGCTCAGGATAGAGCGGTATGGGAAAATTACTTGCAGTCCTCAAGTACAAGAGGAATAAAAAAAATATTAGGATTGATAACAAGTGATTGTACAAGCTATGATCTCAATCAAGTCATGACATTTCAATTTACTGATTGACATGTTCCAGATGATTATAATGACAATGATAACGTATGATAACACTTATCCAGTTTAACAGATACCAAGTTTTTACCAGTGTAAGGTCCGGACTACTTTTGGGAATATTAACTCTAAATATATGTACACTATAAATATATGTACACTAAAACCCTGTTTTTACGAGCTGTTATTTCTTCTTTCTTCTTTTGTCCTTCTCTGCTTTTTTGCCGCTAGGCGTAGCAGGTTTAACTGATGATCGGTTTCCGAGATAATGCACGCTCGTCGCTTGATATGGTGTGGTATTGTGGAGTTTTAAGATGTCTGTAACTCCATCAACCCATCTTTTCTTGGTCTGCCCTTTCCTCTTGATGATTCCATTTTCAGGTTGTATGCTCTTGCAACTGGTGTATTCGGGTCATTCTGACCAAGTGGCCAAACCATTTGAGTCTCTGTTTTTCAATAAATCTAATATCTGTTGTTGTTCCGACTTTTCTTCTAATTTCCTCATTTCTTATATGGTCTCTTCTTGTTTTATTTACTGCTTTCCTCAGGCATCTCATTTCGCATGTGGTAATTTTCCTTTCTTGTTCTTTTGTCAGTGCCCATGTTTAGGCTCTGGTAGCAGTGTTGGTATAAAGATTGAATTTATAATCTGTCTTTTAGTCACTACTGGAATAGCTGGGTGTTTCAAAATTGGGGTAGCTGGTATGTAATGTTGTTGGCTTGCTGGATTCTAGTTTCGATCTTCTGTCCAGTCTACTATCAGATGTGAAGATACTTCCAAGGTATTTGAATTCTCTCACCTGCTTTAGCGTTTGGTCATTTATTTGTATGTTGATATCTTTATTTTAGGGATTGAATTTTATATAGAGGATATCCTGAAAAATGTATCATTACTGTCCAATGTTCAGTACCAGAGTAGTATTTCACAAATCTGAATATACAGTGTTGACAGCTGTATTATTTTCTAAATCATAGTTCCTGGATTCTACAAAGACTTATAAACAAATAGCTCGAAAATAAAAAATATTTTGTAGGTGAAAAATGTTGGTTTGTGAGGTGGTATATCGAAAAATAGATCACTTTTCAATGCTTTGTCAATATTCTAAGAGTTAATAAAGTAGCTAACTGGGAGACTATGATACAGAAAAATGTGGTGTCTGTACAGAGAAATGATGAGCTTCTCTTAGAAAACCTGACATATTCATGTCATCATGAAATAGCTTGTCCTGAGCAGAACTTTGCCACCCTAACAGTCCTCCGGAATTTCTTTCTCTCATAGGCCAGATGTCTGCCTCTGCAGCCTCATATTCAAACTATCAGTTACATCCTGAATCCATCTTCTCCGTGGTCTTCCTCTTCTTCTCTTTGCCGGTATGCCTCCTTCCATGATGGTATTCTCCAGTTCGCCATGAAATGTCTGCATGGGCCTTCACTGTAAGCTCATACGACAGAAAGGTCAAGAAAGCCAGTGGTACATTTAGTATGACAATAAGTAGCATGACAATGGAGGTACTGACGGTGACTAAAGCATCACTCTGGCTGGAGTCACAAAACTACACTCTTGCGTGCATTCTGAGTAAGTAAAGGTGGAGAACTAAACTTTGGGGAAACCTGACAGACCTGAAGCTGACTGCCCAGTTTGTAGTCCACAGTGTATGACCAGAGATCGCTGAAGAAGAAAGGTGGAGGCTGTTGATTTAGTGTGTAGACAATAGACTGAATGACTACAAGCATCAACAATTTGCTGATCTCCATTTGAGGGCTGATGGGTGTCGATGGGAATGAAAGAGCAGACAGGCTTACTGGCTCTGCCACAACATCAGGGGGCTAGCCAATAGCTAGAGCTGTCATTCTGTGGCCGCAATGATGATTTTCATCCAAACAAATCCATGTCAACTGCTAGAGTGTAAGATCTTGAATTGAAGTGAATAGAAAAGTTAACTGCTAGAGTGTAAGATCTTGAATTGAAGTGAACAGAAAAGTTAACTGTTAGATTGCAACATCTTGAATTGAAGTGAACAGAAAAGTTAACTGCTAGATTGCAAGATCTTGAATTGAAGATTGAAGTGGACAGAAAAGAACAGCACAACAGGTATAAGAGTAGGCTCATCAATCAATATCGAACTGGTACTATCAGTCGCTGGATGCTGTTGGAGATATTGAGGCGATCAGAGCCTAGAGAAATGTCTGGAGATATTCCAAACTGAAACTCAATGCAAATCTATAGTTCATTATAAGCATTCACTACAAAGCTACAATTCTACTACAAGCATCCAATGTACATCTACAATAGCCTGTACTCTGTATTTAACTACTATAAATAAAAGAACTCAATCATGCAAGTTAATTAAAAGATATCTAGTTAATCTATAGATGAATGATAATCTGTGGCATATCCATTACAGGACAACACCATTAACCATAGTAAACGAGTCATTGATTTTCTAGGTAACACTTATAGGTTCAGTAGTTTGTCATTGCTTTTTGAACGGTGAGGTCTATTTGAACCGTTTGTAGAAATCAATGGGAACAAATCTGCTTCCAAACTGCCCTGCGGCAGAGTTTGAACCAGGTAATATTGAGTTGTGATCGAGCTAAAGTCACAAACACATACTTTATAGATTTAAAACAAATGACACCAACTTGCACAAATAATATAATGAAAGACATTGATAGATCAGATATATAACTATAATGTTAGAAGCAAAGTAACATTTCACAATATTGTACTATATATTATGTGAACAAAATTAGTTTCAGTTTCAGTTTGGAATATCTACATTGCACTCCAGACATGTCCATAGGTGCTCCGATCTCCTCGAAATTGAGAACATAATTAGTATATTTACTTAGTTTACGGAAAATAGTTACTTAGACAATGTATGGGTTTACTATGTGTAACACAAAGGAAACAATTATATGCATATATTTAATTCATTGAACCATGATCAATCAAAGGTGTGTGAGAGTTAGTCGATATATGCTGGTAAAGTTATTGAGGAGGATATCAGAGTCCCTATGAACTAGACCAGAGTGATGTGATAATAATCTTCACTATTTATCATGCCCGTGAATAATAAACCAGGCTGATATTCTGAATAGCCTAAAGGAGAGAGGATGTGTAAATGATTCAAATAAGAGTGGTGAATCTACAACCCCAACCAGACTGCAAGAATTCCAAGTCAAATGTGGTGTAGCTAGACAAGAGCAGTATACTGGTAGACAAAGAATTGTAAATCAACAAAGAACCGGTGTCGCTAGTTGCCAAATGCTGAGAGGCATACTGGAGATCGGAGCACTTATGGACTAATTGGTTTGATGTGCAGTGATGATAATCCGGCAACTAAACTAAGGACTTGTATAGTTAGTTGCCAGACGCTGAGAGGCATTCTGGAGATCAGGGCACTTATAGACTAATTGATATGATGTGCAGTGATGATGATCCGACAACTAAACTAAACTAAGGACTTGTATAGTTAGTTGCCACATGCTGAGAGGCATTCTGGAGATCGGAGCACTTATAGACTAATTGATATGATGTGCAGTAATGATGATCCGACAACTAAACTAAACTTTAAAGATTCTTGTTCTCAATCTTGTTTTGAAGATTCTTGAGGCATTGGCAAAAGATCAAGATCAATAACAGAGTTTGATTCTTCTACATTCAATCCATCTAAATTGTCCAGGTCAAACTCTTGTGTGTCCCAACCTGATTGGTCAGAATCTAAAGCAGACGGCAAGTCTGACTGATTCAAAGCTATAAATGTTTGTTTAGATAGTTGCTGTTGTGAAACATTCAATGACGTTTCATTAACTTTGCTGGTATTATTCTCTCCCAAAGAACTCTGAGTTACCTCAATTTTCGTATCTTGAATCTCAGCCTTCTCGTCTACTATTAGTGATTCTTCAACTTCATCTGAAGCAAATGGGGGCAGTAGAGAAATATCTAAGATCGGGGCACTATCTCCAGCTCCCTGGTCAGATAAATTTTCAAGAGGCACTGGAATTTCAATCTTAGAATGGTTGGGTACCGATATGACATGCAGCTCTTCATATGGCAATGGGTGTGGTTCTTCATATGGCAATGGTTGTGGTTCTTCAGATGGTAGAGACTTTGTCGCCAAGGAAGCATCATTAGAATCTGCAGTAGAAGATGAGACAATGCTGCTGACTGCTTGTTGTTGTTCATGAGCATCCTCACCATCAGAATCAATTGTAAATGTCACAGGCTTTGTAGTCTCTGGATTCGGTTCCAATGTAGCCGGGGAAAGTGAAACCGGCATAAGATGGTTTACATTGGCCAGGACTACAGAAAGGTCTAACTGACCTATACAACCCTGCAAACAATAAAAAAATAATAATAATAAAAATATAATAATAATAATTCCTCTCGTACTGGTATACATTACTGAGGGCAAGCAAGCAATTTCTATAGCTCTCTATCCGGGGCAACTCATTCAAACTCCTTCATGGAACTGAGACCGATATTTTTTTTACTCTCTCAGCAAAGTTAATTGCAGTTCAAATTTTAGCGTACGTTTTTTTAGTCAAGTAATGTACGAGTCGGGTTGCTGATTTCTGCAAAGTGGCTTTCATCAGCAGCCATCACTGATTCACTAGGTGCACCGTACACCACCTGGCTGGTCGGTTTACCGTTATGGCGTCCTTTCTTGCAAGTTTCTGTAGCTCTTTAAATTTCTTGTGTTGAGGTAGTTGGCCTCCCGCACAAGTCCTCCTTTTCATCAGGCTTGGTACCACATAATAAACCTAGGTACACATTGTCATTCAGCAAAGCATAATACACAGCTTATAAGCATATTGAGGAATACAGTGTTAGGTCCATAATTGTTTTTTTTGATCCCCAGCGTGTGATCTAAGATGTGGTATACATTGTGCAGGGCTGTCTTTACTTCCCAGAGCTGTACTGATACCTAATAGAGGTTCTGGGTTGACTGGAGAGCTGTTTGAGGTTGAAATATCCCATACTGGGGCATCGAATCGAGACCAACAATGTAGGAGGCTAGTGAGCAAACACAGCAGTCTATTCACTAAAAGTATAATTACTATTTCTAGTCCTTACACTAGCGCTGTCTAATGCGGTGCCCACAGAGGCCCTCCCTTGTAACAAATCCATGGCACCCTATTTTACTACATATTGTCTATTCCCAGGTGGAAGATGTAGTTGGCTGTCTACTTTTGCCGTTAAGCGTAGGGATGGGAGCTTTAATTTGCGTTCTAGGGCTAGATGAGTCACCCTTGTTGTGTTGTATCCGTGTTTATGTAGTGTGGTCTTGATATTGTCTACCCATCTTTTTCTTGGTCTTCCCTTAGCTCTAGTACCGGATCTCTTTTTATTGTATGCTGTTATTGGTGGTTGGTTGTATTTCATTCTCATTAAATGTCCAAACCACTGCATTTGTTCCTATTTTACTCGCCGGCTTTAACGCTAATTAGAATTGCAAGTAAAATAGTATTTCTTAACAACATTATATTTCAGTTTTTTCGTAAACACAATATTAAAAAAAAATTGAATGTTTAGTAAGGCTGTGGCTAAGTCCCTGTTTTGCGTTCAGAAGGTTGTGAGTTTGAGTCCGGATTGTGCTGTTCTGTTCACGAGTGAGTGTATTTTTTCCAAAGATCCCTTAGGATTGTTGCAGGAGCTACAGTGTTTGTGTAATACTCTAGCTAAATGGTGTGAGTTATATGGGGTAAAACCTGGTGCAGTGAAATTAATCCTTCGGTTTTAGGCCCTTTTAAAGTTTTCATTTGTTAATATTTTAAATTAATATTACCATTAATATTCTTCTTCTTCTTCACCATTCAACGGAGCACCGGTTCTTCAACAAACTTCTTCTAGCTCTTCCTCTCTCCTGCCATCCCTTCCAATTTTTCCATGTTTTACCTATCCTTTTAATATCAACCTCGAGCTATCTTATCCAGGTACGTCTTGGCCTTCCCCTACTTCTCTTTCTCTGCAGGTTCCAAAACAGTGCCTGTCATACAATGCTTCCGGTTGGTCTTCTCAATGTATGTCCTATCCATTGCAAGTGTATCTATTAGTATTACTTCACTATTATTATTGAATTAGTATTACTTTATTATTATTATTGAATTAGTATTACTTTACTATTATTATTGAATTAGTATTACTTCACTATTATTATTGAATTAGTATTACTTCACTATTATTATTGAATTAGTATTACTTTACTATTATTATTGAATTAGTATTACTTTACTATTATTATTGAAATTGAATTGCGAAACAACAGATGATCAACAGAATTTTCATACCTACTTTGTGTTACCAGAGCCAAACATGGACAATGAGCAAAGCGCAGTTACAAAAAATAACTACATGTGAAATGCGCTGCCCCGGAAAAGTTACCAGCAACACCAGAAAAGACAGTCACCAACATCAATAAGAAAGAAAGTTGGCACAGAACCTTGCTTGAATTACATTGAGAGACAAAGAATGAAGTGGTTTGGCCACTTAATAAGAATGCATCCAAACTCCACAGTATACAGAGTCTTCTACAACAGAACATCAGGAAGGCAAGAAGAAGACCACGAAAAAGATGGTTAGATGGCATAGCAGAATCCTGTCAAAGAGCAAAAGTAACAATCACCCAAGCCACCAAAACAGCGCAAGACAAGAACAGAACACCATAGCACTGGGCAACAACCCGGTAGCAGTGTGACGACAAAAAAGAAGAAGATTGCAATTGAAACACTGCATCTTCACAATCATTGCTAAGATATGCCATTTAAATGTTGGAGAGCACTGGGCATGCGGGTGTTTGCGGTAATGAGAGAGTGGACAGGGTTGCATCAACAGCATTGGTTGTTAGGGAGTTGAAGATGGATAAGGGGGATATTCTTCGGTCTCTTCGCGACTGTCTATTGGATGAGGACACTAAAATCGATGTTGAATCGATCAAGCGATTTAGACAGTTTGGAGTTAACCGTTGTACAAGTGGAACTGGATGCCTGAGAGGCAGAGTGAGAGGTGTGTTTAATCAGCGAGCCACGGGAACCATCAGTATGCATACTCTTCGATATCTGTTGGGGAGACTGAGTATCTATGGGTCTGCCCAGAGGGCGATGACGTTAGTTTAGTAACCAATAACCAATCAACCTGTTATACTCACTTTTTTACTCAGTTCTGACACAGATATTCCCAAGGCATTAGCTATCTGTGCTGGAGGGGAAAAGAGACTGCATACATCTGTTCAGGTAAGGTAGAAGATCAGTTGCATATGTTGCACAGAACTGTTCAAACTGTTCCTTTTCTTTGGTACTGAAAGTTGTCTCCTCGGCTCTGAGATAAAAATATTTAGAGAAGAAACTTTTAAAATCAGTTTAACAGAAGAGAACAAGTGATAATATACAGACTACACATAGGCCTCCAGTTTTAGTCATCTCAGCCTCAACTATGATTAACCAGAACTGACAACATGCAACAGTATAATCTGGTAGATGTGGAGCCAAACAGTGGGATTTTATGCAAAATTAAGGGGCTGTTCATCCCTTTTGCTGATATATTTATATCTGTCAGAGCTCATCCCTTCAGTTGATAGATTTATTGCAATCTTATAAGTATTTCTCAATAAAAATCTATCTTACCTAAGTATTTCTCAATAAAAATCTATCTTACCTAAGTATTTCTCAATAAAAATCTATCTCACCTAAGTATTTCTCAATAAAAATCTATCTTACCTAAGTATTTCTCAATAAAAATCTATCTTACCTAAGTATTTCTCAATAAAAATCTATCTTACCTAAGTATTTCTCAATAAAAATCTATCTTAGCTAAGTATTTCTCAATAAAAATCTATCTTACCTAAGTATTTCTCACAAAATCTATCTTACCTAAGTATTTCCACAAAATCTATCTTACCTAAGTATTTTCACTAAAATCTATCTTACCTAAGTATTTCACAAAATCTATCTTAGCTAAGTATTTCTCAATAAAAATCTATCTTACCTAAGTATTTCTCAATAAAAATCTATCTTAGCTAAGTATTTCTCAATAAAAATCTATCTTAGCTAAGTATTTCTCAATAAAAATCTATCTTACCTAAGTATTTCTCAATAAAAATCTATCTTACCTAAGTATTTTCCACCAAAATCTATCTTACCTAAGTATTTCCCACCAAAATCTATCTTACCTAAGTATTTCTCAATAAAAATCTATCTTACCTAAGTATTTCTCAATAAAAATCTATCTTACCTAAGTATTTCTCAATAAAAATTTATCTTATGTAAGTATTTCTCAATAAAAATCTATCTTACCTAAGTATTTCCCACCAAATCTATCTTACCTGTGAAAGGCAAGAATGACTCTGTTGACATTCATAAGAGATCTCTGTAGCTCCTCTGCAATTTTACAAGCCAAAGTTAAAGGTGAGCACATACGAAGGTCGTTGAATGAAGTCAGAACATGGTTACAATATGCCACCAACGGGTAGAAGTCCAGCAGCGTTGAGGGAGGGTACAGCTGACCAGTCTGAAAATACATGCCAGAATGAAAATACATAACTGAATACAAATACATCGCTGAATAAAAATACATCTCTGAATAAAAATACATCGCTACATCCCTGAATCTTATCATTTTGATAACCCGAGTGGCTACCGAGGCCCAAAATTTGGGGTGTAAATAATAGAACCACTGTTACCTGCCACACATGTCGTAAGAGGCGACTAAGGAGGTTTAGCTGAAATTGGATGCACGTGTCCTAAACGTGAGAAGTCTATGCGTTTAGGGGCCTACCAAACCAATGTGTAACGTATACACGTTCTTGGCAAAGATCAAACATATCACAAAGAGTGATTAAAATTGGTCGTAAAGAACGAATTAAACACAAAGAAGATCATTTTGATGGTCCCAGCATTCATATCACTTTTAAAAAAACGAATATGTGAATTAACTCTCAAAACGTTGATCTATCAAAATATAGTTAAAATACTAATGATGGGATAGCGGTCGTGAACTTTGCATATTTTTCTATTATTTATGTAATTTAATTGCATGGAATGTATGTTAACTAATAACAAAACTTATTTATGTAGCACAATTAATAAAAACAAAACTTACAGATGAAACTGCAACATATTCATATAAATTCTCTGCTATTTATTTCAAAAACAAAAAAATAATCTTAACTAAGGCACACAAAAATGGAATGTCAGAGTGTAAGATGAGACTGAGGCTCTCTGTGGCGTAGAGGTTAGATGCTCGCCTCTTATTCCAAAGGTACTTGGTTCGCTCCCTCATGCAGTGATATTTTTCCAGAGATCCCCGATCTCAATGTAGGTGAGATTGAGTTCCTAGTCCTATAGAAGACGGACAAGAAAATGTAGGTCCCGTGTTCAATTTAAGCATGTAAAAGAACCCTTGGCAGTTCAAAATTGAGAAGAGCAGGATGGAAAGCTGTTGCTCGAACAAAATTCATTAGAAAAAATAAAATTCCTACCAAATATTTTTACCATCTTTTAAATTACATCGGGGAACCTCGCTGGAGCTACAAAGTTTGTGCACTGTCGCTGAAATCTTTCTGTGTAAGAAAGAGATTGTAGCACACATGGTAGTGTAATTGATGGTCCTATCAATCAATCAATCAATCAATCAATCAATCAATCAATCAATCAATCAATCAAACAATGAGAATTTCATAATTACATCATGTGAGTAGACTATCAATAACCTACCTGAGCCGAGGCTAATCCAAAAGATAAGCCTCCAGTAGTTGTGAGACCTAGCAGATTGTATGACTGCATATTCTCCTCAAACCTGCAATAGCATCTCCAATTAGAAACATTCTCATAAAAAATTGTCTAACATTATTTCATAATTATTCCTGTTCTCTCTCTCGATCGTTCTTTTTGGCCATTTTTATCATTCTTATTGTGATATATAAACAGCCTTTGCCAAGAACGTTAGCTTTTATGTCACAATTTTCAGTACCATTTGCAGCTCTAGTGCTTGTCCTTCGGCGACGTGTCAGATTTCAACCAGCATTTACTGGATTCGCTCTCCGTTAGCCTTTGACTGTCCCCAGCCAACCAGCAGGTTGCTATTTTCTTTTAAGGTAGTGACCCATAGACGACCTACCCTCCTGGGTTGTTGAGCGTCATCTGCTTAGGGTTCCTGTTCACATCTTCTTCTTCTTCTTCCAACTCTCTTTGAAGCATAAGACATAAACAAATTTCCTCCAACTAGATCTGTCTTGAGCAAGTCAGCTTAGTTCATTCCAGGTCTTTCCAGCCTCTTCTCTTTCTCTGTCCATCTCCATGTCTCTCTAGGCTGTTCCCCTACCACTTATGCCTCCAGGATTCCATTTCAAAGCCAAATGTCTGTGTCTGGTCTCCTGTATTATTAATGTATGTCCCAACTACCATCTCCTATGTTTGATTTCCTCATTGATATTGTTGATGACTGTGCGCCGGGTCATCTCAGTATTTGGTATTTTCTGGTCCCAGAGATTCTTCATACATCTTACCACAAAGCTTCTTATGTGACTGCCTATGCCCGTCTGCCCAGCGTGTTCGTAGCGCGTGGACTACGGGTGACTATCCCTCTGTGTGTGTGGGTTCAATTCCGCTGGATGGCAGAAAAAGCCCCAGATTCCCCAGATTTACGGTGTTCGTGGCACCGAACCCAAGGGTTACGATGTCCATGGCACCGAGCAAGAGCTGAAAAGCTCAAGTGCTTCTGGATCGAAAAAAAAAAAATGTGACTGCCTGTCTTGGTACTTGATTTCCATATCTCTGATCCATACAGTAGGACTGAGCGCACTTTTGATTTGTATATATTGATTTTTAGTCTGTGTTCTGTAAGTTGATGATCTTCATATTTTGTCTAATGACTTGAATGTTGCAGCTGCCATTCCAATTCTTGCGTTTATTTTTCTGTTCACATCAGTCAAAAGTTTTCATTTACTTTTAGTTTACTATCAATTGTTTGTTTTCTTATGAAGAACTTCACGAACAATCAGAAAATCAGACCGTGTGGTTCCGGGGCCCACAAGGGAAGCAAAGAATAGTACCACTGTGACCTACAAGGCATGTTGTGCCTACTTGTAGGTGCATAACTGGACTACGCAATCGCTCTTAGGCTTAGATCACATACAGATTACACAGAGTGGTTGACATGTGGTCGATATGGAGCGTTCGCAGAAGAAATTCTCTTCAAAAGTGCATTAGAATGTGTTTTTAGAGTGTTTCTAGAACATCAAATTTTCAACTTCTTTGAATGCTCCATATCGACCACTTGTTAACCACTCTGTGTAATCTGTATGTGATCTGAGCCTAAGAGCGATTGTACATTGTGCCAGTTATGCACCTACAAGTAGGCCAGCACATCCGATTTCTGCGCTGCTTTTATTTACTAGTGTAGCATCCCTAGGGCTTACATCAGTCGCCTCTTACGACATGCATTGTAGGTTGCAGTGGTACTATTCTTTGCTTCCTGGAGGGCCCGCACCACAAGGACATGAAGAGGAATAATCCTGTTCACTCTACCATTGTGGTGTGTTCTTGTAATGTGTTCAAACCACTTGATGATTTGTTGTTCTTTAATAAATTTCATAATATAATAATTCCCAAATTTGGGGTGTAAAGAATAGAACCACTGTTACCTGCCACACATGTCGTAAGAGGCGAATAAGGAGGTTTGGCTGAAATCGGATGCACGTGTCCTAGACGTGTAGAAGTCTATGCGTTAGGGCCTACCAAACAATGTGCAACGTATACACGTTCTTGTCAAAGATCAAACATATCACAAAGAGTGATTAAAATTGGTCAGTTTCAGTTTGGAATATCTTCATTG
The DNA here is from genome assembly GCA_020796225.1 of Arion vulgaris. Classification (NCBI taxonomy): domain Eukaryota; kingdom Metazoa; phylum Mollusca; class Gastropoda; order Stylommatophora; family Arionidae; genus Arion; species Arion vulgaris. The sequence goes on from CM036768.1 coordinate 11,458,416, forward strand.
CACTCCGACATGTCCATATGTGCTCCGATCTCCTTCGCAATATCTCCAACAGCGTCCAGCGACTGACCGTACCAGTTCTATTTTGATTGATGAGCCGACTGTTATACCTGTTGTACCGTTCTTTTCTTGCCACACCAATCTTCAAACCCAGTTCTCACAATCTAGTCGTAAAATTGGTCGTAAAGAACGAATGCAAAGAAGAAGAAGATAATAATTCCTCTCACAAATAAGTTAACAATACTCACTTTTATTAGCTTCCTCAAAGAAGTGCTGAAATATCGCAGAGCTGCCCTTTCAAATATTGGGGCAAGTAAGCCTCGGAAGTCGGCCCCGACACGACTAAATGACAGACCAAAATACATGCACTGTCCTAGGATAGAATCCAGACGACCTCCGATGCCCTCATGAAGATCATTTTCCAGTGATACTAGGAACTGAGAAATCTGCAAAATAGTCAAATAAAAACTTTAAATTCAATTTGGCAAAACAATTAAAGATTTATTATTGATTGATTGATAGGACCATCATCATTGCACTTGGTGAGTAGCCATGTGTGCTCCGATCTCTTTCTTACACAGGAAGATCACAGCTGCAGTGCATGAACTCCGTAGCAAGGTCCCTGATGTAATTATGAAGATGGTGAAGATATTTTAGTCTGAATTTAATTTTTAATTTTTGTTAATGAATTTTGTTTGGGCAGCGGCTTCCCAGTCTGTCCGATTTTTCAACTGTCAAGGATTATTTCATCTGTTCAAAGTGAACACGGGACCTATGTTTGTTCGTCCTTCTCCGATAGGACTAGGAACTCAATTTCCCCTACACTGAGATCAGGGATCTCAGAAACTCATTATTACCACATGCTGGTGTAAGCAATTACATATCTCCACAAATGTTCAGAGTACATCAGTTCGGTTACTATAAATTTGTAGCCAGTCACCAGACAATAGTTAAGTAGCTTTAAATGAACTGTATGACTGGTGTTAGGTCATCAAAAGATCCTCCTAAGTTCAGGGGTCTCTGTGGCTAAGCTGCTGCTTTGCACTTCAAACGTTGTTGGTTCAAGTTCAAAACATGCCATTCTGTTCACGAGTGTATATTTTCCAGAGATCCCTAGGATTGTTGCCAAAGCTATGGAGTATGTGCTTTGTAGAATAATCTTGGCAGCTGGTGTGTCATTTCTGCAGAGAGGGGCTGAGCCATATGGTGTAAAACATGGTGCAAAAAAGTAAATCCTTTGGGTTTAGACCTTTCTAAGTCCTGCTTGATAGAGCATATTTTCTCTCCGTCTTCCCTACAGTCAATACTTTTCTCTCTGTCTTTCCTACAAAGTCAAAACTGTTCTCTCTGTCTTTCCTACAAAGTCAAAACTTTCTCTCAAGTCTTTCCCTACAAAGTCAAAACTTTCTGTCTATCCTCACAAAGTCAAACTTTCTCTCTGTCTTTCTTTTCTCTCTGTCTTCTCCTACAATGTCAAAACTTTCTGTCTAACCTACAAAGTCAAAACTTTCTCTCTGTCTTTCCTACAAAGTCAAAACTTTCTCTCTGTCTTCCCTACAAAGTCAAAACTTTTCTCTCTGTCTTCCTACAAGTCACAACTTCTCCTGTCTTCTAAAAGTCAACAACTTTCTGCTATCCTACAATGTAAAAACTTTCTGTCTATCTAAAAGTCAACTTCTTGTCTTTCTCAAAGTCACAACTTAATTCTTTCTGTCTTCCTAAAGTAAAACTTTTCTCTCTGTTTTTCTCTAAAGTCAAAACTTTCTCTCTATCTTTTAAAGTCAAACTTTTCTCTGTCTCCTTACAAGTCAAAACTTTCTGTCTATCCTACAAAGTCAAAACTTTCTCTTGTCTTACCACAAAGTCACACTTTCTTCTCTGTCTTCGTACAAAGTCAAAACTTTTCTCTTCTTCCTACAAGTCAAAACTTTCTCTCTGTCTTCCTAAAAGTCAAACTTTCTCTGTCTTCCTACAAGTCAAACCTTTCTCTCTGTCCTACAAGTCAAAACTTTTCTCTGTCTTCCCTACAAGTCAAACTTTCTAGTCTTCCTACAAGTCAAAACTTTCTCTCTGTCTTCTACAAAGTCAAAGCTTTCTCTCTGTCTTCTACAGAGTCAAAACTTTCTGATCTTCCTAAAAGTCAAAACTTCTCTATCTTCCTCAAAGTCAAAACTTTCTCTTCGGGCATCCTACAAGTCAAAACTTTCTCTGAATCTTCCTCAAAGTCAAAACTTTGTCTTCCTACAAAGTCAAACTTTACTAGTCTTCTCAGTCAAAACTTTCCATGTCTTCCTACAAAGTCAAAACTTTCTCTGTCTTACCTACAAAGTCAAACTTCTCTGTCTTCTACAGAGTCAAAACTTTCTGTCTTCCTACAAAGTCAAAACTTTCTCTGTCTTCCCTAAAAGTCAAAACTTTCTAATTCTTCCCTACAAAGTCAAAGCTTTCTCTATGTACTTCCTACAAAGTCAAAACTTTTAATCTTCCTAAAAGTCAAACTTATCTCTTTCTTCCTAAAAGTCAAAACTTTCTGTCTTCCTACAAAGTCAAAACTTCTGTCTTCCCTACAAAGTCAAAACTTTCTCTCTGTCTTCCCTACAAAGTCAAAACTTTCTCTCTGTCTTCCCTACAAAGTCAAAACTTTTCTCTCTGTCTTCCCTACAAAGTCAAAACTTTCTCTCTGTCTTCCCTACAAAGTCAAAACTTTCTCTCTGTCTTCCCTACAAAGTCAAAACTTTCTCTCTGTCTTCCCTACAAAGTCAAAACTTTTCTCTGTCTTCCCTACAAAGTCAAAACTTTTCTCTCTGTCTTCCCTACAAAGTCAAAACTTTCTCTCTGTCTTCCCTACAAAGTCAAAACTTTCTTTCTGTCTTTCCTACAAAGTCAAAACTTTCTCTCTGTCTTCCCTACAAAGTCAAAACTTTTCTCTCTGTCTTCCCTACAAAGTCAAAACTTTTCTCTCTGTCTTCCCTACAAAGTCAAAACTTTTCTCTCTGTCTTCCCTACAAAGTCAAAACTTTCTCTCTGTCTTTCCTACAAAGTCAAAACTTTCTGTCTTCCCTACAAAGTCAAAACTTTCTCTCTGTCTTACCTACAAAGTCACAACTATTCTTTCTGTCTTCCCTACAAAGTCAAAACTTTCTCTCTGTCTTACCTACAAAGTCACAACTATTCTTTCTGTCTTCCCTACAAAGTCAAAACTTTTCTCTCTGTCTTCCCTACAAAGTCAAAACTTTTCTCTCTGTCTTCCCTACAAAGTCAAAACTTTCTTCTGTCTTCCTACAAAGTCAAAACTTTCTCTCTCTTCCCTACAAAGTCAAAACTTCTCTCTGTCTTCCCTACAAAGTCAAAACTTTCTCTGTCTTCCCTACAAAGTCAAACTTTCTCTCTGTCTTCCCTACAAAGTCAAAACTTTCTTTCTGTCTTTCCTACAAAGTCAAAACTTTCTCTCTGTCTTCCCTACAAAGTCAAAACTTTTCTCTCTGTCTTCCCTACAAAGTCAAAACTTTCTCTCTGTCTTCCCTACAAAGTCAAAACTTTTCTCTCTGTCTTCCCTACAAAGTCAAAACTTTCTCTCTGTCTTTCCTACAAAGTCAAAACGTTCTGTCTTCCCTACAAAGTCAAAACTTTCTCTGTCTTCCTACAAAGTCAAAACTTTCTTTCTGTCTTTCCTACAAAGTCAAAACTTTCTCTCTGTCTTCCCTACAAAGTCAAAACTTTTCTCTGTCTTCCCTACAAAGTCAAAACTTTCTCTCTGTCTTCCTACAAAGTCAAACTTTTCTCTGTCTTCCTACAAAGTCAAAACTTTCTCTCTGTCTTTCCTACAAAGTCAAAACTTTCTGTCTTCCTACAAAGTCAAACGTCTCTCTGTCTTACCTACAAAGTCACAACTATTCTTTCTGTCTTCCTACAAAGTCAAACTTTTCTCTCTGTCTTACCTACAAAGTCACAACTATTCTTTCTGTCTTCCCTACAAAGTCAAAACTTTTCTCTCTGTCTTCCCTACAAAGTCAAAACTTTTCTCTCTGTCTTCCCTACAAAGTCAAAACTTTCTCTCTGTCTTCCCTACAAAGTCAAAACTTTCTCTCTGTCTTCCCTACAAAGTCAAAACTCATGACGAATGTCAAAACTCATGACGAATGTCAAAACTCATGACGAATGTCAAAACTCATGACGAATGTCAAAACTCATGACGAATGTCAAAACTCATGACGAATGTCAAAACTCATGACGAATGTCAAAACTCATGACGAATGTCAAAACTCATGACGAATGTCAAAACTCATGACGAATGTCAAAACTCATGACGAATGTCAAAACTCATGACGAATGTCAAAACTCATGACGAATGTCAAAACTCATGACGAATGTCAAGTAAAGTAAAGAACACATCTCATACCATATGGGCATTGACCTTTTGCTTTGTATCCAATTTATCAGAATAGCATTGTTTTTCGAGGTGCACTGTCTGTTGGTAATCTGCATTTGTCCTCAAACCATTTAATTTACTGTATCTTGATGAAGTTTAGTATTGATGTTGTACCAACTGTTGTCCTAATCTCTTCATTTCTAAACCGGTCATTTCTTTCATTTCTTTAAGAATGTGCTATAGTGGGGAATATATTGCTAGATGCAGTGGATAGTTAATTGTATATTCTTTACAGGACTTTGCGAATCAACCCCAGCTTTTAACGCTATTTGTGATTTTTTTAGGCATTAAACGTTCAGTAGTTTGCCATTGCTTTCTGAATGGGTGGTGCCATCGTCCTTTTGTAAATACCCATGCGAAACAATTTGCAACCAAACTGCCCAAGCGTGATTCGAACTCAGAATGTCAGGTTTAATAGACAAGTCACTATCCCCCAAGCCACAGATGCCACCCATTACAGTGGATACAGGGCACAAATACAGTGGATACATAGATACAGCGGATACATAGATACAGCGGATACATAGATACAGTGGATACAAGGCACAAATACAGTGGATATATAGATACAGCGGATAGATACAGTGGATACAAGGCACAAATACAGTGGATACATAGATACAGTGGATACATAGATACAGTGGATACAAGGCACAAATCTTCGCCTATGCAAAAAGTGAACCACATAAATAACAGAGGCAATAAAAGACACTGTACATAGCTTGTCCTAGAAAACTCTTCTTAATCCTGACGCTGTGAGACTAACAGGATAAGAGAAAGAGGATTTTCATTTAAAACAATCCATGTCAATTGCTAGATTGCAAGATTGAAGATTGAAGTGGCCAGGAAAGAATAGCACAACAGGTATATGAGTAGGCTCATCAATCAACAAGGAACTGGTACGGTTAGTCGCTGGATGCTGTTGAAGATAATGCGAAGGGGATTGGAGTACCTATGGAAATATCCAATAAAGATATCCTAAGCTGAAAACAAGGGTGTCAGAATCGTATCTTTTTATAGTGTATTTAAACATATTTAAATATTCAAGCAGTTAGAAGACAGAATTAAAGAATTTTTTTTTTTTTTGTGTGGATCCAGAAGCACTTGAACTGAAAGCTCTTTGGCTCGGTGTCATGGACATCGTAACCTTCGGTTCGGTGCCACGAACACCGTAAATCTGGGGAATCTGTGACTTTTCTGCCAGTCCGCGGAGTTGAACCCGCACTCACAGAGGACTTGTCACCCGTAGTCCAATGCGCTACGAACAAGCTGGACAGACGGGCAATTGATGCATTTAAGATGTTGATATATAGAATAGGCAGAGTTTCATGGACAGAAAAACAGACAAATAAACAAGTTTTAGGAAAACTAGGCATGAAGAAACAATTATTAAGAGAAAAAAAATTCAGACAAGTGAAGCATTTTGGGCACATAAAAGACATGACACTGATAAAATCTTTACTAGAGGGAAAGTTGAGGGGGAAGAGCAAGAGGAAGACAGAGAGATAAGTGGGAAGGAAACTTTAAGAAATGGACAGGTTACAGTCTGGCAGAGTGCAAGACCAAGACAAAAGACAGAGGATGCTGGAGATTCATTGCAGCCAACCGATGTGGAGACGGCAGCTGATGATGATAGATGTTTCCCTAAAAGGCACACTGAATAATCTTGGCTTCCTGGTAAATTAAGACGCTTCCAAAAGGCACACTGAATAATCTTGGCTTTCTAGTAAATGAAAGACGCTTCCCCAAAAGGTATTCTGATTAATCTTGGCTTCCTAGTAAAGTAAGTCATTGAGACAGCATAAATAACTACAAAATGTAAGGTTCAGATACGTTATGCTGACATCAGCTTAGGCTATCGACATATCACCATAGTAACAAATAAACACGGAAGACTGTACGCCCCCATAAATGATCTCATTGCTAAATATAGAACCATACAAACATATAAGTCCACAAAACACATACAGTAATTTCCAAGAAACTGATTACAAAGAGGAACTGATAATTCAACTGAATACCAGACCATAGTATAAAAACCGTATACAATTTAGAAAAAAATATCAGTTACCTCAAGATAGGAAGAACTATTATTAAAATAATAATCGTAAGTTCAGTGGTCACAGGTGAAATAATAATGTTGATTGCGTTAGTTATTCTTAGGTGTTCTGTAAAAATTACTCCCTAGGTATGTTAGGTCTTTGACTTGTTTTAATGAATGTTTGTTTTAGTTTCAGTTTGGAATATCTTCATTTCACTCCGGACATGTCCATAGGTGCTCCGATCTCCTTCGCAATATCTCCAACAGCGTCCAGCGACTGACCGTACCAGTTCTATTTTGATTGATGAGCCGACTCGTATACCTGTTGTACGGTTCTTTTCTTGCCACACCAATCTTCAAACCCAGTTCTCGCAATCTAGTAGTTGACGTGGATTGGTTTAGATCTTCTCTGCGGCCACGCTCTATGAGGGCGTTCACGATGTCAGCTCTGTCCATTTATTATTATTGAATGTTTGTGGTTATTGGTAACGTTTTCACTTTCTAGCGACTGTCATTACTTCGGTCTTGTTGATGTTTATTCTCATATTTTATTCATTGTGAAGCACGTAAAACAAAGTACTGTAAGTTTTACAAACTACAAATACAATGACAATACAAAACAACGTTTCGACCAAAAAGGCCTTTATCAAGCAAAACGATACAACAAACCTGACGAATAACTGAGAACACTACATATAGACTTTAACAAAGATATAGCAACCATATATAGAAACGTTGCTGTGTATTGTCATTGTATTTTGTAAAACCACAGTACTTTATTTTATGTGCTTCGCCATTATACATAGTTTTCCTGCAGTCTCCATTTATATTGATATTATTTTATTCATTGCATGTTAACTGGAGTTTGTTAATATGGTGCTGTTTCTCTGTTGTTATGATTGCCTGATTGTCGGCAAAAAAGAAATCCGTTTAAAAGTTCCTCAAGGTTAAATCAATGTTATTTGCAATTATTGGGCTAAATATTTAGTTTGTTGTATATTGTAAAACTTTTTTACTTCCTGGTTATATATTTAGTCTTTGAACAAGTTTCATCTTCAATCCAGATATCGTATTTGTTAATTTATTCTAGCGCAGCGCAGCAGTATAACGCAGTGCCTGCAGGAGCCATGTGTCAGCATGATACATTCCAGCACCCTGTTTTATTCCAACAGCTTGCCCGTCTGCCCAGCGTGTTCGTAGTGCGTTGGACTACGGGAGACTATCCCTCTGTGTGTGCGGGTTCAATTCCGCGGGTTGGCAGAAAAAGCCACAGATTCCCAGATTTACGGTGTTCATGGCACCGAACCGAAGGGTTATGATGTCCATTGCACCGAGCCGAAGAGCTGAAAAGCACAAGTGCTTCTGGATCAGAAAAAAAAAAATTCCAACAGCTTAAAAGTTAATCAAAATTTCAAGAAAAAAATGTGTTTCTGGACAAAAAAAAAGGTTTTTAAGAAACACAATATAAAAGAAAAAGTTGAACTTGTAGTCAGGAGTAAATTTTCATATGTTGGTATTTTTATTTATGTTACTATGAATACGACTTAGTTATTATTATTATTGCAGTTGCGACATGGCGCCCGCACCTCTATGTGCATTAGTCAGATGTGATCTAATATATACAAAATAGATCATGTTCCTCGGATGATCGCAGTCGATTTGCTCTGGAGAATCGGTTGATTTCTTTGTATGGTACCTTGCGACCACGTGTGCTCAACGTATTACATTCCTATGCTTCTTAGTACTTTCTCTTCCCATGCTTTGTAATCTATATGGGTATATGTTGCATGTATTCAAGTTATATATTTACTAGATTTTTCATTGTTTTTCTTCCGTTCTATTTCTAGTTTTTATGAGTGTTTTTGTGTTACATTTATTTCGTTATTCGTTATTATTCCCAGATTTTCATTAGAAACGTTTGTATTTGGTCGCCCATTTGTTTTTTAAATTTCTCACTCCTGTTGTTCGTTTGCTTGATAAAGGCATTGTTGGTGGAAACGTTGCTGTATTTTGTGATTATGTGTTTTGCCGATCTAATATATACCACTTTTGGATAGCACTTTTCTAGTCTTATCTTCAACAAATAAATATAGTATCATCAGCATCAGGTAACAAGTCCCTTGTAGAATCTTGCTTTTATCACAGCCTACCTGAATAACTTACCTGTCTTTGATCGTTCTCTCACCTCTTCTAATATCATGCTAAAGGTTTCTTTGATGTCCTGCTGCCATCTTTATCTTGGTCTTCCCGGGCTCTATCCACAGGAACTATGCCTTTCATTACTGTTATCTCCATACTTCTGTGTTGTTTAACATGATCGAACTACTTCATTTTCCAGACTTTATGAGTGTAATAGTTTATAGTATATGTTAGATTTTTTGAGAGGTTTCAGCTATATTACACTTCTCTTGGAGATATAAAGAAAATAATCATAATCTGTGATTGTCTGCTGGAGATGAATCAATGGTTCTCTCTCTCTCGCAATTGTTCTTTTTGGCCAATCTGATCATTCTTATTGTGATATATCACTCTCTCTCTTGCGATCTCTCTTAGGCCGCTTTTATCATTCTATTGCGATATATAAACAGCCAAACATCAAGAACGGATGTACGTCCACAACCTTCAGTACCTATTGGAGCTCAGGTGCTTATCCTTCGGTGGTGTGTTCGCGATTTCAACCAGCGTTTACTGGGTTCACTCTCTGTTAGCCTTTGACTGTCCCCAGCCAAAACCCACAAGGCAGCAGGTTGCTATTTTCTTTCAGGGCAGCGACCTGTAGATGACCTGCCCTCCTGATGAGCGTCATCTGCCCAGCTATATCAGCCTTTTTATGGACTGCTTGGTTTGCCTACCGTCCAGTTTTGTGTACGGTTTGCTCCGCTAGCCTTTGATTTCCCCAATCAAACTACAAGGCAGCAGTAATTGTGATATATAAACAGCCTTTGGCAAGAACGTTTTTTTACGTCACATCATTCAGCGCCATTTGGAGCTCTGGTATTTTACCTTCGGCGACGTGTCCGGTTACAGCCAGCGTTTACTGGGTTTGCTCTCAGTCAGCCTTTGGCTGTACCCAGCCTACCTGCAAGGCAGCAGGTAAGGGTTATGAAAATGAAGAGTTTTGAATCAAGTGTAAGATGAGCAGGAAAGAACGAGGGAGATGATGGTTTAAGTGTCATGTGTAACCAGCGTATAACAAAAATAATCACCATGAATACCCTGTATCAGATTGGGGTCGTTAACAGCAAAGTTATCAGGTGTCATGGAAATCTCGAACAGATTCCAGCAACTAACGGTACCAGTTCGATGTTGATTGATGAGCCTATTCATACACCTATTGTGCTGTTCTTTTCTGGCCACTTCAATCTTTAATCCAAGTTCTTGCAATCTAGCAGTTGACATGGATTGGTTTAAATAAATATCCTCCTTGCAGCTGCACTCTATGAGGGCGTTTAGAATGTCAGCTCTACCCATTTGCTGACCACCTGATATGGTGGCAGAGCCAGCCAGCCTGCCTGCTATCTCATTACCAATGACACCCATGTGCCCTAGAATGAAGATCAATGTAATTTTGCATTCTTGACGCCTGTAGTGATTCAGTCCATTGCCTGCGCACTGAACCAGCCTCCATCTTTTGGATCATACTCAATATGAACGCATGAGTGTAGTTTTGTGACTCCAGTCAAAGTAGTGCCGTAGTCACTGTCAGTACCTCCATTGTCATGCTACTTGTTGGTCATACTAAATGCACCACTGGCTTCCTTGACCATTCTGCCGTATAAGCTTGCAGAGAAGACCCATGCAGACCTTTATTGGCAATCTACCGATCCATCCATGTGACCTTCATAACAGTTTTCATTAATGATGGCCTTCGCGTCCACATCCAATGCCACAGGATTCCTCTCCACATCTACTGTTGAATTTAATGATGGTCGAAAAGGTGTTCCCGTATATTGAAGGCACCAGTAAATGGAAAGGGATACTGTGATAAGAAAAGCAAGTCTTCAGGCAAAAGGAAGTCAAAGCCATTGCAAGCAAGCGGAAACAAAAATCAGCTGAAGGAGACTAAGAATCTATAGATATGCCCAGAGTGAAATGATGTTAGTTCTTAAACAATGAATATAGCCCGCCTGCCCAGCGTGTTCGTAGTGCGTTGGAATACGGGTGACTATCCCTCTGTGTGTGCGGGTTCAATTCGCGGGATGGCAGAAAAAGCCACAGATTCCCTAGATTTACGGTGTTCATGGCACCGAACCGAAGGGTTACGATGTCCATGGCACGAAGAGCTGAAAGCTCAAGATCGAAAAAACAAAAACAATGAATATAAATATTCACCCATTCAGTAGTAGGTAGGTCCCTAATCATACACAAGGTGCCAATCATCTGATGCATTATTGAAAACTAATCTATTACATCTTGGACAATTCTTCTTGCCCTTCCCCTCTTTCCAGATATACACCCTTCCATGAATGTCTTCTCCAAACCGTCATGTTGTTTTATGTGATCAAAATTGATAATTTTTAGTCATACTTTTAAAAAAGGATTCAAAATCAAGTTTTGTATTATGAATTTGTTATTTTCTGTTTTATAACATGAACAGCAATCTTTCCATATTACTATGCCAACGCTCAATCATCTTGACCAGTGCTGTTCAACGTTTTTATATACTGGGGCATATGTGAATAATTACTGCGGAGATGCGGGCGCCAAGTGGTAATAAAAAAATAAAATAAAATAATTCCTCTCGTACACGTTACATAGGGCCTGCAAGTAATTTCTCCATACTGCTCTATCCTGGGCAACTCGCTCAATCTCCTCCATGGAACTGAGACCGATATTTCCTGCCTCTCTCAGCAAAGTTCGCTTCAGGGTCTCCTTAGGTAAGTGGTAATTGCAATAACAATATTAATAATAAGGTAATAGTATGGGTGAACTTAATTGTGACATATCCTTTACAGGACTTAGCCATCAACCCCAGTAAACGAGTAACCGATTTTCTAGGCACCACTTATATGTTCAGTAATTTGCCATTTCTTTTGGTGATGTCTATTGTTATCGTCTGTAAGAATTTGCAGGAACGAATTTGCTTCAAAACTGCCCGCAGTGGAGTTTGAACAAGGTATGCTTAGATTGTGATCAAGCTTACTACTGCTTAAGCTACAGACATCCATATAGTGTTGGTAAGTAAAACAATAGCAGATAAAAATGTAATCCTGATTAAATCCTGATTTTAAAAAAAAAATTGAATTTAGGAAAAAATCTAAAACATAATGATATTCTGAAATACTTTTTTTTCTTGAATTTCTGATTAGCTTTAAAGCTGGCAGAGTAAAATAGGGATACCGGAAAGTATACACAGGTGCCGAGCTTTAAAGCCGGCAGAGTAAAATAGGGGGTACCGAGAAGGTATAACACAGGTGCCAAGCTTCAAAGCCGGCAGAGTAAAATAGGGGATACCGGAAGGTATACACAGGTGCCGAGCTTTAAAGCCGGCAGAGTAAAATAGGGGTACCGGAAGGTATAACACAGGTGCAGAGCTTTAAAGCCGGCAGAGTAAAATAGGGGGTACCAGGAAGGTATAACACAGGTGCCGAACTTTAAAGCCGGCAGAGTAAAATAGAGGGTACAGGGAAGGTATAACACAGGTGCCAAGCTTTAAAGCCGGCAGAGTAAAATAGGGATACCGGAAGGGATAACACAGGTGCCGAGCTTTAAAGACGGCAGAGTAAAATAGGGGGTACCAGAAATGTATAACACAGGTGCCGATTTGAACAACATTGATCTTGACTACGCCAGTGGTCCAACCATGATTACAGTTAAGCTCTCTAACCATTTGACTAGGTCCACACTTATTTCTACTACAGATGGTACACCAACAAATGGTCTCTGTTTTCTGGCAGTGTCGTTAGAGGGTTGTGTTCATTGTTACTGACAACCACTAATTTGCACTGCCATAAAACCAGCTGATCAAGTGCGTCATTAGAAAGATTCAGTTTAGTTACTATGACTACAGCAGCTGTTGGTGATCTTTAAGTCAGTTTTGAGAGACGAAGATGGAGGTGGTTTGGACATGTATGTCGTATGCCAGTGGGGGCATTAGCTAGGACAGCTCTCAGATGGACAGCAGATGGGAAGAGAAGGCCTGGATGTAAAAAGGAAACATGGAGAAGAACGGTGGAGAGAGAGTTGCAGGAGTGTGACCTGATGTGGGAGACGGTTGGTAGAAAGGCAGCAGAACGGCAACAGTGGAATTCTTGTGGAAGCCTTATGTGTCAATTTGGACACGAAGAGGATATAGATAGATGTCAGTTTTGACATATATAACAACAGTTTGCTGTGGTCACAGCAGACATGACTTGAGAATAGTTGAACAAGACTTGAACAAAATGTATAAAGGAAAGCCAAGAATTGAGAAGAATGGTATGCAGTTGTTGCTGGCCTAAGCGCTTGAGGCAAAACATTCAGAGGCATCATAGAGAGAGAATGGCAGGTTATGGTACGACAGGACCACAAACAGAGAACTGTGGGATAGGCAGGACAACGGCAGGTGGAACAAGAGATAATGAGCAGAAGGTGGAGATGGATAGGACACACACTGAGGAAACCCCCTGACAGCATCGTGAGACAGGCTCTCCGATGGAACCCCAGGGCAATAGAAGTAAGGGAAGACCCAGAAACACCTGGAGACGGGAGTTAGAGATGGAATGCAAGAGGACGGGGATAGAGTGGCGAGATCTGGAAAGGATGGCCTTGGATAGGCGGGCTTGGAAGGCCTTGGTTGCGGACCTATGCTTCCTAGGGGCGAAGGGTGAAGAAGAAGAATAGAGAGAGAAAGAGGTGAAAATATAACCAAAAAAATAGTTTGCAAGGTAAGCAAGCAAAAACAGAACTGAGATGGCGGAGTAAATTAATTAAAAATAAACGAAGTCTAACAGAGCTTGCAAGTCGTTATGTTTTTCTCTAATTCTGTTTTGTCTCACAGCATCAGGATAAGAAGAGATTTCTAGCACAGGCATTTGTGTGCGCTTCGTAGTGTTTTTCATCGCCTGTTATTTTTGAGCTCCACCTTTTGCATGGATGGTATTTTGCTTTGTATCCACTGTATCGGAGTATCATTGCTCTTTGAGATGCACTGTCTGTTAATAATCTGCTTTGTAGCAGAAACATTTAATGTGCTGTATCCACTATTTTCCTGATGTTTTCATTTCGAAACCGGTCTTTTCTTGATTCTCCCAGCATTCTGCATAGAAGTTACTAGGTTTCTCCTATCGTTTGATGTCAGCATCCAGGTTTGGCATTAATAGCATAATGTTGGAAGAAAGATTGTGCTGAACAATGCTCATTTAGTGTTTATGGTGACACGTTTACATTTCAAAATTGGTGCCATTTGTGTTATAATCATCATCAGGTGCCGTCTCCACATCGAAGGTTGGCTGCAATGAATCTCCAGCATCCTCTGTCTTTCGCCTTGGTGTTGCACACTGCCAGACTGTAACCTGTCCATTTCTTAAAGTTTCCCTCAACTTTCCCCTCTAGTAAATGTTTTATCATGGTGTCATGTCTTTTTATGTGCCCAAAATACTTTACTTGTCTGAATTTTATTTCTCTTATATTTGTGTTATAAGAGCTACAATAAACTGAAGAAATGCACTTTCTATGGCAGAATATCTTTTTATAAGATGTCTAATGTATTATGAGCAGAGAATACTGATATGGTCTTCACCAGTTCCATTGCATGACAAACTGTTTGGAGATCTTGATATGTGTTGTCTGGATCCAGAAGGGAAGCAAAGAATAGTAACACTGTGACCTACAAGGCATGCCATAAGAGACGACTGAGATAGGAACATAGGGAAGCTACCCTAGTAAATAAGCAGCATCACAGAAGCCTTACTTCAGGAACCATCACCAGAGAGGCTCAACGATGGGCCTAGTAAACATTAAAGACTTAAAACAAATAGCAACGAACCGCAAGACATGGAGAGCTATGACCTCTGCCCTATGCCGCCCACAGGCCCAAGAGGAAAGACTAACTAACTAACAGAAGCCGGATGTGCTGGCCTACTTGTAGGCGCATAACTAGCACAACATACAATCGATCTAAGGCTCAGATCACATACAAATAACAAAGAGTGGTTTAACAAGTAGTTACATGGAGCATTTGAAAAAGGGGATCTTGACAACAACCTGAGCAAGACAACTTTTGTTGTTGTTGCCAAGTTGATATCTGAGAGTCAATAAAGACACAACTTCAGATAGCAACCTTAAATCTAGACTGGACAGAGAAATCGAAACTTGAATCCAGCAAGCCAACAACGTTACATACCAATTTACACCAATCTGGAAACACCCAGAAATTCCAGTAGAGACTAAAAGACAGATTATAAATGCAATCTTCAGACCAACACTATGCTGCCAGTGCCAAACTTGGGCACTGACAAAATAACAAAAAGGGAAAATGACCACCTTGTAAATGAGATGTTTGAGAAAAACGGTGAATAAAACAAGAGATCATATAAGAAATGAGGAAATTAGAAAAAAAAACAGTCAGAACAATACCTGTTGTTAGATTAATCAAAATACATAGACTCATGGTTTGTTTTTTTTCGATCCAGAAGCACTTGAGCTTTTCAGCTCTTCGGCTCGGTGCCATGGACATCGTAACCCTTCGGTTTGGTGCCACGAACACCATAAATCTGGGGAATCTGTGGCTTTTTCTGCCATCCCGCTGAATTGAACCAGCACACACAGAGGGATAGTCACCCGTAGTCCAACGCCCTACGAACACGCTGGGCAGACGGGCACTCATATGGTTTAGAAACTTGGTGAGAATGAACATGAATACATCAGTTGCAAGAGCGTAGTACAACCTGAAAATGGAATCATCATGAGGAATGGGCAGACAAAGAAAAAGATGAATGATGGAGTTACAGACATCTTAACCCTTAAAACCCGTGATCATAATATTTCGGTTTTGAACATACATAACTCATCGCCCCGAAATTTTGGTCTTAGAAGACTCCATCGTGATTTCATTCCAGGGGAATGGGTTTGTAAGGTACAGATGGCCAGGGTTCAAATTCCACAATACTATAGCAAATCAAGCGACCAAGCGTCGGGAACACTATCTCGGAAACTGATCATCAGTTAAACCTGCGTCATCTAACGGCAAAAAACAGAGAAGGGCAAAATAAAGAACATTGGATGATAAAATAACAATAAGATAGTATTAACATGTTGACAAACAAAATGATTGAGATGTACTTACTTTCTGGAGGACCCAGCTATGGAACAGTAAGGATTCATTCACAGATTCCTCTTTTCCTGTGCTGACAAGTGGATCTTCATCTGAGAAGATAGCTCGGAATTGTGTCATGATATCAAAAAGATGTACACGACTGGCCTCAATTGTCTTGGTGATGTGCGTATATGCTGCGGATGTAACAGATTATGAAAGTTCAGTAACATTCTGTGTTTACTCAGTGACGTATGTACACGTTAACATGCGAGATTATTTTTAAACAGTTAATTCAATGGAGGTATAAAAAAAAAATCCTAACTACTCGTAAATAAATAAATATATATATATTATTATATACCAAATTGAAGAAAACTGGACAACCTAATAGAATAACAAGGTTAAAAAGTAGTATAAGTAAAACAGTAGAAGTAAAACTAGAAAGACTTCTTATAAGGAAAGCAACTCTATGGCGCATTGTGCAGCTAATAGCGTGCAACGGACTTCCGCCATGTGCGGCTAAAAGCGTGAAAAGAGTTAATCCATGTACACTTCAAAGGGTACATGTTTATTAGCATTTGATTTGATTAATGGAGTCTGGCTGAATGCATTCGAGCACAGGCTCCCATTTGAGAGACCTAGGTTTAATCCCTGATAAGGCCAAGTAATTTTTTCTGTCAGTGGCATAATAAAAATCCTAACCTGAACAGTTTAGCGGCTACTGCACTAGACATACGGCCATAAAATTCCTCAGGCTTATGTCACCCTGTCCTACAGGCAGTAAAGAGAGCGGTTTAGAATAATCACTCTTTGTGATTTGATTTCAGCCAAAGTGTCTAATATGTTGTGTTGTTCTTCTTTCTTTTGTCGTCACACCGTTACCAGGTTGTTGTCCAGTGCCATAGATTTATGTTTTTGTCTTGCGCTGCTTTAGTGACTTGTGTGAGTTATTTATGCTTTTTGACAGGATTCTGCTATACCATCTAACCATCTTTTTCATGGTCTTCATCTCGCCTTCTTTCCTAATGTTCTGTTGTAGAAGGCTCGGTATACGGTGGAGTTTGGTTACATTCTTATTAAGTAGCAGAACCACTTAATTCCATGTTTCTCAATGTAATGCAAGCAAGGTTCTGTATCAACTTTCTTCCTTATGCTGATGTTGGTGACTCTGTCTTTTCTGGTGTTGGTGGTAACTTTTCACAGGTATCACATTTCAAATGTAGTTATTTTTTGTGACTGTTCTTTACTCATTTTCCATGTTGTTGTGCACAGCAGTTAAGCTGCAAACCCTATTCCTTAATTTGCTACATTTAATGAAGAACTTTTATATCGCTCCCAACAAATGGAAAAACTAGCTTGTGATTAAGTAATGTGGAAAACAACATTATTCAAAGGTGCGGAATCTTTCGAAGAGAAACTTAGGGATGAGCTTGAAGATAAGAAAAACAAGCGCAAACTCTGACATTGTCACAGTAACACACATACCAAATGACTATCAGTAAAAAAAAACAACTGTTGTTACTGACTGTAATACCGCTTTTTAGGGTGAGGCAGGACAGGGAGGACATGTGTCTGAGGAATTTAATGGCTGCATGACTAGTGCAGTCGCAACGAAACTGTTCAGGCTATAAATGTTCTTCCTGCCCCCAACATAAAAAAATTCCTTGGCTGTACTGGTGATTGAACCAGGGTCCCTTGAATGGGAGCCTGCGCTTTAATCCATTCGACCAGACACCCTTCCAATAACGAAAGCAAATTCGGTTCCACAAATGATGTTCTGAAAAGTGTACATGCTGCAGTCTTGCTGTAGACTACGATACAGCATATCAAATGTACTTTTAGATCAGTTGATATTAGTTACTGAACTGCCCTTGTGGTGTTGGGGCTCGCAAGGGAAGCAAAGAATAGTACCACTGTGATCTACGAGGCATGTAGTAAGACGCTACTGATGTGGGACCTAGGGAAGCTACCCTAGTAAATAAAAACATTGTAGAAATCGGATGTGCTGGCCTACTTGTAGGCGCATGACTGGCACAAGGTACAATCGCTCTTAGGTTCAGATCACATACAAATCACAAAGTGGTTAACAAGTGGTCAATATATGAAGTGTTCGAAGAAGTTACTGAACTGTCAACATAGCACTCTGGGCAGCCCCATAGGTGCTCAGCCTCCTCTAACAGATGTCAAAGGACAGGCACAATGATGGTTCCATGGCTCGATGGTTAAACACATCCTCACTCTGCCTCTCATGCTCTACAACACACAATTTCAGGTCTGGGTTGACCCGAGAGACGTTTGCAGTCTTAACTAATCAGCTACTGAATTGAAAAACAGGGTTGAATAATTAAATTTAGGTCCTATTTTCTCATTGCGTGTGTATGTACAAATTCAGCTGCAGTTTTCTTAATAATTAACAGATTTTTTTCAGTAATACACTATTTTATGGGTAAATGAATTTTCTTTAAGATCATTCTAAAACACATAAATAGCGGCGTTTCCAGCGGCTTATAGGAGCCAATCAGTTAAAGAATCATTCCACTGTGTGGTTTGAACTGATAACACCCCCATTCAGGAGCATAGTATGCTAACCAATGAACCCCTGTGACTCACTGAGTGTCACAATCATCTTACAGAAAGTACTTACCATCTCCTTTTGATATGGTATCTAATATACTTTGAAACCAGGAGTCTCGTGCCTAGAGAAAAAATAAAAACAAAAGTATACACTGCTTTTAATAAAAAAAGTTATTTCATGCTATTTCTACACAAATAAAAGCTAACAAAATAATGTAGAAATACTATTTGTACTATAGATGATAACATGGTACAATGAATAAAAATGATCAAACATCTACAAGTCCTCAAACAGTCTAGCCGCTAGATTCCTAAACTTGTTCGGCCCACCTGCCACTTTGCACAACATAAACTTTGTAACGCCACCCTCCACATTATAACAGTTTGCCAACGTCCCCCTCCCACATATATTCTTGCTCTATTTTCTCTTTGACATAGAAAATTGATATATATTTCTGCAATACATGGTCAATTTTCAAATGATTATATGCATGAAATAGAAATTTTGTGAAAAAAAATGGATTGTGTAAGACGGGCATAAGATGAATTAAAATGCAGAATTCAAATTTTAAATGATTATTCAATCGCAAAATCACGAAAATAATTTATTTAAAAATATTTATTATTAATTTCTTCTTTAAGGAGGCACCAACCCCTAAACGTCTGAACACCCCCAAATTCTTCTGAACCCACTATCTCCCCTTCCAGAATGCTTTAGTGCTCACTGGGGCGTACCGCCACTTTGGGAAATGCTGGTCTAGCCTGACTGATGATAACATGGTACAGCTAAGTGACATGAACAAATGACTTTATCACTATTATTCAAACTGTCTAACCTGGTGATTGATTGATATGAACATCATCATTGCACTTTGGTGAGTAACCATGTGTGCTCCGATCTTTTTCTTTATTAGACAGGAAGATTACATCGGCAGCGAATGAGCTCTGTAGCACCAACGAGGGAGGGACCCCAATGTAATTTAGAAGATGATGAAAATATTTTGTATGAATTTTATTTTTTAACCTTTGTCTAATGGCTTTTGACCAGGCAGCAGCTTTCCAGCCTGCTCTTCTTGATTTTGAGCTGCCATGGGTTCTTTTATATGATCAACTTGAACACAGGACCTATGTTTTATCGTCCGTCTCCGATGGGACTAGGAACTCGATCTCATCTACACTGAAATCAAGGATCTCTGGAAAAATATTCTGATGGCTCCTTGAGGAAGTGAGCTGAGTACATTTAGAACTAGAGGTGAACACCTAACCTCTACACAACTAAGACCCCTTAAACTAACCTGGTGTTGATGACTTACCTGTAGAAACTTAATTCTCAGTTCAGCTTCAGTGAAAACATCCATCCGACGGAGAAAACCAATGACTCGTAGACAGGCTGGAAGCTGTAAATTTGACCTAAGCTGCTGTATCAGCTGGTTCAACATCAGCTGAGTGGAGGCCTTTACCTCTTGAACAATGCTCTATCAGATTATTTGTACAAGTCAGCAAAAGTTACAAAACATATTTTTTATAGATTAATATAAAATGAATATAAAAATGTTTCGGGTGTGACAAAACGATCAAATATAAAAGATTACAAAGCAATGAAATGAAGATTGTCAATATAAATAGGGAAGACGGCTTACTTGACTTATTTCTCTCCCTTTCTCATGGAGCATAGTACCTCAACAGTTGTTAGCCACTCTTCTCGGTATCTGGCCGTTTTCTTTATGGTTTCCTAGGATAGTCGAGCACGCTTCAGTTCTTCAAGAAGACTTCGTCTCCAGGTATGTCTATGACGTCCTCGTTTTCCTTGTGGGTTCCACTCAAATGCTTGTCTAGTGACACTCGGCTGTGTTTTCCGTAGGGTATGTCCGACCCATCAACATTTTCTCCTCTTGGCCTGGGTCATCATTGGTTTCTGTCCGGTTCTTATCAACAGGTCTGTGTTTGCAACTCTCATACCATCTCAGTCTGAGAATCTGCCAAAGACATCTGTTGACATAGTCTGAAAGGAAGATGACAACACAACTTCAAATGTGGCTGAGCAACAAATCCCCCATACGATTATCATATCAGACTCGATGAATATGCTTCAAGCGATTTAATCTGGAAGTCTGTGTGCAGAATGGGTAGACAGCATTCAGAGGTCACATCTCAAGACACTGACTTGGCTGTGGAAATGGTGAGTGCAGGGCAATGAGCGTGCCGACTTTCTTGCAAACAATGTTCCGACTCAAGCTGGCAGAAGATGTATGGACAGACCCAATGTCACCAATGCGGTGCGTGCTCATTTATCTGATGTGGGTTAGTCTCAGACACTGGACCGATTAGAGAATTATGAGTTAAGTTTGGACATGTCAGACAGTGTCGTCTTCGTGGTAGAGAGAGAAGATATACTAATCAACTTCTCAAGAGTATGGTGAGCAGGTGGACTTTGGGATGACTGCTGCAGCAGAGGACGGAGCATGTATGGGAATGACGGAAGTGCCATGACTTTGATCAAATAATAAATAATAAAACTACAAATATGAAGAAAAAACAGTCTGGTAGTCTAGATGCGAGTCATGGACAATGAACATACAGATCGATAAATCTTTGAGGGCCACAGAAATGTGGTTTTACAGAAGAATGATGAGAATCCATGGACTGCTAAAATGACTAATGTTGAGGTGTTGATTGAGATCAAGACACAGAGAAAGCTTATAAATATAAGAAAGAGGCAGTCATCATTTTTCGAGCATGTGATGAGGAGGGAGGTTTAGAACACATTGTGACAACCGGTAAAATCGAGGGTAGACGAGACAGAGGACGACAGGGAGATAAAATTTTGGATAGCCTGATTTCATGGCATGGTAGAGCGTCAACATCTGAGTTGATAGCAAACACCAACGACAGAGATTTGTGGAGATCCATGATCGCCTACACCAGCCGACACGGCACCTGATGATGATGAGTCTATGACATAGGAGATGGGCAGTTTTTTTGGTATCTTTTTGATAAAAGACTAATTCATACATTTCTTCTTCTGCTACCAGTTTTTCATGCACAGAAGTCCAAACAAAAATAAGACCTGCGCAGCTTCATGAAGCCTTCTAGAACATTCATTAACTATATAATATCTATATGGGTATATGTTGCATGTATTCAAGTTATATATTTACTAGATGTTTCATTGTTTCTTTTCCGTTCTATTTCTAGTTTTTATGTGTGTTTTTGTGTTACATTTATTTCGTTATTCGTTTTATTCCAGATTTTCCTTAGATACGTTTGTATTTGGTCGTCCATTTGTGTTTCATTTTAATTTGTCACTCCTGTTTGTTCGTTTGCTTGATAAAGGCCTTGTTGGTCGAAACGTTGCTGTTTATCGTCACTGTTTCTGTATTTTGTAAAACTATAGTACTTTGTTTGTACGTGTTTCACTATTTACCAAGTTTTACTGCAGTCTTCCCCTATTTCTAACTATATAATGCGTACATGTCCCATATCTATTGCTGGTTATCTATGCCTGTTAGGGCTGATACGATGGAGATAAAACATGGAGTCATTGGAAAAGTTTCAGGCGCAGATATCGCAACTTTGTGGTAACAACACAACGCAACAAGAGGTCAAACAAAGAAAAAGATGAACATTTATATCATGTATTGATAGGACCATCATCATTGCACTTTGGTGAGTAACCATGTGTGTTCCGATATCTTTCTTACACAGTAAGATCTCAGCGGCAGTGCATGAACTCTGTAGTACCGACAGAAGGCCCAATGTAATTTAGAAGATGGTGAAAATAACCAGATATGCATGGTAATTATTCTGTTATAAATATATATATATCTATATCGCTTCGCAAGGCTGGTGGTCTGGGTTCAGCTCCCGCAATGCGCGTGGAATTTTTCCCGACCACGACGGCTCTCAGGTCGACCCAGCCTCAACTGGATACCAGACATGCTCTGGGAAAGTAAAGCGGCCGGCGTGATGCTGACCACATCACCCATCATGTGCCGAAGGTCAATGAAAAATACAGGCCTAACACTGTATTGACCCATATACCACGAGGTATGAAAGGGTTCCTTTACTTACTTTTAACAAAATATATAAATATACTAACAGCAATGACAGGTATGTTTGGATGTTTCTTCTCAAGTCGTTTCACATGAGCTGCAAGTTCCAAAGCTTCCTCATAATATCCGTTACGGACACAAGTATCCATCAGCTGTGGCATTTCCAGAACCTCCAGAAGCTGAGTGTGTCTTTGAAGAGTCAGTGTGTTCATACGTCGACTGAAACATCAAAATATGAGAATTCACATTTCTGATGAAATAATTATTCTAAGGGAAGACCAAGAAAAAGATGGATAGACAATATCAAGACCACACTACATAAACATGGATATAACACAACAAAGGCGACTCATCTGGCCCTAAAACGCAAATTAAAGCTCCCATCTCTACGCTTAACGGGAAGAGTGGACAGCCAACTACATCTTCCACCTGGGAATAGACAATAATTATTCTGAACATATGTAGATATATTATCATCATCAAGCAGCCTGTCCCTTTCGGAACTTGGCTCCCATGACAGCATTCCTGAAAAACTCTCTGTTCTGTGCAAGTTGACTGGCGTCAGCAGCAGTCATTCTCAGATCGTCGTTGACATCTTGCACCAATTGTCTTCTAGGTCTTCCTCTTGTTCCTCTTCCAGGCACCATTCCTTCCAAAATTATCTTCTCTAGGCACTTATATCGTTTGATGTGTCCGAAGTATTTAATTTTCCTTGATGTTATGCTCTTTAATAGCCAACTCTCTTTAATATCAAGCTGTTGCAGAACAGAAGATATATATGAAAATGAAAATCGTGGCATATCCTTTACGGAACTTAGCCATCAACCACAGTAAATGAGTCGTCGATTTTCTAGTCACCACTTTTACATTCCGTAGTTTCTCATTGCTTTCTGAACGGTGGGGGTCTATTTTTACCATTTGTAAAAATCCAGGGACACGAATTTGCTTCCAAATTGCCAGCCGTGGAGTTTGAACCCGGTATGCTTGGGTTGTGATCGAGCACACTACCACTTAACTCTTAGTGGACCGAGCACATTTGTTTTTAGAGTAAAATACGTCCTTTAGTGTTGCTCTTGGTCCACAAAGAGTTAAGCTACAGATGCCCACTGATAGGTGAAAGTCGCCCGAGTGGTTACCGGGGCCAAAATTTGGGGAGTAAAGAATAGAACCACTGTTACCTGCCATGCATGTCATAAGAGGCGACTAAGGAGGTTTGACTAAAATTGGATGCACATGTCCTAAACATGTAGACGTCTATGCGTTTAGGGGTCTACCAAACCAATGTCCAACGTATACACGTTCTTGACAAAGATCAAGCAGATCACAAAGAGTGATTAAAATTGGTCGTAAGAACGTACCAAAGAAGAAGGTGAAAGTCAGTATGACTAGAGAGAGAGAACAAAAGAGAATGCGAAGTAACATTAATGACTGATAGTAGCAGTAGTTGTATTGTTTACCTAGAACTGATTTCTTGTGCCTTCTGTATGACTTTGCCACATTCGTTAGAAAAGTGTGGTAACTTGTCCAGAAGATCTTCAAGGTTTTGCTCTATGATCTGAAACTGTATAAAAAAAAGCACACAGTATGTTAGAAGGTGGCCCCCTGTAACATTAGGCCGACAAGCTGAGATAAACATTTTCAGAAATCAGACCACAAGTGTCACGTGACCCTCACATTTCAGTATTGTTAGATAGAAAGGGGGGGGACTGCCTAGAGTAGTTGATAGTAGCTCGGCCTGCTAGCTGTGAGACGCCTCATAGCTCGGGTTCGAACCCACTATCCGGCATTTGTTCGAGTCCCTGGTCTTACTCAGGACGATAACGTGAGTACCTCTGAAGTCGGAGAAAATCTGCCTGTATGGCGAGGAATACTAATTACGAGTACATTGAGCACACGGCTGCCAGTGTAAGTAATTTACAATGTGCACGCTGCTGCCATTGTAAGAAATTGGAAAACGGATTTTCAAGCAAAAATCAGTTTCAGAGATGAAACTTCGTCTGAGTTGAAAGCGGACGAAAGAAAAAAAAAAAAAAAGATAGAAAGGAATTCATTTTAAAAACGACACAGCTCAGTTACAAATTAAATTTAACAATAAGGAATATCAGTATTCTTTCCATCAATAAATAACCATGAACTCAAAGAATTGAGTAAAATTGAGTGTTCTATCAAACATATATATATATAAAAGCCAGCCCCATAAAACAGGAATTTCTTATTTGTCAGCAAAGCTATTCGGCCTTCTGTTACCTGGGGCTGCGGTTAGAACTACATCTACAGATTATGTATAGAGAGTCTGCTGTCTGGTTTATATGTCAGGTGTGGGTTTCTTCCTGTAACTGATTGTGCATGAACCATCACTTTTACCACTTCAATATAAGCGAAAACGAAGAAGCAGACAAGCTAACAAAAGCAGGTGGGCGACTGCCACAGATTGATCACGAGATCAGATACGAGGAGGCCAAAACAACTACGGTCAATAGCTTGTCCTGAGCAGAACTTTGCCACCCCAACAGTCCTCCGGAATTTCTCTTGTCTCTCATAGGCCAGATGTCCTACCTCTGCAGCCGTCATGTTCAAACCATCAGTTACATCCTGAATCTATCTTCTCCGTGGTCTTCCTCTTCTTCTCTTTCCCGGTATGCCTCCTTCTATGATGGTCTTCTCCAGCCCTCATGTCTTTTTATATGTCCAAAATATCTAAATTTTCTCTTTCTTATTTGTAGCATCAGCCAGTTTTCTTTGATTTTGAGTTCTTTCTGGATAGATCTATTTGTTCTCGTCTCTGTCCAAGATATACGGAGAACTCTTCTGTAAGACATATATTCAAAAACACATATATGTTTTTTCACTGCCTTATTAAATGTCCATGCTTCATACTCATACGCTGCCACTGGGAATATGCATGCTCTTAGTATTCTGATCTTTGTTTTCTTATCAGTTCCATTCCATACTGTGTTTAGCTGTTCAATTTATTGTATTTTTAATTCCCATTTTCATTTTAAGGGATGTTATATCTGAATGTATATGTTATGTCTGCCGTATAGTAAGTCTGACTTTCTTCAATTCTTTTGGTTCCTTTGCTTGATAAAGGCATTTTTTAAAAATCGCTGTATATTACTTTTACTTTGTAAAACTACAGTACTTTGCTTTTACATGGTTCGCCATTGCTACAGTTTTACTGCAATCTTCCCTTCTGTACTCTAGGACAAAGACGAGAAAGCAGAACAATTCCAGGTGGGTTAAGACTAATGTGACTTACGTCTTGAAAGATCTCCCTTGAACAATCTGCAGTCTGAATGAAAGTGGTATAATTGTGAAACGCTAGATCCTGGGTCTCAGCCAGAATCTGAGCCTTCTCCTCTGCCAATCTGTCTGGCTCTCTTGCTGTAAGAAATAAAAGGAAATTCAAACTTATTTTCTATTACTAACTACTTTCTACTGCAGAACTAAAGACAGACTACGAAATGAGGACAACAGAAGCAGAGTGGGCATAACTTCATGCACCGAATACATTGAAAGACAACAAATGCAGTGGTTTGGACATTTAATGAGAATGAAATACAACCAACCACCAATAACAGCATACAATAAAAAGAGATAGGGTACTAGAGCTAAGGGAAGACCAAGAAAAAAATGGATAGACAATATCAAGACCACACTACATAAACACGGATATAACACAACAAGGGCAACTCATCTAGCCCTAGAACACAAATTAAAGCTCCCATCACTAAGCTTAACGGCAAGTGGACAGCCAACTACATCTTCCACCTGGGAATAGACAATAGACTACTTTCTACATCATATACATTTCAATGCATTTAAAGTTTAAAGCTGTTTAAAGTGCAGGGATTGACTCCATTGCAATAGGTCAATATGGCTAAATCCCTCTCTGTAGAAATGGTGCATCACCTGCCGAGAATATTGCACAAAGTATGAACTCCGCAGCTCCACAAACAATCCTAGGGGCTTATGGAAAAAATGAACTAGTCAACAGAATGACGGCGTCCAGGTTCAAACCCAATGGATCTCAGTGTAAGGGAGTAAGAGTACCAACTGTGATTCTAATCTGTAGAAATGATCTAGTATAGTCCAAATACTGAGCTGTTCCGGGAGTATTTTAGAATATTAGATGCCCTGTACTAGCATAAGTCAACTCTGATGATCTTATAACCAATCATATCTGATACCACGCTACAGTATAACTCCAGATGTGGTTCTTTAAAGTGTGGTTTTTTTCTTCTTCTTCTTCTTTGCATCCGTTCTTTAAGAACAATTTTAATCACTGTGGTATGTTTGATCTTTGCCAAGAACGTGTGTACGTTGCACATTGGTTTAGTAGGCCCCTAAACGCATAGACTTCTACACGTTTAGGACATGTGCATCCAATTTCAGCCAAACCTCCTTAGTCACCTCTTACGACATGCGTGGCAGGTAAAAGTGGTTCTATTCTTTACACCCCAAATTTGGGCCCAGGTAACCAATTGGGCGTGGTTTTTTTTTAATGCAGAATCTTACAGTTACCAGCTGTCTGTAAACATTTGAGTCCTTAGGATAATAAGCATACACTTTGGCCAAAATGTGGATATGCCTGTCCTACATACTGAAAGGGGGGCCCACATTATACTCACTTCTCCTCGTAAATCATATAGATAACAAAGAGTGGTTAACTTTGTTGGTAAGAACGAACGAAAGCAAACAAATAACAAAATGGTGCTCTCTATGGGTTCTCCTTTCTTCTCTTGTTTTAATTTAGGTGACTTGTCAAAATCATTGTCAAAAGAAAATATTCATAGCAAAATGATTTCAGATGCAAAATGTTAACTTACCAAGTCTGTCCGCTCCATAAGAACTAAGCTCCACAAGATACTGTACAAAATCTGGATTTTCCTGCCAACTATCTATAGACAACGAATAGACAAAATAGTACATTATCTAATTATGTAAATTACACGTACACTGTGACATTGTAATATTTAACAAGAACTGAGGAAAAGTTAATGTTGAAAATACACATAAGTTCGTACTGAGCTCAGTCTTCTTCTTCTTTCTCGAATCCTGTTTGCCTCACAGCGTCAGGTCAGGAAGAGATTTCTAAAACGGGCCCTAGTATGCGCTTTGTAGATGGTCTCTTTCGTCGCCTCTTACATAACCTTCGTAACCTTTGTTACAGACAACCTTCTTTCTGAATGTCACTCGTTACAATCTTTTGAAACCACGAATGTCATTTCATTTATACACTCAACTGAGGTCTGTCAGTCTCAGTAGTGTCTGTTGAGTGTTGTTAGTTAACTTCTCCTATGCCTGGATGGAGGATGAGGATGGAGGTTGAGGTCGTTACTGCTGCCCTCCATTGAATTTCTGGGACTTCATTTACTGGGGCAGTTGTTATATCTGACTCTCAGTCGATGCTTCACAAGATCCAGAAGGGCAGGTTTCAGTATGAGTGGATGTCGTCTATAGAAGTTTCTAACCTCCATCGGCTTACGTGGATATACTGTCCTGGGCTTGCAGGTGTTTACGGTAATGAGAGCGGACAGGCTTGCATCAACAGCATCGATTGTTGGGGAGTTGAAGATGGATAAGGGGATATTCTTCAGTCTCTTCACGACTGTCTGTTGGATGAGGACACTAAAATCGATGTTGAATCGATCAAGCGATTTAAGCAGTTTGGAGTTACCCGTTGTTTAAGTTGAACTGGATGCCTGAGAGGCAGAGTGAGAGGTGTGTTTAATCAGCGAGCCACAGGAACCATCAGTATGCATACTCTTCGATATCTGTTGGGGAGACTGAGCACCTATGGGTCTGCCGGAAAGTTTAGTAATCAATACTCCTATACCTATACTACTTAGAGACTTAAGAGTAAGACTACCAGCTGAATGAAAGGTGTTGTTATGATGTGGTAGCTAATCGACTTATCGAGTATCTTAATCTTGTCTATGAATTCTATATTTAATACTATAACTATGTTATTATATGTAAAAATGAAACATAGTTACTTATTTAAATATAGTATGTATTGTATTAATGTATACTGTATACTATCATAGTTAAGTTAGTGCTTACCTTATTCAACATACGCTTAGACTAACAAATGACTTAGTGAGTCTTAATTATTTAGAATGTTTGTGGTAACTGACCAACTCGGTTACATGTAACTGAAGTAACTCCTAACTGATAAGTGAACAACCAGAACTTAGGAGTGAGTAGTGACTTAGACCAGAACTGACTAGTGACCGGGACCCGAGTCTAAATTTTATTTAAATTTATAAATAATAATAAATAATAATAATATTTAGGCCTAATAATTTAATTATAAAAATAATAATGGGACGAATTTATCCTTCATTATTATCATTGTAAATTTCGTTAGCAATGAGATTTAATACAATAGCAACGGACATGTTTATAGGCGTAGCTTATTAAATGATCAATTGCATACTAAAGTTCGTTCACCTGAAATGAATCTTTGAAAATAGACGTAAGTATATTTTCGTCCTCCACGTCTATATCTGCCATTTTTGTTGGTACTGGTGTTTGAAAAAGTCGAACTCAAAACAATTATAGCGGAGGCCACTATTCCGTACCAATAAATGTGTCGATTTGAGCGAATTGATTTAAATGCACGCAATGTGTCTCGATGTTTGATTGCGAGTATCAAGAGGAGACCGGTTTAGAAATGAAGACGTCAGTAAAGAAGTTGGGACATCTCTACTGAACTTCATCAAGAAACAACAAACTAAATGGTTCGGCGACAAGCAGATTACCAACAGACAGTACAATGCGCCTTGGGAGAAAAGCAACTCTGATACAGTGGATACATAGCAAAAGGTCGTCCACGCAAAAGGTGGACTCAGAAAAAGCAGAGGGAGTGAAAATACCATTTATGAATTACACACGAAAGTCCATTCTAGAAATCGATTTTTATCCTGATGACGTGAGGCAAAACAGGATTCGATAAAATAAAGAAGAAGATGTTCCGTTTTGCTTGTTGCATTTCGTAGACATCTCATTTCACATGTCGTAATCTAGTAGAAGGGCATAGCTATGCAGGGGATATGGCTATTCCTCCATGGCAGAGATTGCATCATATTAGACAAGTAGGTAGGACAGTAAAAACAATCCAGAGATAATATAAGGAGACACCGTATAGGGTTTCAGTTTGGAATATCTTCATTGCACTCCGGACATGTCCATAGGTGATCCGATCTCCTTCGCAATATCTCCAACAGCGTCCAGCGACTGACCGTACCAGTTCGATTTTGATTGATGAGCCTACTCACGTACCTGTTCTTTTCTTGCTACCCCAATCTTCAAACCCAGCTCCTGCAATTTAGTAGTTGACGTGGATTGGTTTAAACGTATAGGGTTTGACGTTAAAGCTGCACACTATGGTGAGAAAAGTAGTACTAGAGCGAGACTAGTTTGACATATGTTAGTTAGGACTTGCTAAGCGACGGAATTTACCGTGAAGCGTCTTGGGGAGAGTTAGTTTTCTATCTTGTGCCAGGTGTGTTGCGCTTGACGTTGTCAGTCCATGCTTTCGCAGAGATTCTGAGATGTTATCTATCCATCGTGTTCTTGGCCTGCATCGTGCTCTGCGCCCTGAGTGTCGATTATTGTATGCAAGTGATGGTAGTCTTCTTTTTGCGTTCGTTCTTTACAACCAATTTTACTCACTCTTTGTGATATGTCTGATCTTTGCCAAGAACGTGTTTACGTTGCACATTGGTTTGGTAGGTCCCTAAACGCATAGCCTTCTACACGTTTAGGAAATGTGCATCCAATTTCAGCCAAACCTCCTTACTCGCCTCTTACGACATGCGTGTCAGGTAACAGTGGTTCTATTCTTTACACCCCAAATTTGGGACCCGGTAACCACTCGGGCAAGATGATGGTAGTAAATATGGTTCCATTCTCATTAGATGATCGAACCACTTGATTCTTTGCTTCTCGATGTACTGTATGCATGGTATAGTACCAACGATGCTTCTGATATTCTCGTTTCTCACTCAATCTCTCCTTGTAACACTGACAGGTTTTCGTAGAAATCTCATTTCACATGTTGTAATCTTTCTTTCTTGTGTCTTAGTCAGGGCCATGTTCAGCACTGATAGCAGAGATATAGAGTAAACATTAATTACTATATATAAACTCAAGCTTCACGTGCCTCCGACCATAGAAGTAACAGGATATGCAACTCAACCACACTTGGGAATCAGTAAACAACAGTAGAAGTACACGTCAGAATGATCGTAATCTAACGGCCTTATCTATGGCCAATATGATATGACAGCTTCCGTCCACTAGCATATCTCACCAGATGTACCGTAAACTCACGTCGATGGCGACTAGCTTACTATGCCTAAGCCTTTTAGTTGTTCCCCTGCAATCACTGCTCGATCGAATCTGTGGAGAGCTAGCTAGTTGTGATCTGAAAATGCACGTCTGCTGTAGGGCTAGGTAATTGATTTTGTAAGAAATAAAGGTTTGTGATTGAATCGATAATTTTTATATATATATATATATATATATATATATATATATATATATATCATCATCAGGTGCCGTCTCCACATCGAAGGTTGTCTGCAATGATTCTCCAGCATCCTCTGTCTTTCGCTTTGGTGTTGCACACTGCCAGACTGTAACCTGTCCATTTCTTAAAGTTTCCTCCCACTTATCTCTCGGTCTTCCTCTTGCTCTTCCCTCCTCAACTTTCCCCTCTAGTAAATGTTTTATCATGGTGTCATGTCTTTTATGTGCCCAAAATACTTTACTTGTCTGAATTTTATTTCTCTTAATAAGTGTTTCTTCATGCCTAGTTTTCCTAAACCTTGTATATTTGTCTGTTTTTCTGTCCATGAATCTCTGCCTATTCTTCTATATATCCACATCTCAAATGCATCAATTCTGTCTTCTAACTGCTTGTTCATTGTCCATGTTTCCGAGCCATACATTAATATAGGATACATATAGCATTTGATCATTCTCATTGTTAGCCTGTTTGTAATTTGTTTGGATGTCAGTAACTTTCTCATACTATTGAAATTATCCTTGACCAATTCTATTCTCTTTTAAGATATATATATATATATATATATATATATATATATATATATATATATATATATTTATTTACAATCCCCTCGTGCCGTAGTACATAACATAGAGCCTGCAAGTAATTCGTTCGTACCGTTCTGTCTTATGCAACTTGCTTAATCTCTTCCATGGAATTGAGTCCAATATTTCTTGCCTCTAAGTAAAGTTCGTTTTAGTGGTTCCATAGTGCGTCCTTTCTTTTATACTTGTCTAATCAGGGGCGTGCCGTGCTGTGATACAGAGAGGCAGCCGCATCAGGCGGGACCGTAAGGGGGCGGCATAAGCAGCGAAATCAAAATCACAATTGAAGGTTTTTTAAAGAAAACATTTAAAGGGCGTATTTCGAAAACTAGCATCATACTGAGAAAATATACCGCACAGCACTGTGTCTATTGTCTCTCTGTTTACCATATTCATTGACTCTGTTGCTTCCCCTGACGTTCTCTAACTCCGTACTCACTTTTTTTTTCAATACTCTCGACAGATAGCGTGACATTTCTTCTGAGACCAAGTACAGTCAACTCTAGATAACTAGGCCAGACAACTGACTGGGTCTTCTCTGACCTAGATCAGAAAAGGGGGCCGGAAAATATAGATGTTTGATAGAACACTGCAAGCTTTTTGCAATTTTACTCAATTCTGTGTGTCTATGGTTATTTATTGGTGAAAAATATTCAAAATATTGATATTCCTTATTGTTAAACTTAACTTGTTGCATAATATAACTTCAAGTTAACATTTTGTGTTGATTTTAAAAGAATTCGTCTATATACACCAATACTGGAATGCGAGGTCACGTGGTGTAGTTGGGGTCTGATTTCACATAATTCTTACCTGAATCCGAAGACCCATCAGTTTATAGTTGGCTCTGGACCAAGCCATGTAGGAAGACCCGCTGAAAAGAAATCAGCCTTTAACCTTTTGTTATTTGTTTGTTAAGTGGGGGATTTAAGGCGAACCTTCGCCCGCGTGCCCAGCGTGTTCGTAGCGCGTTGGACTGCGGGTGACTAGCTCTCTGTGTTATCAGTGATCAGTTATATGAGGACTATCATCATAGCACTCCGGACATGTCCATAGGTTCTCCGATCTCCGCCTCAGCAAATCCAGCAGCGTCCAGCGACCCAACACGCCAGTTCGATGTTGATTAATCAATCTCTTTGCATATTTAGTATGTCGTTCTTTTCGGGCTGCACCAATATTAACACCCATCTCTTTCAATCTAGTCAGCGAGTGGGATTCACAGCCCTGAAACTCCTCTGTTCGGAAAGACTCTCTCAATGCGTGAAGAATGTCACTTCGATCCATTGAAGCTCCCTCTGATATTGTAACTAAGCCAGCCAATCTATCCGCTCTCTGTGTGTGCGGGTTCAATTCCGCGGGCTGTCAGAAAAGCCACAGGTTCCCCAGATTCACGATGTTCGTGGCCCTGAACCCAAGGGTTACGATGTCCATGGCACCGAGCCGAAGAGCTGACTGCTCAAGTGCTTTTGGATCGGGAAAAAAAGAAAGGCGAACCTTCTATTGGTTATATCAGAGCGTGTAGACCAACAAACATGAACAATAAGAATTAACTCTTTTCGGAGAATCCAAGTATATAAAACGTTTTAAACGCAGTGAATAAGAACTTTACAAAAGGAAAGAGAACCCGTAACAAAGCCAGCTCAAACCAAACAGACGTCACTGATTTTGCAGACAAGAAAAATTCTTTTGTGTCTTTAAAAAAATCAATATTGCTTTCTAGTACCATGTTCTTACATTCAAGTTTTATATTTTTTTGTCCAGGTAAGAACAGAAGATATACGCCATTAAGTAGTTCCAAATGATGGTCATTTGTACAGAATTCAAGAACAATAACTGTGTATTGAGAACAATGTTTGGATACAGTTGTTGGCTCTTTGGCGGGAATAATGAGAGCAGAGTTAGATTTGAAGAAAAAACTACAGCGGAGCAAACAGTAAATCAATACCATTTATCTACTTTGGTTTTGTATACCACCGTGTGTTTGCTTGCCTTTATTACATTCTATTCATTCAGGTTTTGTTTGTTTCTAATTGCAGTGAACTTTTTGTTTCTTTTCATTTTGTTCTTTACTGGTTTGGAGAGGGAGTGAGGAGGGGGGGACTCATTGCCAGTGATTGCGGCATTGTATTACGCGTATTACGTTTGTTTGCAATGTAATATGTGTGTGCATGTTTGTGTGTGTGTATGTTTGTGTGTGTGTATGTGCGTTTGTATTTATTTCAGTAAAGAGGTTCAGAACCAATGGCTCGCTGGCAGCATATGGTCCGTAAGCATTTAATTGCAGCTATCAGACACTTAATCTCTTTCCATGTTTTTCGCCTCACACTGCGCCACAGCGGAATTCCGTTGAACGCTATTCGCCGTACACTGCGCCATTCGAGCTGCTTCCCTTACAAGAAGTCTTTCTAGTTTTACCTCTACTATTTCCTTTCTACTACTTTCTAACCTTGTTATTCGCCCGTCTGCCCAGCGAGTTCGTAGCTCGTTAGACGACGGGTGACAAGCCCTCTGTGAGTGCGGGTTCAATTCCACAGGCTGGCAGAAAAGTCACAGGTTCTCCAGATTTACGGTGTTTGTGACACCGAACCGAAGGGTTACGATGTCCATGACACCGAGCAGAAGAGCTGAAAAGCTCAAGTGCGTTTGGATCGGAAGAAAAAGTGTTAAACTTAACTTAATAAATAATATAAACTTGATTTAACATGTTGTATTGTTTTTATAATCTTTATCTTCTTCTTCTTCTTTGCGTTCGTTCTTTACGACCAATGTTAATCACTCTTTGTGATATGTTTGATCTTTGCCAAGAAGTGTATACGTTGCACATTGGTTTGGTAGGCCCCTTAACGCATAGACTTCTACACGTTTAGGATATGTGCATCCGATTTCACCCAAACCTCCTTAGTCGCCTCTTACGACATGCGTGGCAGATAACAGTGGTTCTATTCTTTACACCCCAAATTTGTGCCCCGGTAACCACTCGGGCGGTTTTTATAATCAATTAGTCTATATAAAACAACACTGGAATGCGAGGATCACGTGACAGTTGGGGTCTGATTTTCTATAATTTTTATATAAGCCCGTCAGCCGTATGTTATTGAAGGCTACGTTATTAATCTTGTAAATCGCTCCGAAATGTAAACATTGTGAACGTGCACATCAACGTCCTTCTAAACATAATTACAGTAGCACGTAAATTGGATATAGGTCGGCAAATAAAAGAACAGTTTGTTTAGAAACTAATTTTAAACAAATTAATTACAATGAAAGTGTCTTCCGTGTATGTTTGTTATTTTTTATAATTGACGTTTTTTGAACCAAATGTTGTATAAAAAATGGAGAGGAAGGATTTAGACAAGTTCATCGATTAAAATATCTGCGTGTTAATTATCACATCAGATGGAAGATAGATTTCAGAAAAAAAAGCAGGATAGCTGAGGCGAAATCAGCCTTTCAGAAGATGAAAAACATACTATGCAATAAATTCTTGTCAGTTGCGTTGAGGAAACGAATAATCCAATCTTGTATAGAGCCAATACTTTTATATGGCAGTGAGTCATGGGTAATGAACAGACACGTGGTTAGAACATTGGAAGCCACAGAAATGTGGTTTCTCAGAAGAATGTTGAAAGTTCCATGGACAGCTAGAAAGACCAATGAAGAGATCGTGGAGACAGATTCATATCAAAATCTAATCAATCGAATAAGAAGCAGACAATCAAGATTTTTCAGACATATAATTAGAAGGGGCAGTTTAGAACATTTGGTTACAACAGACAAAATACAGGGGACGAGAGATAAAGGGAGACAAAGGGACAAAATTCCGGACGGTTTGAAATCGTGGTTCGGCAATGATTCGGTAACGAAGTTGATAGATTGTACGAGATACAGACAGATGTGGAGAGACATGATCGCCTACGCTATCCGACACGGCACGGCACTTGATTGATTGGTGTTAAAACTGAGAACAGTACAGATGTGTTGACTTCTTCTTGTTCTTCTTCTTCGAACGTTCCATATCGACCACTCTGTGTGATTTGTATGTGATCTGAGCCTAAGAGAGATTGTACGTTGTGCCAATTATGCGCCCACATGTAGGCCAGCACGTCCGATTTCTGTGATGGTTTGTTTTACTAGGGTAGCTTCCCTAGGTGCTACATTAGTCACCTCTTACTACATGACCTTTAGGTTACAGTGGTACTATTCTTTGCTTCCCTTGAGGGCACCAGCACCACACAGGCGAGATGTGTTGACAACATGACATATAAAGAATTGTGAAAAATATGTGTACGATTTACTCGTCAAGCTGGTGGTAGAGTATATCAAGTACTAGACTCATTAGATACAGCAATAATAATCACATATATACATATAATATATAACAGTGGCGGCTCGTCATTAAGAGCCAGTGGTGCCGGGCCCCATCAAAAATAATGTATAACTGTATTTATTATTTTATAAATTAAAATATAGCAACCAAAACCATGATTTATCCGAAAAAAAATGTATGGCCACACAAAGAAAAATGATCACGAGCCGCCACTGCATATATACATGTAACATAGATGTTCGTCTTATGTTCTATGTAAGACGAACATCTATGTGAGAGACCAAATAATCACCCTTGCAGGTCAACAAATGCCACTCTTGACAATCGTGAAAAGGCGTAAACTTGCGTGGTTCAGGCATGTGATGAGACATAGCTCAATCTCTAAGACTATCCTACAGGGAACAGTTGAAGGTGGAAGAAAGCATGTAATGAGACATGGCTCACTCTCTAAGACTATCCTACAGGGAACAGTTGAAGGTGGAAGAAAGCATGTGATGAGACATAGCTCACTCTCTAAGATTATCATACAGGGAACAGTTGAGGGTGGAAGAAAGAAAGGAGGGCAGAGAAAATCCTGGTTTGACAACATCAAGAGCTAGTCAGGGCAGAGTTTCTCCACACTCGCTCGAGGAGTTGAAGACAGAGATTCATGGCATGCTTTTGTGCTGATGTCTCTCAGTGACACTCTACGACCCTAACGGGTTATGGGCTTTATTATTATTATTATTATACATTTAACATATATTATGGAGCATGAAAAGAGACAGTTTCAAGAAGTATAGGAGTGTAATGCGTTGAGTCCATGAGGTTGCAAGGTACCATATACAGATTTAAAACGATTTTTTAAGGCAAATTGACTGTCTCAAACAAATGTCCTATGTGCAGTGTAATTGAACTAACTATTTTATATGCTATCTTCAGTTTCAGTTAACTTTGGAATATCTTCATTGCACTCCGAACATGTCCATAGGTGCTACAATCTCCTTCGCAATGTCTCCAGCAACAGCATCAATCGACTGACCGTACTACTGTAGTTCGATTCTGATTGATGATCCACTCATATACCTGTTGTGCTGTTCTTTTCTAGCAGTTTCAATCTTCAAGCCCAGCTCTTACAATCTAGAAGTTGATGTTATCTTGTCTCTGTTGAAGGAACATATCAAAGAACATGTTCACTCGAAGTATCTCACACATTTAAAATGGACAAGCCATGAGTTCACAAGTTGACAATTCATCAGGCAGCTGTTAACTCAACTTTTCAAGTATACCCTCAACATCTTTTATTACGACAATAGTTTCACTCCACTCGTTCGTGTATGTCTGATTCGCACCTAATCTGTGCTTGACTTGTGGTTAACTAGAAAACGCCGTCAGTCGAGCAAGTCTTCTTCCTCATAATTGGTCGTAAACACTTTGTGCCATCAACTCCACGACATTTTCTTTGAGACAACTTCTGCGGGACAAGACATTTTACCTTACTCGCACTAACAGCAACCAAGTCTTTACTGCTACCCTGTCTATCATACCCTTACCTACTCCCACCACCAACATCTATCTATATCCCCTTCGTGTCCCGTTTGATACATAAGACTCAGTCCTGAAATTTCCAATTTTGCCGTTCTGCCTCTTTTCTACCAATTGTTTTTCTTGTCAGGTCCACACCTTTAAACTCTTTTCACAATTCTCCTCTGATGTATCATTTGGACGTCCAGACCATATTTTCTCATCTGTTGTCCACCGGAGAGCTGTCGTAGCCACTGTCTCAAATGGCATACTACATACACCCCACCACGTCTATTACACACACACACATATATATATATTAAACCACACCTTCGAACAACCAGTCTTCTTCAAACTTCAGTTCACACATACCATCATCCATTATTATGTAAACAAGGTAGCGAAAGCTTTCAACTGTTCCAACATTTAAAAATTAAACCTTTATGACAATTTTTATATTCTCATTGATCTGACTAATTATCAGCATTTTTATATTCTCATTGATCTGACAAATTATCAGCATTTTTATATTCTCATTGATCTGACAAATTATCAGCGTTTTTATTTGATCAATATTTGAATAACTGCAATAAAATAAACATAGAAATCTAACGTGACCTTGTCCTTATTAGGTATACAGCTTCATTAAAGCGATTATATTTTTTCCAATGAAATTAGCACAAGTAAAAAAGTAATACAAATACAGACAGTAAATAGTATAAATTCGCACACAAAAAAAACACTACATAATACATAGAGTATTTTATAATGGACTAACTAAATTGCTTCCATTTAATGCTTTTGTAAATTATTATTTTATTGTCTATTGCTTTTGTTATTGAAAGTATTACTGATTGACCAGCGTTTCCCAAACTGGAATCCGCGGACCCAAGGGGGTCAGCAAGGTACTCACAAGGGGTTCTCAAGCACTTGAAGAAATATTATGATCTCTGACATTTCAAACAGAAAAATACATTTTGTACAAAAACAATGGTAAACTAGTTCCGCTGCGAAATCAAAGGACCCGGATCAGACCGGAGTCTAAATGTCTGAAAGAAAAAAATGAAAGATCATTTGAAGTTTCCCGCAGTCTGAGAATATTGTTTACTATTGTAACACAACGATTATTCATTCATATCCATTTTCATATATAGAAACACTTGGGGTTCCGCGGCAGCAAAATGTTTTTAATAGGGTGTCAGCGGTAATGTAAAGTTTGGAAACCGCTGGGTAGACTGTTTAGTTTCCAATCTTGTACGTATAATAACAACAAAAGATGTTAATTGTTTGCTTGTTATCACCATTCCTGTTCTTGCTGGCCATAGATTGGATCATGAAATCAACAACGGATAACAGAGGGGAATACAATGGACACTTGTGAAACAACTGGAGGACCTGGATTTTGCAGACGATCTGGCTTTGCTGTCTCACAGCCACGCACAGATTAAAGACAAAATGAATACCCTAAATAATAAGTCTCAGCAGCTAGGTTTGAAAATACACAGGGGAAGACCAAGGTCATGAGAATAAATGCTGCAAATGTAAACCAGATTATGCTGGAGGAAACAGCACTGCAGGATGTAGAATCATACACATACCTTGGAAGCAACATAGACACAGAAGGAGCAACAAACAAAGATGTTAAGATAAGAATACAAAAAGCAAGAGGGAACTTTATTGCATTGAGTAAGATATGGAAGGCAAGGAGATCAAAACAAACACAAAACTGAGAATTTTCCAGTCAAATGTGAAGTCAGTGCTGTTCTATGACTCGGAAACATGGAAGACCACAAAGGAAACTATCAGAAAACTGCAGACCTTCGTAAATGGATGTTTACGTAGGATAGAGGGATTGAGATGGTATGATAAGATTACAAACGAGGAACTCAGGAGAGAACAAAGCAGATACCAGTGGAGAGAGAGCTCAGGAAGAGACGCTGGCGATGGATAGGACATACATTGAGAAGACTGACCGGAAGCATCGCAAGACAGGCATTGTTTTGGAACCCGCAGGGAAAGAGGAGTAGGGAAGGCCTAGGCAGACCTGGAGAAGAGAGCTGGAGGCGGATATAAAGAGGATAGGCAAAACATGGAAAGAATTGGAAGGGATGGCAAGAGAGAGGAAGAGATGGAAGAAGTTTGTTGAAGACCTGTGCTCCGATGGGAGTTGAAAGGTGATGAGAGATGTTAATTGTTTATGTAGGTTCCTTTTGTTTTGGTAACCTTTGACACGACATAAAGAAGAGAAATACGATACAAGAGTACATACATTTTATTCTCTACAAAAATGTAGTTTATATTATTGGCATTTCAGAAAGCAATGATACACTACTGAACGTATAAGGGATCCTAGAAAATCAATATCACTGTGTTTGATGGCGGACGTCGTGTAAGGATATGCCACGATTTTTCATTATTGGCAACAAAAGATTAAACGAAGGGATAATATAAAAGTAAAAGTAAAGGAACCATTTCATACCTCGTGGTTGTCAATACAGTGTTAGGCCTGTATTTTTTTTCATTGACCGTCGGCAGACGATGGGTGATGTGGTCAGCATCACGCCGGCCGCCTTTACTTTCCCAGAGCATGTCTGGTACCCAGTTGACCCTGGGTCGACCTGAGAGCCGTCGCGGTCGGGAAAATTCCACGCGCACTGCGGGAGTTGAGCCCAGACCACCAGCCTTGAGCAGCGAGTTCACTAACAACTACGCTACCGCGGCTCTCTAGGGATAATATAGAAGAATGTATTCTATTGAAAGCTTGTAAAGTCCCTATTCGGTGCATTCAAACATGGCCAATAACAGCAGCTAATGAGCGGAAAATCATAACGACGGAGATGAGGTCTTTTAGAAGAGCTGCAGGTGTGATAATATGAGACAAAATTAGAAATGAAGAAATCAGAAGAAAACTGGTCACTCAGTTCATAAAAGAACAACAGATTAAATGGTTTGAACACTTGACAAGAGTATCCTGGTATCGCCGACCCCTAAGAGCTAGACAGAAAAAGTATAACGAGTACAGAGCAAGAGGCAGATCACGCAAAAGAGGGAGTGACGGCATCAAGGACAGCCTATGAATATGAGTAACAACTTACAAAGTGCATTAGAACAAACACACGCAAGATCACTACATCTACCCCCCTCACTTTTCACACTTCTATAAAGAAGTAAATGGTGGAAGAGAAGAAGAAGAAGTGAATTCAAAGTAGCAAGTATTCCTCTGTTTCATATTTTTATGAAGTTCACATGTATAATCCTATATTACACTGCGTTCTTCCAGAACCAGTTTTGAAATAACCTCTGTTTGTTCAACATTGCAATTTTTACAGATTAACTTTCCAGTTCAAGTTTTGGGCATGGAAACAAATTGATTAAGATTTATTTGAATTTGTATATAATGTCTGTGTTCTTTGCATATAGTTCGCTTTGAACTTATTTAGCAGGTATATAAAATGTTGATGTGAAAGATCTTAGACTGATCAAGAATATGTACTGACAACAAACGCTTCCAAACGACTTGATAATCAGTGTGGAAACTACCAGGCGATACAGTTAGGGATAAGACAGGGATGCGTACTCTCACCAGACCTGATTAACCTATACAGTGAAAACATCATGCGTCATATAGAAGAAAAGGCAGGAATAACAGTTGGGGACAAAACATGAACAATTTAAGATACGCTGATGACACAATTCTCATGGCTACAAATGAACAAGATCTACAAGACCTGATAGACATATTAGTGAGAGAAAGTGAAAAGAAAGGATTAAGCATGAATATAAAGAAAACAGAGGTTATGGTTGTCTCCAAGAAACAGCAATATGTAATATTAACATAAATAACACAACACTGAAACAAGTCCATCGATTCAAGTACCTGGGAACACTCCTGACATCAGATAGCAGGTGTAAAACAGAGATTAGGAGTAGAATAGTTCAAGTGAAAGCATCTTTTATGAAAATGAAAAACACACTGCGTGAATTCACTACCAATAACCTACAAAAACGAATACTCCAGTGCTATATTGATCCAATACTTATGTATGGCAGCGAATCATGGACAATGAATAAACAATCAATACGATCATTGGAAGCCACAGAGATGTGGTTTTACAGAAGAATGCTGAACATTCCATGGACAGCGAAGAAAACAATTGAGGAGGTTTTAAATCAGGCCTGCAGACAAAGAAACTTTATCAAAAGAATAAGAATCCGACAATCAAGGTTCTTCGACATATAATGCGAAGAGAACGTTTAGAACATTTGGTACAGATTTCACATACCTGGGAAGCATTTTTTCAGCAAATGGAAGAATAACTAATGAAATTCAACACAGATGCAACAAAGCAAATCAAATGATAGGCAAATGGCGCCAATTTTAAGATGCAAACACGTCACCATGAACACAAAAAGAGCAATGTTCAACACAATCTTCTCCCCACATTATGTTACCAGTGCCAAACCTGGACGCTGACAACAAACGATAGAAGAAAACTAGTCACAACAGAGATGAAGTGTCTACGCAGAATGCTGGGTGTAACAAGAAGAGACCGGTTGAGAAATGAAGACATCAGGAAAAAGTAGGTACAACATCAGTACTAGACTTCATCAAGAAACAACAAATTAAATGGTTCGGTCACGTAAGCAGATTACCATCAGACAGTGCACCCCAAAGAGCAATGCTGCTCCGATACAATGGGTACAAACAAAATAGCTTGGCCACAGAGATGGACTCAGAGATAACATTCAGAGCGAGAAAACAATTAGAGGTGAATCAGGCCTGCATAGAAACTTTCAAGAATGACGCATAAGGTTCACAGATTGAGAAAGAAAGAAAGGTAATAACAGGTAAAATTCAGGGAAGAAGAGATCGCGGAAGACAGAGGGAGAAGATGATGGATGGCCTGACATCATAGTTTGACACAAGATCGACGTCAGAACTGATTATATGCAACAAGCAGAGAGTTGTGGGGAGACATGATAGCCTACGCCGGCAGTAATGACACTCGATTGATTGATTAGTAAACAAATGTCCCTGGGCGCGCATGAGTTAAGGGTAATGAACGAGCTGATAGATCGGCTGGCTTGGCTACAATATCAGAGGGAGCTGCCATGGATCGAAATGACATTCTTCACGCATTGAGAAGTCCTTCCGAACAGAGGAGTTTCAGGCTGTGAATCCCACTCGTTGACCAGATTGAAAGAGATGGGTGTCAATATTGGTGCAGCCAGAAAAGAATGAGAGCCGCTGTAGCGTAGTTGTTAGTGAACTCGCTTCGCAAGGCTGGTGGTCTGGTTCAGCTCGCAATGTGCGTGGAATTTCCCGACCGCGACGGTCTCAGGTCGACCAGCCTCAACTGGGTACCAGACATGCTCTGGGAAAGTAAAGGCGGCCGGCGTGATGCTGACCATCACCCACGTCCGACGGTCAATGAAATACAGCCTAACACTGTATTGACCTATACCACGAGGTATGAAAGGTTCTTACTTTACTACTTACAGAAAGAATGACATACTAAATATGCAAAGATTGATTAATCAACATCGAACTGGCGTGTTGGGTCGCTGGACGCTTCTAGATTTGTTAAGGCGGAGATTTGATCACCTATGGACATGTCCGGAGTGCTTTGATGATAGTCTTCATATAACTGATAACTGATAAAAATGACCATTATAGGGGCGTAGAAATCAGAACCAATCACAAAATTAGCTGCTAAAGTG
This sequence comes from Arion vulgaris, assembly GCA_020796225.1. Classification (NCBI taxonomy): domain Eukaryota; kingdom Metazoa; phylum Mollusca; class Gastropoda; order Stylommatophora; family Arionidae; genus Arion; species Arion vulgaris. Next base: position 11,501,418 of record CM036768.1, read on the forward strand.
TCTTTCACGTATAACTTTTTGTTTCTTTGTGCTAAATCTTCCAAGATTTTAGCATAGTTAAAAACAGTAAATACATATATACACCATCATCTTCAATTACTGTGCCGACTGGCGTAGCCGATGATGGATCTCCACAAATCTCTGTCGTTGGTGTTTGCTATCAACTCAGATGTTGACGCTCTACCGTGCCATGAAGTCAGGCTATCCAAAATTGTCTCTCTCTGTCTTCCTCTTTCTCGTCTACCCTCAATTTTACCGGTTGTAATAATGTGTTCTAAACCTAGTGTTAGCAATGTGAAACCAGTCATGCAATTAATAACTATACATACATAGTGTATTATATTATATAAATTAATGCGATACTTACAGCAAACAACTTAAACTCTGAATTATGACAAACAAATTCTGGTGAATGTCAGACTCACGACTAGGTAGAATTTTATAAGCATGGAGAGTTTCTAGATAACTTGTTAACAAACTAAATAACTAAACTACCAACAAACCAATCAACGAACCAGCCAACCAACCAACCAACCAACCACCCGACCGACCGATCACTAACTGTCTGAATAACTTGACTGATTAACCGACTGACTGATTGACTGACAGACTGATTGACGGACCGACCAACCGATTAATCAACCAACCAACTAGCCAACTAACCAACTAGCCAGCCAACCAGTCAGCCTATCAATCAAACAAGCAACCAATCAACCAACCAGCCAACCAACCAACCATCCAAACAACCAACCAACCAACCAACCAACCAACCAGCCAGCCAGCCAGCCAACCAACCAACCAGCCAGCCAGCCAGCCAAGCAACCAACAAACCAACAAACTAATTAACTAGCCAATCAATTTACCATAAATGAATCAGAACAATTGTGTATATTAGCCCTATCTAAGTTCTATTATCCATACTAAATAAAGGAACCATCATTTTGGGCGTGGTTTCATCATTAAACTCCCATCATCCATCCAAACAGTGTTTGTAACTTCCCTAGTAAAGCAGCAAGAGTTATCGACCTGCAATTGTAATGGGTCTTTCTTTTTAGACCAGCTGACAACGTGGGTTAAGTACTCATAATGAGGACAACCAAAACTTAAGACGGTTTGCTAAGCTGGTACTACCACAGTATATGACACTTTGTCAAAAAGAGAGAGTACTTGCAAATGGATTTTTGTAGATGGGGCTTACTGGTTTTTGTATGGGCTCTTATAGATGGTAAGTTGTTTACTAATATGTAGTAATAGTTAATGCTCACTGCAGGCACAGACTTCAGGTTTTGGAACAAAAAAGCTGGAGACTTATGTTTGCGAATTTGTATCTTGAAACATGCAATAATTGATAGATAGCAGTAGCGGCTCGTCATTAAGGGCCAGTGGGGCCGGACTCCACCAAAAATAATGTATAACGTGTATTTATTATTTTATAAATTAAAATATAGCAACCAAAACCATGATTTATCCGGAAAAAATGTCTGGCCCACCAACAAAAATGATCACGAGCCGCCACTGATGGGTAGTATTATCATCGTTACACTTTGGTGAATAACCATTTGTGCACCGATCTTTTTCTTCTTCTTCTTCTTTTGTCGTCACACTGCTACCGGGTTGTTGCCCAGTGTCGTGGTTTTCTATTTTTATCTTGCGCTGTTCTGGTGGCTTGTGTGATTGTTATCTTTGCTCTTTCACAGGATTCTGCTACGCCATCTAACCATCTTTTCCGTGGTCTTCCTCTTGCCTTCTTTCCCGATATTCTGTTGTAGAAGACTGTATACTGTGGAATTTGGATGAATTCTTATTAAGTGGCCAAACCACTTCATTCTTTGTTTATCTATGTAATTCAAGCACGGTTTTGTGCCAACTTTCTTTTTTATGCTGATGTTGGTGATTCTGTCTTTTCTTGTGTTGTTGGTAACTTTTCGCAGGCAACGCATTTCACATGTAGTTATTTTTGTGACTGCGCTTTGCTCAATGTCCATGTTTGGCTCTGGTAACACAAAGTAGGTATCAAAATGCTGTTGATCATCTGTTGCTTAGCTGCCTGTGAAACGATCTTACTCTAACACTGGAATATCTCAACGGAAATGCTATAGTCTTCAATGTAATTTTAAAGATGGTAAAAATGTTTGTAGGAATGTTCATTAATTATGGATGATTGTAACACATACACAGGACCGTGCGGTATATTTTCTCAGTATAATGCAAGTCTTCGAAATGTCGCCTCTTAAATGTTTTTTCCTTAAAATAACCTTTTGATTTTGCTGCATATGCCGCCCCTTTACGGTACCGCCTGATGCGGCCGCCTCTCTGTATCATATCACGACACGGTCCTAGACATACACTCACTGACAATCGGTCCACTTCAATTCTGCAGAGTGCTTCTATACAATCACTGACAATCGGTCACTTCAACTGCAGAGTGCTTCTATAACATCAAATGCTCAAACAAGGATGATTCTACGGCATGTCTAGCAAACCGGTAGAGGAGAAAATAGTAATAGAAGGCATGGTTCCTGTAGGTAGAGGCAGGGGTCGACCAAGACGAAGATGGCAGCAGGACACCAAATAAACCTTGAACCTGATGTTAAAAGAGGCGGGAGAGCTTGATAGAGACATATAGTTTTTCAGGCAGGCTGTGATGAAAGCAACATTCTGCTAGGAACAAGCTACGTGATAACATGAATATAGTAGAGCGATGGAGTGACAACATCAGAACTTACCTGAAGTTAAAAAAATTTGAACAAGATACTGTTCATAGGAGAAAGAGAGACAGCCTATAAGTAGTGACATTCTCTCACATTGACTTTTGCATCCTATGATAAAAAAAAAATGATCGATTAAGTAACTGTATTGATTTATTTATCCTGAAACTTTGAAAAACATCAAATATAGAAATAAAGAATAGGCCAAGCATAAGCTTCATTAAACAAAGTGCAGGTAAACAAAAGTGTACGTTCTGAACTTTAATGGAATGGAAATGCAGAGATTCCTTTGTATCAGTTATTTGTCAATGATAAAAACATTGGGTACTCCGCAATATATGTGTATATTAATTCCGTGGTGCAAATGAAACGCAGACGTAATCAAGAAATAGATATGATAGGATATCAATGAAAGCCTTAGGGGGAAAGTCATTGATTATTGGTTACTCAACCGTCCTCATATCGCCCAGGGCAGACCAATATGCGCTCAGTGTTCCCCAGCAGATGTCGAAGTGCAACCATGATGTCTACAAGTAGGCCAGCCCATCCGATTTATACGACGATTTTTATTTACTAGGGTAGCTTTCATATGTCTCTACATCAGTCGTTTCTTACGACATGCCTTATAGATCGCAGTGTTACTATTCTTTGCTCACCTTTGTTGCCTCGGCAATACACAGGCGAAACAGTTCATCTGACATGTTGTGATCTTTCTCTCATCGATTTTAGTTAAAGATTATGTTTGACATCAACAACAAAGTTCGTAAAGCTGTACCGTTTATCAGTTGTCTCTTGATTCTCATGTGCATGTTTTAGTGTTCACGCAATGGTGGTAGCTGTTTCTAGTGTTCTTCAGATATGATATCAATGAGTGCTCAGAAATATTGAAACACCCTGGGTTCGGAAACAATGGTTGAAATTACTGAAGAGGTCTAGGCTAGCAAAGATCAGTTTCATTTTGTTCAGTGGCGGCTCGTAGTAATTTTTCTTGGTGGGGCCAGACACAAATTTTCGGAAAAATCATGTTTTTTTAGTATTTACTATTATTTGTCTATTCCGGGAAGTTATTCTCCCTTTCGGTTTTTGGTGGGGCCGGGTCCCACTGGCCCTTAATGACGAGCCGCCCCTGATTTTGTGCCAGGACTTGGAGGTGTAAGAGGAAGTAAACGCGCCGATTTCTATGAATGCCCTAAAAAATACGCATGTTAACTGAGCGATGTGATCCCGATTCAAACCCTCAACATTCAGAATGCAAGGAAAATGCCTTAACCATTTAAGTTAAAGATGCCTCATAGAGAGCAGTGAAAAAGGGCCCACTGTTTCTGGAAGACTAAACAGTGACCAAAAACAACGATGGCAACAGGGCATTATATATAATAATAATAATAATAAATAATAAAGCCCATTACCCGTTATGGTAGTAGGGGTGTCACTGTGGAGACATCAACACAAAAAATCACGTCACGAGTCTCTGTCTTCAACTCCTCGAGCGATTGTGGAGAAATTCTGTCCTGACCAGCTCTTGATGTTGTCAAACCAGGATTTTCTTTGCCCTCCTTTCCTTCTTCCACCCTCAACTGTTCCCTGTAGGATAATCTTAGAGAGTGAGCCATGTCTCATCACATGGCATTACGGAGACGTTGAATACAAACATGGAGAAGAAGATATAAATGACTAGAGAATATCTTTGAGATTTATTGTGTTGAGAGCTACAATCTGCAAAAGGGTATGCTACATGAAATAAAGTCTAACACATTAATCTCTATTTTGAGTCTTTTTTACTCATGTACGCTCCTCAAGGAGTATATTATTCCATATTATGTTGTATTCCATATTATTGTTAGGGTTTTATAGGCTATCCTTGTATTGGCTAGGGTTGTTTTGGAAGGCAGCATGCCATTGCTTTCCTTCCTGGACCATACTGGTCCATGACCGTAACCATTGTCTCTATTATAGAGATCCTCTGCCTACCGTTGTGAGTTTTGAGACCGTAAACATTGATACTCTGTCGGCTGCTCCCTCATACATCCACCACCTGCTCCCATGGCTTCCACGTGACCCTGCCGGGGGTGTGGAGGGGGTGCTAAACGGGTACTCAATCTTGCCCAGGTTGTCCCGTAGACTAGTGAAGGTAAGGGGCGCCTTACATCTCCTTTGATAGAGGTTTACCTCAACCCCGCTACCACGGAGAAGATAGATTCAGGATGTATCTGACGGTTTGAAAATGATAGCTGCAGAGGCAGGGAATCTGGCCTATGAAAGAGAGAAATTCCGGAGAACTGTTGGGGTGGCAAAGTTCTGCTCAGGACACGCTATTTGATGGTGATGAAGGAGCATAGGGCCTAAACAATGATTCACCACTTTTCCTGGTCTCTGATCCCTGTTTTCTTGATGGCTTCTCAGGATAGTCGAGCATCCTTCAGTTTCTCAAACACATTCTGTCTCCAGGTCTATTTAGGACGTCCACTTCACGGTTTTTTATGCTTGTTCTACACAAGTGTATTTAGTTTTGAACACGGAAATATTATGTAATTATGGTATAATAGGAACAATATTCTCACATATGCCAGCGAGAGCAGGAAAATGACAAAATATATAGAAAGCAAGTTGAATACATTTGAAAATAGATGTCTGCAAAAAATAATGAACACAAAATGGGACAAATTCAGGAGAAATGATGAAATCAGAGAAATGCCTGGTCAACTACTAGTAACAACTGTTATAAGAAGGAGAAGATAAAGCTATATTAGACACACCAAGAGAAGAAATGATCAACGAATATCAGAACAGGCATTGAAGTGGGACGCAGAGGGTTCAAGAAAGAGAGGACGACATAAAGAGACCCTGAAACGAACTTTGCTGAGAGAGGCAGGAAATATCGGTCTCAATTCCATGGAGAAGATTGAGCGAGTAGCCCAGGATAGAGCGATATGGAGAAATCGCTTGCAGGTCCTGTGTAACGTATAACGGTACGTGAGGAATTATTATTATTATGAACAATATTATAATTATGATAATATAAGCTACCTAAGCTAATTAGTGACACACGAATACGACCTGCCTTAAATTATTTGAATCTTAACAACAGATGAGCTTATATCCCCAGCTACCAGCTATTTCAACCCCTGCTACTTTTGGGAAAAGTCGGTTTACACCAACGGAAAATGCTTTACAGTGCCGGCATCAGGTTCCGCTGGCTACACCACCGCAAAGGTTTGATTCTTAAAAGTTCTCAATGCATTTTATTTATTTCAACTTTTTCTCTCTGTCATAATATTTATCTGTTTTTCTTTATATCTCTTAACTTTCACTTCATTTTCCTCTTCTTTAACACCCCCGTGACGATTGGGCTCTTGTTGTCCTTCAACACAATACATCTTATTTATTTCAATATTTCTCTCTGTCAATATCTCTTGTCTGTTTTTCTTAATGTCTCTTTTATTTCATTTCTCTTTCGTTTTCTTTAGTGTCTTCTATACATCCAGTGACGCTTTGGCCCTTGTTTTTCTTCTGCTCAATGCATCTTATTTATTTCAATATTTCTCTCTCTGTCAATATCTCATGTCTGTTTTTATTTATGCCTATAACTTTCACTTTATTTTCTTTTTCTTTAGCGAGCTAGTAGTGCTTGGGGTCTTGTCAATACTATGTTGTGGTATCTTCATGTTTTTGTAAGTTGTTGCTTTGTTCCATATAATTTGTTCCAGTTATCTGGTCTTGGAGGAAGAAGAATCTTTTAAATATTATCCAGCGCCTGGCACATGAAGAGGTGTCAGTGAACGGTTTCATGATGATGTTCACACAACTGACACTCTGGAGTCCTTCCTTCCTTTTGTTCGCTTGAAATATTGTCTATATATTCAATGTTGTCTCTTATATGAACTTCACTGTCTTTTGTAGCTCACACAGAGGTCCGTGTAGTTTTCTGTCGAGTGTTGTTTCATTAGGCCAGTGAGTTTGCCTCAGTGTATCATATTTGGGGCAGTCTTGAAGTATGTGCTCTGCAGTCTGGTGTGCCTGTCCACATGTACATATGGCTGAATTGCCAATCTTGAATTTTGTATACATGTGACTGCGGAGTTGATTGTGTCCTGTTCTAAGGCGCAGAATGACAAGTTGTTCCAATCTGCTCATATTATAGTAATCGTCTTGTGTTGGTAGAGCCGCGGTAGCGTAGTTGTTAGTGAACTCGCTTCTCAAGGCTGGTGGTCCGGTTCAACTCCCGCAGTGGGCGTGGAATTTTTCCCGACCGCGACGGCTTCAGGTCGACCCAGCCTCAACTGGGTACCAGACATGCTCTGGGAAGTAAAGGCGACCGGTGTGATGCTGACCACATCACCCATCGTGTGCCGACGGTCAATGAAAATACAGGCCTAACACTGTATTGCCCTATATACCACAAGGTATGAAAGGGTTCTTTACTTTTTTTTTTACTTGTGTTGGTATGTGTGGCTTTCACCCTGTGTTGTGGTTGAATTCTGTTCATATAATCATTAATTGTTATATGTTGAGTCCGGAGTTGAAAAATGATGCTCTGATCTCTCCTTATTCGGGGATTTTTGTAACTGGAGTTTGGGTTGACCATGTGTCTGTAGACCTTCCTTCTAGAGTCTTCTATAGCCAATTTATTTTATTTGTATATAATTCGTCTTGAAAAATGTAACCACTGTCTGTCCATCTTTTGCGTGGACAACCTTTTTGTCTTGTATCAACTGTATCTGAGTAGCTATGCCCGTTGATGCAAACTTTCTGTTGGTAATCGTTGATAAATATTCACAGATGTAGAGAAAATAAATTTAAAAAAAATCAACAGTTTTTAATATAATATCCTTCTTATTCTTCTTCTTCAAACGTCCCATATCACTTGTCAACCACTCTGTGTGATTTGTATGTGATCTGAGCCTAAGAGTGATTGTACTTTGTGCCAGTTATGCGCCTATACGTAGGCCAGCCCATCCGATTTCTGCGACGCATTTTATTTACTAGGTAGCATCTCTAGGGCCTACATCAGTCGCTTCTTACGACATGCATTGTAGGTTGCAGTGACACTATTCTTTGCTCCCCTTGTGAGCACTGGCCACCACACAGGCGATATCTAATATCCTAATTTGACGGCTTTCTTCTGTTTAAAAAAACAAAAAAAACTGTTCGACTGTTGAAAAATAAAACCGTACGTTCATTTCAAATGTTTTCCACGTGAAGCATTACAAGAGCTACTCGAACCGTTAAAATCGTTTAACAATGACATAGCCGATTCCAACCACTTCTGAAAAAAATATCATAGAATAAAATACATGCAATTAGATGACATCTCTAGGAACGGCTTACCCCTAGCGTGACTACTGCATGTAATAGCTTTTTTTAAGCGATGTAGGGCAGGAGGGGCATATGCCTGTGGATTTTAATGCCCGCATAGCTAGGACAGTCGCCGCAAAACTCTTCATGTTAGCATTGTTCTTTATGCCTCCGACAGAAAAAACTAATTGACCTTACCGAGATTGTTCAAAATAGTTTTATAACTAAGCTATAACATTTGTTAAATACTGAAAAAAACCACAGTAATGTACTGTGAGTGCTATTATACAGTAGTGAATGCTGGAAGATGACCCAACACATAATACACAAGTTGGAGACATTTCAGAATAAATATTTAAGAAGAATCTTGCACATTTTCTGGCCAAATACCATAACAAATGAGGAGCTTTTGAAACGAACAGACTGTGCATCCTTGGAGACCATCATTAAGAGACGAAGATGGAGGTGGTTTGGATATGTATGTCGTATGCCAATGGGAGCATTGGCTAGGACAGCTCTCAGATGGACAGCGGATGGGAAGAGAAGGCTTGGACGTCCAAAGGAAACATGGAGAAGAACGGTGGAGAGAGTTGAAGGAGTGTGGCCTGACGTGGGAGACGGTTGGTAGAAAGACAGGAGAACGGCAATAGTGGAATTCTCTTGTGGAAGCCGTATGTGTCAATCTGGACACGAGAGGCTATAGTAGAAAAAAACCACATTTCAAAGATATTTTAACAGCTGTTATATATTAATGATATATTTTCTCATAACAGCTGTTTCTGGGTTAGTTTGATTTTCCATGTCACATAAATTAAATCTATTACAGGAAGCATGCACATACGATGTAAAACAAAGTCGTATTGCAGAAACTAGGTCACAGATTGAGAAAAATACTCTGTTGAGTGTAATGGCAGCGCAAAAAATGAAAGAAGGTAAAAAACGTTTAGTTGCGTTTGTTTTGTTTTGCAGAAGTTGTAGTTTCTTTAATATAGATTATTCCTACAGTGACGAAGTTTTACAAATAAGAAGTAGAGGAACCCTTTTTCATACCTCGAGGTATTTTGTGGAATAAGGTGTTAGCCCCCCTCCTTTTCACTCTGTCCTTCAGGCATCACACTGAAACAAGTCCATCAATTCAAGTACCTGGAAACACTTCTGACATCAGATAGCAGGTGTAAAACAGAGATTACAAGTAGAATAGCTCAAGCGAAAGCATCTTTTATGAAAATGAAAACACACTATGCATGAATTCACTACCAATGACAATGCGAAAACGAATACACCAGTGCTATATTGATCCACTACTTCTGTATGGCAGCGAATCATGGACAATGAAAAACAATGAAAACGAGCATTGGAAGCCACAGAGATGTGGTTTTACAGAAGAATGTTGAACATTCCACGGACAGCGAAGAAAACAAATGAGGAGGTTCTAAATCAGGCCTGCACACAAAGAAGCCTTATCAAAAGAATACAAATCAGACAATCAAGGTTATTCGGGCATATAATGCGAAGAGAAGGTTTAGAACATTAGTAACAATAGGTAAAATTCATGGAATAAGAGATCGCGGCAGACAGAGGGAGAAGATGCTGGATGGCCTGATATCATGATTCGACACAAGATCGACTTCAGAACTGATTACTTGCACCAAGCAGATAGAGTTGTGGAGAGACATGATCGCCTACGCCGGCAGGCATGACACTTGATTGATCACAGGCATCCAGTTCTACTTGTACAACGGGTAACTCCAGACTCCTTAAATTGCTGGATCGATTCAACATCTATTTTGTCTCTATTACAGAGATCTTCTGTCTATCCTTCTGGATCTTGTAAAGCATCGACTGAGATACAACAACTGCCCCAGTAAATGAAGTCCCAGAGATCCAATGGAGGGCAGCAGTAACGGCCTCAACCTCCATCCTCATACTAGAAGTAGTGTCCTGTATGCCCCACTTCGCTCTGCAACAACCCTACCATGCGCATTAGCCAACAAACCCCAGCCGGACTTCTCACCACGTTGAACCGACCCATCGGTATATACAACAACATCATCCCCTGCATTATCTTCTATTAGCTGCTTAACTGCGAGATCAGCCTTCATGTTGCCCCAATCTGTACATTCTCTTCCAAGAGTAATGATAACGTTGAGATAGTTGGTCATGCTACAATCTGTTGGGATCCATTATTTACCTTTTGGTAGAGTCGCAACCGTAGTCATCTGGCCAATTGTTCTCTCAGCCTGGGTCATCCACGACATGCCACGCTTGATTCTCGTGCCCTTAACATCATTAGTGTTCTTGTGTAGTGGATGTCTCTTATCGAAGTAACCCGCATATATGCCTTGGTTTGGTCAGGTTCCGGTATGAGTGGATGTCGTCTATAGAAGTTTCTAACCTCCAGCGGCTTACGTGGATATACTGTCCTGGGCATGCGGGTGTTTACGGTAATGAGAGAGCGGGCAGGCTTGCATCAACATCATCGATTGTTGGGGAGTTGAAGATGGATAAGGGGATATTCTTCGATCTCTTCGCGACTGTCTGTTGGATTAGGACACTAAAATCAAGGTTGAATCGATCAACCGATTTAGGCAGTTTAGAGTTACCCGTTGTTCAAGTCGAACTGGATGCCTGAGAGGCAGAGTGAGAGGTGTGTTTAATCAGCGAGCCACAGGAACCATCAGTATGCATACTCTTCGCTATCTGTTGGGGAGACTGAGTACCTATGGGTCTGCCCGGAGTGCAATGACGTCAGTTTAGTAACCAATAACCAATAACCAATCTTCTGTCTACCGTCGTGAATTTTGATATCATAAACATTGACAGTATGACTTGCTGTTCCTACACCAAAACAATGTACATGTAGATAATCAATTAATCAAGTGCTATACCTGCGGCGTAGGCAATCATGTCTCTCCACAACTCTCTGCTTGGTGCATATAATCAATTCTGACGTCGATCTTGTGTCGAACCATGATGTCATGCCATCCTGCATCTTCTCCCTCTGTCTTCCGCGATCTCTCCTTCCCTGAATTTTATCTGTAGTCACCAAATGTTCTAAACCTTCTCTTCGCATTATATGCCCGAAGAACCTTGAATGTCGGCGTCTTATTCGTTTGATAAGGTTTCTTTGTGTGCAGGCCTGATTTAAAGCCTCCTCGTTTGTTTTGCTCGCTGTCCATGGAATTTTCACCATTCTTCTGTAAAACCACATCTCTGTGGCTTAGGATGTAGATAATACAAAAGTGAAAAACACACATATTTAGTCTTCTCACTCGTTCTATTCTCGTTCTATCTCTGTTTTTGAATTTCGGATTAAGGCAGAAAAAATAGTCACACAGAGCGAGCCTCCTTATGCGCTTTGTGACCGGTGGAATATAATGCCTCGGATCGCCCGTGTGTTGCCGGGCACGCAAGGGATGCAACGAATATCAACACTGCGACTTACAAGGCATGTCGTAAGAGGCGACTGAGGTACAGACTAGGAAGCTACCTAGTAAATAAAAAGCGTCACAAAATCGGATGTGTTGGCCTACTTATTGGCGCATTACTGGCACAACGTACAATCGTTTTTAGGCTCGGATCACATACAAATCATACAGAGTGGTTAGCAAGGGGTTGATATGGAGCGTTCGAAGAAGAAGGATGTTGTAGTTTGGATTTTGGTGGTTGATTGATGTTATTAAAGTGATGGTGGGTCAACGACGTTACAAAACACAAACTCAGTCTGGTAGACTTCATATAAGTTTATTGATGTTATCCCTCTAGATACAAAACACGTCCATTCATCAGTCGTATTTATGTTCATCTCTCTATCTTGTCACTACGTCGCTAAGCAGTACTAACAAATCTACGTCAACTAGTTTTACTACGTCAATGTCTCGTTCTAGTGTTGCTATCTGCTTATAGTGGGCAGTTTTGGTGTGCTACTTATCTCCCTTTTACAAGCCTATCTCTATCTAAACTACCTGTCTAGTCTGTTAGCTGTTACCTTGGAGCTGGGGGCTACTACAAGGAGAAGATGAAATGCCTAGGATATTTCGTCAATCCACCGTTTAAGTGTTCGACCTCTGAGTCTACTGTCGTTGTATCTGAGTGATAGTTCTCTTTGTGTGAGATTGTCTTGTGGCAACCTTGATGAGTGTCCAAACCATTTAACCCGTTGTTTCTTAATATATTGTAGTACCGGACGCCCGAGTGGTTACCGGGGCCCAAATTTTGGGTGTAAAGAATAGAACCACTGCTACCTGTCACGCATGTCGTAAGAAGGCTTGGCTGAAATCAGATGCACGTGTCCTAAACATGTAGAAGTCTATGCGTTTACGGGCCTACCAAACCAATGCGCAACGTATACACGTACTTGGCAAAGATCAAACCTATCACAAAGAGTGATTAAAATTGGTCGTAAAGAACGAACGCAAAGAAGAAGAAGCTGAAGAGTAGTACCGGCAAGGGTCATACTTTTTTATGATTTTGACGTTTATGATGTTATCGCTTCTTGTTACATTTAGAATTCGTTGTAAACATTTCATGTCTGTCGTTTTGATTTATTTTTTCTCATTTTCTCACTCGTTTCTTGTATTTTATTCAGTGTGGATTGGACTAACTTTCCCAGATCTGCAGACGAGCGATAAGCCAGTGTGGGAATCAGATCTGTCAGTATTTAACTCATCGTTGACTCCATGGAACGTAAGCTGTAGTAGGCATACCATAAAATCTGCTGCCTCTTCCTGCGTTATGCTGACTTCAGATGGAATTCTTACCTGCATGGAATGTTCAAATAACGGCCCTCAAACAATTTGTGAACGTTGTGAGTGATATAAATAAGGTTCTTTGAACGCTGATATACTCTTATGTTCTTAACAAAGCTATTTGAATATCATTAACTCCAGTGGCGGCTCGTCATTAAGGGTTAGTGTTGCCTGGCCCCACCAAAAATAATGTGTAACGTGTATTTATTATTGTATAAATTAAAATATAACCTAACCCAATACCACGATTTTCCACATAAAAAAGTGTCTGGCCTCACAACAAAATTTAGCACGAGCCGCTACTGATTAACTCTATTGTATTTATTTTCGTTCATGTCTCTTTAACTCATTAACTGCTGCATTGTTAATTACTCTTGCAGAGTTAATTGTAAACTTACATTGTCACTCAACAGATGTTTGTGCAAATTAAGCTTTAATTTTCTAATTTGAAAATAATTATATTATAAATGAAATGTACTTTTATCGCAAGAGAATAGAATGTGAAAGAATAAATAAAGAGTCTGTAACGATCAGAATATGTTGACATACATTTTGAGCTAATTTTACAATGAAATAAGCACTCTGTGGCACACTGAGTTACATGGCCAAATTGGACAAACATACTTGCGCACGCTGCGACATATGTTAGTTAATGTGTTAAGTTTCAGTTTTATATTAGGCCGTTTATTTTTTTTAAAGATTGGATTACTTCACAATAATATTGAAAAATATTTATCAGGTAATCGTTATATATTATATATATACAATTATATCCAAATACGATAGCAAATGAAGAACTATTAGAACGAACAAACTGTGCATTATTGGAGACCATCATTTTTTTTTTCCGATCCAGAAGCACTTGAGCTTTTCAGCTCTTCGGCTCGGTGCCATGGACATCGTAACCTTTCGGTTCGGTGCCACGAACACCGTAAATCTGGAGAATCTGTGGCTTTTTCTGCCATCCCGCGGAATTGAACCCGCACACACAGAGGGATAGTCACCCGTAGTCCAACGCGCTACGAACACGCTGGGCAGACGGGCAGGAGACCATCATTAAAAGACGAAGGTCGAAATGGATTGGGCACGTGTGGGCATAATAGTAAGGATCTTCGCTAGAACAGCCTTCCGATGGACAGTGGATTAGGTAAAGAAGGTCTGGACTCTCACAGCAGTAAACATGGAGAATTGTGAAAGTTTCTTACAATAAATTTGAAGCTACTTTGAATGATGTATGCATGTTTGTTGTATGTGTTTACATGTGTGTATGTAGAGAGCCGCTATAGCGTAGTTGTTAGTGAACTCACTTCTCAAGGCTGGTGGTCTGGGTTCAGCTCCCGCAATTCGTGTGGAATTTTTCCCGACCGCGACGGCTCTCAGGTCGAACCAGCCTCAACTGGGTACCAGACATGCTCTGGGAGAGTAAAGGCGGTTGGCGTGATGCTGACCACATCACCCATCGTGTGCCGACGGTCAATGAAAATACAGGCCTAACACTTTATTGACCTATATACCACGAGGTATGAAATTTCCTTTTTTTTTTTTTTTTACATGTGTGTATTGTATGATATTGTCTTGTCTCAAATATATACAAGCACAATACGCTTATAGCATGTGTTTGTGCAAACACTGTTCTATCGAACCGTACCTGATTATTCTGTGTCTAGTTGAGAAAGACACTCCCAGTGAGCCATTCCAATGGCTCGCTGGTTGCGTTCGTAAGGACGCTCGTATTGCTAGGCTAGACGATGGGTGTCGTAAGAAATGAAGGTAAGTGGTTCTAATCCTGTGTTTGTCTATTTGTTTTTTCGGAAGCTCTTAATACATGCACATTGTTTATTTGTTGATCAGAATTATGAAAACAGCATAGAAGGATTGTGACTTGACATGGCAAAGAAGTAGTAACAAGCCTGGAGAACAGCAACGATGGAAACTACTTGGAAAAGCTGTATTCGTAAAACAGGGCACGAATAGGATATATATCAAGTAGTAACACGTCCCTTGCGGAACGTCGCATTCATCACAGCCCCCGCCTGATAAGCTCTCTGTCTTTTGCACGTTCTCCTGCCTCTTCCAGCGTCATGTTCAAGGTTTATTTGATGTCCTGCCGCCATCTTCGTCTTGGTCGTCCCCTGTCTCGTTTTCCAGGAACCATGCCTCCCATTACCATTCTCTCCAAACCACTGTGGCGTTTAATGTGGCCAAAATATTTAATCTTTCGGGAGATGATGTTATTTAGGAGCCAATGCTTCTTGATACTCAGGTCTTGTAGGATGTCTTTGTTTCTTCTCTTCTCTGTCCAGGATGTTCTAAGGACTTTTATATAGCACCTTGTTTCAAAAGCTTCAATTTTGTTTTTTAATGTTTGTTTTATGGCTCACGATTCGCATCCATATGTTGCCACAGGAAACATGCATATTCTCAGAAGTCTTATTTTTGTTTCTTTGCTTGTGTCGTGCCATAAGGTATATATATAAACCTATATAGAAATAGTGGGCGTCTGTAGTTTAAGCGGCAGTCAGTGAGCTCGATCACAACCAAAGTGTACCTGGTTTAAACTCCGCGGTGGGCGGTTTGGAAGCCAATTTGTTAGAGCGGATTTTTACGAAAGGTAAACATAGACCTCATCGTTCAGAAAGCAATAAAAAAAACCTACTGAACGTATAAGTGGTGCCTAGAAAATGAACGACTCATTTAGTGGGGTTGATGGATGAAAATGAAAATCGTGGCATATCCCAAAGGACGTAGCAATCAACCACAGTAAACGAGTCGTTGATTTTCTAGGCACCACTTATACGTTCAGTAGTTTGCCATTGCTTTCTGAACGGGTGGCGCCATCGTCCTTTGTTAAAATCAACGGAAACAATTTGCAAGCAAACTGTCCGCAGCTTGATTCGAACTCAGAACGTCGGGGTTAATAGACCGAGTCACTAACCCCTAGGCCACAGACGCCATACATCCTGTAAATGATACATCACGATTGTATTCGATATAGACTGAAAACAGCATTAGATTTTATCATAGAAAATTATCAAGCCATATACAGATTATAAACTTATCTTATCTTATCTTAACCACATTTTCCGTGAAGCGTCGTGGGGAGAGTTAGTTTCCTATCTTGTGCCAGGTGTATTGCGCTTGATGTTGTCAGTCCATGCTTTCGTAGGGACTCTGAAATGTTATCTATCCATCGTGTTCTTGGCCTGCCTCGTGCTCTGCGCCCTGAGTGTCGATTATTATAGGCACGTGATGGTCGTAAATGTGGTTCCATTCTCATTAGATGGCCGAACCACTTGAATCTTTGCTTCTCGATGTACTGTATGCATGGTATAGTACCAACGATGCTTCTGATATTCTCGTTTCTCACTCTATCTCTCCTTGTAACGTTAACAGCTTTTCGTAGGCATCTCATTTCACATGTTGTAATCTTTCTTTCTTGTGTCTTAGTCAGGGGCCATGTTTGGCATTGATAGCAGAGAGTTGGAATAAATATGCAGTTTATCAGTTGTCGTTTGACTGCCATGTTAATGCTTGGATGTTTTAATAGTGGTGACAGTTGGTATGTCTCGATTTCTCTGTCCATCTTTCCATCTGCTGTGAATATACTCCGAGATATTTGAATTCTGGAGTCTGTTGTATTGTCTGTTGGATTATAAACTATCACAAGGAAAGAAGAAGAAAAGAAGAAAGAAGAAGAAGCAAAGGTGATTTGATCTCGTTTTACGTTTCTAAAATTCTAACTTCCACAGATGTTGGAAACCCTTGCGACTTGTATCTTCTTGGAGCCGAGTACCACAATGGTAGCTGTTTCCTTTTTGTCAACACAGCGTTAAGTCCAGACAATGCCCAGGTACGTGAATTAGATTTGTACGTACGATGAGAGTTGTATTTGTTGATCGCAGATAATAGTAACCGTCCATCGCAAACGATGATAACAACAGCATCAGATGCAGTGGCGGCTCGTGGTCATTTTTCTTGACCAGACACAAATTTTCGGAAAAATCATGGATTTTTTAGTATTTACTATTATTTATCTATTCCGGGAAGTTATTCCCCCTTTCGGTTTTTGGTGGGGCCGGGCACCACTGGCCCTTAATGACGAGCCGCGCCTGATCAGATGTATGCTGCTGCACCTCTCTGGTGTATGCAGAGGTGACTGTAGAGTCAAATCATCGAACACAATCTAATACTACAGGTGAGGCATACATGATCAAGTTTAGACATGCAGGTGATTTGTGTTTTGTCTTTTCGCGCAGTCCGCTTTCTCTGCGCCTCATCAGTACGAAGATTCTCAGCTACACGAGTTCCTCTTGTATTGTTACAGCTCCACATTTGGCGATCTGCGTGAGGGGTTTCTAGCACGTGTTGTCTATATCGAAGTATTTTAGAGACACTTTGAGAGTGACTTTAAAGAGTTTTTCTGTCCACCAGCAGAACGTCTGCCCCTTTCAAGCTCGCCATACATCAACTGTTTTGGAATGCGTTTATCTGGCATCCGAGCAACGTGACCGACCCATTTCACGTGGACCTTCTGCTACAGGGTGCTTACGCTTGGGATCTTTGCTCTTATGAGGACTTTGGAATCTGGAATTTTGTCATCCCAGTTTATTTTTAGTAGTCTGCGTATATAACTGGTGGGAAACACAGATACACTGCTTCAATTTGACATCTGAGTACTCAAGAGACTATCAGCTTTTTTAATGTTGCCTCTCACTTCAAAGTACCTGGTTCGTTTCCTACTTGCAGCAATACATATTTCACCTGATCTGAATGTAGGTGAGATTGTATTCCTAGTCGTATCGGAAACGTACGATAAAACGTAGATCTTGTGTTCAAATTGCACAGGTAGAAGAGCCATTATAATAATAATTCTTCTCTTACTGTTATTTGTTATATAGGGCCTGCAAGTAATTTCTCCATACCGCTCTATCCTGGGCACTTTGCTCAATCTCCTCCATGGAACTGAGACCGATATATCTTGCCTCTCTCAGCAATGTTCATTTCAGGGTCTCCCTAGCTCTTTCTTGAACCCTTGTTTCTCACGTAAATGCTTCTTTGATATTCTATGAACATTTCTTCTCAAGGTGTGTCTAACATATCTCCATCTTCTCTTTCTTATAACAATTGTCACTAGTGGTTGACTAGACATTTCTCTGATTTCATACCTTCTGAATTCGTTCCATTTTATGTTCATTATTTTTGCAGACATCTATTTTCACATGCATTCTACTTGCTTTCTTTATCTTTTATCATTATCCAAAAGATCCATTGACAATGTAACAATTGATATGTAAACTACAAAACCACAGTAGGGCACACAAAATTAATCCTAACCCTTTATCTGCTAAGGACGTATATATACTTTTTCCCATTCCCTTCTAAAGACGCATTAACACGTCTGTTATTATCTCTCCTCTGTGGGCTAAAGACGTGTTAACACGTTATACATTGCTACTGTCACTTCTATAGGCATACATTCACGTTTGTGACCTAGAAACAAAGAGTAGCTATTTTTAGTTCAGCCTTCAGAAAGTCTGTAGCAGCGAAAGGGTTAATAGCATCATCATAATAAATTATAAGTTCCTGTCACTTTCTGCTAAAAACAGGCCATTTATCTTTTCTCAAATGCAACCTCTATTGAAATGAAAACCGTGGCTTATCCATTACAGGACGTAGACATCCACCACAGTAAACGAAACGTTGATATTCTAAAGTAACACTGCGACCTACAAGGCATGTCGTAAGAGGCGACTGAGGTAGGGACCTAGGGAAGCTACCTATTAAATAAAAAGCGTCGCAGTAATCGGAAGCGCTGGTCTACTTGTAAGCGCATAACTGTCATAACGTACAATCGCTCTTAATCTCGGATCACATACAAATCACAACGAGTGGTCGATATGGAGTGCTCAAAGTAGAAAAAGAATAAAAGTTGTTATATTTGGATGATGTTGTCAACATTATAACGACCTCCTGTACGTTCCAGAGTTGTACTAGTACCAAAATGAGGCTGATCGACCCGATTGTCACTTGTTGTAAAATAAATATTCCACATCAACATGGGAAATAGAAATAAGATCTGTTGCCTAAGAAATCAGCACAGCAGCAACTGCTATACTAAAGAGGTTATCCTGAAATTAAATATTGTTAACATCATTAAAATTATTTTTGGAAACAGCGATTAAGAGATAGGTGCTTGTTATTAAGAGAATCTGCAAGCTCTAGATCATAGATTCCCCAAACTTTTCGGTCCACCGCCCACTTTTCATGACATAAACTTTGTAACGCCCCCTCCCCATTATAACAGTTTGCCAACGCCCCCACATATATATATACATGCTCTATTTTCTCTTGACATAGAAAATTGATATATATTTCTGTCATACATGGTCAATTTTCAAATGTTTATATATACATGAAATAGAAAATTGATATAAAAATGGACCGTGTAAGATGGGCATAAGATGAATTAAAATGCAGAATTCACATTTTTAATGATTATTCAATAGCAAAATCAAGAAAAGAGTCCCCAAATGCTTCTGAACCCACCTGCGCCCCCTGGGAGGCTTCAGCGCCATAGGATGGCGGTACCGCCCACTTTGGGAAACGCTGCTCTAGATGATGGAAGGCATTGCACATCTGAAGTTTTCCATCTTTATTTACTACCAATGTTATCGAACACATGCATATCAGATTACTATCTACGTCATTTACTCTGGGATCTAAATTACAAATACATCTGAAGCCAGAATAAAACTCGTCTGAATAGTGAGTGGCATTTGGGGATAAAGAAAGCTAGCCTACATGCAACAATTATTCAGAGGCGCCATGACTAGTCCTGGATTCATAGCCGGCTTGTACAAAAATAACCAGAAAAATACTTTAAATGTATGAACATTCAAATACACATGGAAATGATATAGCAGAAAAACTAAAACAAAACAAGAGCACAAATTGATAGGAACAATCTTCAACCACAGAAATGTTAAACTGTCCATAATTTCTTTCCTTCTGTATTTTTTTAAAATTCCGATCCATAAGCACTTGAGCTTTCAGCTGTTCGGCGCGGTGCCATGGACATCGTAACCCTTCGGTTCGGTGCCACCGTGAATCTGGGGAACCTGTGGCTTTTCTTCCAGCCCGTGGAATTGAACCCGCACTCACAAAGGGCTAGTCACCCGCAGTCCAACGCGCCACGAACACGTTGGGCAGACGGGTCTTTCCTTCTGTAAACCTCCATCTTTCGTTCCTTGTATCTTGCCTATTGTCTCAATTTATTCAAGCTCTGTTTTCGTCATAAAATATCAAAAGAGAGAGTGTTAATTGAATTTTTCTAATATGTTTATTAAGCGATCTGTTCTCATCTGCTTTCTTGAGAACGTTATCATTTGGCATCTCTTCTGTCCATTATTCTTGAATAAAACAACAACTCTGTAATAAATTATTACACTGTTTGTACATGCTAGACAGTGTCGTCTTCGTGGTAGAGAAAGAAAATATCAATCAATCAAGTGCCATGCCTGCCGGCGTAGGCAATCATGTCTCTCCACAACTTTCTTTGCTTGGTGCATGTAATCAGTTCTGACGTCGATATTTTGTCGAACCATGATGTCAGGCCATCCAACATCTTCTCCTCTGTCTTCCACGATCTCTCCTTCCCTGAATTTTATCTGTAGTCACCAAATGTTCTAAACCTTCTCTTCGCATTATATACCCGAAGAACCTTGATTGTCTGATTCTTATTCTTTTGATAAGGTTTCTTTGTGTGCAGGCCTGATTTAAAATCTCCACGTTTGTTTTCTTTGCTGTCCATGGAATTCTCAACATTCTTCTGTAAAACCACATCTCTGTGGCTTTCAATGATCGTATTGATTGTTTGTTCAGTGTCCATGATTCGCTGCCATACATAAGAATTGGTTCAATATAGCATTGGAGTACTCGTTTTCGCAGTGTCATTGGTTGTGAGTTCACGCATAGTGTGTTCTTCATTTTCATAAAAGCTGCTTTCGTTTAAGCTATTCTACTCCTAATCTCTGTTGCACATCTTCCATCTGATGTTAGTAATGTTCCCAGATACTTGAATCGATGGACTTGTTTCAGTGTTGTGTTATTTATTTTGATATTGCATGTTGGTGTTTCTTTTTATAAAGAAAATATACCTGTCAATTTCTCATGGGTGTTGCGAGCAAGAGGACTTTGGGGTGACTGCTGCAGCGGAGGACAGAGCACGAATGGGAATGTCCAATGTGCCATGACGCCGATTGAATAACATAACATAATAAATTATTATTCTTGTATGTATTGTATGTGATTTATAACAATTTATGAGAAATGTTTCTACATAGCGCTGTAAAACGTTCTTTCTCACTTTTCATGATAAGATTATATTCCACATGTTTTTTTTTTTCATTTTAAAGATCATGCATTTAAGCTTGTCTGTGCATGGTTAACTTGTCTTGTCATTGGTTAGCCTTGTCTTTGACTTGGTGCCCTTGTCTTGCATTAGCCCTTTGTCTTGTGCACTTGGTTAAGCCTTTCTTGCCTTGTTTGCCTGCTTGTGAGTCGAAGGTCGTGGGTTCGAATCCTGACCGCGCCGTTCTGTTCATGAGTGCAGTTTTTTCCAAAGACCCTAGGATTATTGCTGGAGCTACGGAGTTCGTGCTTTGTATTCTCGGTAGGTGGCGTGCCATTTCTGCGGAGAGGGACCGAGCCATATGGGGTAAAACCCGGTGCAATGAAGTCTATTGTTCATATTAAAAACCCTTACATTTTTTTTTCTATCCAAATTCAACAATAACTACTTGATAATCATGTGAGCAGAAAAAAAAAAATTACGTATTTTTTAGTTCCAACTGCGTAGGTATCGACTTGAAATTAATTACCACAACCTCTTGTGTGTAAATGTTGGATAATATCAGGAAAACTCTACTTTCTTGAAAGTCAGTAAATGAAAAACATCATATTAAACAAAGCAACACATTGCAAAGTGTCTCTGTGGCGTGGTGGTCAGGTGTTCGCCTTTCGCTCCAAAAATACTCGGTTCGTTTCCTGTATGGAGCGATGTGGATATGTTTCCACTGATTCTTAATTTCAATGTAGTTGAGAGTGTTCTTAGTACTATCGGAGACGGACGATAAAACAAAAGTAATTTGTTCACGTAAAAGAATATTGGTAGTTTAAAATCGATGAGTAGCCTGCGTAGTTGCTACTCAAAAAGAAATCTCATTAAAAAAAATTGAAATAATAAACTCGACACCATTTTTCCCTATATTAAAATTTCATAAGGGACCCTTGACGGCGCTACGGAATTCGTACACTACCGCTGAGATATTCCTGTGTAAGGAAGAGATCGAAGCACACATGGTTATTCACCGAAGTGCAATAATGATGATTCTATCAATCTATATACCAACCAACCAAACAATTAATCTTCTTCTTCTTCACTCTTCGCCTCCTAGGGAAGCATAGGTCCACAACCAAGACCATCTAAGTCCACCTATCCAAGGTAATCTTTACCAGATCTCTCAACTATCTCACGATTTTCTTGCCATGAGTCCCTTCCTGTGCGGTCCGTCTTCCTCGGGTGGCAATCTATGAATTTTCCTCGTTGTGGATTCTGTAGCTATCTAGCGATTTTTACACAGTGGTGTAGCTAGCCCCACACCCAATCTCCTCAGTCGCCTTTTACCACATGAGTGGCAGGTAACATTGGTTCTATTCTTTACACCCTAATTTGAACCCCGGTAACCCCTCGGACTGAAACAATTAATCATTCATTCAATTCTAAATCATATAAATCAATCAATCACTCAACCAGTTACATAGATTTCACTAAATAGTAATTAGTAACGTTACCTGCGAAAAGTTACCAACAACACCAGAAAAGACAGTCTCACCAACATCAGCATAAGAAAGAAAGTTGGCACAGAACCTTGCTTGAATTACATAGAGAAACAAAGAATAAAGTGGTTGTGCCATTTAATAATAATGCAACCAAACTCCACAGTATACAGAGTCTTCTACAACAGAACATCAGGAAATAAGGCAAGAGGAAGACCACGAAAAAGATGGTTAGATGGCATAGCAGAATCCTGTGAAAGAGCAGAAATAACAATCACACAAGCCACCAGAACAGCGTAAGACAGAAACAGAAAACCACGACACTGGGCAACAACCCGGTAGCAGTGTGATGACAACAGAAGAAGAAGAAGAAGAAATTAGTGACAACTACATTTTCTCAAACCCATATTTCTCATATCATTGAAGAAGAACAGATAAAAACAAACTGAAATAAATGAAAATTTTTGTAATTGAACTTTCTCAACAGGAATTCTGTGAAGAGAGAGACTCATTCTTAGCAGAACCAAAGACTATGGACCTCCAAAACTTCATTAGAGATTTCGCTACCCGGCAAGCTGGTAAGGACATACACAGCCACACATTAAGTTTTGAAAAGCCCCCTGTCCAGCGTGTTCGTAGCGCGTTGGACGACTGGTGACAAGCCCCTGTGAGTGCGGTTCAATTCCGCGGGCTGGCAGAAAAGTCACAGGTTCTCCAGATTTACGGTGTTCGTCGCACTGAACCGAAGGGTTATGATGTCCATGGCACCGAGCCGAAGAGCTGAAAGTGCTTCCGGATCGAATAAAAATAGTTATGAAAAAAACATAACTGTGTGTTTGTAGTCTGCTTCCGATTATGTGATCACACCATTGAATTTTGGGTACTTTGTCATTAGCCGGCCACAACTGACAGGAAGATCTATTTTTAGAAATTGTCGGAAAGTGTCATCTATTTTTAGATATGTTGTAAATAGTCGTGGACAGTCCACTTTGGGACCCAGGTAGGTCAAGCATTAGTATGTGGATACATATACAGTGATAACAACACAAATACAGCGAGGAAAGGAGGAACAATTATATTATAGGAAAAAAACCCACAGAAATTGCCTAACCCTAACCCTGCCACAAAATATATGTAGTATGTCAATATAGTATGTCGATACATATACAGTGATAACAACACAAATACAGCGAGGAAAGGAGGAACAATTATATTATAGGAAAAAAACACACAGAAATTGCCTAACCCTAACCCTGCCACAAAATATAAAATCTTGCGATTGTTTGTTACTACTTAATTTTTTTTAAAGCCGAAAACGAAAGGTTTTTCAACATGAAACCCCAAAAACGCAAATGGAATAAACCGCGCAGACTGTTCGACCTTTGGAAACCACTGGACAATCCCCGACACGCCTACGGGATACCCGGGTTTACCCGGAACTCGTTGTTCAGGTCTTTTTGCGGCCGGCTAATGACAAAGTACCGAATTTTGTGTTTCTTTATGAAGCTCAGTATCGCTGTTGTACTCACATTTTTCTGATGTCTACATTTCTAAACCTGGTTTCTACAAGATACTCACAACACTCCATATAGACGTTTCATCTTTGTCGTGATTAGTTTTCTTCTGTCGTTTGATGTCAAGATCCAGGTAATAATAATAATAGCCCTCCATCGTAAGCGATGATGGCAACAGCCTAAGACGTGTACTGCTGCACCTCTCTGGTATGTGCGGAGGTGATTGTAAAGCCCAATCCTAGAACACAATCCCTTACCACAGGTGGAGCATACATCAAAGTTAGACAACATGTGGGTGTTGTGTGTTCTGTCTTCTCGCGCAGCTCGTTTTTTCTGTACTTCAACGGAACGACGATTCTCAGCTATGCGAATCTGATATCATAATGTCGGTAAAAATTTCATATTTCACAATGCTCTTTTAGAATTTATTATGACATGCTCAAAATTGGAACCCTTTGTTATTTGATTTCAGTTGCTTTATTGAATTTCTTTAGTTATTCTTCATTAACTGACACATGGTGGTGTCTGTGGATTAGGGGATAATGACTCGGTCTATTAACCCCGACGTTCTAAGTTCGAATCACGCTTCGGACAATCAGTTATCAGTTATATGATGACTATCATCATAGCACTCCGGACATGCCCATAGGTGCTCCGATCTCCTCCTCAACAAATCCAGCAGCGTCTATCGACCCAACACGCCAGTTCAATGTTGATTAATCAATCTCTTTGCATATTTAGTATGTCGTTCTTTTCGGGCTGCACCAATATTGACACCCATCTCTTTCAATCTGGTCAGCGAGTGGATTCACAGCCCTGAAACTCCTCTGTTCGGAAAGACTCAATGCGTGAAGAATGTCACTTCGATCCATTGCAGCTCCCTCTGATATTGTAGCTAAGCCAGCCAATCTATCAGCTCGTTCATTACCCCTAACTCCTGCGTGCCCAGGGACAAAAATAAAGGTGATTTCTCTGATCATTGTCTGTACCAGGACCTCCACCCAGTTGCTTCGGACAATTTGGTTGCAAATTGTTTCACGTGGATTTTTACAAAAGGACGATGGCACCACCCGTTCAGAAAGCAATGGCAAACTACAGAACGTAATAATGCCTAGAAAAATATAAAAAAACAGCGTTAAAAGTTGGTGTTGATTCGCAAAGTCCTGTAAAGGATATGCAATTAACTTTAACCGACACATGTTTCTATTAACTCCCTATCTAATCCTTCTTTTTATGTATTTATTTGTATATAGAGATGTACTCCTTTGCGTATGGTATTACCATTGGTGGCATAGCATTACCATCAGGAATCTGGATATGGCGATCATCTGGCGAGAACCTTACTGTCAAGAACTGGAATTCGAATGAACCAAATTTGATTTCTGTGGATATATTTTTGTCTATGTTCAAGGGAACGTGGAAATGGAACAACATTGGACCGACTAACAATTTCACATTTATTTGTCAAAGAGGTAAGATGTATATTATATTATATTATATTATATTATATTATATTATATTATATTATATTATATTATATATTATATTATATTATATTATATTATATTATATTATATTATATTATATTATATTATATTATATTATATTATATTATATTATATTATATTATATTATATTATATATTATATTATATTATATTATATTATATTATATTATATTATATATTATATTATAATTATGCCCAGGCAGCGGCTTTCCAGCCTGCTCTTCTCGATTTTGAACAGCTAGGGTTCTCTTACGTGCTCAAATTGAATACGGGACCTAAGTTTTATTGTTCATCCGATAGGACTAGGAACTCGTTCTCACCTACATTGAGATCAGGGATCTCTGTAAAAATATCCAGATGGTTCCACGAGGAAGCAAACCTGGTACCTTTGGCATGAGAGAGACAAGCATCTAACCTATACACCACAGAGATCTCTAGAGCACGACCAACTATATTTATTATAGAGTAGGACGTGCCTAGAGGGAGATAGAGAGATAGATAGATAGAGATAGAGAGATAGATAGAGAGATAGATAGAGAGATATATAGATAGAGATAGAGAGATAGATAGATAGAGAGATAGATAGATAGAGAGAGAGAGATAGATAGATAGAGATAGACAGAGAGAGAGAGGGAGAGACAGAGAGTAATCTGTGCGACTGACCACAATAATCTGTCAAACACCATCATCATCATCATCAAGGTGCGTATCCTTTATAGGACGTTGCTCTCTTTGCAGCACATCTGAAATTCACTCTGTCTCTTGCCAGTTCACCCACTTCGTCGATGGTCATATTCATGGTTTCTTTAATATCTTGTAGCCATCTTCTTCTTGGTCTGCCTCTGCGTCCTGGGACCCTGCCCTCTAGTATTGTTCTTTCCAGGCCATCGTGACAAACACCATCGTGACAAACACCATCGTGACAAACACCATCGTGACAAACACCATCGTGACAAACACCACTTATACCCTAAAATAATAATTAACAATGTTTAATAATAATTCTTATGATTCTTATTTTTCTTCTTCTTCTTCGAGCGCTCCATATCGAGCACTTGTTAACCACTCTGTGTGATTTGTATGAGATCTGAGTCTAAGAGCGAGTCCACGTTGTGTCAGTTATGCGCCTACAAGTAGGTCAGCACATCCGATTTCTGCGATGCTTTTTATTTACTAGGGTAGCTTCCTAGTTCCTACATCAGTCGCCTCTTACGGCATGCCTTGTAGGTCGCAGTGGTACTATTCTTTGCTTCCTTGCGGGCCCTGGAACCACACGGGCCAATATTTACGAGAAATCAATAAATCCCTTTTTTTTAGTATTTCTTCCTTAGTAAAAAAAAAGAAAGATTAAAATATGAATAAAGATTTTACAATGTACTATAACCAACAGAATCGACGTTTCGTTAAAAATATCTTTATCCAGCCCAACACACGCACACTTTTGTTGAAATAAAATACAGTATTTCTGTTAGAAACCAGAATGTTGCTGACTGCTTGTTCAAACTTGTATTAAAAAAATTAATTCTTCAACTCCTGATGGACCAAATCCCCCACTGAGTGGCATTGTGCTGGACTCCATTTTACCAGGAGCTACACTAACGGGCGTTTTTATTCTAAAAATAAATGGCTTGTAAAAACATGGCTTTTAGTTTTGTTTAGTTTAGTTTAGTCGTTGGATCATCATCACTGCACGTCCAACCAATTAGTCTATAAGTGCTCCGATCTCCCCCTCAGTATGTCTTTCAGTGTGTGGCGACTAACGACCCCGGTTCTTTGTTGGTTTACTATTCCTCTTTGTCTACCAGTTCCCAGTTTCAGTTTGGAATATCTTCATTGCACTCCGACATGTCCATAGGTGCTCCGATCTCCTTTGCAATATCTCCAACAGCGTCTAGCGACTGATCGTACCAGTTCGATTTGATTGATGAGCCTTCTCATATACCTATTATGCTGTATTTTTCTTGCCACACCAATCTTCAAACCCAGCTCCCGCAATCTAGTAGTTGACTTGGATTGGTTTAGATGAAGATCTTCTCTGCGACCACCTCATGAGGGCGTTCAAGATGTCAGCTCTGTCCATTGGCTGGCTCTCTGATATGGCGGCAGAGCCAACCAGTCTGTCTGCTCTCTCATTGCCAACGACACCCTTGTGCCCCGGAACGAAGACAAGTGTAATTCTGCAAATTGTTGAAGCCTGCAGTGATTCAGTCCATTGCCTGCGCAACGAACCGGCTCCACCTTTGTCTACAGCATAGTGTTCTTGTTAGCTACACTACATTTGACTTGGAATTCTTGCAGTTTGGTTAGTGTTGTAGATTCACCACTATTGCTTGAGTCCATGTACACGACCTATCTCCCTTAGGGAAAAATGGTGTTTGCCCTGGTCCACTAAGAGTTCAGTGGTCTAAAGCCGACGATTTAAAAAACGAATTTATTATTTAAATAGAAGTTTGAACATGCGGTTCTTTATTCGTTCTTTATGATTATAAGACAATCTGTTTTCTAGTTTCTAATTTTATGTTGACTGTTTTCCAGATATTGGAGATCCGTGTGAAGAAGATTTTCCAGGCGGCATTTACATGTTTGGATCCTGTTTCAAATATGTCAGCAAGACATTGACATATAGCTTGGCTCAGGTAAAACTTGCAAATATGACAGCAAGAAACTGACGTTTAGCTTGGCTCAGGTAAAACATACAAACATGCCAGTTAGAAGCTAAAGTTTAGCTTGGCTCAGGTAAAACATACAAATATGCCAGTTAGAAGATTGAGTTTAGCTTGGCTCAGGTAAAACATACAAATATGCCAACAAGAAGCTAAAGTTTAGCTTGGCTCAGGTAAAACATACACATATGCCAGCAAGAAGCTAAAGTTTAGCTTGGCACAGGTAAAACATACAAACAAATATGTCACCAAGACACTGACATTTAACTTAACTCAGGTAAAACATAAACATATGCCATCAAGAAATTGACGTTTACCTTGGCTCAGATAAAGCAGGCAAATATGTTAGCAAGAAACGGATCTCTAGCACAGCTCAATTAAAACTTAAAATACCTCAGTAAGAAACGGACGTTTAATTCTGATCAGGTAAAACAAGCAAAATAATTAGTGTTAAACATGGGCTGTGATAGCCTTCACAAGAAATTGATATATTCCATCATTATACAACACCCCCAAAAAATGGTAAGTGTAATTAAAACATAATAGTGGGTGCTGGAAAATAACACACATTATGCAATACTCCAATAAATGGTAAATATAATTAAAACATTATAGTTAGTGCTGGAAAATGACACACATTATGCAATACTCCAACAAATGATAAGTGTAATTAAAACATTATAGTTAGTGCTGGAAAATAACACACATTATGCAATACTCCAACAAATGGTAAGTGTAATTAAAACATTATAGTTAGTGCTGGAAAATAACACACATTATGCAATACTCCAACAAATAGTAAGTGTAATTAAAACATTATAGTTAGTGCTGGAAAATGACACACATTATGCAATACTCCAACAAATGATAAGTGTAATTAAAACATTATAGTGATTGCTGGAAAATGACACACATTATGCAATACTCCTACAAATGGTAAGTGTAATTAAAACATTATAGTTAGTGCTGGAAAATAACACACATTATGCAATACTCCAACAAATGATAAGTGTAATTAAAACATTATAGTTAGTGCTGGAAAATAACACACATTATGCAATACTCCAATAAATGGTAAATGTAATTAAAACATTATAGTTAGTGCTGGAAAATAACACACATTATGCAATACTCCAACAAATGATAAGTGTAATTAAAACATTATAGTTAGTGCTGGAAAATAACACACATTATGCAATACTCCAATAAATGGTAAATGTAATTAAAACATTATAGTTAGTGCTGGAAAATGACACACATTATGCAATACTCCAACAAATAGTAAGTGTAATTAAAACATTATAGTTAGTGCTGGAAAATAACACACATTATGCAATACTCCAACAAATAGTAAGTGTAATTAAAACATAGTTAGTGCTGGAAAATAACACACATTATGCAATACTCCAACAAATAGTAAGTGTAATTAAAACATTATAGTTAGTGCTGGAAAATAACACACATTATGCAATACTCCAATAAATGGTAAGTGTAATTAAAACATAGTTAGTGCTGGAAAATAACACACATTATGCAATACTCCAACAAATGGTAAGGGAATTAAAACATTATAGTTAGTGCTGGAAAAAAACACATTATGCAACTACTCAATAAATGGTAAGTGTAATTAAAACATTATAGTTAGTGCTGGAAAATAGTACACATTATGCAATACTCCAACAAATGATAAGTGTAATTAAAACATTATAGTTAGTGCTGGAAAATAACACACATTATGCAATACTCCAACAAATGATAAGTGTAATTAAAACATTATAGTTAGTGCTGGTAAAAAGCAATCTCAAAAATGGAACATTATAGTGTCTAATGAACATGCCAATCAACAGAATAGTAAGTAATTAAAACATTATAGTTAGTGCTGGAGAATGACACACATTATGCAATACTCCAACAAATAGTAAGTGTAATTAAAACATAGTTAGTGCTGGAAAATAACACACATTATGCAATACTCCAACAAATGATAAGTGTAATTAAAACATTATAGTTAGTGCTGGAAAATAACACACATTATGCAATACTCCAACAAATAGTAAGTGTAATTAAAACATTATAGTTAGTGCTGGAAAATGACACACATTATGCAATACTCCAACAAATGATAAGTGTAATTAAAACATTATAGTGAGTGCTGGAAAATGACACACATTATGCAATACTCCAACAAATGATAAGTGTAATTAAAACATTATAGTGAGTGCTGGAAAATGACACACATTATGCAATACTCCTACAAATGGTAAATGTAATTAAAACATTATAGTTAGTGCTGGAAAATGACACACATTATGCAATACTCCTACAAATGGTAAATGTAATTAAAACATTATAGTTAGTGCTGGAAAATGACACACATTATGCAATACTCCAACAAATAGTAAGTGTAATTAAAACATTATAGTTAGTGCTGGAAAATGACACACATTATGCAATACTCCAACAAATGATAAGTGTAATTAAAACATTATAGTGAGTGCTGGAAAATGACACACATTATGCAATACTCCAACAAATGATAAGTGTAATTAAAACATTATAGTTAGTGCTGGGAAATAAAACACATCATCATATACAAGTCAGAGACATTCTAAAGTAAGTAAATAAGAAGAATTCTGCTATTTTTTGGGCCAATAACGACAGAAAATGAAGAATTTTTAAAAACGAAAAACTACGTACTAAAGGCTATAATCAAAATATGAAGATGGGGAGGATTAAGCATGTGTGTTGTATACCAGTAGGGATTGAATCTGGAAGTATGCGTGTGGAATGGGTTGACATCATTTGGAGATCGCATCTCAAGAAAATGACGTGGCTGTACAAGCCTGGACATGGTGTGCAGGGTAACGAGCGTGCTGACTTTCTTGAAAACAATGTCCCAATTCAAGCGGGTAGAAGTATAGACAGAGCTGGTACCATCAATGTGGTACGCTCTCAGTTATGTGACAAGGGCAAGTCTCAGAAACTGGAACGAGTTCGAGAGTTAGCCGTTAAGTTTGGACATGCCAGGCAGTGTCGTCTTCGTGGTATAGAGAGAAGATATAGTAATCAACTTCTCATCGGTACGGTGAGCAAATGGACTTTGGGATGGCTGCTGCAGCGGAGGAAAGAGCACGAATGGGAATGTCCAATGTGCCATGACTTCGATCGCATAATACAGGGTGTTCAAGATAAAAGCGGCATGTGAATGGAGCTAATCTGGCATATATTTATGAAAATGAGAAGGTTAAGTTATGACGTAGTATAGGTCAAGGTTGTGTGACGGTATGTAATTGTAGTGCGGGAAGGGGCGATGAGCAAATGTGACGTAGGGCGAGCTAGTCAGAACCGGTTTAAATAATAAATAGACACCACGCAATATGTAACTGGCAACTTTCGATTTGTCAACGGGGCTGCTTTAATCTTGAACACCCTGTATAACGTAACATACCAGTAGGAACCAGCTCTAGAACAGCTCTGCGATGGACAGCGGATGGGAAAAAAAGGCATGGACGTCCAAAGATAACATGGAGAATAACTGTGGAAAGGAAAGCGAGTTGAAAGATTGTGACATGGCATGGAAATAGCTGGTAGACAGACGGCAGAACGGCAGCAATTGAAATCTCTTATGGAAGCCTTATGTGTCCAAAGAGACACGCAGTGGATATAGACCATAGATTCCCAAACTTATTCTGCCCACCGCCCACTTTACACATCATAAACATGCAACGCCCTCCACATTATAAGTTTCCACCGCCCTCTCCCATATATACACTCTATTTTCTTTGACAGAAAATTGAAATATATTTGTCGTACATGATCAATTTTCAAATTATTATATGTATGAAGTTAAATTAATTGATGAAAAAATGGATCGAGCAAGACAGGGGTATAAGATGAATATAAATGCAGAATCCAAATTTTAAAATGATTATTCAATCTCAAAATCACGAAAATAATTTATTTTAAAATATTTATTATTGACTTCTTCTTTAAGGAGTCACCGATCCCTAATCGCTTGAACACCTCCCCCACCCCAATTCTTCTGAACCCACTAACGCCCTCCTCCCATCCCTTAGAACGCTTCAGCGCCCACTGGGGGCGGTACCGCCCACTTTGGGAATCACTGATATAGATAGATACAAGGTACCATAAACACTCTTGCATTCATAGCATGTTATTTCTTTATCCCAGACCGCTTGCACAGATATAGGAACTTTCTTGCGGAACCAAAACCAAAGAATTGTCAGATTCTCTTATTGGTTACTATGTATATATCTCTGGTGAGTTTTTTGTTGTTCTTACTTTGTCAACGATTTGTGATTCCTAATTTAGTTTTTTTTTTTTTTTTTTCCAGAAGCACTTGAGCTTTTCAGCTCTTCAGCTCGGTGCCATGGACATCGTAACCCTTCGGTTCGGTGCCACGAACATCGTTAATCTGAGGAATCTGTGGCTTTTCTGCCATCCCGCGGAATTGAACCCGCACACACAGAGGGATAGTCACCCGTAGTCCAACGCGCTACGAACACGCTGGGCAGACGGGCCCTAATTTAGTTAAATATAGTTAAATATGACCATAACTTGCACCAGCAGCACCAGTATAAACGAAAAGCATATTTAAATGAATGAGTGATCATGTGGGCTCCGACATCTTTCTTTCATAAGAAGATCTCAGCGGTAGTGCACGAACTCCATATCACAGGCGAGGGTACCTGTTGTAATTAAGAATATGGTAACAATTTTGTAGGAATTTTATTTTTCCTTTTTTCTCGAATAAATATTGCCTGGCATCTGTTTTCCAGCCTGCTCTACTCAGTATTTAACTGCCAAGGGTTCTTTTACGTGCTCAACTTGAATACGTTTTATCGTCCGTTACCGACAGAACAAGGAACTTTATCTCGCCAACACTGAGATCAGGGATCTCTGGACAAATATTCCGATGACTTTACCATGGAGCGAACTGATTACCGTTGAGGATTACCGTTGAGGATTACCGTTGAGGATTACCGTTGAGGATTACTGTTAAGGATTACCGTTAAGGATTAACGTTGAGGATTACCGTTGAGGATTACCGTTGAAACGAGAGGTGACCACCTAATATCTACGACACAGAGACTCCCTCCCTCCCCGTATATTAAAAAATATATTTAAATCAAACAGAAAGGCATAAATACTAACACAGGAAGACTAACAAAATATGTGCAGATGAGTTCACACTGCGGGTCTCAAAACAGACACAATCGACTTCACAGATACATATACTCAAAAATGAAAATTGACAATTTAGTAAACAAATTACTAAATTGAGGATTCGAACCTCAAACTCTTATATCTTACGGCACCCATTGCCTAGTCCTATAGACGAACATTTTTAGGAACACACTCAGTTCATCATCAAGGTGCGTATCCTTTATAGGACGTTGCTCTCTTTGCAGCACATTTGAAATTCACTCTATCTCTTGCCAGTTCACCCACTTCGTCGATGGTTCATGGTTTTTTTAATATCTTGTAGCCATCTTCTTCTTGGTTTGCCTCTGCGTCCTGGGACCCTGCCCTCTAGTATTGTTCTTTCCAGGCCATCGTGACGCTTGATGTGACCAAAGTATGTAATTTTTCTGTATAGTATGTTGTTTATCAGCCAATTCTCTTTAACATTTAGTTCTTTCATGACATCAGTGTTCTTCCTTTTTTCTGTCCATGGTATTCGTAGGATCTTTCTGTATCATTTAGTTTCGAAGGACTGGATTTTCGTTCTTGTTTTTCACACTCAGTTAGCTCTCCAAATTAAGAGCTTTACTAAAGAGTGTCTTTCATAAACAGTATTGTCTGTTGAACGCAGAACAGTCAGGATAGATTCGATCAAACAGTATCACGAGAAACGTCTTGTGTATTTGAGACAAAGCAATAGCATAAATGACTTATGAAGAGAATAAGACAGATCCCAGTGAATGAACAGGTTAAAAAACAACAATGGCGCTGGATAGGACACACTTTGCGAAAACCTGAGGATAATATAACAAGAAGGAGGGTCCATGCCTGGAACCCACAGGGACAGCAGAAGAAGGGGAGGCCGAGAAATACAATCACACAAGCCACCAGAACAGCGCAAGACAAAACAGAAAACCACAACACTGGGCAACAACCCGGTAGCATTGTGACGACAAAAGAAGAAGATCAACAATATAAAGAAGAGCTGGGGTGGGGGTGGAGCTGCAGGAGATAGCTAGAGATAGTAAGACGTGGCATGAGTTGGTTGAGGGTCTATGCCTCAATCCGGGTTAAATAGGCAAAGAGATATAGAGAGAAAGCATATCATACATACACATAGGTATACATATATTGATGTATAAACATAAAATGTAAAAACATACACATGATTCAGAATTATCTTCAAGTTTATTGTAAGTAGAAAATAAGAAGTTTTAAGAACCCCACGCTAAGCAACGAAGCCAATAAATACAATCAATTAATATACAGCGAACAAGTATTAGAGGATTAAGGGCAAAAAATAATCAAATTACCAAACATAGGATTCGAACTTTTTTCCTCCGGACACACCTAATACTTGTCAACTGAGTCTATTTATTGACATATTGAATAGTTGACAATGAGAGAGCAGACAGTCTGGCTGGCTCTGCCACCATATCAGAAGGCCAGACAATGGATAGAGCTGATATTTTGAACGTCCTCATAGAGTGTGGCCGTAAAGAAGATTTTTATTTAAACCAGTCCACGTCAATTACTAGATTGCAGGAGTTAGGTTTGAAGATTGGAGTAGCAAGAAAAGAACAGCATAACAGGTATATGAGTAGGCTCATCAATCAAAATCGAACTGGTACGGTCAGTCGCTGGACGCTGTTGGAGATATTGCGAAGGAGATCGAACCACCTATAGACATGTCCGGAGAGCAAAGAAGATATTCCAAACTGAAACTGAAATTGTCATAGTCAAACCACAGTTGATTAAAATGTTGTATGAACCTCAGTCGGTTTGTCGTTACTGTCTGTAATACCACTTTTTGGGCGGTGTAGAACAGTGGGAAGGTGGCGTCTGTGGCCTAGGGGTTAGTGACACGGTCTATTAACCTCAACGTTCTGAGTTCTCTCTCGCGTAGACTGCTGAACCAACTTTTATCATGAATTTTACCGTGTTTTTAAGGGACTCCGTTCCTCCGTACAGCTTCTCGCTAAGCTCTGTGTTTTGCGGCCAGTTTTATTTTCTTATGCCTGCTATCAGTTGACAATCTTGCAGTACGTGTTCTGTCGTCATGTCTGCCTTTTTGCAGGGGCACAGACTAGTTGTGCCAATTTTAAATTTGTGAAACATGTGGACGCGTAGCTTGTTGTGGCCGGTACGGAGGCGAAGTATGGCAACTTGTTCGCTACGAGTCAGATCATAGTACCCGGCGCTGTTGTTATGCTGAGGATGTTCTTTTGTCCATTTGTCTCTATAGTGCCAGCCGATGGTTGTTCTGACTTCCTCATAACTAATCTCGAAATCAGTCTGAGGTAGTCGCTCGCCTTCTTTCGTTAGTTTGTCGGCCTGTTCGTTTCCACTTATTTTACACACGTTCTGAATTCGAATCACGCTGCAGACAGTTTGGTTGCAAATTGTTTCGCGTGGATTTTACAAAAGACGATGGCACCACCTGTTCAGAAAGCAATGGCAAACTACTGAACGTAATAATGTCTAGAAAAATCACAAACAGCGTTTAAATGCTGGGGTTGATTCGCAAAGTCCTGTAAAGGATTTGCAATTAACCTTTTAGTATTCTGATCTTGATAAAATACAATATTTTTTAATTTGATCAATTAATCGATCACATCACATAAACTTAAGGGAGTGATAACAATGTATGGATTGAGAAACCAGCTATCCAATGGGTGGGACCTGGGCAACATCAAATGAAACTTTATTACACCCCTGGCTCGATGGTGAGCCAAATAAGCAGAAGATTCTGAAGGCATTGAAGACTTTGTGGTTATAATATACAGAGAATTACCTGGGGCTGGAATGACGTCTCTCATAATCATCGTTGGCAATATATGTCAAAAAGGTAATCTACTTTGTCTTTGTCGTCACAATGTTACCGGGTTGTTGCTCAGTTAGTATTTTCCTCAGTTTTTGTCTTGCACTGTTCTAGTGGTTATGTTAATTGTGCTTTTCCCCGAATTCTGCTATACCATCTAACCATCTTTTTGTGGTCTCCTCTGTCTTCTTTCCTGATGTTCTGTTGTAGAAGACTCTGTATACAATGAAGTTTGGATGCATTCTTATTAAGTAGCCAAACCACTTCATTCTTTGTTTCTCTATGTAATATCGATATAGGGGCACATTGCTGTAAAACTATGGAAACTGGCGAAACACGTAATAACAAAATACTGTAGTTTTACAAAATAAAAAAATGACATTACATAGTTTCTCAATGTCAGGTTCTGTGCCAACTTTCTTTTTTATTCTGATTTTGGTGAGTCTGTCTTTTCTGGTGTTGCTGCTAACTTTTCTCAGGCATCGCATTTGACATGTAGTTCACGTGTTTTTTGCTACTGTGCTTTGCTCATTGTCCATGTTTGGCTTTGGTAACACAAAGTAGGTATACACATTCTGCTGATCATCTGTTATTTAGCAGTCAGTGAGATTTTTGGGTGCTTTAACAATGGGGCTAGCTGGTCTGTTACAGCATCTGATTTTTGCACTACAGACTCCATCTCCCTGTTTAGTCTTCCATCTTCTGTGAATATGCTTCCTAAATGAAAGCACATCCGATCTTTCTTTCCTCCCACATCAACATGATTTGTGTTGTTTTTGTATTTTGTAAAACTACAGTACTTTGTTTTTACGTGTTTCGTAATTGCTACATAGTTTTTACGTGTTTCGCAATTGCTACATAGTTTTTACTTGTTTTGTAATTGCTACATAGTTTTTACGTGTTTCGCAATTGCTACATAGTTTTACGTGTTTCGTAATTGCTACATAGTTTTTACGTGTTTCGCAATTGCTACATAGTCTTTACGTGTTTCGCAATTGCTACATAGTTTTTACGTGTTTCGCAATTGCTACATAGTTTTTACGTGTTTCGCAATTGCTACATAGTTTTACGTGTTTCGTCATTGCTACATAGTCTTTACGTGTTTCGCCATTGCTACATAGTTTTTACGTGCTTCGTAATTGCTACATAGTTTTACTGCACCGGGTATCGCCATCGAGCTCACTACCGCTAAGCTACAGACGCTTTCAGAGTATACCCAACATATCTCTCTCTTCTTTGTCTTTCTTATAACAGTTAAAACTAGTGGTTGCCAGACATTTCCTTGATTTTATTACCCCACCCGAATTCGTCCCATTTTGTGCTTATTATTTTTCGCAGACATCTATTTCAAATGAATTCAACTTATTTTATATATTTTTAGTCATTTTCTAATTTCGTTTGCTTCTTCTTCTTCTTCCTCGAATGCTCCACATCGACCACTTGTTAACCACTCTTTATGATTTGTATGTGATCTGAGTCTAAGATCAATTGTGTGTTGTGCTAGTTATGAGCCTACAAATAGTCCAGCACATCCAATTTCTGCGACGTTTTTTATTTACTAATGTAGCTTCCCTAGGTCCTACCTCAGTCGCCTCTTACGACATGCCTTGTAGTTCGCAGTGTTACTATTCTTTGCTCCATCTGTGAACCCCCCGGAAACACACGGACAACTCTCGCTGGCATTTGTTAAAGATATATATGCTTTATTTTTTTATCGTGCATGATCCTCAAAATCAAAACAAACCAGGGGCGGCTCGTCATTAAGGGCCTGTGGGGCGTGACCCACCAATAATCGAAAGAGGGAACGCTTCCAGAAGTAGACAAGTAATAGTAAATACTCCAAAAACCCTGATTTTTCCGAAAATTTATGTCTGGCCCCACCAAGAAAAATGACTACGAGCCGCCACTGAAACAAACAAATAAATGACGTACTGTTTTTTTTTTCTTCCTCGTCACAGAAGTAAACCTTCAGACATCTCAGACTTACTTAACAGTTTTACCTACACTTAACACTGGTATCCATGACAACGTACGGCTATATGTAACGACAGGATTGGAGAACCGTCTGGTGTATTTAACATTTGTAACATCAGGTGGTCAAATCCTGAGAAATTCAGTCTCTTACAAGAAGGAGTATGTATACACTGTAAACAATGAAGATCTAGTTCAGTATACTACAGGTAAGTTGAAATATGTTGAGCGTCTGCCCGAATCTAGTAGCGCGTTGCTCCCATGCGGGAGACCCGGGGTCAATCCACGGAAAGGCCAAGGAGTTTTTTTCTGTCGAGGGCATAAAAAAACTATTCAAACCTGTACAGTTTCGCTGTGACAGCACAAGCCATGCGGTCATTAAACTCTGCCACAGGCTCTGTCCCTCCTGTCCTACACCGCCCTAACAAGCGGTATTACTGGTTGTAACAACTGTTTAAGTCTAAAGACGACCCTCAAGTCTGTCAAGACTTTATTAAGAGTTTGTTAAGAATTTATTAAGACTTCGTTAAGACTTTATTAAGAATTTATTAAAAATTTATTAAAACTTTATCAAGACTTTATGAAATTTTTGTCAAAAGGTCAGCATAGTTGTACTTTTTAAAACTTCACGTTTTTGTGTGCTGCTATTTTTAAAGGGAAAATCCTCCCCTTCCTCCCCCATCTTTCATCCTTTACACACTGCAGTAAACGAAATGTAGAGGGGAAACCGCGAGGTCAAAGACTAACGGGACTCTGGTTCGTATAGGGAGATGGACTACCATAGGCCGTTTAAAAAAAAAGTTAAACGATTGAGAGTAAAACCAAAAAATCTCGAATGAAGTCTGGTACCTAGACTTGGGATATTGGAACAGTCGCTGAGAGAATTTACCCTGATATTCAAGAACCAGACTCTCAGATATGGACACATTACATTGTTTGAGCATCGGGAGATGCCAAAGACTATCGCTATGTTTGATTTTATTTCTGATTTCTCATGGCTTATGTTATCACGATATTTTAGCCAGGCGTCACTAGTTTTCAGAACCATTTTCATATTCTGTCTCCAGCTGGATCTGCTCCTGACAAGCTCCTCCCAGTTTTATGTGGCGGCTCGTGATCATTTTTGTTAGAGTGGCCAGACATTTTTTCCGGATAAATCATGGTTTTTGGTTGCTATATTTTAATTTATAAAATAATAATTACACGTTATACTTTATTTTTGGTGGGGCCCGGAACCACTGGCCCTTAATGACGAGCCGCCACTGGCTGTCAAGGTTCTTCAAGTTTCACTTGCATATGCCTTTGTATGGAACATGGAACAAGAGAACAAATGCTTACTTTTTCTGTGATAGACAACAAAATAGAGTTATCTACCATTATCGATATAGAGACATTTAAAATTACAGTAAATTTAAATTGCAAATGTAAATGGATATTTACATAGAATAGAGGGACCGAGATGGTATGATAAGATTACGAACGAGGAACTCAGAGAAAGAACTAAGCAGATACCAGTGGAGAAAGAGATAAGGAAGAGACGCTGGCGATGTATAGGACACACATTGAGAAGATCGACCGGAATCACTGCAAGATAGGCACTGGTTTGAAACCCGCAGGGAGAGAGGAGTAAGGGAAGGTCTAGACATTACTGGAGAAGAGAACTGGAGACTGATATTAAAAGGATAGGTAAAACATGGAAAGAGTTGAAAAGAAGGCAAGAGAGAGAGAAAGAGCTGGAAGAAGTTGAAGACCTGTGCTCCATTGGGAGTTGAAAAGTGAAGAAGAAAATTGCAAATAAAATTTCAGAAAGGTAATTTATAGTAAACATGTATATTGCTCCTCTATGATGAATAATTACAACTTGTTCTGTATTCCCTAGGTTCACATCTGCGATACATACTAATCAACGCCTCAGGAACAATTACAGTTGTTGCCTCCATGACAAGTTCAGACGGAAGTCTCATCAGCAGGTCATTAATCTATCCAATGTCATGGGTACAAAACGTAATGGATGGAGTGTTCTACTTTGCGTACTCAGGATCAAGTGGAAGTAGCGTCAGTAAGTGGTCTTCCATTCGTGTTTTTGACCATTGTCCAACGAGGGAATCAATTCATTACGTCGGTTTGCCTGGTCGTTTTCGATCAGCCCGAAAAGAACGACATTCCAAACATGCAAAGAGAGTGATTAATCAACATCGAACTAGCATGTTGAGTCGTTGGACACTGCTGGATTTGTTGAGACGGAGATCAGAGCACCTACAGACGTGTCCGGAGTGCTTTGATGATAGTCCTCATATAACTGATAACTGAACTTCGGTCAGGTCGCCTGATCTCACTGAGGAGGACGACCAACCTCAACTTGGCACATCCACAGGTGATCGATATTTGGATTACCTTGACAAATGGAGAGTCAGCTGCGATGTAAGTCAGTTTAATAATTTATTACTAAGCAGAAGCGGATCACATGGAAGTGTCCTCCAATGCAAGATGGGACGGGATAGCACATGACGCTGGATGACACGAGACAATGAGCGAAAAAATATCACCATAAACTCTATTCAAAGACTCAAAACTTTTAAAACAGCCATTCTCTGGCATTGCAATTTGTACTCAAAAACATGTAGGAGACAGCCCAAGTAGCAGAAGAAAAAAAACAGTCCGGTTGTCCTTGATCAACCACTTTCGTTTTATATATAGAACCAATGGCGGCTGGTCATTAAGGGCCAGTGGGGCCGGGCACCACCAAAAAAACGTATAACGTATATTTTTTTTTTTTATACATTAAAATATAGCAACCAAAAACCATGATTTATCCGGGAAAAATGTCTGGCCCCAACAAAAATGTTCACGCGCCGTCACTGTATAGAACTCATATCATGGCAGTTCTGACCCTTACATCCTTCCATTCTTATACTTAAAATACTCTCTTTTAGTTCAATGTTGTCCCTTCTATAAATGTCAATGTCTTTTTTAATTACAGTATTATCAATATGGTGGCGTCTGTGGCCTAGGGGTTAGTGACTCGGTCTATTAACCCCGACGTTCTGAGTTCGAATCACGCTGCGGACAGTTTGCTTGCAAATTGTTTCCGTTGATTTTAACAAAGGACGATGGCGCCACCCGTTCAGAAAGCAATGGCAAACTACTGAACGTATAAGTGGTGCCTAGAAAATCAACGACTTGTTTACTGTGGTTGATGGCTACGTCCTTTGGGATATGCCACGATTTTCAATTATCAATATAAATGAAGATATAAGTTAATATTTCCGTACTTTGTAAAACAACAGTACTTAGTTTTTATGTGTTTCGTCATTTGTAACCCACACAAGATATGTGGAGTATTTTTCTAGTGTTGTTTCCCTATAGAAGTGTGATTCCTTCAGTATATCACATTCTGGGCAGTCTTGATGTATGTTCTCTAAAACTTGTGGTGTCTCCAGATGTCAAAACACGTAAAAACAAAGTACTATATTTTTACAAAATACAGAAACATTGACGATAATCAGCAACGTTTCGACCAAAAGGCCTTTATCAAGCAAACGATACAACAAGAGTGACGAATTTAAAAAAAAACACTAAATATGAACTATTACATACGGAAACTT
Source organism: Arion vulgaris (assembly GCA_020796225.1). Classification (NCBI taxonomy): domain Eukaryota; kingdom Metazoa; phylum Mollusca; class Gastropoda; order Stylommatophora; family Arionidae; genus Arion; species Arion vulgaris. The sequence goes on from CM036768.1 coordinate 11,543,292, forward strand.
TCAAACGTATTTAATCCTTTTTTTGTACGAAGTAAATCATACAGTTTATTTAAAATATTGGTTCTGTGGTGTGATGATGGCTGCAGGGGCCTATGAGAGAGAAAAATCGCCGAAGACTGTTAGGGTGACAAAGTTCTGATCAGGACAAGTTATTTAATGATGGTGCGATGACCGTCCGGAAAGCGACGAAGGATTAAAATAATTGATGACTGTCAACTTACTGTTGCACATGTTGAATTGCAGTTAGGTAACATTTTTATTTTCCGGCTTTTGAAAAATAATAAAAATAAAGGGTACCGTAGTTAAAGAAAGGATATAATATACGTGGTGATATCTTCTTCTTTTCTTCCACCATTTACTGCTTTATAGAAGTGGGGGAATGTAGTGATCATGTGTGTACTTGATCTAATCATTATCATCATCATCATCATCATCATCAACATCACCACCACCATCACCACCACCATCAGCATCATCACCACCATCAGCATCATCACCACCACCACCACCATCATCATCTTAATCATCATCATCATCAACATCATCATCAGGTGCCGTCTCCACATTGAAGGTTGGCTACAATCAATCTCCAGCATCCTCTGTCTTTCGCCTTGGTGTTGCACTCTGCCATACTGTATCCTGTCCACTTCTTTAAAATGACCAAATACACCTTGTAAACTGTTATTCATTTTTAAAGCTGTTCTTCATGCCGTCGCTCCATCTTTGCGTATTCTTCCTATTCATATTAATCTGTACTAGTTGTACTTTTTCACAGTGACGGCTCGTGATCATTTTTGTTGGTGGGGCCAGACATTTTTTTCCGTATAAATCATGGTTTTTGGTTGCTATATTTTAATTTTTAAAATAATAAATACACGTTATACATTATTTTTGGTGGTGCCCGGCCCCACTGGCCCTTAATAACGAACCACCACTGCTTTTTTAGTGTAGCTCTCTGTGGTAGACGATACTGCATACTAAAGAACAAATCATAATGCTGTCATGAAAACACGTCAGAACAAGTCGATTGCACAGCGTATAAGAAAACACACAATCAACGTACATTGAAAATGATATGAAAAGAAACCAGCTTAACACATTATAACTACATAAATTGTAACTAAACCAATCACCACTAACATCATCAAATAAAGAGAGACCAGGTAATTAGTTAGTCTTTCCTCTTGGGCCTGTGGGCGGCGCATAGGGCAGAGGTCATAGCTCTCCATGCCTCGCGGTTCGTTGCTATCTGTTTTAGGTCTTTAATGTTTACTAGGCCCATCGTTGAGCCTTCTCTGGTGATGGTTCTACGCAGAGTCTCTCTTGGTCTTCCTCGTTTTCTTTTCCCTCTGGTCAGGTAATAAAGCCAAGGAAAGATCAAGCAAAAGATGAATAGACAATATCAAGACCACACTAAATAAACACGAATATAACACAAGGGTGACTCATCTGGCACTAGAACGCAAATTAAAGCTCCCACCCTACGCTGGCAAGAGTGGACAACCAATTCCATCATCCACCTGCGGACAGACAATAGTCTATACGCAAGATACAAGGGAATAGAGATAAATGTTGTCAAAAAAAAGAAACTATTCTAGATATCTTAACATCCTGGCAGGCGTGAAAACTATTAAAACTTATAGTTGTAAAATATGGCAAAGAGTTCTGGAAGGACATGAGAACAATTAGTTTTTTGTAAGAGCCCCAGGGTAAGCAACGGAAGCAATGAATATGATCAATAAATAAACAGTATACAAGTATTTTCAACAACACCAGAAAAGACAGAATTACCAACATCAGCATAAGAAAGAAAGTTGGCACAGAACCTTGCTTGAATTACATAGAGAAACAAAGAATGAAGTGGTTTGGCCACTTAATAAGTATGCATCCACACTCCACAGTATACAGAGTCTTCTACAACAGAACATCGGGAAAGAAGGCAAGAGAAAGACCACGGAAAAGATGGTTAGATGGCGTAGCAGAATCCTGTGAAAGAGAAAAAATAACAATCACACAAGCCACCAGAACAGCGCAAGACAAAAACAGAAAACCATGATACAGGGCAACAACCCGGTAGCAGTGTGACGACAAAAGAAGAAAGCTAAGCAGAAGAAGGTCGTTAAGAATCTTCCGAAAAGTTTGTTTCCAAACAGGATTCGAACTACGTACCTTATTAGCACATCGCCTTGTCTATAGGCGCTAGGCACATTGCCAGTAAATACGCGTATTACGAACACACCAGCGAATTATATTTCGTAAGAACGCTCGTATTGCTAGTCTAGCGATGAGTGCCATAAGAACGCTCGTATTGCTAGGCTAGGCAATGAGTGCCATAAGAACGCTCGTATTGCTAGACTAGGCAATGAGTACCGTAAGAAATAAGGGTAAGGGTTCGAATCCTGTGTTTGATAGTTTGTTTTTTCGGAAGCTCTTAATACTTGTACTCTGGAAGAAGATGATAACTTAAACCTGCTGGCATGGAACTTGATGATGATAATGATACTATTCACAGGTAGTTCCCTTGCTGTGACCTCTGTAATGAACTCTTCAAATAACATCATGCTCTACCTGTCCAAGGACAACTCTGAAGTCAGTTTAACACTGAACCAAGTGATCGTTAACCTCAGGTAACTTACTAACTATCTAATGTCTCTCATATACTTTACCTCTCCTCACCTTTCTGTTCTTTTCATTAGTTTTACTATATTAGATCTGTGCAAGAAATAAGCTGCAGAATACACGATTTTATTGACAAATTATCCAATGTTATGTTATGTGATGCGATCAAATTCATGAAACATTGGGCCTTACCATGCGTGCTCAGTCCTCCGCTGCAACAGCCATCATAAGGTCCACTTTCCGTACCCACGAGAAGTTGATTAGTATATGTTCTCTTTCTACCACAAAGACGACACTGTCTGTCATGTTCAAACTTAACTCCTAATTCTCGTAATTGGTCCAATGTCTGAGAATCGCCCTTATCACATCAATGAGCGCTTACTTCATTAATGATATCGGCTCTGTCCATACTTCTGTAAGCTTTAAGTCGGGGCATTGTTTGCAAGAAAGTCAACACATTCGTTGCTCTGCACTCCACTATTTCCAGATGTACAAAGCCAAGGTACTCAATAACTTCAGGAGATTGAAATTACGTAGAACACACGCAGAACTAAATGTTTGAGAGTCAGAGATGGAAGTGTGTTTGATCAGCGAAAGAGTGACAGAACAAGAGTGACTAAACTATCCACCATCAATAAAACTATTCTACATAATATATTTAGTTCGTTCTGGCCAAAAACTATTTCTAATCAAGAACTGTTTACACAGTGCCAGCAAGAGAAGATGATCGTCATCATCCAAAAGAGATGATGGAGATGGATCACAGAGGGTAAACTGTTGAAGACTAACTTTGTCACAAAAACTGCACTGAGCTGGACACAAGTGAGTAAACGAAAACATGAGAGACCAAAAAAGACTCGAAGAAGAAAATTCAAACAAGGACTGAAATAATAAATGCTTGCCAGTGGAACACAGTATAGAGGACGGCCAATAATAGAATAATTTCATTCATTAGTTACTGCTTAAAGAGCAAGAGGTATCGCTGACTACATAGGGAGAAAGATCACGCTACTAGCGTCACGGGAACCATCAATATGCATATCCTTCTATATCAGTAAGGTGAAACTGAGCGCCTATGGGTCTGCCGAAGTGCTATGACATCCGTTTAGAAGCTAATAACCAGTAACTAAAGCCTATCGACAACTTTAAGACAATATAATCTACTGACTGACATATGCTTGTGGGCACTGTTACAGCGAAAAGTGAAGGCGCAATGAATCAAGCTGGTATTCTGAATATGTGGTGCGGGGGCCCGAAATAGAAACAAAGAATAGTACCACTACAAGGCATGTCGTAAGAGGCGACTGATGTAGGACCTATGGAAGCTACCCTAGTAAATAGAAAGAATCGCAGAAATTGGATGTTCTGGCCTACTTGTATGCGCATAACTTGCACAACGTACAATCGCTCTTAGGCTCAGATCACATACAAATCACACAGAGTGGTTTAACAAGTGATCAATATGGAGCGTTTGAAGATAAAGAAGAAGAAAAAAGAAGAATGCCAGAAGAAAGGTACGACATGTAAACTGTTCAATGAGTGATTGTGAATTTACAATACTAACCAGACTGCAGGAATATCAAATCCAACGGGGTTTAGCCAGACATTAGCTCAAAGATGAAAGTTTGAGAAGAATAGTAAACCAACAAAGAACTAGAGTCACTAATTGCTAAACGCTGATGCACATACTGAGGGTGGCTAAGTGGTTACGCACTCACCGCGCGCTCCGAAAGTCGTGGATTCGAACCCGGACCGCGACGTTCTGTTCACTGGTAAATATTTCAGAGACTTCTAGGTTTGTTGTTAGAGACTACGGAGTTCTTGCGTTTGGCAAATACTCTCGGCAGATAGCGTGCTATTTCTGTGGAGAGCGATCGAGTCATATGGGGCAAAACCCGATGCAATGAAATTAGTCCTTCGGCTTTAAAACCCTTTAGACCGAGGAATAGATATTAGAGCACATACGGACCAATTGGTTCAATGTGCAGTGCTGATGATCTATTGACTAAACTAAACTGATAAAATCTACCGTTTTTACTAAAGTATCTTCGTTAGTAATTCTAATATAATGTGCTTCAGGTTCACATTGTATATAAAAGCAGTGTCATCTGTTTGTGATTTTTATATATTTCAAACGCAAATGATCATAAAATGGTTAATTTCTAGTATAAAATATAAACAAACTCTAGTTTCGAGTATAGAATATATGAAAACTCTAATTTCTAATATATAAAATATGGAAACTCCAATTTCTATTATAGCATATACAAAAGTTCTAACTTAAGCTCTGTCAATGTGAATATACTCATCCCAACATTGTGTTTCTTCCGCAGAAACCAGTCTACTATTACTACAAGCCTGATGCAGCAGTTTCAAACGTTTTACATACCAGAACTGTCCAATCCTGATGGGATATTTGTCGAGTCTACGCAGCCGGTGACTTTATATATGGAAAGTAGAAAAGTAATTTTTATGTGTGTTTGTATATGACGTCATTTATTGTTATGTATGTTGAAAAGTGTGGCAGAGTAGTTAGAGCCAATCTCTTAACCATTTCACTCCGTAATTTGTGTTACTCCCGGACGCACGCACATTACATTGTATACTGAATCCATCTTTTCAGTGGTCTTCCTCTTCTTGTTTTACTCACCGCTTTTCTCAAGCATCTCATTTCACAGTTGAAGGGTGAAATATTTGGTATAATATCTAATAATATCTAGGATAGTAGAGAAGAAAGATTACAACATGTAATGGATGTCTCGAAAGCTGTCAACGTTATCAAGGCAGATAGAGTAAACGAGAATATCAGAAGCATCGTTGGTACTATACCATGCATACAGTACATCGAGAAGCAAGAATCAAGTGGTTCGGCCATCTAATGAGAATGGAACCACATTTTACCACCATCACGTGCCCTATAATATCGTCTCAGGCGCAGAGCGCGGAGGCTTCAAGAACACGATGGATAGATAACATTCGAGTCTCTGAAGCAATGCTTGAGTAACTCTTGGCAACACATGGTCAAGATAGAAACTAACTTTCCCACTGAGCTTCATAATGTGGTTAAGATAAGATAAGATAAGTTGCCAAAGTTAAGATTTATCTATCTATCTATTCTCTAATCCTGTTTTGCCTTCCAGCGTCAGGTCGTAAAAGGAGACACCTGGGACGAGCCTCTCTATGCACCTTGTCTTTCTTTCTCTTCTCCAGTACTAGTGTGCTTCACAGCTTCAGGGTAAGAAGAGATTTATAGAACAGGTTTTTGTGTGCGCTTCATAAACAGAGTCCTTCGTCGCCTCTCTTATCTCTGAGGTCCACCTTTTGCCTTGTATCGGAGTAATATTGCTCTTTGTGGCGCACTGTCTTTTGGTAATCTACTTATGTGGCCAAACCATTTAATTTGTTGTTTCTTGATGAAATTCAGTACTGATGTTGTACCCACTTTTTTACCGATGTCTTCATTTCGAAACCGGTCTCTTCCTGTTACTCCTTTTATTTGCGTAACACTTCATCTCTGTCGTGACTAGTTCTCAGTTTTATTTTGTGCATAATCTTCAAAGCTTCATCCATTCATTCATTAATAAATACATACTATTTTCCAACATTTCATTCATAAATACCATACTATTTCCCAAAATTTCATCATAAACCATCCATTCATTAATTTATCCATCCATTAAATCATCAATTCCAACAATCCATTACAATTAAACTGATCAACAATTCATTATTAAAATTATCCATTCATTAATTTATCCATCAATCCCCGCATCAATCCAAATATCCATTGATCAATCACTCAATGCCTAACAATTCATTCACCAATCTACCATCCATCCATCCATATCACATTCATCATTATCCATCCATCATCCAGCTATCCATCCATCATCATCCAATTTCCAAAGACATGTCTATTAAGTTATCTATTTGCTCACGTGACTACCTATTTGATAATATATATACATGCATATAATTGTTCTATATTTATCTCACACAGGCGAATGAAGGAGGAGGTTTAGAATATCACTCATACAACCAGGTCTTACCAATTCATTTACTGGGTCAGGAGTACATCACATTTCCTGATCCTCAACCTGGTGTTGGAACAACTACAATGTTAAAAGTTACAGCAGTCAACAATGACACAAACATAGTGGTACACACAAATTGTTGATTTTTTATAATATACAGTATGTTCAGTGGCGGCTCGTCATTAAGGGTCAATGGGGCCGGGCCCCACCAAAAATAATATCTAACGTGTATTTATTATTTAATAAATTAAAATATAACCCAACCCAACATCATGGTTTCCCCGAAAATGTGTGTCTGACCCCACCAATAAAAATGATTATGAGCCGCCACTGAGTATGTTGATCGATCGATTAATTGATAAGACCAGCAACATTGCACTTCGGTGAGTAACAATGTGTGCTCCGATCTCTTTCTTTTACAGAAAGATCGCAGTACAGTGGACAAATTCCTTAGCACCGTCGAGGATCCCAGGTGTAATTTTGAAGATAGTGATAATATTTTGTAGGAATTTTAATTTCAATGTCTCTAATTAATTTTGCCAGGACAGAGGCTATCCTGCTCTTATCTATCTTGAACTGTCAAGGGTTCTTTTAGTGCTCAAATTAAAAACAGGACCTACATTTTATTGTCCGTCTTCACTATAACTAGGAACTCGATCTCAAGCTGCCGTACATTGTTCTTCTATGCTCCAGCAAATACAAACGTTTTGATCCGTTTGAAATTAATGAAAATATAGTTTCAAAGTAAAGATATGCAGATGATACGGTTATTTCAAATAGTATTCCTCCAATATAGAAGTCCTGGATAGTGCTGGCATTCCTAGCTTGTACACCTTATTGAGTCAGCGACGTCTGAGATGGCTGGGACACGTGTGAAGTATGAGCGATGATAGAATCCCAAAGAACATTCTATATGGTCAACTCGCATCTGGTGCTAGACAGCATGGCGCCCATTATTACGCTTCATTGACACCTGCAAGCGTGATCTAACTTCATGCGGCATAGACAAAGAACACTGGGAGCGGCTGGCCAAAGACAGGTAAGCATGGCGAGCGGCAGTGAGGGTGGCTCAAACATAAAAGAAGAAAAAAACATCTCGTGTGGAGGCAAAAGAGATCACAGAGGGCAGAGAGAACATCATATGTATCAGTTCCAATCTCCAGTTTTACTTGCAGCATCCGCGCGAGTGGTTACCGGGGCCCACATTTGGGGTGTAAAGAATAGAACCACTGTTACCTGCCACGCATGTCGTAAGAGGCGACTAAGGAGGTTTGGCTGAAATCGGATGCACATGTCCTAAAGTGTAGAAGTCTATGCGTTTAGGGGCCTACCAAACCAATGTGCAACGTATACACGTTCTTGACAAAGATCAAACATATCACAAAGAGTGATTAAAATTGGTCGTAAAGAACGAACGCAGAGAAGAAGAAGGAGACCTGCAGCAACTGTGGCAAGGATTGCCACTCCAGAATAGGCCATTACAGCCACAAGAAACGTTTTGATTCAACGCAGAACATACTACGTGACGCAAGACCTATTGTCTCCAGAGACAAAGAGGCCAATGATATGATATAATCAAAGGATTGGAACACTTAACTTTGTCAGTTGACAAAAACAACAACGAAGACCATAACATCTGTCTGAACCAAAATAAAAATCCTTTTGATTTGGTTTATTCTCCCCAGTCAGTGATAGTCTTCATGCTGATAATAGAGCACACCATACCTGTCATATCTGTAGAATAAGTCTTTAGTGTTCTCCCGGGCACTGAACTTCTCTCTCTCTCTTGGAAAGTGTACTGGATATGGGTCACCAGAACATATATGTGTGTGGGGGATTTAGTGTTAAGTGGTTTAGCAGTTTACTGGCGGTCTGAACGGCATGTGTTCAAATCTGAACTGCGCCTTTCGGTTCACGAGTTATTTACAGATTGTAACAAAGCTACGGAGTTTGTGCTTTGTTCAATACTCGCAGTAGGTGGGGTGTCATTTATGTGGAGATTGCCCGAAACGTATTGGGACACCCAGTGCAGTTAAGCCAATTTTTTGTTTTTAGACCATATACGTTTTGGATTGAGGTCGCTTATTTAACCATTTGAACACTGTCCAACTTTACCTTAAAAACCTCTTCCCCGGTGCTCCTGGGCAAAAACAGTCCACATCAGGGTTATATTAAAACACGATAATTTAACATTCTTAACTGCTCTATAATGTGTTATTGACTTACCCCACCATCTATGTTATTCCTGCTTATTATATATTTGTCGAATACTAAACTTTAAAATTTATTTGATTTAATATGTGGGCACGGCCACGAATACTCCCGTATATGAATATTTATCTCCATATTGAATATATACAGCTTGAATATCAATCAATTAAACAATTCTTTGTCGTCTAAATGATCATCTAACTCACTTTCTATATTCTTATCAGGATAATCATATTCTAAGTCTAATTTATCGTCAAATTCATTCAAAACAAGTTCAACAGCTTGCTCTGTTATACTTTTAGAATAACCATTTTTGAAAATTATCTTTTTAACATGAAAATACTTAACTAATTACCTTATCAGTACAATAAAATCACACAAACCGTCCGCCATATTGTAAAACGATGTAGAACACATGGTTGTGTTTTACGTCACATTTGTACACAATTTATTTTCAAATACCGAAAAATAGTGAAAAAATATACTCAGACGAATATATCGGGAGCTCGGGCTATGCAGCGCTTACATTCTATCCCGAAATATCTGGAGCCCGTGATCTAAGGGTTAACTGTTGATTATGTACTTCTTATTCAGCGATCTCTGATCATGCGCCTAATTTACTGTGGAACACAAACTGGGCAGTCAGCTCAGGTTTGTCAGGTTTCCCAAAGCTTAGTTTTCAGGTCGACTGGGTGTGGCCACATGTTGCTTCGCAGCTCACCCAGGAGAGGACAGTCTTGCAGGATATGCTCCGGTGTCTGTTCCACCTGCTGACACTGACAGAGAGCTGTTTGACTTATTCCTAGTCTATATAAGTGTTTAACTTTGCTGAGAGAGGCAAGAAATATCGGTCTCAGTTCCATGGAGGAGAATGAACGAGTTGCCCAGTATAGAGCGGTATAGAGAAATTACTTGCAGGCTCTATGTAACGTATAACGGTACGAGAGGAATTATTATTATATCAGTGTTTGTTGATTACGTACAATCTGTTCTTATTTGTTGTCTTATTATTTGTCTTATTATTTGTCTTATTTGTCTTATTATTTATCTTATTATTTGTCTTATTACATGCTCAGCAGTAGACGACTAAGTTGGATGGGGCATGTGAGAAGAATGGAAACTTGTGGCATACCAAAACAAATGTTGTTCTGTGAACTTTCGGAGGGAAGAGGCACCAGGGCAGACCCCTGCTCAGATATAAAAATGTCTGCAAAGCCTCAATGAAAAACTTTTCTATAGGTCCCAGCACATGGGAAGGACTAGCTGATGACAGAGTTGTGTGAAAATCCAAATTACGAAAGGGCGTAGTCTTTTGAGAAAAGACTTATGTATGAGCTAAACTACAAGAGAGAACAGCTAAAACTCAGAAGTTGTTACAGTAAAACACTTGCCTATTGACCGTCTGTAAAGATGAAAAAGACATATATTATTAACCATGTGCTTTCATCTCAATCATGCAATCAGGGATATGTCTGGTCAACCACTAGTGACAACTGTTATAAGAAAGAGAAGATGGAGATATGTTGGGCACACCTTGAGGAGAAATGATTAACGAATATCAAAGCAGGCATTGAAGTGGGATGCAAAGGGTTCAAGAAAAAGAGGTCGACCTAAGGAGACCCTGAAACGAACTTTGCTGAAAGAAGCAGGAAATATCGGTCTCAGTTCCATGGAGGAGATTGAGCGAGTTGCTCAGGATAGAGCGGTATGGAGAAATTACTTACAGGCCCTATGTAACGTATAACGGTACGAGAGGAATTATTATTATTATTATGTGCTTTCATAAAATAAGATAAAAAAACATCACGTATAGGTAATGTTGATAACTTTCATTTAGATACAGAGAGTGGGGCCAGGTCTAAACACAGTGCAGATTAACATGCCTCTTGCCGGACAGGTGGAGACAGTATTGTTACCTGACACAGAGTTTCATGTTGTGGAGGGCAACAAACCATTCTACGCAGTTCTGATTCCTAGAACTTCAGGTGAGATCAACCTTGTATTACTTCTTCTTCTACTTCTTCTTTGAACGTTCCATATCGACCACTTGTTAACCACTGTGAGAGGTTTGAATGTGATCTGAGCCTAAGATCGGTTTTAGGTTGTATTAGTTATGCGCCTATAAGTATCATATCCGATTTCTGCGATGCTTTCTACTGCCATGCTTTCTACAAGATTTCTACAAGTATCACATCCGATTTCTGCGATGCTTTTTATTTACTATCGTAGCTTCCCTAGGTCCTACATCAGTCGCCTCTTATGAAATGTCTTGTAGGTCGCAGTGGTACTATTCTTTGATTCCCTTGCAGGCCCCGACACCCCACGGGCGGCATTTAAACTGAATATACTTTTTCTCTCACCTTTGAAGCACAGAGCATCAACAAATTTCCTTCAACCAGATCTGTATTAAAAATCCAGTTTAGTTTATTTCAGGTCTTTCCTGTCTCTTCACTTTCTCATCACTTGGGCAAGTTTCGGTATGAGTGGATGTCGTCTATAGAAGTTTCTAACCTCCAGAGGCTTATGTGGATATACTGTCCGGGGCATGCGGGTGTTTGCAGTAATGAGAGAACGGACAGGCTTGCATCAACAGCATCGATTGTTGGGGAGTTGAAGATGGATACGGGGGATATTGTACGGTCTCTTCGCGACTGTCTGTTGGACGAGAACACTAAAATCAATGTTGAATCGATGAAGCGATTTAGGCAGTTTAGAGTTACCCGTTGTACAAGTCGAGCTGGATGCCTGAGAGGCAGAGTGAGAGGTGTGTTTAATCAGCGAGCCACGGGAACCATCAGTATGCATACTCTTCGATATATGTTGGAGTAGACTGAGCACCTATGGGTCTACCCGGAGTGCAATGACGTCAGTTTAGTAACCAATAACCAATCACTTTCTCTGTCTACAGTTCGTCTCAATGCTCATCTAGGTAGCACCCCTCCCCCACCATTTTTGCCTCCCGGATTCCAGCTCAAACCATATGTGGGTATCTGGTCTACTGCTGTCTTAATGTATGTATCAACCACTTCAATCTCCTACTTAAAAAATATTCCTCGTTGATATTGTCGATGCATGGACAATGAAAATCATACTTGCATAAACATTATTTGGATTGTAAACTTTATTATGTGAACTTTTGAGTAAAATTGTTATAGAAGAATCTTCTGTATACGATGGATAGAGATGAGAACAAATATAGGGTTTTCTTAGTCTTCATTTTTCAACTCCCAACGGAGCAGAGGTCTTCATCAAACTTTCTCAAGCCCTTCCTCTCTCTTGCAATCCCTCCCAATTCTTTCCACTTCTTACCTATCCTTTTAATATCCAGCTCTCTTCTCCAGGTATGTCTAGGACTTCCACTACTCTTCTTTCCCTGCTGGTTTCAAAACAGTGCATGTCTTGCAATGATTCCGGTCGGCCTTCACAATATGTGTCCTATCCACCTCCAACGTCTCTTCCTTTCATTTCATATGAAGCATTGAGTCGTCAAAATGTATCAATGGTACAAGAAACAGATGGAGACACTGTGGAAAGATCTGGAATTAAGTGTTAATATTTCTGGGGAAAAAAATGAAACCGAAGTTCTAATTATAGAAGGTAAAGGAACCTTTTCATACCTCGTGGTATATAGGTCAATACAGTGTTAGGCCTGTATTTTTCATTGATCGTCGGCGCACGATGGGTGATGTGGTCAGCATCACGCCGGCCGCCTTTACTTTCCCAGAGCATGTCTGGTACCCAGTTGAGGCTGGGTCGACCTGAAGCCGTCGCGGTCGGGAAAAATTCCACACGCATTGCGGGAGCTGAACCCAGACCACCAGCCTTGCGAAGCGAGTTCACTAACAACTACGCTACAGCGGCTCTAGAAGTTCTAATTATGCATATTTTATATTTTTCACTCTAGATCTTTACTTACTTATCGAGACTGCAGTAATGCAGCCTGATACCAAGGCATCCAGTTTGAATGTAAGAATGGTTTTGGCCAACACATTACTTTTTTCTCCTTATCAAGTCTTATAGTATAAATAAGCTGGTATTCCAAGCATGTACAACTTTGCGAGTCAACAATTCTTCTTCTTCTTCAAACGCTCCATGTCGACTACTTATTAAACACTCTGTGTGATTTGTATGTGATGTGAGCCTTAAAGCGAGTGTACGTTGTGCCAGTTATGAGCCTACAAGTAGGCCAGCATATCCAATTTTTGCGACGCTCTTTATTTACTAGTGTAGCTTCCTTAGGCTCCTACCTCAGTCGCTTCTTACGACATGCCTTGTAGGTGGCAGTGGTACTATTCTTTGCTTCTCATGTGGGCACCGGAACCACACGGGCGTCTGAGTCAACGATGACTGAAAATATTTGGACAAGTTTGTCACATGAGCGATTATAGAATCTCAAAGTAGGGAATGCTAACCCAAAACAAATGCTTGCAGAAAATGGATGCACCAGGCCGTAAGGCGCATAACATGGTGCAACGACCCTCACAATGAGGAATGCGATAACGGATTCTACGGTTGCCGATCTGCCTCAGAGATTTAGCCACACAGTAAGAATGTCAGACCTACCATCACGAGGGTGGTCAAAACTTACTGCGGGAAGAGGTCGGCACAAACGGGGAAGCAGAAATCATAGGAATTATATCCTACAGAACTGCCCACAGTATGCAGACTTGAGAAGAAAGAGGTGGCCCACTTACTCTAGCGTCCAAGACAAACTGTATGGCGTGGCTCATAATCTGAGGCAGACGGCTGCCTTTATTAGAGAATCCGAAATCCCAATCTAGTGAGAATGCAGAAGAAGAAGAATCTCAAAGGACATTTTATATCACCAACTCGCAACTGATACTAGACATCATGATCGCCTATTACTTCGCTTCATTGACAAATGTAAACGTGATCTAACTTCATACAGCATAGACAAAGAAAAGTGGAAACGGTTGGACAATGGCAGACATGACGAGGGATAACTCAAATAGAAAATAAGAGAAACGCCATCACATATGGATGAACAAAAGAGTGCAGAGTGCAGAGAGACCACCCTCTGCATTTACTTGTTTCACCCGTAGCTACTGTTGCAAGGATTGACATTACAGAATAGGACATTACAGCAACACCAGACAATGTGATTCAGCACAGAACAAACTACGTGACGAAAAGCCTATTGTCTCCAGAGACAAAGAAGCCAAATGAATAGTATAAATATATAAGAAACGGAAAAAAACAGCTATGTTGTCATTATTTTGTATGTTTATATAAATAAGTCCCATTTTGTTTACTTTCCAGAGTCATGGATATTTCAGTCCTGTATGACACCATTACTGCCAAGCAATCTGTGGCGGAAACAGTACGACGTTTATGTCGACTTATTATCAGTTAAATCTTCCACCGTCATATACATTGTTATCATTTTGGAGAGCAATCTGGTGGATGGCGTGGAGAGCTCACCAAACTGGAAATCTAGAGAGTGTAGAAATCTGCCTGGTATAATTATGTGTTTTTGTAACCCTTTCCTGCTTGTATATTGTGTGTGGTGTGCGTCTGTTTGTGTGTGTGTGTACGCGTGTGAATGTGTTTAGTTTAGTTTAGCTTAGTCGTCGGATCACCATCACTGCACGTCGAACAAATTAGTCCATAAGTGCTCCGATCTCTCCCTCAGTATGTCCATCAGCGTGTGACAACTAACGACACCGGTTCTTTGTTGGTTTACAATTCTTCTTTGTCTGCCAGCATAGCGTTCTTGTGGAGCTACACCACACTTAACTTTAAGTTCTTGCAGTCTGGTTAGTGTTGTGGATTCACCGCTATTACGTGAATCATGTACACGCCCTCTCTCCCTTAAGGAATTTTAATGTGTGTAATGTGTGTGAATGTGTGTGAATGTGTATGAATGTGTGAATGTGTGTGTGAATGTGTGTGAATGTGTGTGAATGTGTGTGAATGTGTGTGTTCCAGAAATAATCTTTCTTTTTTAATTTTTTTCTAATCCTATTTTACCTCACAGCGTCAGGATAAAAATAGATTTATGGAACTTACTTTTGTGTGCGCTTCATAAATAGTGTTTTTCGCAGCCTCTGTTATCTCTGATGTTCACTTTTTGCGTGGACGACCTTTAACAGAAGTAATAGTAGGATATATTCTCAAGCAAATGCCAGTCTGCCCAGCGTGTTCGTAGCGCGTTGGACTACGGTGACTATCCTCTGTGTGTGCGGGTTCAATTCCGCGGGATGGCAAAAAAGCCACAGATTCCCCATATTTACGGTGTTCGTGGCACTGAACCGACTGTTACGATGTCCATGGCACCGAGCCGAAGAGCTGTAAAGCTCAAGTGCTTCTGGATCGGGAAAAAAATAATTCTCAACAAATTATGTGTGCCGTGAAGCGACGTGGAAATTTGAGTTTCTATCCTGTGCCAATTGTGTTGTATCTGCAGTTGTTAGTCTTTGATGTCGCAGAATAAGTGTGATACTATCTATCCATCGGGATCATGGTCTTCCTGAGGCTCTGCATCCAGGTTTCCGTTTGTTATCAGCGCGAGATGGTAGTAGATCTGGTTTCATTCTCATTAGGTGACAGAACCATTTTATTTATTGTCTTCTAATACGTTGGATGCTTGATGTGATTCCAATGACATTTCTAATGTTCTCATCCCGTTTTGTAACATTTACGCCTTTTCTTAAAACTAGTTAGTTATATAATAATAAATAATTTCTAAATAAAACATAAATCAATGCAAATTTCATTTCTACAGATAAGTTCTCTTCAAAATTAACTTATTTAGTACTAAGAATTAGATTTGCAACCATTTTATTCTCATATTTCAATAGCTTATCATGAGCAGAACTTTTGTCACTCTAACAGTTCTTCGGAACTTTTATTTTCGCTGGATTGTTAACCATTTAGCTGCTAAGAACGTATATATACGTTTTCTCCATTCACTTCTAAAGACGCATTAAAACGTCTGTTATTATCTCTCCTCTTGGGCTAAAGACGTATTAACACGTTATACATTTCTACTTGTCCCTGCTATAGACGTACATTCACGTTTGTGACCTAGAAACAAAGAGTAGTTATTTTTAGCTCAGCCTTCGGAAAGTATGTAGAGGAAAGGGTGGCCAGATGGCTTCACCTATGGACATGTCGGCAGTGCTGTAATGATAGTCGTCATATAAATAATAACTGATTTCTCATTGTCCCGATGTCTCGCCTCTGCTACCGTCATTCTCAAACCATCAGTCACATCCTGAATTCATCTTCTCTGTTGTTTTTATCTTCTCTTCTTGGTCTGGATGCCTTCTTCCATAATGGTCATTCCACCACTTCATGTTTTTGTTTTATGTCCAAAAATCTTTAATTTCATCATCTTTAGCTGTAGCATATGGCATCTGGAAGTTCTCTCTCTGTGTCCCTGTCCTTCTCTTCTTCTCTATCTTTCGTTCTCTTTCTCTCTCTCTCTCTCTTATATATATATATATATATATATATTTTCTCAGTAGTAGCATATCCCTTGTGGAATGTCGATTTCATCATAACCCGCCTGAAAAACACTGTCTATAACAAGTTTTCCGGCCTTCTTCAGCGTCAAGGTTTCTTTGATGTCCTGCTGCTACCTTAATTTTTGTCGTCCCTGCCTTGTACTACAGGAACCATGCCTTCTATTACCATTCTCTCCAAACCACTATGTTTCTCTCCAAACCACTATATATATATACATTTAGTTTTCCGGGCCCAACCAAAAATAAGGTGTAACGTGTATTTATTATTTTATACATTAAAATATATCCTAACCGAAACCATTATTTTTCCGAAAATATCTATCTGGCCCCACCAACAAAAATGATCACGAGCTGCCACTGGCTTGCCTTTATTTTACTTCTAAAAGCTTTTCAATTTTGATGTTTTTCAAAATTTGGAGGTCTGATGTTACTGTCTCTTCTATTTAGGTACTATATGGTCTGGTTGTTACCTGGAATTAGACAGAGAGGATAAGGCGACGTTTTACCATCTATATCTAACAGCAACTGATGTCCAGTTCGTTGCGTATATGTACATCAGTGATGGACAAGATGTTACGTGTTATCCCCTGGGGGTTGCTGCTAGGCCAGAAACAACAAACGTAAGTAAACTGGTTATACTTGTATACATAATTTTGACATGTTTGTTAAGAAGGCGAACCTGCATAAAAAAGCATGCAGAAACCAGATGTTCTGATCGACGTTTGTGGATGCGACAGTTGGCAATATGAACTCACGTTTGAACCCTTTGACTCTCCTTCTTCTTCTTCTTTACGTTCGTTCTTTACTACTAATTTTAATCACTCTTTGTGATATGTTTGATCTTTGCCAAGAACGTGTATATGTTGCATATTGGTTTGGTAGGACCCTAAACGCATAAGACTTCTACACACTTAGGACACATGCATCCGATTTCATCCAAACCTCCTTATCGCCTCTTACGACATGCGTGGCAGGTAACAGTGGTTCTATTCTTTACACCCCAAATTTGGACCCCGGTAACTACTCGAACGACCCCTTTGACTCTAACATTTATCGTCTCCGGACACATTTATGTTGTTATGTATAGTTAGTTAGCCAGTGCACTAGCTTTGCGTTATCTAAAATTAATACTGTGAGTCGGCATTTCGGCCCAGAAGGGAAAAGGGATTAAGGAATTTTCTTCCTTCTTCTTCTTCTTCTTTTTCTTCTTCGATCGCTTCTTATCGACTACTTGTTAAACCCCTCTTTGTGACTTGTATGTGATCCGTGCCTAAGAGCGATTGTACGTTGTGTCAGTTATTGGTTATTGGTTACTAAATTGACGTCATTGCACTCCAGGCAGACCCATTTGTTTTCAGTCTCCCCCAACTGATATCGAATAGTATGCATACTGATGGTTCCCGTGGCTCGCTGATTAAACACACCCTCACTCTGCCTTTCAGACATCCAGTTCGACCTGCACAACGAGTAACTCAAAACTGCCTAAATCGCTTGATCAAGTATTGATCGTTGTGTCCGTTATGCACCCACAAGTATTCCAGCATATACGATATCTGCCAAGCTTTTTATTTACTAGGTAGCTTCCTAGGCCCCTACCTCAATCGCCTCTTTCGACATGTCTGGTAAGTCGTAGTGTTACTATTCTTTGATCCACTTGTGTACCTCGGCAACACACAGACATGAACGTTTTTCTAGATTGGACTCTATAGTTACTTTCACACAGCAGATATGACCATCAACACATGTACGATACTGTTGTGATCATCACTTGCGATGTGCGACTTAGTTAGTCTTTCCTCTTGGGCCTGTGGGCGGCGCATAGGGCAGAGGTCATAGCTCTCCATGTCTCGCGGTTCGATGCTATTTGTTTTAAGTCTTTAATGTTTACTAGGCCCATCGTTGAGCCTTCTCTGGTGATGGTTCTACGCAGAGTCTCTCTTGGTCTTCCTCGTTTTCTTTTTCCCTCTGGTGTCCATATGAGGGATTGGTAAGGGAGTCTTCTCTCATCCATTCTAAGTGTGTGGCCGATGTAGTTCCAGCGGCGCTTTCTTATAAAATTTGATACATTTTCTTGCTTGGTCTCTGTCTTATTTGTGTATTGGGTCTGAAATCTGACCATTTGAGGTTCAGTATTCTTCTAAGACATTTATTCTCAAAGTTATCTAATTTTCTTTCTAGAGCTTTTGTTGCTTTCCAACTCTCGCATCCATAAGTTAATACTGGAATCACACAGAGTTAAAGATCTTTAATTTTAAGTGCTTGCTAGTGAATTGGACTTGCATATATTTGACAATTCTTTTTTTTTTTGACATACAATTTGACATACAATTGATGTGCGACTACTACTATTGTATTGATAATGAGTATTCTCTGATCTGTTTCCTGATCCCATCCACTTTTAATCTGTATGTTTTAAAGGGTTTTAAAGTCGAAGGATTGGCTTCATTGAATCGGGTTTTACCCTATATGGCCCCGTAAGTCTCCGCAGAAATGGCAAAGAGGGAGAAGATGGAGATATGTTGGACCTTGAGAAGAAATGATTAAAGAATATCAAAGCATGCATTAAAGTGGGATTCAAAGGGTTCAAGAAAGAGAGGACGACTTAGGGAGACACTGAAACAAACTTTGCTGAGAGAAGCAAGAAATATCGGTCTCAATTCCATGGAGGATTTTGATCGAGTTGTCCAGGATAGAGATGTATGGAGAAATTGATTATAAGCACTACGTAACGTATAACGGTACGAGAGGAATTATTATTACTATAAACGAAACTCAGAAACTGGAGATGTTGCTTTATGAAAAACTGTAGACTAATGAACTAATCAATGAAGATAGATAAACAAAGTCCCAAGTCTGGTAAATTTTATAATGTGAAAAAAAGCAAAAGAAAGTCGACGTTTCGATCATCCAGTCTTTATCAAATACGAGACACGCGTTAAAGGATACATGCAATACATTAACGGTTTTTTAATATCTCGGTTCACTGCTAACAAGAGACTAAATTGGGATGATGAAAATTAAAAGAACGCCCGAGTGGTTACCGGGGCCCACATTTGGGGTGTAAAGAATAGAACCACTGTTACCTGCCACGCATTTCGTAAGAGGCGACTAAGGAGGTTTGGCTGAAATCGGATGCACTTGTCCTAAACGTGTAGAAGTCTATGTGTTTAGGGGCCTACCAAACCAATGTGCAACGTATACACGTTCTTGGCAAAGGTCAAACATATCACAAAGAGTGATTAAAATTTGTTGTAAAGAACGAACGCAAAGAAGAAAAGAACGACAAATACAGGTTTAAAACAATTTAAACAACTAAAGACATTAAGAAATGAAACTGATAGGAAAACAAAGATGACAATACTAAGTGGTTACATACGCACTGTGGCAACGT
Organism: Arion vulgaris; assembly: GCA_020796225.1. Taxonomy (NCBI): domain Eukaryota; kingdom Metazoa; phylum Mollusca; class Gastropoda; order Stylommatophora; family Arionidae; genus Arion; species Arion vulgaris. The sequence continues at coordinate 11,563,037 of CM036768.1, forward strand.
AATGGTGTGAAAGTGGACTGTTATCAAGGCAGTGGAAACGCATATATGCGCATTTGAATATAAGTGTTACAGAAGAGTACTCCGTATATCATGGACAGAGAAGAAAACAAATAGATCTGATCAGAAATAACTCAAAATCAAAGAAAACTGGCTGATGTTACAAAAGGAATTGACCAGAGGCGGCTCGTCATTAAGGGCCAGTGGGGCCCAGCACCACCAATAGTCGAAAGGGGGAATAACTTCTTGGAATAGTAAATACTAAAAAAAACGTGATTTTTTTTCTCGAAAATGTGTGTCTGGCCCCACCAAGAAGAATGACCACGAGCCGCCACTGGAATTGACCATATCATAATACCCGACAGATTAGGGGAGATCATTATGGAAGGAGACATTACGAAAAGAAAGATGAAGACCATGAAGAGATGGGTTCTGGCTGAAATCGGATGCACATGTCTAACCTTGTAGAAATATATGCGTTTAGGGCCTACCAAACCAATGTGCAACGTATACACGTTCTTGGAAAGATCAAACATATCACAAAGAGTGATTAAAATTGGTCGTAAAGAATGAACGCAAAGAAGAAGAAGAAGATGGGTTCAGGATGTGACTGATTTGAGCTTTATGGTTACACATCGTGTACTGTTGTCCAATGAAAATATAAGCCTAACACAGTATTTTCCAATATATTTTGTCGTATGAAAATCGGCTCTTATATTTCTATACACTTTTCAAGGCACTGTAGCCTTTGCAAGCCAAATTTTTACACCGAATTATGCTGGAGGTAGAAGGATAATTTCCTTTTCTCTTTAATGTATCATCGAATGCTGCAAAAATGCCCGTGACCATTTGTGTTTTCTATTTTGCAAGCGGATAATCTGCGCGTAAATCTAAACCATCATAAACGCACGAACGCATGTATATATATATATATATATATATGTGTGCGTGTGCGTGTGAACATTCAGTAAATTTTACAAACGTGCAAATATTAAATCGACGTTGCTATCAAAATGCTATAACAAGCAGGAGATTAAGACACACAAAAATGGGAAACAAATAGCATCATTAAAATATACGACTTAATATGAAACGATGAAGAAGTTTATCAGATGTCAAAATTATCAATAAATTAAACAATAAAAATAACATTAAAAATGAAATGGATTGGAATTGAAAAATATATATTTTCTTTCCCCAGGTGGATGAAGGAATTAGTTGTCCACTCTTGCCGTTAAGCGTAGGGGTGGAGCTTTGATTTGTTCCCGGCTAGATGAGTCGCCGCGTTGACTTATATGCCCGTCTGCCCAGCGTGTTCGTAGCGCGTTGGACTACGGGTGACTATCCTCTGTGTGTGTGCGGGTTCAATTCCGCGGGATGGCAGAAACAGCCACAGATTCCCCAGATTTACGGTGTTCGTGGCACCGAACCGAAGGGTTACGATGTCCATGGCACCGAGCTGAAGAGCTGAAAAGCTCAAGTGCTTCTGCATCGAAAAAATAAATAAATATCCGTGTTTATTTAGTGTGGTCTTGATATTGTCTATCCATCTTTTCTTGGTCATCCTTGGCTCTAGTACCTGACCTTATTTTATTGTATGCTGTTATTGGTGGTTGGTTATATTCCAAACAATGTGGATATAGAAATAGAATTCATTGTATTTTAAGAAAAAATCAATAACTAGTAACCCGTTTGAGATTTATTCATAAGAAGATTAAACCAACAATAAAAAGATTTAGCTTTAGTTTGAGTTTAGTTATCAGATCATCAAAGCCATGTCGTGCATGATACGAGGCTAGACTGGGAGCCTTTCCGCATCTGGCGCCACCGTAAGGGTAGGAGTTGTAAAAGCAGTGAGATGAAAATAGAATTTGAACCAATCAATAATAAAAAACATTCACGCAGCGCTTTTCTATATTAATAATAATAATTCCTCTCGTACCGTTATACGTTACATAGGGCCTGAAAGTAATTTCTCCATACCGCTCTATCCTGGGCAACTCGCTCAATCTCCTCCTTGGAACTGAGACCGATATTCTGCTCTCTCAGCAATCGTTTCAGTCTTTAGGTCGACCTTCTTTCCGAACCCTTGCATACTTCAAAGCCTGCTTTGATACTCGTTGACCATTCTTCTCGGTGTGCCCAATATCTCATTTCGTTTCTTATAAATGTCACTAGTGTTGACCGACATATCCAATTTCATACTTTTCTATACTGGTCTATGTTATTCGATATTGATGTATACGATTAGATTATCGTACGTCTTGCTAAGCGGCGGTATCCTTGATTTCTGTTTGTGCATGCACTTGGGCGCTCGTAGATTGTTCTGACAGTGACTTTTTGTTTGTATATATCCAAGCCACTTAAAATGTGCAATATCCAAGAAATTCACATGTTACTTGTTGACGTTCTTCTTGAACTAACAATTATTACAATATTTGATTTAATGTTAGTTTGTCAGAAGTGGCAAGTGGCTGTGCTGGGTTTAAATCAATAAATCAGATATATAATATATCTGTATCAGTATAATATTTTTGCATTTATACTAATCCAGTTTTTGTGTTTAAAAAGTTGATCAGTTAAGAGAATTATTGTTGTTTTTTACAGCACTCTTAGTTATTTTTATAATTGAAAATGATAATTTTACGACAATAGGGACTCGAATTAAAAAGTAGTTTTTGCATGGACTAATTATATCGGTCTCTAGTCAATACTTTCTGTCGAAAATGAATAAGATATTAATGATCTTCAAGAAAAATTACATGATGTATCCAGAATGCTACTATATTCCATGAAACATTTCGATGTTTTAAGTTATTTGTGTCAAAATAGCTTAATTACTTTGTATCTGAATACTGTTGTAGCTCTGAGAATTTTATTAACACTCCCTGTCTCTGTAGCTAGTGGGGAAAATGCGTTTCCAAATTAAAATTAATAAAACACTGCTTAAGAAGTTCAATAAATCAAACAAAACTTAGAAATATGTCATTAATTTCTATTGAATCTACAATGGATGTCACTCTAGACTACACATCACTAATTAACGAAGTTGGAAGAGTAAAACTGTAGTAGATTGTTGTAGTTGATATCATTATTTTTAAGTAGTTTATATTTTCGAAATAAAAATAGTTTTCGTACATTCTGTGCAGTTTTAAAACAAAATACAATCGAAAGTTATTTTAAAGAAAAAATATTTATTAAAGGACGGCATTTCGAAGACTTGCATCATACTGAGAAAATATACCGCACGGTCTTGCAGATCATCATCAGTGCATATCGAGCCAATTATAATAGTGTATAAGTACTCTGATCATTTTCTCAGTATGTCTTTTAGAATGTGATAACCACTGACACTAGTTCCAATTTGGTTTGATATTCTTCTTTTGCTTCCAGCGTAGTGCTCTTGATCAATCTCTATTTACTCGTTAACTGGCTGTTAGACGCATTATCTTGTAGTATACACTAATCTACAAGCCTGAGTGAGCCGCAAAGAAAAGAGATCAGGGCTTCTTAAACAGACCTGGAGACAAAGTCTTTTGAGGATGCTGAACGTTCCAGGACAAAACAAACCATTTGTTACTGCCAGAAGTACCGCAGTACATGAGGAGCAGAGTGGAATAAGTTAAGTACGTCACATAATGATAGCCATGTGAGCACGTCTCATAATGATAGCCATGTGAACACGTCACATAATGATAGCCATGTGAACACGTCATATAATGATAGCCATGTGAACACGTCATATAATAATAGCCATATGAACACGTCATATAATGATAGCCATGTGAATACGTCATATAATGATAGCCATGTGGACACGTCATATAATGATAGCCATGTGGACACGTCATATAATGATAGCCATGTGGACACGTCATATAATGATAGCCATGTGGACACGTCACATAATGATAGCCATGTGAACACGTTTCGTTAGTGCATTGTGGCATTGCTATGTTAAAATATTGTTGTTTTATTTTCTTTGTCCACTTTCTTTCACATATAGCATGTACTTTTGTTAAATACTTATATCTTTGTTATGCAGAGTTTTGTCAAGGAAGAGTACATTCAGACCTTGCTTGAGCCAGCACCTTGTTCTTTGGAGCAGACATATACTACAGAACAATCAACGTCTACACCAGAACAACAGACGACTACATCAGAACAACAGACGACTACACCAGAACAACAGACGACAACATTAGAACAGCCAACGACGACATCAGAACAGCAGACGACATCAGAACAGCAGACGACATCAGAACATCAGATGACTACATCAGAACAGCAGACGACAACATCAAAACTGCAGATGAGTACTTCAGAACAACAGACAACTTCATTACAACAAACTACCAGAATGGTAGAATGCCAACTTGTGACTGAAGTTTCCACATCAGATTCACCACTAAGCACTACTTCCACCGAAGATCAATTATTCATCACGGAAAATATAACAACAACATCAATACAACCAAAAACAACTGCAACAACAAAAAATATCAATTCAAATATCTCGAACAATATTGACTTTGAAGCAGAACTCGCTATGCTGCACATAGATCGAAAGGATACGTGGGCATACAAGCATTCCAAAGCTTCTACTGATGACTGGCGGACATCGGCTACGGCGATTGGTGCCACTGGTGTTGCTGTTGTGGTTACTGTGATTTGTTTGGTAGTGGGATCTGATATATTTAACTTTTGCTCTGATATTTCTACAATAAGACGTAACAGAAACAGACATTAGAATATTAATGAATTGTATTATGTAAACACGATAAGCCTTAGCACGGAGAAATAGCTTTAGACAGAGGTAGACATAGAGAGAACTTTTGGAAAGCCTGACTTCATGGCACGGAAGAGCGTAAACACTTGAAATACTATCCTGGGAGACCATAAAGGAAACAGCCAGAGACCGAGAAGAGTGGCCAACAACTGTTGTGGCCTTATGCTCCACAAGGAACGGAGAGGAATAAGTATTAGTAAATAGTAGTAAAGGAAACACAACAATGCAGTTGGTTTGCAACACTTGTTCGAAGAAACTTTAAATTTTAAAAATAATTATACTGAAACTTTTATAAAGAAATACTAATCATGAATATGACCACCACAACACCAGTCAAAACTAGAAGATAATATACTTCCAAATACAACTACTTTCACATATCTTGGACGTTTTATCAGCTACGAAGGGGGCGCTGGATCTGTCATTAACAGCTCACTGAGTAAAACACGAAAAACATTCATCTGGAAATCAGCCTAACGTGACTTCAGAACCAAGATTAATAAAACACTGAGTAAAACACGAAGAACATTCATCTGAAAATCAACCTAATATGGCTTCAGAACCAAGATTAATAAAACACTGAGTAAAACACGAAGAACATTCATCTGAAAATCAGCCTAATATGGCTTTAGAACTAAGATTAATAAATACCGAAGCTTTGTGCTATCAACTTTACTATACGAATCTGAATGCTGAAGAAAGACAGAACAATATATATCCACATTTTCTAACTTCCATACAGCTTGTCTGCGAAATATGGTATCCATGTTCTGGCCAAATATAATTTCTAATCAAGAACTGCTTACACATTGTCAACTAGAGAATATGAGTCCGATCATCCAAAAGAGACACTGGAGATGTATTGGACATGTGATACGCACGGAGACTAACTTTGTCCCAAAGCTCCACTGAGATGGACACAAGAAGGTAAGCGTTGAAGACATAAATCGACCTAAAGGAAAACAGTAAAACAAGAACTGAAAGAAATGAATCATAGATGGAACAATACAGATGACGGCCAATTTAAAATTGGCACAACTAGCCTGTGCCCCTGCAAAAGGCGGACATGACGGCAGAGCACGTACTGCAATATTGTCAACTGATAGCAGGTATAAGAAACCTGGCCCCATAACACAGAGCTTCGGAGAAGCTGTACGGAGGAACGGAGTCCCTTAAAAACACGGTAAAATTCATGATAAAGTTACTTCATCAGTCTAGGCCGGATCGCAGAGAGAGAGAGAGAGAGAGAGAGAGAGAGATAACGGCCAAGAATAGAGACGAATGGTGTGCATGTTTTCCTGCAATAAACGCTTGTGGTGTTACAGGCTAGATATATATATATATATATACATACTGACACTTATGATATAGTTGTTCTGAAGTTGCTGATATAGCTATGGTAAACGTGATAATACCATTGTGTTAAAGCTGATAATACTCAGATGTCCAGCTGGTTCATCTTTACCATCATGTGGCATGTCGATACGCGTACGATGTCCTGTTTTACAATCTTACAGGATCACCATTTCCTTATGAGGTCTGCATTTCTGAGAGAGCCACACTAGAAAAGTATAACGAGTACAGAGCAAGAGGAAGACCACGCAAAAGATGGAGCAACGGCTTCATGAACAGCCTTAAAGAAAATAAATAAATAACAGCTTACAAACTGCATTAGAACATGAACACACAAGATCACCCCCAACACTTCTATGAAGAAGTAAATAGTGGAAGAGACTAAGTAGATTTTTATTTCACAATGTTGCATGGCTAAGCTATCTAGCTATTAAATAGATACATTGCTATCCATGTTCTAACAAATTTCGAACAAGGAAATGATCCAACAAAGAAATGACACGAACAAACTCATAAACTTTAATAATCAAATATAAGCATGATATTTAATAGAGAGGTATGGAGAAATTACTTGCAGGCCCTATGTAACGTATAACGGTACGAGAGGAATTATTATTATTTATTATTAAGCATGATATGTATATCAACACGATTACATTACAAAACATAAAAAGTAAAAAAAAGTAAAGGAACTCTTTCATACCTCGTGGTATATAGGGAAATACAGTGTTAGCCTGTATTTTCATTGACGTCGGTGGGTGATGTGGTCAGCATCACGCCGGCCGCCTTTACTTTCCCAGAGCATGTCTGGTACCCAGTTGAGGCTGGGTCGACCTGAGAGCCGTCGCGGTGGGAAAAAATTCCACGCACACTGCGGGAGTTGAACCCAGACCACCAGCCTTGAGAAGCGAGTTCACTAACAACTACGCTACCTCGGCTCTCACATTACAAAACATAGGACATTTAATTGTCAGTGGAATGCAGATAAATTAACATATGAGTCATTTGTCATTATTATTAGTAATACATTTTCCTTTCGAATAAAAAACCCCCAAATAAGTTATAAAAACCAAATGATATCAGAAACCAAAACAAGTTATTCCAAAAACAGATTATCGCACCTTCTGGATGGAAATTTACTCCAAATAACACACAACACACTTAACACAATCTTTCTCCTCACATTATGCTACCAGTGCCAAATCTGAACGCTGACATCACGTGATAGAAGAAAACTAGTAACTACAGAGATGAAGCGTCTACGCAGAATGCTTTGAGTAACAAGAAGAAACCGGTTTAGAAATAAGGACATCAGAAAAAAGTGGTACAACATCAGTACTAAACTTCATCAAGAAGAATGAATTCAATGGTTAGACCACATAAGCAGATTACCAACAGACAGTTCGCCAAGAAGATTAGTGTTACTCCCATACAGTGGATACAAAGCAAAAGGCCGGCCTCGTAAAAAGTAACAGAGATAACAGAGGCATCGAAAGACACTGTTTACGAAGCGCACACAAAAGCTTGTTCTATAATCTTTTAATATCCTGACGCTGTTAGACATAATAGGATTGAAGAAAAGAAAAAAGATCCCAAATTTGTTATCGGATGTTGGAATGTCACCTCGTTTCATTTCACTACTTCCTGATTGTCTTCCTGTGTCTGCACCTTCTGTAAATGTTTTGTGTGTCTCGTATGGTTCTTTCATCCTTGGTGCACATTTTATAAAGGTCCACATTATACAGGGTGTTTAAGATAAAAGCAGTCTGTGAATGGAGCTAATCTGGCATATGTTTATGGAAATGGGAAGGTTCAGTTATGACGTGGTATAGGTCAAGGTTGTGTGATGGTGTAATTGTAGTGCGGGAAGGGCGATGAACAAATGTGACGTAGAACGAGCTAGTCAGAACCGGTTTAAATAGTAAAATAAACGCAACTCATTGGGTAACTGGCAACTTTTGATTTGTCAATGGGGCTACTTCTATCTTGAACACCCTGCATTTCTATAATTAAGCATTAACGATATAAGGGAAGACTGCAGTAAAACTATGTAGCAATGGTGAATCACGTAAAAACCAAAATACTGTAGTTTTACAAAATACAAAAACAATAACAAAACACAGCAACGTTTCGACCAAAATGCCTTTATCAAGCAACAGATACAAGAGAGGTGAAGAATTAAGTAGAACTATGTCACATTAACAGACCTTCACAATGTCTCTATATTTCAGGTCAGGTATCCCACCTCTGCAGCCGCCATGCTCAAATCATCAATTGCATCCTGAATCTATCTTCTTTGCAACTCTTGTTCGAAGATCATCATCATCAGTTGCCGTGCCGACTAGTCGACTGGCGTTGACGATCATGGACCTCTACAAATCTCTGGTGTTTGCTATCATCTCAGATGTTGACGCTCTTTCGTTCCATGAAGTCAGTCTATCCAAAATTGTCTCTCTCTGTCTTCCTCTGTCTAGTCTACCCACGATTTTACTGGTTATTACAATGTGTTGTAAACCACCCTTCCATTGAAGATACTGTAGTAGTTTCCGCTACCCGCTCCATTTGGTCATAGTATTATCCTTTGGATAATTATTGTTCTTGTGATTTGGTTTGGTTTCTACATGTTTCCGTTTCTAATGGTGAATTTTATTATCGTGACAGTTTGGTTTCCCATCCATGAGTATGTTGTCATTTCTTATATATTATCTCCAACGATAACAAACGATGATACAGATTATAATAATGAGACAAGCTCCATCGTGAAGTTCGTGTTTCTTTATTAAGTTATGATAGATTCATGTGGCAAGTCAAAACACGTCTGTCCGTGCCAATGGTTCATGTCGTCTCTTGTTTACTCAATTACTGTTGCTATCCGTTACTACCCAGCACTACGTCGTTTTGCTTTTATTACGTCAAATGTCTCGTATTAGTGTTTGCCATCTGTTTAGAGAGTGCAAACACTAAGTCTCTGCTATTAAATATCTAATTATATACAAACTACACACTAAAGCTAACTGTCTGGTTCCTCAGCTGCCACCTGGGGAGGCAGAGCAGGCTATCCACTACAATACTTCAATGTGTTATATACTTACACTGAAACCCTTGATATAGAATAGTTAATATAAAATATATACAGCCCCCGTCACTTACATTATGGTCCATAAATTGTGGTGTACTGCACAATCCAAAGTCATTGAATAATAAAAAATGCAAGCAGATATGGTTATGTTTGATACACATTTCACATACACTATTACATGCAACTAACATAAATACTGATTGACAAGTACCCACATTTAAACATCCTCCTCTATACAACCTGATTCTTTACAAAATCTAAATTTGCATAATAAGTTGTATTAAATATTTTTGCTCCTGTAAATAAATCCCTTGTATTGTTAAATATTTTCTCCTCTAAACAGCTGATGACAACCCTGTCTTCGTTTAGAAAGAATTTGTTGGCAAACATAAGATTCGTGTTACCTAGTAAGTACAGATCACCTGTGGAGAATATAGAAGTCAATATGTGAGTCCATATATAATAATAATAATAATATTAATAATAGTAATAATAATTCCTCTCGTACCGTTATACGTTACATAGGGTCTGCAAGTAATTTCTCAATACCGTTCTATCCTGGACAACTCGCTCAATCTCCTCCATGGAACTGAAACCGATATTTCTTGCCTCTCTCTGCAAAGTTTGTTTCAGGGTCTCCTTAGGTCGTCCTAATATATATATATATGCTATTCTTTTCAGGAATATCAATTTTCAGTTTCCAACTAGTCTACATGATTGTGTCATATTCGTGTTAGTCGGTCGTTCATACTGCCTGCCGGATAGCCAGCCAGACAGCTAGCCAGCCAGGCAGCCGGGAAACCAGACAGTCAACCAAATCTAGCGAGCAAAAGTCATTCAGTCAGGCAGGCAGACAGGCAGTCAGCAAGCCATCCAGCCATCCAGTTAGGGAGTTAGTTAGTTAGCTAGCTAAAAATAACACCATAACATATGGAGGCAAAAGAGAGCGCAGAGAGCAGAGAGAGAGAGAGCATTCTATTTATCAGCTCCAGTTTCACTTGTAGCAACTGTGGCAAGGAATCAAGCAAGTGCCATGCCTGCCGGCGTAGGCGATCATGTCTCTCCACAACTCTCTTTGCTTGGTGCAAGTAATCAGTTCTGACGTCGATATTTTGTCGAACCATGATGTCAGGCCATCCAACATCTTCTCCTCTGTCTTCCACGATCTCTCCTTCCCTGAATTTTACCTGTAATCACCAAATGTTCTAAGCCTTCTCTTCGCATTATATGCCCGAAGAACCTTGATTGTCGGATTCTTATTCTTTTGGCAAGGAACACCACTCCATAATAGACCATTACACCAGCAAGAGATGTTGTGATTCAGCTCAGAACAAACTACATGACGCAAAAACATATTGTCTCTTGACTCAATGAGGTCAATGCATGACTGAATATCTAGTTAGTTAGTTGGTTAGATAGTTATCAGGTCGAAATCATTGCTGAAGAAACAAGTTTATACGTGCTTTCTTTTACATCTTCGGTATATCTGTCAGCAAGCAGTGATTATCAGTGTTAGTCTAGTGTGCTGGTTAGTGAAACATTATCTACTTCTCATATAAAGTTCAAATCTAGCACCAAGACGTTAGAAGTTCCTGCAGTCGAAACATTGACATAAAATGTAAATCTAGCACCAACAAGTTAGACGCAAAGATCCTGCAGACGAGACATAGGCATATAATGCAAATCACCCCCTGAATCATATGTTCTACCAGTCTCCCTAATGATTTTTAGAAAATTAGAAGAGCGGTCAGAACAACACCTGCTATTAGATTCATAGAAAAACAGACTCAAATGTTTTGATCACTTTGTGAGAATGAACCAGAATTCACCAGTTGCAAGAGCAAAAAGCCTGAAAATGGAATCATCAAGATGAAGGGGCAGACCAAGAAAAAAAATAGAATTATGGAGTTACAGACATGTTAAAACTACAGTACCACAGCATATAAGCGACTGAGCATGTACTATCTGTGAAACCGATTATCAGTTAAACCTGACACGCCTAACGGCAAAAAAAACCAGAGAAGGACAAAAGAAAGACCATTGCTCTACCGATTAGTACTGTAGCCACAGGTCTGTCCGCTCGTGTTTTTTTTTTTTTCGTACATCCACTATAAATTCAGACATAGTCAGAGCGTCTAATATGGCGTCATAACTGATTTTTGCGTTAAGGTTTCCTTTTCTTATCACCAGCATATGTAAGCAGACGCGAGTTATAATTTTTTTTTTTTTTATCCAGAAGCACTTGAGCTGAAAGCTCTTCGGCTCGGTGTCATGGACATCGTATCCCTTCGGCTCGGTGCCACGAACACCGTAAATCTGGGGAACCTGTAGCTTTTCGGCCAGTCCGCGGAGTTGAACCCGCACTTACAGAGGACTAATCACCCGTGGTCCAACGCGCTACGAACACGCTGGGCACGCGGGCAGACGCGAGTTATAAACATATGTGTTCTAACTTCAATAGTTGGACAGTCAAGTAGATACTTTTATCTCTTACCCGCTGTATCTCTTGTGCATCCGAGAATAATAAGCACAATCACACTTTGAATCTTTTCTAATATTTTAGTGCGTATTTTGCTGAGAGTTAGAATAGCAACACCACAATCAATTCTCTCTCTCTCTCTCTCTCTCTCTCTCTCTCTCTCTGCCTTTTTAACACGGATTGAGGCATACGCTCTCAACCTTCTTTTTCTTCGAATGTTTCATATCGACCACTTGTTAACCACTCTGTGAGATTTGTATGTGATGTGAGCCTAAGAACGATTGCACGTTGAGCCAGTTATGCGTCTACAAGTAGGCCAGCACATCCGATTTCTGCGATGCTTTTTATTTACTATGGTAGCTTCTCTAGGTCCTACATCAGTCGCCTCTTACGACAGGCCTTGTAGGTCACAGTGGTACTATTCTTTGCTTCCCTTGCGGCGCCGGCACCACGCGGGCGTTATACGTATTAATTTTAGACATTTTTTCGCATGATCGCTTCTTCTAAAAATACAACATAAAATTTGCTAGTCTTCCTAAGTAATGAGAAAATTCTTCTGAGTAACAGAAGAAAAGAAATTGTTTGTCTTCAAAAGATGTAACTTTTGTCAAGCTAAACGGTTTTGAGCCCCTCTGTTTGCGCCATGAGTACAATTTAATCAGTTTTTTATTTTGCAAAACACAATAACAGTATGTTAGAACTTACCAGTTGTTAGAATGCATATTTGCCTGACACGCCTTCTTGCGCACGGTGTACCACCCCAATTCTTGAATCGAGCCAGATATGGTCTACCAGCTGTGTGTTCAGGTTCTCCTGTAGATAATAACTATGATGATGAAGTCGATGAAGATAACTGTAGCAATGTGGTGAGGAAAATGATATTCTTGATGGTAAATGTAAAATCCATCACAGAAAGCTCACCAAGTGTGAAATGAAATGCTTGAGGAAGACAGTGGGGGTCACCAGGAAAGACAGACTACGAAATGAGGACATCAGAAGCAGAGTGGGCATAACTTCATGCAACGAATACATCGAAAGACAACAAATGCAGTGGTTTGGACATTTAATGAGAATGAAATACAACCAACCACCAATAACAGCATACAATAAAAAGAGATCGGGTACTAGAGCTAAGGAAGACCAAGAAAAAGATTGATAGACAATATCAAGACCACACTACATAAACACGGATACAACACAACAAGGCGACTCATCTAGCCCTAGAACGCAAATTAAAGCTCCCATCCCTACGCTTAACGGTAAGAGTGGACAGCCAACTACATCTTCCACCTGGGAATAGACAATAGTAAATGTAAAATCATATTTGGTTAGTTGAGAGTCTACATGACGCTGTATGTGTGAAATTAGATGTATGTGTCGATTTGACTTAAAATAGTTCTGAAACCAGAAGTATGTTATTTGTATTGGCAAAAACTAATTGTAAAATTAGAGATAGGGGTGTCGCATTGACAAAAATTAGTTGTAATATTAGAAACATTTATGTTTTGATGGCAAAAATTCGACAAATTTATGTAACTTGAGTGTAAAAAAGCAACAAAAGCTCTAGAAAGAAAATGAGATAACTTTGAGAATAAATGTCTTAGAAGAATACTGAACCTCCTCAAATGGTCAGATTTCAGACCTAATACACAAATAAGACAAGAGACCAAGCAAGAAAATGTATCAAATTTTATAAGAAAGCGCCGCTGGAACTACATCGGCCACACACTTAGAATGGATGAGAGAAGACTCCTTACCAATCCCTCATATGGACACCAGAGGGAAAAAGAAAACGAGGAAGACCAAGAGAGACTCTGCGTAGAACCATCACCAGAGAAGGCTCAACGATGGGCCTAGTAAACATTAAAGACCTAAAACAGATAGCAGCGAACCGCGAGACATGGAGAGCTATGAGCTCTGCCCTATGCGCCGCCCACAGGCCCAAGAGGAAAGACTAACTAACTAACTATGTAAAAATGTAATATAGCTCTCAAACGTTTGTTCTGAGAAGGATATTCCATTTTTCTACTAACACGACTGCTAAAATGACTAAGGTTGAGGTGTTTGAATGAGGTCAAGACACAGAGAAAACTTATCATCAATATAAGAAAGAGGCAGTCATCATTTTTGGACATGTGATGAGGAGGGTAGGTTTAGAACACATTGTGACAACTGGCAAAATCGAGGGTAGACAGAGGAAGACAGAGAGAAAATTTTGGATAGCTTGACTTCATGGCACAGTAGAGCGTCAACATCTGAATTGATAGCAAACACCGAAGATAGAGATTTGTGGAGATTCGTGATTGCCTTCGCCGGCCGGCACGGAACCTGATGATGATGAGGACGTTTGTTCTCTTTAACTCTTTCCATACCATAAACGTTTGTTTTTTTAAATTTGACAACAATGATTGCTATACGACATCAGAGTTGTTATCATACAAAGAATTTGTATTTACATTGTTTGCAGTTGGTATCAAATTAATATATATACACATATACATATGTATAATTCAGTACACAGTTTCAACATAGCACTGTTTTTTTCTTCTATTAATATCTATGATAACAGCTTGAGAGATTTACTACAAAGAAAAACAATTTAAAAGTGTTCTATGTAAAAAACCATTGTAGCGGCTGGTGGTGTGATTGGCGCACATGTGAATGCCGCTAAAGTGGTTAATGGCATGTAATGAGTTAAACAGTTTATTCAATTTTAAACTGGCCTGTCATTTATGCTGTTCAATTACAACAATCAATCTAGTGCCGATCCGGTTTACGTAAGCGATCGTGTCTCTCCACATATGTTTGTCTATGGTACAATCTATCAACTCCGTCCCCGAACCATTTCCGAACCACGATCTCAAGTCGTGGGAATTTTGCCCTTTGTCTTCCTCTATCTCTCTTCCTCTGTATTTTGCCTGTTATAACCAAACGTTCTAAACTGCCCCTTCTAATTATATGTCTGAAAAACCTTGATTGTCTGTTTCTTATTCGATTGATTAGATTTCGATATGAATCTGTCTCCGACAAGATCTCTTCATTAGTCTTTCTAGCTGTCCATGGAACTTTCAACATTCTTCGGCGAAACCACATTTATGTGGCTCCCAATTGCATGTACAGCTCATTATTCGAGTTCCTAAATTTAGCATTTGTTTTACACATGACCATATGTCCATACCACATAACATATCTTTATATGCAACTTCAACGATCATCTAACCATCTGTATGTGTCCTTAACGACCGTTCAGCCTGTATTTGTGTTCTTGACGCTCACATCATTGCATGCGCTCTTAACATCCAGTTTACCCTTTCCCTGTGTCACACATAGTAGTCAACGGTAAAATCGAGGGTAGACGAGACAGGAAGACAAGTAGTAAACGGTAAAATCGAGGGTAAACGAGACAGGAAGACAAGTAGTAAACGGTAAAATCGAGGGTAAACGAGACAGGAAGACAAGTAGTAAACGGTAAAATCGAGGGTAACGAGACAGGAAGACAAGTAGTAACGGTAAAATCGAGGTAAACGAGACAGAAGACAAGTAGTAAACGGTAAAATCGAGGGTAAACGAGACAGGAAGACAAGTAGTAAACGGTAAAATCGAGGGTAGACGAGACAGGAAGACAAGTAGTAAACGGTAAAATCGAGGGTAGACGAGACAGGAAGACAAGTAGTAAACGGTAAAATCGAGGGTAGACGAGACAGAGGAAGACAAGTAGTAAACGGTAAAATCGAGGGTAAACGAGACAGGAAGACAAGTAGTAAACGGTAAAATCGAGGGTAAACGAGACAGGAAGACAAGTAGTTAACGGTAAAATCGAGGGTAAACGAGACAGGAAGACAAGTAGTAAACGGTAAAATCGAGGGTAGACG
Source organism: Arion vulgaris (assembly GCA_020796225.1). Classification (NCBI taxonomy): domain Eukaryota; kingdom Metazoa; phylum Mollusca; class Gastropoda; order Stylommatophora; family Arionidae; genus Arion; species Arion vulgaris. The sequence continues at coordinate 11,578,606 of CM036768.1, forward strand.
AGACAAAGGAAGACAAGTAGTAAACGGTAAAATCGAGGGTAAACGAGACAGGAAGACAAGTAGTTAACGGTAAAATCGAGGGTAAACGAGACAGGAAGACAAGTAGTTAACGGTAAAATCGAGGGTAGACGAGACAGGAAGACAAGTAGTAAACGGTAAAATCGAGGGTAGACGAGACAGAGGAAGACAAGTAGTAAACGGTAAAATCGAGGGTAAACGAGACAGGAAGACAAGTAGTTAACGGTAAAATCGAGGGTAAACGAGACAGGAAGACAAGTAGTTAACGGTAAAATCGAGGGTAGACGAGACAGGAAGACAAGTAGTAAACGGTAAAATCGAGGGTAGACGAGACAGGAAGACAAGTAGTAAACGGTAAAATCGAGGGTAGACGAGACAGGAAGACAAGTAGTAAACGGTAAAATCGAGGGTAAACGAGACAGGAAGACAAGTAGTAAACGGTAAAATCGAGGGTAGACGAGACAGGAAGACAAGTAGTAAACGGTAAAATCGAGGGTAGACGAGACAGGAAGACAAGTAGTAAACGGTAAAATCGAGGGTAAACGAGACAGGAAGACAAGTAGTAAACGGTAAAATCGAGGGTAAACGAGACAGGAAGACAAGTAGTAAACGGTAAAATCGAGGGTAAACGAGACAGGAAGACAAGTAGTAAACGGTAAAATCGAGGGTAGACGAGACAGGAAGACAAGTAGTAAATGGTAAAATCGAGGGTAAACGAGACAGGAAGACAAGTAGTAAACGGTAAAATCGAGGGTAGACGAGACAGGAAGACAAGTAGTAAATGGTAAAATCGAGGGTAGACGAGACAGGAAGACAAGTAGTAAACGGTAAAATCGAGGGTAGACGAGACAGGAAGACAAGTAGTTAACGGTAAAATCGAGGGTAGACGAGACAGGAAGACAAGTAGTAAACGGTAAAATCGAGGGTAGACGAGACAGGAAGACAAGTAGTAAACGGTAAAATCGAGGGTAGACGAGACAGGAAGACAAGTAGTAAACGGTAAAATCGAGGGTAAACGAGACAGGAAGACAAGTAGTAAACGGTAAAATCGAGGGTAGACGAGACAGGAAGACAAGTAGTTAACGGTAAAATCAGGGTAACGAGACAGGAAGACAAGTAGTAAACGGTAAAATCGAGGGTAAACGAGACAGGAAGACAAGTAGTAAACGGTAAAATCGAGGGTAAACGAGACAGGAAGACAAGTAGTAAACGGTAAAATCGAGGGTAACGAGACAGGAAGACAAGTAGTAAACGGTAAAATCGAGGGTAAACGAGACAGGAAGACAAGTAGTAAACGGTAAAATCGAGGGTAAACGAGACAGGAAGACAAGTAGTAAACGGTAAAATCGAGGGTAAACGAGACAGGAAGACAAGTAGTAAACGGTAAAATCGAGGGTAAACGAGACAGGAAGACAAGTAGTAAACGGTAAAATCGAGGGTAGACGAGACAGGAAGACAAGTAGTAAATGGTAAAATCGAGGGTAGACGAGACAGGAAGACAAGTAGTAAATGGTAAAATCGAGGGTAAACGAGACAGGAAGACAAGTAGTTAACGGTAAAATCGAGGGTAGACGAGACAGGAAGACAAGTAGTAAACGGTAAAATCGAGGGTAGACGAGACAGGAAGACAAGTAGTAAACGGTAAAATCGAGGGTAGACGAGACAGGAAGACAAGTAGTAAACGTCAAAATGCGGAGTAGACAAGACAGAGGAAGAGCCGATAACGTCAAATCTCGAGACAGAGACGTCAGTACGTAAATCGAGGTAAAGAGACCAGAAGACATAGTAAATGGTAATCAGTGCGATCAGAGGAACATGATAGTCAACTGTACATCGATAAACGAGTACAGGCGTGTAAACTCGTAGGTAGAGAACAGGATTTCAATTAACGTTCCGGGTAACGGAAAGGGGCGTAGTAATTGTAAAATCAGTGGAAGCAGGAAGAGCATGTCCGAAAAATGAGGTAAAGTGAGGAAGAAATTTAACGTAAAATGAGGTAAACGACAGGAAGCAGTGTGTAGAAGTCTTGGTTACGGACACGCCATGACAGTAGTACTAAATCTGAGGTACGTGTCTAGACCAAGTTTAATCACTGTAAAATATGTTTGATCGCCGGAAGAACGTGTATAAGTGCACATTGGTGGAAGGACAAAGAAAGAGTTCTACAGGTTTAGACAGATGACAGATTTTAAAATCTTAGTGGTTTCGACAGCATGAAGGCAAGTAATGGTCAATTCTGGTACACTAAATGGAAAACAAGGTAACTATCGAGGGTATCAGAAAGACTAAGAAATTATATAAACCTTGTTAAAATCAATGGTGTTATGTCCACGATGCATCCATAGTTGCTAAAGGAATATGCATGTCGCAGGAAACTTACTGTTCATGTGTTGTTTCTGAAAGGAAGACAGTAGAAGAAAATTAGTGGAGAGACAGGATCAAGTCACGGAAGAGGTAAAATCGAGGATGTAAACAACAGAAAACAAGTAGTAATTGGTAGAATCGAGTACGAGACGGAAGACATGAGTAGACTGGTAAAATCGATAACTGGACAGGAAGACAAGTAGTAAACGGTAAAATCGAGGGTAGACGAGACAGGAAGACAAGTAGTAAACGGTAAAATCGAGGGTAAACGAGACAGGAAGAAAGTAGTAAACGGTAAAATCGAGGGTAGACGAGACAGGAAGACAAGTAGTAAACGGTAAAATCGAGGGTAAACGAGACAGGAAGACAAGTAGTAAACGGTAAAATCGAGGGTAAACGAGACAGGAAGACAAGTAGTAAACGGTAAAATCGAGGGTAGACGAGACACAGGAAGACAAGTAGTAAACGGTAAAATCGAGGGTAGACGAGACAGGAAGACAAGTAGTAAACGGTAAAATCGAGGGTAGACTAGACACAGGAAGACAAGTAGTAAACGGTAAAATCGAGGGTAGACGAGACAGGAAGACAAGTAGTTAACGGTAAAATCGAGGGTAGACGAGACAGGAAGACAAGTAGTAAACGGTAAAATCGAGGGTAGACGAGACAGGAAGACAAGTAGTTAACGGTAAAATCGAGGGTAGACGAGACAGAGGAAGACAAGTAGTAGCATGTCACTTGCGGAATGTCGCATTCATCAAAGCTCGCTTGAAGAGTCCGCACTATCTTGCAAGTTCTCCGGCCTCTTCTAGCGTCATGTTCAAGTTTACTTTTATGTCCAGCTGTCACCTTCGTCTTGGTCATCCTCTACCTCGTATTCAAGGAACCATGACTTCCATTACCCTTCACTCCAAACCGAAGTGGCGTTAAATGTGGCTAAAATATTTCATCTTCCCGGACATGATGTTATTTATGAGCCAATGCTCCTTGATATGCAGGTTGTGTAGGATGTTTTCTCCTTGATATGCAGGTTTTGTAGGATGTTTTCTCCTTGATATGCAGGTTGTGTAGAATGTCTTTGTTTCTTCTCTTCTCTGTCCATGATCTCCTTCTTCTTCTTCTTTGCGTTCTTTCTTTACGACCAATTTTAATCACTCTTTGTGATATGTTTGATCTTTGCCAAGAACGTGTATAAGTTGCACATTGGTTCGGAAGGCCCCTAAATGAATAGACTTCTACACGTTTAGGACATGTGCACCAGATTTCAACCAAACTTCCCTTAGTGGCCTCTTACGACATGCATGACAGGCAACAGTGGTTCTATTCTTTACACCTAAATTTGAGCCCGTAACTACTGGCGCCTATCCAGAATGATCTAAGAAATTTTATATAACACCTTGTTTCAAAAGCTTCAATTTTGTTTGTGTTATTGTCCACGATTTGCATCCATATGTTGCTAAAGGGAATATGCATGTTCTCAGAAATCTTACTTTTGTTTCATTGCTTGTTTCTTGAAAAGGAAGACAGAGAGAAAATTATGGATAGCCTGACTTCATGTCACGGAAGAGCGTCAACATCTGAGATGATAGCAAACACCAGAGACATAGATTTGTGGAGATCCATGATCGTCTACGTCAGCCGGCACAGCACATGATGATGATGATGTGTGACAAATATTCAACTGGCATGTGTGTGTGTGTGCACTTAGCGCACACCTGACCTTTGTATGGGCCTAGCTTCCATCCAACTGATGTCTGCGCAGAATAGAGGGACTAAGATGGTAAGATATGGTCCCAAATGAGGAACTTATTGAGAGAACAAGACATATTCCAGTTGAACCAAGAGATAAAAAAAAAGACGCTGGCGCTGGATAGGACACACATAATTCTCTGCACAAACGATGTATTCTCCGAAAGGAATTAATTCTTATTTTTCATATTTGTTGTCCTACACGCTCTGATATAACCAATAAAAGGTTCGCCTTAGTTGAAAGGGACGTTCCTCGGTTTAAAAAGGCTTTAATCTCCTACTTAACAAACAACAAAACAAAGATAGGCCCCACTTTGCGAAAACCCCAGGGGAATATAACAAAATGGGTCCTTTCCTGGAACCCACAGAGATAGCGAAAGAAATGGGGGTCTAGAAATACATGGAGATGAGATTTAGAGGCAGAGGTCAACAATATAAAGAAGAGCTGGAGGGAGCTACAAGAGAAAGCTAGAGATGAGATTTAGAGGCAGAGATCAACAATATAAAGAAGAGCTGGAGGGAGCTACAAGAGAAAGCTAGAGATGAGATTTAGAGGCAGAGATCAACAATATAAAGAAGAGCTGGAGGGAGCTACAAGAGAAAGCTAGAGATAGGAAAACTTGGCATGAGTTGGTTGTGGGCCTATGTTAGAGGCAGAGGTCAACAATATAAAGAAGAGCTGGAGGGAGCTACAAGAGAAAGCTAGAGATAGGAAAACTTGGCATGAGTTGGTTGTGGGCCTATGTTAGAGGCAGAGGTCAACAATATAAAGAAGAGCTGGATGGAGCTACAAGAGAAAGCTAGAGATAGGAAAACTTGGCATGAATTAGTTGTGGGCCTATGCCCCCGATTAGAGTTAAAAAAGGCAGAGAGAGAGAGAGAGAGTTTCCATCTGTTCTTCGTATTGCACTTATATCCAGTAGTGGCTCTTGCTAATTTTTTTTGGTGGGGCCAGACACACATTTTCGAAAAATCACGTTTGTTTAGTCTTTACTATTCCGGGAAGTTATTCTCTCTTTCGTTTATTGGTGGGGCCGGGTCCCACTGGCCCTTAATGACGAGCCGCACCTGCTTATATCATATAGTCATACGCATTGAAAATGCGTTTTTTTAAAACGCATTTGTTGTTTGAAGAACACTCCTACTGTATATATGTTTGTATGTGTCCTCATTATCCGATGTCCACAATTAACACTACAAACATGTTTTGTGTTCTTTTAATTGTTGATAATTATTCAATGTACATTATTTTGTTTGAATAAGCCCTGATTAAAAAAATTATTATGTTACGAATTGTCAAAAGTATCATCAGATTTAAATTCTAAATAAAACATGGAACTTCAAATTATTTAGTTTTAAAATTAAATTTATCATCTACAAGTACCGTGTCGGCTGGCTTAGTCGATCATGGATCTCCACAAATCTCTGGTGTTTGCTTTCATTTCAGATGTTGACGCTCTTTCGTGTCATGAATTCAGGATATCCTTCATTTACTCTATATGGCTTCCTTCGTCTCGTCTCCACTCGATTTTACTGGTTGTTACAATGCCTTATATGACTGGTTGTTACAATGCGTTCTATGACTGGTTGTTACAATGCGTTCTATGACTGGTTGTTACAATGCGTTCTATGACTGGTTGTTACAATGCGTTCTATGACTGGTTGTTACAATGCGTTCTATGACTGGTTGTTACAATGCCTTATATGACTGGTTGTTACAATGCGTTCTATGACTGGTTGTTACAATGCGTTCTATGACTGGTTGTTACAATGCCTTATATGACTGGTTGTTACAATGCGTTCTATGACTGGTTGTTACAATGCGTTCTATGACTGGTTGTTACAATGCCTTATATGACTGGTTGTTACAATGCCTTATATGACTGGTTGTTACAATTCCTTATATGACTGGTTGTTACAATTCCTTATATGACTGGTTGTTACAATGCGTTCTATGACTGGTTGTTACAATGCGTTCTATGACTGGTTGTTACAATGCGTTCTATGACTGGTTGTTACAATGCGTTCTATGACTGGTTGTTACAATGCGTTCTATGACTGGTTGTTACAATGCATTCTATGACTGGTTGTTACAATGCCTTATATGACTGGTTGTTACAATGCCTTATATGACTGGTTGTTACAATGCGTTCTATGACTGGTTGTTACAATGCGTTCTATGACTGGTTGTTACAATTCCTTATATGACTGGTTGTTACAATGCCTTATATGACTGGTTGTTACAATGCGTTCTATGACTGGTTGTTACAATGCCTTATATGACTGGTTGTTACAATGCGTTCTATGACTGGTTGTTACAATGCGTTCTATGACTGGTTGTTACAATGCCTTATATGACTGGTTGTTACAATGCCTTATATGACTGGTTGTTACAATGCCTTATATGACTGGTTGTTACAATGCCTTATATGACTGGTTGTTACAATGCCTTATATGACTGGTTGTTACAATGCCTTATATGACTGGTTGTTACAATTCCTTATATGACTGGTTGTTACAATGCGTTATAAACCGACCTTCCTTTATCACATGCGAGAAAAGTAATGACTGCCCAATAGTTATATTGATAACAATGAGATTTTAAATTAGGAATTTTAAATTCTAATCTTGTATCAATCCTAACATATGCTAAGGAGCGGCTCTTGCTAATTAATCCCCTTGCCAAATAATCACAATGAGATTTTAAATTAGGAATTTTAAATTCTAATCTTGTATCAATCCTAACATATGCTAAGGAGCGGGATAATAAATTAAGCTATAGAAATTAAGTATTATAAGAAAGAGAAGATGGAGATATGTTGGACACACCTTGAGTAGAAATGATGAACGAATATCAAAGCAGGCATTGAAGTGGGATGCAAAGCGTTCAAGAAATAAAGGTCGACCTAAGCAGACCATAAAACGAAATTTGCTGAGAGAGGCAAGAAACATCGGTCTCAGTTCCATGGAGGAGATTGAGCGACTTGTCCAGGATAGAGCGGTATGGAGAAATTCAGTGACGGCTCGTCATTAAGGGCCAGTGAGGCTGGGCCCCACCAAAAATAATGTATAACGTGTATTTATTCTTTTATACATCATTTATTCGTAATTATTACTGTTAACGTGATACTAATTAGCGTTGAAATGAGAATATATAACGATAAATTATCTGAAATTCAGCGTAGTTTCTCCCAAATTAGTATACTGTACGCACTTTTTTATGACCAGTAGAAATGTGGTCTTTTTAGACAATGGATTTTTGCGAAAATTGTTTTCTGGCACCACCTCACAAAAATTATCACGAGCCGCCACTGGAGAAATTACTTGCAGGCACTATGTAACGTATAACAGTACGGGAGGAATTATTATTTATTATTGTAAAAAATAAGATGAATGCATTTAAACTAGATTCATGAAAAAAAAATGAATATTAAATGAACACATCAAAGAGAGATGATGGAATCTTAAAAAAACGTCGGTCAACCACTAGTAACAGTTGTTATAAGAAAGAGAAGATAAAGATATGTTGGGGACACTTTTGATTAGAAATGATCAAATAATCACAAAACAGGTGTTGCAGTGGAAGACAAACGGTTCAAGAATAATAAAGGCTTCTTCTTCTTCCCTTCCACCATTTACTTCTTTATAGAAGTGTTGGGGTGAAACGTAGTGATCTTGTGTGTGCTTGTTCTTCTCTTCCACCATTGACTTCTTTATAGAAGTGTTGGGGGTGAAACGTAGTGATCTTGTGTGTGCTTGTCCTTCTTCTCTTCCACCATTTACTTCTTTATGAAGTGTTGGGGGTGAAACGTAGTGATCTTGTGTGTGTTTTAAGGCCCTTTGTAAGCTAATATTCATGTTCGTAAGGCTGTTCATGATGTCGTCAATCCATCTTTTGCGTGGTCTTCCTCTTGCTTTGTACTCAATATACTTTTTCTGTGTGGCTCTCTGTGGTGGACGATACCAGGGCATTCTTGTCAGGTGTCCAAACCATTTTAGTCTGTTGTTCTTTTATGAATTGCATGACTGGTTTCATATTCAGTCTTCTTCTGATTTCTTCATTTCTAATTTTGTCATTTTATTTACTAGGCAGCTTCCTAGGACACTACCTCAATCGTTTCTTACGACATGCCATATAGGTTGCAGTGTTACTATTCTTTTTTTCCCTTGAGAGCCCAGGCAATACACAGGTGAATAAAGAATTGAATTCTATAGAAGAGACTAAACGAGTTGTACAATATAGAGCGGTGTTGAGTGAGTGCTTGCATATCCCTGTAACGTATAACCATATGAGATGAATACAATATGTCCTGAAAAACCAATTGACATTTACAATCTGTTTACCTTTATATGTGCCTTTAATGCCAAGCTGAGGGTTAGCATTAAGAATAGCAAAAAATGTCTCATCAGGGACTTTAGTAGTCTTAGTCCAGGCAAGAAGAGCTTTCGCAGTGTCATTATGAAGTATATAGTCAACATAATTCCTGAAATAAAGATATAGAGCAATTTTATTGTATATATTATAAGGAAGAAACCTTATCAAAAGAATAAGAATCCGACAATCAAGGTTCTTCGGGCATATAATGCGAAGAGAAGGTTTAGAACATTTGTGACAACAGGTAAAATTCAGGAAAGGAGAGATCGTGGAAGACAGAGGGGGAAGATGTTGGATGGTCTGACATCATGGTTTGACACAAGATCGACGTCAGAACTGATTACTTGCACCAAGCAGAGAGAGTTGCGGAGAGACATGGTCGCCTACGCCGGCATGCATGGCACTTGCTTGATTGATATTATAAGGATGAACTCTAGAGTCAGACAGTGCAAAATCTAACTTTACTTTGTGGTTGAATTTGAGTTACCTCTGTGACCTCCCTACAACTAATCATATATGATACCACGATACATTATAATTCTTATAACCAATGGCGGCTCATCAGTAAGGGCCAGTGGGACCAGGCCCCACCAAAAATAATGTATAACGTGTATTTATTATTTTATAAATTTAAATATAGCAACCAAAAACCATGATTTATCCGGAAAGAAATGTCTGATCCCTTTAAAACAAAAATGATCACACGCCACTGCTTATAACTTCAGATGTAATAATTTGAAGTGAAATCTTTCTGTTTGTAGATTATTACTTGTATAATTTAACTGATGGGTTGACCATGACGGCTGCAGAGGCAGGGCATCTGGTCTATGAGAGAGAGAGGGGGATACATTTAGGAGGACTGTTGGGGTTGTAAAGTTCTGCTCAGGACAAGCTATTTGATAATGATAAGATTATTACAGTTACCCGTTGTAAAAACGTGTGTCCAGTTGGGTAATATGCAACATTTTGTCCGAAATTTTGATGTATCTGCTCTACATGAAGTAAGGGCTTAATGGGGAAGGGGGTGCAATGTACTCAAGTTCTCGGAGTAGACTAGACAGATGACAAAGAGTGGTTAACTTGCATGATGAGAACGAACACAAAACCAACAAACAAAAATTCGTCATAGTTCTTTCAACTTGGACAAGACAGTGCAAGACAAATATAGAAAACCACGACACTGGGCAACAACCCCATAACAGTGTGACTACAAAATAATAATAAGAAGAAGAACAGCACAGATAATAATACTACATTGCGCCCGAGTGGTTACTGGGGTCTAAATTGGGGTGTAAAGAATAGAACCACTATTACCTGCCACGCATGTCGTAAGAGGCGACTGAGGAGGTAGGGTGTGGGGCTAGCTACCCCACATCGTAAAAACACTAGATGGCTACAGAACAGAGAGCGAACCGAGTAAACGCTGGCTGAAACCGGACACATCGTCGAAGGATAAGCATCAGAGCTCCAAATGTTGCTGAAGATGTGACGTAAAACACACCAATGCTAAAGCTGCATTAATCAGATTTTCACATGAATAGAATTTATGGAGAGGTCTGGTACATCGGTCTGGGCGGTGATCGCGAGAGAGAGAATACTACATTGTGTCTTACTGTAAAATGACAAAAGATATATAAAGTAAGTTGAATGCGTTTAAAAATAGATGTCTACGACAAATAAGGAAAATAAAAGGTTATAAACACAGGAGAAGTAATAAAATCAGAGAAATGCTTGGCCAACCACTAGTTACAGCTGCTATAAAAAAAGAGAAGATGTTAGATATGTTGAGCATACTCTGATAAGTTCAACTTGTACAACGTATAATTTCACACTCCCTAAACCAATCGATTCTCGGCCTTTTGGCAAGGATCAAACTGTGTGTATACTCACTTTATCGCGCCCAAAGGATGGGAGCCTTCATAGACAAATACAAAACAAAATAAAATAAAAATATTCTGAGCAATTCTCGTTCGCAAGAATTAAGACGCTCCGTATTTTGCACGTTTAAAGCGTCTAGGTTTTAAAGCCGAAGGATTGACTTCATTGCACCGGGTTTTACCCCATGTGGCTCGGTCCCTCTCCGCAGAATGGCAAGCCACCTGCCGAGAGTATTGCACAAAGCACGAACTCCGTAGCTCCAGCAACAATCATAGGGGTCTCTGGAAAAACTGCACTCGTGAACAGAACGGCGCGATCCGGATTTGAACCCACGACCTTCGACTCACAAGGCAAAGGGCTCAGCCACTCAGCCACAGAGACCCCCTTTTAAAGCGTCACTGTGTACCACCTTCTGCGGCACTAAAGGGTAAGGGTCAGACACTTCTTCCTCTTTGCGTTCGTTCTTTACAATCAATTTTAATCACTCTTTGTGATATGTTTGATCTTTGCCAAGAACGTGTGTACATTACACATTGGTTTGGTAGGCTCCTAAACTCATAGACTTCTACACGTTTAGGACACGTACATCCGATTTCAGCCAAGGCCCCACACTGATAAAAATGTTTTGTTTTCTAAATAAATTAATAAACAAAACAAAAAACACTACAGAAGTTTAACTTGTAGAAAGTTTAATTTCACAGGCTCCCTAAATCGATCGCTTCTCGGGGTTTTTGGTAAGATCAACGTGTAGAGCACATTTGGTAAGATCAACGTGTAGAGCACATTTGATCGTGGCTAAAGAGGGGAAGCCTTCATTTAATTAACCACCTAACGGCACAATAAAACCCACTCAAACAAACACCGAGCGTCTTAGTCGAAAGTATAACGACGTTTGGAGTTTGCAAGATCACTCGTATTAGGTCCACCTGTCGTGTCACTTTCGGGTAGACTCAATAACAAAAAATACCCCAAAAAATCGAGGGGTAGATTTAACATCAATTTCAGTGTCCTCATCCAAAAGTAGGTCGTCACGAGAGCGAAGAACATCCACCTTATACATCCTAAACGTCCGGTAAAAAAAGCTGCTGACGATGTAAAACTGTCAACTTTCTCATTGACGCGAACACCCACATACTCAGGACAGTAGATCCACATGAGTCTCTGGGTCTTGATATTCCAAGATGACAATGAAAAATGAAAATCGTGGCGTATCCTAAAGGACGTAGCCATCAACCACAGTAAACGAGTGATTTTCTAGGCACCACATATACGTTCAGTAGTTTGCCATTGTTTTCTGAACGGTGAGGTCTATTTTTCCCTTTTTGTAAAAATCCCACAGAAACGAATGTGCTTCCAAATTTGCCCACCGTGGGGTTTGAATCAGGTACGATTGGCTTCATGATCGAGCTCACTACCGCCTGAGCTACAGACGCTCAGAAGATGACAATACGTAACTATATAAGTAAATAAAATGTATAAAAATATATATTGAGGTTAAAATGAGTTTGTAAAGAGATAAATAAACACGCTAGTTACCTGGCAACCACAATATGCACAGACCCTTTGACTGGCTTCATACCGTAAGGTGGCAGCGTGTTTCTCCACCTTTTTTTAGCTGCACTGGGAAAAAGATCAGATGTTTTGTTTGTTAGTTAAGTAGGGTATTAAAGTCTATTTAAGCCGTGGCACGTCTCTTTAAACCTAAGGACCAACCTTGTTTTGGTTATATTAGAGCGTGTAGGACAACAAATATGAAAAAATGGGGTCAATGGCACATGGGGAGAACGTAGGGCCAGGATTAGTGAGCTGGCGCTAATAAAGATCCTACCCACCTCCACATGGTGACCCTGGTTACACTACAAACGATATTGTCTGGCTAAGAGGGTAGGGATCGAGGGAGAGCTACTTTGGTATGAGTAGTGTTACAGACGTGGTCATGTTGGATGGGATTCGCTCGCAACACAGACGAGAGGAATCCCAGAGTGACTATTAATGCTCGTCTCTCCCGGCCGATGGACGAAAAGCTTAACAGATAACCATAAAGGGATGAGGGTACATCCAGAGAAGAGACGTGGGCCCGCGTGGAGCAAAACTTGGGCCCGAGATGAGTTGCACGTGGGCCCACATAGGGCGAGACTCGGATTCTTGAGGTTGGAGTCCGAGTTAAACCCCGGGTCCGGACAACCTAGAGGTAGATATGAGTACGGTGAGAACTGATGGAGGTGCTGAGGCAGGCACCAGCGCAGAGTGTGCACGCATGCGAACGATGTACGGGTGGGCCCAACGCTGGGCTGACGTGCACGGCGCTGATGTTGTGGCGAAGAGAGGGCGTAACAGACGCGAGGGTGAGTGAACCACTCAAATGTGCAGAAAAACTGGAAAGCCCAGCAGAGGTTGAGTCCAGTGCGCGTTCCCGCTCGCATGGAACTACTGATGCCTTACAGTTTGGTTGTGGACAATCAAAGGTCAGCGGAGTAAACTGTACACGCAACTGGACGGCACAAAAACTAAGTAGTCCAGAAAAGATAAGTTTTATGGGCAGTTGACGCTCAACAGCCCGGGAGGGTATGTCGTCTAAGGGTCGCTACCCTAACAGAAAATAGCAACCTGCTGCCTTGCAGGTTTGGCTGAGGACAGTCAAAGGCTGACGGAGAGCGAACCCAGTAAACGCTGGTTCAAATCGAACACATCCCCGAAGGATAGGCACCAGGACTCCAAATGGTACTGAAGATTGTGAACGTACACCCGTTCTTGGTGTTTGGCTGTTTATATATCACAATTAGAATGATAAAAACGGCCGTAAAAGAACTATCGATCGATCGATCGATCGATCGAGAGAGAGAGAGAGAGAGAGAGAGAGAGAAACATGAAAAATAAAATGTAACTTATTTCGGAGATTCCAAGTTATTAATAAAAAATATGAACAAATGAGGCAGAAAAGACAAGGAGAGAAAATGATAAATTAGTAAAAAGAAAATGGATGTAAAAATAAAAGATATGAAAAAAGATTTAAAATATGATGACTTTGAAGAAGGATAAAAGAAACTATGATGAAGAAGAAGAAAGTGTTCATGGAAGAAAATATAAGGAAATAAAATAAGAAATGGAATAAAGAGAAAGAGCAAGACAAAGAATGAAAAATACTATCGATGTTAAGAAAAAGGAAAGATCAATGAAATAATGAAGATTAACTCTAGTGGACCAGGAAAAGCCATTATAGAAACGCCATAGTGGGCTCCTGGTCCCAGGATTAAATCAAAACACAGAAAAACTAAATATCAAATAACAACATCTGTTAATAAGGCTATCTGTAAAATTAAATTTGAAAGATAATAAATACACACACTACGTCAATGGCAACAAAAGTTACAACTAGTCAATAGACATATGATTTAATTAGATTAAGACCAGTGGCGGTTCGTGATCACTTTTGTTGGTGGGGCTAGACAGAAATTTTCGGAAAAATCATGGGTTCAGTTAAGATATATTTTAATGTATAAAATAATAAATACACGTTACACCTTATTTTGGTGGGACCCGGCACCACTGGCCCTTAATGACGAGCCGCCACTGATTAAGACTATAAAAATAACAAAAATTCAATAGAGATCTAAGCATTCGTGACAATATAAATACTAAGTCTCATTCAACTGCATGTGTTCGTTTATCGGACGTTTGGTTAAGATTAAAGTATAGCGCCCAACGATAGATAGCAGGGCCGTGCCGCACCAGACGAGTCCGTAAGGGGGCGTCATACGCAGCGAAATAGCATAAGCTATTTTAAAGTAAAATCATTTAAGAGACGGCATTTCGAAGACTTGCATCAAACTGAGAAAATATCCCGCATGGCCTTGATTGATAGCGGCCAGTGGATGGAAGCCTTCATAAACGATAATGTGCACACTCTTTATGTCCACGACAATTTTGGGGGTAATCACGCTCTGCCAGAACACATTTCTAGCAAAATTTTTCAAAATGGAATGATCCTGGAAATATGCCTATAAATTAAGTTCTTTGTAAGCTAGATTTATACTGTTGGTATCAAAATATGCAGAATTAAATTCTGAACAATCTGATAATAAATAGTTATATATGTAAATCAGTATTTATTTAGTAAATTATTGTTGTATTTCATGTTCAGAGTAACTACTACGACTTTCAAACTTGATTTAATACTTAGCCATTGCTGAATTCTCCATCATTGTCGGTGAAATCATAAACATGAAACACTGTGTGTGTTTATTTGAACTTTGGAACAAATCCATGTCTTGTTCGGCACTTTATCAACGTGGAGGACGAAACAATATCTTATAACTAAACTTTTCACACGAAAGTTCACTTTTTCACAACAGGAAAAATATATTTGCGAATAAAACTATTTACTAAAAATTCGAAACTAAATTCTACCATGCTGTATAGTATATGAATGAAATGGGAGTTATCTGTCCGTTGAATTCTGTAAACAAAAACAGTGTCGGACGTATAGTAGCTGAACAGTAAAACAAAACGTGCATGGACTCAAATTAGCCGCTGGCAGCGTGTTTTGGCATAATGAGAGAACTGTTTTCTACGCTGGGAGCGTCGACTGGACATATTGAGTTGCAATCTCGGAGTAGTTCTCGTCCGGAAGGATGACACACGAAATGGGATGAAGGAACTTAATAGAAGAATAACCATGGTTTTATAAAAAAATTAATTAACTTAAAATAATATGGAATTGAACTGATAGGAAAACAAAGATCAGAATATTAAGAGCATGCGTATTCCCAGTGGCAACGTATGGGTGTGAAGCATGGACATTTAACAAAGCAGTGGAAAAACATATGTGTGCTTTTGAATATAAGTTTTACAGAAGAGTCCTTCGTATATCATGGACAGAGAAGGGAAGAAATAGATCTACACAGAAAGAGCTCAAAATCAAATAAAACTAGCTAATGCTACAAATAAGTAAGAGAAAATTGAGGTATTTTTTACATAAAAAGAAACGACGTGTTGGATACGGTTATAATGGAAAGAGGAATCTGACAGAGAGGAAAAAAGAAAGACCATGAAGAAGATGAATTCAGAATGTAAGCGGTGATTTGAACATGACGGTTGAAGAGGCTGGACATCTGACCTATGAGAAAGAGACATTCCGATGGACATTTTTGGGTGGCAAAGTTCTGCTCAGGACAAGTTATTGAATGATGTTTCGCGTCAGATGATGACACAAGTTGTAATAATAATATTTGACTTATCAAACGTCATATTTACGTCTGTAGTGGGTATTCGTAATAATGCTGATAGACGACTATGTCAAATTCATAAATAAGTCACTGTGTGTCAGAGTTTTAAGTTCAGTTTGGAATATCTTTATTGCACTCCAGACATGTCCACATGTGCTCCGATCTCCTTTGCAATATCTCCAACAACGTCCAACGACTGAGCGCACCAGTTCAATTTTGATTGATGAGCCAACTCACATACCCGATATGCTGTTCTTTTCATGCGACCCCAATCTTCAAACCCAGCTCCTGTAATCTAGTAGTTGACGTGGATTGGTTTAAATGAAAATCTTCTTTGCGAACACACTCTATGAAGGCGTTCAAAATATCAGCTTTATGCACCAAAATGGCTGATAATAGGGGGAAGACTGCAGTAAAACTTGGTACGTGTTTCGCTAAAATGGCTGATATAATTTGTTCTATTCACTAATTATTCGCTGATTGACTTTGTGAAACCGTCAAATTGAAAATCGGGAAAACGAATCTCGTAAAAAGAGCACCAAATTGCCCGATTTCGAGACGCAAGAAGAAAAACAACGGACAAGAAACGATAGGGCAAGAAAGAGACAAGAAGTGAACAGTGGTACGTCATAGAGTTACGGAGGCGGTGAACTGGTTGGCATCTCACAACTACTCTCGTGTTTTCATACTCAGTGACTCCATGAGCATGATTCGTAAAGTCGAATCAGGTATGGTGAGACGCAACTGGGTGGAGGTACTGGTACAGACAGTGATCAGATATATCACCTTCATTTTTGTCCCTGGGCACGCAGGAGTTAGGGGTAATGAACGAGCTGATAGATTGGCTGGCTTGGCTACAATATCAGAGGAGCTGCCATGGATCGAAGTGACATTCTTCACGCATTTAGAGAGTCTTTCCGAACACAGGAGTTTCAGGGCTGTGAATCCCACTCGCTGACCAGATTGAAAGAGATGGGTGTCAATATTGGTGCAGCCAGAAAAGAACGACATACTAAATATGCAAAGAGATTGATTAATCAACATCGAACTGGCGTGTTGGGTCGCTGGACGCTGCTGGATTTGCTGAGGCGGATATCGGAGCACCTATGGACATGTCCGGAGTGCTATGATGATAGTCCTCATATAACTGATAACTGATAACCTCATAGAGCAGGGCTAAACCGTGTTGAGTGATTCCTCAAACCTTATATGATCATATCTGAATGGATTAGGAAAGAGAAATGGTATTTAAAAGGACCTAATGAGGATCTAAAGTTACTGACATCCAAACAAATTACAAACAGACTAACAATGAGAATGATCAAATGCTATATATCCTATATTAATGTATGGCTCGAAACATGGACAATGAACAAGCAGTTAGAAGACAAAATTGATGCATTTGAGATGTGGATATATAGAAGAATAGGCAGAGTTTCATGGACAGAAAAACAGACAAATAAACAAGTTTTAGAAAAACTAGGCATGAAGAAACCAGGCATTAAGAGAAATAAAATTCAGACAAGTATTTTGGGCACATAAAAAGACATGACACCATGATAAAACATTTACTAGAGGAAAGTTGAGGAGAAGAGCAAGAGGAAGACCGAGAGATAAGTGGAGGGAAACTTTAAGAAATGGACAGGTTACAGCTGGCGAAAGACAGAGGATGCTGAGATTCATTGCAGCCAACCTTCGATGTGGAGACGGCACCTGATGATGATGAATGAGGGAGTAACGCCATTTATTCGAAGTGGATATATATTGTTCATTATATAATTATGTCATTGAATGTTAGAACATACTGTTGTCTGCTTGGATTTATGCAGTTTAATGATGTCATTTAAATTTAGAACATATTTTTTTGCGTGTGCATATTTTAGAAGAGATTAATGAACTTGATGAAGATATTAATGAAGATTAATGAAGAGATATTGAGTTGCTAAAATCTGCCAACGGTCGTGTTTGTCTTTAGCATGTATTAGGAGTTTTGGACCCAAAGATCAAGATGGAAGTGAAAAAACGGATGATAGAAAGTACTTTCCTACCAACACTTTGTTACCAGTGCCAAACTTTGTCTCTTATAGCAACACGCCACAGAAAGCTCACCAAGTGTGAAATGAAATGCTTGCGGAGGAAGGCAGTGGAAGTCATCAGGAAAGACAGACTACGAAATGATGACATCAGAAGCAGAGTGGGCATAACTTCATGCACCGAATACATCGAAAGACAACAAATGCAGTGGTTTGGACATTTAGTTAGAATGATATACAGCCAACCACCAATAACAGCATCAAATAAAAAGAGATCGGGTACTAGAGCTAAGGGAAGACCAAGAAAAGATGGATAGACAATATCAAGACCACACTACATATGGATATATGGATATGGATAGACACACGAGCACACTACATAAACACGGATATAACACAAAAAGTGCGACTCATCTGGCCCTAGAACCCAAATTAAAGCTCCCATCCCTACGCTTAGCGGCAAGAGTGGACAGCCAACTACATCTTCCACCTGGGAATAGGGCAATAGACAATAGGAGTTTGGGTGGAGATAGAAAGGAATAGTAGTTATAAAGAATGAAGATCTGTTATAGATATATACATGGTTCTTATTCAGGAGCAACTGTGATGTCAAAACTGTTATAAGTGTAGGTCAAAATTCATCATCATCAGGTGCCGTGCCGGTTGGTGTAGGCGATCATGGGTCACCACAAATCTCTGTCTTTGGTGTTTGCTATCAACTCAGATGTTGACGCTCTACCGTGCCATGAACTAAGGCTATCCACAATTTTCTCTCCCTGTCTTCCTCTGTCTCATCTACCCTCGATTTTACCGGTTGTCACAATGTGTTCTAAGCCTCCCACCTCATCACATTCCAGGAAAAACGATCAAAAGTAGTATTACTAAAAGTTAGTATCTCCAAAACGTAGTATTAATCTTACTGTTTGTATGTTGATGCCACATCACTTGCTCCATTGTAAGCAGTAAGGATTCTCACCAGCTCAAAGTTAGTCTTCAATGGGAACTCCTGCCCGGTCAAGTTAATAAAGTACCTCCATTTAGGATACTTCCACAAGTCTGCCATACAAATTAATTCTGGTTCCAATACCGTGAATGTGCCCCACAGTACTTTAACTCTTCTTGAGGACATAAAGACATTAGAAAAACACTTGACAATGCTTGAAATAGCTGCTAAAAATGCACTTGAAGACTTCTCGTCCACATGAATACAATAATAGTTTTGTGGTCTGTAGATTGCTCTTAATAATCGCTCCACCATTTCAATGTCTTTATAGATTAACATGGAGTATGCTATAGGAAACTCATCCTCCTCTTTCGTTAATGATGACATTATATATCTCCGTTATTCTGAAATTCCGTGCAGTTTGTCGATAAATCTATGTACTGCTGATCAGATATTGGATTGTCGATGTTTCTAACTTTCCCCAAAGCTTCTTTTGTTGCGTTTTTCGAACCATTAAAAATGGCTGAGCAATCAATGTTTTTCAATTTGAAAGAATTTGATATTGCTGATAAATTCGACACTAAAGTCAAATATTCCAAAGACAGGTTGTTCTGTGTTGTCAGTAATAATCTAGTTGCATTTATCATGCTTAGAACTGGTGCCATCACATTATTTGGTGTAGAGAATATCAGAATTATGCTTGATGTGATAAGCACTGAAAAAATGATGAGGACACAGTAGCATTTATTCGTTGTCGTAGGCTTTGATGTTGATTTCATTTATTCTGTTTATTCTGTTTCCTGTTTTATTCCTGTTTTCCTGTTTTATTCCTGTTTTATTCCTGTTTTATTCCTGTTTTATTCCTGTTTTATTCCTGTTTTATCTGTTTATTCCTGTTTTATTCTGTTCTCCTGTTTTATTCTTGTTTTATTCCGGTGTTATTTCTGTTTAACTCCTGTTTTACTCCTGTTTTATTTCTGTTTTATTCCTGTGTTATTTCTGTTTAACTCCTGTTTTATTCCTGTTTTATTCCTGTTTTACTCCTATGTTATTTCTGTTTTACTCCTGTTTTATTCCTGTTTAATTCATATTTTACTCGTGTTTTATTCCTGTTTTATTCCTGTTTTATTCCTGTGAAAGCAAAAGAAATATTCGTTGATTAGTTATAGATCAGCAACTAATTTCAATAAACAGAAAAATTTGGAATTGGCATTAGTGTAAAGATGGAACAAATTCAGAAAAAGTGATGAAATCAGAGAAATATCTGTTCAGCCACTAGTAACAACTGTTATAAGAAGGAGAAGATAGAGATATGTTGGACACACCTTGAGAATAAATGATCAAAGAATATCAATGCAGGCATTGCAGTGGGATGCAGAGGGTTCAAGAATGAAGACTACTAGGGAGACCCTGAAACGAACTTTGCTGAGAGAGGCAAGAAATATCAGTCTCAGTTCCATTGTTGAGATTGAGCGAGTTTCCTAGTATAGAGTGGTATAGAGAAATTGTTTACGTATGCTAAATTGCTAGCCTATGTAACGTTTAACGATACGAAATGAATTTCTATTATTATTATTAGTGTAAAGTTGTGTTGGCCAACGTTTTATATATATTGGGGTCTCATGTGACTGATAGTTGTGAAGGAGCGGCAGTGAAGATTGCAGTAATACTACAATTACTACTACTAGCACTACTACTACTAGGACTAACACTACTACTACTACTACTATTATTACTACTACTACTACTATTACTACTACTCCTACTATTACTACTACGACTACTACTATTACTACTACTACTACTACTACTACTACTACTATTACTACTGATACTACTACTACTACTACTACTACTACTACTACTCTACTACTACTACAACTCTACTACTACTACTACTACTACTACTACTACTACTACTACTATTACTACTACTACTACTATTACTACTCCTACTACTACTACTACTACTACTACTACTACTACCACTACTACTACATCTACTACTACTACTACTACACTATTACTCACTACTACTACTACTTACCTACTACTACTACTACTACTACTACTATCTACTAGCACTACTACATACTACTCCACTACTACTACTACTATTCTACTAGCACTACTACTACTACTATTAACACTAATCACTAGACTACTACTACAGCTACTCATACTTCCATTACTACTAACACTATCTAATACTACTACTACTACTACATACTACTATATTACTTACTACTACTACTACTACTCATACTCTAGCACTACTACTACTACTATTACACTACTCTACTACACTACTAACTACTGACTACTACTACTATTAACACTAATTCTTAATACTACTACTACTACTACTACTATTAGAACTATTAACACCGCCCGAGTAGTAACCGAGGCCCAAATCGGGGTGTAAAGAATAGAACCACTGATACCTGCCACGCATGTCGTAAAAGGCGGCTAAGGAGGGTAGGCGGGGGGCTAGCTACCGTACACCATAAAAAACACTAGATGGCTACAGAATGGAGAGCGAACCGAGTAAACGCTAGCTGACACCGGACACATCGCCGAAGGATACGCACCAGAGCTCCAAATGGTGCTGAAGATGTGACGTAAAACACACCAATGCTAAATTTGCATGAAACAGATTTCCACATGAATAGAATTTATGGGGAGATCTGGTACATCGGTCTGTGCGGTGATCGCGAGAAGAGAACTACTAGCACCACTACTACTACGAGCACTGCTACTAATCCTACTAGAACTACTACAACTACTAGAACTACTACAACTACTAGAACTACTACAACTACTAGTACTACTACTACTACGGGCACTACTACTATTACTTCGAGCACTACTACTACTACTACTAGAACTACTAGCACTACTACTACTACTAGCACTACTACTATTACTACTAGCACTACTACTACTGCTACTATTACTACTACTACTACTACTACTAGCATTACTATTACTACTACTATTACTACTACTACTAACACCAATAGTAATATTAATATTTAAGATCGCAACGCTTTCTCCACTAAAAAAGAGCAAAAGGTTTGGGTTAGGGATTAATTAAATGGTTACAAGATAAAACAAGATTGCAAAATCGGGAAGATCCTGTTCATGGGATTGCCATGAAAAAGTTCAAACATAGGATTTTTCTCTCTGAGATCTGATTAACTTTAAGGCTGGTAGAACAAGATATTCAGTATATATATATATGGAACTGCAGTATAACTATTTGATTGACAAAACACGTAATTACAAAGTACTGTAGTTTTACAAATTACAAAAACAATGACAAAATACAGCAACGTTCTATTTCTAGTTTTTATGTGTGTTTTTGTGTTACATTTATTTCGTTATTCGTTTTTATTCCAGATTTTCATTAGATACGTTTGTATTTGGTCGTCCATTTGTGTTTCATTTTAATTTGTCACTCCTGTTTGTTCGTTTGCTTGATAAAGGCCTTGTTGGTCGAAACGTTGCTGTATTTTGTCATTGTTTTTGTAATTTGTAAAACTACAGTACTTTGTGATTACGTGTTTAGAGCAAGATAGGGCGCCATGAATGCATGACAATGGCGCCGCGTTGGACAGAGCTGGTTTAAAGTAGAAACAGATAATGATCGGTAAAATAAAAAGTTGTAATAGAAGGCAATGAACACACAGATCGAAAAATCTCTGAGGGCCACAGAAATGTGGTTTTATAGAAGAATGATGAGAAATCCCATGAACTGCTAAAATGACTAATGTTGAGGTTCTGAACGAGATCAAGACACATAGAAAGCTTATCATCAATATAAGAAAGAGACAGTCATCATTTTTCGGGCATGTGATGAGGAGGGAGGTTTAGAACACATTGTGACAACCGGTAAAATCGAAGGTAGACGAGACAGGGGAAGAGACAGAAAATTTTGGATAGCTTGACTTCATGGCACGGTAGAGCGTCAACATCTGAGTTGATAGCAAATACCAACGACAGAGATTTGTGGAGATCCATGGTCGCCTACGCCAACTGGCACGGCACCTGATGATGATGAATAGAAGGCAACAGAAAGACAGACAGAAATAGATATATACAGGAAAAAGTAGGATGAAAAGGCAGATGCATTTATTAAGAAGATAGATACATATACACACATTATATATACATAAAAGAAAGCCGAATTAGTGTGTGTGTCTGTTACCTTTGTTTTATATATATATATATATAATAATAATTCCTCTCGTACCGTTATACGTTACATAGGGCCTGCAAGTAATTTCTCCATACCGCTCTATCTTGGGCAACTTGCTCAATCTCCTCCATGGAACTGAGACCGATATTTCCTGCCTCTCTCAGCAAAGTTCGTTTCAGGGTCTCCTTAGGTCGACCTCTCTTTCTTGAACCGTTTGCATCTCACTTCAATGCCTGCTTTGATATTCGTTGATCATTTCTTCTCAAGGTGTGCCCAACATATCTCCATCTTCTCTTTCTTATAACAGTTGTCACTAGTGGTTGACCAGACATGTCTCTGATTTCATCACTTCTCCTGAATTCGTTCCATTTTATATTCATTATTTTTCGCAGACATCTATTTTCAAATGAATTCAACTTGCTTTCTATATCTTTAGTCATTTTCCAACTCTCGCTGGCATATGTTAGGATTGTTACAACATTTGAATTGAAAATTCGTAATTTAATTTTATTACTATATAACTTGCAGTTCCATATTTTATTTAGACTTTTAAAAGCTGATGTTGCTTTGCCAATTCGTATCATAATTTCTTTTTAACATTTCCTGTGCAATCAAAATTGCTACCTAAATAGGTGAACTGCTCTGTTATTTTTATCATTTTAGATTCCAGGGTGATATCTGCGTTACTTGCCATCGGTGTCTTCATTATATTTGTTTTTTCATAGCCTTTCTGCAGTCCAACTTTTGATGCTATAGATGACAAGTTGTCTGTTTTTCTTTGCATATCTTGGTTGTTTCTACTTAACAAGGCAATATCATCTGAAAAATCCAAATCTTCTAGTTGACTATTTTCTACCCAATCGATTCCAGTTTCGCCCTGCAACATTTTCGCATCACCCATTCAATGGCCACTCCAAACATATATATATATATATATATATATATATATATATATATATATATATATATAAGAGAGAGAAAGAGAGAGAGAGAGAGAGAGAGAGAGAGACCGAGACACGTGCAGAAAAAATAATAGAAAGATAAAAAGACATGCACATAGGTTGATATATAGATAAATAGATGAATGAAGGGAAAGCTAGATGCCTTGGAATAAGTTATACGTCTCTAAAATTTATTATAATCAGTGACGGCTCGTGATCATTTTTGTTGGTGGGGCCAGACAGAAATTTTCGAAAAATCATGGTTTCGGTGAGATTATAATTTAACGTATAAAAAAATAAATACACGTTACACCTTATTTTTGGTGGAGTCTGGCCCTACTAGCCCTTAATGGCGAGCCGCCACTGATTATAATCATGGATTGTTTTGATTGAGATAATAGTGTGTCCAGTATGTAGTTTAATCAAGGACCGATATCCCTGTAGTCTATCATTAACTGTTGAATATGTAAGTCTGTGGATTAAAAGAAAACTAGAGTAGATTGTATAACTAAAGGTAAATATTGAAATCGAGAGAAATCTGATTTTTTTGTAGATCAAAGCACTTGAGCTTTCAGCTCTTCGGCTCGGTACCATGGGCATCGTAACCCTTTGGTTCGGTGCCACGAACACCGTAAATCTGAAAAACCTGTGACTTTTCTGCCAGCCCGCGGAATTGAACCTAACTCACAGGAGCTTGACCCTCCCTCCGCCTTGTCAAACGCACTACGAGCACGCTGGGCAGGCGGGCTGAGAAATCTGAAACATACTGTCCTAATACAATTACCCAATTGTAATATCTAAAATATTACACATGATTTTTAGGATATATTAAATATTAAATTTAAAAATAAATTTTTGGGTAAAAATTCCCCCAAAATTTGGTCAAAAAAAGCTGTTTTTGGAGGGTGTGTTTACACACAATTTCATAAAAAATGTAATATTTAATATATCCTAAAAATCATATGTAATTGTTTGGATATTACAATTGCTCACCTTAGAGTGAAAACAGAATTCATTTATATTCATTAACTTCAGAGCCTTAGGGATTTAAAATTTTGTGTTTGGCGGTAATTTTTATTGTTTCCATGGCAACGCGTTGACATATTTTTTTAGTAATTTTTTCTACTATTCCAAGTCATAATCTTTCAAAATTGTTATACAAATTCTACATTAATACCAAAGCAACGAAAAAAGTTTCAAGACCAGAATTTCCCCTTAAAACGAACAAACTTTGTATTATTATAGATCATAGTTAAAAGGCGAGATGAAGGTAGGTTGGTCATGTATGTCGTATACCATTAGTAGCATTGAATATGAGATCTCTACAATGTACAATGGAGAAGAAAACAGCCTTAGATGTTTAAAAAAAACATGAAGAGAACTGTAGAAAGAGAGTTGTACGCTTTGTGGTTTGACGTAGAAAACAGGTAGTCGAAAGGAAACAGAATGTTAGTTAGTCTTTCCTCTTGGGCCTGTGGGCGGCGATGGGCAGAAATCATAGCTCTCCATGTCTGCGGTTCGTTGTTATCTGTTTTAGGTCTTTAATGTTTGCTAGGCCCATCGTTGAGCCTTCTCTGATGATGGTTCTTCGCAGAGTCTCTCTTGGTCTTCCTCGTTTTCTTTTTCCCTCTGGTGTCCATATGAGGGATTGTTAAGGTAGTCTTCCCCATCCATTCTAAGTGTGTGGCCGATGTAAACAGAATGGAAATACTAGAAATCTCTTGTAGAAGATTATGTATCAAACAAGAGGGAAGATGATATCATCATCAAACATCTTGTCCTGAGCAGAACTTCGTCACCTCACCAGTTCTCTGGGATTTCTCTCTCTCATATGCCAGATGTCCTGCCTCTACAGTTGTCATTTTGAAACCATCAGGTACATCCGGAATCCATCTTCTCCATGGTCTTCCTCTTCTTCTCTTTGCCGGTATGCCTCCTTCCATGATGGTCTTCTCCAGCCCAAATTATCAAGGAAAAGGATGTAGATAGATTAGAAATACGAAGAGAGATCAACTTTCTTAGAGACGTGGCCCTTATAAAACAAATGTATGGAGACAAATATCGCCTATTTTGCTGTTTATTTTTATACTACTTAATTACTTAACTAACTGATTGATCTTTTCTTACTTTCTTTTGTTCTTCTCTGCTTTTTTGCCGCTAGGCGTAGCAGGGTTAACTGATGATCGGTTTCCGAGATAATGCACGCTCGGTCGCTTGATATGGTGTGGTATTGTTGAGTTTTAAGATGTCTGTAACTCCATCAACCCATTTTTTCTTGGTCTGCCCCTTCCTCTTGATGATTCCATTTTCAGGTTGTAGGCTCTTGCAACTGGTGTATTCGGGTTCATTCTGACCAAGTTGCCAAACCATTTGAGTCTCTGTTTTTCAATAAATCTAATAGCAGGTGTTGTTCCGACTGTTCTTCTAATTTTCTCATTTCTCATATGGTCTCTTCTTGTTTTATTTACTGCTTTTCTCAGGCATCTCATTTCGCATGTGGTAATTTTCCTTCCTTGTTCTTTTGTCAGTGTCCATGTTTGGCTCTGGTTGATAATACCACTATTATTGCATTTCGGTAAACAATCACATGTTCGCCGATCTCAAGTTCTATCTAGATAAGAACGTCTCCGAGACAGTGAATGAACTCTGTAACACCAGCGAAGTCTCCAAGATTGCTAGCATGATGTATACAGAAAAATATAGTTTCACATCAAATGAAAATATAATAAAAGCCAGGAAATATACGTGTTGATCCACTTAGAAACACTCACAACCCAGGAATACTCCCAGATTATAAATCTGAACACATCTCTCACACACAACAAAACGTAGATATAGCTTGGGCTAACCAGAATCTTTCACGTCTTGCGAGCTTTTTTTTATGGCTGTACAATGCGGGAAATAACATGTTTAACATAAAAGTTCTGTAACTTTCACACAAAGAAAGACGCACATAACATGAAGTAGAAAAATTCTACACAGTTCAAAGAACATGAGGTCAAAAGTTAATTGCATATCCTTTACTGGACTTTGCGAATCAACCGCAGCTTTTAACGCTGTTTGTGATTTTTCTAGGCATTATTAGGTTCAGTATTTTGCCATTGCTTTCTGAACGGGTGGTGCCATCGTCCTTTTTTAAAATCCACTCGAAACAATTTGCAACCAAACTGTCCGCAGCGTGATTCGAAAACAGAACGTCTGGGTTAATAGACCGAGTGACTATCCCCTAACCCACAGACATGAACTCAACAACATTGAAATGATTGTTTTATTTGAAGGATCAACATTTCTCAACAAAGTATTTTCCTTTCGCAATTACTTTTGTTAAAACATGTTGCGATTTGTTCAGTTTCAGTTTCGGTTTGGAATATCTTCATTGCACTCCAACATGTCCATAGGTGCTCCGATCTCCTTCGCAATATCTCCAACAGCGTCCAGCGACTGCCCGTACCAGTTCGATTTTGATTGATGAGCCTCCTTGTGTTATTGATAATTTTTTAAATTACGAATATACTCAATTCATTGCATATGGTTTCCCGTTAAGGCTCCGTCGCTCTCGGCAAAAGTAGGAAGCCACCTGCTGAGAGTATTGCACAAAGCACGAGCTCCGTAGGTGACTATCTGGTCAGCGCAGGATCTATTCAGGCTGGTGGTCTGGGTTCAGCTCCCGCAATGTGCGTGGAATTTTCCCGACCACGACGGCTCTCAGGTCGAGCCAGCCTCAACTGGGTACCAGAGATGCTCTGGGAAAGTAAAGGCGGCCGGCGTGATGCTGACCACATCAGCCATCGTGTGCCGACGGTCAATGAAAATACAGGCCTAACACTGTATTGACCTATATACCATGAGGTATGAAAGGGTTCCTTTACTTTTACTTCTTACTTTCTCTAGGATGATGCTGCATAGTATTTTTCCCGGAACTTACAGCAACATTTTTCCTCTGTAGTTTTCAAACTTTTTAAAGTCCCTTATCTCTGGTAGCTTCTTCATGTATCCATGTCTTCAACATACTGATATTTCTTCAATCTCCGAGGTTCTGCTTGCACAATTACTACAACACAAAGAGATCAAGACGGAAGTGAAAAAGACAGATGATAAAAAGTATTTTTCTACCAATACTTTTTGCTAACAGGGTCAAACTTGGTCTCTGACAGCAACACACCACAGAAAGCTAACCACGTGTGAAATGTAATATTTGAGGAAGGCGGTGTGAATCACCAGGAAAGATTGACTAAGGCAGGGGGCGATCAGAACCAGAATTGGCATAACTTCATGCACCGAATACATTGAAAGACAACGAATGCAGTGGTTTTGACATTTAATGAGAATGGAATACAACTAGCCACTAATAACATCATATAATAAAAAGAGATCGGGTATCAAAACCAACAGAAGACCAAGAAAATATGGATAGACAATATCAAGTCCACACAAAATAAATTTAGGAAGAATAACTAATGAAATTCAACACAGATGCAACAAAGCAAATTAAATGATAGGGCAAATGGCGCCAATTTTAAGATGCAAACACGTCACCATGAACACAAAAGAGCAATGTTCAACACAATCTTTCTCCCCACATTATGTTACCAGTGCCAAACCTGGACGCTGACAACAAACGATAGAAGAAAACTAGTCACAACAGAGATGAAGTGTCTACGCAGAATGCTGGGTGTAACAAGAAGAGACCGGTTGAGAAATGAAGACATCAGGAAAAAGTGGGTACAACATCAGTACTAGACTTCATCAAGAAACAACAAATTAAATGGTTCGGCCACGTAAGCAGATTACCACCAGACAGTGCACCCCAAAGAGCAATGCTGCTCCGATACAATGGGTACAAAGCAAAGGCCGGCCACGCAAAAGATGGACCTCAGAGATAACAGAGGCGACGAAAGAGACTATCTACGAAGCGCATACTAGGGCCCGTTTTAGAAATCTCTTCCTGACCTGACGCTGTGAGGCATACAGGATTCGAGAAAGAAGAAGAAGTGATTCTGTCTTTTCTTGTGTTGTTGGTAACTTGTCGCAGGCATCTATCCCTTTGTAAGCTTAAGGTATAAGTATCAGCAGAGAATACCGCAAAAATGCGATTTAAAAATTTCACTACATACTTGGTATCTAATTAAAGGTTAACCAGTTGTGCATACACTTCTTTTAAAATTTTTAAAATTGGTTAAATAGTTTTTGAATTATGATGAATAGAAAATCATGATGTCTTCTTCGTATGGGAAAGGAAAACAGTTTTATTTCTGACTAAAGTGAGTTTACCGATATACATATCGTTTAGGTATAATGAGAACCTCCTTTTAAGTTTTATTACAATGAATGATCCCGTAAAAGAATACAAGATGGCCATTGTTCAAAGCGTGCGGTCAATTTGTGGTTTTCGAACACTGTATTTTGTTTGATAAGTGATATTTTGAATTATGTCAGGCGATAAAAAGCATTTTAACCGATCCAAGAAGCGTACGTTTTGTGGGAATAGGTATATGAACGAGAAACGAAGCAGAAGTGACTTAAATTTAGATCAAATTGAGGACAGACATGATGTTAATATTAATAGTTATAGTAATAGTATCATTAGTAATCCTACTAATGTTTCAATCAGCAGTGAAATTAGTGACTCCTCTTATGTTGATATTCCTAGTGCCACGCCCACTCACAGTCGGTCAGTGATGAAAATTAAAAACCTCTATGACATTGATGATGATTCAGATACAGATTTAGAAGAATCTACACGTGAGGAAGTTTCCAGTCATTTGAATAAGTCATATACAGGTTACAGGATAATTGATTTGGATATTCTCTGTCATCAGATTTCATCACAGCTAGTTTGTTCATTTTGTCACAGTCAGGTCAGACTAACTGAGACTGAAAGACGAGGACTAGGTAGTAAATTTGAATTTGTATGTAGTAACAAGAAGTGTATAAAACAAACCTCTTTCCCGTCCAACCCACAAATAAGTGTAAACAATAGTAACAGTTTACAAATACACTCAGTCAATAGACGAGCTGTTTTTGCTATGCGCTGTGCCGGAGGTGGCCGTACAGACCTGCAGACATTTTGTGGAATAATGAATCTTCCGCCACCTGTCCAGAAGACCACATACAAACTAATAAATGAAAAGTTAGAAAGTGCAGTTAGTTCCTCCCAGGCAGCTAGTATGAAAAGAGCTGCAGAAACAGAATTTAAATTAGCAGAGGAGACAGAATTAGTTGAATGCCGTGATATTGATGTGTCTGTAGATGGTACCTGGATGACCCGTGGGCATTCATCAACAATAGGTGTAACTACACTCATTGGCTGTGTTACAGGAAAGGTTCTTGACACTGGAACACTCTCAAAAGTGTGCAAATCATGTGACTACTGGAACACTCAAGACAACAATTCTGATCCTTATAAGTTGTGGAAGCAAAATCATCAACCAAAGTGTACGTCTATACATAGCGGTTCATCTGGTAGTATGGAGGCAACAACTGCTAAAGAATTATTTTCTAGATCAGTTGAAAGATATCAACTGAGATACACGCGTTTCATTGGTGATGGGGATACAAGCAGTTTTAAAACAGTTTCTGATTCGAACCCATACGGTGATACTCCTGTTGAGAAAATAGAATGTGTAGGGCATGTACAAAAAAAGAATGGGCACTCGTCTGCGCAAGATCAAGACGTCTTGGGGGAGAGAAAAGAAATTGTCAGATGGGAAAACTATAGGAGGAAAGGGAAGGCTTACTGACACACAGATTGACTCCATTCAGAAATATTATGGAAATGCTATTAGGGGTAATAAGAATGACCTGAAAGGAATGCGAGAGGCTGTTTGGGCGATATATTTTCATAAGCTCTCCACGGATCAGAAGCCTATCCACAATCTCTGCAAAATTGGTTGGTGTCCATATAAAGAAGCTGTTACCGCCAATAAAGAACAGAATTATAAGCATAAAAACAACCTGCCTGCGGCCATTTTGGATGTTATCAAGCCGGTTTTCAGAGATTTGTCACACCCTGACTTACTGAAAAAATGTCTAGATGGCTACACCCAGAATGCTAATGAATCAATAAACAGCACAATATGGCGATATTGTCCAAAACACAAGTACCACGGATTAGTGACTGTTAAGATTGCAGTTGGCATCGCAACTCTCATTTTCAATGATGGAGCAAAATCCCTAGAAGCCCCTCTTGCAGCAATGCAACTATTATGTGGACATTTCACATCAGAGTATTTCACCGCCACTGACGGGAAGCGGCTGCAATACGCGCATAAACAAGCAACAGAAGCGTCCCTGGAAGCCAGAAGTGCAAGAAGGAGGAAGAGACTTGGATTAGAGGAGGCGTTAACTCAGTCTGAAGGTTTCCCATATTTGACGGGGAGTCATTGAGGTAAGCAAGTAGAAAAATTTAAACATAAATTAGTTTACGATTTTGTTCGAAAATTAACAGTTCATGATAGTTATTACATCATAACTTTGTCAAATATTAACCAATCAGCATGTAATTTTGCATGCATGTTACCATTAGGACTGCCTATAGCGCATACTAGGATAATTCCAATATCTTGATTGTAATCTTTTTTATGATTTTTCAAAGATGACAATTTTTAACCCAAAAAAAAGACAATTTTCAGGTGGCGACAAAATAAAATCTATTCAGTGTATACTATTTATCCTAGTACTTGCCAAAATCACACAATCTGTGTATATGCTGTTTAAGTTTGAATGAATTTGACTGTACCATTTCATTCAAATTGTGTAATAAGTGACACCTATATTTTGCACATGACTCAAATAATTTTTCTTGTCAAAAGTCTCACTTACCTACCTGTCTATACTGAACACCATAGCCAATCACTGTTTTAGATAGCTTGATCATTTGTTTAGTATGTGTGAAAATATGGGATCTAAATCTTTAAAATTCAATTTTTTATGATTTATTTACTAATGGCACCCATTCTCTGCTGATACTGATGTAAGCTTAAAAAAATGTTTATATAGTCAATAGTATCTCTTATATCACATGAAATGTCTTTTGTAGCACACACGTAGTTGTTTTATTTCGTTCATTTGCTTATGTAGCACACACGTAGGTGTTTTATTTCGTTCATTCGCTTATGTAGCACACACGTAGGTGTTTTATTTCTTTCATTCGCATATGTAGCACACACGTAGGTGTTTTATTTCTTTCATTCGCTTATGTAGTACACACGTAGGTGTTTCATTTCTTTCATTCGCTTATGTAGCACACACGTAGGTGTTTTATTTCTTTCATTCGCATATGTAGTACACACGTAGGTGTTTTATTTCGTTCATTCGCATATGTAGCACACACGTAGGTGTTTTATTTCTTTCATTCGCATATGTAGCACACACGTAGGTGTTTCATTTTTTTCATTCTGCATATGTAGTACACACGTAGGTGTTTTATTTCTTCATTGCTTATGTAGTACACGTAGGTGTTTCATTTCTTCATTCGCATATGTAGTACACACGTAGGTGTTTTATTTCGTTCATTCGCATATGTAGCACACACGTAGGTGTTTTATTTCTTTCATTCGCATATGTAGCACACACGTAGGTGTTTTATTTCTTTCATTTGCTTATGTAGCACACACGTAGGTGTTTAATTTCTTTCATTCGCTTATGTAGCACACACGTAGGTGTTTTATTTCTTTCATTTGCTTATGTAGCTGACACGGAGGTCAGAGTAGTTTATCTTGCCTTTCATACGCTTATGTAGCTGACACGGAGGAACGTGTATATTTCTGCCTTATATTTTTTTGAGATTTCTTAGATAGTAATTGGATTCTCCGCAAGTAGTTAATTTTGTTTCTCTTCATACTTGTTAGCCTACACGCTCTGATATAACCACAAAAAAAGGCTCGCCCTTAGGTTGAAAGAGCGTGTCTCGGTTCAAAGATGCTTGAATCCGCTACATAAACAAACAAACAAACAGTTGTATGCATATACAATATTCTCTTTTGTATAAACTTCCTTGTCAAGTGTAGTACACACCTCGGCCCGTTCTGTTTTATTCTCAGTGTTGTATCACTAGGTCAGCGAGGTTGCCACAATATATCATACTCAGATCTGTCTTTGAGTATTTGCACTGCATATACACACCTAGTAATGAAGTGTCTACGTAGAATGCTGGTGGTAACAAGAAGATACCGGTTGTGAAATGAAGACATCAGGAAAAGATTGGGTACAACATCAGTTCTAAACTTTATCAAGAAACAACAAATTAAATTGTCCGGCACATAAGCAGATTACCAACAGACAGTGCACTTCAAAGAGCGATGTTATTCCGATACAATGGGTACAAAGGAAAAGGCCAACTACGCAAAAGATGGAACTCAGAGATAACAGAGGCGACGAAAGACACTATTTATGAAGCGCACACAAGGGCTCTTTCTAGAAATCTCTTCTTACTCTGACGATGTGAGGCAAACCAGGATTGAAGAAAAGAAAAAGAGTACACACCTAGTAATGGCTGATCATGTACACATCTAGTAATGGTTGAGCATGTACACATCTAGTAATGGGTGAGTGTGTACACCCCTAGTAATGGTTGAACATGTACACATCTAGTAATGGCTGAACATGTACACACCTAGTAATGGTTGAGCATGTACACATCTAGTAATGACGTAGCAAGTACACACCTAGTAATGGTTGAGCATGTACACATCTAGTAATGACGTAGCAAGTACGCACATAGTAATGGCTGAACATGCACATACCTAGTAATGGCTGAGCATGTACGCATCTAGTAATGACGTAGCAAGTACACACCTGTAATGGCTGAACATGTACATACCTAGTAATGGCTGAACATGTACACCTAGTAATGGCTGAACATGTACACCTAGTAATGACTGAACATGTACACACCCTAGTAATGGCGGAATTGCCAACCTGGAATTTTATATACATGTGGCTGAGGAATTGATTGTATCCTGTTTGAGTGTTCTGTCTGAATGACAGCTTGTTATAAGCTGCTTATGTTATTGCACTCGTTCTCATAAGCGACCATACGTTAAGGCAATGTTGGTGGAAGGGGAGAGGGGGTAACTGAAATGTTTTTTTTACGTTTTCTAGAAAATGGTAAACTATTTTTCGTCTTATTATCGCCTTCATTTTACATGATAGTTAGAAATATGGGATTAACTGTTGCTAACTAGCTATGTGTTTAACATCTTCTTCACCGTTCAACTCCCCAACGGAGCACAGGTCTTCCATCAAACTTCTTCCAGCTCTTCCTCTCTTGCCATCCCTTCCAATTCTTTCTATGTTTGACCTTTTCTTTGAATATCAGCCTCCAACTTATCTCGGTCTTTCTAGGTCTTCCCCTACTTATCTTTCCCTGCGGGTTCCAAATCAGTGTATGCCTTGTAATGCTTCCGGTCGGTCTTCTCAATGTATGTCTCCCATCCATCACCAGCGTCTCTTCCTGAGCTCTTTTTCCACTTGTACTTAGATTTGTACTTTTCATGTTTATTGAAGATGTTGGATTAATTTTTCTACGGGATGAGGTAGCCAGCCCCATGACCAACCCTCCTTAGTCGCCTCTTACGACATGTCTGGCAGGTAAACATTGCTTCATATTCTTTCCTCCCCTTTAGTTCCCCGGCAGCACACAGGTAGACCCCTATCTTAGTCGCCTCTTACGACATGCCTTGTAGGACGCAGTGTTACAAGTCTTTTCTTCCATTGCGGGCAGGGGCATGGTTTAAACATTTATTTAAAAAAATCCTTTAAATCAGCTATATGTTAAATAGCTGTCCTTTATAGTTTAATCGAAATCCTGTTTAAAAGAGGGATTACACGCCGAAGGATTGACTTTATTGCACCGAGTTTTATCCCATATTGCTTGGTCCCTTTTAGCAGAAATGGTACGCAACCTCCCGAGAGTATTGACCGAAACAGGGAACTCCGAGCTCGACAACAATACTAGAGGTCTCTGAAAAAATACACTCGTGAACATAACAGTGCTGTCCGGATTCGAACCCACGACCTTCGACTCGGAAGGCTTGAGCGTAACCACTTAGCAAACAGAGACTCCATAATTATCTCCATCGACAAATGCCCATTAAAACAAGTCAAAGACTTTACATTTCTAGAAAGTGATTTTTCAAGAAATGGAAAAATAACGAATGAAATCCAACACACGAGTAGATGCAACACACGAGTAGATGCAACACACGAGTAGATGCAACACACGAGTAGATGAAACACACGAGTAGATGAAACACACGAGTAGATGCAACACACGAGTAGATGCAACAAAGCAAATCAAACTACAACAAATAGCGCCAATTTTAAAAATGCAAACATATCACAATGAACACAAAAAGAGCAGTGTTCAACACACTATTTCTCCCTACATTATGTTACTATAGTCCGTTCAACTTGTCATGCCCACAGATAAAAATTTGTATCTTTGTAACCATTTGATGAAATAACTTGAAAACTTGCATGTGAACTACACATGTTCCTGACGCTACAAAATATTTGTTCCATTCAAACAATCATACCATCTAGAAGTTTCCTTCTTTGTGCTATATATTTAACACCTTTGTTGGCATGGTTGAAGAAAACTCATGTTTATAGCAATTTAATACATTGATGACAAAAATAGCAACATTCAGGGCGAAATTCACGGTTTTTGAAAAGTTCTTGCATTTTTCGGCCACCATAACGACTTGGGCTTGAACTTGGTAAAGAATTGACGTCATTAGTGCGAGACGGACATATAGTTAAAGGCGTATATCGAAATTAGTGTGAAGTTATTTTGTAATATTATTGACTTCTATATTGTTGACAGTCATTGATTTAACATACATAATGAGTTTGAAGTGCAAATTTATTACAATGCAAAAAGTGACATTAATGTTATACGCGCATTTCCGACATTATTTAAAAAAACAATAATACAACTATGTCTACATTTCTTGTTTATTTCATGACACCATTGCGGTATCAACATTGGCCCCATGTATGAGCTGGGATAATACGCCTTTGAATGAGACTTGACATCAAATGTCATATGTGTGCGTTTACTGTAAAAACTAAAATGCTGTATCAGACTTGCCAAATATGCCGCCAACATCAAAGGAAACCGTTATATTACAAAATCCAGGTTTCCTATAGCAATTTCTTCCATCAGAAATTTGCGTCGGTATAATTCTAAGATTGTGTGCAAAGTTTCGCTACTGTGGAATAGATGGTTTTGCTACACTTCGCATTGGACTGTGGGCATGAGTTGTTGAACGGACTATAGTTCCAAACCTGGACACTGACATTAAATAATAGAAGAAAACTAGTCACGACAGAGATGAAGTGTCTACGAAGAATGATGAGAGTAACAAAAAGAGACCCGTTTAGAAAACAATACATCAGGGAAACAAAAATGGTTAAGCCCCGTACGCAGATTACCAACAGGCAGTGCGCCACAAAGAACAATGCTTCGCCCATACAGTGGATACAAAGCAAAAAACTGGCAACACAAAAGGTGGACCTCAGAGATAACAGTGGCTACGAAAGACACTGTTTATGAAGCGTACACAAAAGCCCGTGCTAGAAATCTCTTCTTACTCTGAAGATGTGAGGCAAATCAGACTGGGGAAGAGAAAGAAAGACAAGACACATAGAGAGGCTCGCTCCAGGTGTCTCCTTTTTCGACCTGACACTGATATGCAAACAGGATTAGAGAATAGACAAATAAATATAATATAATAAAATATGCAATATAGATACAATATAATAGACATAAGTGGTTTGGACATTTCATGAGAATGGAATACAACCAACCACCAACAACAGCATACAATAAAAATAGATCAGGTACTAGATCCTAGGGAAGACCAACAAAATGTTGGATAGACCAGTGGCGGCTCATCATTAGGAGCCACTGGGGCCGGGCCCCACCAAAAATAATGCGTAACGTGTATTTATTATTTTATAAATTAAAATATAACCTAACCCAAAACCTTGATTTTTCCGAAAATTTGTGTCTGGCCCCACGAAAAAAAATGAGCACGAGCCGCCACTGAATACAACCAACCACCAACAACAGCATACAATAAAAAGAGATCA
Source organism: Arion vulgaris (assembly GCA_020796225.1). Lineage (NCBI taxonomy): Eukaryota > Metazoa > Mollusca > Gastropoda > Stylommatophora > Arionidae > Arion > Arion vulgaris. Next base: position 11,615,428 of record CM036768.1, read on the forward strand.
GGTACCAGATCCAAGGGAAGACCAAGAAAATGTTGGATAGACTATATCAAGACCACACTAAATAAACACGGATATAACACAACAAGGGCGACTCATCTGGCCTTGGAACGCAAATTAAATCTCCCACTCTTACGCTTAACGTCAGGAACGGAAACCAATTCCATCATTCACCCGGGGAAAGACAAAAGACAAAATACTGTATTATCCAGTATACTGCCTTTGCGTCATATTAAAATGTACAGTGAGCTTGTATATCTGCTGGGCAGGGTGAACGTGTTAACTTATTTTATGTTATCTTATATCATTTATAAACCCTTTCATGCATGAAGTTTGATTTCACTGCTTATACCCACCCCTTACGAAACCGCCTGATGCAGTCGCGTCTTTGTATCACAGCACGGCACGGTCACGGCTGCATAAATAGACACCCATCCACAACTAAAGTCCGTTCAACCACAGCCAGGCTCTAGCACAGGCCAGACAACTGGTCGGGTATTCCCTGACCTAGATAAGAAAAGGGATCTGGAAATTACAGATGTTTGATAGAACACTGCACACTTTTTGCAATTTTACTCAATTCTGTGAGTCTATGGTTATTTATTGGTGAAAAATATTTATAATATTGATATTCCTTATTGTTAAACTTAACTTGTTGCATAATATGACTTCGAGTTAGTATTTTGTGTTGATTTTAAAATGAATTCGTCTATATACACCAATACTGGAATGTGAGGTCACGTGGTGTAGTTGGGGTCTGATTTCCACAATTCTTACCTGAGCCCGAAGGCCCAGTAGTTTATAGTTGGCTCTGGTTCAACTTGTCATGCCCACAGATAAAAATTTGTATCTTTGTAACCATTTGATGAAATAACTTGAAAACTTGCATGTGAACTACACATGTTCCCGACGCTACAAAATATTTTTGCCATTCAAACATATTTTTACCATCTAGAAGTTTCCTTCTTTGTGTAATATATTTAACGCATTTGATGGCATGGTTGAAGAAAACTTATGTTTATAGCAATTTAATACATTGATGACAAAAATAGCAACATTCAGGGCGACTTTCACGGTTTTTGAAAAGTTCTTGCATTTTTCGGCCACCATAACGACTCGGGCTTGAACTTGGTAAAGAATTAACGTCATTAGTGCGAGACGGACATTTAGTTAAAGGCGTATATCGAAATTAGTGTGAAGTTATTTTGTAATATTATTGACTTCTATATTGTTGACAGTCATTGATTTAACATACACAATGAGTTTGAAGTGCAAATTTATTACAATGCAAAAAGTGTCATTAATGTTATACGCGCATTTCCGACATTATTTAAAAAAAACAATAATACAACTATGTCTACATTTCTTGTTTATTTCATGACACCATTGCGGTATCAACATTGGCCCCCATGTATGAGCTGGGATAATACGCCTTTGAATGAGACTTGACATCAAATGTCATATGTGTGCGTTTACTGTAAAACTAAAATGCTGTATCAGACTTGCCAAATATGCCGCCAACATCAAAGGAAACCGTTATATAACAAAATCCAGGTTTCCTATAGCAATTTCTTCCATCAGACATTTGCGTCGGTATAATTCTAAGATTGTGTGCAAAGTTTCGCTACTGTGGAATAGATGGTTTTGCTACAATTCGCATTGGACTGTGGGCATGAGTTGTTGAACGGACTATAGTTCTTAGCTGTAGACAACATGAGTCAGAAGTCACACAGCATGCATGTGTAGCTATGAAACGAAGGAATAGTTGTTGTCCAATGCAGTATACACAATGTCTGACACTATTTTATACAAAACAATTATTTAAACCTAGACAAAAATACTTACCGAATAATTTACAGATTTATTATTCCCAAATGAACCAGTGACGCGTAGTAGTTGTCCATTACAGTGGACACTGCATGAAAGGATTTTAAACAAAAACAATTCGCCCGCCTGCCCAGCGTCTTCGTAGCGCGTTGGATTGAGGGTGATAAGCCCTCTGTGAGTACGGGTTCAATTCCGTGGGCGGGCAGAAAAGGCCACAGGTTCTCCATATTTACGGTGTTCGTGGCACCGAACCGAAGGGTTGCAATGTCCATGGCACCGAGCCGAAGAGCTGAAAAGCTCAAGTGCTTCTGGATCCGCGAAAAACCCCCCCAAACAACCAACAAAACAATAATTTCAACCTAGAAAAAAATACTTACCGAATAATTGACTGATCTATTATTCCCAATGAACCATCTGCCTGCATTGAAATCAATATGTACTTAAACCAATCTGAAGAACGAGTGTGACTCTATAAACAGTTCTAGCCATCACACACACCAGAGTTCTTTGTGTGTTATTTCTCACACACAAACAAAAGTGAGTGAGTAAGCTGCGACCAGATTAGTCGATAACTCTGATAGTATGCCTGTAACAAACGTTAATTCTCGTATCACTCTGCCTGCTCTATGCCGTCAGTGACACATACAGCTATATTATAAAGTATAGCACGGAAATTTCCACGCTACACCCGACCTTTTATATAGAGAGAGAGACTTGCACTGCACTTCACTTCACAGAAAGAAATATAGATCAAGATAAACTACAGTAAAACTGCTACTGATTGAATAATGGAATATTTTTTTCATATATATATATATGAAATACAAATGAAAATCGTGGCATATCCTATACAGGACTTGGCTATCAACAACAGTAAACAAGTCGTCGATTTTCTTGGCATCACTTACACGTTCTGTAGTTTGCCATTGCTTTCTAAAAGATGTATATATATATGTATATATATATATATACAGGGTGTTCAAGATAATTGCAGCCCCATTGAAAAATCGAAAGTTGCCAGATAACCTGCCCCATTGACAAATCGAAAGTTGCCAGATAACCTAACGCGTTGTGTTTATGTACTATTTAAACCGGTTCTGACTAGCTCGTCCTACGTCACATTTGTTCATCGTCCCTTCCCGCACTACAATTACACACCATCACACAACCTTGACCTATACTACGTCATAACTGAACCTTCCCATTTCCATACATATATGCCAGATTAGCTCCATTCATAGGCTGCTTTTAAGTTGAACACCTTGTATATATATATATATATATATATATATATATATATATATATATATATATATATATATATATATGTCGCAAGTAGTATCTCAATAAACTTTCCAATGCAAAATAAAAAGAAGACACTGAAACAAGCCAAGTAGTAGTAGCATGTCCTTGCTGAATATTGCTTTCATCCCATCCCGCATTAAAAACTCACCGTCTCTAGCAAGTTCTCCCGTCTCTTCCGGCGTCATGTTGAATGTTTCTTTGATATCCTGTTGCCACTTTCGTCTTGGTCGTCCATGGCCTCGTACTCCAGAAACTATGCTCAACATTACCGCTCTCTCCAAACTCCAAACCACTGCGACGTTTAACGAGATCAACATAGTTCATCTAATGGGACATGACAGAAGTTAAACACAATGAAGAACATGTTGCAAAGCAGCAGTAAAATATTAAAATTAAAAATATTTAAAACATGCATTTTTTCCAGTTGCTAGTTATGGATGTGAATCGTGGACCATTACACAAAAAACAAGAATGAAAATCCAGTCCTTCGAAACTAAATGCTACAGAAAGATTCTACGAATACCATAGACAGAAAAAGAAAAACACTGTTGTCCTGAAAGAAATAAATGTTAAATAGAATTGGCTGATAAACAACATACTATTCAGAAAAATTATATACTTTGGTCACATCAAGCGTCACGGTGGCCTGGAAAGAATAATATTAGAGGGCAGGGTCCCAGGACGCAGAGGGAGACCAAGAAGAAGATGGCTACAAGATATTAAAGAAACCATAAATATGACCATCGACGAAGTGGGTGAACTGACTAGAGACAGAGTAAATTTCAGATGTGCTGCAAAGAGAGCAAAGTTCAATAAACGATAAGCACCTTGATGATGATGGGACATGACATTATTTATGAGCCAATGGATCCTTGAAAAACAGGTCTTGTAGGATGTCTTAGTTTTTTCTATTCTCTTCCAGGATGTTCTAAAAATATCTTTGCCAAGAACGTGTATACGTTGCACATTGGTTTGGTAGACCCCCAAACGCATAGACTTCTACACGTTTAGGACACGTGCATCCGATTTCAGCCAAACCTCCTTAGATACCTCTTACGAATGCGTGGCAGGTAACAGTAGTTCTATTCTTTACACCATAAATTTGGGCCCCGGTAACCACTCGGGCGAATATTTCTAATGAATTTTGTCCTCGCAGCCGCTTTCCGGTCCACTCTTCTCGATTTTGAACTGTCAAGGTTTCTTTTACGTGCTCATCTTCTTCTCGATTTTGAACTGTCAAGGTTTCTTTTACGTGCTCATCTTCTTCTCGATTTTGAACTGTCATTTCTTTATGTGCTCATCTTTCTCGATTTTGAACTGTCAAGGTTTCTTTTACGTGCTCATCTTCTTCTCGATTTTGAACTGTCAAGGTTTCTTTTATGTGCTCATCTTCTTCTCGATTTTGAACTGTCAAGGTTTCTTTTATGTGCTCATCTTCTTCTCGATTTTGAACTGTCAAGGTTTCTTTTACGTGCTCATCTTCTTCTCGATTTTGAACTGTCAAGGTTTCTTTTACGTGCTCATCTTCTTCTCGATTTTGAACTGTCAAGGTTTCTTTTATGTGCTCATCTTCTTCTCGATTTTGAACTGTCAAGGTTTCTTTTACGTGCTCATCTTCTTCTCGATTTTGAACTGTCAAGGTTTCTTTTATGTGCTCATCTTCTTCTCGATTTTGAACTGTCAAGGTTTCTTTTACATGCTCATCTTCTTCTCGATTTTGAACTGTCAAGGTTTCTTTTACATGCTCATCTTCTTCTCGATTTTGAACTGTCAAGGTTTCTTTTACATGCTCATCTTCTTCTCGATTTTGAACTGTCAAGGTTTCTTTTATGTGCTCATCTTCTTCTCGATTTTGAACTGTCAAGGTTTCTTTTACGTGCTCATCTTCTTCTCGATTTTGAACTGTCAAGTTTCTTACGTGCTCATCTCTTCGATTTTGAACGTCAGTTTATGCTCATCTTCTTCTCGATTTTGAACTGTCAAGGTTTCTTTTACGTGCTCATCTTCTTCTCGATTTTGAACTGTCAAGGTTTCTTTTACGTGCTCATCTTCTTCTCGATTTTGAACTGTCAAGGTTTCTTTTATGTGGTCATCTTAAACATGGGAACTACTTTTTATTGTTCATTTCCGATAGGACTAGAAACTCAATCTCACCGACTCTGAGATCAAGGATTTCTGGTAAAGTATCCAAATGGCTCCATGAGGTAGCGAACTGAGCTCCTTTGGAACAAGAGACAAGCACCTAAACTCTACACCACATAGACTACAATATCAATCTTATTGAAGCCAAATTGGTAGTCTACAAATGTATCAGAAATTTGGATCTTTTCAAACGCAATATCGGCCGTCTGAAATTAATTATATCTCCGATCCAGGGTTGCCAATTTGGCATTTTAAAAGCCAGATTATAAATATTTTGCAGTTTTTGAAAGTGGTTGGCTTAAAGAAAAGAGTTTGACCTTAAGGCCGATTTTAGGCTTTTTTTCATACGCAAATATATTTTGTCTAACAATGTGTATAATTCTTAAGAAAACATCAGTGCAATAGAAGAACAATAAAGAAAAATGATTTGTGTTGATTGGAGAGAAGAAGTTGCATTTCAGATAGAGGGAGTTTTAATCAACATTGAAACATTTTGTATTGGTGTACTTTCAACACAAGTCATTTAACGAGTTTGCCACATTTGCTCTGACTTATTTAATAACTCCAGTTAGTAATGCTTTTATTGAGAGGGTGTTCTCTCTTGTATCATCAATCAAAACAAAAGCTAGAAATAGAACGCAGCTGCAGCTTCTTGAGGAGATAGTGAGAATAAGAACAGAACTGCTCTTATCTAACACATGTTGCAAGGATTTTACTGCCTCCCTTAATATGGTAAAGAACCTATCTACTGATAAAGTGTATGGTGCTAGTTTCAGTGGTGAGGATAGTGATGACCTTGATTTGAAGCTCTTCTTATGATGTGAATTTGAAATAGCACTGTGTTTTAACCTGGCTTAATTGTGGCCTTTTTCGACCAGTGTTTGCCCGATTTCCCAATATTTAGTTGACAACCCTGCTCCGAATCTGCTGTAGCTAGAATAGAATAAGGAGTATTTTTGGTCAGAACTCCAGGGAAAGCAACGAATATGATCAATACATAGACAAGGCCAGTGGCGGATCATGATCATTTTTGTTGGTGGGGCCAGACATTTTTTCCCGGATAAATCATAGTTTTGGGTTGCTATATTTTAATTTATAAAATAATATATACACGTTATACTTTATTTTTAGTGGGGCCCGGTCCCACTGGCACTTAATGACGAGCCACCACTAAACATTTTCACATATTAGGAGCTCCCGAAAAATAAATTACCATTCACAGGATTCACACCCCTTTCCCTTATTTCTTACGGTAAACATTGCCTAGCCTAGCAATACGAGTGTCCTTACGAACATCACCAGCGAACAATACAAAATGAATTTATTGGGAAGTATCTTTCACAAACACTACGTCTTAGCCAGACACAGAGTAATACCGTTCGATCGAACAGTGTTTACACAAGCACATTTAATAAACTTAGTGTCATGGTATATATTTGAGAAGAAACACTATCCTACATACACACTTGTATACACATATAACAAACATGCATACATCATTCAAAGTAGCATCAAGTTTTTTGAAAGATGAGAACTAGGGCTCTTTTTTCAACGGTTGACTTCATTGCTCCGGGTTTTACCCCATTTGCCTCGGTTCACTGCAGAAATGAAAAGCGCAAGTAAAGAAATCAAACGGGCTGTGAGAGCTGACAAAAGAATGTATGTCGAAGACCTGGCAGTACAGGCAGAAGAAGCAGCAAAAAATGTGATCAGGGAACAGTGTACAAAATTACAAAGCTAATAAGCGGGAAACATTACAGGAGATCAAATACTCTAATAAAGGATAAGAATGGAATACTATTGACAACGGAAAAGGAACAAGAAATACGATGGACAGAGCATTTTAAAGAATTGTTTAACAGACCACCGCCAACGGTAGTAGCAGACATACCAGAACCAACAGAGGAATTAGAAATTGGCATTGTAACACACAGCCGGGATGAGATCATTACAGCAATTAAATCTCTTAAGAATAACAAGGCACCAGGAAATGATAACTTAAACGCAGAACTATTCAAAATAGACCCAGAACTTGCAGCTAATATATTGCAACCCTTGTTTACTACTATATGGAATACCCAAATAATACATGATGCATGGAACAGAGGAGTCATCATCAAGATCCCAAAAAGGCTCCTTGCCGATTGTAATAATTGGCGTGGAATAACACTGCTTTCTGTCCCAAGTAAAATCTTAAGCAAAATCATCGTACAACGTATTACTGATGCTGTGGATAAGAAACTGAGAAAGGAACAAGCAGGATTTCGCAGAGGCGGAGCTGTATAGGTCAAATATTTGCTCTTAGAAATATCATAGAACAATGCACAGAATGGCAAAGCAAACTCTATATCAACTTTGTAGATTTTGAAAAAGCTTTTGATAGCATACACCGCGAAAGTCTATGGCGTATCTTAAGGTGGTATGGAATCCCACTGTGTTTTATAAATATTATAAAAGCTGCTACAGCAAGTTTGCATGCAGTGTTGAAACTCAGAACTAAAGTTTGAAGTAAAACAGGCGTGCGACAAGGATGTGTTATGTCAGCCCTATTATTCAACACTGTCATAGACTGGGTGATGCGTAAAACAACGGAAGATAAGGCAAGAGGTATTAGATGGACGTTCACATCCACTCTGGAAGACCTAGATTTTGCAGATGACATCGCACTCCTATCTCATACACATAGAGATATCCAGGAAAAGACCTGCCGCCTTAAACAATATAGTGAGATGGTTGGGCTGAAAATAAATCAGAAGAAAACTGAAATAATGACTCTGAACATAGCAAAACCAGCACCAGTCAAACTAGAAGGTAAAACCCTCCGAGATACAACCGCTTTCACATACCTTGGAAGTGTTATTAGCAATGAAGGAGGCGCTGGATCTGACATTAAAAACAGACTGAGTAAGGCAAGAAGGGCATTCATGACCCTTCAGACCGCTTGGAAATCTGCCCAATACAGCATCAGAACCAAGACTAGTATCTATAACAGCTGTGTGCTGTCAACATTGCTGTACGAATCGGAATGCTGGAGAATGACAGAACAGGATATGTCCAGACTCTCCACCTTTCATACAATTTGTCTGCAAAAAATCTTACGCGTGTACTGGCCGACTACTATCTCGAACAAAGAATTGCTTGCACGATGCCAACAAGAGAATATGGGCACTGTCATCCGAAGACGACGCTGGAGATGGATTGGACATGTGATGCGCATGGAGACAGGCTCCGACACGAAAACTGCACTGAGATGGACTCCAGAGGGTAGGCGAAAGCGTGGAAGACCCAAGACGACCTGGAGGAGAACGATAGAGCAAGAACTGAAGGAAATGAATCATAGCTGGAACACAATACAGAGGAAGGCCATGAACAGGGAAGAATGGTGTGGTTTGTTGTTGCCCTAAACGCCAAGGGCGTAACAGGCTAAAGAGAGAGAACTGCAGATGACACGCCATCTGCCGATAGTATTGCACGAAGACTGTAGCACTTGCAACAATCCAAGTGGTCTCTGAAAATGAGCACTAGTGAACAGAACGAGGCGGTCCGGACTCGAATCCACGACCTTCGAAAATGAAGACGAAGGCTTATTCCATTAGCAACATATACCCCCGAAGGTATAAGATAAGAGAAGAGCATAAGAAGTGATAAGAACTTCAGAAGAAGCACTTGAGTCAATGAATATGATCAAAAAATAGACAGGAGGAAAAAAAAAAACAACAAATGATAAACCACAGGATTTGAGCACCTATGGGTAGGCCTAGAGTGTAATGACGTCAGTTTGGTAAAACACGTAGTCACAAAGTACTGCAGTTTTACAAATTACACAAACAATAACAAAATACAGCAACGTTTCGACCAACAAGGCCTTTATCAAGCAAACGAACAACAGGAGGGATTAATAAAAAAACATATGGTTGAAAAGTTGCTGTATTTTGTCGTTGTTTTTGTAATTTGTAAAACTACAGTACTTTGTGATTACGTGTTTTGCCAATCAAATAGTTTTACTGCAGTCTCATCTATTCAGTTTAGTAACCAATAACCAATTTAATATCTATTGCAAATTTTAGAAAATTATGTAGATTTTCAACGGTAAAGTTTATTGTGGAGGCTTAAAACTACTGATCAAAAGTGCCCCCATTCTACTTCCTCTTTCATTGAGAGGTTAAATACACACAACTATTATCATCTTCAGGTGCCGTTCCGTCTGGCGTTGGCGTTAATGGATCTTCACAAATTTCTGTCCCTGGTGTTGCTATCATCTCAGATGCCGACACTCTTCCGTGCAATGAAGTCACGACGTCTAAAATGTATTTTTTCTGTCGTCCTCTATCTCATCTCTCTTCAATTTTACCGGTTGTCACTGTGTGTTCTAAACTTCCCTTCCTCATCAAATGCCCAAAAATGATGACTGCCTTTTCTTATATTTATAACAAGATTTCTCTTGTCTTGGCCTCATTGAACACCCCAACATTCACGTCTTAGCAGTCCATCATTCTTCTGTTAAAACCCCATCTCTGTTGCCTACAGATATATTTTCCTATATTCCTATATGTTTACAAAACACCTATTATGCCAACATTTATACACTTCAGATGTCAAGTGGAACATCTAGTTTAATGCACACATATCATAGCAGATGTCAGGCGTGCAATATATTTTTATAAAAATATCTTTGTAGGTCATAAACGTTCTCAAAAATAGAAAAGGGCTTACAAAACGTTTATTAATATTTATTGATACAAAATAGCGTGTATGTTGTGGTGCTCGTTGAATAATCACATCGTCAAGGCTGACCTACCCTGTGTAATCTTTGATAAACATACCATCGAGCGCAGGGACAGGTTGCGCTATCTTGGAATAACCTTTGATCGTAGTCTATCTTTCAAACACCCTATTGAACAGACGATACAACGTTGCAAGCGTGGTCTTGCGGCTCTCAAAGTTATGGTGGCCGCACACCTTGAGCAGAGACTACTTGCCCTTTGTTCGATCGACTGGTAATGTCAGTGGTAGATTACGGACTCGGAATTCTTACAATATCAAGATCACAATGTGAACGACTCGAAAGGGTTCAGAATGAAGGTATGCGTATAGTTCTGGGCTGCACTAGAGATACCACCATTGTGAAGATGAGATATATGCTTGGCCTTCTGTCACTACGCTCCCGTCTGGCAATCGCCCAAACCAAGGCATATATGCGGGTTACTTCGGATAAGAGACATCCACTACACAAGAACACTAATGATGTTAAGGGCACGAGAATCAAGCGTGGCATGTCATGGATGGCCCAGGCTGAGAGAACAATTGGCCAGGTGACTACGGTTGCAACCCTACCAAAAGGGGAAGAATGGATCCCAACAGATGGTAGCATGACCAACTATCTCAACGTTATCATTACCATTGGAAGAGAATGTAGAGATTGGGGCAACATGAAGGCTGATCTTGCAGTTAAGCAGCTGATAGAAGATAATGCAAGGGATGATGATGTTGTTGAATATACCGATGGGTCGGTTCAACGTGGTGAGAAATCCTGCTGGGTTTTCTTGGCTAATGCGCATGATAGGGTTGTTGCAGAGCGAAGTGTGGCATACAGGACAACTACTTCTAGTATGAGGATGGAGGTTGAGGCGTTACTGCTGCCCTCCATTTGATTTCTGGGACTTCATTTACTGGGGCAGTTGTTGTATCTGACTCTCAGTCGATGCTTCACAAGATCCAGAAGGGCAGGTTTCGGTATGAGTGGATGTCATCTATAGAAGTTTCTAACCTCCAGCGGCTTACGTGGATATACTGTCCTGGGCATGCGGGTGTTTACGGTAATAGAGAGCGTTACGGTAAAGAGAGCGGACAGGCTTGCATCAACAGATCGATTGTTGGGGAGTTGAAGATGGATAAGGGGATATTCTTCGGTCTCTTCGCGACTGTCTGTTGGATGAGGACACTAAAATCGATGTTGAATCGATCAAGCGATTTAAGCAGTTTGGACCGTTATTCAATTATATCAAGTCGAACTGGATGCCTGGGAGGCAGAGTGAGAGGTGTGTTTAATCAGCAAGCCACAGAAACCATCAGTATGCATACTCTTCGATATCTGTTGGGGAGTCTGAGCACCTATGGGGTCTGCCCGGAGTGCAATGATGTCAGTTTAGTAATCAATAACCAATAACGATAGAAAAAATACCCTTTCATCAAAAACTTGTTTACACAGTGTCAGTAGTAATATTTGAATATCATGAATGCAAAATAGACGTTAAAATGGATTGAAGGTATATTACTAATGGAGGCGACATTCTCACAACTGTTTAGTTTAGTTTAGTTTAGTCGTCGGATCACCATCATTGCACATCGAACAAATTAGTCCATAAGTGCTCCGATCTCTCCCTCAGTATGTCCATCAGCGTGTGGCGACTAACGACACCGGTTCTTTGTTGGTTTACAATTCTTCTTTGTCTGCCAGCATAGCGTTCTTGGCGAGCTACACCACACTTAATTTTGAGTTCTTGCAGTCTGGTTAGTGTTGTGGATTCGCCGCTATGAAGTGAATCATGTACACGCCCTCTCTCCCTTAAGGAATTTATAATATCAGCCTGGTCCATTGCTCGCCCGCTTTGGACAGCAGCCATACCTGCAAGCTTATCCGCACGTTCATTCCCCTTACACCTGCATGCCCTGGCACAAAAATAAAACTGTATTAATAGGAACACATAATAATTCCTCTCGTACCGTTATATGTTACATAGAACCTGCAAGTAACTTCTCCATAGCGCGTTGAGTGTGAAGTTAAACCACCACCCTCGTATGTCCGAGTTAATGGTTCGATTGCTTATTAATTATGCTAATCCGTCATAATAATAATAATAATTCCTCTCGTACCGTTATATGTTACATAGAACCTGCAAGTAACTTCTCCATACCGCTCTATCCTGGGCAATTTGCTCAATCTCTTCCATGGCACCGATACCGATATGTCTTGCCTCTCTCAGCAAAGTTCGTTTCAGGGTCTCCTTAGGTCGACCTCTCTTCTTGAACCCTTTGCATCCCACTTCAATGCCTGCTTTGATAATCGTTGATCATTTCTTCTAAGGTGTGCCCAACATATCTCCATCTTCTCTTTCTTATAACAGTTGTCACTAGTGGTTGACCAGACATGTCTCTGATTTCATCACTTCTGAATTCGTTCCATTTTATATTCATTATTTTTTGCAAACATTTATTTTCAAATGCATTCAATTTGCTTTCTATATCTTTAGTCATTTTCGAACTCTCGCTGGCATATGTTAGGATTGATACAACATTTGAATTGAAAATTCGTAATTTAGTTTTAATACTATATAACTAGTGAATCCCACTCGCTGACCAGATTGAGAGAGATGGGTGTCCATACTGGTGCAGTCCGAAAAGTACGACATACTAAATATGTAAAGAGATTGATTAATCAACATAGAACTGACTTGTTGGGCCACTGGACGCTGCTGGATTTGCTGAGGCGGAGATTAGAGCACCTACGGACATGTCCGAAGTGCTATGATGATAGTCCTCATAACTGATAACTTGCAGTTCCATATTTTATTTAGACTTCTAAATGAGCATTGTCGAGAACGTGTCCATGTAGGTCTGCTTTTCTTCCTCAGAGTTGGTAGCGAAGGTGCAGTCATCAGGAAACAACAGGTTTGAGGTAGTTGATTCTTTTACCTTGGTGAAGGATTTTAACCTCATAAGATTGAATAGATTACCTTCTGTCCTGTATCTAATTTTTACCTCATGTTCATCGCCTTCCCAAAAGACATCCATGAGCATGGCAGCAAACATCATACTGAAGAGTATTGGGGCCAGTACGCAGCCATGTTTGACGCCGTTGGTGACATGGAAGTCCTCAGACAGCTCTCCTTCATCAAGTACACGTGCCATCATGCCCTCGTCAAACTGTTGGACGATCTTAATGAACCTTACTGGACATCCACATTTTTCCGTGATCTTCCATAGACCCTCTCTTTTGACCGTGTCGAACGCTTTCTTCAGATCGACAAAGACCACGAAGAGGCTGTAATGCTACTCTTGACATTTATCATGTAGTTCACGAGCTTTTAATATCATGGCTGCTGTTCCGCGGCCCTCTCTGAAACCGCAATGAGTTTCACGGAGTAGGTCCTGTTCCAGATGATCGATTAAGCGATTGAGAAGGACTCTGGTCAGCCTAATCACGGCACGAAAGGAGACTTAACATCTTTCACCTTCGATGTCTCTGCAAGATTGGGAATATCAGGTGGTACAACATGGAACGAACTCTGTAGTAATACAACATGCAAACCTGCTTCTATCATCGACATGCTCATCACTAGAAGACTAAGATAGCTACCGCATGTGGGAAGAATGGACAATAGCCCCATTCCATAATAGTGTATGTTATGCAGAACTATGAGAAAGCACAAAGCTCAGACACTGCTCAAATAAGAATGTTTGCAAGCCTCAATAAAACTTGGTAACGTTCACAAAAATGAGAAAAACTACTGATGCAAGCATTGATGCAACAGTGCAAAGACATGATCTTAAAGAGACTTTGAATGAGCTTAAATGCAAGAAGACAAGCATAAACTCAGAAGTTGTCACAGTAAAACACTTGACAATTGACCGTTTGTAAAGACGCCGCTCACCTCTGCCCCACCGTTGGGCCCACTCGTGCATCGTCTGCATGCGTGTTCGCTCTGCTTCGGTGTCTGCCCCCCGTTTCTATTGGTTCTCACCGTGCACACATTCGCCATACCGAGTTGGTGCTTCATGCAATAGTCTTGACATATGTCGTGTCGTTTGTGCAGGGACGGACCAAGCCATATGGAGAAGCTAAGTTAACTGAAGTTCGTACTTCGTCTTTATATCCTTGACATCCTTGGGGGCCTCTGTTTCTGAGTGGTTACGCCCTTTGCCTTGTGAGTCGAAGGTCGTGGGTTCGAATCCAGACCGCGCCGTTCTGTTCACTAGTCAGTTTTTTTAAAGAGACCACTAGGATTGTTGCCGGAGCTACGGAGTTCGTGCTTTGTGCAATACTCTCGGCAAGTGGCGTGTCATTCTGCAGAGAGGACCGAGCCATATGGTATAAAACCCGGTGAAATGAAGTAAATCCTTCGGCTTTAAACCCTTTTATCCTTGATAGTCTTCAATGGAAACAACGGGATAAGCTCAGGAAACGTATTTAGAGTTTTCTAATCCGTTTTTTAGAATCAGTTTTTTTGGAGCCAGTCATAAGATCACGGCAACAGTAGCTTTCATAAACTACACTATACTTTTACGGTCGTCGATAAAATTCCTCAGAATTGAAAGGATCACCGTCTCCATTACTTATACAGGGTGTTCAACATAAAAGTAGCCCAATTTACAGGCTTTGATTAGTCAATCGGGCTACTTTTATCTTGAACACCCTGTATTTCTCGCTGTCGTCCTTGTAGAGTTGGCAAACACGAAAAATATGTTCTACAGTGTATGTGCTCAATTCTCTTTTCTACTTCACGTATCTTAATTTTCCACTATAACTTCTAATATATACATGTACATACACATATATAATCTTTACGCCTGAGTAGTTACCGGGGCCCAAATTTGTGGTGTAAAGAATATAATCCATGTTACCTGCCACGCATGTCGTAAGAGGCGACTAATGCGGTTTGGCTGAAATCGGATGCGTGTGTCCGCTAGGGAATGCTAACCGAAACAAATGCTTGCAGAAAACAGATGCACCAGGCTGTAAGGCGCATAACATGGTGTAACGACCCTCACAATGAGGAATGGGATAACGGATTCTACGGTCGCCAATCTGCCTAGGAGATTTACCCACGCAGTGAAAATAAATGTCAGACCTACGATCATGAGGGTGGCCAAAACATACTGCGGAAAGAGGTCAGCACAAACGGGAAGCAGAAATCATAGGAATTATATCCTACAGAACTGCCAACTGTATGGTGTGGCTGATAATCTGAAGCAGACGACTGCCTTTATTAGAGAATCTGAAATCAAAATCTTGTGAGAACGCAGAAGTAGAATATACACTCTTTGTATCTTTTTTGAAACAAGACTTACGCAAGAGATGTACATTATTGCAGTTCTGCTGACTTTATGTGGTTCTCTCCGTCAGGACGCAATCTCTCAATTCTCTTTCTGGATTTCTTCAAATTTATTTTTTTGGGGGTGGGGACGTCTAGACTTTCTTTTCTCACCTGCTGTCCACCAGAATAGTGCTGTCTTAACCAATGCCTCAACTGGCATCCGACACATATGCCAATTCCATCTCCGTCTTCATGGTTTAATAATGGTCTTCAATGATGCATAATGTGTTGGTTTTATAATGTTACATTTTGTTTCGTATTTGGTCAGAAAATTTGCAACTACAACTTGTGTATGCTGTTATTTGTCAGTTTCCAGCACTCAAATGTAAATATGCAAAAAAAAAAAAAAGATCAGGTGCTATTTATAATCTTTCGTTAGCTTACATAAGGGATGCTAGTAATTTCTCCAAACCGCTCTGTCTTGGATAACTCGCTCGATATTTCTCACCAATTTCAGTAAAGTTCGTTTCAGTGTTTCCCAAAGGCATCGTTTCTTACTTGAAACTTTTCCTTCCCGATTCATTGCTTGCTTTAAATATGTATATATTTTCACCGATCCAGAAGCACTTGAGCTTTCAGCTCTTCGGTTCGGTGCAATGGACATCGTAACCCTTCGGTTCGGTGCCACGAAAACCGTAAATCTGGAGAACATTTTTTTGCTAGCCTGCGGAATTGAACTCGCACTCACAGAGGGCTTGTAACACCGTCGTCCAACACGCTACGAACACGCTGGGCAGGTGGGCAAATATGTATATATATATACATATCTGTATAACATTTTCAGCAGCCTTTTCAAAACTCTGGGCATTCTTTTCTTTTTTTGTCGTCGACTGTTTATTTCGGCCATTTTGATCATTCTTGTTGTAATATAAACAGCCTTTGCCAAGAACGGGTGTTTACGTCACATATTCAGCACCTTTCTTAGCTCTGGTGCTTATCCTTCGGCAATGTGTCCGATTTCAGCCAGCATTTTATTTACTAGGGTAGTTTGCCATAGATGTACAAGTCTTACCGATTCTTTGTGCCGCTTATTTTGGCTTGGATTGACGCCGTAAAGAAGGAAAGTACTGCTCCCATTCTGACTGTGAGGTCGTTCCGGATCCGAAACATTTCTAATTTTTTTAAAGACAGATAAGCTTGTCCTGGGACGGCGTCTTACTCGTATAATACACCGTGAAAAGTGTCGGCCTTCACAAATGTTTGAATTTGGACAGCCTGTCAAATTTTAACATTGTAAGAATCGTTACGAATTTTTGAATCTTGTAATATATTCCTTAAAGTCTGATGTGTGTCCCCCTATAGACGCCTTCAGTATACATCCAATACTCACCATATTTCTTACAAATATTTTTCGGTCTTAATTTAGATCAGCCAAAGAAACAGTTTAGAAATCGGATCAATATTAGCTTTAAAATTAATTTAAATCGAATTCTTGCCCGTCTGCCCAGCGTGTTCGTAGCGTGTTGGACTTCGGGTGACTATCCCTCTGTGTGTACAGGTTCAATTCCGTGGGATGGCAGAAAAAGCCACAGATTTCCAGATTTACGGTGTTCGTGGCACCGAACCGAAGGGTTACGATGTCCATGGCACGAGCCGAAGAGCTGAAAAGCTCAAGTGCTTCTGGATCGAAAAGAAGAAAAGATGTCTATCCAACATTTAAGTCAGCCATCTTGGTTTTAAAAAAAACATGCGATTAAGAAAGCTTACAACGAAAGGGATATAATCAAAAAATTGCCAGATGGCCTCTATAACATAGGTATGGATTATATCCCTTAGTTTCGTTGCGTTTTCATGTCATTATAGCTAAACTTTTCTGTTACAAACTACACTGTAGGAATTTTAAAATAATTAAAAAGAATGCGAAGACGATACTTTGATTAGACGTGAAGCGTTACAAGAACAACTCGAACCGTTAAAATCTTTTAACGACGACATACCCGATTCAAACCACTTCTTAAAAATATCAGAAAATACAATTCCTGCTATTAGATGACATCATTTGGAAAGGCTTACCCAATTCCTCATCAAGGATTAATAACAACTTTCAACCGGGCTCCGGGTTAATAAGCTAGTGAACTATAATAAAAAAACCGACAATTCAGACACCCACCTTCATCTTTGCACAAAGTCATTCTGGAGTGAAGGGCAATAAGATAGTGGTCGCACTGGTGAGCAATGCAACGATTGAAAATGGACCTTTACGGACAATCGCGACATCATCATTTAAAATATATATATATATATATATATATATATATATATATATACTCTTTACAGACGGTCAATAGGCAAGTGTTTTACTGTGACAACTTCTGAGTTTTCGCCTTTCTCTCTTGTCGTTCAGCTCACACATAAGCCTCTTCTCAAAAGACTCTGCGCCCTTTCGCTATTTGGCTTTCCACACAACTGTCATCAGCTAGTTTTTCCCATGTGCTGGGACCTATAGAAAATTTGGGACACCATCAATGCTCTAAGAGAAAACATACGCTCGAGAGGTTTCGACGCATTATTTTTGAAAGGGATTGCGCAAGTTCTGCATACCGATGATGCGGCAAGACGGGAAAACCGTGAGAGAAACTCCACTAGAAAAATGATCCAGCACATAATTCAAGCTGTTAGTCTAAAAACACAATGAAATGCATTCTTATCAGGATATCGGAGCATATATAGACGTGTCCGATCGGCAATGAAGATGATCTTCAAATGAACAATGAACATTGAATGATGCACAATGAACAATTTAATATAGGTTACACGAACTGAAGGTAAATATGCATTACGTGCTTACAAAGGCATCGTAAGCAGTGGCGGCTCATCATTAAGGACCAGTGGGACCGGACCCCACAACAATAATGTGTAACGTGTATTTATTTTTCTATAAATTAAAATATAACCTAACCTAACACCATGATTTTTCCGAAAATGTGTGTCTGGTCCCACCAAGAAAAATGAGCACGAGCCGCCACTGATCGTAAGGTGTGTAATAGCCATCCACCAGCAGGCGGTGATAAAAACAAGAGATATAGTTACATCTTGCAGTAAATAAAATGTCAAATTGAGAGTATATAAGAGTGCAAGGTAATGTCAGAACCAGATAGTTGCCAGAAAGTGTTTATCAATCTGTTAGTATTCTTTACAGGTTGCTCTGTTGAAAGACACCACAACTCTGATCTATTTAAGGTAGGTACAATTTGCAATTTGCAAATCTACAAATTTAATTATTTTATTTGGATTAAGATTTAACTAAATCTGTATCTGAATGTCACAATAAATAAAATAAAGGCCTTGTTGGTCGAAACGTTGCTGCATATTGTCATTATTTTTGTAATTTGTAAAATTACAGTACTTTGTGATTATGTGTTTCGCCAATGTCACAATAATAAACGATGATATCAAATGCTTTTATGATGGTTTCCATTGAGACGTCCGAACTGACGATGACCAAAGTCACTTGGTTAGGGTTCAAACGGAGTACAACAAGATTGTATCTTATGTCCACTATTGTGTTCTTCTTCTTCTTTGTGTTCGTTCTTTACGAATTGGATATTTCCAAGTGTGCTCTTTCCGACGCTGCAGCAGACATACCAAAGTCCACTTGCTCACCGTACCCATAAGAAGTTGATTAGTATATCTTCTTTCTTTACCAAGAAAACGACACTGTCTGGAATGTCCAAACATAACTTCCAATTCTACCCATGGTTCCAGTGTCTGAGACTCGCCCATATCACATAAATGAGAGAGTACCGCATTGATGACTTTGACACTGCCAATATCTCTGCCTGCTTACATCGAGTATGACTATGGAGATCACTGCTGCCTCCAGGACTCTGTCATGGGTGGCTGAACAACAGGTAACCCATAAGATTATCATATCAGACTCGATGAATAGGCTTCAAATGATTGAATCTGGAAGTATGCGTGTGGAATGGGTGGACAGCATTCGGAGATCACATCTCAAGAAAATGACTTGGCTGTACACACCTGGACATGCTGGAGTGCAGGGTAACGAGCGTGCTGACTTTCTTGCAAACAATGCCCGACTCAAACTGGCAGAAGTATGGACAGAGCCGATATCATCAATGCGGTACGCTCGCAATTATGTAACATGCGCAAAGTTCGAGAATTAGGAGTTAAGTTTGGACATGCCAGACAGTGTCGTCTTCGTGGTAGAGAAAGAAGATATACTAATCAACTTCTCATGGGTACGGTGAACAAATGGACTTTGTGATGGTTGCTGCAGCGGAGGACAGAGCATGCATGGGAATGCCCAATGTGCCGTGACATGGATTGCATAACATAACACAACATAACATAACCTCTGCCTGCTTGAGTCAGGGAATTGTTTGCAAGAAAGTCAGCAACGAATAAGAGTTGCTCTGAATGTTCTGTTTTAATGTACTAAGTTACCTATTGAATATATATATATATATATACAGTGGCGGCTCGTGGTAATTTTTGTTGGTTGGGCCAGACAACAATTTTCGGAAAATCATTAATTTATGAAGTAATAAGTACACGTTACACTTTATTTTTGGTGGGGCCTGGCCCCAATGACCCTTAATGACGAGCCACCACTGTATATATATATATTTGGTAAAATAAGACGTGAATGTATCGCACGGGCGCAGCGCTGGACATTGTTGCTAAACAACGCCCAGACTTGTCCGAAACAAGGTAGCTAACATAAAAGGAATGCCTACACTATCATGCCGTTCTGTACCTCGGTTACGCAAGTTATGCATACCTATAGGTGCGGCAAGACTGGAAAACCATGAGAGAAACCCCAGTAGATACATCAACTAGCACAGAGCAGGAATTGTTTGTCTAAACACTTTGAAATACAGGCTTGGGGGGAGATCGGAACAAAGTTATGGACACGTCTGATGTGCAGTGAAAATAATAATGAAAAATGAACAATAAACAAAGTAGTTCCAAGATCCTCGTAGTTGCAATGTAGCGTAGCAGCTTATCTACGGAGTTGTAATGTAGCTCAGTGCCAGCTTTGATTTTCCATATCGGAGACCGCAATCTGACTCACACCCACTACAACACTCGATAACCTGAAAAATTGTGCAGATGGGTTTTTCCGATCCAGAAGCACTTGAACTTTTCAGCTCTTCGGCTCGGTGCCATGGACATCGTAACCCTTCGGTTCGGTGTCCCGAACACCGTAAATCTGGGGAATCTGTGGCTTTTTCTGCCATCCCGTGGAATTGAACCCACAGAGGGATAGTCACCCGTAGTCCGACGCGCTACGAACACGCTGGGTAGACGGGCGTGCAGATTGGTTAAGATAACATTTTAATGAACATTAAAGTCCAGTTTTACTACCACACATTGGCTGAAATCGGATGCACATGTCCTAAACGTTTAGAAGTCTATGCGTTTAGGGGCCTACCAAACCAATGTGCAACGTATACACGTTCTTGGCAAATATCAAACATATCACAAAGAGTGATTAAAACTGGTCGTAAAGAACGAACACAAAGAAGAAGAAGAAGAAGACTACTACATATAGTGAGTTATACAGTAACGTCGACATTTAATGTGAGATATAACTGTGGATGACAGGATCACAGGAAGCAGAGGCAGACCAAGAAGAAGATGGCTACAAGATATTACAGAAACCATGAATATGACTGTCGGCGAAAGGGAGGGGCTGGCTAGAGACAAAGTGAATTTCAGATACGCCAGCAAAAAAAAGCAATATTCTATGAAGGATACGCATCTTGATGATGATAACTGTGGATACGACTTGGACAAGGACCTATGGTCACCCAGGTCAAGACGATAAAATGGCGATTGGTCGGGAATATCATACGGAGGACACAGTCGAGTGTCAACAGACAAGCACTTGAGTGGAACCCGCAAAGAAAACGAAAAAGAACGCCTAAACAGGCCTGGAGATGAAGTCTTCTTGAGGAACTGAAGAGAGCTCAACTATCCTGGGAGACCATAAAGGAAACAGCCAGAGATCGAGATAAGTGGCAAACAACTGTTGAGGCCCTATGCTCCACGAGGAGCGGAGAGAAATAAGTATAAGTATAAATATCACTATCGATCATCACTTAATTAATGAATGTAACTTCTTCTCCTTTGCGTTCGTTCTTTACGACCAATTTTAATCACTCTTTGTGATATGTTTGACCATTGCCAAGAACGTGTATACGTTGCACATTGGTTTGGTAGGCTCCTAAACCCATAGACTTCTACACATTTAGGACACGTGCATCCGATTTGAGCCAAACATGAAGGTAACCAATCTCTGAACTTCTAAGCAGCAAAAGCGAAGATAAGAAGAGGAATATACATAGACTAAGGAAGTGCTGTCCAACCGAGGCCCACAGAGACATGGGGCTCGTGTCGTAGATTCATGACGTCCTATTTTACTGTGCTGGCTTCACAAGATAAAAAACTACTTACAATTTTTTCTTGTTGCACTCACTCGAACTACTCTTGAAATCTTTACCTATTTTGTAACCATTCTATTACTCTTAACAACCTTCTGTTTTTCACTGAAAAAAATCGCCATTTTAACTACAGACATCTTAAAACTCCACAATACCACACCATATCAAGCGACCGGCGTGCATTATCTCGGAAACCGATCATCAGTTAAACCTGCTACGCCTAGCGGCAAAAAAGCAGAGAAGGACAAAGAAAGAAAGAAAGAAAGAAAGAAAGAAACATTACTAATGTTTTTAGTAGTAGTAGTAGTATGAGAAAGTATGAGAAAGTTACTGACATCCAAACAAATCACAAACAGGCTAAAAATGAGAATGATAAAATGCTATATATATCTTATATTAATGAATGGCTCGGAAACATGGACAATGAACAAGCAGTTAGAAGACAGAATTGATGAATTTGAGATGTGGATATATAGAAGAATAGGCAGAGTTTCATGGACAGAAAAACAGACAAATAAACAAGTTTTAGAAAAACTAGGCATGAAGAAACAATTATTAAGAGAAATAAAATTCAGACAAGTAAAGTATTTTGGGCACATTAAAAGACATGACACCATGATAAAATATTTACTAGAGGGGAAAATTGAGGAGGGAAGAGCAAGAGGAAGACCGAGAGATAAGTGGGAGGAAACTTTAAGAAATGGACAGGTTACAGTCTGGCAGTGTGCAACACCAAGGCGAAAGACAGAGGATGCTGGAGATTCATTGCAGTCAACCATCGATGTGGAGACGGCACCTGATGATGATGATGAGTAGTAGTAGTAGTAGTAGTAGTAGTAGTAGTAGTAGTAGCAGTAGTAGTAGTAGTAGCAGTAGCAGTAGCAGTGACAGTAGCAGTAGGATTTCAATTATCATATAGCGGCCGGCCTCACAACCATAAGGCAGATGCACCCAATGTATAGAAACATTGGACAGTACTGCCTTAAAATAATGCCAGTCGTTACGTTACTGTATGTAATATCGTTTTTTAGAGCTGTGTTGGACAGGGAGTACATGTGCCTGTAGAATTCAATAACCGCATAGCTAGTTAGTCGCTGCGAAACAGTTCGGATTATAATTTTTCATTATGCCATGTACAGAAAAAAACCATTGTCATTACAGTGACATAAACAAAAGACCATCATGTGACTAATGCCAGTATCTCATTAAATATGTCCATATTTCTCAGGGCCGCGCGTTGTATTTTCTCAGGATGATGCAAAGCTTCGAAATGCCGACTCTTAACATTTTTGCTGTCACCCATTTTTCAACAAAGTCTGGTTCACTGCCACGGTATTTGTGGGCATGATCAGTTTTCATGGTGATAATTTTAAAAAAATCCTAAAAAACAACTAATAAACTGAGATATTTGAGACTATGGAATAATGGTCGTATATTGGTCGTATAATGGTCGTATATTGGTCGTATAATGGTCGTATATGAAATATGGCCGAGCTTCTTACCTGTCTATATGTAGAGTATTTTATTAATAATCCACAAGCTATTGTTGCAACTGCTGTTGGCGTCGCTCCCCATACCTATCCACAGTATGATACGCCCTATTTTCGAGGTGGGTGTCCATCACCTATACCTGTACGACTGAGAATAACTGCTACCAGTGACGGCTCGTCATTAAGGGCCAGTGTGGCCGGGTCCCACCAAAATTAAGGTAACGTGTATTTATTATTTTATACATTAAAATATATCCTAACCGAAACCATGATTTTCGGAAAATTTCTGTCTGGCCCCACCAACAAAAATGATCACGAGCCGCCACTGACTGCTTCTAATCTACGAACATCATCATGTGAATCAAAATCCAATCTTATACCATAATCAGAGCCCGTTTTATAACTTTCACTGACTAAGAAGTCAGAATCAGTCATTTTGTACATGATTATCATCAACTAAATATCCCATTGAAAATCTTGGTTTACTTACGAAAAAAGGTGACAGAGGACACAAGTGGTCAGCGTCAACCAAAGGGAGTTTGTCTTTCGATTTACAACAATCTACTAAACTTTTACTCTTCTAACTTTTGCAAATTTGTTAATTAGGGATATGTAGTCTAGAGTGTCAGCCAATGTAGATTCAATAGAAATTAATGATATATTTCTAACTTTTTGTTTGATTTATTGAACTTCTTAAGCAGTGTTTTATTAATTTTAATTTGAATACAAAACTTCTGTCCCCACTAGCTACAGAGACAGATAGTCTTAATAAAATTTTCAGAGCTACAACTGTATTCGGATACAAAGTAATCAAGTTATTTTTGCACTAATAATTTAAAACATCCAAAGGTTTCATAGAATATGGTAGCATTCTGGATACATCATAATTCTTCTTGAAAGATCACTTGCATTTATATTCGATTCATTTACGACCGAAAGTATTGACAGGAGACTGGTACAATAATTTTCTAATGTTTTGTCATCTATATCCTGGAGTTTTTAAATGTCATATAAAAATTGAAAATTGCTGCTGTCGGTTTCCAAAAGCGTGAATCGTTCATTCAGAGAATTCAGGGTAATGTTCAAAATATAATTGAAAAAGTTTATTTTAAATTTATTATCTTCTGTTAAAGGTTCATCAACAGCTTCTTCATAGTCAAATTGACGTTTTTTCCTTCTGGCTCTAACTTCAGTTTTGACCGAAAATTCTGTACCGCATTTAAGATTCTCTGCAATCTCATTAGCATTAATTTTCGTATGATCATATCTAGATTGTCTATAACTTTTCACTTTTTGTATTGTTTCTGATAACATCCTTACACAATCTGACAAACTTATGGTTACAGATTGCAATAGCTTCGAGACTGGATTTATTAGCAATCCTGGCTGTAAGATCACAAGTCTTTCGGCGAGGGAGCTCTAGCGATGCACCACAAAGCGAAATCAATGAATACCAAAAGCGCTTAGGCAGAGGCGTGCGATAAATTATAAATCGTATACATAAGTATCGGAATAACATAGGCTAATATAGAAAAGAGTTTCGTAAAGATTTTAATTATTGAATAGTTCAAATTTTATTTTGATTTCGCTGCTTTTGCTTCTCCCCCTCCCACCCCCTCACCCCAGGGTGTCGTCTGATACGGCCGCCTCTTTGCATCATAGCACCGCAAGGCCCTGATATCTTTGACGGTATGTCTGACAGGATTCCAATTTGATTTTTGTTTCTGGTTATAGAAAACAGTTGCTGATGTCTGACTATTTAACAAATATTTCTTTTATTTGCACAGCTGTCAAAATGAAACTATTGTCAACGCCTACGAAAACGAACAGACTATACCGTGTGTTCATCACTTTTTCAATCCTCATGATATCATGCATTATTCTAATATATTTTACACACACTAATTTGAAGCTGACACGTTTTGTAAGCATGATAAATGCAACTAGATTGTTACTGGTAACACAGGACAACCTGTCTTTGGAATATTTGACTTTAGTGTCTAATTTATCAACAATTTCAAACTCTTTCAAATTGAAAAACATTGATTGCTCAGCCATTTTTAATGGTTCGAAAAACGCAACAAAAGAAGCTTTGGGAAAGTTAGAAACATCGGCAATCCAATTTCTGATGAGCAGTACATAGATTTATCGACAAACTGCACGGAATTTCAGAATAAACGGGGATATATAATGTCATCATTAACGAAAGAGGAGGATGAGTTTCCTATAGCATACTCCATGTTAATTTATACAGACATTGAAATGGTGGAGCGATTATTAAGAGCAATCTACAGGCCACAAAACTATTATTGTATTCATGTGGACGAGAAGTCTTCAAGTACATTTTTAGCAGCTATTTCAAGCGTTGTCAAGTGTTTTTCTAATGTCTTTATATCCTCAAGAAGAGTTGAGGTTAAGTGGGGCACATTCACGGTATTAGAACCAGAATTAATTTGTATGGCAGATTTGTGGAAGTATCCTAAATGGAAATACTTTATTAACTTAACCGGGCAGGAGTTCCCATTGAAGACCAACTTTGAGCTGGTGAGAATCCTTACTGCTTACAATGGAGCAAGTGATGTGGCATCTACATACAATTAGTAAGATTAATACAACTTTTTAGTGACACTATTTTTGATCTACAGTGACGTATTTATAACTTTGACATAGTCAAGTATTATCATTATTAAGAGTATCCATTTTGTTTATTGTCTTTCCCAAGCTAGGTGATGTAATTCGTTGTCCACTCTTGCTGTTAAGCGTAGGGGTGGGAGCTTTAATGTGCGTTCCAGGACCAGATGAATCCCTCTTGTGTTATATCCATGTTTATTTAGTGTGGTCTTGATAGTGTCTATCCATCGTTTTTGTCTTCCCTTGGCTCTAGTACTTGATCTAAAAAGCAGATTCGTAAGTATCATTTTTATTTATGCGATTTCTTCTGTTCATTATTTTAATACGACATTTGTGTATACTTATTTCTTTTATAGTTTTAAAGAAATCAGGATTTCTATTCATAAAATCTTTATATGCTTGTTTATATTTATCTTTCTTTTCTTGATAATGTTTCATTTTATATGGTTTATTACATTCCTTAAAACTTGTCTGTGACCAAATTTGTCTCTTTTATCTTTCACATAACACGTTATAGGTTTAGTTTGAATTCACATAGAACACTTTTTTTTTGAGCATTTTTATATTATTTTTAATTTCATATTATTATTTTCAAAATTGTATTATTATTTGTAAAAAAATTGTATTTTAATTTATTTTGTTACTATTTTATTTTTTAATTTTTAATTATTGATTTATTTGAGATATTAACAAAAATACACAAATGTATATATTATGTATTGTATTTATTTTTTCCATTATTTAAAAAAATATTTGATTGTATTCCTTTTTTAAAAATGTATTATTTAAATTATTATTTTTTTTTTTTTCTTTACCTTCCGCGATCTCTCCATTTCGACCACTTGTGATCTGCGCCTAAGAGCGATATGTGCGTTGTGTCAGGTTATGTACCTACGGTGACTAGACCAGCACATCCGACGTATTGCCAGCATTTTATTTACTAGGGTAGCTTGCCCTAGGATTTGTTCTTTTACGATCATCCTTCGCAATATATTTGGGCTTTATGGTCTACGCCAAAGAGCTGTGCAGTCTTTCTGACTATGTGAGGTCGTTACAGATTACGAACATTTCTCAGTCTTTTCGGAGCGCATGAGCTTGTCCTGGGACGGCATCTTACTAGTGCAACACATCGTGAAAAGTGTCGGCCTTCGCCAGTGTTTGGATTTGGTCAGACTGTCAAATCTTTACCATGTCGGCCTTACTTTTCTGACCACGTTGAGTTTATTCCAGAATAGGAACATTCTCAACCTTTTCGAGTAGCGTGTCGGCACTTGGCAGTTTCTACTGTGCATTTTCCTTAGCCCCGAGAAACACTGGACTGGGGCTGTGCACAAATAATGTAGAGGGTCGTTTCATTAGACGATATCAGCGCAACTTAGTTTTTGCACTCGCCGAGCATCACTCGTCCTGGTTTCTCCGTGGATGTTAATTATAAGAACAACAGTACCGTTTCCAGTTGTTTCAGGGAATCAGTTTCGTTAGACGTATAAACGCAACTTTAGGATTTCCGCTCGGTCAACTTTACCAAATAGATATATCTGCACTTTGCCTCTTGTATGGAGTTAACTGCAATCTTCCCTTGTGTAGTCAGTTATCATTGCATCTTTTCCGACGATCCTTGCCGAGAGCTGGCAAAGGCGTTGCCACCATTACTTTGAGGGGACGTGAATTTTTACCTCCTATGACTCGTACCTTGTCAATTTTATACGATTCGTTTTTTAATTTATTTCGTTTTTCCCGTCGGCCGGGAAAGATGTACAGAGACAGTCACTAGGGGATTCTTCTCGACTATCTTGCGAGTAGATCTCGTATAACATAACTGCTTTCATCACTACTTATACCAGGATCCTCTGTCTGTTTCTATGGTCACCACGTGTAGGATCTTGATTAGTGCCCTCTCAGTAATCCTGGTGCGCCGTTGTCCCTAGAATCTAGAATTGCGCGTTTGTCCCGATTTTATTTTATTTTATTATGTTTTTTTAAAAGTTCTTAATATTTTATTTAAAATTAAAAATTGTTTATTAAAATTTATTTTTTAAATTTAATATTATTTTTTTAAAAATGTTTAGCTATTTAACAATTTTTTATTATTTGCAACATTATTAAATTTCGAATTGTTTAATTTTATAAATTTTAAAATTTTATTACTTTTTAAAATTTGTTGTTGCATTTTTATTTTTATTTTAATTTATTTTATTATTTTTAAAATTTATTTAAGATATAAAAAATACACATGTATATAAATGTTAAAAAACACATGTACATAATATGTACAAAATACACTGATATATAATATGTACGGATTTATTTTTATTTAATTTAAAAAAATTATTTCATTACATTCATTTTTAAAATTTAATTATTTTAATTTATTTTATTTGTATTTTAGTGTGATTTGTTTAAAATTCAAATTCAAATTTATTTAATTATTAAATTACAAAATAAGAAATTATTTTTTATTTTATTATTTTTTTATTCATTATTATTATTATTATTAAATTATCTTTATTCTATATTATTATTTTAAATATTTATTGTTATGTATTTAAAATTTAACTTTTGTTTTGTTTTTATTTCAATTTATTTTTAAATAATTTTATTTTAAAAATTGTTTTCCTATTTATTTATTTTTTATATTAAAAGAAAATATCTATATATTATGTATGTATTTATTTATTTATTGTTTTTTTTTCATTATTTCATTGTGTTCAATTTGTTAAAATTTTATTATTTTAATAAAAAAAATTATTTTATTTTCTTATGATATTTAATTTTTTTTTCTTGTTATTAAAAAAAATTTCAAATTGAAATAAAATATTCTTTTTTTAAAATATTTTTGTTAAAATGAATAAATTAAATTATTTATTTATTTTACTATTTTATTTCATATTTAAAAAAAAATTATATGTGGAGGTACGACGACACATAGAAAAAGAAAAGAAAAAATTGGTTGACCAGACGCGTCATTAGAAAAATGAAACTAGGACTGTTTGAATAACGAGGGACAGTAGTGATAAGAAAATTCGTGGCCTACGATAACAGAAGATCGACGAGCTCAGATATAAAATCTAGAAAATCAGACCACAACAGTATTTCAGTATTATTTAGTATTTATTCTTCAGTAATATAAAGACAAATTGATTGTAAAATAACACAACATGCTAAATCAAGGTTATATTATGTTACAAATTAGTTTAACAATAAGGAATAACAGAAATATTAACATCTCTACATCATTAAATAACCATGAACTCGTAGAATTGGTAAAACTTCATAAACCTATAGACTAGGACAAAAACATCCTAACGGTGCTAAAAATGACTGTTAAATGTGTCGTCCCATTAGAATGCTTTTGTTATAGTCTATATATAGTGTGCTGTGACGGAATTGAAATTCGTCACTCCTGTTGTATTCTTAGCTTGATAAAGGCTTTTTGGTCGACACGTTGCTGTGTATTGTAAAATAACATAATATCAAGAAATTTGATTATTTCGGACACATTAAACGACATGAAAGCCTAGAGAAGACAATTTTAGAGAGAATGGTTCCTGGAAGACAAATAATAAGAAGACCTAGAAGACGATGGGTGCAAGATGTCACTGGCGATCTGCGAATGACTGCTGCTGACGCCGGTAAACTTGCACACAATAGAGAGTTTTTCAGGAATGCTGTCATGGGATTAATGTTTCGGAAGAGACAAATTAGTTGATGATAATAATGATGAACAATTCCGGAAATTCTGTTAAGATTTCGTTAAACATTTAAACGGAAGTTCGAACCAAGATCAGTAACTAAAGAGACCTGTGACGTTCTTGATTCTTTCATCGCTCCTGTCTTCACTACGTTATCATGTTTTTTTTCCATTTTGTTCCGCCTCATTACTTCTTTTTTATCTTCACAGTGCAAATAGTGATAGGTGGGGAGACAGTATGCCACCTTACGGTATGAAACCAGTGAAAGGGTCTGCGCATATTGTGGTTGCCAGGTAACTAACGTGTTTGCAAATCTCACCTTTTTTTTTTTTTAATAAATATATATATATATCAGTGGCGGCTCGTGACCATTTTTGCTGGTGGGGCCAGACAAATATTTTGGAAAAAGCATGGATTTGGGTCGGTTTTTTAAATTTATAAAATAATAAATATAGACTACATATTATTTTGGTGGGGCCGGTCCCACTGGCCCTTAATGATGAGCCACCACTGCATATATATATATATATATATATACATATATATATATATACTAAAATCCTGTTTTGTCGTTCAGCGTCAAGGCGGAAAAAGAGACACCTGGAGCGAGCCTCTCTATGCACTTTGTCTTTCTTTCTCTTGTCAAATCCCGAATTGCCTCACAGCTTCAGGGTAGGAAGAGATTTATAGCACGGGCTTTTGTGTGTGCTTCATAAATAATGTCTTTCGTCGCCTCTGCTATCTCTGACGTCCACGCTTTGCGTGGCGGCCTTTTGCTTTGTATCCACTGTATCGGAGCAACATTTCTCTTTGTGAAGCACTGCCTGTTGGTAATCTGCTTATGTGGCCGAACCATTTAATTTGTTGCTTCTTGATAAAGTTCAATACTGATGTTGTACCTACTTTTTTCATGATGTCTTCATTTCTAAACCGGAATCTTTTTGTTACTCCTAGCATTCTGCATAGACACTTCATCTCTGTTATGACTAGTTTTCTTCTATCGTTTAATGTCAGTGTCCAGGTTTGACACTGGTAACATAATGTTGGGAGAAATATTGTATGAAATATATATATATATATATATATATATTTATATATCGTTATATATTTATATATTTAACCAGCAAGCCACAGGAACCATCAATATGCATACTTTTCAACACCGATAAAGCATTGTCCTCTCATAGATGTTTGTTGTTGTTTGTTTGTGTTTGATTCTTTGACGATCAGTTTAATAACTCTGCGTGATATGTTTGGCCTTAGCCAATAACGATTGTACTTTGCACCTCCGTTCGTAGGCCCTTACACGTGTATGACAGACGCATTCGAAGTTTTCGATCTACAAGAAAAGTCTGTCTCGTTGACTGTCAATCCCCTACACTTTACTTCCTTTGCATTGTGTGTTCAACACTCTTTAATTTATCATTATTACGCTGTATATTTGTTCTTTTTATTCTATGCAAAAGAGCTTGTTTCACTTTTTCTTCCTTCTTGACTGGGTGAGGTCGTTCCAGATTAGAAACATACTTAGTCCTTCTGTAACACTTAGACTTGTCACTCCAGAGATCAATTTTCGACTGTTAAATTAGCCTTTATTTGATCTGGGCCAAGTTAGTGTTCGCATGTTGTGGACGTCACCCTACACATGTTGGACAATCGCGTCCGAAAAGTGTCGGGCTCTGATGTTTGGGCTTGTACGAGAGGATAAACATTTTGATTTTCAGCCTTGCTATTTTGGCCACGGTAAGGTTGTTTCGATTTAGGAGCATTCTCAGCCGTTTCAAGACGCGTGTTGGCACTTAAGAATTTGCAGACTTATGCTGTATTTTGTTTTACGATGGGAAGCAATGGACTGCGGCTAGCTCAAATAAACAAGACGGACCATGTCATTAAGCGCTATTAACGCAAATTTAGGTTTTCACGACGTCAGCATCATCCATCCCAGTTCTTCCAAGTAGGGCAGTATTTACCAAGTGTAAGAACACAACTTTAGATTTTACACTCGTTCAACATTACCAAACTCAATTCTTCCAGATAGAGAGAGAGAGAGTGAGAGTGAGAGATCAGTTACGTTAAGCTCAACTACCCCCTGTCAACTTCGGTGGTAGAATTCAGAGGTATGCAAGAATGGAGTCTGATTTCAGTTTGTTGCAGAAGCTGTCGGTATGTCATCACGTGATGCCTGTCCCGCATTATGGACACCACTCCGGATTTTCTGTTTGGGTTTACTCCCATAAACTTTTCCTCTTTCGAGGTTTTCCAAGGCAGGGTGGCTATTTGCACATAGATGGGAGTCTTGTTCTTTTATATTAAGGTAAATCCACTCATTTCATAAGTCTGGTGGCCATAGCTCCACCGAGATTTGTTTGTCGGGTTTACTCCACACATGACCCCAACATTTAAAAAAAACTTGACATAGAGGAGTCCATCGTCCCGTTAACCTTTGTTCTCACGGTCATAGTTCATCTGTCTACACCGCTGGGAGGTGGGGTTGGCTTGAATGTTTTGAGGGTCATCCGCAGGCTACTAATTTTCCCTTTTCACCCCTTCTAAGAGAAACTAGCCGACCACAAACCTGCTGGATGGAGGCCAGACTCAGGAAATACCTTGTAGATCATGACACTAGTCAGTGGCGGCTCGTGATAATTTTTGTTGGTGGGGTCAGAAAATTTTTTCTGGACAAATCATGATTTTTGGTTGCTATATTTTAATTTATAAAATAATAAATAAGTTTAGTCCAGTTTAAGAAGGCTTTCGCAGTGCATTATGAAGAATATAATCAACAAAATTCCTGAAATAAAGATATAGATTAATGTTATTCTTTTTTATTGGATGAACACTAGTGTCGTGGCGTCGATTATGGCCAGGATCTTCCCAAAATAATGTATAACTGTATTATTATTTTATAAATTAAATATAGCAACCAAAACAATGATTTATCCGGAAAATGTCTTCCCTATCAAATTATCAGACCGCCACTGCTTGAATAATCATCAACAATTGAAAGCACATAAAACACATGTTTGCAGCATGAGTGTATGGACATTCGACACATACAACGAATTTACGGTGGTGGGATCAGTAAACAATACAGATATGCACAAAACAGTTACAATGGTGAGTAATCACCGCGGTCCAGGGTTACATGTGGCTGAGCAACATGCCACAACGATTATCATTCAGACTCTATAAATATCCACCAAACATTGAATCTGGATGTTTGCTCGGGAATGGGTGGACAAATTCGGTGATACAGACACTGACTGGATGTATACTTGGTATGCTGAGGCGGATACGATCGTGCTGACGATTTGCAACGTTACCCGACACAGCTGGCGTATGGTTTGAGGTATTCTTAATGGTACGTACATTCTGATATGGAGTCTCGGACTGAACAGAACGAAATTAGGAGTTAAATTGGTACATTCAGACTGTATCGTCTTTTGTAGAAGGAGATATTTACTAATCACCTTTCATGGATCTAAGCAAGGTGACTTTGGATGCTGCTGCATGAAGGACATAGCACCATAGGATGCCCAATGTGCCATGACGTCGATTACATACCATATACAACATAACATTTGCTGCGTTTCACTAGGATATAAGGGCATTTACGAAGATCAGCTTGACGTAGGCATGCAATGTGGTCGATCTTTGTCAACGCGTCAAACCTACTCTAATTTCAATCAATATGTGCATGAAGTCGCATACCATTGTTTATAATAATATGATACGTCACATATCATAGTTACAATTAATATAAATACGTAGCATACCATAGTTTCATAATAAATATGTGCAAATACGTCACGCATACCCATAGTTTCATAATAAATATGTGCAAATACGTCACGCATACCCATAGTTTCATAATAAATATGTGCAAATACGTCACGCATACCCATAGTTTCATAATTAATATGTGCATATACATACTGATATACAATTAATCCCAAAAGTTTCATAATTAATATGTGCAAATAAGTTACACATACCCATAGTTTCACAATTAATATGTGCAAATACGTCGAACATTCTTCTTTCACACCTAATCTCTGTCAATACGTCATACATACCTTTAATACTTGTTTTTACCAACATACCACACATACTTCTAATTTCAAAACTAATCTCGTCATGATATCATATATACTTCTAATTTCACAGCTAATTGTTATTGCTACGAATAATATACCCTAATTTCACAACTAATCTTTGCAAACGCATCAAACATACCTCTAATTTTACCAATATTCTTTGTCAAGGCAACACGTACCTCTATATTTCACACATACATCGTCACATATACTCTCAACTAACTAAACATGTTTTACATTTTCCTTCAAGAATATCATTATACTCACCACATTGTTACAGTTATCTTCATCGACTTCATTATCACCGTTATTATCTACAGGAGAACCTGAACACACAGCTGGTAGACCATTTCTGGCGCGATTCAAAAATTGGGGTAAACTGCCATGTGCAGGACATCATATCAGGGAAATATGCATTCTGTCAACTGGTGAGTTCATTTTAACCTCTTTTGTTTATATATATATATATATATATATATGTACAGTGGCGGCTCATTGTCATTTTTCTTGGTGGGGCCAGACACAAATTTTCGGAAAAATCATGGTTTTAGAGTATTTACTATTGTTTGTCTCATCCGGGAAGTTATCACCCTTTCGATTTTTGGTGGGCGTCCCCAATGGCCCTTAATGACGAGCCGACCCAATATTAAGAGTAAGTTTATAATATATATATATTGTCGCATACCAAAACAAATGTTGTTCTGTGAACTTTTGGAGGAAGAGGCACCATGGCAGACCACTGCTCATATATAAAGATGTCTGCAAGGCCTCAATAAGGAACTTTTCTATAGGTCCCAGCACATGTGAAAAACTAGCTGATGACAGAGTTGCGTGGAAAGCGATATTGCACAACGACGCAGTCTTCTGATAGGAGACTTATGTATGAGCTGAAAAACAAGAGAGAAAAGCGAAAACTCAGAGGTTGTAACAGTAAATCACTTGCCAATTGACCGTCTGTAAAGACGAAAAAGTCATATATATATATATACACGGAGAAAGATCCGAGTGACTTTTGAGAGATAGACGACCACTCTACCAACACGCTACAGAGAGCATAAATAAATGAATGGTTTCTATACAGGAATATGCTTTTCACAATAAAAACCTAACTAAATAACTAACTAACTATTTGACTTCGGTAGGCTACGTCAGGCTGACTGACTGTCTGTCTGTCTGACTTCGATCGTCTGTCGAGCTAGCTGGCTGACTGAGTAGCTGTCTTGCCAGAAGTCTGACCGACCGACTAACACGAATATGCTACAATCATGTTGACCCATCGGAGACGAAACATTTTTCATTCCTGAAAAGAATAGTTATATATATATATATATCTAAACGAGATATGCACAGAGAAATAAGACAAATGACAAGTAAGAAAAATAATATAAAAGGGGGAGGATGTATCAAAAACAACAACAACCAACTTTTGTTTGATAAAACAGAAATATTGACAAGATGGACAGAATATGTAACGGCTCTATTTGATGATCAAAGAAGCAGTAAACACAGTATAAAGTGCAATGACAGCCCAAGAATATTAAAATCTGAAGTTGTAAGAGCAATCGAAACAATGAAGCGAGGAAAGGCTGCAGGATTGGACAATATTACTGTGGAAATGTTAACCTCCTTAGAGGATTTTGGTATTTCAACCATTACAGATTTGTGCAATGATATATATAACACAGGATATATACCAAGAGACTTGAAGACATCAGTATTCATACCACTACCCAAAAGCCCAAAGCACAGGAGTGCACAGACTATATGACAATTAGTCTGATGAGCCACATAACAAAAATACTACTCAAGATCATACATGAAAGAATTAAAAACAAGATAGACATAGAAGTAGGAGAAGAACAGTTTGGCTTTAGAAAGAACAGAGGAACAAGAGAGGCAATACTTTGTATAAGACTACTCGCTGACAAGTATATAGAAGTGCAAAAATGTATCTACTTGTGTTTCATTGATTATAGCAAATCTTTTGACAGAGTCCAACATGAAAAGCTAATCATATGTCTACAAGAAATAGGCCTAGATGGGGATGGTATCAGACTAATAAGTAACATATACTGGGAACAGACAGCAATAATAAAATATGAAAATAGCTACTCTCCATACATAGACATAAAGAGAGGAGTGAGACAAGGATGTTTTCTGTCACCAAGCCTATTTAACATCTACACAGATAAAATCTTCAAACAACTAGAGGGAATGCCAGGACTCAAGATCAATGGAGAAATAATAAACAACTTAAGATATGCAGATGACACAGTACTGGTAGCAGAAAATGAACAAGATCTACAAGAACTAGTGGACCAATTGGACAGAACTAGCAAGGAATATGGATTAGACATTAACATACAGAAAACAAAAACTATGGTAGTCAACAAGGAAATGGAAAAACCTAAAATGAATATAAAAATACATGGAGAATTACTACATCAAGTAAAAAGTTTCTTATATCTTGGTCAGATGATAACAGATGATGGCAGATGTATAATAGAAATTAAAAAGAGAATAGGAATGGCCAATGATAATTTCAATAGTATGAGAAAGTTACTGACATCCAAACAAATCACAAACAGACTAAAAATGAGAATGATCAAATGCTATATATATCCTATATTAATGTATGGCTCGGAAACATGGACAATGAACAAGCAGTTAGAAGACAGAATTGATGCATTTGAGATGTGAATACATAGAAGAATAGGCAGAGTTTCATGGACAGAAAAACAGACAAATAAACAAGTTTTAGGAAAACTAGGCATGAAGAAACAATTATTAAGAGAAATAAAATTCAGACAAGTAAAGTATTTTGGGCACATAAAAGACATGACACCATGATAAAATATTTACTAGAGGGGAAAGTTGAGGGGAAAGAGCAAGAGGAAGACCGAGAGATAAGTGGGAGGGAAACTTTAAGAAATGCACAGGTTACAGTCTGGCAGTGTGCAACACCAAGGCGAAAGACAGAGGATGCTGGAGATTTATTGCAGCCAACCTTTGATGTGGAGACGGCACCTGATGATGATGATCTAAACCTACCTTCCATCATGGGCATGCTCAGCAGTATACAACTAAGATGGTTGAGGCATGTGAGAAGAATGGAAACTTATCGCATACCAAAAACAAATGTTGTTCTGTGAACTATAGGAGGGGAAGAGGCACCAGGGCAGACCACTGATCAGATATAAAGATGTCTGCAAACCCTCAATGAAAAACATTTCTATAGGTCTCAGCACATGAGAAAAACTAGCTAATGACAGAGTTGTGTGGAAAGCCAAATTACGAAAGGGCGCAGGGTCTTTTGAGAAGAGATTTATGTATGAGCTGAACTACAAGAGAGAAAAGCGAAAACTCAGAAATTGTCACAGTCGAACACTTGCTAATTGACCGTCTGTAAAGACGAAAAAGGCCATATATATATATATATACTCGTATATATATATATATATATATATATATATATATAGCATCAAAAGTTGGACTGCAGATAAACTATGAAAAAACAAATATAATGAAGACACCTATGGCAAGTAATGCAGATATCACACTGAAATCTAAAATGATAAAAATAACAGAGCAGTTCACCTATTTGGGTAGCAATTTTGATTGCACAGGAAATGTTAAAAAGAAAATTATGATACGAATTGGCAAAGCAACATCAGCTTTTAAAACTCTAAATAAAATATGGAACTGCAAGTTATATAGTATTAAAACTAAATTACGAATTTTCAATTCAAATGTTGTATCAATCCAACATATGCCAGCGAGAGTTGGAAAATGACTAAAGATATAGAAAGCAAGTTGAATGCATTTGAAAATAGATGTCTGCGAAAAATAATGAACATAAAATGGAACGAATTAAGGAGAAGTGATGAAATCAGAGACATGTCTGGTTAAATACTAGCCACACCTGTTATAAGAAAGAGAAGATGGAGATATGTTGGACACACCTTGAGGAGAAATGATCAACGAATATCAAAGCAGGCATTGAAGTCGGATGCAAAGAGTTCAAGAAAGAGAGGTCGATCTAAGGAGACCCTGAAGCGAACTTTACTGAGAGAGGCAGGAAATATCGGTCTCAGTTCCATGGAGGAGATTGAGCGAGTTCCCCAGGATAGAGCGGTATGGAGAAATTACTTGCAGGCCCTATGTAACGTATAACGGTACGAGAGGAATTATTATTATTATTATTATATATATATGTATATATATATATAAACTCACACATTGACTTCTATATTCTCCACAGGTGATCTGCTTTTACTAGGAAACTCCAATAAAATGTTTGCCAACAAATTCTTCCTAAATAAAGACAGGGTTGTCATCAGCTGTTTAGAGGAGAAAATATTTAACGATACAAGAGATTTCTTTACCGGAGAAAAAATATTTGATTCAACTTATTATGCAAATGTAGATTTTGTAAAGAATCAAGTTACATAGAAGAGGATACTGAAAAGTGTATATATGTTAGCAGCATCTAATTCAGTTTCATTAATAGAAAAATATTGTATGGGAAATATGTATTAATATTGGTTGATACTTCAAATCGAAAAACCTGTATCCGGGCCTCGCAAGAAAAGCAAAGAATAATACCACTGTGAACTACAACGCATGTCGTAAGAGGCGGCAGATGTAGGACCTAGGAAAGCTACCCTGGTAAATAAAACGTATCAAAGAAATTAAATTTGTATTCTCGTTACTGACACAACATACAATCGCTCTTAGGCTCAGATCACATATTTTTCAGCGATCTCTGGTCATGCGCTTAATTTACTGTGGACCACAAACTGGGCAGTCAGCTTCAGGTCTGTCAGGTTTCTCCAAAGCTTAGTTTTCAGGTCGACTGGGCGTTACCACATGTTGCTTCTCAGCTCACACAAGAGAGGACAGTCTTGCAGGATATGCTCTGGTGTCTGTTCCGCCTGCTGACACTGGCAGAGAGCTGTTTGACTTATTCCTAGTCTATATAAGTGTTTGTTGAGTCTGCAGTGTCCGGTGCGTAGTCGAAATATAATGACCTGGTCTGTTCTGCTTAGGTCTTTGAGGAGTCTTTTCCATAATCATATCCAGTGTTTGTCTTCCAGTCTACTGCAGATTTTCTCTGTATGAGGGTTTTAACCTCTTGAAAAGACAAGGGTTGGTAAATTTGCTCTTTGGCTGCAATGCCACAGTGAGATGGAATCCACTGCAAGTGAATTTCTGCCTTTTCTGAAAGCTGAGCAAGTTCTCTTTTTAGGTTTTGTACTGTGCTTTCAGCGGATTTAACCTCCAGGGCTTGTATAGCTGACAGTGAGTCTGTAAGAAATACCATCTTGCCTGCAGGTGCTTGCAGCATTTTATATGTCCAAAATATCTTAGTTTCCTGAAGGTACTCTTTATTTATTTGTATTATATGTGCTTACTGTTATTAAAGTAAAAGTTAATTGCATATCCTTTACAGGACTTTGCGAATCAACCCCAGCCTTTTAATGTTGTTTGTGATTTTTCTAGTCATTATTACGTTCAGTAGTTTGCCATTGCTTTCTGAACTGGTGGTGCCATCGTCCTTTTGTAAAAATCCACGCTAAATAATTTGCAACCAAACTGTCCGCAGCGTGATTCAAACTCAGAACGTCGGGGTTAATAGACCGAGTCACTACCCCCTAAGCCACAGATGCCACCTTACTGTTATTAGTGTCATTAAATTATCTTTGTAATTTAACTGTTAACTGTTTTTGTTGTTGTTATTTTTGGTTCTTTGTTTACTGCTTGATAAGCCATCTCCCTCTCTCTCTCTCTCTCGATCTTGCTCTCTCGATCTTGCTCTCTCTGTCTCTCTTTCTTTCATTCTTTATCATTTCCTTTTTTTAAACTAGATTGGAGCATATGCCAAATCCTCCTATCTGTAGCTATCTCTTGCAGCTACTTATATCTCCTCTGAATATCATTCCCTGGGGTGCCATAAAAGGTTATTGATATATTCCCCATCAGCAGGCGGAACAGACACCGGAGCATGTCTTGCAAGACTGTCCTTCTCTGTGTGAACTGAGGAGAAACTTGTGGCCACACCCTGTCGATCCAAAAACTACGCTTTGGAGAAACCTAACAGCCCTGAAGCGGACTGCCAAGTTAGTGGTCCACAGAAAATTAAGCGCATAACCAGAGATCGCTGAAGAAAAAGATTCCTCTCAAAATTCACCCAAGAAATGTCCTATCCTATTCATCCTTTCTTCTCCTCTTGGTTCACTGGGGTATGTCTCGATGTCTTCATACGATCTGTATCTGTGAGTATCATCTCATGGCAGTCCCTAGTCTCTACTTAGCTAGCAGTTGATTATTTTGCAATTTATTAGTTAGTGTTTTATCAGCATCAGCACCCATTATTCATTGACACCTGTAAGCGTGATCTAACTTCATGCGGTGTAGATCAAGAACATTGGAAGCGGCTGACCAGAGACAAGCAATCAAGGCTAGTGACAGTGAGGGGCGGCTCAAAAAGAAAAGAAGAAAAACACTATCACATATGAAGGTATAAGAAAGCGCAGAGCGCAGAGAGAACATCCTATGTATTAGCTCGATTCTTCAGTTTCACCTTCAGCAACTGTGGCCAGGATTGCCACCCCAGAATAGGCAATTACAGTCACAAGAAAGAAACGTTGTGATTCAGCGCAGAACAAACTACGTGACGCAAAACCTGTTGTCTCCTGAGACAAAGGCCAATGATGATGAGTTAGTATTTTAATCTCGATCCATGTCTCTGTCCAATACAACAGCATTGCATTAACACTGGATTTATGGATTCTAGTTTTGGTTCTTGAATGGATTTCTTAAGACTTTCACACATGTTCTAGTGTAATGAAAGCTTTTCTTGCCTATTGTAATATTTTAGCATTCCTATCCGTTTCCTGTTCGCCTCCCTCCATTGTCAACTTCAGTGCACAATCTTAAGTGTCTCTGAAAAAATATGCATTCGTGAACAGAACGACGCGATCCAGAAGGATTAATTAAGTAAATGGCCTAATTAAACCACTTTTCCACAAGACTCCCCCACCCCTTCCCCTCACAGAGTTAGTTTTAAAAAAGTAAAGGAACCCTTTCATACCTCGTGGTATATAGAACAATACAGTGTTAGGCCTGCATTTTTCATTGACCGTCGGCACACGATGGGTGATGTGGTCAGCATCACGCCGGCTGCCTTTACTTTCCCACAGCATGTCTGGTACCCAGTTGAGGCTGGGTCGATCTAAGAACCGTCGCGGTCGGGAAAAATTCAACGCGCACTGCGGGAGTTGAACCCAGACCACCAACCTCGAGAAGCAAGTTCACTAAGAACTACGCTACCGCGGCTCTCCCTCACAGAGTAGTTAATAGTTAATAAGCTTTCTTTATAG
The DNA here is from genome assembly GCA_020796225.1 of Arion vulgaris. Classification (NCBI taxonomy): domain Eukaryota; kingdom Metazoa; phylum Mollusca; class Gastropoda; order Stylommatophora; family Arionidae; genus Arion; species Arion vulgaris. Next base: position 11,656,495 of record CM036768.1, read on the forward strand.
GTGAAAGCTAACAAGACTCTTCTTGACACAAGGCTCCTCAAGAGACAAGACTTTTCATAAGGTGTGGTTCTTCATGAGACATGGTTCTTCATGAGGCATGGTTCTTCATGAGACAAGACTTCATGAGACATGGTTCTTCATGAGACATGGTTCTTCATGAAACAAGACTTCATGAGACATGTTTCTTCATGAAACAAGACTTCATGAGACATGGTTCTTCATGAGACATTCTTCTTCATGAGACATGGTTCTTCATGAGACATAGTTTTTCATAAAACAAGGCTCTTCATGAGACATAGTTCTTCATAAAACAAGGCTCTTCATGAATCATTTTTCTCCATGCAACAAGGCTCTTCATGTTTCATATTTTCTCTTCTTCTTCAGCGATCTCTGGTCATGCCCTTAATTTACTGTGGACCATAACTTGGGCAGTCAGCTTCAGGTCTGTCAGGTTTCCCCAAAGCTTAGTATTCAGGTCTACTGGGTGTGGCCACATGTTGCTTCTCAGCTTACCCAGGAGAGGACAATCTTGCAGGATATGCTCCGGTGTCTGTTCCGCCTGCTGACACTGGCAGAGAGCTGTTGGACTTATTCCTAGTCTACATAAGTGTTTGTTGAGTCTGCAGTGTCCGGTGCGTAGTCGAAATATAATGACCTGGTCTGTTCTGCTTATGTCTTTGAAGAAGTCACTCTCTGACATAACCAAAATAAGATTCGTCCTCATGTTGAATGGGCGTGTCTCATCTTAAAGAGGATTTAATCCCGTGCGTAACAAATAAACAACAAATACGATCTAGCACGTTGATCAGGGATGTACGCCAGATGTGTTGGTAATATTGTTGTGTGATTCACTCGTGACCTCCGATAACACATGTGCTAGGGGTCACGGACTCACTGTACTTGACAATGTGCGCTGTTGGAGAGATTATCGAGTAGGCTGTTTGATGATGAGGTGGTCTCTGTGGCTAAGTGGTAAAGTACTTGCCATACGTTCCGAAGGTCGTAGCTTCGAAACCACATCTTGCAGTTCTGTTCACGCAGAGCCGTGCCATGCTATGATACAAAGAAGCGATCTCATCAGGCGGAACCGTAAGGTGGGCAGCATAAGCGGTGACATCAAAATCACAATTGAAGGTTAATTTTAAGAAAACAAATTTTAAGGGGCGGCATTTCGAAGACTTTCATAATACTGAGAAAATATACCGCTCGGACCTGTGTTTACAAGTCTATTTGTTTCAGAGACCCCCTAGGATTGTTGCCAGAGTTACAGAGTTCGTGCTTTGTGCAATACTCTCGGCAGATGGCTTGCCATTTGTGTGGACAGGTATCGAATGGCATGGGGTAAAACCAGTGGCGCCTCGTCATTAAGAACCAGAGGGGTGGGCCCTACCAAAAATAATGTGTAACGTGTATTTATTATTTAATTGATTAAAATATAACCTAACACAAAACCATGATTTTTTTGAAAATGTGTTCTGGCCCAACTAACAAAAACGACCACGAGCCGCCACTGGATAAAACTCGACTCAATGAAGTCAATGTTTCGACTTTAGACCATTTAGAGAAACTGTTTGATTCGATTCCAGATGTTACGAGATTAAAACTACTTATTTATTGTTTGGAAGATTGATAACGTTCTTGCACAACATAAAATATTTAAGAATCTTTATTGATGTGTTGGTGACATTTGGTTGCGATTCGATAGGTTAACTTGTGAAAACTTAGGAAAGTTTTAGTAATGCTACATGTGATGCACAATTTATTGTTTTAGTGGTACTCCAAACAAGTGTACTCAAAACTGTTTTGATAGATTCTATCATTATTTAGTACAACCACTAGTATACAGATACGTGAACACAGTAAGGAGAGCTGATAGCTGGACGATTTCTGTTTAAGGTAATTTCTGAATTGACATTGTATGTTTAATATAATTTATATCATGAACTACTATAGTAGGCTTGTTTCTTCTTATTCACTACTATAGTAGGCTTGTTTCTTCTTCTTCACTACTATAGTAGGCTTGTTTCTTCTTCTTCACTACTATAGTAGGCTTGTTTCTTCTTCACTACTATAGTAGGCTTGTTTCTTCTTCTTCACTACTATAGTAGGCTTGTTTCTTCTTCTTCACTACTATAGTAGGCTTGTTTCTTCTTATTCACTACTATAGTAGGCTTGTTTCTTCTTCTTCACTACTATAGTAGGCTTGTTTCTTCTTCTTCACTACTATAGTAGGCTTGTTTCTTCTTCACTACTATAGTAGGCTTGTTTCTTCTTCTTCACTACTATAGTAGGCTTGTTTCTTCTTCTTCACTACTATAGTAGGCTTGTTTCTTCTTCACTACTATAGTAGGCTTGTTTCTTCTTCTTCACTACTATAGTAGGCTTGTTTCTTCTTCTTCACTACTATAGTAGGCTTGTTTCTTCACTCTATAGTAGGCTTGTTTCTTCTTCACTACTATAGTAGGCTTGTTTCTTCTTCTTCACTACTATAGTAGGCTTGTTTCTTCTTCTTCTAACTCTCCATAACGACCACTTGTGTGATTTCTATGTGATCTGAACATTAGAGCGATTGTACGTTGTGCCAGTTATGCGCCTACAAGTAGGACACCACATCCGATTTCTGTGGTATTTTTATTTACTAGGTTAACTTCCCTAGCTCTTTCCGCGCTTTAAGCCGCACACTGCGCCACAGCGACTTCTGTTGCACGCTTTAAGCCGTACCCTGAGCCATTCAAGTTGTTTCGTTCGCCGTTCGCCATTCGTCGTTCGAATTGTTCCGTTTATACGTCTTTCTTGTTTTACTTCTACTAATTTTAGTTTTTAACAGTATTCTTCCGGTTCCTCCACTTAAATAACGTCACTTTCACTTTTGATTTCATCGTTCATAAGTTTATTTTTCGTTGCTACAGACACATTTTATTGTAAACAAATCAATATGGAACCAGACCCATCAGGTAACAAGCGTACTATGCGTGTTTCAGGCGAGCAGGCGCTAATTTTCTTAGAAAAATGTATGAATGATTCTAATAATAGTTGTATTAGTAGTATTAGTGATGATTCAGATCCCGAATATATCGAAGAGATTCAGGCAAATGAGAATCATACACATCTTCAAAGCCCAACTAGAGCAGCTAACTGCGGCCAGTATGATTCCGATGCTGAGCCGCCTGTGCCAAAACGTCCAAGATCTGCTGTAAATACTGGTACTGGAAACGGTAGAGGTAGAGGTAGAGGAAAATTTGCAGCTCGAACAACAGCTGCCCCAGTGGTAAGAGAGGAATGGCAGGAGATAGAGAAGGCTCTACAAAAAATGCTTTCAGATTCCACCCAAAGCAATAGCCAGGTGTGTCTCCTGAGTCAGGGCTTACCTCAGATTCGACAGCACTTGAATGTTTTTTCCCTTCCATCTCACTGTGGCATTGCAGGCAATGAGAGTGCTGATGTCTTGGCTAAGGAGGGCAGTGCCAAATAGCAAATTTACCAACCCTTGTCTTTTCAAGAGGTCAAAACCCTCATACAGAGAAAATCTACAGTAGACTGGAAGACAAACACTGGATATGATTATGGAAAAGACTCCCTCAAAGACCTAAGCAGAACAGACCAGGTCATTATATTTCGACTACGTACCGGACACTGCAGACTCAACAAACACTTATACAGACTAGGAATAAGTCAAACAGCTCTCTGCCAGTGTCAGCAGGCAGAACAGACACCAGAGCATATCCTGCAAGACTGTCCTCTTCTGTGTGAGCTGAGAAGCAACATGTGGCCACACCCAGTCGACCTGAAAACTAAGCTTTGGAAAACCTGACAGACCTGAAGCTGTCTGCCCAGTTGTGGTCCACAGTAAATTAAGCGCATGACCAGAGATCGCTGAAGAAGAAGAGAAGAATGTTTTTCATTGCTGTTTGATGATGAGGTAAAGTCTTTACTTATGAAGACAATAAACTCCTATGCCAGGAGTAAAATTATTGTCAAAACTCCATCTCTCCAACGGTCAGTGTTCTCTCGTTGGGTTGATATTACGTCCCACGAGGTTGATAAATTTCTGGCCGTAATGATTATGATTGGAATTGCCAGACGGCCTGAGATCCCTGATTACTGGTCTCTGGCACCTGAGTTTAATGCTCCATGGTTCCACGTAATGTTTACTCGTAAACGCTTCCAAGATATATACTTTACGATGCTCCATGCAGGCGAGGAACATTCTGAAGGAAAAGATAAAATTGAACCCTTCATGAATGTTCTCCTGAAAAAGTACCAAGCTGCGTTCTACCCGTATCAAGAACTCAGTATTGATGAGATGGTGATCGGTATAAAGGAGGTGGAAGTTCAAGCAGTACAATGCCAGCAAGCCAAGCAAATACCACATACAAACCTTTGGCCTGTGTGACTCGGCTACGGGATACGTCCACAACATCTTACCCTATTTTGGTGCGGACACATCTTATAATCCTGAAATTGATTATACATCAAGTCACGCAGTGAAAATATTTGATACATTACTTGCTAATGTTGGAACGGGACATAAGATATATGCAGATCGTTTTTACACGACCCGTGTCCTTGTTGATTACCTTCTTGAGCACAAGCAATATTACACAGGCACGCTCAACATCAATCGCGTTGGCTTTCCTCTGCAACTGAAGTCCCTCAACCTTACATACCGTGAAATGCGATGGTTTCAAAATCAGGATAAAACCATGATGTGCGTTGGTTATAGGGACAAAAAGGCAAAGAAGAGTATCCTCATGGTGAGCACAGACGCGGTTGTTGAGACAACACGATGCAAGGATGTTGACAAGCCATCCATGATACACAAGTACAACAAATACATGAATGGGTGTGACAAGTTAGACCAAACAGTCCCCTATTATTGTTCTTTTGAAAGGAAAACAATAAAATGGTGGAAGAAGGTGTTTTATTGGCTACTTTATGTCACCCAAGTCAACTCCTTCATTCTGTACACCTTGACGTGAGAAGCCGACACGACAGGATTGTCCCTGAAGAAGTTCAAACGAGAGCTTCTGACACAGCTAACACAGCGCGCCGCTGTGACATTTCCTTTAGAAGGTCTTGCTCCTCGAAGGCGCGACCGACAACCAGCTGCAAACCCCATGGCACCCCTCCAAGATAAGAAACACATCATTTCTTATTTCAAACCGGATAGAAGTTGTGTTGTCTGTGCTACTCCCACGGAACGCAAGCGCACCCACTTTATATGCCTAGGATGCCCGAATCAGCCACATTTACATCCTAAGGATTGTTTTGAGGCCTTCCACAAAGTGTAGTCAGTTATTCACTAACTGCATGGTCACAGTGTACAGTTTATTTTGTCATTTTTTCAATTTTTGTGTTTTCGTCAACATTTTCATCATCATAATTGTGTGTCAACTTTTCATCATATCTTCATTTATATTGGATATATTGTTATAAAATTTTGCCTGGACTTCACAAATTGAATTACAAATTGATTTCTAGAAGCACATAGGGATACATTTTGTAGATGCTGTTATAATGTCAAGTAAGTGTTGCATATGTCAGTAACAATTTATAATTTTTCTATTTATGTTGTCATATTTGCCCCAGTTTCTTCTAAAATATTCCATGTATTGCTATTTAACCTTGTTATTCTAATAGGTTGTCCAGCTTTCTTCAAATTAGTATATGATAAGATATATATATGTTTATTTATTGATGAGTAGTTATGATTTGAAAAAAATAACCCATTGCATTTTTACCTCCTTAAATTAAATATGTAAAATACTGAGGAAATAACGGCGTAGAAAGAGCTAGGTCCTACGTCAGTCTCTTCTTACGACATGCCTTGAAGGTCGGAGAGGTACTATTCTTTGATTCCCTTTGGGGCCCCGTCACCACACGAGTGGTAGTTGCATTGTTTATCTTCTTTCGATCGCTATTTGATGATTATACTGTTAGTTGTGTTCTTATAATGAAAGTCAACTGTGTTCTGGAGCTCATCTGTGGTGCTGTGTAGAAACTTAACTACGTGGCGCTCGATAGGTAGATCCTCGGTCGTATAATCTTCTTTCTTCTTCCTCTTTTGTCGTCACACTACTACCGGGTTGTTGCCCTGTGTCGTAGTTTTCTGTTTTTGTCTTCCGCTGTTCTGGTTGCTTGGGTGATTGTTATTTTTGTTCTTTGGCAGGATTCTGCTATGCCATCAAACCATCTTTATTGTGGTCTTCCTCTTGCCTTTTTTTCTGATGTTCCGTTGTAGAAGACTCTGAACACTGTGGAGTTTGGATGCATTCTTATTAAGTGGCCAAACCACTTCATTCTTTGTTTCTCAATGTAATTTAAGCAAGGTTATGTACCATCTTACTTTCTTATGCTGATGTTGGACGGTATAATTATCATATATAATCGCCAGATGCATGATAATACGTTTTCTAGTGCGCCTTCTAGCCTAGTATCGCCGACTTCAGTATCTGTAGTGATATTCAACGGTACAACAATTATTCAATTATCCAATAGTGTCATTTCCCTGTACCGACTAATTTTAATGGAAATGGCCATTTGCAAGCTCGCGATATCCAGGTTACATCCATCCGATCACGTTCCTCTGATGATCGAGGTCGATTTGCTCTAGCGCAGCGTTTCCCAAACTGGGATCCGCGGACCCTGGGGTCTACAAGGTACTCACACGAGGGTCCTCAAGCACTTGAAAAAATATTATGATCTTTGACTATTTAAAAAGAAAAATACAATCAACGGAGGTAGGTCAACCTGACTCCCTAGTGGTAAACCACATCCACGCCTCACCCCCAGGCGTAAACCTCATCATCCTCAACCTGGTGCTCCTATTACTTATATATATATATTTCGATATCTACTTCAAATAACTTCAACACAAAAACTATATGTGAAAGAAGTTAGGGTGTGCGAAAATAAGTATTGAAAGAACTCAGTGACATCAATAATATGGAGAACGTTTATGAATTGTTCTGATTTGGAAATATTTCTTCAAACGGTTATTTATTTTTGATGAAGTGTAAATTGATAAGGAAGAAATAAACATAGAACAATTTTTCGTTTTTTGTTCTTCTTTCTTCTCTCGTACACCCGCTGTTAATTCAGGCAGAAAGTCATGACGCCTGGTATTGCGCTTCTGACTAATTTTTGCATGAGACCTATATTACACTTTTACAGGCATCCCTCAACCATATGGACAGCTTCGTCGACTTCAAAGGTACTTGAAGATTATATCCTTCAAGGTAGATCGTTGCAGGAAACCTGTTGTTTTGTAACTTTTTGCGGACAGAGTTATTTAGTGAAAGCATAACGGATGACTTCTCTATCTGAAAATGGAATCATCAAAAGGAAGGGGCAGACCAAGAAAAAGATGGATTGATGGTGTTACTGACATCGTATAACTCTACAATACCACAGCATATCAAGCGACCGAGCGAGCACTATCTCGTAAACCGATCATCAATTAAACCTGCTACGCCTAACGGCAAAAAAACCAGAGAAGGATACAGCATATCAAGCGACCGAGGGTGCACTATCTCGGAAACCGCTCAGCAGTTAAATCTGCTACATCTAACGGCAAAAAAGCAGAATTGATTCTAAATAAATTATATAGATAAGATAACGAAATTTTGGTTGTAGTTTGGTTGCTATTGTGAAGTTTATATTATTCTCGACTTATGTAGTAGTTTACAATTCGTTATACAGTTCACTAGTAACTGTTCCTTGAAACGAACTTTGCTGAGAGAGGCAAGAGATGTTGGTCTAAATTTTATGGAAGAGATTGAGTAATTTTCCCAGGATAGAACGGTGTGGAGAAATTACTTGCAGGCCCTATGTAACATGGAGTGATTTCGTTTCTAACAACAGAGTAAGAGATAGAACACACCAACAACCCGTATCAAATATTATAAGGAAACGAAGGTGGAAATATTTAGGTCATGTTCTTACATCAGACTAAAAGAGACTAAATCGACAAGTCCTTATGTGGTCACCAGTTGGGAAAAGAAAACATAGAAGACCAAAGACCACTCTTCGAAGAACCATCCAACAAGAAAGTAAACTATTGGGATGTAAAACAATACCAGATCTCCAACTGCTAACAACGAACCGCACCACATGGGGATCTAAAACCTCTGCCCTATGTGCCGCCTTTGGCAGGAAAGGTACAAACAAACTAACTAACCTATGTAACAGTTGTGGTACGAGAGGAATTATTTTTATTATTCATTACAGTTATTTCGTTACATGAGTTGAGTAGGCTGTAGACATAGATAACGGGTCATTGATTGGTAGATTACAGTGTTGTGGTAACAGACGTTGAGTAAGCTGTAGACAAAGATAAACTAGCTTGACAAAATTCCTGATAGCGAAGTCATCACAAGACTTTCTCAAATATCCCAGGCGTCAACACCCTGTTGCAGAAGGTCCAAGTGAGATGGGCCGGTCACGTTGCTCGGATGCCTGATAAACGCATCCTACAACAATTGGTTAATGTCGAACTTGAAGGGTGCAGACGTTCTGCTGTTGGACAGAAAAAACCGCTTTAAAGACACTCTTAAAGTTTCTCTGAAATGCTTCGATATAGACACCACGTGCTGGGAATCCCTTGCTCAAGATCGCCAAATGTGGCGCTGTAACAGCACAAGAGGAGCCCTTTATAGCTGATAATCATCATGTCGTTGAGGCACAAAGCTGCGCGAAAAGACAGAACACACAACAACCAAATTTCTAACCTTGATCATGTTTACCACACCTGTGGGTGGGGATTGTGTTCTAGGATTGGACTCTACAGTCACCTCCGCACACACCAGAGAGGTAAACCAGCACACGTCTTAGACTGTTGTCATCATCTCTTGCGATTGACGGATATTATTATTATACATAGAGTACGGGTCATTGATTTGTAGATTACAGTATTTTGGTCTCAGATTTTGTGTAGGCTATAAACGTAGTCTATGGGTCATCGATTTGTTGTTTACTGTGTTTGTGCTTTGGATACAGAAGGTGCATGGAGGCAACATGGGTTAAAGATGCATGGAGGCAACATGTGCCAGGGTAGGCGCTAATCAAGACTGTGCTCCCCACCTCCAAGTGGTGACACTGGAAACAGACTGCGGTTCCGGTCTGGCTAAGGGGGCAGGGATTGGGAGAACTACAGGTAGTGGTAGTAGTGCAAGCACGGAAAAGCAATGCAGGGCCAAAATTCCTGAACAAGCACACATCTCCTGGCCGATGTCCGCTAAAATATGCTCAAGTTAAAAAAAGAAGTACGAAACAGCAGCGTACGAGTGTCCGCGAACAAAACACTAACTCCCCCGGAATAAATGACCGACTTTAAGGAAGAGAGTGCATCCCAAAGCCGAGACATGAAGTGAAACTCGGTGCCATGTGCACAAGTCAAGCTGAGCGTCGGAGCAGTCCCGAGGCACGGTAAATGAAACGGCAGATGTGTGAACATGTTGGTCGCAGCACACGTCTGAGACTGTTGTCATCATCATTTGCGATGGAACGCTATTATTATTAGACATAAAGTACGGGTCATTGATTAGTAGATTACAGTGTTTTGGTCTCAGATTTTGTGTAGGCTATAAACGTAGTCTACGGGTCAGCGATTAGTTGTTTACTGTGCTTTGGATACATAAGTTGAGTAGACGTAGGTATAGATTCTAGTTTATAAGAAAGCTACTTTCTGGTGACATACTTTATGAAAAACTCATCATCAAGGTACTTGCCCTTTATAGGACGTTGCTCTCTTAACAGCGCATCTGAAATTCACTCTCCCTCTAGGCAGTTCACCCACTTCACCGATGGTCATATTCATGGCATCTTTGATATCTTGTAGCCATCATTTTTCTGCTTCTGCGTCCTGGGATCCTGCCCTCTAATATTGTTCTCTCTAGGCCATCGTGACGCTTGATGTGACCAAAGTATCTAACCTTTCTGTATAGTATATTGTCTCATCATCATCATCATGTTTGGCCTCTTTGTCTTGCGTCACCTAGTATGTTCTGCGCTGAATCACAACGTTTCTTGTGGCTGTAATGGCCTATTTTGGAGTGGCAATTCTTGCCACAGTTGTTGCAGGTAAAACTGGAGACTAGAGCTGATACATAGGATGTTCTTTCTGGTCTCTGTGCTCGCTTTGCCTCCACATGTAATGTTGTTTTTCTTCTTTTCTTTTTGAGCCGCCCTCACTGCCGCTCGCCATGTTTGCCTGTCTTTGGCCAGCCACTCCCAGTGTTTTTTGTCTATGCCGCATAAAGTTACATCACGCTTGCAGGTGTCAATGAAGCGTACAAATGGGCGACCATGCTGTCTAGCACCAGATGCGAGTTGACCATATAGAATGTTCTTTGGGATTCTATCATCGCTCATACGGCACACGTATCCCAGCCATCTCAGACGTCGCTGACTCAGTAGGATGTACATGCTGGAATGCAGCATGTCCAGGACTTCTATATTGGAGATGTGGTCTTGCCATCGGATGGTGTATATTCGCCTGAGACAGCGCATGTGGCATATATTGAGGCGATGTTCTTGTCTAGCATATGTGGTCCATGTCTCACTACCATACAGCATAGTGCTGAGAACACAAGCTTTATATACATGTGTCTTGGTATTTCTTGTGAGTGCCCTGTTGTCCCATACACGCTTTGCTAATTTAAACATAGCAGTGGAGGCCTTCCCAATGCGACTACTAATTTCATCACCGAGGAGAGGTTGCTGTTGATGACAGAGCCACGGTATGTAGCGGTGTTGACTACTTCAAGCTTATGACTACCAATGTTGATAAATGGGGCTCTGCTAATATCCTGGAACATTATATTTGTTTTCTTCAGGCTGATGATCAGGCCAAATTCATATATTGTCTATCAGCCAAATATCTTTAACATTCAGTTCTCCCAGGACATCCGTGTTCTTCCTTTTTTCTGTCCATGGTATTCCAAGGATCTTTCTGCAGCATTAAGTTTCGAAGGACTGGATTTTTGTGTAATGATCCATGGTTCACAACCATCAGTAGCCGTAAGAAAAATGCATGTCCTCAGTATTTTTAATTTTATATTTTTCTGGTGTTTTGCCACATGCTCTTCATAGAACATGTGAAAAATAACTCTGAAGAACTACAGTTTAAAAACAAATCAATACAAGTGAACAAAACCAAAATACAAGTTCGTAACGAGATTAAGTGGGTAGGATTAGATTAATGCATAAATCATTCCTTTATTGAATTGAATATAAGAGGATTGTCGACTTAATCCCACACACAATGTTCTACGCATGAGGAGAGGAATGGTCCCTTCTACCTTCTTCATACTTGAACCTAGACAATTGAAGTGACGTGTACTTCATAACAAACGGTTTGAAATAGCTACGGACATTTAAAAATAAAATGAGAATAAATGCAAAAAACCCCAACAAGAGTAGATTTTAGTGGAAGGAACAAGACAAGAAGTGAGCAAAGATTTGAAATATCTGAGCAGCTGAAGATATAGGAATAAATGTCAACACAATAATTGATGGAGGGTCTCAATGACGAAGTTGTTAAGTCATTTGCATGTGTACTGAAGGCTGTGTGTCTGAATCCGAACCGAAACACATGTAAAAGGTTTTCATGAGATCCCTAGGAGTGTTGCCGGAGCTACGGAATTCGTGATTTGTGAAATACTTTTGACAAATGACATATCTCTGCCGAAAGGGACGGAGATATATGGGAAAGCCTGGTGCAATGAAGTGAATGCTTCATTTTTGGACTCTTTGGACAAGAATTTTGTTGATGGTTGCAGCATTCAGATCACTGATAATAAAACGCATATATAGCCATCAGAATACAAGACCAACATAAACTAATTATGTACACATTAAATGTGCGCTTATTTTACTGTATGAATTAACTCTTTGTGGACAAACCCCACTACGTGGTTTTGGGTTGGGCACCTTTTACCAGAAGCCACACTAAAGGACGTTTTTATTCTAAAAGAAATGGCTTGTACAAACATGGTGTTTGCCCTGGTCCTCTAGAAGTTAAGTCATGGAGAATAAGTAACAAGAATACATTTATCTTCGTTCCGGTGCACATGGGTGTCGTTGGCAATGAAAGAGTGGGCAAGCTGTCTGGCTCTGCCACTATATCAGGGAGTAATCCAATGGATAGAGCTGATATTTTGACCGCACTCATTGAGCGTGGACGCAAAGGAGATTTTCATTTAAACCAATCCACGTCAACTATTAGATTGCAGGAGCTGGGATTGAAGATTGGAGTAGCAAGAAAATAACAGCATAACAGGTATATGAGTAGGCTCATCAATCAAAATAGAACTGGTATGGTCAGTCACTGGACACTGTTGGAGAGATTGTGAAGGAGATCGGCGCACATATGGACATGTCCAGAGTGCAACGAAGATATTCCAAATTGAAACTGAAAGTACCAAGATCTGACAGTTGCTTACTCGGATTTGAATAAAGATGTTTCAGAATACATTCAACTAATTCTTTTGGATCAAAGAACACATAGTACTGATATTTTCCTACTCTTATGAGTCACCAACTCCTAAGTCATAGACGCCACCTGTAAAGAACTTATTTTAAGTTTACTTAAATCCGTTGGTGATATGTAGCTAATCAACAAATATTTCTTTTATTTGCACAGCTGTCAAAATGAAACTATTGTCAACGCCTACGAAAACGAACAGACTATACCGTGTGTTCATCACTTTTTCAATCCTCATGATATCATGCATTATTCTAATATATTTTACACACACTAATTTGAAGCTGACACGTTTTGTAAGCATGATAAATGCAACTAGATTGTTACTGGTAACACAGGACAACCTGTCTTTGGAATATTTGACTTTAGTGTTGAATTTATCAGCAATATCAAATTCTTTCAAATTGAAAAACATTGATTGTTCAGCCATTTTTAATGGTTCAAAAAACGCAACAAAAGAAGCTTTGGGAAAAGTTAAAAACATCGACAATCCAATATCTGATCAACAGTACATAGATTTATCGACAAACTGCACGGAATTTCAGAATAAACGGGGATATATAATGTCATCATTAACGAAAGAGGAGAATGAGTTTCCTATAGCATTCTCCATGTTAATTTATACAGACATTGAAATGGTGGAGCGATTATTAAGAGCAATCTACAGGCCACAAAACTATTATTGTATTCATGTGGACAAGAAGTCTTCAAGTACATTTTTAGCAGCTATTTCAAGCGTTGTCAAGTGTTTTTCTAATGTCTTTATGGCCTCAAGAAGAGTTGACGTACAGTGGGGCACATTCACGGTATTAGAACCAGAATTAATTTGTATGGCAGATTTGTGGAAGTATCCTAAATGGAAATACTTTATTAACTTGACCGGGCAGGAGTTTCCATTGAAGACCAACTTTGAGCTGGTGAGAATCCTTACTGCTTACAATGGAGCAAGTGATGTGGCATCAACATACAAAAAGTAAGAGTAATACTTATTTTTATTGATACTACTGTTTAGTAATATTACTTTTAGCGATATAAGTGTTTAGTAATATTACTTTTAATAATACTACTTTTGACATACACCGACGTATTTACGACTTTGACGTAGTCTTATCATTATTCCTATTATCCATCTACTAAAGTTAATTGCATATCCTTTACAGGACTTTGCGAATCAACCCCAGCTTTTAAAGCTGTTTGTGATTTTCTAGGCATTATTACGTTCAGTAGTTTGTCATTGCTTTCTGAACGGGTGGTGTCATCGTCCTTTTGTAAAATCCACGCGAAACAATGTGCAACCAAATTGTCCACAGCGTGCTTTGATCTCAGAACGTCGGGGTTAATAGACCGAGTCACTATTCCCTAGACCACAGACGCCACCAGCTATCTACTACTAATGCAAATATAACGTTCATATAGTCAAATATCGTGGCATCTGTGGCTTAGGGGTTAGTGACTCGGTTTATTAATCCCGACGTTCTGAGATCGAAGTACGCTGCGGACAGTTTGGTTGCAAATTGTTTCGCGTGGATTTTTACAAAAGAACGATGACACTACCCGTTCAGAAAGCAATGACAAACTACTGAACGTAATAATGCCTAGAAAATCACAACAGCGTTTAAAAGCTGGGGTTGATTCGCAAAGTCCTGTAAAGGATATCAATTCACTTTTAGTCAAATATCAGATGTATGTCAGACCAAATGTTTTATCTGCTATCGTATGACAATAGATACTGCACTCTGCTACTGTTGTACACACTGCATTGTGGATGGTGGCCCGGGAGAGCTGAAGGCAGGGTGAGTAAGCCCTTATAGAAATTTCCCAATGTCTTGTGAATCATCAAGATTATGTAGAAGACTAGAGGAGTAAACCTTGATTACAAATCCGTAGGGAGGGACCGTAAGGCGGTTGATAGTTATGTGTGTTTTTCATTCTATTTTCTGAAATCCCTGCAAACCCTATCTCTATCTCTCTCTCTCTTGATCACCGCTCAGACCGAAGTACCAGACCTCCCCATAATTTCTATTCATGTGGAAATATGATTCATGCAGCCTTAGCATTGGTGTGTTTTACGTCACATCTTCAGTACCATTTGGAGCTCTGGTGCTTATCCTTCGGCGATGTGTCCGGTTTCAGCCAGCGTTTACTCGGTTCACTCTCCGTTCTGTAGCCATCTAGTGTTTTTACGGTGTGGGGTAGCTAGCCCCACACCCAACCTTCTTAGTCGCCTCTTACGACATGCGTGGCGGGGAACAGTAATCTGAGTCATTAGATGCCATTTTATAAGCAAATGTGTGGTTTTCGACAAGAACAAGTGAAAACACATCTGCAGAGATTATCCAAAATGGCAGCACAATCGGAAATGTCGGTGTAATAAAAGCATACTCTTACCACCGTAGTCGGAGAAGGTTTGCCTGAATGGCTAGGGACACAGTAGAATTGATAAGTAGGCTTTCACGCAAAAATCAGTCAGAAACGCCATACCAGTCTCCTTGACTTCGCATGAATTCATAACGGACGGACGCAGAAAAAGAAGAACAAAAAGCATGCTTTAATCAACGGGATTAGTCATCTTAAACATATATAAATTATTTTTGGATTAATTATTTATGAAATTATCATATATTTTACATTAATTAACATTTACTTTATATTCATTTAAATGCATAACCAATGCACAAAAAAACGGCCAGTTCATGAGTCATATACAGGGTGTTCAACTTAAAAGCAGCCCCAGTGATAAATATAAATTTGCCAGGTACGCATTTCATCTCGTCTATTTCCTATTTAAACCGGTTCTGACTAGCTTGTTCTACGTCACATTTGTTCATCGCCCCTTCCCGCACTACAATTACACACCATCACACAACGTTGACCTATACTACGTCATAACTGAACCTTCCATATCGATACATATACCTTCCATTCACAGGCTGCTTTTAAGTTGAACACCCTGTAGTTCCGTATTTATAAATGAGATTCGAAAGTTTAAGGGTTAATTAATCTTATTACATCATATGTATATTGACTAGTTGTGACTTTTGTTGCCATTGACGAAGTATGTGTTTATTATCTTTCAATGTTAGTTTTACTGGTCGTTTTATTAACAAATGTCGTTTTTGGATATTTAGTTCTACTGATCTTCATATTAACAAATGTCGTTATTTGATATTTAGTTCTACTGGTCGTTTTTAAACAAATGTCGTTATTTGATATTTAGTTTTCTGTGTTTTAAAAATCTTTTTTCATTGATACTTCCTTTTTTATTACATCTACAGTCTTCCTTCTTCTTTGTCTTGCCGTTTTGTCTTTATTCTGTTTCTTCCTTCTTTTTCTTTCCTACCGATAGTGTCATTCTTATTCTTCGTAGTGTCCTTTCTTCGTCTTCAAAGTCATCAGATAATATATCTCTTTTATATATTCTACTTTATTCTTTCATGCATGCTCAGCGATTCTATGAGCATGATATAGAAGATCTAGGCCGGTTTTGTACCAAAGGCAGTGGATGCAATTTATACAAAACGCGACAATTCAGATATCTTTGACCTGGGTCATGTTGGTAGGGGGGGGCAATGAAAGAGCGGATGTACTGGCGGGCAATGCTACGTTCGAGAATGGGACTTCTATGGACAAAAGCGACATCATCAACGCTCCAAGAGAAAACATACGCTTTGAAGATTTCAACGAAGAAGATAAAGGGTATTCTCTATCAAGCTCCTTGTCAGTGCGGGTTGAATTCCTGGGGCTGGCAGAAAAGCCATAGGTTCACCAGATTCACGGTGTTCGTGGCACCGAACCGAAGGGTTACGATGTCCACGGCACCAAGCCAAAGAGCTGTAGCTTCTGAATCGTTAAAAAAAAAAAAAAAAATTTCGGTTGCGCAAGTTGTGCATACCGATAGGTGCGGCAAAACGGGAAAACCACGAGAGAAAATCCATTAGATACATCAATCAACACAGAACGGGAGTTGTTAGCCTAAATACACTGAGAAGATACATGCTTGGGAGGAGATCGGAGCAATTATGGACACGTCCGATGTGCGATGAAGATGATTCTCAAATGAACAAGGTACTATTCTTTTATCCCTCATGTTTTCCCTATTTTTATTATTGTTTTATTCCTTTATTTTCTGCATCATTACCTCATATCTTTATTCTCTTCCCAGTGCAAATAAAAGAAGATGGAAAAACACTACGCCACCTTTCGGTATAAAACCAGTAAAAGGGTCTGTGCATATTGTGGTTGCTAGGTAACTAGCGTTTTTAAATATCTCGTTACAAACTCCAGTATATATATTCAGTATATATATTTACAAATTTCACACCAGATGAAAATAACAACATATAGAAATGGGATGAAGAAAATTAAAAGAAGAACAAACAGGGCTTTAAAAAAAAAATTAAACAACTAAAAACGGTATAGAACGGAACAGATAAGAAAACAAAGAACAGAATACTAAGAGTATGCATATTTCCAGTGGCAACGTATTGGCGTGAAGCATGGACATTTAATAAAGCAGTAGAAAAACATATATGTGCTTTCGAATATAAGTGTTACAGAAGAGTCCTCCGTATATCTAGAACAGAGAAGAGAACAAATAGATCTATCTAGAAAGAACTCAAAATCAAAGAAAACTGGCAGATGGTACAAATAAGAAAGAGACAATTGAGATATTTTGGACATATAAAAAGACATGAAGGGCTGGAGAAGACCATCATGGAAGGAGGCATACCGGCAAAGAAAAGAAGAGGAAGACCACGGAAAAGATGGATTCAGGATGTAAATGATGGTTTGAACATGACGGCTGCATGGGCAGGACATCTGACCTATGAGAGAGAGAAATTCCGGAGGACTGTTGGGGTGACAAAGTTCTGCTCAATTCAAGCTATTTGATGATGATGATATATATTTATATAATTATGAGGAAAATCTGGCCGAATGGATTAGAGCTCAGCTCCCATGCCGAGACCCTGGTTCAAATCACAGTAAGGAAAATAATTTTTTTTCTGTTGTGGGCATAAATGACAAATTTTAACATGAACAGCTTCGCGGAGACTGTACTAGCCATGCGGCCATTAAGTTCCTCAGTCTCTCATATCATTTGTCGTACACAACCATACACAGCGGTAATACGGGCAGTAAGGACAGTTTTTTTAAATATTGTAAATATACTTATATATTTATATAGTTATATTTTTATATAGTTATATTTTTATATAGTTATGTTTTTATATAGTTATGTTTTTATATAGTTATGTTTTTATATAGTTATGTTTTTATATAGTTATGTTTTTATATAGTTATGTTTTTATATAGTTATGTTTTTATATAGTTATGTTTTTATATAGTTATGTTTTTATATAGTTATATATTTATATAGTTATATTTTTATATAGTTTTGTTTTTATATAGTTTTATTTTTAAAAGATCCTACGAATACCATGGACAGAAAAAAGAACACTGATGTCCTGAAAGAACTAAATGTTAAAGAGAATTGACTGATAAACAACATACTATACAGAAAAATTAGATAATTTGGTCACATCAAGCGTCACGATGGCCTGGAAAGAACAATATTATAGGGTATGGTCCCACGACGCAGAGACAGACCAAGAAGAAGATATCTACAAGAAATGTACAAGAAACTATGAATACGACCATCGACGAAGTGGGTGAACTGGATAGAGACAGAGGAATTTCAGATGTGCTGCAAAGAGAGCAACGTCCTATAAAGGGTATGCACCTTGATGATGATATATTTATATAGTTATATGTTCATATAGTTATATGTTCATATAGTTATATGTTCATATAGTTATATGTTCATATAGTTATATGTTTATAAGTTGTTATCGGTGAATATCAACATCCAGAAACACACGTGAAGCTACTGTGCTGATTATGTGTGTGTTCTCAATAATGAGAGAGCGAGCAGTTTTGCATCGACAGCATCGATTGTAAGAGAATTTAAAACTAATAAGTTGGTTGTTCTTAGCTCTCTTTTCAACTTATTATTTAACACTAAAAGAGATCAATAGAATTAGGGAGTTTGAAATTACACATTGTACAAATTGGATGATTGATGTGCAGAGATGGTAGTGCGCTTGGCCAACCTTACCCAGTAAATGTATCTGTGCTAGGCCTTTGATTCGGGGTTTGCCGCAATCTTCACATATGTCGCCACGATACGTTACAGTTTTTTAGAGACACCTGCTGAGATTGTTTATTTGTTACGGATCTTTCTCACTGGCTCTTTCCCCATAGCTGGTAATTTTAGGTTCCTCCATTTGCTCCAAGTTGGCTTTCGTTCACAGACGACTCGTACGCTGCTATTTCTTACTTATATGATCTGAGCCATGTAGTTTGGACGTCATCTTGCTTTGTATAGGATGATCGGCGTCCAGAAAGAATTATCCTTAGCCAATGTTTGTGTTTGTTCCAGTCAAGCCTTTGCATTATCGACCTTACTTTTCTATCCACGGTGAGTTTGTTCCTGAGTAGGAGTATTCTCAGCCGTTTTGGGGTGCGCGTCGGCACTTAGCAATTTGCAAGGGTTTACTTTGCATTTTCTCTGGACGCGGGAAACACTGGACTGGGGCTGCACACAGATATTCTATAGGGTTTGTCTAAATCGGCGCTAACAACGCAACTGAAATTTTGCGCTCGCCAACATCACCCACTTCAGTTCTTCCGGGGATGTTAGCATCTAATGCAACATTACCTTGTCCGGTTGTCCCAGGGAGAGCAGTTTTGTTAGGCACTAAAAAGCAACTTTAGAATTTGCATTAGTCTAACCTTACCCAATAGATGTTTCTGCGCTAAGTCTTTGATACGGAGTTTGTCGCAATCTTCCCATGTGTCGACACGATACGTTACAGTGTTTTCAGAGACACTTGCCGAGACTGCTTATTCGTTACCAATCATTCGCATTTGCTCTTGCCCCACAGCTAGCAATTTTTGGTGCGACCATTTGCTTCAAGGAGGTTGGCATTCGTTCACAGACGACTCGTTAACTGCTGTTTTCTTACTTTCCATCAAAATATTTGATCAACTTTTCATCGGACATCGGTCAGGAGATGTGCGCATTTTGTTCATGAATTTTGGACATGCATTGTTTTCATGTGCTTGCACTGGTACCATTATCTGTAGCTTTTCCTCTTTCCCTAACCGTTAGCCAGACAGGAACGAATGTCTGTTACCAGGGTCACCACGTGGAGGTGGGGTAGGATCTTGATTAGTGCCAGCTTACTAACCCTGGCGCGGCGTTGTCCCTATGCACCTTTGACCTCGTATGATTAACGTCGTATCAATCCTAACATATGTCAAACGAGAGTTGGAAAATGACTAAAGATAGAGAAAGCAAGTTGAATGCTTTTAAAAATAGATGTCTTCGAAAAATAATGAACATAAAATGGAACGAATTCAGGAGAAGTGATGAAATCAGAGAAACGTCTTGTCAACCACTAGTGACAACTGTCATAAGAAGGAGAAGATGGAGATATGT
This sequence comes from Arion vulgaris, assembly GCA_020796225.1. Taxonomy (NCBI): domain Eukaryota; kingdom Metazoa; phylum Mollusca; class Gastropoda; order Stylommatophora; family Arionidae; genus Arion; species Arion vulgaris. Next base: position 11,676,480 of record CM036768.1, read on the forward strand.
TGGGCACACCTTAAGAAGAAATGATCATAGTTCATAGGTATGGTTCCAACTTCACTGCAACGGGTCATCCATAATTGCTCCGTTCCTGTGCCAACGAAAATCACACGAAATGCTAACAACTGTCTCATGTGGTGTGTGAACTAATTATAAAATGAAACAGCGGTACCACCACAAAAAAAACCTGCACCCATAAATACATATGGCCGTCGCTAAAGTGTCAACGCAAAACTGTTCATCACTTGAATTGCAATTCATGTCGAAGGGAACATCAATGACGACAAAATCCAGCTTTCTGCCCACAAAATGTCACTGCATACGGCAGATTAAGTCGGTTTGTCATAACCACTGTCCGCCATTTTCTGAATATACCAAACGAATCCACGGTTGACACAGCAAAAAGCATTCATAGCTTAGAGAGCGTTGCTCAAGAACTAACTCAGTAACTCGGCAAACAAAACCGGAAAATACGCGACCAAACATGGTGGAAATGCGCTAGCAAAGTCGTATCCAGAATCAAACAGTCCTGATTCTGAATGGCCCTCCCGCATTCCGCTATTGCTAGCCAGACTGCTGAGAAATGATCATCGAATATCAAAGCAGGCATTCAAGTGAAATGCAAATGGTTCAAGAAAGAGAGGACGACCTAAGGAGAATGAACTTTGTTCAGATATGCAAGATATATCCAAATAGGGAGAAGATTGCAGTAAAACTTGGTAAATAGCGAAACACGTACAAACAAAGTACTATAGTTTTACAAAATACAGAAACAGTGACGATAAACAGCAACGTTTCGACCAAAAGGCCTTTATCAAGCAAACGACACAACAGGAGTGACGAATTATAGAGAACACTTACAAATGGACGCTAACGGAAACATGCAAATGTATCTAATGAACTGGGAATAAAAACGAATAACGAAATGTTTGCAACACAAAACTAGAAGTGGAAAAGAAGAGAAACAATATACAATCAAGTGAAAATATAAATTATATATATGAAGCAAATACACATATAGATTACAAGGCATGAGATGAGAAAGTACTAAGAAGCATAGGAATGTAATGCGTTGACTCTAAGAGGCCGCAAGGTACCATATAACTAAATAAAACGGTTCTTCAGAGCAAATTGACCACGATCATCAGAGGAACATGATCGTATGGCTGTGACCTGGATATCGCAAGCTCCTGAATGGCCAGTATCATTGAAATGGGTAGCTACAGGGTCACAGAGCATTGGCGTATATCGCGCATGTGTTAGGCGAATCGATCACTGAGTCTCCTGCCGGTTTCCCCAATATAGAAATTGCTTGCAGGCCCTATGTAACGTATAATGGTACAAGAGGAATTATTATTATTATATATCAGAACTGATTTGTAATAGGGAGGTGACGCAAACTCAATCATAAAGTAAAGTTAGATTCTGCCTTGTCTGACACTTTCCTTTTTCGAGGATTTACAAGTCAATGGGGCTATTTGCACATAGATAGGAGTCTTGTTCTTGGAAAGCAGGGAAAATCGACTCATTTCACAAGTCTGAAGGCCAGACCTCCTCCGAGATTTTTTTGTCGTGTTTGTTCCACACAGGACCCTCAAAATCTAAAAACTTGACATAGGGAGTCAATCGTCTCGTTAACCTGTGTGTCCTCACGGTCAAAGTTCCCTGTCTGCACCGCTGGTAGGTAGGATTGTCTTGTATATTCTGAAAGTCACCAGCAGGCTACTAAATTTCCCCTTTCGCCTCTCTCAAAAGAAACTAGCCGATCACAAACCTGCTGGATGCAGACCAGGCTCAGGACACACCTTGTAGATCATAACACTAGAGTTTATCCTTAAATTATTTATAATAAAATTGCTCTATATCTTTATTTCAGAAATTTTGTTGACTATGTGCTCCATAATGACACTGCGAAAGCTATACTTGAGTGGACCAACATAACTAGAATCCCTGATGAGACATTTTTTCCTATTCTTAACGCTAACCCCCAGCTGGGCATTAAAGGCACATATAAAGGTACTTACTTACTTATTTTTTTCCGCTTCTCGTGGAGCATAGGGTCTCAACAGTTGTTCACCACACTTCTCGGTCTCTATCTGTCCTCTTTATGGTTTCCCAGGACAATTCAGAACTCTTCAGTTCCTCACAAAGACTTTGTCTCCAGGTCTTATTAGGGCGTCCTCTTTTTCCTTGCTGGTCCCGCTCAAGTGCTTGTCTAGTGACACTCGACTGTGTCTTTCGTAGGGTATGCACGACCCATCGCCACTTTTCCCCTCTTAACCTGGGTCATCATGGGTTGCTGTCCGGTACTTATCCACAAGTCTGTGTTTTCAACTCTGTCATGCCATCTTAGTCTGAGAATCCGTCGAAGACATTCGTTGACAAAGGTATGAATCTTATTTGTATTTAACTTGGTAACTCGCCAAGTTTCTGAGCCATACAGCAACACAGATTTCACATTTGAGCTGAATATCATGAACATATAAAGATAAACAGTTTGTAAATGACAATTGGTTTCTTTGTAGTGCATTTCTTTCTTGAGCCATTTGTCAGTCATTTCAATGTATGCTTTGTGACTCTTTGATAATTTACATTCAGAGTATGCCCAACATATCTTCATTGTATCTGCATTAGAACAGTTGTTACTAGTGATTGACCAGAATTTTTTTCTGATTCCATCATCTCTCCGGAATGTGTTCTAATTATGTTTACTTTGTTCGCAGAAATCTATTTTAAATGCATTCCTTATTTTCTATAGGATTAGTTATTTTCCAACTCTCGCTGGCATATGTTAGGATTGATCATCATCATCATGAGGTGCCGTCTCCACATTGAAGGTTGGCTGCAATTAATCTCCAGCATCCTCTGTCTTTCGCCTTGGTGTTGCACTCTGCCGGACTGTAACCTGTCCACTTCTTAAGGTTTGATAAAAGAATGAAATTTAAAATTAAACATTTAATTTTAAAACGAAATAATTTGAAGTTCCATATTTTAATTTTTGTTAGCAAACCATATATGTCTCTAATTTCACAACTAAATTTTGACAATATATCACACATACTTAGAATTTCACAACTAATCTTTGTGAATATGTCACACACTCCTAATGTCACAACTAATCTTTGCGAATATGTCACACATCCCTAATTACAACTAACCTTTGCCAATACGTCACACATACTTCTAATTTTACAACTAATCTTTGCCAATACGTCACACATACTTCTAATTTTACAACTAATCTTTGCCAATACGTCACACATACTTCTAATTTTACAACTAATCTTCATCAGTACATCTCATTATATTTTATTCTTAATCTACAACTTTAATAACCAACACACCACATATACGTCTAATTTCAGAACTAGTCTTCGTCAAGGTGTCATAAGTACCCCTAGTTTCATAATTAGTTTTGCTACAAGAATAACATACCTCTAGCTCTACAACTATTTTTATTCAAGGTAAGACATACCTCTAATTTCACACTTACAGCGTCAAGTATTCTCTCATCTAATGAAAAATGATTTTGAATTACCTTCGAGATTATCATTTTCTTCACCTCGTTGCTACCGTTATCTTCATCATCTTTATCATCACAATTATTATCTACAGGAGAACCTGAATACACAGCTGGTAGACCAGCTCTAGCTCGATTCAAGAATTGGCATGATATACCGTGCGCAGGAAGGCGTGTCAGGGGTGTATGCATTCTGACAACTGGTGAGTTCTAATATCCTGCTTTTTTTGTTCTGAAAACTTAAGGGTGCCATACGTCCTCATTCTTGCGGACACGTCCTTATTTCACGAGTACATCTCTCTCGCGATCACCGCCCAGACCGATGTATAAGATCCCCCCATAAATTCTATTCATGTCGAAATCTGATTCATGTAGCCTTAACATTGGTGTGTTTACGTCACATCTTCAGCACCATTTGGAGCTCTGGTGCTTATCCTTCGGCGATGTGTCCGGTTTCAGCCAACGTTTACTCGGTTCGCTCTCCGTTCGGTAGCCATCTAGTGTTATTTTTACTGTGTGGGGTAGCTAGCCCCACGAGCGACCTCCTTACTAGCTTCTTACGACATGCGTGGCAGGTAACAGTGGTTCTATTCTTTACATCCCAATTTGGGCCCGGTAACCACTCGGGCGACGAGTAAATCTGAGTAACCGCAATTTGATAAACCAAGACAAAATATACACTGTCAGCAACATCATGTGGTAACCAAGTGATAACTGCGTATTCAAGCACGGAATGCTTCGACAGAAAAACTATTTTCTCTAAACTCTAAATCATGGTCAATGTACCTTGAGAATAAATGATCAACGAATATAAAAGTAGGCATTAAAGTAGGATGCAAAGGTTTCCAGAAAGAGACGATGACCTAGGAAGACCCTGAAACAAACTTTGCTGGGAGAGGCAAGAAATATCGGTCCCAGTTTCATGGAGGAGATTGAGCGAGTTGCCCAGGATAGAGCGGTATGGAAAAATTGCTTGAGGTCCTATCTAACGTATAACGGTACGAGATAAATTATTATTACTCGTGTTTTATATACATAAAAAAAAATATATATATATATATATGTGTACATATATAACAGAAGAACAGGCAATGACAATACCGCAACACGACATAATATAGCAGAGGAGTGCACGCGTTGATGATGTGCAACGCACAAAAGACGTGCACGTAAAAGCAGCAGATATGGGGTTAGATATGACGTAGGTAACAGACGACAGAGAAGAAAGAGCGGGACAGAAATGGACAAGAATGTAAACAGTAATGTTGAACGGGCGAATGACAATGGAGCTGGATATTCAATATATTGTATTGAAGAAACTACAGTTGAGTATGCCTTAATTATTGGAATATATTAGAATTTACCTGTGTCAACACCAGTGGCGGCTCGTTATCATTTTTGTTGGTGGGACCAGATAGAAATTTTGGAAAAATCATGGTTTCGGTTAGGTTATATTTTAATATATAAAATAATAAATACACCTTATTTTTGGTGGGGCCCGGCCCCACTCTCCCTTAATGAGGAGACGCCATTGGTTACCACCCATTATGAGTGATATTTGTATCAATACCTGGCCATCCCTGACTCTTATTGTAATAACTACAATTTACAACATCACCAAAACCCTCCATTAGGAAGCCCATGATAATTGGTATTCTTTTATAATGATGTTGTTAATCTTGGTAGGTCAATGATGTTAGTTGCCAATAATATAATAGAAAGATGTCGTTGGTTTCTTTTAGCATACTTATTCAATCATCGTTCACAAAAAACGTCTGTCACCTACCAAGGTTTCTATCGGACTCCTTCCGTTGTTATGTTGTTGTTTTCGTAACCATAGTTACTGTCGTCACGCTAAGTCAAACTCAAATAATTCTAGTCTCTACATTATTGCAAAGGTGTACATGACGTAGTGTGCTGTTCTGATATACGGTGTTTCCTTATTTTTCTCTATCATTTATCAATTACCTGTCTAGTCTGTTAACTGCTACCTTGGGGTAGGGGAATTGTTGTCCTTAGTCACCTCCGTGTATATATATATATATATATATATATATATATATATATATATATATATATAAACTCACACATTGACTTCTATATTCTCCACAGGTGATCTGCTTTTACTAGGAAACTCCAATAAAATGTTTGCCAACAAATTCTTTCTAAATGAAGACAGGGTTGTCATCAGCTGTTTAGAGGAGAAAATATTTAACGATACAAGAGATTTATTTAGCGGAGCAAAAATATTTGATTCAACTTATTATGCAAATTTAGATTTTGTAAAGAACCAGGTTGTATAGAAGAGGATGTTCTTCTTCTTCTTTGCGTTCATTCTTTAAGACCAATTTTAATCATTCTTTGTGGCATGTTTGATCTTTGCCAAGAACGTGTATACGTTGCACATTGGTTTGGGAGACCCCTAAGCGCATAGACTTCAACACGTTTAGGACTTGTGCATCCGATTTCAACCAAACCTCCTTATTGCCTCTTACGACATGCATGGCAGGTAACAGTGGTTATATTCTTTACATCCCAAATTTGGGCCCCGGTAACCACTCGGGCGGAAGAGGATGTATAAATGTGTATATTTTTAAGCCGCATCTAAGTTAGTTGCAATTTACAATATTGTATGTTTCATTTTTATTAACTTTTTAACACAGTCACACTAAAGGTCGTTTTGTATTCTAAAGACAAATGACTTGTAAAAACGTGACCATTGCCATGGTCTACTAGGAGTTTAATTAATATTGATTGATGCTACATATAAGAATGAGAAAATTGAGGTATTGTGGACATGTAACAAGACTCGAAGTGTTGGACACATTTTAGGGGAGGTATCTCGGCAAAGATGAGTAGAGGTCTACGGCCTTAAGAAGGGTTGACTTCATTGCACTGGGTTTTACCACATATCACTCAGTCCCTTTCAGCATAAATGGAACGTACTCTGCAAAGAGTAATGTACAAAGTACGAACTCCGTAGTTCCAGAAACAATCCTAGGTGTCTCCAGAAGAAATGTACTTGTGAACATATCGACACGGTCCAGATTCAAACCCACGACCTTCGGATCGCAAGGCCACTACTGAACCAATTATAATAGAGATCCGTAAAAGAGAAGAGGGAGATCATATAGAACATAGTTTCCCAACCATTTTTGAATAAGCGCCCCATTTTTCATTGAAAAATTCGCTACGCCCCTTCCAACTTCTAGCGGACCCCGGTAGGCAGTACGCCCCGTTGAGAACCTATGACATAGAAGTTGGATTCAGGATGTAATTGATGATTTAAGCATGACTGCTGCAGAAGCGGGACAAATGACCTTTGAGAGAGATACTTCGAATAACTGTTAAGTTGACATAGGGCTGCTCAGTGATAAAAATAGAATGTTGACCTTATAACACTTACAAGATACGTCAAAGCAGTTGTATTTGGAAGGATTAATCTTCTAGTAATCCAAGTAGGTTAAATAAAGACAGGTAACCTGGGTAGATGACGCTCAACAACCCGGGAGGGTAGGTCGTCTAAGGGTCGCTACCCTGAAAGAAAATAGCAACCTGCTGCCTTGCAGGTCGGCTGGGGACAGTCAAAGTTTAACGGATAGCGCACCCAGTAAACGCTGGCTGAAACCGGACACGTCATCGAAGTATAAGCACTAGAGCTCTAAAATGGCGCTGAACAATGTGACGTAAAAACACGTTCCTTGCAGAAGCTGTTTATATATTACAATAACAATTTTAAAGGGCCGAAAAGAACGATAGAGAGAGAGAGAGAGAGAGCATCTTCTATTGTGATTGATTCTCGGGTGGTGATGTTTGACTGGTGCCCCGGTTTTGATGTTTGACTGGTGCCCCGGTGTTGATGTTTATCTGGTGCCCCGGTGGTGATGTTTGACTGGTGCCCCGGTGATGGTGACTGTGCCTGGTGATGTTTGACTGGTGCCCCGTTTTGATGTTTGACTGGTGAGTGTTGATGTTTATCTGGTGCCCGGTGGTGATGTTTGACTGGTGCCGGTGGTGATTGACTGGTGCCCGGTGGTGATGTTGATGCCGTGGTGATGTTTACTGGGCCCGGTGGTAATGTTCAGGGTTTTATATTTATAAAATAATTTCAGTGTTTGATTGATTGATAGAACCATCAATATTGCCCCCTCGGTGAGTAACCATGTGTGTTCCGATATCGTTCTTACACAGGACGATCTCAGCAGTGGAACATCACAACTTTATAGCACCGGTGGGGGTTCCTGGTGTAATGTTGAAGTTGCTGAAGATATTTTGTAGGTGTTTTATTGCTAATCTTTTGAAATGACTTTTGTCTAGGCAGTGACTCTTCTCCAATTTGGTTCATTTACGTGCTCACATTGAACACGAGACCTACGTTTTATCGTTCGTTTCCGATAGGACTAGGAACTCGATCTCACCTACACTGAGATCAGGGATCTCTGAAAAATATCCAGATGGCTCCTCGAAGGTTCGAACCTGGTACATTTTGCACGAAAAACGAGCACCTAACTTCTGCGCCATAGAGACCCCTTAAAGTATTACCAAATAGAATTCCGCTTACGGACATAGACCCCTTAATGTATTACTTAATAGTATTCCGCTTACGGACGTCGTGCACTTTCACAAAGAAAGTCAAAGATGGTGTGAACAGTATGAAAACTCGAGAGTCAGTAATCTGGTGCGACATCGGTGTGTAACAGGAACCCACAAATGAAGCATAATCTAGTAACACTGCAATTTAGACGACATATCGTAACAGGCTTTCAAGGTAGGGTTGGGTTTGAGGCTTGCAATCCCATCCTGTAGTAAATTTTAGTTACAAATTTCAATTATCAACGAACAAGAAAAGTACAATCTTTTCATTTTTCTTTTGTCCTTCTCTGCTTTTTTTTGCCGTTATGCTTAGCATGTTTAACTGATGATCGGTTTCCAAGCTAGTGCACGCTCGTTCGCTTGATATGCTGTGGTAATGTTGAGTTTTAAGATGTCTATCACTCAATCAATCCATCTTATTCTTGGTCATCCCCTTCCTCTTGATGATTCCATTTTCAGGTTGTACGCTCTTGCAACTGGTGTATTCAGGTTCATTCTGACCAAGTGGCCAAATCATTTGAGTCTCTGTTTTTCAATAAATCTAATAGCAGGTGTTGTTCCGACTGTTCTTCTAATTTCCTCATTTCTTATATGGTCTCTTCTTGTTTTATTTACCGCTTTCCTCAAGCATCTCATTTTACAGGTGGTAATTAACCTTTCTTGTTCTTTTGTCAGTGCCCATGTTTGGCACTGGTAGCAAACACGTAAAACACAAAGTACTACAGTTTTACAAAATACATAAACAGTGACGATAAACAGCAACGTTTCGACCAAAGGCCTTTATCAAGCAAACAACACAACAAGAATGACGAATTTCGAGGAACACTACAAATGGACGATTACATGTGGAAATGGAAACATAAACCTATCTAATGAAAATCTGGGAATAAAAACGAACAACGAAATGAGTGCAACACAAAAACCGAAAGTGGAAAAGAAGAGAAACAATAAACAATATAGTGGATAAATGACACATATATGGAGCAAACACACATATAGATAACAAGGCACGAGATAAGACAGTACTAAGAAGCATAGGAATGTAATGCGTTGAGTCAAAGAGGTCGCAAAGTGCCATAGAATGAAATAAAACGGTTCTCCAGGGCGAATCGACTGCGATCATCGGAGGAACATGATCGGATGGCTGTGACCTGGACATCGTCAACTCCTGAATGGCCAGTATCGTTGAAATGAGTGGCCACAGGAGTCACAGAGCATTGGCGAATATCGCGTAAGTGTTGGGCGAATCGGTCACTGAGTCTCTTACCGGTTTCGCCAATATAGGACTTGTTGCATCGTTTGCAGGTGATGGCATAGATGATATTGCGGGACTCACGCGTGAAACTGTCTTGAATGGCATACGTAGCTTTTGGAAAAGAGACAGTGGGGTCTGTATTACATATGCACATGTATTACAGCGCCGACGTCCGCACTGAATGGTGCCCAAGTGACTCTGGATATTAGGCTTGAGGCGACTGTGTACCAACATATCCTTGAGGCTTCTGTCCCGTCTGTAAGCCACCAAAGGATAGTGTTGGAAGACTGAACGTGTCTCAGGATCAGACTGAAGAATAGGAGATGATGGAATAAGACCTTTTTCACCAGGGAACTATGAGGGTGGAAAGTTAAGATAAGTTTAACCCTGTCAGAATTGGGGGTTCTATGTATGTGAGAAAGGGCCTCCTGGCGAGCAATTAGCTGAACCCGATGCATGGCAGATGTAAGCACATTCTCCGGGTATAGGCGCTGGCGGAAGAAATCCAGCATCTCGTGAGCTCTATCAAGAAAATCGTCGTCCTCACTACAGAGGCGACGAAGGCGTAAGTGTTGAGAGAAAGGTAAAGAGTCACGACAGGCCTGGGGATGGGAAGAGGTATACAGAAGAAAGCTATGTGTATCAGTAGGCTTGTAGTATACTGATGTAGTGATAGTGGATAGGCTGATGGTGATAGTGATGTCAAGAAAATTGACACAGGAGGTAGAGATGTGAGAGGTGAACCGAATAGCAGGATTGAAGGCATTGATGAAGGTGATGAAGAGTGATAAATCGGCTTCAGACATATCGGTAACTCCAATACAATCATCGATGTATCTATGATACACGGACGGAAGAGGGCCATCATAGGTGTTCCATACTAAGTGTTCAAGATGACCCATGAATAGACAAGCATAGCTGGGTCCAATTTTAGTACCCATGGCGACCCCACTAATCTGTTCGAAGAACTGGTCATTGAACAGAAAGGAGTTGAGAGTGAGAACTAGTTCAGCAAGACGAAGGAGAGTCGAGGTGGAGATAAGAGGTTAGTTCTCCTGTCGAGAAAAACTGGAGAGCTTGAAGTCCGTCAGAATGAGGTATAGAGGTATACAGTGAGCAGACATCAAGGAGGAAGAGGCGATAAGTCCTGCCAGGCAACAACTTAATGAAGAAAAAACAGACAAAGTGTGGTTAGTATCCTTCAAGAATGAAAGTAGTGTGGTGACTATAGGATTGAAGATACTATCAAGGAATTCGGAGATATGTTCCGTAGGACAAGAGCAAGCAGAAACAATAGGCCTACCAGGATTGTGAAGTTTATGAATTTTTGGGAGCATATAGAATGCGGGTTTGCCCAAACAACTGTCGATGACACATAGTGATGATGCGCCGGTAGGAAGGTCTTTGGAGGCAATGAGGTTCTTGATGACTGTACGGACCTTACTATTGTTGGATAGTGTAGCATCAGAAGGAATATTATTGTAGAATAGGGTGTTACGTAGTTGGTTGTGACCTTCCTGAAGGTATAGTTCTTTACTCCATACGACTATGGCACCACCTTTATCAGCGGGTTTGATAACAATGTCATCACGTCGACGGAGGTGTGATAGAGCACGAAACTCGGACGGTGACATGTTAGAACGCCCTAGGCGTTTAGGGTGGAGAAGTCAAATGTCGTATGAAGTATTCCTGATGTAGAGATCAAGAGCGTTAGAGGCACCAGGTTTACTGGTAGCACAGTGTTGGTATGAAGATTGCATTTATAATCTGTCTTTTAGTCTCTACTGGAATTGTTGGGTGTTTCAAGATTGGAGTAAGTTGGTATATAATGTTGTTACATAATGAATATTGCAACAAATGATCATGACATTGAATACAATTTGACAAGAGTTGTAACTTGTACATACTTTCTTGTGATAAAATGTTTCTTTGGTTGTTTCCCCTCACACTAAAAATACAATAACTTCACCAATTTTTGCTATGAACTTATTTTATTAATTACCAAAAAAAATATTACTGGATAACGAAGCAGATGATCAACAGCATTTTTATACCTACCTTGTGTTACCTGAGCCAAACATGGACACTGAGCAAAGCGCAGTCACAAAAAATAACTACATGTGAAATGAGTTGCCTGCAAAAAATTACCAACAACACCAGAAATGACAAGTCACCAACATCAGCATAAGAAAGAAAGTTGGTACAGAACCTTGTTTTAATGACATAGATAAACAAAGAATGAAGTGGGTTGGCCACTTAATAAGAATGTATCCAAACTCCACAGTATACAGAGTCTTCTACAACAAAACATCAGGAAATAAGGCGAGAGGTAGACCACGAAAAAGATGGTTAGATGGCGTAGCAGAATCCTGTCAAAGAGCAAATATAACAATCACCCAAGCTATCAGAACAGCACAAGACAAAAACAGAAAACAACGACACTGGGCAACAACCTGGTAGCAGTGTGACGACAAAGAAAAAGAAGTAGATTACTGGAGTCTTCCTTACAAAGTTCATCTTATATTTTGTGTTTGTTGTCTTATATAGCCTTTTCGTCTTTACAGACGGTCAATTGACAAGTATTTCAGTGTGACAACTTCTGAGTTTTCGCTTGTCTCTCTTGTCTTTCAGCTCATACATAAGTTCCTCTTCAAAAGATTATGCACCTTTGGGTATTGTTGTTTTCCATATATCTTGATCATCAGCTTTTTTTTCACATTTACCTGAACCGATAGAAAAGTTATTCATTGAGGCCTTGCTCTCTCTCTCTCTTTAGCCTGTTACGCCCTTGGCGTTTAGGCAACAACAAACGTACACCATTCTTCCCTGTTCATGGCCTTCCTCTGTATTGTGTTCCAGCTATGATTCATTTCCTTCAGCTCTTGCTCTATCGTTCTCCTCCAGGTCGTCTTGGGTCTTCCACGCTTTCGCCTACCCTCTGGAGTCCATCTCAGTGCAGTTTTCGTGTCGGAGCCAGTCTCCATGAGCATCACATGTCTAATCCATCTCCAGCGTCGTCTTCGGATGATAGTGCCCATATTCTCTTGTTGGCATCGTGCAAGCAATTCTTGATTCGAGATAGTAGTCGGCCAGTACACGCGTAAGATTTTCAGAACAAGTTGTATGAAAGGCGGAGAGTCTTGACATATCCTGTTCTGTCATTCTCCAGCATTCCGATCCGTACAGCAATGTTGACAGCACACAGCTGTTATAGATACTAGTCTTGGTTCTGATGCTGTATTGAGCAGATTTCCAGGCGGTCTGAAGGGTCATGAATGCACTTCGTGCCTTACTCAGTCTGTTTTTAATGTCAGATCCAGCGCCTCCTTCATTGCTAATAACACTTCCAAGGTATGTGAAGCGGTTGTATCTCGGAGGGTTTTACCTTCTAGTTTGACTGGTGCTGGGGTTGCTATGTTCAGAGTCATTACTTCAGTTTTCTTCTGATTTATTTTCACCAACCATCTCACTATATTGGTTAAGGCAGGGTTTTTTCCCTGGATATCTCTATGTGTATGAGATAGGAGTGCGATGTTATCTGCAAAATCTAGGTCTTCCAGAGTGGATGTGAGCGTCCATCTAATACCTCTTGCCTTATCTTCCGTTGTTTAACGCATCACCCAATCTATGACAGTGTTGAATAATAGGGCTGACATAACACATCCTTGTCGCACGCCTGTTTTTACTTCAAACTTTAGTTCTGAAGTTTCAACACTGCATGCAAATTTGCTGTAGCAGCTTTTATAATATTTATAAAACACAGTGGGATTCCATACCATCTTAAGATACGCCATAGACTTTCGGTGTATGCTATCAAAGCTTTTTCAAAATCTACAAAGTTGATATAGAGTTTGCTTTGCCATTCTGTGCACTGCTCTATGATATTTCTAAGAGCAAATATTTGGCCTATACAGCTCTGTCTCTGAAATCCTGCTTGTTCCTTTCTCAGTTTCTTATCCACAGCATCAGTAATACGTTGTACGATGATTTTGCTTAAGATTTTACTTGGGACAGAAAGCAGTGTTATTCCACGCAAATTATTACAATCGGCAAGGGAGCCCTTTTTGGGGTTCTTGATGATGACTCCTCTGTTCCATGCATCATGTATTATTTGGGTATTCCATATAGTAGTAAACAAGGGTTGCAATATATTCGCTGCAAGTTCTGGGTCTATTTTGAATAGTTCTGCGTTTAAGTTATCATTCCTGGTGCCTTGTTATTCTTAAGAGATTTTATTGCTGTAATGATCTCATCCCGGCTGGGTGTTTCAATGCCAATTTCTAATTCCTCTGTTGGCTCTGGTATGTCTGCTACTACCGTTGGCGGTGGTCTATTTAGCAATTCTTTAAAATGCTCTGTCCATCGTATTTCTTGTTCCTTTTCCGTTGTCAATAGTATTCCATTCTTATCCTTTATGAGATTATTTGATCTCCTGTAATGTTTCCCGCTTATTAGCTTTGTAATTTTGTACACTGTTCCCTGATCACACTTTTTGCTGCTTCTTCTGCCTGCACTGCCAGGTCTTCAACATACATTCTTTTGTCAGCTCTCACAGCCCGTTTGATTTCTTTACTTGCGCTTTTGTACTGTTCTTGGTATCTTGCTTTCAGTCTTTCGGACTTTGCTTCTAGCAATTTCTTTTTTAATATTCTTCGGCTGTCTATTATTTTCCATGTTGTTGGTGTTATCCATTCTTTTCTTTTCTTTGTGCGGTACCCTAGACATGTTTCACTGCTCTGGCTATATATAGATGCTATGTTGTCCCATGTTCTATCTATGTTGTCAGTTTCATCCGTAGTTTCATTACTTTCTAGGGCTTGGAATCTGTTCTTTATCTGCATTATAAACTTATCCCTTACTTCCGTGTCTTTTAGTCTATCCACATCGAACCTCTTTTGAAAGTTTTTCTGTTGTCCTGTTTTCTTAGTTTAAGTTTGACATAAGCTGTGACTAGGTGGTGGTCGCTACCAACATCTGCACCTCTCTTGACTACAACATCTAGCAGCGAGCGTCTCCAGGGTCCATTGATCATTATATGGTCTATTTGGTTTTTATCTCTGCCATTAGGAGAATACCATGTTAATTTGTGGATATCTAAATGTTGAAATAGGTTCCTCCTATAACGAGATTGTTCATGCTGCGAAGTTTACTAAACGTTCCCCATTTCGTTCATCATACCACATCCATATTTTCGGCGTGTTGTCTTGTCCGACCTTCGCATTTAGATCTCCCATAACAATGATAACATCATGGGATGGTGACTTGTCTAATTCTGCTTGTAGGTTTTCGTAGTAAGAGTATTTCTTTGTATCTTCGCTATCATTAGTTGGCGCATAGCATTGTAGGTTGTGATGTTTGTTGCTTCCTTTTAGTCTGATCTTAATCAAGCGGCTACTGATGGTTTCCATTCTAACAGACACTTTTCCACGCCTTTTCTTAGGATTACTGTTACTCCTTCATGGTGTAGGTCATCGTCTCGTCCAGAAAAAGGACTGTTTCACCTGTTGCAGTGGTACTTCTTCCATTTCCTGTCCATCTGCTCTCGTTTAACCCCCTAGGATATGTAGATTATATCTTCTCATTTCTGCTGTTATTTGTGACAGTTTTCCGGTTTCGTACATTGTTCTTACATTCCAGCATCCAATTCTGGTCTTGGTTTTGGCATTCAGGACTTCCGTCCTCATGAAAGTAGCTTCCTTTCGGCTTTCACCACTTCCAGTCATGTGAGTCAATGACTCTGGTAGCCCTTCATGCCTGTAGATAGGTTGTATGTTTGTTGTTGTTTCCGTAACTTTAATTTTTAAAGGATGGGATCGTTAGTCCCAAGCCCAACCCCAACCTGGAGGACCAGGAGACCATGCTTCGTCTGTCCCTCTTCAGTGACCTTTCCGGCTTGGGTAACCCTTCCGGAACATAAGTTCCCGCCGTCCTAGCTCACTGTATCATTGGAGCACGCAAGCCTCCCCACCACTACAAGGTAATGGCCTCATGAGGCCTTGTAGACATCTTTAAATCTGAGCAGTGGTCTGCCTTGGTGCCTCTTCCCCTCTGAAAGTTGACAGAACAACATTTGTTTTGAAATGCGGCCATTGTCCATTCTTCGCACATGTCCTAGTCATCTAAGTCATATACTGCTGAGCATGCCCATGATGGACGGCACGCTTGCACGTTGCAGCACGTTGTTGGCTTACACCCTCAGATATAACCAAGAAAAAAGGACTCGGTCCAACGTTGAAAGAGAGCACTTCAGATTTTCAGGTTCTTTGTGGCGTAGATGTTAGATGCTTGTCTCTCTTACCTAAGGTACCAAGTTCGCTCCAACATCGGGGTCATCTGAATATTTTCCACAGATCCCAGATCTCAGTGTAGGTGAGATCGGGGTTCCTAGTCCTATCGGAGACGGACGATAAAACTTAGTTTACGTGTTCAATTTGAGCACGTAAAAGAACCCTTGGCAGCTCAAAATCGAAAGAGCAGGCTGAAATTTTTTTGGTGAAAAGTACTACATAAATATCTTCACAATCTTCAAAATTACACCGGAGACACTCGCCGATGCTACGGGAGTTCGTTCACCGCAGCTGCGATCTCCTGTGTCAGACAGAGATCGGAGCCACATGGTTACTCTCCGAAGTGCAATGATGATGGTCAGTCAATCAATCAATCAATCAATCAATCAATCAATCAATCAATAAATCAAATCAATCAATCATTAAATCAAATCAGCCTCAGCTTAAAGAGGCTTAAAACCATATATCATCTTCTGTGCGTTCGTTCTTTACGACCAATTTTAATCACTCTACGTGATATGTTTGATCTTTGCCAAAAACGTGTATACTTTGCACATTGGTTTAGTAGGCCCCTAAACGCATAGACTTTTACACGTTTAGGACACTTGCATCCGATTTCAGCCAAACCACCTTACTCGCCTCTTACGACATGCGTGTCGTACCGTAAATATTGACCCCGGTAACCACTAGGGCGAAACCAGCAAACAAGCAAAAATCTAAGAGGAGAAAATGGCGATGGGTCGGCATACGTTACATAAGACACAATTGATTGTCAGTAGACACGCACTTCAATTGAAATGGCATGGCGCCCATATGTTGCCAGGGCTTGGAAGGGGAGCAAAGAATAGTAACACTGCAACCTACAAGTCATGTTGTAAGAGGCTACTGAGGCAGTGGCCTAGGAAAGCTACCCTAGTAATTAACAAGCGTTGCAGAAATAGGAAGTGATGGCCTACTTGTAGGCGCATAACTGGCACAACGTATACTCGTTTTAGGCTCAGATCACATAGATATCACAAAGAGTGGTTAATAATTTATCGATGTGGAGTATTCGAAGAAGAAGAAACGGCATGGTAAATGGAAAACGGGACGCATTAAAGAGACATAGAGACGAGCTCTTCTAGAGGAACTGAAGACTCCCCAGTGGGCTTTTATGTGTCTGAAGCTTGATCATTTAACCAGGCAGTGAAAAAACATATGAAATGAAAATCGTGGCATATCCTAAAGGACGTAGTCATCAACCACAGTAAACTAGTCGTTGATTTACTAGGCACCACTTATACGTTCAGTAGTTTGCCATTACTTTCTGAACGGTTTGGTCTATTTTTACCTTTTGTAAAAATCCCACGGAAACAATTTGCTTCCAAACTTGCCCACCGTGGGGTTTTAATCAGGTACGCTTGGGCTCGTGATCATGCTCACAACCGTTTGAGCTACAGACAAATCAAGTGTTACAGTAGAGGACTCCGTTAATCATGGGCAGAGCAATGAACAAATAGATCTATCCCCAAAGAATTCAAAGCAAAGCAAACAGGCTAATGATACACAATAAGAATGACAACAATTGAAGTATGGTGTACATATGGAAAAACAAGAAGGGCTTGAGAAGACTATTATGGAAGGAAGCATCACGGCAAAAGGAGAAGAGGAGACCACAGATCAGATTAATTCATGCCGAGTGGTTAGCTGGGCCCAAATTTGCGTGTAAAGAATAGAACCACTGTTGCCTGCCATTCATGTGGTAAGAGGAGACAAAGGAGGCTAGACTGAAATCGGATGCATATGTCCTAAAAGTGTTGAAGTCTATGCGTTTAGAGGCCTACCAAACCAATGTGCAACGTATTACGTTCTTGGCAAAGAAAAAACATATCACAAAGAGTAATTAAAATTGATCGTAAAGAACGAACGCAAAGAAGAAGAAGAAGATTGATTCAGAATGTATCTGATGGTTTGAGCATGACGGTTGCAGAGGCGGGACATATGGTTTATTTTATTTTTCCGATCCAGAAACTTGAGCTTTCAACTCTTCGGCTCGGTGCCATGGATATCGTAACCCTTCGGTTCGGTGCCACGAACACCGTGAATCTGGGGAACCTGTGGCTTTTCTTTCAGTCCGCGGATTGAACCGCACTCAAAGAGGACTAATCGCCCGCAGTCAACGCGCTACGAACACGCTGGGCAGGCGGGCACATATATTTATAAGATAGAGCAATTCTTTCTCTTCTCTCTCTCTCTCTCTCTCGATCACCGCCCTGACGATGTACCAGATCTCCCATAAATTCTATTGATGTGAAATCTGATTCATGCAGCCTTAGCATTGGTGTGTTTTACATCACATCTTCAGCACCATTTGGAGCTCTGGTGCTTATCCTTTGGCGATGTGTCCGGTTTCAGCCAGCGTTTACTCGGTTCGCTCTCGTTCTGTAGCCATCTAGTGTTTTTACTGGTAGCTGGCCCCACGTCCAACCTCCTTAGTTGCCTCTTATGACATACGTGACTGGAAATAGTGGTTCTATACTTTACACCCCAATGTGGGCCCCAGCAACCACTCGTGCGAGAGAAATTCAGAAAGAATGTTAGAATAGCAAGGTTCTGCTCAGGACACACTGTTTAATATTGCATGCACCATTTCTAAGTATTTCTAAGGTCAACATTTCTAAGTATTTTTTTCTGCTCTGCTTCATGTGGTTCCATTTAGTTCTCTCAAGATATCTTATTTCCTCCATGTCTTTGATGCTTCTTAGTTGACGGGTTAGCTTATATATAAGTCTATCATCGAGTGTAACTGAGATAGGTAGGATGTTTGTCTTCTTTCAACAAATTTCCATTTATTTTGTATGATGACATCTTTTTTGTTTAGGAGAGAGAGAGAGATAGAGAGAGATGGAGAGAGAGAGAGAGATAGAGAGAGATGGAGAGAGAGAGAGAGAGAGAGAGAGATAGAGATAGATAGAGAGAGAGAGAGAGAGAGATATAGATGAGGGGATGGAGAAACAGAGAGATAGAGAAATAGAGGGAGAGAGAGATAGAGAAAGAGATCGAGAGAGATGAGAGAGAGATGAGAGAGATAGAGGGAGAGATAGAGGAGAGATGAGAGAGATATAGAGAGAGATAGGAGACAGAAGATGAGGAGGAGATTAAGAGATAGAGATATAGAGATAGAGAGAGATAAAAGAGAGAGAGATAAATTGAGAGAGATGAGATATATATATATAGAGATATAGAGCGTTATATAGAAAGATAGAGATATAGAGAGAGAGAGCGAGAGATAGAGAGATAGAAATAGATGGAGAGATAGAGATAGAGAGCGATAGAGAAAGAGATAGAGAGAAAGAGAGAGAAGGAGAGATAGATAGAGATAGATAGAGACAGAGCGAGAGAGAGATATAGAGAGAAAGAGATAGAGACAGATAGATATGGAGAGAGAGATAGAGAGAGAGAGAGATAGAGATAGATAGAGATGTAACAGTTTCACTGTTATCCTAATTAGGGGGTACAGTCGGGGTCAACCCGACCCTTATTTTGCACGGGCGTCCTTGAATACTATTAGTATTAAATTGTTTACCAGGCCAGTTACTGACCAGTAGGGAGTTAAACTCATGAAAAGGGTTCTGACCTGAGATAGGCGGGAATCTCGAGACCAGGGCAGGGGCCGGCTGGGATTGAGAGTGGAACATAGGTGAGGAAAGAGAGATCAACATACAGTTACTTTGAGAAGTTGAGGAAGATGGACCTATGTGTCTTAGAGGCAGAGAAAGACAGTTACTTTAGAAAGTTGAGAAGTTTACATTTGAGCAGCAGAGATTTACAAGGGGGACTGACGAGCGAGGTCAGGATGTGGAAGGAAATTTGATAGGTAAAATTTATATAGTTGTTCGCCGATGTGATTCCAGAGGAGAATTAAGCAGACGAGAATTAAGCAGACTAGTTTATTTACATGTCTTGATAAATAACGCAGTGGTGGTGTATTAGATAACAGTGACGACACTGTGAAGTGTATTTAGAGTGCTAGATAGAAACATTTTCCCTCTATCTTCGTTGTTAATTGGCACGTCTAGTTGCAGATACCATTTAAAGTATTATTATTGTATAGTATGGAAAAATTATGATTGTGGAAGTCAGTGTGTTGGACTTTAGACTATTCATTTAAGAGGACCAAGGGATTGTAGACTGTATGTAAGACATTTCCAGAAAGAATCAGACGGAGCACGCTAGCAGCCTTTTCCCATTTCCCAGAATTGTTTTCAAGTTTCAAGTTCTTTTGTTTTCAAGGAGATGGAACAGAGTAGCACCTGTCCCGATGTTAAAACATTTTTTGGTATAGAAATTTCCAACGAATAACTTTCCAAATTTTTGCAGCAGAAGAATCGAGCCAGCATCAAGATAATTCCAGGACAAGATTAATATTACTGACTAATGAACTGGGGTATTAAATTATGTCATAGGATTTAAAGTAGCGTGTTATGCATAATTAAAACCTTTCTTTGGTTTACTGTATTATATTATGAAGTCCATGAGGAGGATGGATGACTAAATACATTGCTAATTCAGCAGAACTTTAGTTATCTAGTTAGTGTTGATATTTTCTATAGTCATTCATGTTTTGTGTAAAGAGAGTGTTTTGTGTTTTCGGGTGACCTTACCAGAACCATTTCACGGGCTGTTCCTTTCTATATTTTTCTGTTTCTATTTCTTTTCTCTTTGTCTCATTGTTTTCTTTTTGGGGCCTTGTACCAGCTTGTCTGCTACAGAGACAGAGCCAGAGAGAGAGAAAGAGCGAGAAAAGTTATGAGCATAAACCGAGTAGTACTGCAGTTATCTGTATTGCTGCTGAAAACAATCTGTGTCCATTGGTATAGGTAGCTATATCTCATTGTATCAGTCGCCCGAGTGGTTACCGGCGCCCAAATTTGGGGTGTAAGAATAGAACCACTGTTACCTGCTACGCATGTCGTAAGAGGCGACTAAGCAGGTTTAGCTGAAATCGGATGCACATGTCCTAAACGTGTAGAAATCTATCCGTTTAGGGGCCTACCAAACCAATGTAATAGCAATTGACTGGGTCATGCGAAAATGCACCAATAACGCAAATATGGGCATCAAGTGGGTTGATAACATTTTAGAACTTGATTTTGCCGACGATATAGCCCTTTTGAGTTCATCACATCAAGATATTCAAATGAAAACAAACCTTCTCCAAAATATCTCAGGACAAATTGGTCTCCAAATAAACACCACAAAAACAAAATTGTTGACCTTACCAGCAGTCCAGAAAATATTCAACTAAAAACTACACTCTTGAAAAAGTCAAAAAGTTTTACATACCTAGGGAGTATGATGACATCTACAGGGGATACAGCGCCAGAAATTCCACACAGAATCGCATTGGCATCAAGTGCTTTTAACAAATTGTCAAATATATGGAAGTTCAATTCACTCAGCAAGCACTTAAAATTAAAGATCTTTAACTCTTGTGTGATTCCAGTATTAACTTATGGATGCGAGTGTTGGAAAGCAACAAAAGCTCTAGAAAAAAATTAGATAACTTTGAGAATAAATGTCTTAGAAGAATATTGAACCTCAAATGGTCAGATTTCAGACCCAATACACAAATAAGACAAGAGACCAAGCAAGAAAATGTATCAAATTTTATAAGAAAGCGCCGCTGGAACTACATCGGCCACACACTTAGAATGGATGAGAGAAGACTCCTTACCAATCCCTCATATGGACACCAGAGGGAAAAAGAAAACGAGGAAGACCAAGAGAGACTGCGTAGAACCATCACCAGAGAAGGCTCAACGATGGGCCTAGTAAACATTAAAGACCTAAAACAGATAGCAACGAACCGCGAGACATGGAGAACTATGACCTCTGCCCTATGCGCCGTCCACAGGCCCAAGAGGAAAGACTAACTAACTAAACCAATGTGCAACGTATACATGTTTTTGGCAAAGATCAAACATATCACAAAGAGTGATTAAAATTGGTCGTAAAGAACGAACGCAAAGATGAAGATTGTATCAGTTTGATGTCCACCTTTGAATACTTACATTGGCAGGACATCAGCGCACAGTGTCACTTTTACTCACTGTGATAAATCAGCAACCAGGTCGTTGATACAAATCAAGAAAAGTGTGAGGGGACATAACTCTTTGAGAGACATCAAGACGTAGTTACATTTTCTTGTTTCTTTGTTTTTGTTGGTTATGCAGGGATTTTTTTCCGATCCAGAAACACTTGAGCTTTCAGCTCTTCGGCTCGGTGCCATGGACATCGTAACCCTTCGGTTCGGTGCCACGAGCACCGTAAATCTGGAGAACCTGTGGCTTTTCTGTCAGTCCGTGGAATTTACCCACACTCACAGGGGGCTTCTCACCCGTCGTCCAACGCGCTACGAACACGCTGGGAATGCAGGCATTCAGGGATTAAAACTTCTCTAAGACCAGTCACGTTCTGTCAACCTAACAACGAGTCTTTTTATGTTATACAAGAGAGTGTCGTTTAAAAAAAACAAGTTTATATATTTCATGGCTCTAGTACCCGATCTCTTTTTATTTATGCTGTTATTTGTGGTTTTCTGTATTCCATTCTCTTTAAATGTCCGAACCACTACATTTGTTGTCTTCCAATGTATTCGACCCATGACATTGGCCTTAGGGCAGAGTGAGTTGTGTGTTTAATCAGCGAGCCACGGGAACCATCAATATGCATACTCTTCGATATCTGTTGGGGGCGACTGAGCACCTATGGGTCTGCTCAGAGTGCAATGACGTCAGTTTAGTAACCAATAACCAATAACCAATTCGGCGCATGAAGTTATGCCCATTCTGCTTCTGATTTCTTTATTTCGTAGTCTATCTTTTCTGTTTATTGTTATTGTTTAAATTGGTGCTTAACATTTCTATTTTTACAATAATATTAGTGCCCATTGTTTATTATTTTGAGATTCGCTGATGAGAGATTTAAAACTTTAAAAAATCTGCGGTGTACTTGAACGACACAACCCGTCTTTTATTCTCCTATCTGTATCGCTTCAGTTGGTTCGACACATTCCATTTGTTACTTTCATCTTGAACTTGGATCCATTCATTAATATGTGTCCAGAACAGGCCATTCCCATCTCTCAGCGTTCCTCTTATACACGTTATCATTTGTCAATGGTTTCGTGAGAAATCGGTTTTTAAGTAACACCGTTAACTGAGATACAGAGTGACCCTGAAACAGGAATCCATTTTGTTTTTGTCTTTGATTTAAAATTAGAACACACGCATGCTTGCTTTCTTCGTTTCAATTTTCAACTTCCGTTGTATAATTCTGCTTCACAGCGCCAGAAGAAACGAGAAATGTGGTGCCATTTTTCTTCTTATCTTTCCAAACAAACAGCCATTTGTCTTTCTTTACATTTTAAGTTATTGAACAAATTCTCTTTATCTTTCCTTATCTCGCTTTCTCTTCTCTCTTCTCTCTTTTATTCTCTTTCTCTTCTCTCTTCTCTCTCTTTCCTTATATGGCTTTCTCTTCTCTCTTCTTTCTATCTCTTATTCTCTCTCTTCTCTATCTTTCCTTATATCGCTTTCTCTTTTTCTCTCTCTTCTCTGTCTTTCTTTTTCTCTCTTTATCTTTTCTCTGTTTCTCTTTTCCCCATCTCTTTCTCACTGTCTCTGTCTCTCTCTCTCTTTCGCTCTCTCTCTATCTCTCTTTCACTCTCGCTCTCTCTCTATCTCTCTTTCTCTCTTATCTTTTTGTTCCCACATACAATCCGAGCAATCAATCAAGTGCCATGCCTGCCGACATAGGCGATGATGTCTCTCCCCAACTCTCTCTGCTTAGTGCATGTAATCAGTACTGACGTCAATCTTTTGTCGAACCATGATGTCAGACCATCCAACATATTTCCCTCTGTCTTCTGCGATCTTTCCTTCCCTGAATTCTCACTATAGTCACCAAATGTTCTAAACCTCTTTCCATTATATGCCCGAAAAACCTTGATTGTCTGATTCTTATGGTTTTTTTCCCCCTAGTTAACTCCTCATGCAAAAACACATTCTAAGGTTTGAGTAAACAGTTATCACAAGGAATTCTCATCCCTCCCTCTAACCTTCCCCCGCCCTTCACAAATCATTATTATATCTGAAACGATGTCACGTGATATCTTTATTTAGCGGTTGTCTAGTCACGTGACAACTCATTCTGATCACAGCCAGACCTGAATAATTCCTATTTTATCGCCATATCCCCTTCAAAACAAGACACAAACGATATTTTCTGGACGCCGCCTCTCTTATTCTCTTGACAGTCCCCAGACATCAGCATCAATCTTCATCAAACACTCAGACACTACCACCATCACCATCACTATCATCAACCACCGACAACACCATCGTTTTCAAACACAAACGCCGTCACAAATTGACTGTTCACGGTGTGTGCACACGAACATTACTAAGACTCGTCCGATTAGAGTGTTGGCTTCAACATGTGCAAAACAGAAAAACAATAGATGACACAAAACAATTGAAGTGATATTCAATGAACAGGAAAAACAAAAAAATACACAAACAAAGAAACAGAAGATTTCGAAGACATAAAGGAATTATACAAGCAACAAAAACACACAAATCTCAAACTAGATCGTAGATTCCCAAACGTTTTCGACCCACTGCCCACTTTGCACGACATCAACTTTGTAACGCCCCCTCCGATTATAACAGTTTTCCACCTCCCTTATATATATATATATATATACGCATACTCTATTTTCACTTTGATATAGAAAATTGACATGTATTTATGTCATGCATGATCAATTTTCAAATGATTATATGCAGGAAATAGAAAATTGATGAAAAAATGAATCGCGGAAGATGGGTATAAGATGAATTAAATTGCAGAATTCAAATTTTAAATGATTATTCAATCGCAAAGTCACGAAAAGAACTTCCCCAAATGCTTCTGAACCCACTATCGCCCCCTGAAAGGCTTCAGCCCCCACTGAGGAGGGGCGGTCCGCCAACATTGGGAAACACTGAACAATAGATAGTTACTGTAACAATTCCAAAGGAACTCCAAGAAATACTAAACTTGCGAGAAGAACAATGCGTTCGGTATTGAATGGAAAGTGAAGAATTCGAGCTCACATCCTTCAAGACGCAAGGCACTATATATATATATATATATATATATATATATATATATATATTAAGGGATGGATTAACTTAATGCATAGAGCGATCGCATATCAAATCGGACACAAGAGGGTTGTGGGTTCAATCCCACGTTCAATGTTCAACACGTGAGGAAAGGAAATGGCCCTCCTACCTCCTACCTACTAATAAATAAATAAAATGTCCAGTAGGATTTTCCGACAATAAAATATAAAGTGTCTCTCACTACACATTTATAGTGCTTAGTGTGCAGGAGGTAGGAGGGTCAATTCTCAGTGGCGTAACCTGATAATGCGAGTTAGGTTTGCTGCTACTTCAAATGAATATGTGCTCCCCTCCTATTTAACCGCTTTTCACTTGTAATTGTAAAGCTAAATATATTCAATTACGCACCGAAAGTTATTGAACTGGGAACAATATGGTTTTTTTTTTTAAAATAGTACATATTTCTACTTACATGTTTCACTTGAAGATCATTTCCATTCTTTTTTTCTTTTGCAGAGACTTCTCTGTGATGGCATCGTAAAATGTATTCTTCATTCTAACCTTGCTGAAACGTTCATATTGAATAGAGAAAGGCTCCCCGTGTGTCGCTGGGGCTCTCAAAGGAGCAAAGAATAGTAATAGTGCGACCTACAAAGCATGCCGTAAGAGGCGACTGATGTAGGACCTAGGAAAGCTACCTAGTAAATAAAAAGCGTCGCAGAAATTTGATGTGCTGGCCTACTTGTGGGCGCATAACTGGCACAATGTAGAATGGCTCTTAAGCTGAGATCACATACAACTCATAAAGATTGATTTAACAGATTAACAGAGAAGATGTAATGAGATGAGAATGTGTAATGAGATGAGAATGTGTAATGAGATGAGAATGTGTAATGAGATGAGAATGTGTAATGAGATGAGAATGTGTAATGAGATGAGAATGTGTAATGATATGAGAATGTGTAATGAGATGAGAATGTGTAATGATATGAGAATGTGTAATGAGATGAGAATGTGTAATAAGATGAGAATGTGTAATGAGGTGAGGAGACATGAGGTGAGATGATGAAATGAAAAGATGAAATGAGTTAAGAAAGTCAATTATCTTTTGTAACTTATATCGATTTCGATACATTCATTTTGTTCCATTATACCATCTCTCTCACACCCTTTCTCTCTCTCTCCCTCCATCTCTCTTTCTTTCTCTCTCTCTCTCTCTCTACTGCATCTTATACTCTACCTTGATACCGTGAGGGTATAAGAGGAACACGATAAGTTACAATGGGATGGGATGAAATGAAATGAGAAGATGAGCTGAAATAAGATGAAATGAGATGAAATTACATGAAATGGTGAGATGAACTGACAGGACATGAAATGAGAAGATGAAATGACATGAAATGATGAGATGAACTGACAGGAGATGAAATGAGAAGATGAAATTAGATGAAATAAGAAGATGAACTGACAGGACATGAAAAGAAAAGATGAAATGAGAAGATGAAACTAGACGAGATGAGTCAATTATCTTTTGTTTAACGTATATTGGTTACGGTACATTCATTTCTCCCATAAACCCATTCTCCCTCCCTATGTCTCTCTCTCTCTCTCTCTCTACTTCTCTATTTCTCTAGCTTTGACTAATTGCATATCCTCACGCTTGTGTTGAAGAACCAATTTATCTCATACGGCTTCCACGTACATTTTAAAACTGACCATTAACAGCAGTCACGTGATTATATGCTATCAACGACATGATTGGTTGATGAGACTCATTAGCTATGATTGATTAGCCAATCACAGACAACACGCCTCGTCGAGTATCCAATCAGAACTACGGACGATGGAAGTAAATTAAGGGTGGATGAACCTGTGATGTTTGAATGTTACAGACGACCATGGTCTAGTGTACTGAACTGCCTGATGATGGTGTTGGTGGTATTAGAATGTTGAAGAAGATTATTGAAAGATCATTAACGAATGTCCTATAAAGAAAGTTAATTATAGTAAACAGTGGCGGATCGTGGTCATTTTTCTTGGTGGTGCCAGACACATATTTTCGGAAAAATCATGTTTTTTAAAGTATTTACTACTATTTTTCTATTCCCGGAAGTTATTCTCCCTTTCGATTATTGGTGGGGCCGGGCCCCACTGGCCCTAAATGACGAGCCGCCCCTGATAGTAAACCATTTGAATCACTTATATTGAAGGAAGGCTTTTGATGAAATTCCCCTGAAAAATAGTTCATTGAAGAAAGTATATTGTCGAAATTATTATGATGAAATCCTATTGAACCAAAAAAGTTAATTGCATATCCTTCACAGTACTTTGCGAATCAACCCCAGCTTTATAACGCTGTTTGTGATTTTCCTAGGCATTATTACGCTCAGTAGTTTACCATTGCTTTCTGAACGGGTGATTCCATCGCCCTTTTGTAAAAATCCACACGAAATAATTTGCAACCAAACTGTCCGCAGCGTGATTCGAACTCAGAACGTCGGGGTTAATAGACCGAGCCACTATCCCTAAGCCACACACTCCACCTTCATATGGGTAAAGGGCAGCTAAACAGATGTGAAAACTAGATATAAATATGAATAACAGGAGTTACGAATATGTGGGGAACTAGATATTGGTTGATTGATTCGCCAGTGTCTAGTCAGGACTCACAAGGGGAGCAAAGAATAGTAAAACTATAACCTAAGAGGCGACTTAGTTAGGGGCCTAGGGAAGCTACCCTAGTAAATAAAAAACTTCGCAGAAATTGGATGTGCTGGTGTACATGTAGGCGCATAACTGGCACAGCGTACAATCGCTCTTAGGCTTGAATCATATACATATCACACATAGTGGTTTAACGTGTGGTCGACATGGAGCGTGCGTCGAAGAAGACAAAATTCCTTTGATGAAATCTTATTGAAGATAGTTCATGAAAGAAATATGCGTTAAAGACATATATATATGTAACAACTAGATCGAAATATAAATAACAGGAGGTAGGAGCTTGTGTTGAACTTGTTATTAATTGATTGATATATTGATTGATTGATATATTGATTGATTGACTGACTGGTTGATTGATATATTGATTGATTGGTATATTGATTGATTGACTGACTGGTTGATTGATATATTGATTGATTGACTGACTGGTTGATTGATATATTGATTGATTGACTGACTGGTTGATTGATATATTGATTGATTGACTGACTGGTTGATTGATATATTGATTGACTGATTGATAAATTGATTGATTACTAATGCTTTTAAAATCAACTGTCAACAAAGCTTCATTTCTTCATTTGACAACGCTGCCAGTTTTCTTTGACTTTGAGTTCTTTCGTGAGAGATCTATTTATTCTCTTCTCTGTCCATGATACACGGATGACTTTTCTGTAACATTATATTTAAAAGCACATCATGTTTTTTCAACTGCCTTGTTAAATGTCCATGTTTCACACCCATATGTTGCCACTGGGAATATGCATCTCTTAGTAGTATTCCTATTTTTCTATCAGTAAAATCTCGTATTGTTTTTATATGTTTATTTTTTTGTGAGGCCATGTTTGTTCTTATTTTACTTTCTTTCATCCGATTTTCATCTTTTATTAGCAGTGAACCGATATATTTAAAAGCTGTTAACCATTTCTATTTTTACTCCTTTGATAAAAACATCCTTTGTTATCTTCGTTTCATCAGTTGTTCTAGTTGTTTTAATCTGTAGGAAACTAAATTGCTGCATATGAAATGTATAGCTATACCGTATTTTGTAATATATGTTCAATGATTGTTTGTCTTCTGTTTCCTTCTTCTTTCAACTCCCAAACGGAGCACAGGTTTTCAACAAACTTCTTCCAGCTCTTCCTCTCTCCTGTTATCTCTCCCATTTCTTTTTTAAAAGGGTTTTAAAGCCGAAGGATTGACTTAATTGCACCGGGTTTTACCCTATATGGCTCAGTCCCTCTCCGCAGAAATGGCAAGCCACCTGCCGAGAGTATTGCACAAAGCACGAACTCCGTAGCTCCAGCAACAATCCTAGGGGTCTCCCGGTTTACCTATCCTTTTAATATCAGCCTCCAGTTTTCTTCTCCAGATATATCTAGGTTTTCCCCTAATCCTTTTGTAGCAGTTTCCTGGTACAAGGTCCCAAAAGAAAACAATAAGACAAGAAAAATGGGTTGACCGAAAGAAAGGCTCAGGATCGTCCACTGTGTTATATTCTTGATTTAAAAGATAACATCACACTTTCCACACTTCTGTCTTACTACAAACTAAGATGTTAGTGAATACAACTAACCTAACACTTTCCACACTTCTGTCTGACTACAAACTAAGATGTTAGTGAATACAACTAACCTAACACTTTCCACACTTCTGTCTTACTACAAACTAAGATGTTAGTGAATACAACTAACCTAACACTTTCTACACTTCTGTCTGACTACAAACTAAGATGTTAATGAACACACTTAACCTAACACCGTTGAGATCAATTAGCAACAAGATACATACATTATTTAATAATGAACTCAGGCTATGCATATATCAATTTAACCTTAGAAATATTCACAGCAATAATCGTTTTTTCTAAACTGTCATCACAAATTTGATTGTTATAATACACTCTTCATTTAAGTAGTAAAATTGTTCAAGTTCGATGGAACCAATGGTTGATAATCACTGGATGATGATAAGAAGGTTCAGTCCCTTCCTGTCAGATATGGAACGACTTGAACACGGTTGCAGCATCCATCAGGTGGTGTTCGTCATACGTCTGGGTAGACGTCTAAGTTCCTAGTTAGGTTCGAGGTAGTGTCGTCTCTGTCCGTTGAGGCCCCATGGTCTGATCATCCAAGATGATGATTAAATGTTTCTCTGTTATCGTATATGAACAGTCGAATCACAGTAAGATTACTCCTATAGATATAACTACACTTTCTAGTATGAGTTCTCTGCCTGGTAAAACTATAGTTGATTTCTCATTTCTAACAGCACTGTACACAAGGATACTTGAACAGAACAATAAATTTGCCAGAAAACAACCTCTGAATCTACTCGAATCTGACTATCATCTACTACTTCGCTGTTTGTTCAATATGTTACCTTTATAGATCTCTGAAATAAATCAACTTGTTCAATGGTCTTGGTAGATTGTCTCACAGACATATTTTCTCCATCTTGCTCACATACTCAGCTCTCTGCACAAGCTGTTCTCTACCTCCGTTCCCTCTAGTGGTTTCTGGCGTACTACACAGTTGTTTCTGGCGTTTCATTCAGTGGTTTTCCCTAAAACCCTTCTAAATCTAAAGTTCCCCTGAATATATATCTACTAACTTAAGTCCTCCCAAATCCCAGCTGATCCCTGTCCTGGTCTCGAGATTTCCGAGATTAAGGGAGTCCCCGAATACCATGGGATAAACCAATTCCGTTGTGATTTTGTAAACTACTGGTCAGCAACTAAATATTTGTAAACAAGGTGTTTACCTACAGACTCAAGGACACCCAGTGAAATAAAGGGGGTGGTTTGGGTTGACCTGACTATACCCTACTCATAAAAGTGAAACTGTTACACTTTCCCTGTGGGTGTCAAAACAGTGCCTGTCTTGTAACGCTTCCGGACGGTCTTCTCAATGTGTGTCCTATCTATCGACAGCGTCTCTTCCTTATTATGTTTCCTGCAAAGACAAAACGATTAGATTATAAACAACGTGACCAAGAAGTCGCCACTAATTGTTTACATATGTATTAACTCTTTCGCCCTGTTGAGCTGATATACCGGCTCCCAATATTTGTTAAGATGATGCAAAGTTAACATGCTGGCTTATTTCTGTATACATTGCAATATAAATGCGTCAGGAGATGCAAAACAGCAACGGAGTGAAAGGGTTAACTTCCTTTCGTTTCTTCTTCTTCTTCACTTTTCAACTTCCAACAGAGCACAAGTCTTCATCAAACTTCTTCCAGCTCTTCCTCACTCTTGCCATCTCTTCCAATTCTTTTTATGTTTTACCTATCCTTTTAATATCAGCCTCTATCTCTCTTCTCCAGGTCTGTCTAGGTTTTGACCTACTCCTCTTTCCCTGCTTGTTTCAAAACAGTTTCTGTCTTGCAATGCTTCTGGTCAGTCTTCTCAATGTATGTCCTATCCATCGCCAGCGTCTCTTCCATAACTCTTTCTCCACTGGTATCTGCTAGTTCTTTTTCTGAATTCTTCGTTTGTAATCTTATCATACCATCTCAGTCCCTCTATTCTACGTAAACACCATGTATGAACATCTGTAGTTTTTCTATTGGTTTCATTTACTTCTTGCTAAATTAAAGTGTCAATGCTTGATTTGATCCGTGCTGTTCACATTTTTAATGTTTCAATGCGTTTCTTAGTTAGTTCAGTATGAGAATTGCAGGTAATTAGAACAAACTTTTCTGTTGGGGGTAATTTGGAGAACATCTGTCGCGTTTTGTGTTCACGTGAGGCAGATGAACTGTCACGAGGGACATCAAATATTGATGAGAGTGTTAAAAATTAATGTTCAGTGTGGGCAGTTTGAGAGACGCTTGAGGCGTGAAGAGGAGAAAACAGGGCTCAGAGATACTAGAGTAGGGAAAAGGAGGAAAAAATCATGGTTGATAGATACCAGTGGCGGTTCGTCATTAAGGGCCAGTGGTGCTGGGCCCCACTAAAAATAATGTGTAACGTGTATTTATTAGTTAATAAATTAAAATATAACCTAATACAAAACCACGATTCTTCTCGAAAATTTGAGTCTGGCCACAGCAACAAAAATGATCACGAGCCGCCACTGATAGATACTATAGGCTTGAGATGGAAAGAAACACAAGGTTCGGGGATGAAAGATGGTTGAATAGGGGAAAAGCAGTGTGAAAAAGTTGTTAGAGTTGTTGAGATAGGAAAACCAGGGTTGAGAAATGCTAGAGAGCATGAAAATAAAGAAAAAGTTTGAGAAACGAAAGAACGTGAAAAGTACAAAAAGCAGGTTACGGATTTATTTATTTACATAGTTATTTTTCTCCGCTCCTCGTGGAGCATAGGGTCTCAACATTTGTTGCCACTTTTCTTGGTCTCTTGCTGTTTTCTTTATTGGTCTCCCAGGATAGTAGAGCACTCTTCAGTTCCTCAAGAACACTTCGTCTCCAGGTCTGTTTAGGACGTCCACTTTTCCGTTTTCTTTGCGTGTTCCACTCAAGTGCTTGTCTAGTGACAATCTACTGTTTCTTCCTTAGGGTATGTCCAACACGTCGCCATTTTCTCCTCTTAACCTGGGTTATCATGGGTTCCTGTCATGTTCTTATCTACAGGTATATGTTTGCAACTCTTTTATACCATGTCAGTCTGAGAATCCGGCGAAGACATCCGTTGACAAGAGTTTGAATCTTATTTGTATTTAACTTGGTGACTCGCTACGTTTCTGAGCCATACATCAACACATAATTTAATATTTGTGCTGAATATCCTAAAGGTTTTTTTCAAGGATTTATTTTCTGGTTGTATTTGTAATGTATGCCTTACAAGAAGTCTTAATTTATTTGTTTCTGGTGTATCCTTTGCTTGATAAAGGCTTTTTGGTTGAAAAGTCGCTGTATATTGTATATTGTAGAATGTTTTAGTTCTTTGTAAAATTACAGTACTTTATTTTTACATGTTTCGCAATTACTTTTTCTGCCTTCTTCCCTTATATCGATAATACTAGCATGCATTGTTTATCTGAAACAGCTAAATGCTAGTACGCGCTGTTGACATCAATTTGAAACAGCTGCCAGAACAAGTCAGGCAATTGTTTAGAACGTACCTCACGGAACACAATATTAAATCAAATACCACACCCTTATAGGCTCATAATTCAATTCAGCTTATCTGGGTCTCTATGGCTAAGTGGCTAAGTAGTTCGTCTTGCGTTCTGAAGACACTGTGTTCTAATCCGGACTACATTGTTCTGTCCACGAATCCATATTTTCCAGATATTCCAAGGATTGCTGCCGATGACGCAGTTCGTGTTTTTTTGCAATACTTTCTGCAGAGTGCATACCGTTTCTGTGGAGAGGAACAGAGCCATATGGTGAAACTCTGTAATTAACTTCTTCTACTTTGTATCATTAATCACACACCAAAAACACGTTTGTTATTTCACTTCAGTTTGCCAAGAAAGAACATACGAAAGTCTTTACACAGCAGCTTCGTCAACGATTATCCTTTTTATATAGAAACTTGGACAATCATTTTCAGTGTTATTGCCTGAACTAGCAGAAGTCAGCTCTGATTGCTTCCCTATGATTGATTGATTGATATGACCATCATCATTGCACTTCGGTGAGTTACCATGTGCGCAATCTCTTTTTTTTACACAGGAAGATCTCAGCGACAGTGCACGAACTATGTAGTATGGGCGAAGGTTTTGATGTAATTTAGAAGATGACCATATAATTATGATCAATTAGGTATAATACTACGATAATACAGCCTAATTTTAATTGTAGTACTTTCTAGAGCAGGGGTGGGCAAACTACGGCCGCGGGCGCATGCGCCCGCCATTGGATATTTTGCGGCCCTCAAACACATTTATCCATATTAGAAAGTATACTGTTATAGTGTAAGTCTGTTAGAAATATAATTTATTTCAGAAGTTATCTACATTATGTAAAACTACCTTTGTTTACAATAAAAATATTTAATTGATTACTTACGGAGAATTAAACAAAAATATACATAATATTTATGTGGCCCTCCAATAGCTTTATAATTTTCAATGTGGCCCTCTGCACAAAAAGTTTGCCCACCCCTGTTCTAGAGGGTTTTCCTGTGTGTACAATCGTATAGTTAGTTGTCTGTACAAATGTGTGTCCTTGTAGATAATATGCAAACACTTTAGCTGAAATTATGATGGACCTGTCCTACATGTTGTAAGGGCCTAACAGGGTGTAACTTATTTAGGTTCTCAGCGCAAAACACACATATCATCACAAAGAACAATTAGATATGAACGAACAAGTATAACCATATAACACCATCATAGACTGAAAAACTAACCATACACCAATTGGAACTCAAGTACGTTTAGCGTAGAGAGCCGTTGTAGCGTAGTTGTTAGTGAACTCGCTTCGCAAGGCTGGTGGTCTGAGTTCAGCTCCCGCAATGCGCGTTGAATTTTTTCCGACCGCGACGGCTCTCAAGTCGACCCAGCCTCAACTGGGTACCAGAGATGCTCTGGGAAAGTAAAGGACCACATCGCCCATCGTGTGCCAACGGTCAATGAAAAATACAGGCCTAACACTGTATTGACCTATATACCACGAGGTATGAAAGGGTTCCTTACTTACGATTAGCGTGGTAAGCAAGAAAACAAAATACTGTACTAACACACTGCTCTTAATCATCTTTCACCAATAATCATAGTAACACAAATACATGCTCAAAAGCAAAAACCCATTTTCAATAATGTGCAACTAATGCGCACAATTTTTATTAGTTATGTGAACAACTAAACAACATTTTCGCACAACTATTTGACAAGTACTACTAAACCACCCTGATCCCTGAGGAACACGGAGTTACAACTGTCGCTTTCCACCAAATTCTATTCTAAGTCGTCTCATTCAGACGTGCCCAGGAGGATCTGAACTTTTTGAACTCCTAGGCTAATCTAATAGTCTTTCTAAAACCGCATTCGCGTCTCGTTTCTATTTTCTAATCAATTATTTTTATTTTGTTTTTATTGAAACAGAAGACATATATATCATCTGAAAGAAGCAATGATTTATAAGTCTAAGTTTCTTTCTTCTTCTTTGCGTTCGTTCTTTACGACCAATTTTAATCACTCTTTGTGATATGTTTGATCTTTGCCAAGAACGTGTATACGTTGCACATTGGTTTGGTAGGCCCCTAAACGCATAGCCTCTACACGTTTAGGACACATGCATCCGATTTCAACCAAACCTCCTTAGTCGCCTCTTACGACATGCGTAGCAGGTAACAGTGGTTCTATTCTTTACACCCAAAATTTGGGTCCCGGTAACCACTCGGTGGGTCTAAGCTTACAATTGAGTTGTATCCATGTTTATTTCTTCTGTCTATCCCACTAATACATATGGGTGTGAAGCAGTGGCGGCTCTGTCATTAAGCCACTGGGCCACAAATAAGGGGCCGAATTGGTCCCCACCAAAAATTAAAGTGTGCTTTAACGAGGTGCTATTGTGCTTTTAAATATAAATTACATAAACTCCTATACTCATGATTTTTCCGAAATATTTGCCATGTATCTCGCCATAATTCCAACCCCAAAATATCTATACTGAAGCCAACTCACTGGTAATGTAAGCCATACATTTAACCGAAGAGCTGCAAAAATCTCGTATATCTGAATTCAGATTACATAAATTTCTCCGTATATCATGAACAGAGAAGAGAAGTAATGGATCTATCCAGAAAATACACGAAATAAAAAAAAAAAAAACGTGTTGATGCTACAAAAAAGAATGAGAAAATTTAAGTATTTTTGCAGATATCAAGAGTCACGAAGGATTGGAAAGACCATCATGGAAGTAAGCATCACGGTAAAGAGGAGAAGAGGAAGACGACGGAGAAGATGGATTAAGGATGTAACTGATGATTTTAGTATGACGGCTACAGAAGTAGGGCATCTGTCGTATGAGGGGAGATAAACCCGAAGATGGATTAGGTTAGATGATGTAACGTCTAAAATCGCAAAAAGGACAAAGTAATTTCAGATGCATTTATACCCAATAACCTGTTAAAAATGAAAAAGTAAATAAATGTGTGTAACACGCAATGGTTGTTGGTCGTGATGTTAACAATAGTATAGCAATCAATGTTGATAACTTTTGAATATATATATACTTTTTTAAACATAGACTAGCCCGAGTGGTTACCAGGGACCAAATTTAGGGTGTAAAGAATAGAACCACTGTTACCTGCCACGCATGTCGTAAGAGGGTGACTAAGGAGGTTTGGCTGAAATCGGATGCATGTGTCCTAAACGTGTAGAAGTCTATTAGTTTAGGGGCCTACCAAACCAACGTATACACGTTCTTGGCAAAGATCAAACATATCACAAAGAGTGATTAAAATTGGTTGTAAAGAACGAACGCAAAGAAGAAGAAGAAGAAGTATCATAGACTGGTTAGATTAATTCACAAGCGTTCACTTATCAACTCGGACACTAGAGGGTTCACAGTTCAAATCCAACACTCGACTTTTCAAACTTGAGAAAAGGAATTGACTCACCTACCTTCTACACAAAAGTGCATAGAAATGTGAAGTGTTAGGAACTTAATACCCTAAGATTTGAAGAGGCTACGGGACAACTTTTATTTTAATAGACTGTAATGGTAATGAAGCTATGTCCAATATTGAAAAATAAAAACACGAAATAGGGCAACTTTATAAAAAATGATAACTACGTATGTTATCAGTGCCAAACCTAGACGCTGATATCAAACGATAGAGGAACACAAATCACGACAGAGAGGCTGATATCAAACGATAGTGGAACACTAGTCACGACATAGACGCTGATATCAAACGATAGTGGAACACTAGTCACGACATAGACGCTGATATCAAACGATAGAAGAACAATAGTCACGACAGAGACGCTGATATCAAACGATAGAAGAACACTAGTCACGACATAGACGCTGATATCAAACGATAGAAGAACACTAGTCACGACAGAGACACTGATATCAAACGATAGAAGAACACTAGTCACGACAGAGACACTGATATCAAACGATAGAGGAACACGAGTCACGACAGAGACGCTGATATCAAACGATGAAGAAAAACTAGTCACGACATAGACGCTGATATCAAACGATAGAAGAACAATAGTCACGACAGAGACGCTGATATCAAACGATAGAAGAACACTAGTCACGACAGAGACACTGATATCAAACGATAAGAACACAAGTCACGACAAGACGCTGATATCAAACGATGAAAGAACACTAGTCACAACATAGACGCTGATATCAAACGATGGAAGAACACTAGTCACGACAGACGCTGATATCAAACGATGGAAGAACACTAGTCACGACAGAGATGAGATTACGAAGAATGCTAGGAGTATTAAGAGGAGACAGGTTTATAAATTAAGACAGGAAAATCGCCCGAGTGGTTACCGAGGCCCAAATTTATGGTGTAAAGAATAGAACCACTGTTACCTGCCATGCATGTCGTATAAGGCGTCTAAGGAGGTTGGGCGTGGGGCTAGCTACCCCAGACCGTAAACAAAACACTTGATGGCTACAGAACGGAGAGCGAACAAAGTAAACGCTGGCTATAACCAGACACATCGCCTAAGGATAAGCACCAGAGTTTCAAATGGTGCTGAAAATGTGACTTAAAACACACCAATACTAAGGCTGCATGAATCAGATTTCCACATGAATAGAATTTATGGCGAGATCTGGTACATCGGTTTGGGCGCTGATCGCAAGAGAGAGAGAGAGAGAGAGAAAAAGCGGGTACAACATCAGCACTGAACTTCATCAAGAAACAAGAGTTAAATGGGTTCAACCACACACGCAGATTACCAACAGACAGTGAGCCTCAAAGAGCAATGCTACTTCGATACAGTGGAAACAAACCTAACTCCCTTAGGCTCAAATAGTGGACCACAGAAAAAAAACACTGTTTATGAAGCACATACAAAAGCCCGTTCTAGAACTTTCTTCTTATCTTGACATTGTGAAACAAAACAAGATTAGAGAAAAAAAGGAAACAAGAAAGAAATAACCTGACTCTACAAAACGACCTACAAGAAATTTTGTTTTTCATTTTAACCAAATCATTTTTTCCTTAGCAGATGTTATCAAATGCAACCAAGAACAATTGTTCTGGTTCTTCTTTTTTATTATCAGGATATTTTGTAATTTAAACAACTACACATCACAGAAAAAGCCCTGTCAGTGCACAACATAGTCCCGTTGTTCCAAATTATTCATACTTTGGCTTGTAATTAGCAACGGTCCATGCACTATTCTTGTCTCAGCTTCTCCCACGAGTATTATTCTGGAATAATTTATGTTGTTTCAAATTAGGTTCCTGTTTGTCAAATTATTGATGGTTTGCTACCTCTGTTATATGATTGCTTCAATCATTGATTGAATAATTCAAAAATAAAAGAAATTACGTTTAATAATGACCATAAAATAATTAAGTTGGGATATTTATGAACTTCTCAAAGATAATTTTGGAGAAAAATATTAGAAACACAAAGAGTCGAGGGACAATATGTTTAATTAGAATGATGCGTATTTACTAGTGAGCCCAAGAATACAAGCAGTTCGTAACTAACTTGTGTATTACAAGTTCATTATTTTACAGAGAGTGTATGGTGGTAGTGGGGTAGCAAACATTATCACAATATTGTCATAATAAGCACATTAGATTGTTTTGAAGATGGAAGAAGCTGAAAATATGATGAAAGAAGATAAAAATGAGATGGACGAAGATAAATGAGATAAAGAAGATAAATAAGATAAAATAAGATGAAATAAGATGAAAGTAGATACAATGAGATGAAATAAGATCAAATGAGATGAAATAGAACAATGAGATGAAATAAGATAAAATGAGATGAAATAAGATAAAATAAGATGAAAGTAGATACAATGAGATGAAATAAGATAAAATGGGTGAAATAAGATCAAATGAGATGACATAAGATCAAATGAGATGAAATAAGATCAAATGAGATGAAATAAGATACAATGAGATGAAATAAGATAAATGGATGAAATAAGATCAAATGAGATGAAATAAGATCAAATGAGATGGAATAAGATAAGATGAGATGAAATAAGATAAAATGAGATGAAATAAGATCAAATGAGATGAAATAAGACACAATGAGATGAAATAAGATAAAATGAGATGAAATGACACAATGATGAAATAAGATAAAATGAGATGAAATAAAAAAATGAGATGAAATAAGATAAAATGAGATGAAATAAGACACAATGAGATGAAATAAGACACAATGAGATGAAATAAGACACAATGAGATGAAATAAGACACAATGAGATGAAATAAGACACAATGAGATGAAATAAGATCAAATGAGATGAAATAAGATAAAATGAGATGAAATAAGATAAAATGAGATGAAATAAGATAAAATGAGATGAAATAAGACACAATGAGATGGAATAAGATAAAATGAGATGAAATAAGATAAAATGAGATGAAAGTAGATAAAATGAGATGAAATAAGATAACATGATATTAACGAAAATAAAATGAGATGAAATAAGATAAAATGATATTAACGAAGATAAAATGAGATGAAAGTAGATTAAATGAGATGAAAGTAGATAAAATGAGATGAAAGTAGATAAAATGAGATGAAAGTATGTTGTAGTTTGTTGTTGGTGGTGATGCACAGGATTATGATGGTTCCGTAGTAGTAGTACTATTCGATGTTACGTAGCACAAATTATGAATAGGAAGACGTTCTTGTATGTTTCATATATGATTTATTGATGTTTCTACATATTTAGACAAAGCACGTCTGCCTCTGTTACTGCTTATGTTGGTCTCTTTCGGTTCACTAACGTTGCTACGGAGTCCCTACACAATTCTACGTCTACTAGTTTCACTACGTAAATGTCTCGTTCTAGTGTTGCTATCTGCTATTAACGTGCAGATTTGGTGTGCAAACACTACGGTCAACTAATTTCATATCTACCAACCTATCTATCTAAACTACCTGTCTGGCCTGCTGGAAACCACCTGGGGTTGAGGGACTGGCTGCATGCCTTCTACAAGTAGATACAAATTGAGATAGAAGAAAATAAAAATGAGACGTAAAAGACAAAAATATAATTAAGAAGATAACAATGAGATGAAGGATGGAAAAATTAGATAAAATAACAAATGAATGGAACGTCTCATTTTCCACACACTTTTTGTTCTATCAATGCAACACAAAAGATAAGAATATATTTTTGACTTTACTTTAGAACTAATGAATACTGGTAGTACATCAGCTTCTATATCCCATCTTATTTTTGTATGTGTTGAGAGTACTTCTTGTTTCTCATTCCTATTTGTAACATCAGCTTCTATATCCCATCTTATTTTTGTATGTGTTGAGAGTACTTCTTGTTTCTCATTCCTATTTGTAACATCAGCTTCTATATCCATCTTATTTTGTATGTGTTGAGATACTTGTTTCTCATTCCTATTTGTAACATCAGCTTCTATATCCCATCTTATTTTTGTATGTGTTGAGAGTACTTCTTGTTTCTCATTTCTATTTGTAACTTCAGCTTCTATATCCCATCTTATTTTGTATGTGTGAGAGTACTTCTTGTTTCTCATTCCTATTTGTAACATCAGCTTCTATATCCCATCTTATTTTGTATGTGTTGAAGTACTTTTGTTTCTCATTTCTATTTGTAACTTCAGTTTCTATATCCCATCTTATTTTTGTATGTGTTGAGAGTACTTCTTGTTTCTCATTCCTATTTGTAACTTCAGTTTCTATATCCCATCTTATTTTTGTATGTGTTGAGAGTACTTCTTGTTTCTCATTCCTATTTGTAACATCAGCTTCTATATCCATCTTATTTTGTATGTGTTGAGAGTACTTCTTGTTTCTCATTCCTATTTGTAACTTCAGTTTCTATATCCCATCTTATTTTTGTATGTGTTGAGAGTACTTCTTGTTTCTCATTCCTATTTGTAACATCAGCTTCTATATCCCATCTTATTTTTGTATGTGTTGAGAGTACTTCT
Source organism: Arion vulgaris (assembly GCA_020796225.1). Lineage (NCBI taxonomy): Eukaryota > Metazoa > Mollusca > Gastropoda > Stylommatophora > Arionidae > Arion > Arion vulgaris. The sequence continues at coordinate 11,717,072 of CM036768.1, forward strand.
TGTTTCTCATTTCTATTTGTAACATCAGCTTCTATATCCCATCTTATTTTTGTATGTGTTGAGAGTACTTCTTGTTTCTCATTCCTATTTGTAACATCAGCTTCTATATCCCATCTTATTTTTGTATGTGTTGAGAGTACTTCTTGTTTCTTATTTCTATTTGTAACATCAGTTGCTATATCCCATCTTATTTTTGTATGTGTTGAGAGTACTTCTTGTTTCTCATTTCTATTTGTAACTTCAGCTTCTATATCCCATCTTATTTTTGTATGTGTTGAGAGTACTTCTTGTTTCTCATTCCTATTTGTAACATCAGCTTCTATATCCCATCTTATTTTTGTATGTGTTGAGAGTACTTCTTGTTTCTCATTTCTATTTGTAACTTCAGCTTCTATATCCATCTTATTTTGTCTGTGTTGAGAGTACTTCGATTTCTCATTTCTATTTGTAACTTCAGCAAGATTTCTTTAATTTTGAGTCCCATCTGAATAGATCTATTTATTCATTTCTCAACCCCTGGTGAGTGGTGGACCCGTCTGTAAAATATATCTTCCAAACACATTTATGTTTTCCCACTAACTTTTAACTGTTTGTGTCTCACACACATGCGCTGCTATTAGGAGTATGCATGTTCTTAAGTCTCTGATCTTTAGTAGCTTCTCTGTTTCATTTTATGCTGTATTTAGCTGTTTACGTTGTTGTAGGACTGCCGTGGACTGCTAAAATGACTATTTTGGAGGTGTTGAATGAGATCAAGACACAGAGAAAGCTCATCATCAATATAAGAAAGAGGCAGTCATCATTTTTCGGGCATGTGATGAGGAGGGGAGGTTTAGAACGCATTGTAACAACTGGTAAAATCGAGGGTAGACGAAAGAGAGGAAGACAGAGAGAGAGGATGGCGTGACTTCGTGGCACGGTAGAGCGTCAACATCTGAGTTGATAGCAAACACCAAGGATAGAGATTTGTGGAGATTCATGATCGCCTACGCCTGCCGGCACGGCACCTGGTGCTGATGACGACTAAATGTGTTATTCATTTAGTTATCCATCACATTTCCACCGCTAACTTATATTATTATTAACATATTAATAGAACGATCATCATTGCATTTCTGTTATTAACTATGTATGTTTCATTATCATTTTTACCCAGAAAAATCTCAAGGAAAATGCACGAATACCGTAGCATAGGCGAAGGTCTCCGATGGGATTTTGAGAAAAGTAAATTATATAACAATTTAAATTTTAGTGAATTCACTTCGCTTACTCTTCTTCTTCTTCTTTGCGTTCGTTCTTTACGACCAATTTTAATCGCTCTTTGTGATATGCTTGATCTTTGCCAAGAACGTGTATACGTTGCACATTGGTTTGGTAGGCTTCTAAACGCATAGACTTCTACACGTCTACGACACAAGCATCGGATTTCAACTAAACCACTTTAGTAGCCTCTTAAGACATGCATGGCAGGTAACAGTGATTCTATTCTTTACACCCCAAATTTGAGCCACGGTAACCACTCGGGCGACTTCGCTTACTAATACGCCAGTAAAGAAGAAAAGGACAAGACCTATTTTATTATTTCATTACCAGCACTCTGATTAATTAAACTGTTTAATTTCATAACCAAATTCAATGAAGAATTCATTATCAGTCTTCCACAACTGTGCACAAACTAGAAATAAATCGTGTCATTCTTTTAATAAATCTGTCAACAGAATAATGACCACTTCTGAAGGACACACGCTCCTGTTCTTCTGAATCATCGTCCGGTTCACAGGAACTGAAATCCGTTTCTTGTGATTTCTTTGTCATGAACTTCAAGCTTTGAAACTAGCAAGTTTATTTTAATTGTATATGTTATGCTAGAATTGTATTTTTTGAAGTATCGTACAGAAATGTATTTAAGAAAATCAACAGCAGCTAATTATCGGAAAATTATAACGACAGAGATGATGTGTCTTAGAAGAGCTGCATTTATGACAATAAGAGACAAAATTAGAAATGAAGAAATCAGAAGGAGACTGGATGTGAAACCAGTCATGCAATTTATAAGAGAACAACAGATTAAATGGTTTGGACACCTGACAAGAATGCCCTGGTATTGCCTACCACAGAGAGCCACACAGAAAAAGTTTAACGAGTACAAAGCAAAAGGAAGACCACGCAAAAGATGGAACGACGGCATCAAGAACAGTATACGAAAATCAATATCAGCTTACAAAGAGCCTTAACACAAGCACATACTCTCTCTTTCTCGATCCCCGCTTAGACCAATGAACCAAATCTTTTCAAGAAGTGCACTGTTGCTTTTAGACCTGCTAACAAAGGACAGTCTTGCAGTTCTGCGGTCATGTCCGCCTTTTCGCAGTGGCACACGCTAGTTGTGCCAATTTTGAATTTGTTGAATATGTGGGCCCGAAGCCTGTTATGGACGGTACGGAGACGGAATAAAGCAACTTGTTCCCATAGACCATAGTACCTATCCCTCCTGCTGCGTTGTGGGTGGTGCCGGAATATAGCAACTTGTTCCCATAGACCTTAGTACCTATCCCTCCTGCTGCGTTGTGGGTGGTGCCGGAATATAGCAACTTGTTCCCATAGACCATAGTACCTATTCCTCCTGCTGCGTTGTGGGTGGTGCCGGAATATAGCAACTTGTTCCCATAGACCATAGTACCTATCCCTCCTGCTGCGTTGTGGGTGGTCCTTGTTCCCATAGACCATAGTACCTATCCCTCCTGCTGCGTTGTGGGTGGTCCTTGTTCCCATAGACCATAGTACCTATCCCTCCTGCTGCGTTGTGGGTGGTGCCGGAATATAGCAACTTGTTCCCATAGACCATAGTACCTATCCCTCCTGCTGCGTTGTGGGTGGTGCCGGAATATAGCAACTTGTTCCCATAGACCATAGTACCTATCCCTCCTGCTGCGTTGTGGGTGGTGCCGGAATATAGTGGAACTTGTTCCCATAGACCATAGTACCTATCCCTCCTGCTGCGTTGTGGGTGGTGCCGGAATATAGTGGAACTTGTTCCCATAGACCATAGTACCTATCCCTCCTGCTGCGTTGTGGGTGGTGCCGGAATATAGTGGAACTTGTTCCCATAGACCATAGTACCTATCCCTCCTGCTGCGTTGTGGGTGGTCTTTCGACCATTTTTCTTTGCACTGCCAACCAATGGTTGTTCTGGCCTCCTCATAGCTGATCTCGTGATCAGTCTGCGTAGTCGTCCACTTTCTTTAGCTAGCTTGTCTGCTTGTTCATTTCCGCTTATATGGCAGTGTGATGGTATCCACTGAATGACTGTGCGTTTAAGTGAATTCACAAGTACACCGAGGAAACACATACAAGATCACTACGTGTCCCCCTCCCCCACCCCCACCCATCCACCTCCAACACTTCTATAAAAAAGATAACGGTGGAAGAGAAGAGAAATAATGACTGGATTTTGATTGTTTAAGTGATATATTCACCAATTTTAAAAATATGTATATCCCTTGTATGTCTCAACTGTTTCTATTATTGCCATTTTGCCACGTTTATACTACTTGCTTCCTGTGTCAGGTCACAATATTTCAACTTTCTTTTTTACAGGTCTTCTCCAAGGTTCCCGTTCAATTCATTCTTATTCAATTTTGTAAATGATTCAAGTAAAGGAGATGAAGCTAGAATCAAAACTGCAAGCATATCAAGTGATATGTAATAAAGCTAGACAAGGAAACTATACTGAAGTTCAAGGAAGAATAGTAAATAAATATAGAACTATATATATATATATATATATATATATATATATATATATATATATATATAGCCGTCCATCGCAAGCGATGATGACAACAATCTAAGACGTGTGCTGTTGCACCTCTCTGGTGTGTGCGGAGAGTCCAATCCTAGAACAGAATCCCCGACCACAGGTGGGACATACATGATCAAGGTTAGACATGTGCGTGTTGTGTGCTCTGTCTTTTTGCGCTGCTCGTTTTCTCTGTGACTCAACAATACGATGATTCTCAGCTATTCGGGTTCCTCTTTTGTTGTTACAGCGCCACATTTGGCGATCTTGCGCAAGGATTCCCAGCACGTATTGTCTATATCGAAGCATTTCAGAGACACTTTAAGAGTGTTTTTAAATCGTTTTTTCTGTCCACCAGCTAAACGTCTGCCCCCTTCAAGCTCGCCATACATCAACTATTTTGGGATTCGTTTATCAGGCATCCGAGCAACGTGACCGACCCATCTCACTTGGGCCTTCTGCAACAGGGTGCTGACGCTTGGTATCTTTGCTCTTGTGATGACTTCGCTGTCTGGAATTTTGTCCTGCCAGTTTATTTTTAGTATTCTGCGGTAGACAGCTTGTGTGGAAATGGTTTAATTTTCTTGATAGAACTAAAGTCGTTAGTAGCCACATGCTGAGAGACATACCAAGGAAAAGTTTGAAGCAGTTATGGACTAATTAGTTGGATGTGCAGCTATGATGATACGACGAGTTAAGTAAACATCTTCCAGTTCGCTGTATATGGGTCCGTATGGTGTCGGGGCCGGAAAGGAAGCGAAGAATAGTACCACTGATACCTACAAGGCATGTCGTAAGAAGCGACTGATGTTGGACCTAGGGAAGCAACCCTAGTAAATAAAAAACACCGCAGAAATCAAATCTGCAGGCCTACCTGTAGGCACATAACTATCACAACGTCCAAAGCTCTTAGGCTCAAATCACATAACAAACACACACATTGGTTAACAAGTGGTCGATATGGAGCGTTCGATGAAGAAGAAGAAGAAGAACAATGTGGAAATGGAAAAGATCAGATTCGCATAACATTTATCTAAAATGAATTCTCCAGGTGATGGCACTTGTTCACTCCTTTCCCTGCCCCCTTCCCCGTGCATTAAGGTACGGAAGCCCATCGTGATTACTTTTTGGGGTTGAGGACGCCTTTGTCTCTTTTTAGTGGTCATTTTAATATCTTTCCTGGTTGAAAATTTAGGACCAGTCCGTCATTGCTTACAGACAGGTTCGGATAACTCTCCTCTCTAATCATAACTACATAATAACTCGGTTGTCTCCTTTTGATTATGACTGACATTACGGAGTTCAGCACATTACACTCAGCGTTTAAAGTCTATGCCTTTTATGTTCTGAAATGTGTAAGTTCGAATCCAGGACGCGGTGTTCTATTCACGAGTGCATTTCTTCCCGGAGACCTCTGAGATTGTTGATGGAGTTACGGAGTTAGTGCTTTGTGCAGTACTCTCGACAGAACGATCTAGTATGAGACATTAGCCTAAACATACATGGCAATCTAGAAATATATGATATTCTAAGGTTTACAAGACAATGCACAATGAGAATTGTTCTCAATTTATGCGAGTACGCAGGGAATAGGAGGGAGAGTTTATCGAGCAGAGGGATTAAGATCGCTTGAACGAAGCTGTCGCCACGCATATGCAGGTGATATGTTTTATTTTTTTATGACACATAATAAATATATTAACACTTTGACTTTACAGAGAATTGATTGATTTATAGAATCATCATCATTGCACTTAGGTGAGTAACCATGTGTGCTCCAATCTCTTTCTTACACAGAAAGATCTCAGCTCAGCTACAGTGCACATACTCCGTAGTACCGGCGAGGGATGTAATTTTGAAGATATTTTTGTAGGAATTTTATTTTTAATCTGTTCTAATGAATTTTGTCTCGTCAGAGGCGTATCAGCCTACTGTTCTCGGTTTTGAACTGTCAAGTGTTTTTTTACGTACTCATCTTGAAAACGTTCTATCGTCCGTCTCCGATAGGACTAGGAACTCAGTCTTGGAAAAATATTCCCGATGCCCCCACGAAGAGCAAACCGAGCATCTTTTGAATGAGTTTCAAGTACCTACCATCTACACAATAAAGTTCTATTCTGAGTTTGTTCAATTTAAACAATATTATTACCAAAACTAACAAGCATTTACAAAAAATAATGTTTCTAAAAACAGATACATCAATTTCTTAAAGTTCGTTATTTGATCTTTCTGTCATAGCTAGCCAGTCCCCCAGGTGGCAGCTGAGGAACCAGATAGTTATCTTTAGTGTGTAGCTTGTATATATTTAGATATTTTATTAGCAGACTTATTGTTTGCACTCTCTAAGCAGAATGGCAACACTAAAACGAGCATTGACGTAGGAAACTAATCGACGTAGTTGTGTAGTGACGGCTTAGTAACGATTAGTAAACAGAGAGACGACATAAACATTAGGCACGACCAGACGTGTTTTGTGTGTCTAGATGTGATACCATAAATAAATATGCATCTAAGTCAATCATAACAGTGTTTGAGTTATGTGAATACTACACAATGTAACACCATCATCCATCTTGGTATATATAGTCGTCATCAGGAGTAGCTACCATCACTCCGTCAATACTGAACATACGCTACCACACAACTAATATGCTACTCTCTTAACCAACGTACTGATCCTATAACATTTCACTACTTCATTTTTCTCAAAAAGACTGACACACTAATTCTCAGTTTCCACAATAATCATAGATTTAGTGGACAAGTGTTTTAACTCATGTTCACTTGGGGAAAATAACCCTCTATTTAACATTATATCCGTTTTTTTATTCTCTTTCAGACAATAAATTTTAAATGTTAAAAAAATATTTTGTAGTACGGGGCTCACATGATCAGTAAAGTAACTCCCTCCTAATTTCATGAGTGTTTTTTGAGAATATGTCCGTTTTACAGAACATTTCAAAACTGTGTAAAAAATTATTTTAAGAATATCTTGAAACTGTACAAAAAGTCTTTAGAATAAGAGTCAGATTTCCAAGTCTCCGTTACGTTCGGTTGGTTTGAAATAATATTTGCACGGTTCAAGAATTATGTGCACTTTTTCATCCGTGTTCATTGTTCGGATCGTCAAGCTCTATTACCATGGTTACAGTTAGCAGTAGTTTCTTTGTCTACATGGTATGATAGTTCTGCTTAGTGACAAATATTGACGGATTGATACGTGTCGTTTCAGAACCAAAAACAATCTTGGTTTATTTTTATTTACAGGTCGCAGCACTCTTTGTACTGCAAAAAAAGATTTGTTTCTTGTACTGTAAGAAAGATTTGACTTTTGTACTGCAAAAAAAAGACTTGGCTCTTGTACTGCAAAAAAATTGATTTGGCTCTTGTACTGCAAAAAACGATACGGCTCTTTACTGCAAAAAGATTTGGCCCTTGTACTGCAAAAACGACTTGGCTCTTGCACTGCAAAAAACGACTTGGCGCTTGCACTGCAAAAAATGATTTGGCTCTTGTACTACAAACAACAATACGGTTCTTGTACTGCAAAAACGATACGGCTCTTGTACTGCAAAAAGACATGGCTCTTGACTGCAAAAACGATACAGCTCTTGTACTGCAAAAAGATATGCCCTTGTACTGCAAAAATAATTTGGCTCTTGTACTGCTAAAAAAGACTTGGCTCTCTGTACTGCAAAAGTAATTTGGCTCTTGTACTGCAAAAAATGATTTGACTTTTGTACTGCAAAAAACGATTTGGCTCTTGTACTGCAAAAAAGAACGAGAAAAATTCATTGTTGAAGAAGACCATTATGAAAGGAGGCATCCCTGCAAAGTGTAGAAAATGAATACAATTGAGAAGAAGGATTAAGGATGTAATTTGATGATTTGAACATGACTACTGCAGGACTGGGCCTCTAGCCTATGAGAGAGAGAAATTCTAAAAGTACTGTTAGAATGGCAAATCTCTGCTCAGGAGAAATTATTGAAGAATGATCAGTTGGCAAGAAGTGATAAACAATTTATAATTGTGGAGAAGAACAGAACAAAAGACCAAATCACAATAAGAACAAGGAGTGAAAATAGTGATGAAATGAACACACCCGCATTAAACAACCGAGCAACATTACCAGATATTTACATGACGTATCTACAGTGGAAGAGAGGAAGAGAAATGCATACCGAACTTTTGAAATGGCGTCTGTGGCTTAGGGATAGGACTCGGTCTATTACCTCGACGTTCTGAATTCGAATCACGCTGCGGACAGTTTCGTTGCAAATTCTTTCGCGTGGATTGTTACAAAAGAGCGATGACACCACCCCTTCAGAAAGCAATGGCAAACTACTGAACGTAATAATTCCTAGAAAATGACAAACAATGTTAAAAGATGAGGTTGATTCGCAAAGTCCTGTAAAGGATATGTAGTTAATGAATTTTTTTTTAAACTATTGAAAAAGAGGTTTTGAACGATTGGATTTCATGGACCAGAACTGAAGCAAAGGTCACAAAATCAAAGTTTGATGGAAAGTCAATGTTACTCTCTTATGGTTCACTAGATACTTCTTCTTCTTCTTCTGCATTCTCACTAGATTGAGATTTCGGAATCTCTAATAAAAGCAGCCGTTTGCCTCAGATTATCAGCCACGTCATACAGTTTGTCTTGCGTCTCACTAGTGAGATTGGAATCCACTTTTTCGATTTCACACGTCATGCATTTTCTTGGCGTTCTCTAGTTGAATTAATTCATAAAGATTTTGCTCGTTATCAGCCACTCTCAGTTTAGCCTGCATTCTTACTGATTGATTCAATCTCATGAGTGCAGATTATAGCACTCATAGGAATCTCGTTACTGATGAATTCAATGTTAATAAGCAGCCGTGTCAGATTATCAGCCACGTCATACAGTATATGCTTTCGTTCTCACAGATTTCAATATCTAAGTGTTACAGTGAATGAACTCTTCTGGACTAGTCTGTCACTTCTGTAGTAATATTCTAGTATATTATATTTTTGGAACTGGCATAGTAGAACGTAAAACTTATTTGATTGAACAAAACACGATAATTACTGATAAAGTACTTGTAATAGATTTTATAAACCCAATATTACAAAAGATACAGACTGATACAAAACAATGACATACAAACGTTTCGACCAACAAGGCCTTTATCAACAAACGAACAAACAGGAGTGACAAATTAAAATGAAACACAAATGGACGACCAAATACAAACGTATCTAAGGAAAATCTGGAATAAAAACGAATAACGAAATAAATGTAACACAAAAACATACATAAAAACTAGAAATAGAAAGGAAATGAAACATCTAGTAAATATATAACTTGAATACATGCAACATATACCCATATAGATTACAAAGCATGGGAAGAGAAAGTACAAAGAAGCATAAGAATGTAATACGTTGAGCCCGCGTGGTCGCTAGGTACCATACAAAGAAATCAACCGATTCTCCAGAGCAAATCGACTGCGATCATCCGAGGAACATGATCGGATGGCTGTGACCTGGACATCGTGAGCACCTAAATGGCCAGTATCATTGAAATGGGTGGCTACAGGGTCACAGAGCATTGGCGTATGTCGCGTAAGTGTTGGGCGAATCGGTCACTGAGCCTCTTGCCTGTCTCGCCGATATAAGCCTTGTTACACCGCTTACAGATAATGACATAGATAAGATTACGGACTCGCATGTGAACCCATCGTCAATAAGAAACGTGCCTAAAGGAAAAGATACAGTATGTATCACATAAGCACACGTGTTGCAACGCTGACGACCACACTGGACAGTGCCAAAATGAGTCTGGATATTGGACTTAAGGCGAAGGTGTACCAACATATCCTTAAGACTTCTATCCTGTCTGTAAGACACCAAAGGATAGTTGGGGAAGACAGAACGGGTCTCAGGATCTGATCTAAGGAGAGACAGATGACGGAATCAAACATTTTTCACCAGGGAACTATGGGGTGGTAAGTTAAGATAAGTTTTACTCTGTCAGAGCTAGTAGTCCTATGCTGACTGGTAATAGCAGTACTAGCAGAAATATTGATTCAAGTACCTGGGAACATTCCTGACATCAGATGGCAGGTGTAAAACAGAGATTATGAGTAGAATAGCTCAAGCGAAGGAATCTGTTATGAACATGAAAAACTCACTGTGAGAATTCACTACCAATAACACTGCGAAAACGAATACTGCAGTGCTATATTGATCCAATACTTCTGTATGGCAGCGAATCAATACGATCATTGGAAGCAAAAAAGTTGTGGTTTTACAGAAGAATTCTGAAAATTCCATGGACAGTGAAGAAAACAAATGAGGAGGTTTTAAGCTTGTACACAAAGACACTTTATCAAAAGAATAAGAATTCGGCAATCAAGGTTCTACGGGCATATAATGCGAAGAAAAGGATTAGAACATTTGGTGATAACAGGTAAAATTCAGGGAAGGAGATATCATGAAAGACAGAGGGAGAAGATGTTGAATAGCCTGACATCATGATTCGACCAAAGATCGACGTCAGATCTGATTATATGCCCCGAGAGAGCTGCGGAGAGACTTGATCGCCGACGCCGGCAGGCTTGGGACTTGTTGATTGAGTAGCAATAGCAGTAATATCAGTAGTTGTAATATCAGTAGTAGTAATATTAGTAGCATTAGTGGTAGTAATAGTAGTAATTAATAGTAGTAGTAATAGTAGTAATTAATAGTAGTAGTAATAGTAGTAATATAGCCGTCCATCGCAAGCGATGATGACAACAATTTCAGACGTGTGCTGCTGCACTCTCTGATGTGTGCGAAGGTGACTGTAGAGTCAATCCTAGAACAGAATCCCCTACCACAGGTGGGGCATACAGGATCAAGGTTAGACATGTGTGTATCTTTTCGCACAGCTCGTTTTCTCTGTGCCTCAACGGCACGATAATTCTCAGTTATGCGGGTTCCTCTTTTGTTGTTGTAGCGCCACATTTGCCGAACTTGCACAAGAGATTCCCAGCACGTGGTGTCTATATTGAAGGGATTCCCAGCACATGATGTCTATATCGAAGCATTTCAGAGACACTTTAAGAGTGTCTTTAAAGCGTTTTTTCTGTCCACCAGCAGAGCGTCTGCCCTCTTCAAGTTCGCCATGCATCAACTATTTTGGGATGCGTTTATCAGGCATTCGAGCAACGTGACCGAACCATCTCACTTGGGCCTTCTGCAACAGGGTGTGGACGCTTGAAATCTTTGCTCTTGTGAGGACTTCGCTGTCTGGAATTTAGTCCTGCCAGTTTATATTTAGTATTATGCGTAGACAGCTTGTATGGAAGTGGTTTAGTTTTCTTGTGTGTTTGCAATACACTGTCCATGTCTCGCTGGCGTACATCAGCGTGGTTAGCACTGTAGCTTGTGGCTACGCGTATCCCTCTCCGCACCCACACAGTGACACGTAGCCTTCCGAACGCTGCACTGGCCTTAGATATCCTATTGTTGACCTCAGAATCTATGTTTGCCGATCTGGATAGGAGGCTGTCAAGATAGACAAAGTTGTTCGCTGGCTGGAGACGCTGGTGTTCAATGTTAACGTAATAGAAGTAATAATAATAATAGTATCAGCATCGCTAGTAGTCTTCTCTTATTGCTCGCTAGCATTCACTGTCTACACAATAAGTTCAGTTCTCTGGGTTAATGCTGATGTGTTTGTTTAGTTCATCAAAACTTTCAAACAGCTTTGCATGGATGTCCATCTCTGATAGCCAGCGTTCTTTCTGTATAAGATATAAATTAGACAATTGAAATATTTGTGGCTAACATTAAAAGACATAATCACCCCTGTGCAAAGAACCTACATTAGAAAGCAAAGTAAACTACCCAGGATAACAATGGGAAAAATGCATATACACTTTGAAAAATAAAAAACCAGAACAGGAAATGTCTGACAGAGTATCTTCTTCTTCTTCTTTCTCGAATCCGGTATGCCTCACAGCGTCAGGTCAGGAAGAGATTTCTAAAACGGGCCCTAGTATGCGCTTCGTAGATAGTCTCTTTCGTCGCCTCTGTTATCTCTGAGGTCCATCTTTTGCGTGGCCGCCTTTTGCTTTGTACCCATTGTATCGGAGCAGCATTGCTCTTTGGGGTGCACTGTCTGGTGGTAATCTGCTTACGTGGCTGAACCATTTAATTTGTTGTTTCTTGATGAAGTCTGGTACTGATGTTGTACCCACTTTTTCCTGATGTCTTCATTTCTCAACCGGTCTCTTCTTGTTACACCCAGCATTCTGCGTAGACACTTCATCTCTGTTGTGACTAGTTTTCTTCTATCGTTTGTTGTCAGCGTCCAGGTTTGGCACTGGTAACAGAGTATACCATCAGGGCAAATGATAAAAAAACTAACTCTTTTGAGATCCATTACAGAAAACCTTCAATTTAGGGAGGGCACATAATTAAATGCTGAAGCCTCCTGTGTGGTGCTAGGGCCCGCAGGGAAGCAAAGAATAGTACCACTGCAGCCGTCAATGCATGTTGTAGAGGGACTGATGTAGGCCCTAGAGATGCTACACTAGTAAATAAAAAACAGCGTAGAAATCGGATGTGTTTGCCTACTTGTAGGTGCATAACTGGCACAACGTACACTCGCTCTTAGGCTCAGATCAGATACAGATCACACTAATTTCGACCAGCTCAATTGGGTACCAGGACAAACGGTGGGAAGTAAGGCTGTCGGCTTAATCTGATCATTAGTGACTCTTCATCTTGTCGGTTCAGACCACGTGGCGAAATTTCCCAACGTAACGGCACTATTCGACCAGCTCAATTGGTACCAGGACAAACGGTGGGAAGTAAAGGCGTCCAGCTTAATGTTGACCACATCACCCATCGTGTGTCGACCGCCAATTGAGTACCAGGACAAACGGTGGGAAGTAAAGGCGTACAGCTTAATGTTGACCACATCACCCATCGTGTGTCGACCGCCAATTGAGTACCAGGACAAACGGTGGGAAGTAAAGGCGTCCAGCGTAATGCTGACAACATCACCCATCGTGTGTCGACCGCCAATTGAGTACCAGGACAAACAGTGGGAAGTAAAGGCGTCCAGCTTAATGTTGACCACATCACCCATCGTGTGTCGACGGTCAATGAAAAATAAAGGTCTAATACAATATTACCGAATATATCACGATGTATTTTTATTTTTTTTCGATCCAGAAGCACTTGAGCTGAAAGCCTCGGCTCGTGTCATGGACATCGTAACCCTTCGGCTCGGTGCCACGAACACCGTAAATCTGGGGAACCTGTAGCTTTTCTGCCAATCCGCGGTGTTGAACCCGCACTTACAGAGGACTAGTCACCCGTAGCCCAACGCGCTACGAACACGCTGGGCAGACGGGCATCACGATGTATAAACGGGTTCCTTTACGTTTAATGTCCTCTTTGTTCATCATAAATTTAATCTTCTTCTTCTTTGCGTTCGGTTTCGTATGCTCGTCTAAACATTGAGATCGGTTGCCTCTATGAATCTGTATGTCAGTTGAAGTTCGAAAAACTATGTAGTTGATAATGACGATGATGATGTTAATAATGTTGATTGTGATGATAAAAATGATGTTGATGATGATGATGATGATAATGATGATAATGTTGATGATGATGAGGATGATGAGGATGATAATGTTGATTATGATGATAATGATGATGATAATAATGATGTTGATAATGTTTATGATGATGATGATGATAATAATGTTGTTGATAATGATGTTGATGAATATAAGTAAAAACGTGCATTAGAAATACTGTATAAAATCAAGTACAAAATACTTTTACAGCAACACAAACACAGCCAAGAACTATTCCATTTATTTCTTAAACGACTGAACTATTTCCATGCAACGGGAGATTATCTCCCCATAATTGTCAGTCAGAATTACTTTCCCGTACATCAAACTCCAATCACTAATTATGCCAACGCCATTAGTCTCTACGCAAATGACCTCTAACCTTAATTTTCAAGACCATCGGTCATTAAGGTCGTCGGACGGACAGAAATATCGCCACGCGCGGCAATTTTCGCGGCAAATTTATTGCATTTCGATTTAGAAGATTGTAATCTGGGGTTTCATCACGGCAGACCAGAAAAATTATTTTAATACGTATTTTTGCTGATGATCAAGTATTAATAGCTGAAAAGGACAAAAAACGCACAAGACCTTTTCACTCGATTTGACAGCTAAGGAGAAGAATCATCATCATCAAGTAGCTTGTCCTTTCCCGGAACCTGGCTCCCGTGATAGCAATCCTGAAAAACTGTTATGTGCAAGTTGACTGGCGCCAGCAGCAGTCATTCTCAGATCGTCAATGACATCTTGCACTCATAGGTCTTCCTCTCATTCTTCTTCCAGGCACCTTCTTCTTCTTTGCGTTCATTCTTTGCGACCGACCAATTTTAATCACTTGTTGTGAAATGTGTGATCTTTGCCAAGAACGTGTATACGTTGCACATTGTTTTGGTAAGCCACTAAACGCATTGATTTGTACACGTTTAGGACACGTGCATCCGATTTCAGCCAAACATCATTAGTCACCTATTACGACATGCGTGGTAGGTAACAGTGGTTCTATTCTTTACAACCCTAATTTGATGTCCATGTTCCTAAACGTAGTGTCACGGTACTCTCCATCAAGGAAGCAGCTATCCAGCTTATTAAGATGAGCAGCTAGTCACCTATTACGACATGCGTGGTAGGTAACAGTGGTTCTATTCTTTACAAACCTAATTTGATGTCCATGTTCCTAAACGTAGTGTCACGGTACTTCCATCAAAGAAGCAGCTATCCAGCTTATTAAGATGAGCAGCTAGTCACCTTTTACGACATGCATGGTAGGTAATAGTGGTTCTATTCTTTACAACCCTAATTTGATGTCCATGTTCCTAAACGTAGTGTCACGGTACTCTCCATCAAAGAAGCAGCTATCCAACTTATTAAGATGAGCAGCTAGTCACCTTTTACGACATGCGTGGTAGGTAATAGTGGTTCTATTCTTTACAACCCTAATTTGATGTCCATGTTCCTAAACGTAGTGTCACGGTACTCTCCATCAAAGAAGTGCTATCCAGCTTATTAAGATGAGCAGCTAGTCACCTTTTACGACATGCATGGTAGGTAATAGTGGTTCTATTCTTTACAACCCTAATTTGATGTCCATGTTCCTAAACGTAGTGTCACGGTACTCTCCATCAAAGAAGCAGCTATCCAGCTTATTAAGATGAGCAGCTAGTCACCTTTTACGATATGCGTGGTAGGTAATAGTGATTCTATTCTTAACAATCCTAATTTGATGTCCATGTTCCTAAACGTAGTGTCACGGTACTCTCCATCAAAGAAGCAGCTATCCAGCTTATTAAGATGAGCAGCTAGTCACCTTTTACGACATGCGTGGTAGGTAATATGGTTCTATTCTAAACCTAATTTGATGTCCATGTTCCTAAACGTAGTGTCAGGTACTCTCCATCAAAGAAGCAGCTATCCAACTTATTAAGATGAGCAGCTAGTCACCTTTTACGACATGCGTGGTAGGTAATAGTGGTTCTATTCTTTACAACCCTAATTTGATGTCCATGTTCCTAAACGTAGTGTCACGGTACTTCCATCAAAGAAGCAGCTATCCAGCTTATTAAGATGAGCAGCTAGTCACCTTTTACGACATGCGTGGTAGGTAATAGTGGTTCTATTCTTAACAATCCTAATTTGATGTCCATGTTCCTAAACGTAGTGTCACGGTATTCCATCAAGAAGCAGTCATCAGCATTAAGAGGGCACTGCACTTTGATCGCCAAAATGCCGAGAATCGATCTTCAGAACGACATGCAAACTCTAACTAATTGACTGTATGGAAGGTTTGTTTGTTCTGTCTGGGATTAAAGTCTCTTTAAAGTGAGGCACTTCCTTTTCAACCTAAATACGAACCTTATTTTTTTTCCGATCCAGAAGCACTTGATCTTTTCAGCTCTTCGGCTCGGTGCCATGGACATCGTAACCCTTCGGTTCGATGCCACGAACACAGTAAATCTGGGGAATCTGTGGCTTTTTATGCCATCCCGCGAAATTGAACCCGCACACACAGAGGGATAGTCACCCGTAGTCCAACGCTCTACGAACACGCTGGGCAGACGGGCATACGAACCTTATATAGATGTGGTTATTTACACCCATGGTTAAGTTATTCGCCATCAATGCTGTGCGTGGGCTTTTTCAAAACGCTCAGGAGGAAAAATAATAAGAGAGGCCAGTGGGGCCTACCTACAACCACAAATAGTTTGACAATGGAGGTTCGGGCTGTTACGGAGGCGGTGAACTGGTTGACATCTCACAATTACTCTCGTGTTTTCATACTCAGTGACTCCATGAGCATGATTCGTAAAGTCGAATCAGGAATGTTGAGACGCAACCGGGTAGAGGTACAGGTACAGATAATGATAAGAGAAATCACCTTCATTTTTATCCCTGGGCACGCTGGAGTCAGGGGTAGTGAACGAGCTGATAGATTGACTGGATTTGCTAAATATCAGAGGGCTGCCATGGATCGAAATGATATCTTCACGCATTGAGACAGTATTTCCAAACATAGGAGTTTCAGGGCTGTGAATCTCACTCACTGACCAGATTGAAAGAGATGAGTGTCAATATTGGTACTGCCCGAAAAGAACGACATACTAAATATGTAAAGAGATTGATTAATCAATATCGAACTGGCGTGTTGGGTCACTGGACGCTGCTGGATTTGCTGAGGCAAGATCGAGCACCTATGATAGTCCTCATAATAATGACGAACCTTATTTTGGTTATATCAATGCATGTTTTCCAACAAACATAAATAAAAATAAAAATGACTTCTTTCGGAGAGAACAAGTCATTATGCTATCCTTACTAATTTTTTTTTTCCCGATCCAGAAGCACTTGAACTTTTTCAGCTCTTCGGCTCGGTGCCATGGACATCGTAACCTTCGGTTCGTGCCGGACATCTCCTTCGGTTCGGTGCCACGAACACCGTAAATCTGGGAATCTGTGGCTTTTTCTGCCATCCCGAGGAATTGAACCCCCACACACAGAGGGATAGTCACCCGTATCCAACACGCTACGAACACGCTGAGCAGACGGGTCTATCCTTACTATAGAGACACTCATATAAACAATTATAAAGTGGACTGGTTACTGAAGCTCATATTAACGTCTCAGTGATCTTCTTTTTCTTCGAGAGCTTTATATCAACCACTTGTTAATAACTCTTTGTGATTTATATTTGATCTGAGCCTAAGAGAGATTGTACGTTGTGCCAGTTATGCACCTACAAGTAGGAACACATCCGATTTCTGCGACGCTTTTTATTGACTAAGGTACCCCTACCTCAGTCGCCTCTTACGACATGCCTTGTAGGTCACAGCGTTACTATTCCTTCCACTCCTTGTGTGCCAGAGCAATAGACGGGCGGTTTATATGTTGAATTCTTAAACCGTCTCTTGATGAACGTGCACTCTGAATGAGTTTAAACAAAGCATCTATTCTGGAAGTCGATTCACGTCCCTTTAATCTTCCATTATAGTTAACTCCCTTTCATCATCACTTCAAACATGGAAATTTAAAATAAAAACATCAAACTTCAAATTCTCATATAAAAATTCTTTCCATTTTCGTTCAGCGCCATTTCATTTCTTTTGTCAGTATTACAAGGTGCATAATTCCTCTCCAATTCATAGGGCATATAGTAGCTCTTCACTGCCACGGAGTGTTTCGTTTCTTTGAATACCCTCAAGCTCACAGTTAGATTGTAAGACGTGCTCTTCACCCATAAGAAGCAAGCGTTCAGATCAGATTAAAATCCTAATCCTTATCGATCACGTCCAAAGACGTCATCGTTAAGAAGATCATGAGATTCATCAGAATAGGGCATCACATGGTGTGAATTTGAGGTCGGTACGACCTGGTAATGTCAGTCAAATTTAGGTCAAGGTCAACCTAACTTGTCATCTGGTATTTTAATGCTGTTTAAAATTAGGCATAGATTTACAGAAGATGAGGTTTGTTTTTAATTGTGATTGGCGTCGCTAATCATGCTTGTTTTTAAACGTACAACATCCCGCCTGTCCAGCGTGTTCGTAGCGCGTTGGGCGACATGTGATAAGCCCTCTGTGAGTGTGGGTTCAAATCCGGGGGCTGGCAGAAAGTTCTCCAGATTTACGGTATTCGGGGCACCGAACCGAAGGGTTACGATGTCCACGGCACTGAGCCGACGGGTTACGGTGTCCACGGCACTGAGCCGACGGGTTACAATGTCCACGGCACTGAGCCGACGGGTTACAATGTCCACGGCACTGAGCCGACGGGTTACAATGTCCACGGCACTGAGCCGACGAGCTGAAAGCTCAAGCATTTCTGGATCGAAAAAACAACAAAAGAAACATACTACATTGCAATTTATAGTTGGTTGGTGAGCTTCTGTAGCTCAAGCGGTAGTAACCCTCGATCACAAACCCAAGCGTACCTGGTTCAAACCCCACGGTGGCAAGTTTGGAAGCAAATTCGTTCTCTTGAGATTTATTTAAAAAGGGAAAAAATAGACATCACCGTTCAAAAAGCAATGGGAAACTACTGCACGTATAAGTGGTTCCTATAAAATCAAAGACGCGTTCCTGTGGTTCTTGGCTGAGTTCAAATCCCGCTGCGTACAATTTGGTTGCAAATTGTTTCGCTTGGATTTTTACAAAGGACGATGGCGCCACACGTTCAGAAAACAATGGCAAACTACTTGGTTATTGGTTATTGGTTACTAAACTGACGTCATTGCACCCGGGCAAACCCATAGGTGCTCAGTCTCCCCAACAGATATCGAAGAGTATGCATACTGATGGTTCCTGTGGCTCGCTGATTAAACACACCTCTCACTCTGCCTCTCAGGCATCCAGTTCGACTTGAACAAAGGGTAATTCCAAACTGCTTAAATCGCTTGATCGATTCAACATCGATTTTAGTGTCCTCTTTCAACAAAGAGTCTCGAAGAGACTCCACTAGATGACACCACTGCAAACTACTGAACGTAATAATGCCTAGAAAAATCACAAACAGCGTTAGAAAGCTGGGGTTGATTCGCAAAGTCCTGTAAAGGATATGCAATTAACTTTTAAGCTTAGAATATTACTAATTTTGCTATCGACGACCCCGGGCAAGCTACATGATAATGATCAATACTGCCTCTTGCTTCTTCCTCTCTTCTTCTCTTTCCTCCATAACTATCTTTTCATAACCTCTATGTTTCATGTGCATGAAATACTTCCCCTTTTTCTCAATCTTTTTTTTCTCAACAACCTGTTCTCTTGAGTTCTTATTTCTGGTTCTAAAGATCTGTTTGTTCTTTTGTGTGTCCATGAAGTTCTGAGAACTCTCATACAACAATTATATTCGAAAGTATTTCTGTGTTGTTGTTTTTATTCAGTTGTTAAATGTTCAAATTTCTCTTCCGGATATTGCCACTGGGGAAAATGCTTGCTTGTATTACACAGATTTCATTACAATGACTGTCTTCTTTTATAAAATTTTGAAGCTGCTGAAGTTTTTGTAAACCGATGTTTGATCTTTCTAATTGCTTTCATAACATCTCAATTTCTTGTTAATAGCGAACAAAGATATTCAACATTTTTCTCTTGTTCACAATTTGTTTTTATTGATAAATATACCCGTTGACATTTTTTCATTTTTTCAGTTGTCAATAATAATATTTGTGTATCACTTTGATATTTTAAAGTGCTGTTTCTTTCTTGAATTGTCGATATTAATTTCTCAATTTCCATTTGTGATGTTGATAATATTACCGTGTTGTCAGAAATCTTCTTCTTCTTCAAACGCTCCATATCGACCACTTGTTAACCACACTGTGTGATCTGTATATGATCACATCACACACCAATCACAAAGTGTGGATCTGTATATGATCACATCACACACCAATCACAAAGTGTGGATCTGTATATGATCACATCACACACCAATCACAAAGTGTGGTTAACAAGAAGTCGATATGGAACGTTTGAAGAAGAAGAAGCTACCATCCAACAAAACACGTTTAACAGATTGTAACTAAGAATTTACAAACAGAGAAACCTCACTTCAAAATATTATTGATATAGTGAAAGACTGCAGTAAAATGACTTTACCAAAGCAAAGGATACATCCTAGGGGGTTGTATTTACGAGATTTCAGTTTAAGGCCGTTAGGAATTTTATTGTTTGATTTAAATGGTATGTCTCCCAAGTGGTTACCGGGGCTCAATTTTGGGGTGTAAAGAATAGAACCACTGTTATCTGCTTTGCATGTCGTAAGAGGCGGCTAAGGATGTTTGGCTGAAACAGGATGCACATGTCCTAAACGTGTAGAGGTTTAAGCGTTTAGGAGCCTACCAAACCAATCTGCAACATATACACGTTCTTGGCAAAGATCAAACATATCACAAAGAGTGATTAAAATTGGTCGTAAAGAACGAACGCAAAGAAGAAGAAGATATGGTATGTGCCGCGTAAGAAGTAAATTCTTCACTTCTGTTGTATCCTTTGTTTGATTTTTTTCTTTCAGATCCAGAAGCACGTGAGCTTTCATCTCGTGTTCGGTGCCATGAACATCGTAACCCTTCGGTTCGTTTCCATGAACGCAGTAAATATGGAGAACATGTGGTTTTCCTGCCAGCCCGCGGAATTGAACCTCACTGACAGGGGGATTGACACCAGTCATTAAACGCGTTACGAACACGCTGGACAGGCGGGCATCATTTTCTTGATAAAGGCCTTTTGATCGAAACGTTGCTGTGTATTGTTATTGTTTTTCTATGTTGTAAAACTACAGTACTTTGTTTTACAAGTTTCGCCACTTCAAAGTACCACATCTAGAGGTATAGTGCAGTATCATGGTCTCAGTACTGTATGATCATAGGGAGGCTGACAGAACTAACTCTTGCAGAACTAACTTAATAATCCTCATCTCTAACGAGGTCCTCATATTCTTGTCACATAAGGCAAAAAATTATAAATAAATCAAACAAAAAACAAAAGGTGAAAAGTGACACTTTCAAAGAAAATATCATTTTGACACAGCGATAATATATTCGTACTTGTCATGTGTAATTACGAAAAAGTTCATTAATTCATGCTTTTAAATTCTAGTTAATTCTGTTGTTTTATTTCTGTAGCTGGTAAATTAAGCTCATAAGTCCAAACTGTTATCCTAGGATAGAGATCGGCATTCTGAACTGCATGTGCTTGACATTGGGCTCTAAAGGTTGAGCGTCGAAGTGTAAAAACGAAGAGAACGAGACAAAAACAAAAGGTGATTAAGTGTATTGGTGAACATGTTTCGTGTTTGCATGAACTCAGTGGCGGCTCCTTATTAGGGCCAGTGGGCACCCCACCAAAATTAAGGTGTAACGTGTTTTATTATTTTATACATTAAAATATATCCTAACCGAAACCATGATTTTTCCGAAAATTGTTTCTGGCCCCACCAACAAAAATGATCACGAGCCGCCACTGCATGAACTGATTTAATGCATTGTTGTTCAACGTTTTTATATATTGTGGCTCTTCTGACTAATGACTGTGGAGGCAAAGGTAATATGTGGTAGTTTATCTTCTTCTTCACCTTTCAACTCCCAGCGGAGCACAGGTCTTCAACAAACTTCTTCCAGCTCTTCCTTTCTTGCCATCACAGGTCTTCAACAAACTTCTTCCAGCTCTTCCTCTTTCTTGCCATCACAGGTCTTCAACAAACTTCTTCCAGCTCTTCCTCTTTCTTGCCATCACAGGTCTTCAACAAACTTCTTCCATCTCTTCCTCTTTCTTGCCATCACAGGTCTTCAACAAACTTCTTCCAGCTCTTCCTCTTTCTTGCCATCACAGGTCTTCAACAAACTTCTTCCAGCTCTTCCTCTCTCTTGCCATCACAGGTCTTCAACAAACTTCTTCCAGCTCTTCCTCTTTCTTGCCATCACAGGTCTTCAACAAACTTCTTCCAGCTCTTCCTCTTTCTTGCCATCACAGGTCTTCAACAAACTTCTTCCAGCTCTTCCTCTCTCCTGCCATCACAGGTCTTCAACAAACTTCTTCCAACTCTTCTCTTCTTGCCATCACAGGTCTTCAACAAACTTCTTCCAGCTCTTCCTCTTTCTTGCCATCACAGGTCTTCAACAAACTTCTTCCAGCTCTTCCTCTCTCCTGCCATCACAGGTCTTCAACAAACTTCTTCCAGCTCTTCCTCTCTTGCCATCACAGGTCTTCAACAAACTTCTTCCAGCTCTTCCTCTTTCTTGCCATCACAGGTCTTCAACAAACTTCTTCCAGCTCTTCCTCTCTCCTGCCATCACAGGTCTTCAACAAACTTCTTCCAGCTCTTTCTCTTTCTTGCCATCACAGGTCTTCAACAAACTTCTTCCAGCTCTTTCTCTTTCTTGCCATCACAGGTCTTCAACAAACTTCTTCCAGCTCTTCCTCTTTCTTGCCATCACAGGTCTTCAACAAACTTCTTCCAGCTCTTCCTCTCTCTTGCCATCACAGGTCTTCAACAAACTTCTTCCAGCTCTTCCTCTTTCTTGCCATCACAGGTCTTCAACAAACTTCTTCCAGCTCTTCCTCTTTCTTGCCATCACAGGTCTTCAACAAACTTCTTCCAGCTCTTCCTCTCTCCTGCCATCACAGGTCTTCAACAAACTTCTTCCAGCTCTTCCTCTTTCTTGCCATCACAGGTCTTCAACAAACTTCTTCCAGCTCTTCCTCTTTCTTGCCATCACAGGTCTTCAACAAACTTCTTCCAGCTCTTCCTCTCTCCTGCCATCACAGGTCTTCAACAAACTTCTTCCAGCTCTTTCTCTTTCTTGCCATCACAGGTCTTCAACAAACTTCTTCCAGCTCTTCCTCTTTCTTGCCATCACAGGTCTTCAACAAACTTCTTCCAGCTCTTCCTCTCTCCTGCCATCACAGGTCTTCAACAAACTTCTTCCAGCTCTTCCTCTCTCCTGCCATCACAGGTCTTCAACAAACTTCTTCCAGCTCTTCCTCTCTCTGCCATCACAGGTCTTCAACAAACTTCTTCCAGCTCTTCCTCTTTCTTGCCATCACAGGTCTTCAACAAACTTCTTCCAGCTCTTCCTCTTTCTTGCCATCACAGGTCTTCAACAAACTTCTTCCAGCTCTTCCTCTCTCCTGCCATCACAGGTCTTCAACAAACTTCTTCCAGCTCTTCCTCTTTCTTGCCATCACAGGTCTTCAACAAACTTCTTCCAGCTCTTCCTCTCTCTTGCCATCACAGGTCTTCAACAAACTTCTTCCAGCTCTTCCTCTCTCCTGCCATCACAGGTCTTCAACAAACTTCTTCCAGCTCTTCCTCTCTCTTGCCATCACAGGTCTTCAACAAACTTCTTCCAGCTCTTCCTCTTTCTTGCCATCACAGGTCTTCAACAAACTTCTTCCAGCTCTTCCTCTCTCTTGCCATCACAGGTCTTCAACAAACTTCTTCCAGCTCTTCCTCTCTCTTGCCATCACAGGTCTTCAACAAACTTCTTCCAGCTCTTTCTCTTTCTTGCCATCACAGGTCTTCAACAAACTTCTTCCAGCTCTTTCTCTTTCTTGCCATCACAAGTCTTCAACAAACTTCTTCCAGCTCTTTCTCTTTCTTGCCATCACAGGTCTTCAACAAACTTCTTCCAGTTCTTCCTCTTTCTTGCCATCACAGGTCTTCAACAAACTTCTTCCAGCTCTTCCTCTTTCTTGCCATCACAGGTCTTCAACAAACTTCTTCCAGCTCTTCCTCTCTCCTGCCATCACAGGTCTTCAACAAACTTCTTCCAGCTCTTCCTCTTTCTCTCCTGCCATCACAGGTCTTCAACAAACTTCTTCCAGCTCTTCCTCTTTCTTGCCATCACAGGTCTTCAACAAACTTCTTCCAGCTCTTCCTCTTTCTTGCCATCACTTTCAATTCTTTCCATGTTTTACCTAACCTTTTAATATCATCCGCCAGATTAATCAACCAAAATTAAACAAGGCGTTGATTTTCGAGTCACTACTTATACGTTCAGTAGTTTAACATTGCTTTCTGAACTGTGCTGTCTATTTTCACATTTCGTAGAATTCCCACGTAAACGAATTTGCTCCCAAACTGCCTGCCGCAGTATTTAAGCCAGGTACGGTACATAAAAACATCGCTGAAATCGGATGTGATGGCGTACTTGTATGTGCATAAGTCTCTCTATCTCTCTTTCTCTGTATTTTAACCCGGATTGGGGCATAGGCCCTCAACCAACTCATACCATGTCTTCCTATCTCTAGTTATATCCTGCAGCTCCCTCCAGCTCTTCTTTATATTGTTGATCTCTGCCTCCATATGTTGTATTCATGTATTTATCAGCCTCCCTTAGGCTCAGATCACATACAAATAAAACAGATTGGTTAACAAGTGTTCGATATAAATTGTTAAAATGAGAAGAATAGGAAGAAAGAGGAAGAAATTATCATTTAGCAACCAGGGTATTTTTTATCTCTTTAAATGATATGACTCTTTGCAGAAAACCTTATTGACATGAACGATTGAAAACAGGGAATACTCGAAATACAGATATATTCATTGGAAGAAAACAACAAGAGGTGGGCAAGGAAGCAGCCAAGTCGAGAAGTACCATCAGTGTAAGTAACATCATCAGTAAGCTTGTACCATCAGTGTAAGTCATCAGTCGATCAAGTAAAGCTTGTACCATCAGTGTATCAAGTAGTTGACCATCAGTGTAGACATCATTCGCTGGAACTATATTGCAGCCAATAAGCGTGTAATATAAGTGTAAGAAACATCATTCGCTGGAACTATATTGCAACCAG
This sequence comes from Arion vulgaris, assembly GCA_020796225.1. Classification (NCBI taxonomy): domain Eukaryota; kingdom Metazoa; phylum Mollusca; class Gastropoda; order Stylommatophora; family Arionidae; genus Arion; species Arion vulgaris. The sequence goes on from CM036768.1 coordinate 11,741,771, forward strand.
TAAGCTAGTACCATCAGTGTAAGAAACATCATTCACTGGAACTATATTGCAGACAATCTTCGATGTAGAGTCAGCTCCTGATAATGTTGAAGTACGTCACGATGCTTATGTTTTAGGCTACATGTATCTACAGAGAATCTATGAACGTCATACCTCTTATCTCTTATTCCATCTCACATCAGTTCATGAAATCCCATCTCCAATCAAATCAAGTCTCTCCTATTAAATCAAATCTACCATCAGTCAATCAAATCCTATCTCACACCAGCCCATAAAATCTCATCTCCCACCAGTCCATCAAATCCCATCTCACATAAGCCCATCAATTCTTCCTCAAACTAGCCCATCAAATCTCATCTCCCACCAGTCCATCAAATCCCATCTCAGCCATCAATTTTCCTCATGATTCCATCACCAAGCCATCAATCCATCTAATCATTCATCAATCATCTAACATCAACACAACCATATTTTATCAGTTCACCAACCCACATTTCCCATAAGCTATACAATCCTCTCTTCCAATCAGTTCATAAATTCCCTTCATTCAGCACTTCAAATTTGCGCATCTCGCTTCATCAACCACAATCCCTTCTTACCTACCTTCAATCTACGCATTACATACATCAATAAATGATCTTCGTTATTAGCCTATCAAGTCGAGAAGAATATTCTCACTAATAATGCATCTTAACGAAGCAAAGACTTATTTAAAGCCCCTTACTAGCGCTCTGTAAGTGGAGTTATGGGTCTTATTTCACACATAAATGATTTTAATGATAAAATGTGCAAGGTGATAACAGGATTGTTTCCCTTTCTTGCGAACAGGCTATTCTCTATGATAGAATTGTATGGTTCATTTGGTCTTATGAAATTACTTCCCTTAGAACGGAGATTCAATAGAGGTTTCACAAAATTAAGTTGTATATATATATATATATATATATATGTGAGGAGCGTATATCCTCCTTTCATTGTGTTAGTGTTGGTATTTCTTTCAGACGAACATATTAGTTTATATGCATGTATATTATGAATCCATTATTGTGTACTTACTCGTTCCTTTCTGCTTCTCGTGGAGTTTAGTGACTCAACAGTTGTTAGCCACTTTTCTCAGTCTCTGGCTTCTTCTTCTTTTTCTTTGCGTTCGTTCTTTACGACCGATTTTAATCACTCTTTGTGATATGATTGATCTTTGCCAAGAACGTGTATATGTTGCACACTGGTTAGGTAGGCTCCTAAACGCAAAGACTTCTACACGTTTAAGACACATGCATCCGATTTCAACCAAACCTGTTTAGTCGCCTCTTACGACATGCTCGGCTGGTAACAGTGGTTCTTTTCTTTACACCCGAAATGTTGGGCCCCGATGAGTCTCTGGCTGTTTTCTTTATGGCTTTTCCAGGATAGTCGAGCACTCTTCAGTTCCTCAAGAAAACTTCATCTACAGGTATGTTTAGGCGTCCTCTTGTTTGTTTTCCATGCGAGTTCCACTCAAGTTCCTGTCTAGTGACACTCTTGTCTTACGTTGGGTATGCCCGACCCATCGTCATTTTCTCCTCTTAGCCCGGGTTATCATGGCTTCATGTCCTGTTCTTATCCACGGTATCAGTGTTTATAACTCTATCATACCATCTCAGTCTGAGAATCAACTGAACACGTCCATTGACAAGGTCTGAATCTTATTTGTGTTTAACTTGGTGACTCGCCATTTTCCGAGTCATACAGCAACACAGAGTTCCCATTTGAGCTGAATACCTGAACTTTGGTCTATGAATACCAAATAGGGGAAGACTACAGTAAAACTTGGTAAATAGCGAAACACGTACAAACATAGTACTATAGTTTTACAAAATACAGAAACAGTGACAATAAACATCAACGTTTCGACCAAAAGGCCTTTATCAAGCAAACGACACACAGAGTGACGAATTATGAGAACACTTACAAATGGACGATACGGAAAATGCAAATGTATCTAATCTTAGATTTGATTAGATACATTTGCATTTTCCGTTATCGTCCATTTGTAAGTGTTCTCTATAATTCGTCACTCCTGTTTGTGTCTTTGCTTGATAAAGGCTTTGGTCGAAACGTTGCTGTTTGTTGTCACTGTTTCTGTATTTTTTAAAACTATAGTACTTTGTTTGTACGTGTTTCGCTATTTGAACTTTGGTCTAGTGGAGATGGCAGTGGATTTCCAAACTGTGTGCTTGTTAGCAAAGGCTTGTCGGTCTTTCCTAACACTAACATTATGTCCTCACCTGTACCTCCTGATTAGCTGATCTTGCTTCCAAAGTAGACAAATTCACCAACATCTTCTATACCCTTTCCCTCAATCAATGTTGAGTTTTGATATCTACTGTTCCTTAGTTATAGTTCGTATTTTCTCAAAAGAATATATCAATCTATTTGTATGTATGTGCCCGCCTGCCCAGCGTGTTCGTAGGGCGTTGGACTACGGGTGACTAGCCCTCAGTGAGTGCGGGTAGAAAAGTCACAGGTTCCCCCAGATTTACGGTGTTCGTGGCACCGAAAACCCAAAGGTTATGATGTCCGTGGCACCGAGCCGAAGAGCTGAAAACTCAAGTGCTTCCGGATCGGGAAAAGAGAGAAAAATTAGATATAATTTTTCTATCGTTTTTAATCCTCCTATTTCACATCTATCTTCCCTCATTTCACCAGTAATACATTTACTTTTTCATATATACCTTCTCTCATTTCACTGTTATCCTTTCTAATATCACAAGCCGCCCGAGTGGTTACCGGGCCCAAATTTGGGGTGTAAAGAATAGAACCACTGTTACCTGCCAAGCATATCGTAAGAGGTGACAAACGAGGCTTGGGTGAAATCAGATGCACGTGTCCTAAACATGTAGATGTCCATGCGTTTAGGGGCCAACCAAACCAATGTGCAACGTATACACTTTCTTGGCAAAGATCAAACATATCACAAAGAGTGATTAAAATTGGTCGTAAAGAACGAACACAAAGAAGAAGAAGAAAATCACATACACTTACATACATCATCCATTAAATTCTTGAATTTATCATCTCATTTGCCTAAATTCTCATCGAATTTCCATTAACCAATTTCTAATTTTCTAATCTTTTCATCTAATATAACAACAGATTCAAACATATTCCCAGTTTCTATACCAGTTTCCAATTAAATCATCCATTTACGAAGTATATCATCATCAAGGCGTGTGTATCCTTTATAGGACGTTGCTCTCTTTGCAGCGCATCTGAAATTCACTTTGTCTCTAGCTAGTTCACCCACTTCGTCGATGGTCATATTCATGGTTTCTTTAATATCTTGTAGCCATCTTCTTCTTGGTCTGCCTCTGCGTCCTGGGACCCTGCCCTCTAATATTGTTCTCTCTAGGTTGATGTGACTACAGTATCTAATTTTTCTGTATGGTATTTTGTTTATCAGCCAATTCTATTTAGCATTTAGTTTTTTTCAGGACATCAGTGTTCTTAACGAAGTATATAAAACAGTAAATTCACCATGAAGTAATTCTCACACAAACCCATCATCATTTTTTGCGCAATACATTCTTCCCTTTCTCCAATCTTTCTCAAATTTCCCATTCAACTTGCCCCATTTCTCCATCCCTTTGCTGTTATTGTTCGAACATGCTGTTCTGTTTCTCCAACTACTGCTCTCATTAATTTCTATAAGAGATTGTTCTGTTTCTCCAACTACTGCTCTCATTAATTTCTATAAGAAATTGTTCTGTTTCTCCAACTACTGCTGTCATTAATTTCTATAAGAGATTGTCCTGTTTCTCCAACTACTGCTGTCATTAATTTCTATAAGAGATTCTTATGTTTCTCCAACTACTACTTTCATTAATTTCTATAAGAGATTGTTCTGTTTCTCCAACTACTGCTGTCATTAATTTCTATAAGAGATTGTCCTGTTTCTCCAACTATGCTCTATTAATTTCTATAAGAGATTGTCCTTTTCTCCAACTACTGCTCTCATTAATTTCTATAAGAGATTGCCTTTTTCTCAACTCATCATATTAGGTTCCGTGCCGGCTGGCGTAGGCGATCATGGATCTTCACAAATCTCTGTATTAGTGTTTGCTATCAACTCAGATGTTGACGCTCTACCGTGCCATGAAGTCAGGCTATCCAAAATTTCTCTCTCTGTCTTCCTCTATCTCGTCTACCCTCGATTTTACCAGTTGTCACAATGTGTTCTAAACCTCCCCCCTCCTCATCACATGCCCGAAAAATGATGACTGCCTCCAACTTCTGCTCCATCATAACTTTCTATAAAAAATTGTCCTGTTTCCCAGTCACTGTCTCACTTCTATAAACATTGTCCTGTTTCTCCAGTCACTGTCCTCACTTACTTGCATAGAAAACATTGTCCTGTTTCTCCAGTCACTGTCCTCACTTCTATAAAACATTGTCCTGTTTCTCCAGTCACTGTCCTCACTTCTATAAAACATTGTCCTGTTTCTCCAGTCACTGTCCTCACTTCTATAAAACATTGTCCTGTTTCTCCAGTCACTGTCCTCACTTCTATAAAACATTGTCCTGTTTCTCCAATTCTCATCAACTGTCTCTTCCATTTTCTACATATCATTTTCTGATTTCTCAATATCATCTATCATTACTTCAATACATCGACATTTCTAATATCATCTATCATTACTTCAATACATCGACCATTTCTCTAATATCCATTACTTCAATACATCGACACATTCTCTAATATCATCTATCATTCTTCAATACATCGACACATTTCTCTAATATCATCTATCATTACTTCAATACATCGACACATTTCTCTAATATCATTACTTCAATACATCGACATCTAATATCATTACTCTCAATACATCACATTCTATTCATCTATCATTACTCAATACATCGACACATTTCTCTAATATCATCTATCATTACTTCAATACATCGACACATTTCTCAATATCATCTATCTTACTCAATCATCCACATTTCCTAACCATCAACTAACCTTCTCTACTTCTCAACATCCCATTCTCTAATAGTCATCTATCATTACTTCAATACATCGACACATTTCTAAAACTATTCTATCATTATTCAACATATCCATCACATCATTTCTGCTAATTATCAACATCAATTCTTCAATACATCGAAATTTCTCAATATCTATCTCCTTACTCCATTAAACTCGTTTTACTTTCATCATTCATCATCATTAATCCTCTCCGCTCCTCGTGGAGCATAGGGCCTCAACAGTTGTTCGCCACTCTTCTCGGTCTCTGCGTTTTACTTTACCTCCTTTCAATTCCCATACATCTTCTCTCAATTCATCCACACCTCCTCCAATTCCGCTACATCTTCCCCCATTCCACACAACATTTCTCCTTACACCTGTAATATTGTAATTCTAGCCTCACATTCCCCAAATTTTATTTCAACCTGCTCCTTCTTCCATTTCCCCCAGCACCTCCTTCCAATTCCACATCGCCGCCTCTCATTTCCTTAATGACTCATGATTACAAAACATTCATTTCATTATTTTGCAATTAATTCTATCAAATGTGTCTCATCATCGTCCGATAAATGAAAACGCGTATCTGGTGAGAAACGATTAACTTATTCGAGCGCAAGTTCTTGTGTCATTCTCTCTTCTCGAGAGTCATTATCTCTTCTTGAGAGTCATTCTATCTTCTTGAGAGTCATTCTCTCGTTTTGAGATTCATTCTCTCTTCTTGAGAGTCATTCTCTCTTCTTCATAATTATACTCAGTATATAATTTTCAAACCTAGTTCATAGTTTATGATTCAAGCAATTTAAAAATTAATTGTATATTCTTTACAAGACTTTGAGAATCAACCCCAGCTTTTTAAACTCTGTTTGTGATTTTTCTAGGCATTATTACGTTCAATAGTTTGCAAGTGCTTTCTGAATGGATGGTGATATCGTCCTTTTGTAAAAATCCACGCGAAACAATTTGCAACCAAATTATCGAACTCAGAACGTCGGGGTTAATAAACCGAGTCACTATCCCCTAAGCCCCAGACGCCACTCTTCAAACGATTACGTTTATATTATATATAACATGGGTATCTTTGGTATATAGGTTAGGTACTCGTCTCTCTTGCCAATGGTACCAGGTTCGCTCCCTCGTGGAGCCATCTGGATATTTTTCAAGAAATCCTTGTTCTCAGTGAAGGTGAGATCACGTTCCTAGTCCTATTGGAGACTGAAAATAAAACGTAGGTCCTCTGTTCAATTTGAGCACGTAAAAGAACATTTGTCAGTTCAAAATCGAGAAGAGCAGGCTGGAAAGCCGCTGTCCGGGCAAACTTCATTACAGAAGATTACAAATACAATTCCTACATATATATCTTCACCAACTTTTTTTTTTTTTTCCGATCCAGAAGCACTTGAGCTTTTCAGCTCTTCGGCTCGGTGCCATGGACATCGTAACCCTTCGGTTCGGTGCCACGAACACCGTAAATCTGGGGAATCTGTGGCTTTTTCTGCCATCCCGCGGAATTGAACCCACACACACAGAGGGATAGTCACCCGTAGTCCAACGCGCTACGAACACGCTGGCAGACGGGCCTTCACCATCTTTAAAACTCCATCATAACCCTCCGTCAGTGCTAAGGAGTTCGTGCATTGCAGCTGAGATCTATAGGTGAACGTTTAAGCATTACGATAATCCGTCCCACAATAACTTGATTACAAATGTTTATATGTAATTTGATGCCCGCCTGCCCAGCGTGTTCGTATCGCGTTGGACGGCGGATGACAAGCTCCCTGTGAGTGCGGCTCAATTACGCGGACTGGCAGAAAAGCTACAGATTCCCCAGATTTACCGTGTTCGTGGCACCGAACCGAAGATCTTAAAGCTCAAATGCTTCTGGATCGAAAAAAAAAAAATGTAGTTTGATAATAATTAGCGAAACACAAAGTAGTTTTACAATATACAAAAACAATAATGATACACAACAACGTTTCGACCAAAAGCCTCTGTCATGCATATGATATTAACATAGTTTTACTGCAGTCTTGCCTTATATTTGATACTCATTAGCTACTAAATGATCGACGGTAGAGACTACTATCCTGCCATATGTCCATGAGTTTCCATCACAGCCGTTGCAATGCAGATGATATATGTAACCAAGTCTAACCTCATAATCATCATCAAGTAGCTTGCCCCTTCCGGAATTTGGCTCACATGACAGCAGTTCTGAAAAACTGTTCTGTTCAAGTTGGCCGGCGTCAGCAGCAGTCATTTTCAGATCTTCACTGACATTTTGCTCCCATCGTCTTCTTGGTCTTCTTCTCATTCTTCTTCCAGGCATCATTCCCATAAAAATTATCTTCTCTATGCTCTCATGTCGTTTGATGTCTCCAAAATATTTTATTTGCTTGGATGTTATGCTCTTTAAAAGCCAACTCTCTTTAACATCAAGCTGATGCCGAACAGAAGCATTTGTTCTTTTCTCTGTCCATGATTAATTCTTCTTCTTTGAACGCTCCATATCGACCACTCTGTGTGATTTGTATGTGATCTGAGCCTAATAACGATTGTACATTGTGCCAGTTATGCGCCTACAAATAGGCCAGCACATCCGATTTCTGCGCTGCTTTTTATTTACTAGGTAGCATCCCTAGGGCCTACATCAGTCGCCTCTTACGACATACCTTGTAGGTTGCAGTGGTACTATTCTTTGCTTCCTTTGCAAAGGGCCCGGTACCACACAGTCGCCTTTATTATCTAAGTACTCTTCTGTAGCATCTGCATTTAAAGTCTAAACTAGAAATTACAAATTCGTTATTTTATTGTTCAGAATTATAGTAAGATTCTCAAGCGCCATCTGTATCTCATAAGTTTCAAACTTAATATGCACTTTGTCTAGTTTTACAGGTTTTAATGTCAATCATGACAAATCATCCTTCAGTCTTAGTGAAACACGTATCAATCAACCATTATCTAGGCTGCTCATCTGTCAACGTCTTTGGAACAAAGATGTTTAATTTAGCACAATGATGATATGCAGTGGCGGCTCGTTTTTCTTCGTGGGGCCAGATACAAACTTTCGGAAAAATCATGGTTTTTGGAGTATTTACTAATTACTTCTCTATTCCGGAAGCTTTCCCCTTTCGATTATTGATGAGGACAGGCCCCACTTACCCTGAATAACGAACCGACCCTGATGATATGATTTAGATACAATAAAGTCTAAGTTTATTGATTTCTGTCTACTGTAGGAATGAAGAAAGGAACCTGAGAAGAATTATCAATTTAATTTTGAGCATCATAAAAATAAACTGAAACTTCAAATGAAAATCTAGATAAAATTGAAGAGATTGTTGTTATATATTTATTGTCCACTTTTACTAAATTTAATTTGGATTATTTTATTAATTAAGGTATCACGTCATCATTAAATAGCTTGTTCTGAGCAGAATATATCATTAGTTCTTATTGAATAAAATCCTCTCGTACCGTTATACGTTACATAGGGCCTGCAAGTAATTTCTCCATACCGCTCTATCCTGGGCAACTCGCTCAATCTCCATGGAACTGAGACCGATATTTCCTGCCTCTCTCATCAAAGTTCGTTTCAGGGTCTCTCTAGGTCGACCTCTCTTCTTGAACCCTTTGCATCCAACTTCAATGCCTGTTTTGATATTCGTTGATAATTTCTCCTCAAGGTGTGCCCAACGTATCTCCATCTTCTCTTTCTTATAACAGTTGTCACTAGTGGTTGACCAGACATGTCTCTGATTTCATCACTTCTTCTGAATTCGTTCTATTTTATATTCATTATTTTTCGCAGACATCTATTTTCTTATTTACATCCAAAAAATGCAAACTTCTTGAACGCGGAAAACTGTTATAATGGTGAGGAGAGAGGGGGAGGTTACAAAGTTTATGTCTTGAAAAGTGGGCGGTGGCACGAACAAGTTTGGGAACCAATAATCTAGAGTAAGTACAAACCAACAAACTGACAAACCAACAAACTGACAAAAGACAAATGACAATTGAAACCAAATATATGAAAACAATTTTCGAGAAATGGAGCGAGCAGTAACTGTATATAAAAGAAGAAGAAGCAGAGAGGAGAAAAGTGCAAGAAAATGATAAGACCTCAATCTCCCAGAACATAGGTAAAGTTAGTGCAAGGACGTTTTGGATAAAAATAAATATGATTGCTTGGTAATGGGGAAGTGGAGAGGGAACTGTTGATAATCATATGGTAATGATTTAAATATAATGGTAGACATATGCTAGTACTTGCTGAGATCATGTTGGTTTGGAGAAAGGGATACAATAAGCAAACGAATGGAGAGATGGAATGAAGCTTGAGAACGGTGGATGTAAAGAAGAATAGGGTGAGTGTATGGTATGGAATGAGGATCCATTGCTTTGTGCTTAGATTGGGGACAATCAAAAGCTACCGGAGCAAACCGTACACAAAACTGGACGGTGGTAAACCAAGTAGTCCAAAAAAAAGACCGGTAACTTGGGCAGATGACGATCAACAACCCGGGAGGGCAGGTCGTCTAAAGGGTCACTACCCTAAAAGAAAATAGCAACCGGCTGCCTTGCAGGTCAGCTGGGGAGAGCCAAAGGCAAACGGAGAGCGGATCCAGTAAACGTTGGTTAAAATCGGACACATCGTCGAAGTACAAGCAACAGAGCTCCAAATGGTACTGAAGATGTCACGTTAAAAAAAAACTTTCTTGGCAAAGGCTGTTTATATATCACAATAAGAATGATTAAAATGACCAAAGAGAGCGATCGCGAGAGAGAGAGAGAGACAGAGCGAGAGAGAGAGAGAGGAGAGAGAGAGCGAAAAAGAGAGAGAGACAAATACTACCTCTGAAGTCGGAGAAGACACGCCTGTATGGCGGTGGACACTGATAATAAAGAAAGCATGCCTTCACGCAAAAATCAGTCAGAAGCGATGGCACGCCTGAATTCATAGCGGTTGAACACAAGAAGAAGTAGACAAATACTTATTTTGATTACACTTAGATTTATGAAACTGAGGGACACAACATCTTGGAGGTGAAGGTACAGGATGTTCAAGATAATTGCAGCCCCATTGACAATTCGAAAGTTGCCAGGTACACATTGCGTTGTGTTTATTTACTATTTAAACCGGTTCTGACTAGCTCGTACTACGTCACATTTGTTCATCGCCCCTTCCTGCACTACAATTACACACCGTCACACAACCTTGACCTATAATACGTCATAACTGAACCTTCTCATTTCCATACATATATGCCAGATTAACTCCATTCACGGGCTGCTTTTAAGTTGAACACCCTGTAGAACGCAGGCGAGCAAAAGGTAAAGAGATATACACCTAGAAAATGGATAGGCACAAGTGACCTGTCAGAATAAGGAACAAAATATATTGTAGAACATTACAACAAAACTTTGATGTTGACATGCACAAAATTGTTTAATTCACGTTTGTGTGCGTTTTCCACTGCTATTGATATTTCTGAAGGGGCTAAAAAGGAAGGATGGGATTTTACCCCATATGGCTGGGTCCCTCTCCGCAGAAATGACACGACACCTGCCGAAAATATTTATAATAATAATAATAATAAAGCCCATAACCCGTTAGGGTCGTAGTTGTGTCACTGGGGAGACATCGGAACAACAAGCCGCCATGAATCTCTGTCTTCAACTCCTCGGGCGAGTGTGGAGAAACTCTGTCCTGACCAATTCTTGATATTGTCAAACCAGGATTTTCTCTGCCTTCCTTCTTCCACCCTCAATTGTTCCCTGTAGGATAGTATTAAAGAGTGAGCTATGTCTCATCACATGCCCGAACCACGCAAGTTTACGCCGTTTCACGATTGTCGAGAGTGGTACTTGTCGACCTGCAAGGTTGTTTGAGAATATTTCACAAAGCCCGAACTCCGTAACTCCATTAACAACTCTATGGATCTCTGCAAAAAAATGCACATGTGAACAGAACGGTGCGGTGCGGATTCGAGCCCTCGACCTTCGTAACGCAAGGCACAGTCACATTTTTTTCCCGATCCAGAAACACTTGAGCTGAAAGCTCTTCGGCTCAGTGTCATGGACATCGTAACCCTTCGACTCGGTGCCACGAACACCGTAAATCTGGGGAACCTGTAGCTTTTCTGCCAGTCCGCGGAGTTGAACCCGCACTTACAGAGGACTAGTCACCCGTAGTCCAACGCGCTACGAACACGTTGGGCACGCGGGCCACAGTCACATTTAGCCACATCGACTTACTAACTTTCTTCTATATCTTTATGTATCATTCCTTACGTTTTTTTTTACTTTCAGTCTACCTGCTGTCTATCTGGATACACCCACTCACACAAACATACAAACATACAAACATACACACACAGACTTTAGGTAGACGCGCTAGAAAACGATTTCACGCGCTGATCAATTTCGTCAATAATGCAAATTGCTCGATGAGTTACTGTTCCTAATGCTTGTGTACGCTTCAACGCTTCTTTAACCTGTAGAAACCTGAACCGGAGACATTCAGTCAACCATGAAGAGAAATGTGGTTCAGGATGGGAAAAGTTGAATGAAAATAAGGCACAAAAAAAACATATGTATGCACATGGTTAAGTGCAGTTTTAGTCGTTAAGAGTTTTTTTTTAAAGAAGACAATTCATATTCACATGAAGTGTTTTTTTTGTTAAAGAGAAGGACAAACGTTAACTTGTTTTTTTATAGGCAATTATGTAAGGAAGTGTTTTTGTAAAGTTTAAAGTCGTATTACTTAGTCAAGTGTAGTGTATAGATGACCTAGAACCTACGCTGCTATAGTATTTCTGCTATAGTATTAATTACATATTGAATTGTAGTGATATTTGTAGCGTAGAGGTTATGTACTTGTCTCTCGTGTCAAAGGTACTAGGTTCAATTTCCTCATGGAGCCATCTAGATTTTTTTCAAGAGATCCCTGATCTCAGTGTAGGTGAGATCGAGTACCTAGTCCTATCGGAGACAGACGATGAAACATAGTTCCCGTGTTCAATTTGAGCACGTAAAAGAACTCTTGGCAGTTCGAAATCGTGAAGAGCAGGCTGGAAAGCCGCTGCCCGGTCAAAATTCATTACAGAACATTAAAAATAAACTTCCTACAAAAATGTATACACAAATATCACGTCTTGAAACGGGGGTCTATATGGCGTAGTGGTTAAGACGATTGCCTGTCGTTCTGATAATTGTTGGTTCGTATCAGAAACGAATCACATGTACAAATTTTTCGTGAGATCCCTAGAATTGTTGCCGGAGCAACGAGTTCGTGCTTTGTGTAACACTCTATACAGATTGCGTACCATATATACCGATATTGGACGATGCCATATTCTCTCTCTCGCTATCACCACTGAGACTAATGTACCAGATTTCAACATAAACTCTGCTGTTGTTTCTAGGGACTATGTCCCTCCGTACAGCTTCTGGTGCCATATTGATTAAAAAAATAACTGTGTAATGATGTCACTGTTTGGCATTGAGACATATTTTGTAATAATATTTTATTGATATAAAAATTTCTGAGAACACAATATTGAAGAAGACAACAAAAAACGCAGAAAGAATAAAAACCAAAGATCGATTAAATCAAAATAAAAGAAAGTATAATAGTAAGTCATTTGACAAAACTGCATTTAAAAAAACATAATTCAAGTTTTCTGAAAAAAAAAAAAAAAAAAAAAGGTGCCCATTAGCGAAAAATTTATTTCATTGGATAGAATTTCCTCACACAATTCTAACAAGTTATCGGAGGTGACTAAATTAAAAACATTGATAAAACCTAAAGAAAGTTAACAAATAAACATTTTTGCAAAGGCAGTAAATAGAAATGTTGTATCAACCCTAACATATGCCAGCGAGAGTTGTATCAACCCTAACATATGCAGCGAGAGTTGTATCAATCCTAACATATGCCAGCATGGTTGGAAAATGACTAAAGATATAGAAAGCAAGTTGAATGCATTGGAAAATAGATGTCTGCGAAAAATAATGAATATAAAATGAAACGAATTCAGAAGAAGTGATGATATCAGAGACATGTCTGGTCAACCACTAGTGACAACTGTTATAAGAAAGAGAAGATGGAGATACGTTGGACACACCTTGAGGAGAAATAATCAACGAATATCAAAGCAAGCATTGAAGTGGGACGCAAAGGGTTCAAGAAAGAGAGGTCGACCTAAGGAGACCCTGAAATGAACTTTGCTGAGAGAGGCAAGAAATATTTTTCTCTGTTCCATAAAGGAGATTGAGCGAGTTGCCCAGGAAAGAGTGGTATGAAGAAATTACTTTCAGGCCCTATGTAAGGTATAACGGTACGAGAAGAATTATTAATAAATAGAAATGATAAGAAATAATAGCTTTAAGAGAACTAGGGAAGAATAGTTTTTAAAAAAAGAATAAATATTGAAAGAGGTTAAACAAAATAAAAAAAACTTTAAAATAGTGCTTGAAGAAGAAATAAAAATAAACAGAATTACGAAGGTTACGAATCGGTTCATTGGAAAGTTTGAAAACACGTGAACACAATTTCACAATTCCGTGTCCAATTCACGATTAGAAATACCAAATTCACGGTTGACAGGCTACAACACAAGAGCATCACATCAAGAGCAAATAATCAAATAGTTTCAGAGCGATCCACAAATGTGTTATTGATTTCTACTTCCTTAGCTGCAGTATTGGATATCGATTACTCGGTATCTTTGATGTTCGTTACAGTTAATCGATTTAAAGTCGTATTTTGTAGTTTTGACGGTATTACTGTAACAAGATTCTAGAAGTTCAAAGTAATGGCATAGATAGCAGACAGTAATTACTTAGTAAATTATTAACTCATTAGTTTTTCTATGCAGATTATTGTAACAAAGAAAAACGCACAACTTAACACCTGATCTTCTTTTAGCCTACTATGAGTACTTCTTCTTCTTCTTCTTTTGTCGTCACACTGCTACCGGGTTGTTGCCCAGTGTCGTGGTTTTCTGTTTTTGTCTTCCGCTGTTCTGGTGGCTTGTGTGATTGTTATATTTGCTCTTTCACAGGATTCTGCTACGCCATCTAACCATCTTTACTGTGGTCTTCCTCTTGCCTTCTTTCCGATGTTCTGTTGTAGAAGACTCTGTATACTGTGGAGTTTGATGCATTCTTATTAAGTTGCCAAACCACTTCATTCTTTGTTTCTCTATGTAATTCAAGCACGGTTTTGTGCCAACTTTCTTCTTATGCTGATGTTGGTGATTCTGTCTTTTCTTGTGTTGTTGGTAACTTTTGCAGGCAACGCATTTCACATGTAGTTATTTTTGTGACTGCGCTTTGCTCAATGTCCATGTTTGGCTCTGGTAACACAAAGTAGGTATAAAATGCTGTTGATCATCTGTTCCTTAGCTGCCTGTGAAATTTTTGGGTACCTTAACAATGGGGCTAGCTGGTAGGTTACAGCATTTGCTTTTGTACTCTAGCCTCTATCTCTCTATCCAGTTTTCGTCTTCTGTGAATATGCTTCCTAAGTATTTGAATTCTTTCACTTAGTTTCTTTTAGTGCCATTGACATGGATGTCTAGATTATTATGTTTACTATGAGTACTATTACACAAAAAAACAAGAATGAAAATCTAGTCCTTCGAAACTAAATGCTACAGAAAGATCCAACGAATAAATATAATAATAATTCCTCTTCTACTGTTATACCTTAAATAGGGCCTGCAAGTAACTTCTCCATACCTCTCTATCCTGGGTAACTCGCTCAATCTCATCCATGGAACTGAGACCGATACCTCTTGCCTTTCTCAGCAAAGTTCGTTTCAGGGTCTCCTTAGGTCGACTTCTCTTTCTTGAACCCTTTGAATCCCACTTCAATGCCTGCTTTGATATTCGTTGATCATTTCTCCTCAAGGTATATCCAACATATCTCCATCTTCTCTCTCTTATAACAGTTGTCACTAGTGGTTGATCACTGCGAATACCATGGACAGAAAAAAAAGAACACTGATGTCCTGAAAGAACTAAATGAAAAAAGAATTGGCTGATAAACAACATACTATACAGACAAATTTGATACTTTGGTCACATTAAGCGTGACGATGGCCTGGAGAGAACAATATTAGAGGGCTGGGTCCCAGGACGCAGAGGCAGACTAAGAAGAAGATGGATATAAGATATTAAAGAAACCATGAATATGACCATTGACAAAGTGGGTGAACGGGTTAGAGACAGAGTGAATTTAAGATGCGCTGCAAAGAGAGCAACGTCCTATAAAGGATACGCATCTTGATGATGATGAATTCTGAAGCGCCGGTGTGGTGTCAGGACACGCAAGGGAAACAAAGAATAGCACCACTGTGACCTACAATACCTGTCGTAAAATGTGACTGATGTAGGATCTTTTTTTCGATCCAGAAGCACTTGAGCTTTTAGCTCTTCGGCTCGGTGTCATGGACATCGTAACCCTTAGGTTCTGTGCCACGAACACCGTAAATCTGGGGAACCTGAAGCTTTTCTGCTAGTCCACGGAGTTGAACCCGCACTCACAGAGGACTTGTCACCCGTAGTACAACGCGCTACGAACACGCTGGGCACGCGGTCGATGTAGGACTAGGAAGCTACCTAGTGCAGAAATCGGATTTTCTGGCCTACTCGTAGGCGCATAGCTAGCACAACGTACAATCACTCTTAGGCTTGGATCACATACAAATCACAAAGAGTGGTTAACAAGTGGAAGATATGGTGCGTTTGAAGAAGAAGATTCTTTTTAGTCCGATCTTAAGAAGAATTCAGACACTTAGTCAAGACGCCTAATATGACACCTCTGACTGAATGTTGCATGGAGCATGCTTTTCTTATCAGTGTCGTTGACAATCAGTCGAGTCTTAACCCTTTAGCTGCTAAGGACGTATATACACGTTTTTCCCATTCACTTCTAAAGACGCATTAACGCGTTTGTTATTATCTCTCCTCTGTGAACTAAAGACGTGTTAACACGTTATACATTGCTACTGTCACTGCTATAGGTGTACATTCACTTTTGTGACCTAGAAACAAAGAGTAGCTATTTTTATCTCAGCCTTCGGAAAGCATGCGGCAGCGAAAGGGTTAATACGACTTACGGTGTACTTGTAATTTAGGTAATCAAGTAAAATATCAAGAAACGATGAGCGTCTACATAACTTTTCCAGAGAAGGACAAAATGAAAAACATAACTTGTAGTTTACTGCGAGGAAATGGAAAAGACCAGATTCGCATAACGCCATTGTGATGCCAGGTTCCGCAAGGGAAGCAAAAAATAGTACAACTGCAACCTACAATGCATGTCGTAAGAGGCGACTGATGTATGCCCTAGCCCTTTCATTGCTACATACTTTCCGAAGGCTGAGCTAAAAATAGCTACTCTTTGTGTCTAGGTCACAAACGTGAATGTACGCCTATAACAGTGACAGTAGCAATGTATAACGTGTTACTCTTGCCTGTAGTTTAGCTGTAACATGCACAGCGACTACAACGGTTACATCGCCTATTCGGTGGTCAAACCAGGTGAGGGAAACCGATGGGTCTAGCAGCATCGGTAATCTAGGCACTGTCTGCCTGTGCATGCAAAGACTGGATCCGGCTGACTTCGCGGATGAGGCCACTAGTTGGCTCAACGGTTAGAAAGGCGGATCACAGCAGAGCGGTGTGGACCGCATAGAGCACGGCGAGGCACTTTAGAAAGCCCTGGTCATCCACTGCATCTGGCACTATCTCCAGTCGTCTTGACTTGTCTTGCCCCTGGATACAGATAGTCCTGGACGAGAGAGTGAGGTTGACGAATAGCGCAACTTTTCCTCACTATAATCCAAATACAGCGCAAGCTACAGTTTCAGACAACTACATAGTTGATGTATGGCGAGCTTGAAGGGGGCAGACGTTTAGCTGGTGGACAGAAAAACGCTTTAAAGACACTCTTAAAGTGTCTCTGAAATGCTTCGATATAGACAATACGTGCTGGGAATCCCTTGCGCAAGATCGCCAAATGTGGCGCTGTAACAACAAAGAGGAACCCGAATGGCTGAGAATCATCGTATTGTTGAGTCACAGAGAAACGAGCAGCGCGAAAAGACAGAGCACACAACACGCACATGTCTAACCTTGATCATGTATGCCCCACCTGTGGTCAGGGGATTCTGTTCTAGGATTGGACTCTACAGTCACCTCCGCACACCAGAGAGGTGCAACAGTACACGTCTGAGATTGTTGTCATCATCGCTTGCGATGGACGGCTATTAATTAATAACGTGTTAACACGTCTTTAGCCCACAGAAGAGAGATAATAATAGACGTATTAATGCGTCTTTAGAAGTGAATAAGAAAAACGTATATATACGTCTTTTGCAGCTAAAGTGCTAGGGATGCTAACCTTGTAAATAAAAAGCACAGCAGAAATCAGATGTGATGGTCTTCGTGTAGGCGCGTAACTGGTACAGCGTACAATCGCTCTTAGCCTCAGATCACATACAAATCACACAGAGTGGTTGACAAGTGGTCGATATGGAGCGTTCAAAGAAGAATAAGTTTCACATAAAACTGTTTTATCAAAAGTCATTTTCCTGCAGGTAGCACTCCCCTGCCCCAATATTTTCGCTGCTGCTACGGAGTTCCTGCACTGCCGCTGAAATCTTCATGTCAAAGAAAGAGATCGGTGCACACATGGCTACTCACCGAAGTGCAATCACGATGGTCTTATAACTCAATCAATCGAACATGCTTTTTCTTTTTCCAACAAAATACACATAATGTCACAATGTTGTGTGTAAATAAAATTTAAGTCTCATCCAATAATTGTCATTGACGTTAAATATTTATTCTAATTTTATTTTGTTACTCACGAACTCGTCTGGTCACGTCATGATTAGAACAATCTCCTGATAGGAGAAACTGACATTAGTGGACAAATAACTAATAATTTTTTAAGGTTTCAGGACTGAGTGAGCGATTACAGAGAGTGACAGTTGATTACTGGATCGCTCGTGTTTTGGAGACAAGCCTCTTCGAATTGCGCGTGATTATATTAGCCAAGTTTCCACTTGTCAGTCATAAGAAATAACTATTTAATGCAGCTTATTTTTGTATCTTTTTTTTCAATTTCCTGTTTTTATGAAGGATTATTGAAAATGAGGGGACATAGGGAATGAGTAACTTTTTAAGAGAGGGATTTGGAAATATGAAGGATGTAACAAGTAGGGAAATATGGAGATAAAACAGACAAACTAAACAAAGAATGGCAAATAAAACAGATTGGGGTCAAAGTCGCATGAGGTGGTGTGCCAGGATTAGTGAGCCGGTACTAATCAAGACCCTGTCCCCTACCTCCACTTGGTGACCCTGGAAACAGACTTTGGTTCCGGTCTGGCTAATGGGGGCAGGGATCGGGAGAACTACTGGTAGTGGTAGCAGTGCAAGTACGAAAAAAGAAATGCAGGTCCATACGAACAAACTGCACGAATTTCCTGACCGACGTCCAACAAAATATTGCCGAAGTTCCTGAACAAAAAGAAACAACAGCGAAACGTCTCTGATATAATCCCTACTCCCCCGGAGTAAGGGCCCATCTCCAGAGCAGGAGACTCCATACACAAGCTCGACGTGTAAGTCATAGGTCCCGCCACAAATTACCAGTTTCTCTGTCGATGGGAAGATTAGTAAATATGAAAGGATGAGAGGTACATCCAGTGACGAAACGTGTACCCATATAGGGCAAAACTCGAAGCCCTGAGGAGGGGCAAACATTGCCAGCTGTGGGGCAGGATTAAATAAGTCAGATTCGTAACGAATAAAAGTTTACCCTCGTGTCGGTACGAGGGAAGATTGCAGCTGACTCCGCATCGGTGGTTGTGCAGATAAATTTACAAGGCAAGGTTTGCCGAGCGCAAAACATAAAGTTGCGTTTTAATGCATAACGAAACTACACTCCCTGGGAAAACCGTGCAAGGCACTGTTGCGATAACAACTAACATCCCCGGAAGACTGAGGTGGGTGATACCTAACGGAACTGCCAGCCTTGGGGCAACCGGGCAAGGTACGGTTGCAGTCACTACTAACATCCCCGGAAGAACTAGGACGGGTGATGGTGGTGAGCGCAAAATCTCAGTTGCGTTGCTAGCGCCGATTGAAACGACCCTCTACATTATTTGTGCTTGGCTTCAGGCCGGTGTTTTCCGAGGCTAACTGCAAATTGATACGTACCGACACGAGTCTAGAAAATGCTGAGAATGTTCCTACTTCGGAACAAACTCAAAAGTGAACGGTAAAGTAAGGTCGACAATGTAAAGATCTAACAGGCTGTCCAGGCCGACATAGTCGGCAGAAGGATCGTACCTAGGAAATTTCAACCTAGTAAATAAAAAACTGGCTGAAACCGGATGGGCGAGCCTATTCACCATGGGCTCACAATCGACCCGACGTAGATCACTCCGTTCTTGTTAAAGGACCAATTATATATCACAAAAAGAATGATAAAATTGGCGTGAAGAATGTTCGAAAAGAAGAAGAAGAAATAAAATAGTCAAACTAAACAAAGAATGACGAAGAAAACAGACAAACTAAACAAAGAATGACGAAAGAAAAATAACAAACTAAACAAAGAATGACAAGAAAACGGACAGATTAAACAAAGAATGAAGAAAAAACAGAGTAAACAACGAATAACAAAGAATATATACAGACTTAACAAAGAATGACAAGAAAACAGACAGACTAATCAAAGAATGACAAATAAAACAGACAGCTAAACAAGAATGACATAAACAGACCAAACAAAGAATGACATAGAAACAGACAAACTAAACAAAGAATGACATAGACAACAGACAGGCTAAACAAAGAATTACATATACAACAGACAGACTAAACAAAGAATGACATAGACAACAGATAGACTAAACAAAGAATGACATAGACAACAGACAGACTAAACAAAGAATGACATAGACAACAAACACACTAAACAAAGAATACATAGAAACAGACAGAGTAAACAAAGAATGACAAGACACAGACAGACTAAACAAAGAATTACATAGAAACAGACAGACTAAACAAGAATACATAGACAAATAGACAGACTAAACAAAGAATGACAAAGAAAACAGAGTAAACGAAGAATGACAAAGACTACATACAGACTTAACAAAGAATGACAAAGTAAGCAAACAGACTACACACAGAATGACAAAGAAAATAGACAGACTAAACAATGAATAACAAAGGCAACAGGCAGACTAAATAAATAATGAAAACGAAGATGTCCGTATTTGACATGATCGTTAATAATACTCTACGCTTGGGACCATATACCGTAGACATTCCAGGGTTCCAGGTCAGCTTGGGACCATATACCGTAGACATTCCAGGGTTACAGGTCAGCTTGGGACCATATACCGTAGACATTCCAGGGTTCCAAGTCAGCTTGGGACCATATACCGTAGACATTCCAGGGTTACAGGTCAGCTTGGGACCATATACCGTAGACATTTCAAGGTTCCAGGTCAGCTTGGGACAAAACTGTGTTGTGTGTACAAGCACAGCCAACTCTAGATAACTAGGCCAGACAACTGACTGGCGTTTCCCTGGCCTAGATCAGAAAAGGGGGCCGGAAAATATAGATGTTTGATAGAACACTGCAAGCTTTCTGCAATTTCACTCAATTCTGTGAATCTATGGTTATTTATTGGTGAAAAATATTCATAATATTGATTTTCCTTATTGTTAAACTTAATTAACTTTTTGCATAATATAACTTCGAGTTAGCATTCTGTGTTGATTTTAAAATGAATTCGTCTATATACACCAATGCTGGAATGTGAGGTCCCGTGGTGTAGTTGGGGTTTGATTTCCCATAATTCTTACCTGAGTCCGAAGGTCCATAAGTTTATAGTTGGCTCTGGTTTGTTTTGGGAGCTGATGTATGTGGGTCACCTCGTTCTTCTCAGATATGAATACTGGGACAATTCTGTAGGATATGCTCTGTTGTCATGCTCGCCAAGCAACAGGGGCACAGATCGTTGGTGTCTCATCTGGATTTAGTGTACATGTGGTGTCTCATTCTGTTGTGACCCTTCCGGAGGCGAAATATGACAGTCTGGTCCCTTCTGGACAGTTGGTAATATCTATCATCCTTGTTGTGTTTTGTGTGTTCTTTCTCCCACTTTGTTTTATAATGTCCTCTAGCGATATATTTTGCTTCTTCATAGCTGACCTGGTTGTCATCTTGGGCCATTTCTGCTCCCAGTTTAGCCAGTCTGTCAGCATCTTCATTTCCCTTCAGCATGCAGTGTAAGGAGATCAGCTTGATTACTACATTCTCAGAATCATGTAACAACTGCGCTAAGGTTGACTTGAGATCATAGTTGATTACTATACCTTCTCTTTTACCACGAAGATGACATTGTCTGACATGTACAAAACTTAACTCCTAACTCTCGCATTCGTTCCAATGTCTTACATTATTATTATTAATATTATTATTGCTACTATATTCAGTCTTACGTAGCTACGTATATAACGACATGGCTCAGACAGGTAATTTAGTAATGCCATTAATCTGTTCCACAACGTGATACTGCCAAGACTTAAGTTCACAAACATAGTTCCTAAAATACATTTTGCTGTCAGCTTAACTGCCAGAATGTGTTAAACTATGTCATTTTGCCCAGCCAGGTGTGCAACGATTCTCTCGCTTAATAAACACGTGGCCAAATAGGAAGTACTCCAGTCTTGTCAGAGCACGCGCAGCCAACGTGTGACTAAATAGTGAAAGTGGAATAATCGATTTACCAAATAAGGAAACTAGAACAAATGCAAGAAAAAAATAAATATCTACTTTTAGACAAATCAAATACTTTGTGCATAGCCCACAGTTTTATAACTACTTTTTAACGAATCAAATATGATATACACAGTTTACAGTTTTCAGATTCAGTTTGGAATATTTTCGTTGCACTCCGGACATGTCCCTAGGTGCTCCGATCTCCTTCACAATATCTCCAACAGCGTCCAGCGACTGACCGTACAAGTACCATTTTGACTGATAAGCCTACTCATATACCTGTTCTGATGTTCTTTTCTTGCTACTCCAATCTTCAAACCCAGCTCCTGCAATCTAGTAGATGACGTGGATTGATTTAAATGAAAATCGTCTTTGCAGCCACACTCTATGACGGTGTCAAAATGTTCAAAATGTCAACTCTATCCATTGGCTGGCCCGCTGATATGGTGGCAGATCCAGCCAGCCTGTCTGCTCACTCATTGTCAACAACACCCATGTTTCCCGGAACGAAGATAAGTGAAATTCTCAAAATTGTTGACGCTTGTAGTGATTCAGTCCATTGTCTGCTTTATTACTATATATACATATATAACTATTCCTAGTTCCGTCGGTCTTAGTTTTGAAACAGGGCCACACTAATCTGTTGAATGTTTTTAAAGAAATCCACGGAATTTTGCTCGAGCTACAGTTTGGGCTTTGGGTAGTACTGTTGGCACAAGGCGTGTCATTTCTGCATAGAGGGACCGAACGTTATGGGGAAAAACCTGATGCAATTCTTCTTCTCCATATCGACCACTTGTCAACCACTCTGTGTGATCTGTATGTGATCTGAGTCTAAGAGCGATAGGTACGTTTGCCAGTTATGTGTCTACGAGTAAGCCAGCACATCAGATTTCTGTGCTGCTTTATGTTTAATAGGGTAGCATCCCAAGGTACTACATCAGTCGCCTCTTACAACATACACTGTAGGTTGCGATGGTACTATTCTTTATTCCCTTGCTATCCCCGGCAACACACAGGCGCCTGATGCAATGAAATCATTGTTCTGTATGTGGACACGTTAGTTAATTTAAGCAGTGGTTTCTATATAAGATGTGCACACGGAGCCTCTTTCAAGAACCCCAGAGGAAGCAACGGAAGTAACGAATATGATCAACAAATAAACAAGGAACAGGTATTAAGAGCTTCTGAAAAAACAAATAGACAAACACGGGACTCGAACCACTTACCCTAGTCCTTACGACACCAATCGCCTAGCCTAGCAATACGAGCACTCTTACGGACACAACCAATGAAGAGCGCTCGTATTGCTAGGCTAGGAGATTGGTGTCGTAAGGACTAGGGTAAGTGGTTCGAGTCCCGTGTTTATCTATTTGTTGTTTCTATATAAGGGAAGCTAACAAAATCTGAATAGCGCCTCCATACATTTCAGCAATTAGTAAACACTGATTCAAATAGTTTGGCCACTTGGTGGTGATTTTAATTTTGTGTTGATTTTAAAATGAATTCGTCTATATATATACCAATACTGGAATGTGAGGTCACGTGGTGTAGTTGGGGTCTGATTTCCCATAATCTTACCTGGGTCCGAAGGCCCATAAGTTTATAGTTGTCTCTGTCTGATCTGATCTGACCAGACTAGATTTGTAGGTTTCCGCATATCGCTCTTAAAACGGGTAACTCCAAACTGCTTAAATCGGTGGAGCCAGTAGCGGCTCGTTCTCATTTTTGTTGGTGGGGCCAGACAAAACGTTTCGGAAAAATCATGGTTTTTGGATACATTATATTTTAATTTATAAAGTAATAAGTACACATTATACTTTAATTTTGGTGGGGACCGGCCCTAATGGCCCTTAATGACGAGCCGCCACTGGGTGGAGCGATTCAACATCTGTTCTAGTGTCTTCATCCAAAAGGCAGTCGCGAAGTGACCAAAGAGCACCCCATTTATAGATGAATGGGGAACTGCATTTCAAAAAGAAAATTATAAAGAAAGAATCAATCTCTAACTTCAGGATCTGGCAAGGTGAATAAAAACAATCAAATAGAGGAAAAATATGGAAAATAAAATGCACAGTCTTCAGAAAATCTGAACACTGATATTTTATTTAAAAAAACGAAGAAAATAAATTGTTAACAGTGTTAACAAATCCTGTTGACGATGTTGTACCCTGCACCCTGTTTAACCCATCTCCAGGAGTTCAGTTTCAATCTAAAACCCAGCCTCTAGGCTAAAACACGGCGCCGGATAGGCCTTTCTGCCTGACGCAGCTAATCCGGGCAAACTAATTGTTTTACCGTGTGTACGCTCGCGAAGCAGGGAATACGATTGAGAGAGAACGTTCAGACAAAGATGAAGAGACGAAGCAACGATAGTTATTGTTGACAAATGGTATCATTGATAGAAAAACATGTAGTTAGATGGATAATTGAGTTAATGTGGGGGTAATTTGTTTAACACACGCGCGCACACACGCATACACACACACACATGCACGCACACGTGCACACACATTTGTATATATATATATATATATATCTTCTCTTCTTTCTGACTGATTGTCCTCATTGCACCGGGTTTTACCCCATATTGCTCGGTCCCACTCCGCAGAAATGACACGCCCCTGCTAAGAGTATTGCACAAAGCACGAACTCCGTAGTTCCGGTAACAATTCTCCTGGCCTTTGTGAAAAAAGACACTCGTGAACAGAACGGCGCGGTCCGAACTCTAACCCACGACCTTCTACTACCATGTGTGTATCACGTGATCAACGATAACTTTATCTCTTGCACAAAACCTATTTTTGATCACGCATTTACCAAACAGTAAATCCATTAGTTATTTATATGACATCTCAATGCAAACTTCGCCATTTTAGGATCACTGTAATTACTGAAAAACTTTAATCAATCAGCTATGAACTACATCACACTGATGTATTTTGATCGTATCCTGGTTCTGTTAGTTTAAGAGCTTAAGAAAATAACACACTTGTTTCCTGTGATGTCAATTTTTATTTTTAATTGTCGAAAAATTCGTTGGTTTTCCAGTCAGAGAGTAGCTCTCAAAGGGAAATAATCATAGATATGTTGGTCAATGAGGATGTTTAACCTTCGTATACAACACGTGCCGGTTCAACAAAATATATCACATCTGTTCATACAAGCACGAGAATATATAATGAACAACATGCGGTTTTAAAAAAATAGATCGAAGAGATTTTTAAAGCATTTTCATTCTTTACCACCTTTTAATTACTGTCAATGCGTTACTACCATATTTTAAATAATTATTAATTTAATGAGACTACACTCATTATAATTCGTGTACAGTAGTTGATTGCGGTTACAGTACAGATGGAAAGAAATTTTACAAACATTCTATTTTTTAAATCAAATCTTAGTGAGAAATAAAAGTAATATTAAAAATATAAATTACTGATTGCAAACAGATAACTCAGTATCGTGGCTATAAATGTGTCGTGATTTCTTCTGTGCAAGATTTGACGCTGCCAGATGCAGTTATTTGATTGTGTTATCTGTTCTAAGAGAATCAGTGGATACAGTGTTTGTTCTTTAGTTGTTTCTTCTATTCTACTTTCTGATGGTAGTGGAAACATTGAAGTGAATAATATCAGCGAACGCGGTAACAGTAACAAAGTTAAGCAAGTAACCAAGTAAATAAGTAAAAAAAAAAGTTAATTGTATATCCTTTACAGGACTTTGCGAATCAACCCCAGCTTTTTAACGCTGTTTGTGATTTTTCTAGGCATTATTACGTTCAGTAGTTTGTCATTGCTTTTTGAACGGGTGGTGTCATCATCCTTTTGTCCAAATCCACGCGAAACAATTTGAAACCAAACTGTCCGCATCGTGATTCGAACTCAGAACGTCGGGGTTAAGAGACCGAGTGACTATCTCCTAGGCCACAGACGCCACCTGTAACTAAGAAACCAAATACAAATCAACCAAGTAACCAAGTAACTAGTCAACCAAGTAACCAAGTAACCAATCAACCAAGTAATGCAGTAACGAAGCAACCTAGTAACCAAGTAACCAATCAACCAAGTAACCAATCAACCAAGTAATGCAGTAACGAAGCAACCTAGTAACCAAGTAACCAATCAACCAAGTAACCAAGTTACGTAAGTAACCAAGCAACTAAAGGTAAACAAATAAACAAGTAAGTGTTACTGGCCTCAGTTAGTCGAGGATACAACAGTTGACGATTTTTTCCCGGAAAATACAAACTATACTTTGCTAAAAATATTTCTTTAATAGACAAAAATGGTTCAATTTCAATGAAAGTATACATATTGTTTCTCAGAAATGGTGCAGGTTGTGTTAGTATTTTTTCTATTCTGTGTCGGACAAAGCATCCTGGCGTATAACGAACAAACGCATATCGAGAATTCATTTTATGAAGATTCAGTTAATATCAAGCAATATTCAAATATAAATCAAAATAACAGTATATGGTATATTCTGGCAGATGTTGCAACTGATGTATTTCGTCTGCAGAACGAAGTGGATTCTAAATCTGAGGAGGTTGTTAGAAGTTGTGTTGTAGTTATTGTTGCAGATAATTTCTTATGGAAGCCATCTTACATGTTTCTGGACTCGATTAGCAACTTACAACAAGGGACGCAATTTATATATCTTCATCTTAGGGAGGATAACACTAGTGTTACAATTATACACAAAGTATTAGACAAACTTATGGACAATGAAGTTACCATAAACACAATAGCGATATTTTCTGAAAACCAACATCAAATTGCTAATTTGATAAATGCATTGTCATCGTCGATCAATTTACTGTGGACGTCAGTTATCCACATCACGGAGTGGATTATAGTATCAATATCCAGTGGATTGTTAAACGATCTCAAATGTCAACAACTAAAGATTGACTTCATCACACTCGTTATTCAATCAACTAGCACCACTATTTCCATTATTCAAAAATCAAGAAACAGCAATTTTAAGCAAGTTGTTACTCAGACAATATGTAAAAATGTGAGAGAAACAAGCAACATATGCCATAATCTAACAGCCACAAAGAACAATCTTCAATATTTTCGACTGCATCCTTTGATTTACTTAAAATCCAAGAAATCAATCATGGCTGATTTGAAGATCCCTGTAGCGATTTCAGCAAAGAATTACCTAAGAATTTCCTACAAAGAAGTAGTTGGTAATCATACAATTTATGTAGGTTTTTCAATCGAGTTATTGAAAATTATGGCTGAAAATCTTGGATTCACCTACAATTTTGTTCGTGTTTATGATGGAGGTGGCTATGGAGAAGCTTTGGCTAATGGTACAATAACTGGAATCACAGGTGAGTGGATAATCTTTGAAATTTCTTTGAAGATTTTTGTGAGTGTTTAAGTTTGTGATGTTATTTATTTATTAGACTACTAATGTCTGTACTCAGTGGCGGCACACGATCGTTTTTGTTGGTGGGGCCAGACACACATTTTCGTGAAAATATAGGTTTTGTGTTAGGTTATATTTTAGTGCATTACATAATCAATACACGTTACACATTATTTTTGGTGGGGCCCGGCCCTCTGGCCCTTAATGACGAGCCGCCACTGTATGTACTGTTAATGATTTTTAGTACCCCAAATCTTGTCAATAATTTCGTCTCTAGCTCAGTTTAATATATTATTTTGTTAGGACGAATGTGGATTTCCTGCGCATTCATATTTCTTTCGTTTACCCTAATTGATTGATTAAGGTCATCATCATTGCACTTACGTGAGTAATAACTTGTGCTCTGTTCCATTTCTTACACAGAAAGATCTCAGTGACAGTGCGGGTCCCGTAGTACGGCAGAAAGTCCCTGATGTAATTGTGAAGATGGTTTCACATTTGTAGAAATATTACTCAGAATATTTATTTTTATTTATTTTTCCCGGGAAACGGTTTTGCATCAAACTCTTACACATTTTCAAATATCAATTGTTCTTTCACGTGCTTAACCTGAACACGGGACATTCATTTTATCGTCCTTCTCAAATAGAAATAGAAACTCGATCACACCTACATTAAGATCGGGAATCGCTGGAAAAATATTCCGATCGTTCTAATCGGGAAGCGAACACAGTACCTCTGAACTGAGAGGCGATCACCTTTTCTATATGTCTATTTTTTTTTTTTCCCGATCCAGAAGCACTTGAGCTTTTTCAGCTCTTCGGCTCGGTGCCATGGACATCGTAACGCTTCGGTTCGGTGCCATGAACACCGTAAATCTGGAGAATCTGTGGCTTTTCTGCCATCCCGCGGAATTCAACCCGCCCCACAGAGGGATAGTCACCCGTAGTCCAACGTGCTACGAACACGCTGGGCAGACGGTCTATCTATATGTCAATAAGACACCCTCATTTATTCAGTTTTTTCTTCATCCCAAAGCTGAACCAAGTAAAGATTAATTAATATGAATAATGTTTATAAATTTTAATTTTCTTCAGGTAACGGTAAAGTTCAAGAATGATCAGGAATAAAACTAAGATAATGATATTTAACTCAACTGTCAAGGTCAATATGCAGAGGAGACATGGAGAACAAGTTTAGTTTAGTTTTAGTTTAGTCGTCGGATCACCATCATTGAACGTCGAACAAATTAGTCCATAAGTGCTCCGATCTCTCCCTCAGTATGTCCATCAGCGTGTGGCGACTAACGACACCGGTTCTTTGTTGGTTTACAATTCTTCTTTGTCTGCCAGCATAGCGTTCTTGTCGAGCTACACCACACTTAACTTTGAGTTCTTGCAGTCTGGTTAGTGTTGTGGATTCGCCTCTATTACGTGAATCATGTACACGCCCTCTCTGCCTTAAGGAATTTATAATATCAGCCTGGTCCATTGCTCGCCCGCTTTGGACAGCAGCCATACCTGCAAGTTTATCCGCACGTTCATTCCCCTTACACCTGCATGCCCTGGCACAAAAATAAAACTGATCTTTGTCAGCTTAGACCTCCCCAGCGACTCTATCCAATGCCTACCAGCCCATCCTGTTTCAATCTTCCTGAGCATACTCATTGAGTCACTGAGAAAACATGCATGGATAAAAGTCATGGAGAACAAGTAAGGAAACACCAAAAGTTGCAGACATTCATCAACAGATGTCTTGCGAGGATACTCCATCTACGATGGTATGACAGGACTATAAACAGGGAACTCTGGGATAGAACAGGACAACGATAGGTGGAACAAGAGATAAGGAGCAGAAGGTGGCGAGGGATAGGACACACACTGAGGAAACCCCTAACAGCATCACAAGACATGCTCTCTGATGAAGCCCCAGGGCAATAGAGGCAGAGTAAGACCCAGGAACACCTAGAGACGAGAGTTGGAGACGGAATGCAAGAAAATTAGGAGATAAATGGAGATCTGGAAGGATGGCCTTGGATAGGGGGCTTGGAAGGCCTTAGTGGACCTATGCTTCCTAGGGCGAAGGGTGAAGAGAACGGGTTCTACCATTTTATCTCAACTACAACGTGACAATTTATGTGCTTAACTAACATATAACCTACTATTTATCAATGTTTCGATAGGACTAGGTACATGATCTCACTTGCACTAAGGTCAGTGAATACTAGTAAACAATAGCTAAACTAACTAAGACGTTGTGGGGTGGTGTGAATTAATAGGTTATAGTCAATGTGACTAATGCGTACATATTTGACTAACATAACATTACTAGCGGTGACTAATATGTGTTGTATGTTATACATGTTGACTAATTAATATTGTATTTTATACATGTAATAATATAGGTAGTATGATACCAATTGACTAATATAGTGTATATAGTATACAGTGATAATAGGTTGTATTTTCAGTTGACATGTATTGAGTTATACATGGTGAGTAATGTGTGTTCTATGTTATACATGTGAGTATATGTAGTGTTGTATGTTATACATGGTGACTAATGTAGTGTTGTTATACATGGTGAGTAATGATTTGTATGTTATACAAGTTGATAATGTAGTGTTGTATGTTATAATGGTACTAATATAGTATTGTATGTATACATGGTGAGTAATGTAGTGTTGTATGTTATACATGGTGAGTAATATAGTATTGTATGCTATACATGGTGAGTAATGTAGTGTTGTATGTATCGTTGACTAATGTAGTGTTGTATGTTATACATGGTGGTAATAGTGTTGTATGTTATACATGGTGAGTAATGTAGTGTTGTATGTTATACATGGTGAGTAATGTAGTGTTGTATGTTAAAGGACTAATGTAGTGTTGTATTTATCATGGTGAGTAATGTAGTGTTGTATGTTATACGTTGACTAATGTAGTGGTGTATTTATACAAGTTGACTAATGTAGTGTGTTGTATGTTATACAAGTTGACTAATGTAGTGTTGTATGTTATACAAGTTGACTAATGTAGTGTTGTATGTTATACATGGTGAGTAATGTAGGAGTTATCAGTTGACTAATGTAGTGTTGTATGTTATAATGGTAGTAATGTAGTGTTGTATGTTATACGTGTGAGTAATGTAGTGTTGTATGTTATACATGATGACTAATGTAATGTTGTATTTTATAAGTAAAAATAAGTAAAGGAACCCTTTCATAATTCGTGGTATATAGGGCATTACACTGTTAGGCCTGTATTTTTCATTGACCGTCGGCACACGATGGGTGATGTGTCAGCATCACGCCCCAGTCTTTACTTTCCCCAGAGCATGGTTGGTACCCAGTTGAGGCTGGGTCGACCTGAGAGCGTCGCGGTCGGGAAAAATTCCACGCGCATTGCGGGAGTTGAACCCAGACCACCAGTATTGAGAAGCGAGTTCATTAACAACTACGCTACCGCTGCTCTCGTTGTATAGGACCTGGAGACTAATGTAGTGTTGTATGTTATACATTGTGACTAATGAAGTGGTCTATAGCGTTACTTCAGAGATCTCGCCTGTGATACGCAGTTGGTGCACTGCCACTGAAAACTTCCTGTCTAAAAAGAAAAAGCCAATCAGATGTAATTATAATAATACTTCCTCTCACGTTATACGAGATACGATTACATAGAGCTGCAAACAAAATCTCCATACCGCTCTATCCTGGGCAACTCGCCAAATCTTCTCCATGGAACTGAGACCGATATTTCCTGCCTCTCTTAGCAAAGTTCGTTTCAGGGTCTCTTTGATCGCCCTTTTTCTTGAACCCTTTGCATCCCACTTCAATGCCTGCTTTGATATTCGTTGATCATTTCTCCTCAAGGTGTGTCCAACATATCTCCATCTTCTCTTTCTTATAACAGTTGTCACTAGTGGTTGACCAGACATGTCTCTGATTTCATCACTTCTCCTGAATTTGTTCCATTTTATATTCATTATTTTCGCAGACATCTATTTTCAAATGCATTATGTAATTATTACTTGAGAATAGATTATACGATAATATAATCAATCTTTATTTTATCAAATAGTTACATTATATGTTACATCATATCTGGTTGCTTAGTGAAGACTATCCTTTTTGACTCATGATCCAATTGTGTTTTAATTCAAAGTATGTTTAAGTCTTCTTCTTCTTCTTCTTTTGTCGTCACACTGCTACCGGGTTGTTGCCCAGTGTCGTGGTTTTCTGTTTTTGTCTTGCGCTGTTCTGGTGGCTTGTGTGATTGTTATCTTTGCTCTTTCACAGGATGCTGCCACGCCATCTAACCATCTTTTCCGTGGTCTTCCTCTTGCCTTCTTTCCCGATGTTCTGTTGTAGAAGACTCTGTATACTGTGGAGTTTGGATGCATTCTTATTAAGTGGCCAAACCACTTCATTCTTTGTTTATCTATATAATTCAAGCACGGTTTTGTGCCAACTTTCTTTCTTATGCTGATGTTGGTGATTCTGTCTTTTCTTGTGTTGTTGGTAACTTTTCTCAGGCAACGCATTTCACATGTAGTTATTTTTTGTGACTGCGCTTTGCTCAATGTCCATGTTTGGCTCTGGTAACACAAAGTATGTTTAAGTATGATTGGGTAATCTTGTAATCGTGTTAAGTAATCGTTACTTTTAATATCGTCTGTAGGTCTACTAGGAAGAAAAGAGGCAGGAATCGCTGCTTTAGTATCGCGGCTTGAAAATCGGGCCAAAGTTATCGATTTTTTGCCAACGTTACTGATGGAGGAAACAGCAAATATTGTTTACAGGTTTCCATTTTTTTAGCCATCTCCATGTATCACTTTTTTATCTCTATGTATCACTCTGACTAATTTACATGTATCCCTCTTATTTATCTCCATGTATCCCTTCTAATTATCTCCATGTATCACTTCTAATTATCTCCATGTATCACTTCTAATTATCTCCATGTATCCCTTCTAATTATCTCCATGTATCACTTCTAATTATCTCCATGTATCACTTCTAATTATCTCCATGTATCACTTCTAATTATCTCCATGTATCACTTCTAATTATCTCCATGTATCACTTCTAATTATCTCCATATATCACTTCTAATATCGCAATGTACCACTCTTATTTTTTTCCATGTACAACTCTTATTTATCTCCATGTACAACTCTTATTTATCTCCATGTACAACTCTTCTTTATCTCCATTTACAACTCTTATTTATCTCCATGTACAACTCTTATTTATCTCCATGTATAACTCTTATTTATCTCCATGTACAACTCTTATTTATCTCCATGTACAACTCTTATTTATCTACATATACAACTCTTATTTATCGCCATATACAACTCTTATTATCTACACATACCACTCTATCTCCATGTACTACTCTTATTTATCCCAATATACCACTCTTACAATCAAAGAGAGAAACAAATGTTTATATTGTCAAAGATCACAAAACATTTACCCACAAGACCCAATCCTAAAGTTACAGAGAACCCAACAAAGGTCCAACTTTAAGTTTCCTATATGACATTGTTGAAACATCTGAGCATAATACTTTGGTAGCAGAAGGAGAAGAAGAAACCCATCCTGAAAAGAGAAAGATAATATAATTGTGTTACGTTCTCTCTAGAATAATCTAGAAGATCTCTCTCTCTCTCTCTTGCGTTCCCGGCCTAGCCTGATGGACCAACTTCTATCATGAATTTAACTGTTGTTTTTGGGACTCCGTTCCTCCGTACAGCTTTTCGCGAAGCTCTGTGTGTTTTGGCCAGTACTCTTCTCGTATACCTGCTAAACGTGGACAGTCTTGCAAGACGTGTTCTGCCGTCATGTCTGCCATATTGCATGGGCACAGGCTAGTTGTGCCAATTTTAAATTTATGGAACATGTGGCTCTGAGCTTGTTGTGGCCGGTACGGAGGCGAAATATGGTAACTTGTTCACTGCGCGAGAGACCATAGTAACCGTCACTGTCTGTGTACTGCGGGTGGTCTTTTGCCCACTTGCTTCGATAGTGCGAACCGATGGTTGTTTTGACTTCCTCATAGCTGATCTCGAGATCAGTCTGGGGTAGATCGCCCGCCCTCTTTGGCTAGCTTGTCGGCCGCTTCGTTTCCCCTAATGTTGCAGTGTGACGGTATCCACTGGATGACAGTGCGTTTGAGTGAACTCGTTAGTTCAGCGAGGGACGTTTGAGCTCATTCATCTCAGTTTTACCAACGCATTTGATCTAGATCTGAATATCTAGTGATGAATCAAATTACAAATATATTTTTTTCTTTCGATCCAGAAGCACTTGAGCTGTCAGCTCTTCAGCTCGGTGCCATGGACATCGTAACCTTTCGGTTCGGTGCCATGGACATAGTAACCCTTCGGTTCGGTGCTACGAACGCCATAAATCTGGAGAACCTCTGATTTTTCTGCCAGCTCGCGGAATTGAACCACACTCACAGGGGGCTTGTCACCCGTCGTACAACGCGCTACGTAGGCGGGCAAATGAGAAAGGATAAGTAAATGTATACATGTGATCCATGTCACCCGTTGTCCAACGCGCTACGTAGACGGGCAAATGAGAAAGGATAAGTAAATGTATACATGTGATCCATGTCACCCGTTGTCCAACGCGCTACGTAGACGGGCAAATGAGAAAGGATAAGTAAATGTATACATGTGATCCATGTCACCCGTTGTCCAACGCGCTACGTAGACGGGCAAATGAGAAAGGATAAGTAAATGTATACATGTGATCCATGTCACCCGTTGTCCAACGCGCTACGTAGACGGGCAAATGAGAAAGGATAAGTAAATGTATACATGTGATCCATGTCACCCGTTGTCCAACGCGCTACGTAGACGGGCAAATGAGAAAGGATAAGTAAATGTATACATGTGATCCATGTCACCCGTTGTCCAACGCGCTACGTAGACGGGCAAATGAGAAAGGATAAGTAAATGTATACATGTGATCCATGTCACCCGTTGTCAAGCGCTACGTAGACGGGCAAATGAGAAAGGATAAGTAAATGTATACATGTGATCCATGTCACCCGTTGTCCAACGCGCTACGTAGACGGGCAAATGAGAAAGGATAAGTAAATGTATACATGTGATCCATGTCACCCGTTGTCCAACGCGCTACGTAGACGGGCAAATGAGAAAGGATAAGTAAATGTATACATGTGATCCATGTCACCCGTTGTCCAACGCGCTACGTAGACGGGCAAATGAGAAAGGATAAGTAAATGTATACATGTGATCCATGTCACCCGTTGTCCAACGCGCTACGTAGACGGGCAAATGAGAAAAGATAAGTAAATGTATACATGTGATCCATGTCACCCGTTGTCCAACGCGCTACGTAGACGGGCAAATGAGAAAGGATAAGTAAATGTATACATGTGATCCATGTCACCCGTTGTCCAACGCGCTACGTAGACGGGCAAATGAGAAAGGATAAGTAAATGTATACATGTGATCCATGTCACCCGTTGTCCAACGCGCTACGTAGACGGGCAAATGAGAAAGGATAAGTAAATGTATACATGTGATCCATGTCACCCGTTGTCCAACGCGCTACGTAGACGGGCAAATGAGAAAGGATAAGTAAATGTATACATGTGATCCATGTCACCCGTTGTCCAACGCGCTACGTAGACGGGCAAATGAGAAAGGATAAGTAAATGTATACATGTGATCCATGTCACCCGTTGTCCAACGCGCTACGTAGACGGGCAAATGAGAAAGGATAAGTAAATGTATACATGTGATCCAAGATTCTAAAACCACATAATCGCCCATGTGTTGCTGAGGCTCTCATGGGGAGTAAATAATAGAAACTATGCGACATACAAAGCGTGTCCTCAGAGGCGGCTAAGGTAGGTGTTTAATAGAGAAGTTGCCCGTCTGTCCAGCTTGTTCGTAGCGCGTTGGACTACGGGTAACTATCCCTCTGTGTGTGCGGGTTCAATTCCGCGGGATGGCAGAAAAAGTCACAGATTCCCTAGATTTACGGTGTTCGTGGCACCGAACCGAAGGGTTAGGATGTCCATGGCACCGAGCCGAAGAGCTGAAAGCTCAAGTGCTCCTGGATCGAAAAAAAAAAAAATGAAAGTTACCCAAGTAAATAAAAATCGTCACAGCAATCGGGATGTGCTGGCATACTTGCAGGCGCATAACTGGCACAACCTACAATTGCTTTTATGATCAGATCACATAGAAATCACAAATAGTGGTTTACCAGTGGTCTATATGGAGCATTTGATGAAGAAGACAAAACCACATATTGATATGTTGTCTTAATCATACATGACACTACGGTCGATGCTACGAAAGATCCAGAATGTCAGGATGCGATATGAGTGGATGTCGTAAATAAAGGTATCCAATCTCCAGTGACTCACGTGGATCTACTGTCCTGGGCATGTGTGTGTTCGTTTCAACGAGAGAGCGAAAATGCTTGCATCGAAAGCATCGATTGTTCTGGAGTTTAGGAAGGATAAGGGGATGTTTCTACGGTCTCTTGACGACATACTGTTGTATGGAAAAATTAAATATAATCGCATATCGTTTACAAGACTTCGCCATCAACCACAGTAAACATAATGTCGATTTACTAGGCACCACTTATACATTCAGTAGTGTGCCATTGCTTTCTGAACATGAAGGTATATTCTTACTGTTTATACATACCCAGAGGAACAAATTGCACCCAAACTGTTCGCCGCGGAGTTGTGAATCAGCTACCTGTGGGTTGTGATCGACCTCAGTACCGCGTTAGTTACAGACGCCCAGATGTTGGATGAGGATACTAAAATTGACATTTAATCAATCGACCTATCCAACATTGTATAAATAGTACTGGATGTTTTAGGGGCAGTGAGAAGAGTGTGTTTAATCAGTGAGCTACAGGAGCTATCAATACGCATACTATTCGATATCTGTTGGGGAAGTCCCTGAGTTATGTGACGTCAGTTCAATAACCAATAACCTAGTCAGAGAGCCGCGGTAGCGTAGTTATTAGTGAACTCGCTTTTCAAGGCTGGTGGTCTGGGTTCAACTCCCGCAATGCGCGTGGAATTTTTCCCGACCGCGACGGCTCTCAGGTCAACCCAGCCTCAAGTGGGTACCAGACATGCTCTGGGAAAGTAAAGGCAGCCGGCGTGATGCTGACCACATCACCCATCGTGTGCCGACGGTCAATGACAAATACAGGCCTAACACTGTATTGACCTATATACCACGAGGTATGAAAGGGTTCCTTTCGTCAGACACGATACTACGGTCAAGATACACTTTATGGTTGTAAGTTATTAGCCAAAAATAGAAGCATCGATGTTTGCTAATGGAAACATAATGGACGCCCGAGTGATTACCGGGGCCCAAATTTTGGGTGTAAAGAATAGAACCAATGTTACCTGCCATGCATGTCGTAAGAGGCGACTAAGGAGATTTGCTGAAATCGGATGCATGTGTCCTAAACATGTAGAGGACTATGCATTTAAGGGGCCTACCAAACCAATGTGCAACGTATACACGTTCTTGACAAAGATCAAACATATCACAAAGAGTGATTAAAATTGGTCGTAAAGAACGAACGCAAAGAAAGAAGAAGAAGAAACATAATGAAATCCCTGAATGTTTCCGTATTCTGGGCAAGGGTGGTTGATTATGCCCGTCCTAGTTGAAAACTTTAGCCTATAAACGAGTAAAACATAACAATGTTTTTATCATAATTGTATAAGATTGTGTGTTTATTTCTTATCTTGTCTGTTATTTTCTTATCAGACTTCCAAAACCTAGTGACAGTCTTGATTTAACCTACATTCAGATAATCCAACCTAGATTTCTGTTAACACTTGTTGGACCTGTAGTTGGCATTGCCATCATTGGTGCAGTTGTTCACTTAGCCACAAGAGAATGTACTTCTCCTAAGCCTCGGAGATTTTCAAAACGGGACCTCAGGTAAAATGTTCATGTCAATCTCAAAATATGATTTGCTTGTCTATCTGTATTCATTCTAATTGTTTGATTTTCCATCAGTTATCAGTTATATGAAGACTATCATCATAGCACTCCGGACATGTCCATAGGTGCTCCGATCTCGCCCCCAGCAAATTCAGCAACGTCCAACGACCCAACACGCCAGTTCGATGTTGATTAATCAATCTCCTTGCATATTTAGTATGTCGTTCTTTTCGGGCTGCACCAATATTGACACCCATCTCTTTCAATCTGATCAGCGAGTGGGATTCACAGCCCTGAAACTCCTCTATTCGGAAAGACTCTCTCAATGCGTGAAGAATGTCATTTCGATCCATGGCAGCTCCTCTGATATTGTAGCCAAGCCAGCCAATCTTTGATTTCCCATATCCTGTCTATCTCTTCGATGGAACTTCCAATATCTCATATCACTGTCACATATCTTTACACCTCATTATGTCTTGTCTGTCTCCACAGAAAAGTGGAGAAATGTATAGAAATTTTATTTTTTAGTTATATTTATCTATTTCCAAATGTCATGGACAATGAAGAAAACAAATGATGAGGTTTTAAATCAGGCCTGCTCACAAAGAAACATAATCAAAAGAATAAGAAGCAGACAATCAATGTTCTTCGGGTATATAATGCGACGAGAAGGTTTCGAACATTTGGTGACTACAGGTAAAATTCAGGGAAGGAGAGATCGTGGAAGACAGAACGAGAAGATGTTGGATGGTCTGACATCGTGGTTCGACAAAAGATCGACATCAGAACTGATTGATTGTACCAGGTAGTGAGAGAGAGAGAGAGAGTTCTTGAGAGACATGATCGCCTACGCCGGCATAAATGGCAGTTGATTGATTGATCTATGTATTTGGCGTCATCTTCAATTGTCTTCAATGTATGTTTTCTCTGCTTGTCCTATTTGTCTGTCTTGCCTATATTTTGTGTTTATTTTGTATGTGTCTAAATCATCTTTCATGTGTTTATCTACTATGTTTGTCTGCCACTTTATTCTGTATGCGGATATGCATTTGTTTGGATTCTTGTCTCTAGTCTGCTAATGCTTTTTATGACTGTCTCTTCTACATGGTTTATACGTTTGTCTTTTCTTAAAGGGTGGATTCGGTAGTATGGGGATCAAGAAGCTATTTTCGTTGTTTTCATATTAATGTAAAATTTGTATAACCATTTTGAAAGATTTTGAATGAGGCTGTAACCTACCAGCTAGCCCCATTGTTATGGCACCCAAAAATTTCACAAGCAGCTAAGCAACAGATGATCAACAGCATTTTTATACCTACTTTGTGTTACCAGAGCCAAACATGGACATTGAGCAAAGCGCAGTCACAAAAATAACTACATGTGAAATGCGTTGCCTGCGAAAAGTTACCAATAACACAAGAAAAGACAGAATCACCAACATCAGCATAAGAAAGAAAGTTGGCACAAACCGTGCTTGAATTACATAGAGAACAAAGAATGAAGTGGTTTGGCCACTTAATAAAAATGCATCCAAACTCCACAGTATACAGAGTCTTCTACAACAGAACATCGGGAAAGAAGGCAAAAGGAAGACCACGGAAAAGATGGTTAGATGGCGTAGCAGAATCATGTGAAAGAGCAAAGATAACAATCACACAAGCCACCAGAACAGCGCAAGACAAAAACAGAAAACCACGACACTGGGCAACAACCCGGTAGCAGTGTGACGATAAAAGAAGAAGAAGAAGATGACTTAGAGAAGTAGAAATAAATTAGTGAAAAAAATTTTTTACTAATATTTTTTTACTCTTTTAAGTCATAATATCTCAAAATTGTTATACAAACTCTACATTAATATGAAAACAACGAAAACAGTTTCCAGACCAGAGTCCCCTATTTAAAACATTATCTGTTGTTAGTCTTCTTTCTCTAGTTACCTTTTATATGTCATTTTCTGACTATCCACCAACATTCTATGTGTCTCTTGTTTATCTTCTATCTTTCCATCATATGTGTGCCATCTTGTGCAATATCACTTTATCTTATTAGACTGTCGCTCTGTTTATCTCGTCTGTCTTTATATATAAATAAATATATATAAATGTGTATTTTATTAATAGATGTTGTCATAAATATCTTCTTTCTATTTTTCTGTAATCCTGTTTTGTCTCACAGCGCCAGGATAAGAAGAGATTTATTCAACGGGATTTTGTATGCCTTTCATAAATAGTGTCCTTTACTGCCTCTGTTATTTCTGTAGTCCACCATTTGCATGGACGATCTCTTTGCTTTGTGTTCAATATATCATAACAACATTGCTCTTTGAGGCAATTTGAGTATATGTCCGAACAATTAAGTGTATTGTTTTTTTTATTAAAGTTAAGTTCTGATTCTGTAACTCCTTAATTCCCCGACATCTCAGTCTGAATTCGATCTCTTCTTGATACTCCAGGAATTCATCGTAGACACATCGTCTCTGTCGTGTCTAGTTTTCTTCTATAGTTTCACGTCAGCGACCAGGTTTAACACTGACAGCATTATGTCGAGAGAAAGATTGTGGTGTACAGTGTTGTCTTAATTATTTCCATTAGAATTGAAATACAACACTAGGTTCCACAAACGTTTTCAAGTTGGTCATGTTTTCTTGTTTTGTTGTTTAAAGTCTGTTGTTTATTCTAACAACACATGTTGTTAGCGTCAATGAATAATAGAAACTGAAATAATTTGACCACCTAGAGAAAATGAACCAGTTGAATACACCAGTTGCAAAGAGTACAATCTGAAAATGAAATCATCAGAGACAGGCGAAGACCATGGATATAATATGAATTGATGAAGTAACGGACATCTTAAAACTCCACAATACCACAGCATATCAAGCGACCGAGCGTGCACTATATAGAAAACCAATGAACAGTTAAACCTGCGACACATTACAGCACAAAGCAGAGAAGGATAAAAGAAAAGATTATTTTAAGTGTTCCCTAATATAAGGCAAATTATGGATAGCCTGACTTCATGGTACGGAAGAGCATCAACATCTGAATAGATAGCAAACACCAAACACAGAGGTCTGTAAAGATCCATGATCGCCTACGCCAGCCGGCGTGGCACCTGATGATGATGATGAATACAAATCAACTTTCGATTTATCTTTTAATTATATTTGCTAGTTTCTGTCGTAATAGAAGACCAACTATCTTAGCGAACACACAAACTAATCTAAAGAAATTCTTTCTTTACAGAGGTCTCCGCAGTTTTCCCCCACATATTTTCTTCCTATCGGACAACTACCCAGGACAAACAGGAAGAATTCTTATCGGAACCTGGGGGACATTCTGTCTCATTCTGTGGTCAGCTTACAGCGCGTACCTGGTGACAACCTTCGCTACAAAGCCTAATGAATTAGTGATCAACACGTTCCAACAACTGATGGAGCATAGCGAATTTAGGTTTGGAATGTTAGGAAGTGGCAACGCTTTGGCTATTATTTTCAAGACATCAAACGATAAATTGTTGCAACAGATGTGGAACAAGCTCATTGACTTTAATAAAAGCGATCCTTTAACCTTCAGCTCTGATCTGCCAGACCATGTCCGTCTAATTATTGGTGGTAAATACGCCTTTATTGATAACTTCTCATTAGCTTCTGGTCTTTTTTACGACAATCTTCCTACAAACTACACCGAAGTAAGGGCGTATCCACTAACCACTCTATTAGAAACAGAAGCTTCATATGTTGCACTTCCCAAAAGAGTATTTTATAAAGATATACTATATAATCTACACTTAGAATTAGAAATGTCTGGGATTATAAACAAATTACAGAAACAATATTTTTCAGCCCCAAGTCAACTTGGAAGTAAAACGAAACATGATGGTGATGTTGTCAACTTTGGGCGTATAGAGTTCCTAGTATATGTGGTATTAGCAGCTGTGGTTGTCAGTTTCATTTGTCTAGGAGCCGAGTTTGCATTTGCTTGGTTAGAAGGAAATGGGAAGAGAAGAAGACAGTGTTGATATGTCCACTGTTTTGTGTAAGGATATGGAAAGGAAGGTTAGTGATTTAGTCACACTGCTTTAACCCTTTCGCTGCTACATACTTTCCGAAGGCTGAGCTAAAATAGCTACTCTTTGTTTCTAGGTCACAAACGTGAATGTACGCCTATAGCAGTGACAGTAGCAATGTATAACGTCTTAACACGTCTTTAGCCCACAGAGGAGAGATAATAACAGACGTGTTAATGCGTCTATAGAAGTGAATAGGAAAAGTATATATACGTCCTTAGCAACAAAGGGTTAAAAGAACTGCACTGAGCTAGACACTAGATGGTAAACGAAAAATTGGACGACTTAGAGCGACATAGAAGCGAACAGTAGATCCAGAAGTGAAATAAATGAATCATAGCTGGAACACTATACAGATGGCTAGAATTCAGAAAAATTATGTGCATTAGTTGTTGTCTAAGCGACAGGGCCGTCACAAGCTACATAGAAGAGATCTCTAGAAACATATTTAGTTTGATAGTTAAGGTTCGTCGTTGGAATTATGAATACGTCTCTGCTGTCGGAACATTCAGTAACGACTTGAGTGAAGCCACTGATAATCATTGAGATTACCATGAATACGAAAGCAGAAATAAAGGATCTTCTACATTCAAATTATATTTAAAATGATTGCTTTCGATGAACTTCATATATACTTAATCTTAAACTGGATAATGAAAATTAAACTGGGTAATGACAATTAAACTGATATGATAAAACTGAAGAAACATTTTCATCAATATGGAAAAAATAATTAACACACATTACTTTTTTAAATAACAAGAGAAAATAATAATGTAACTGCTAGAACAAACTAGAAGAACAGAAGCAATTTAAAACTATCATAATAATTGTAACTGCTAGAACAAACTAGACAGAACAGAAGGAATTTAAAACTATCATAATAATTGTAACTACTAGAACAAACTAGACAGAACAGAAGGAATTTAAAACTATCATAATAATTGTAACTGATAGAACAAACTAGACAGAACAGAAGGAATTTAAAACTATCATAATAATTGTAACTGATAGAACAAACTAGACAGAACAGAAGCAATTTAAAACTATCATAATAATTGTAACTGCTAGAACAAACTAGACAGAACTGAAGGAATTTAAAACTATCATAATAATTGTAACTGCTAGAACAAACTAGACAGAACTGAAGCAATTTAAAACTATCATAATAATTGTAACTGCTAGAACAAACTAGACAGAACAGAAGCAATTTAAAACTATCATAATAATTGTAACTGCTAGAACAAACTAGACAGAACAGAAGCAATTTAAAACTATCATAATAATTGTAACTGCTAGAACAAACTAGACAGAACTGAAGGAATTTAAAACTATCATAATAAGTTGCAAACTACATAGAATAAACTAGACAGAAAGAACAATTTAAAACTATCATAATAATTGTAAAGTAGAAAACTATAAAGAAAAAGCAAAATTTAAAACTATATAATAATATGTAACTACTAGAACATACTAGACAGACGAAAGCAATTAGAAACTA
Organism: Arion vulgaris; assembly: GCA_020796225.1. Taxonomy (NCBI): domain Eukaryota; kingdom Metazoa; phylum Mollusca; class Gastropoda; order Stylommatophora; family Arionidae; genus Arion; species Arion vulgaris. The sequence goes on from CM036768.1 coordinate 11,784,536, forward strand.
TCAATAATTGAACTGCTAGACAAACTAGACAGAACTGAAGGAATTTAAAACTATCACTATAGTTGTCAACTACTAGAACAAACTAGACAGAACTGAAGGAATTTCAAAACTTATCTATAATAGTTGTAACTGCTAGAACAAACTAGACAGAACTGAATGCAATTTAAAATATCATAATAATTGTACTAACTAGAACAACTGAGACATAAAAAAGAATTTAAAACTATCATAAAATGTCGATATACTAGAATTCAAACTAGACAGAACAGAAGGAAATTTAAAACTATCATAATAATTGCTAACTACTAGAACAAACTAGACAGAACAGAAGCATTTAAAACTATCATAATAATTGTAACTACTAGAACAAATAGACAGAACAAAGCAATTTAAAACTATCATAATAATTGTAACTGATAGAACAAACTAGACAGAACAGAAGCAATTTAAAACTATCATAATAATTGTAACTACTAGAACAAACTAGACAGAACAGAAGGAATTTAAAACTATCATAATAATTGTAACTGCTAGAACAAACTAGACAGAACTGAAGGAATTTAAAACTATCATAATAATTGTAACTACTAGAACAAACTAGACAGAACAGAAGCAATTTAAAACTATCATAATAATTGTAACTGCTAGAACAAACTAGACAGAACAGAAGGAATTTAAAACTATCATAATAATTGTAACTGCTAGAACAAACTAGACAGAACAGAAGCAATTTAAAACTATCATAATAATTGTAACTGCTAAAACAAACTAGACAGAACAGAAACAATTTAAAACTATCACCTGGAAGCCATATGGACAAAATGAGACGATAGGAGGATATAAATAGTTCAAATGATAAATGTATAAATCGAGTCTAATAAATATGTACGATAATGAAAACTATAAAAAGATTAAAATCCTGGACAAAAACTTTTAAAAAAAAAAACTATATATAATCATCCGTTTCCATTTTATTTCCCTACAACACGAGATTATAAATAATAATTCCTCTCGTACCGATATACGTTAATTAGGGAAAGCGAGCAATTTCTCCATATCCGGCTCTATCATGGACAACTCGCTCAATCTCCTCCATGGAACTGAGACCGATATTTCCTGCCTCTCTCAGCAAAGTTCGTTTCAGGGTCTTCTTACGTCGTCCTCTCTTTCTTGAACCCTTTGCATCTCACTTCAATGCCTGCTTTGATATTCTGAATCATTTCTCCTCAAGGTGTGTCCAACATATCTCATCTTCTCTTTCTTATAACAGTTGTTACTAGTGGTTGATCAGACATGTCTCTGATTTCATCACTTCTCCTGAATTCGTTCCATTTTATGTTCATTATTTTTCGCAGATATCTTTTTTAAATTGCATTCAACTTACTTTCTACACGAGATTTTCTGTGGACATAAATAACAAAGTAAGTTTAAAAAATACATTTACAAACATGTTTACCGATATACTTGAATGTTCCATGCCGGCTGGCGTAGACGATCAGGGATCTCCACAAATGTCTGTCTCTGGTGTTTGCTATCATTTCAGATATTCACGCTCTTCCATGTCATGACGCCAGGCTATCCAAAATTTTCTCTCTCTGTCTCCCTGTGTCTCGTCTCCCCTCGCTTTTACCAGTTGTTGAATGTGTCTAAACCTCCCTTTCATTGGTATTCCGTTACATAACCTTACATGTATGACATCTATTCTCATATCTTATCATTCGCTATGTTGTATATCGTTGGTGGACAAAAAAGAGAAAATAATATGTCATATCAGTGGCGTGCTTGGTGGGGCTAGACACTAATTTTCGGAAATAATAATGGTTTTTAAGTATTTACTGTTCCGGGAAGTTATTCGATTATTGGTGGGGCCGGACTCCACTGGCTCTTATTGACGAGCCGCCACTGTGTCATATGAAAATAGCCAAAAGAGGTGAAAAAAACACGCTGACGCTGGAAAGAACACATCTTGAAAAAAACCTAGGTCATTATAACAAGACTTTTTCCTGAAACCAGCAGTGAAAACGAAATAGAGGTTAGTTTAGAAATACACAGAGCAAAGAATTGGAGGTATACATTAAAGATATACAGAAGAGATGGAAGGAGATGCAAGAAATATCTAAATATAGGAATACTTGGCAAGGGTTGTTGAGGGACTGTGCCCAATTGGGTGATTAACCGTTTTCAAATCGGTACAAATGTTAAAACTGGTACTACTTGTAGTCTACAGAGTGAAAACGAGCAGCGCGAAAGACAGAGCACACAACACGCACATGTCTAACCTTGATCATGTGTGCCCCACCTGTGGTCGGGGATTCTGTTCTAGGATTGGACTCTACAGTCACCTCCGCACACACAGAGAGGTGCAACAGTACACGTCTGAGATTGTTGTCATCATCGCTTGCGATGGACGGCTATTATTATTATCAGTTTTAGTTTCTGTTTTTAACATCTTTATTCTTCTTCTCTCTCTTTTGTCGTCACACTGCTACCTGGTTGTTGCCCAGTGTCGTCACACTGCTACCGGGTTGTTGCCCAGTGTCGTCACACTGCTACCGGGTTGTTGCCCAGTGTCGTCACACTTCTACCGGGTTGTTGCCCAGTGTCGTTACACTGCTACCGGATTGTTGCCCAGTGTCCTCACACTGCTACCGGTTTGTTGCCCAGTGTCGTCACACTGCTACCTGGTTGTTGCCCAGTGTCGTCACACTGCTACCGGGTTGTTTCCCAGTTGTCGTCACACTGCTACCGGATTGTTGCCCAGTGTCGTGGTTTTCTGTTTTTGTCTTGCGCTACTCTGGTGGCTTGGGTGATTGTTATTTTTGCTCTTTCACAGGATTCTGCTATGCCATATAGCCATCTTGTTTGTGGTCTTCCTCTTACCTTCTTTCCCGATGTTCTGTTGTAGAAGACTCTGTATACTGTGTAGTTTGGATGCATTCTTATTAAATGGCCAGACTATTTCATTCTTTGTTTATCAATGTAATTCAAGCAAGGTTCTGTGCCAACTTTCTTTCTTATGCTGATATTGGTGACTCTTCATTGCATCTTCATTGCATCTTCATTGCATCTTCATTGCATCTTCATTGCATCTTTGGATATGTCCATCAAGAGTGTGGCCGCAAAAAAGATTTTCATTTAAACTTATAGTCTATACACTTTTTCCACATCTACGCAATCTTTATTCGCATGACTGCGGCAGATGTAGAATATGTCACACATAATACTGAGACATTATAAGATGTGCCATTGAAGTCAAATATGTCACACATAATACTGAGACATTATGAGATGTGCCATTGAAGTCAAATATTTCACACATAATACTGAGACATTATGAGCTGTGCCATTGAAGTCAAATATTTCACACATAATACTGAGACATTATAAGCTGTGCCATTGAAGTCAAATATGTCACACATAATACTGAGACATTATGAGAAGTGCCATTGAAGTCAAATATGTCACACATAATACTGAGACATTATAAGCTGTGCCATTGAAGTCAAATATGTCACACATAATACTGAGACATTATGAGAAGTGCCATTGAAGTCAAATATGTCACACATAATACTGAGCCATTATGAGAAGTGCCATTGAAGTCAAATATGTCACACATAATACTGAGACATTATGAGAAGTGCCATTGAAGTCAAATATGTCACACATAATACTGAGACATTATGAGAAGTGCCATTGAAGTCAAATATGTCACACATAATACTGAAACATTATGAGAAGTGCCATTGAAGTCAAATATTTCACACATAATACTGAGACATTATGAGCTGTGCCATTGAAGTCAAATTCTAAGATGTGATTAGTTATTCTTCGTCGCATTTTTAATTAAATGTGAAACATAAAACTTTCACTCATACATAGTCTGCTCTCATATTTTATCTATTAACAATCTGTACATCATTACTTGTCGGACGGATTAGCGTAATGCATAAGCGTCGCCTATCAACGCGAACACAAGTGGGTTAGAGTTAAATCCCACACTCGACGTTATAACGTGAGGAAAAAAATTTGAACTCCTACCCAATGCTCCCTAAGTCCCTGAAATGTGAAGTAGCGGGCACTTCATACCCTAACATTTAAAAAGGCTACACGCCCATGTAGGGCCAGGGCTTACAAGGAGCAAAAATAGTACCACTGCGACCTATAAGGCATGTCGTAAGAGGCAACTGATGTAGCACCTTGAGAAGCTATCTAGTAAATAAAAAACGTCGCAGAACTCGGATGTGCTGGCCTAATTGAAGACGCATAACTGCCACAACGTACAATCGCTCTGAGGCTCAGATCACATACAGATCACAAAGAGTGGTTAACAAGTGGTCGATATGGAGCGCTCGAAGCAGAAGAAGATTTACAGCAATCGTCTTGGGCAAATGTTAAGTATTCGTCAATTTGTTTTTTCCAAAAAACTCAAACTCATGATTTCTCTCTTTCAATTATTCATTTCTAAATGTTGACCAATGTTCACGTGATTAAATACCGTTCCATCATGTGATCTCTTGTATGTAAATATACGTTTAAAGATATATGTGTCTGTATGTTGCATGAATGTTGTACTCAATCCACACAGATAGTTCTGAAAATGCAACGTCATTGCAAACACAGAGTACACGTTTTCAATATATTCTCACGTGACAAAAAACAATAAAACAAAACTGTTCTATTTCAACATTCAGAGGTTTTCCTCTCAGTGATCTCAGTAGATAAATTTCACGAAAAGTGACGGCTCGTCACTAGGGACCAGTGAGTCCGGGCCCCCACCAAATATAACGTGAAACGTGTATTTGTTACTTTATAAATTAAAATATAACCTAACCCAAAACCATGATTTTCCAGAAAACTTTTGTCTGGCCCCACGAGCAAAAATGATCACAAGCCGCCACTGATCACGAACATTTTGAACTTGGATGTGAAAACAATTTATAAGTTTATTTTAGTAAAATTCCATTTGAAATGTATCTTATCTTAATCACATTTGCCGTGAAGCGTCGTGGAGAGATTTAGTTTTCTATCGTGTGCCAGGTATATTGCGCTTGACGTTGTCAATCCATGCTTTTGAAGGGCCTCTGAGATGTTATCTATCCATCGTGTTCTTGGTCTGCCTCGTGCTCTGCGCCCTGAGTGTCGATTATTGTAGGCACGTGATGATAGTAAATGTGGTTCCAATCTCATAAGAAGGCCGAACAATGTTTGAAATGTAAATGTTCTATTTTGTATTCGTCTAAAAATGCCTAAAGCCGAAAGGTTAATTTCATTGCCCAGGGAATTACCCCATTTAGCTCGGTTCATCCCGCAGAAATGGCACATCACCTGCAGAGAGTTTTGTAAAAAGCACGAATTCCGTAGCTCCAGCTACCATCCTAGATGTTTCTAGAAAAAGGGACTCATAAACAGAACGATAAGGTGCGGATTCAAAAATTGAATATAGATGATATAATAGGGTCAGGTATGACGCATTAAATCTTGATAATTCAACTTGATATAGAAAGTAAGTTGAATGCATTTGAAAATAGATGTCTGCGAAAAATAATGAATATAAAATGGAACGAATTCAGGAGAAGTAATAAAATCAGAGATATGTCTGGTCAACCACTAGTGACAACTGTTATAAGAAAGAGAAGATGGAGATATGTTGGGTACACCTTGAAGAGAAATGATCAACGAATATCAAAGCAGACATTGAAGTGGGATGCAAAGGGTTCAAGAAAGAGAGGTCGACCTAAGGAGACCCTGAAACGAACTTTGCTGAGAAAGGCAGGAAATATCGGTCTCAGTTCCATGGAGGAGATTGAGCGAGTTGACCATGATAGAGCGGTATGGAGAAATTACTTGCAGGCCCTATATAACGTATAATGGTATGAGAGGAATTATTATTATTATTATGACGGATTAGCATAATTAATAAGCAATCGGACATACGAGGGTAGTGGTTTAACTTCTCACTCAACGCGACACATACAAGGAAAGGATTTAACCCTCCTACCTGTTGTACAATGAAAAATGAAAATTGTGGCATATCCAAAAGGACGTAGCCATCAACCACAGTAAACGAGTCGTTGATTTTCTAGGAACCACTTATACGTTCAGTTTTTTGCTATTGTTTTCTGAACGGTGAGGTCTATTATTTATACCTGTAGTAAAAATCCCACGAATTTGCTTCCAAACTTGCCCGCCGTGAGGTTTGAACCAAGTACGCTTGGGTTTGTGATCAAGTTCACTACCGCTTGACTATGAGAAGTGACAGGCACTCCATTCCTTAATGTTTGAAAAAAGTTACGGACATATATTTTGGGGGGAAACCGTCTCAGGAGTTTTCCTGACAAATGTGGACAGGATATACATCCAGCTGTCGTTACTGTCTGTAATATCACTTTTTAGGGCGGTGTAGGACAGGAGGGACTAAAGCCTGTGGAATGACCGCATGATTAAAGCAGTTACCACGAAATTGGTCAGGATAGGATGTTTCTTTTATGGCCTCGGCAGAAAAAAAAATCTTTGGCCTTATTGTAGATTGAACTGGGTCTCCTGCATGTTACTCTACTCTAGTCGGCCAATCGCTCAACTATATTCAAGACTTCTGCTTATTACTACAAAACTGACCTTCGATTTACAGAACTGTTAATTGGGTGTCTTTCTCTCGCGATCACCGCCCAGACCGATGTAACAGGCCTCCCCATATTTTTTATTCATTTCGGAAATATGATTCATGATTCATGATTCATCACTTTGGCATTGGTATGTTTTACGTCACATCTTCAGCACCATTTGGAGCTCTGGTGCTTATCCTTCGGCGATGTGTCCGTTTTCAGCCAGTGTTTTCTCGGCTCGCTATCCATTCTGTAGCCATCTAGTGTGTTTTTAAGGTATTGGGTAGCTAGCCTCACACACACCTCCTTTGTCGCCTCTTACGACATGTGTGGTTCACTGGTTCTATTCTTTACAACCCTAATTGGGCCTCGGTAACCACTCGGGCGTAATTGGGTCTAAATAACAATGACAGTTGAGGACCACTGTTCTATAGCAACCAGAAACATTCTCAATACTAATTGAGTATATACAACACTAAAAGTTGAGAACCATTGTTCTATAGCAACCAGAAACATTCTCAATACTAATTGAGTATATACAACACTAAAAGTTGAGAACCATTGTTCTATAGCAACCAGAAACATTCTCAATACTAATTGAGTCTATACAACAAGAAAAGTTTAGAACCACTGTTCTATAGCAAACCAGAAACACTAATATAAATGACATTTGTTTATGGAGCCATCGACCAAACCTAGTGTACTGGTTACCATGACTACACACTGGAATAAGTTCAATTGGCTAATATTTGAAGAGATAAGGGACTGGTTTTCCAGTTTGCTAACCTCGTTTGTATTATCTGTTGGTTTTGTGATCTCCATCATTCTTCAACAAAAATTACTTCATTGACAAGTGTTATCTGTAAAGATTTTCATATCATTTGAATTAAAAAAATGTGCAACATTATCACCATCGTCATCTTTACCATCGTCGACATAACTATTATCCTCTTTGTTATACTTGTTATCATTATCGCCATTATCGTCGCTAAAAGTAGCAGAAGTAGCAACAAAATCTTCATCGTTATTGGTTAAAGAGCTCTTTGCAGACTCATATGTGCTCAGTCTCCCTAACAGATGTCGAAAGGTATATATACCGATAGTTCCTGTGGCTCGCTTTGTTACCATCACTTCTCTATCTGCTCCTCAAACATCCAGCTGGTCCGATGAATCAAGCAATCAATCAAATCGGTGAAAGAATCTTGGTGTACGGAATACTACAGCTATGATGCGATTTAACAAGTATAATTAATACGATTGCCAATAGTATGTAGAGTCTTCACAAGCATCAGATTGAGCCTAAAGGCGAAGGTAATGTAAACTAAATTATAATGTAGACATTACATGCAAATACATTACATACAAATACATTACATATTACATTTTATATGCCATAGTGTAATACATACTGTTGCGGTTATCTAGGCATTTTCTTTAAAGGTTGTCTGCCATTGCTTTCCTTCCTGACCGGGACAATACAAAGGCACGAAGAGCTGGAGAAAACCATCATGGTAGGAGGCATCCCGGGAAAGAGAAGTAGAGGAAAACCACGGAGAAGATACATTCAGGATGTAACTGATGGTTTGATCATGACGGCTGCAGACGCCCTATTAGAGAAAGAAATTCTGAAAGACTGTTAAGGTAACAGAAAGATCCTACGAATACCATGGGAAGACAGAAGAAAGAACACTGATGTCCTGAAAGAACTAAATGTTAAAGAGAATTGGCTGAAACACAACATACTATACAGAAAAATTACATACTTTGGTCACATCAAGCGTCACGATGGCTTGGAAAGAACAATACTAGAGGGCAGGGTCACAGGGCGCAGAGGCATACCAAGAAGAAGATGGCTACAAGATATTACTGAAGCCATGAAAATGACCATCGACGAAGTGGGATAACTGGCTAGAGACAGAGTGAATTTCAGATGTGCTGCAAAGAGAGCAACGTCCTATAACGGATACGCACCTTGATGATGATGTTAACGTAATAAACCTGCTCAGGACAAACTAGTTGTTGATCAAGATGATTCGATAAATATTCAACCTTCATCTTGGTTGTAATTACTACATCTTCCATCTTTTAATAGCTATCTCTACCACCAAACATATCATACTTAAACCAACTCCACCCAACACTGCGTAAACTGGTAACTTTATCCTTGAAAACTTTACAGGTGTTTGTTGGTTCATTATTTTACCTGTTTTAAGTTCACTCAACGCCATCTGCGAGAAATACCTTTTTCTTAAGTACTGGAAGATTCCAGCTTCTTCGAATTTTAATGCCTGCTTGTACAAAGTATCCTTATAAAAACATTTTTGGAATACCAAAAATGAATCTGTTAGCTCATTCGGTGTATCAATCACGTAACCGCGAATATATTCACTATTGTCATAGAAGTGACTTTCACATACACCTATAAAAGCACAATCACTTGCTATCCAAATGAAATGTCCGTTTAAAACTCTATTAGCATGGACGGTCATATTTACTTCGAATGTTCTAGGATCGGTTGTATTTAGTTGAATTAATCTGTCCCAAATGTTATTTAAAATTGTATCAGGGGATGCTTTAAAGAAGTCTTGTGTTGCACTTGCTGATCCAGTTACGCCGATCTGGAAGTCTTCTTTGTGAAATACTTTCTCCAGGGTGTTGAGAACAAGTTCTTGAGGTTTGACAGTGAATGTGGTCACCAGGAAAGTGGTGTAGATTGAACTTAAGATGAACCATGTAAGTGCCCAGGATGTTTGAAGGACTCTTCCAGATTGTCCTGGATAATGTCTCAAATCTTTAAAACAAACATGCTCTGGACATGATAGAATGTGCCTGTAAGATCATAAATATGTCAAATTTAAATTAAATTTTCAAATCAAGTTTCCATGGTATAGCGAAACACGTATTAACAAAGTAAAGTCATTTGACAAAGTACAAAGCAATATACAGCGACGTTTCGACAAGGTCTCTATCAAGCAAAGGATGATGCTCGTCCATCACGGGTGATGATGACCACACAAATTTGCATCCAAGGGAATGTAGTTGCGCTATGTTTGTCTGTGTGTGCGTAGAAGACTAGTGAGCCCGATACAGGCTTGAAATTTTCTTGTACAGTGTGGGCAAGGTATACTTGCACTTGTGGGAAGTTTTACTGTTTTTCTGTTTTGACGTAAAGGATACAAGTGAAGCGAAGACATTAAGAATTGTTATACCTACACTGACTGTATCAGGCAGACATAACTTATACAGTCAAGCAATAAACTCCTGTCTAAAACATGTGACTAAAGAATATTAAAAAAATGGAAAAACTAGAAATGGAAAAAAAGAATATAAAAGAATAATAATCAAATATATATATAGCATATATACATTTAACATATACATATATATTATGGAGCATAAGAAGAGACATTATTAAGAAGCATAGGAATGTAGTGCGTTGTGACCATGAGGTCGCAAGGTACCATATAAAGATATACAAATATTTCTAGATCAAATCGGCTCCGATCATCAGAGGAACACGATCGGGTGACTGTGACCTGAATGTTGTGAGTTTACAAATGATCAGTTCCATTGAAATGATGGGCTACAGGGATCACAAAAAGTTTCGTATATCACAAAATAACAGAGATAGTCAAAACCACTATTTATTAAGAGCAGACAAAAGCCAGTTCTATAAATCGTCTACTTCTGACGCTGTGAGGCAAAATATGATTGAAGAAAATATAAAATGACGGCAAGACAAGCAGAGGTAGCATTAAAGCCTACAATATGAACTTGAATTGAAAGAAAATTGAGTCTTTCCTAGCAGAGGAGTTTCAGGGCTGTGAAACCCACTCACTGATCAGATTCAGAGAGATGGGTGTCAATTTACTGTGCAGCCGAAAAGAACGACATACTAAATATGCAAAGAGATTGATTAATCAACATCGAACTGGCGTGTTGGGCCGCTGGACGCTGCTATATTTGCTGAGGCGGAGATCGGGGCACCTACGGACATGCCCGGGAGTGCTATAACGATAGTCCTCATATAACTGATAACTGAATATGAATTTGAAACAAATAAAATAAAAATGTACCTGATTATATAATGTATATCAGAACTCTGCCAATGCCGGTTCCAAGCCCGGATGAAAAGGAGGAGGACTTGTACGTGAGGCCAGCTACCTCATCACAAGAAATTTAAAGAGCTAGGGAAACTTGCAAGAAAGGACGCCTTATCGGTAAACTGACCAGCCAGGTAGTGTGTTGTACACCTAGTGCATCAATGACGTTTGTTGATGAGATATAGAAAGCAAGTTGAATGCATTTGAAAACAGATGTCTGCGAAAAATAATGAATGGAACGAATTCAGAAGTGGTAATGAAATCAGAGAAATGTCTGGTCAACCACTAGTGACAATTGTTATAAAAAAGAGAAGATGGAGATATATTGGACACACCTTGAGGGAAAAATGATCAACGAATATCAAAGCAGGCATTGAAGTGGGATGCAAAGAGTTCAAGAAAGAGAGGACAACCTAAAGGGAACCTGAAACGAACTTTGCTGAGAGAGGCAAGAAGTACTGGTTTCAGTTCCATGGAGGAGATTGAGCGAGTTGTCCAGGATAGAGTATGGAGAAATTACTTGCAGGCCCTGTGTAACGTATAACGGTACGAGAGGAATTATTATTATTATTTATTATCAGAACATATGATCATGTATAGATAAAGTTATCTTCTGCTTCTTCTTCTTTTGTCGTCACACTGCTACCGGGTTGTTGCCCAGTGTCTTACACTGCTACCGGTTGTTGCCCATGTCGTGGTTTCGTTTTGTCTTGCGCTGTTCTGGGGCTTGTGTGATTGTTATCTTTGCTCTTTCACAGGATTCTGCTACGCCATCTAACCATCTTTTCCGTGGTTTTCCTCTTGTCTTCTTTCCCGATGTTCTGTTATCAATAAAGTTATCAATTTCGTATAACTAACAAAAAATACTTCAACTAACCTTACGTCAGATCTACTAACTGCTCCTGGTAATATTTTTGTGCAGGAGTGTGTTGTGACATGCAGAACAGCACCAATAACTGCTGCTATTAAGAGAGGTCCGAAAAGAATGTAGAACATCTCTGGTTTGAATATTGCCGTATAAAACATGTCCAGTTCTTCTTTATTACTATCTGGCAACCTGTCCAACATTTGCAATATTAAAATACCACTAAAATGTTAAACAATTGCTTACGAGCATATTTACAATATCAAAGCAGGCATTGAAGTGGGATTCAAAGGGATAAAGAAAGAGAGGACGACCTAAGGAGACCCTGAAAAAAACTTTGCTAGGAGAGGCAAGAAATATCGGTCTCAGTATCGGTAACAGGCTGGAAAGGCACTGCCCTGGCAAAATTCATTAGAAAAGAATTTAAAAAAAATGTTCTACAACAAATCTTCACCATCTTCAAAATTACATCGGGGACCCTTACCGGTGCTACAGAGTTTGTGCACTGCAGCTGAGATCTTCATGTGTAAGAAATAGATGCCCATGGTTACTCCCCGAAGTGCAATGATGATGGTCCAATCAATCGATCACTTAATCAAAGTAGTGGTTGTTATCACTTCTAAACAAGAGATACATCCAGACATATTTTATTTTCAAAGTTTAACTGCTACCACTTTTGGTCATCTGATAAGTTAACAAATATTTTACTTTTAAAGTTTAACTGCTACCACTTTTGGTCATCTGATAAGCTAACAAATATTTAACTTTCAAAATTGTCGATTATGTAATATGTCTAAAGACAGGTACAAAGCCGAAGGTGGCGGCTCGACAATGGCGGCTCGTCATTAAGGGCCAGTGGGGCTGGGCTCCACCAAAAATAATGTATTACGTGTATTTATTAATTTATATATTAAAATATAGCAACCCAAAACCATGATTTATACGGAAAAAAATGTCTGGCCCCCACTAACAAAAATGATCACGACCCGCCACTGCGAATGGGTGATATCATTACACCGAGTTTAACTTATACGGCTCAGTCCCTCTCTGCAGAAATGACACACCACCTGCCGAAAGTAAAGCACAAAGCACGAACTTCGCATCTCTGGCAACAATCGAGGGATTCTCTATGAAATGCTTGAGGAAGGTAGTAAGGGTCACCAGGAAAGATAGATTACGATACGAGGACACCAGAAGTAGAGTGGGTATATCTTCAAGCACCGGATACATTGAAAGACAACTAATACAGTTGTTCAAACAATTAATGAGAATAGAATATAACCAACTACCAATAACTGCATACAGTAAAAAAAAGATCAGGTATCAGAGCCTATGAAAGACTCACCCAAAAAAGATGGATAGACATTATCAAGACCACACTAGACATGGAGCGCAAATTAAAGCTCCCTTTCCTACGCTTAACAGCAAGAGTGAAAAACAAATTCCGTCATCCACCTGGAAAAAAGGCTATAGACACACCCACAAAAACTAGTATGTTCCTGCTTGTTTGTCGTTACCTGTATATTACCACGAAAGGTGACCGTATGATCAGTACAGGTATGCAATCTATGAAGTTTTCCCTGTTCTGAAGTCTTGACATCGGCATTGTAGTGAAAGCTACTTCTCGTCTGGACAGTTGTCCTAGAAAAGAAACATCGTTTTGTTAAATACCATTTACAAGTATTTTACTTGGTATTATGTAATGTAAAATTGTTTTACTTGCTATTGTATAATGTAGAACTGTTTACTTGCTATTGTATTCTGTAAAACTATTTTACTTGCTTTTTTTGTTGCTGTTGTATTATGTACAACATTTTTACTTGGTAATGTATTATGTAAAACTGTTTTACTTGCTTTTGTATTAGTAACAATTCATTATCAAGTAGCTTGTCCTTTTACGAACCTAGCTCCCATGACAGCAGTCCTGAAAATTGAAAATCTCTCTGTTCTGTGCAAGTTTACCGGCATGAGCAGCAGTCATTCTCATATCATCAATGCCTTCTTACACACATCGTCTTCTAGGTCTTCCTCTCATTCTTCTTCCAGGCATCATTCCGTCAAAAATTATCTTCTCTATGCACTCATGTCGTATGATGTGTCTGAAATGTTTACTTTTCCTTGATCTCATGTGAAGACTTATGAAAACATGCACATTCCCTGTGGCGGCAAATGGATACGAATCGTAGACCATAATACAAACATTAAAAACGAAATTGAAGTTTTTGAAACAAGGTGCAATAGAAAAGCTCTTGGACATCCTGGACCTAGAAGAGAGGAGGCAACAACATCCTACAGGACCTGCATATCAAGGAGCATTGGCTCATAAATAACATCATGTCCAGGATGATGAATTATTGGGGCCACATTAAACGACATAGTGGATTGGAGGGAAAGGTACTGAAAGGTATGGTTCCTGGAATACGAGGCAGAGGACGACCAAGGCGAAGTTGGCAGCAGGTTATTGGTTATTGGTTACTAAACTGACGTCATTGCACTCCGGGCAGACCCATAGATGGCAGCAGGACATCAAGGAAACCTTGAACATGACGCCAGAAGAGGCCTTTCAAGAGACAGAGCTTTTCAGGTGGGCTGTGATCAATGCGACGTTCCGCAATGGGCATGCTACTGCTTGATCGTATGTTCTTTAATTAATAGCCAGCTCTCTTTAATATCAAAAACATAACAACTACCTGTGAAAAAACGGTTTAATAAAACATCAATCTACTTGATATCATCTTCGTAACGAATGCTAGACGTAATTGAATTCACTAACCAATACTTACCAGTGACACCATTTGCCCTGTGATTTGGTTCTGCAAGCCCGTAAAATCCCTTGTCAAGCAATGGAACAATTGTATAGGTAATACCAGTGCACTGTGCAACCAGTTTTAAGAGATCAGCGGAGTAGCCTTTTAATATACCATCTTTATCTCTAAATGCCATATTAAAGTCGTCAAATATCAATGATACTGGTAAATGCATTCCGGCCATGTTCGATTTTTGTGATTTTAAAAATATATAAGCAGCTTTCCGTAATACACCGTTGAAATCATATTTATCTAGAAGCTTCTGACGGTTGCATTTTCTACATTGCTGGAAGAGACCACCACTAGGAGAATAATGTGCTTTAATTTGTAATGTTTCGTTTCTACATTTCTGAGCTATCGAGGTGACGTTCAAGATAGGTCCAAATACCGCTGTGATAAAATCTATATGTTTAAAATCTTGTTGTAAATCGATCAATGTATCAGAATTTGATGGTGATATAATCATCCATTCAGTTGCGTGTAGAACCCCAGTGAATGTTAGATTGTTTTCCAATTCTTTATTTGTTAGAATGTTAGCCACGGAAGTCAAGTTATCGCATAAAACAATAACATTACGAACGTTATCTTGATTCAACCATAACATAGTTATTATCTGGCTAATGTTATTGATCGTAGAATCTTCATCGTTGAATTCAAATGTGATAAATTGTATATCGTTTTCCAGCATTGATATTCTTTCTAAAAATTCAGAAGCTATTTTAAAATTACCTGAGTTATACAGAACTACACAATACAATTTTGTTATGTTTTCTTTCACATCTATATCTAAATTATTTTGAAATTCAAACACATCAACGGCAGTTTTAAGAATTAGTTGCCATGTTTTGTTGTCTTGTACATTATCAAGTTCAAAATTCCATATACTGTTTGTTTGTTGCTGATTTATAACAGATTTAGAAAATGCGTACGTACATAGCTTTTCACTTGTTAAAATCATACAGTAAAAAACACAAACTGTAAACATAGCTTCTAATTTCTTCATTGATAACTTCCATGCATTATTTAGAAATACGAAAAGCAAAACTTTCGTAGACGATCCTATAAAAATGAAAATAAGTAAGTAAACGCAATGTTCAACCGTCGTTCGAATGGGTCAGTGTTCGATTCTTGGCTTTATTTTCCTGTGTTATTCTATATATTGTTTAGTATATATGTACTCCGAAAACTTAGCTTCACATATTTGTCTTATAATGTATATTGTTATTTTAAAACATCAAAGGTGTTACTAAACGTTACTATATGTTTCCAGTTTGTCGATGATATCTCTGCTTGCTCAATACCTCAATTAAAGTTCATTTAATGTTTGTTAAAATTAAATCAGTTGTCTCTTATCGTCCAGTGGACTTTGTTGGACCTGATGTGAAATAGGAGAGATGGATTAGATAACAGAAAAATAACAAATTACTATCACGAGTCATTGATGTTATAAATGTTCATAGTTGAGTTTCTTTTTCTTTTTCTTTTGTCGTCACACTGCTACCGGGTTGTTGCCCAGTGTCTTCACACTGCTACCGGGTTGTTGCCCAGTGTCGTGGTTTTCTGTTTTTGTCTTGCGCTGTTCTGGTGGCTTCTGTGATTGTTATTTTTGTTCTTTCACAGGATTCTGCTACGCCATCTAACCATCTTTTCCGTGGTCTTCCTCTTGCCTTCTTTCCTGATGTTCTGTTGTAGAAGACTCTGTATACTGTGGAGTTTGGATGCATTCTTTTTAAGTGGCCAAACCACTTCATTCTTTGTTTCTCTATGTAATTCAAGCAAGGTTTTGTACCAACTTTCTTTCTTATGCTGATGTTGGTGTTGAGTTTGTTGTGTCCATATCGTTCTGAGCCTAAAAAAGCGATTGTACATTGAGTCAGTTATGCACCTACAAGTAGTTCAACACATCCAATTTCTGAGATGCTTTTTATTTACTAGGGTAGCATACCTAGTGTCTACATTAGTCACCTCTTACGATATGCATTGTAGGTCGCAGTGGTACTATTCTTTGCTTCCCTTTCGGACCACGTCACCACACGGGTGGTCCATGTCGTTCAATGTTGATGAATGATGTTCATGAAGAATGAACGATGATGATGATGAATAAATGAATGATGATGAATGAATGGATAGTGATGATAATGAATGGATGATAATGAATGAATGGATGATAATGAATGAATGATAATGAATGAATGATAATGAATGAACGATGATGATAAATGAACGATGATGATAAATGAACGATGATGATAAATGAACGATGATGTTGAATGGACGATGACGATGAATGAATGATGATGATGATGAACAAACGGTGATGATGAATGAATGAGCGATGATGATAATAAAACAACGATGATGGTTGAACGATGATGATGTTGAATGGACGATGACGATGAATGAACGATGCTGATGACGAATGAACGATGATTAAGATGATGATGACCATGAATAGACAATGATGATGGTGAAAGAACGATTATGATGAGAAATGAATGTTGATGATGGATCCCTCAAAAAGAATGAGAGCCTGAAATTGAAGAAATTAACAACAAGCTTTGAGTTAATTGGTAGATATTCATGCAAGTATGATTACGACCTGTGTGCAATCAGTGAGGTACCGGAACTGTCAGCATAAATACAATTCTCCTTCTTCTAAACGATAAAAAAGATTGATGAATATGTCCGGAATGATATTCTGTTAGTTCTGATATCTAAATATCTACATAATATGTCAAACAGACACTAATACCAATTTCTGATCACAATGAAAAGAAAATCTACGTATAAACTTGTTGGTTTTGCGTTCCGGGGATTGTGGCTTCGAATCTGGACCGAGTTGTTCTATTCACGAATGCACTTTTTCCCAAATACCCGTTGAATTGTTGCAGGAAATACAAAGTGCTTGCTGTGTGTATTACTCCCGGCAGTAGGCGTGCCATTTCTACGTAGATGGACCAAGCTATATGGGTTAATGTAGAAAGATTGACTTCATTTCTCTGGGTTTAGGAGAAAGAGAAAATCTCATTAGTAATTTTGCCCGAGTGATTACTGAGGCCCAAATTGGGGTATAAAGAATAGAACCACTGTTACATGCCACGCATGTCGTAAGTGGCGGCTAAGGAGGTTGGGTGTGGGATAGCTACCCACATCGTAAAAACACTAGATGGCTACAGAGCGAACCGAGTAAATGCTGGCTGAAACCGGACACATCGTCAAAGGATACTCACCAGAGCTTCAAATGGTGTTGAAGATGTGACGTAAAACACACCAATGCTAAAGCTGCATGAAATCATGGGGAGAACTGATACATCGGTCTGGGCGGTGATCGCAAGAGAGAGTTTAGTAATGTACAGTTACGTATTCTAGAATAGTCGACGTAGCGGAGGACAATCTGGATTTTGGTGACAACTTCTGATACAGCCAATTGTTCATTACCTTAAATAAGAATTGGTCCAATTCTAATGCTTTTTTAACAGCTGAAGCTGACTAAACATCAGATATATGCTTAACAACGTTCATTATCATCAGGTGCCGTCTCCACATCGAAGGTTGGCTACAATGAATCTCCAGCATCCCCTATCTTTCGCCTTTGTGTTGCACACTACCAGACTGTAACCTGTCCATTTCTTAAAGTTTCCCTCCACTTATCTCTCGGTCTTCCTCTTGCTCTTCCCCTCAACTTTCCCCTCTAGTAAAGATTTTATCATGGTGTCATGTCTTTTATGTGCCCAAAATACTTTACTTGTCTGAATTTTATTTCTCTTAATAATTGTTTTTCATGCCTAGTTTTCCTAAAACTTGTTTATTTGTCTGTTTTTCTGTCCATGAAACTCTGCCTATTCTTCTATATACCCACATCTGAAATGCATCAATTCTGTCTTATAATTGCTTGTTCACTATTGTCGTTCTGGTACAGTAGACCTAATGTTGCGTCAGTCACTGAGACTGACTAAACAACAGACGCATAATACACAACTAACGCTTACTAAACTAAAAATCAAAAAGCTTAAAGCGGTCTAATGCCAAAGAATAATAGCTTCATTACACACCTGATATTACTCTATATGGATTGGCCCCTCTCCGAAGAAATGGTACGTGATCTGTCGAGAGTATTGCACAAATCACAACATCCGTAGCACCGACAACAATCCTAAAGATCTCTGGAAAAAAAAGCACACGTGAACAGAACGTCGCGGTCTGGATTCGAACCCACGACCTTCACACGCAAAGCGACGGTTTAATAACTTAGATACAGACACTTACTTCTTTTTCGTAAGTTTCATATCGACCACTTCTTGCTAACCACTCTTTGTGAATTGTATGTGATTTGAGACTAAGTGGGACTGTACGTTGTGCTAGTTATGCGCCTACAAGTAGGCCAGCACATCCGATTTATAAGACGCTTTTTATTTACAAGTTTAGCTTGCCTAGATCCCTACGTTAATCATCTCTAACGGCAGGCATGCCTTCTAGATCACTGTGTTACTTTTCTTTGCTACCCTTGCGAGACCCAGCAACACACAACGCAGAAACTTCGTAACTTATCAAGATATATTAAACAACTCACGCTTACTAAAATTATAATGATATATTAAACATTTATTTCTTCCATGTTTCTGTCTTGCTGCGCGAGAAATACAATTTCCGTTCACGTGATGTAAGATCTACTTTGCATACTGCAAAAACTAGCTATCTTCCGGTAGAACTGTATCGTCAAATTTACCACCACATCACCTTAACATCCCATGATGACTCATCTATTATCGCATTGTTATCATGGACTCTATTGCTACTGTAAATAAGATCATATACTTGTTGGGCTTTGATTTTGTCCGCGTAGATTTGTTTTATTGGTCTTAGACTAAACTGTGGATATAACAATGTTTGTCGATATAACAATGTTTGTTTGATATAACAATATTTATCGTTATAACAATATTTGTCGCCATCAATGTTGCCTGGATTGACGGTATTTTGTTCTATCTAACGGTACACTATGATCTAACTTGCAGGAAATTGTTAAATAGCCTTATCAAATATTACGAAGATAATAAACCCATTAATGCTTTTAGAAGTAGACATTAAAATTTTGAAATGCAAACATGTCACTATGAACACTAACAGAGCATTGTACAACGCAATATTTCTCCCAACTATATGCTATCAGTGCCAAACCTGGACGCTGGCATCAAATGATTAAAAAGAACTAGTCACGACATACATTGGGAAAGAAGGCAAGAGGAAGACCACAAAAAGATGGTTAGATGGCATAGCAGAATCCTGTGAAAGAGAAAAAATAACAATCATTGAACAGTGCAAAACAAACACAGGAAACCACGACACTGGGCAACAATCCGGTAGTAGTGTGACGACAAAAGAAGAAAAAGTCACGACAGAGATGACGTGTTTACGCAGAATGCTGGGAGTATTAATTAAGAAGATACAATTTTAGAAATGAAGACATCACGGGGAAAGTAGTGGATAAATCATCAGCACTGAACTTCGTCAAGAAGCAACAAATTAAATGGTTAGGCCACAGTAGCAGATTAACAACAGATCGTGCACCTCAAATAGCAATTCTACTCCGATATAGTAGCTACAAAGCAAAAAGCCGTTCACGCATAAAAGCAACCTCAAAGATAACAGAGGCGACGAAAAACACTATTTGTGAGGCGCACACAAAAGCCTGTTCTAGAAATATCTTCTTTTCCTGACGCTGTAAAGCAAAACAGGAATAGCGAAAAGACAAAGTCAGAAAAGAATGAAGTAGAAGTCATTGTCTCTTGGTCTTGGTCGATTTCGTCTTCGTTTCACTAATCTTATTTTGTTTCTCGTTTTTATTTCTCCTTCTTTTCAGTGTTTAATTTTATTCAGCATATTTATCCCCAAAAAATGAAGTACATAATATTCAAGATAAACGAGAATTATGTATTTATTTTTATATTTAAAAAAAAAATTTTTGGGATAGAAGTACTTGAGCTGAAAGCTCTTCGGCTTGGTGTCACGGACATCGTAACCCTTCGGTTCGGTGCCACGAACACCGTAAATCTGGGGAACCTGTAGCTTTTCTGCCAGTCCGCGGAGTTGAACACCCATTTACAGAGGACTTGTCACTCGTAGTCCAACGCGCTACGAACACGCTGGGTACGCGGGCTTATTATTATATGAATTCAATAGGCCAACTGAGATATGGAATTTATTTTCTACATTATGCAAACGAACAAGGAAGAGAAATGATGAATGCAAGGAAATGTTACACATAAGAATATCGTGGACTGAATAGATGACTAATGGTGGTAAAGTGAGAGAGGTCAATGAAACATCTGAAACATTCGGAGGAACATCTGAAACCTTCGGAGGAACATCTGAAACATTCGGAGGAACATCTGAAACATTCGGAGGAACATCTGAAACATTCGGAGGAACATCTGCAACATTCGGAGGAACATCTGAAAGTAGCAGTGCCCGCCTGCCCAGCGTTTTCGTAGCGCGTTGGACTACGGATGACTATCCCTTTGTGCGTGCGGGTTCAATTCCCCGGGATGGCAGAAAAAGCCACAGATTCCCCAGATTTACGGTGTTCGTGGCACCGAACCGAAGGGTTACGATGTCCATGGCACCGAACAGAAGAGCTGAAAAGCTCAAGTGCTTCTGGATCGGGAAAAAAAAAAGTAGCAGTCTTTTTGGGGGATGTGATGTGAGTATTAGGGTTAGAATACACTCTTACAACGGGAAAAGTGAGTTGGAAAAGATTAAAGGATAACAGAGGGAGAAGATAACAGCATGGGATGGGAGACAGTCAACAATTGATGGTCAACGCTGTAGATATAACGTTGTGAGTAGGATGTTGTTCTTGCGATGTAGACTACTCATTTTATCCATTGTAGATGTTATAATAGGGTCATCAAGAGAATATGAACACCATCATCAGAGCAAGACGGACCGGACACGACTTTCACATGTAGTCTAACTCTGTCACGAGAAATACAATAAGATGGACATCAGAGAGTACACAAAAACGGGGAAGAACTAAAACCACTTGTAGGAAAACAGTAGAAAAGGAAATGAAAGAAATGAATCACAGCTGGAACACAATACAGAATACGATCAAGAAAAGGAAAACAAGGGCATACATTTGTTGCTACCCTAAGAGCCAAACCCGTCACATATTAGAGAAAGAGAAAGATAGAGATAGAGACTGATACTGGAAGTAATATGTGTTTGTGCTTAGATAAATGATGAGGGTTTTTTTGAGGCGATTGAAATGCTCTTCAGACTTACAGGCAAGGAATGTTGTCCAGTATGAGAGTTTAATGCAAAAGTCATTTCTAGCTTACCTTAGTTTTTTGTTATTTATTTTGGCTTTCATGACCCTGCACATCTATGAGACGCTGAGCAGTGAGCAGAGGCTTCTCAGGCATTGTAATTTATACCAAATTTTTTTCATGAGCTCCTGATGTTCTGTTTGAAGCTATTCTTGTGCCCACATTGTAAGCGTTTCATTTCTCGTATCACCATAGCTCAGTCTTTTGCGTAACCGGTGGTTTGAAATATAGACTACAAAGTTGTGGGTATACATGATCACTAACGCCAGCATCAAGTGCTCTTTGTGAACATTTACCTCGAGAATACATGTTCTTTTATTTGTTCTATAGATAAACCAATTCACTACGAACCTTGTGATCTTAAGTGTTCTTTGTTAACGATTAATCAGCACTAAAGTCCTTAAATACTTTACAATATGGAGTCACTTCTTAACTATGTAGAGCCGTGACGGTAACAAGCTACATAAACTCTCTCTTGTTTGGCCAGAAACCAGTGGCGGCTCGTGATCATTTTGTTGGTGGGGCCAGACACACATTTTCGGGGAAACCATGATGTTTTGGTTAAAGTAAAAGTTATGGAACCCTTTCATACCTCGTGGTATATAGGTCAATACAGTGTTAGGCCTGTATTTTTCATTGACCGTCGGCACACAATGGGTGATGTGGTCAGCATCACGCCGACCGCCTTTTACTTCCCAGATCATGTCTGGTACCCAGTTGAGGTTGTGTCGCGGTCGAGAAAAATTTCAACCCAGAATTTGAAGAATTTGAACCCAGACCACCAGCCTTGCCAAGCGAGTTCACTAACAACTGCACTACAGCGGATGTTTTGGTTAGGTTATATTTTAATTTATTAAATAATAAATACCCGTTAGATATTATTTTTGGTGGGGCCCGGCCCCATTGGCCCTTAATGACGAGCCATCACTGCTAGAAACTTTAACGTACATCTGATTCAAATGTTCACACCATTTTATTTATATTTTATCTACTACTATATAGAGGGACGGATTTAAAGTGTGACTAAATTGCACCTAGTTTTCCCATATAGCTCGATCATTCTCATAAGTAATGGCACGCGATCTAAAAATAGTATAGTACAAAGCATGAAGTCCGTATCTTAAACAACATTCTTAAGGGATCTGTGGAAAAAAATACATTCAATAACAGAAAGACGTTCTTCGGATTCGAATCTATGATCTTTAGAACTAAGGAAAACTGCTTAACTACTTCATCACAACGATACATAATTTATTAATTAATTTATTGATAGGACCATCATCATTGCACTTCGGTGAGTAACCATGTATGCTCCGATCTCTTTCTTACACAGGAAGATCTCAGCGGCAGTGTACGAACTCCGTAACACCGGCGAAGGGTCCTCGTAAACGACACATAATGAGTTAAGATTCGAAATTATGATCTTTAGAAAGCAAGAAACTCTACTGAACTATTTCGACAGAGAGATTCACTCATCCCCTGATAAACTAGCACATTTTATGTCACTCTGTTCTGACACAAATGGAATAACATTTTAAAAATCTTAGTAAGTCAAAGAAACAATATAGAGTAGTGAATGAATACGAGATAAACAAACTATTTATTTTACAATAAAACTGCATGAATGCATAAAGACATATTTAACGATTTAAGAAGAGGGAGTTATTTGCTTCTTGCTGTTTTTATTTTTTTTTGTAAAGCTAGTATACTGCGTGGTTTCATAGCTCATCATCTTTACATTATATTTACATAATACTATTCATTATCGATATGCATCAATCTTAATGACTACAACAAAGAAAAACAAGCTGTGTTCTGAATAACGTTTGTTCACTACTTTTTATATACAGACGTAAGACAAATTAATCAGCAGTTTTCTAAGCTGATTAGCAATATTTGTTGAAGGACATGTAGTATGGCGGATAAATTAATGTATTTGTAATCACCAGCTAGCAGAAGAGCAAAAAAAATATAAATAATATCTAACCATTAGAAGGCAATAGCATAAAATGTTTATCAGTGTAGACACACATAAATAAGTCATGACGTAGACTGTGGCACAATGCCAGCAGTATAGAGAACCAGACGTCGCGGGCTACGGCATTAAGTAATTAATGAGTTCAATAGGTAAGCGAATTAGAAATATTAGCTCTGCTCTTCAAGTACTCTAAAACAGTAAACAATAAGCAATATCTCATCTATATGTTACTTTACCCATACATTTGACACAACGGCTGTAAATATTTAATTTAGCATGCCTCTGCTCTCTCAACACTTTATCGCGAATTTTAAACTATGCTGATAACAGATAGAAAATATTAAAATAAATTTTTTAAATTACACAGTTTTTTTTCTAAAATTTTGCTCAGACTAATGATTTTATGCTTGCCATAAATCAGTTCACCTTCTTGTTGTAGTGTTAGACTAGTGATATGAGTCGTTGCTAGTGTATAATAATGGTTACTATATTCATAAGTTATAGATGTATATTTATTGTCACTTTTATTCTTGTGTTGTTAGCGTTATCAGTTTCGCTAGTGTGTATCTGCTCTGAGAAGAAGCACAGTTGTTGTGATAAAATGATAGAACCATTTTCTTTCGATATACACTGTTGTAATACAAGTCATCACTCGCAGCATCTAACAATAGTTGCTATAGACGTGTTCAAGGAACAAAACATGATAGAATCAGCTTCAATTATCAACAATTATCAAACCAATATCGTTGTTGTTATTTGTCAAGATTCTACAATACAAGCAGCAACAGAGTTTATGAATAACGTATCAATATTTATACCTGACCTGCAGTACATGACCTTTCTATTAGATGATAAACAAACAACAGAAGTAAATATAACACAGATTATAAAAGTGTTTGAAAATAACAGAAACAATATCGGTACAATTGTAATGTTTGTAGAGAATATAACATCAGTTGTAAATATTCTGAGATCTGTATCTTCCAATTTCGATCTGAAATTATCTGGAATTCTTCATACAACAGAATGGATGATTGTGTCTACAGACGAGCGTGACGTTCTACAACATTTACAGAATGAAGAAATAAATGTGGATTTTATTACTTTACTTTTTATGTGTAGTTTCAAAGTAACATGTATTGCACAAAAATCTAGGAATAACACAATGAAAATAACATCACAAATGTCTGTGAACGTTGAAAATAATATATCTTGTTCATTCAGTGCAGATAGAACATGCAGTATACATCAGTTTTGCACAAAAGGAAATATAAGAAAAAACGCTATGATACATCTAAGTTCACAAAAATCAGTTCTTTCTTTGATGCAACTAGATGTTGCTGTATTAGACAGGAATATGCCAAGAATAGCAACGAGAAGAGAGCAAGGAAATGTCACAGTAGAAGATGGTTATTCTATAGCCTTATTGAGTTTGTTGGTCTCATCTCTGGATTTCAAATACAACATTGTATCTGCGAACGATAGCCAACATTTTGGAACTGTAGAGAACAGTACAGTTACGGGAATGATAGGTAATATTTCATGAATACATGGTTCTAGTGACGGCTCGTGATCATTTTTGTTGGTGGGGCCAGACATTTTTTGTCCGGATAAATCATGGTTTTTGGTTGCTATATTTTAATTTATCAAATGATAAATACACGTTATACATTATATTTGTAGGGCCCGACCCCATTGGCCCTTAACGACGAGCCGCCACTGCAAGGTTCCATAAAAACTAATGCCTTTTCTAATAATTCCTGTATTAGGAGTAGATACTTCATCCCTGTATGACGTATTTGAAAAAGCTCTCTACATTCGTTTTATGTAAACGTCCGAGTATGGCACAGTTAGCGTAATATTAATTTAATTATTCTTGTATCATGGTACACAATTCTATGGACAGCGGAAAAAACAAATGATGAGGTTTTAAAACAGGCCTGTGCCCGTGTGGAATTGGGAGTCTCAAGGGAAGCAAAGAATAGTACCACTGCGACCTGTAATCCATGTCGCAAGAAGCGACTGATGTAGGACCTAGGGAAGCTAACTTAGTAAATAAAAAGCACCGCAGAAATTGGGTGTGCTTTTCTACTTGTAGGCGCATAACTGGCACAACGTACAATCGCTCTTATGCTCATATCACATACACATCACACAGAGTTGTTAATACGTGGTCGATATGGCGCGTTCGTAGATAAAGACGTAAAATAAGCCTGCGTACAAAGAAACCTTATCAAAAGAATAAGAATCAGACAATCAAGGCTCTTCGCGCGTATACAGCGACGATGAGGTTTAGAACATTTTATGACAACAATTAAAATTCAGGGAAGGAGAGATAGTGGAAGACAGAGGGAAAAAATGTTGGATGGTCTGACATCGTGGTTCGACAAAAGATCGTCATCAGAACTGATTAACTGCACCAAGAAGAGAGAGAGAGAGTTCTGTAGAGACAATCTATTTCTAAGGTTTTCAGGTTGTCTGTTTATCGCCATTGTCTATGTCTCTGTCCTGTACTAGTATTTAGGCAAATGTACTGATAATAAATAGACATCTATCAATATACCACGTTGATTACTCTCTTTTCTGTTGTATCGTTTATTACATAAAGTGTCGCTTAGTGTTTATTGCGCTGGCACAAGTATACAAATCACAGTCTCAAATTTCGTAACGATTAGCTTCTCAGTAACTGATCGTGTGTGCAAGATTTCCTTATAATTTATTGATTGATATGACATCATCATCGCACTTTGATGAGTAACTATGTGTGCTCCAATCTCTTTCTTACACAGTAGGATCTCAGCTGCAGTGCACGAACTCCTTTGCACCGGCGATCGTTTCCTTTGTAATTTTGAAGACGGGGAAGGTATTTTTGTAGGAATTTTATTTTTTTAATAATTACTAATGAATTTTGCCCTGGTTGAGGGATTTTGAATTGCCAGGGGCTCTTTTACGTACTCAAATTGAACACGGTACCTTTTTATCGTCCGCCTCCGATAGGGCTAGGAACTCGATCTCACCTAAACAGAGATCAGGGATAAATATCTCGATTCCTCCACGAGGGAGGAAACCGAACACTTTTAAAACAAGAGGCGACTTATCTATATATATCTACCTATCTGTAGCCTGTGAAGCCTCTGTCATTTATGGCACCAATAAATTAGCACAATTATTCTCTATTTTTGGTCGTCCTCTGTATTTTGTTCTAACTGTGAATCATTTTTTTCAGTAATTGTTCTACTGTTCTCCTCCAGGTCGTCTTGGGTCTTCCACGTTTCTATTACCCTATAGTGTCCATATTGGTAATATATATATATATCTCATTGTATTTCAGGTATGTTGGCAAGGAAGGAAGCAGCATTGACAACGTTACCTGTTTCAAGAGTTGCTAATCGTGTGCATGCAATTGACTTCATACCTGTAATGATTAACAGAAACACGGTGTACATAATTTACAGGTGTTAAATATTTTATATGCATTTTTTACTATAATCATCATCAACATCAATCCTCATCTCGTTCAGGGGTAAATAAAGCTGAGATAATTATCATCTTATCCTAGTTCTATCAGAGACGAACGAAAAAACGTTGGTCTCTTGTTCAAGATGAGTATGTAAAAAGAACCCTTGGCAATTGAAAATCAAGAAGAGCATACTGCTTAAAAGCAGCAGCTCAGGCAAAATTCATACACACTACTTTCACCATCTTCTAACTTACATTGAGTACCCTCGCCAATGCTATTGTGTTTTATTCTCTGCCGCTGAGATCTTCCTATTTAAGAAAGAGATCGGAGCACCCATGGCTACTCACCGAAGTCATATCATTCAATCAATCACTCATTCAATCATCATCATAAACTACCATTCTTATGTCATATTATATATTACCCGTTCTTATTCGTGTCCTAGTTGAAACATTGGTCGCTCACAATGATCCAGAAGTCTACCGGTCTGTTGCGTTCCAACCCATAGTTTCCATGTTTATGCATATTATTTTATTTTTTATTCAACCTTCTTTCTCCAGGTTTCTTTTGCTTTGCCCCACTGTATACTTTCTTCTTCTGTCCATTGGAGAATTATTTTGTAATATAAGTAGATAATATTCTGCAAACATATCCAAGATTTCTTCGTCTTCTTCTTCTGACTGTGGTCGTTAAGGATGTACAATTGGTTTTCATCAACGCCTTCTCATTAGTGATCTTTTCTGGTCAAAATATTCACAGGATTCTGCTAAAACTTCTAAAGTATGTGTAGTTAATTTGGCTCTTTTCCATCACTCTCACGATTGTGTCTTCGGATTACTTCTTCTTCTTGGGGACGCTCCAAAATCAATCACTTGTTAAACCACTCTTTGTGATTTCAATGTGATCCAAGCCTAAGAGTGATTGTACATTTTGCCAGTTTGGCGCCTACAAGTAGACAAGCACATCCGATTTCTGCAACGTATTTTATTTACTAGGTAGCTTCCTAGGCATCTACTTCAGTCGCATCCAGTTGTTGCCCTGTGTAGTGGTTTTCGGGTTTTTTGTTTGGTGGCTTGGGTGTTCATTCTACAAACAAACTACATCATTCTTTGTTTCTCAATGTAATTCAAGCAAGGTTCTGTGCCAACTTTCTTCTTATGCTGATGTTGGTGACTCTTGTCATTTCTGGTGTTGTTGGTAACTTTTCGTTGACATATCATGTTTTATAGATTATAATGTTCACACTGCACAAAATGTCATGTATTTAGATATTGTAATGTGTATACAGAGTTATATTTTTTGACAGGTTATCTTGTCTCTCCAGATTGTTGGGTTCAAAGAAAGACATAGACTTGATTTATATAAGGATCTTCAGTCCAGAATTCCTATACATTCTGATCGCACCGGTTTGTGTTCTTGCTCTGATTGGAGCTGTGGTTCATGTAGCAACACAGGCATGTACTTTGACATTTCCTGGAACTGTTACAGTGTCTGGAGCAAGGTAATAAATTAAGGTCTTCAAATTGTTAATGTATTTACTGTTTCTGCAAACAGACTATCTATCTCCGTTAAGACGTTTGCCAGACGTTCTGAAAGTTGTAAGTTCGAAATCGTACCGAGTAACATGTGCTATTTGTTTCGGGGAGGCCTAGGATTGCTGCTGGAGCTACGGTTTCGTGCTTCATGCAATTCGAGCAGCAGGCGAGTACAATTACTGCCGAGAGGAACGAAGTCATATTGGGAAACTCGATACAGTGAAGTCACTAGTGCACCTGTAGGCATGCTAGTTTAGAAAGGGTCTAAGTTGAATGCTGGGAGTATCAAGAAGAGACCAGCTTAGACATGAAGACAAGAGCAAATAAGTGGATACAACATCAGTAATGAAATTCAATCAAGAAACAAAAATTAAATTGTTCGGCCACACAAGCAGGTTACCAACAGACAGTGCACCTGAAAGAGCAATGTTACCCCGATACAGCGAATACAAAGCAAAAGGCCGTCAACGAAAAAGGAAGACCTCAGAGTAAACAGAAGCAGAGAAAGAGACTGTTTATGAAGCGCACACAAAAGCCCGTTCTATAAATGTCTTCTTATCGTGACGATGTGAGGTAAAATAGGATTGGAGAAATAAAAGAAGAAGGATTAGAAACACGGAGTTAGTCTTCAGATTGACCTTCGTGTTGGGATAATTCAAAGATGACAGGTGTCTACACATACTCCTCCACTCAGGAACGTGCTGTGCTATGATACAGAGTGGCGACCGCATCAGGCAGAACCGTCAGGGGACGGCACAAGCAGCGAAATCAAAATCCCAATTGTAGGTTACTTTAAGAAAAAACATTTAAAGGGCGGCATTTTGGAGACTTGCATCATACTGAGAAAATATACCGCACGGTCCTGCCTCCACTATACACTTGTCTTCATAGGATCTCATTTGTATCACACAAAATATTACTCTGACCAGTCGCGATTTTTGTGCACAGAACGTTTTCATTGAACGCCCATATTTATAAAGGGTGTAAAAACGAAAGATATTCCAGGTTTTACCCCACATGACTCGGACTCTCTCCGCAAAAATGACACACCACCTACCGAGATTATTGCACAAAGCATGAACTTTCTTAGCTTCTACAGAAAATTCATAGTATTTCTGAAAAGAAAACCACGCACTCGTGAAAAGAATCTACAACGTCTGAAACGCAAGACAACTTCTTAACTATTTAGTCACAGAGATACCATTCTGAAACCCTTGAACATTATATATACTCGTATATATATTATGAAGTTGGGTATTTCATGTGAAATTTAAAACTAGAGCAGTTATAATTTGTCCTTTTTTTCTTTTTTTCGATCCAGAAGCACTTGAGCTTATTAGCTCTTCGGCTCAGTGCCATGGACATCGTAACCCTTCGGTTCGGTGCCACGAACACCGTAAATCTGGAGAATCTGTGGCTTTTTCTGCCATCCCGCGGAATTGAACCCGCACACACAGAGGATAGTCACCCGTAGTCCAACGCGCTACGAACACGCTGGGCAGACGGGCAAAATTGTCGTTAAAAACTGTTCGTTTCTCTTTGTAATACCGCTTTTTAGGGCGATGTAGGACGGGGGGTGGGTGGGGTATGAGCCTGGGAAATTTAATGGTCACATGGCTAGTGCAGTCGCTGCGAAACTGTTTAGGTTATAAGTTTTCTTTTAAGCCCCGACAAAAAAATCCTTCGCCTTACAAACCATTGAAAACGGGTTTTCCGCAAGGAAATCGCACTCTAATCTATACGGCCAGACTCTTCTCAACTAATTTATTGAGTTCTAATTTGTACACATTTTTCAGTAACTGTGTACAATGTGCTGCTAGTTCTCACAATAATTGTCACGGTATTGAATGGGTTAATTTAAATGTCTACATGTTTATGTGTGTCATTGCCTCTCACAATAATTTAAACCAGAAAATGCAATATTTTATTTTAATTATTTTAACTTGTCATTATTTTCAGGTATCTTTTGTCATTTCCGGAACATTTCTGCTTTCATGCTCAGACAAACTACCCTGGACAAACTGGACGTGTCCTACAGGCGACCTGGAGCATATTTTGGTTTATTATGTGTTCTGCTTACACTGCTTTCCTGGTCACAACATTCACCACCAAGTCACCAGAACTGTCAATCAACACATTTAAGAGTATCATTGACAACACAGACTTCAAGGTCGGCATTACAGGTGTTGACTCCGCTCTCAATTACATCTTACAGAACTCTAAAAATAAAACAGTGCAAGCTCTATGGAACAAAATGGTTCAACAGAATCAAACCGATAACTCTACATTTGATCTTGATATTGAAACGCATGCTAAGAGAGTTGTACAAAGAAACTACGCCTTTATAAACAGCTACTGTTTAACAATAGGCACTTGTAGTAATACTTTCTCTCCGTATTGGAAAGAAATCAGAGCTTATGAACAGAATATAGTAGATTATTCCGAGTCAGCCTTCATTGCAGCACCATTAAACGTCTTTTACGATAGGGCACTGTATCACACTATGTTACGGTATGAAGAAATGGGAATACTGAACTATTTGAGAAGTGTATATTTTAAATGGAGTTCAGTGGATAACTCGGATTCCTTTAATCTGAACAGGCCTGTGACGATCTCAAGGATTATACTTCCCATTTATGTCATGATTGCTGGTGTAGGTTTTAGCCTTGTTTGTTTAGGAGTGGAGCTCCTTTATTATAGATGGAGAAAGGGGTGAAGGCATAACACGTAAAGGGGGCGAAACACGTAATAACAAAGTATTGTAGTTTACAAAGAACAAAAACAATAACAATACACAGCAACGTTTCCACCAAAAGGCCTTGATCAAGCAAACGATACAACAGGAGTGACGAATTTCACAGAACACTACATATAGACTAAGATAGAAACATCTCAACGGTCAAAAAATGCAAATCTGTGATAAAAAAAAAAAAAAACGAAATAAATTTAAATAAATAGAAGTGGGAAAAAGAAGAGAAACAATAAACAAAATCAAATATATGTATATATATATATATAACTTAAATTCATTTAACATATACACATATATAATATGGAACATGAGAAGAGAAAGAACTAAGCAGCATAGGCATGTAGTGCGTTGAATCCATGAGGTCGAAGGTGCCATATAACGAAACAAAACGGTTCTCTAGAACATGTAAAAGTGGAACGTCTGTCCAAATGGATTGAGTGCGCAGGCTCCCATTTGGGAGACCCGTGTTCGATCCCCCGGTAAGATCAATGCGTTTTGTTTATCTTAGCTTCCAGACACCATGTCCTCCGTTAGTTAGTTAGTCTTTCCTCTTGGGCCTGTGGGCGGCATAGGGCAGAGGTCATAGCTCTCCATGTCTCGCGGTTTGTTGCTATTTGTTTTAGGTCTTTAATGTTTACTAGGCCCATCGTTGAGCCTTCTCGGATGATGGTTCTACGCAGAGTCTCTCTTGGTCTTCCTCGTTTTCTTTTTCCCTCTGGTGTCCATATGAGGGATTGATAAGGGAGTCTTCTCTCATCCATTCTAAGTGTGTGGCCGATGTAGTTCCAGCGGCGCTTTCTTATAAAATTTGATACATTTTCTTGCTTGGTCTCTTGTCTTATTTGTGTATTGGGTCTGAAATCTGACCATTTGAGGTTCAGTATTCTTCTAAGACATTTATTCTCAAAGTTATCTAATTTTCTTTCTAGAGCTTTTGTTGCTTTCCAACTCTCGCATCCATAAACAAATGTCCTCCGTTGCTGTATTACTATTCTCTCCAAGTCACTGAAAACAAATGTGTTAGCTTCTAGGACTTGATTGATTGACTGATAGGACCATCATCATTGCACTTCTGTGAGTAACCATGTGTGTTCCGATCTCTTTCTTACACATAAATATCTCAGCTGCAGTGCTCGAACTCCTTAGCACCGGCGAGGGTCCCGGGTGTACATTTTGAAGATGGTGAAGATATCTTTTAAGGAATTATTTTAAAAATGAATTTTTTCTAATGAGTTTTTTCCGGGACTCGACTTTCCAGCCTGCGCTTATCGATTTTGAACTGCCAAGGGTTCTTTTACGTTCTCAAATTGAACGCAGGACCTACGTTTTAACGCCCGTCTCCAATAGGACTAGGAACTCAATCTCACCTACACTGAGATCAGGGATCTATGGCAAAATATACAGATGGCTTCACAAGGGAGTGAACTGGTTACCATTGGCACGACAGACGAGCACCTAACCCCCCAATCCTTTATCTTATCACTACCTTTGATGTACACACCTGGACATGCTGGAGTGCAGGGTAACGAGCGTGCTGACTTTCTTGCAAACAATGCCCGACTCAAACGGGCAGAAGTATGGACAGAGCCGATATCATCAATGCGGTACGCTCTCAATTTGTGGCATGGGCAAGTCTCAGACACTGGAACGAGTTCGAGAATTAGGTGTTAAGTTTGGACATGCCAGACAGTGTCGTCTTCGTGGTAGAGAGAAAATATAGTAATCAATTTCTCATGGGTACGGTGAGCAAATGGACTTTAGGATGGCTGCTGCAGCGGAGGACAGAGTATGCATGGGAATGCCAAGTGTGCCGTGACGTCGATCGCATAACATAACATAACATAACATAACTTTATCTTATCTCACAGACACTATGTCCTCCGTTGTTCTGTTACTATTCACTCCAAGTCACTGAGACATTGAATGTATAATAAAATGTGTCAGTTTCCAGGAAATGATTCTGTTTCTTTCTTTCTCGAATCCTGTTTGCCTCACAGCGTCAGGTCAAGAAGAGATTTCTAAAACGGGCCTTTGTGTGCGTTTTTGTAAATTGTCTTTTGTCCTCTCTGTTATCTCTGAGGTCCATCTTGTGTGTGGCTCACCTTGTGTTTTGTACCCATTGTATCGGAGCAGCATTGCTCTTTGATGTGCACTGTCTGTTGGTTATCTGTTTACGTGGACGAACCATTTAATTTGTTGTTTCTTGATGAAGTCTAGTACTGATGTTGTGCCCACTTTTTCCTGATGTCTTCATTTCTCAACCGGTCTCTTCTTGTTACACCCAGCATTCTGCGTAGACACTTCATCTCTGTCGTGACTAGTTTTCTTCTATCATTTGTTGTCAGTGTCCAGGTTTGGCACTGGTAAAATAATGTGGGGAGAAAGATTGTGTTGAACATTGCTCTTTTGTGTTCATGGTGACGTGTTTGCATCTTAAAATTAGCGCCATTTGTCCTATCATTTGATTTGCTTTGATGCATCTGTGTTGAATTTCATTAGTTATTTCTCCGTTTGCTGAAAAAATGCTTCACAGGTATGTGAAGTCTTTTACTTGTTTTAGTGAGCGATTGTCGATGGAGATATTGGTAGAGCTTATACTTTTCGGTGTTAATATCTGGTTTATTTCTACATTTTGATCTCTATGATTTTCTTTTATTTGTCCAGGACGCTCTTTTCTTCCATCACTTTGTTTCAAAGATTCTTCCTTGTTCTTCAATGTTTATCTAATGTCCATGATTCATATTGGATTTTGCCACGGGAAAAAATGATATCCACAGAAGTTTTACATTTGTTTTCTTGCATCTTTTATGCCATAGTTTCTTCATATTAACCCCACTCTAACTCTAACATGTCAACGCTAATCCTCTTATTTCTTTTGTCCAATATATATTCTGGTTACTCCAAGTGGTTACAGGGGCAAAATTGGGGTGTAAAGAACAGAGCCACTGTTACCTGCCACGCATTTCGTAAGAGGCGACTAAGAGATCCGGCTGAAATCGGATGCACGTCCGCTAGGAATGCTAATCCAAAACAAATGCTTGCAGAAAACGGATGCACGAGGCCGTAAGGCGCATAACGTGATGCAATGCGTTAACCCCTTACAATGAGGAATGAGATAACGGATTCTACGGTCGTCAATCTGCCTCGAAGATTTAGCCACGCAGTAAGAATGTCAGACCTACCACCACGAGGGTGGCCAAAACTTACTGCGGGAAGAGGTTGGCACAAACAGGGAAGCAGAAATCATAGAAATACAGAACTGCCCCCAGTATGCAGAATTGAGAAAAAAAGATGACCAACTTACACTGGCATCCAAGACAAACTGTATGGCTGGCTGATAATCTGAGGCAGACGGCTGCCTTTATTAGAGAATCCGAAATCCCAATCTTGTGAGAACACAGAAGAAGAAAAATATTCTGGTTAAATACAAGAACAAGATATTAAATTTGTATAACTATTACAATGTCTTCATTGTTGATGAAAATTCTGTGTTGTCATTTATTGTGTGTATATGGCCATTATTTTAGTTTTTTTGTATTTATAAAAGCAAGACATATATATATATATATATATATATAACATGGGGGTTTGTGAAAAATGGACAATACACGTTCCCCATAACAGCTGCCCAGGCTAGGCACAAATGAAGCAAAAACTCAGAAGTTGTCACAGTGAAATACTTGCCAATTGACCATCTGTAATGATGAAAAGACCACTTTTTCCGATCCAGAAGCACTTGAGCTGAAAGCTCTTCGGCCCGGTGTCGTACATCGTAACCTTTCGGTTCGGTGCCACGAACACCGTAAATCTGGCAAACCTGTGGTTTTTTGCCAGTCCGCGGAGTTGAACCCGCACTCACAGAGCACTTGTCACCCGTAGTCCAACGCGCTACGAACACGCTGGGCAGGCGATCCAAAAAAAAGACAATATATATATATATATATATATATATATATACGTTTTACTTAGCTGCACCAAAGACACAGCATGTAGAGCAATGAGATACCTTTCGAAAAAATCGAAGGAATCAATTCCAATGGATCAATCGTCCGCTATTGACCACTTTACACTAATTTATCTGTTAAAAAAACATGACAAATTTAAAAGTATTAATAATATAGATTGAGAATGACGGATAGAGTGAGGATACTGCACAGCCTGACAGCATAAGTGGTTGTAGAGTCAACATTAGATTTCAACATAAACAATGAAGGCAGAAAATTATGGAGATAGTTGACAGCAAACTCCATCAGTAGCAGTACCTGTTGAAGATTATGCTAATTAATGCTCTAAGCATCTGTTCTTAATTGCAAAAACATGTCAGATCAGAAAAGGCTAATATTTCACTTACACTTCAAACACAATCAAAAATTAAATATTATTCCAACCATCTTCCTTCATTACAGGTTAATATAAACTGTTAATTTTCCAGGTCTCTGTTCTAATACTTTAACATCGAATGTGAGAAGACGATTTGTAATTAACGAAGTGGCATACGTTTAAAGTTAAAATAATTTACTTGTTCAAACTTTATTCAATCTACATTCACTTTTTTTTAAGTCAAAATTTCAGACCATTATTTTGTTATAGTCTTCTATTTAGGAGTGTGTTTAACTAGCGAGCTACGGGAACCATCAGTATGCATACTCTTCGATATCTGTTGTTGAAGACTGACCACCTATAGGTCTGTCCGGTTTGCAATGAATCCAGTTTAGTAACCAAAAATAAGTCTTTTATGAACATTGAAGCTAATAGGGTTAAATAATGGCCTGCAGTTTTCAACGTAACAGGTATAAATTTATTGTGACTCTTATATTCACTTTGCAAGCGTCGACTGTTTTAATGTTAAGTGTAGGTTCTGATTTGAAGCAACGTAGTTGTGATCCAATGATAGGCCAATTATCTTCCGACATACACTGCTCTAATGCAAGTCATCACTGGCAACATCTAACAATAGTTGCTATAAAAGTATTCAAGGAACAAAACATGATAGAATCAACTTCAAGTATCAACAATTATCAAACCAATATCGTTGTTGTTATTTGTCAAGATTCTACAATACAAGCAGCAACAGAGTTTATGAATAACGTATCAATATTTATACCTGACCTGCAGTACATGACCTTTCTATTAGATGATAAACAAACAACAGAAGTAAATATAACACAGATTATAGAAGTGTTTGAAAATAACAGAAACAATATCAGTACAATTGTAATGTTTGTAGAGAATATAACATCAGTTGTAAATATTCTCAGATCTGTATCCTCCAATTTCGATCTTAAATTATCTGGAATTCTTCATACAACAGAATGGATGATTGTGTCTACAGACGAACATGACGTTCTACAACATTTACAGAATGAAGAAATAAATGTGGATTTTATTACATTACTTTTTATGTGTAGTTTCAAAGTGACATGTATTGCACAAAAATCTAGACATAAAACAATGAAAATAACATCACAAATGTCTGTGAGTGTTGGACATTGTATCTCGTGTTCATTCAGCGTAGACAGAAAGTGTGGCGTACAGAAATTATATACAAAGGGAAAGATAAGAAAGAACGCAATGATACATCTAAGATCTCAAAAATCGGTTCTGTCTTCGATGAGATTGCAGATTGCTATGTTAGATAAGGATGTGTCCAGAATTGCAACAAGAACACAGAAAGGAAATATTACAATTGAAGATGGATTTTCTGTAGCTTTATTCAAGATGTTAGCAATATCTATGGATTTTACATATAAAATTGTGCAAGTTAACGATGGACACAACTATGGTGCTGT
Source organism: Arion vulgaris (assembly GCA_020796225.1). Taxonomy (NCBI): domain Eukaryota; kingdom Metazoa; phylum Mollusca; class Gastropoda; order Stylommatophora; family Arionidae; genus Arion; species Arion vulgaris. The sequence continues at coordinate 11,821,758 of CM036768.1, forward strand.
CGAGAATGGCTCTGCGACTGGCGTGACAGGTAATATTACTTTTTTTCTATTTAAAAGGGTTTAAAAGCCCATGGATTGACTTTATTGCACTGGGTTTTACCCCATATGGCTCGGTCCCTCTCAGCAGAAATGGCACACCACTTGCCGAGAGTGTTACAGAAATGGACACCACTTGCTGAGAGTGTTCACAGAAATGGCACACCACTTGCCGAGAGTATTGCACAGAAATGGCACACCACTTGCCGAGAGTATTGCACAGAAATGGCACACCACTTGCCGAGAGTGTTACACAGAAATGGTACACCACTTGCCGAGAGTATTGCACAGAAATGGCACACCACTTGCCGAGAGTGTTACACAGAAATGGTACACCACTTGCCGAGAGTATTGCACAGAAATGGCACACCACTTGCCGAGAGTGTTACACAGAAATGGTACACCACTTGCCGAGAGTGTTTACTACAGAAATGGTACACCACTTGCTGACAAAAGTGTTACACAGAAATGGTACACCACTTGCCGAGAGTATTGCACAGAAATGGCACACCACTTGCCGAGAGTGTTACACAGAAATGGTACACCACTTGCCGAGAGTGTTACACAGAAATGGTACACCACTTGCCGAGAGTGTTACACAGAAATGGTACACCACTTGCCGAGAGTATTGCACAGAAATGGCACACCACTTGTCGAGAGTGTTACACAAAGCACAAACTTGTAACTCCGGCAATAATCCTACAGGTCTCTGGAAAAAAAACTGTACTCGTGAACAGAACGGCGCGGTCCGGATTCGAACTCACGACCTTCGACTTGCAGGGCAAAAGGCTTAACCACTCAGCCACAGAGACCCACTTTTACTATTCTTTCTATTGATAAAAATAATTTTGCCATTTTATTGCATTCGCTGCCATTATTTTACCTTAAGCACATTCTACTATGAGAGCAGCAGTAGCGTAGTTGTTAGTGTACTCACTTCTTAGCCTAGTGATCCAGGTTCAATTCAACAAGTAGGCGATGACTTTTTTCAGACAGTAACGACTCTTCTGTCTACCCAGCCTCAATTCGGTACAAGGAAAAGCTCTGGGAAGTAAAGACGACCAGCGTGATATTGACCACATCACCCATCGTGTACCGACGGTCAATGAAAATACAGGCCTAACACCTTATTACCCTATATACTACATGGTATAAAAAGGTTCCTTTACTTTTACATTCTAATATAATTTATGACATAGCAATTGTATAAATGATTTCCCACCTATATATACATCTGTATATTGTTATATAAATATATATATATATATTTGTGATGAAGCGGCAGAGCAGATCATTAATTAATACCTTTGAATGCAAATGCTACAGACGAGTACTTAGAATAGCATAGGCAGAGACAAGAACAAACGCTTCTGTTCTGCAACAGCTTAATATTAAAGAGAGTTGGCTATTAAAGAGCATAAAAACAAGGGCAATTAGATCTTTCGGAAACATCAAACGACATGAGTGCCTAAAGAAGATCATTTTGGAGGGAATGATGTCTGGAAGAAGAATGAGAGAAAGACCTAGAAGACGATGGGTGCAAGATGTCATTAACGATCTGAGAATGACTGCTGCTGACGCCGGTAAACCTGCACAGAACAGAGCGTTTTTCAGGACTGCTCTGATGGGAGAGAGAGCCGCTGTAGCGTAGTTGTTAGTGAACTCGCTTCGCAAGGCTGGTGGTCTGGGTTCAGCTACCGCAATGCGCGTGAAATTTTTCCCGACCGCGACGGCTCTCAGGTCGACCCAGCCTCAACTGGGTACCAGACATGCTCTGGGAAAGTAAAGGCGGCCGGCGTGATGCTGACCACATCACCCATCGTGTGCCGACGGTCAATGAAAATACAGGCCTAACACTGTATTGACCTATATACCACGAGGTATGAAAGGGTTCCTTTACTTTACTACTGATGGGAGCCAAGTTCCGGAAGGAACAAGCTACTTGATGATGATGATATTTTTATATCATATGTATATATATATCTGTGTATGTGTCTATTTATGTATGATGTAGGTATGTATGTATGCACGTATGTATGAGTATGTGTGTGTGTGTGTTTATGTATATATATCTTCATCTTATTCTGTACCGGGTTGTTGCCCAGTGTCGTGGTTATTTGTTTTGTCTCGCGCGCTGTTTTGGTAACTTGGGTGATTGTTTTTTTTTTTTTTGCTCTTCGACAGGATTCTGCTGTGCCATCTAATAATCTTTTTCGTGATCTTCCTCTTGCTTTCTTTCCTGATGTTCTGATGTATATACGCATATATGAAAGTTTGCATGTGTATGTTTTTATGTATGTGTGTATATATGTATGCATTGAAATCTAACCACTTTTGTTACAGGACTGCTGGCAAGGAAGGAAGCAGCGTTCACTACATTGCCTTTTACAAGAACTAGTAATCGATTGCAAAAGATTGATTTTATACCTGTAATGATTGTCAGGGACACGGTTCATATAGTTTACAGGTAGGAAACATAATACATTCAATTCTCATCTATATCCTTTGTTAGGCTTTGTTCATTAATGTATTATCATACCTTTAGAGGTTTTCATGTGTTGCCGCGACACAGGAGACAGTTGTTAGCATTTCGTGTGATTTTCGTTGGCACAGGAACGGAGCAATTATGGGGTAACCCGTTTGCAGTGAAGTTGGAAGCGTACATATGAACTATGAACAATATTATGTCTCGACAGAATATCATAATTTATTATCATGCCTTTAGAGGTTTTCATGTGATGACTCGACAGAATATCATAATTTATTATCATGCCTTTAGAGGTTTTCAAGTCATGACTCGACAGAATATCATATTTTATTATCATGCCTTTAGAGGTTTTCATATGATGACTCGACAGAATATCATAATTTATTATCAGAATATATTGTCATTTCAGATTATCGGAGACAAAGAATGAGATTGACATGACTTATATAAAGATCATCAACCCCGAATTCCTGTACATTCTGATTGGACCTGTTTTTGTTCTTGCTTTGATTGGAGCTGTGGTTCATGTAACAACACAGGCATGTACTTTGACATCTCCAGGATCAGTCTCATTGTCTGGAACAAGGTACTAGACTAAAGTTAATTGCATTTCCTTTACAGGACTTTGCGAATCAACCCCAGCTTTTAACGCTATTTGTGATTTTTCTAGGCATTATTAAGTTTGTCATTGCTTTCTGAACTGGTGGTGCCATCGTTGTTTTGTAAAAATCCACGCAAACAATTTGCAACTAAACTGTCCGCAGCGTGTTTCGAACTCAGAACGTCGGGGTTAATAGACCGAGTCACTATCCCCTAAGCCATAAGACGCCACCAGGTACTTGATTAATGTCTTCAAATTGTTAATGTATTTATTGTTTCTTATATCATTTATAACAATATGAAGCCGGATTGTTGATTGTTTTGTTTTCTTTCCGAACAAACATAATTAATAAAATATATGAATAACTTTTATTAACAATTTTTAAAAATAGCATAATCACAGAAAATACATTTGGAATTCCGTAAGGTATGGGATACGTAACTGAGCGGGAAACAGTGACCTGGTTTTTAGTTTGGGGGCTGGATTTTGTTTATGTTTTATAGAACACTGCTGCAAGCTTTCTGGTAATTTTACTCAATTCTATGAGTTTATGGTTATTTATTGATGACAAATTGTAATAATACTGATATTCCTTATTGTTAAACTTAACTTGTTACATAATATTGATATTCCTTATTGTTAAACTTAACTTGTTACATAATACTGATATTCCTTATTGTTAAACTTAACTTGTTACATAATACTGATATTCCTTATTGTTAAACTTAATTTGTTACTTAATATTGATATTCCTTATTGTTAAACTTAACTTGTTGCATAATATAACCTTGTTTTAGCATGTGGTATTGATTTTAAAATCAATTCGTTTTTATACAGCAATACTGGAATGCGTGGTCACGTGACGGTTGTGGTCTTATTTCCTAGAATTTTTACATGAGTCCGTTAGTCGTATCGTTATCGGAGGCTACGGGTAAAATGAACCCACTTTATACTACGAGGTATGTTGGGGAACTAAAAATGAGACCAATATGGTTTTCTTTTACCAAAGACAAGTGTGGAGCAATGTGGTAGACATCACGCTGGTAGTCTTAATTTTCCAGTGTTTCTCTGGTACCCAATTGAAACTAGGTCGACCTGAGAGCCACTACGTGTAGAAAAAATGCTACTAAGATTAAGACTGCCAGTATTGTTCATGAGACCAAGCATCTACGAAGAAAGCACGCTAATCACTACGTTATTACAGCTATCAGAGACGCCGCAGCTGCTATGTCGTTACCCCTGAGATTTTCCTGTGTTAGAAGACACAATAATAACCGATTTTTATCAAAGGAAATTAGTTTGTCACTTCAAACAATTCGAATTTAACTGTGCTTCTATAGTGTTACAAAGTGATTATATTCTAAACACATAAGTACCTTATATGTGTGAGCGTCTGTAGCTCAAGCGGTAGTGAGCTCGATCATAATCCCAAGCGTACCTGGTTCAAACTACACGGTGAGCAAATTTGGAAGCAAATTCGTTTCGGATTTTTACAGAAGGTAACAATAGACCTCACCGTTCAGAAAGCGGTGACAAACTACTGAAAGTAAAAGTAGAGCTTAGAAAATTAACGACTCGTTTATTGTCGTTGATGGCTACGTCCACCTCCTGTAAAGGATATGCCACGATTTTCATGTTCACCTTATATGTATCCGACTATGGACATTGATCAAAGTTCACAATGTCAAACAAGACCATCTTAGTCAATAAGATCGTAGGGAGACCCGGGTTCGATCGCCAGTAAATTCAAAGAGGTTTTTCCTTTCTGGGACATAAAAAATCATAACTTGAACATCTTCGCAATGATTACACTAGCGATGTGGCCGTTAAATTTCTTAGGTTCATGTCACCCCTGCCCTACATAGCCCTAAAAAGCGGTATTACACAGGCAGTAAGGACAGTGTTATAGTTGAACAAGCAAAATGTATCTTGATCGTAAGTTGGAATGGACTCTCAAAGTTATAAAGGTAAATAATAGAAGAAATAAACAAGCTGCATAACAATCAATGAGCACAGAAAACAGAATATTGTCTTCTGTCAATTACAGTTTCAGAGAGGCTTACAATCCTTCATAGTTCATCATCATCAGGTGTCGTGCAGGCTGGCGTAGGCGCTCATGGATTTCCACAAATGGAAATGTTGTTTGCTATCAACTCAAATGTTGACGCTCTATCGTGCCATGAAGTTAGGCTATCCAAAAGTTTCTATCGCTGTCTTCCTGAGTCTCGTCTACCCTCGATTTTACCTTTTGCCACACTGTGTTCTAAACCTTCATAGTTGAATGTCAATATGGTACTGAATTTTTCTCAAGGCTAGAAGGACACATTCTTGTTGACAACATTTACATAAGACCGAAGCTAGAATTTCGAAAACATGTTCAACAAGATGTCAGCGTAAATACAAAACAACTATTATCGAAACGACATTCTTCACACATTCAGACAGTCTTTCCTAACAGAGAAGTGTCAGGGCTGTGTATCCCACTCGCTGACCAGATTGAGAGAGATGGGTGTCAAAATTCTTGCTGCCCGAAAAGAACGAAATACTAAATATGCAAAGAGATTGATTAATCAACATCGAACTGGCGTGTTGGGCCGCTGGACAATGCTGTATTTACTGAGACGGAGATCGGAGCACCTATGGACATGTCAGAGTGATGCATGATAGTCCTCATATAACTGGTAACAAAACAACTATTGATCAGTCCATTCCTCTGAGCCCAAGTGGAATCACCAGAGCCAATGAAAATGGCAGATCTTTCATGTCATGATGTTACGATGCTTAGTGTTTTTTTTATTCTCTCTATCTCTCTCTCCTGATATGTAGCTACTTTAATCATTAAATCTTGTGTTCCAATTAGAACATAACTATTTCTACTGTTCAATATTTTCAGATATCTGCTATCATATCCAGGACAAATCTGCTTTCGTGATCAGACAAATTACCCTGGACAAACTGAACGTGTTTTACGGACCGCCTGGAGCATATTTTGGTTTATTATATGTTCTGCTTACGCTGCTTTCCTGGTCACAACATTCACTATTAAGTCTCCAGAACTGTCAATCAACACATTTCAGAAGTTGATTGACAGCAAAGACTTCAAGATCGGCGTGTCTAATATGGCATTGACACTTATTAATATTTTCCGACACTCTAATAATAAAACAGTTCAAAATCTGTGGACTAAGTTGATTAAGCAGAATGAAACATTCAACGGGACATTTGATTCAAATTATGACGTGCATTCAATGAGAGTTATAGAAGGTCACTACATATTTTTGACTGGCTACTGTATTAATCTTGGAATTTGTAATGACATTTTCTTCCAGCATTGGGAAGAAATCCGTGCTTATCCACAGAACATTGAAGATTTCTATGACCACAGTTACGCTGCAATCCCACAAAATGTGTTCTACGAAAGGGCTATGTATAACGTTATGTTACGATATCAAGAAATGGGAATTATACAATATTTGAGAAACATATATTTTAAACCAGGTTGTAAGAATAAATTTGACACAATTAACCATAAAAAACCTGTGACCATCTCCAGGATAAAACTTCTTATTTATGTCACGATTGCTGGTGTCAGTGTTAGCCTGGTGTGCTTAGGAGTAGAGATTATATGGGGGAATCGTCTGACCGAATGGATTAGAGCGTGGCTACGATGGGGGAGACCTATGTTCAATCCACGGTGAGACAAAGTAGTTTTTGTCTGTCGAGTCATACAAAATATCCTAAACTGAACATTTTCGTGGCTACTGCACTAGTCATTAAATGCCACAGGAACATATTCCGCCTGTCCTACACTGTCCAAAAAGCTGTATCACAGGCAGTAATAGAAGTATCGAAAAAGTAATGAGAAGTTATATGAATTGAAATTTGCTAAGATCATTCAAATATTTGTAAAACCATTTTGTCTCGTTCTGTTTCCTCTTCGGGAATATGTTTTTTTTGTGTGTAATCACTTTCACATTTTATTCACATTGTTTATTATTTTCCGTTTCCCATAGAACTTGGCGCCTTAACGATGGTTCTCCGCTTTTCCTTTGTCTTTGTCACTTTTCTGTAACTGTGTAATTTTACTCGTAATATGGACAATTAGAGACGAAGGATTGACTTCATTGCATTGGGTGTTACCCTATATGGCTGAAGAAATGGCACGACACAAGCTGATAGTATCGCACAAAGTACAATCTCCGTAGCTTCGGCAACAACCCTAATGGTCTCTAGAAAAACTGCACTGGTGAACAGAAATGCGATATCCGGATTTGAGCCCACGACCTTCGATTCACATGACAAGAGCTTAACAACTTAGACCTGGAGACACCCTATGATTTAGCTATCCTCAAGTACAACCCCAACATGTATTACCAGAATTTTAGATTTAATTAGACCTCTCGCTTTGACCTGTCCAGCTTGGAAAACTCTTTCAGGAACAAACTGCCTACCTGTATAGCTCTCAGTGTCATTGGGGTATGCATGTCTCACATACCCCTTTACTTCTCAAACACCATTACCAGATAATTGTTCCATAGACTGTTTTGTTCATATTATAATTACAATTTGACATTTGATTTAAACACATATTATAATTAGCCATTATGTTCATAATAGTATTATAATTTTGTAATTTGGTTCCTAATAGTTTTATAATTGTATATTTGATTCATTATAATTGTACAAACTTGTCTTTTCGTTCATAATGACTTTATAATTTTGTCATTTGTTTCAAAATATTTTATAATTTTGTCTTCAAGTTCATAATAATTTTGTAAATTGACATTTGACTCAAAGTAATTACTCTACGACATTTTATTGATAATAATATTATAATTTGACATTTTTAAAATACTAATGTTATAATTTGGCATTAGAGTCAAACTAATATTGTAATTAGACATTAAGTATGTAACTAGTATGAAAACATAAATGTGTTAAACTGTATACAAATAAATGAATTATGTACAAAGAAGTCATATTGTTATTGTTTGTTATCAATAATTTCAACAATATAATGTTCGTGAATATTTTCACAATATAGAATACTAGCTAATTAACCCGGCTCCGCACGGGTGAAAGTTGTTATTAATCCTTGATGAAGAATTGGTAAACCTTTCCAAAAGACGTCATCTAATAGCATTAATTGTATTTTCAGATATTTTTAAAGTGGTTTGAATCGAGTTTGTCGTCTTTAAACGATTTTAACTGTTCGAGTAATTCTTCTAATGCTTAACGTCTAATCAAAGTAGCGTCTTCGCATTCTTTCTAATTATTAAGGGACGTAATCCATGTCTAGGTTGAAGAGGCCATCTGGCATATTTTGGATTATATCCCTTTGCCTGGTTAAGCTTTCATAACCACATGTACTATTATAACAAAGATGGCGGATTTTCATGTCGGATCGGACATCAAGAATTCGATTGTATTTAATTTTAATGCTAATATTGATCCGATTTCGAAACTGTCTCATTAGTTGATCTAAATTTAGCCCGCAAAAGATTTGTACGAAATATGGTGAATATTGGATGTAAACTGAAGCCGTGTATAGGCGAACATACATTAGACACTAAGGATTATAAATAGAGATTTCCATACATAAGTGTTCTTCTTCTTTTCTCTGATCATGCTTTGCCTAACAGCGCCAGGGTAAAACGAGATTTATATAACGAGATTTTGTGTACGCTTGATAAAGAGTGTTTTTTTCCGCCGCCTCTGTTATCTCTGAGTGCCACTTTTTGCATGGGCAGCCTTTTGCTTTGTATCCACTGTATGGGAGTAACATTGCTCGTTGATGCGCACTGTCTGTTGGTAATCTTCTTATGTAGCCGAACCATTTAATTTGTTGTTATACATAAGTATGTAAGGTGTAAAGCCAAAGGATATACTTCACTGCAATATTTGTAACCCTATGTGGCTCGATCCATCTCCGCAGAAATGGCTCGCCACCTGATGGGAGTTTTTGCACAAAGCATAAGCTCCGCAGCTCTAGCAATGATCGTATTGGTCTCTTGAAAGAATTCACTCGTTAGCAAAACTAAACAGTCCAGATTCGAATCCATCATCAAATCAGGTGTCGTGTCGGCTGGCGTAGGCGATCTGGATCTCCACAAATCTCTGTTGTTGGTGTTTGCTATCAACTCAGATTTGACGCTCTACCGTGTCCTGAAGTCAGGCTATCCACAATTTTCTCTCTCTGTCTTCCTCTGTCTCGTCTACCCTCGATTTTACCAGTTGTTACAATGTCTTCTAAACCTCCCTTCCTCATCACATGTCCGAAAAATGATTACTTCCTCTATCTTATATCGATGATAAGCATTCTCTGTGTCTTGATCTCATTCAGCACCTCAACATTAGTCATTTTAGCAGTCCATGGATTCTCTGCATTCTTCTGTAAAACCACATTTCTGTGACCCTCAGAGATTTGAACCAACGACATTCAAAACCCTTAAGCTTAACAGTGCTTATCCTCTGAGCCACATATACCCCAAATTTCAAACATAAATGTTTTTGTAGAACAGAAATGACATTTCTATGTTTAAACAGTTTAACTGACACATTCAATATGTGTTTAAACTATTGACTGTATTGTCTAGTTTTTTCAAATATTATTTCTTTAGACAAAGATTCTTTCTCTAATCCTGTTTGCCTCACAGCGTCAGGTCAAGAAGAGATTTTTAAAATGGGCCCTTGTATGCGCTTCGTAAATAGTCTCTTTCATCCCCTCTGTTATCTCTGAGGTCCATCTTTTGCGTGGCCGGCCTTTTGCTTTGTATTCATTGTATCGGAGCAGCATTGCTCTTTGAGGTACACTGTCTGTTGGTTATCTGCTTACGTGGCCGAACCATTTAATTTGTTGTTTCTTGATGAAGTCTAGTACTGATGTTGTACTCACTGTTTTCCTGATGTCTTCATTTCCCAATCGGTCTCTTCTTGTTACACGCAGCATTCTGCTTAGACACTTCAACTCTGTAGTGACTAGTTTTCTTCTATCGTGTGTTGTCAGTGTCCAGGTTTGGCACTGGTAACGTAATGTGGGTGAGAAAGATTGTGTTGAACATTGCACTTTTTGTGCCCATGGTGACATGTAACACAATGATTGACAAAGTATAATTAAAAATCGTAAAAATTATTTAAGTAGATATTTCAAAATTTGACTTGCTGGCTGGTCATCATACTTTCTTGGCACCATCATTACATTGAAAGTATCATGTCTTCTTCTTGTGTCTTACAGAACATGACGTTGACATACTTGTCCATGAATTTAAGTTAATTGCATATCCTTTACAGGACTTTGCAAATCAACCCCAGCTTTTAACGCTGTTTGTGATTTTCTAGGCATTATTACGTTCAGTAGTTTGCCATTGCTTTCTGAACGGGTGGTGCCATCGTCCTTTTCTCAAAATCCAAGCGAAACAATTTGCAACCAAACTGTCCGCAGCGTAATTCGAACTCAGAACATCGAGGTTAATAGACCGAGTCACTATCCACTAGGCCACATTCAAATGAACGTATATGTTACAAATAGAGGAAGAGAACAACTCAAACAACGAAGAATGACATTGAGATAAGATCAATGAGACCTTGCAAATTAGAAAAGATTTAAATTACTTTTGCTTGATTGATTGATTGATTGATAGGACCATCATCATTGCCCTTCGGTGAGTTACCATATGTGCTCCGATCTCTTTCTTACGCAGGACGATCTCAGCGACAGTGCACAATCTCCGTTGCATCATCGAGGGTCTCGATGTAATTTAGAAGATGATGAAAATATGTTGTAAAAATGTTAATGAAAAAACAAACTTTTTACGAACTATGAACGGGCAACAACGGGGAGCAAAGAATAGTACATATTCAACGTTCATGGTTTGTCGTAAGAGACGATTCATGTAGGGGCCTAGGGAAGCTATCCTAGGAAATAAAAAAATGTTGAAAAAATCGAATGTGCTGGCCTACTTGTATGTGCATAACTGGTACAACGTACTATCGATCTTAGGCTCAGATCACATACAAATCACACTGAGCGGTTAACAAGTGGTCGATATGGAGCGTTCGAAGAAGAAGAAGAACGAGCAACGGTTGACGAGTATGTCTAGGATTGCTCGTGGAGATACGGAGTTCATGCTTTGTACAATACTCTTGGCAGGATGCGTATCATTTCTGCGGAGAAGGACCAAGCCATATGGGAAACATCTTGTTGCAATGAAATCAAAACTTAGTCTTTAGACATTTTATTTATGAACTTTTTGATTGTGAGTTCTGAATATTTTTTAATGTGAGTTTCTTGACAGAGAAATTCTGCTTGTTTGAGAAGCTTTTTAATATGTCACGAACAGTCTTTTTTTCGATCCAGAAGCACTTGAGCATTCAGCTCTTCGACTCGGTACCATGGACATCGTAAACCCTCGATTCGGTGCACAAACCTCCTTAAATCTGGAGAACCTGTGGCTTTTCTACATGAATCAGATATAATAGGTATGTGGCCTCGCAGGTAAAATGGACCAGTTTTTACACATTCTCGTATGTTTGGGGTGGTGTGTTAGACCTTAATTGTCTTTACTATGTTCTCCTCTTAACCTGCGCCAGTGGCGGCTCGTCATTAATGGCCAATGGGGCCTGGCCCCACCAAAAATAATGTATAACGTGTATTTATTATTTTATAAATTAAAATATAGCAACCCAGACCATGATTTATCAGGGAAAAAATGTCTGGCCCCACCAACAAAAATGATCACGAGCCGCCACTGACCTGCGTTATCATAGGTTCCTGTCCTGTTCTTATCTACAGGTCTGTGTTTGCAACGTTGTCGTACCACCTTAGTCTTCGAAGACATCCGTTGACAAAGGTCTTAAATCTAATTGTATTTAACTTGGTGACTCTCCACGTTTCTGAGCCATACAGCAACACAGATTTCACATTTGAGCTGAATATCCGGAACTTTACCATGCATACAGTACATCGAGAAGCAAAGATTCAAGTGGTTCGGTCATCTAATGAGAATGGAACCACATTTACTACCATCACGTGCCTACAATAATCGACACTCAGGCCTCAGCGCACGAGGCACACCAAGAACACGATGGATAGATAACATTTCAGAGTCACTGCGAAAGCAAAGATTGACAACGTCAAGCGCAACACACATTGCACAAGATAGAAAACAAACTTTTCCCACGACGATTCAAAGGCAAGAGCTTTGTTTTCGTGGAGATGGTCTTAGATTTCCACACTGTGTGCAGGATATGTTATTATTTAGATCAGCACAAATCTAAACTGAGGTATTTCTTTCTTCTTCTTTTTCTTTTGTCGTCACACTGCTACCGGGTTGTTGCCCAGTGTCGTCACACTGCTACCGGGTTGTTACCCAGTGTCGTGATTTTCTGTTTTTGTCTTGCGCTGTTCTGGTGGCTTGTATGATTGTTATCTTTGCTCTTTCACAGGATTCTGCTACGCCATCTAACCATCTTTTCCGTGGTCTTCCTCTTTCCTTCTTTCCCGATGTTCTGTTGTAGAAGACTCTGTATACTGTGGAGTTTGGATGCATTCTTATTAAGTGGCCAAACCACTTCATTCTTTGTTTATCTATGTAATTCAAGCACGGTTTTGTGCCAACTTTCTTTCTTATGCTGATGTTGGTGATTCTGTCTTGTCTTGTTGGTAACTTGTCACAGGCCTTTCTTTATTCTCTGCAATTCCTATATTACGTATATGTTATATTGTCTTCTTAAGTATGTGTTTTATTATGGCACTTATTTCAACTAATAACTTACAGTTTATACAGGGTGTTCAACTTAAAAGCAGCCCATGAATGGAGCTAATCTGGCATATATGTATGGAAATGAGAAGGTTCAGTTATGACGTAGTATAGGTCAAGGTTGTGTGACGGTATGTAATTGTAGTGCGGGAAGGGACGATGAACAAATGTGACGTAGGACGAGTTAGTCAGAACCGGTTTAAATAGTAAATAAACACAATTCAATGTGTACCTGGCAAGTTTCGAATTGTCAATGGGGCTGCAATTATCTTGAACACCCTGTAGCATGCTTAGCTTCTTGTACTGACACTCACGAGAAGCCATCGTGGGTTTTTACAGTGGTCTCCGGCAACATAAGGCAGACTAACTCAGACAGGAAAACCACAATTCCTGTTTCATGGGAGCTGCTTTTTTCAGTATTTGATAGAAGTGGTTTTGCCACTTAATAAGAATGTATCCAAACTCCACAGTATACAGAGTCTTCTACAACAGAACATCGGAAAGAAGGCAAAAGGAAGACCACGGAAAAGATGGTTAGATGACGTAGCAGAATTCTGTGAAAGAGCAAAAATAACAATCACACAAGCCACCAGAACAGCGCAAGACAAAACAGAAAACCACGACACTGGGCAACAACCCGGTAACAGTGTGACGACAAAAGAAGAAGATAGAACACTGAAGAGTTTATGCAATTTTGCGAGTACATGTTTATTTATTGATGACAAATAAACATTAATAATACTGTAATTCCTTAGCGTTAAATTTGATTTGCAAAATAATATAACATTGATTTAGCATGCGGTGTTCTATTTAAAATAAATGTGTCTTTATCTAACAAAACTGGAATGCGAGGTTTCGTGATCGTTGATGCCTGATTTCCTAGAATTGTTTACCTGAAACCGCCGGCCTTATATTATCGGAGGTCATGGTTTTTATCAACTTTATGTATTCAACGTTGATGATAAACTCAGTTGTTGAAGATATTTCATGCCATGTTGGTATGATCAGTATTCTTTCTCTCTCTCCTCTCGCTCTCTCTCTCTCTCTCTCTCTCTGGATCTCAATCTCTATTTTAAGCAGTTATGTTGTGTTTTTTTTCAGTTAGAACGTAACTATTTAAACTGTTCAATATTTTCAGATATCTCATATCATATCCAGGACAAATCTGCTTTCATGCTCAGACAAACTACTCTGAACAAACTGAGCGTGTCTTACGGACTACCTGGTGCATATTTTGCCTAATTATATATTCTGCTTACACTGCTTTCCTGGTCACAACATTCACGTTTACATCTCCAGAACTGTCAATCAACGCATTTCAGAAATTGATTGATAGATAGGCATGACGAATTCAGCATCCGCACTTATTAACCTTTTGAAAAACTCAGAAAATAAAACAATACAAGATCTATGGAGTAAGTTCCTCCAGCAGAATAAAACATACAACGGGACATTTGATACAGATTTTCAAACGCATGATAAGACAGTTATAGAAGGTCACTACAGATTTTTAGAAGGTTACTGTGTAACACTTGGTATTTGTAGCGAAACTTTCTTCCAGTATTGGAAAGAAATCCGTGCATATTCCCAAGAACATTGAAGATTTTTACGACGACACTTACGTTACAATGCCACAAAATGTGTTCTACGAAAGGGCTATGTATAACGTTCTGTTACGATATGAAGAAATAGGTATTATACAATATTGGAAAAACGTATATTTTCAATCGGGTTTACTGAACAAAATAGAAACAATTAACCCCAACAAACCTTTGACCTTCTCAAGTATAAAACTCCTTATTTATGTCACGATTTTCTGGTAGAGTTTTAGCTTGATGTATTTAGGAATGGAGATTTTGTATCATGGAGAAAGTAAAGAGACGTTATAGAAAAATAACATTGATTTATCAGAAACATATATGTTCTTCTTCAAATACTGTATATCAACCACTCGTTAACAATTCTTTGTAATTTATATGTGATATCAGCCTAAGAACGATTGTATGTTGCACCAGTTATGCGCCTACAAAGTAGGTCAGCACATCCGATTTCTGCGACGTTTTTATTTACTATGGTAGCTTCACTAGGCCCTTACATTATTGATCTCTACGACATGCCTTGTAGGTGGCAGTGTTCTTTGTTCCCTCTGCGGGCCCCGGCAACACACAGGCGAACACATATGTGAAACAACACACAGACGAACACATATGTGAAACATATATGTAACAATCAACAACAGGTTCGACCGTACGTTTCCTGGGCCCTCAAGGAAAGCAAATAATAGTAGTGTTAAACAACTAATCTACTAATCATTGTTTTTTTCAAAATTTCAAAACTTTCACACAGAGAAAATCTGCAATAGACTAGAAAACAAACGCATGATATTATTATGAAACGGACTTTATCAAAGACATCCGCAGAATAGACCATGTCGTTATATATTTTACCTATTTACCTACTTCCTGCAAGACTGTCGCCTCCTTTATGAGCTGAAAAACAACATGTGGACACATCCAGTCAACGTGAAAACCAAGATTTAAGGAAAAATGACCAACCTGTAACTGACTGCCAAGTTTATGGTCCACAGTAAATTTAACGGATGAACATACATCGCTGAAGAAAACAAAGAACCAAAACATGTTTTTTCTAAAGAAGCAACCCAAACAATTTATGTGGCATCATTTTATTTCATCGACATTGATATTTCTTCTTCTCTTTCAACATTTACTTCTTTATAGAAGTGGGGGAGGGAGAAGAGGTATAGTTATCTTGTGTGTGCTTGTTCTAATGCTCTTTGTAAGCTGTTATTCATTTTCTTTAGGATGATTTTGATTTCCCTCGCTCCATCTTTTGGGTGGTCTTCCTCTTGCTCTGTACTCGTTATACTTTTTCTGTGTGGCTATCTGTGGTAAACGATACCAACCCATTCTTGTCAGGTGTCCAAATCATTTAATCTGTTGCTCTTTTTTATGAATTGTAAGAGTGGTTTCACATCCAGTCTTCTTCTGATTTCTTCATTTCCAATTGTGTCTCTTATTGTCACACCTGCAGCTCTTCTAAGAAAGCCTATCTCCGTCGTTATGATTTTCCGCTCATTAGCTGCTGCTATTGGCCTTGTACTTTGGCCATGTATTGATATATGTTCTTCTAGTTATAAACACCAAGACAAAACTATCAATTTGTATTCTTTATCGTCATATTTTGTTTTGATTTGTCATATTATTTGTTTTACTTAATTTTGAGCTAAGTGTCTAGAACATTATTCATTATTATTAATTTTTATGCAGAGAAAATGTCGTTGCTCATAAACATAACACTTTAAATAAGACAAAAGTAAAGGGCCCTCATTAAGGTTGGCAAAATGTTATGATAAACATCACGACAGTCACTTTTACTGTTTACTACATTTCTTGTACCAGATTGAAACTGGGGTTGACATGTGAGCCATTATAGAATAAAGATAAATCACTATCATTGTGTAATTAATCACGGATCACACGACTAAGAAGCAATTGCACTAACAATTACTATTTGTGGGGGTTTAGATAATGTTGTAAATCGTTGTATAAATATTAGATAATAATAATTCCTCTCGTACCGTTATACGTTACATAGGGCATGCAAGTAATTTCTCCATACCGCTCTATCATGGGCAACTCGCTCAATCTCCTCCATGGAACTGAGACCGATATTTCTGCCTCTCTCAGCAAAGTCGCTTCAGGGTCTCCTTAGGTCGACCTCTCTTTCTTGAACCCTTTGCATCCACTTCAATGCCTGCTTTGATATTCGTTGATCATTTCTCCTCAAGGTGTGTCCAACATATCTCCATCTTCTCTTTCTTATAACAGTTGTCACTAGTGGTTGACCAGACATGTCTCTGATTTCATCGCTTCTCATGAATTCGTTCCATTTTATATTCATTATTTTTCGCAGACATCTATTTTCAAATGCATTCAACTTGCTTTCTATATCTTTAGTCATTTTCCAACTCTCGCTGGCATATGTTAGGATTGATACAACATTTGAATTGAAAATTAGTAATTTAGTTTTATTACTATATAACTTGCAGTTCCATATTTTATTTAGACTTTTAAAAGCTGATGTTGCTTTGCCAATTCGTATCATAATTTCTTTTTAACATTTCCTGTGCAATCAAAATTGCTACTCAAATAGGTGAACTGCTCTGTTATTTTTATCATTTTAGATTCCAGTGTGATATCTGCATTATTAGATAAGTCTTCATTTATTTCTACTTCATAAACAACAATTAAACATTACTTAGTGAACCAGCTATATTGTCTTAACACTTCAGTTATTATCTAACAATAAACAAAACATCATTTCTCTTACATTCTTTCTTCTTTATTTTATCACATAATTCGATACCAGTATAGCATTAACTCTCCATGATACTGTCTTTTCAGCACTTCAATCTCTAATCGTGATATAAATTGAATACAAATAGCAATTAATAAAATAGTATTTGTTTAAACTGTCATGTGTCCAGACTGTTCAAATTATATTTAATTCGTTGCGGAATTATTCAGTCTGTCGTTTTGTTGTAGTCTTATATATAGGATTTTAAACTTCGCAAAGGTTTCATAATGGCTGCATGCTTTCTATGTAACATGTGTACATTTATTGCTATTATTTTGTTTGTGGCGTTAGCGATGGCAGTCTCGCTACTACATGCAGGATCTGATTTGAAGCAAAGCTCTTGTGATCGAATAATAGGACAATTTTCTTCCGACATACACTGTTCTAATGCAACTCATCACAGGCAACATCTAACAATTGTAGCTATAAAAGTGTTTAAGGTACAAAACATGATAGAATCAGCTTCAAGTATCAACAATTATCAATCCAATATCGTTGTTGTTATTTGTCAAATTTCTACAATACAAGCAGCAACAGAGTTTATGAATAACGTATCAATATTTATACCTGACCTGCAGTACATGATCTTTCTATTAGATGATAAACAAACAACAGAAGTAAATATAACACAGATTATAAAAGTGTTTGAAAATAACAGAAACAATATCAGTACAATTGTAATGTTTGAAGAGAATATAACATCAGTTGTAAATATTCTGAGATCTGTATCCTCCAATTTCGATCTGAAATTATCTGGAATTCTTCATACAACAGAATGGATGATTGTGTCTACAGACGAGCTTGAAGTTCTACAACATTTACAGAATGAAGAAATAAATGTGGATTTTATTACTTTTCTTTTAATGTGTAGTTTGAAAGTGACATGTATTGCACAAAAATCTAGAAATAAAACAATGAAAATAGCATCACAAATGTCTGTGAGTGTTAGACAATGTATATCCTTGTCATTCAGCGTAGACAGAAAGTGTGGCATACAGAAAGTATTCACAAAGGGAAATATAAGGAAAAACGCAATGATATATCTAAGTTCTCAAATATCAGTTCTCTCTTTGATGCAACTACATGCTGCTGTGTTAGATTTGAATGTACCGAAATTAGTGACCAGAGAAAAGATAGGAAATGTTACAATAGAAGATGGATATTCTGTAGCATTAGTAAAAATGTTAGCGTCATCTTTGGATTTTCAATATGAAAGTGTGTCAGCTAACGATAGCAAATACTTTGGTTCTACAGAGAATATCAATGCTACTGGATTGCTAGGTAATACTCTTTGATCGAAAATTTAAGTTTCAAACGTTTGTACCTATTTTTATTCATTAAATATTGGTTCTACTGAAATTATTACTGTTGATATAATTCATGTGCGGTAGCGTAGTTGTTAGTGAACTCGCTTCTCAAGACTGGTGGTCTGGGTTTAGCTCCCGCAATGCGCGTGGAATTTTTCCCTACCACGACGGCTCTCAGGTCGACCCAGCCTCAACTGGGTACCAGACATGCTCTGGGAAAGTAAAGGCGGCCGGCGTGATGCTGACCACATCACCAATCGTGTGCCGACGGTCAATGAAAAATACAGGCCTAACACTGTATACACCTATATACCACGAGGTATGAAAGGGTTCCTTTACTTACTTTTTTTTTTATAACTCATGTGAACAATTATAGAGTTTTGATCTAGGTTTAAAACATTAAGAAAGGTATCTAAATGTAATTTGCCAGTGATTATTTAACCGTTATTATAAAACTTCGTCCATTCACACACGGAGAATAAGGAGTTTTAAGTACCACAGCGGAAGCACTGAGAACACACAGGGGAAGCACTGAGGACTCACAGCGGAAGCACTGAGAACATACAGGGGAAGCACTGAGGACGCACAGTGGAAGCACTGAGAACACACAGGGGAAGCACTGAGGACGCACAGCGTAAGCACTGAGAACACACAGGGGAAGCACTGAGGACGCACAGTGGAAGCACTGAGAACACACAGGGGAAGCACTGATGACGCACAGCGTAAGCACTGAGAACACACAGGGGAAGCACTGAGGACGCACAGTGGAAGCACTGAGAACACACAGGGGAAGCACTGATGACGCACAGCGTAACACTTAGAACAACAAAGTAATTGAGGCGCAGACGTATTTAACTAGAAATCAGGAAACTGAGACGTCCATTGAACACGAGAAACACAGGAAAATATGAAGCTACAGGCACTGAGACGAGGAAGCACTGAGAACACACAGGGAAGCACTGAGGACTCACAGTGGAAGCACTGAGAACACACAGGGGAAGCACTGAGGACAGCGCACAGCCGCTAAACACTGAGAACACACAGGGAAGCACTGACGACGCACAAGGGAAACCCAATGAATATGATCAATAAATTGAAATGAAACAAGTATTTGGGGCTTCTGAAAAAAATAAATTACACAACAGAGGATTCGAGCGAAAAACCTTTTTTTTTTTACTACGTCATCGATTGCCTAGCTCTATAGACGAACACGTTAAAGATCACAGCCAGCTAGTTCTCCTAGTGTATACTTTGTCAGAATGAAACGAATCTAGATATCAAGAGTCAATAGTAAGAAAAGTAAGCTTTATAAAAGTATCATTCTATCAGTCCTGCTGTATAGAACTCAATGTTTGAGAATTACAACTAAAGATGTAACGAGGGTGTTTAACTTCTACCATTCATCTATCGCAGAATCACGAAAATTTATTTGCCTGTAAAAAAAAATCTAACAAGTTTTTTTTAGAAGACAAAGCGGAAAACAATAAATAGTATCATACAATTGTTAATATGTGGAAATGAATAGATCATATTAAGCAGTGGCGGCTCGTCATTAAGGGCAAATGGGGTCGGGCTCCACCAAAAATAATGTATAACTTGTATTTATTATTTTATAAATGTAAATATAGCAACCAAAAGCCATGATTTATCCGGGGAAAAATGTCTGGCCCCACGAACAAAAATGATCACGAGCCGTCACTGATATTAAGCGAAAGAGTGAAGTAATACCAGCGGAAACAACACTAACATGGACACTAGAATGGATAAGATAGATGACCAAGAAGAACATGAAGACGCATGATGAAATAAGAAGTGTCTGCAATATCTCTGTTATAAGATAAGTTTCAAGTGACAAGAGAAATGAAAATCTCATAAGCCATCATGTATGTCGAGGGTATGAATAAGTGTATGTGCACTGTGGTAGGTATTCCAAATGTTTTGTTATACTTTATAATAACATGTTAACTATTGTAAACAAATTCATTGAGCAAAACGCAGTCACAAAAATAACTACATGTGAAATTCGTTGCCTGTGAAAAGGTACCAACAACACAAGAAAAGACAGAATGTTTTCTGCTTGCTAATTGTTTTAATTATTGTCCAATGATGTTCTTTCTCAAATCACCTTCTTGTGATACTGTACTTCCCATGTATACAACACTCTCTTCTTTCTCTTTGCATTTAATTTATAAAAATCTTTGGGTTTTATGATTTTTGAAACAATTTATATATATATATCATTTTCATGGCAGGACTGCTGGTGAGGAAGGAAGCAGCATTAACAACATTACCTGTTTCAAGAACTGCTAGTCGACTATACAAAATAGATTTTATACCTGTAGTGACTTTAATGGACACGATCTATATAATATACAGGTGTGTATAAAAAAAAAGGAAGGAGAAATGTTTCATTCATGTTTCTTTAAATATTGTTGTGTCTTTTTACATTTTTGAGTTTGTATATATTGTTGCGTTGTTATATATTTGTGCGTCTGTATATGTTGTTGTGTCTTTGTATATAGGTGTATAATTTATATATCGTTGTCTTTATAAATATGTGCATCTTTTTTTTTCCGATCCAAAACCACTTGAGCTTTCAGCTCTTCGGTTTGGTGCCATGGACATCGTAACCCTTCGGTTTGGTGCCACGAACACCGTAAATCTGGAGAATCTGTGACTTTTCTGCCAGCTCGCGGAATTGAACTCGCACTCACAGAGGGCTTATCACCCGTCGTCCAATGCGCTATGAGCACGCAAGGAAGGCGGACATGTGCATCTTTAAAAAATGTTATGTCTTTATATATCGGTTTATCTTTATATAATATCCGTCTATATGTATTGTTGTGTCTAATATAATGTTGTGTCTTACATATTGTTGTGTCTTATGTATTGTTGTGTCTAATATATTGTTGTGTCTTACATTTTGTTGTGTCTAATATATTGTTGTGTCTAATATATTGTTGGGTCTAATATAATGTTGTGTCTAACATTTTGTTGTGTCTAATATAATGTTGTGTCTAATATATTGTTGTGTCTAATATAATGTTGTGTCTTATATAATGTTGTGTCTAATATATTGTTGTGTCTAATATAATGTTGTGTCTTATATAATGTTGTGTCTAATATATTGTTGTGTCTAATATAATGTTGTGTCTAACATTTTGTTGTGTCTTATATATTGTTGTGTCTTATATATTGTTGTGTCTAATATAATGTTGTGTCTTACATATTGTTGTGTCTAATATATTGTTGTGTCTAATATAATGTTGTGTCTTATATAATGTTGTGTCTAATATATTGTTGTGTCTAATATATTGTTGTGTCTTACATTTTGTTGTGTCTAATATATTGTTGTGTCTTACATTTTGTTGTGTCTAATATATTGTTGTGTCTAATATATTGTTGTGTCTTATATATTGTTGTGTCTTATATTTTGTTGTGTCTTATATATTGTCGTGTCTAATATATTGTTGTGTCTTATATATTGTTGTGTCTTATATTTTGTTGTGTCTTATATTTTGTTTTGTCTTATATATTGGTGTGTCTTATATATTGTTGTGTCTTACATTTTGTTGTGTCTTATATAGTGTTGTGTCTAATATATTGTTGTGTCTAATATATTGTTGTGTCTAATATAATGTTGTGTCTAATATATTCTTGTGTCTTATATTTTGTTGTGTCTTATATATTGTTGTGTCTTATATATTGTTGTGTCTTATATATTGTCGTGTCTAATATATTGTTGTGTCTTATATATTGTTGTGTCTTATATTTTGTTGTGTCTTATATTTTGTTGTGTCTTATATTTTGTTGTGTCTTATATTTTGTTGCGTCTTATATATTGTTGTGTATTATACATTGTTGTGTCTCTATGTATTGTTGTCTTATATATTGTTGTGTTTTATATATTATTGTCTCTCTATGTATTGTTGTGTCTAATGTATTGTTGTGTCTTTTTGTAATACTGTGTCTTTATATATTGTTATGTCTGTATACAATGGTGTGCGTTTACATAAGGTTGTGAGTCGTTATGTAGATGTGCATCTTATAGAATGTTGTGTCTTCACTAATCAATAAATCTTGACCGAATATTTTATTTTTTCAGAGTGTCTGCGCCACTGAATGACATAGACTTGACTTTTATCAAGATCTTTAAACCACAATTCCTATACACTCTGATTGGACCGGTTTGTGTTCTTGCTTTGATTGGAGCTGTGGTTCATGTAGCAACACAGGCATGTACTTTGACATTTCCAGGAACAGTCTCATTGTCTGGAACAAGGTACTAGATTTTTATTTTTGTAATCTCTCTCACTCTCTCTCTCTCTCTCTCTCACTCTTGCTTTTTAAACCCGGATTGGGAATACGCCCTCAACAAATTCATTCCAAATCTTCCTATCTCTAACTATCTCCTACCGCTACCTCCATCTCTTCTTTATATTGTTGATCTCTACCTCCAAATCTCGTCGCTATGTTCTTCTAGGCTTTCCTTTCTTTCGCTGTCCATGTTGGTTCCATGAAATTACCGTTCTTTTTATATTCGCCTCTGTTTTTATTTTTGTAATAATAAGACATTCTTTTTTCCAAATTCACTTTAACATTTTTTGGAGTTTATATTCCTCGGGAATATATTCCTATCAAATATGTGATAAGTGAAAATATGATTCAAGAATTAAGGTACTCGGATGATACAGTAATCCTCTCAAATAGTAGCAATGTATTGAAACAGTTCTCTCTCAAATAGTAGCAATGTGTTGAAACTGTTCTCCTCCCAAATAGTAGCAATGTGTTGAAACAGTTCTGTCTCAAATAGTAGCAATGTGTTGAAACAGTTCTCCTCAAATAGTAGCAATGTGTTGAAACAGTTCTCCTCTCAAATAGTAGCAATGTGTTGAAACAGTTCTCCTCCCAAATAGTAGCAATGTGTTGAAACAGTTCCCCTCCCAAATAGTAGCAATGTGTTGAAACAGTTCTCCTCTCAAATAGTAGCAATGTGTTGAAACAGTTCTCCTCAAATAGTAGCAATGTGTTGAAACAGTTCTCCTCCCAAATAGTAGCAATGTGTTGAAACAGTTCTCCTCCCAAATAGTAGCAATGTGTTGAAACAGTACTCTCTCAAATAGTAGCAATGTGTTGAAACAGTTCTCCTCCCAAATAGTAGCAATGTGTTGAAACAGTTCTCCTCCCAAATAGTAGCAATGTGTTGAAACAGTTCTCTCTCAAATAGTAGCAATGTGTTGAAACAGTTCTCTCTCAAATAGTAGCAATGTGTTGAAACAGTTCTCCTCCCAAATAGTAGCAATGTGTTGAAACAGTTCTCCTCCCAAATAGTAGCAATGTGTTGAAACAGTTCTCTCTCAAATAGTAGCAATGTGTTGAAACAGTTCTCCTCCCAAATAGTAGCAATGTGTTGAAACAGTTCTCTCTCAAATAGTAGCAATGTGTTGAAACAGTTCTCTCTCAAATAGTAGCAATGTGTTGAAACAGTTCTCTCTCAAATAGTAGCAATGTGTTGAAACAGTTCTCTCTCAAATAGTAGCAATGTGTTGAAACAGTTCTCTCTCAAATAGTAGCAATGTGTTGAAACAGATAATTCAGTCTTTCAAAAACCACAACAAAGATATAAACATTTTTCTGAATACAAAGAAAACTAAAATTATTTCCACCGACAAATCAAAATCTCAACCCAAAATTACCATCAATAATGAACACATTGAGAACGTCACATATTTTCAATATCTTGGCTCTATAATAAACAACACTGTGGATTTTATAAAAGAAGTTAGAAGATCATCAACCATGGTGCTACAGATAGTATCCAGTAGGAAGAAACTATGGCATGACACAAGCAAAGAAACAAAAGTAAGACTCCTCAGAACATGTAACTACTACTACCACTACTACCACTACAACTACTACTACTACTACTACAACTACTACAACTACTACTGCTACTACAACAACTATTATTACTACTGCTACTAATGCACCTACTATTACTACATCTACTATTTTACTGCTGCGTTTGGTACTGCTGAGACTGCTGATACTGCTGATACTACGACAGCACTAATACGACACTACTACTACTACTACAACTACTAAAACTACTACTGCTACCACAACATCTATTATTACTACTGCTACTAATGCAACTACTACCACTACGTCTACTAATATTACTGCTGCTTCTGGTACTGCTGATATTGCTGATACTACCACTGCACTAATACGACACTACTACTACTACTACAACTACTACTAATACTACTACTACAACTACTACTACTACTACTTACAACTCTACTACTACTGCTGCCACTGTTACTGATATAACTACTACTGCTACTGGTACTATTAATGCTACTACTTCTACTATCGCATATTCCTCTCCGCTACTCCTGGAGAATAATGTCTAAGCAGTTGGTCTAAGACTGTTTTCTTAATAGCATTCAAGGACATTCCAACAACTCTCGGTTCCTGAAGAGGATTCATTCTCCAGGTCTGTTTAGGACATTCCCTTTTCCCTCGTCTTAAGCCAACCTTCGTTGTGTCTACACAAATCATAACTACTATGACTATATCTAAGAATCAATGCAAACAAGGAACAACCTCTCCATGAAGAACTCATTAAGGAGAAAGGGTGTCGAATCAAGAGAGGCAGATCATGGCTGAGTCAGGCGGAAGATACGCTTATGAAAATATGTGATCCTTCCGGAATTGAAACAGGAGAGGAATGGATTGCTGTCCCGCCTCAATTTCCGACTGCTTTCACCGTTATTACATCTATTAAGAAAAACTGGGAACAAAATAATCTATCACTGCTAAACGTGGAGGTGGAGGCTCTCTTAAATGACATCATCAATGATACAAATGTGGTTATTTACACCGATGGTTCAGTCATTCGTCAACAACGCTGTGCGTGGGCTTTTCAGCACGCTCAGGAGGAAAAATAATAAGAGAGGCCAGTGGGGTCTACGCAACAACCACAAGTAGCTTGACAATGGAGTTTCGGGCGGTTACGGAGGCGGTGAACTGGTTGGCATCTCACAATTACTCTCGTGTTTTCATACTCAGTGTCTCCATGAGCATGATTCGTAAAGTCGAATCAGGTATGGTGAGACGCAACTGGGTGGAGGTACTGGTACAGACAATGATCAGAGAAATCACCTTTATTTTTGTCCCTGGGCACGCAGGAGTTAGGGCAATGAACGAGCTGATAGATTGGCTGGCGTAGCTACAATATCAGAGGGAGCTGCAATGGATCGAAGTGACATTCTTCACGCATTGAGAGAGTCTTTCCGAACAGAGGAGTTTCAGCGCTGTGAATCCCACTCGCTGACCAGATTGAAAGAGATGGGTGTCAATATTGGTGCAGCCCGAAAAGAACGATATACTAAATATGCAAAGAGATTGATTAATCAACATCGAACTGGCGTGTTGGGTCGCTGGACGCTGCTTGATTTGCTGAGGCGGAGATCGGAGCACCTATGGACATGTCCGGAGTGCTATGATGATAGTCCTCATATAACTGATAACTGATAACTACTATGACATTGCATCAATTCGTATCTGTTTATATTATCCGCACAATTCTTTAACCATTTAATTTTAAGACGATATAATAAAGCTGTGTCTCATATTGCGATCATAAATCAAATGTTTACATAAATTTTTAATTAATTGATAACATTTGTGAATCTTTTGGAAGTAATTGATAACATAACGTAAATAATTTTTTAGAACTTGATAAAAAGTTTTCACAATTGTAAAAATTATTTGATAACATGTTTACATTAATTTTAAGTAATTCTTCTTCTTCCTCGATCATTCTAGGCTAGTTTTTATCATTCTATTGTGATATATAAACAGCCAAACATCAGAACGTATTTGAGCACAGTTGCTTATCCTTCGGTGGGGTGTTCGATTTCAGCCAGCTATTGTGTGCGGTTCGCTCTCCGCTAGCCTTTGACTGTCCCTAGCCGTAACCCACAAGGCAATGGGTTGCAATTTTCTTTCATGGCAGCGACCCTTAGACGGCCTGCCCTCCTGGGCTTATGAACGCTATTTGCCCGGCGAAACCGGTCGTTTTAATGAACACCTTGGGTTGCCGCCCGTTCAGGTTTGTTTGAGCCTTGCTCCGCTAACTTTGATTATCCCCAATCAAAACTACAAGGCAGCAGTAGTTCCTGCGAGCGGAAACGCGCACTGGCTTTACCTCTACTGATTGGTTTCCAGTTGTTCTGTACATTTGGTTGGGACGCACACCCTTGCGTGCCACTGCCGCGTTTGCACTGGTTTTGCCTCTGATGGGCTTTCCATTTCTACTCATGTGGGTGGACGCACACCCTCTTGTCGTGCCGTCCTGCCCCTAGAAGGGGCCCACTATGACTTTGTCACCTTGCTACTTGCTCTGCCCTGGTGCCTACCTCACCACTTCCGTCAATTCCCACTGGGCTGTCCGACTTGGGGGAGGGGAATGGATAGGGGTAAAAACCGAGTTTCGCCTTATGTTGCCCACGCGCAACTCAACTCGACTCCCAACATACCCATCGGCTTTAGAGTAGTGCCTCAAGAGAGCATGCTTGGGCTCCGAATTTCGCCACACGCGGGTCAACGTCTCTTCGATTGCTTTGGGTCGTGCTCCCATCTCTGTGATGGGGACTAGTTTGCGGTTCAACTCGGCACCCAGCATACTCATCGGCTCTAGGTTCGTGGTCCAAGAGAGGGATGCTTGGGCTTCGAATTTCGCCACACGCGGTCAACGTCCCCTTTGATGGCTTTGATTTGTGCCCCCATTTCTGTGATGGGGATAAACTTTGACCTATGTGGACCGTCGTGGCCCAACTCATCACCCAGCATTCTCATCAGCTCAAGAGAGGTGCATCAAGAGAGAGAATGCGAGAGCTCCGAGTTCCGCCCTGCGAGGTTCCACATGTATCTTTTCCTTCTGCCAGAGAGGCGAGCAATAATAGTCACTCTGGGAGTTCGCTCGTCTGTGTTGCGAGCCGATCCCATCAAGCATGACTACCTTTGCATCTCTACATGCCCCAGAGTAACTCTCCCACAGCACCTGCCCTCTTGCCAGACCGAAACCACGGACTGTTACCAGAGTCACCACGTGAAGGTGAGAACAAGGGATTAGAGAGCCATCTCCCTAATCCTAGCGCACCGCTTCCTTGCGCCTTTGACCCCTTTTTTATGTAATTGATAAACTTTTTCGATCATTTAAAAGTAATTGATGAACTGTTACAATTATTGAAAGTAATTCATAAACTGTTTCAATCATTTAGTAGTAATTTATAAACTGTTTCAATCATTTAGTAGTAATTTATAAACTATTTCAATCATTTAGTAGTAATTTATAAACTGTTTCAATAATTAAAATTAATTGATAAGCTGTTCCATAATTTAAAAGTAGTTGATAAAATTGTTGCAACATTATAAAGTAATTGATAACACGTTTACATCAATTCTGTGTAATCGATAAACTGTTACTTTGTGTTGTTTCTCACCTTAATCGAAATCAGTAAAATACATAAATGAAACTGTTACATTTTAATATTTGCAGGTACCTACTGTCATATCCAGGACATATCTGCTTTAATGATCAGATAGACTATTCTGGACAAACTGCACGTGTTCTATGGGCTACCTGGAGCTTTTTTTGGTTTATTATGTGCTCTGCTTACGCTGCTTTCCTGGTCACAACATTCACCATTAAGTCTCCAGAACTGTCAATCAACACACTTGAGAAGTTGTGTGATAACAAGGATTTCAAGGTCGGAGTCACAGGCGTAGAATCTGCGTTCAAAGAGCTATTGAGAAACCATAATAATAGAAAAGCAGTGAGAGATCTTTGGAATAAGTTGGTGAAGCAGAATGAAACGGATAAAATGACATTTGCTGAAGATATTGAAACGCATGCCAACAGGGTTCTAGAGGGACATTACGTTTTTTTAAATGGCTTCTGTATATCATTAGGTCTTTGTAACGACATTTTCTCAAAGAATTGGGAAGAAATTCGGAAATACCCTCAAAATATTGAAGGCTTTCTTGATCCAACTTTCGTTGCAACCCCGCAGAACGTGTTCTACGAAAGGGCGCTGTATCACGCTCTGTTACGATATGAAGAAATGGGAATATTGCAAAATCTGAGAGATTACTATTTTAAACCTGGCTTAAAGAATACATTTCATATAATTAACCCCAAAATACCTGTGACCTTCTTTAGGATGAAACTCCTTATTTATGTTACGATTGCTGGTGCCAGTTTTAGCCTGGTTTGTTTAGGATTAGAGATTTTGTATCATAGATGGAGAACGTAGTGAGAAAATGTATGTTAATAACAGTGTTTAAATCAGACACATTATTTTATACTATATGATCTTGTTATGTGTGACATCAGAAATATGTTATTTGTGTGATGAATTTAATTTAAGCAGCTTTTTCCTCTCCTCTCTTTTTTGTGTAATTCTTCATCTTCTTAATTTGATTTCATATGACAAAGAGAATGTTCAACAAATATCCTACAATTAACGCTGTGATGAGTTGCATTTAATTATGTGTGGTGACTGAGTCCCATTCAACTCATACAACTATCGTAGTTGACTCTAATCACCTAACGTGGTCGTGTTCGACTACCTGATCCAGTATGGGCGGCCAGTAGAGACAGTTATCGGAGCATGGGACGAGTTGATGAGTCGCATTTACTTATGTGTGGTGACTAAGTCACAATTAATTCATACAACTGTAGTCATGACTCCTGATTAGGACCATAACAGTCATTGGCTCCAGTATCCTGTCCGAGGTGATCGTACAAGCTGCCGTGTCGTCAGCAAACTGGACCCGGGTGTATGGAAGGCATAGCAATGCATAAGGACATGGCTATGCTGGGGGCATGTGGCTATCATCCCAGGGCAGAGATTGCCTCACAAGTAGATAGGACAGTAGAAACGATCTAGATAATATAAGGAGACACCGTAGGTTTGCACGCCTAAGTTGCACACTATAGTGAGAAAAGCCGCACTAGAACGAGACTAGGTTAACGTAGATTAGTTATGACTGCTAAGCGATGATAGTGACAACAAACGGAGACCAATATAAACATTGGCATTGAGTAGACGTGTTTTTGGCAGCAGCAATAATATTACATCAATAAACATGGTACAAATAAGAGAAACGTCTTGTTGAATAAATAACATCATGAAATAATAAATGAATTTACAACTATCATTATGTACCAATAGTCTAGTTTACCACTGACCAAGCCAAGCTAACAACATATTTACGCCAGAGCGTCTAACCCAGCGTTTCCAAAAGTGGGCGGTACCGCCCAGGGGCACTGAAACGTTTTAGGGGGCGATAGTGGGTTCAGAAGAATTTTGGGGATGTTCAGGCGATTAGGGGTCGGTGGCACCTTAAAGAAAAAATTAGTGATAAATATTTTAAAAGAATATATTTTGCGATTGAATAATCATTTAAAATTTGAGTTTTGCATTTTAATTCATCTTATGCCCATCTTACACGATCCATTTATTCATCAATTTTCTATTTCATGCATATAATCATTTGAAAATTGACCATTATTACAGAAATATATATCAATTTTCTATGTTAAAGAGAAAAAAGAGCATGTCTATATGTGTAAGGGGGGCGTTGGCAAACTGTTATAATATGTAGGGGTGGGGAGGTGTTACAAAGTTTATGTTGTGCAAAGTGGGCGGTGGACCGAAACAGTTTTGGAATCTATTGTCTAACCAAAACATCCTTCAAACCATATTGCCTGCTACAAAAGGCAGTGCCAAAGAACAAATCTACCAACTGTGGTCTTTTCAACTCAAAACTTTCACATGGGAAAATCTGCAGTAGACTGGAAGACAAACAGTGGATCATTTTGGAAAAGTCTTCGTCTAAAACATCTGCAGATCAAACAAGGTCAATATAATTTACACAGTACCGGATTCTGCAGATTCAACAGACATTTACATAGACTAGGAATAATACAAAAGGCTTTCTGCCAGTGTCAGGATTCTAAACAAAGATATGAGCATGTCTTACAAGATTGTGTCTGTGTTAGTGATCTGAGAAGCAACACGGGGCTACATCCAGTCAACCTGAAGCATAAGAGAAACCTGACAGACCTGAAGTTGACTTTCTTGTTTGGCGTCCACAGTAAATTAAGTGCATGACCAGACATTGCTGATGAAGAAGAACCAAAACAAGGAAAGACCCTGAGAACTAAATAGTTTTCATTATTCAACATTTCTTTTAGTGTTTATAGAAGCAGTCAGAAACATTTGCATTTTTCTGGCATTATTATTTTTTTTTTAAAATCCACATTGATATATATTCTAGTAATGTTTTTTGTTTGTTTTTTCATCCAGTCGCACTTGAGTTGAAAGCACTTCGGCTCGGTGTCATGGACATCGTAACCCTTCTGTTCGGTGCCACGAACACCGTAAATCTGGGAACCTGTAGCTTTTCTGCCAGTTCACGGAGTTGAACCCGCACTTACAGAGGACTTGTCACTCGTAGTCCAACGCGCTACGAACACGCTGGGCAGGCGGGCTCTAGTAATGTTAAACATTAAGTCAAATCTATACATTTGCATTCAGATTTGTTACATTTTGTTTTAATTTATATGTTATTTGCATTATTTGATTTTGTGTAAAGTGTTAGTTAGTTAGTTTGTTCCTTTCGTGCCAAAGGCGGCACATAAGGCAGAGGTTTTAGATCTCCATGTGATACGGTTCTTTGCTAGCAGTTGGAGATCTTGATTGGTTTTACATCCCAATAGTTTACTTTCTTGTTGGATGGTTCTTCGAAGTGTGTAAAGTGTATAGAACATCATTCTCAAGAATCAAGAACCAAGAAAGATCTCTGTGATGTGGCAGTTAGGTGCATGTCTTTCGTTCGAAAACTTATCGGTTTGCTCCCTAGTGGAGAAATCGGGATATTTATTTCGGTATTAGTGAGATCCAGTACCGCGTCCTATCGGAAACGGACGATAAAAACGTAGGTCCTGTTTTCAAGTTAGGCACAAGAAAAACACTTGACAGTTCAAAAGCGAGAAGAGCAGGCTGGAAAGTCGCTTCCATAGAAAAATTCATTAGAACAATTAAACAGTAACATTTACAAATATATATTTTCAGCATTTTTTAAATTACTTCAGGACCCTAGCCGGTGCTACAGAGTTCGTGCACTGACATTGAAAAAGAGTTCGGATAACTCTTTCATGAGGTCTAATCAATCAATCTCGAGACAAATGTTCTGATATTTAAAAAAAGAAACTATTGTTTTTTATCAAGGAACACGCTAACAATAAAAAAAAGTATAGAACCTTATCAATGCTAGGGGCCGCGTGCCCAGCGTGTTCGTAGCGCGTTAGACTACGGTGACAAGTCCTCTGTAAGTGCGGGTTCAACTCTGCGGACTGGCAGAAAAGCTACAGGTTCCCCAGATTTACGGTGTTCGTGGCACCGAACCGAAGGGTTACGATGTCCATGACACCGAGCCGAAGAGCTTTCAGCTCAAGTGCTTCTGGATTGGAAAACATAAAAAATTAAAAATCAGTGCTAGGGAATCTGATATCCTAAACATCACGCCGGTCACTTTTGCTTCTCCCTACTTTTCTTGTACCATTCTTGTACCACATTGCATGAGCCTGTGTGCGACATAAGCGCCGTTTACGGTAGGAAAATAATATCACTTTCATTATGTAATTAAACACTGAACACACGACTAAGAAGCTTTCGTACTAATTAGATTATCACTATGTTTTAAACTCACTGTTGTAAATAGTTGTATAAAATACCCATTAGTTTGCATTTATTTCTACACTACCTAGCCACTTCATAAACAACAATTAAACATTACTTAGTGAACGAGCTATATTGTCTTAACACTTCAGTTATTATCTAACAATAAACAAAACATTATATCTCTTACATTCTATCTTCTTTATTTTATCACATAATTCGATACCAGTAAAGCATTAACGCTCCAGGATACTGTCTTTTCAGCACTTCAATGTTGGATGTGAAATACATTGAACACAAATAGCAATTAAGAAAATAATATTTGTTTAAGCTAGAAACTAACTTGTCCATAATTTGTTCAAATTATATTTATTTCGTTGTGGCATTATTCAGTCTATCGTTTTGGTGTAGTTTTACATGAAGGATTTTAAACGTTGCAAACGTTTAATAATGACTGCATGTTTTCTATGTAACATGTATACATTTATTGCTATTATTTTGTTTGTGATGTTAGCAATAGCAATCTCGCGAATACATGCGGGATCTGATTTGAAGCATAGTTCTTCTGATCCAATAATAGAACCATGTTCTTTCAGCATAAACTGTTCAAATTCCAGTGATCATTGGAAACATCTAACAATTGTTGCTATAAACGTGTTCAAGGAACAAAATATGATAGAATCAACTTCAAGTATTAACAATTATCAATCCAATATCGTTGTTGTTATTTGTCAAATTTCTACAATACAAGCAGCAACAGAGTTTATGAATAACGTATCAATATTTATACCTGACCTGCAGTACATGACCTTTCTATTGGATGATAAACAAACAACAGAAGTAAATATAACACAGATTATAGAAGTGTTTGAAAATAACAGAAACAATATCAGTACAATTGTAATGTTTGTAGAGAATATAACATCAGTTGTAAATATTCTGAGATCTGTATCCTCCAATTTCGATCTTAAATTATCTGGAATTCTTCATACAACAGAATGGATGATTGTGTCTACAGACGAGCTTGAAGTTCTACAACATTTACAGAATGAAGAAATAAATGTGGATTTTATTACCTTACTTTTTATGTGTAGTTTCAAAGTGACATGTATTGCACAAAAATCTAGGAATATGACAATGAAAATAACATCACAAATGTCTGTGACTGTTAGACAATGTATCTCTTGTTCATTCAGCGTAGACAGAAAGTGTGGCATACAGAAAGTTTGCACAAAGGGAAATATAAGGAAAAACGCAATGATATATCTAAGTTCTCAAATATCAGTTCTCTCTTTGATGCAACTACATGCTGCTGTATTAGAATGGAATGTGCCGAGATTAGCGACCAGAGAAAAGATAGGAAATGTTACAATAGAAGATGGATATTCTGTAGCGTTAGTAAAAATGTTAGCGTCATCTTTGGATTTTCAATATGAAAGTGTATCAGCTAACGATAGTCATCACTTTGGTGCTTCAGAGAATGACACTGCTACTGGATTGATAGGTAATACTCTTAGAACGAACATGTGTGTTCGAAACGTGTGTACTTAAATTAAATTAATTAAATATTGTTTCCAGTGGTGGCTCGTTGTTAAGGGCAGTGGGCCGGGCCCCACAAAAATAATGTATAACGTGTATTTATTATTTTATAAATTAAAATATAACAACCAAAAACCATGATTTATTCGAAAAAAATGTCTGGCCCCACCATCGAAAATGATCACGAGCCGCCACTTGTTTCTATTGAAATTATTAATGTCGGTATGATTTAAGTGAACCATTGAAGAGTTTTTATCTTGGCAGAAAACATTAGGAAAAAAATCTAAATGTAATTTGTCAGTATTTATTATTGAACCGATATTATAAATCTTTGACTATTCACTTACGGGAGAATAAAGATTATGAAGAATCTCGGTATCCAATGAATATTCTAAGTAAATAGACATTGAACAGTTATTAGAGATACCGTAAAAAACGCATTACCAAAAATAGAATTGGAATCACATACCTTATTTTCATACTGTACCCATTGCCTAGCGCTACAGACGAGCGATTTTAAGTACACAGCTAGTAGTCTAGACATCTTTTTTACTAGAATGAATTAAATCTGGTTTTTGGCTCTCTATATCTTTAAGAAATGGACAGGTTACAGTTTGGCAGAATGCAACACCAAGGCGAAAGACAGAGGATGCTGGAGATTTATTGAAGCCAACCTTCGATGTGGAGACGGAACCTGATGATGATATCTTTTAACCCTTTCGCTGTTACATACTTTTCCAAAGGTTGAGCTAAAAACAGCTACTCTTTGTTTCTAGGTCACAAACGTGAATGCACGCCTATAGCACTGACAGTAGCAATGTATAACGTGTTAACACGTCTGTAGCCCACAGAGGAGAGATTTTAACAGACGTGTTAATGCGTCTTTAGAAGTGAGTGAGGAAAAACGTATATATACGTCCTTAGCAGCATGGAGAAAGTTTGATTTACTTTCTAATTTGTTTTTTTCCAGTGATGTTTTAATTCAAATTAAGTCCTAAGGTACTTTACTTCTCATCTTTACAGCATCCTCAACTTCTTTGATTTTAATTTTAAAATAATTTGGTTTTCAGACTTTGTGGTTTTATATATATATAATTTTCATGGCAGGACTGTTGGTGAAGAAGGAAGCAGCTTTCACAACGATACCTGTTTCAAGAACTGTTAATCGACTGCCCATAATAGACTTCATACCTGTAATAATTTCAATTGACACGGTGTATATAACATACAGGTATGTATAACATGCAGGTGTATATAACAGACAGGTGTGTATAATATACTGGTGTGTATAACACACTTGTGTATATAACATAAACGTGGGTATAACATACAGGTGTGTATAACATACAGGTGTGTATAACATACAGGTGTGTATAACATACAGGTGTGTATAACATACAGGTGTGTATAGCATACAGGTGTGTATAACATACAGGTCTGTATAACATACAGGTGTGTATAATATACAGGTGTGTATAACATACAGGTGTGTGTATCATACAGATGTGTATAACATACAGGTGTATATAACATAGATTGTTGTCATTTTATATATTTGAGTGTCTTTATAGATTGTTGTGATTTTATATATTCGTGTGTCTTTATAGATTGTTGTGTCTTTACTTATCAATATGTCATGACAAACTATTTTGTATTATTAGATTGTCTGAGCCACAGAATGACATAGACTTGACTTTTATCAAGATCTTTAAGCCCCAATTTCTTTACTCTCTGATTGGACCGGTTTGTGTTCTTGCTCTGATTGGAGCCGTGGTTTACACAGCAACACAGTCATGCACTTTGACATTTCCTGGAGCAGTCTCATTGTCTGGAGCAAGGTAGTAGTTTATTATTTATTAAATATTAAGACATTTTAAAATTAAATATTCCTATGATACCATTCTATGTTACATAGTGTGCGTAAGTAATTTATCCATACTGCTCTGTCCTGGGCAACTCCTTAATTCCACTATGGAAATGTGTCTGATATTTCTCACTTCTCTCAGTAAAGTTCGTTTCGGGTTAAGGATTCATGCTACTGACGGTTGGGTCAGGTAACTTATAGATATCGATTCTTCAAATTTATCATAATGCTACAGAAAGATCCTACGAATACCATGGACAGAAAAAGAAAGAACACACATGTCCTGAAAGAATTAAATGTTAAAGAGAATTGGCTGATAAACAACATACTATACAGACAAAATTACATACTTTGGTCACATCAAGCGTCACGATGGCCTGGAAAGAAAAATACTAGAGGGCAGGGTCCCAGGAAGCAGAGGCAGACCAAGAAGAAGATGGCTACAAGATATTAAAGAAACCATGAACATAACCATCGACGAAGTGGGTGAACTGGCTAGAGACAGAGTGAATTTTAGATGTGCTGCAAAGAGAGCAACGTCCTATAAAGGATACGCACCTTGATGATGATGATGATCATAATATGTTAGTAATACATCTATATTTGTGCCCCGGTAACCACTCGGGCGGAACCCCCGTGATCAGATACATGATCGCCCGAGTGGTTACCGGGGCACAAATTTGGGGTGTCAAGAATAGAACCACTGGTACCTACCACGCATGTCGTAAGAGGCGACTAAGGAGGTTTGGCTGAAATCGGATGCACATGTCCTAAACATGTAGAAGTCTATGCGTTTAGGGGCCTACCAAACCAATGTGCAACGTATACACGTTCTTGGCAAAGATCAAATATATCACAAAGAGTGATTAAAATTGGTCGTAAAGAACGAACACAAAGAAGAAGAAGAAGAAGAAGAAGAAAATACATGTTACAGAACAATTTAAAGTTGTCAGCGGGTCAGAATATTGGCATATTTAAGCTGTGCAGTCGAAACAAAATTGCTATTGTTATTTATTTCACTCTGCTTGTAGACCGCCGTACGACATTGTTTACAATCCAAAATGGCTGCTGTTTCCATGGCAACCCGATAATTTATTAATGAGAAAAATATATACATTTTCATTTTAGACCACTCTAGTAGTAACTGGTATGTATCAACTAATTTTATTGAGGTATAAGAAACTTGAAAATTTCTGCATTATGGAGCCTTAATATGAAAAGATTAATACAAAAGCTTAGAATAGTCCAGTTAGTAGTAACGCGAACTGGTTGCATAAGTAATTGATAACATATTTGCATAATTTGAAAGTAATATATAAACGTATAATTTACAACAACGAACACCAAACTTCAACAACACATAAATGCACTGCAAGCGATATGCGAAAAATATGACATGAAAATTAACACCTCCAAAACAGAAGTCATGACAATAAGTAGGTCAACAGGTCGACTAAATATACATGTGAATAATGTCAAAATACAACAGACTCCAGAATTTAAATATCTCGGGAGTATATTCACAGCAGATGGAAAGATGGACAGAGAAATCGAGACTAGATGCCAGAAGGCAAACACAGTAACATACCAACTGTCACCACTATTAAAACATCTAAGCATTAACATGGCAGTTAAACGACAACTGATAAACTGCATATTTATTCCAACTCTCTGCTATCAGTGCCAAACATGGCCCTGACTAAGACACAAGAAAGAAAGATTACAACATGTGAAATGAGATGTCTACGAAAATCTGTCAACGTTACAGGGCGAGATAGAGTGAGAAACGAGAATATCAGAAGCATCGTTGGTACTATACCATGCATACAGTACATCGAGAAGTAAAGAATCAAGTGGTTCGGCCATCTAATGAGAATGAAATCACATTTACTACCATCACGTTCCTACAATAATCGATACTCAGGGCGCAGACCACGAGTCAGGCCAAGAACACGATGGATAGATAACATCTCAGAGTCCCTACTAAAGCATGGACTGACAACGTCAAGCAAAAAACACCTGGCACAATAGAAAACTAACTCTCCCACGGCGCTTCACGGCAAATGTGGTTAAGATAAGATAAGATAAGATAAGATATAAACTGTTTAATGGAATTCATGTCTCTCACTTTTATTGAAACCAGTCAAACATAAAATTTTCACAATTAAATATTTGCAGGTACCTCCTCTCATATCCAGGACATATCTGCTTCCATGATCAGACAAACTATTCTGGACAAACTGGACGTGTTCTATGGGCTACCTGGAGCATATTTTGGTTTATTATGTGTTCTGCTTACGCTGCTTTCCTGGTCACAACATTCACCATTAAGTCTCCAGAACTGGCAATCAACACATTTGATAAGTTGTGTGATAACAAGGATTTCAAGGTCGGAGTCACAGGCAAAGAATCTGCGCTCAAAGAGCTATTGAGAAACCCTAATAATAAAACAGTGAGAGCTCTTTGGAATAAGTTGGTGAAGCAGAATGAAACAGATAAAAGGACATTTGCTCGAGATACTGAGACGCATGCCAAAAGAGTTTTAGAAGGACACTACGCTTTTTTAAATGGTTACTGTATATCTGTAGGTCTTTGTAACGAATATTTTTCAGAGCGCTGGGAAGATATACGAACATATCCACAAAATATTGTTGGTCTCTTTGAGTCAACTTACGTTGCAACGCCGCAGAACGTGTTCTACGAAAGGACATTGTATAACACGTTCTTACGATATGAAGAAATGGGAATGCTGCAGAATCTGAGAGATTTCTATTTTAAACCAGGTTTAAAGAATAAATTTGATACAATTAACCCCAACAAACCTGTGACCTTCTCTAGGATAAAACTCCTTGTTTATGTCACGATTGCTGGGGGTAGTTTTAGCCTGGTGTGTTTAGGAATGGAAATTGTGTATCATAGATGGAGAAAGTAGTGAGAATGTGTATGTTATTAAAAGTGTTTAAATCAGACACAATGTTTTAAAAAAAATTAGCTATTTAATTGTGCTCTCCATAAATATGTTATTTGTGTGTTATCAATTTGATTTCTGTCCTCTTTTTTCCTTTCCTCTCTTCTTTCTGTAATTCTTTATCTTCTTAATTCGATGGAATATATCATCAGGATAATGTTGAAGACAAATGTAGCAATCAATAACAGGTTATCAACAGCGTTGTAAAGTTCTTGGCTAACAAAAACAGAAGTTTACATTAAGGAGCCAAACTGTGTCGCGAGTGGACCCCACTGGACGAATTTGTTACAATTACAAAACAGAACTTTCAGCCCTGTTAATGGCAGTACATCACATGAATATGTTACAAGCACCTGCAGACAGTATGGTATTTCCTATAGACTCACTATCAGTTATGCAAGCCTTTGTTGCTAAATACGCCGACAGCACAGTACATAACATAGGATGAGAACTTGTTCAGTTGTCAAAAGAACACAGAAATTAACTTGCAGTGGATTCCTTTTCACTGTGGCATTACAGGCAATGCGAGTGCCGATGTTTTGAAAGACATTGACAAAGACCAAATCTACCCCGCACTGTCTTTTCAAGAAGTTAATTTTTTTAAGCGAATGAAAAAATGCAGTAGATTGGAAGACAAACACATGATATGATTATGGAAAAAAAGAATTCCTCAAAGATATCAGCAGAACAGACCACTTCAGTATATTTTACCAACGAACAAGACTGAATATTTCACAAACACATAGATAGACAATGAATAAGTCATACACCTCTATGCCGGTCTGAACAGACGAAACAGACACCTGAGCATGTCATGCAAGACTGTCTTCTCCTTGAGGAGCTGAGAAGCAACATATGGTTACCCAGTCGATTTCTAAGATTTCTGGAAACATGACAAACCTGATGCTGACTGCTACACTTGTGGTCCACAGTAAATTAAACGCATGGCCAGACATCTCTGAAGAAAAGAAAACACGTAATCACAAAGTTTTACAAATTACAAAAACAATCACAAAATACAGCAACGTTTCGACCAACAAGGCCTTTATCAACAAACGAACAACAGGAGTGACAAATTAAAAAAACAAATG
The DNA here is from genome assembly GCA_020796225.1 of Arion vulgaris. Classification (NCBI taxonomy): domain Eukaryota; kingdom Metazoa; phylum Mollusca; class Gastropoda; order Stylommatophora; family Arionidae; genus Arion; species Arion vulgaris. The sequence continues at coordinate 11,861,547 of CM036768.1, forward strand.
GACGACCAAAAACAAACGTTTTACTGCAGTCTCATCTATTTTGTGAAGAAAAGAATAGAACCAAAGCAAGGAAAGAGCCACCACATCACCCATCGTGTGCCGACTGTCAATCAAAAATACAGGCCTAACACTGTATTGCCTTACAAACCACGAGGTATGAAAGGGTCCTTTACTACCTCTACAAGGAAAGAGCCTGCAAACCATATTTTTACCCGTATTCAAAATTACTTGCAGTGTTTTATAGAAGCAATCCGAACCGTTTGTGCAGCATTATTTATTTCTTTATGGACATTGATATCTGTTCCTGTAATCATAAACAACAAAACAAAACCATAAATTTGTGTTCTGGTTTGTCACATTTTGTTTAATTTATATGCTATTTACATGTGAGCGTCTGTAGCTCAAGAGGTAGTGAACTCGATCATGAACCCAAGCGCACCTGGTTCAATCTCCAGGGTGGGCAAGTTTGGAAGCAAATTCGTTTCCGTGTGATTTTTACAAAAGGTAAAAATAGACCTCACCGTTCAGAAAGCAATGGCACACTACTGAACGTATAAGTGGTGCCTAGAAAATCAACGACTCCTTTACTGTTGTTGATGGTTACGTCTTTTAGGATATGCCACGATTTTCGATTTCGATTTACATTACTTAATTTTGTGCAAAGTTTCTAGAACTTTATTCTCTAGACAAATGCTGGTATTTTTGTGCAGACAAACTGCCATTATTCATCATGGAACACGTTAAATAACAACATATAATAGGACCCTTATATATCTTTCTTCTTTCTTTCTTTCTCGAATCCTGTATGCCTCACAGCGTCAGGTCAGGAAGAGATTTCTAAAACGGGCCTAGTATGCGCTTCGTAGATAGTCTCTTTCGTCGCCTCTGTTATCTCTGAGGTCCATCTTTTGTGTGGCCGGCCTTTTCCTTTGTACCCATTGTATCGGAGCAGCATTGCCCTTTGAGGTGCACTGTCTGATGGTAATCTGCTTACGTGGCCGAACCATTTAATTTGTTGTTTCTTGATGAAGTCTAGTACTGATGTTGTACCCACTTTTTCCTGATGTCTTCATTTCTCAACCGGTCTCTTCTTGTTACACCCAGCATTCTGCGTAGACACTTCATCTCTGTTGTGACTAGTTTTCTTCTATCGTTTGTTGTCAGCGTCCAGGTTTGGCACTGGTAACATAATGTGGGGAGAAAGATTGTGTTGAACATTGCTCTTTTTGTGTTCATGGTGACGTGTTTGCATCTTAAAATTGGCGCCATTTGCTTTGCTTTGTTGCATCTGTGTTGAATTTCATTAGTTATTCTTCCATTTGCTGAAAAAATGCTCCCCAGGTACGTGAAATCTTTTGCTTGATTTAGTATGTGATTATCGATGGAGATATTGGTAGTGCTTTCCTCTCTGGCGAATGTCATTACTTCTGTTTTGTCTATGTTTATTCTCATGTTGTATTCGTTACATGCTAACTGGAGTCTGTTGATGTGTTGTTGTAACAACATATTATAGGACCCTTATACATACTTGGAGAATATGATGTGCATACATCACGTCGGCAACGTTTACTATTTACTACATTTATATTACCAAATTGAGACTGGGTCGACATGAGAGCTGTTACAGTAACAACAAAATGTCCCTCCCAGTGGCGGCTCGTCATTAAGGGACCGGGTCCCACAAAAAAATAATGTATAACGTGTATTTATTCATTTATGCATTAAAATATAGCAACCCAAAACCATGATTAATACGGGAAAAATGTCTGGCCCCACTAATAAAAATTATCACGAGCCGCCACTGGTCCCTCCCATTATGTAATGAAACCCACACCACACGACAAAGAAACGATTGCAGTAAACATTACGTTATCGCGAGGTTTTTTATACTCACTGTTGTAAATAGTTGTATCAAATATCCCTTAGTTTGCGTTACTTTCTACTTTATAAACATTAATTAAACATTATTTAGTGAACGAGACATATTATCTTAACACTTCAGTTATTATCTAACAATAAACAAAACATCATTTCTCTTACATTTCTTCTTTCTTACTTTAAAATACATTCGATAGCAATAAAGCAATAACGCTCCAGGCTACTGTCTTTTCAGCACTTCAAACTCTGCATGTGAAAGAAATTGAATTCAAATAGCAATTAATTCAGTAGTATTTGTTTAAACTAGCAACTAACTTGTCCAGACTTTGTTCAAATTATATTTATTTCGTTGATGCATTGTTCAGTCTATCGTTTTGGTGTAGTTTTACATGAAGGATTTTAAACGTTGCAAAGGTTTAGAAATGGCTGCACGTTTTCTATGTAACATGTGTACATTTATTGCTATTATTTTTTTGGTGATGTTAGCAATAGCAATCTCGCGAATACATGCGGGATCTGATTTGAAGCATAGTTCTTCTGATCCAATAATAGAACCATTTTCTTTCGGCATACACTGTTCAAATGCAAGTGATCATTGGAGACATCAGACGATTATTGCTATAAACGTGTTCAAGGAACAAAACATGATAGAATCAACTTCAAGTATCAACAATTATCAAACCAATATCGTTGTTGTTATTTGTCAAATTTCTACAATACAAGCAGCAACAGAGTTTATGAATAACGTATCAATATTTATACCTGACCTGCAGTACATGACCTTTCTATTGGATGATAAACAAACAATAGAAGTAAATATAACACAGATTATAAAAGTGTTTGAAAATAACAGAAACAATATCAGTACAATTGTAATGTTTGTAGAGAATATAACATCAGTTGTAAATATTCTGAGATCTGTATCCTCCAATTTCGATCTTAAATTATCTGGAATTCTTCATACAACAGAATGGATGATTGTGTCTACAGACGAGCGTGAAGTTCTACAACATTTACTGAATAAAGAAATAAATGTGGATTTTATTACCTTACTTTTTATGTGTAGTTTCAAAGTGACATGTATTGCACAAAAATCTAGATATAAAACAATGAAAATAACATCACAAATGTCTGTGAGTGTTAGACAATGTATCTCTTGTTCATTCAGCGTAGACAGAAAGTGTGGCATAAATAAAGTATACACAAAGGGAAATATAAGGAAAAACGCAATTATATATCTAAGTTCTCAAATATCAGTTCTTTCTTTGATGCAACTAGATGTTGCTGTATTAGAACGGAATGTGTCGAGATTAGCGACCAGAGAAACGATAGGAAATGTTACAATAGAAGATGGATATTCTGTAGCATTAGTAAAAATGTTAGCGTCATCTTTGGATTTTCAATATAAAAGTGTGTCAGCTACCGATGGTCATCACTTTGGTGCTTCAGAGAATGACACTGCTACTGGATTGCTAGGTAATACTCTTAGAACGAACATGTGTGTTCCATACTATTTTACTTATACTAATTAATTAGTTGTTGGTTCTAGGGAAATGATTACTGTCGATATATAGAAGAGTTTTGATCTCGGCAGAAAACATTAAGAAGAAAATCAAAACTTAATTTGTTAGTGATTATTGAACGGATATGCCCGTCTGCCCAGCGTGTTCGTAGCGCGTTGGACTACGGTGACTATCCCTCTGTGTGTGAAGGGTTTAATTCCGTGGGATGGCAGAAAAAGCCACAGATTCCCCAGATTTACGGTGTTCGTGGCACCGAACCGAACGGTTACGATGTCCATGGCATCGAGCCGAAGAGCTGAAAAGATCAAGTGCTTCTGGATCAGAAAAAAAAAAAAAAATTGAACAGATATCACATAACTCCCATCCATACACATACGGGAGAATAAGGAGTTTTAAGAACCGCAGTGGAGGCACCGGGGACCAACAGGGGAAACCAATGAATATGATCAGTAAATAGACATGGAAAAAGTATTAGGAGCTTCCTGAAAAATCAAATTACACAACAGATGATTCAAACCACAAACGTTTATTTCTGACCTCAACCATTGCATATTCATATAGACGAACGATTTTAAGAACACAGCCAGCTAGCTCTCCTAGTGTATACTTTGCCAGAATAAAATTAATCTGTATATCGTGAGTATTTGACAATTCAATTTACATGATTTTTCTTCAATATATATAATGAAATGTCTCGAACTTTTGTATGAAGTTGTGGGCTATGTTTCAGCACTCATTACTGTACTCCTGTCGCGAAACACGTTAAAAATAAAGTACTGTAGTTTTACACATTACAATAATAATGACAATACACAGCAACGTTTCGACCAAAAGGATTTTATCAAGCAAAGGATACAAAAGAAATGAAGAATTTTACTTCTTTAACAGCACACTGAGAGCCGCGGTAGCGTAGTTGTTAGTAACTCGCTTCTCAAGGCTGGTGGTCTGGGTTCAACTCCCAGTGTGCGTGGAATTTTTCCCGACCGCGACGGCTCTCAGGTCGAGCGAGCCTCAACTGGGTACCAGACATGCTCTGGGAAAGTAAAGGCGGCCGGTGTGATGCTGACCACATCACCCATCGTGTGTCGACGGTCAATGAAAATACAGGCCTAACACTGTATTGCCCTATATACCACGGGGTATGAAAGGGTTCCTTTACTTTTACTTACAGCACACTGCATCTAGAATAAAACGATAAATTCTTAACCTACACTTATTGTTGTATTCTATATGTACTGTGCTGTGATAGAAGTAAAATTCTTCATTTCTGTTGTATCATTTGTTTGATAAAGATCGTTTTGGTCGAAACGTTGCTGTATATTGTCATTGTTTTTGTATTTCGTAAAACTACAGTAGTTCGTTTTTACGTGTATCGCCAATGCTACATAGTTTTACTACAATCTTTCCTTATATCGATAATATTGTACTCCTAGGACAATGCTTGTATATTTTAAAGTTTCATTTTCGCAATTATTCTTTAGATTATTTAGATATTGTTGAACATGAAGAAAGCTTTCTTTGATTTCTAAATATATTTTTGTCCAATAATGTTCATTTTTTCAAATATCACAAGTTATGCGATACTGTACTTTCCAAGTATACATCATTCGGAATTTTCTCCACAGATATTAATTTGTAAAATAATTTGAAATAATAACGCCTGGTATTGCGCTTTTGACTGAGTTTTGCGTGAGGCCCACTTACCATTTTATCGGTGTCCCTCCCCATGCGGTGTGCCTCGCCGTCTTCAGAGGTACTTGAAGAGTAGATCCTTCAAGTGAGATCGTTAAAGGAAACCTGTTGTCCCCAAAACATTTGCCTAGAGTTCTCGTACCATCGGTACTTTTACTGCCAGTGGATCTCTATCGGATTTCCTGCCTTTGGTGAGGTCGTTCAGTACGCATCGTATGATAAACATTCTTTAATGATCTTTTGGTGCCGTATATTTGGGCTTGGATCTACCACAGAAAGCATTAACTACTTTTCGCTGATGGGGTGGGATCGCTCCTCCTTAGGAGTATTTTCGACACTTCTAGGACTAGTCATTGGAACTGTCACCTTTTTTGTATTCATTGCTGCCTTACGATCATTTTTCGCCGTATTTTCGGGAATTATGATCTTCGCCAAAGAGTATGTCTACAATATGCGCTCTTTCTGGCTATATGAGGTCGCTCAGGATTAGGAACATTTTCCGTCATTGGAGACACATATGCTTCTCGCAAACGATCGCTTTTTGTCTGTTTAAATTTGTCTTTATAAGATCTGAGCCACGGTGTTTGGACTTCATCTTACTCTATGTAGGATCATCGGCGTCCGAAAAGTATCGCCCTTAGCCAATGCTTGGGTTTGTACCAGTCAAGCCTTTGCATTATCGGTTTTCCTTTTCTATCCACGGTGAGTTGATTCCTGAGTAGGAGTATTCGCAACCGTTTCAGAAATTGAGTATTTGCAATGTCTACTCTGCATTTTCCCTGATCCCCGGAAACATTGGACTGGGGCTGCACATATATTCTAGAGGGTCGTTTCAATCGGCGTTAGCAATATAATGAAATTTGATCTCGCCAACATCACCCACTCAGTTCTTCCTGGAATGTTAGTTATTATTGTAACAGTACTTTGTCCGGTTGTCCCAGCGAGGGCAGTTTCGTTAGGCATAAAATGCATGCTTTAGTATTTGAAACTAGTGCCAACCTTACCCAGTAAATTTATTGACACTGATGGCTAGGCTTTGATACGAGGTTCTCGCTATCTTCCATTTGTGCCACGATACGTCACGTGTTTTCAGAGACCTTGCCGAGAAACGTTTATTCGTTACGCATCGTTCTGATTGATTCTTGCCTCTACAGCTAGAATTTTAATGTGACCATTTACTCCGAGAGATTGGCATTCGTTCCGACGACTCGTACGCTCTATTTCTTACGTTTCACCAACTTTTGGGTAACTTTTCATCGGCCTTCGCCAGGAGAGTGCTGCATTTTGTCAGGGTTTTTGAACCTGCATTACTTTTCCGATAATTGCACTACTACCACTACCTGAAGCGCTCCTCGATCCCTACCCTCTTAGCTAGACAGGATCCACTGTCTGTTTCCAGGGTCACCACTTGGAGGTGGGGTAGAATCTTGAATAATGCCAGCTCACTAAACCTGGCGCAACGTTGTCCCTAGAACTGCTCCTTTGACTCCGATTTCTTAACCAATTTATATATAATTGTATGTGTGTATGTCATTTTCATGGCAGGACTGCTGGTCAGGAAGGAAGCGGCTTTCACAACGTTACCTGCTTCAAGAACTGTTAGTCGACTACAGAAAATAGATTTCATACCTGTAGTGACTTTAATGGACACGATCTATATAGTATACAGGTACGTATAAGAAATTATGATCATATAAAAAAAAGCAGACAAAATGCACCATCACAGTAAATGGGACTGAGCTAAGACAAGTGCAGTAATTTAAATACCTCGGAGTCCTGGTAACATCAGATGGCAGATGCAGATCAGAAATAAAGAGAAGAATAGGGCAAGCGAAAACATCGTTCCTGAAAATGAGAAGCATTATCTGCAACAAGTCCTTGTTAATTGCGATTAGAATGCGAGTTATTCAGTGCTACATTGAACCAGTACTGACATACTGATGCGAGTCATGGACAATGAACACACAGATCGAAAAATCTCTGAAGGCCACAGAAATGTGGTTTTATAGAAGAATGATGAGAATCCCATGGACTGCTAAAATGACTAATGTTGAGGTGTTCAATGAGATCAAAACACAGAGAAAGCTTATCATCAATATAAGAAAGAGGCAGTCATCATTTTTCGGGCACGTGATGAGGAGGGAAGGTTTAGAGCACATTGTGACATCCGGTAAAATCGAGGGTGGACGAGACAGAGGAAGACAGAGAGAGAAAGTTGTGAATAATCAGACTTCATGGCACAGTAGAGAATCAACATCTAAGTTAATAGCAAACACCAAAGACAGAGATTTGTGGAGATCCATGAATGATCGCCTACACCAGCCGGCACAGCACCTGATGATGATGATGTATAAGAACGTATAGAGAAATATTTCATTCATGTTTTCTCAAATATTGTTGTGACTTTAAATATTGTTGTATCTTTAAATATTGTTATGTCTTTAAATATTGTTGTGTCTTTATATACTGTTCTGTCTTTATATATTTTTGTATCTTTATATATTGTTACCTTTATATATTGTTGTGTCTTTAAATATTGTTGTGTCTTTAAATATTGTTGTGACTTTAAATATTGTTGTGTCTTTACATATTGTTGTGACTTTAAATATTGTTGTGTCTTTACATATTGTTGTGTCTTTACATATTGTTGTGTCTTTAAATATTGTTGTGTCTTTACATATTGTTGTGTCTTTAAATATTGTTGTGTCTTTAAATATTGTTGTGTCTTTAAATATTGTTGTGTCTTTATATATTGTTACCTTTATATATTGTTGTACCTTTATATATTGTTACATTTATATATTGTTGTAACTTTATATATTGTTGTAACTTTATATATTGTTGTATCTTTATATATTGTTGTAACTTTATATATTGTTGTATCTTTATATATTGTTGTAACTTTATATATTGTTGTAACTTTATATATTGTTGTACCTTTATATATTGTTGTAACTTTAGATATTGTTGTAACTTTATATATTGTTTACCTTATATATTTTGTAACTTAGATATTTGTTACATTTATATTTTTGTAATTTACATATTGGTGTACCTTTATATATTGTTGTAACTTTATATATTGTTGTAACTATATATATATATTGTTGTATATTTATATATTGTTGTTGTCTTTATATATTGTTGTGTCTCTATTTATAATTTTTTATATAGTTGTGATTCTGTATATGTTGTTGTATTGTCTTTATATGTTCGATGCAATTAAAGCTCTTCCGACCTTGAGCAAATTAGACCAGATGCCCTAAGAGGCAGAAATCAGCATTGCAATTGACACCCTAGCAAATGGGAAAGTAACTGGAAGGACGGCATTACCCCCTGAAGTAATCAAATGTGCTAAGCAAACTCTCCTGACCAGTCTGCAAGAATTATTGTGCCTATGCTGGAAGGAGGGAGAAGTGCCTCAGGACATGAGAGATGCAAACATTATCACCTTGTATAAAAATAAAGGTGATCGTGGTGACTGTAACAACTACCGTGGTATCTCGTTGCTCAGCATTGTGGGGAAGGTCTTCGCACGCGTAGTACTAAATAGGTTACAAAAGCTAGCAAACCAAGTATACCCTGAGTCACAATGTGAATTTAGATCCAACAGATCCACTATTAACATGTTATTCTCCTTGAGACAACTGCAGGAGAAATGTCGAACAAAGAATGCAACTGTACATTGCCTTCATAGATCTAACAAAGGCATTTGACCTAGTGAGTAGAGATGGCCTCTTCAAGCTTTTGGAAAAAATCGGCTGCCCTCCTACATTGCCCTCCTAATCATAACATCATTTCATAACAACATGAAGGGTACAGTGATGTTTGATAGGGCCTCCTCCATCGCTTTTCCTATCAACAGCGGCGTCAAGCAGGGGTGTGTACTTGCACACACACTCTTTGGATATTTTTCTCCTATTTTCTCCCATGCTTTTAAATCCGCCGAAGAAGGAATATTTCTCCACACAAAATCAGATGGAAAATTGTTCAACATGGCGCGACTCAAAGCAAAGAACAAAGTCCAAAGAGTCACCATCAGGGAACTTCTGTTTGCCGATGATGCAGCATTAACATCACACACAGAAGAAGGGCTACAACACTTCATGGACAGATTTGCTGTAGCATCAAATAAATTCGGCTTGACCATCAGCCTGAAGAAAACAAATATAATGTTCCAGGATATTAGCAGAACCCCATCTATCAACATTGGTAGTCATATTCTTGAAGTAGTTACACCTTTACATACCTTGGCTCTGTCATCAGCAGCAACCTTTCCTCGTGATGAAATTAGTAGTCACATTGGGAAGGCCTCCACTGCTATGTTTAAATTAGCAAAGCGTGTATGGGAAAACAGGGCACTAACAAGAAACACCAAGACACAAGTATATAAGGCTTGTGTTCTCAGCATTCTGGTGTATGGTAGTGAGACATGGACCACATATGCTAGACAAGAACATCGCCTCAACACCTTTCACATGCGCTGTCTCAGACGAATATACAACATCCGATGTCAAGACCACATCTCCAATATAGAAGTCCTGGACAGTGCTAGTATTCCAAGCATGTACACCTTACTGAGTCAGCGACGTCTGAGATGGCTGGGACACGTGTGCCATATGAGCGATGATAGAATCCCAAAAAACATTTTATATTGTCAACTCGCATCTGGTGCTAGACAGCATGGGCGCCCATTATTACGTTTCATTGACACCTGCAAGCGTGATCTAACGTTATGCGGCATAGACAAAGAACATTTGGGAGCGGCTGGCTAAAGACAGGTAAGCATGGCGAGCGGCAGTGAGAGGAGGCTCAAAAAGAAAATAAGAAAAACAACATCACATGTGGAGGTAAAAGAGAGCACAGAGCACAGAGACCATCCTATGTATCAGCTCCATTCTCCAGTTTTACCTGCAACAACTGTGGCAAGGATTGTCACTCCAGAATAGGACATTACAGCCACAAGAAACGTGATTCAGCACAGAACATACTATCGTTGCATCTTAAAATTGGCGCCATTTGCCCTAAGCAAATCAAATGATAGGGCAAATGGCGCCAATTTTAAGATGCAAACACATCACCATGAACACAAAAGAGGCAATGTTCAACACAATCTTTCTCCCACATTATGTTACCAGTGCCAAACCTGGACGCTGACAACAAACGATAGAAGAAAACTAGTCACAACAGAGATGAAGTGTCTACGCAGAATGCTGGGTGTAACAAGAAGAGACCGGTTGAGAAATGAAGACATCAGGAAAAAGTGGGTACAACATCAGTACTAGACTTCATCAAGAAACAACAAATTAAATGGTTCGGTCATGTAAGCAGATTACCATCAGACAGTGCACCTCAAAGAGCAATGCTGCTCCGATACAATGGGTACAAAGCAAAAGGCCGGCCACGCAAAAGATGGACCTCAGAGATAACAGAGGCGACGAAAGAGACTATCTACGAAGCGCATACTAGGGCCCGTTTTAGAAATCTCTTCCTGACCTGACGCTGTGAGGCATACAGGATTCGAGAAAGAAAGAAAGACATACTACGTGACGCAATACCTTTTGTTTCCTGAGACAAAGAGGCCAATGACGATGATGATGATGATGTCCTTATATAGTATCCTTCTTTATGTATTGTTGTGTCTTATGTAGTGTTTTTCTCTATATAATCTGTGTCTTTATAATTGTTGTGTATTTATATATTGTTGTGTATTTATATATTGTGTATCTTTATATATCTGTGTCTTTATACATTGTTTTCTCTTATATATTGTTTTGTCTTTATATTTTGTTGTGTCTTTATATATTGTGTCTTTATATATCGTTGAGTCTTTATATATTGTGTCTTTATATATCGTTGAGTCTTTATATATTGTGTCTTTATATATTGTGTCTTTATATATCGTTGAGTCTTTATATATTGTGTCTTTATATATTGTGTCTTTATATATTTTTGTTCTTATATATTGTGTCTTTATATATGTGTCTTTATATATCGTTGAGTCTTTATATATTGTGTCTTTATATATCGTTGAGTCTTTATATATTGTGTCTTTATATATCGTTGAGTCTTTATATATTGTGTCTTTATATATGTTGTCTTTATATATTGTTTTTATATATTGATTCTTATATATCGTTGAGTCTTTATATATTGTTGTGTCTTTATATATTGTGTCTTTATATATTGTGTCTTTATATATCGTTGAGTCTGTATATATTGTTGTGTCTCTATATAATGTGTCTTTATATATCGTTGTGTCTTTATATATTGTTGTGTCTTTATATATTGTTGTGTCTTTATACATTGTTGTATCTTATATATTGTTTTGTCTTTATATAATGTATCTTTATATACTGTTGTGTCTTTATATATTGTGTTTTTATATATTGTTGTGTCTTTATATGGATTTTATATATTGTTTCTCTGTACAATGGTGTGCCTTTACATAAGATTGTGAGTTGCTATATAGTTGTACTTCTTACAGATTGTTGTGTCTTCACTATTCAATACATCTTGACCGAATATTTCATCTTTTCAGAGTGTCTGAGCCACTGAATTACATAGACCTGACTTTTATCAAAATCTTCAATCCAGAATTCCTATACATTCTGATTGGACCGGTTTGTGCTCTTGCTTTGATTGGAGCTGTGGTTCATGTAGCAACACAGGCATGTACTTTGACATTTCCAGGAACAGTCTCATTGTCTGGAGCAAGGTACTAGATTATTTTTTATTTAATATTAAGACATGATTTGTGTATATTTCTCTGGTACCTTTCTACGCTGAGAACGTTACATATTTTGAATATCGTGGCTCTATAATTAACAACACTGGAGATTTTACGAAATATATTAGAAGACCACTAGTCATGGTATTACAGATGGTTGCCAGTAGGAACCAATTATGCATGGCACAAGCAAAGAAACAAATGTAAGACTCCCCAGAACATGTATCTACTACTACTACTACTACAACTACAGCTACTACTACTACTACTGTTACTACTACTACTACTACTACATTACAGCTACTACTACTGCTCTACTGCTGCTACGCTACTGCTACTACAACTACAGTTATTACTACTACTAATACTACTACTACTATTACTGCTGCTACTACTACTGCTACTACTACTACAACTATTACTTCTACTACTGCTTCTGCTTCAACTACAGCTACAGCTACTACTACTACTACTACTACTCAACTACTATTACTACCACTACTAATACTGCTACTACTGCTACTGAAGCTGCTATTACTACTGCTGCTACTACTACTATTGTTCATGAGTTGTTGCTGTGTCTTTATAGCAACAACCCGTATCAAATCTTATTAGAAAACGAAGGTGGAAATATTTATGTCATATTCTTAGATCAGACGAAAAGAAACTAAATCGACAAGCCATTATGTGGTCACCAGTTGGGAAAAGAAAACGTGGAAGACCACTCTTCAAAGAACAAACCTACAAGAAAGTAAACTATTGTGATGTAAAACCATACAAGATCTCCAACTGCTAGCAACGAACCCCATCATATCTAAAACCTCTGCCCTATGTCCGTTTTGGCACGAATGGAACAAACAAACTAACTACTACTACTATCACTGTAGTAAAACACGTAATCACAAAGGGCTGTAGTTTTACAAATTACAAAAACAATAACAAAATACAGCAACGTTTCGACCAACAAGGCCTTTATCAAGCAAACGAACAACAGAGTTTGACTACGTAGTTTTACTAATTACAAAAACAATGACAAAATACAGCAACGTTTCGACCAACAAAGGCCTTTATCAAGCAAACGAACAACAAGAGTTTACTAGAGTACTACTACTAATACCTATTCCTCTACGATAATCGTGGAGAATAGTGTCTAAACAGCTGGTCTAAAACAATGTCTTAATTGCTTGTAAGGCTATTCCAACAACCTTCAGTTCCTCCAGAATACTCCGACTTGTTTAGAACGTGCCTTTACCCTTGTCATAAGCCAATATTAGTTGTGCCCACACAAATCTTAACTACTATAACATTGCATCAATTCGTATTTTTTTTTTCTTGTAACCACAACTTAATATTAGAGGACAGGGTCCCAGGACGAAGAGGCATACCAAGAAGAAGATGGCTACAAGATATTACGAAATCATGAAATGACCATCGACGAAGTGGGTGAACTGGCTAGAAACAGAGTGAATTTCAGATGTGCTGCAAAGAGAGCAACGTCTTATAACCGATACGCACCTTGATGATGATGATGATGAACTACAACTTTCCTTTTAAAATAAATGTTAGGAAGTTGGGAGGTGGGTGGTATTGTGAAGATGTGTCGTAATAATGAGAAATAAAATAATTAAAATGTTTACATAATTTTTAATTGATAGATAAAATGTTTGAATAATTTTTAAGTTATTCATAAAATGTTCTCATCATTTGGAATTAATTGATACAAGGTTTAATCAATATTAAATAATTGATAAAATAATATTATTATTTTTAAGTACTTGATAAAATGATTTAATAATTTTTAAGTTACTCATAAAATGTTCTCATCATTTGGAAGTAATTGATAAAATATTTAATCAATATTAAATAATTGATAAAAGGTTTAGTCAATATTAAATAATTGATTAAAGGTTTAGTCAATATTAAATAATTGATAAAAGTTTTAGTCAATATTAAATAATTGATAAAGTAATATTATTATTTTTAAGTACTTGATAAAATGATTCCATAAATTTCAAAAGTATTTGATAAACTGTTTCAATTAGTTTAAAGTAATTGATAAGCTGTTTCAATCATTTAAAAGTAACTGATAAAATTGTTACAACATTATAAGATAATTCATAATATGTTTGCTTCATTTTGAAGTAATCGATAAACTGTTATTTTGTTGTTTTTCACCTTAATTAAACAGTAAAATACAAAACTGAAACTGTTTCATTTTAATATTTGCAGGTACCTACTGTCATATCCTGGAGATATCTGTTTTAATGATCAGATAAACTATTCTGGACAAACTGCACGTATTCTATGGGCTACCTGGAGCTTTTTTTGGTTTATTATGTGTTCTGCTTACGCTGCTTTCCTGGTCACAACATTTACCATTAAGTCTCCAGAACTGTCAATCAACACATTTAAGAAGTTGTGTGATAACAATGATTTTAAGGTCGGAGTTGTGAGCACCGAATCTGCAATCATGGACCTTCTACGAAATTCTAGCAGTAATGAAACAGTGATAGCTCTTTGGAATAAGATGGTGAAGCAGAATGTAACAGATGAAGTGACATTGTCTACAGATATTAATGTCCATGCCAACAGAGTTATTGAAGAACATTACGTTTTTTTGAATGGCTTCTGCGTATCATTAGGTATTTGTGACGATATTTTCTCAAACTATTCTGAAGAAATCCGGGAATATCCACAAAATATTGAGGGTCTCTTTGAGTCAACTTATTTGCGATCCCCAGAACGTGTTCTACGAAAGGGCGCTGTATCACGCTCTGTTACGTTATGAAGAAATGGGAATACTGCAAAATCTGAGAGATTTCTATTTTAAACCAGGTTTAAAGAATAAATTTGATACAATTAACCCCAACAAACCTGTGACCTTCTCTAGGATAAAACTCCTTGTTTATGTCACCATTGCTGGAGGGAGTTTTAGCCTGGTGTGTTTAGGAATGGAGATTTTGTATCATAGATGGAGAAAGTAGTGGGAATGTGTATGTTATTAAGAGTGTTTGATTCTGACAAATAACTTTTGTAACATTATTACCTTGTTATGTTTACTCTCCATGTATATGATTTATTTTTAAATCAATATGAAATTTGGCTTATATTGCTTTTTCCTCTTCGCTCCCTGTGGAGCATATGGTCTAAACGAAAATCCCTGCAACATTCTCAGGAATAAGACTTCTCGTTTACGCCTCTAATGCTGGTGCGAGACTTGACATCTGTTATTTAGGAATATACATTAGGTATCGTAGAATAACCAGAGCTAATATTAATTTTTAAGAACGGTATACATAGACCTCATTGTTGAGAAATCATCGGCAAACTACTGAACGTATAAATGATGCCCAGAAAATTAACAACTAGTTTAATGTGATTAATGGTGACCTCAGGTAAAGGATATATAAAACAATTTTCAATAACATTGTGTTCTTTTATATTTTGTTATTTTATATTTTGTTATGTTATATTTTGTTATGTTATATTTTGTTATTTTATATTTTTTTATGTTATATATTGTTATGTTATGTTTTGTTATGCAGTATACTTAATGGCCCATTTGGGCATTCCCATGAGTGCTCTGACCTCGGCAGCCATCTCACACTCCACTTGCTCACCGTACACATGAGAAGTTGATTTGTATATCTTCTCTCTTTACCAAGAAGGCGACACTGTCTGGCATGTCTATACTTAACTCATAATTCTCGTATTTATTTCAATGTCTGAGATACGGCCATATCACATCTCACAACATTTATGACATCGGCTCTTTCCTTACTTGTGTCGGGACATCGTTTCGAAGAAACTCAGAACGTCGGTTATACTATACTTCAAAATTATGAAATGATAATTAGTATATCCATAATGGAACCACGAAAATGTTATATCTCTCATATGTATTTATGGCATATATATATATATATATATATGTACTAGTGTTCAGTCCATACAATAAGGTAAAGAGCTTTCATATTGATATGTATTTATGGCATATATATATATATATATATATATGGCATATATATCATGAAAGCCAGCATACAGTTCGATGGCAGCACATCTGATAATTTTGAGGTTAAGAGTGGAGTCAAGCAGGGCTGTGTCCTTACCCCCACTCTCTTCGCAGTACTTTTGAACCACGCCTTAGGGGACGCTGATGGTGATGTTTTCATCCGCACTAGATCTGATGGTTCACTGTTTAACTGGCTCAGCTTAAGAGCCAAGACAAAAACGACGGAAATACTTCTCAAGGACCTCCTTTCGCTGACGATGCTGCCTTAGTCGCCCACAGTGAGACTACACTGCAATGTCTAATTAATAATTTGTCAAAGGCATGCGACCTCTTTCTCTGACAATAAGTGTCTCCAAAACAGTTGTATTATGTCAGGAGGTAAGACATCAAATATCACTTTAAATGGTAACCATCTAACACCAGTGCAAAAATTCTGCTATCTTGGGTCCACGGTCACTGCCAGCCTTTCTCTTGATGAAGAAATCAACGCTCGTATATGGAGTGCGGCTACTACATTCGGCATACTATCAAAGCAAGCGTGGGAAAAAATTGACATTGCAGACGAAAACTCAAATATATCGAGCCTGTGTAATTAGTTCTTTACTATATGGCTCAGAAACATGGACAGCCTACTCAAGACACGAGAGGAGACTTAACATCTTTCACCTTCGATGTCTCCGCAAGATTATGAACATCAGGTGGTACGACAAGATAACCAACTCTGAAGTACTACAACGTGCAAATCTGCCTTCCATCATGTGCATGCTCAGCAGTAGACGACTAAGATGGTTGGGACATGTGAGAAGAATGAAACTTATCGCATACCAAAACAAATGTTGTTCTGTGAACTTTCGGAGGAAGAGGCACCAGGGCAGACCACTGCTCAGATATAAAGATGTCTGCAAAACCTCAATGAAAAACGTTGCTATAGGTCCCAGCACATGGGAGGACTAGCTGATGACAGAGTTGTGTGGAAAGCCAAATTACGGAAGGGCGCAGAGTCTTTTGAGAAGAGACTTATGTACGAGCTGAACGACAAGAGAGAAAGCGAAAATTCAGAAGTTGTCACAGTAAAACACTTGCCTACTGACCGTCTGTAAAGATGAAAAGGGCCATATATATATATATGTACTAGTGTTCAGTCCATACAATAAGTTAAAGAGCTTTCATATTGATAATGTATTCACCTTACAATGATTTTAACTGTCTAAATCATTTGAAGACAGTTTCTAAAATATCTGAGAAAGGTGATGTCTTCTTCTTCTTTGCGTTCGTTCTTTACGATCAATTTTAATAACTTTTTGTGATATGTTTGATTTTTGCCAAGAACGTGTATACGTTGCACATTGGTTTGGTAGGCCCCTAAACGCATAGACTTCTACATGTTTAGGACACATGCATCCGATTTCAGCCAAAGAAAGGTGATGTAAAATCCAAGGTTTATTTTTCATTGCACTGGATTTGCCCACATGGTTCCGGCCCTGTCGGCAGAAATGGCATGCCAGTTGCCAGAAACTATTGCACAAAGCACTAGCTATATAGCTCAATCAACAATCGTAGGAATCTCATGAAAAAATGCCAAAAAGAAATTGAAGGTTGTTTGCAAGAAATTCAGCGTGTTCAGTGATTTTAACTGTCTACGTCAGTTGAATACAAGAAGTTTCTATAATATCTGAAAAACGGTTCTAAATCCAAATATGGACTTCATTACACCGGGTTTATCCATACGGCTCTGTTCTCCATACAGCTCTGTTCTCATACGGCTCTGTTCTCCATACGGCTCTGTTCTCCATACGGCTCTGTTCTCCATACGGCTCTGTTCTCCATACGGCTCTGTTCTCCATACGGCTCTGTTCCTGCCAGCAGAAAGAACACACCACCTGCCATCGAGTGTTGCACAATGCACAATCTCCAAAAATAATCCTAATTATCTCATGAAAAAACTGCAGATGTGTTTCGATCCGAATTTGAACCCACACAATTCAGAACGACAGGCACACGTTTTAACCACTTCGCCACAGAGATCCTCTAGAAATAAAAAAGGTTACACGACAAAAGAAAGGGTCATACTGATCAAGGCACATCCTACACCTGGCTTACGATTACATTTCAATACGTTTAAATATCAACCGTTTTAAATACCAACCGTTTTTAAATACCAACCGTTTTTAAATACCAACCGTTTTTAAATACCACCGTTAACCTTTAAAACCGTTTTAAAATACAGTTAAATCCAACCGTTTTAAATACAAACCGTTTTAAATACAAACCTTTTTTAAATACTAACCGTTTTAAATACCAACCGTTTTTAAATACCAACCGTTTTTAAATACCAACCGTTTTAATACACCGTTTTAAATATTTGTATTAACAATTTTTGTAGATTTTTCAGTGTATTAGTTTGATGTGACCGAGACACAAGAGGGAGGGACACATCAAGAAATTGATAAATTACAGCCTGCCAGAATTGAAATTGAATGCAAGAAACAGGTGTTGAAAGTCCATTGCAGTTAACCTTTTATGTGGAGAAAGCCAACATTTGTTTTTAGTTTTTGAGAAGACGGCTAACGACGATGACGTTTTTTGTATAAAATTTATCTTTATTATATTTTAATTTTACTTTGTGAAACAAGATTAGGATTCTTGAAAAAATGTTATCTTTTTGTTGTCTTGGAAACTCTGGTTGTTGGGGTATCTTCTTACTATGACATGGGAAAATTACGAGAATTTGCTGAGTACACTTTGAGAACCGCTGTTCCATACAACCCCCGTCTAAATGGTTATCAAAAATCTTGTACTCACTCTCTACCATTAGATAAACTGCAAATTGTCCTTCAGTATGAGAATGAGCAATGTTATATTTACACTACACTCACTCTGATACAAGAAACAGTATATCGTTTCTTCTACGTTCTGTCTTTGTTAACGTATCCATTCAATCGATGCTCATAAACATTAAGCTCTTAAGGTACATGTTTGTTCAGCACTTCAGTACCGACTGAGAAACAAGTTGATAACAAACCGTTACTAACGAAATGTTATTTGTTGAAACAAGCACATTTTTAAACTGGTTTTTAAAAAAATGTTCATTTCATATCTAGCATGTTTTGTTGCAGTCTTCTATTGATAATTTCATTTGCTGGTAATTTGTTATAATGGCTGCCTGTATTTTTAGTCACAGATATACATTTACTTTGATTATTTTGTTTGTGTTAAGATCGACAGATCTACAGTTATGTCAGTGTTCTGAATTGGAAAAATTTGATTGTGAATCGGTGGTAAAGCAGGACTATTTCTACATGCACTGTACAAACTACATGCACTATTCAAACGCAAGTCATTATTGGAGACATCAAACAATTATTGCTATAGACGTGTTCAATGAACAAAACATGATAGAATCAGCTTCAAGTATCAACAATTATCAAACCAATATCGTTGTTGTTATTTGTCAAATTTCTACAATACAAGCAGCAACAGAGTTTATGAATAACGTATCAATATTTATAACTGACCTGCAGTACATGACCTTTCTATTAGATGATAAACAAACAACAGAAGTAAATATAACACAGATTATAGAAGTGTTTGAAAATAACAGAAACAATATCAGTACAATTGTAATGTTTGTAGAGAATATAACATCAGTTGTAAATATTCTGAGATCTGTATCCTCCAATTTCGATCTTAAATTATCTGGAATTCTTCATACAACAGAATGGATGATTGTGTCTACAGACGAACGTGACGTTCTACAACATTTACAGAATGAAGAAATAAATGTGGATTTTATTACCTTACTTTTTATGTGTAGTTTCAAAGTGACATGTATTGCACAAAAATCTAGGAATATGACAATCAAAATAACATCACAAATGTCTGTGAGTGTTGGACAGTGTATATCTTGTTCATTCAGTGGAGAAACAGCGTGCAGTATACATCAGTTTTGCACAAAAGGAAAAATAAGGAAGAACGCAATGATATATCTAAGTTCTCAAATATCAGTTCTTTCTTTGATGCAACTAGATGTTGCTGTGTTAGAAAGGAATATGCCGCGAATAGCAACGATAACAATGATAGGAAATGTTATAGAAATGGACGGTTATTCTATTGCTTTATTGAAATTGTTATCATTGTCTCTGGATTTCACATTTAGAGTTGTGTCAGCGAACGATGGTCAGGATTAGGTGTTGGAAAAGGTAATAGAAGTTACAGAGATTGATGAGGTAATATTTCGAGAATAGAAAGTTGACTATCTAGAGTTATGTATTAATATTTATTCTTTAGTTTTTTTTTTTCTATTATTATATAATTATCTGGGGTTTACTCCTGGCTCTCATCGATATATTTGATTGATAAGACATGACCATCATCATTGCACTTTGGTGAGTAATCATGTGTACCCTGAGCTCTTTCTAACACAGGAAGACCTCAGCGGCAGTGTATGAGCTCCGTAGCACCGGAGGTGGTCCTCGATGTAATTAAGAAGATGGTGAAAATAACTGAAGGAATTTGTAATTTTTCTAATCAATTTTGCCAGGGCAGCGCCTTTCCAGCCTGTTCTTCTCAATTTGAACTACCAACGTTTTTTTTACCTACTCAATATGAAATAGGAAACTAATTTTATCGTCATCTCCTATACGATCCATTACCAATTTTAATGCCTGCTTGTGATTCGTGATCATTGCTTTTCAGAATATACCCAACATATCTCCATCTTCTCATTCTTGTAAAAGTTGTAACTAGTAGTGGACCAGACATTTCTCTGATTTCATTGCTTTTCCTGAATTAATTCTTTTTATGTTCATAACTATTCACACAGTGGGACAGTTAACACCACTGTTGTCACATAAAGAGATACCGCTAACAACTAAAGCAAATCACATAAGAACGATTTTCTGGCCATCACTATGTTACCAGTGTCAAACATCGCCAATAACAGCAGCTAATGAGCGGAACATTATAACGACAGAGATGAGGTGTCTTAGAAGAGCTGCAGGTGTGACAATAAGAGACAAAATTAGAAATGAAGAAATCAGAAGGAGACTGGATGTGAAACCAGTTATGCAATTCATAAAAAAACAACAGATTAAATGGTTTGGACACCTGACCAGAATGCCCTGGTATCTCCTACGACAGAGAGCCACACATAAAAAGTATAATGAGTACAAGGCAAGAGGATGACCACGCAAAAGATGGATCGACGGCATCAAGAACAGCCTTACGAAAATGAATATCAGCTTACAAAGTGCCTTAAAACAAACACACACAATATCACTACGTTTCACCCCCAACACTTCTATAAAGAAGTAAATGGTGGAAAGAGAAGAAGAAGAAGAACTATTCACAGATATGTTTTTCTCTTGCATTTAACTTATTTTCTATATCTTTAGTCGTTTTCTAACTTTCGCTGGCATATGTTAGGATTTATAATACGTTGAATTAAAATTTATATATATATATATATATAATATATAAAATGCGTATATTCTTTATCACAGGATTGCTGACAAGGAAGAAAGCTGCATTCACTACATTACCAATTTCAAGAACTATCAGTCGACTGCAAGTAATAGACTTCGTACCTGTAGTGACATTCAAAGACACGATTCACATAATATACAGGTGACACAAGTAGTAACATTTTACCTTAAAAATAATTTACATTGTGGCATTTGAGAAGGTTTGTGGAATATTCTGAGATGCTATGGAATACGAGACAAAATAATAACCATTATAAAGAGCCTCTATGATGGTTCACAGTGTGCAGTTCGCACTGATGGTGGACACAGCGACTGGTTTATGGTTGAAACCGGAGTAAAGCAAGGCTGTATTCTATCTCCGCTATTGTTTGGAGTGCCATTGACTGGGTGATGCGAAAATGTTGCAGGGGCGAAACTGGCATCGATTAGGTAGAAAATAGTCAACTAGAAGATTTGGATTTTGCAGATGATATTGCCTTATTAAGTAGAAACAACCAAGATATGCAAAGAAACACAGACAACTTGTCATCTATAGCATCAAAAGTTGGACTGCAGATAAGCTATAAAAAAACAAATATAATGAAGACACCTATGGCAAGTAATGCAGATATCACACTGGAATCTAAAATGATAAAAATAACAGAGCAGTTCACCTATTTAGTTAGCAATTTTGATTGCACAGGAAATGTTAAAAGAAATTATGATACGAATTGGCAAAGCAACATCAGCTTTTAAAAGTCTAAATAAAATATGGAACTGCAAGTTATATAGTATTAAAACTAAATTACGAATTTTCAATTCAAATGTTGTATCAATC
Organism: Arion vulgaris; assembly: GCA_020796225.1. NCBI lineage: Eukaryota > Metazoa > Mollusca > Gastropoda > Stylommatophora > Arionidae > Arion > Arion vulgaris. The sequence continues at coordinate 11,883,685 of CM036768.1, forward strand.
CTAACATATGCCAGCGAGAGTTGGAAAATGACTAAAGATATAGAAAGCAAGTTGAATGCATTTGAAAATAGATGTCTGCGAAAAATAATGAATATAAAATGGAACGAATTCAGAGAAGTGATGAAATCAGAGACATGTCTGGTCAACCACTAGTGACAACTGTTATAAGAAAGAGAAGATGGAGATATGTTGGGCACACCTTGAGGAGAAATGATCAACGAAAATCAAAGCAGGCATTGAAGTGGGATGCAAAGGGTTCAAGAAAGAGAGGTCGACCTAAAGAGACCCTGAAACGAACTTTGCTGAGAGAGGCAGGAAATATCGGTCTCAGTTCCATGGAGGAGATTGAGCGAGTTTCCCAGGATAGAGCGGTATGAAGAAATTACTTGCAGGCCCTATGTAACGTAAAACGGTACGAGAGGAATTATTATTATTTTTCTCTTCTTTTCTTTCTTTTGTCCTTTCTGCTTTTTTGCAGCTAGGCGAGCAGATTTAACTGATGATAGGTTTCAAGATAATGCACGCTCGGTCGCTTGATATGCTGTGATATTGTGGAGTTTTAAGATGTCTGTAACTCTATCAACCCATCTTTTCTTGGTCTGCTCCTTCCTCTTGATGATTCCATTTTCAGGTTGTACGCTCTTGCAACTGGTGTATTCGGGTTCATTCTGACCAAGTGTCCAAACTATTTGAGTCTCTGTTTTCAATAAATCTAATAGCAGGTGTTGTTCCGACTGTTCTTCTAATTTCCTCATTTCTTATATGGTCTCTTCTTGTTTTATTAACTGCTTTCCTCGAGCATCTTATTTCGCATGTGGTAATTTTCCTTTCTTGTTCTTTTGTCAGTGCCCATGTTTGGCTCTGGTAGCACAGTGTTGGTATAAAGATTGCATTTATAATGTCTTTTAGTCTCTACTGGAATTGCTGAGTGTTTCAAGATTGGAGTAAGCTGGTATCTTGAAACACCCAGCAACTCCTAACAGAATAATTATATACTTATAACTATTTCACTCTGCGTGACATGTACTATAAGAATATAATTTGGCGAAACATTGAAAGACTGAATAATGCATTAATTTATTGATTGTCTCCCTTTGATTATCATATGATCTATCATTACATTTATAGTCTTCTTTCTTCTTCTTTCTTTTGTCCTTCTCTGCTTTTTTGCCTGATAAACCGCTAGACGTAGCAGGTTTGACTGATGATCAGTTTCCGAGATAATGCACGCTCGGTCGCTTGATATGATGTGGTATTGTGGAGTTTAAGATGTTTGTAACTCCATCAACCCATCGTTTTCTTGGTCTGTCCCTTTCTCTTGATGATTCCATTTTCAGGTTGTACGCTCTTGCAACTGGTGTATTATTATTTGAGAAGGTGAAATTTGCGTATACTTGTTGGAAAATGTGTTAAATTATTACTGTATTATGAAATAGTCGTTAAGTGTCATTACTGCCTGTAGTACCGCTTTTAGGCGGTGTAGGATAAGTGGGACAGAGCCTGGGGAATTCATTTAATGGCCGCATGTCTAGTGCAGTCGTCACGAAGCTTCTCAGGTGAGGATATTTCATATATGCCCACAACAGAAACAAATCTGTGGCCTTGCCGCAAATCTTCGCCATACGCCCATATGTTATTACTACCTCTATAGTTGAAGTAAGGCTGGCCTGAATGACAAGGGCACTGGTAAAAAGAAAAGCAAACCTTAGCGCAAGAAATTAGTTAGAGACACAAAATATTAGATGCCACGATTACCCATGAATTGTGATGAACACTGGTTAGAAGGAAAGTAAACCTTGACGTAAAAATTAGGAAGAGACGTCATATAATAGGTGTCATGACTACGCCCGAATTCAAAGCTGGCTAAACGGGGCAAAAAGGTAAAACTTTTACAGAGATACTAATTTCTTGTAATAAAGTATGGGTATGATAATGAAAATCGTGACATATCCTAAAGGACGTAGCCATCAACCACAGTAAACGAGTAGTTGATTTTATAGGCACCACTTATACGTTCAGTAGTTTGCCATTGCTTTCTGAGCGGCGAGATCTATTTTTACCTTTGGTAAAAATCCCAGGAAACGAATTTTCTTCAAACAATCCACCGTGGGGTTTGAGCCATGTACGCTTGGGTTCGTGATTGAGCTCACTACTGCTTGAGCTATAGACGCTCACGTGATAGATATGCATATTTGACTGATGCACGCAACATATCGCGTCTTCAAAGATTGTAATACTATACATGGTGGCGTCTGTGAGTTAGGGGATAGTGACTCTATCTATTAATCCCGTCGTTCTGAGTTCGAATCACGCTGCGAACAATTTGGTTGCAAATTGTTTCGCGTGGATTTTACAAAAGAACGATGGCACCACCGTTCAGAAAGCAATGGCAAACTACTGAACGTAATAATGCCTAGAAAAATCACAAACAGCGTTAAAAGCTGGGTTGATTCGCAAAGTCCTGTAAAGGATATGCAATTAAAAGAAAAAAAAGAATATTATACATATTTTCAATTCTCGACAGAATATATGTTCTGTCTATGTATGATTTGACAGATTATTTTATCTCTTCAGATTGTCTGGGTCAATGAATGACATAGACTTGACTTATGTGAAGATCTTCAATCCAGAGTTCCTATACATTTTGATTGGACCGGTTTGTGTTCTTGCTCTGATTGGAGCCGTGGTTCATGTAGCAACACAGGCATGCACTTTGGCATTTCCAGGATCAGTCTCATTGTCTGGAACACGGTAATAACCCTTTCACTGCTACATACTTTCTGAAGGCTGAGCTCAAAATAGCTTCTCTTTGTTTCTAGGTCACGAACGTGAATGTACGCCTATAGCAGTGACAGTAGCAATGGATAACGTGTTAATACGTCTTTAGCCCACAGAGGAGAGGTAATAACAGACGTGTTAATGCGTCTTTAGAAGTGAATGGGAAAACGTATATATACGTTCTTAGCAGCTAAAGGGATAGATTATTGATTCCAATTTGTTAATGTATTTGTTGTTTCTTATGAAAGGTATTAGAAATTGAAACTTGATTGGTGAATATTTTCTTTGAAGATTTTGTCTTTTTTCATTTCTTCTGCTTTCTCACTAGATTGTGATTTCGGATTCTCTAATAAAGGCAGCCGCTATCTAAGATTATCAGCCACGCCATACAGTTTGTCTTGGACGCTAGTGTAAGTGGGCCACCTCGTTTTTCTCAAGTCTGCATACTGGTGGTAGATCTGTAGGAGATAATTCATATGATTTCTGCTTCCCCGTTTGTGCCCTTCCACTCGTGATGGTAGGTCTAGCATTCTTACTGCGTGACTAAATCTCCTAGGCAGATTGGCGACCGTAGAATCCGTTATCCCATTCCTCATTGTGAGGATCGTTGCACCATGTTATACGCCTTACGGCCTGGTGCATCCGTTTTCTGCAAGCATTTGTTTCGGGTTAGCATTCCTAGCGGACACATGCATCCGATTTCAGCCAAACCTCCTTAGACGCCTCTTACGACATGCGTGGCAGGTAACAGTGGTTCTATTCTTTACACCCCAAATTAACACTCCGAAATAACATAATCATCAAATAGTTTGTCCTGAGTAGAACGTTGCCACCCTAGCAGTCCTTACTAATTTCTCTCTCTTTTAGACCATATAGCCTCTGTAAACGTCATGCTCAAATCATCAGTTACATCCTGAATCCATCCATCTTCTCCGTGGTCTTCTTCTTCTCTTCGGTGTCGGAATGCCTTCGTCCATAAAAAGGTTTTACGGTCGAAGGATTGACTTCATTGCACCGGGTTTTACCCCATATGGCTAGGTCCTCTCCGCAGAAATGGCACGTCACTTGCCGAGAGTGTTGCACAAAGCACGAACTTCGTGGTTCCGGCAACAATCCTAGGAGTCTATGTCAAAAACTGCACCCGTGAACCGAGAACGACGCTGTCCGAATTCGAATTCACGACTTTCGACTCGCAAGGCAAAGGGCTTAACCACTCAGTCACAGGATCCCTGATGATCTTCTCCAACCATCGTGTATTTTTATATGTCCAAATTACTTCAATTTTCTCATTATTTTTTGTAGCATCGGCAAAGTTTTCTTTGATTTTGAGTTCTTTCATGATATATCTATTTGTTGTATTCTCTGTCCATGATATGTGGAAAACTCTTTTGAATACATGTTATCCACTTATTCAGTTTTCAGGATTATCAATACAAATGTACTGTGTTCTGGTACGACAATGCTGAAACTGATCACAAACGGAAAACAGACTTGCAAAGCTATAGAAAGGAAGATAACAAGAAAGACACTGTCTACATCCCATTTAATAGGACAATCAACTGTTTGTTTTTTCTACGGTGTGATAACGTAGGGGCTGGAAGAGTGGTGCAGTTTAAGGAGACGAAAAACTGCGTCGCATTCAAAGAGATGAGACGACACAATATGTCTGCTGTCTGTTAAGAGATAGGAAAGTGTGGGGTGGGGAGGGGGTGAGATCAGTTACGGAATGTAAGTTTTCGTAGAGATGAAATTACTGTTGCTTAAGGAAGGTAAGTTAGAGAAGGTAAGTTAGAGAAGGTAAGTTAGAGAAGGTAAGTTAGAGAAGGTAAGTTAGAGAAGGTAAGTTAGAGAAGGTAAGTTACAATATAGATGGAGACTGCAGTCAAACTAAGTAGAATGGCGAAACACGTAATAACAAAGTACTGTAGTTTTACAAAATACAACAACAATGACAATATGCAGCAACGTTTCGACCAAAAGGCCTTTATCAAGCAAAACGATACAACAAACCTGACGGATAACTCAGAACACTGCATATAGACTTTAACAAAGATATAGCACTGGTTAAAAACGAATTAAAATATGTGACTAAAACGAATAACGAAATAAATACAGAAAAACTGTAAGTGGAAAAATAAGAGAAACAATACAAAAATCAAGGTAAGTTAGGGAAGGTAACATAGGGAAGGTAAATTAGGGAAGGTAAGTTAGGGAAGGTAAGTTAGGGAGAAAAATTAGGGAAGGTAAGTTAGGGTGGTAGGTTAGGGAAGGTCAGTTAGGGAAGGTAAGTTAGGGAAGGTAAGTTAAGGAAGGTAAGTATGGGAAGGTCAGTTAGGGAAGGTAAGTTAGGGAAGGTAAGTTAGGGAAGGTAAGTTAGTGAAGGTAAGTTAGGAAGGTAAGTTGGGGAAGGTAAGTTAGGGAAGGTAAGTTAGGGAAGGTAAGTTAGGGAAGGTAAGTTAGGGAGGTAAGTCAGGGAAGGTAAGTTAGGGAAGGTAAGTTAGGGAAGGTAAGTTAAGGAAGGTAAGTAAGGGAAGGTCAGTTAGGGAAGGTAAGTTAGGGAAGGTAAGTTATGGAAGGTAAGTTAGGGAAGGTAAGTTAGTGGAGGTAAGTTAGGGAAGGTAAGTTAGGGAAGGTAAGTCAGGGAAGGTAAGTTAGGGAAGGTAAGTTAGGGAAGGTAAGTTAGGGAAGGTAAGTTAGGGAAGGTAAGTTAGGGAAGGTAAGTTATTGTGGAGACTTCTTTTTCTTCGAACGCTCCATATCAACCATTTGTTAACCACTCTGTGTGATTTGTATGTGATCTGAGCTTAAGAGCGATGTACATTGTGCCAGTTATGCGCCTACAAGTAGATCAGCACATCCGATTGCGGCGACGTTTTTTATTTACTAGGGTAGCTTTCCCTAGTGTCTACATCAATCGCCTCTTAAGACATAACTTGTAGGTCGCAGTGGTACTATTCTTTACTTCCCTTGTAGGCCCCTTCACCACACGGGTGATTGTGGAGACGAGCTGACTGTTCGCGTGCAAAGAGCCGAGTCGATCACATCTTGTCTAATGCCTGTTAATTGGTGGAGGTGGGGGCGTAGGTGAATCGTGCAATTAGGAAAGAGAACAAGGAGTTTTTTTGCAAGAACCGTCAGAGGAAGCAACGGAAGCAACGAATATAATCAACAAATAAACAATGTGCAGGTCTTAAGAGCTTCCGAAAAAACAAATAGACAAGCACGGGATTCGAACCACTTACCCTCATTTCTTACGACACCTATCGCCTAGCCTAGCAATACGAGCGTCCTTACCTGGTTGAGTTTATAAGGACGTTTATTCACTGTTTATTTGTTGATCAATTAGGGAAGGCACGTTATTGCTGAGGCGAAATGACTACTTCGCATTCGAAGAGAAGAGTGGACCACATCGTGTCTACAGTCTGTTAGTTAGAGGAAGGGTTGACTTAGTTAGAGGGAGAGTAGACTACATTTAGGGAATGCAGGTTATTGTGAACACGTACTGGTTACTTGACATGCAAAGAGCAGAGTTGAACACAACTTGTCACTTCTTATCTACGTTCTGCTGTGGTGCAACGAGTGAAGTAACGGAAGGGAAGTTATCAAACGTATACACTAGCTGCAGCACACTCAATTAGCATAATCGTTCACATCATACTCATCATGCCCAAGCCACCAGAATAACAAGAGAAAAACAGAAAACCACAACACTGGGCAACAACCCGGTAACAGTGTGACGACAAAAGAAGAAGAAGTTCACATCATATCTATGGGTTCTCTTTGGGGTTCTCTTTGGGGTTCTCTTTGGGGTTCTCTGTGTCGTAGACATTACGTTCTCGCCTCTTTTTCCTAAGGTAGTCAGTTCGCTCCTACATGGAGTCAACGGAATATTTTCCAGTGATCACTGATCTCAGTGTAGGTGAGATCGAGTTCCTAGTCCTATCGTAGAGGAACGATAAAACGTAAGTCCCGTGTTGAAGTTGAGCACGTAAAATAACCCTTGACAGTTCAAAATCGAGTAGAGCAAACTAAAAAGACGATGCCCGGGCAAAATTCATTAGAAAAATAAAAACTAAACTTCCAACAAAATAGTTTCATCATCTTCTAAACTACATTGAAAACCCTCGCCGGTGCACTGGAGTTCGTGCTCTGCTGATGATATCTTCCTGGTAAGAAAGAGATGGGAGCATACATGGTTTCTCACCGACGTGCAATAATGATGGTCCTATCAATCAATCAATCAATCAATCTACGTTTTATCAAAACTTCCTAAGATTCTCTAATATCACTCTGGTTAAAGGTCAGTACTATATTGATCTTTCATTAAGATTGGTATAAAATGTGAACATTTAATTGAGTTCAAAGCCTCGAAGCTCAAACGATATTCGGTCGATAACAAGGTAGATAGAGATAATTAAAAAACAAGATAAAAATCTAAATCGATGTCTCATTAAACTAATTAGAACATATAATATGTTTAATGTTCTAATTCAGTCCTTCGAAACTAACTGCTACAGAAAGATCCTACGAATACCATGGACAGAAAAAGAAAAAACACTGATGTCCTGAAAGAACTAATGTTAAAGAGAATTGGTGATAAACAACATACTATACAGAAAAATTACATACTTTGATCACATCAAGCGTCACGATGGCGCGGAAAGAACAATACTAGAGGGCATGGTCCCAGGACGCAGAGGCAGACCAAGAAGAAGATGGCTTCAAGATATTAAAGAAACCATGAATATGACCATCGACGAATGGGTGAACTGGCTAGAGACAGTGAATTTCAGATGTGCTGCAAAGATAACAACGTCCTATAAAGGATACGCACCTTGATGATGATGAATATGTTTAATTTTTGCTTTTGTTTAATATTTTGTTACAATATGTTCTTTCTTTACCACCACCCATTCTTTCTGTTGCTCAGTATACCAACCAAATGCCACAGTACGTGCCTGTGTGTCTGTTTTTGTATGGCCGTGTGTCGCGGACTGTGCCATAACTATGTTTTATTTTAAACAGTGGCTAAATTAAAGTTTTGGTTTATTGATTGATAGGACAATCATCATTACTTTTCAGTGAGTTACCATATTTACCCATATCTCTTTTTTACACAGGAACTTCTCAGAGACAGTGCACGACCTCTGTAGCATCGGCATGGGCCCACTTAGTAATTTAGTGGATGGTAAAAATATTTTGAAGGAATTATATTTTTAAACTTTTAAAAGAGCAAAAACATGAGTGCAAATAGAAGACAGATTGTTTCTTATAGATATTTCATAAGGTTAAGTTGGGAGATACACTCAGAACAACGGTTGTCTTTTTTTAAAATTCACAGAAAAAAAAGCTAACAAACATAGTGTCTTACAATGTGGCCACATGTTGTAAAATAATTTTTTTTTGCTGATAAACAATGTTTGGTGTATGCATTGTAATTATTTATTTTAAAAAATGATTAATTTTCTTGAAAATATATTAAAACTTCACACCCCCTCCCCTTTCATCGTCCAGTGGATTTCACAAGTATAAGAAGTGCAAAGAATGCCAAACTGGCATATGATGTACATAGCACCCATAATTATAGCATGAACATCCACTTTTTGTCTCTAAACTGTATATAAGTAGAGATATTGCTGTTACAATTTTATACATTTTTTTTTTTAATTTGGAAGGATTACATTGCAAAAACCATATCTACGCAACCAATTGAGTTAGACATTTTTTGGAGGTTCACGCTATAATTATGGATGACATGTACATCATATGCAAGTTTGACATTCTTTGCAATTCTTATGTTTGTGAAATTCACTGCACGATGAAGGAGGTGGGGGAGGGGGTGTTACAATATATTTTCAAGAAAAATAATAATTGTGTAAAGAACTAATTACAGTGCATACACTAAACGTTGTTTATAATCAAAATCAATATATTTTGTATGCATGAGGCCAAATTGTATGACAGTATATTTGGTCATCAGAACCAAGACTAGTATCTACAACAGCTGTGTGCTGTCAACATTGCTGTACGGATCGGAATGCTGGAGAATGACAGAACAGGATATGTCCAGACTCTCCACCTTTCATACAACGTGTCTGCGAAAAATCTTACGCGTGTACTGGCTGACTACTATCTCGAACCAAGAATTGCTTGCACGATGCCAACAAGAGAATATGGGCACTATCATCCGAAGACGACGCTGGAGATGGATTGGACATGTGATGCGCATGGAGACTGGCTCCGACACGAAAACTGCACTGAGATGGACTCCAGAAGGTAGACGAAAGCGTGGAAGACCCAAGACGACCTGGAGGAGAACGATAGAGCAAGAACTGAAGGAAATAAATCATAGCTGGAACACAATACAGTGGAAGACCATGAACAGAGAAGAATGGGGTGTGTTTGTTGCTGCCCTAAACGCCAAGGGCGTAACAGGCTAAAGAATATTTGGTAGTTTTTTTCTGTGATTTTAAAAAAAATACAACACTTATTCTGGTTGGTTCACCTTAAGAGCGAAACGCCTGATGAGACACATTAAAAACACGAGAGGGCATCAATAAACATGGAGTCATATGTAATAATTATGAAAATTATTTTGGAGGCTGATTAATCTTGTTAGTTATAACGCTAATTATCTTAGAATGTAGCTTTTAACGCTAACTTAGAGTAGCTCTTAATTAACCCATTAGTGCACAACTTTTATTTTATCGGCTAAAATAACCATAATGTGTGAACTAATTATTACCTGACTGTTCTTAATTATTAGAAACAAAATATAACATTTCAAGTTCTCATTGATTTCAGATATCTTCAGTCCTTTCCAGAACACATCTGTTTTCATACCCGCACAAACTACCCTGGACATACTGGACGCACATTAAGAGCTACCTGGAGCATATTTTGGTTAATTATGTGTTCTGCTTACGCTGCTTTCTTGACTACAACATTCACCATTAAGTCTCCAGAACTGTCAATCAATACATTTCAAAAATTGCTAGAGAACACTGAGTTCAATATTGGCATCATGGGAACAGCATCCGCATTTATTGATCTGATGCAGAAATCTAACAATAAAACAGTTCAAGATGTATGGATTAAGTTAGTTAAGCAGAATAAAACAGACAATACCACATTTAGTAAAGATTTTGAAACGCATATTAAGAAAGTTTTAGATGATCGTTATCTTTTTTTAACAGGATATTGTATAACACTCGGTATTTGCAAGGATATGCTATCCACGTTTTGGAAAGATATACGAGTATATCCACAAAATATTGATGGTCTTTTTGAGTCAACTTACACTGCAACCCCGCAGAACGTGTTCTACGAAAGGGCTCTGTATCACCTTCTATTACGATATGAAGAAATGGGAATACTACAATATTTGAGAAACGTCAATTTTAAATCGAGAATAATAACTACATTTGATTCGTATAAAACGAAAAGACCGGTAACGCTTTCAAGAATAAAACTCCTCGTTTATGTCTCGTTTGCTGGTGTAAGCGTTAGCTTTGTGTGTTTGGGATTAGAGATAATTTATCATAAATGGAGAAAGTAATGAGACGATTGATCGAAGAATACCAAAGCAGGCTTTGAAGTGGGATGCAGAGGATTCAAGAAAGAGAGGACGATCTAAGTAGACCCTGAAAAGAACTTTGCTGAGAGAGGCAAGAAATATTGGTCTCAATTTCATGGAAGAGATTTAGCGAATTGCCCAGGATAGAGCGGTATCGAGAAATTGCTCCTATGTAACGTATAAGGATTCGAGATAAATTATTATTATTATTATTATGAGAAGCAGGGGCGGCTCGTCATTAAGGGACAGTGGGGCCCCGTCCCACCAATAATCGAAAGGGGAAATAACTTCCCGAAATAGTAAATGCGGAAAAACATGTTTTTTCCGAAAATTTGTGTCTGGCCCTCCAAGAAAAATGACCACGAGACGCCACTGATGACAAGATACATGAAATTTAAGTTGATTGAAACAAGTACGCATTTGTAAAATAGATTCTCTTAACTGCGAAATACGTTATCATTGTTATTAAACATAAGCTATTGGTACAGTTATTATTATCTTTTATTCTTTATTTAGAAGGACATGTTTGTTTTTCTTGCTTTCGAAGGTACACTCTCATTGTTTTCACGGCTAAGACAGTATGTGTTTTTTCTTTACAGCAAACTACTGATATTAAAGTAAACGACAGTAGGGAAACATGTACAGACAAAGTACTGTAGGTTTACATAGAACAAAAACAATGTTCAGAAACTTTTCGACCAACAGGTCTTTTATCAAGCATATTTTTTAAATAGTAACAAATCATTTACAGGACGCAGCCATCAACCACCGTAAATGAGCTGTTGATTTTCTAGGCACCACTTATACGTTCAGTAGTTTGTCATTACTTTATGAACGATGAGGTATATTTTTAACTTTCGTAAAAATTCCGCATAAACTAATTTGCTTCCAAAATTGCCCGCCGTGAGTTTGAACCAGGTACGCTTAGGTTGTGATTGAGCTCATTATTGCTTAAGTTACAGACGCCAAGTTATAAAGAATATGAAGACTTTAAAACATAGTTTTACTACAGTCTTCCCTTTTATCGTTTTACTGCAGTCTTCCTTAACATAGTTTTATTACAGTCTTTCCTTAATATAGCTTTAACATTGCTTTACTAGTCTTCCTTTAACATTTCTTTACTACAGTCTTCCTTTTAAAATTGCTTTATTACAGTCTTCCTTTAACATTGCTTTACTACAGTCTTCCTTTAACATTGCTTTACTACAGTCTTCCTTTAACATTGCTTTACTACAGTTTTCCTTTAACATTGCTTTACTACAGTCTTCCTTTAACATAGCTTTACTACAGTCTTCCTTTAACATTGCTTTACTACAGTCTTCCTTTAACATTGCTTTACTACAGTCTTCCTTATATAGCTTTACTACAGTCTTCCTTTAACATTGCTTTACTACAGTCTTCCTTTAACATTGCTTTACTACAGTCTTCCTTTAACATTGCTTTACTACAGTCTTCCTTATATAGCTTTACTACAGCCTTCCTTTAACATTGCTTTACTACAGTCTTCCTTTAACATTGCTTTACTACAGTTTTCCTTTAACATTGCTTTACTACAGTCTTCCTTTAACATTGCTTTACTACAGTCTTCCTTTAACATTGCTTTACTACAGTCTTCCTTTAACATTGCTTTACTACAGTCTTCCTTTAACATAGCTTTACTACAGTCTTCCTTTAACATTGCTTTACTACAGTCTTCCTTTAACATTGCTTTACTACAGCCTTCCTTTAACATTGCTTTACTACAGTCTTCCTTTAACATTGCTTTACTACAGTCTTCCTTTAACATTTGCTTTACTACAGTCTTCCTTTAACATTTCTTTACTACAGTCTTTCTTTAACATTGCTTTACTACAGTCTTCCCTTATATAGCTTTACTACAGTCTTCCTTTAACATTGCTTTACTACAGTCTTCCTTTAACATTGCTTTACTACAGTCTTCCTTTAACATAGCTTTACTACAGTCTTCCTTTAACATTGCTTTACTACAGTCTTCCTTTAACATTGCTTTATTACAGTCTTCCTTTAACATAGCTTTACTACAGTCTTCCTTAACATTTCTTTACTACAGTCTTTCTTTAACATTGTTTTACTACAGTCTTCCCTTATATAGCTTTACTACAGTCTTCCTTTAACATTGCTTTACTACAGTTTTCCTTTAACATTGCTTTACTACAGTCTTCCTTTAACATTGCTTTACTACAGTCTTCCTTTAACATTGCTTTACTACAGTCTTCCTTTAACATTGCTTTACTACAGTCTTCTTTTAACATTGCTTTACTACAGTCTTCCTTTAACATTGCTTTACTACAGTCTTCCTTTAACATTGCTTTACTACAGTCTTCCTTTAACATTGCTTTACTACAGTCTTCCTTTAACATTGCTTTACTACAGTCTTCCTTTAACATTGCTTTACTACAGTCTTCCTTTAACATTGCTTTACTACAGTCTTCCTTTAACATTGCTTTACTACAGTCTTCCTTTAACATTGCTTTACTACAGTCTTCCTTTAACATTGCTTTACTACAGTCTTCCTTTAACATTGCTTTACTACAGTCTTCCTTTAACATTGCTTTACTCAAGTCTTCCTTTAACATTGCTTTACTACAGTCTTCCTTTAACATTGCTTTACTACAGTCTTCCTTTAACATTGCTTTACTACAGTCTTCCTTTAACATTGCTTTACTACAGTCTTCCTTAACATTGCTTTACTACAGTCTTCCTTTAACATTGCTTTACTACAGTCTTCCTTTAACATTGCTTTACTACAGTCTTCCTTTAACATTGCTTTACTACAGTCTTCCTTTAACATTGCTTTACTACAGTCTTCCTTTAACATACCTTTACTACAGTCTTCCTTTAACATTGCTTTACTACAGTCTTCCTTTAACATTGCTTTACTACAGTCTTCCTTTAACATTGCTTTACTACAGTCTTCCTTTAACATTGCTTTACTACAGTCTTCCTTTAACATTGATTTACTACAGTCTTCCTTTAACATTGCTTTACTACAGTCTTCCTTTAACATTGCTTTACTACAGTCTTCCTTTAACATTGCTTTACTACAGTCTTCCTTTAACATTGCTTTACTACAGTCTTCCTTTAACATTGCTTTACTACAGTCTTCCTTTAACATTGCTTTACTACAGTCTTCCTTTAACATTGCTTTACTACAGTCTTCCTTTAACATTGCTTTACTACAGTCTTCCTTTAACATTGCTTTACTACAGTCTTCCTTTAACATTGCTTTACTACAGTCTTCCTTTAACATTGCTTTACTACAGTCTTCCTTTAACATTGCTTTACTACAGTCTTCCTTTAACATTGCTTTACTACAGTCTTCCTTTAACATTGCTTTACTACAGTCTTCCTTTAACATTGCTTTACTACAGTCTTCCTTTAACATTGCTTTACTACAGTCTTCCTTTAACATATCTTTACTACAGTCTTCCTTTAACATTGCTTTACTACAGTCTTCCTTTAACATTGCTTTACTACAGTCTTCCTTTAACATTGCTTTACTACAGTCTTCCTTTAACATTGCTTTACTACAGTCTTCCTTTAACATTGATTTACTACAGTCTTCCTTTAACATTGATTTACTACAGTTTTCCTTTAACATTGCTTTACTACAGTCTTCCTTTAACATGATTTACTACAGTTTTCCCTTTTATAGTGTTACTGTAGTCTCCCTTTTATCGAAAATAAACAACAAATACGTTAAATATGTGTTTTATCATGTGCTATGTGCATTACCAAGTGCTATGTGCATTATCAAGTGCTATGTGCATTATCAAGTGCTATGTGCATTATCAAGTGATATGTGCATTATCAAGTGCTATGTGCATTATCAAGTGCTATGTGCATTATCAAGTGCTATGTGCATTATCAAGTGCTATGTGCATTATCAAGTGCTATGTGTATTATCAAGTGCTATGTGTATTATCAAGTTCTATATGTATTATCAAGTGCTATATGTATTATCAAGTGCTATGTGTATTATCAAGTGCTATGTGTATTATCAAGTGCTATGTGTATTGCGTGTGGGCGTCTGTAGCTTAAACGGTAGTGAGCTCGATCACAATCCAAGCGTACCTTGTTTAAAAATTCCGCGAAGGGCAGTTAGGAAACAAATTCGTTCCCGTGGGTTGTTACGAAAGGTAAAAATAGACTACACCGTTCAGAAACAGTGTAGAACTACTGAACGTATAAGTAGTGCATAGGAAATAGAGGATTCGCTTACTGTAGTTGATGTCAATGTCCTGTAAGGATATGCCACGATTTTCAGATGTATTCTATAAACGATGGACAATATTAAGCATTTGGAAGACCTACTTAATGCCTTTTGGATGGTGATATACAGAGAAACATTGTGTATTTCATTGAAATAAAAACAGACAAATAGAGAAGTTCTAGAATAACTTAAGCTCCGTACCCACATGTTTAACAAATTTAAAATTGGCACAACTAGCCTGCGCCCCTGCAAAAAGGCGGACATGACGGCAGAGAACGTACTGCGAGATTGTCAACTGATAGCAGGTATAAGAAAAGAAACATGACCCCCATAACACAGAGCTTCGCGAGAAGCTGTACGGAGCAGCGGAGTCCCTTTAAAAGACGGTAAAATTCATGATAAAAGTTGGTTCATCAATCTAGGCAGGGATCGAGAGAGAGAGAGAGAGAGAGCGAGAACAACTTGTAATCAATTAAATAATTACTATAAATATTAAATTGAAAGAAATAAAATATGTCCGACACATAAAGAGATATTACACATTGATCAAAACATTATTGAAAGGGAATCTTTGAAGGGCAATAGTTAGAGAGAATCGTTACAATAGACAAACATCAGCCTGTAGAGTGCAACAACAAAGACAAATGCAAGGATTGTTGGAGGGTCATTGCAGTCAACATTCGACCCGGAGATGAACCTAATGCCAGTATTGGTTGTTATAGCTAAGTGGTTAAGTGGCTAAGTGGTTAAGTGGCTAAGTGGTTAAGTGGCTAAGTGGTTAAGTGGCTAGTGGTTAAGTGGCTAAGTGGTTAAGTGGTTAAGTGGTTAAGTGGCTAAGATCTTGCATTGCGTCCCAAAGATCCTGTGTTTTTAAAAAAACACCGCTCACACAAATAAATCTTTACAAAAAACACCGCTCACACAAATAAATCTTTACAAAAAACATATCTCACACAAATAAATCTTTACAAAAAACATATCTCACACAAATAAATATTTATAAAAAACATATCTCATACAAATAAATATTTATAAAAAACATATCTCACACAAATAAATCTTTACAAAAAACATATCTCACACAAATAAATCTTTACAAAAAACATATCTCACACAAATAAATATTTACAAAAACATATCTCACACAAATAAATATTTACAAAAACATATCTCACACAAATAAATATTTATAAAAACATATCTCACTACAAATAAATCTTTACAAAACATATTCACACAAATAAATATTTATAAAAACATATCTCATACAAATAAATATTTATAAAAACATATCTCATACAAATAAATATTTATAAAAACATATCTCACACAAATAAATCTTTACAAAAACATATCTCACACAAATAAATATTTACAAAAACATATCTCACACAAATAAATATTTATAAAAAACATATCTCACACAAATAAATATTTATAAAAAACATATCTCACACAAATAAATCTTTACAAAAAACATATCTCACACAAATAAATATTTGCAAAAACACCTCTCCTATATTACATGTTTTAAAAAATCTCTCACCCACATAAATATTTTTAAAACATCATTCACACTAATAAATGTTTATATAAAACATTTGTCACTCAATTAAACATTACCAGAAACATATCTCACACTTTCTGTGGCTAAGTAGTTAAGACCTTTGCCTTGTGAGTCGAAGGTCCTGGGTTCGAGTCCCGACCGCGCCATTCTGTTCACGAGTGCAGTTTTTTCCAAAGACCCTAGGATTGCTTTGTGCAATACTCTCGGCAGGTGGTGTGCCATTTCTGCTGCGAGGGACCGAGCCGTATGGGGTAAAACCCGGTGCAATAAGTCAATCCTTCGAATTTTAAAACCCTTTATTAATCTCTCACACTATTAAATGTTTAAAAAAACATCTCACAAAATTAAATATTTAAAAAACCATCTTACACACAATGAAATGTTACCAAAAAAAATATCTCACTCACTCAAACATTACAAAAAATATATATCACACAATTAAATGTAAATAAATGAAGGACTGAACGGGTTAACTCTGGGTTATAGTAGTGTAGACTTTACAGTCTCTCAAATGAAGGTGACATGTATACATCTATTGTCCATCACAACTAAAAATCAACATTTCAACAAGTTGATAACCGAAAATATATTTCAAACCTTTTATTCGCAGACGACCAGGTACTGATTGCATAAAACGAAAAAATCTCTCCAGAACCATTTGGGCTTAGTTAATAGGATGGGGTGAGGGAACAATATGGAAATAAATATAATAAAGACAAAGACAATATAGATAAGCAGACAACCAGAAAATCTTACAATAGAACTACAGCAATATGGAAATAAAACAAACCAGTGGGTCCTAATACTTAGGGAAATTTTCACGGCAGATAAGGAAATCAGCAATCGATGCACAAAAGCTAACCAGGTACTGGAGCAGTTAACACCCCTGTTGTCACATAAAGATACACCTCTAAGCACTAAGGCAAATCTTATTAGAACTGTTTTCTGGCAAACACTACTGGTTACCTGAGTCAAACATGGCCAATAACAGCAGCTAAGGAGCGGAAAATCATAATGACGGAGATGAGGTGTCTTAGAAGATCTGCAGGTGTGACAATAAGAGACAAAATTAGAAATGAAGAAATCAGAAAAAGACTGGATGTGAAACTAGTCATACAATTCATAAAAGAACAACAGATTAAATGGTTTGTAAACTTGACAAGAATGCCCTGGTATCGTCTACCACAGAGAGCTACACAGAAAAAGCATAACGGGTACAGAACAAGAGGCAGATCACACAAAAGATGGAGAGACGGCATCAAGAACAGCTTTACAAAAATAAATAAAAGCTTACACAGTGTCTTAGCACAAGCACACCCAAATCTCCCCCAAACACATCCATAAAGAAGTAAATGGTGGAAGAGAAGAAGAAGATAAATTACTGTTCGAATACAGTCCCACACAATCTTTAAGAAGTAAGATACGAAAATGGCAGCTCTCCTTTCAAATAGTTGATAAGAGATTGAAACATCTATTTGTGTCTGTTAAAAAGATTAAGTTCTAATCAGAACCTTTACTTGAATACAAAACAAACTAAGATTATGTCCACTGTCAAAGCAACATGTCAACACAAAAATTACCATCAATAATCGAAACATTAAAAACTTGACAGATTATGAATATATTGGATCTGCAATTAAGAGTAATGGAAACCACAGAATATGAATACTTCGAGACAATTGTTTTCTTCTTTTTCTCGCGAACGCCCGCTGTCAATTCAGGCGAAAGTCATAACGCCTGGTATTGCTCTTCTGAATGATTTTTTAGTAAGGCCTAAATTTCCATTTTACAGTTGCCCCTCAACAATGTGGACATCCTCACCGACTTTAGAGGTACTTGAAGCTTAGAGCCTCCAAGTGTGATCGTTGCAAGAAACCTGTTGTCCGTGTAACTCTTGCCTTGAGTCCTCATACTATTGATACTTTTACGACCAGAGTTAATTAGTGAAGTGTGACTTCTCTATCGGATTTCCTGCCTTTGGTGAGGTCGTTCCCTACGCATCGTATGATAAACACTCTTTAATGATCTTTTAGTGCCGTACAGTGGCGTCTCGTGGTCATTTTTCTTGATAGGGCCAGACACAAATTTTCGGAAAAATAATGGTTTTTGAGTATCTACTATTATTTGTCTATTCCGGGAAGTTAATTCCCCTTTCGGTTTTTGGTGGGGCCGGGATCGACTGGCCCTTAATGACGAGCCGCCCCTGGTGCCGTATATTTGCGCTTTGGTCTAGGAGAAAATTCAGAGAAAAGTAAATATAAATTAAAAATGAGACAACAAAGGAAAGGAAAATGCTATAATTTACTTCAGAAAATAAAACTACAACTTTTAAGAACATATAGATTTTTGTAATGAAAATATAGAATTGTTTATCATAAACTTCTTCTTCTTTGCGTTCGTTCTTTACGACCAATTTTAATCACTCTTTGTGATATGTTTGATCTTTGCCAAGGACGTGTATACGTTGCACATTGGTTTGGTAGGCCCCTAAACGCATAAGACTTCTACACGTTTAGGACACATACATCCGATTCAGCCAAACCTCCTTAGACGCTTCTTACGACATGAGTGGCAGGTAACAGTGGTTCTATTCTGTACACCCCAAATTTGGTCCCCAGTAACCACTCGGGTGAAATCATAAACTACATTACAGTTATTTGAAACAAAGTGCTTTAGAACAGCTGGTAGAAAACTCCGGACAGTGATAATGAAAAAAAATATAGTCATCCTAGAAGATGTGAAAATTGGAAACATTGGCTCATTAACTTCTTCTTTTTGTGGTCCATATCGATCACTTGTTTATCACTCTTTGTGTTTTGTATGTGATTCGATCCTAAGAGTACGTTTTGCCAGGTATGCGCCTATAAGTAGGCCAGCATATTCGATTTCTGCTACGCTTTTTATTTACCAGAGTAGCTTCCCTAGGATCGTAACTCAGTCGCCTCTCACGACATGCTGTGTAGGTCGCAGTGTTACTATTCTTTGCTACTCTTGTGAGCCCTGACAACAATACGAGACTCATAAACAATATCATGTCTCGTAGACTTGAAATATATTGATCACATTAAACTATGACAGTGTTTCAGAACAAGCAGCAATCCAGAACATGGTTCTATGTAGACAAGGCAGGAGACAATACCATAAGAAGTCGGCAAGGGGCATTAACGAAACATAGAACATGACGTAGGGGGAGAAGTGAGAACTGATAGGAGGTTGATAATATTTTCCGTCTGGTTGTAATTAGAACGTAGGTGAAATCGAGTTCCTAGTCCTATCGGAGACGGACGATAAAACGTCGGTCCCCTGTTCAAGTTGAGCACATAAAAACCCCTTGCAGTTCAAAATTGAAAAGAGTTGGCTGGATAGCCGCTGCCAATGCAAAATTCATTCAATAGTGTTTTTAAAAAAATTCTTACAAGACTTTGTCACCACTTTCTATATTACGACGGGAATCCTTGTTGGTGCTACGGGGTTCGTGCACTGCAGCTGATATCTTCCTGTCTCACGAAAGAGATCGTATCACTCATGGATCGTATCACTCACCGACGTGCAGTAATGATAATTATATCAATCTACAAAGGAGATACTATCTAATGATGGCAATCTTTCTCAGATCATGCTGTCAAAATCAATTGTTAATTTTTATTCCCGATTATCTGCTTCTTATCTGTTACTGATAAGAAGATAACTGCTTTTTAATAACAGTGCGTCGTTCTCTGCCTGGGATATCAGAACATTGTGACGTCAATCTAGTATGCATATGTATAACCAGTAATTGATTGCACGCGGGCTTGGATGAGACATCTCAGAAATGACATTTTTATAATCTAAATAAAAAGAGAAGTTCTGATACAGTGATCGATATATCTCATTTTTTTTTGCAACTCGCGTGAAGTTGTAGAAATAAAACTGAATGGTTGCATCTTTACGTATTCTATTTCAGGATTAGAAGGATAGACCAGTAAGAGCGAAGAGCAGTTGTGAATTGTGTTTGTTTCTGGAGATTTATAAATTTACTTAACTATTTATCAATTTGTGTGGTCCAGTATGTTGTGTTATTTTTCTTTGTCTTCGCGTTCATTCTTCCAGACCGATTTTATCATTCTTATTGTGATGTATTATTGATCTTTGACAAGAACGACTAACGTTAAATCCCTGTTGCAGGCCCCTACTTGTGTATAAAACCATACACGTGTAGGTCAGGGTTCCATTTTTTCTACGGAAATGGTTTGAGTGTGTCTCGGTGATAGTCAGTCCCCAAAACTTCTCCTTCCTTCATGTTTACAATTTCTTTTTAATGGTCTGTTTTACAACGCATATTTAGACTTGAATCTACGCCAAAGAGCCTTTAGTACTTTGCAACCTTTCTGACTGAGTGAGGCGTTCCTTTTGCATCGTGTGATAAACACTCTTTAGTGATATTTAATGCAGTGTTGTGTTATTCAATGTACATATAGATTGTACGTCTCGATATTGTATTGATCAACGAATATCAAAGCAGGCATTGAAGTGGGATGCAAAGGGTTCAAGAAAGAGAGGACGACCTAAGGAGACCCTGAAACGAACTTTGCTGAGAGAGGCAGGAAATATCAGTCTCAGTTCCGTGGAGGAGACTGTTCGAGTTGTCCAAGATAGAGAGGTATGGAGAAATTGCTTGCTGGTACTATGTAACGTATTACGGTACGAGAAGAATTATTATTTTATTAGAACAATCATAATGTGATTATCATGGAGGGGGTTGAAACACATTGTGACAACATGTAAAATTGATGGGAGAATGAGACAGACGATAGCAAAAAAAGAAGAACCTAGACAGATTAACTTCATGTTGACACTTCATACCCATATTTAACCGTTGTAATATCTTTGTCAAAGTCTACATTTGGTGTTCTGTGACACTCGTCACTTTTGTTGTATCGTTTTGCTTGATAAAGGCCTTTTTGGTCGAAACATTGATGTGTATTGTCATTGTTTTTGAATTTTGTAAAACTACAGTACTTTGTTATTACGTGTTTCGCCCTTTTACATGGTTTACTGCAGTCTCATCTATATTGAAATCACTATTGTCAATTGTCTATTCCCAGGTGGAAGATGTAGTTGGCTGTCCACTCTTGTCGTTAAGCGTAGGGATGGGAGCTTTAATTTGTGTTCTAGTGCTAGATGAGTCGCCCTTGTTGTGTTGTATCCATGTTTATGTAGTGTGGTCTTGATATTGTCTATCCATCTTTTTCTTGGTTTCCTTGGGTCTAGTACCCGATCTCTTTTTATTGTATGCTGCTATTGGTGGTTTGTTGTATTTCATTCTCATTAAATGTCAAAACACTTGCATTTGTTGTCTTTCGATGTATTCGAGTGCATGAAGTTATGCCTCACTATGACCTCATTTCGTAGTCTGTCTTTCCTGGTGACTCCACTGCCTTCCTCAAGCATTTCATTTCACACGTGGTGAGCTTTCTGTGATGTGTTGCTGTAAGAGACCAAGTTTGCACTGGTAACAAAGTGTTGGTAGGAAAATACTTTTTATAATCTGTCTCTTCACTTCCATCTTGATTTTTAGGTGGTGTAGTAATGGTGTCAGCTGGTAGGTCACTGCATTTGCTTCACTTCATACCCACAAGTCGGAAAATGATGAGACATTTTACTTACTATGTCTAAAAAGATCTAAAGCCGGCTGATTTACTTCATTGCACTGGGTTTTACCTCATATGGCGCAGTCCCTCTCCGCAGAAACGACACGCCATCTGCCGAGAGTATTGGAAAAAGCACGAACTCCGTAGCTCCGGAAGCAATACCATGAGTCTCTAAAAAACACTCGTCAACAGAACATTGCGATTCGGATTCGACCTACGACCTTCAGAACTCGATCTTAACCACTTATCCACAGAAACCTTTACTTAATATAAGTATATACATGATGTGGGCGTGTGTGCCTTAGTGAGCTCTGTAGCAACCCAAGAGTACCTGGTTCAAACTCCACGGTGGAGTGCAGCATGGAAGCAAATTGATTTTTACGAACACTAAAAATAGACCTCACGGTTCAGAAAGCTACTGAAAGTATATATAGTATCTATAAAATCAACGACTCGTTTACTATAGTTGCTGGCGACGTCCTGTAACAGATATTGCTTGAATATTTTCATTTTCATATCCATGATTATTTTCTTATTCCAGTATACAAACCATCAAATGTGATGAAATCAGTGAACAGAAGAAAAATGTACATGCTAAATTTGTTTATTACCATCAGTTTTCTATTTAATGTTACTTTCAACACGCTTGCTCAAAACTTTCTTCAATCTAACAACAATGATTACCAGAATTGGGGAGAAAATAGAACAATATATTCTTTGAATCGTGGACCAGAACAATATCCTTCGTTAGTAACCATTGCAATTAAAGTATTTGAATTACAAAATAATTTTAGTAAATCTGTTCATGACCAGATGTCCAGAAGCAACATTTTAGTTGTTTTAAACGATGAGTTTCAATGGAAGTCAGCTTCGATATTCATTGATAAAATTTCTGTTTTACACCTGGAACACAAATCCTTCATTTTCGACTTGGAAGTGTTTCATCCTTACAGAATATCGTTCATATTATTGAGGGTTTAATGATGAATGATGTTTACATTCATAGCTTGGTTATATTTTCCAACGACGTACTACAGATCACTAACTTTCTGAACACAATTTCAGCTAGAAGAAACTTAATTTGGACATCTGTTATTCACATCAGTGAATGGATTATCGTTTCAGAATGTGATAATTTAACAGCAACCGTTCAGAGCAGAGAATATAGTATAGATTTTATGACAATAATTGTACCCTACAATGACAGTGTGAGAATCGTTGTTCAGAAGTCCAGAAACACTGGTTTTGTAACAAAAGTGAAGTTACTCACAGACGTAGAGAACGAGGAAGACATCAAAAACAGATCAAAATGGTCACAAGAAAAGAGTTTCAGATTTATTAACTGTACTTCCAGGATTCGACCACATCCTTTAGAGTATTTAATGTTGCAGAAATCCTACATAGCTGGAGTCCGCCTGGCAGCAGTGTTTCCAGAGAATGCTTACAGACGAACTGTGTACCGAACAGTTGTAGGTGGTAACACCACCGACTATGATGGCTTCAGTGTTGCCGTTATGAAGCTGCTGGCACAAATTCTAGGTTTCGAATTGGAATTTGTTTGGGTAACTGATGGAGGTGACTATGGAGAAGTTCTGGACAACGGAACAATTACAGGAATGACAGGTAAATTTTCTGAATCTGGTAGTATTTTCTAATCTTTTAATTTTTTGTAATCAAACCACCACCGACCCCCGTCACCTCACCGGTTTTGAATATTTTGTATTTTGAAAGTAAGCATCTGCTCTTCTTCTTCACCTTTCAACTCCCAACGGAGCACAGGTCTACAACAAACTTTTTCTAGATCTTCCTCTCCCCTGCCATCCTTTCCAACTCTTTCCATGTTTTACATATCCTTTTAATTTCAACCTCCAGCTCTCTTTCTCCAGGTATGCCAATACCTTCCCCTATTCCTCTTTCCCTGCAGGTTCCAAAACCGTGCCTGTAAGCATCTGCTAAGTTTATTTCAAAATTATTCGGATGTGCCTGATCTACGTGACCTATATCTCTATGAACTGAGCCGCATTGTATTCACGTTCTCGATGCAAACCACACAGGTCGCAAAAAAGTGATTTAGATTGTTGATAAGAATCAAAGTAAAGTACAAAATATATATTCATTTCTTTATGTTTCCTACGTCTTCTATGTCACTACAATATTATTATTATTATATTCATCTTGTATCGTTATACGTTACATATGGCCCGTAATAAATTTCTCCATACCTACCTCTCAATTTCCTATCTAAAATGAATTCGATATTTCGTTCCTCTCTCAGTGTATTCATTTAAAGTTTCATAGGGCGTCTGATCTTTTTTAACCCTTTACTTCCCACTTCAATGTCCGCTTTGTGATTCTTTGATATTTCTTCTCAGAGCATGCTCAACATATCTCCATCTTCTCTTACTTATAAAAGTTATAAGTAATGGTTGACCAACATTTTTCTGATATGCTCTTACATACGAACCTTTATATTATTAAACATATGTCATTGATTATTTTCTATTTATATTATGTAAGTTTTGTTTATGTATCTGTTTATGTATCTGTTTATGTATCTGTTTATTTTTTTATTCAATCTGCCTATACAAGTATAGTATATACGAGGGAAGTCAATAAGTAAGCCACAAATGGCTGTAGAAAAATAACTAACATGATAACAACTTGAAACCAGTTTATTTTTATACATACATTGTTCCTTTATTTCTCAACATAATTTCCACCAACATTGACGCACTTATTCCATCGTTTTATCAATCCTCCCAAACCGGCTGCATAGAACTGCGGGCTCTGTTTTCTAAACCACGTTTTCACTTCACATTCAACTTCGGTGTCATTCACGAAATGTCTTACGGGATGATGCAAGGACAGGCCAAATCGGTTCATTTTGTGTTCCTCTTTCAATTGTCTGGGTACCCACCTTGAGCACACTTTCTTAAATTTCAATCAATCATGCATTATGCTGAACCATGTGAGCACCCTATTGCAGATGCTACAGAGTCTATCGTTACTTGTGTGTCACCTCTAATCATCTCCTACACCCGCTGCACTGATGCTTCTGTTGCAATCTCAACAGGACGACCAGATCGGATTTCATCAACAATTTTAGAGCGTCCTTGAAAAATCTTTCTGCACAACTATGCACCGTTTTACGGGACAAACATTTGTCAGCATAAACAGGAAGCATTTCTTTATGAATGTCCTTTGCAGCGGTCCTTTGCCCACAAAAAGCACAACAGCACTTTGCTCTTTGGTTGTACTCTCCGTAAGTACAGTCGCCATTTTGTTATGCGCTGCGCATGCGCATGAGACACATAGCGCCACCTGGCGAACGAGAATATAAAGTTGAATGTTGCTGTCACCTAATGACACTTTAGAAAACACCAACTACATTTACCTACCATCTCACATAACTTTGTGGCTTCTTATTGACTTCCCTCGTATTATTGTCTATGCATATTCTATATCTGCTTCGTATGTTATCGTCACACTGCTATCTGGTTGTTGCCCAGTGTCGTAGTTTTCTGTTTCTGTCTTGCGATGTTCTGGGGGCTTGGATGATTGTTAATTTTGCTCTTTGACAAGATTCTTCTATGCCATCTAACCATCTTTATCATGGTCTTCCTCTCACCTTCTTTCCTGATGTTCTGCTGTAGAAGATTCTGCCTACTGTAGAGTTTGGACCAACAGAAACCACCTAGAACATACAAATCACAAAGACTGGTTAACAAATGGTCGAAATGGAGCTTTCGAAGAAATTGAAGAAACCACAACCTTCAGAACTCAAGCAAACGCCTAACCACTTCGATATCAACCTCAAATTACCAGAAAAGCAAGAAATAGTAAAAGCTATTGGATCCCTGAGAAACAACAAAGCACCGGGAAATGATGAAATGACAGCAGAGCTTTTAAGATCGATTCCATCTTAGCTGCAAACATATTAGAGCCCTGTTTGCAGATATCTGGGAGAAAGAAGAATTGCCTAAGGATTGGACTAGGGTACTGTAGTGAAAATCTCCAAGAAAGGAGATCTAACAGATTACAATAACTGGAGAGGAATCACGTTGCTTTCAATCCCAAGTAAGATATTCTGCAAAATTATCATAATGCGAATACAAGAAGCAATAGATAAGTGTCTACGAATGGAGCAAGCAGGATTTAGGAAAGGAAGAGGAACAAATGAACATATATTTACCCTGCGTAACATTTGAGAACAATGTAGCGAGTGGCAAAGGACTATATACATCAACTTCATAGATTTTGAAAAGGCATTCGACAGCGTCCACAGAGACAGCCTATGGAAGATACTAAGACAATACGGCGTACCGCAGAAGCTTGTCAACATCATAGCCCTCTTCTATAAAGATTTCTCCTGCAACCTAAAGAATTCCAACAAAACATTCCCAGTAAAATCTGGTGTAAGACAGGGATGCGTAATGTCCTCTCTTTTGTTTAGTATTACAATTGACTGGGTGCTAAAAATGCCATAAAACAACAAGCACCAAGAGGAATAAGATGGACCCTTTCGATATGCTTGAGGATCTGGACTTTGCAGATGATATAGCCCTGGTGTCACACAAATATGAACATATACAAGAGAAAAGTACAATACTTCACAGCACGGCAAAGACAGTAGGCCTCAAAACAAACACAGGAAAAATAAAAATTATGACAAACAGTGAAATCCAACAACCAGTAATGTTAGAAAATGAAACACTGGAAAGGGTTGATCAGTTTACATATCTTGGTAGCGTATTGACACTAAATGGTGGCACAGAGGAAGATATAAAATCACGTCTAAGTAAGGCCAGAACTGCTTTTGCCAGAATGAAACCAGTATGGAAGTCCAAAATCTACAATAGGACCACAAAGCTCAAACTCTATAAAAGCATTGTTTTGCCAGTTTTGCTCTACGGATCGGAGTGTTGGAGGATGACAAAGGAGATACTAGCAGGCTGTCAGTTTTCCACCACTCTTGTCTTCGCAGAATCTTGGGAATCTTTTGGCCAGTAAAAATATCCAATAACCAACTACTCCAAGACACAAGACAAGAGGCAATGAATGACATACTCAAAAAGAGAAGATGGAAATGGCTCGGACATGTTATGAGAATGAGACAAGAAATGCCTGCAAGGATAGCCCTCACTTGGACACCAGAAGGAAAGGAAAGAAAGGCTGACCACGGACAACATGGAGGCGCATGATGGAAGAGGAACTGAACACCGCATCTCTGACGTGGGGCTCTGCGCTGAATGTTGCACGGGACAGGAGAGCATGGAAAGTCCTTTCTGAAGCCCCATGTGTCACTAGGCATGACGGGATTAAGTAAGTAACAACCTTCAGAACTCAAAGCAAACGCCCTAACCACTTCGTCATCAAGGTTCCTTTATTCCCATTATTTGTGATCATGTAATTGTGTACACAAATGTGTAGCTAGTTTGAGTGTGCTATAAATGCATGAACTGTTTATCAATGATAAATAACTAATACAAGGATAACATATATAATCGTGTTTGTTACCAGGTAAGCTGGCGAGACGAGAGGCTGCAATGGGAGCTCTAGTTTCCAGACTCGAGAGTCGTCAGAATGTCATTGATTTTTTGCCAGTGCCTCTCCTTATAGAGTCTGCTAACATCGTCTACAGGTACCATCATTTTTTTCTCTCTCTTATGTTTGTATCCTATGTACTCACATTGTAATTATTATTTAATCATTCTCTAATCAACGTATAATCGATATGTAATCATAATGTTACCATTATGTAATCATAATGTTATTATTATGTAATCAATATATAATCAGTATATAATTAATGTGGCGTCTGTGGCCTAGGGGTTAGTGACTCTGTCTATTAACCCCGACGTTCTGAGTTCGAATCACGCTGCGGACAGTTTGCTTGCAAATTCTTTCCGTTGATTTTAACAAAGGACGATGGCGCCACCCGTTCAGAAAGCAATGGCAAACTACTGAACGTATAAGTGGTGCCTAGACAATCAACGACTTGTTTACTGTGGTTGATGGCTACGTCCTTTGGGATATGCCACGATTTTCATATAATTAATATTTAATCAATATGTAACCAGTATGTAATCGAATACAAGTGTCACAGAAGAGTCCTCCGTATATCTTGGATAGAGAAGAAAACAAATAGATCTATCCAGAAAGAACTCAAAATAAAAGAAAACTGGCTGATGCTACAAATAAAAAAGAGCACAATTTTGGACATATAAATACACAGGGTAAGAGAAGATCATCATGGAAAGAGTCAAGAGGAGAAGATGAAGACCACGGAAAACATGGATTCAGGATGTAACTGATGGTTTGAACATGACGGCTGCGGAGACGGGGCATCTGTCCTATGAGAGAGAAAAATTCCAAAGGACTGTTGAGGTGGCAAGTTCTGTTCAGGACAAGCTATTTGATGATGATTTATGGTCATGCGATTAGTCCACTGGGGATTACAAACTGAGTTGTATGCTCTAAATCTGTTAGTTTCCTATAAAATTATAGTTTTCAAGCCGACTAGATATGTCACATGTTGCTTCTCATTGTACCTCGGAGATGACAGTCCTCCAGGGCATCCTTCGGTGTCTGTTTACACTGACAGTAAGCCTTTCGACTTTCAAATTAACATTTAATTATCTAGTTTAGTTTAGTAATCTGATCACTGTCACTGCACATCGAACAAGTTGGTACCGCCCGAGTGGTTGACGGTGCCAAAATTGGGGTGTGAAGAATAGAACCACTGTTACCTGCCACGCATGTCGTAAGAGGCGGCTAAGAAGGTAGGGCGTGGGTTAGCTACCCACACCGTAAATAACACTAGATGGCTACAGCACGGAGAGCGAACCGAGTAAACGCTGGCTGAAACCGACACATCACCGAAGGATAAGCACCAGAGCTCCAAATGGTGCTGAAGGTGTGACGCAAAACACACCAATGCTAAGGCTGCAGGAATCAGATTTCCACTTGAATAGAATTTATGGGGAGATCTGGTACATCGGTCTGGACGGTGATCGCGAAAGAGAGAGAGAGAGAGAGAACCAGTTGGTCCATAGGTGCTGCAACCTCCTCCTCAGAATGTCTCTCTGCTTGTGGAAAATAACGACACCGGTTCTTTGTTGGCTTACTATTTGTCTTTCTTCTTTACCATTACCCCTTAAGGAGACAAAGGTCTGCATCCAATGTCTTCAAAGCCCTCATAGCCAAGCCCATATTTTCGAGATCTTTCCACACACTTCCCATTTTCTTGCATTCCGCCTCTAGCTCCAGGTGTTCTTTCTTGACCCCTTTCTTGCGGTGTCCTTCTTCCTCGGGTGACGATCTATGAATTTCCTTAGATATTTTTTCTGAATCTATCTGAAATAAAAATCGTGGCATATCCTAAAGGACGTAGCCATCAACCACAGTAAGCGAGTCGTTGATGTTCTAGGCACCACTTACACGTTCAGTAGTTTGACATTGCTTTCTGATCGCTGAGGTCTTTTTTACCTTATGTAAAAATCCAACGGAAACGAATTTGCTTCCAAATTTGCCCACCGTGGGGTTTGAACCAGGTACGTTGGGGTTGGTGATGGAGCTCACTAACGCTTGAGCTACAGAAGCTCACCTGAATCTATCTAGTGGTGTTTAACGGGGTGAGGTAGCTAGTTCCACGTCCACCTTTTAGACATCGCCTACGGCATGTGTGGCAGATACCAGTGGTTCGAATCTTTACATCCCTAAATTAAGCCCAGGTAACCACTCGGTCGACCATTCTTCTTTGGCTACAAGTATAGCGCTCTTGTTTAGCTACACCCCATTAGATTTGGTATTCTAATTGTCTGTGAACAGGTAAATAGCTCTGACACTGTTTTGAGAAAATTGACGTACTGTTTCCGCTATGCTCAGTTCAAAGGAACTAATTAACCAAATCTGGAAAATTGGATAGAATCTACGTCCGTTTACTGAGGATGGTCTTGTAAATCTATGGTTCCTTCCTCTCGCCTTTCTCTTATTTCTGTCAGTTTCCAACAGAACATAGAACTCGTACACATTTATATTATTTATATTAGGGTGTCTCTGTGGCTAAGTGGTTAAGCACTTTGCCTTGTGAGTCGAAGGTCGTGGGTTCGAGTCCGGACCGCGCCGTTATGTTCACAAGTGCAGTTTTTTCCAGAGACCCCTAGGATTATTGCTAGAGCTACGGAGTTCGAGCTTTGTGCAATACTCTAGGCAGGCGGCGTGCCATTTCTGCTGAGAGGGACCGAGTCGTAAGGGATAAAACCCGGTGCAATGAAGACAATCCTTCGGCTTTAAAATCATTTAATCATTTATATTAGATTTTCAGTTTTGTACCTTTCAGGGTACATAAGAAAATTGTAAGTTTGCATTAGAAAATCGAAAGGACGCATAATAAAATTGCAAGATTGCATAAGAAAAACGAAAGGAAGTATAATAAAACTGCAAGATTGCATAAGACAAAGATAAAAATTGCTCACTCAGTTCGTACTGTATCTTTCTCTCTACCTCAAACTTAAACTTATGCATGGCTTATCATTGACACTCTGTCCCTCAATAAAACGACATCTAAACTTCATGAGCGTTTTTTTTTCCCTGTATCATATTCTGCAGTTGTTTACTTTTTCATAAGTGACAGAAAGGGGTCGCTGCCCACGATCTAAATCTCTGAATATCCTGTTACAACATGCTAGAATAGACAGTTTCACTAACCGGAAACACTACGGAAATAAGTGAGATCGAGTTTCTAGTACAATCGGAGACGGACGATAAAACGACAGAAAGGGATGTCTGCTGACATGTTCATAATATGCTAGTTTAAAACGACAGAAAGGGATGTCTGCTGACATGTTCATAATATGCTAGTTTAAAACGACAGAAAGGGATGTCTGCTGACATGTTCATAATATGCTAGTTTAAAACGACAGAAATGGATGTCTGCTGACATGTTCATAATATGCTAGTTTAAAACGTTTCATCACTGTCAAAATTGTTTCATGATGTCATGCCAAAGTGATTACTTTATTTCCTAACATAATGTGTGTAATTGAATCACACTATCCGCCCCTGTGTGGTGCCGGGGGCCCCAAGGTAAGCAAAGAATAATACCACTGCGTCCTACAAGGCATGTTGTAAGAGAAGACTGATGTAGGGGCCTAGGAAGCTACTAACGACCCCAGTTCTGTGTTGGTTTACTATTCTTCTTCAGCTACCAGCATAGTTAAAATATTGGCAGTGATGGGATATTTAAAAATATTGAAGGAAAATAATATATCTGATATTATCTCTCCATCGGGTTCTTGGTCTTCCTCGTGCTCTGAGTCCGGGTTGCAGGTTGCTCTTTCTTTCTCGAATCCTGTTTGCCTCACAGCGTCAGGTCAGGAAGAGATATCTAAAACGGGCCCTAGTATGCGCTTTATAAATAGTCTCTTTCGTAGCCTCTGTTATCTCTGAGGTCCATCTTTTGCGTGGCCGGCCTTTTGCTTTGTGCCCATTGTATCGGAGCAACATTGCTCTTTGAGGTGCACTGTCTGATGGTAATTTGCTTACGTGGCCGAACCATTTAATTTGTTGTTTCTTGATGAAGTCTAGTACTGATGTTGTACCCACTTTTTCCTGATGTCTTCATTTCTCAACCGGTCTCTTCTTGTTACACCCAGCATTCTGCGTAAACACTTCATCTCTGTTGTGACTAGTTTTCTTCTATCGTTTGTTGTCAGCGTCCAGGTTTGGCACTGATAACATAATGTGAGGAGAAAAGATTGTGTTGAACATTGCTCTTTTGTGTTCATGGTGACGTGTTTGCATCTTACAATTGACGCCATTTGCCCTATCATTTGATTTGCTTTGTTGCATCTGTGTTGAATTTCATTAGTTATTCTCCGTTTGCTGAAAAAATGCTCCCCAGGTATGTGAAATCTTTACTTGATTTAGTAGGTGATTATCGATGGAGATATTGGTAGTGCTTTCCTCTCTGGCGAATGTCATTACTTCTGTTTTATCAATGTTTATTCTCATAGCTTGCTATAGGAGTGAAATGTTAGAAGATATAGTTTCATTCTCATTAGAACAATACGTTCTATTAAACTAGTTTAACGTTAACTACCGTTCTTGTTTAAACTATAGCCAAACCATGTTCAATCCTAATATTAAAACATGTTTAACCAAAGTGTTAAATTATATATATATTTTATTATTTTTTTATAAAACGGTGCCACGAACACCGTAAATCTAGAGAACCTGTGGCTTTTTCTGCCAGCCCACGGAATTGAACCCGTACTCACAAAGGGCTTGTTACCCGTAGTCCAACGCGCTACGAAAACGCTGGACAGAAGAGCTAAATTATATTTAAAGGCTCTGACTATCTGTAAGAACGCATCCAAACTCCACAGTATACAGAGTCTTCTACAACAGAACATCAGGAAAGAAGGCGAGAGGAAAACCACGAAAAATATGGTTCGATGGCATAGCAGAATCCTGTCAAAGAGCAGAAATAACAATGATCCAAGCAACCAGACCAGCGCAAGACAAAAACAGACAACAACCCGGTACAAGTGTGACAACAAAATGAAAAGAAGACTATCTTGTATGGATATGTGCGTTTTTATTGGTATGTCTTATTTATTGTATTAATATCTTTAAAATTATATTTTTATTGTTTTATTCTGCAGGCTTCCCAAGGGAAGAAAATATGTCGACATAACATATATAACAATTTTTAAACCTGAATTTTTGCTGTCCCTTGTTGGACCGCTAATCCTAACAGCCATAACAGCCATAGTTATCCATCACTCTGCCACATTTTCATGCAAAACTAAAAGACTACGTTTGCCTTCATTAAAAGATATTAGGTAATATTCATTTATAGATATGTATATATTTCATCATCATCAGGTGCCGTGCCGGCTGGCTAACATAAAATAAAACGATGTATTTACAAATTTATTTATCTATTTTCTATCTGTCTATTTATCTTTTATATATCTACATATCTTTTTTATCTTATATCTATGCCTTCCTGCCAGCGTGTTTGTAGCGTGTTGGACGACGGGTGACACGCACCCTGTGAGTGCGGTTTAATTCCGCGGGTTGGCAGAAAAGTTAAAGGTTCTCCAGATTGACGGTGTTCGTGGCACCGAACCGATGGGTTACGATGTCCATTGCACCGAGCTGAAGAGATAAAAGCTCAAGTGCTTCTGAAACGAAAAAAAATCTTATATTTATTTATCTATCTATCTATCTTTCTATCTATCTTTCTATCTATCTATCTATCCATCCATCCATCCATCCATCCATCCATCCATCTATCTATCTATCTATCTATCTATCTATCTATCTATCTATCTATCTATCTATCTATCTATCTATCTATCTATCTATCTATCTATCTATCTATCTATCTATCTATCTATCTATCTATCTATCTCTATCTATCTATCTATCTATCTATCTATCTCTATCTATCTATCTATCTATCTATCTATCTATCATCTATCTATCTTTTCTATCTATCTATATATCTATTATATATATATCTATCTATCCATCTATCCATCCATCATCTATATCTATATCTACTAATCTATCTATCTAATCTATCTATCTATCTATCTATCTATCTAATCTATCTATCTAATATATCTATCCATTGCAGTTTATCTATCTATCTATACATTAGATAGGGACTGAGACATAATATGGAACTGAAGCAAAATCGTCTTAAATCATTTAACGTTTAAGATTAAAAAAATGATTGGCAGGTTCAAACCAAGTTACAGATATCAAAACGTCAATTAAATAGGAACCGATTTTAAACGAAAATTTATTTTCCAGAGGATGGCAGATTTGACACAGAAATCGATATCAGAATGCTATCATGGTGACATACCAGATGCCACTCTTACATCAAACAATCCATTATCGACATACAAATGTTAGAGCAGGTAATAACGTTTTTATAACAATGATTGGTAATGGACTGAACCTTTTTGTTTCCGATCCAGAAGCACTTGAGCTGAAAGTTCTTCGGCTCGGTGTTATGGACATCGTAACCCTTCGGCTCGGTGCCACGAACACCGTAAATCTGGGGAACCTGTAGCTTTTCTGCCAGTCTGCGGAGTTGAACCCGCACTTACAGAGGACTAGTCACCGTAGTCCAACGCGCTACGAACACGTTGGGCATGCGGGCATGGACTGTACCTAAGTAAGGAGTAAGGAAGATGACAATGTATATGGTCTCTATTTCCTGAACAGTTCTTATTTCACTGCTAATTATTATAATTCATCATCATCATCATCACCTTTCAACTCCCATCGGAGCACAGGTCTTCAACAAACGTCTTCCATCTCTTCCTCTCTCTTGCCATCGCTTCCAATTCTTTCCATGTTTTGCCTATCCTCTTTATATCCGCCTCCAGCTCTCTTCTCCAGGTCTGCCTAGGCCTTCCCCTACTCCTCTTTCCCTGCGGGTTCCAAAACAATGCCTGTCTTGCGATGCTTCCGGTCGGTCTTCTCAATGTATGTCCTATCCATCGCCAGCGTCTCTTCCTGAGCTCTCTCTCCACTGTATTTAATACCGAATAATCGCTGGGATGGATATGACATGTCATACGCAATGAGACTAATTATGTCTGGAAAACTGCACTGAGATGTACACTGGAGGGTGCACGAAAACAGCGAACACCAAACGATCTGGAAGAGAACATCAGATAAGAACTGAAAGAAATGAAGCATAGCTGGAACATAACAATGAGGACGGCAAAAAATAAAGACAAATGGTGTGCATTTGTTGCTGTCCTTGTCCTTGTAGTGTCGGAGCCCGTAAGGGAAGCACAGAATAGTACCACTGCGACCTACAACACAAGTGTAAGAGTCGACAGATGAAGGACCTAGGGAAGCTACCTTACTAAATAAAAAGCATCGCAGAAATTGGATGTGCTGGCCTACTTGTTGACGCATAACTGTCACAACGTGCAAATCGCTCTTAGGCCCAGATCACATACAAATCACACAGAGTGGTTAACAGAGTGACCGATATGACCGTTCGAAGAAGTTACTGTCCTAAGCGCGAGTGGTGTCACAGGCTAGAGATATCACATAAGAAATACAGACTATCGCAAAAAAATTAAAAACGAGATCTGCCATAACGTATGTGGTGAAAAGGGAAAATATGGTTCCTTCATCTTATGAGAATAAATTCCAACACACTATCTCTTTGCGCTTCGGTCTGAAATAGAAGATTCGGTCTGAAAACCCAATATAATGTCACAAAGCTGATGGACAGCGTAGGAGATCATGATGTCCACACATTTCTGTGTCTGGTGTTTGCTATATTCTCAGATGTTGACGCTCTTCTGTGCCATAGAGTCAGGCTGTTCAATATCTATCTCTCTGTCTTCCTCTGCTTCGTCTCCCCTCGATTTTACCGTTGTCACAACGTGTTCTAAGCATCCCCTCCTCATCACATGTCCGAAAAATGATGACTGCCTCTTTCTTATATTGGTAATAAGCTTTCTCTGTGTCTTGACTGCATTCAACACCTCCACATTTGTCATGTTAGCAGTTCATGGGATTCTCATCATTCTTCTGTAAAACCACACCTCTGTGGCCACCAGGCTTTTATCTATTTGTTTACTGTCCATGGCTCGCATCATATGTCATCATTGGCTCTGGGTAGCATTGAATAACTCTCGTTCTGATCTCAATTGAGATTAATTTGTTACAGTACGCATGTACAATGTTCAAATTTTTGATATTTTTATTCTAATATTCACTGTTTTAATGTGTCCCTACCAGGAACCTTCACAACTGTACAGAGAATAACTGCTTTGACCGTAGAGGTGAGAATGTTGGTCACTCAGCTAGAATCCTCACAGCATCATGGTCCGTGTTCTGTCTCATCTTAGTCTCAGCCTACAGCGCCTATTTGGTGACGACATTTGCAATAAAACGAGAAGAATTAAAGATTAGATCTTTCCAAGAGCTTCTCAAGAATACCGACTTTTCCTTTGGCATGCATGGAAGCAGTAAAGCTCTTCCAATCATCCTGAAGACCTCCACTGACAAGTGGTTGAGCGGTACGTGGAAGAAACTTATAGAATTCAATAAAACAAACCCGTTGACATTCAGCTTGAATATGGAATACCACGCTAAGAGAATTATGAAAGACCGATACGCATTTCTTGACAATTTTTCGGTCGGTTCTGGAGAATTCTACGACTACGTCTCCTCGGACGATACAGAGATCCGTATGTACCCTCAGAGCACCCTTCAAGGAGTAACTGCCTCGTATATTGCTATACCCCAACATGTGTTTTTCAAAGATGCTTTTTACAACGCACATTTAAAGTTGGAAGATTCCGGGATTGTTCGCCAGCTTCAAGAGAAATATTTCTCTAATAAAAGTAAGCTGAATGTGAGCAAGACCAATAGTGGATCCATTGCTGTAGATTTTTACAGAATTCAACTTCTTATTTACGGTGCTATCACTGGAATATTAGTCAGTGGTGCTTGTCTGGCAGCTGAGGTTGGAGTACGGTGGTGGACAAGAAGAGGGAATACTTGAAAGGGGATAATATAATGAATATGCCATTTCTCTTTGACTGTGTCTGTCTCTTAAAACTGTCTTATCTCAGTTCTCAAAATAATAAATAGGGTTCATATCTCTGTGTGTCTAAATTGTATTACAACAAGCAAAATAATAAATATTTCAATTTTCACTGCTTCTCTCTCTCTCTCTCTTCTCTCTTCTCTTCTCTTCTCTCTCTCTCTCTCTCTCTCATCCTCTTCTTCTTCTTTCTTTGTCGTCACACTGCTACCGGGTTGTTGCCCAGTGTCGTCACACTGCTACCGGGTTGTTGCCCAGTGTCGTCACACTGCTACCGGGTTGTTGCCCAGTGTAGTGGTTTTCTGTTTTGTCTTGCGCTGTTTTGGTGGCTTGTTTGATTGTTATTTTTGCTCTTTGACAGGATTCTGCTATGCCATCTAACCATCTTTTCCGTGGTCTTCCTCTTGCATTCTTTCCCGATGTTCTGTTGTAGAAGACTCTGTATACTGTGGAGTTTGGATGCATTCTTATTAAGTGGCCAAACCACTTCATTCTTTGTTTATCTATGTAATTCAAGCACGGTTTTGTGCCAACTTTCTTTCTTATGCTGATGTTAGTGATTCTGTCTTTTCTGTGTTGTTGGTAGCTTTTCGCATGCAACGCATTTCACATGTAGTTATTTGTTGGGACTGCGCTTTGCTCAAATGTCCATGTTTGGCTCTGGTAACACAAAGTATGTATAAAAATGCTGTTGATCATCTGTTGCTTAGCTGCCTATAACATTTTTGGGTGCCTCAACAGTGGGGCTAGCTGGTAGGTTACAGCATTTGCTTTTGTACTCTAGCCTCTATCTCTCTATCCAGTTTTCTGTCTTCTGTGAATATGTTTCCTAAGTATTTGCATTCTTTCACTTGGTTTATTTTAGTGCCATTGACATGGATATATCATTATCCTCCTCATCATCATCATCAAATAGCTTGTCCTGAGCAGAACTTTGCCTCCCTAACAGTCCTCCGAATTTTCTCTCTCATAGACCAGATGACCTGCTTCTGCAGCCGTCATGTTCAAACCATCAGTTACATCCTGAATCCATCTTCTCCATGGTCTTCCTCTTCTTCTCTTTGCCGGTATGCCTCCTTCCATGATGGTCTTCTCCAGCCCTTCATGTCTTTTTATATGTCCAAAATATCTCAATTTTCTCTTTCGTATTTGTAGCATCAGCCAGTTTTCTTTGATTTTGATTTCTTTCTGGATAGATCTATTTGTTCTCTTCTCTGTTCAATATATCCTTCTTCTCTCTCTCACCATTTCTAAATTCTTAATGACAGCTGGTAAAATAATAAACTTTTCCCATCTCTCCTTCTCTCTCTCTCTCTCTCTCTCTCGCTCTATATATATATAAATGGTATTGTGACAGTTGGGAATACAATAATCACTTCCTCACCACCCCCTCCCATATCTCAGTGTATTTTTCTCTCTCTCTCTTTAAATTGTTAATGACAGCTGGTAATATAATAAGCTTTTCCCATCTCTCCTTTTCTCTCTCTCTCTCTCTCTCTATATATATATATATATATATATATATACATATATATAAATGGTATTATGACAGTTGGGAATATAATAAGCACTTCCCCATCTCCCAGTATCACTCTCTCTCAATTGCTTTGTAAACTGGCAAAATAGTTAACATGTCAACTCTCTCTCTCTCTCTCTCTCTCTCTCTCTCTCTCTCCTGTTATGCCATCTCGTGGATAAAAAAATTGTCATTGATATCATACAGCTTATAGTAATCAACTTCACTATTGACTTTCATTCTTGAGGTTGTGCTGTTCAGTATATCCTTCTACCTGTCCTGTTTCTTTTCCCAATAATCTTCTTCTATTAGTGGGTATCTATGGTGGAGTGGCTCAGAAGTTTGCCTGTCGTTCTGAAGGTTTTCAGTTCGAAATCGAACTTAGTCACATGTGCAATTGCTTTCATATTTTTTTTCGATCCAGAAGCACTTGAGCTTTCAGATCTTCGGCTCGGTACCATGGACATCGTAAACCTTCGATTCGATGCCACGAACACCGTAAGTCTCGAGAATCCGTTGCTTTTCTGCCAGCTCGGGGAATTGAACCACACTCACAGAGGGCTTATCACCCTTCGTCCAACGTGCTACGAACACGCTGGGCAGGCGGGCAATCTTTTTCATTAGACCCCTTGGTTTGTTGTTTGAGCTACGTAGTTAGTGCTTATTATTGTTTTTTTCTATTGTAATATATTTTGTCTTGTTTAGATTAATATTGTTTATGTTTATCCACTGATTTGCTCATTTACAAATTTCCTCACATTTTCTTTCTCATTC
The DNA here is from genome assembly GCA_020796225.1 of Arion vulgaris. Lineage (NCBI taxonomy): Eukaryota > Metazoa > Mollusca > Gastropoda > Stylommatophora > Arionidae > Arion > Arion vulgaris. Next base: position 11,922,359 of record CM036768.1, read on the forward strand.
TTCTTTTTGTTTTTGTCAGCACACTGTTACCGGGTTGCTTACCCAGTGTCGTGGTTTTATGTTTTTATCTTGCGCTTCTCTGGTGATTTCTCAGACACTGTTACCGGTTGCTATAACCCAGTGTCGTGGTTTTATGTTTTATCTTGGGCTTCTCTTGACGTGTGATGACTAAGTTCCTTTGCAGAATTCAACTACGTTATCTATCCACCTTTTCCTCGGTCTTCCTCTCGCCTTCCATCCTGATATTCTGTTGTGGAAAGCTTCAGAATATCAGGAAGGAAAACTCATTACTCTTACTAAATCTTTGTCATCCGCACAATCAAGTTTCATATTATTTTATCTGTAACAGCGTTTCATAAACTTTGTATTATCTAGGACCCCTCTTTCAAATACATGTTGTGCCGCGGATTCCCAACAGTTTCTAAATATGAAAATAGACATTAATGAATTATCTCTGTATTACAATAGTAAACAATGTCTGCAATTATCTGCGTGTTACAATAGTAAACAATGTCTGTAATTATCTGTGTGTTACAATAGTAAACAATGTCTTCAATTATCTGTGTGTTACAATAGTAAACAATGTCTGCAATTATCTGTGTGTTACAATAGTAAACAATGTCTGCAATTATCTGTGTGTTACAATAGTAAACAATGTCTTCAATTATCTGTGTGTTACAATAGTAAACAATGTCTGCAATTATCTGTGTGTTACAATAGTAAACAATGTCTGCAATTATCTGTGTGTTACAATAGTAAACAATGTCTGCAATTATCTGTGTGTTACAATAGTAAACAATGTCTTCAATTATCTGTGTGTTACAATAGTAAACAATGTCTGCAATTATCTGTGTGTTACAATAGTAAACAATGTCTGAAATTATCTGTGTGTTACAATAGTAAACAATGTCTGCAATTATCTATGTGTTACAATAGTAAACAATGTCTGCAATTATCTGTGTGTTACAATAGTAAACAATGTCTGCAATTATCTGTGTGTTACAATAGTAACAATGTCTGCAATTATCTGTGTGTTACAATAGCAAACAATGTCTACAATTATCTGTGTGTTACAATAGTAAACAATGTCTGCAATTATCTGTATGTTACAATAGTAAACAATGTCTGAAATTTAACATTTTAATAAACAGGAAGACGTTTCTGTTTCTTGAACATACACGTCATCATTAGCATCACATTCATGTTTCAGTGTCAGCCAGCGATCCATTAGAAGCTCAGTCAAAATGTATTTTAGCAAATCCAATGCGTGCCAACGTTATTTATTCCGACTTTCCCAAAATTGTTTCAGCCAATTACTTACTTAAATTTCATTCTTCTAGCGATGTAGTTATTATTATACCACACCAACAGTCAAGCTGGCTCCAATTTCTCTGACTGTGGGAAACTTCAAATGATCTTTCATTTTGTCCTGTCAGACATTTAGACTCCGGTCTGGTCCGTGTCCTTTGATATCGCAGCTGAACTACTTTACCGCTGTTTTTCTACATGTTTTTTAAATGTATTATTCTGTTTTAAATATCAAAGATCATAATATTTCTTCAAGCGCTGGAGGACCTCCTGTGAGTACTTCTCGGACACCCGGGGATCCACGTCCCCCATTTTGGTATCATCTATGGCACCATCTTCCGGTACCATCCTTATTATTGTTTCCAGAGCTATGTTAAACAGGACTGGAGACACACGGCCGCGCAGTGCTATGATACAAAGAGGCGGCGCATCAGGCGGTTCTGTAAAGGGGGCGGCATGGCAGCGAAGTCAAAATCACAATTGAAGGTTATTTTATAGAAAAAACATTTAAGGGGCGACATTTTGCAGACTTGCATCATACTGAGAAAATATAACGCACTGTCCTGTGGAGATATGACATCGCCTTGTTTTAAACGTATACAATGATGTATACAATGTTAACAGGTGGACCTCAGAGATAACAGAGGCTACGAAAGACACTGTTTATGAAGCGCATACAAAAACCCGTACTAGAAATATATTCTAATCCTGACGCTGTGGAAACAGGGTAGAAAAGAAAAAAGAAAGAAGAAGAAGAAAAAGAAGAAAGAAGCGAAAGAAAGAAGAAAGAAGAAGAAAGATAAAAAGAAAGAAGAAAGAAGAGAAAGAAAAAGAAAGAAAGAAAGAAAAGAAAGAAAGAAAGAAAAGAAAGAAAGAAAAGAAAAAAGAAAAAGAAACGAAAGAAAGAAAGAAAGAAAAGAAAGAAAGAAAAGAAAGAAAGAAAAGAAAGAAAAGAAAGAAAGAAAGAAAGAAAGAAAGAAAGAAAGAAAGAAAGAAAGAAAAGAAAGAAAAGAAAGAAAGAAAGAAAAGAAAGAAAGAAGAAAGAAAGAAAGAAAGAAAGAAAGAAAGAAAGAAAGAAAGAAAGGAAAAGAAAGAAAGAGAAAGAAAGAAAGAAAGAAAGAAAAGAAAGAAAAGAAAGAAAAGAAAGAAAGAAAGAAAAAAAGAAAGAAAGAAAGAAAGAAAAGAAAGAAGAAAGAAGAAGAAAGAAAGAAAGAAAGAAAGAAAGAAAGAAAGAAAGAAAAGAAAAGAAAGAAAGAGAAGAAAAGAAAGAAAGAAAGAAAGGAAAGAAAGAAAGAAAGAAGAAAGAAAGAAAGAAAGAAAGAAAGAAAGAAAGAAAGAAAGAAAGAAAGTATTCACTGACTTGATTAAAATTACTAAAGTTATGTTATGCGATCGACGTCATGGCACATTGGACATTCCCATTCGTGCTCCGTCCTCAGCTGCGGCAGCCATCACAAAGTCCATTTGCCCACCGTACCCATGAGAAGCTGATTAGTATAGCTTTTCTCTCTACCACGAAGACGACACTGTCTCGATCTGGCATGTCCAAATACTAAAGTAGACAAGGAAATGTAAAGTGGCTTTGAGATGAACTGACGGACCACTGAAATGGCTATGGAATCGAACAGTTGACACCTTGAGTGCAATGAAAACACCTATAGTGTTTGACGTCAACTGTACGTGACAATACAACACATCTCTTCGAAGTTGTTTTATTTAATATTTAAATCAGTCGAAATTTAGACTTGTTTTGTTCGTTGTTGGAAACAACAGTAATATTCTGATAACAAGTGTATTGATGTATTTGATTTTTTTACGAATAATGTGCGTGATGTTTTTCAGTATTTTGTTTATCATTATTTTTTGGTTATTTTCACTCGTAAGAATAACAATCCTTCAAATAAGAATACAGTTATATTTGATTGTTTGATATGCGCTTAGTATTTATAATAAAAGAAGAGGAAGACCACGGAGAATATGGATTCAGAATGTAACTGATGGTCTGAACATGACGGCTGCAGAGGCAGGACATCTGGCCTATGAGAGAGAGAAGTTCCGGAGGACTGTTGGGGTGGCAAAGTTCTGTTATTACAAGCTCACGGAGAAGATGGATCCGGAGGACTGTTGGGTGGCTATAGTTCTGCTCAGGGCAAGCCCACGGAGAAGATGGATTCAGGATGTAACTGATGGTCTGAACATGACGGCTGCAGAGGCAGGACATCTGGCCTATGAGAGAGAGAAGTTCCGGAGGACTGTTGGGGTGGCAAAGTTCTGCTTAGTACAAGCTCACGGAGAAGATGGATCCGGAGGACTGTTGGGTGCATAGTTCTGCTCAGGGCAAGCCCACGGAGAAGATGGATTCAGGATGTAACTGATGGTCTGAACATGACTGCTGCAAAGGCAGGACATCTGGCCTATGAGTGAGAGAAGTTCCGGAGGACTGTTGGGGTGGCAAAGTTCTGCTCAGGACAAGCTATTTGATGATGATGATGATGATTTATAAGAATTATTTTACATTATCATTTGTTACTGTTTCTCTTCTTTTCTACTGCAGTCGACTATTTTCTCTTTGATTGCTAAGTCATCTTTCTTGCAAGCATAACAAAGATGGGGTTCACATAGAGCTATGTGGCTGTAAGCTGATTTTACGCAAATATGCTCTTTGGCTCTGTCACCATATAAGGGGGCCAGCCAATTGATAGAGGTGGCCTCAAGAATATTTTCATTTAAACTAATCCACGTCAATTGCTAGATTGCAAGAACTGGGATTGAAGATTGGAGTTTTCAGAAAAGAACAGCAACACAGGTACGTAAGTAGGCTCGTCCACAGCCCACTTTAATATTAGGTCGCATAACTGACTGGGGAAACTCTGACCTAGTTTGAGTTGGAGACTGGATTTTATATATGTTTAGTAGAACACTGCAAGCTTTTTGCAATTTTACTCAATTCTATGAGTCTATGGTTATTTATTGGTGAAAAATATTCATTACATTGATATTCCTTATTGTTAAACGTAACTTGTTACATAATATAACTTTGATTTAGCATTTTATGTTGTTTTTAACATGAATTTGTCTATTTACAGCAATACTGGAATGCGAGATCACGTGACGGTTGTGGTCTTATTTCCTAGAATTTTTACCTTAGTCTGTTGGCCGTATGAGTTTAGAGTTGGCTGTGGCTCATCAATCAAAATCGAACTGGTATGCTTAGTCGCTGGACGCTGCTGGAGATATTGCGTAGGAAATATGAGCATCTATGGACATGTCCGGAGTGCAGTGAAGATATTTCATACTGAATATGCACACCATTAAATGGAAAAAAGTACCTATATAGTATATTGAAAAGAACCCTTTTTATAATGTTAATTGCATATCCTTTACAGGACTTTGCGAATCAACTCCAGCTTTTTAACGCTTCTTGTGAAATTTCTAGGCATTATTACGTTCAGTAGTTTGCCATTGCTTTCTGAACGGGTGGTCCATTGTCCTTTTGTACAAATCCACGCAAAACAATTTGCAACCAAACTGTCCGTAGCGTGATTTGAACTCAGAACGTCGGGGTTAATAGACCGACTTTTTTATAACTTGTGGTGTATTGGGTAATACGTTATCATGACCCTATTAGTGTACCATCAAGGTTCTTCGGGCATATAATGCGAAGATAAGGTTTAGAACATTTGGTGACTACAGGTAAAATTCAGGGAAGGAGAGATCGTGGAAGACAGAGGAGAAGATGTTGGATGGCCTGACATCATGGTTCGACAAAATATCGACGTCAGAACTGATTACATGCACCAAGCAAAGAGAGTTGTGGAGAGACATAATCGCCTACGCCGGCAGGCATGACACTTGATTGACTAGTGTACCTTCGGAATACGATGGGTGGTACAGTCAGCAACACACCAGTCATCTTTCCTTACCAGTGCTTGTCTTGGTACTCATTTGAAGCTTGGTCGACCTGAGAAAAGTTGCTGTCGGAAAAATATTTCACGTCACTGTGGAATTAACCCCACAGACCATGGACTAAATAAACGAATTCATTCTCCTCTTCTTCTTCTTTGCGTTCGTTCTTTACGACCAATTTTAATCACTCTTTGTGATATGTTTTATCTTTGCCAAGAACGTGTATACGTTGCACATTGGTTTGATAGGCCCCTAAACGCATAGACCTCTACACGCTTTGGACACATGCATCCGATTTCAGCCAAACCTCCTTAGTCGCTTCTTACGACATGCATGGCAGGTAACAGTGGTTCTATTCTTTACACCCCAAATTTGGGCCCCGGTAACCACTCGGGCGTACGAATTCATTAACAACGACGCTACTTTGCTAACAGATAGTATATATATAAAAATAAATTAAAATCGTTCGCCTGAAGCTGTCGCCACGTACGTGCAGTTCTTATATTTTATTATCTATCCAGCAGGTGAAATAAAGTGTGACCTCACTAGATAGGTGAAACACGAACAATTTCGTCACGGATTAAACAAACCGAGTACGTATAGAGCGAACGACGAGCACTTTACCTCCACGATATCGACCTTCCAAAAAGTTTGCTTTATAATCTCTGATGTGGCACTGTAACACACTGTCTATTGAATTGGATCATAGTTTTTTTTACAATCGTAGTCTTTTTCCGTTGCTTGATAAAGACCTATTGGTCGAAACTTCTTTTCAGTTTTTTTTCTTTTCCTTTGTAAAATTATTAATTTCGTTATATCTTCGTTGTTATACAGTTTTATTGCAGTCTTTTCCTCTCACATCTATTCTTTAGGACTATTTCTATATTAAATTGTATTTTTTGAATGTGTAGTAGGTTTGCAAGGTGGCGTCTATGACTTAGGTGATAGTGACCCGGTCTATTAACCACGACGTTCAGAGTTCGAATCACGCTGCAGATAATTTGGTGGCAAATTGTTTCGCGTTGATTTTACAAAAGGACGATGGAACAACCCGTTCAGAAAGCAATGGCAAACTACTGAACGTAATAATGCCTGGAAAATCACAAACAGCGTTAAAAAGCTGGGGTTGATTCGCAAAGTCCTGTAAAGGATATGGAATTAACTTTAGTAGTTTGCAAACATAAAAATGTGAAATAAATTTAAACATGATCAACATAACTGTAGAGATGTTGCCCTCCTTAACACTTAACTTCAAAATGTCATAACTAATTTTCCCCGCTGGAATTTAAAGAGGAAACAAAACTGAAAATATGTTTACATTCCTGATTTTAAAATAACGTGTTCTTTTTCCCGCTTCTTTACGTGTTTCCAGATGTTGTTTTTTAATTATAATTACTTGTCATATTTTACTCGTGTTTGGACTTTGCTTATGTTTTGCTATCTTGATCTGATCATGAGTAATATCTCTGTTCTATAAATGTATGATGTTTGATCGTTTTTTGTATGTTTAATTTATCTCTTTTTGTACAACATTTGGTTAGAAATATCATATTGTAGTATGTTTGTTTAAATATATTTGTAGTATGTTTAATTAAAATATCTTTGTAATGTTTGGTTAGAAATATCCTATTGTAGTATGCTTTGATTATAAATATACTTTTGTAGTATGTTTGGTTAGAAATATCCTGTTGTAGCATACAGCAAGTGAATTTTTGTAATATAACTTACAACTCAACCACTGGGTAAGGTCGCCATTAATATTTGGGTTGGGGAGAAATTTAAGCCAATGAGAAGCATGTGCGTGCCGACAGTCTTGAGTACTCGACTATAACTCGTGCAACTGCCGCAGTCTGCGCCTATTTGTCTGTCTCGATTTGCCAAGTGTCGCATACTGCGGCATGATTTGTTTCATTATCAAGTTAGCATAATTTAACGCTAACGCATTTTGATCGTTAACTAAAAATAAAATATTGTTACTGCCTGTAGTAGCGTGTTTTAGTGCGGTGTAGGACAAGTGGGACGTGAGCCTGAAGAATTTAATAGCTGCATAGCTAGTGCGGTCGTCGCGAAGCTGTTCAAGCTTTTTTTCATTTTTGTCCACAACAGAAAAATTGTGAGCTTTACTGGTTCTTAATTGTCTATGTAGAATTATGATAGCTTTTATTTAAATGTTCAATTATCCTATAGTTAGTCATCACATTTCATTATCAAATATAGAAGTTACAACTTATTTTGTACATCATCATCAAGTTGCATGTCCCTTACATATCGTGGTTTTCATCATAGCCTCCGTGAAAAAATCGTTGTCTTCAGCAAGTTCTCCAGCCTCTTCTAAATTTCAAGGAGTTTTTGATGTCCAGAAAATGTTGCACATACAGAAATTGTTGCACATACAGAAATTGTTGCACATACAGAAATTGTTGCACATACAGAAATTGTTGCACATACAAAAATTTGTTGCACATACAGAAATTGTTGCACATACAGAAATTGTTGCACATACAGAAATTGTTGCACATACAGAAATTGTTGCACATACAGAAATTGTTGCACATACAGAAAATGTTGCACATACAGCTGCGAAATGGGAAAATATGAACACAAATTATTAACCACAGCGTCTTTTTTCAATGCGGTAGTGAGTGTGCGCATTCCTCCGCTCTATTAAACCCCCTAGCGTAATCACATAAAATTAATCCTCGCCGTAAGTTTCTGTTCACACCTGAATTTTTTTAGAGACTCACTATAATTGTTGCGGAGCTACAGAGCACGTACTTGGGCATTACTCGACATGAGGCGTACAATTTCTTCAGAAATAGAGTGAGTCATATTTGTTAAAAAGAAATGCCTGCAAGGATAGCCCTCACTTGGACACCAGAGGAAAGAGAAAGAAAGGCAGACCACGGACAACATGGAGACGCATGATGGAAGAGGAACTGGACACCGCATCTCTGACGTGGGACTGCGCTGAAGGTTGCACGGACAGGAGAGCATGGAAAGTCCTTTCTGAAGCCCCATGTGTCACTAGGCATGACGGGATTAAGTAAGTGTCAATATTTGTTAAAATCAGGAACAATGATGTCATTCCTTCGGCGTTAGACCATATTAAACACAATATGTTTGTTTTCCTTGTTTATGTTCGATTTCGTATTCTCATCTAAACCATGAGATGGGCTGCCTCTATGAAGATGCATGTCAGTTGGAGTTTCTCGAGAGTTCCCCATAGCTTGCTCTGTAAGCTTCTTTCACAATACCATGTTTCGTTTCGCTGGTGTATGTATGATGGACATGACTGCAGGATGTGCTCTGGAGTGTGTGTTTCTGTCTGAAATGAACACTGTGCAGTCTGAGCAAATTTTATTCTGTGCATGTGATGGTTGAGCCTGCAGAAGTGACCTGTTCTTAAGCGAAAGATTGTTGTGTGTTGAGTTCTGTTTAGTCTTCTGATGGGATCTTGTGGGTGTTTGCTGTGGGTTTGTTACATCCACAACTCTTTCTACTTTCGCTTTATATATGAGAGTTATATGTGTATTGATTTCTGGTAATTACACTGTGTGTTTGTTATTTCTATCAGTTTTGTTTCCTCGTTACCCAGACAACAATTTTATTCTTGAAAAAAAAAAGCAACGGTTCGTAAAAACATATATTTAGTTTGCGTGTACTAGGGTTGTGCCGCAGGGGCAATAACTCAGTATATGAAGTGGTGCCAGTGTCAGTGAGCTGACTCTGACCAAGACCCTACCCACCTCCACGGGGTGGCCATTGTAACAGACAAATGTTTGGCTAAGTGGGTAGGGATTGAAGGGGAGCTATTGTCTTTTGTCTATTCCCAGGTGGAAGATGTAGCTGGCTGTCCACTCTTGCCGTTAAGCGTAGGGATCGGAGCTTTAATTTGCGTAGCAGAGCTAGATGAGTCGCCTTTGTTGTGTTGTATCCGTGTTTATGTAGTGTGGTCTTGATATTGTCTATCTATCTATCTATCTATCTTTTTCTTGGTCTTCCTTAGCTCTAGTACCCGATCTCTTTTTATTGTATGCTGTTATTGGTGGTTGGTTGTATTTCATTTTCATTAAATGTCCAAACCACTGCATTTGTTGTCTTTCGATGTATTCGGTGCATGAAGTTATGTCCACTCTGCTTCTGGTGTCCTCATTTCGTAGTCTGTCTATCCTGGTGACTCCCACTGCCTTGATCTGGGGAGTTACTCTGGTATAAGTAGACGGGCAGGTGCATCACAAGTCGGATGTGAAATCTGATCGCAATACAGACGGTGAGAATCTCAGAAAATGCGCCTACACATCTCTCTTTCCATAGTCAAAGAACACAGACAAATCAAAGTGTCGCCCGTGTGGTTGCCAGGGGCCCGAATTCGGGGTAAAGAATAAACCACTATTGCCTACACATTCTGTTTACAGCGAAAGTGGAGGTTTGACGTGAGATTAGCTACTCAACACTGTGAATACACTTGCTTTAAAAATCCACAGCCAATCACATGAGAGGTTGCAATGCCTTGGTTGTGATCCTATGCATCCTCGGAGGTGTTCTTCTTCTTCTTTGCGTTTATTCTTTACGACCAATTTTAATCACTCTTTGTGATATGTTTGATCTTTGCCAAGAACGTGTATACGTTGCACATTGGTGTGGTAGGCCCCTAAACGCATAGACGTCTATTTGTTTAGGACATGTGCATCCGATTTCAGCCAAACCTCCTTAGTCGCCTCTTACGACATTCGTGGCAGGTAACAGTGGTTCTAATCCTTACACCCCAAATTTGGACCCCGGTAACCATTCTGTCGTCCTCGGAGATGAATGGACAAGAGATAGAGTGTGAGAGACAGAGAGAGAGAGAGAGAGTACTAGGATTGATTGATCTGTTTACTGTATCTTCCCTTTGTATACGATAATTCTATGTTATCAGTTCATTGAGTTATCAACAGTACACAAATATTGATTATGTGTCCTTCTGTTATGATTCTTGAGAGATCACTACGATCTTCTAATTACATTTTGTTTACTTTCTAATTTGTCTCTGATTACATTTCCTTATTTTTTATAAACTTTTCACTGGTATCATTTTTAAAAAAAAATGTTTTCATTAACATCATTTTTTTTTATTAAAAATTATAATCACCATCATTCTCTTTATTTTCTATAAAATTATCATTGTCGGCATTTCTTTTTTTCTAAAATGTTATCGCTAACATTATATTCTTTTTTTTCTATAAGATTATCACTATCATCCGCCCGAGTGGTTAGCGGGGCTCAAATTTGGGGTGTAAAGAATAGAACCCTGTTACCTGCCACGCATGTCGTAAGAAACGTCTAAGTAGGTTTGACTGAAATCGGATGCACATGTCCTAAACATGTAGAGGTCTATGCGTTTAGGGGCCACCAAACCAATGTGCAACGTATACACGTTCTTGACAATGATCAAACATATCACAAAGAGTGATTAAAATTGGTCGTAAAGAACGAACGCAAAGAAGAAGAAGAAGATTACTACCATCAAGTTCTTTTTTCTATAAAATTATCACAACCATTATGTTTTATTTATGTATAAAATTATCAATACATTCATTTTTGTCTGAATCATCATTACTAACATCATGTTCATTTTTACTAAAAAATTATCACCAACATCTGTTTTCTATAAAATTATCATTATCATAAATATTTTTTCTTCAAATTATTATTATCATCATTAACTTTTTCTATTAAATTATCATTACCTTATTTGTTGCTATAATGTTATCAATGTTGTTAATTTTTTTTTCTTAGATTTTCACTTACATCCTTTTTTTTAAAATCAAAATTATCACTAACCCCATATTTATTTTTCAATAACCATATTATTGCAATAATTTCTTTTCTAAAATCATTATTATTAACATCATTTAAAAAATGTATAATTATCATCATTTTGTAATGTAAAATTAACCCTTAACATCAGTTTTTAATAAAAAATTAACCCTTAACATCATTTATTAATATACAATTAAACATTAACATCATTTTTTTATTTACAATTAACCCTTAACATCATTTATTAATATAAAAGTAACCATTAATATCATTTTTTAATATAAAATTAACCCTTAACATCATATTTAAATATAAAATTAACCATTAACATCAATTTTGTCTTGTTTTTCTATCTAGTAAAACTGTCTTGTTCACAACAATTGTGATCGCAGTCTATGCTTGAGGAACCATAACGACCAAGCTTTTGTCAAGATTACCAAGGCTCTATCCGTTCTGAGAATTCAGGCATCTGCTAACATTCAGCAACGCCTTCTTGTGCTTCTGTGCTAAGACCTCGTTCAATCATGTATAGAATATGCATGCGTAATATGCACAATTAAGGGGTTTCTCCCCAAAATAAAAAAAATTAATAATTTAATTATTAATTATTACGGATTAATTATTAATTATTTTATAATGAGCATATTAAGCTGTGAATGTAGATTTATTTGAATGTTTAAAAAAAACGTTGCATGGTTGTCATGACAACAGCGGCCATCTTTACAAAAATACATGTTATTAGTATTCTAAAATTTACAAAACTAATAAATATGTTGAGAAATAAAGGGATGATTTATAACTGTAAACATATTTACAGTTACTGATGCATTTATTTTTTGTAAAATCTCAAGGAATATATTTTATGTTCATTTTAAAACTTATGCTTGCCAAAAACCGTCCAAAATGTGTCATCATTTAAAATTTAAATTTAATTTTAAAACACTTATTCACAAAAACGTAATTTTAAATGCATCAGTAGCTACAAAATGATATGGGGATATGCACCTCAAATTTCGTGTATCTAGCTTTAGTATTAGTTAAAACTCAGAGATTTCGACACAAAAAATGGAAAAATGATTTTGAGAAAACTCAATTTTAAACATGGAATTTGAAAGAAAAAGGTATAGAACTGAACGTTTCATATTAATGTTGTAATGCTAACATGCAAACACAACAACATAATTTGATGTGTAATCGATAGTACGAATATTGTACTTTATAAAGCTAAACACTTTGGAAATTAATGTTTTTGACTAAAACTAAAATTTTCTAGAGAGTCACACCCCTCATACGCAGATAGTGAGAGTGAAAATAATTTAGAATGAGGTCATGCGCATCATCCTACAAAAGATACACCAGGAGTGGCAATGAGATTTCTTCTTGAGCTCACCACTATTGTTCACGAAATTCAAACTTGGAAGGTACGACCATATCCAAATAAGAAAACACAAACAAGGAACATCCCCTGATTGAAGAAACCTTTAAGGAGAAAGAGTGTGGACACAGGAGAGGTAGATCATGACTGAACAAGGCGGAAGAAATTCTGAGAATAATATGTAACTTCTAGGATTGAACTAGGAGAGGAATTGACTGATGTGCCACCACAGTTTCTGATTTCTTTATGCATTAAGAAAATCTGAAAACAAAAAATCCATCGAAACAGATGCAGCTATTTACACCAATGGTTCAGTCATTCGACAACAGCGATATGTGTGAGATTTTTCGACTTGATCAGGAGGAAACATAATAAAAGGGGTCAGTGAGCCACAGCCAACTCTAGATAACTAGGTCAGACAACTGACAGTGGAATCCTTGACCTAGATCAGAGAAGGGGGCCGGAATATATATATATATATATATATATATGTTTGATAAATTTTCTAAATTCTGTGAGTCTATAGTTATTTAGTGGTGAAAAATATTCATAATATTGATATTCCTTATTGTTAAACTTAACTTGTTGCCTAAAATAACTTCGATTTAACATTTTGTGTAGATTTTAAAATGAATTCGTCTATATACACCAATACTGGAATGCAAGGTCACGTGGTGTAGTCGTGGTCTGATTTCCATAATTTTACCTGAGTCCGAAGACCCATAAGTTTATAGTTGGCTCTGGTCGAGCCTACGTAGCAACCACTTTTATTTTGACAATGGAGGTCAGGGCGGTAACAGAGACGTTGACGTGGTTTATATCTCATAATTGCTCTGTGTTTTTATATTAGTTCCTTCACGAGTAAAATTCGTGAAGTCAAAACAGTAAGGGTGAGACAACGTTGGATAGAAATATTAGCACAAAAAGTGATCACAGGAATCGCTACATTTTCGTTCATATGAATGCCTGTGTCAGGGGTAATGAACGAGCTGATAGATTGGACAACCTGACTACGATATCAGAGGACACTGTAATGAACCGAAATGACAATCTTAGCGTATTGAAAGTCTTTTCGAACGGATGAGTTTCAGGGTTATGAAATTCCAGTAGCCCATAATATGCGTGTCGATACTGTCACAGTTCAAAGAGAACAATATACCAAATATATGGAGAAAAAATTAATTAATCTGCATGGAATTTCGCGTTTGGCCGCTATATCGGAGCACCAATAGATATTTCTGGCTTTCTTTGATTTTCTAAACGAAATTTAGAATTAGTCAAAGACGTTTTTGTGTTACTGGGTGCTAAAGACCTGTATAGAAGGTTTTTCGAATTCACTGCTAAAGACGTGCAAACACGTCCGTTAATATCTCTCCTATGTGGTCTAAAGACGTGTTAACACGTTTTACATTTCTACTATCACTGCTATATGTGTACATTCACGATTGTGACCTAGAAACAAAGAGTAGCTATTTTTAGGTCCGTCTTTGAAAAGTATGTAGCAGCGAAAAGGTTAGAAAGAAGAGCATATTTAATATAATCAATACCAATAGTAAAGTGAATTGTAATATTAATAATAGTACAAGTAATGTGAATAAAATTAATTTTAAGAACAGTTCAAAAAATAAGATTTATAGTTAATATTGCGAAAACGAGAATAATGGGAAAAAAGTCAAAAGTCGAAAATCGAATTATCTTACAAAATGTAATAACAAAGGATGTTCAGAAGTTTCTATATTGTCTATTGTCTATTCCCAGGTGAAAGATGGTGTTTGCTGTCCACTCTTGCCGTTAAGGAATGGGAGATTTAATTTTAATATAGATGAGACTGCTGTAAAACTATTGGATTGGTGAAACACGTAATCACAAAGTACTGTAGTTTTACAAATTACAAAAACAATGACAATATACAGCAACGTTTCGACCATTTGCGTTCTAGGGCCAGATGAGTCGCCCTTGTTGTGTTATATCCGTGTTTATGTAGTGTGGTCTTGATATTCTCTATCCATCTTTTTCTTGGTCTTCCCTTAGCTCTAGTACCGGATCTCTTTTATTGTATGCTGTTATTGGTGGTTGGTTGTATTTCATTCTCATTAAATGTCCAAACCACTACATTTGTTGTCTATCAATGTACTCGGTGCATGAAGTTATGCCCACTCTGCTTTTGATGTCCTCATTTCGTAGTCTATCTTTCCTGGTGACCCTCACTTCCTTCCTCAAGCCTTCCTCATTTCACACGTGGTGAGCTTTTTATCATCTGTTTTTTCACTTCCATCTTAATCTTTGGTCATAATTTTGTATACATGGAAAGTGCAGTATCGCAGGACAACGATTGGGAAAGAGTAAATAAATTGTTGAAATCTAGAAAACAGGACAAACATTTGTCATGCAAATAAAATAAAAATAATATGTAACGTATATTTATTATTCTATAAATAAAAATATAACCTAACCCAATACCATGATTTTCAACAAACAATTTATCTGGCCCCATCAACAAAAATTAGCACGAACCGCCACTGATTGTGAGTCATTTTCCCGCACTTAATTCTGTATAGTAACACTCCCAGAATAGCGTCTCTGTATATGTTCAGTTTTGTTTCAAGCTTTAATCCTTTGGAATTTCAATTTTTATTTATAGAATAATAAATACACGTTACACATTATTTTTGGTGGGACCCGGCCCCACTAGCCCTTAAATACGAGCCGCCACTGCTGACAATTTCTATATAATTTGGAGATATTCCAAATGAAAGGGTTCAGAAGAATATTGCGAATTGTTTCGTCAAATACGAACTTTAATACGAACAAACTGTGCATTACTGAAGACATTCGTTAAAAAAACGAAGATGGAGATGTATTAAGCATGTATGTCGCATACCAGTAGAGGCATTGACTAGGACAGCTCTACGATGGACAACAGATGGTACTTCTTCTTCTTCGATCGTCCTTTTTGGCCAATTTTATCATTCTTATTGTAATATATAAGAATTGCCTAAGGATTGGACTAGGGATACTGTGGTGAAAATCCCCAAGAAAGGAGACCTAACAGATTGCAATAACTGGAGAGGAATCACGTTGCTTTCAATCCCAAGTAAGATATTCTGCAAAATTGTCATAATGCGAATACAAGAAGCAGTAGACAAGTGTCTACGAATGGAGCAAGCAGGATTTAGGAAAGGAAGAGGAACAAATGAACATATATTTACCCTGCGTAACATTTTAGAACAATGTAGCGAGTGGCAAAGGACTATATATATCAACTTCATAGATTTTGAAAAGGCATTCGACAGCGTCCACAGAGACAGCCTATGGAAGATACTAAGACAATACGGCGTACCGCAGAAGCTTGTCAACATTATAGCCCTCTTCTATAAAGATTTCTCCTGCAACCTAAAGAATTCCAACAAAACATTCCCAGTAAAATCTGGTGTAAGACAGGGATGCGTAATGTCCTCTCTTTTGTTTAGTATTACAATTGACTGGGTGCTAAAAATGCCATAAAACAACAAGCACCAAGAGGAATAAGATGGACCCCTTTCGAGATGCTTGAGGACCTGGACTTTGCAGACGATATAGCCCTGGTGTCACACAAATATGAACATATACAAGAGAAAAGTACAATACTTCACAGCACGGCAAAGACAGTAGGCCTCAAAACAAACACAGGAAAAACAAAAATTATGACAAACAGTGAAATCCAACAACCAGTAATGTTAGAAAATGAAACACTGGAAAGGGTTGAGCAGTTTACATATCTTGGTAGCGTACTGACACTAAATGGTGGCACAGAGGAAGATATAAAATCACGTCTAAGTAAGGCCAGAACCGCTTTTGCCAGAATGAAACCAGTATGGAAGTCCAAAATCTACAATAGGACCACAAAGCTTAAACTCTATAAAAGCATTGTTTTGCCAGTTTTGCTCTACGGATCGGAATGTTGGAGGATGACCAAAGGAGATACTAGCAGGCTGTCAGTTTTCCACCACTCTTGTCTTCGCAGAATCTTGGGAATCTTTTGGCCAGTAAAAATATCCAATAACCAACTACTCCAAGACACAAGACAAGAGGCAATGAATGACATACTCAAAAAGAGAAGATGGAAATGGCTCGGACATGTTATGAGAATGAGACAAGAAATGCCTGCAAGGATATCCCTCACTTGGACACCAGAGGGAAAGAGAAAGAAAGGCAGACCACGGACAACATGGAGGCGCATGATGGAAGAGGAACTGGACACCGCATCTCTGACGTGGGGCTCTGCGCTGAAGGTTGCACGGGACAGGAGAGCATGGAAAGTCCTTTCTGAAGCCCCATGTGTCACTAGGCATGACGGGATTAAGTAAGTAAGTAAGTATTGTAATATATAAACAGCCTTTGCCAAGAACGTTTTTTTACGTCACAATCTGCAGTACCAGCGTTTACTTGGTTCGTTCTCCTTCAGTCTTTGACTGTCCCCAGACGACCTGCAAGGCAGCAGGTTACAGATGGTACATAAGACCTTGAAATAACCAAAAGATATCAAACAGAGGAATTGGAAAGTTGAAATCACCCGAGTGGTTACCGGGGCCCAAATTTGGGGTGTAAAGAATAGAACCACTGTTCCCTGCCACGCATGTCGTAAGAGGCTACTCAGGAGGTTTGACTGAAATCGGTTGCATGTGTCCTAAACGTGTTGTAGTCTTATGCGTTTAGGGGCCTACCAAACCAATGTGCAACGTATACACGTTCTTGGCAAAGATCAAACATCTCACAAAGATTGATTAAAATTGGTCGTAAAGAACGAACGCAAAGAAGAAGAAGAAGGAAAGTTGAAAGATTGTGAGAAACAATTAGTGGTACAGCTGCAGAAAGGAAACAATGGAAATCCATTATGGAAGTTTTATGTGTCAAACGGGACAAGAAGAGGATATAAAATAGACAAAAATAGAAGTAATATAAGCAGAAAAGAAGTTAAGAGCATGGACATGGTTTGATTCAGTACGTGACGGCAGCTCAACTCATTGTTACGCTCCGTCTATTTATCAAGTATTCACTTAAAACGACTATTATTAAGAAACAGGCTTTCAATGATATACCACCATCGCTATTTTTACTAAAACCACATACTGTATTTTAACACAACGTTTCAAATTTCCCCGTTCGACATCTTTTAAACAAGTATCGCCTGCTCGAAGACACCCGACACGATCATTTCTTTCCTGTTTTTTCACTTATACTAGAATTCTAACTCAATGGCGAGATCTGGTAAAGTCATTATTCCGGTTGTTTCCCTTTAACCTGTTCCCATCAGTATATTTGAGCACCCCGTGTCGTTCTTATGATCGATTACTTCCCTTATGTACGCTTGAGTGAAAACTAAGAAACCAACAGTGAACGAAACTAGCAAACGTACTTCAAGTGACTAGCCTTCAGTCGCAGAAACAGTAATGTCTCATTTCTTCTAGAGTTTTGTACAGAAATATAATTGTAAACTAATGAACTTGGCGCAAATAATGTGTGTACACATTTTTTCTATAATTATATAGAGATAAGTAAATGAGTAATAGAAAGAACAAAATTCCCGTAACATTTTCAGACCTAAGGGTATTAAGTGCATCTCACTTCATATTTCTAAACTCTAGCGTGCAGGAGAAGAGGAAGACCACGGAGACGATGGATTAAGACTGTAATTGATGGATTCTCTCTCTCCCTCGTGCGATCACCTAAAAGACCGATGTACCAAATCTCTCCATAAATTCATTCATGTGGAAATCTCATTCATGCAGCATGGGTTGGTTTCGTCACATCTTCATCGTCATTTGGAGCTCTGGTGCTTATGATTCGGCGATGTGTCTGGATTCAGCCAGCGTTTACTGCGTTCGCTCTCCGTTAGCCTTTGGCTGTCCTCAGCCGTCCTGCAAGACAGCATGTTGACTTCTACACTTTTAGAACACATGCATCCGATTTCAGCCAAACCTCCTTAGTCGCCCCTTACGACATTCGTAGCAGGTAACAGTGGTTCTATTCTTTACACCATAGATTTGGGCTCCTGTAACCACTAGGGTGTAACTGATGGTTTGGGCATGACCACTGCAGAGGCAGGACATCTGGCCTAAGAGAGAGAGAAATTCTGAAGGACTGTTGGGGTGGCAAAGTTCTGCTCAGGACAGTTATTTGATGATGATGATGATGATGATGAGTATGCAGGAGGTATGAAGACGAATTCCTTTCCTCACTTGTTGAACTTCGAGTGAGGGATTGCGCTCAAAACATCTTGCGTTCGAGTCTAAAAGACAACGCTTACGCATGAGGCTACTGTGGCCCATGCAAAGGTATAATATGTCAGAGAAATAATTAAATTAATGCATGCAAAATATTATACTTTTTATTCTTCTGCTTCTGCTGTCGTCGCACTGTTACCGAGTTGTTGCCCAAAGTCATGGCTTTACATTTTTGAATTGCTCTGCTCAAGTGGCTTTGGTGATAGTTATTTTTGCTTTTGACAGATTCTGCTATGCCATCTATCCATCTTTTCGTGGTCTTCCACTTGCCTTCTTTCTGATGTTCTGTTGTAGAAGCAAGGTTCAGTTTGGGTGAATTCTTACCAAAGTTACACCAAAGGTTACCAATAACACCAGAAAAGACAAATATCAGCAGAAGAAAGAAAGTCTTCTACAATAGAACATCAGGAAAGAAGGCGAGTGGAAGACTACGTAAAAGATGGTTAGATGGCATAGCAGAATCCTGTCATAGAGCAAAAATAACAATCACACAAGCCATCAGAACAGCGCACAACACAAACAGAAACTCACAACACTGTGGAACAACCCAGTAACAGTGTAACGACAAAAGAAGAAAGAACGAAGTATCTTTATATATTGAACACCAGAACTGTTAGCACACAATCATTAAAAATATTCATAATTCTTTGCTGAACCATTCAACAAAATATTTGGCAATAGGCTCAAAATAAAGCATAACAACATAAGATTATCTATTTTTGTTTATAAACCACGAAATGTTAATGTTACAACATAAACAACCATACGAGAGAGAGAATTGTTTACACAACTGTAATGTGATTGTCAAATCTTCCACTGAAATTGTAACTTGTTTCGTTCACTAACATTTTTGCTGTATTGTTTTACAAGGTTACAGTTTTTATAGAAGCCTTTATCTTCCTCAATGATTTAGCAGCGCATCGGAATCTTGCCAAATGCCAGGTAGTTTTTCTATTTAAATTATCATTGAGGAGTTTGGGTTTATGTGAATAACTACCCATCTCTCAAAGGAGTTACTACCCATCTCTCAAAGGAGGCAATGAACAGGCGGATATTATACATTCCTTAAGGGAGAGAGGACGTGTACAGGATTCACGTAATAACGGTGAATCTACAACTGCAACCAGACTGCAAGAACTAAACGTTAAGTGTGGTGTAGCTCGACAAGAACGCTATGTTGGCAGACAAAGAAAAATTGTAAACCAACAAAGAACCGGTGTCGTTAGTCACCACACGCTGAGGGACATACAGAGGCAGAGATCGGAGCAGTTATGGACTAATTGGTTCGACGTGCACTGATGGTGATCCGACGACTAAACTAAACTAAACTCTCAAAGGAGGCGTAATTTGATTTCACTAACTCCTAAAGAAATGGCTAATTATTGAACGTATAAGTGGTGCTTAGAAAATTAACGACCCGTTTACTGTTGTTGACGACTACGTCCTGTAAAGGATATGCAACGACTTTCATTTCAACTTCTAAAGGTTGACGGACTCTCTATGCTGTCCACCGATGCAGAAGATACGGTATAGTTATATACAGTGGCGGCTCGTCATTAAGGACAAGTGGGGCCGGGACCCTCCAAAAATAAGGCGTAACGTGTATTTATTATTTTAAACATTACAATATATCCACGATTTTTTTGAAAATATCTGTCTGGCCCCACCAACAAAAATGATCACGAACCGCCACTGGCTATATATATTCATTCACGTTCTTCTTCTTCTTTGTTCTTCCTCTTTCTCCTTCTTCTTCTTTGAAAGCTCCATATCGATTACGTGTTAAACTACTTTGTGATCTGTACGCCAGTTTGTGGTCCACGGTAAATTAACCGCATGACCATAGATCGCCGAAGAAGATATGTATATAATTTGGACCTAAGAGGGAATGTACGTTGCGCCATTTATGCGTCTACAAGTAGGCCAGCATATCAGATTTCTGCAACGCTTGTTATTTAATAAGGTAGCCTCCCTAAGCTCCTAAGTTAATCGCCTCTTACGACGGGCCTAGTAGGTCGCATTGTTACTATTCTTTGCTTCAGTTCTTACATTTCGTTCTTACATTCCATTTCTCCTCACATCCTTTACACCGTCAAACATTCACACATTGGTAACACGATTAACAATAAACGTTCGTTATATGCCTCCTGTTAACATTCTTCAACCTATTTCACAGACGTCGTTAACACTTCTTTACTATTTTGTTAACGATCTTGCACATTTTTTGTATCTAGGTAGACGGTATAAGACAGAGGTTGATTAGAGTTATTAGGAATATTTGTTGCAAGCAAGACATATTCATGCTGAAAATATTCATATTTTTACACCTTAAGCAGAAAATATAAATTCATAACAAATTTGTTTGTGTAGTTTGGCTTGTCGTGTAGGTTTTTGGTGTTTTTTTTATGATCCTGAGTAGTGATGATACCTCTGTATTTTACAATGCAGGTAAAAATATTCCGACTTTCGACGATTTATTCATTCAACAATATTCTGGTTACTTACCAGTCGAAATCGCGAGGTACAGCTAGATATGTGTAAATCTATTGAATCTTTATTGCTGTGTGTAGGAAGTAAAGGTTCCACAGTATATTTTTGAGTAGAGTTTATCAATCTTTGCCATCATATTTTATTTTATTGTTGATCTTTTGTTGAATATATTTTCGTGTATTCCCCTCCCCACTGCCCCCTCCTCCCGCTTTGCTTGAAATGGGGAATTTAGTTTGATGTTTCTGTTGGTTTAGATTAGTGTCAGGATATTAGATTTATGGATCAAACTCAGGATTAGGAAGATATATTTTTGGATCAAGCTAAGGATTAGGAAGATAGATTTCTGGATCAAACTCAGGATTAGGAAGATAGATTTCTGCATCAAACTCAGGATTAGGAAGAGATTTCTGGATGAAACTCAGGGTAGAAAGATGGGTTTCTGCATCAAACTCAGTGGTAGGAAAATGGATTTCTGGGTCAAACTCAGGAATAGGAAGAAGATTTCTGCATCAAACTCAGGATTAGGAAAATAGATTTCTGGATCAAACTCAGGGGTAGAAAGATGGGTTTCTGCATCAAACTCAGTGGTAGGAAAATGTATTTCTGGGTCAAACTCAGGATTAGGAAGAAAGATTTCTGTATCAAACTCAGGATTATGAAAATAGATTTCTTGATCAAACTCAGGATTAGAAAAATAGATTTCTGCATCAAACTCAGGATTAGGAAAATAGATTCAAGAGTCAAGATAAGAGGCAAAAAGTTAAATTTCTGCAGCAAGGTGCCGGGATGTATATGCAAGATGATTGATATATTTATCTTGGTGTGTTAATTTCTCTGCATCTACTTAACCTTCTCTCTATCCCATAGAAATAATTTGCTTCAAATGTTGCTTCCTATGATCTCTATTCACGACCATTTTCTTCAACTCAGCACATGAGGTTTAGATGGTTCTGACACATTTTCTAGTTTTCTCTATATATTTTGTAAACTTCCACATTCCTGGGGCTTTTAATCAAATGCATATTTAATTATGATGTTTGGTTGGATAATTAAGGTGCGCCCGATCCATTGCCATTATTTTTTTTCATTTTAACCTCTAGTTGAGTTAGTTTCTGATCATTTTTTTTTTTCACAATTTGTTAATTTCTCTAGTTTCTAAAAATGTATTTTTTTAAGGAACAACATTACAGTTTTACAAGTTGCTCTACTTTCGTTCTCTATCAAGAAGTTCTTCTGCTAAATTGCCAAGCGTATTGCAAAGTTATATATTGCATTTTGTTTGAATAGTTCGGTGGGGAGGGAGACGAGGTGGTGTCTTCGATCTGTGTGTATGAGAAAATAGTTTTAATAAAATAAAGAAGTAAAATCAGGGAAAGGGGTGGGGATAAAACAAAGAAATAGAGATAAAGAGAGTTAGTTTTCTTCTTCTTTGCGTTCGTTCTTTACGACCAATTTGAATCACTCTTTGTGATATGTTTGATCTTTACCAAGCACGTGTATACGTTGCACATTGGTTTGGTAGGCCCCTACACGCATAGACTTCTACACGTTTAGGAAATGTGCATCCGATTTCAGCCAAAAGAGAGTTAGTGAAACGATAGAAAAAAAAGTAAGATTATATCCTTTACAAGACTTTGCGAATCAACCCCAGATTTTAAACACTGTTTTTGATTTTTTTTTTTAGGCATTAATGTGCCAGTAGTGTGTCATTGCTTTCTGAACGGGTGGTGCCATCGTCCTTTGTAAAAATCCTCACGAAAAAATTTTGCAACCAAAATGGCCGCAGAGTGATTTAAACTCAGAACGTCGGGGTTAATAGACCAATACACTATCCCCTAGGCCACAGACGTCACACAGTGAAACGATAACAAAAAGAAAAAGATTGGATACAGGAGGTGTATATTTTGTAACATCTTATAGTTATAGGAAGAAGAGGGACGAGTGTTCTTCTTCTTCTCTTCCACTATTTACTTCTTTATAGAAGTATTGTAATTTACCACACAGAGATGCACAAGCAGAAAACGGAACGAGTGTGTTAAGTTAGTATAAATGAAATAAAAACAGATAGGAGAGAGAGTGAGAGATAGAGCAAGAGAGAGAGTGTGTGAGAGACATAGATTAATAGATAGCAATGGCGGCTCGTCATTAAGGGCCAGTGGGGCCGGCCCCACTAAAAATAATGTATAACGTGTTTTTATTATTTTATAAATTAAAATATAGCAGCCAAAAAAGATGATTTATCCGGAAAAAAATGTCTGGCCCCACCAACAAAAACGATCACGAACCGCCACTGATAGATAGACAGCAAGGGTGAAAAAGACAAACGGTGCAGGATGGTTAGAGAGATAGTAAAAAAAAGGGAAAATGAAATAGGAGAGTGAATGAGAGATTTATATGTGAATTGTTTGACAGTTTGGTTTTTGTGAAACTAAAAAACAAAAGTCTTCGTTTCAAGTTATGAACACAAGAAAGAATGAACTAGACACAAAGACAGGGGAAATGGGAGATATACGCCATGCTGTGCTATGATACAGAGAGGCGGTTGCATCAGGCGGACAGCAAGGGGCGGCATAAGCAGCAAAATCAAAAAGCAGTTTAAACCATTCAATAATTTAAAATCTTTTAATCAATCAAGTTCCTTGCCTGTCGTCGTAGGCGATCATGTCTCTCCACAACTCTCTTTGCTTGGTGCATGTAATCAGTTCTGACGTCGATATTTTGTCGAACCATGATGTCAGGCCATCCAACATCTTCTCCTCTGTCTTCCACGATCTCTCCTTCCCTGAATTGTACCTGTTGTTACCAAATGTTCTAAACCTTCTCTTCGCATTATATGCCCGAAGAACCTTGATTGTCGGATTATTATTATTTTGATAAAGTTTCTTTGTGTGCAGACCTGATTTAAAGCCTCCTCATTTCTTTTCTTTGTTAAACTATTTACGCTAAACCTTTTTGTAGTTGATAGTTGATATCATTATTTTTAAGCAGCTTATATTTTCAAAATAAAAATAGTATTCGTACATTTTGTGCAATTTTTTTAAATCACAATCTAAGGTTGTTTTAAAGAAAGGACATTTAAGGGGCGGCATTTCGAATACGCATCATACTGAGAAAATATACCGCCCCGTCCTGGATATAGGTAGGGGGATAAGAGAGGGTAAGAAAATATTAACCCTTTCGCTGCTACATACTTTCTGAAGGCTGAGCTAAAAATAGCTACTCTTTGTTTCTAGGTCAAAACGGGAATGTACGCATATAGCAGTGACAGTAGCAATGTATAACGTGTTAACACGTCTTTAGCCCAAAGAGGAGAAATAATTACAGACGTGTTAATGCGTCTTTAGAAGTGAATGGGAAAAGTGTATATATACGTCCTTAACAGCTAAAGGGTTAAAGGATAAGGACAAGAAAACGAGTAGATTTGACAAGAACTGAGTGTTATTTGTTTGACAACTAACATGCTGCAAGATTTTGTTCATGGTTATATTAATATAATTCCCTTCTTCGACAAAAGCTCTATATCGACCATTTGCTAAACCACTCTTTTTCTTCTTCTCCTTCTTTGCGTTCGTTCTTTACGACCAATTTTAACCACTCTTTGTGATATGTTTGATCTTTGCCAAGAACGTGTATACGTTGCACATTGGTTTGGTAGGCCCCTAAACTTCTACATGCTTAGGACATATGCATCCGATTTCAGCAAAACCACTCTTTTTGATTTGTATGTGATCTAAACCTAAGAGCGATTATACGCTGTGACAGTTAAGCGCCTACAAGTAGACACGCACATCTGATTTCTGTGACGATTTTTATTTACTACGGTACTTTCCCTAAGCCTTACCTAAGTCGCCTCTTACGCCATGTAGGTTCCAGTATTACTATTCTTTGCTCCTTGAGCCGCGCACCACACGATGTAGAATTTTCAATTTTATAGTAGAAATTGAACGAGTTACACAGGACAGAGTGATATGGAGAAATTGTTTGCAGGTTATGTGTAAAGTATAACTATAAGAGACGAGAACAATGTAGATACACATACGAGAACAAGATACAGAGATAGTGCGAGTTTAATAAAGAGACACAGAGATAGTGGGAGACACAGAGATAGTGCGAGTTTAATAAAGAGACACAGAGATAGTGGGAGACACAGAGATAGTGCGAGTTTAATAAAGAGACACAGAGATAGTGGAGAACAGAGATAGTGAGTTTAATAAGAGACACAGAGATAGTGAGAGACAAGATAGTGGAGAAGAGACAGAGACACAGAGATAGTGGGAGTAAGAGAGACACAGAGATAGTGGGAGTAAGAGACAGAGACACAGAGATAGTGGGAGTAAGAGAGACACAGAGATAGTGGGAGTAAGAGAGACACAGAGATAGTGGGAGTAAGAGACAGAGACACAGAGATAGTAGGAGTAAGAGACAGAGACACAGAGATAGTGGGAGTAAGAGAGACACAGAGATAGTGGGAGTAAGAGACAGAGACACAGAGAGAGTGTGAGTAAGAGACAGAGACAGAGACACAGAGATAGTGTGAGTAAGAGACAGAGACACAGAGATAGTGTGAGTAAGAGACAGAGACACAGAGATAGTGGGAGTAAGAGAGACACAGAGATAGTGGGAATAAGAGAGACACATAGATAGTGGGAGTAAGAGACAGAGACACAGAGATAGTGGGAGTAAGAGACAGAGACACAGAGATAGTGGGAGTAAGAGACAGAGACACATAGATAGTGGGAGTAAGAGACAGAGACACATAGATAGTGGGAGTAAGAGACAGAGACACAGAGATAGTGGGAGTAAGAGAGACACAGAGAGAGTGTGAGTAAGAAAAAGAGACAGAGACACAGAGATAGTGTGAGTAAGAGACAGAGACAGAGATAGTGGGAGTAATAGAAAGAGACACAGAGATAGTGGAAGTAAGAGAGACACATAGATAGTGGAAGTAAGAGAGACACAGAGATAGTGGGAGTAAGAGAAAGGTCGAGGGAGAAAGAAGTAACAGGGAGACAAAAACAGCGGAACGGATGAAAAATGCACATACTATTTGCTTGAAATTGTACGCTGCAATTATTAAGAAATTTTTAGTTTGAAGAGATGTAAATAACAAAAGCAAAAATAGAGAGAATATGAGGGATGGATTTGGAAAGATATAAAGAAGGTTGAGATCACGTTTGATCCTGGTAATATGCTGCATCATTGAAGTCTGAATACGTGAGTAGATATGGAAGACAAAATGTAAGTTCGATTTAAAAAAAAATGTTTTGAAAACATGCGTGTTGTGAAAGAATTGATAAAATATTCATACCACGCTACACATTTCGAATTGGGGCATCATGATGGCTGATCTCGCAGTTAAGCAGCTGATAGAAGATAATGCAAAGGATGATGATGTTGTTTTATATACCTTTGGGTCTTGGTGAGAAGTCCGGCTGGGGTTTCTTGGCTAATGCGCATGGTAGGGTTGTTGCAGAGCGAAGTGGGACATGCCGTATGAGGATGGAGGTTGAGGCCGTTACTGCTGCCCTCCATTGGATCTCTAGGACTTCCTTTACTGGGGCCGTTGTTGTATCTGACTCTCAGTCGATGCTTTGCAAGATCCAGAAGGGCAGATTTCAATATGAGTGGATGTCGTTTATAGAAGTTTCTAACCTCCAGAGGCTTACGTGGATATACTGTCCTGGGCATGCGGGTGTTTACGGTAATGAGAGAGCGGACAGGCTTGCATCAACAGCATCGAATGTTGGGGAGTTGAAGATGGATAAGGGGATGTTCTTCGGTCTCTTCGCGACTGTCTGTTGGATGAGGACACTAACATCGATGTTGAATCGATCAAGCGATTTAGATAGTTTCGAGTTACCCGTTGTACAGGTCGAACTGGATGCCTGAGAGGAAGAGTAAGAGGTATCGTTAATCAGCGAGCCACGGAACCATCAGTATGCATACTCTTCGATATCTGTTGGGGAGACTAGCACCTATGGGTCTGCCCGGAGTGCACTGACGTCAGTTTAGTAGCCAATAACCAAAATAACCAATATAAAATTCTCACATCGCAAAAACATATCCTGTTGATAGACAAAAACAAATTAAAAAAAATAAACATTAAAACAATATACATTTTCCAGAAATATATGTAAAACGTCCAAACCTGTCTTCCATCATGGGCATGCTCAGCAGTAGATGGTTGGGGCATGTGAGAAGAATGGAAACTTATCGCATACCAAAACAAATGTTGTTCTGTGAACTTTCGGAGGGAAGAGGCACCAGGGAAGACCACTGCTCAGATATAAAGATGACTGCAAAGCCTCAATGAAAAACGTTTCTATAGGTCCCAGCATACGGGAAGGACTAGCTTATGACAGAGTTGTGTGGAAAGCCAAATTACGAAAGTGCGCAGTCTTTTGAGAAGAGACTTATTTATGAGCTGAACGACAAGAGAGAAAAGCGAAAACTCAGAAGTTGTCACATTAAAACACTTGCCAATCGACCGTCTGTAAAGACGAAAAAGGCCATATATATATATGTGTGTTTGATAGAACACTGTAAGATTTTTTTGCAATTGTACTCAAGTCTGAGTCTATTGTTATTTATTGGTAAAAAAAATATTCATAATATTGATATTCCTTATTGTTAAACTGAACTTGTAGCATAATATAACTTGGATTTAGCATTTTGTGTTGATTTTAAAATGAATTCGTCTATATACACCAATACTGAATGCGAGGTCACGTGGTGTAGTTGGGGTCTGATTTCCTATAATTAGTCCGAAGACCTATAAGTTTGAAGTTGGCCCTGAACATACTTACGTTCTTGGCGCAAACCACACAGATCACAAATAGTGGTTAACTTGATTGAAAATCAACAAACACCAACCAATAAAACACATGTTTCATTTTCAATATTCCATTCAGTCACGAAACTTTGTAAAATTACTATAATAAAAGATTTTTTTTTTCAATATGATTTTTTTTTAAATGCGAATTCAGTTTGAAATGTTTGTTCATTTTAAAAATCTAAGCATCAATGAGTAATTTATGATATAAATATTTATTGCTTTGTAAGTGTATTTCAGAATATCTTAGTTGCTTCCAGAGGCGGATCGTCATTAAGGCCTGTGGGGGGGCCCCACCAAAAATAATTTGTAACGTGTATTTATTATTTTATAAATTAAAAAATAAGAACCCAAATTCATGATTTTTCCAAAAATATTTGTCTGGCCCCTCCAGCAAAAATTATCACGAGCCGCCACTGGTTGCTTCTAAAACTGATAAATGAATTGTCATTTTATTGAGAGTATTATCACAATTTATTGAGTTGTTTCCCCTTCACATCAGAGTAACCGTTATTACTTAATATTCTCACCTGTGACCGGGACTGATCCAGGCGAAGATTAAATATTTACAGTCATAAGTTTGAGTGCTGTACAAACCGGAAAGAAAAGATCAAAGGATGTAACTTGATTTGATGTTCATAATATATTATTCTCTGGTATCGGTTCTTTGTAATCTTTCTTTGCAAGAGTAATGGAGCATTGTTTTTGCATGCTCTTTGGATTGGTTTTTTTATATGATCGTTTCTGAATTCTACTTTAAATTTGTTTAATTTTTAATGCATGTCTATATTTTGTCATGTTGACATTTCTTTGATGTTTTTATATTAAATGCAAAATTGCGAGTACATTTTATATTGCAGCCTTTTCTTGTAGCACAAAAGTGTGTTGGTCTACCAATGGGAAGCCATAATGAAAGAGTCTGAGACCAGATAAAGTTGGGAATAACTGTTGAGGCTATATTCTCCACGAGGAACGAAGAGGGATAAGCGAATCTTTATTTGTGTAACTATCTCATTGTGTAACTATCTCATTGTGTAACTATCTCATTGTGTAACTATCTCATTGTGTAACTATCTCATTGTGTAACTATCTCATTGTGTAACTATCTCATTGTGTAACTATCTCATTGTGTAACTAACTCATTGTGTAACTATCTCATTGTGTAACTATCTCATTGTGTAACTATCTCATTGTGTAACTATCTCATTGTGTAACTATCTCATTGTGTAACTATCTCATTGTGTAACTATCTCATTGTGCATCATTTGGGTAATATTAATGTATATTATTATTTATCTTTAAAATTCTAAATAAAATATGGAACTGCAAGTTATATAATATTAAAACTAAATTACGAATTTTCAATTCAAATGTTGTATCAATCCTAACATATACGAGCGAGAGTTGGAAAATAACTAAAGATATAGAAAGCAAGTTCAATTCATTTGAAAATAGATGTCTGCGGAAAATAATGAATATAAATTCTCATGAACGAATTAATGAGAAGAGATGGAATCAGAGAAATGTCGAGGCGACAACTAGTAATAACTCGTGTAAAAAAAAATGGAGATATGTTGGACATACCTTGAGAAGAAATGATCAACGAATATCAAAGCAGGCATTGAAGTGGGATGCAAAGGGTTCAAGAAAGAGGACTACCTAAGGATATAATGAAAAAAACATTTCTGAGAGAGGCAAGAAATATCGGTCTCAGTTCTATAGAGGAGATTGAGCGAGTTGTCCAGGATAGAGCGGTATAGAGAAATTGCTTGCAAGCCCTATGTAACGTATAAATGTACGAGAGGAATTTTATATATATATATACAGAGGCGGCTCCTCATTAAGGGACGGTGGGACCGGCCCCACCATAAATAATGTGTAACGTGTATTTATTATTTTATAAATTAAAAATAACAACCCGAATCCATGATTTTTCCAAAAATATTTGTCAGGCCCCATCAGCAAAAATGGTCACGAGCCGCCACTGTATATATATATATATATATATATATATATATATATATATATATATATATATATATATATATATATATATATATAATATATATATATATATATTATTTATAAGTGTATCGTCTACCTTTACGAAAAACTTGACATAAATATAAATATCTTAAGCTCTGTCTGCTACCCTTGTCTGAGTCAGGCAGCAGTCAAAAAAGCAAACAAGGTAGACACCTCAAGAAATTATCACCGCCAAGGGACATAAAATCTCCCATTTTTAAACAAACATACCTAATTTTCAAGACATGCTTTAGTAACGTTTATTAGGGTAAAATAGGTTTCATGAAATATGGTACGCTATTTATAATTTTAACACAGCATAGAGCAGTTTAAATTACCAGTTTATATTTAGTAAGCGTTCCGAACTATTACCGCTTCGTTCCGCTAAATCATACGGTATATTACTCATGACGTTAATCTGGCTCCTTTTCGAGATTTAGTATATTTTCAAGTATTTTTAATTTTTTTCAAATTGTCTCTGTTGAGTCATTCTATTTCTTTGTCATCACTCTACACACTTTTAAAAAAAAATTAGAGAAATAAATTTGTCATCTTCATTGCGTTTGTTCTTCACGACCAATTTAAATCACTCTTTGTGATATGTTTGATCTTTGCCAAGAACGTCTATACGTTGCACATTGGTTTGGTAGACCCCTACACTTCTACACGTTTTGGACATGTGCATCTGATTTCAACCACACCTCCTTAGTCGCATCTTACGATATGCGTGGCAGGTAAGAATGGTTCTATTCTTTACACCCCAAATTTGGACCCCGGTAACCAGTCGGGCGAAATAAATGTAGTTCATGCAAACATTACACAGGCCCAAGAATTCAGATATACCAGCTAGTCCCATTGTTAAGGCAACCAAACATCTCATTAACAGCTAATCAATATATGATCAACAGCATTTTCATACCTACCTTATGTTACCAGATTCAAACATGGACAATGAGCAAAGCGTAGTCGCAAAAATAACTACATGTGAAATGCGATGCCTGCGAAAAGTTACCAACAACGCCAGAAAATATATAGTCACATACATCACCATAAGACATAAAGTTGGCACAGAACCTTGCTTGAATTACATTGAGAAACAAAGAAAAAAGAGGTTTTGCCACTTAATAAGGATGCATCCAAACTCCACATCCTGTACAGACCAGATAGCTACACTGCGCATTATAGTGGAGCAAAGCTTGAAGTGGAACTCACCACTATACATAGGTTTTGTGGATTATGAAAAGGCGTTTGATAGTCTGGATAGGAAATCATTGTGGAAACTATTAATACACTATGGAGTTCCACCCAAGATTGCAAACCTAATAAAGAAAACGTATGAAGGAATGAAATGCAGAGTCATACACGAGGGCCAACTGACGGAATCCTTTGAGATAAGAACAGGGTGAGGCAGGGATGCTTGTTATCATCATTCCTGTTCTTGATGGCCATAGATTGGATCATGAAATCAACAACGGATAACAGAGGGAGAATACAATGGACACTTGTGAAACAACTGGAGGACCTGGATTTTGCAGACGATCTGGCTTTGCTGTCTCACAACCACGCACAGATTAAAAACAAAATGAATACCTTAAATAATAAGTCTCAGCAGCTAGGTTTGAAAATACACAGGGAAAAGACCAAGGTCATGAGAATAAATGCTGCAAATGTAAACCAGATTATGCTGGAGGAAACAGCACTGCAGGATGTAGAATCATACACATACCTTGGAAGCAACATAGACACAGAAGGAGGAACAAACAAAGATGTTAAGATAAGAATACAAAAAGCAAGAGGAACTTTATTGCATTGAGTAAGATATGGAAGGCAAGGAGATCAAAACAAACACAAAACTGAGAATTTTCCAGTCAAATGTGAAGTCAGTGCTGTTCTATGGCTCGGAAACATGGAAGACAACAAAGGAAACTATCAGAAAACTGCAGACCTTCGTAAATGGATGTTTACGTAGGATAGAGGAATTGAGATGGTATGATAAGATTACAAACGAGAAACTCAGGGAGAGAACAAAGCAGATACCAGTAGAGAGAGAGCTCAGGAAGAGACGCTGGCGATGGATAGGACATACAATGAGAAGACCGACCGGAAGCATCGCAAAACAGGCATTGTTTTGGAACCCGCAGGAAAAGAGGAGTAGGGGAGGCCTAGGCAGACCTGGAGAAGAGAGCTGGAGGCGGATATAAAGAGGATAGGCAAAACATGGACAGAATTGGAAGCGATGGCAAGAGAGAGGAAGAGATGGAAGAAGTTTGTTGAAGACCTGTGCTCCGATGGGAGTTGAAAGGTGATGATGATCCAAACTCCACAGTACACAGTCTTCTATAACAGAACATCAGGAAAGAAGGCGAGATGAAGATCACGAAAAAGCTTGTTAGCTGGCAAGCAGAATCATGTCAAAGAGTAAAAATAACAATAACCCAAGCCACCAGAACAAGACAAATAAAAACCCAAGAAAATTAACTCTTAATGGACCAGAGCAAAAGCCATTATAGAGTAAAAACGCCACTTGGTGTGGCTCCTGGTCCACAAGGAGCTAGGACACTGGGCAACAACCCGGTTTCAGTGTGACGATACAAGAAGAAGAATAATTCAGATATCTGTGAAGTATTATGGTAAATGGACAGAGAAATCGAGAGAAGATTCTAGAAAGATAATGCAGTGACATACCAATTGTCCACATCGTTCAAACACACAAAAGTAAACATGGCAGTAAAGTAAAAAAAAAAAGTAAAGGAACCCTTTCATACCTCGTGGTATATAGGTCAATACAGTGTAAGGCCTGTATTTTTAATTGACCGTCGGCACACGATGGGTGATGTGGTCAGCATCACGCTGGCCGCCTTTACTTTTCCAGAGCATGTCTGGTACCCAGTTGAGGCTGGGTCGACCTGAGAGCCATCGTGATCGGGAAAAATTCCACGCACATTGCGGGAGCTGTACCCAGACCGCCAGCCTTGAGAAGCGAGTTCACTAACAACTGCGCTACAGCGGCTCTCGTGGCAGTAAAGTGACAACTGATAAATTGCATATTTTTACCACCTCTCTTGTATCAATGTCAAACATGGTCCCTAACTAAATCCCAAGAGAGAAAGATCACAACATGTGAAATGAACTGTTTAAGAAAAGCTGTCAATGTTACAAGACATGATAGATTGAGAAATGAGAACATTAGAAATGTCTTTGGAATCACACCCAGCATGCAACATATTAAAAAACAACAAATAAAATGGTTCGGTGACCTAATGAGAATGAAACTGGATCTATTATTATCTAGTACCTATAACAACTTGCAACCTGAATGCAGAGGACAAGGAAGACCAAGAAACCGATGGATATATAATATTTCAGATATCCTGTGACATCAAAAACTAACAACTACAGAAGCAACACTACTACTGCCTCGTAGTTAGACTGGGGACAATCAAAGGCTAGTGGAGCAAACCGTACACAGAACTGGGCGGTATACAAACCAAGTAGTCCAAAAAAACTGACAGGTAACCTGGGCAGATGACACCCCACATCCCGGAGGGCAGGTTGTCTAAGGGTCGCTACCCTAAAAGAAAATAGCAACCTGATGCCTTGCAGGTAGGCTGGGGACAGTCAACGGCTGACAGAGAGCGAACCCAGTAAATGCTGGCTGAAACCGGACACGTCGCCGTAAGTATAAGACCCAGAGCTCCAAATGGCGATGAATGAAAAGACGTAAAAATACGTTCTTCGCAAAGGCTGCTTATATATCAAAATGGCCCAAAAAAACCGAACGCGAGAGAAAGAGAGAGAGGAGAATGCAACACACCTGGCACAGGATAGAAAACTGAAACTCCCGGCGCTTCACTGCACATAGGGAAAGACAAGACAATATAGTTCATGCATCTTATTGGCAGCTTCTCATCTTTGTAGACGATATTGATCTTATCTTATCTTATCTTATCTTAACCACATTTGCAGTGAAGCGTCGTGGGAGAGTTAGTTTCTATCTTGTGCCAGGTGTGTTGCGCTTGACGTTGTCAGTCCATGCTTTCGCAGGGACTCTGAGATGTTATCTATCCATCTTGTTCTTGGCCTGCCTCGTGCTCTGCGCCCTGAGTGTCGATTATTATAGGCACGTGATGGTAGTAAATGTGGTTCCATTCTCATTAAATGGCCGAACCACTTGAATCTGTGCTTCTCGATGTACTGAATGCATGGTATAGTACCAACGATGCTTCTGATATTCTCGTTTCTCACTCTATCTCGCCTTGTAACGTTGACAGCTTTTCGTAGACATCTCATTTCACATGTTGTAATCTTTCTTTCTTGTGTCTTAGTCAGGCGGCATGTTTGGCACTGATAGCAGAGAGTTGGAATAAATATGCAGTTTATCAGTTGTCGTTTGACTGCCATGTTAATGCTTGGATGTTTTAATAGTGGTGACAGTTGGTATGTCACTGCATTTGCCTTCTGGCATCTAGTCTCGATTTCTCTGTCCATCTTTCCATCTGCTGTGAATATACTCCGAGATATTTGAATTCTGGAGTCTGTTGTATTTTGACATTATTCACGTGTATATTTAGTTGACCTGTTGACCTACTTATTGTCATGACTTCTGTTTTGGAGGTGTTAATTTTCATGTCATATTTTCTCATGTGGCTTGCAGGGCATTTATGTGTTGTTGAAGTTTGTGTTCGTTGTTGTAAATTATACTCTGATCATCTGCAAAGAGTAGTTCGTTTATTAAATTCAGTTGTTATCGAGGTTGTTATCTGTCTTGGTTTCTTGCGTTATCCTGTCTATGTAAATATTGAAAAGTATAGGCGAAAGCACACATCCTTGCCTTACTCCTGATGATAATTCAAATTCATCTGTCAGGCCGTCGCTTGTTCGTACTACGCTTGAGCATTTTGGTATAGCGCTCTAATATTGTCTAATAGTTGGCCCTGAATTCCATATTCACTTAGTATGGCCCATAGTTTGTTTCTGTTTATTCTATCAAAGGCTTTTTCTTGGTCTATGAATGCTAAGTTGAGCTGTTTGTCATATTCTATGGTGTTTTCGCTGAGTTGCCTTAGTGTGAACAGGGCAGCAGTGCAACTCTTTCCCTTTCTGAACCCAAATTGAGCGATGTTCAGCTGTGGTTCTATTATAGGTTTGATTCTAGATTCCAAA
Organism: Arion vulgaris; assembly: GCA_020796225.1. Taxonomy (NCBI): domain Eukaryota; kingdom Metazoa; phylum Mollusca; class Gastropoda; order Stylommatophora; family Arionidae; genus Arion; species Arion vulgaris. Next base: position 11,957,523 of record CM036768.1, read on the forward strand.
ATTTTAGCATATTGATCAAGTTGTGAAATCACGTTAAAGACGATCAAGTTGTGAAATCACGTTAAAAACACTCTTTTTATGAATTTTTATAAACACACACTTCCCCCACCCCCCCACCCCAAAGCAACATTTTGTGACCGAATTTTGAGGACATTTGTACCCAAAAATGTATTAAAAATGTAATATTTAATATATCCTAAAAATCATATGCAATATTTTAGATATTACAATTGCGCACCTTAGAGTGAAAACAGAATTAAATTACATTCATTAGATTCGGAGCCTTAGGGATTTGAAATTTTTTTTTGACGGCCATTTTGTATTGTTTCCATGGCAACGCTTGACATTTTGTTTTTTAAATAATTTTTTTCTACTATTCTAAGTCATAATCTTTCAAAATGGTTATACAAATTTTATATTAATATGAAAACAACGAAAATAGCTTCTTGATCCCCGCACTACCGAATCTTAAAGTGTCTATATAATGCTTCGAAATAGACATCACGAGTTGGAAAAACCTTGTGCAAGATCGCCAAATTTGACGCTGTAACAACACAAGAGGAACTGGCATATATGACAATCGTCGTGCCGTTGAGGCGTAAAGAAAACCTGCTGCTCAAAAAGACAAAACACACAACACCCACATGTCTAACTTTGATCATGTTATATTATGTTATGTTATGTTATGTTATGCGATCAACGTCATGTCACATTGGGCATTCCCATGCTTGCTCTGTCCTCTGCTGCAGCAGCCACCCCAAAAGTTCATTTGCTCATCGTACCCATGAGAAGTTGATTACTATATCTTCTCTCTCTACCAAGAAGACGACATTGTCTGGCATGTCCAAACTTAACGCCTAATTCTCGAACTCGTTCCAGTGTCTGAGACTTGCCCATGTCACATAGTTGAGAGCGTAGCGCATTGGTGATATCGGCTCTGTCCATACTTGATCACGCATACCCCACCTGTGGAATTGGATTATGTTTGTGGATTAGACTCTACATTCACCTCTGCAGACACACCAAGAGGCACATCAGCACATGTCTGGGGTTGTTGTCATCATCTCATGCGATGTACGGCTATTATCCACAACGAATATTATATCAACAATTATACAAAGTAGTGTCCTGTGAAACAGGCAGCTAAGCAACAGATGATCAACAGCATTTTATACCTACTTTGTGTTACCAGAGCCAAACATGGACATTGAGCAAAGCGCAGTCACAAAAATAACTACATGTGAAATGCGTTGCCTGCGAAAAGTTACCAACAACACAAGAAAAGACAGAATCACCAACATCAGCATAAGAAAGAAAGTTGACACAAAACCGTGCTTGAATTACATAGATAAACAAAGAATGAATTGGTTTGGCCACTTAATAAGAATGCATCCAAACTCCACAGTATACAGAGTCTTCTACAACAGAACATCGGGAAAGAAGGCAAGAGGAAGACGACGGAAAAGATGGTTAGATGGCGTAGCAGAATCATGTGAAAGAGCAAAGATAACAATCACACAAGCCACCAGAACAGCACAAGACAAAAACAGAAAACCACGACACTGGGCAACAACCTGGTAGCAGTGTGACGACACTGGGCAACAACCCGGTAGCAGTGTGACGACACTGGGCAACAATCCGGTAGCAGTGTGACGATAAAAGAAGAAGAAGAAGAAGAAGTGTCCTGTGAACACGACGTTATTCCTAACGTATATGATATAAACATAATTTTTTTCCGCTTTCAACTCAGACGAAGTTTCATCTCTGAAACTGATTTTGCGTGAAAATCCGTTTTTTCCAATTTCTTACAATGGCAGTAGCGTGCACATTGTAAATTACTTACACTGGCAGCCGTGTGCTCAATGTACTCGTAATTAGTATTCCCTCGCCATACAGGCAGATTTTCTCCGACTTCAGAGGTACTCACGTTATCGTCCTGAGTAAGACCAGGGGACTCGAACAAATGCCGGACAGTAGGATCGAACCCGAGCTATGAGGCGTCTCACAGCTAGCAGGCCGAGCTACTATCAACTACTCTAGGCAGTCCCCCATAAACATATTACTTGTCTTGAACATACTCATTTCTATTTTAACATGTACACAATTACCACCCCACCCCCAATTAACAGAATACGTGAATAGAAAATATGAACAGTTTTGAATATCTTGGTTCAATGCTAACAACAGATGGAAATGGGGTGAAATAAATTAAAAGAAGAACAAGCATGGCTTTACAAAAAATAAACAACTAAAAACAGTATGAAACGAAACTGATAGGAAAACAAAGATCAAAATACTAAGAACATGCGTATTGCCAGTGACAATGTATGTGTGTGAAGCATGGACATTTAACAAGGCAATGTTCTTTTGAATATACGTGTTACAGAAGAGTGGCCGTATATCATGGACAAAGAAAAGAACAAACAGATCTATATAGAAAGAGCTCAAAGTAAATTATAAAAAAATGGCTAATGCTGCAAATAAGAAAGAGAAAATTGAGGTATGTTGGACATATAAAAAGACAAGAAGGGTTGGTGAAGGTCGTCATGAAAGGAGTCACACCGACAAAGAGGAGAATATGAAGACAGGCAGGACATCTGGCCTATGAGAGAGATAAATTCCGAAGAACTATTGAGGTGGCAAAGCTCTGCTCAAGACAAGCCGTTTGATGATGATGATTTAACAGAACGCAAGGAATGTTTTTAATAGGGTTATAACCACCTCCTTTCACTGAGTGCATTGATGCGACGGATACAGGTGAACTCCATGTCATTTGTCAGGAACTGTAACAACGTCTTGTCAAATGATAGTAATTTTGACATTGACAACCAGTGTCTGTCACCTGTTGCTAACGAAAGGTTATTAGGTCCTGGCACCTGTGTAAGTGTGGGTTACAGTTTCATAGTTGCTGTTGACAACTGGCGAGGTGTGGACTGGAATCTGGTTTATTCTTCTCTTGATATAATTGATTATCAGTGTATATGTGGTATAGAGGCTAGGTGTACGTCTCTCGTGCCAAAGTACCAGGTTCACTCCCTCGTGGAGCCATCTGGATATTTTTCCAGAGATCCCTGATCTCAGTGTAGGTGAGATCGAGTTCCTAGTCCTATCAGAAAGTACGATAAAACGCAGGTCCCTTTTCAATTTGAGCGCACACAAGAACCCGTGGTAGTTCAAAATCGAGAGCAGACTGGAAAGCGCTAACTATGCAAAATTCATTAAAAAGGATCTAAAATAAAAACTATTACAAAAATATCTTTACCATCTTCAAAGTTACATCGTGGTCCTCGTCGGTGCTACGGAGTTCGTGCACTACAACTCAGATCTTCATGCCTAAGAAAGAGATATGATCATACATGATTATTTACCGAAGTTCAATGATGATGGTCATATCAATCAATCAATCAATAAATCAATCAATTGACAAATCATATCAATCAAAAATAATTAACAGTCTCTTTCTATAAAACTGTCTTACGAAATTTGATTGACATTAACAAATAACACAAAGCATAATTTCAGTTTTAAGTAACAAGTTTACTAAGTTTGCAAACTAAAGTGAGATAACGAGAGGAATAAAAAAGTTAACTGCATATTATTTACATGACTACGAATCAACCCAGCTTTTTAACGCTGTTTGTTATTTTCTAGGCATTTTTAAACGTTCAGTATTTTGCCATTGCTTTCTGAACGGTGGTGCCATCGTCCTTTGTAAAAGTCCACGCAACAATTTCAACCAACTGTCCGCAGGTGATTCGAACTCAGAACGTCGGGGTTAATAGACCGAGTGACTATCCCCTAGGCCATAGTCGCCACCAACGAGAAGAATATCTGATCTTATTTGATAAATAAGAAGAAAAGTTAGTTACCTAATGTTTGTGATTGAGAATATGTCTGGGGTACATTGGAATTTCATCTATAATACAACGTAAGCGACAACGGACCATGATCTGATAGCAATAATTTGCGATCAGAACTTGGAACTAATCACAACAAAGATGTAATGTCTAAGCAGAATTCTGAAAGTTTCAAGAAGAGACCGGTTTAGAAATGAAGACATCCGCCCGTGTGGTCCTAGGGCCCGCAAGGGAAGCAAAGAATAGTACCACTGCGACCTGCAAGGTATATCGTAGGAGGCGTCTGATATAGAACCTAGGGAAGCTACCCTAGTAAATAAAAAGCATTGTAGAAATCGGATATGCAGGAATACTTGTAGACGCATAACTGGCACAACTTGCAACCGCTCTTAGGCTCAGATCACATACAAATCACACATGGTGGTTAACAATTGGTCGATATGGAGCGGTCGAAGAAAAAGAATATAAGTAAAATGAAGACATCAGGAAAAAAAAAGTTCATACGGCACCAGTACTAACAACTTCATAAAGAAACAACACATTAACTAGTTCGGACACAAGCAGATTAATAACATACAGTGCGCCTCAAAGAGAAATGCTACTCTGATGCAGTGGATACAAAGCAAAAAAAGCAGTCCACGCGAAAGGTGGACTTCAAAGATAACAGAGGCGACGAAAAACACTGCTTATGAAGCCCACACAAAAACCCGCTCTAGAAATCTCTTCTTATTCTGATACTGCGAGGCAAAACAAAATTATGGAAAAGAAGACACGACGTGTGTCTGCAATAACCCATATAATAAAATGAGGTCAGTTTTGGAACCATGTAGTGCAGACTGGAACTGGTCACTTATCTAGCTATGTCATGTTGGTAGTGTAAAAATTATGAAGGTATCGGTAGGTATGTTCACTGCTAACTAAAGATGGAAATGGGATAAAGGAAATTAAAGGAACAACTACATGGCATTACTAAAAATAATAAAACATCTAAAAACAGTATGGAACTAATAGGAAAACAAATATCAGAATACTAAGAGCATGCATATTGCCAGTGGGAATGTATGGGTGTGAAGCACGGACATTTAACAAGACAGTGAAAAACATTTATGTGATTTTGAATATAAGTGTTACAGAAGAGTCCTTTGTATACCATGGACAGAGAAGAGAATAGATAGATCTACCCAGAAAGAACTCAAAATCACAGAAAACTGGCTGATGCTACAAATAAGAAAGAAAATTGAGATATTTTGGACATATAAAAAGATATGAAGGGTTGGAGAAGACCATCATAGAAGGAGGCATACCGGCAAAGAGAGGACGTTGCGACCCCAATAGTCCTCCAGAATGTCTCACTCTCATAGGCCAGATGTCCTGCCTTTGCAGCCGTCATATTCAAACCATCAGCTACATCCTGAATCCATCTTCTCGTGGTCTTCCTCTTCTTCTCTTTGCCGGTATGCCTCCTTCCGTGATGGTCTTCTCAGCCCTACATGTCTTTTTATATGTCCAAAATATCCTAATTTTCTCTTTCTTATTTGTAGCATCAGCCAGTTTTCTTTGATTTTGAGTTCTTTCTGAATAGATCTATTTGTTCTCTTCTCTGTCCATGATATACGGAGGACTCTTCTGAAACACTTATATTCAAAAGCACATATATGTTTTTCCACTGCATATAAGAAAGAAAAATGGAGGTATTTTGGACATATAAAAAACACGAAGGGCTAGAGACCGTCATAAAGGAGGCATACCGGCAAAGAGGAGAAGAAGAAGACCACGGAAAAGATGGATTCAGGATGTAACTGATGGTTTGAATATGACGGCTGCAGAGGCAGGGCATCTGGCCTACGAAGGAGAGAAACTCCGAAGGATTGATGGGGTTTCAAAGTTCTGCTCAGGATGATGATGACGATCAATTTGATGATGATCGGTAGGTAGATCATTACTTGCTTAGAAGGATAACTTAAGTAGGTGCACACATACTTCTATGTAGATAAATATACACACAAACACACATACACTCATACATGTGGGAACCTCGCCGGTGCTACGGAGTTCATGCACTGCAGCTGAGATCTTCCTGTGTAAGAAAGGAGAGACATGGACTCACAAAGTGCTTATCACTCAATCAATAATCAATAAATATCAAATTCCAATCAATCAATCAATTAATCAATATTCAGACATGCACATACTCTCACACCCATCACCATCATCATCAAATAGCTTTTTCCTGAGTAGAACTTTGCCATTTTCGCTGCGACATACTTTCCGAAGACGGAGCTAAAAATAGCTACTCTTTGTTTCTAGGTCACAAACGTGAATGTACATCTATGGCAGTGACAGTAGAAATGTATAACGTGTTAACACGTCTTTAGCCTACACAGGACAGATAATAACAAGACGTGTTAATGCGTCTTTAGCAGTGAATGGTAAAAACGTCTATACACGTCCTTAGCAGCTAAAGGGTTAACAGTTCTTTGGAATTTCTCGCTCTCATAGACTAGATACCCAGCCTCTGCAGCGGTCATGCTAAAACCATCACTTGTTGTTTGTTTTCTAACCCTCAGAAATTATGGGATTGTTTCTCCTATATTGAATAGGGAAGAGTAACTGGCTTTCTTGAAGACCCGGGAACCCCCAACAACTAGGAGTGTAGTGCTACACTTAGTGTTGGGGAAACTCCTACACAGGTAGAGTCTACAGTTACATCCTTAATCCATCTTTTCCGTGGTCTTCCTAATCTCCTCTTTGTCGGGATGCCTTCTTACATGATCGTCTTCTCCATCCCTTCGTTTCTCTGTATATGTATGATAGGATGCCATAAGCATAAGACGGTAATTGACAGTAAAGTAGTAATAGTAGCAGACGAGACATACTAAAGAAAGGCTGCACACTTTGGCGTTCAAAACAGTAGCGAATACGGAACAGCAGTGCAAGAGTTTGACGTAGGTTAGCGACAGAGAGAAAGAAATGGAACAACAGACAAGATGGCAGAAAGATGAAGTATAATTGTATAGGTATGTAAAATACAGGTTACTACCAGACAAAAGAAGTCATATAGTGTTTGTTATATTATTCACAATACCTCTGAACTATAACATATGTACATATATGTTTAATGTATAATAGCCGTCCATCGCAAGCGATGATGACAACAATCTCAGACGTGTACTGTTGCACCTCTCTGGTGTGTGCGGAGGTGACTGTAGAGTCCAATCCTAGAACAGAATCCCCGACCACAGGTGGGGCATACATGATCAAGGTTAGACATGTGCGTGTTGTGTGCTCTGTCTTTTCGCGCTGCTCGTTTTCTCTGTGACTCAACAATACGATGATTCTCAGCTATTCGGGTTCCTCTTCTTGCTTTCCAGCCTGCTTTTCTTGATTTGGAACTGTTACGGTTTCTTTTACCTGCTCAAATTGAACACGGGACCTACGTTTTATCGTTCGTCTCCAGTATGACTAGGAACTCGATCTCACCTACACTGAGACCAGGGATCTCTAGAAAATGTCCAGATGGCACCACGAGGTAGCGAACCTGGTTACCTTAATTTTTTAATTCTTATTTGCAGCATCAGCCAGTTTTCTTTGATTTTAAAATCAATCATACAAAAACACATACAACCACACGCATTCACTCATACATTCTCACACTCACACACACATACAACCACACGCATTCAATCATTCATGCACACACAAACACATATTGCCTTTATTGTAACTTTTCAAACAGCCAATAAGAATAAGATTACACCAACGTCTGACGATAATGTACATCTCAAACGTATTCGATTCCATCATTTAGAAGTCTGTGCACTATCATAAATAAAGAGGAGCCTTAATGCACTTAATTTACATCCAAATAAAAATTGTCAAGACGAAATCGGACACGTAATCGGAGTCTTTCATAACACTTAAAATTGGTTAGACTACTCCTTATTGCTTGTTATAAGGGTACTTTATATGCAGATAACCGGGGATAAAATAATTTACGATCATTTTCAGGTGTTGGTTGACACCTTCTGTTTCCTGGGATTCGGATGTGCTTTTTGTGAGTCTTAACCTACATTCTTTAACCATCTTTACTTTGTATGGATGCTACGCCCTTGCTTCTATTACGTCTGATAGGCATACAAGCACACACATATACATATATATTTGTATATATATATATTATATATATATATACATTTATATATATATATATATATATATATATATATATATATATATATATATCAATGTATATATATATATATATATATATATATATATATATACATATATATCTGGCGTTTCGTCTCTACGGACAGCAAATTGATAAAGTGTTTTACTGTGACAACTTCTGAGTTTGCGCTTATCTCTCTAGCTTTCCAGTTCATCCCTTCTTCTTCTTCTTCTTTTGTTGTCACACTGCTACTGGGTTGTTGCCCAGTGTAGTCACATTGCTACCGGGTTGTTTCCCAGTGTCGTCACATTGCTACCGGGTTGTTGCCCAGTGTCGTCACATTGCTACCGGGTTGTTGCCCAGTGTCGTGATTTTCTGTTTTTGTCTTGCGCTGTTCTGGTGGCTTGTGTGATTGTTATTTTTGCTCTTTCACAGGATTCTGCTACGCCATCTAACCATCTTTTTCGTGGTCTACCTCTTGCCTTCTTTCCTGATGTTCTGTTGTAGAAGACTCTGTATACTGTGGAGTTCATCCTTAAGTCTCTTTATAAAAGATTCTACCCTTTTACATGTATATATGATAGAAATACAAATAATTCGAGATGTATAAAGTGTGTTGGACACACCTTGAGAAGAAATGATCAACGAATTTCAAAGCAGGCATTTAAGTGGGATGGACAGGGTTCAAGAAAGAGAGGACGACCTAAGGAGACCCTGAAACGAACTTTGCTGAAATAGGCAAGAAATATCGGTCTCAGTTCCATGGGGGATATTGAAGGAGTTGCCCAGGATAGAACGGTATGGAGAAATTACTTGCAGGCCCTATGTAACGTATAACGGTACCCAGTGGCGGCTCGTCATTAAGGACAAGTGGGGCCGGGTCCCCACCAAAAATAAGGTATGACGTGTATTTATTATTTTATACATTAAAATATATCCTAACCGAAACCATGATTTTCCCAAAAATATCTGACTGACCCCACCAACAAATATGATCACGAGCCGCCACTGACGGTACGAGAGGAATTATTATTATTATTATATTATAAAGTATGTACTAGCGTGTATTTATAAACGAGCTACAGAGTAAACAAACATCTAGATAAGGAACTCTCATCAAACGATCGAAGACTGTACACAATAAGAAATTTTAAAATATTTCAAACCCAAAAATTAAGAGATATTTATTGCATCAATCGACAATCATTCATTTTGCAATCATATCATAAATTTATCTCGGCATCCATCTACATTGTAATCATACCCTCAATTTATCTCGGCATCCATCTACATTGTAATCATACCCTCAATTTATCTCGGCATCCATCTACATTGTAATCATACCCTCAATTTATCTCGGCATCCATCTACATTGTAATCATACCCTCAATTTATCTCGGCATCCATCTACATTGTAATCATACCCTCAATTTAACTCGGCATCCATCTACATTGTAATCATACCCTCAATTTATCTCGGCATCCATCTACATTGTAATCATACCCTCAATTTATCTCGGCATCCATCTACATTGTAATCATACCCTCAATTTATCTCGGCATCCATCTACATTGTAATCATACCCTCAATTTATCTTGGCATCCATCTACATTGTAATCATACCCTCAATTTATCTCGGCATCCATCTACATTGTAATCATACCCTCAATTTATCTCGGCATCCATCTACATTGTAATCATACCCTCAATTTATCTCGGCATCCATCTACATTGTAATCATACCCTCAATTTATCTCGGCATCCATCTACATTGTAATCATACCCTCAATTTATCTCGGCATCCATCTACATTGTAATCATACCCTCAATTTATCTCGGCATCCATCTACATTGTAATCATACCCTCAATTTATCTCGGCATCTATCTACATTGTAATCATACCATCAATTTGTCTCGGCAACCATTTACATTGTAATCATACCATCAATTTGTCTCGACAAGTGAGCCGATGAAATCTCTGAACTCTCAAAGATTTACACGGCAAAGCCAGAGTAATCATGGAATGCAACAAATGTGTGCAGGTTTCCATTAATTATAACATCGTCGTGTAGCAGCAGTAAGATTCATACAAATAATCACGATGATAAGAAAATGTGTAGAGGTATAAAGTTTAGTTTCGTACAAATACATAAAGAGCTGCATATTCTACAGGGTGTTCAAGATAATTGCAGCCCCATTGACAAATCGAAAGTTGCCAGATAACCTATCGCGTTTTGTTTATTTACTATTTAAACCGGTTCTGACTAGCTCGTCCTACGTCACATTTGTTCATCGCCCCTTCCAGCACTACAATTACACACCATCACACAACCTTAACCTATACTACGTCATAACTGAACCTTCTCATTTCCATACATATATGCCAGATAAGCTCCATTCATAGGCTGATTTTAAGTTGAACACCCTGTATATTATAGAGAATGGGGAAGAAGGTTAATTTTGATGTTAAAGAATCGTATGTTTCTGCAGTGGGTGTTCAGAGAAGGGGTATTTAGAGAGTGTATGTGTGCTCATGAAATGTGTGTTTCGACCGTGTGGTGCCGGAGCATGTAAGGTAAGCAAAGAATAGTACCACTGCGACTTACAAAGGATATCGTGAAAGGCGACTGAGGTAGGGGCCTAGGAAAGCTACCCTAGTAAATCAAAAACTTCGCAAAAAAATCCGATATGCTGGCCTACTTGTAGGCGCATAACAGGCACAACGTTCAATCGCTCCTAGGCTCAGATCACATACAGATAACAATGAGTGGTTAACTAGTGGTCGATATGGAACATTCGAAGAAGAAGGATTTTGTGTTTAGAGAGGTATGTTGTTCTTGAATTGTGTGTTTAGAGAGTGTATGCTGTTCATGAATTGTGTGTTTAGAGAGTGATGATGTTCATGAATTGTGTGTTTAGAGAGTGTATGTGTTCATGAATTGTGTGTTTAGAAAGTGTATGTGTTCATGAATTGTGTGTTTAGAAAGTGTATGCTGTTCATGAATTTGTGTTTAGAAGTGTATGGTGTTCACGAATTGTGTGTTTAGAGAGTGTATGCTGTTCATGAATTGTGTGTTTAGAGAGTGTATGGTGTTCATGAATTGTGTGTTTAGAGAGTGTATGCGTGTTCATGAATTGTGTGTTTAGAAAGTGTATGCATGTTCATGAATTGTGTGTTTAGAAAGTGTATGCGTGTTCATGAATTATGTGTTTAGAGAGTGTATGCACGTTCATGAATTGTGTGTTTAGAGAGTGTATGCGTGTTCATGAATTGTGTGTTTAGAGAGTGTATGCATGTTCATGAATTGTGTGTTTAGACAGTGTATGGTGTTCATGAATTGTGTGTTTAGAAGTGTATGTGTTCATGAATTGTGTGTTTAGAGAGTGTATGTGTTTCATGATTGTGTTTTAGAGATGTATGTGTGTTTATGAGTTCGTGTTTAGAGAGTGTATGTTTTATGGATTGTGTGTTAGAGAGTGTATGTTTGCTCATGGATTGTGTGTTTAGAGAGTGTATGTTTGCTCTGATTGTGGTTTAGAGAGTGTATGTGTCGTGAATGTGTGTCTAGACAGTGTATGTGCATTCATAAACTGTGTGTCTAGAAGTATGTGGTCGTGAATTGTATGTTTAAAGAGTGCATGTGTGTTCATTGATTGTGTATTTTGGGAGTGCGTGGTCCCTATGCCACTACCTCAATCGCCTCTTACGACATGCCTCGTAGGTTTTACTATTCTTTGCTTCCCAAGTGAGCCCCGGCAACTCACGTCGAAACAAATCTATTATGTATCTCAATAGTATTTCATTGCGTAACAGTGTGAGAATACCCGATCTAAGCAAACCGATCTATTTTTCTCCTTCTATTTTCATATCTTCACATGCCTCAGAACACCAGAAGCTATCTATAGTATAGATCTATCCTTCCGTTTGTGCGTGGGCATCAAGAATAGATAATAGTTTTAAAAATAAATACCCCAATATGTTTTTTTTTCAAACTAGCATGTCTTTTCTCCTCATATGCACTTGTCCACCTCTCTTAAATCCACCTGCAAAATCTGGCACATTCTATTGAACACCAGTCTCAACATGTATATTGATTGATCTATTGGCCAATCTGTCTATTCGAAAGGAAATGAAAATCGATATTAAGTTACACGCAAAAATATATATAACACTCCTTTTCTTACATATCGGATAATCTACAATATTCTTCTTCTCCTTCTTTGCGTTCGGTTTCGTATGCTGGTCTTACTCATGAGATGGGTTGTCTCTATAAAGTTGCATGTCAGTTAGTTATGTTATGTTATGTGATCGACGTCATGGCACATTGCGCATTCCCATTCGTGCTCCGTCCTCAGCTGCAGCATCCATAAAATCGAGGGTAGACGAGACGGAAGAAGACAGAAAAAACATTTTGGACATCCTGACTTCATGGCACAGTAGAGCGTTAACATCTGAATTGATAGCAAACACCAAAGATAGAGATTTGTGGAATCCATGATCGTCTACGCCAGCCGGTGGGGCACCTGATGATGATGATGACTACTTATCTACTCACTTCTCCTACTATTAATCTTTATCACCTGTTGGGGCAGAATTGAATCTGCTTCTTCTTTGAATGCTACATATCGATCATTTGTTAAACCACTCTTTGTGATTTGTATGTGATTCCAGCTTAAGAGTGATTGTACGTTGTACAAGCAGGCAAGCACTTCTGATTTCTGCGATGCTATTTAGTTACTAGGATAGCTTTTCTACGCCTCTACCTCTGTCGCATATTACGAAATGCTTTGTATTTCGCAGTGTTACTATTCTTTGCTCCCATTGCAAGCCCTGGCAAGACACGAGCGGAATCAGAATCTGTATCACTTTGTATAAGTTCGTGGTTTCATACCTTCATATCGTTCTATTTTCTTATCCTCCTGTAGATTGCCCTGTCCTATAGTACTGCCTCTATATTCTCTCTTTTCATCTTCTCAGTGTTTAAAATCTAAAGGTGCCTCTTCTTCTTCTTCGTTTTTGCTATCGGTTTTATATGCTCAGTAAGATGAAGCTGCACGTCAGTTGAAATTACTCGAAGATTGCCCATAACGTTCTTTAAGCTTCGTTTTTAAGGCCACGTTTCGTTTCGATGGTACTAGGGAAGCGTTATCGTAAAAATAAAAGCGACGGATGTGCTGGCCTACTTGTAGGCGCATAACTGGCACAACGTACAATCGCTCTTAAGCTCGGATCACATACAAATCACACAGAGTGATTAACAAGTGGTCAATATGGAGCGTTAGAAGAAGAAATTTCAGTGGTACATGTATGGGAACATGATTGCAAGATGTGCTCTGGAGTCTGTGTTTCAGTCTGACAAACACACTAGACAGTCTGAGCAACATTCCTTCACCGCATGTTGTGTTAACGCACGTGAAAACTTAGTATAACTTTTTTTTAGAAATTGAGTCCTATATTAAATTTGCTAAAATGCGTCTTGCTGTGTTAACCATGGCCAAGAAAATGGTTTTGATCGACCCGCGTTTGCTAGAGTCTATGAAGTAAAAATAATACGTACAACTCGACACCTTAACCCTTTAGCAGCTAAGGACGTATATATACGTTTTTCCCATTCAATTCTAAATACGCATTAACACGTCTGTTATTATCTCTCCTCTGTGGGCTAAAGACGTGTTAACATGTTATACATTTCTACTGTAGCTGCTGTAGGCGTACATTCACGTTTGTGACCTAGAAACAAAGAGCAGCTATTTTTAGCTCAGCCTTCAGAAAGTATGTAGCAGCGATACGGTAACCTGAGGGATTTAGATGACCAAATGCAACAAGTCTTGGAAGGAGAAGAAAATCAGTCTAAAAACCTTCTCCATTGTTTGCTTATGAAACACAATAAATGTAGTTTGTTTTTTTCGCATGTAAATAAATGTAGTTTCTAGTATTGCTAGTATCAATTTCGTTCCGTTGTTTTGTTTCTCCAAAACATAATAAAACATTCTTCTTCTTCTTTGCGTTCGTTCTTTACGACCAATTTTTATCACTCTTTGTGATATGTTTGATCTTTGCCAAGAACGTGTATACGTTGCACATTGGTTTGGTAGGCCCCTAAACGCATAGATTTCTACAAGTTTAGGATATGTGCATCCGATTTCAGCTAAGCCATCTTAGACGCCTCTTACGACATGCGTGGCAGGTAACAGTGGTTTATTCTTTACACCCCAAATGTGGGCCCCGGTAACCACTCGGGCGAATAAAACATTCAGTTTATATGTAAACAATCGTAAATAGAAACCGATGCTTCCCTGGATTCTTAAACTCTCCTCATTCTATAAATAGAAACCATTGCTGTATAATAAATCAAGTATACTATAAATGTTGTTATTGTATCCACAATTTATTACCTAAAGTGTCATTTTGGTGGTGTTATTTTTAGCGTTGTTCTGTGTTTTCATAAAAAAGGTATCTACTTAATGGTGCGAGAACCGCGGTAGCGTAGTTGTTAGTGAACTCGCTTCTCAAGGCTGGTGGTCTGGGTTCAACTCCGCAATCTGCGTCGAATTTTTCCCGACCACGACGGCTCTCATATAGACCCAGCCTCAACTGGCTACCAGTCATGCTCTGGGAAAGTAAAGGCGGCCGGCGAGATGCTGACCACATCACCCATCGTGTGCCGACAGTCAATGAAAATACAGGCCTAACACTGTATTGCCCTATATACCACGAGGTATGAAAGGGTTCCTTTACTTACTTTTAGTTAATGGTGCACTTTGATTGTGTGATCTGAGCTACTGTGCATTGATGGTCATGTCTTCACTATTGTTATTGGTTACTAAACTGACATCATTGCACTCCGGGCAGACCCATATGTGCTCAGTCTCCCCAACAGATATCGAAGAATATGCATACTGATGGTTCTCGTGACTCGCTGATTAAACACACCTCTCACTCTGCACCTCAGGCATCCAGTTCTACTTGTACAACGGGTAACTCAAAACTACCTAAATCGCTTTATCGATTAAACATCTATTTTAGTGTCCTCATCCAACAGACAGTCGCGAAGAGACCGAAGTTCGCTATTGTATAGGGTGTTCAACTTAAAAGCAGCATGTGAATGGAGTTAATCTGGCATATATATGGAAATGGGAAGGTTCAGTTATGACGTAGTATAGGTCAAGGTTGTGTGATGGTGTGTAATTTAAGTGCGGGAAGGGGCGATGAACAAATGTGACGTAGGACGAGCTAGTCAGAACCGGTTTAAATAGTAAATAGACGAGATGCAACGCGTACCTGGCAAATTTATATTTATCACTTGGGCTGCTTTTAAGTTGAACATCCTGTTCAATATATCTCATAGACTAATGTAATTAATTCAAGAATCAATTAGCTTGCTACACTGCTGCCAAGATGCTTCTGTGAACGCAGAGTAACTTTAGTTACTTATCCCTGTAACTATTTTTTTTAATGTACAGAAATCGTTCTCATACCATTAGGTATATTGACGACTTATTCCCCACCACCCCTCGAGGAGCATAGGGTCTCAACAGTTGCTCGCCACTCTTTTCGGTCTCTAGCTATTTTCTTTATGATCTCCCAGGATAATCGTGATCTCTTCAGTTTCTCAAGAAGACTTCGTCTCCAGGTTTGTTTAGGGCGTCCTCTTTTTCGTTTTACATGCGGGTTCCGCACAAGTGCTTGTCTAGTGACACTCGACTGTATCTTCCGTAAGGTATACCCAACCCATCGCTATGTTCTCCTCTTGATCTGGGTCATCATAGGTTCCTGTCCGATTCTTATCCACAGATCTTTGTTTGCAACAGTGTCATACCATCTTAGTATAAATTAAGTTGAGGATTTATTTATTTATTTATAGAATGAAAATCATTGCACTTCGGTGATTAGCCACTTGTGGTCTAATCTCTTTTTTACACGCAAAGATCTCCGCAGCAGTGCTGGAGTTCCGATACGTTTTAAAATGACTTAAGTTCTTCTTCTTCTTCAAACGCTCCATATATACCATTTGTTAACCACTCTGTGTGATTTGTGTGTGATCCAAGCCTAAGAGCGATTGTACGTTGTGCCAGCTATGCGACTACAAGTAGGCCAGTACATCCGATTTCTGCGATGTTTTTTATTTACTTATTTATCTCTCCATGACCCCTACCTTACTCGCCTCTTACGACATGCCTTGTAGGTCGCAGTGTTATTATTCTTTGCTCCTTGTGAGCCCTGGCAACATGTGGGCGAAATGATTGATTTTTATAATAGAATGTTTTACGTATCTGGGAACCATTTTTGTCAGCAAATGAAAGAATAACTAACCCTTTCGCTGCTAAAGACGTATATATACGTTTGTCCCATTCACTTCTAAAGACGCATTAACCCGTCTGTTATTATCTCTCCTCTGTGGGCTAAAGACGTGTTAAGACGTTATACATTGCTACTGTCACTGCTATAAGTGTACATTCACGTTTGTGACCTAGAAACAAAGAGTAGCTATTTTTAGCTTAGTCTTCGGAAAGTATGTAGCACAGAAAGGTCTAAGGATATCCAGCATAGATGCAATTAAGCAAATTAAATCATAGAACAACCGGCACTAATTTTAAAATACGAGCATGTTATCATGAAGACTAGAAACATTTTTTTAACGATCGTTTTACCAAAGTTATACTATCAGTTTCAATCCTGGATGTTGACATCAAGCCACAGAAGAAAACTAGTCCCAATAGAGAGGAAGTGTCTATGTTAGTACTGCTTAGTGTATTTAAAATAGATATTTTAGGAATGAAGACATCACGAACAAAAAGTGGATGGAACATCAATAATAAACTTCATCAAGAAACTACACATTAAACGGTCCCACCACATTAGCAGATAATTAACAGCAGTGGCGGCTCGTGATAATTTTTGTTGGTGGGGCCGGATTAATATTTTCGGAAAAATCATGGTTTTGGGTTAGATTATATACTAGTATTTACATATTAGTTCTACATGATTTTTGGTGGGGCCAGGCACCACTGGCCCTTAATAACGAGCGCCACTGATTAACAGAGAGTGCGCATCAAAGGACATTACTACTCAGATATAATGGTTGTTATTCTAAACCTTATTTAGGTACTTGAGAAACTGTGGGAAGCAAATACTTGGACATTATCATCATCATGTTCCGTTGTTCAAATAAAAATACGGAACCAACACAGTAATTCCGATATTTTAAAAATTGGGTTCTTTTTTCATTCTTGAATTTTTTGCTTTGTGTTCATGAAACAAGCCCTAAATCGTCGGTGTAAATCTCAAGAGCTGCAATTTTGTCTTCTAGTTTCTTGTACTTTGCCTAAAGCACATCCTGGGCTTAAATAAAAATCTTCGATAAGGTCAAACGTAGTGTAGATGTTTGTAGACCGGAAGAAAGAAGAAAATTTTGATAGGAGGCAGGCATGATTTGAAGTATCGTTGATTGCCATATTATGAAGTGGAAGCTCGTGTAAACATTATAACACATAGATGTAGCGACAGTTCAGAATGTCGTTTTAAAATACAATGATTCTATGTGTATTTATTTAGTGTAGTCGTCGTGTTATCATTTCTGCATATCGAAGCAATTAGTCCTTTAGTGCTCCGATCTCTCTTCTCAAGTAGTAGGTGATCTCAATGATGGGGCAACTAACTAAAACACGTAAAAATAAAGTACTATAGTTTTACAAAATACAGAAACAGTGACGATATACAGCAACGTTTCGACCCAAAGGCCTTTATCAACAAAAATACAACAAGAATGACGGATTTCGAGGTAACACTACAAATGGACGAATTACATATGGAAACATTCAAACCTATCTAATGAAAATCTGGGAATAAAAACGAATAACGAAATAAGTTAAACACAAAACTAGAAGTGGAAAAGAAGAGAAACAATAAACAATAAAGTGAATATATAACTTATATATATGAAGCAAATACACATATAGATTACAAGGCATGAGATGAGAAAGTACCAAGAAGCATAGGAATGTAATGCGTTGAGTCCAAGAGATCGCAAGGTGCCATACAACGAAATAAAACGGTTCTCCATGGCAAATCGACTGCGATCATCAGAGGAACATGATCGGATGACTGTGACCTGGACATCACAAGCTCCTGAATGGCCAGTATCATTGAAATGAGTGGCTACATGGGTGACAGAGCATTGACGTATATCGCGCAAGTGTTGGGTGAATCGATCACTGAGTTAACTACACCGATTCTTTGTTAATTTACTATTCTTTAGCTATCAGTACAGTTGTCTAGCTGCATCACATTTGATTTGGTATTCTTGCAGTTTTTGTTAGTGTTTTAGATTCTCCGTCATTTCATGAATTGTTTACAAGTCTTCTCCACCTTATAAAACTTAGAATATTATCCTGGTCCATTGCTCGCCCGCTTTCTACAGTAGTGATAACTGCAAACCTATGAATGCGCTCATCCCCTTTGTAACTGTATGTCCTGGCACAAAAATAAAACTGATATTTGTCAGTCTAGACCTCTTAAAGTGGGACTCTGGTCTGGAAACTTTTTTCATTCCTTTCATACTAATGTAGAGTTTGTATTACAATTTTGAGATATTATGGCTTAAAAGAGTAGAAAAAAATTATTTAAAAAAATTTCAAAGCGTTGCCATGGAAACAATAAAAATGGTCACCAAACACAACATTTCAAATCCCTAAGGCTCTGAATGTAATGAATATAAATGAATTCTGTTTTCACTCTAAGGTGAACAATTGTAATATCTAAAATATTACACATGATTTTTAGGATTCCAAAATGGTTATACAAATTCTACATTAATATGAGAACAACGAAAGTAGCTTCTTTATCCCAATACTACGCCCGTCTGCCCAGCGTGTTCGTAGCGCGTTGGACTACGGGTGACTATCCCTCTGTGTGTGCTGGTTCAATTCCGCGGGATGGCAGAAAAAGCCACAGATTCCGCAGATTTACGGTGTTCGTGGCTCCGAACCGAAAGGTTACGTTGTCCATGGCACCGAGCCGAAGAGCTGAAAAGCTCAGGTGCTTCTTGATCGGGAAAAAAAAAATCCCAACACTACCAAATTCCCCCTTAAGATAAATCTAACTATTTTCTTCGAGCTTAGTCCGGTTCAATCTTCCTGGGCATTCTCTTTGAGTCAGCAAAACAACGTGCATAAATAAAAGTATGTGACTCCAATCAGAACATCTCTTGCATGATCTCCATATTGAGACTTCTTGTAGTCACGACAAAATCATCACTGTCTTCCTTTACAACATCCTCTCTGATTTGAGCAGTGAAAGCCTGTGAGCTCCGTACTTGTCAAGTCATTTACTCATTTGTGTAAATGGTTACATCATTCTCTAACGAGTTCTCAGAAATCGTCCCTTGAACTTCTGATTCCACAACCACTGTTTTTTTGTCCGCATTTCCTATCACGTCTGCTACATAATAAAATTGTGTATTGGTTTCTGTTGCCATTTGTATCCATTCCTCGCCGGATTTAATGTCTTCCCGGGAACTGGCTTTCCAGTCTGCTCTTCTCGATTTTGAACTGCCAAGAGTTCTTTTAGGTTCTAAAATTGAACACGCGACTTACGTTTTATCGTCCGTCTCCGATAGGACTAGAAGACTAGATCTCACCTACACTGAGATCAGGGATCTCTGGAGAAATATCCAGATGTCTCCACGCGGGATCGAATCTGGTACTTTTGACACTAGAGGCGAACACCGAATTTACACGCTATAGAAAACCATGAGTAAGTCCAGGTGAGCACAAGGAGTTTTTTTCTAGAACCCCAGAGGAAGAAATGAGAGAGCGGATAGGCTTGCATCAACAGCATCGATTGTTGGGGAGTTGAAGATGGATAAGGGGATATTCTTCGGTCTCTTCGCGACTCTCTGTTGGATGAGGACACTAAAATCGATGTTGAATCGATCAAGCTATTTAAGCAGTTTGGAGTTACCCGTTGTTCAAGTCGAACTGGATGTCTGAGAGGCAGAGTGAGAGGTGTGTTTAATCAGCGAGCCACGGGAACCATCAGTATGCATACTCTTCGATATCTGTTGGGGAGACTGAGCACCTATGGGTCTGCCCGGAGTGCAATGACGTCAGTTTAGTAACAAATAACCAATAACCAATAACAGAGGAAATAACGGAAGTAACGAATATGATCAATAAATAAACAGGGTACAGGTATTAAGAGCTTCCGAAAAACAAATAGACAAATACGGGACTCGAACCACTTACCCCAGTCCTTACAACACCAATTGTCTAGCCTAGCAATACGAGCGCTTTTACGAACACAACCAATGAGAGGCGATTGGTGTCGTAAGGACTAGGGTAAGTGGTTCGAGTCCGTGTTTGTCTATTTGTTTTTCGGAAGCTCTAATACCAGTACCCTGTTTATTTTTGATCATATGGGTAATTTCAGGGCAGTGAACTCAATCTTTGGTTCTTAGACTTTCTAGTTTTAGGATAATGTTAGCTTTAAATATACAGTTAAATACTCAGTTTTTTCCTACTCAGTGACTCCATGAGCATGATTCGTTAATTCGAATCAGGAATGATGAGACACAACTGGGTTGAGGTACTGGTACAGACATTGATCAGAGAAATAACCTTAATTTTTGCCCCTGGGCACGCAGGAGCTACGGGTAATGAACGAGCTGATAGATTGGCTGGCTTGGCTACAATATAAGTCGGAGCTGCCATGGATCGAAATGACATTCTTCACGCATTGAGAGAGTCTTTCCGAACAGAGGCGTTTCAGGGCTGTGAATCCCACTCGCTGACTAGATTGAGAGAGATGGGTTTCTTCTTCTTCTTTGCGTTCGTTCTTTACGATCAATTTTAATCACACTTTGTGTTATGTTTGATCTTTGACAAGAACGTGTATACGTTGCACATTGGTTTGGTAGGTCCCTAAACGCATAGACTTCTACACGTTTAGGACACATGCATCCGATTTCAGCGAAACCTTCTTAGTCGCCTCTTACGACATGCGTGGCAGGTAACAGTGGTTCTATTCTTTACACCCCAAATTTGGGCCCCGGTAGCAACTCGGGCGAGATGGGTGTCTAAATTGGTGCAGCTCGAAAAGAACGACATACTAAATATGCACAGAAATTAATTAATCAACATCGAACTGTCGTGTTGGGTCGCTGGACGCTGCTGGATTTGCTGAGACGGAGATCGGAGCACCTATGAACATGTCCGGAGTGCTATGATGATAGTCCTCATATAACTGATAACTGATGCAGTTAAATTTAGCCGGCCTGTTAAGTTAATTTGAGACGGTATGTATATTAACATTTGAGACGACTTGTTAGTTTATTTTTAGACAGCCATTTTGTTTACGTTTAGACGGCCAGCTTTTTTTGGTTTACACGGCCAAGTTAAGCTCCTTTCAGAAAATACAATTCCATATAATGATTAATTACGTGTGCGTAAATAATATTTCGAAAGTGTGTGAGCGATGAGGTCTGTACACGCCTGTGTCTGTTTGTGATTGTGATTGTGCTACCTAATTGTAACATACAATGGCTTCTTGTTAGGGATCACATTTTGGTAAAGACCACTAAAAATCTCCTGTTTCTTCAACACTTTGAATGTTTTCAAGATCTGCAGAAAAGCAGGTAGAGGAACAAGATGAATTAAACCGACAATTTACACTGTGTCATGTTGATATTGCCCTCTGGTGTGTGTTCTCCTTGATGTTATCAATAACCAAGGTATCTTACGTTTTGCAGATTCGTTGGAAGAGTTGAGAATATTGAATGGGAATAAAGGAACTGGCCTTAGGGTAATTAGAAGAGCGTTGGACATGACGAAAAAAATGAGCGAGTTTTAGAAGTGGGTTGGAATAAAGTAGAGAATAAAGAGAAAAAGATCAAAGAATTATGAGGGTCCGTGGATGAGCAATAGTGGCGTTTTTTTTTATTAGGGAAAAATTTACTTTTAGAAACGAAAACTGGACAGAATAGGAAATAATATGGTTAAAAAAAATAACAGTCCAACTCAAATTGTAGTTATTCCACTCGTTAGACAAATTGTTAGATAGACACGCATATCGATGGTTTTTTTCTCCTAATTCAAATTCATTTTTTTCCCGATCCAGAAGCACTTGAGCTTTCAGCTATCGGCTCGGTGCCATGGACGTCGTAACCCTTCGGTTCGGTGCCACGAATACCTTAAATCTAGAGAATCTGTGGCTTTTCTGCCAGCCCGTGGAATTGAACTGTACTAACAGTGGGCTTGTCACCCGTGTTCCAACGCGCAACGAACACGCTGGGCAGGCGGGCAATTTACTAGGGTAAAACCGTCCTAAAATGCAGTATTACAAGCAGTAAAAACCTCAAATTGTATGCCTAATAACCGACAGTTTTGCCTGTTTGTTTTTAATCCTCATTAGATACAAAAAAAAAAAAACCGGTGAAATCTATGGTAGACAAGACAGAGAAAGACAGATAGTGAACATTTTGGATAGCTTGACTTCATGGCACGGTAGAGCGTCAACATCTGAGTTGATAGCAAACACCAACAACAGAGATTTGTGGAGATCCATGAACGCCTACGCAAGCCGGCAAGGCACCTGATGATGAGATTTCTAAAAAAAATATACAAAATTATCTTCAAAATCTGAAAGGGGTCAAGAAAAACACAAAAAGTGCTTGATCATTGAACAAAATGAAAAATATGTACATGACAATGTAAGCCACACATGTAAACAACAGTCTTTTAAACAAAAAACAAACACATATATACATTATCGCAAGCTCTTTGCAAATATATCATCATCTCTAGCAATCCATTTTCTCAAGTGTAGCAAGAAATGACATATTGTCTGCCTCTACCAAGAACAAGCAATCTGTCAGTAGAAATGTTACACGTCATATCTGTTTTAAGAAATATGACGTTAGGTTGGTTATATGTGACATTCAAAATGATGTTTATCTGAACTTTAGAAAGAGCTAATGACTAACAATTACTTTGGGAATTTCAATTTTCTTTTAAAATAATTGTATTAGTTCAACAAGGGGAAAACATTCTTGTCCATTAGTTCAACAAATTTGCAATTCTAAAGAACATATACATAATCTAAATAAAATATGAGACTGCAAGTTATATAGTATTAAAACTAAATTACGAATTTTCAATTCAAATGTTGTATCAATCCTAACATATGCCAGCGAGAGTTGGAAAATGACTAAAGATATAGAAAGCAAGTTGAATGCATTTGAAAATAGATGTCTGCGAAAAATAATGAATATAAAATGGAACGAATTCAGGAGAAGTGATGAAATCAGAGAAATGTCTGGTCAACCACTAGTGACAACTGTTATAAGAAATAGAAGATGGAGATATGTTGAGCACTCCTTGAGGAGAAATGATCAACGAATATCAAAGCAGGCATTGAAGTGGGATGCAAAGGGTTCAAGAAAGAAAATTCGACCTAAGGAGACCCTGAAACAAACTTTTCTGAGAGAGGCAAGAAATATAGGTCTCAGTTCCATGGAGGAGATTGAGCAAGTTGCCCAGGATAGAGTGGTATGGAGAAATTACTTGCAGGCCCTATGTAACGTATAACGGTACGAGAATTATTATTATTATTATTATTATTTAAAGAACATATGGAGCTCAAAAATGATCAGGAATAAAACTAAGATGATGATATTTAACTCAAATGTCAAGGCTATCCTAATAGATGGAGCGGACACATGGAGAACAATTAATGGGAAACACGAAAATGTTGCAGACATGCCTACCGCAGGATACTCCATCTGAGATGGTATGACAGGACTACAAACAGGGAACTGTGGGATAGAGCAGGACAACGGCAAGTGGAACAAGAAATAAGTGACAGAAGGTGGTGATGGATACGATAATCACTGAGGAGACCCACTGGCAGAATGAGCTCTCGGCCCTGAGCTGGAACCCCCAAGGTCTTATGGGTAAGAGAAGACCGAGGAACACCTGAAGATGGGAGTTGGAGATGGAATGCAAGAAAATGGGTAGAGATCTGGAAAAAAATGACATTGGATAGGAATACTAGGAAGGTCTTGGTTGCGGACCTATGCTTTCCTAGGGACGAAGGGTGAAAAAGAATTAGTTCGACAAGGATATATGTTATTAGTTTTTCTAGCACCATCGATACATGATCTGTTCTTTAACGAAGATAATTTTATAGATACGTTTAGGTATGTTGTACTATTTTTATGTTGTATAGTTGATCGTCTATTTTTACAATTGTATCTGTAATTGTTATTACTGTATATATATATATATATATATATATATAGCACAGTGATTTTCAAACTTTTTGAAGCCGATGCATACTTGAAGTTCTACAGAAAATCATTAAGCGCAATATACACACAAACTTAATAAATAAGATGAAAAAAAGAAAAGAAATACATAAATATTTGGAACATGCTACGTACTTTTATTCATTATTTAATTTCTGCCTATGAGAAGCATGGGCTTGATGTGTCTTGGCGATTGTTTACCCTGGTGTCCGCTGGCACCGCGTTGCCGACCCTTGCTATGGGATTTCATACGGCGCACCTAAGAATAGTTTAGTTTAGTTTAGTCGTCGGATCATCATCACTGCACATCGAAACAATTAGTCCATAAGTGCTCTGATCTCCCGCTCAGTATTTCTCTCAGCGTATGGCAACTAACGACACCGGTTCTTTGTTGGTTTACTATTCTTCTTTGGCTACCAGCGTAGTGTTCATGTCTAGCTACACCACACTTAACTTGAAATTCTTGCAGTCTGGTTAGTGTTGTAGATTCACCACTATTACTTGAATCATGTACACGACCTCTCTTCCTTAGGGAATTTATAATAGCAACCTGATCCATTGCTCGCCTGCTTTGTACAGCAGTCATACCTGCAAGCCTATCCTCACGTTCATTCCCCCTTACACCTGCATGCCCTGGCACAAAAATAAAACTGATCTTTGTCAGCTTAGAACTCCCCAGCGACTCAATCCAATGTAACTAGGAATGTCATCGGGCAAATTGGTACGCATGGGAACACCCTTTGATAATCACTGCTCTAGCCTGTGACTTCTTTGGAGCTAAGAGCAGCAACAAATGTACTTCTTTTTACTCGGTTATTTAACGAACATAATGTTACAGAAACTTTAATGTATGTTGTATTGCTTTGTTGTTGTATAAAAGATAGTCTATTTTTACATTTGTGTCTGTTGTTGTTCTTACTGTTAATTTCACCCATGTGGTACCGTGGCGCGTAAGGGAAACAAAGAATAGTACCACTGCGGCCTACAAGGCATGTCTAGGAGGCGACTACTGTTGGACCTAAGGAAGCTACCGAATCAAATAAAAACATCGTATTGGCTAAAATCGGATGCACGTGTCCTAAACGTGTAGAAGTCTATGTATTTAGGGGCTACCAAACCATTGTGCAAGTCATACACATTCTTGGCAAAGATCAAACATATCACAAAGAGTGATTAAAATTGGTTGTAAAGAACGAACGCAAAGAAGAAGAAGAAAAACATCACAGAAATCGGATGTGCTGGCTTACTTCTAGTCACATAACTGGCACAACGTACAATCGCTCTTAGACTCAGATCCCATAAAAATCACACAGAGGGTTTAACAAGTGGTTGTTTGAGCTTTCGAACAATAATAACAATAATAACAATAATAACAATAATAACAATAATAACAATAATAACAATAATAACAATAATAACAATAATAACAATAATAACAATAATAACAATAATAACAATAATACAATGATAACAATAATAACAATAATAACAATAATAACAATAATAACAATAATAACAATAATAACAATAATAACAATAATAACAATGAATAACAACAATAACAATAATAACAATAATAACAATAATAACAATAATAACAATAATAACAATAATAACAATAATAACAATAATAACAATAATAACAATAATAACAATAATAACAATAATAACAATAATAACAATAATAACAATAATAACAATAATAACAATAACAATAATAACAATAATAACAATAATAACAATAATAAACAATAATAAATAATAACAATAATAACAATGAATAACAATGAATAAAAATACAACATTATGAATGTTCTTTTGTTGAATGTTCTAAGAACCTTTATTTCTGTTCTCCATTCCTGTTTTTCATCCCAGCGTCAGGATAACAAGAGATTTCTAGAACGAGCCTTTGCGTGCCCTTCATAAATAGTGTCTTTCGTCACCTCTGTTATCTATGAGGTCCACTAAGAGTATCCTAGTTAAAATCTTTGAAAATTACATGTATTCAACAAATGGGAGTTTTACATCATCGTTTATTTATATATCTCTATGTATAGGTAAGTGCTGGAGACACGAGAAAATGTAATCAATATTGAAATAATATATTTAAAAAATGGAGTTGTAGAAATGAAAGGAGATGATAGTGGAAAATCCATCTACATGTTTCAATCAATGACACTTTGTATGTGTCTGCTTATCACTGGGACAGTTTGTCAATATTTCATTGCCCGGGGGGTACTTTCTTCGGGTCACGACAGCATTTATGTTTTAAAACTAACGATTTATTTCCCCTTTCTCCCACTCTACACTCCACGCAGGATTATTTTTATATTTATGTCACACTCCAGGTTCTGTCTCATTTTTTTATATTCACGGTCGTTATGACTATCTGAAATTAAATGATGACAGTGGTTTTTATGACGCTTACGTTATTTTTTTTTATTTTTGCTTTTGTTTATTCGTAATTTTTTTTTGTAAAATAAAGAAGTTAGCAGTGTTCAGTAATAGTAAGTTGAATTCTAGCTTCTGCTTCTTCGAACGCTCCATATCGACCACTTGTTAACCCACTCTTTGTGATGTGTATGTGATTCCAGCCTAAGAGCGATTGTACGTTGTGCTATATAAGGAGGTCAGACCCGCGTGCCCAGCGTGTTCGTAGCGCGTTGGACTACGGGTGACTAGTCCGCTGTAAGTGCGGGTTCAACTCCGCGGACTGGCAGAAAAGCTACAGGTTCCTAAGATTTACGGTGTTCGTAGCACCGAGCAGAAGGGTTACGATGTCCGTGACACCGAGCCGAAGAGCTTTCAGCTCAAGTGCTTCTGGATCGGGAAAAAAAAACAATAAGTAGGCCAGAACATCCGATTTCTGCGAAGCTTTTCATTAACTACGGTAGCTTCCCTAGGCTCCTACCTCAGTCGAATCTTACGACATGCTGTGTATGTCACAGTGGTACTATTCTTTGCTTCTCTTGCGCGCCCTGGCACCACACAAACGATTAATTTTGTTTCTTCCAAAAATGAAGAAGTTAACGTGTCTTAGTAATAGTAAATTGAATTCGAACAAATGTGAACAGTTTTAATTTCATGTAATCGTCGTTGCAGATACTGTTTAAGTGCTCTGACGCCAACACTTCGAATAAACAACAATTGAAATATCATAGGTGCGTAGGTATCTATTATTGTTTCTCATTACCACAGTTTTAGTCACAACTTGCGGCCGTGTGGTGGCAAGAAGCAAAGAATAGTACCACTGCGACCTCACGGCATGTCGATTGAGGTAGAGACCTAGAAAAACTATAATAGTAAATTAACTCTTTCCACGCTTTAAGCCGTACACTGCGCCACGGCAGCAATCCGGTGCATGCTATTAGCCACACACTGCGCCATAGAGTTGCTTCCATTACAAGAAGTGTTTCTAGTTTTACTTCTACTGTTTTACTTATACTACTTTTTAACCTTGTTATTCTATTGGGTTGTCCAGTTTTCTTCAATTTAGTTTACAATAATATATATATGTTTATTTATTGATGAGTAGTTGGGATATTTTTTTTTTTTTTTACCTCCCTTGAATTAACTGCTTAAAAATTAAGAAAATAACTCCGCGTGGAAAGAGTTAAAATGCGACGCAGAAATCGGATGCGCTGACCAACTTGTAGGCGCATAACTGGCACAATGTCCAATCGCTCTTAGACTCAGATCACATATAAATCACACAGAGTGTTAACAAGTGGTCGTTATGGAGCGTTCGAAGAAGAAGAAGAAGAAGAAGAATTAACAACTACTGAAACATCATAGGTGCGTATGTATCTAATGGTGTTTCTTAATAGCACAGTTTTAGTCATAACTTTGAGATGAATGCATGCTTGTCTGTGGAGAATCTGCCAAAAATTATCACATTTTCTGAATGTGTACAAAGAAAGATGTTATGAAAAGAATAACAAGAAAAACAAGACGAAGAAGCAGATGATGATGAAGATAAGGGGGAATAGGTATGCTATGACGAGGCATACAATAAAAAAGAGATCAGGCACTAGAGCAAGGGAAGATCAAGGTAAAGATGGATAAACAATAGAGGGGGGTCTCTGTGGCTGAGTGGTTAAGCCCTTTGCCTTGCCAGTCGAAAGTCGTGGGTTCGAATCCGGACCACGGCCTTCTGTTCACGAGTGAAGTTTTTTCCAGAGACCCTAGGATTGTTGCTGGAGCTACGGAGTTCGTGCTTTGTGCAATACTCTCTGCAGGTGGCGTGCTATTTCTGCGGAGAGGGACCGAGCTATATGGGGTAAAACCCGGTGCAATGAAGTCAATCCTTCGGCTTTAAAACCTTTAAACAATATCAAGACTACACTAAATAAACACGGATATAACACAACAAGGGGACCCTTCTGGCACTAGAACGCAAATTAAAGCTACCAAACCTACGCTTAACGGCAAGAGTGGACAACCAATTTCATTATCGACCCGGGGAAAGAAAATATCCTAGATAATGAACAATAAGAGGTGAATTCCCAGACGATGACCAGATTGAGAAAGATGGGTGGCGATATTATTGCAGCCCGAAATGAACGTCACTTCAACTATGCAAAATGATGTATCGAAGTGGCGTGTTGGGTCGCTAGACGCTGCAAGATTTGTTTAAACGGGGATCAGAGCACCTGTGGATATGTCCAGAGTGCTATGATGAAAGTCCTCATATAAGTGATAACTGATAACCGAACAAGGAAAATGTATTAGAAGATGATGTTGATAATAATGTTAAATGAAAATGAAGAAAACGAAGATGAAAAAAAGAACACGATAATGATGAGGAGAATAAGAAAGAGGAAAGAACAACAAGAAGACAATGCACTTGAAATAGTAACAAATCTCGAAAAGACGATGCGGAAGAAGAAAATAAAATTTTATGATGATGATGATAATGTGTAAAGAAACAAAACAAGAAGATGCTGAAAAAATAAGAAGCAGATGATGATAGTGATGAAGAAGGCAAAGAAGAAGAATGGCTATACCGCTCTCACTTTAATATACTGATACATAGTACTGTAACGTTCCTAAATCTTCACATTTCTTGCTACAATCTAAGCAACAAGTTCATAATAATAATAATTCCTCTCGTACCGTTATACGTTACATAGGGTCTGCAAGTTATTTCTCCATATCGCTCTATCTTGGGCAACTCGCTCAATCTCCTCCATGGAACTGGGACCGATATTTCCTGCCTCTCTCAGCAAAGTTTGTTTCATGGTCTCCTTAGGTCGACCTCTTTCTTGAACCCTTTGCATCCCACTTCAATGCCTGCTTTGATATTCTTTGATCATTTCTCCTCAAGGTGTGTCCAACATATCTCCATCTTCTCTTCTTATAACAGTTGTCACTAGTGGTTGACCAGACATGTTTCTGATTTCATCACTTATCCTGAATTCGTTCCATTTTATATTAATTTTTTTTTTCATTATTAACAAGTTCATACTTAAACATAAACATGCATTGACACTAGTCGGCACGGCTCTTGATGAACTATAAATAAATACATTACTACATTGACATTTTCTAGAAAGGGCCTCACAAGTGTAGTTGAAGGGGCCTCACAAGTGTAGTTGAAGGGGTCCGGTGTTCTTAAACTCTTAAAAACCTTATCGTACACGAGAGTTATTAAAGACCCTAATGAGCTGTGGTGCAACAATGGGCCGTACAAAATGAAGGTAATGGCATCCTCTGCACATGCCATAACAGTATGTTCCTTCTATTCTTTGTGTTTTTAACAGACATCGTTATTTCCCTCTTTAAAATATTTTCTTCTTTGTCCCTATTGTCTTCTTTCCTTGGAAGAGCGTAAACATTGTGTCCTGTTTTTCAGAATTGTTCTTGAGATTCTTGAATTTTTTTCTCTCTTGCCCTCACTACTTATCTCTAACTTTCTCTTTCTCTGTGTTTGTCTCCGTCTTTCTCTGTCTCTGTCTCCCTTTTTCTCTGTCTCTCTCATAAACACACATTCTCTTCAACGTTTAGTTTCCTGGTGTTTAAATGTTTTTGATACGTGAATAAAATAATATTAAATTCCAATCATGCAAGAAGCATGTACCGATATTTCGTTTATGTATCTATCATATTTCTTATTTTTAATATTTTGTTTCTTTAAGTTTTTTATATTTAGAACTTTGCTCTCGCTGTATTTAATGTCAGCCTAAGTAACGTTACAAATACTTTTGTAACAACAATTAAACGTTCTTTATTATCGCCCATGTGGTGCCGGTGCCCGTAAGGGAACCAAAAATAGTACCACTGAGACTTACAAGGCATGTCGTTGTAGGCAACTGATGTTGCCCGTCTGCCCAGCGTGTTCATAGCGCGTTGGACTTCGGGTGACTATCCCTCTCTGTGTGCGGGTTCAATTCCGCGGGATGGCAGAAAAGCCACATATTCCCCAGATTTACGGTGTTCGTGGCACCGAACCGAAGGGTTACGATGTCCATGGCACCGAGCCGAAGAGCTGAAAAGCTCAAGTGCTTCTGGATTGAGAAAAAAAAGGCAACTGATGTAGGACCTAGGGAGACTACCCTTGTAAATAAAAAGCATCGCATAAATCGAATGTCCTGGGTTGCTTGCAGGCACATAACTGGCACAACGTGAAATCGCTCTTAAGTTCAGATCCCATCAGTGGCGGCTCGTCATTAAGGGCCAGAGGGCCCCACCAAAAATAATGTGTAACGTGTATTTATTATTTAATAAATTTAAATATAACCTAACCCAAAGCCATGATTTTCCCGCAAATTTGTGTTTGGCCCCACCAACAAAACGATCACGAGCCGCCTCTGGTTCCCATACAAATCACAAAGAGTGGTTAACAAGTGGTCGATATGGAGCGTTCGAAGAAGTAGAAGAAGAAGAAAAAGCTCTCGCTGTATTTAATATCATCTACATAAATGTTAAGGGATAGTGACTATATCTATTAACCCCGACGTTCTGAGTTCGAATCACGCTGCTGACGGTTTGGTTGCAAATTGTTTCGCGTGAGTTTTTACAAAAGGACGATGGCACCACCCGTTCAGAAAGCAATGGCAAACTACTGAACGTAATAATGCCTAGAAAATCACAAACAGCGTTAAAAAGCTGCGGGTTGATTCGCGAAGTCCTGTAAAGGACATGCAATTAACTAACATAAATGTTACAACTAATTTTTTAGAGAGAATTAGACAATTTTTGTTCTCCAGTTACATCACTTCACATAACATCACATAACATCACATGGTAGTTCAACTTTCATTTCATTCTCATCTTTGTCTTATTTTTCGAACTCTCCATATCGACCACTTTTTAACCACTCGGTGTGATCTGTATGTAATCTGAGCCTAAGAGCGATTGTACGTTTTACCAGTTATGCGCCTACAAGTAAACCAGCACATCCGACATATGCGACGCGTTTTATTAACTAGGGTAGCTTCTACCTGCCCCTACCTCAGTCGCCTCTTACGACATGCCTTGTAGATCGCAGTGGTACTATTCTTTCCTTCCCTTGCGTACCCCAAATCACACAAGCGATTTCATTCTAATTCAAACTTGTCTCATCTTTCTGGCAAAGTGAATATCTGAATTATGAAAAGTAATGTCTGTTTCTGTGCTATAGGAACACGTCAGGACAACAGACTCCGGAATCATGACATTGAGTGCAGAAATGTGATGGTCAGGAACACGTCAGGACAACAGACTCCGGAATCACGATATTGAGTGCAGAAATGTGATGGTCAGGAACACGTCAGGACAACAGATTCCGGAATCATGACATTGAGTGCAGAAATGTGATGGTCAGGAACACGTCAGGACAACAGACTCCGGAATCATGACATTGAGTGCAGAAATGTGATAGTCAGGAACACGTCAGGACAACACACTCCGGAATCACGATATTGAGTGCAGAAATGTGATGGTCAGGAACACGTCAGGACAACAGACTCCGGAATCATGATATTGAGTGCAGAAATGTGATGGTCAGGACAACAGACTCCGGAATCATGACATTGAGTGCAGAAATGTGATGGTCAGGAACACGTCAGGACAACAGACTCCGGAATCACGATATTGAGTGCAGAAATGTGATGGTCAGGAACACGTCAGGACAACAGATTCCGGAATCATGACATTGAGTGCAGAAATGTGATGGTCAGGAACACGTCAGGACAACAGACTCCGGAATCATGACATTGAGTGCAGAAATGTGATAGTCAGGAACACGTCAGGACAACACACTCCGGAATCACGATATTGAGTGCAGAAATGTGATGGTCAGGAACACGTCAGGACAACAGACTCCGGAATCATGATATTGAGTGCAGAAATGTGATGGTCAGGACAACAGACTCCGGAATCATGACATTGAGTGCAGAAATGTGATGTTCAGGAACACGTTAGGACAACAGACTCCGGAAATATGATATTGAGTGCAGAAATGTGATGGTCATCGTAACCATTTACAACTTTTTACGTTCATTCTATTCATCAAAATTAAAATTAAAAAATGTTCCGATCCAGAAGCACTTGAGCCAGCTCTTCGGATCGGTGCCATGGACATCGTAACCCTTCGGTTCGGTGCCACGAACACCGTAAATCTGGGGAATCTGTGGCTTTTTCTGCCATTCCACGGAATTGAACCCGCACACACAGAGGGATAGTCACCCGTAGTCCAACGCGCTACGAACACGCTTGGCAGACGGGTCTATTCATCAAATAAAGAATTGATTAAATTAGTTAAAAATTGTATTCATTACATAGCGTGTTCGGTGAGCCATTACAGTATATCATTGAGAATGAGCAGAGGTAAATTGAAGACAATAGTTGCTCTATTTATGAACGGATGACGCTAATTTTAAAAAAATATGATCACAATTCACTTGCTTCACACGACCCTGGGGAAAGCTCACCCTAGTAAATAAAAAGCTGGCTGAAACCAGATGGGCGAGCCTAGTCACCATGGGCGCACAATCGACCTGACGTAGATCACTCCGTTCTTGTCAAAGGACCAATTATATATCACAAAAAGAATGATAAAATTGGCCATGAAGAATGATCGAGAGAAGGAGAAGAAGATCACACGAAACAAATTCATTATTCCACTTGTTTCTATCTTGTAGATATCTATTTCTGTAAGCATTTTTCTTTTCATATAAATATAATGAAATATATAATCTTTTAATAAGACAAAGGGAAGAAGACTGTTTTTATACTACGATGTATATTAGAGTATACGGTGTTTGGTACGCATTTTTCTTCAACAAACATCACACTGTGTTTACCACACCATCAGAAGAAGTAATATCGAAGCGGGCATTGAAGTGGGATGCAGAGAGTTCAAGAAAGAGAGGACGATCTAGTGTGACCCTGAAACGAGCTTTGTTGATAGAGGCAAGAAATATTGGTTACAATTCCATGTAGAGATTTAGCGAGATGTCTAGGTTAGAGTTAGTTAGTTAGTTAGTTTGTTCCTTTCGTGCCAAAGGCGGCACATAGGGCAGAGGTTTTAGATCTCCATCTGATACGGTTCTTTGCTAGAAGTTGGAGATCTGGTATGGTTTTACATCCCAATAGTTTACTTTCTTGTTGGATGGTTCTTCGAAGAGTGGTCTTTGGTCTAGGTTAGAGTGGTATGTGGAAATTGCTTGCAGGCCTTATGTAACGTATAACGAGAGGTACTATCATTATTATTATAAACATTACACAATGTTGAACACATTACCGACCGTGCCGAAAGGGTCTAAATACAAACGATTGAATTCACAACACTGGGTTTGTACCTTAAAGCTTTGTCCCTCTCCTCATACATGGCACTCCACCCGCCAAGAATATTGCATAAAGTATGAACTCCGTGAAAAATTACATACTTTGGTCACATCAAGCGTCACGATGGCCTGGAAAGAACATTACTAAAGGGCAGGGTCCCAGGACACAGAGGCAGAGGCAGACCAAGAAGAAGATGGCTACAAGATATTGAAGAAACCATGAACATGACCATCGACGAAGTGGGTGAACTAGCAAGAAACAGAGTGAATTTCAAATGTGCTGCAAAGAGAGCAACGTCCTATAAGGGATACGCACCTTGATGATGATGAACTCCGTAGCTTCAACAGCAATCCTAGGATCACTGAAAAAAGCACTCGTGAACAGTAAGACTGCGAACCCACACTCAACGGATTAACCACTTAGCCACAAAAACATCTTCTAGTATAGCTATGAACATCAATGCAAAAGAAGAATAGTAGGATGAAGATGGAAAAAGCAGGTTTGTCATGTACCGGATCCTTATATGTGTGTCTCGCCTGCTGTAACGTCAATTTTATATTTTTCACAATTTTCATGTATTCAAAGATTGATTGATTGATTGGACCATCAGCATTGCACTTCGGTGAGTAACCATGTGTGCTCCGATTTCATTTTTACACAGGATGATCTCAGTGGCATTGCACGAACTCCGTAGCACTGGCGTGGTTCCATGATGCTGTTTAAAAATGGTTTTAATATTTTGTAAGAATTTTAATTTTTAATCTTTCTAATGAATTTTGCCCAGGCAGCAACTTTCCAGCCTGCTATTCTCGATTTTGAAGTGCGAAGTGTTCTTCTACGTGCTCAACTTGAACACGAAACCTACTTTTTATCGTCCGTCTCTGATAGGACTAGGAACTCGATCTCACCTACACTGAAATCATGGATCTATAGAAATATTTCCCGATGTCTGAACGAAGGAGCGAACTCAGTATCTTTACCACGAGAGGCAGGCTTCCAGCCTCTACACCGCAGAGACCACTAAGAAAACATTGCAATGCATTGCAGCAACAGATCAAATATTGCAATGCATTGCAGCAACAGATCAAATATTGCTTGCCTAAAAACATATATGATAACAGAAAGAGAATAAACTGAACTGTTTATCAAGATATAATGTAAGAAAATATAACAAACAATAAATAACACAAGCAAGATTTGAGTTATGAGAAGATCTCATCGTCCGCCCCTGGTCCGCTCTGCGTGAGAACATCAAAGATGGTGATCAGATAGAGTCGTATATTGGTTAATTTCAGCGGCGGTTCGTCATTAAGGGACAGGGGGGCCGGGCAACAATAATGAGTAACGTGTATTGTATTTATTATTTTATAAATTAAAATTTAACCTAACGTAAACTATGATTTTTCCGAAAATTTGTGTCTGGCCCTACCAACAAATATGAGCACGAGCCGCCACTGATTAAATCATTTTTTTTTAAAACAAGAAATAAAATGGTCGTAAGTTTTAAAGAAACAATCTCATATTTGGAAGAAAACAAAACTGACAAGGAGGGAAAAAATGTCCAATATTTTGAAAGTGAAACAGAAAAACCGATTGATAGAATTGCAAACATGTAATGATGCCAACCACATGCATCGACATGCAATTGATTACAAAGAAAACGTTAAGACATGTACGCTATGGGAGATCTGTCAGGCTTGTCGATGAGAAGTTGGCCAGGTTCTGACGCAGATTACGGTAGGGGATAATAAGCCAAAAATAATTTTGGCAGGAATTTTCATGTATATTTTTAATAATTTTATTATTCCTATGTTTGTTTTATAATTTCATCTTTAAGATGCAGCTGGTCTTAGATTCATAATTATTATTTTGTTTTAACGGGGATGGGAAGAGTGGATATAGCTGGTTGTAGGGAGATACATCTTAAAAAGAGGGTTAATGTTTATTTTTGTAGGAAATCTCTGGTGATGCTAACGATCGTGGTTGTGAGGATGATGTAAACGTGGATATCAAATATTACATCCGTTGCTGGAGGTGTTGTTTTTGTTAGCAATGATACTCACAGTGATAAGTATTAGTTAAACAATGATATTGATGATACATGCAAAGATAATTATGATACAAGAAATTACGTTGTATTTGATGTTTTGTACGAACAATACAACGATACTTTCGATACATGTAATGATAAGTATTACACATGCAATGATAGTTATTTGCAAGCAATGCTATGTGCCCGAATGGTTACCGAGGTCAAAGTTAGGGGTGTAAAGAATAGAACCACTGTTAACTGATGAAATTCTAATTAGCAATGGTAATGCATACAATTGAAAGAGAACATGGAAATATTTTGAACATATAAAAAGACAACAAAGGGTTTGAGGATACCATCATTGAAGACGTCATCCCCGCAAAGAAAAGCAGAAGAAGACCACTTAGAAGATAGATTCATGATGTAACTTCTTCTTCTCATCTCTAGCATATCCGATTTCTGCGATACTTTTTATTTACTATGATAGCTTCCCTATGCCCCTACCTCAGTCGCATCTAACGGCATGATTTGTAGGTCACAGTGTTACTATTCCTTCCTCCACCTGAGGGCCCCTGCAGCACACGGCGAGGATCTAACTGATGGTTAGTGGAAGACGGCTGCAGATGCGGGACATCTTGCCTGTGAGAGAGATAAATTCCACAGAACTGTTAGAGTGGCAAAGTTCTGCTCAGGACAAGCTATTTGATGATTGTGAATGTATACAACGATGATGTAAGATTGTAATGATAACGACAATAACACATACAAAGAGAATAATTATACACACGTACGAACTAAATTCTTCTGAACCTCTGTAAAGAAAACCGTTATTTACAATGATTTGTGGTTTCAGAACTGCCTAATTCCCATCCAGTTCCCTCTATGGAACTCTGACACCTCCATTAAGTCAAAAAGGGGAAAACCCACTTGTTGGAGACCCCGTCAAGTCATTGCCAGATTGGGTTAGACGCAGCCAAACCACGAAATTAACCAAGCCTTTGTTTCGTCAAGATGGCGTTAATTGAATCTCATCTGTGCCAAACCGAGGCCAATAGAGCCAAATTGAATAAAGTTCAAATTGGACTGTTTTTTATTATTAGAAAATTGGTTGCATTCAACCTGTGATCAATGTAACAGCATCGTCTGTTCGAGACGTTAATGAAGAGGGGGAAGATAAAATCATAAGTAGACAGACGTTTCCTTAGACAAAAAATGTTGAACAAATTCCTAGTTTTAGTTTGTTTCTTTTGCTGCTAAATCTGTATAGAAATCTTCATTTGAAACAGTTTTCTTCTGTGAATGCTTCATATCGACCGCTTGTTCAACAATTCTTAGTGGAATACTGAATTGAACAACTAATATAATTGTTAGTGATTCTTCTTCTTCTTCTTTTGTCTTCACACTGCTACCGGATTGTTGCCCAGTGTCGTCACACTGCTACCGGGTTGTTGCCCAGTGTCGTGGTTTTCTGTTTTGTCTTGCGCTGTTCTGGTGGCTTGTGTGATTGTTATCTTTGCTCTTTCACGGGATTCTGCTACGCCATCTAACCATCTTTTCCATGGTCTTCCTCTTGCCTTCTTTCCCGATGTTCTGTTGTAGAAGACTCTGTATACTGTGGAGTTTGGATGTATTCTTATTAAGTGGTCAAACCACTTCATTCTTTGTTTCTCGATATAATTCAAGCACGGTTTTGTGCCAACTTTCTTTCTTATGCTGATGTTAGTGATTCTGTCTTTTCTTGTGTTGTTGGTAACTTTTCGCAGGCAACGCATTTCACATGTAGTTATTATAAACATGACTTGTTTATAAGACAACCACAATTGCACTTCGATGAATAATCCTGTGTTTACCGATCTCAATCGTACACAGGAAGATGTCATCGATAATATGCAAACTGGGAAGCATCGGAGTGGGCACCCTATGTAATTTTGTAAATGTTGGATTTTGTTTTGAAGAAATTTTATTTTTTCATTATTTTTTTTCAGAATATTTGCTCAGGCAGTGACATTGCAGCCTAGCGTATCAATTTTTAACTGCGAATGATTCTTTTGCACGCTCATCTTGAACACTGGACTTCCGTTTTATCTTCCGTGTCGCCCGAGTGGTTACTGGGACCTGCCCGAGTGGTTACTGGGACCTGCCCGAGTGGTTACAGGGGCCCACCCGAGTGGTTACCGGGGCCCGCCCGAGTGGTTACCGGGACCCGCCAGAGTGGTTACCGGGGCCCAAATTTGGGTGTAAAGAATAGAACCACTGTTATCTTCCACGCATGTCGTAAGAGTCGACTAAGGAGGTTTGGATGAAATCGAAGGCATGTGTCCTAAACGTGTAGAAGTCTATGCGTTTAGAGGCCTACCAAAAAAATGTGCAACGTATACACGTTTTTGGAAAAGATCAAACCTATCACAAAGAGTGATTCAATTTGGTCGTAAATAACGAACGCAAAGAAGAAGAAGATCTTTCGTTTCCAACAGGACTAGACACTCGTTATCCCCTACATGAAGTTTCTCTGAAAATATCTTCCGATCGCCGCACATTGGAAGGCCTAGGTTTCATTTGAAATAACAAAGAATGAATAAAATCAACATCAAATAGTTTATCCTGAGCAGATCATTGCAACCCTAACAGTCCTTTGTAATTTATCTCTCTCATAAACCAGATGTGCCGCCTCTGCGCAGGTGTTCTGCTTTAATCGTCAGTTACATCCTGAATCCATCTACCCCCAAATCTTTCAATCCTCCTCTTTACCGAGACACACCCTTTCATAATGGTCTTCTCCAAAACTTATTGTTTTGTATATACCTAAGTTATTGAAAATGCTTTATTCTTAGTTATAAAACAGCCAGTTTTTCTTTGATTTCGAGTCATCGTCATCATCAAGTAGCTTGTCCCTTCCGGTACTTGGTTCCCATGAAAGCAGTCCTGAAAAAAACCATCTGTTCTGTTCAAGTTGATCGGCGTCAGTAGCAGTCATTCTCAGTTTGTCAATGACGTCTTGCACCCATCGTGTGTTCAACTTAAAAGCAGCCTATGAATGGAGCTAATATGGCATATATGTATGGAAATGAGAAAGTTCAGTTATGACGTAGTATAGGTCAAGGTTGTGTGATGGTGTGTAATTGTAGTGCGGGAAGGGGCGATGAACAAATGTGACGTAGGACAGGCTAGTCAGAACCGGTTTAAATAGTAAATAAACACAACGCGTTAGGTTATCTGGCAACTTTCGATTTGTCAATGGGGCTGCAATTATCTTGAACACCCTGTACGTCTTCCTCTCATTCTTCTTCCAGACACCATTGCCTCCAAATTATCTTCTCTAGGCACTCATTTCGTTTGATGTGTCCGAAATATTGATTTCGAGTACCCTCTGGATATATCTATTTGCTCTCTTCTCAGTCCGTGATATACGAAGGACTATTCTGTAAGACTTATAATCATAAGTACATATATGTTTTTCAATTACTTTGCTAAATGTCCATACTTCACACCCTTCCTTTGCCACTAGAAATATGCTAGCTCTTAGTATTATGTTCTTTGTTTTCCCATCATTTCCATTTTACACTGTTTTATTCAAGTTTTTGTAAGGCAATGTTTGTTCTTCTTTTAGTTTCCTTCATCCCATGTCAATCTAGTGCTAACTGTGAAACGAGTTAATAAAAATATTGAGATTTTCAATTTTCTCTCTTTTTTATTAAAATATTATTTGTTACGCTCGTTTTATCAGTTGCCATTCTCTTGGTTTTTTTGTCACATTGAGAAACAGACTTTTGTATTTTTTAATTTTCTCTTGCACTTTCATTATTAATTTCTCAATTCCTTGTTTGCGATAGTGACAGCAACGCTGTATCGTAAGAATAGAAGAAAATATCAATCAGGTGCCATACCTGCTGGGGCTGGTGATCATGTCTCACAACAACTCTCTTTGCTTGGTGTATGTAATCTGTTCTGATGTCGTTCTTTTGTTGAATCATGATGTCAGGCCATCCAACATCTTCTCTCTTTATCTTCCACGATCTCTCCTTCCTTGAATTTTACCTATTGTCACTAAATGTTCTAAATTTTCTCTTCGCATTATATGCCCGAAGCACCTTGATTGACGGATTCTTATTCTTTTGATAAAGTTTTTTGTGTGCAGGCCTGATTTAAAACCTTCTTATTTGTAGAAAATATACCTTGTTTATTAATTAAGTGCAGCGTTTTCTGTTTGTAATTTCATTGCTATCTTTGTCACGCATTTATATCTACTAATAAATCAGATTGTCGATCTTCAAGAGTTAATACGCAGACATCAACATTTGATGAAATGATACAATGAGTTCTACATATTATCCTTAACTTGTAACTCTAGATGTTTGTATTGTGTGAATAAAATAGGAATAAACTGGACATGTCCAATAACAGCAGTTAATGAGCGGAAAATCATAACGACAGAGATGAGGTGTCTTATAAGAGCTGCAGGTGGGACAATAAGAGACAAAATTAGAAATGAAGAAATCAAAAGAAGACTGGATGTGAAACCAGTCATGTAATTCATAAAATAACAACCGATTGAATGATTTGGACACCTGACAAGAACGCCCTGGTATCGCCTACCATAGAGAGTCACACAGAAAAGTATAATGAGTACAAAGCAAGAGGAAGACCACGCAAAAGATGGAGCGACGCATCAAGAACAGCTTTACGAACATGAATATCAGCTTACATATTGCCTTAAAACAAGTACACACAAGATCACTATGTTTCACCCCCAACACTTCTATAAAGAGGTAAATGGTGGAAGACAAGAACAAGCACACACGAGATCACTACGTTTCACCCCAACACTTTTATAAAGAATTAAATGGTGGAAGAAAAGAAGTAGAAGAAGATTAAAAGGTTAAGAATGCGTTTTTACCTTGTGTTATGTTGGCGAATAATATATTAGGTCTGTATTCTCTGTGACCAACGATGCACGATTCAATGATCATCTTCTTCTTTCCATCCATTGTACTTCAAGTAAGGTGTTCTGTGTGAGGGAGGGGGAGGGATGGGAGGAGATGCAGGTATCTCCTTTTTGTCTTCCTTCATTATATTCCATTATGTGTTGGGGAGGGGGTGGAGGGGTGATGATGATCCAAAGACCACTCTTCGAAGAACCATCCAACAAGAAAGTAAACTATTGGGATGTAAAACCATACAAGATCTCCAACTGCTAGCAAAGAACCGTATCACATGGAGATCTAAAACATCTGCCCTATGTGCCGCCGTTGGCACGAAAGGAACAAACTAACTAACTAACTAACATATCGACTCTCTAGCTAGCTTTCATATATATATATATACGGTAAAGATCTTTTTCTCCTCTGTCATTGTACCTCAGTGAGCTGTATGGAAAATGTAAGGAACTTCTGTGCGCTTTGTAAGTTGATATTCATTTCTCTAAACTTTTCCTTGATCCCGTTTCTCCATCTATGTGTTGGTCTTCCTCTTGCTACTTGCCTTATATCTGTCCAATGTGTATTTCTCTGTAGATGTTATCAGGTGATTCCTGTCAGGTTACCAATTAATCTCTTCTTTTATAAGTTGACTGACTGATTTCGTCCGTAGCATTCTTCTAATTTTTTAATCTCTAATTTTATCTATCACTCCTACTCATGGAGCTCTTTTAAAACATCTGTTATGACATCTAAACATCTACAATGTCTGTTATGACATCTAAACATCTACAATGTATGTTATGACATCTAAACATCTAAAATGTCTGTTATGATATCTAAACATCTAAAATGTCTGTTATGACATCTAAACATCTAAAATGTCTGTTATGACATATAAACATCTAAAATGTATGTTTATGACATCTAAATATCTAAAAATGTTTGTTATGACATCTAAACATCTACCTTGTCTGTTATGACATCTAAACATCTAAAATGTCTGTAATGGCATCGAAACATCTAAAATGTATGTTATGACATATAAACATCTAAAAATGTCTGGTATGACATCTAAACATCTAAAATGT
Source organism: Arion vulgaris (assembly GCA_020796225.1). NCBI lineage: Eukaryota > Metazoa > Mollusca > Gastropoda > Stylommatophora > Arionidae > Arion > Arion vulgaris. The sequence continues at coordinate 11,999,661 of CM036768.1, forward strand.
CTGGTATGACATCTAAACATCTACAATGTCTGTTATGACATCTAAACATCTGAAATGTATGTTATGACATCTAAACATCTAAAATGTATGTTATGACATCTATATATCTAAAAATGTGTGTTATGACATCTAAATATCTAAAACAAAATGTTTGTTATGACATCTAAATATCTAAAATGGCTGTTATGACATCTAAATAACTTTTTTTTAAATATGTTATGACATCTAAACATCTAAAAATGTCTGTTATGACATCTAAACATCTAAAAAATGTCTGTTATGACATCTGAATATCTAAAATGTTTGTTATTACATCTAAATATCTAAAATGTCTGTTATGACATCTAAACATCTAAAATGTCTGTTATGACATCTAAATATCTAAAAATGTTTGTTATGACATCTAAATATCTAAAATGTCTGTTATGACATCTAAACATCTAAAATGTATGTTATGACATCTAAACATCTAAAATGTCTGTTATGATATCTAAACATCTAAAATGTCTGTTATGATTTTAAGCACATTATGAGCCCAGTACCATGTGACATTTCAGACCGAATGTTGGGACTTGGAGTTTAGAGTCTGGCTGAACGGATTAGACAACGGCTCCCATTCGGGAGACTAAGGCTCAATCCACGATAAGGCCAATTAGTTCTTTTTCTGTATCGGGCGTAAAAAATACCAAACATGACCTGTTTCTCGGAGATTGCATTAGCCATGCAGTCATTACATCACATTACATCACATTACCATATTTCGCAGGCACCTCTCTCCTGTCCTACACCACCCACAAATAGGTATTACAGACAGTAAAGACAGTTATATAAAGAAGTAAATGGTGCAAGAGAAGAAGAAGACGAAAGAAAGTTATGTTGGAACTTGTGTTTTGTGAAACAAACGATATTTTTCGTATTTCATGTTTTTACACAAATGTATCCCAAAATGAGTTTGACGGTTGTAAAACAACAAAACAATGTATTGTGTTAATTTGTTAGACGATGTACAGGAATATACAAATCTGATGTGGTCAGAGAGGATCAGATTAGATCTGGAGAAAACCGAGGGGATGCTGCGGTGATACTTAATAAATTGGCGTTTAGGATAAAGAGACGTTTGTATGGTATCACATAAGCCAGAAAAATGAATAATTAAATCATACAACTAACCAAAAAATGTGTTCAAACCACAGAACAACATAGACATTTTTGTAAGAAGCTAGTTATCCTAAAGCGAACACAGAAATATAAAGTTTAAGGATTGGCCCGCGTGCCCAGCGTGTTCGTAACGCTTTGGACTACGGGTGACTAGTCCTCTGTAAGTGCGGGTTCAACTCCGCGGACTGGCAGAAAAGCTACAGGTTCCACAGATTTACGGTGTTCGTGGCACCAAACCGAAGGGTTACGATGTCCATGACACCGAGCCGAAGAGCTTTCAGTTCAAGTGCTTCTGGATCAGGAAAAAAAAAAAAAAAAGTTTAAGGAGAAACCTTCTGGACAGGTTCTAAATGAAAACCCAACCCATCTTAATTTATTTTCTGTTATCATTCTCTTAACGGGTCCTACAGAATTGTTGACATCAATAATATATAATGACAGTCCGCATGCTCCGTCCTGGGGGTCTGCTTGAGGCTTGCCTGTCATCGTTTAATAGTGGCAAAATTCTGTCCACCATATTGGCGTCCATGATTATAAAATTACGAACGATCCAGCACACTCAGGAACATGTCACTTTCTGGTTTCCGTTTGGGTCTAATTGAGTTTGAAGGCATGCGCGTTCTGATAATCTCCAGGAGTGGAATAGAAGAGACTTTGGTTGGGAAAGAGCGGGATAACATTAACGGAATGAGGGTTTCAGAGATGACGTTTTTGGGCAAAGAAAATTAGAGAAGTAATTGGCGAGGAGAATTTTTTTGCATTTAAGAGCAACGATGATGATGAGGTAGAGAGGCGTATCTTGGGAAGTGTTTGCTTAAAGGAGGGAAGTAAGATGGTGTAGATGAGAAAGTGAAGGAAAAGTTGTGAGTAAAAGGTGATAAAAAGTCATCAACATAAAATAGCTTTTCCTGAGATGACCTTTGTCAGCCTAGCAGTACTTCGGAAATGTCTTTTTTTCATAGGTCAGGTTTACCTCTTCTTCTGCCGGAGCGTTCAAATCATCTACCAGACCCTGAATCAATCTTCTCCGTGGTATTCTTCTTCTTCTCTTTCTTGGATGCTTTCCTTTATAATTGTTTCCTCTGTCTTTTCATTTGTCGTATTTATAGTATCAACCAGTGGCGGCTCTTCATTAAAGGCCAGTGGGGCCGAACCCCACCAAAAATAATGTCTAACGCGTATTTATTATTTAATAAATTAAAAAAAACCTTATCTAAAACCATGATGGTTTTCCGAAAATTTGTGTCTGGCTCCACCAACACAAAGGATCACGAGCCGCCACTGATATCAACTAAGTTGTTTTTAATTGTTGAACTACTTCTGGTATATTTGTTTCTTTTATTTTGTCTATGATTAT